>JAVTVJ010000121.1:0-2931994 GCA_034509425.1 Eopsaltria australis
AAATAGACTAGAAGTAACTGAAATATGTGCCAAAAAGACAATATTACCATAAAGATATTTTGAGATCTGTCATATTTACATTTCTAATGTGGACTTTAGTTTAGAGGAAATACAGGAAATAAAGACCAGTAAGCACCCAGAAATTGTTTTGGGACACTACATCAGCACCTCTGTTATTTGCTTAAGAAATAAGGCTCGATTTCTTTTCTTGTTTGGGTCTCTATGTGGGCTCTGAAAAAGACATGTTCTGAGACTTCCTACAGTCAAAGTATATATTTCTTATTTCAAAACACTCCTTGCACACCTGCTGAAAGTCTTCCCCAAGCCCTGACAACTTTACAAGGTTTTACAGTACTGTTACTTAGCTGCTTAGTGTTCCTTACAAAGTTTTCCATCTATTACCAGGAGACATAATGCTGCAAAATGAAAAGCATCTCCATCCAAACAGTGACTCAATGCCCACCTTCAACCCAATAAAATGTTAATTTCAATCTATTCCTTTTCAATGTGAAGGGTCTGATCCCACAAAAGTGTCTGCAGGCACCTATGCTTAATATTGTGACTAATTCTGCAACTCAGTGCTGCAAGATGGAAAAGCATTGCTTACTACAATGTACATTAAAATTGTGCCAGAAATTATTTTACTGAATGTTTAGTGAAAAACAGAGAGCACTCAGCGCCATAAATACAGTGTAAATGTGATGCTCACAGCCCAGAATGGTTGGATGTGTGCTGCTGAATCTGTGAAGGCCCAGGTTGTTCCTGGGACTCTGTACAAAGGCAATTGATTCTGCAGATCCAATACAAATCCTCCTTGTGTCTGCATTCCTGCCCACAGCTGTACACACCCAAATAAGAGCAAAACCCTGTAACTACGTGTTTTAGGAAGCAGATCCTGAACACAATGCTTTGGGACCAAAACAGAAAGGAACAGTCTTTAATTATATGATCTGACAGGATTTTCTGTCTCCAGAGAATATTCCCTGGTTACCAAGAGTGAAGGGCCGTTGTTAGATACGTGAAAATTGAGAGCTACCAAGAGCTGGAGGATTGCTGACAGCCCCACCACTGAGGAGACACTAAGAGCTGATAGTGTTTTAGCCTGCTATGACAAGACAGCATAGCAGGATTCTGTCTCACTGTAATCATCCCCTTGCAAGGGATGGGAGCTGTGGCTGCACCTTGCTAAGCTGCAGCTGGCCTCCAAGGAACAAACAAACACCACCTTACTGGCACAAACATTTCTATGCACAGCAGTGCACTCAGTTTCTATCTGAAAAGTGCCATGAGAATGCAAAGAGTTATTAATATTAAAATTGTGAGTCTAATAATTTATATGCTGCTTTCTCATCATCTTGCAAAATGTCCCCAGCAGCAAATGTTATAAGTCAAGACATTAAATGTTCTTTAGAGAAGTGAACTTTTTTATTTAACAAATAAGACTCCCCCCCCGCCAAAAGTCACTAACAAAAACTGCAACATGTCCAAAAGGGGCAGGATCTGCCTGTTAGCTTTTGAGAACATGCAGTTCATTTCAGCTGTGCTACCCTTGATGGAATCTCATGTGATAAATCATACAACTCAGACGTGTTTCACTTGTTTGCCAATGAATTTGAAAAAGGGCTTATAGCAGTTAGGAGTGTAAATACAATTAGATTTTAAAATTATTCAGGATTCATTTAAAAGTTCCCCTGAGATTTCCATGTTAACTCAAATGGATTTTGCTTTCTGTCAGGATTCAGCTGCTTCTAGGAGAGCTTTGATGAGCAGGCAGGTAATGTGGCACCTACACCTACGTGAGAATTTGTGGACAGATCTAAATTCCTTAATTGCAGATCACCACTGTAAACACTTAGTAATGTGCTTTTAAGATAATGAAAAGTGTATTCATCTCAGTTTTTAAAATCTCAGATACAGCTACATTTACAAGTTCACTGTAGCTCACTATAAATATTCTTTGTCTTTACACCAGCAGCTGGTCTAATTCTGCACGTCTGCATCTGATGCCTGCTCTGGGGCTCTTCCCCTGCTTTGCATCCCTGTTGTGTCAACACTGTTTGATGTTGCTGGGGGAAGAGGGCAAGGGTCAATTCTTTTACTGATGAGATGTAGCTGTTGGCTCCTCGAGATTAGGTTAGACTAAAGTCAGGAGCATGCAGGAAGGTAAAATTCCCACCTCTAACCAGTGCACCTTCTCATCCTACAGGGATGGGTGTGCTCAAACTGAAGAAACCAGCACTGCAACACAACTGGCTTCACTTGTGTGCTGGAAAAGACAAACTGGGGATGGGAACATTTGAAAACACTGCCTCTTGCCCAGCACCTTCCTCGCCCACCTCAGGCTGATCTGCCTAAAAGCCTGCAGTGAGAAATGGTGTCACACCCTCCTTCTCCCACCTCACTCTTCATATCCAGCAGCATTTTAAATGTGTCGGGAATTGCACAAAGAAACTATTTGCCATTGATCCACAGACAAAGAGGAGTCTGTGTGAGAATAATTTGATCACAAAGTATCGATGCAGCAATCATTTTTTGCTCTGGGTTTGGGCAGCACCTGTCAGTGAAGAGTCCTGATTTGGGACTGAGGCCTCCAGATAATATGGATGAGTGCTGCCTGGCTTCCTCAGCAGCACAGCAGCTTTACAGGAGATAAAGGGAATAGGAAAAAGGCTTCTCAGAAACCAACTGCTAGAGGATTGTTTTTGAGTAGCTAGTGATGAGCAGTCCAGATATCAGCTGACAAATATTTACTGCAGAAGTTCCAAGAGTTAAAAGCTCATTCCTCTTAAGCAGCTGGACATGATATTTCTTCTGATTTCTTCTTTTCATATGCTATCTCTTCACCTCCATAAAAGATATCATGGGAATTTTAGCAGCCTTAACCTCTTGTCTCCCCACAGCTCTACCCCAGGTAGGAGTTGACCTTTGCTAAGTGTTAGAGCTGCCTTTAATGAGAGAGGATGTGTGTTGTATATAGATCTTTCTGAAAATCCATGAAAAAAGGCTGTTGCCCAGTAACAAATGGTCCAGCTCACCTTCTTTTGCTCATGATGAGGAACATCCACCCTTTCAGGTGGTCCTCTTGCTTGCTCCCTCTTTCCTGAGGAAATAAACATAAGATAACATGGATGAAGGTATAAGGCAGGGTAGGAGGCTCTGTGGATGGCTCCTCCAAGGGAGAGCAACCACAGGGCTCTCCAGCAGACCTGGTTTCACTGAGTAGCTGAGTTTCCTGGGATTTTCCTGCAGTCATCTCTGCTGTACAATGACATATGAGGCAGACACTTGACCTACGCCTGCTATTTAATTAAATGCACTTCTCCACCTTTTTTCTTTGTGTCCGTGTCGTGATCCATGTAAGGATAGACAAAATACAGTGTTGTTAATAGGCAAAACTTATGAAGCTTAAATGGAAGGTTTGGCTGGGTGTCTTTAATTAAATGGGCATTAATACTATGCAACATCCTAACTCTGAATGTGAAGGCATTAAAATAATTAACTGGTCTAATCTAGGTTTAAGAGGCTTGAAAAATAGGTTGAAAATAGGTGCCAGTGTGACTGTATATCCCTGTGAAGGTGACCTTAATTCTAGACACTGGAGCAGCTGCAGCATGTGGGTACATGGGGACATGTGAGTACCTGGCTGTGGCACCAGGATGGTGAGTGCTGACACAGGAGAAAGCAGCGGCTGTTTAATCTTATATACAATTAATCTAACTAGCAAATATGGTGGAAATTATTCAAATCACTAGAATATTGTTCATGTATCACAGCAGCAGCATGAGACTGATTACAGATTTAGGATTCTCTTCGGGGTGGCCTTTAGCCAAAAGTGTGGGAAGACATCTTGTCAAAATGATATTTTGTTCTGACCTTGTAAATAAGACAAAAATGCTGATAAATGACTGATCTTTGTTTGCTGACAATCTCATGATGTCACAAGAGATTCCTGTCCCTTTCACTTAGGAAACAGCCACTGCTTTTCCTGTGTCTTGGTTCTTGACACCAAACCCCAGTTCCAGGAGGAAACCAAACAATCCAGCTGTAAACAGAATCTTGCCACAGAAACCATGCTCAGGAGAAACATCTCATTTATGCTTGCTTGATAAATTTATTGTCTATTGATACTCCACACTAACAAAGGTTTTGCTGAGTTTAACACATTTTGTGTAAAAAGTAGAGCTGCCACAAAACTGATATGGAATATTATAATTAAAGGCAATTTTTCTCTTTTTTTTTTTTTTTTTTGACAATTTGTTCAAACAGCCTTGGGATCTGCCAACATTGCCAAGTAGTGCAGCATAACAGGAGGAGATTTGAGGAATGGAACAGTTGGTCCAGTGATGTCCATTCTGCACAAGTGTGATGAGTGAATTTTCTACAACCTCTAGTCTGTGGTTTTCATGTGGTTTGCATGCTTTAGGTGGGTGCCTGAAGAGCATCTTTTGGTGAGCTGAAGTTATTTCTTCAGAGATCACAAATGAAAGGAAGAATAAAGAAAGCACATCAGGTGCTTTCCCCAAAGCTCTGGTCACCACTCTAGAAGAAACTGAATCCACTAAAAGATGCAATTTCCACGAGTGACTAGGCTTTGGTGTTAACACCCACTGAGCATATGCATTTTAGGCTTCTGGACAAAACTGACCCTTTGTTTATCAATTTAAAAGTGCAACAAAAAGAACAAACAAAGGCATTTCATTTTAGCTTCCTCCCTGAAGAGGACTGTCAGCATCATGTGCCTGTTCAGCCTGGAAGGTCATCAGTGAACAGTCAGATCTAGCAATTTTTATTACATGCGAACTTGAATTCTGTGTCAATTAAATTGTGTCCATGCAAATCACCCTGCTGTTAAACAACAAATCCTAAATCATAGTAAATAACAACAGCCATTAATGCCTGGAAGATTTGATCACCCTGTTAACTCTGGGATGCAAGAAATTCAAAAAGAAGGAGAGGAAAGGAGAGGAAAGTGCACCTCTAAATCCTGTGGTGATCTCAGTTGCCCAGAGTACAGTGGCAATCTGCAGGATTTTTGTCTTTATTTATCAGACTGCATAATCTAATTATCTCTCATTAGTCCAAAGCTGATTATTTCATTTATCTTTGTATATGTGACAACAAAAGGCTCTCTTTAATTAAGCAGATCAGCAATTAGCTGTTGTTTTATAGGCAGTTTTAAACATCCCTGTACAAGTAGCATGCAGCATGATTGCAATCAGATGCTTAGGGAAGAATTGTAGATGAGGACATTTTGATTTACAGCCCCATTTAGCTTAAAGCTGCATTGGCAAGTCTAACTCCAAAAGCAAAGGCTTATGAGATATGGCCAAGGTGCCAAGCACGCTCGATGGAACAAAGCATAACTGAGACAAGATCTGCCAGTGAAATTTAGTTAGATCTGCAGAGAAGCCTTTGTGGGCTGACCCTGAAGAACATGGGAGCTCTGCTTCAAACAGGATTGTTCTACTCTTTGCAGTGAAGGAGGCTCACATCCAAACTCCTCATTGAAACAGCAACGGGCAGGATTGGATGTACAGCAATCAAGAGAGTCTGTGGTTAATTAAAATAAGAAAATTACTTGCTGTTTGTGATGATGCTGCTGACAGCAGTGGATACTGCAGAAAATGTGAGAACAACTTAATTTGGCTTGTGAATTCTCCAAAAATCAGAGCAACCAAAAACACTAGAACCTGGGTATCCTTCCAAGAATCTTCAGATGTATTCCCAGTCCCAGTGTTTCCTTTATCTCCCCTTAAAAAGTCATCTCCCTCCTTGGGGCTGGTACTGGAGCAGGAGCCACCACTAATCCCTACTTTTCAGTCCTGCACTACGGATATCACAGCTGAGTGAAAACGTCAAAGCAATTTTTTTAACCTTTCCAAATTTCTGCAATGGTTTCATCAGCAAAAAAAAAAAAAAGTCCTGCATCCAGATAAATGTGTGTCCATATGCAGAAAAGAACTAAGCAGTAAAAAAAAAAAATCCTTACAATAATTTATGAACACCTAATAAGTTTTAATTTTAAGATGTAAGTGCTGAGATAAGCACAAAGAAATTAAGTTGGATGTCTCTGAGAGCACAGAAAGAAGAATGGATTGGAATGCAAATCTCCACACAAACTCATACTGGTAAGCACGGGTATTGTCCATTACTTGAGAGTAGCTCAATTTAAATAATCAATTTGCAAGAGAAAACTGCTGGTGCATTTAATATACTGAACTTCCCCCACTGGACTGTGCTTGTGACCTGCTCTGCTTAAAATATGGAGAAATGGGATTAAATAAAACAGAACAGAACAGCTGCTCCTTTTTAACTTCATTCTGCATATGCAATTTCTTGCTTTTCAAAAATGAACTGGAATATCATGTTTTCTTGTGTTGATACAATTTCCAAAATACATTTGTCTTATTTTTTTGAAAGACAATCCTTTTAAATGCTTTCTGCCCTTACTTTTGCATGGAAACATGACTTTTTTTTAGTAGGAATATTCCAGTTAAATGCATGAGGAGCTCTCAAAACTACAAGGAGCTTCTGGAAACTTCAGCAGAAATGGGGAGGTCCTTCAATGGCCTTTATCCCTCCTTGTGCAGAGATTTCTCTGCACAGAACTCCTTTGCAAAGCAGGGTAGGCTTGAAGCAGCACAGTGTTATGAGGCTGTTCACCCGCTGGTAATTGGCAATTAAGGCTGGTATAAAAGGCTAATGGCAATTCTCTTCTGCTTGGAGAGTCAGAGGTAGGAATCTAGCCTGAACAAACTGAAGACACCTGTGAAACTCCCTGAAGTGAGTCATGAAAAGGACATAACCTCTCAAGTGCCTGCCATGAATTTTAAGGGCAGAGTCCCTAAAAACACATACGAAAACCATGAGGAATCTAGGGCATCCTACTGTGCAGAGGGAATTATTGTGGATTTGAAGGAACCAGGATGCAGTCTTCATATAAATATGCAGAAACAGAAGCTGGGTGCAGACAGCTCCTGGAGTCCTGGTGCACTCCCTCCCTTGACTAGGAATGTCACTGGGAGACTTGGGGGACCCTTTCTGTACATGCTTTTATTTAGAAGAAATAAAATCCACCCAGTAGCACTGGTATCAACTCTAATCTTGGGGACAGAAAAGGTTGAAAAGGACTGGCAAAACATATCCTAGAAGTAATTCCTGAGTGACTACTGAATAAACAGCCTAGTGAATAGGTAAAGGCCTTTTACTGTAGGTTTTTTTTCCTTTGTATTTTGTATTCTGTGTATTCTGATGAAAAGATACCCGTAGATATGGTAGTAGAGCCAAACCCATTCTTTCTCTTCTCTAATAAGGTCTTAAAATGAGAAAAAATAGTCTTCCTCTGGGCATATTCTGAGGACGTCTAGAAGGTACACTGAGAAGAAGGAAAACAAGATTAGAAAGCAAATATCATGGATGATTCATGGGATATTTATTGTCCATGAGAGACTAGTGGAGCATCAGGCAGGCTGGACAGTCTGCAAACTCCCAGGAATGGTGACAGCAGTTAGGGCCAGGGCTGTGTCACCTCAGAGTCATGGACCCCACAGTGACAGCATCATTAAAACTCAGGTCAAAATGACTGTCCTGTCTCAGGGAGTTTGTGATGTATCCAACTGCCCCCAGACACTTCCCAGAGGGAGCAGAACACCCCTCAGCCAGGCTCTGGACCTCTCCATGGAAAGGTGCAAGAGACCATGGTAAATGTGTGCTCTTACCTCCTTAGGTGGGGTTTTCCTTTATTACACTATAAAATATTGGTCAATATTCACACAAAACCCCCAAACAACTGAAATATGAAGTCAATGTGAACTTGAACTCATCAACCACAGTAACAGCTTTAAATTATATTAGAAGCAGAGGCAGCAGGCTGAACCAAGGATCCTAACAGCCAAAGTCAGTGCTGTACAGAAAGAGAAGCAAGGACAGCACCCACTCCTATCGCACAAGCTGGAAAAAAAAGTATGGATTGAGTCAGATCTCACGGGACACCTTGGAATGGAAATCTGGGATGTATCATGTCTGTAGCCCACCCTTTCACTCCCCTGGTTTTGGCTTCTAAGTCAAGGAGGTGAAAGCAAAGCCAGGAGTCAACCCAGGGGTCTGGGATTACTGAGGACAGATCCTGCCTTGCCTGGAGCTGCTCTTCAGCTGCCCTGGAAGGAATCCCTTGGTCCATACTCAGCCCCTCCACAAACCCATGGCTCCTGCACCTTGCTAGAGCAGAGGGAAAACTACATTGAAAACAATTTTCAGAGCAAGTTACTGCTTAAGAATAGAGATGTTCATCTGAAGGGAGATGGTCTGACTCTAGGTTTCTTGAGGCAAATTATTTTATTCATAGAATGACATCACCAGTTAACTAATTTTCTGAAGTCTGGCTACCCTTCACTTCTAACTTCTGACCATTTGCTGCTTTTTTGTCTTTGATGCACTTCCATCTCATAAATTGCAAATGAGGAACCTTTTTTGAAGTATGTGAATTTCACTTAATATTATTCTAGTCCACCAGGAATATGAAGATGAACCAAACTTTGACTCCCAACAGAGAGTTGCCCCAGCTGGATACAACCACATGTTTCTCACTACTTCATTTACATTTTCTAATTCATGCAGGCTCTCAGCAATAAGCAAAAAAACCAACTGAGTTGGCTAACAGAGTGAGGATAATTTAATGTTTGAGGGGTTTTTTTCTGAAAAAAGATTAAACTATTAGGTAAATCGGCCTTTTTTTCTGATAAAGGTGTTTTGCTGCACATACATTTTACAACCTGTAAAACCTCTTGCAATATACAAGAAGAACAGTTTGAGAGATAGGGCTTTACATTTATGCATTTGAAATATTGAAGGCAACTCCTCTGCTTTTCATTTTGCAGAGGAAGAGGCTGTCCTTTTGATTTTTAGGCTGAAGTAAAATATTGACAGAACGGGAAAAGAACCCAGATTTCTTTCTATGCATTCCTTTCTCTCCTTCCTTCAACTTTTAGGTCCAAATTTCATCATAAAAATAAGATCCTTACAGAAACCATACACACATGGCACTGACATGTTTTGGCCTTTCCTCTAGCACGTGAATCCATTCAGAGCCACCCGCAGGGAACGATGGCTCAGTGTGGCAGCATGGCCAGGTCCTGCCTCCTCCTGCTCTCCTGACAAATCTGCATAAGCTAACAGACAATCCTGGGAGGGTTTAATGACCACTTGATCCTCACTAATAGATCCAGGCAGATGAGGCAGTCACAGGTCATGGTACGTGGTCAGGGAATAACTTTTGCCCTCATCAGTTGGCCTAAATTTACTCCATGGGGCCTTATGAGTTCTACTTCAATGGAAAACACCAACTTTACCCAACATCACATTCATGTTTAACCTGGATTTCATGTAAGTTTTGTTTGCAGTTTAAGGGTGTTTGAAAAGCAGGTAGTTTCCACAAAAAGTTATTTTTAGGGAGCATATGAGACTTCAAAACAGGTAAGAATTGCACCACCTCCATTTTTTCCTTCTGCTGTTCATCCAAATTACAAACATCCGTACGTGAAAAACTCAAGGCTCTTGCAAAACTACTACTTTAGAGAAAAACTTGTCAGCTTAACACTGTGGGAAGAGAAAAAATTTCTGCTGTGAACTAGACAGGAAAATAAACCCCTGATAATCAGCCAGTTGTCCTTTAAAAAGCATGTCTCACTTTGCATTTCTTTGGACAAGCTCCAGAACAAATGATGAACCACTTCTGCAGAGTTATTTAGATTTTTCTAAGGCTTTCCTAGCTTTCCTTTTCCATACAGTTTAATCACTATATGTAGGAACTCTTTTTTTCTGATGGATCATTCTTCAGACCGTGGAAGGGGAAAACAGGAAAAAGCAGCATACTGTAGAAATCTACTTTCATGAAAAATAAATCTTTAAAATTCTGTATTTCTAGTCACAAAATTGTGATTTTTTTTCTGACACTGCCTGTAATGATTTCTAACTCCCATATCTGTGAGCTGAGCAACATGTTCTGCCCTGTGATAGCTCCTGCTGCCAAAAACCACTCACCAAAACAGCTGTCCCTCCAGTTAATCATTATTCATATTATCGAACAGAAGATCTAGAGCAAAATGTCTGGATAACTATGACGTGGCCCAAATGAGCTGAAGTTAAAGACAATATTAATAACAGTGAACTGAAAAACTCTGATTTCCATACTCAACTGCTCTTCAGGTACAGTAGAATTTTTTTCAACCAGGCAGAGTCTTCTGACAACGTCTCAGTGAAGTCAGAAAAATGTGTGCAGATACAGACAAACACATCAGAGTAGGAAAACACCCTGAAATGAGACCTAAAGAGCTAAAGAGCAAAGACACAAAGTGATTTATACCTCTACAAAACTATTAAAGTAAACCTCATTTAGTTTTGTGTATTTAGCTGAACTGGAATTTTGAAGAGCACTATGGATCTTGAAAAACAAAGGTCCTACTTAAAAAGGGATTGACTTTCTCAATCACACAGGCCTGGGTTTTCCTCTGTACTTAAACATCTGGAGAAGGAGTTATCAAAAACTTCCTAGGCAGAGCTGAACATCTTGCATAGGCATTCAGATTCTCAAAACTGCATTTTCATTGGAAACAGTGAGGAAGAACCATCATCTATCTCCTCTCTGGATGCTATTTCCTTACTACATAGGCCTATTGAACAAATCAGCTCCCTTTGCATATTTTTCAGAGCCCTGTATGGGAAAGCAAAGATTCAAATGTTTCCCATCAGCATCACCCATGTCCAGCTTATTCACCTGGCTCAAATCATGCCCTGCTGACCAAAATCTGGTTTATTCCCGAGGAGAAAGAACACAAGTAAGTGCTTTAGAGAGGGCTGGGACATGACAGCATGTTAATGTGATAACCCTCGAGTGGGTGAACACATTGCCAGGTATCACACAGATTAATTCTGATGCTTCCAGCTCTGTTTTTTAAACTCAGATTTGGAAAAGCCGCCCTTTTCCGTGGTGAGAAGGTAATTAAAGCTCCACTCCTCCAGCCTTGCCATCTCCTGAAAGCTAAGGAAACAAAGAGCAGGGAGTGGTTGTGTGATATAAACTCACACTAAATTTGAGTTACAGCAAACCCCTACAAATTAATGTAAATAAAACCCCCCAGCTGTCATGCATAATTACACAACCCAGACAGGTGGGGTGCTCCAAGGAAAGAAAATGTGAACTCATTTGTATTTATGGTTAGTAAGAATACAGCAAAACTTGCTCTCCTCCAGACACTTAAAATGTATGTAAAATTTAAATGTAAATTTCACCCTAATTCTTAGGAGACAGTACTGTAGCATCTTAAGTATGCATATACCTCATTTTCTTTCCTTAGGAAACTCCAGATTAACTGAGTTAAAATAGTTCTGAATTAATTCCTTCTACAGTGAAAACCCTGAGCTGTATTTAATAGCAATCAGATGTTGAGAGTTCTAAACCCAAAAATCAGAGATTTCATTATGGGAAGTGCTATATAGCAACACTGAAAAATCCAACCAGCTTAATTGTATGAGCTATTACCTTAACTTACAAAGCATTTTGTATAATCTGTCCGTTCCTCTCTTGCATCTCCCAGAAGACAGCCACAAATACACAGAGCTGGAGCAGTCACTTGAATGGTGCATTTCTCAGCCATGTATTTCCTTAGAAATTGTATATTTTGTGTTATTGTGAAGTGCATCCTCATAGAAACTCCGTAGTTTATTGATTCATTTGAATTGTGCAAGACTGAAATCCTAACCCGTGCTTTTTGCATTGATCCTTAAATCGTATCATTAAAATAGAACTCGATGATGTTCTGAATACACTGATCCCAATAATTTTATTGCTTGTGAAGTTTCATTGTGGCACTGGTGACAAACAGTGCCTGAAGAAAAAAAAATAAAAATCTTCCTCTGAAACACAATTGTGTCCAAACCATTTGAAAGGTACAGAAACCAATTACAGTAAAATTCTATGTTCTCAATCAGGCTCCATGGAAAGCATTCCAGCACGGAGAGATGCTGGGTTATTTATTGCGGGAAGTTACTGAAGGCTTAACTATGCAGATGAAATTCTCCTCATTCTTTTATACAAGGCAGCAAAATAAATAACTTAACAGCTCACAGTTCCCAAGGTAGACTTGTTAATCGGTCCAATATTGTTCTAATTCTCCTCGTCGCTAACTGAATTGGAGCATGTAACTGGATAAAATGTGTCTTTAGATACCATGTACTTATTCCGATTACTATTTGCTTGATTGATGACTTTCTGATTTTTTGAAACAATGCCAGCACAGTGGCCTCTTGGTAGCTGAACACATGACTGCTGTTTGTTGTGCTTTGGGGGGACTGCAATGCGAGGTCTGGCTCAGTCATTTTTAAAATCAATACTTGCTCTCTGAGCACGGGATAATTTAGAGAACATAATTCAGAATTCTACCTTTCAGCATGTATCCTCCATCAAAGGAGGATTTTTGTCCAGAGTCAGCACAAAGGCTACATGACCCAAGAATGCACAGATAAGATTAAAAAAGAGAGGGAAAGTACATATTTTTTTTTTCAAACTAAAGCATCACTACCCACCTGTGTAGATAAATATGTCTTTTATGTATGTGCACTTACAGCACATGTGTGCCTCCATAAATATGAACTGGATGCTTTGAATAGATTTCAGTTTTTGCCTGTTCTTATGTGGTTTGGTGTTTTTCCTCCTGTTTTGACCATTTGTGTACTGCCTCACACTTTTTAAAGCAAGGTCATACTTCCCTAAAAGAGTGAAATGGCTGAAAATGGGACCTGCAAAGTGTCTGGTCAGCTGGTGTTCAGCTTTCCTAATGCTGGAGCTCTGAAAATGCTGAACACCAAATGTCTTCCTCCAGAGGTATTAGTGGTGCTCTGCTCTCAGCAGCAGTGATTTGAACCGAATCTGCATTAAGTCAGTGCAGTTCTGCACATGTAAATGAAGACTTACAGATCCTAGTCAGACCTACTGTTCCTTGGGTATTGAATGAACTCCAGTGTTATGGATTCTGATCCTTTTGGATTAATTTTTACATCTTAACATTCAGACTCAAGGTTTTATCTCCATTTCGCCTTCCATATCCCTTCCATTAATGAAAAGCTCCAATTGTCCAGCTTCTTTGAACCTCAGTAGTATTCTGAATTCTCTCTCTGCCATTGAAATATAAAGTTCTCTGCACTTGCTCTTCCTGCTTCCTCCATCCCCCTCTGAGCTGAGCACCCACAATTTCCTATTTCCTATGCAGAACCCCAGATACATTTCTATACCCATATCAAGATTTCCCTCTCTCCTCCCATATCAGAAAACTTTCACTCCTCTTATGTTTTGACAGAATCTGCTGAAGTCAACAGAACTTTGTTCATATGTAAAATGTGCTTAATTTGCTTTTGAATTCTAAATGTATTTTAACTTCTCAATACAGAAGAGCTCAGGCACAATCCCTCTGCCCAGTTTCTCTCCAGCTTGGAGGACTGGGAGTCCCTCTGAAAGTTCTTATTTTTATTCTGTTTTTGCTTCTACCTCCTTCAACAGGGAAAACTTCCAGGTATAGCTAAACAAAATTCACTGCTTCTCTTCGTTGTCACAGCATCCTGAGCAAAGAAGGATGTGTCAAAAAAGCAAAAGGCAGTCGAATTCCTAGCCAATGACAGTATTATGAGAAGTGGTACTCAAAATGTCTGGAGGTGTTGGGGAATAAACACTGATGCCTCACTTAAGGGTATTATTTTCAAACATCTTGTCCTCATCCAGATTTATTACAAGGAAAGAATTTGTCTTAGTTCTTTGCAACACTCATTTTGAATTCTACTTGTAAATCCATAGATGGCAGCAAATTGGCTGTAGCAAGTTGAGTTTGCTAATCATTCTCCTTTTTTGTATGCTTCTTTTGATAGAAATTGAATTAAATATGACACAAAACAGCGGAGAATAGTGACAAAAACAGACAAATAATCCCAACCATCTAAAGGTCTGTAATTTTTCTTACTTCCTTATTTATTGTCATTTGATGAGCCCTCAGTTATTCCGGTGTGGACTGAGCAAATAAAATCCACTCAGGATAGAAAACTTCCAAACCCTGCATCCATGATAAATTTTTTATGAGGGTTATTGGTGCTGTTTAGTTCTATACACTTTGCTGGATGCCCATAACAGCAGCTGCAGCAGCAGCAGAGCTCTGCAAAGCAGTTTCCCTTTCAACTTTTTCCACATCTTTTTCAAAAGGTCATCCTTTGGGGCTGGAATTTCTAGTGTCTGTAAATAAGTTTTACACAGGAGGTTTAAATCTTATTTATTTTTTTGAATTTGGAGTTAAAATATATTCCTTCTGGTTTTTTTGGTTTTTTGTTGTTTTTTTTTTTTTTAGGGAAATCCTTGTTATTCTTTTCCACAGTGGGACATAATACGAGCACCAAGGTAGTTCATAAGAATTTGCATTTTCAAAATCATCAGACCCAGGGTTTGTATTTTGGGTAAATAACTTCCCAGGCTTTGTTGATATTTTCTGTAACAAGACCTGCAGACTCCAGCCCAGCCAAACCTCAGAATAAAACTGGTGAAATAGAAGAACAGAAGGAAGGTACTGACTGAACCCAGAGAAAAGAGTTTAAAGCACCCATTTCCACGACACTGAGGCTTCCTTCTCATCCACTTGGCCTCTTGGGTGCCCTCACTGTCACCTCTCAGGTGACATTTGCTCTCTTTCACCACAGGAGCAAAGGTGAGTGTTGTGCACAGCTTGGCTTTCACAAGGTTTAGGAACTTCTACAAATGCAGGACAGGGGAGAAATCCCATGTTTTGTTACAATTGTCCACCAGGATACCTGTCTTTAAAAATCAAGCTGACAGAGTTTTCTGCACTTAATCTGTCCTAGAGAAAAGCAATAGCAACAAGGAAGCCTCCCACCTCATGGCTCATTATCCCTTGTTTCTGTTGTGACACAAAAACCATGTTTCTATTGCACCAGCTTGAAAAAATTACAGAAGGTTTTCCTGTGCTCAGTATGTACATTGATAAATAAAACAAATGAAGCACAGGAAGGAAAAGTGGAGGATCAGGAAGAAGCCCAAGTTCTCAGCTTTACACCTGAGGATGCCTGGGTGTTTATGGGACAGGAACAGAGGGTGATAAATGTTCTGTGTCAGCCCCAACAGGAAGGGAAACAGGAGCATGCACTGGAAACCTGTGATAATTCTTGCTGGTTTTTAGCAGAAATACACAGAAAAAATAACTGCATGTAGATATACTAAAACTATTACTGTACCTTTTTTCTCCAAGTATAACAAAAATACGAAAAAGAACAATTTTTTCAGAAACAAACAGCAAGGCTAAAAATAATTTGAAATGAAAGATTTTATCTGTAGTTCTTGATTATAGTTTTGTTTTATAGTAAATTATTTAAAAGGGAGAGTGGCTTTTGTCACACTACTTGCCCTAGATTTTGTGTTCTTGCCCTTAATTTACGAGTACAAGTCTAGATACCTTCACACCCAATTTCTCAGCAAAGGAAAAAATACAGACATGTACCTGTAGCGTAATTTTCTGTCTTCAAGCTGTAAGCACAAATCATGTGACAGAAAGATGGGGAAATGGCAGGGTTTTGACAAGATTTTATTTAGAATATATATGATTATGAACATGTAATTTGGAGTTGGAAATTATCTCATTTGTGAGAAATAACACCTCTGGCTTCACTGAACATAAAACAAAGGGTTTGCCATGGAGGCTTCACCAGAATACATCTTTAGGTAAAACAGTATATTTAATAGCAGATTTACTGCAAATGCTGCCATATTTAATTTGAAGATATTTTTAAAAACCTTCACAATTAAAATATCCGTATCATAATTCTAGAATACATGCACAACTACTTTTGCTCTGTTTATGTTGACAAATCAATAATTATGAGAACAAAGATTGTAAAAGCTGGCATTTCTTCATCCTCCTTCACATTGTCTATTTTTTCCAATTTTAACCCATGCCATTTACTTTCTGTGGCATGGGCAGCTAAACTGCTCATTCAGCTTATCCAACGAGCCCAGACAGAATGTTTGTTTATTTATGTTTATTTATGTTTATTTATGTTTATTTATGTTTATTTATGTTTATTTATGCTTATTCAATGAACCTGCAAGCAAACCTTCCTTTGCCAAACTGTCCTTATCTCCTCTCTCATCAGGGCTCTCAATTTGCAGATATACCCCAATACATTTTAAATGCTTAATTCTAACATTTAAGGGACATCACCTTGGGCTGCCAGCACAGAGCTGTTCTCCTACTCCTGCTGGTTGTATCCAGAAGGATCTGGGAGCAGACTTTGTGCTGTGACTTTCTTGACAGTAGAGCTAACTTTTTCCTAAATAATCACCAGTACTGGATATGTCAGTCTGATTTTTTATCTTGAGCTAATGACAGACCAATTACTGTCAGGTTTCTTGGAATTATGGACAGGACACTGAAGTTTTTGCTTTCAAGAGTGTACTTTTGAAGCTAGTTCTGGCAAATGCCAAGAGTGTCTTATAGTTGCCCGGTGGCCTGCAGCACATGAAAAAATAGCAGTGATACAGTCCAGCACTAATGCAGTCAGCTTGGTATTTTGTGCCACATTTCAGGAACACCAAAATCCCAATTAAACATAAAATACTGTAAAAAATATTCCTAGCTCGGGATGTTTTGGCAGAATGAACTCCCCTGGCATGTACAGGACAGGATTCTGTGAGTTACTCAGTGAGTGCTCATTGAGTCTGGGTACAAGTCAATGCTCTCTGGTGTGAAAATAGGAGTAGGTAGGATAAGTCTTAAAAAAGAGAAGAGCAGGCTGTTAAAGTGTAAATGGATATTATTTCAAGAGTGTCTTTGGACTTGCTGTGCTCCAGATTTTGGGTCTGGAACACAGAGAGTCCTCAGGAGAGTATTGGTATCTGCACATCCATGAAATTGGAGAATCCAGTCCTAGCTTTTAAAAGAGCCAGTGATAATAAAGCCCTGACATCCTTGAGTTCATCTTCAAAGTCAAGAAGCAGAAGAGGATGCACGTTTTGCTTATATGATTTTCCTTTAGTGCTGTAGATGAAATTGTACCTGTCTCTGGACCAAAATGCTTCTGAGCCTTGATTCTTATAAATTTGGTTTTGAGCCATGTGTCTTTGGACCTCTGTTAGGAGCAGATTCACAATCTAAATACATGAGTTATTCATGAAAGGAATGCACGTGTTAGGATAATTTTATCACTTTTTCCTGGTCAGATGCAATATTGTTGTAAAACGTTGGTTTCCCTGCCAAATTTCCCAATGAAATTCCTTCACAAAAATAAAATCTGCAGGAATTGTAATACTTTTATAAAAAGTCATGACCCCTTTGAAGAATTCATTTCTATAACACTCTCTTTTTCATTAGAATTGTTTTCCTTTAGGTAATTTCATAATTCTCTGTTAATGAGCAAGTGAGGAGTGTTTTGGACCAGATAGCATGTGATGTCTAAAGCACCAATCACTTCCCTAGACCTCCTATCTCTCAAACCACCTGCTAATCATAACAATTGCTAATTTGAGACCTTTTAGCCATTTCTGGTGTCAGTGACAACGCCACGTAGCCTGCAATGGCCATTTGGCCACTCTTCCCACCCACCTCAGCAACTGCCGCTGCTGCTGCCCATTTTGGGCTCTATTGTTCTCCTGCCTCTTCTGACCACAAGCAATTCCTCCTCTCCTAATCTCGGGGGAATCTCTGCCTTCACAATGGGGGCAGGGCCACTCGCTTTGTGTGCAAGATAATCTTTTATAGAATTGTTCTCACACACACCCCATCCTGTTCGTACTCTTTCTGCCCGCAAAAGGCAGATAAACAGCAATGGGGAGGTTTAAAAAGCCAATAGGAAGTGTTAACTATCTCTGCTTACTGCTACCCTTGTTGATTTGCACTTAAAAATGCATAGAGATATGGCTAAATTGGGACAAAACTGTAATCATTATTATTGTTGCACTCTCTCTAATATTATAGTGCCTTGAATACAGTGGAAATCTGCTGACAGATAAACTGTTCAGTGGATTTGGATTTTACCAATACCTATGTGTAAAAACCATACAGTGATGGAGCAAGTGCTTCCCACAGTATTTCAAAGGAGAGGAAAAAATGTAGGGTGATCAGTTAAGGGAAGCAGAACTGACAGCCCCTGTGCTCAGCATGGTATCTCCCTGCCTTATGGATGCTCCTCTGCCCCAGCCCACTCTGAATAGAAAGCAAAATTTACTTCATTTCCCAGTCTGAATTGCTGAAGTATGACTGTGCTAGGCTTTACGTTTAAGTCCTCCACTCTGAAGGATTTAAAGCTAGTCATTATATTACAAAGCAGGTTGCAGAAGAAGAGAAAAATAAAAATAAGGCAGATTGTACCGACCAACTGCTTTCACTAGGAGAAAAAACCTGTAAATATTACTGTACCCCACACAACAGTGAATAAATGCATAGTAAGAAAACGTCCTGTTGCCTGTGACATGGATAACAATTCTAGGTATTTCTTCCACCTTTCAAAACGGCTTTTCTGATTTATTTCCAATCCTTTCCCCGAGCAGAGTATAAAATTCCCTGCAAAAACCTGCATCTCGCAGGCATTTCTTCTTGACAATGTTGACCACTAACAGAGCAGAGAAAAGGCTCGCTGAAATCTCAGCTCTGTCATTACTCCGTCCTGCTGGACGCTCTCCTCCTGCTGCTGCTCCCTGCGCGCATCCCGCGCCGAGGGCTCCCTCTAGTCCCTGCTGCCAGCACAGCAGGGGCCGGATCGATACCCGAGCCTGCAGCTGCCCCTGCCCGAGCCTCAGCGCCGCCCGAGCAGCGCCAGCCACGGGGAACTCCCTCCCTCCCTCCCTCCCTCCCTGCCTCCCTCCCTCCCTCCCTCCCTCCATTCATCCATCCCTCCATCCATCCATCCATCCATCCTCCATCATCCATCCATCCATCCCATCCTCCATCCATCCCTCCATCCATCCATCCATCCATCCCCC
Source organism: Eopsaltria australis (assembly GCA_034509425.1). NCBI lineage: Eukaryota > Metazoa > Chordata > Aves > Passeriformes > Petroicidae > Eopsaltria > Eopsaltria australis. Next base: position 19,019 of record JAVTVJ010000121.1, read on the forward strand.
ATCCATCCATCCATCCATCCATCCATCCATCCCCCATCCATCCATCCATCCATCCATCCATCCATCCCCATCCTCCATCCATCCATCCATCCATCCCTCCCATCTCTCCATCCATCCATCATCCATCCATCCTCCATCATCCATCCCTCCATCCATCCATCCATCCATCCATCCATCCACCCATCTCCATCCATCCATCCATCCATCCATCCATCCATCCATCCATCCCTATCCATCCATCCATCCATCCATCCATCCACCCATCTATCCCTCCATCCCTCCATCCCTCCATCCCCTCCACTGGAACTGCACAGCCCAGCACAGACCTCGCTGCTCTGTGGAACATGGGTGCTATAAAGATTTTGGAATATCTCCTCACACAAGTGCTGAACACAGAGGATGTGAACCCCAGATCTGCCATGTCTGTGTGTCCCCTGGGACTGAGGCTGCTGCCTCAGTGAGCGCAGGGCCGGCGCTCAGCAGCCAGGACTGGAGTCACTTAGTGCTTTGTTGTACTGCTGCCTTTCATTACTCTCTGCTTCAGCCAGGTGGTGAGGGCCACGCTCTGAAAAGCTCCCTGGGGTCCATGTTGTCTAATAAGTATGGATGTTGCCCGAGGCAGTTGGTGAGGTCCCTGTATCTAAGGCCCAACAAAGTCAGCTTTGCAATGATTGGCAGATTTGGGGTTGAAGCGTAGCTGCTGACATGACATCGTAATTCATTACACAGTGCTCCTTAACGTGTAAATTACCTGAGATATTACGAGTATTTTGCTTTTGACCCTCATCTGCTTGTACCTAATTTTGTTCTACAGCTGTGTGGGCTGACTTTGGTGAGGCTTTACTGATGCAGGACAAATGCAGGGGAAGCCCTAAGCTGCATGTTTTGTTACATGTTTTTTCTGTAAAACACGGTGCAGTAAAAAATTTCAACAGTTTCAGTCAAGTTCAACAAAATGTTACAGCTATGACATGAATGTCAGACCTCAAACCTGGTATTTAATCACTTCATTCAAAAGTAGCATTTTTACAGTGGTTTCTATAGAGCAGCAAACTGCAAGCACCTCACAGTCACAAAAAAAGTCTTTTTCAGCACAATCATCAATCTATTCCCACACCTTTGCACGGCTTCCTCTGCCAGTGTCTGTGCAGATATGGAGCTGCAGATATCTCTCTTTATATAAACATAGCTCTGCACACACACCAGAACCAACAGTGCTACCCTTGCTCACTGCCACAACCTACCCATAGGAGCAGCAAGAAGGCAAAACTAAGTCTATCAAATGTTAGCTGATGTAGAGTGACAGATATGATTAATTTAATGCTGGGAAAACAGATGAGATATTTTGAATGAATACTTGAGTTTTATTGAAGAATGGTATATTTTACATAAATTAACATCCCCAAGCCCATCCAAACTTCGTCCTGGCCCAGTTACAAAGCTTGTCATTAAAACATAGCATCTGATTTTGACCATAAGCTTTAAAAGGGTGTTTGCAATAATGATTTTAAAGGGTGCTGTCTGTGCTGTTTTGCCCATAGCAGTCTCATGTTGCCCAGTGCACACATGGAGATGGAAAATGAAAGGCTGGCAGAATGTGTGGAGCAGGCTCTTGACCTCTCTCCCTGCTTGAGAGCTCCTGGGCCCTGTAGCATTGGTCTGTAGGACCTGTGTTTTCAAAAATTATTACAAAATAGTTGATATTTATAACTTGTAGCTGCAGATAGATTTTTCAAGACACCCAATATTAGCCAGCCTGGCAACCATTTAATTCAATGCTGAGTGCTTTGAAAAAATATATCCTGAGAGTGTTGACTGTCCTTGAGTTTCTCTGATGCCAACAGAATCTGGAAGGATTTATAATCCTGTAGGAGGTGGCTAGCAAGCTGAAGAATTCAACTCACAAGCCAAAGAAAAATAACTGGGCCTTGTTTCAGGCACTTCTAGAAATCTGCATCACAGCAAACATTTTTTGGCCACCCTCATGATGGTACAGTACCACTGCCAATTTATACAACCAATTTATCCCAGGCTTCAGCAGGAAGTTTTTGGCCTGAATATGACTGAGTTAGCTCTACATTTTTCTCTTCCTGCATCATAAATGCATCCTCTGGTCATGTGCACTAGTCTCAGTTCACCTCTTCTCAGTCCTTGTGAAAGCTAAAATGAATGCAAACTGTGTTCAGACTTTGTACAACACCTTTACATGGTCCTAGCTGAAAGCAGCATGCACAGAGTAAAGCACCAACTCCATCCTCCCCTAAAGCAGTGCACATCTTTGCTCTATAGTGAACAGATGCTTCTGGGATTGCTGCTGTTCATCACAAACTATCTGTTGCAAGAGTTCCAGTACTGGGAAGCCTCAGGAGCTATAATAATAATAATAATAATAATAATAATAATAATAATAATCCTCTTTAAGATCCAGTTTTAATTTGGATACAGTGAATCATCCACATGTTCCAAGTATTTCAATGTATTGTGTCAATACAGGATAAAAAAAGTAAGTGAAAGCTTGCCCTGAAACCCAGATATGATTTTTATGTGTCTGGCACATTTTATCTGTCTTTATTTTTGATTATATAGATTCTTTTTATTTTTTTTTGTCAATACTAAATATTTGACTGGCTTAATTTCTTTTTTATTCATTACACCTAAACTGATTGCACCAGCAACTTGTTTGTCTATGGTTTGAAAATCACACACAGCATCTCTTCTTACTGCACTTTACTCCATATCAAGGTAAAGCAGCTTTCCATAATCTCGCCTGGGTTAATACAGAAGAGATCCCTCTTGTCCATTTTGAGTGGAATACCAGCTTTAAGGCTGCTTATGACATGACAGGCCAGTTGCTACAGAAGCCTATTTCCCCTTCATCCCTGGCCCTTCAAGACAAGTCAAACCTTGCAAGACACTGAGCTCTCTCAGCTCAGACCATGCCAGGTGCTGCAAACATCTGGGAGCCAAAGGAAAGATTCCCAGCATCACACTGCCAGGAGGGTGAGGGGGAATTTTCCCTTGTCCACAGCTGAAATTCCACGACAACTGATTTTTGTATGTGTTTCCTTGCATAGAAAACAAATCATTTTTTAGTTACCCAAAGCAGAGTTTTTAATTTTAACGAGCCACATTCGATATTGCTGTGAGGCTGAGGAAGACACTGGAGCTGCAACAGCTCAATACTGGCTGGTGAGAAGCAGGGAGTTAATCAGTGCTGAACCAATATTTCGATATAATGTTCGTGGCCTTGGTGCTATTTTTAGCCCCTCTGCCAGCTGTATTCACTGCAGCTCCTGTGACTGTTTCTGACAGAAGAGGAGCAGAATCTCTGGTTACCTGGCCAAATTCTTATTCTGGCAGTTTCATCCTCGCTGCTGAAAAAACTTGCATAATGTCTAAGGAATAAAGGTGTTTGTGTTCCTCCTTCAGCAGCACACAGCAATGCTGTGTGAGGAGCTGATGCACCTTTCTCCCACAGGCGTGTGCTGCCAAAGGTGATGATGCCTTTTTCTGGTCTTAGGAAATAAAGGCTCAGACACAGTTAGAGGGTTGGGGGTTGTTTCCCTCGGTATTTTAATAGGATCCCGTTCGATGGCTTCTGCCGTCCAGGTAGAACGCGTCGCAAAAGCGCCGTCCCCCCAGTCGAGTGTACAATTAAAGACTCTACACATTAGCATATCTACCAGGAGGGCCCGATAAGGGGCCTGGGTGGGCTAACTTCTGGTTTACAAAATCTGTCCTACTAGGAGACCTTGAGGGCCCACGAAAACAGGGTGTTTGGTCTCTAACTCTATGTGGTTTCAGGGGTGTTTAGTCTACCAGCCTGCTAAACACCATGAAACCAGGCTAAACTATCACCTAAAGCATCACAAGTATGCATGCTAATACTTGTGAATATAGGGAACAGTGTAAGAAGTATTCAGGAGAAAAGCAGAAAAATCCTTCAGGCATCAGTGATGATCCCACCAGACACATGCAGCCACCCAGGTGGGGGTCCTGCCATGTCCTGCAGCATTTCTGGGCTCCAGGACCCCTGCTGACCTGGGATGTTACTGCTGACACATTCCAAGGAACATCCTGCCTGGTGTCCTCTGCATAATTTAAATTATGAGCTCCTTGGGAAAGCAATCCCATCTCCTCCTGCACCAGTTCCACTTTGCCAGCACCCAGAACAGGAGAACATATTCTTTTCAGGTCTTTGCCTTGGCTCAGTGCTCACTGCCTGACCAGGGCATGGCAATTCTCTCCTGTGTTTATGAGGGCTTTTGTCTCATCACACACAGATCTGAGCCCACAAAATTAAATATACCCCTGATGTTTGAATTACATTAAAGAGGAAACTCCCCATGTTTGTGGGGTTACAAGGAGACAAAGTAAATGTCCCATGGTATTTTAAGATAAAATTTTGAGCCTGCAGTCTTAGACATTGTTGTTTTAATAAGCTGGACTGCATTAAAGTGAGTAGATTATAGATCTGATTGGCTCCCATATAATCTCACTATCAAATGGTTTTAAACACAAGGACCTTAAAATTTTGGTTTTAAATCAGATTATGCCCCAAAACAGGAAAAAACCACCTGACTGTGGAGTGCTATCTTCCCTTTGCTTTCACCATTTTCCTTTCATGACACCATACAGGCATACAACAGAAGATGCTGTACTTTCTCTTCCTCCTTCCCTTTTAGTGCTAGAACCACTTCTTTTATCTGAAAGATCAGCCACCTAAGGCTCTTTTCCTGCACACAAGTATGTGTGGTTTTTTCTCTGTGCTTTGAATGATACCAGTGAATGCTGTGCTCACAGGTACACTGAGTGTAAAGATATATATTTGAGGGTAAAATGCTCTGTAAATCTATCAGTCATCTAAAAAAGGAAAATATTTAATTGCATTCTAACTGCAGAGGCATTTCATGTGCCTTAACTGTTACAATAAAGAGGAAAACTTTCATTATCAGGTTCTGGGATTCAGCTGTGCATCTTTCCTTAACGCTAATAAGAGACTCTGCTGTTTCTGCCCACCTAACACTGAAAAATTACTCAATAAAAATTACTTGTCTGGTGCAATTACACCCTCATCTTTTAATTAGCATTCTCTCTAGCAGTTCGGGTGGGCTTTAGAAGCCCAGTAAAGAGAGATTTCTTGGCCGAACAAAGTCATCTTCTTACCAAGCAGATTGGTTCAGCTTCAGCCTCTCAATGAGCACGGGATCCCAAAAGCATTTCATCCTCATTACTGAGTCACAATCCTGCTGCTGAAGTGTGAATGTGGATGCTTTGGTCTTCTGGGAAAGGGGAGCTTAATATTGAATAAACAACTATCTGGGGAGAGGGAAAAGAGACTGAAAGGAGCTTCTGGGGCAGAAGAGGGCTGAAGCCAAATATTTTTATTAGTATCATTTTTCTTTTAAAATGAAATGAACCACTTAAGTGTTTTCTTTGATTTGTATTTGGCTGCCTGAATTATTGTCAGAGAGAGGGAAACACCTGCAATGCAATCCTGAGTGGTGGAGTACACAGCACATGCAAAAAAAGTACCAGAATCCTTAAAAAGGATAATGAGCACAGAGCAGATTTGCATCTGTGGGTCCCTCTCTGACATTAAGTTTGAATCATCTAACAAAACAGAACCACAACTCTGTTTGCACTGTATTTTTTCCCCCTCATACTTCCAAAAATTTCAGGCAGAGCAGAACTTTTCTTTCACTTCCTGGCATTTTGAACGAAAAACACTTTGGAATAAAAGAGGTCTGTCCTAAGCAGCAAGGACAGTGTGGAGGCAGCACAGAGGCTGCTCCCAGGGGAGCTGGGTGCAGGCACCACAGCAGGGCTGGAGCACAGGGACTGGTCCCTGGGGCTGCTCCAGGGCAAGGACAAGACTTGTCCCCCCCAGTTCCCATGTGAGTGACTCACCCTGTTTACACAGCACCTTTGGAGGTGAGGTTTCTACGATCTCACCTTTCAAAACATTTTTCACTCATATAAATAATGGTTCATTAAGCCAGGCAGAGGAATTCCTGTCCCCTCACCCAACTGAAGGTCCTACTTATTGAAAAAATTATTTTCTCCCCTCCCCTGGTCAGATATATTTTTACAATGCAATGGCCAGAATTGCCAACAGAGTTTTGAAACACATGGGAGCACTTCCATCCTTTACAGTCTTTTTATTATTGAGGAAAAGTATTTACGAGCTGAAGGAGACACAGTATAAGTCTCAATTTATGATGCAGTTAGGAACACTTGTAAAATGTTTCATCAATTAAAGACTGGTTGGTTTTTGTTTTATTTCCCACAATTTTTAAATTAACAGCAAATAGAGTGGCAAGAAAACAGAATATTTCAATAAATCTTGCTGTAATGAAGAATTTTGAAAGGCCTTTGCTAGAAGTTTTTCTGATTTTTCAATTATAAACAAAGAAATATCTCTAAAACCAGATTAAACCAGAGCTGCCATTTTACCACCAAATCTGCCCTTCTAGACCTGAAATCTGCCCCACAGGGTGTTGCTCTGAGTGAGAATCTCTTCCACCAAGTGCCAAGATTGGTTGATGGTGGCAGAGTGAGGTGCTGGAGCAGCCCAACAGAGGGAAGTGTGGCAGACACTCACATGGAGCTGGATAAGTGGCAAAGCTGGTGCTAGCCCAGCCAGGGCCATTGTCAGGGACAGGTCACTGTCACACTCAGTGCTGCCCAACACAGCCTGGGGAGGAAGGGACAGAGCAGCACTGAGCAGGAAGAGTGCAAGGAGAAACCTTTGAGGCTGCTCACACTGTCCAGCTGCTAATGCTGGCTCCTGTATTCTGGGTGGTTTTTTTGGGTTTTTTAAATGACCTGTGATTTTGGGTTTTTTTAGATCTGTAAACTAAAAGTCTTGAGATGAGCCAAGCTGCCAGACTCACTTGACATGAGAGGTCAGCAGCTGTGGCAGTAGCATGAGGCCACTTCTTGGGTAATCAGCAGGTTCCACCTTTGGCAGTGGTGTCTCTTGGTCTCCTGTGCCTGGGAGCATGTCCAGCTTGTGCAGGCCAAGCTGAGCTCTGCACAGCTCACACTATTTTTACAAGCTGTATGGGTTATAATAAGCATATATATGCAGAATAAACATATTTTGGTTGCTTTTCATTTTATCTTTGGTCTGTGTCAGAAGCCTGGGCATAGGAGGACTAAAATATTAAAACAGAATACTCTGGAATCACATCAAGATGGAATGAATAATCTGGGAATTATCAACCAAGACCTACTCCTGGAAATCCAGAATGCCAGCTCGTCTTCCAAGCATGCTCAGATGAGATTTCTGTGATGAAAGAAACAGCATCCTGATGCTACAAGAGACTCACTCATATCACCAATGCACTGTGGCCTTGACTCTGCCTAAGCATATAAACAAACTGGGTTATTTTACAAATTACACTGCATTCCTGAACAGTGAAATAGAATGGCATGAAAGCTCAAAATTCAAAATACATACATTGAAATGCACGATGCTTTATTCAATTTGAGGTACGTAATTTCACAGATTTTAGCTTTCCTTTTGTTGTGTGTTTCTCTCAAAATCAGTATCTGGGAAAATGTGCATTAACAAGCATCTGTACAGTGGGAGGATGACCACACAGTGATTTCAAAATCATGCTCTCATTACTGCTAAAAATATAGTTTGTTATCCCAAGAAGGGATGTAACACCTCTGTAATTAGGGACTGCTCTGGCCTCGGGGGAATCCTAATAAAGCAAATTTCATACATTGATGTGCTTCCCATTGCTTCATTTCTTTGTTCTATCACCCTGTTGTTAATAACACCCTGCAGCAAAAAATGTTCATGAAGCCAAGAGCTGTCCAGATAAGAGAAAAGGTCATGATCCCCCTAGTGCGCGTTCATCAGTGAATGGACACCAATCTGAAAATAAGAGGATGCCTGTCAATATGGAATGGAAGGCAGCAGCATAACATCAAATTAAAGCCAACGAATGCTCATACAGTTGTACTGGGCTCCAACCTTAACCAAAAATCAATAGTCAACAAAGTATTACAATATGAAGTGACTGAATCACTGGGGAAGGAGGTAGCAGAGGGAGGAAGTGCATGAAAGCTTTGCAAACATTATTATACTTATATACACATACGCACACAGATGATGAAGATGATGATGCTCTGCTGCCTCTAAATTTCAGCAGGAAGTGGAGCCTCAGCTACCAGGGGTAGGAAATGCAGCATGAGACTCTGGTCATGACAGGATTGCTAGTGGGGGATGCAGCAGGTACACACCTCATGCTAGGTCCCGAAACCAAGGATGTGTTACACACAGCTTTCATGTTTGATCACAGCCCAAACACCAAGGGTTACTGCTGAACATTATTCATGTATATTTTACGGCAATTTCTTAGAATAATCACAGTAGCAGTAAAATTTTCACAGGGCCAGCAATGTCAGGTGGCATTATGGGAAGCAAGGATTTTTGCCAAGAAATGGTTACAATAAAAATATTGGCTTGCCTTTGACTTTTTTGATATTATGTTTGTGAGGAAAAATGCTGTGAAGCTACTTACAGATAAGGCATCACATGTATTCCAAAGAGTTTGCCTGAAGACCCTCTCCATTTATCAGTAAATTTGTGAACTGCAGTCAAATTCTAAATTTCTATCCCCAAATGTAAGCTTTTGGTAAGAAATTCTGTGCTTTCATTTTAGGCCATTGATAGCTTATTCCAAAACCACTCACAAGCAGTTAGGAAACACCCAAAAGTTTCAGTGGAATTTGATTCAGCCCCCAGAGACAATGAGGATGACTCCATCCTTAACTACAGGCAAAACTCAATTTAAAAATTCCTTATTTTTCCCTATCATTTTCAAACAAGAAGAATTCCAAGAAACAAAATGGCTAAAGAAATTCAAAACATATAGCAATCCATACAGCAGACTTGTCTAATAACTATTTTTTTTCCCTGAGCAGCTGAGAAAGAAGAGTGAACCAGGGGTTTTCCCATTTGTACACTATTTTGTGGTGAAACAATTTCAGCAGGGAGATGGCCTCTGGTTTGGAGCTCCTCATTTTGCCCACTAAATGTACAAGATTAATTTTGCTGCCTCAAGGCGACCCTGCACGTAATTAGGCCTGATGCTGGAAAATGACCTTAATTTTTTCCATCAGTTTTGCACCCAGAGTAAGTACAGAAGCACTTTATAGCCCTTAGACATCAGATGACCAGATTAAACATGCAAATCAGATAGCTGGACATCTGAGCATGATTAAATGAATCATCCCTAACTTGAATCTATAAAGCCGCACAAATATTTCATTTTAAAGTTTGCCATTATTTCTGAAGAGAAAATGCACCAACAAATGCAGAGAATGCTTCTGAGCACTTCTAAAATTCCCAGAAAATATGCTCATAGTTTATCAAAGAAACAGGGCAACTTGAGATTTCTCTGGGTTTTTCAGGATGAGTTGCTGAAAAAAACCCTTATGAAATTGGGATAGGGTCCAGTTGTTCTAGGCCCTGTACAAACCACGCAATGATCACCTAGAGATTAGGAACTGGAAAGAAAGAGCTAGGCAAATAAGTGGGAGGAAAATGGGAAATTGCAAGGGAGACATCCCCAGTTGTTTCTTTCCCATCCCTTCAAAACATGCCTCATATTACGTATTTTGTCAAGGCAACAATTAAGAGTTCATGTTTACTCATCTGCTTAATTGCAAAGTGCAATAAAGAAAATAGAAGTCAGTCTCATTTCCAGAAAAGCTTGGATATGAACTTTGTTATCTGGGCCTCCACATTTGCTCGGTGCATTACACAAGAACTATGTTGTAGCCTCTTCTTATTACTCAAGCCATAAATTTACCAGACAATTATGGCTGCAACCTACAATGCAGTGTCAGTTCCAGTAACCCAGGGACCCTCAGCAAGCAATTTTTGTTTGGTTTGTTTCTTCTGGAAACCTTGGGCTCCTCATTTTCAGGGAAAACTCCACCTGGACCATATGGTGTCTCAACAGCTGCATCATAAGCAAGTCTACAGGTTTATTGCCCTGTTAATTAGGGTCACTGACCACTAATAATTTACCCAATAATAGGATATTTTTTTTAATCAGCCAGTTATTGCATTTATTATTTAATTTGGCTGAAACTGTAATAAACACTATGAAATACATTAATTTATGATACTTCTACCCATCATAAAAGCATTTAACCTGGCCTTAAATTTTCTTTAATGGTAGCTTTCATTTCTATCATTTTAGATCTTTTAAGGCCATAATACATGTTCTAGTGGGTGGACTTCACTGCCATTTAGTGTATTAGCCTTGCTAGCCAAATCCACTCCTGAATAAATGCTCGTTTTATTCTCTTGCTAACGAGGACTATAGCAGAGAATTGTCCTGTTCCTAAGCACTATTACTGGAGTCTGTGTCCCTGTATTAGGGCAGGATACACATTGCCTCCAGAGGATGCTGCAGAGCAAACAGATCATTCTGAAATCCTGCAGGTCACTAGCCCAGAGGAGAGAGCAGGATTGCAGCCATGGGAACTATTCAGAAACCTGGCTCCACTCCGGCTCCCAGTCACCTGGAGATGGCAGAAGCATTTGCAGGGCTGATTACAGGGCATAGGATACTCAAGAACCTCTGGGAAAGATCTTGAAATCTTCTCAATTGAGAGCTTCAGAAAACTCTGCCCTGAACAAAACAGCTGAGCTCAATGCTGATAATTTTGCTACTCTCATGCTGCTGTTAGAGGAAAGGTCTGTATAAACCTAGTGAAGGTGACAGGGAAAGGGGAGGAGGAGGGGCTGGGGTATTGTGCCACTTCAATGAAAGGGGCCTCAGAAAATGCTTAGAAAGCACCTTAGAAGGTGGTTGCACTTCTCAAAAGAACCAAACCTCTGAAAGTGGACACACATTGGAGAAAAAAATGCCAGGAGTAACTAAAGGTTTCTTGGAGTGAAACAACTAAGCAATGGTGTATGCAGAATACAGTGCCAGCAGCTCCTCCTGGCAAGCAGAGATAGGCAGAAGAACGAGAATAATGCTCCTTTCATGAGGGAGGAGTATTAACCACGAAGATGTTTTTCCACACCAGTGGGACTGAATGCGTTAGGATTAGGAGCAGAGATGAGCAAAGCAAATCCTGAGAGGTAAGGAGCTTGTCAGCATGATACTGATGTCACAAGTCATGCTGATGCCCAGGTAGTAATAGCACTATTTTTTGTAGCTCTTATTTGTACTAAAGTAGCTGAGATTATGATCTCTTTGTGTTAAGCCTTTAAGCAAGGGAAAGTCTAACCCCCAAAGAGAATGCAGTCATCAATAATAAGACAAGCAAAAGCTGGGAACAAGGCACAATTATTATTCCCATTTTATAGCTGGAAAACTGGAACACTGAGATTAAATTATTTGTCACAAAAAACCCCTAATCCAAAACAAAGCAAAACAACACAAATCAAAACTTTGGCACACTTGTAACATGGAGCCACATCTTCTGATTCTACAGTTTCTACTTTAGCCACCAGACCAGCCCTCCTCCCTATACAAATGATAATGGGAGGTAAATAACATACTAATAAAAATATATTACTCACCTAAAAGTCTCAAATCACTTGATGTACTAACTGAGCCTAACAATGACTTTAGAGGAACTGTTAAATATCCTATTAAGTGATCTAAACAGGCAGGCTTTACCTTTCCCTGTTCCAATATTGCACATCATATCAAGAATTCCAAACTGCCATCCTGGCATTGAAAGTATCATCCTAACTCACACTCAGGATGTAGGGGAGGATAAAAGGTGTGAGTTATAAATGAATATCTGCAACAATATTAAGTTCACTGTCACTTACTGGATTAGAAGCCTGCTTGTGAAATACAGCCACCAATGTATACCTTGACTCAGATTCCTGCCAGCAGCAGAGGAATACTGCAAAGGATTGCCTAAAACATCTGCCTCAGCAGGAAAAGAATGAGAAAGCACAGGGCCCCTTCAGAGTTGAGGGTCTTGTAGCCCTTGCTACCCCTCAACAGGCAGCTCCTGCTGTGCCCAGAACAACGGGGAGAGCTGCAAGGCTGGGCATCACAAGGGGCACTAACTCAGCTGTCCAAGGCAGGCGCTGGGATTGCATATCAAGGAGATTTTTCTTAGACTAGGGTAGCTTTTTTGTTATAACTCAAATTGCAGCTGAATTTGTGGATTTATTTGTGTGAGCAATACAGGGTTAATGTCCTCTGTGAGGAACAGTAATATTTCCTTCATTAGAACAGTCTCTTGCTGCAGAGTTAACTCTGGGGGGAGCAGAGCACAGTGAACCAACATCAGCTCAGCTCCAGATGCCCATGGGGTGGCCTGATGAGCTACAGCAGCAAGGCTTTCCATGGGCTGGCTCTGATGGAGTCTGTGAAATCAGAGCTGCAGAAATGTTGTTATTCAGCAGCTGGATTGCTGGGTACCACAAGGGTGACATCAATGCAGTGCATTACCTCTGGAGTAATGGAAACTGCTGTGGACTAAAGCTCCTTCTGCACATATAAGAGAAACACACACAGAGTCCATGCATATGTGTTATAACAAGCCAATAGTGCTGAGCACAAGAAAACAGTTAAATAAAACTCAAAAAAATGCATAGAAAGTTATATAATCACTCTAGATATTCCACAATTCTGAGAAAAACCTTAATTGCATAATATTAAAGAAGCAACAGAGGATATTCTCCAACAAAACTAGTATTTATATTTCTGCCCAAAAGAGAAAAACTGAATGTTTGTTCAGACTGTTATTTCTGGAGATGTTAAATAGGAAAATTGTTAGCATAACGAATATGCAAGCTTTTAAAATACTAACTCTGTTTGACAAGTACTCCAGTGAGTGACACACAGCCGTGATTAGCCAAATACGCGCTTTATGAAGAGTTTGACACTGCCTCCCTACGTGTGTTACTCAGACCTAGACTGTCACCATCTGTGCATTGTGAAGACAGCAGGAACTCATTCATAATTAGCATTGGTGGGAGCTCTGTACCACATCAGCACAGTGTTCTACATAGCTACAACGTGGCTCGATAACAAGCTTAGCATGTTTAAGCATAATTGGTTGGAGAAATCAATCCTCTTCTGTGGTGTAATTGTTGTGCATGCAAGTGAGAAACAGGAGCCCAGAGCTCTGCTAGGTGGCTCCTTTGGCCGCAGGTTCATCCCTCAGCACAAGGACTAAGGAATGTGCTCAGGAATCAGGTGAGGAGGGGAAGTCACAACGTTTGTTCCCCCATTTCTGGGCAGATCACAAAGAGTAATTGCGGCGAGAGGCGATTTCTCCCATCATGCCTTGTGCTCTATTGAGTTCACTCAAGATGTAATTGGAAAACAAATACAGCAACACCATCATCAGGACAGACACAAGTGCTTGTCTTGGGTACAAGCTGTTGTATAATGTGATAGGTCTTATTTCCACTGACACTCTTTATTCTTATCTAATAAAATACCTCGCCTCAGCCTTTGGAACCCGGTAGTGATAATTAAGCCTCCTACATATAGATTGGTGCTCTGTACACGTTCAAAAGGATATTTTAATAACTATTAAACATTAAGAATTGGCCTATGTCCAGAAAATAGAATCTAGTTCATCACCAAATTATTTTGTAAATGTAGCATTCTCCTCCCCTCATCCACTAACAGCACGTAAGGAAGTTTTGAGTAGCAGCTAATAAAAGTGAGTCTTTGTAAAAATAGATGTTTTTGCTAAAAATAGTGCATCACATAGAGTTATGCTGATTTTTAACCTTTCTATTTATACACACTTCCAGTGCACTCAGTGTAGTATCCAAGAGACTCACAAGATTAAAGACTCACCAAGACATTTACTATGAAGTTCATAATAAATACAAAGAAAATAAAGAAAATTATCAGTGGCAAACACTTATTAAAAATACCATCCAAATCTTAAAAAGCTGAATTTGATGATATTGCACATTTGATATGACTCATTTGTTTGATGGTTTTAGTCTCAACAGGTACATGGCTAAACCTGAAAGAATAATTTCAATATAAATGTGCAGCTATTAGCTGCTGGACATCACAAAAGTCATAACAGAATAGCATTACAAAGTCAAACAAATGAAAATATTTCGACAGGCACAGTGGCACTGCCAGTGACTGCAGCCAAAAAGCTTTTATCTGCCTGGGGTAGACTTTCAAGATTTTAAACTTGAAAGCATCTCTTGGCTGCCTCAAATACGTGTAATTTTTTTTAAGACTGCAAGTCTGTAGGCACCAAGTGTAAGAGGCATCTGCAGAGGAATCCACTGCAGTTCAGTGTTATTCATAGCCACCTATCCAGTCTGACAGTGCTGTTAATTTATGTCACACCCACAAGCTAACAGAGCACCACAGAGGTGCTTCATGTAGATGCATTTAAAACTGCACAGTGGCTTTAAGTGATTAAAGCATATTCTATCTTTATACTGCTAGCAATGCAATCCTTTACAAGGAGTCACACAGGCTCCCCCTTCTGCACCCCACCCCTCTGCTGATAAATACAAATCTTATTATTTACTACTGATAATGCAAACATACAGAACTTGTGAAGAAGCCTTTAGCCCTGAGTACACTACCACAATTATTTAGTTACCTTCTCCAGTTTGCTTCCCGTCTGCTAAGTGTGATGCTTTTTTTCTGCCTAATATCCTGTGAAGGTGCCAATTACCCTGCTGCTTATCAGCTGAAAACTATGCTTTGTGCAAAGGGAGCATCAATTATTTGTGAGCAGAGAGCAAAGCACGTTTGAATCATAATGATAGGATGCTGGGGCTTCCAGCAAATAGAACATATCAAAAGGTAACATAAATCTAATAAAGTGTAGGTCATAAGGGATCATCTCAGAAGTCCACACTTCAATCTTTAATTGTTAAAATTATGTTAGTTTTGCAGAAGGCAAGTCTGTGAGTGTACAGGGGTTTGCTATAGCTTAATAATAGGAAAAACCCACAGCAGAAAATAAATTTTCTTCAAGCAACACTGTCTTTAAGACACATCATTTCTCCCACTCAATTCATTCGAATCGTTAGGCTTTCTACTTCGCTGCTGTTGTTTATGCTTTGATTCTACACTGATAACCATTTTGCAGCAAAACCTCCCTGGTCTCAGCCAGACATAAACATGCTGCAAACCTGTAATCCTCTGCAGATTGCAGAGAGAGGCTGTAAATGATTTTGTGAGGACA
The DNA here is from genome assembly GCA_034509425.1 of Eopsaltria australis. Classification (NCBI taxonomy): domain Eukaryota; kingdom Metazoa; phylum Chordata; class Aves; order Passeriformes; family Petroicidae; genus Eopsaltria; species Eopsaltria australis. Next base: position 34,211 of record JAVTVJ010000121.1, read on the forward strand.
CCGGTCTCTTTATTTGGTATCAACATTGCCTTTACAAGCTTCCCCCACACACACTTTCAATTTCAGGCAAGCTTTTGTACATGGGGGGATATGGGACAGAAAGATTAGGTTATTCCTTGAACTACCTCTGTAAGGTCAACTCTTTATATGCTTTTGAAACCCAATTTGAAGGGCTTGTCCCTACTTTTTCCTCAAGGATTGTGATTCACAAGGGTTACTACAAGCGACCATTATCTTATCGTAACACCTGCTCCAAGTGGTGGGACTGCAAGGCAGCTCCTGCAAACCAGCTTCTTTTCTATTACAAAACTGCTTACCTGCTGACTGACACAGCCTCATTCAAATGATGTACAAGTGTGTCCCAGCCATTTACAGGATTATTGTGCTCTCCTTTCATGAGGCTACTGCCCACCCCCCACCTGGCTCAGGGCAGAAATCCAGAGATGGTTCTTCTGGGGGAGATCTGATTCACAGCTGTGAAATGTAGGGAATAAATACCACAGTAGTTTTAGGCATGAGAGTCTTATTTTGGATTATTACTCTGTTACTAGGAGAACAGCTATGCTGCTTAGAGACCTGTTGAAACTTATTAAACCATCCAGTGCAGAACATCACTTCTAGGTCACTGAGTCTTAAGGACAAATCTTCCTGATGGTTAAAAATTTCTTGCTTCCTAATGCCTGCCCAGAGTATGACGTTGGTACTGCAAGAGAATAAATAGTGGTGTGACAGACTTAAAAGACTCATCTGAAACACTACAGTACTAACAAAATGCACATGCACAGATGAGCCTCCAGAGATGGTCATCACTTGGCAATAGCTGCCACTCAGTGGTCAGAGATGTGGGAGATGACTGCAAAATGTAGGGCAGCAGATGTGACACAAAAAGCCTGATGGAGACAGAAGCAGAATGAGGCAGCTGAGGAATGGCACATTTTTCTGCCCCTGCACATCTCAGATCAGCCTCCAATGTTCTGTGATCAATTATACCTGCAAGTCTGCTTAGGGATCTAGAGAAATTCAATATTGCCAGCTGCAGCTTTCTTCCCAGCATTTGCAGACCTCTGGCTGCCAGAAAATCCACCCCACAGACCAGTTTGTAACACTGTGCCCCTCGTGGCTAAGAGCATGCAGGCACTCTTTGTGCTGGGAGAAAATTCTGGTGCTAAAACCCATTAATCATTGGTGTTCTTCAAAGGAGCTGATGCATCAGCCTCTTTCCTATATTAATAATTTCTGTGAGTAGCCACCACGTTCTATTTCCAGCAGAGAGGAGAGGGGCACCAGTTCCCCTGTCAGAGCACAGCCATCTCCCATCATTCGCCCAGTGTAGTCAATCACTGCTGTGCTCTGGCACAGCACTTGGGGTACAGCCATCACCATTACTGCCATGCCTTCACCCCTACTCCTCAATGCTGCCTTCGGAGGGAGTTACCAGCATGTGGAATTAACTCCTGCTGAAGTTCTCAAATTACATCTTGGAACTTAAAAAAATGGCCCCTAAAGTCAAAGCACAAGCTGCACTACAAATGTGCTGCTCTAGCCTCCTGTACCTGCTCCTCACAGCATGTGACCCTCATGTGGCCCCAGAGACCCTCAATTCTCTCACTGGAGAGGGATTTGAGGGGCTTGGGCAGAGCCAGGCTGACAAGCTCACACAATGGGCTGTTATTTCCTAGAAGTGAGGATCTATAGAGCCACAGATTCTTTCTGCTACCAAGTGGATAAAAGATGGGAGCAATTGAGCTTCTCTGAGCCACAAACCCCCCTTTGATATCCTTGGAGGATGGCTGAGCTCCTCGGTTTGCAGCTTGCCTGGGACAGGGGACTGCAAAACAATGACCTGTGTCACAGGACAGCCCAGCTGTGAGACAAGATACCGAAGCCAAGGTACCTACAGTGATGCTCAAGTTATTTTTGAGCAGCACACAAATAGTCTGTGGACAGCTGATTGCTTTCTCCTGGCATTTACAGAGCTGGGACCGGGACCAGCAGCTATTGCTGCTGCAAGTAGGGATAGCCAAGAAATCTAGCTAATATATATAATAAAGAAACAAGTTAATATCCACAGTGAAAAACCACAATCTTATCAGAGAAACAATTCTTCAGCTTACACAGCCTTATTCAATTCACAATTTCTGGGAAAGGATGGAAGATTAGACAGTCCTTGCCATGACCGTGGAAGTCAGCAAATCTGAGTAAAAGAGGGACTTTTTAGATACAGAGCATCATGGCCATTAAATCCAAGCAGATGCAGACACTAACACAGCAGGACAGCCTGGGAGAGGCTGGTACTTGGTAGGTACCACCTGACCCATCCTAAAAAACCTTGTAAAAAGAGCATCAAAATTTGGGCAGCCTCTGATATGGAGTGCACGTTCTGTTGCACATCCCAGTTGTGTCCTTTTGTCTCCAGTTTGATACCCTTCTTGCTAAAGCTCCATCTAGCTCTACCTTCAGCTAGAAAGTAGGGACCTGCTCAAACCCTTCTCCCCTGCTGAAGTCTGAAACTTGGTTGCTTTGGGCACTCTATGGAAGGCATGGAAGATCTAACAGCAACCAAGCAACCAAGGTGATGTGTCAGAGCATTGTGTGTCTCTCCCTGGATGCAGAGGGGAAAATCTCTCTTGACCTCAGCTTTTGTAGGGACAGCATCAAAGGGAAAAGAGAGAGAGCCTTTGCACAGAACTGATCCAGGTCACATAAACGAGACATTTGCTCAGACTTGTTCTCTGCAGGAGCCCATCTCTTCATCTAGACAGGTCTTGTAAGACTGGTGTCATACCTTAGGCATTTTAGACAGGTCCCTCTGAGGGCATATATGGAAGTCCAAGCAATTTTTCCTTAGTACATGATCTCTTTCTGTGGTGGCTGATATTTAGTATGCTAAAAGTCAAATAAAAAAATAACAGGGAAAATGCTCATATAAATGCAGCAGCTGCTAGGTTGAAAGGTAACATGAAGGAAAGATTTAAACACAACAGTGAGTAAGAAGTCAACCCTATGAGCAAGCCTGCAAATCCTGGGGCTGCAAGAAACCTTGCTGTCCTGTCAAGGGGGAGGAGAAGGTTTGAGCCCTCCCTACCTGCTGAAGACATCACAGGTGGCAAGAGACACTCTATCCTGTTTTCCCTCTGCAGAACTTACACTGGAGTAAATCTGGTGTTCTGAAGAGGGAAGGGCCATCATGTCCTCCCCTCTGCCCAGAGGTTTATTTTTCAGGAGAGACTCAGAGGTGCTACTATCAGCTGACAGGCACATCAATAATGCTTGCTTCCAGCTGGCACTTTAGAATTCACACACTGTGGTTACTGGAGTTTATAGGAAATCTGAGATCCCAGATATTCTGCACATGCAAGATGACCGAGAAGGAAAAACCCCAACTGAAACCACTATGGAGCATCTTCAGTTAGCAAAAGAGCAAAGGAAATTGCAACAAGCATTATCAGTGCTCAAATTAAAGCTTGGGCATAATTAATCTAACGAGATATATCAAGGTGTGTGGATAGGTTTTTATTTCTTCTGTTATGATTTCTCCATCTCAAGCATTTTTTATGGCTTTTCAAAAGTACAAAGGCTGACCACATCATAAATGGGAATTCTGGTCAGCTTACACTGCCCAGCACTTCTGTTATAGCTGTTTACTCTCTTATGAGTTGGCATTTAAATAGAGCAGATTTTATAACAAATATATAGCAAGTATGGATGCTTCAAAACACAGTTCATAACTGTCTCATTAGTGCTGGTGCAAGTGGTTAATGTAGTGATCCATAGTGCTAATATTTACATCTCCATTATTAAACGTTTTAATCAGCCATTATTAAACGTTTGAGTTTAGGACCTCAAAAGTAGATCAAGATAACACATCTGGGTTGAGAGAAGTTATTTCCCTCAGGTACTGTTCTGTCTTTCTCATGGATCCTGATGACCCTAAGCTAATCACTACTTATAGTAAGAGCAATATATTTGCCTAACCATTAAAAATAGAAACTTTAAATTTATAGAGTTTGCAGACAGTCCCTGGAGTGTTCCAGGACACTAAGGATGAATGCCAAAGAAGAATTTTTTATCTCTCCTTTTTCCCTTCTTCCACTCTGAAACAATCATCAATTACCCTTATCCACTAGCACCATCTCATCTAAGTTCATTTTCAAGATGAAGTTTCCTCGTTGGATGGTGGCTGTCCAATCCTCTTTCTGTCCATCATGGGCTGCTTTAGCGCTGTCCCCAGATTGACAGCCTGAGAGCGAATCAATAATAATTATCAGACTGCAACCACAGCGAGCTGTGTAATTCTGTGATGGGATAGCACTGAACAAACAGCCCCACATCTACTGCCTCAGCTTTAAATATGTGCCTGTCCATTTAACTACTCTGATCATGTGGTTAGTAGGAAGCCCTTGCCCTTTTTTCCATCCCAAACATAAAACCTTTAAAAATTGCCTGCTACTCTAATGTGACCGTGCCATGTCCTGCCTTTCACTATGTAAAAGCATTTGCCAGCAGATGTTAAATAAGACCATGGAAAAGAACAGCACACAACCAAAAAGGAGGAATAGGCCAGTTTTCCTGGATGAGAGCAATGCACCACAAGAGGTGAGAGGCATTTTGCACGCTGCAAATGACAAAAGTCTGAGGGTTTTTCCATATGGCAACAACATTCCTGGCTCAGCCAGGATGCTGCAGGCACCTTATCCTCACTGCATGTACACACACACAGCAGATGCTGCCCAACTGCCCTGGCAAAGAAGCAGCAAAAGAGGTTCAAATTTTCCTGGGGAAAAAATCCTGTGTATCTACAAGGTAAGGGGAGGCAGGCGCACTCTCTGCCACATACTCTAGGAAAAAAGAAATAAGTACATGCACAGGCAAATTGGCACTGAAATAGTTTCCAGGTTAGTTTTAAATCTCAAGAGCAAAACTAATGTTCTGGAAGATACATATTTCAAGGTCTGAAATTCAGGTGTAGGAGAAGGTACAACGTGAAAAAAGCACTGGGCTTAAATGAATAATTTTCCCATGATCCAGGTGTTTAACAGAAGTATGAAGTAGCACAAGGTAGCACAAGAAGCAACAAAAGCTTTTGCATAACCATCATAAAGAGTAGAGGTTGGTAGGCTTGTGGGGTGAATCCCAGAAAATGAAGGCAGAAGAATGAAAAGGGTACAATAAATAAATAAAGAAGAGGCACCATCTTTTAACCGACTGTAAGAAACGTGAAATTAAGATTTCATAGCAGCTAACAAGGCTAATTTCTTGACACAAGGAATAGAAGATTTAAAAAATACAGAAATACATAAATAATCACTATACCATAGTTTTACTAAAATGATGTTTTACTAATATGAAGTTTACAATAAAATAATTGCAAGCTGATTTTATGCTGCATTTCTTCAGATGTTTCTTGCAGTGTCAACAACAAAGCAAGCCAAGGTTTCATGATGTGACCAGTGTGAGGACATCTGAAAGGGCCAAGTGCCAAGACCAATCTATATTATTGACCCCACAAATGTTAACATATAGCTGGGGAGAAGTGGAGATCTACTGAAACATTAGGCAGGAAACAAGGCATCTTCTAAAATATATGCACTTATAAAAGATATTGAATGTTAAATGGAGAGAATTTATCATGAAAAAAGAAATTCAATAAATCTTAGCCAACAACTTGTCTTCTCCAGAATTAGGAGGACATGTTGAGTCACTGGATACTCAGAGAAAGAGTCATAAGTTATGAAAGGCAAACCAACAACTGTAAGGCAAAGAGGCCTTTCCAGAGAAACCTTAGAAGCAACTTCAACTCGGCAATGCAATTCCTGTCAACAGCACAAGGGAGATCAAGGGAGGTGGTCTCTGTAATCTGACAGCAGATTACAAATCTTTTCAGGCTGTAGTAGGAAATTAGCTGAGACTTCCATCAGTGTATTCTTGATCTGTCAAATATTCAAATGTATGCTGAAGCTTCCATCCTTACAAGATGAAGGGCACATTGACATAAAGTAGAAACAATGTTTTACCTTGAGTAAGATGGGGACAGTGATAAAATACAAGGTCTGCACTTCTAAGTATTTATGATGATTTTTATGAATTTATCAAATGGAGTATGAGGGCTCCAGCACAAAGGGGTCAATAAATAGTTTAACACAAATAAACCAGAATTTGAACTGTAGTTCGAATCCCCTCTGGTTGGATTTCTGGCTTTTGCCTTGGTCAAATTCCCAGATTCTATGACCAAGTGAAAAGGTAGCTGAGTTATTGCCTGGTTAGCAATCAGAATAAAAACAAAGGCTGAGAAAAAGCTTAGTGCTTCACAAGGACGCAAGGACAGTGAAAAAATGGCCTAGTCAGTCACAGAGCTGAAGGTCAGGATGCAGTCTTGAGTGTTATCTACCATTGCTAGATATTGGAAATCCTTATAAAGAGTCAGAAAGGTGTTGCATATTATGTGAGAGGTTTAGCAGCAGTAAAGCTATTATTGCAGGAGCAATTTCTGAAAGCCTAACAGAAAATCTAACTCTTCAGTCCCAAACACAAAACAAGCTTATCATGCTTATCATTGAATTCCCACTGGAAGATCCCCAAATTCTACCTTCTCTTGTGGTTTTTTCTCTTTTATTTTCTAATGCTTTTTTTTTTTTCAGAGAAGTGCTTACTGCCTTCAAACATACAGAGCTGCTTACTTTCTACTGGCAAGGAAGAAATTAAATGAAACAAGCCAGAGGCAGGATATTAATGCAGAGTGCATTAAAAGAAAAAAATTATGGTATGAACAGGGTAGTGACTGATTTATAAAATCAATCACATACTTTTGGCTCAATGTCATGTTATAAAAAGAACAATAACCCTGTTTACATGAAAAGGATGATTAATCACTGTTTTCCTACTATTAAAGATAGGTGACTTTACTTCCTTTTTTCTTTCATATTAGTAGGCAGTAACACAGTTGTTTTATAATATCAGTCAAATAACTGTATTCTGAAGACAGCGAATTTAATGCACTGCTGTAGTTAAAAGGTCTGTCAGCAGAAATTCTGAAACAAAATTTCAGGCATCTCTAAGCAGACATAAAAAATCAATACCGGATTAAACTTGAATTTTATCAAGTTTTAGCAAAGAATTAAATATTACAAACTTGAACGTAATATCTGTAGGTCCCATTGTATAGCACTAGATATCAAGGCAAGCATTTGAGGCTGATTAGTTATGTAGTATCTGTTCCCCTTCTCACATGCATGAAAACAAACTGGCAAATTTTCAAGCGATTTAAAATGTTACTGCTCAAGGTGTCTTTTAATTGAAAATTTTCCAAAGATTTTACTAGTGTAAAAGAGAATTCTTTTATAGTCTGCCAGCTCTGATAATTGCAAGGTAATAGCTGTTTCTGATATTTCAAATCAACGCTTTTACTTTTTAGAACTCAATAAATCTGCATAAATTGCCGTTACTAAAACCTTTACTTCCAAACACACCTATTTTGTGGGATGCATTCGGAAGAGAATTATGAAAAAGAAATAAAAGTATTGGCACTAGAAGTTTTAACAAGACCATGGGACATCCATGCAAAAATATTCTGATTTTGTAGGTCCTGCAATATTATTGCCACAATTGATAGTTAATAATGGATATAATCTTCACTCTGGTCTGAAAATGGGTATCTAGCTCACCTGCACTAGTGTGGAGGTGTAAATAGGCAGTACAGTTCCCTTGCATATAGATTTTTATAAACTTCAAAGGATTATAAACTTGATCTATTGCTTGAACAAAAGAGAGCAGAAATGCAGGAAAATTCACAAATCCTTTAAAGGAATAATGTCTAAAGAAACCCTATCAAGACATCAAAATTAGGGACTGTACTGGCTTTTTGTGTTTCTTGCCTACTCCTGTACCACAGAACTAAGATAAAACACAATTGTTTCTCACTGTATAACCTTATCACCCTCTGTGTTGCAAAATGCCAGCTCTGAGCATTCTTTCATGGTAGGTTTTGCTCTGAGGCATTCCCTCTTCAAAATGCTTTAGGAGATCGGCTCTTGCAGAGAACAGACATCAGCCAACCAATGCCTCCTATTTAGATGGACTTTGAAAGAAAAAAAAAAAAAAAAAGAAGTTACCTGAGAATCATATAAATATGCAAGATGAGGACAATCTTCATGAAACCCATTTCCACAAGTGACAAGAACCACTGAAGATCCTTCAGTGGCGGGTCCAAATAAGAGAGAGAGCAGCAGAAAGGTTAAGGCTTGACTGAAATAGACCTAGAGACTGGGCTGCAGGGAATCATGCAGAGACATGAGGGGGTCTGAGGAGTCAGCCTTTCCTTCTTTTTCCTGGAGAATTCCCAGGTGACAATCAAGAACCACATGAGAGCCTCTTGGGGTATGTGGAAACACAGGATTTCAAAGCTGGAGCTGCAGTGAAGATCCAGAGTGTCAGCCCAGCAGATAGTGCCTGTCCTGTAACCTGGGAAGGAGGAGGAGCATTGAGGGTGCAGATGAAGCTCCCCAGTGATCCCTGTGCTACTGAGAAATGGACACTGATGGGGTGGGAAAGTCAGAGGTACCTGCAGGGAGAGAAGAGCACACTGCCAGCCTGCCCTGCCTCTGCTGGGTGTGGCAGGAGGGGAAGGTCAGCATTAGAAAAGAGCCAAGAAGCAGCTCTGTCATCTTGGTTTAATGTATGCACTGTGAAAATATAGCTACAGAGAAATTGCCTACAAGTGATTTCAACTCCTTCCCTAGCATTTCTTCACTTCTTATGGTGCAAGTCTTCACACTTGTGCAGAAGTGCTCAATCTGAACGTAATATTACAAAAGCATTTTAAAATTATCTCACACCATCTGGGAGAGGATGCCGACATAAATGTTGTTAGTAAAAATTATTTCTCTCTGTTTCAAAGAAGATTAAGTAAGATCTAACAAAATAATCATGTGGTATAATATTCTAATGAGTAGCATTATTTACATGACATCATCACAAATTCTAGTATTCTATAATGTGCTGTCAATCAACGACAAATATAGAGATGTACTTGAACTTCTTGATGGGGTTTAAATTGGCAGATATCTTGAGACAAAAAGCCCTAGCTATGTTCCACTATCATGCACAATTCATTCAGGTGGTAGGACAACAAAGGATTGCTTCCTAGACATGAAGAATATAAAAAGTTAATTAAATTCCTGTCAGTGGTGAAAGCACTCCTTTCAAATTAAACTTCATTGACTACCAGCCTATACTTACATAGTTAAAATTAGAGTATATTAAAATAATTTATCAAAATAAGCACACATATACAATCAAAATTAACTGATTAAAAGTCCATTGATTAAACACATGCAAAATGTTAATGTAATAAAGAAGAAACAGCACCACTTATAGAAAACCTGTGTGTTGCCATTTAGGTCACATAGGCTTTTGTTGGTAGAGCATTTACAGTTTTTATCAGCTACTGTTGCCTTTGAAAGCTGGCTTTGATACAGTTGTACAAAAAACTTATCACCCAGACTTCTTTTTATCCTTCAATTTTAATTTTAAATTCTTGGAGCATATAATTTGACTCTATAACATTACCTCTCTCCTGGTTGCTGATTGATCCCTGTTATTAAATGAAAATTATTCTCCATTTCTATAAATTCTATAAATATTCTATAAATATTTTTCACTTAAACTTCGCTTAAAGTTATCTTTGTACAGTGTCAATGTAAGTGTTGCCAAAAAAAGAAGGGGATGTTACAAAGCAAACCCAAAGTCTAATAAAATGATAAATATGTAATTGTGAGCAAACCCCATTTTTGTTTGAGTACTGCAGAGTCGCAACTGTTTCAGCTCAAATGGCAGAAATGTAGCAAAGGAAACAAGAACGTCAGTTTTAACTTCCACCTGAGACAAACAAGGTTTGGAGACCTGAACAACTCCAAGAGGTTCCTTTTGATAGCCTTGACCATGATTCCTGTGGTCAGCATGAGGCATTTGATAAGGTGGCTCCAAAAGGTTTTCTTTTCGACTCAGGTCGAGAGGGCTGTCAGTCCTCAGTTCCTTCCAGTGAGATCTGGAGTCATCAGTCAAATACAAGCTCTGCATTCATCAGCCCATCAACTATGAAGTTAAACAGTCTGTGCTCAGACTTGTTTTTGTTCTTCTAATCTGTGAATCTGAAGTCAGATATTGCCATGGAACCTCACTAAATCCTCATATTGCTTATATGCTATTTTTCTTTTCCATTTCTAGCAATGTTCTACACCTGGAATAACCCCTGGGACAAGAACAGCTTTGTCATTTCATGTGATCAAGCATCAGCCTGAAAGGCAAATGCACAAGGTGCATATTTGGTTGATTTCTGCAGATTTCATTTATAAAGAAATAGTCTTTATGTGGCTACAGCTTTGCAGTATATGAATAATTTCTCCTTGTAGCAGTACAGAATTAGTCTCAGTAAGTATTTGACGATGTTGCATAGGACTCAATAAAACTGAAAATAACCTTTCTAAAATTCAGGGAAATATCCTAGATTTAACCTGAACGAGCACCTCCTATCAGAAACAAGTTGGTAAATCTTAGGCAAAGACTGAAAAAAACCAGAAGCTGCTTAGAACTTTCATTTCTAAGCAGCAACACAAGATCTGATGCCTACACCATTGTTTCACTTTCAAAACATGACATTTTATGTATTGTTTCATTTGTTGACTTGTCTGAATTATTTTACAAACTCATACCAACTGACAAAGAAAAACCACAGAGAAAAACTAGATTAAATTGTTTAGATAGAAAGAATTCCATTTAAGCGTAATTCCCCCGATAGCATTAATTTGGTAAAAGCCCTGGTACATGACCCAATCCTAACCTTATATTGAGCAGTCAAAGATAGCAAAAAAATTCATTGTCAATTCCAAGTTGCAATTGCACTTGTTTGCCACCAACAAAGGCACCTTATATCGCGTGCGCAAAGTAACTAATAAGTGCCTGATTGAAGTTTTGACTTCTATTAGTCCAGCCAAGGCCAGAGCAATTTTCTGGGTTTGAATGTCCAGGGTTTAGTTGGATTCCCTTGAGGATGAGCAGGAAATACTGCTAGACAAAAGATGCTCTGTGGCTGAACTGCTTCTTCTGCATTCAGTGCCATTGCACTGCTCCAGCTGCTCCAGCCGAGCTACTAATAATGTTTGTGTATGTCAGCCCTGGCTCCCAATAAAGACAAGGACATTATTCTTAAATGACATGTGAAGGTGTGATAATCAAGACACTGCATTCAGTCCTGGTGGGGATTTTGATTAGTGCTACTTCTCCAGATTATATCACAGTCTTTTGTTCAGGTGCCACAGTGATACTTGGAGTGTAATTTGCAAACAGGCAAATGAGAACTAACAGCATCTGTGATGGTATTTTTAATATGTTTGGGAACCAGTGAAATTACAACCACGCTCACAGAGAATGACTGATGATTCTAGAAATGTTATGCTGATCAGTGAATGCACAAACCACTCACCTGATTCAGAGTCTGTGTAAGAAGCACTGACTTCAAAGGGATTTGAATCAGACTTTCAAGATTTACTATGTTAACTGTGAAGAGCCCACACTTCACTGGTATTGAAAAGCACGGTCATTTTCAGCCAACCTTCTTCTTCCTTATACCTTGCAGGGTTTACAGTGTATTGCAGGTTATTACTTGTTTTTATTAAATCCACTTTGAAGCCTGGGGCTAAATCCTAAAGTCCTTGCCCAGCCCTTCCCTTCTTCCCCCAGACAAACATCCCCACTGCCTGCAACGGGAGCCTGAAATCAGAGGAAGTAGAAATAATCGAATCTGCTTAAATTTAACATCAGCTTTTTGTTAACTGGTTTATCATGCTGTTCCTTTATTCACTGGATAAATGTACTTTATAGTAGTCTTATCCTTTATGAGCACTAATAAGGAGGGAGGGATTATACACAGAAGTTTTTTACTTGTTCTGTAAATTCAATCATGAAGTGTTTCCACCAAAGCAGATTTTATTGAAGCTATTACTTATCTTGTGATTCAGTCAGTGCAGACCTATAAGATCTGCAAAGTTTACAAGGTGCTAAACAATACCCAAACCCACGAAATTAGCTGAGATAGATGTCAGGGTAACTATAGGCAGTAATGCCTCTACAGAGTCCTGAGTGTTCAGAATGGAAGACAATGTTTTATATTTAAAGGATCAGACAAAATAAGATATTGTCCTTCCTTCCTGGAATCAAAATTGAATAGAAATTGTTTATTAAAGTTTGAAATCCTCTAAACCTACTGGAAATCATTATTATTAGGCCATTAACACACAAACTGCTCCTCTAAGAACAGAGCCCCAGTTGTAAGGAGTGCTGGAGAAGCAGCTGCTGTCTGTCCCCATCAGGCATTGTCGGAACCAAATGAGCTGGGACTTCCACATTTCCCACAAGTATTATTTTTAAATTATTTCTGTTACTAAACTCCTTTCCTTTCTGCAGTACTTTAAACCCCTCTGTTTCTCCACATGGCCTTGTATCCATGCTCCCAGCATCTGTGTGTGTGAAGTGTCTGAGGACCTGTTTTAAAGAGCAGGATCTGTGCATGCAAAATCTTAATGCTCGGCCTCTCCTCACCACTGAGAGTGGTGCACAGAAAGTCTGTAAGTGTCCCTCAGGGCACAGAAAACACCTATCAGAGGAAAGGGCTGCATGGGGATTCCCCATTCGCCTTATCTGGGACCAGGGAAAATGAGGGACTTGTGTTTTTCACACAATCTCTTCCACAGACACTGCACGTGAGACTCCACTGGTGGTCCCAGAGCTGCTGTGTGCTGCTGTGTGGGGTGTAAGGACATAGACCACTCTTCTCAATCGATGATTCCCCTTGCAAATAGGGGGCTGATGACACTGAAAGAGGCTGATTGCCAATGGGGAAAAAGCTTTCTCTTTTGCTGAACACAGAGACTCTTTAACAAGTACAAAACTAGGATAAGGAAATTGCACAGTTCTGCTTTGGCTGAAATAACACTCAGCTGAAACATACACTAAAAAAAAAAAAAAAGCACCCAACACACAAAAATCCCCATCCTTTCCACATTTTAAAAAACAAAATTTTGGATTTCCTTGAGCCTACAAGGGTCTATTCGTGTCACCTATTATGAATTTATTTGTGCCTGGATATAAGGGAAAGAGGGGACCCTTCATGTCCATGCTAAATGGAGGGGGAATGAAGGAGATGATTGCATAAAACCCCCTGTACCTGCTGCACTTACACCCAAGCTGTAATAACACAATAGACACATACAGGCCCGCAATTACCTACACATTTTTTAATGAATGCCAACACCTTTAGGGGAAATCAGAATATTTTAATAGATAAAATCATTTCAGTTCAGTGTGGTTGCTGCAGAAGTTCATCACTTGCATGTCTATCATGATGCTGGAAAGCTTTTTAAAGAAGCAATGATAAGTGAAACCATGAATAGAATGGTTAAAATTGAACCTCGTCAATCAGCTGATGGAACAGAAACATGCCAGTTAATTTCCAGAGGCCTTTAGGCATGTATTTATTACTTGATTTCTAATCAAAATTATATACAGAACAGGAAAAAGTGCAATTACAGGACTGTTGTGATACAAAACAAGACCAAAAAAACTATGGATAATTGCAGCTGCACATTTCTAAACTAATATACTTACATGCTGCCAAGACTAATACACTTTATTTGATTTCTGGCTGCAAAAACCAATGATATATGTTAACCTGGTATCTGATTTTCAGCAAGGATACCTAAGTACTATTTAACACTGACAGTTACAGATAGCTTAGCATTTAACTGGAGCCTCCCTTGACCTCAATTACCACATTAAAATATTGTTAACAAATTTAGAGTCAAATTGGCATTTATTATACAAGATTAGGTTCACTCTGAGTAATTTACATATTGTCATCAGGTCTGCCAACTGCTTACACCTTCATGTAGTTTGGGGAAAGCAGCCAACATTGATATTATCAGGGCAGATGTGATGACAAATAATAAAGTTTTGTTCCCATGACAAAGTGGAATTTTGCCTTTGACAGTAATAGACAAGGATTCCGCCCACAAAAGCTATTATCCCACACACTGCCTGCATCCTTTGAACCACAATTTAAAGAATTCATATATATAAAGAGGAAAATGTCCATAATTTTTGACCCATATGAACAGTTTTCCATAGTTTGAAGTGGTGTGTGTGATGCTGCAGCCTGATGCTTTTGTGGCAGTGATTTTGTTATGCACTTCAGTTTCAACATCAGTACTGCAGGTAACATAATACTAAGTCTGCTTCTCATATTTTCACACACATGTTCAAGGTGACACATGAAAGAGGAGAATGAAAATGTGTTCACACTCATGTATGAAATCTTGAAAAATAAAATCCATATGCATGTGTTTCACTTGTGCCTCTCAGATTAAAAGGTTTTCTGATATTTAGAATTGATGACCATCTCCTGTTTCAACCTATTTTTGTGGCCTTTAAATTTTAGTCATAAGGGAATAAGTCACACAGCATTAGTAATCCAACTTTGATCAGCCTTGGAAGTCCCACGGGGAAAAGTCATGAAGCCTCTGCTCAGTTTAAAGTCGATCCCTAATCAGACAAAATGCCTAATAATTTCAGTAATGATTTTATAAGGACTCAGGGATTTGTTCTACTCTTGCAAAGCAATGCAGAAGAGGGATCATAGAGTATTTCCAGTTTGCCCTCAATCTAAAAGGATATTTAGTGCATTAGGGAAGATCTCATAAGAAATGCTTTCTTAAAGGCAGATTCTGCAGTCTGAGAGATTTCCAAGGTATGTAATCCCTTTAGCAGAAACATCAATTTATCTCAGCATGCTGTAAAAACCATAATAGCAAACAAAACTACAAATCCAGAGATCAGTTTCTGCCCGATATTCAGCCTTAAGTGTTTTTTGAGACTTGCAGACACTTTGGTCTTTGGTCGCTTCTAAATTTTATTTAGCTTACTTTCATGGTAAATCTTTGAAATTGCATGTGACTCTCTGGCTGGGCTCAAACTGCTCATATTATGGCTGCATATTTGCAAAGCTTTCATTCCAGCTTGCCCAGCTTTGTAGATCTTCCATTCCTTAATCTAGCCTGTATTTTACTTTGTTTTTTTACTTTATTTTTTTTACTTCTTAAGAGGAAAAAGGGTTTTAAGGTAAACTAAAGGGAGAAACTTCATTCTGAAGTTTGTAGAGGTTCTCAAAGAACTTAATCTGCCTGAAGACATTTTCTACATGAATCAGTCAGAATTTGGAGGCCTTTTTGAAGAAGGGTTATCACAAAATGCCCTGAAGACCTTTCTACTTGAAAAAACAAAGATGCTCCTAGTACACCTGAACTACCAAAAAACCCAAAATAAGGCATATTTCAACACCAATTGAGGTACTGACCCTAAAAGAGACTCTGTAGACTTTAGGGGGGGGTCTTTGGGTTTAGAACAGGAGTCATGTAGGAGTTTTACCAGAAAACCTTCACATTACTCAATTCCAAAATACTTATTGCACATAGGGAAAGGTCGAAATAATGGTTGTTAGTTGACTGGGCTTCTTTTGCTGGCTTCAGTTTTTTTTTAATAAGGAAAAGTAAAATATTTTGAAATAGTTATTCCTATTAGAGACTTAAAATTTGTAAGTTTACACAAAAGAAAGATTACTTGAGTGAAATTAGAAAATTATGCAGACATTATAAAAGGTGCGAAAATCCTTTTTATTTTAACAGCATATTCTGTTTATGAAGAGTCAGAACCCTCCAACAGCCTCATCTCAAGGGGTTTCTCCCCCTGGATCTGGATTCTGTACAAGCAAACTCCCTTCATTTGGAATAGGACCCAACTGAAGCTGGTTTACAGCAGGGTTTGCCAGTGGATTGGTATTCAGCTGCATTATCCTGGACTCCCTCTTTCAACTAGGCATTTTTCATAAATCCTTGATCTTTCTAGTCCTTAGGAAAGCTGATGTCCTTAGATACATCTTGAGATTTTCAGTGGAATTTAATGTGCTTGCTGAAAATGCTCGTAATACAGAGCATAAGTGCCAAGTCACTACAACAATGGGTGGTGCAGCATTGCAGTGAGATTTATTGCTTGCCATTTGAAATGTGAATGTGTGCCTCCACACCACCTCTGAGGGACCAGGCTGTTCTTACACAATTACAGTGCCATCCTGTACACCTCAGAGTCAAACCTCCTGTAGATCCACTCTTACTACAAAATGCCAGTAACCAAATAACAGCACTTTAGGCAGTTTATGAAACTTCCCTCACTCTTTAAATACATCTTCCAAAAGGAACAGGGTCCTAAAACGTACCCTGCAACTTGACCATTTCAAGCCAGGAGTGGATGTCATTCCAGGGCCCAAGACTCTCACAGAGAAAGCTACTGCAGCAATCTATGGCTGAAAGGAAGAAAACTGGTTTTTCTTACCTTTCTATATAAAATACTTCAGTGTGCATCACAGAAGCTTTTCAATTTTATTATAAAACCTCATTACTTCTTTTTATTGCAGACTTAGTGGAGCCTTCTTGTAGAAATTAATCATATGATTAACTATGAGATGGTCTTTTAATACTGTATAAACCATATATTGCTAAATGTCCTTCTTGACCCTTTATTTGCAACTTGGGTATTCTCATAGGACAGAAAATAAGAGACAAATCAATGCAATAAGATATTTCATCCAGGGCTTCCTGCCCTACCTTAAACTCACATTATTTTAAATCTTATTATGCAGGGAAGGTATGGGATCAAATTCACAGCTGTCAGAAGCCATTAGAGTCAGTGGAACTCTACCTGCTCATTCTGCCAGGGAATCTGGCCAACGTCGTACTTTTTATTCTTGATTACCTTAACACCTTAAACAGGGGAAGTTTTGCAATACAGTGGAGATAGAGCAAAGCATCTCCAGATTAAAGACACTGCCCAACACAAGATGCACAAACTCTAAAAGCAATGAGTCTTCACAAGACCCTGCAGAAGTTACCAAGAGCAGCAGTATTCAGAACAGAAAAAAAGGGAAAAAAGCTCCAACTCAGACATAAGTTTCACAATTCCTGGAACTCCTGTATCTATGTGTGAGCTGCACAGAAACAGCTCTTGTCATCTGCTTTGCCTTGGAGTAGCAGAGCTGCTGTTGCCAGTGTTGCAGGAAATCCAAACTGCAAATTCAAAACGGATTCAAGTGTCTGTCTTGAAGGAGTGGCACTGAATGAGTCCATGCCCACCCACATTGCAGCAGCTGTCCCAGGACCCTCTTTCAGTCCTGATCATTACCCAGAGCTGGAGCATTTGTCAGCCTATTAACTGAAACAAATGTCAGCCAAGATATCTGCAGCACCTGAGAGCTTTCTCACAGCTTGAAGTCACAGAACACAAACCTTGCTGTGGAGGCTCTAGGGACTCTTTGGGAAAGGGATTTTGTCATGTATTTACCCTGGATCCTGAGGCCCAGGCAGTGATGCTGCAGCCCTGCCTCCTTCTTCCCTGTGCTCCAGGCAGGCAACTCTCACCTGAGCACCTGGGCATGTGGGAGCTGAAATTCCCTTTGGATTGGAGCCCAGGTGAAACCCTCTCCACTAACCCCCAGAGCCTCTGAGGTTACTTTTTGCTACTTCAGAAATTCTACAAGACTCTACTTGCTCTAATCAGCAGCTCTGTCTAATGGCCAAAGCAGTCCTCTAAGGGAAAGAAATGAAAGAGTTCTGAGACCTATTGAATATTTTTCAGACTTTTCCATTGGGTCAGCACAAGGAATTTTAGGGGTTTAATGCTTAGGGTTTTAGTTTTTAATTGTAGACATTTCAAATAGAAATATTTCTTGAAATACACGTAAAGTTTATGCTAACATTTTTTTTAAAGTTTATATCCAGCATACTCAGTTGAGGATTTATACTGACATATTTCAAATATGATCTTTTCGCATATCTCAAGTTACCTATTTGTAGACTAGCCACACTAATCAAAGGTATGCAAGTGTCTATGAGGGCAGACAGGTGTGTGCTTAGACCTTTGTGCCAATCAACCATGAATTTTCCCTGACAAAAAGTTAAAACACCCACGTTCTTTTGTAAACCTGACCTGGAAAGTGGAGCTCATCACTGCTCAGCAGTGAGTGTGGCTGAGAAAAGCACTTATTAAAGTCCTTAAAATATTAAGTTGGCTATCTGCTGTTGATGTAATGTTGTCATAGAATCTGTTAAGTGCAGATATTTAGGGGTTTCAAAACAGTCTAGGGAGAAGTCAGCAACATTGTTTCTTTACTTTAGAACCAAGTAGAATGCAAACCGCTGACTTAAAATACTGCCTGCTAATCTTCAACCACTTGTACATTTCCACAGGACTGCAGGATTCAGCTGGGCTGAAATGCAGAATTTGTAGTGGGCTGGGTACTGCAGTGAGAGCCAAGACATCCCTAGGGGGGTTCAGCACCTGGCAGGAACAGCAATGATGTTCAGCATGTGGGTAATGGGGAAAAGAAAATCAGCCTCAGGAGTGGATTCTCATCTTTCCACAAGTACAAAACAGGAATACCTTTTTTGAAATCAAGCAAGGTTGATCACAGGGAGAGTAAAATCAGATTTTGATGTATCTAAATGTAAACCCAACATGGATTACTTTTACAAAAACCTAGCTACCTTTACTTCTTACCCAGTGGAGACTATCCAAATCTGCTGCTCACCATAATGTGTATTATACAGAGCAGTGAAAGCTGATGCAAGTGAATCTGCATAGTCCTGGTAATCTTCTCTAGTTTATTTGAGTACATTGCAAGATAGTCCAACATTATCCACTTCAGTACAAACTTGTCTTTTCAGCTGTTTCTACAGTGAATGAAGTGTGTGCCTTGTACTGCAGTCCTACTCAAATCCATCTATCATTTTATTGACCCACCAAGGAAAAAATGTCCCTTTTTCCAGCTCACAGATATGAGTTCTCCATGACCACAGAGCAGAGACATTGCTGAAGATATTTAGAAAGCTGTGGATGCTTTCTGTTTGTGTAAATATATGATGCAAAGGGGAAAAAAAGGGACAAGTGTCCTCACAGGAATTGTGTCCTGCAGAAAACAGGGAGTTGATTAAGGATAAAATCCTTACTATAAATTAAAGAACCCAAAAACATAGGAGAAACCCAGCAATGACAGAGAGCCCAGTACAGGAGCTGAGCAGCACAAAGGATTTGCCAATCCTTTGCTCCAGAGCAGCTGAGCCAGCTTTGTCCTTGGCACGAGGCACCATGTGAGGACCTGCTCCACTCCATTCACATGGCTTGTCCACAGCCATGGATCCCCCAAGCTCAGATTCACCACACCTCTTTCTTGGATGCTTCCTCTTCACCCTAAGTCAGCTCAGACTTGCCTGGGAAAGGCTCTGTGGGCAGGGATTCTCCAGGACAATGTGGGATTTTGTCCTCTGTGGGTGGGAGGGGAGAGGTAGAAGTCTCCTAACCCCACTGTGGCAAGCAGCCCTCAATGCACCCGCAGCTCATGGAGCTCTGCTGGGCAGGAGTGACTGATTGAGGGAGGTTTGTGACATTCAGGAGATTTACACATTTTACTAACCCAAGCCACCTCCTTTACTGGTGCAGTGTAAGGAATATCAGTTGGCCATAGAAGACAAAACACACCTTTAATATGGGCCAGTAGGCAAGAGCTGACATGATGTTGTACTTTGTTAGCAGCACAGGTGCTTCAGTTCTGCTCTTGCTCCTCGTTACAAATTCTGCATAACTCAGCTACTGAAACATTTTTAAGTTTCCAGTGCCACAAATTCTTTTAGTGTCTTCCAAGCTTGGTGATGCATGTTCAGTTTCTTACCTATAAACCTGTTGGGGTTCCCCACTCATTTGGTTTGATGGATAGGTAGAAGCACACGAAGAAAATGCAGAATACAGGGCTTTGATGTTCCCAGCATTAAACCTGTACCTGTGCTCTACCAGGCACAAAATCCCTAGCCCAAAATGATACATCAGCATTTTTCTTAGAATGCTGCTGAAGGGAGACAGGGTATTAGTCTGAGTAAGCTGTACAATTTGTCACAATTTTTTGTGTGACCGTGGTCACACCGTTTCATTTTCCCATCCACCTTTCCAGACAGGCGGTAAGGAAAAATAGCATATCAATACTTTTCAGAGCTGGATATTCATGCTTGCAGGATATTCAAATATTATTGGAATGGGACAGTTTTATCCCTCAGATATCACAGAGTATCTTCAGAGTATCACATCAAGAAAAAATTAGATATTCATATTGTCTTTACTGATTTTGTTCCTTAGATGAATGTAAGTTTTCTTATACTGTCCTGAAAGCCCAGTTTCTCCTATGGCATAAAAACACTGTTTGTCCATTAAAGTGATCTTTTGGCAGCAATCCTTAAATTCTAATTAAAGACCTTTTACACCTTTTGTTTGATCTCTTCCCCTTTTTCATTCCCAGTACCTGTCTTTGAGATTTTTTCCTAGCAGCATCTCTCATTTCTGACAGAGATAGCACATGGTTGGCTGAGAAATCCATCTCCACCCAGCAGTTCTTTGTACAGTGGGGAAACTCAAGCTGTCTTCTTACTACTGACAGAGAAATCTCACTTCTGGGTTATGTCCCTATCACTGCCTTTGCTATATTTGTAGTTGAAAGAAAGGTACAATTTGGAACTTAAAAATCAATGGTAATTTTTTGGTCTTTGTACAAATTATCTTTAAGTGAAAGACTCAATTTCATCTGATATCATACTGATTGGAAATCCATTTTTACCAGCAAAAGTATTTTTAGGCATCTCACAAACTCATCCTTAAAGACCCAAATCCCAACTGTTTTACAGGAGAGGAGCATTTGTCTCCATATACATAAAGATTCAGATCTTAAAAATTCAGAAAAATCAGAAATGATGTGTTGATAGAAATGTTAAATAAGCTCTGGATGACTGGAGATCTATCCTGTCATAGATTTGTGAAAATAGGAGAAAATAGGCACAAATGGGATTGTTTCAAAATCTTTCTCACTACAGATAGTGCACAGTGCAACATGATAAATACACTGCATAATCTCACTGAGAGGAGCAATGACAGCATCACACATCTTGCAGGATATGAAGTGTGTAGCTGGCTGGCACACACCTCTCCTCCTCTGCTGCACCAGTCTTTACAATTGCACAAGAAATTAGGGAGCTGAACATATAAACCCACCAATTCAGACTGCCCTTCTTTCCTTCTCTTTTGGCCTGAGTACAATCAGGAACCAAATGCTTTGAACTCTCAGATTCTGAGCCAGCATCATGCTCATGTGTCTTCACGGCAGCACCCAATGCCATCCATACTTTCTAAATGTACCTATTTGGGACCCTACTTCAAGATAATTTTCTACATCCTCTGATCTTCTTTAACACTTCAGCTTTGGATCCACCTTCTCAGATTATCAAAACACCTCACTTTCTTTCTTTCTTATTTACAAAGCACACCCTGTTATCCCTACATCTGCTGACTTTCATTGCCAGAGGTAAGCTCCTGCCTCCCTTCATCTCACCCCACCACCTCTTCTTTTTAAAGGAGCACTTGCATCCTTTCCTGTGTTGTCCTCTCAGTTTAACTGAGCTTTCCAGAAAGCCCTGGAAAGCTACAGAGGGATTTTCATCTAAAAATCAGTTTAGAAGCCCTATTTTGTATGATGCCAGCCAGGCCCTTGATAAAATGAGTTCAGGCCTATGCTGAGCTACTGCCTGATGTTCAGGTCCAAGGGCCCCCAGCCTCCTGCCTGCTCCCTGCCTGGACATAGCACCAAGCACAGGGATCAGCAGCCATCCATCTTATGATAAGACAGCTAATAGTGGTCTAAATTAGCCTCAGACATGCCATTGATTTGGTGATGCTATATGATCTGCGTGGCACTGGAACATATATCTATCTCCAGATGACTTCAGGATTTTTTTGCCCATTCCAGGATTCCTCACTCCTCCAAATCTTTTTCCTCTAACTTACAGAATACAGGTCAGTTCAATCCTTCTTTATAAGTCATTCTTCCAAAACCTTAAATCATGCATTTGTTTGCCTTCCACTGCACTTTTACAAGCTCAGTCAGCAATGTCCTTCCTATAATACATTGCAGAATTGCAGATACTCCAAATGGAACCTGACTAGCCATTTTCAAAGTGGCAGAGTAACTGTAGTAGTAACAACACACATTTGCTTGCATTTGTACTTCTGCCAAAGTTTTCCCTTCAAGACTGCATTTGAATCTCTGGTTTCCCAGGGCTAGATAGGAGCTGATGCATCTCTGAATGTAAAAGCAAATGGCCTAAGCCATAATGGTAGGGATTCCTTTCCAAATATATTTCTCCAAAGATGGCAAAACCCCTTTCAGAGTAATTCCCATGTCTAATCCCTTACAAGTAAACTTAACATACTGAATGTATCCACAGCAGTGATTTTAGGTGTTGTAAGAAACATCAATATTAAATCAGTATATTCATACCCAGTTAATCAAATGAATCCAGAGCCAAAACCTCAGAGTGACTCTAAGGGCTTCCACCCTCTTTGATTTCCTATTCTTCGGATGAGATGCACTAAAATCTCTTTAGTAAAAATCCCTTAGAGAACTTTGCAACAACCCTTCAGTACAACACTCTGGCTCCAATCCATCTGCTATAATTATATTTCATTATCAATAGCCTCTCCTTCACAGTCTTACTCTCCCATTCTGTAATACAGTCTGATACCCAGTGCCTGGGGGCTGCTGCATTATACCTTGCAGAGGGCATCATTTCAATAACAAGGATATTAATCCTAATTTAAACTTTGCTTAAATTGATGGTTTAAGGTAAAATATACCACGTAGAAGCACTGCTAATGATCATCACCTCTCTCCCAAGATCATCTCTCTGTGGATGGGTTAACTGTTTAGCTCTGTCAGAGATTACTTACTCCCCATAACTCCCAAACTTTATTCAAGTAGGGGTTCTTCACAGTCCGTGTGTTTACCTGTTGAGATGGCACAATGCCTGGCTGCTCACAAGTTGGTCAGACACTTCCCCTAAGACATGAGTTTCCAGGGAATATGAAAGCTTAGACAGGAGGCCTAGATAACATTTAAGTGCCATCACTTTTACAGGAAATCCTTTCCACTGTGACAGCTCTGCCACACTGGTGTCACATCCCTCTTTACACTTCATCACGCCTGTTCACACTTTGGTGCATTGATGAATCAATTAAAGCATTTTCTTGGCTTTTTCTCTCTCCCTTTTGCATCAATATGGGACAGTTGGCTCACAGCATGACAAACTTTCACATCTAGATTTTCAAACTTTTCCTGGAAGCTAAGGGAAATACACGTTCCTCATGTAAATTACCCAGTACAGCAGGACCACAGTGGAGTATTTCTCTGGCTCTACTCTGTTTTCTTGCAAATTTTACAAAATGGTGGCTCTGATCTCCCAGAACTGGTAGACTGAAAAGGAGTATCTGGTTTACTTTTTATGAGCATGGGTCTTGGAACAGCTACTGCTTTTCAAAGCTATTATATTTGGATCGTGTGCTAAAAATATTATATTCCAGGTATCTGTTCCAAAATTTGGAAATCTTAATGAATACACATTAAACTCTGAACCTAATTTGGGTTTCTGATACAATTGACTTGAATTTCAGGAGTGAAACGTGCCAAGAAATACCAATACAATTAGAGGTGCTTTGTCTACTTGACAGCTTGGGAAATAACTTCTTCTACCCAGATGCTGGAGCATGGTTTGAACCATGTTCAAACCTGCTTGCGTTATTGAAGTCACCATGCACATACCATGTAAAACATGCACAGCTTTTTAGTATCAGGACAATGGAATGCCCAGCTTCCATAATTACCAAGATCCATTGACATATTTCCATGAAAATCAGACTTAAAAAAAATTAATATTTTAAAGGTTTTCAAAACTGCTTAAAGAGAGTAAGGCCAGAGAACTCTCTGTCCAGCTGAAAGCTTGGCCAGTTTTGAAATTGTGGGGTGGAATCTCCACCAAAGGGAAATGAATGAGTCTCAGATCTGCTGCTCTAGTTCTGGATGGTCTCACTATCATTACAGAACCAGCTCTAGAACTGGCAGGACACAAACAGGCTCCTCTCCTGTTCTTACAGATTATACCTGCATGAATACACACACACTTGTGCCTTTGTACACACAAATCAGAGAAACTGTGTGAAATATTTTGCACAGCAATATTGAAGGAAATTTATGTCCACACAAGTTTGGTATCATGGGTGTCCACCCATAATTATATAAGCCTTGCCCTAAGATTTACCAGTGCCACTCCAAGCTCACAAAAACTGTACTGCTGAGACCATGACAGTACCTTTATAAAAGCATGCAAAGTAATCCACCAATTACTGTTTGACTGTGAAATCATTTACTAGGTAAGGAGCAAACTAAAATATGCTGTTTGAAGACAGCTACATTATCCTTTGAATAAAAGGATTTTTAACCTATACTTTTCTCCATATGTAAAGTATAGGACCTTCATAAGAGTAAAGTATTTAATACTACAGTTTTTCTAATGAAAATTGACCCTTCTATCTACTAGTAAGTTTTCTAAAACGTGTTTTCATGATGGGTCCAACCCCTAACTTGCAGCTTTGCAATGTGGATTTCAAGATACAGATTTTATCCTAAGCATGAATAAAACTGTTACCATGAAAACCTTTCTTAACCTGTTGCAGCTGCAAAGAAGCATTCTAAGCATTTCCCACAACACTTTCTCAAGAAGACAAGGTAAAAGAAATCTGTGTTGAAGCTTGTGTAACCTCTAATTCATGAAATTAGTTATTTCCCAATTAGAAAAGAAATCACTTCCAGGAAAAGTGACGTGTGAGTGGTTACTTTCTTTTTAAAGAGTTTTTTGATTAAAAGATATTGAAGCAGATAACAACAAAATTAGTTTTTGCTGTGATGGTCAGGTGAAGATTTATGCTGTTGCTAGGATATCCTGCCCTATCACAGCCAATCTTGACGGTGAAAATTGGTGCCTTAATTTCCCAGTGGTCCATGCTACTTCTGACTTAGGCCTCACTCTGGTTAATCATGCTGTCATTCTCTCTGCAGATTGCCTTTTGACATCTTCATCTGCAAAAAGATTCTGTAGTCAAGTCTGACTATAGTGAGTCAATTCAGCATTTCACTGGTGGTCAAGACTGAACTAGTGGTGAAGTTTCTTGTGGAAAGAAGAGATCCACAAAAGGATGAGGAACACAGTAATTGAAGTTATTTTGCTTGGCAGAGCCAGGCATGGACCATGCTTGAGCAAAATGTAATTGAAGCAGTGATCACATTTTGGTCCTGGTACTGCAATGTCAGGAGCCACTGACACTGTTCAGGAGACAGGAGACAGAGTCTGGCCCTGCCTGTGCTGGTTTAAATAAAAAACCAAAGTTGCTTCTGGTTTACACCTGAGAACAGAAGTGAGCATTGTGCTTCATATTTCCTTGTCTCAAATGACAGATCCTGTTGAAGATGTGTTTAAACAGTTTAGACAACTTCCTTCTCTAAAAGTTACATTCTCAGATTTTGCTGTGATTTCTAGTACACTGTTCATAATGCATGATCCATTGATGTAGTGGATCATCTGTATGAACTCCTTCACAAAGCTGCAATTCCCTCCCTCAGCCACCTACACATTTGCCCCCTCTAAGGGAGCTCTGTGATGTTGTGAGATGTGAGATCTGCCCAGCAGAGCACACCCTGCAAAGACATGCCTGCTGTCAGTGCTGCTCAAAAGCCTTCCTGAGGATGAGTGACAGGTGTCTTTGCCTGAAGAAAAACATAAAAAACCCTGCAAGATTCAAACAAGGTGACTTCTAGCAGGCTGAAAAGCAGGCATCTGTCGGAGAAATAAAACTGACCTGTATGTTATACAAGGTAAGAAATTAATTCATTTAGAAAATCAGAACGGAGACAGTGAATTACACAGAATTATGTCCAAACTCATGCTTGTTTGTTTGGTTTTTCTTTTCTAAACATATTATTGCTTTCACTGCCATGTAAGTTTAATGTGTCCACAAATTACATTAGATCCCCATTTCCACCAGAGAATATGAGCAGATGTCAAAATTGTACCAGTGGAGAAATGCAACAAAACACTGTGCTGTTTTGCTATAGGTAGGAATGAACAGGAAGCATTTTAGTATTTTGAATAATTTATTGATGCTTTTGAAAAGCAGATGTGCTCTCATTAACACTGTCTCTCTGCCCTCACCAGCAAGATTTCTTCTGGTGCCAGTATTCCACTATTTTTTCCCACAATTATAAAAGCAGGCCACTTACTACAGCAAACTACAAAGAAACAGTATAGCCAGCCCTGCAGAAGATTTCTCAGCAAGTGCTATTATTTTATTAGACAAGAGCAGGAAGATCATCTGATGCTCTTAGCACCTTCCTTGATACCTGGCAGGTATCCTAGCTGTGAAGATATCAATTACTGGTGGGGGGAAAAAAATTCCTTATTTGTAGTAAATCCAATGAGCCAAAGTCTGCCACTTTTGCTTACAGTGCTAATAGCTTCAGTAAAGGCATCTAAAATTAAAATTCTCTTTCTTTAAGAAAGAGGAAATAACCCCCAACATAACCTATAGAAGAACTTGAATTTTCTAGAAGACAGCATAGCCCAAATGAATCTGACTAATGTAGGTGCTAAAGGGAAGTAAATGGAGTTACAGAACACTAGAAGAGGAAAGTGAGCAAGGGGTTGATTGGAAGTGTGGCTAATGAAATAACTCAAATTATTTGGAATATATAACCCAAACACACAGAATAAAACCCAGAATCTCAGTATAAAGATTCTGCTTTGCAAATATAAAAAATGGCAAATAAAAGCAGGCATTTTTAACAAAGCATAGGGATCTGCGTGGTCAAAGAGTTTCCAGAAAGGATTTCCAGTTAGTATTATTAGAATTCCTCTGCTAATTCACATCATGTCACTAATAAAGGCACTGCTCCTGTTTAAAGCAAGGCTAACACCAGTGTTACCCCTCACATGTAATATTCACACCCAGCACATGTGCAGCAGTGACATACATGTACTAAACTCTGAAACCAAGTGATAAATTGCATTTCTCCAGCACCTCTGATCGCCTCACCTGCACTCTGCCCACTAATCCATCTTTGCCAGGACTACCTCTAACCTTCCAAACCTATCAGTTGCTTGCAGACAACCATCATTTTTTTCAGATAATAACCTGCTAAAAAAAATGTTTTCTTCCTTCCTATAAATGAGGAATTTGCCCCCAAAATGCATTGGTCTGAGGTTCAGGGCTTTCTTGGAGCAGTGACAAGTTTAAAGTCCAATATCTCAGAACACTTGAAGGTTAGAGCTGAGTACTTTATATAAATGGGGAAGAGGCACAAATTCACTCCCCTAATTGTTCAGTATAGGCTTCACCAGATGTAAAAGTTTTTATTTCAGTCGTGGTTGATCATGGGATGTCAGTTTTTCAATTTGCAGTGCTGTGAGGCACAGAAAGGCTCTCAGCTCATGTTTAAATGCTCTTAAGTTAATTATTCAGGTTCTCTGCCTTGAAAGGCCTGTAAAATTAAGTTCCCAACACTGAAGAAGGTCGGTACAAAGGAAGTGAAGAGAAGGGCATACACACACGATGCTTAAAAATTGCAAAATACATCTACTGCCATGTGGCCCTGTGCTTTACCAATCTGCGTTTATTCACGTCAAATCCACTCCAAGTAGAACTGAAGTCTATCACAAGCTTGGATTTAATTTTTTTTCTTCTGTGGCCTAAATAAAATACCAGGACACACTGCCAGCATTTCCATTCAGTGGGAGTATGCACGGAGAACTACTGAAATCAAGGTCTGTGCTCTGCCTCAGTGGAAGGTGGGCATTTCTCACTGGGAACTTGGGCTAAGCAGCACATGCCTCCACTGCACACAGAAATATTCAACCAAAACACAAATGAAACCATTCCCTCCCTCCTAGCTCTATGCAATGCACTGTGATGGGGGGGTATAAGACACTGCAAAACATCAAACTGCCTTTCTGTGCCCCAAAGCTCTCACACACACTCCCAAGGAAAGCTCTGTCTGCTATTTCCCTGATCGATGACTGATGAGTGAGCACGAGCCAGCGAGTTGGGAGAGCTGAGGGAGAAGCAACCCTGCCCATGCAGAGCTTCTGGCAGGTCCTTAGACCACTGGGATAGCAGGACAAGGGATGATGCAATTAACACTACTCATTTAAAGACTGAAACAAAAATTAACATTAGGTGCCAGAATCAAGTTTTCTCATGACGGTATTTCAGGTCATACACAGCCAGCATATTTTACCTATACCTGTTTCTACAGAACCCTAACGTGAGAGTTGCACACAGGTCAATACCCACTGGGACAATCCTATGCAGTTATTTGGGTTTGCATAGAGTTGTTAAAACTAATGTAAATCTCAGAAGAATGTGACGGTCTTGGTTGAAATGGTCCCCTTCAAAAGACCTAAATGTAGACCTAAATTCTACAGGCCTCAGTCTCCTAAATTTTAGTGAGAGCTATATTTTCATAGGACATACATTTCCACAAGATACTGCAAACAGACCTTATTTTATTTATCATGTAGAAGTGAGCAGTTAACAGAGCTGGGATTCACACCTTGGGATCAAAGAAGCATAGCATTTGAAACCTGATGCTTATAACATTAAAATATCTGCTCTGGGACATGCTCTGTATGTTTTCCCTCTCTGCTCTCACAAGTTATATTCTGTAATAAAACCTTCATATTCTCAAGCTTTCTGAATATCATAAATTTACCAGAAAACTCTGCTTTAAAAGAAAAAAGCTAATACAATGAATTCTGGATAACATTGCTTGACTTTTAACAGCCTTTCCTGGGCTTCCACGCCATAGCATCATTAGGCTATCATAGGGACAAAGATACGTTTAGAGACTAAAAAAATGAGTAGGTACTTGTGGACAGAACTTAAGCCAAACGGAAGGGATAAGAAATCAGTGACAAATAAACATTTTATTTGCTAATTGTTTAAACAGGAGTTGCTTGTCATTACCTAAGTTTTAATGGTTTACTAAAGGAAACAAAAATTCTCAGCTAACACTTTGCTTTATTAGAAGTGAAGAGGGTTGTAAATGCACTGTACTATTATCTGTGCCTCCCTTCATATGTTGTGATTATGTGTTCAGTAAATAGCACCCAGACTAAAAAGACCTTGTTGTGAAATCAAGCAACATTAACTCATTAAGTCAATAATTCATGGATTCTTTTATCTAAAGTGGCAACATCACACCATCAATTCACAAAACAGCCACTTCTCCGAAGTGTATGTGATGATAATAATGGATTTTCTAACAATACACTCCCAGAGCAAGGTCACTGCGCACAGATGCGCTGGACGCCATGATCTGACCTAGGTCAGCAAAACAAGCTTTATTATTGAACCTAATTATGAACTATCAAGATAATGGCCTAGACTAAACTGTTTCCTTAGGGATTATTTAGAAACTAGTCAGCCATTTTAGGTTCAAATCTACTGTACAGCACCACCTTCCAACAGAGAGCAAATGCTAGGTACTGTATATGCACAGACAAACTACACAGCCATTTCTGAATCTCCCCAGAGTTGCCAAAGACAACTCAGAAGTGCAAAGCACGTATTCAAATCAAACTGAACTCAGTTTTTGATAGGGGCAATCTAGTCAAGAAAAAAAAACACAAAGAAAAAGCATGTGTACAAACCTTCATGGACATCCACAAAGGGGCAACCATCCAAACTTTGCTTTTGGTTTTGCTTAGGTCTGGAATTAAAAGCCTTTTAATACATTCTGATAATAATGCAATACTAATAGGCAAAGAGAAACAAAGCAAAACACAGTTTGGAATATCATTAGCTGTTTTCACACCAAGCACAGTAACACTCATGATCTTTATAATCTATTTCAAATATTAAACATATTCCATAAGAGAGCTCATGGAGGAAAAGTATTTCATGTGTCTTGCATTTCCCACAGCTTAAAACAACACATGGGATCAATGCTGCCTTGTGTCATTTTTGCTCAGCTGAGGGTACATCCCCCCCCCAAGAAAGATGAAACATTTCAGCTGAGTTCACCTCTCCAGCCAGAAAAGTCATTAAAATGTTTCCTCCCCTTGTGTGCCTCACACTGTAATTCTCCCAGGTATATAGAACTGACTCATTATTATTTTATATTTCAGGCCATGTAATTATATCCAAGTTTCAGAAAGGAATAGTTCCTTGAGATCAGAGATCTTCTTGTGTTAGAAGTAAAGCCAACCTCTGAGTACTCCTAGCAGGGGAAGATTGATTCCCTGTATGATTCCCTCAATTATTTAAAATTAGCTTGTTTTTATTTAAGGTTTTGATTCATATGATAAGAAGAGACCTAGTTTAGAGATGTTTGTTTTTTTAAGATCAGAGTTATGTTGCTGTGATAAACTTCTCACCTTTTCAGCTTCCAGTCCCAGTGAACCAGTCAACCTGTATGAATTAACATGATGTGATTGACCCTGTACCTTGCCTGTGGGTTTGTAATGAGATCCAGCCCATGGGAAAACGTGTAGGGAGAAGGGAGGGGGCAGCTCAGCCTGAAACCTTTCCTTTAACTGGTTGGCCTGTGAACCCATGTGAACTGGATCTCCCACAGAAGTCATGATTTGAAAGTAACCCTTTCAAATCACACTTGGAAGGGTTTGCATAGCCCTGGTGCCAATACACTGGGGCAATTTGCAGAAAATTTCATATTCCTTCACTCCACACTGACAAAGACTGAAGGTTCACAAGCTCTAGGCCAAGAGAAGCCATAAGGGAAAAGCAGCTTTTCTCAAAAATCGAGATAAAAGAATGGCTTTGTCATACATCGATGGAGAGAGTCTTTAGGAATAAATGTAAGATGGAAGAAGGGGAGAAAAAAATCTTCTTTTGCAGGGGCACTGCTGAAAAAGCATGTTTTTTTAAAGAAATAGACCTTTCTCCATTTCATATTCTGAATTAGCCAGGCTATGTTTATCCTGTATCACACAGAGCTCTATAGCAAGGCTTCTGATTTTTTGTATAGTAATTTAATACAGTCTGGAGGAATTTGAGAGTTGGGTTAGCATTAGCTGCTTAGGGGAATGTTCCTAACCATGTGAGTTAAAGGCTTTTTAAAAAGTTTTATTTTAAAGATTTGTATAATAATTTATATTCTTTTTCTTTTAATATGACAAGAAGAAAGAGCAGAAACTTCCCAATTAGAATTAGAGGCTCTGGTAGCAGCATTCTCACATGAAGTGCAGGTTAGACAGCAGAACTGGATACCAGGGGTGTTATCTACCAACTGAGGTACAGAAAAAATATCAAGCATTCCTTCCAAGTCCTAAAGGAACCCAAGCCATTATTTTACAAGAAATTCAGAAGGATAAACAAACATGAATTAAAAAAAAAATCAGAGCAAATTGGTGCAAAAAAACCCCCAACTCCTAAGCTCCTGAAATGCTGAGGAAGAAGTTGGAAACACCTGCAAAATATTCAACAACTGCAAGCATGAAAGAGCAGAGGAAAAAAAGTGTGGCTGCACAGGGCTGTTGTATTGTAAAGAAACATGATGAAGTCAGTTCTTTTGAAAACACCTAATTTTTAAATAAATACTTTGAATAAAATACCTAAATCTCAAAAAAACCCACCCTAAATGTGAGGACCAATTGCTCCTTGTTTGAAATAAATGTAACTCCACCATCTTCCAACAGAAAAGTTCTGGCTCTGTATTTAAAACCATCTGTCAGTGAAAGCAAATATTTGAGTTTTGATAGCTCAATAAATAGAAGAACCAGTCCTGTTGTGGTAGAGTCCTATTTACTCCTTCACAATAGCAGCTCAGATACCTTTCAATGAGAGCTTGATCAACACCAATGAATGTGGGACTGAAGTCTGTCCAGGCCTCCAATCTACGACACTATTTTTGTACATGCTGTACTTCTACAATTCTCATGGATTTCATGAAAACATGGACCAGATAATGTCCACGTAGATATCAAAATATAGTTTTGGACATTTAGTGGTAAGTAAATGAAATTTGAAAGCAAAGTTTTTCTGCAATTCAACTTTCTGGAGCAATCCTGCTGACTTTCCCATCCCTCACCCTCTTGCTTTTGTCCCTTTGCTCCTCACCTTGCACCAGCTGCAGCAAACAGCTGGACATGGACACAGGTGAAAGCTGAGGAATGGCACAGAAGGGAGACAAACAGCAAGAGCCTAATAAATTTTTTGGGCACAAAAATTTC
Source organism: Eopsaltria australis (assembly GCA_034509425.1). Lineage (NCBI taxonomy): Eukaryota > Metazoa > Chordata > Aves > Passeriformes > Petroicidae > Eopsaltria > Eopsaltria australis. Next base: position 66,472 of record JAVTVJ010000121.1, read on the forward strand.
TTTCCTTCTATAGGAAATAGAATACCTCGGTTTTGTACCCTTGCTCCAGCAAGCCACCTCAATGCTTTAATTATATTTTTAAGACAAGATGATGACACTCATTCTTTTGCAGTGTCCTACTTTCAGCAAGCTGTACATGATTTACCTGCCACAGGCTTTAGGGAACGTGGGCTGTGAGCAAAACATCACAGACATTAACAAGAATCCTCTCATTCATTTAATTAGATTTCATTTTTTTTTTTTGTTTTATGGAGCAACATGAGAACAGAGTGTGTGGAAGGCACTTGAGTTACTGCATTGCTAATTAGCATTTCTGGAATCTTTCTACAAAGGTAATATAAAACTGAGATAACTCCAAGAGGAATTTGGTGCAGTAAATTTCTAGGATATAAATGATAGCAGATAGCACTTGCATAAACTACAAACATATCAGTCAATCTGATTTTCTCTTTTTGGTGTGTGCACACACCAGTCTGGTTTCACACTCACCCCCACCCTTGGGAAGCAGACCAAGCCTTTTCCATAACCTCACGATACACATGTGCTGAATCAGGCCAATGCATTTCTTCATACATAAGTGCATGCAACAAAATCAATTGTCTGGAGCATTATCTGATGTAGCCAGCCAGTGGAAGGCACTTTACATTTTGTTTATGCCCATTCCTGTTCACTGTTTTAAAATAAAGCATCTCTAAATGGCGATAGCTTTTCACTACAATTCTGCTACACTTCTAGATTCCAGATAAGGAAGGAAATGCTGAACAGACATGGCTACAAAATGTTAAGAGGCAGAATACTTTAAAGCATTAAAAACAATGTGTCATGTAAACGAACTTCAAGGAATAGATATTCTCTCTCTCCTATTTTGTCTTGACTACAATGTTGAAAATAGAGGTAAGATTGAAAGGCATCAGGCCAATCCTTCAATAACAGTAAAGAGAAACTTCTTGACAGACTGGATTATACTTCTAACACCTTCCCACCTTCCTCAGTCCTTAGTTATTGCCAGATCCTTGCTGGAATCAACAGTTTTTATCTGATTGTGACTGTAGATAAGTATCAGGATAGTAGAGTTACCAGCTACAATAAGAGGATACACAGCTTTTGTGCTAATAAGCACTTCTGTTTAAATGCTAAGAGCAATTAGTCCTTTTGTGTCAACTATTGATTATGCAGACTGATAGACAAAAAATCCCACACAGCCTCATTCTTCTTTCTCCTGGATTTCTAAAGAGCAAAACGGGCTTAAAGCAATTGTGAAGCAGGGTGATATTCCATCTTTGGAATCAAGAGCAGCTTAGCTGTTTGAAAGAGCAACGCTGATGGGTTTGACTATGAGTGAGAAAAGCAATTTCTGATGTATTTCTTTTTCAGTGCTATTTCATGAAAATACCCAATTTTGATACCAGCTTTCTGGAACAAGCATGAAGAAGGTTATTTCATAAAAGGTTTTAACTATAAATAATTTTAGTTGTTTCTAATTATGACTTTTTTTTGAAATTAACTTATTGGACAGTTAATCTACGTGCATTCAATTTAAAAGTTGCTTTCTAAAGAACAAACACAGTTCAAAGTTTGTGGATTTAGAATCATCTTCTGACTTAAGCATGGAGCACCAGCATGACATTATCTTCAGCCAGAAGTAACATATTTATAGGGCAGATATGTGTCAAACTGCTTGTTTTATTTACGAATCATGTTGCATAAATAAAATTATTTTAGAGAGTCTTCTTTAAAAAACTTCAAATAAGTAACAAGTATACTGCAATAGTACAAATGCACATTCTTTCTAAAATGTAAAAATGCTGTTTGTAAAAACATGATAAAATAAAAAGAGATAAAATAGGGATAAAAAGATAAATCAAAGTTTATAAAAATGTACTGCTTCAAAATAGCATTTGAATTTTATTTGCTGAATCATTTCCAGGTTCTAAATGCATTTAAGCTAAATATACAGAAACACTGAAAGAGTAATTGCCTGGCATAAGAGCCACAACTTTCATTGTTACCAACAACAGAGTTAACAGTTACAGCAGGTGTTACAAGCCCAGTATTGTATTAACTAAGTGCTTACTATTCCTATGATTATTCCTTTAGGCATATTTTCATCAAAACATGGGAATCCTTGAAAACCCGGAGCGATAGAAAGTTGGAATTCAGTATCTCCAAATTTTCGGCAATTTCTTGAAGATTCCTTTTCAAGACAGGAATATAATGTAGATTAAAAGAAAAGCATAACCTCGTATAATTTCATGTGCAAGGCAGCAAGGCATTTAATTTTGTGTGTGACTGCTTTTTCCTAGTTTTTATATTGCTGCACTGCTGCTTCACACAGAAGTGACTGTGGAGCTATTTCATGAACTACTCATTGATCTCTATGAATTTATTACAAACACTCTGGACCTTATTATAACAGCATCCTTGAAAGACAAGCATTTTGAATGTCACAAGGAGATGTTGCTGTAATAAAGGAGAATGTAATAGGCCTTCATGCACAGTATTTGTGAGCCAGAACATTTTCAAAGAGAATAATGTAAGTAGGTGCCTTATAAGGAAGGTAGACCCTATACATATTGCAGTTTGAAGATTTCTTGATATAGTACATTAAATCTATAGAAGGATTCTGTCTTCAGTCATACACAGGAGCATACTAGCCTCTATCATATTCATATTTTGAAGAGAATACACAATTTCCCAAGAAAATTAATAAACTTCCATCCCTATTTTCATGCATCAAGATGAATACAGAGTATGAACATTTGGTGCACATCACCAAAACTGACAGGAACATTAAATTCCTGTGAACGCATAAAAAATTTTACAAATTGATTGTAACTTAAACTTCTGGGGGTAATATTGTGATACTTCTAATGCTAGACATGTTTGGAACCTCTGCTCTAAAAACAATATAAGGCATCCAAAATCCTCATGTGCTCTAGCCAGCATCTGGGCCCATGTCACAAGTATTCATACAAAGGAAATAAAAATATAAGAGCTAAGTTTCTATTCAGATAACCCATAAATGTCTTCAGGGTTATTGGTATTTGACACGTGCAAAATTATTGCTGTGTATTTTGGCAAGTACCTATTAGCACAGTCATTTATGAAGTTTAAATGTTTAGCATTGGATCATTCACAGCTGCATTTTAAAACCAAGTAATCTAATTATATGACTCTGCCATGTCTGATTAAAGTTTTATTTTGCCAGGATTTCTTCAGCTTAAAAATACCTTCTGTGTTGTTTTGCTTTCCATGAGCACTGTTGATCCCATTACTGAAAACTCTGCTCAACCATTAGGTTACTTTTTGTAAGTGCATGCATTGCTTTTGAAAGCTGTTGAACTTCCAGATTTATGACACTGAAAATCTAAGCCATTGATCCACCAGGCAAATACATTACAGAGAGCACTGGCAATGCACAGTAGCTGCCTCACTGAAGAGCTGTTTCAACAGGCTTCAGCCCTGACCTGGGGCTGTCTCTAGAAGGGAAAAGAGTTGAGTCCTCTTGAGTCACTGAACTTTGCAGTCTGAGCCAGAAATGTACAAATACCATGTATTGCTACAGTGATGGCAAATTAGCAGTAGTGTACACAGATCTTTATTTAGAAACCTGGTTAGATCTTGGCATTCTTTGCCACCAAAATACACAGGACTTCATTTGCAAGATGTTTCCTTTAAAAACAGTGTACATTTACTGGAAATGTGGCAGGCCTTTTCTTGAAGATGCACCACAGTCAGAAGCTTGAGCAAGCTTTTAAGTAACATATTATTGAGACACTACTCTGAGAACATTCTGGGTTTGGAAACTGATGCTGAAATGGGATTGCCTGGAACAAGTCCTAATCCTTCAAGGGCAAAAAACAGATACAGTTGCTTTCAAAAATCTTGGTGTCAAGTAATGACAAAATATAGCACAATGTAGATGAATCAGTCTTCGCCCACTGTCATTTTTCAGTGACATTTTTAGTGCTCAGATGAACAGTAATATGTGAAATGCAATAGCTAGCTAAACAGCAAATATTCATTAACTGAAATAGAAAGGTCATTTTTCAGTGACATTTTTAGTGCTCAGATGAACAGTAATATGTGAAATGCAATAGCTAGCTAAACAGCAAATATTCATTAACTGAAATAGAAAGGATTCCGAACAGATCCTAAAAAAAACAGACAAAGAGTTAGATACAAGTTGAGTTTTAATAACTCTTCATAATTTATCTAATGCATAATTGTTCCTGGAAAATAGTTGCCTATCAAACTTACTTTTATTCATGACTAAAGAAAAGATTCCCTCCCAAGAATAAGCAAAATATGCTGTAAACATATTACATAACAAAAAAAAATTACACTTAATTTTTAAGAATATGCCTCGTGTGTAGGAATGACAGTTGTAAAGCAGCTTGCTTGAAAGCTTGCACTGGGCCTTTTTGTTGGCAATATCAGCTACATCTGATACAGGGAAACAATTTCTGCTGGTGCAGGATTGTCCTGATGTTCTACAATAGATGTGTTTGCTTGCATAAGCATATCCTGCATGAAGAGACCATTGCCAAGAAATTACTCTAAGTCAAAGAGAAAAGCAGGAACTTAACTCCTAAAATTTTCAGTTTCTCCAAACCACTGCACAAATAAGAAAAAGGCATGCACGTCCATTTTTCTATTCTGGCAAATCAAGTTAGGAAGGGCTTGGACAATGGATGAGACAGAGACAGGATGCAGAATTCTGATCATCTGGGAAAGGTACAATTTACCACTGTGCTAAAAAAAATAAATAAAAGTATAAGCAGGTGCTAGGAACATATTTATAATAAATAAGGAAGCAAGAATATGAATATGGCAATTCTGGAAGAGAAACATCATGGGAGATATATTTCTCAGGACAGTGGTTCTTCAAGAAGAGAATGAAAGACTTCCCACCAAAAAAATCCTCCTGATTCCTTATGAAACACTTAAAAAGGTGTTTAACAAAAAATTATTTGCAGTGAATTCTTGTATTATTTTTATATCCTAATTGTTGGAAGGTGATCAGAAAGACACAAAATGCATTTAAATTTGTCACTTGAAAGAGATGTGTATAAATACTTAGAAAGAAACACACATCTCTTATTAAACATTAGATAGGAATACACTAACAATTTACTGTAAAATCAGCAATTACCATCAATAACTACTACTGAGGGAAACAGACAAACACAGCAAGAATTAGACCATTCTTAGACTGGGGACATTTTGCCTTGTGAACTGCTTTAAATGCCTAGAATTAGTTTCCTTTTTTTCTTCATTTAATGTAAGTGTTCTCTCATGTTTTATGCAATTGGTTTACTAAAGAAAAATAGTAGCTTCTGTATAATGTAATTTAGGACAAATTAGAAACTTTGAAATATGTTTTTGTGTTGTAAAAATGATCTTAATCAAGGTTTACCACTAATATATTGACAATAATGTCTGAAATGTTTTCCTGGAATCAAAGAGAAAAATTCTCATTTTCATAATGTGTCATGTGACCAAAAAAAAATTAATTGCATTACCATTTCTGACTATTATAGTTATAATGACCTCTAGAGAGTCTTCTACATTCATCAGGTGTCTACAGGCCCCAGTTCCTGATCTCAACAATGATCAGAGTCCTGTTGCTGTGAGAAGGCTGATTAAGGAGCCCACCTGGAAGTGTTAGGATCTGTCTCCTGTCCTGCCAGCACAGGAAGATCCACTTGTAAATCCCAAGGTTATAAGCACAAACTTTCAGAAAACCTCATTCAGTTTTTCAAATTGGTACAATTTATGAAAGTGAGTTTCTACTTAAGGGCAGAAGAAACTCTGAGTAGCTGTCTAGCAAGCAAGATCTAAGCTCAATTTTCAAGAGCAACTTTTTTTCCTAAAGAATTAATTAAGTTAAAACATTGTTCCTGCAGCCAAAACTTGATACACTGATGCAGAAAGATTAATACAGCTGAGCATCAGAGAGATGAAGAATTTCCTTCTAATTAAAACTTTCTGGCAAGATAACTGAATTGCCCTCGTATTAAAGATTAATGCTTTTGATAGCTTTGATGGCTCAATATCCCCTGTAAATCATAAGAGTAAGATGCTTAAAAAATTGATTCAAGCTTATTAATTGCAAAAATAAATAAATATCACAGCATCTGCAGCAACTATAAAAAGTTGAGTAGCAATCATTGGCAAGTTAATTTTTATTTCTTTTTAGCACACTGCATTAGTGGAGTAACTAAAGCATTGCTGCCTCAAGGCTGCATTTTGCAGCTTTCCCAAATGTATTAGACAAACATTCACTGACCCATGTGGTTTTATGGAAACTGCTGTGTTTACAAGAATAAATTTATTTTCCCTTCAGCAGGTCTGCAGCTGGGCATTAACCTGTCCTTACCCAGAGAGGGTAAATGCCAACTGGAAAATCAGCTTCCAGCAGGTGGTAACACAGAATCACTTCAAGGTTAAGCCTTGAGGATTTTTGTGTTCTCATTCCAAACTTTACTCCTTAACCCTATTTATTTTGAATCTATAGGCTTTTCCAATTGTTAGCCAATAAAAGCAAACCCTTTCTTCACATAAAGGTGTCTTCATTTGAATGTGAGCAATAGAATTTATTTCAACATGAATTCAGACATTGCAAGATTTACATCCTGCTCTGCTTGAAGCCCTATATTAGAAGGGCTTGAATTTGTGTTTGTGTTGAGCTCTCAACAATACTGAGCTTGGACTGTAGGGGACTGTTTGTGGAAAATATTATACATCTAGAGATTTTTGATTTTTTAGTTTATTCTTTAAGAGATTAATGACAAATCAGCTGAAGATCTTAGTATGATAAAATTCAAGCTAGAAGTTGTTTTAAATAGGATATTGCTCCTTCCCAATTTCCTGTCTTTTGACACATGTGGTTAAAGTAAGAATAGAAGGTGTAGAGGTATCATCAACACGGACATATTTCCGGTTCACAGTCACTGAGAAAATTCCTAGAACTCAAACTATATCAATAAAATAAGGGGAAACTCTTTTCTCCTGAAGCAGGTGAAATGTAACATTTTCAGGCTTCCTTTTGCAAGTGCCACTGGCTAACAGGTTTTAGAAATTGAAATTTAACAGGAATATATTTTGTATTCCCTCATACTGCTCTTATTTATCAACTCTGCTCATGGAAAACTTACAGAAGCAATGCCAGGAATACAACAAAAGCAGTCCATTTTTCACCATGCAAATACACCACCTGGAAATACAACTTTTTAATAAATGTACTTTCTGTTCATTCTGGTCCATTTTAGTATTTTTTTTTCTACTCCAGTGTATTATATGTTTGTAATCTTTTATATTATTAGACATTAGAGATAAAAGAGAGCAAAATTTGATTACATATGCTAAAGACCAGCACAGGAGACATTGGAAAGTTAATTCTGTCCTGCAGGATTTGGAGAAGAGAGAGCAGATTACGTGCATCAAGGCAAATTCTGATTGCATGACCCACAAGGAAACTAAAATTGATTGAATATACAAGAACTAACCCATCATTTTTATTTATACAAAATCTGGCTAGTATTTGTCACTGCTTCTCCAGTTAAAACAACACAAAATATCTCATTTATTTGTCTGAAGAACTAGTTGCTGTATTTTGAAAGTAACATATATTTTGAAGCTAATATAGAAGTCTCCTTGGAGTAGAGTTTCTGGTTTTTTTAAGAGACCTGGGGGCCTGAGATAAAGGAAACCAATGAAAATCTTCAAACTTGAACCCAGTAACAGACACTGGTATTTATCTGTACTCTTATTTGAGCACTTCATGTTCACAACCATTTCCACATCAGCCATTAGAAGGTTGAATTTGAAGGCTGTCTGTATTTAATTGCAGAAGGAACATAACCTATAGCCTGATCCAATACAGGTGACATTTGCCCTGTTCACTAGGGAGCATCTTTTTAGTGTTTGAAGCAACAACTGCCTCCTGCACTAATTTAATGGCTGCTTTGGAATGAATCTGCAGATGCAGTTATGGACACCCTGCCCTGGTGCAGCAAAGAAAAAAATCAAAATGGATTGACACTAAACACTGAGTTCAGGGAATAACTCAAGCTTCTGGGTCTTTGTGAAGCTCTTGTGAATGGTTCTAGTTCCCTAAAATCTGTGCTATGATATTATCTCTGCAAATGGCTCAAGGTCTTAAGTATGTAAGCACAAAAAAATTGCCTTCAAATTTAATTTCTAATTTGAAAAGGTGACTCCAAATAGCTTAGAGTGAATATTTTTTTATTTTTTGTCTCAAATACAGATGGAATTTAGCCTAGCCCACTTTGACAGCAAACACCAGCCCAATCTTGTTTTTCTGGTTTTTTTAAAATTTCAATACTTGCTTACACACACAGGCATCCCCAGGCACTTCAAAGGTACTGGAGCAACAGGCTACGTAATTTAACTTAAAGCAAGTTAAAAAGAGTTGAAAGAATCCATAGTACTGCCTTCCCTTTTGAAGTTCAGGAATACTTTCTTTAGCTTTTTATATTTATAGTTGGCCTATCTCAGCCCTTGGGGATTCAGATTCTACACTCATTGAATTGATTGAATAAGGGTATTTCCTCAGTGGGGGCCATGTACACTTAAAATTGTGGCAAACACTACCCCAAGAGTCCCCCTTGCAGGATAGATCTCATTCTAATCAGAATTTTATCATCCTATTGCATATTTTTAAAATTAATTTTTCCTATCTCAGGTGTGGTCATGCCACTTTTTACAGAGCATACCTGAGAGCACATTAAAAGTCAATGGAGTAACTTCTACTAAATTCACTGGGCTTTGAAATCAATTTCTTCACATTGATTTCAAATGGAGCTGAAAGAGGACTTGTGTGGGCTTATAAAGTTAGAACGGAGGAAAAAACTACTGCTTTTGCCCTTATTATGATAAATAAGGTCAACAAAATGAAAACGGCATCATTTTTACAGCCAATAGCTCAGACAGGACAGTGTCAGCAGAGATTTCCTTACTTGAAATTGAGGTCAACAATGAACACTCTTAGATGCTTGAAATTCAATGTCCCAAAAAATACATGCAAAGAAGAAATGGAGATGAAATTCACTGTTCAGCTTTTCCTCAGACCAATATTCGAATGCATTGCAAAAGGTGATAAGGAAGAATTTGCCTGAGGAATTTTGCCTGCACTGTAGTGTGAGTGGGTTTATGCCCTTGTAAAATTCTTTCTCCTGGGAGGTGTGATGTGGGTACAGAGAAGCAGGGAGGTCACTGGAGTCAGTGGCATATGAGGTACAAGGTCTAAATTTTTGCTTGCCTTCAACAGCAGTAGCACCACAAGATCTCTAAATTGGGTGTTCCAAATTTCCTCTTCTTGGGCTCAGACCCCTCCCTGTTTTCTCACATTGCAATGGGGTGTCATTGCTCTAAACTACCATATTATAAAAGGGCTGTGTAACCACTGCATTCCCTGCTTGAGGGGAGTTCATCACTGTCAAGGAGAAACAGATGAAGGAGCCATACCCTGGAAAACGAAGACAGTTAAAATATCTGTCTTATAGTAATGTGGCCATTGAAGAGGGAAATACTCCTTGCTCATTGCTTTGAATCATGCAGAAGATGTCTCCTGCCTATCCTGTTCCTACGCATGAGACTGGAGATTATGACAGGGAGGATATGAACTCAGACAGCAAACACTGGGAAAGGCAACATTCCCCTCATGCTGGTTTTCCAGGGATGGAAAGTTTTTGGAGAAGTGACCCAGATCTGTTAGCAACAAGGCATATTTCTGAAGATCCCCGAGAAGATAGATAAGCATGTTTATTTTAAAAACAACCAAGGAATCTCACGCTTTTTTATAATTTACGGTTAGGAGATTAAATAAAAACATTTACAACAAAATGTTCTCAATTGGTTGTAGGAATAGTACCGGACACTAAGAACTGGAAAATCAGATAATTTAACATTTCTGCCTTTTCTAGAAATATCATGGAGTGGTAAAGATTCAAGTGAAGCTAATACCCTGTCTGTTCTCTTTTTAAAAATAGCCTGTTCCATCAGCAAGGATAGTCCCCAAAACCATATTCTTTTGTGACAGAAAGATTATTATTGTTTCATCTTTATTTCTCTCTAGGAAGAGGCAATTCATCTACAACCAAAATTAGAGTAGTGAGGAAAAGCAATCTGTGTCTCAAGTATTAAGCCAAGTAAGGCAAACAGTGATTCTTAACAATAAAAGTGAACTTCTGCAGAGTGTAGAACTTCAAGGTCTTCAGTCATACAGAACCATAAAGAGAAGTGACTTTAATCCTGTGAGTGAGCTGAAGAGCTCTGGGGAAGCAACCAGCTTTGTAGAGCAGCAGGAGAGCTCTTGGGAAGCATCACTTTCCTCAGAGAAGAAACTGGACCTGGGGGAAGGAGCAAGATTCTACAAAGACAGGAACTTCTGTAGGCAGCTATCAAAATCACTGTGCGTACAATGAGCACACACATACAAAATTAAGCCTGTAAAAAGGACTCATTAAAAAATAATATTAGTCAAAATCCTTGAAATACAACCTTAGATGCTTTAAAAACTTCCCCTGGAATTATCTTTCCTCTGATTTCCTTGGAAGCACGTTTTTCCTTAATAACAATTAATTCAAGATTACTTTCTCGAATTTCTAAAATATTACACCAAAGTTTCCTCAAAACTTTGGTGTAATATTAGGGTTATCTACTCCTTCAAAAATTGTCCAGTAATTATGCATGCCCAGCAGTCTCTCCGGTGATGGAGAACAATTCAGATGTATCAGAGTTCAACTAAGCTTCCTGGATCTTCTCCCTGAATCTTTCTAGGAGGGTACAGTTCAGTTGCTAAAAAAAAAATAATCAACATAGGTTCAGGCAGACTTGTTGTAATGATTATAATGCAGACTTATTCTGGATTGAGCACAGGCTAAGAAATCCTGATTATTAGCTACACACAGGGTAAAAGCACAACAAGGCAAATTCATGGAAGGAATATCCATTGAGAACTATTGAATAGAAAAGGTACCACAGAAGCTTTTCTAAACTACAAACCACAGCAGAACAGATGCATTTAGTGAAGTACCACTACATGCTTGACTTGTTCTTGTTCTTTTTCTTAGGTATCTACTTTAGGTTCCACTCAGAGGTCAGATAATAGACTAGGAATCACCTCAAGACCATCTTGCTATGGCCATTCTTACATGTCACCATTTCTCAGGTAATTAAAAACACAAGAAAAAATGTATGTTTTTTGGTTCCAGATTGAAAAGAACCATTTCATCAGCACATTGCCGTGTAAATTAACTAGTTTTGCTGGTAAAACACTAACAGGCTCTTTGATATTATTCACAACTACGAGCTAAGGTGAATAATTGTGGAATCAGACCATCTGCTAGCTGAGAAATTCTGTCACTTTTACTTTAACTGACTATTACTTTACTTTGCAAGTTGACCTGTAATGAGGTTCTGATGGGTATAGATAGAAGCTTTTCAGCCAGCCTAGCTCAATGATGAAAAATGATGGGTATGAAATCACACTTTTTTCATATCATTCTCCTGTTTCTTCTACTGCAACCCTGTAGCTTCATTTTTTAAGCTATAGATAAGGATTTTATTACAAGTTAGGGTAATAAGAAAAAAGATTACCATCTGAACAGTAAGACTTGCAGCACTCAATGAGATGGGAAGACTTCCCTCCAAGGCTTCCCCTAAATGTGTTTTCTGAAAGGGAATTGTGTTCATTATCCAGAGTTTCACACAACTCCCTTAACACACCCAAAGTCCCACACGCCATCACTGCCCAGTGCACAAAGCACGCACAGCAAAACTCAGGCACTTTTCACAGATCATTTGTTGGTTGTTATCCTCTCTGTTTCTGCTCAGGATCTGGTGGATTTTGGTGTTCCCAGGATGAGCAGATTTGGGTGAGCAATGTCAGCTCAGCACATGATTCTTGCTAGCAAGGACTCCTCTGAAGAACAGCCTGAAACCACCATCACACGTGCTTTCCTAAGGAACAGCCGATTCAAAGGCCAGCTTCATATTTATTGCCAAGGTGGTTTCAAACTGGGGAAGGACAGTTTTCAGTCCTACCACAATATTAAAAAGTGTAGAGGAGAGATGTGATTATAAGCAAGAGGCCAAATTTATTTTCTTCAAATCCTTGCTAAGCTACAGAAGAAGTTGGCTCTGAGATGAACTGAGGTGAAAGTGTCTGCTAGGTAATTTATTTCCACTTCTCTTTCAAAACCTAAGTTAATTACAGACACAAATCAGAATGTTTCATTTCCATAGGCCTGAAACCCACAAATTCTACACTTTTTCTCCTTGTATGAGAAGAGATGGTCCACAGATTGTAATATACAGCAGGAGATGAACCATCAGTTGTCAAAAACTTCCTGCCACAATTGGTGGCTGTTGCAGCTTTCAGGGGTAGTGGCCTGGGCTCTGTTTCTCCTGGGCAGTGCTCTTACTACCAGAAGTTGAATAGCAGAAGGGGTTATATGCACCTTTCTCCTGAGAAATTAGATTCTAAAAAGCATCATAGAAACCAGTGCAAGAAATTAACATAGCTGATAAGAGAAAACAGGCAAGATACTATGGAAACAAGTTTATTCAGGTTCAATTTTCCGGAAATATAAATACAGGCAATAGATCAGTGAAGGTGTGAATATTTCCATTAATAATTGTGCAAACAGATCTGCAAGTGCCTGGGTGTCAACTGGAAACTGTCAACTTAACTTTTTGCTTCTGAGCAAAGAGAGGTCTCCAGAAAGAGCAGTGTATGACAGAAGGGTGGCCTTTGTAGGAGGGGAAAACCAAATTTTTGGAGAAGAACAGGTGTTTTGTTTTAGTTTGGTTTTTGTTTTTTTTTTTAAATACAGATCATCCTGGGTCCCTTGGTTACTTCAGGGTAGTTCTCATATTTCATTCTTTGTTCAAAAGGAATGTTTGGGCTGGCTGCCTCTACGTCTGTTCATCCTCAGCTCTGCCAAAAGTTAGTTTTGAGCTGCAAGCAATTGACCACAGAGGAATAGGCTATCAAATAATTGATTTCTCAGAGCTTGTATGGCCTCAAACAGGTTTAGAGAGTGCTGAAGCAAGACAGAGTTTAAGGCTGTCTCTAATTCTGCAGCTCGTCAAGATGAGAGACAGCTTTATGGGCATTTCCAAAGGAATGGCTCTGCAAGCAGCCAAACGTGTGGGGACTCACAGCTGAGACCTGGCAGATAATGCTCACTGCAGTCGTTCTCCACCTGGGCTGGACACAGTTTGCAGCACAGCTTTTGTAGTCTGGGCATTTTCTAATTCCTTTCAAAACTGAATAAGCAGTAGGATTTTCCTACGGCCTCATTGCTTTAAAAACAAAAGTCTGGGTTTATTTGAACGCTAACACCAAACAGGAAAATGTGGCAGAACAGTCCTAAAAATTTCTCAGGGGGGAAAAAATCATAGATTTCCTGACCAAGTAGCTATTTCAAAATTTACCAGTTGATATAGTGAGGGCCTTCAAGTTGCTTATTTAAAAGGTCTGTGGCTTAGAATTCTGAAAAAAAATTAAAAATCACTCTAGTAACTAAATGTTGTGTTATTACACTTGCTAGCAACACCATTAGGGGGATGCCCTGACAATCCTGGCACCACGACTGAAAGGTACAAGAGCTCTCAAGTTTTATTTTTTTTTTTTGCAATGCTGAACAGCAAAGAATGCTACAGATTCACCTAAGGAAGCATTTCTTTGTCTATTGCTCGGGGGCATTTCAGAGTGCCTATCTCAGTATCCCTAGGCTCTTCTTCAGCTGTTAATGATTTCAGTAAAACATGAAAAACTCTGCAAAAGCTCAAGGCTCTTGTGATGGATAGAAATTTTGTTAATGTATGAATTAACTATACATGTGGTTTTTAAATTCAATTTAAGCCCGAAAATCTAACCTTAGGGGTTTGAAATAATGGGACATTAACTTCACTGCCTTTTACAAACTACCGTGAAACATAAGTAAATGACAAAGATGAATAAAATCAGAATGATAAATGTTTTATAGTTGGTTTTTTTAAAAATAATGTTATTGCCATTGAAAACCTAAGTGAAATGAATTTGGTCATTCCAGCTTAGTCCCTGGTGGACAATAGTCCACATTTCAAAAGCATCACACATAATTTGGCAAAATTGGCAGCTTTGGCTCAGATGTGGCTTAGGGCTGAGTAAGCATGCAATTCCCCCAGTGAGAGTGGCCCTTTCCTTGAGGGTTAAGGTCAATGGCTAGTCACTGTGGGGTAGGAAGGTTGATATTGTCTGCTTGTATTCATCTCAACTGCAGCCCCAGAATTTCAGCTGCTGCTGAGGCACAGCCTCCCAGAGCCAGGAAATATATTATACTCTTCCCTTAAATATACATGCACCTTCCCTCTCTTCCATTCTCCCAGATAAAACACATCCTTTCCCTTCCCAGGACAGACAGCCCTTCAGTCAGTTTTATAATCCTTGTCTTCCCCCTCCTCCCCTTCCCATCCCACAGTAATATTTCACCTTATACTAGATTTAAAAGATTGCCCATTCTTGACCCAGAATACAGCTGGGCAATATACTAGTTTAATGGCAGGAAAACAGGGGCATCAATGGAAATTATAGAAAATCAAATTGAACAGATGTCAGGAAGCACATCAGGCATTGTAAATGTGAGGGATGCCCATCAGACAAGGTTATGGAGGTGAAAAAACAGAACACGTAAAAAAAGAAAAGCAAGAAGAAACCCAGCCCTCCCCCAGCTGCCAGTGACATGCTTCAACTGATGCATTGGGAAGGTTATTCTGTGCCAGCCTTCAAAGTGACACTGGAATCTACTGGATTGTGTGATTACAAAATATGATAAACCAGTAACAATGTTACAAAAGGTAATTTCAAAAAATCCTTAATCTCATTAGAAGTGAATGGCAATTTATATCTGGCCCTGAAAATATTGAAATATCTTTGATTTCACAGGAATTGTCCACTGATTTTGACCTACAGAGGGACAGATTTTATTTTTTTTTTTCCAAAGGTGTTCAGACATTTAACACAGTAGATTGTGTCCACTGGAATTTTAAAAGAGCCTAGACATGTAATTCTTATTAGTGACAGTTTTGAAATGCCCACTGTCATCTCATCATCATTCTTGGCATTTAAATAATTTTACAAAATTGGTTTAGTTGGAGATTTTTTGCCTTTATTACTTCATCTAAGGAAAATTGTAGAATCAGATCCAGATATTAGCAGGTTACATGAACTCCTTTCCTTCCAATCAGGCAACTCCACTCTCTGAAATGACGCAGCACTAGCACAAGTTTTGCTTTCTTCCATCTTACTAAGTCAAATTTAACTAGAACAGCAGTCAGTTCAGGGTTTGAAAAACAACAAATAGACCTTGCTCCATATTTTGAGACAACAAATGTCTCACTGCAAGTAGTGTTTAAGTCACAAGGTATCTTTTTTCAGAAGGTTGCCAAAGGACGGAAAATTGCATAGAATTTTCTATCAATACCTATGCTTTTTAAAAGAGTATATAATGCACATGAGAATAATTTGCTCAGTCTCTGTCAAGAACTGTATTAATACACATTTGTGACAGAAAAATGATGTCAAAATTGCTTTAACAAGGAACAATATCTTGCCCAAGTAGCTTTTTAAACACCCTCTGTTAATTTAGATATTTATTTGTTTTAAATAAATGAAATAATAATTACCATATGGTTTTCCTACTTTGTGCTATTAAAACTTGCTCAAATTGTTCCCCTAACAGAAGGCCATTAGGGAATATCATTCCACCCCACACCTGAGCCCCAGAGTGCAGGTAGACACAGGTGGAAACAGAGGACTGATGGCCCAGGCAAATTGAGAGCAAACAGGGCTAGGGTGAATCTCTCCCTGCACAGGTCAGGGATGTCTAAATAGAGCAGAAAAATTTATGTTCATTTTAGGCTACAAATTTGCTCCTGGAGACCCTGGCATAAAACCGTGTGTTGTTTGCAATGAAATTCAGGCACAAGAGTTTATAAGGGTCCTGTGGGACTAGGCAGGGAATCAGACAATGTTAGAAAGCAGCACTACTTATCTATATGCACTTAGAAACATGTAAATTACACCTCTGCCTGAAAAGGTATCACCAGTCACCTATCAGATACTCTTGCTGAAAAGGCCTTTTAGTTTCTTCACATATTGTGCAGCACTGTGTCCATGCTACTCATTCTCACTGCAAATAGTCAAGTGCCAGTTCCACAAAATATGTACTTTACTAGTTCTGGGTATTTCAGAGTCATGAGACACAGAAAATTAAAGGAAAAGACAAAATGGCATAAGAATATTTGGCCAGCAGGCTCCAAATTCAACAGCTTCAAACTTTTCTTTAAAGCCAAAATGTTTTGAAATTACTAACAGAAGTTTCCTTCAATTGAAGATGTAGTCAAGTAATGTGCAACTCAGATCTCAGTAGAAAGTGATGGTGCAGAGACAATTAAAGTTTAAGTGCACTAAATCATCCCAGAGCATTTCCCCTTCCACCAGCCAAATCTACCTCCTTGCTAGAAATGAGACTTGCCAAGATTGGGATGTCTGACAAATGTCATCTCTAAGATCAACATGAGGAAGTGTTCTCAAGAACCCAGCCTTTTCTCCCCACCAAGTTCAAAAGTCTACAAAAAGATCTGTTTATTATCACAAGGTTGAAGGTTGCTATCCACCTTGCTCATCATTTTGTTCATTACTTCCAGTTCTTAATTGTTTGGATCAAGTTAGGCCAGCTCATCTTTAATTGGAATAAAGAGTTAATCTTTTATACAAAGGACCCAGCTGAGTCTTTGTATGTGTTTGAATGTGTAAAGGGCTTTTGGCAGTTTAGAGTGTGTGTGGTGTTAGCAGGATTTAGCTCATTAGCAAACCACAAAGGCTCTGCTGACACTGTACTCTGGGTAAAATACATGAGGCCAACCTACACCCTGTGGACATGTACAGCATAACTACATAATAAACAGGCATTTATTAATAATTTTATCTGTCACACATGTAGAAGGAGAGGGTGAGAAGTCAAAAGCTGTCATATGTTGCAACTAAAGAGGCATAATTAAAATGATAAGTGTCATGTGATTATAACCCTTGAAGAATTAATCTACCATGAAACAACAATGGTATAAATACAACAGCATATGTTCTAAAAATTAATTTCACATAATAGGCAGCTGATGTAAGCATTTAGACCCAATTATGTATGGTCATACAATAGCAGCTGATGCATGGAAAATCCCTTCTATAGTATATACTAGAATAATCCCATTATAAATGAATGAATGGAAAGACTCCTTTAGAGTCTTTGCACTAGTCTTTGCACTTACAGACAAATCACAATTTATGGAAATATTATGTAGCTTTAACTTCACTAATTTATTTTCAAGGTTTAACTTTTTAAGCCAGGTATTTCTTCCCCAGTATCTCAGACCTTTTGCTGTTATGCAGAAGGAGGATTTGTGGTGACAGCAGTTACAACCTACAGATTTGCTCAGCCTCAATTTTAAGTCACTTAACCAAATTACTTAATTTCATAATTTCTACTTTACAAAAATCAGACTTCACTCCTAATATTGTTCTGCCCGATTCTCCCTCTGAAGTTGAATCAAACAGAATACTGCAAACTGCAGAAGTCAGAATTGAAGAGACCACTGAATGTTACAGGATAAACCTTGAATGTGTTGGCTGTACTTATATTAACATTTGCTTTAACACTCTGATTAGGATTTTTCCTCACAGTGAAGGTGTGAACAGTTTATACATAAATTAAGCATGTTTGTGTTTCAGTTTACAGTGATAGTGTGCTCGTG
This sequence comes from Eopsaltria australis, assembly GCA_034509425.1. NCBI lineage: Eukaryota > Metazoa > Chordata > Aves > Passeriformes > Petroicidae > Eopsaltria > Eopsaltria australis. Next base: position 84,295 of record JAVTVJ010000121.1, read on the forward strand.
GGCTTTGCTGTGCTTCTCTATTGACCTCAGCTCTGGTTGCGTGCAATGCGATGTCGCATCCCAAGTTTCAGCTTGAGAGCACAATGTGCATCCAAAGTTTTCAACCTGGAAGCACTGATAAGAATTCAGATGCACACAGATTACCTCCTGACAATGACAGAAATAAACTTATTCTAGAGAGAAACTGAATTTATTGATTAAATTTTGGCCCTGAAATCACTTTGGATGCTTGTAAGGTCAATCACAATGACCTACCATATGTTTCAATAGTCTTCTGTTGTCTTTCAAATAACACAACTTTTAGTTATGAAGCTGTGAACATTTCTAGTACTGCTGAAAGCAGACCAATGGCACTTCATATGTTTCTGCTTAGAAAAGCTAGGAACAAATTACATCCACTGTCTCTCTAGAGTCATATATTAAACAAGAGAAGAAACAATGGAAGTATTATAGCACTGTGACAAGTAAACAATGTTATCTGCCCCCTGGAATTAATGTTGAACTGTAAAGCAACACTATTCTGTGTGCCATAGTAGGCAAAAAAAAAAAATCAGAGGTAGAAACAGACATGGAATTATCCATCCAGCTGATCACATAAATGTGTATCTGACAAATAAAGAAAAAGACAATGCTTAATGCATGAAGTCTTCAGTAAAGAGGAAAAAATTACAACTTGTCTCCAAGAATTCATTTGCAATGTATGACAGTAGTTGTTTTTCACTTGGGTACATATTTTGTTCTTTCGGTGTGCTGAAGAATGAGAATTAATACATACAGCTCATTAAGCTGATTATTAACACAGTTCTTACTAAAGACACATCTGGACTTTAAATAGACGCAACAAGAGGTGGCCAAGATTTAGAGCAAACAATATTTTTTTAGAAGACAAACTCAATGACAGGACTGTAAGTCCTTTTTGGGAAAGTAAATAAGGTGTTATATCTCTGGGGAACACTAGGTTTTGTTGGCATCAGTGAATTTCCAGGTGGAAGCTGCAGCCAGGACCCAGGTGTGCTTTCACCTGTTATCCAAGTAGAGCAAACCCTAAAAGTTTCATAATAAGGAAGCAATAGACTTTGCATTCAGGGGGTGCACTGCAGGGGGAGTGACTTATTACTTTGGGGACTGGTGGATTGAGAGTGAAATGAGCAAGACAAAATAAAACACAAAAATACCACAGCTTTAAAAACCCAAAACCCCCAAAAAACACTGAAAAACCCACCATGATACATTTCCTATCAGTCAGAAGAGAAAAAGCAAAAAAACATTTTAGGGGCAAATAAAAACACTTGAGAGAAAAACAAAATTGGAGAAGGCCAGACACTAATTGTTTACCTGGAATAGGAAACTTCTTTTTAAACTTCTGTTTAAAGTTAATGCATTTACCCAGATTTTGAAATTTCACTTGACATTTAATTCCAGCCATTTGTAAAGTATTGATTAAATTAAGGTTCTAAAAACCATTGATGAAGGCAAATGACACAATACTACTTTAAGAGAATACTAGTCACAAAACCAGCCTTGTTTCCTGAAGGTGACTGTTAGCACCTCTCCTCTAGGGAGAACACCATAAAAATGACACTTGTCTCCAATATAAAAGTGTTTCAACACTCTGCTCCTGGCAAACTGTGCTGAGGCAAAAAGCCACACACAAGGTCTGTCGCCCAGGACAAGATGCTCACAAGAGCAGATCTTTAACATTTGGTGTCTGTGCAGAACAATCCCCCAGCACACACCCACCAGGCTGCTGGGATCTGCAACCTCATAAACCACAAGATGAACCGGGGGGTTGGTCCAATATGCACCAACTGCATTGGCCCTGTGAGGACCAATCCTGCCAGGAAGGGATTATTGGGCTTTGCTTATATCCTTTCTACTCCTGGACATGCCTTTAAAGAGAAAACCTCTAGAGGGGCTCATGTGCCAATACAGACATGGGTCCTATTCCTGTGTAGAGAGAAGTTCATGGAAGCCCCCATGAATGGGATGAGAAAATTCCCTTCAGCCAAGGATCCATTTTAACTCCTTCGATTTTCAGCTGATTTGTTTTTCACTAGACATAAAATAGCTTATTACCAAAGGGCAAAGGGAGTTTTTCCTATTCCACCCTGCCCCACTCAGGATCTGATGCATGTGATGGTGCACTGGGGGCTGTGTGTGAATGGTGAGTACAATGACCTGGCAATGGGTTTGATCATTTAAATGCTTCAACCTCAAAGTTAAGGAGAAGCAGCACATAGGTATTTCTGAACGGAATCTCATCTTTATCAAACAAGGCCACACATTTGGACCTGGAACTAGTAACAGCTGTACCTAAGTGAATGTTATTAGGAAAGGAAATAACGAATTGGGAAGTATTTGAAGTTGTGACCTTTCACCCCCAGCACTATGATTCAAGCTAACCCTGAAGACCTGACTATGATCTATCAATGATTTCTGGTTTAGATCCCCAATAGTTAATTTGTTTCACGCAGGGAGAAGTGGCTTGATATGGTTTAAAAACTGGACTATTAGTAACAGCACATCACCTATTTGTGCAAAATCATGCACATGAGCTCACTTTAAGCACTGAATAAAACAGCAATATATACAAGGCTCTGGAAACACTAAATTCATATGAATTTTGAGAATATGAGTTAGATTAAATTTTTTTTCTCAGTAGAAAAGACTCAAGTGAATGAGCAACGAAGTATTACTGGACTTCGTGCCGTTAAAATTAAAGTAATATCTAATGAATTTACAAGTAGTGGACACTTCAAAGGCCACTTTGTTACATCTTTCAAAAATATTGCTCTATTAGAGATGGATTTGATCAGTTAGAAGGGTGACATTACCCAGTATTAATGAAATATAGTGGAACACTTGAGGATGTACATATTTAATTTTAAATGAAATATTTTTTTATGTTTTCATGGATAATAAAGAATACTCCCTCTGAGTGGGGAAAAATGCTAAGGAGCCAGAGGTTATGGGAGGATCATTTAGTGATGTTGTAAAATCCTGGCAGCACTGAAGTGGTAATAAGTATTACACGTTCCCTTCTTAATAATTGTAGAAAGACTACACACCAGAGCTTTATTCATGCAGTTCACTTGATCTCCATTTAAACTGAACAGATTTTCTTCCTTGCTTTTCCTCCAATTTTGATGTTCAGTAAATATTTAAATTTTTCTTTGGCTATGTCATAAAAACTTGACAAATTATCTAAATAAGTGTCCAAGATGAAGGGATAGTGTTTTATCAGCAGCTTTCAGCCTCTTAAGTGTTGTATAAGAAGAATTCTGAGATAAAAAGGAAAGGTTATTACACTTGGACAACCTTAATTCTTCAGGGAAAGATGCAGAGTTTAATAACAGCAGTCAGCCATCTGCTGCTCCCAAGGTTTGCATGCAGATGGAGCAGCCTTGCAATTGTGTCAGCTCAGAGACAGCAGATCTCCCTGCCAGGACTGTGAACAAACCCTGCCAGGACCTAATCCCTTCTCAGCAGCAGCCCAGGCTCAAGGAGCACTGGGACTGTGGGTGCCTCTGCTGTAAACCCCTCATGTTCCCTTCACTGACATGGCTGCATCAAGGCTGTAATCCCACATTCTAAAGGACAGAATAAGTTGGATTTTCATTTTAATGACATGAGTTTAAAGAAAAGTTAACAGGTTAAAACTTCTTATTACCTTCTTAAGTTTAGCAAGTAACGTGGCACAGAGCATGACAGTTGGGAATGGAATGTTGTAGGAGCAGCAGGTACCAGTTTTCCTACAGTTCTATTGGTTTTTACAAGGAAAGGAGGTGTTAGGCTGGAAGCCCAAACTTGTGGTGTAGACACAGCTCTTGGCCAAGGGTCCAGGAATTGACAAATTCACACTGCAAAGAGATATGGACACACTGGAGATAATCCAGCAAAGGGTCACGAAGGTGACCAAGGGATAGAGAGGGCAGGATCCCTTCTCTAAGGAAAGGCTGAGAGATCTGGGGCTGTTTAGCCTTGAGAAGAGGAGGTTTGGGGGATCTTATCAATGTATATAAATACCTGAACAGACTGTGCCAGCAGGACTGAGCCAGGCTCTTTCCAGTGGTGCCCAGTCGCAGGACATGAGGCAATGGACAAGAACAGAAACACAGGAGGTTCTGTATGAACATCAGAAAATATTTTTTTAATACGAGGGTGACCAAACACTTCCACAGATTGCCCAGGGAGGTAATGGGATCTCCATTCATGGAGCTATTCCAAAACCACCTGGGCAGAATTTGAATCTGAATTGACCAAGGTAACAATAAGAACCTGTGATATTTGAACTTGAGTTTTTCTGAGATTTGCTCTAGGCCACACTGGGGTTCTGTAAAGAGGATTTCCAACATCCTACTGCATTTTCACTTGATGCTTGAAACAAGATATTAGTGAATGACCCTTTTAAAAGTATGGATGCCAAGACATAATCTCACACTGCTGAAGATTAAAAACAATTGCTGTATACAGCACTAAACAGATTTATTTTTCAATATTGAGACAGAAATTGTGACCCTAGACACTTAGGGAACAGCAAGCACAGGGTTCCATAAGTAACAGAAGCTAGTGAAGGAGTTGCAGTTAAGTATTTCTCCAAACCCTTGACAAAGCAGTGAAGCAACATATGACTGTAGATTTGGGAAAGGAGTGAATAAAATCTCTATTCATTTCGTGCTGTTGGCCTATGAAGTGCAGATGATTACCATTGCCTTCTGTAAGCCAGAGAGATGTGAACTTCATCTGACATTCTGAGATAGTTTAAGTCAATATTATCATTGAATGAGACCCATTGATCAACCAAGTGAAGCAGCAAAAAAATGGATTCCAGCTTGAGGAAAAATTTGCTTGGGGAGCTGCAAGCCTGGATTGACCTGGCTTGGCAAAACTGAATTCTCTCTGCATTGACTGGGTTATAACTGCAGCCTGCACAGCCAAATTCAGACAATTATAGCCTAGATATAGAAATATGCTGCAGTTAAAATAGCTTCCTGACCAAGATTTCACTTCATGAGTTCAGTAGTTGGACCTTGACTTGGCTTGAGTGGACTGAGCCAATAATATGGTTTGATAAAGTTATGTGGTCAGACAAAACACTAATTAATTACAGGCTTGCCAGAAGCTTGACTTTCTAATTAGAGGTTGGTTGTAGCATTACTATTTCCCTAATCTCTCTTGCTTTTTGTTTTATCTCACTTTAATGGAGAAGAAAAACAGATTAGAAGTAAGGAGGGAAAAGCAAATGAAGCAAAGGATGGAACTGAATCCAGCTGGTCCAGAGAGCTCACACTGGTAGAAATGCCTTCCAAACCAAGAGCTGCTTTTTGTACTGGGCTGCCCAGATCTGCCTCACAGACAACACTGTAAAGCTTTTTATTATACCTTTATGGCACACAGATGGCTTATTCCTTGAAGCAGCAGGGAAAAAGGTCTATAATAAATCATCACACAGGGCTCTTTAAGGTATGAGATAAGTATGGTGAACTAGGACTGAATTCTGGATAATAGTAGTGAGCCAGGGAACAAAAATTATGGTTACATGGCTCAAATTAATGCACCCCTTTCTGTAACCAAAAGTGTACTATGATAATTCATTAGAAACATGGATATTTCTTTTAATTTCTTTCTGCTGCACCTATGAAGATGACTACTATTGACCAAGGTTTGTCCTCAAGTGAAGCTATTCACTTCCCATTAAAAAATATTGTAAGCCATTTATTACCAGTCAATCAAATGAGCTTTTGTAAAACTCCCGCAATTTTATCCCTGCCTAAAAAAGTGTTCTACTTTCACCTTTCAGCTTTTTTTCTGACTTTGCTGAACATCAGAGGGAGATTTCAAGCATTATCAATAGTGTAAGTCCCTAGCTGTAACAAATAACTACCACCAAGAAAGCTATTCTTACACCACAGGCACTGGGCTAGAGGTGTTTTTTCCATTTTGTACAGGTTATATATTGCCTTCATTACCCCAGCATCCAGGCAGCTTTCATTAATACATTAACTAATACTCCAAACTTGCCACATGCAGTTGGCTCCTCTGAGCATCTCCCAGGAGAAAATTGTGTATTCAACATGTGCATGCAACATGAGTTTTTCTTTGTTCATTATCGACTCTCTTTACCAAGATGGTAACAATAATCTATCAGCCTGCAATCTTAAATATTCATAATCAAGTGTTTTATCACAATTGCATCCCATTATAATCTTAGCTTTAGAAACAGAAAGAAAATTCTATCACATTTTCTAATTGTGCCCATGGTTTAAAGAAATTCCCCCAAAATTCAACTTGCTCCTCAGAGTGAGCTGACATGTCCTAGACTCATCTTCAGACGTTTCGTGTGCTGCAATAATTGCAGTAACAATCTCTACAGAGAGGAGAGCCCATTATTCACATTTGCAGGCTATTTAAACATTGTCAGCATGAGATAAATGACAGCATGTGCTCGCTGCTGTACATGAGCCCCAGCCCTGTGTCAGGGGCCCAAGTCTCACTCTCTGACTCTGCTTCAAGCCAAAGCACTGCTGCACTGACTTAATCCAGAGAAATATTTAAAACATACATTTCAATTTTGGGCACTTTATTCAAATCTGAAGGCAACTAGTGACAGAAACACCCTAGAAGATTGATATGGTTTGAAGCATGTTATATATGGCTTTGCTCTTCAACTTGCAAGTAATTTGTAAAGCGGGTCTGTCCTGACTATGAAACATTGTATCAGTGTGATTGGAATCAATAGTTCCTGCACTGTCATTTGTCACATATTTACAAGCCTGAAAAATAGTTCATTTTGTCCTGATCCTATAACTCAAAAGATTGAATCAGAACCCTGGAGGGATCTTGGAGTGCGACACATTCATTACTGGTCACCAGTCTTTGGTGACGCCGCGATCGCCGCCGCACCACAGAGGGAACACGACTTAAAATTAAAAGAGGGATGCTCCTGTATGTGGTATCTGCTCTACTACATTAAAGACCTGTTGTTAAGTTGTATCTCTACTGTTTTATCATAGTGAACTTAAAAAACAAACTTATTTGTTCTGTAAATTGCTTTTATGTTTTAGCTGCCCTTTTTAGAGGAGCTTTCAGAATTTTTGCTTCAGTTTTTAACATATTCCAGCTCCTGCAATAATTTTAGGAGCAAGCCTGAGCCATGACATAGTCAAGCTCATTGATATTTTCTCTTTAAGCTTCCTTTGCACCCCTCAAATCAGTTGTTACGGAAAATATTTTGTTTGAAACTTTCTTTCTTTCTTGAAAGGTTTTTAGCATTCACTGTACATTTCCCCCTAATGGTGGACTTTGAAAGCCTGGCCCAGCAGCTGAACTTCCCCTCCAGTCTCAAAGGCTAAAAATCACTTATAGCCCTTAAGACAGTCTGTGGTGCAAGCTAGGAGTTCACTGCCATGAGGTAACATTCACTTTCCCACAGGAGCAACCTCAGATTTACTTTCACATATCATCTCCATGTTCTGGGAGCTGCCAGGATCTCTGTGCTGAAACTCTGAACAGGAGGCAGAGAGATTCTGCACCAGCCTTGTGTTAAAAAGTGAATCTTGACTCCTCATCCACCTCCTGCTGCTCAGCCTGGGAGCCACCCTCTGCCCTGCTCTACCCACAGAACAGGAGGGATCACTCAGTGGTGCTCCTTGCAGGTGGGACACAGCTTCCCACATTTATACAGCTAAACCAACATCCAGGGAGCACGGCTCCCTTTCCCCCAGTCCTCTCTCACTCTGCATATTTGGCAAAATATTGCTTATTTGGGTCAAAAATTCGAATATCAAGTTTATCAAAGTATGAAAGGCAATACTGAGAGCCTGTGCTCAATCAATGGATACACATATGGTCTGTAAATACACATGTGGCCTAGGGTGATAACACTTCACTGCTGTGTAGTTTTCTGGTAAACCACATTTTCTGACAAAATGGTAATTTTAAAACATTCAATCAGATCTAGTAACTTGAGTGTAATGCAGTAAGACAAAGTGTCACCTATACCTTGAAAAAAAAAAGCAGAGTAATAGCTCTTGGATCAGACCTAAAATAAGAGTCCAACTCTTTGTATCAACAAAGAATTCAGTCACCATTTCAGCAAAAAGTTCTCTTGAAGTTATTATCTCTGCAAATTAACAAACCAACAGAGTCACTTTTCAGAGTATGCAGCATAAGACTGTAAGAACCTCAGTTACAGTAATTCTGCTTCCCAGCTAATGTGTCACAAAGGCATGAGAAGAGGCAGTGTATGGAGAGGCTGGATTAATTGAACCTAAAATAAAATTTCACTAGAAAGAAGAAAGATTTACCAAAAATACAATTTCAGAAAAGCATCGCTTCACTTCTGACACGTATCTGACCATCTTCAAAAGTGAAGCAACCATTCCAGTGGTGTCTCAGGAGAAAAAACCCTCTAATCAGAGCTGTGAGCCAGGACTCCCTGGGCAGACTTTGCTGTGGCCCTGCTCAAGTTAGGTTATACCAGGGGGAAAAGAGCCCTTTATTTCTCCAGCTCAAACTGTTAAAATACATTGATAACAGTAGTACTTAACATTGCCTTAAAAAGTTTTGGGAATTCAGTAGTAACAATCACTTCGATTTTCAACTTTTGCTTGTAACCAAAGGGTGCATAAGGCTGTATAATATTTTTTTTCAGTATTCTATAGTCCTGTTCTATAGTAGTAGTATTTTGAGTGCAAAAAGAAGAAGAGTAAACAGAAGATTCCACATGAAAGCTGCAAGAGGACACCACCTTTGATGGCTCACACGAATTTGAGTCACTTTGCATTTTCACAGATACAAAAAGACTCTTCAGGGATGGTGGGGGCACTAAGCAGAAGTGAAGAAGCCAGATGAAACATGCTTTATGTTGGATTTCAAACAGTCCTCTTAGCATCTCCCCCACCCCTGAGGCCACCTGTATGGGCCTCCTTCTCCTTTTGTTTTTCTCCCAGAAGTAATAGGGCAAGTCCCAGAAAAAAAGACAAGATGACTGTTACCAAATATTAATTGTAAGAGTTCTCAGGTACTAAGACACTTTTAGCTCAAGAGGTAAAAGCATAACTTTCAAATATAGAAATCTTTGTATTTCTGCTAATTCTGTAAAACTTCTGCCATAGTTTTATATTTTACACTGACAATAATAATTTCCTCAAAACACCATATGTCCACAATAAAAGTCCTTTTTCTTGCAGCTGAATTAATAACGTAGTACCAGGATAAGGTCTATTTGTTATGTATAAACCAGATGATCCAGGTTTGCCTTCCAAGTCTGACTTGTGCAGCCTTGCTCAAACAGGTAACAACCTGCAGGCCCCAGAGTGCTTCTCAATACTGGGCAACCAGTGCTAGACATGTACCCAACAAATTCAGAGCTAATAGGTCACAGAAAGAGGGTAAATTCGAGGTATCTAAAGAGTTGGGAGTTTGTCAAATTTAATTTTATCCTTGCAATGATGTTCAGAGCCCAAAATCAAACTAAGTAATCCTTGCTCTACCTGTTTCCAGAGGCAGTTTTGCCTGTTTCTAAGGTCTTCCTCACCCCTTCAAACCACATTTACACATATCCTTCTTGTATCACTTGTCATTCGTCAAAAACATTAATAGGGTTTAGAGCCTGTAAGCTTTTCTTAATCATCACTCGTGTTAATCTGCACACTTCCTAATTCTTCATCTGTTAGCCTTAAACATCTGATGCAGTTTAAGCAAATCTCCACCATCTTCATTTGTAAAACCAGATGCAAAACAGTTAATAACTCTGCTGTTTAATATCTTATCCCTTAATCTCTACTATAGCATCAACCCCTAAGAAGATCAGGTTTTTTAATATTTGTCTCCTGACTTTACAGCAAACAAGAACTCTAGCAACAGGTGAAATGCCTTACTTTAATGATACTCCATTGCTTCTGAATTCCTAAGCCTTCACTTTTCATAAGAAACATCCAAGAATATAAAATGAAGGAACCAATGCAGAAGGGTACTGCAGCCAGGGGTGTGGCAACACAGTCTTGTTCCCTGTATTTCCACTACATTCTCTGTATTCTTAAATATTTCCTGTCATCGATTGCCTCACTCTTTTTCACCATGGAGCTGCACACTCCTTCAGCCCAGGAGGATTCAATTATATGAACCAAAGCAGGGGTGAGCACCCACAGCACCCAACAGATCTCTTAGCTGTGTCTCAGCCGCTCTCCTCAGCCAGCCCAGCAGGCACCGCACACCGCTCTGGCTTTCAAGAGTCCTTATGCAGTCTGCCATGGAAAGGCATATGATGCCTTTTATCCATCCTCCTTTGTCAGCACAGCTCCTTGAAGTATTTCTTTTTCTATCCCAGAGTCATTATGGTCACTAAGCTCATAAGTGAAACAGAAAGAGCTCTGTCTGGAGCACGGAGGAGACAAGAGGCTGCTGCTCACTTCAGGCATGACGGCCTTGGAGACAGATGAAGAGCTTCAGTCATCATGCAGCCCCATGGCCTGGCAGAAGCCAGCAGGAACAGCTGGGCTTGCACAGCCCTCCATAGCAAAACCTTTGGCTTCTTCACACCAGGGCACAGCAGCCCCCCTCACTCTGGGGCCCACCAAGGCCACCCAACACAGCTACAGCAGTCCTGCGGCACGAGGCGGCTGCATGCTGCACACACAAACCATTCCTCCAGAGCACCAGGCAGCTCCCCAAGGCCACTGTCAGCCCTGCTCTGGCAGGATAACAGCACCTCTGCCCTAGAGACAGAGTTTGTAGGAGTGGTAATGTACTTAGCTAACTTTAATATCTGCTTTTTAAAACAAAACATCTTCTTTAAAGAAGTTAGTGTTCTGAAAATATTTGGAATGTTGAAGCGTGTTAGTGGGGTGGCACCAGCTCTGTCAACAGGTGAGGCTGATGAGCATGCAGTAAGTCTGGCTGTCCCAGCAAGGAATATTTTATCCTGTGCATTGCTTTCATGAGGCAAGATTTTCTGTTATAGCATCCTTAAGAATGAAAATGTTTTAAGTCACTGTTTGTCATCATTGTGGGACAATATGAGCAGCAGTTGCAAAACTGTTATAAAAATGGCTGAAGATGGCTGTTAATATTCTCTTGGCACACTCAGAAAGGATTTCCATTTCCACACTCTTCTCTCTAAGTTGGTATCACTCAATAGTAAACTAAGCAAGTAGAAAAGAACATTAGTTTTGTCTGAAATTGTCAAGAAACATGAAGATTCTTGACATGAGAAGTAGTCTAATAGAGATACACATATCCCCACAGAAAAATGTCATCAATTCTTGACACAGGAAAGGAAATGTTACTACTGTTAGTTAAAAAAAGCTTCTCAGAGTTATTGCAGAAATAGAAGTGACCTACTAACTTTTTTTTTTTTTTCCCATTGAAAAGTGTTTTTCTGATCAAATGTTTTGGACAGTAGATGCTTGCACTGGAGAAAAAACTCAGCAATGATATCCTGTGGCACTGATGTATCTGCATAAAACTTCATTTTATGGAGAAGTAGAGCACTCACTTAATTCATCAAATCACAAGTAGCTGACAGGTCTTAACAATGGCAATCATACAGCCAGACAGCCAGAAATCCAACACCCCCAAGCAAGCTAACACCAGCCCATGAGTAAGATGTATTACTTACATCAGCGCTTTCTCTCAGTGTGAACTATTTTGTTTTACTAGCTTTAGCTGTGATTTCCTGTTCTTCACATCTGTGGAAGATTTTATAGAGTATTTAATGAAACCAGAAGCAGTGGCACTGCTGTCCCATGCCCACACTTAGTCTGGGTGTGGAGGGAGGTTTTGAGGAACCTGGGATGAGGGGAGGAGGCTGTGACCACTCCTTCAGTCCACTGCAGTCCCTCCTGACTTTAGATTCTGGTCACAAGCAGCCCCTCAAGGGTGCCAGCAAGGGGTATTTTGCTTGCACTTACTGAACCTCCATTATTTTCTTGTGACCACAGTGATAAAGCTGTGATCACTGTCATCATGGTATAATTACAAATGACATGATACTTGCTATGGGATGCCTAGTATTTGCAGAAGTAAAAAAAGGGTTCTTTTTTGAGATGACCAGTCAGGTATTTCTTTCTTTCCTTGCAACCTCAATAAAAACAGAGCCAATGGGATTCAAAACCTAAACTTTGTAATGTGTCCTAACTGAATGGGTAAAGGTCATTTTCAATAACAAAGGTCAATGTGAAAGAGTGGCTATGGCCACCTGGATAGATACAGAACTGTGGTCAAGGGCCGTGGCCACAGTGGTAAATCCTAGTGTAAACCTTGAGGTTTGGGAAAATGGATGGGCAGTTTCAAAACTGTGTCCATTCATGGTCAGAAAATGCCATAGAGTGCTCAGTTGAACCAGCCTGCAGAGGAGTGGTACCTGCTGGGATATGAGCAGCATCTTCTACACCTATCTGACTTCCAGACAAGGCCAAGTGTCATCCCAAAGTCTCACACTACATATTGCACCTAACAAATTCCCAGTCACAGTTTCCAAACTGTGGATTTAGATAGAAAATTCAACAAGTCAAGTGGAGGGAGAGGGCATTCTCTCTCAGGTTTTGGTAGCAGGGCAGGAGGTGACTGGATGTACGAATGTCAGGAATCAGAAAGCAATTTATTTTCATATGCAGTAAACCAGATAAGAACCCCCCCCAGGAGCCAAAGCAAGCAAGAATGTACTTCACACATTGAGTGATGGGGAGTCTACAACACCTTGGAAAGCAAAACAGGTGTGCCACCTCCTGATCATCACTCAGTCACACAAATACACTGTGCCAGACAGGCAAGAGACTCGAGCCAACAGCACAATGATCACTAAGAGAGAAAGGGAAAGAAGAGCTTATCACAGCGAGGGCACAGCAAAGAACTTCACAGGTTGTGTTTGAGACCAGGGTGTGTCAAACACCCAGCTTCTATTTAATTATTTGTAAAACAGAGACTTTCAGAGCTTGAACAGTAATTCCTCAGAAAGTTTTTGATAGGGCAAGCTCTCCAAAGGAAGTAAACAGAAAAGAGAAGATATGAGGAAACAAGGATTCATGCCAAGCTCTATTAAAGGAGCTGAATGAAAGAGGGACAAGGCTTTGTCAACTAAAACAATAGTTCCTACCCTTCATTACCTTCATTGTTACATTGTAATTGGAAGAAGGAAAAAGGAACTCCCTGCACTATACAGGTTTATTAACTCCCAGTCCTCAGGATGAAGTTGTGACAGAGCCAGCATTCACATCAAGGCTTGTGTAGCTCCCAGGGAATGGCTTCTTCTCAAGATTGTGTTTCTAGTGCCAGTGAAGCAAGCAAACCTGATACTTATCTTCCTGTTTCCCTCTGCTTTGCAGCCTTCTTTGGGAGTTTGCATTTCTCATGTACTTACATCAGTTGTGCAGTAGTTTGCATTTTGCACAGCAGGGAGAGATTCAAACTTTTTACAGTGCTGGCCATCTGTTAGTGAAACTGCCTCTCTGAGTCAGACCCCCTGAACATGGGATGTTTGCTGCTGATGGGATGCTCTTCTCATGACTAGATCCATGATGAAGGTGGGACAGATCCTTGGATTTTATAGTCAGTAATGTGAGAGAAGATTTAGACACAGGAGTTCATGGATTAGTTTTTATGTAGAGCTTGTACATCTGAAATACCAGGGTGTTTAATAATAACATGTTATTATGTTTCTTCTGAGTAAATAACATAGGAGAGAGATGAGGTATATCTTCCCCTCCATGAGGTATATCTTCCACCTACACTCCATTTAACATTTTCCAAACACATTCAAAGGGGCCTAGCACTCCTGTTTATACACGGTTCCCCACTTTAATATTTGTCACTTGACTATTCACAGTGGGGATTTTGATACAAATAGCGATGCGGAACAACACGCGTGTTTTAAACAGAGACGCGCTCCCAACAGAGTTGCAGCCAGGAAACTGCAGAGAGCATGTTAACTGAATTTTTATAAGCACATATCTCAGCTGAACAAAAATACAAGGTCAGTTATCTACTGTTTCTGAATGTCCTCAGTCTTCAAGTTAGCCACTTACTGTTCAGATCACAAATGCAGTGGCAGCATCTGTATGCACCAGAGCTCGCTCTCTCCTCGTGTATCAGACTTCAGCACAATGTTTCTCAGCCAGCTGTATTTTTTCACATGAAAGCAGACTAGACATTCTAATAAAAATACTATTTCTTCCAAAAATATGTGAAGCATTTAATGAATTTATAATAATTATAGCAAATGAATTGGGAAAAAATTAGTTTTTGTAAAAATGAAAATGCTAAAATGCCTAAAAGCCAATTGCTTCAGTTTAGATCAAAATAGAAATCTTTACCATGCAGAAAAGTGACAAAAGCCTCTAAATCTCTGGAATAAAATCGGCTTCCACATTTTGACCAAAAAATGCAATGTCTAAACCAGTCTCTCTTTTTCATCCCAACCCTTGTTTTGTTGTCTCCAATCTGCAGTGATGTAACGCTTCAGTGTCCCAGCTCAGGCCTGGGCCTCACCTAATGGGAGCTGCCAAATATGCCAAATAGTGGCAATTACCTGATGGCTTTGTGATGTGGACCATTGCCCATTAGGGACTCATCTCTGACAACCAAACTGATTTAACTTAGAATCTGAGGATGGATTATACAGAGCTTCCAAATGCAAAGGTCTCTGCTGTTAACACAGTTTAATTGCTGCCATAAACATAAATACAGGCCTAAAATTATATCTTCTTAAGGTTGATATACAGGATGTAAAAATATCTTAAATATCCCGTCTATTGGCTTAAACTTCCAAAAACCCCCAAAGGATATTTAATGTTAAAATTTTTGTTATATTTACTATACAATGGAAAAGAACTATTTAATGGGTAAGATATTTACTACTGGCCCTCTTTATTTAATGTGTAATTTAGCTATAACCATATTATCTCCTCACTTGCAGAACCCCTGAACATGCCAGCACTCAGCCATGGACTGCTAGGATGATGTTCCTCACAGAATGCACCCTGGGTTTTCTAGTTGTCGCATATGTTTAATTTAATTACAATTAATGAGTTACAATTTACCCTAAGGGAAAACTAGCTTTTGTTGACAAAGAGGTGTTTAGTGAATGGCATTCAAATTCTTGACCTAGACCTCAAATTAACAGGCTGTCCATTAAGAATGCATGAGTAGCTTTAAAGACTGCATTTATCTGTCATAGTCCTTTAAGTCCTCTGTGATGTCTTAAAAAAGACAATCACAACTGTGCAGTACTACTAAAAAAGATTCCCACATTACTTTTGATGGTACTTTTTTCACTGCAGAACATTATTGAGTTCTACTGGATTACAGTTCATAAAGAGACCACGATGAATTAAGTTCTTACTTTTAAACTCTGTTCTGTTTCTATTGCTGCACATCTAAATACTGATGCCACTTTCCTTCATGCAAGAAATAAAATGCAAAGACTCCAGTGAAGCAAATTATCAGACACAGTCTTGCCTATTACCCAAGCAGTGGGGAACTGCACTGATGTATTTTGAAGAGGAAGTGTGGGCTCAAGTGCAATAAAAAGGTGGGGTCAAATTTCACAGCTAAGTTAAACAATTACAGTAGCATATTCTCAGAGATTCTCATTCTAAATACTGTACCACAAAACTGTTCTCAAATCTATTTTTTAAGATATTAACTGGGTGTAAAAGTTAAGAATACCAATTTCAAATGAAAGGGGAAAAAGTTTTTTCTTTATGGCATTTCAGAAATCTGTCTGGTCAAATAACAATCTTCAAGAGTCTTTATGTGATGCAGTAAAAGCTACAGCCTAGTTCAGCTTACATTTAGCTATACAATGCCTGTTTCATTCATGTATTATTTTCTTATTTCAGGGTGAAAAAATACGTAGGACCCCATTCAGTCTATGGAAAACACAAACAGCTGAAGGTACTGTAAAACTGTGTAGATAACTTTGCAAAATTGTTTGGATTATGCTACAGTAAACACTGGATTCAGGCACTAAAATGTAGATTTCTATGATTTAACAGTGACTGCAAAAACAGCACAAAATGGCTGTCTGTGAGCCATCGATGTTTTTGTCTCCCTAAACTGTCTAGGGCTGCTGTTTAACACCAAGTTTCTCAGATGCATGTGCTTCTGATTTTTAAAAAAAATTGTTTATTAATTCGTGCTATCTCAGAGCCATGACTTCAGACACATTTCTCCCTCGTTCTGTCTCTTACTGCTCATTCGAACACACTGAGTCATTAACACAACACAAACGTGTGTGTAGATTCAAGCTGCTATGGGAAATTAATACTTCAGTGTTGCTGAATTTGACAAAAATTTGCCTGAATTTCCCTGAAAGAATATTCCATACCCTGCTGGTGTGGTTTTCTGTTATTTGATTATTGGGGAACTAGAAAGTTAAATATTGTCATGAGTCAAGTTTGCAGGGAACAGCCATGGAGCATTGGAAGCACCCCTTTGTTAGAAGGTGACAGAACTGTTCCAGGTAGGAACAGTTCCTACCTGGAGAATTGAGGAAGGCTTTGCATTTTGTTTCTGCTCTTCCAGAGGTTTCAAGTGTATCTGATACTGATACTGGTATCTGATACTTATACTGGTGTGGGAGCTGGCAAGGACAGGTGTGTGCACAGGAGGCACCATCAGGAGGTGAGTGCTGACCTCATCTCTCTCAGAGTGGGGTTCTGGATGGGCACAACTCATCCTGTGGGCAGAGATTATCCCAGAGGCTTGGCAGGTTGGATCAAGGGTGCTTCTGCAATTCAGCAGCAGCAGATGTACACATGACAAAATCTGCTTCATTTTGGCAGGCAGAAAGTTGATCTTATATTTTCAGAAAAGAAAAAAAAAAAGTTTTGGGAAGCAGATGGATCTTTCCACTACTAGTGAAATTCCTTTCAACAAACATATGCAAAGAATTTTACAATGTAGAAAGTTATCATGCAACTCAGATATATTCAAGTCAAATTTTCCAAATAAGGAATGCTCAGATTCTTTAATATCAAGTGCTCAGCATATGATATTTTTGGCCCAATATTTATTCATAAGTATCCATATTTTTTCATTTATTTTGAAATTAATGTAAGGTAACAGTATTAATTGTAAGTTAGGTTTTGGTGGTAAAAATCAGGCTAATGATGGCTGAAAGTAAGAATCCAGACACTTGAAAAAGATGGCAAAGTATAAATCTTTAACAGCAGAGTACAGATCTCCTTCCAATATGTGGATCCTCAAGTACTCTGTTACGCCTGTGAGAATGGAAAGTAATCATAATGCAGGAAAATGAAATTATAATCACCCTGGGCTAACTGAAAAGAGGCAGCCAAGAAAACAGAGCAATTTGTGATGTACAGCACGCAGGAATTTATATTCAACAAACTCCTATACCTGATATGTCACATCTTTCCCACGTTTTTAACTGGAAATTACCTCATTTTTCATTGGCTTGTTAAAACACATTATCTCATTTGGATATTGCAGAATATTTGGTAAGAGAAATCCAGGGAACAAAATTCCACCAGTTCACCTCTATATCCTACATATTCTTGCTTGGAGCAGTACAAATGAAAAAGGAAGTTCAGGAATTGTTGGGTGTGGATTTACCAATCCGTGAGAGCGCATTGTGTTTTAAGCTCACACACGTACAGAGCTGCTGCCTATATTGGAGAACCGTTCTGAGAAAGCTCAGGTTAACTGTTCTCTCAAGATATCCACTAAGAATCTCTAAGTGTCTGAATGGGAGCCCTTTGCTATTTAGATAGTGAGAGATAAGATTTCTTCTTTAAATATTAGCTGTCAAACTGTGTTATGTCTTATTATGTTCCATCAGATTGGCATTCAGCATGATGAGGTTTAACAGCACATGCTGATAACGCACAAATAGTGTAACATAACTTAGGAATAAAATTAAAGGGCAGGAGACTATTTTCAGCTCAGATACCTGCTTATCAATGTTTCGGGAGAGAACACAATTCAACAGGAAATTTAATTCATGTGCACAAAACTGGCAAGTTCTTCTTTCTCACCAGCCATCTAAATCTGAACAGCACTCACACTAAACTATACTATATAACTAAACCATATAAACTATACTACATACACTAAACTATACTGGGGTTTGTGGGTATTTTGAATCCTCACAGTATTTGCACAGTATTGTCAAGGTGTGTATGTTCTGCAGTTCCCAGAAGGAAATACTGTAACCTGAGATGGATTCTTTAGGTTATGTGTTTTGGGTGAGTACATAAGGGACATGTTCTGTGTCCAGTACAAATAAAAACAGCTTGAGAAGAAGCCAAAAGCAGTCTCTAAACAGTTCAAACAGCCTACAGAATTTCTCTTTTATTCTCCATTCTATGCATCACAGATCTCACAGCTATAAACCCTTTCCATCAAGAAGGAAAGTTAGCAGTCCACAGACATAACCTTTGAAAGTGAAAGAGACAGACTGCTGATTTTAATAGGTTACTCAACTCTGTAGCCAAATTCCCTCTCCTAAACCTTGTTCCAGAGTTGTAAGAACTCAGCTGGACCTGAATTTTTACTACACTACTTCCATGCTGAATTTTATTTTCTTCTAGTTTTGACTGCTAATTTTTTAATGTCAGATATATTTTTATCACCCTCCCTTTCTCCCCTAAACCTCAATTACAGGTTGCATTCCAAAAGATGAATATTTGTGCATGGTTGGGAATTAAAACGCTGACCTTCGGTATACATTTTTTCCCTCAGTGTTTTTCCGACTATCTGCTCTGTACCTGACAAATGAGGCAGTGAGGACCCTCCATATTCTGTTTGGGGTCTATTGGCTGAGGAACTCTTGGTCATCCTACCTGCCTGACGTCTAGGATCATGATGAATTGTCTCCAACTCCAGCCTCAGATTGTTTTTTAACATTTAATTTAGTTTCTTCCTGTGCTTGGATGAACATGGCCATGTTATGGATTTCTGCTCTAATGTACACCAGCAGGTTGGAAGAACAAGCCTCAGCAAGCTGTGGAAATAAGAGAGGCTGGATCAATAGTCAAGGTCACGACCCTGGCTCTGATTCTGTACACTGTCCTGAGATTTTCTCCCCTTAAAAGCCTCTGACTGCTTCTAATGTGGATCCAAGTGCATATTGAAAGAGAAATTCTTAAAAATCAACCCCCCAAAAGGGTAGGTGTAGCAGGATCCTCTTACCTTTTGTATCTTACACACAGAGCTGACAAGGAGTGTGTCTCTCTGAATTTGGTCTAAAAATAATGTCTCATTTTAAATATCTTCCCATGCAATCATTTTGATAGAGAGATAGGTCATTGCAAATTTTGTCATCTGGTGCTGTAAAAAAATTCATTCATTCATTCATTCATTCATTCATTCCATGATTCTCACCCTATTAGAAACAATTTCAGATGCATATTAACAATGATAGGACATTCCAAAGAAGACGCATAATTGTTATACAAAATAAAGAGCAAAAATTACTAATTTCACAAGTATACCTTGATTTGTACCAAGTAGAAAATGCTGCCATAAAGTGTTGTGATAAAGGGACAAAGATGCTAAGTCATTTGTTGAGCCTGCCTTTGTGCTGCAGATAGAGCTTTGAGTCCTCAAATATACAACCGTAATGCAGCAAGGCACATTTCTGAATGGTAGTAATTTTCCACTGCAGGATATAGTCATGCTGAGATTTAGTGCTTAAAAAAAAGAGAGAGAGAGAAAGAAAGATAGAAAGAAAAAAATAAAAGATTGCAAAGGTATTTAATGTATCACAACAGCACCCCCCCAATCCTTGATACAGATAAATTGTCATATCTGTTAAAACCCAGCCCACAATGATGGGCAGTCAATACAATAAACAATTCAGTCTCCAGTAGAGATGAGCAAAAGAATTTCTCATATAGAAGCAACCTTTTTGTTGTTTCTGCAAAAGAGTGAAAAGAATTACTTTTCTGTTGCTCCCTGTTTCTGACTTTCACTTAGCAGAACAGAAAGCTGGATAACACCACGGAGGGGAAGGCTGAAGGTCAGTCAAGAAATTCAGCTTGTTGCATCACACTGCCCTGGTCTGAATCTGATCCGCAGGCTCAGCAGCAGGGTGACTGCAGAGAACTGCAACAAATATTCAAAAAAAAAAAAAAAAAAAAAAAAAAAAGAAGAAGCATTGCTTACAAAGGTTTCCCATAATAGCTGAAAATTGTTTACCTATAAACTCGACATCCTAATCAAGGGAACAGGAATTTATAATGATTCACATAGTAAAATCAGGAGCTTGCTCAACGTGAGAAAGAGGAAGATAAGTGAGCTTTATGAATTGGCACAGTAAGGCTGTCCAGAGGTATTTAGGTGTCTCATGGGATTTTCAGTCAATGTAAATTAGATGTGTAATGGTTTTGAAAAATCTCACTCTATGCCTATTGCATGTTGAAGTGCCAAATCACTTCCAATAACAGTCAGCGAGGCCTGTTACCCCTTGAAAGAAAAGGTAGAGGACTCTGCTTGAGCTCTAGGGAATTGCCTCTTTGGTTCCAATCTCCAACTCTGAATTTAGGAATTTCCCTTCTAATATGGTGAGGAGAAAGCAGTCAGACTTGTCTCTTGTCTAAGATTTTGTGCCTACATCCCTGATGGTGGGACCACCAGTCTGTGCTCCTTAAGCAATAATTCAACATTCCACTTGCCCCAATTACACCATCTCTATGTGAAGTCTGTAAGTAGGCAGTATAAGTAAGCAGTAATATTTCACCAAATGTGATGTTACAGGATTATGAGATATATCTGGATGAGGTGACTGAGGAGAAACATGGAGAAATCAATTAAAAATCATGAAAGAAATAAAGCTTTATTCTTATAAAAGGTACCAAATTCTGCACTATTTAAAACAGACAAGAAACAGTGTAGAGTCTGCAATGTTCTGGTAGGATACAAAGACAGCTGTAATGTTGTTACTGCTATGGAGTTAAAGTTTCTCCTCCACTATGTCCCAGTTACACTGCTCCATCAGCAGACAGGGCTCAGTAACCTCACAGATATGACAGGAAATGATTTACATGGATTTACATGGATGTGCAATGCAATTTACTGCACGGGACCTGTGTCACAGATGGAGCACTCTGCTGCAGCAAAGGACACCCCTGGAAGAGATCCTGAAAAAGCTTTGCCTCAGTCATTCAAATGTTGTCTGAGGTGTCTTGATCCTTACCTTGGCTGTGCCAACCACCTCCCCACCATTGTTCAGGGCAGCTGCTGTCTGCCTCGTGCTTTGTTTCTCACTTGCCAATGTATTTTGTTTCCGTGATTCACTTGGCTGCTAAAAGAAATATGTTTTGGTAACATTATCCTGTGCTGGCAAACTGTCCACTAGGAAATATATCTGGAAGAACTGAGCATAAAATAGTAACAGTTTTGTTCCTTGATTCTGGCTTGGATGATCTATATTTTAGTCAGACTCAAATTTTCAGAAGCAACCCTATTGGGTGGGTCTTAGTTTTACATATTCTGTGTTTGATTTTCAGGACTTAAATTTCTGCCATTCTTGAAAACTTGGAAATACCTGCAGGTGTTAGTAAGGCAGCATCATACATGCCTCCTCATGGCGTTCTCAGATTGTCACCATGTGGGTGTGGATTTGATCCTTGAGAAACAGCATTTTTGATGATGGAAAAAGTATCTGAGAGAAAAAGTGGGATCTAAAAAATTCTAAATCTATAGAGATCCAGGGAAATATAAAGGAAAGAAAAAGGAACGACAAATAACCACAGTCTAGTAGAAATTATCCAAGATTAGAGAATGCAGATTCCCTAAGGAAAATAACAGGCAGATGTTAAGGATGACAATGGCAATTTGACAGTATTTTACCTTCCTTTACATAGTACAGATGTGAATTCAAGTATAATAAAGCAACACTTTCACAAGTATTTTTCGCATGAGCATGTATCAAAATGGTTTTTACTTTTCCAGAATGTCAGTTTCTTACCCTTTCAATTCAGACTTTGTTCTCAATGCATTTTGTCCCATTTTGACTATGAATACCAGTTATTTATATCTCAGTTTTATTCAAAGAAACAATGCCTTTTGTAAAACATTTGCTAGTTGACATTTTCCTCCTGTAAGAGCTGTTGGAATTTGGTCAGACAAACCTGGGATCTGGGTGATTTAAGGTGATAAATTTGAGCTGAATTAGGAATATCCAATAGTAGTGTTATTTTTTAATAAGGTATATATTCATCAGGTTTTTTCCTTTAAAATCTGCCTGCTGAGTGAAACTAGGGAGTCTCCAGTGCTCCCTGGAACTGAACCCTGAAGAGTTGCACTTTAACAACTGCATTTCCTGTCTTTTTGAAAAATCCCTAAGAAATTGTTTCATGTGGAAATGTTCTGTTAAAGAGCCAGAGGCCAAGTGGATCACAAACATGTTTATTGATTTGCATACCCGAGATGGCCCGGGTTCCTTTCTCAGTTACGGGTGTGTGAGCTCTCTGAAGTGAACAGAATTGCTCAGATGCAGCTCCTGGTAGGACCTGCCCTCCTCAGTCCTGAGAGCAACTGCACAATGCTACACACTGCCCCAAAATGGTTTTGTATTTACACAGCAAGAAAAGATGCTGAGGAGCCTCCCCTGAGCAGTTCTGGGAATAAGAAGATGGGGAGTGTGCATTATGCATCATCATGTACTCTAAGGTTTCCAAGCCTATCTAGCTCCTGTGTACTCTTTTTCTTGTAATTTCAGCATCCCAGCAGACACAGCTCCCCTTTGCCATCCCATTTCCCATCCTCCACTCTCAGCTGCAGTGGATGATTGCACCTGGTATTCCATAAACCCCAATTCCAAACACTTAACAAAGATTTGTAAAAAATAGCCCATGCAAAACATGGTTGTCAGTCTCCAAGATCAAATCAGGCTGCTGTTGGCTCTCCAGGAATTTCAGTGTGTTTGAGTTCTTCCTTTTGCTGAGAGCGGACAGCAAAAGGCACCAATAATGTCATTCCTGGTATCAATGTCACCTCAGTGTCAATATTTTTCATTCTTATACTATTTTCTGAATTAATATTAAAGAGGAATGTGTCTATTTTAGGAAGAAAAGCTCCATTCTAGAATCTGTTTCTGGCTCTCAAGTTCTTTTTATGCTACAGAGCTGGTTTTATCTGATGAGATATAAAGTGTCATATTCAACCTGTCTACCTCTCTCTTGCTCACTCCACCAGAAAGTGGGTCTGGCTTTTGATTGTATATGTTCTTTCCATTTTTATGGTGACTTTTTCTCAACACTTCTAAACAAAGAGCAGAATTCCTTTTGTTCTCAAGATGTACTTCCCTTGACACTAGTTCTGAATGTGAATATCATGCACCAGGGAACTTCTGTGCTGTACCTCAATAAAAAAACCCAAAAATCAGCAGCAACCTCAGAAAATGTGTCCAATCTATTCTCTCATATATCATGCAGAGAACACAAAATGCAGAATTCCTCTTATAACTAAGGCCTCCCAATACCAGCTGTGCAAAAGGCATGGCCTTCTTTTTGCTGCAATCTAATCCACTGAGGTTAAAAATAAACATTAGAATGATGGTTTTATTAGTATGGTATTAATAAAAAAATACCTTCCAAGTCAAAAAGGAAAAGTTACTTTTCTTGGCTATGGGAAAACTGCTGTCTCAGAAAAAGCTCTTGTGATTTTTTTTCAACATTGTCCTTGTTTCATGACTTACCGCCTCCTGTTTATGTCCCTGGTGAAACAATCAGAGCCCATGCATCTGAACTGACCTCCATCTCTCTCCTCTCTCGAGTATGGATGAAATAAGCAAAGAGATCCCAAGATTAACTCTTCTGTCAAATGCACATCTTCTGGATGTTGTGAACAATATATATATAACATGCAAGAGCACTTTTAAATCACTGTTCTTTTTAGCTGCTAACATCATCTCAGCATCCTAATTAAACTTTGCACTCCTGTATTCCTTAAGTGCTGGGTTCTTGCAACATTTCCCTATTTATAAGCAAAGGAAAGTCACGAAAAAAGTCAGGTATGAAGAAATGCAGCCAAGGAAAAACCGCCAAGCCATCAAACGGAGTAAAATCTGTCTCACTTCTGTGAAAGTAAGAGAAAACTTCTTATTTACCTGATACTGTATTTCTGTCAAAATAACAACTATTATTTATGTCTGTCTTCAGGTACCAGACTCAGATCATACTCATTGGGAAAAGGCTGTTCATGCTTTGTTTCTGGCTCCTTGTGTCCTTCACTGTAAATTCTGGAAACACAACTTTGCCTGGGCACAATTCCCTTGCCACTCCACACACCAAACTGAGACGAGGCCAATTATGGGAGTCTTTCATCTTGCAGAAGTGAGATATCAAAGAGTGTAGTTTGATAGAGGCAAAAACTTCTAGTGAGACATTATCACATGCATTACACTCACACATGGGACTAAGGACATAAAAGATCAATGCAGAAAAGTACCAAAAGGTCAGTTTTCAAGATTTCCTGAATATTCAAGGATTCAGCATAGATTTCCTTCTGACTATTGAACAAAAGCAATTTAAATGAAAACCCCTGCTTGTGGATTGCCTGGTCAACTTTCCAGACCTTCCATACCTGCTATTGTAGAGTCAAAGACAAAACAAACATTTAAAAAATATCTATTATATATTTAAATAATTTTTAAACAGAAGTCTTAAGTGGATTTTCATCTCATCAGCCAACAGTTCCTGTATTTTCCCTGAAGTGGTAATTTAATAAGCATAGCTACAGGATTGTCAGGATTGTCTAAGGATAAAAGAGGTCCTCCTTCCTTAAAAAAAAAAAAAAAATATATATATATATATATATATATATATATAGGAGATCCTTCTTTAAGGGAGAAAAAAGGTTTTTTTTATCTTGTTTTTGGGGTGTACTGTGATTACAGTCTCTTAAGAAATGTAAATTTTTGCAATTTTAGTTATATAAATAATTCCCTAAACCTATTCTTTAAAATCATACAAGAAAATGAGGCAGTCATACCTAAAAACAGGTGATTGTGAAGTGTGCCTTTACCTAGAGTAATTTTTGAAAAGGAGAAGCTTGACTGAAAGCTAAGAACAGTCTTAAATTTTCCCTGAGAAAACAAACAATTGTGTCCAGAAAGAATTTGTAGATTTGCAGAACTTCTTCAAGCAACTTCAGTCTTTTCACAAGCTGGTTTTTGCCTCCTTTCTCTCTCCTTCTCTCACCCAGAAACACACACACACACACACACACAGAACAGACAGGGAGATGTTTGTGAAAACTGCAGTTTCCGCAATCAAAAGTACAACATTTACTATGGCTTTTATCAAAGATTTCAATTCCCTCGTCTTAAGGAAAATGACCCTTTTATTTTGTTGTGGACATAAAATTATGGCTCAGGGAAAATTGGAAGCATTTCTGTTGAGGGAAATCAATTTTCTCACTGCCATATATGATCAACATGTCACAGCCATCACCTAGATAATAATAGTAAAGTACAAGTAAAATGGCTGGTAATACTGGCTTCAGGAAAAAAAAAGGAGCAAGATAACACCTTTTTTCCCCCAACATGTTTTCAATAAAAAAAAAGAAAAAAAGAAGAAGAAAGAACACCAAGGTTTCTCCTGTGATCATAGCCTTTCAGAACGATAATGTTTTATTATGTTTATTGATAGTCTGAAGTGTTGATGAATCTGATGAGAAATTTGCTCTTCCTGGAAAATAGTCAGCGCTTTGTGTAAGCTGTGCTGGGCCCTTTTCAATCAGCTTGTTAATGGGGGGCTAATGGTGAGGAGAAGTGACCAGCCTGAGATTACCCAGGAGTATGTTTATGTAGAGGCAACACTCAGAGCGGAGAAGCAGCTTCTTAATTTGGATACTACAAACAAAGGAAACATCGAATTTGACCTTGCTGGGGAAATGTTAATGGCTTCTGCTCATCCTCCTTCTGCCACTTAGCATCTCTTGTGCCCCACCTTGGGAAGCTTCCCGGCAGAAGTGTGCATTAGCAGAACTCTACCCTTACAAAACCCTGGCCCAGGCAAGGAAAAAACATTACAAGTGATTAAATGGTCTTTTGATGTTCACTCCAACAGATGTAACAGGTCACCACAGTTAAGCACAATCTGCAGTGATGCCGTAATAATTTATACAAAGTAAGTCAGAATTCTGTGAACAAAAGGAAATAGTTTCATATTTCAGGCTGAATTTTAAATGTTGCCAAGTAAAAATCAGGAAAATAAGCTACACAGGTTAAGGACTGCAACACTGGAAATGAGAATACATACCAACACTCATTTTAATCCATTGAAGAAACGTAAATGTGACAGAATCCTTCAAACCCTGGTGGTAACTGAGAGTAAATAATTTCTAGGATATAAAATAATAATCATCTCTGCTCTTCCATCTCTGTTGTACTTTGAACTCTACAAAATTTAAAGAGGAGGTGATGTGATTGATATCATGCTGCAAGAATTGGCAGTGGGCTTACAGAACAAGCTGAAAAATTAGTGTAATAAGGTTTGTCTTGAGACAGAAAGGGAACAGAAAAGAAAAGTATGGCTAATCCATCTCCCATAGTTTTGGTTGATGTTTCTGGATCTTGCTACTGTTCCTACTTCTAAACCCCAAAAGATCATTCCTATTAACCAGTTGCTTTAACATCCACAGGTAAATGTAACTGGTTCTTACCTTTGAAAGTCGAGTAGGTTATGCATTCCTAGGAGCTTATGTGGGATCCAAGAGCAAAATCAGTGACATCAGATCATCACAAGCTGGGGTCCTTGGAGAAAGGTATCAGCAAACTGGCCTCTAGGTTTTTACCACCAGTTAAGCACTGTTTGATAGAGTGCAGAGATGAATAATAAAGAGTGATTTTCCTTGGTTGTACTTGACCCATGCCCCAACTACCCCCTCCAAATAAGTCCCAAGTAGCAGGATTATGTAGCGTGATGTAAACTGATGATTATATATCAGGATATGAAAAAGAAATGACAGCACCAGATTGTAGTCACTTTAAAGTATCGTTTTCCTCACATACATTTGTCAATAGTTTCTTTTAGAGAAGCCTCCATTCACACCCAACACAAGTGAAACTTGTGCTTTGACTGCCAGATTCCCATGAGAATTCCTGTGAGAGGTAGTCAGAGAAAGGACCTGATTTGTGTCCTCATTAATGACAAAAGTGAGGAAGAGACTTTCCACTCAGGTTTTCAGGCAGCAAAAGCATCTAATTTAAATACTCTGGTAGTTACATTCTTCACTGAACTGCATAAAACAAAGCATGTATTTATAGTTTTTGAAGGACTTACTGTGAATTTCAAGAAAGTCCACTATGTCCTTGATTTGACAAAATGTTTAAGGATAAAACTGCTGAGACTCCTAAATACTTAAAATCAAGCATCTGCTTACTTAGGTGAAGAGCTCTGTGTAATAATTGATGAAGGTTAAACATTAAATCTTCCAAGTCTATCTGATCATTCTAAGAATATGCAATGTCATGACATGCTTCAAATTTAAATACAGTCTGGAAGTGTCTAAGGAGTAAAAAGTATAACTGAAATGTGCTAAAAAAATGGTGAAGACCTTTCAAATCCCTTTTTAGCCTTTAATCCATTATTTAGCACTTCATTCTTTAAAAGAAACCTGCAGAGCTATATCCTCAGAAGCACAACCTTGAAACAAAGTGTTTTTAGACATGCACAGAAAGCATTAGCAGCTTTCATTGCAAAATGACACCTGTGTGCCTGCATGTCCTGATCCCTGAAGTCATACTTCACAGTATGGACTTATTCATCCAAAAACACTTCATCTGATTTATATCAAAGTACCTGCTCCTGTCTACACAGACTAAGTAAATGTCCAGCTCAGACAGCAAACATTATTGTCTTGAAATCTTTCATTCTGGTCTATTATCATACATTTATCATTATGGTGTTTCATACCCACATACCCATAAATATTTGGTTTTGGTTGTAGGCAGACCTGAGTGTCATGGAAAGCTGACCTGCAAGTAAGTAAGAGAAAAATCTTATCTGTGGCCTTGGAGAAAAGGAGATAAAAATGAAGGGAAAGTTTGAGCAGTGTGAGCAAAACTTTTTTTAAAGGTAAATTAAGTAAATGTCCCGTAGTCAGTTATTAACTTCACATGGTTAATGCTGCTGTTTGGTCTACGAAGGTTATCTGCTGTAACATTTCTTAACATTTTCATAATGTTATCAAGAATTAAAAATGTAACATTTATCAAACATTCACAGTGTCTGTGAGTCAGAACAAAGAGCAGCCACACAGTTGTGATAACGTCAGGCTGTCAGTTAGAAGCGAGTCCAAATACCTTGGAGATATTTGCTTTTGGATGATGCATTCTCTGTCATGTAAAAATGTAACTTTTCAAAGTACACATGTTACTGATTAAGTTAAAGTCAGAAAATCTTATTTCCTTCTAATTACTTCTAAAGCCATATGCAAAAGATGGAGAAGGATAATCAACGGGATGATCCAGATAAAGGAGCCTTAACATGGAGAGAAATCAAAGGGCCCAATCCTCCAAATCCTTCTATGATTAGTCTTTAATCTGCAGTGAGATTGCTCATGTGAAACAGAAGTTACAGGACCAGATCTTAAATCTCCCAACTGCATCTTCCTAAGAAAAGAGGTGGATTAAAATCCAGACCTAATGTCTCATTGTGTCTGGCAGTATCAGAGAAACAATGGCAGCAGCCATTGAGTCTGAAAGACTCGCACCATTCCAGCACGCTCTGATTTGGATAGTTAGGACTAATCCTCAACGCTGAGAAGGGAATGTTTTGATTATAGCACTTTGTATTAAAATCCTTACCAAAGAAGCAATTGAACCCATGCAAGTGATCATGCTAAAGGCAGTCAAAGAGCTGGGATTCACAAACCTTTTCTCTACACCAAAAGGCTTAATCTCTGATTGGAAAGCTTACTATCATTTCAAAATAAGGGGCGGGGGGGAAGCTAGTTGGTCTGCCTTCTAACATTTCCATTAATGGCTATCATTGCTGCCACAGTGCTGGAAGTGTCTTGGGGCTCAGGTTAAGACATTGTGTGCTGATTTACATTTTATATTTACAATTATACATGTGGACACTATTCCAAGAAACAGGGTGCAAGTTAGGGTACAGAGAGGCTTGGAAAACATGGAACTAAACAGCCTTGACTGCAACTCAGATCTGTCTTAGGTTCACCTCCAACCATTCATTTCCCTGTTCAGGTCTGGGCAGATCCCAGCACTTCTGTATTAACAGCTCTCATCCAGACCTATTTCTGGTCAATAATAAATAACTTGGGAAGAGTAAATAGGTGAATAGAATTGCTAGTTACAATCTCTAACAAATTAAAAGGCATCAAATCAATATTATGCTTCTGTGGGACTCCACACTTTCCAATTCACTCAATACTTCCTAAAATTATAATTTCACTAGTTAATCAGGGATTATTTAAATTATGTGTTAACAGTGGCTTTACTGTCAGTGTGTCTTCCAATATGTCCAGTAAATCCTGCATCAGGAGGGGGGACTAGAAGGATAAGAGGCACCTGCTCGTGTTCCTCAGTGTGTAGGTCCACACAAAGGCTGGATTATGCATGTCTCTCCGGGGCTTGCAGCCCCTCTTATGGCAGGAGCCAGCAAACAGGTTGGCTCTGCTTCTGCCTCAGTAGGACAGGGGATGTGGACAAAGGGAGCAGCACAGGACAGGTCCTATCACTTCTAGCTGGTAGAGCTCCCTAGGACTCACAAATGCCCCCATTTCTCAGGAAGGAGTATGTACTTCTGCTGTACATTTTTCTTCTTTCCCAGATTGGCTAATATTTTAATGTAAACTACATCAAAATTATAGACGGCTCAGGATCTTCTTTCTGCTTTGGCAAGATGTTACCAGGCTTCCTGATGTCCTGACTCCTCTGTGGAATGTAACAGGTCTGAATAAACTTAGTACTCAGACCTGTACTCATTACCAATTCTGGTTCCCTTTCTGATAGGCATGACACAAAATCCCTACTCAAAATACATTGTGAGTTTTGTAGCAAAATGCAAAATAGTGGAACAGCATTGTAAATTTATTGGGTTTTCTAATTTTTGGAATTTAAAATATTTGCTATTTTATTTAATATTTGGTATTAGTTACAACCATTTATATTCTCCTTTGAGAGGTGCTAGTCCAGGACGTGCAGACAATTCCAGGCCAAATTCTGATCCAGGTTACAACCACCAAGTACAGGATGATATTTTGATTTCAGTGACATTGCCCTAGATTTACTCTAATCTAACCAAGATCATTTCCAGGCTTTCTTTAAAGACTTTGTTCTCCCAGATGCCTTTCCAGATTAATTGGCACAATTACATCCTTCTTTCTCTCTTCCCCCTCAGGTCGATCTGTATGTCAGAGGGCTACAAGCTCTGTTGATTCAGAGCTGAATGAGTCCTGTAGGGAAACGAGTTACAATGATCCTCCTCATCTCTAAAGGCCCAAACTCTTTTGGTTTTGATGTAGCAGTCACAAAAATACAGTAATCTTTCATTCACTCAGACTTCCTTTTCTTCATTTGAAGGGTAAGAGACACTTCCAGGATGCAATGGGCTGTCTCTTCACATGTGAAGCACTTCATGAAACCCTTACGTGCACTTACTACTCCTTCAGCTTCCAGAGCAAAAAGACTATTGGCCTTTACAGTCAGAAGGTAATCTTTCAACAGGAGAATTGCTAGGCCAGAGGGGATAGCTTAGTGATCTGAACATCGAGGATCAAATTAAGCCTTGGTGCAAGAGAAAGCAACTCGTCTGACTACAACGGAACTGAGCATATTTATATCAGAGGTGAATTTGTCCTGAGAGTCTGCATGGAAGCACAGATTCAAATCCCAGCAGCCAGGGGTAAGTGAGGAGTGGGTTATCAGCTCAGCAATATGAGAGAAGATTTCTTATGAATGCTGACTTAGGATGGCTATGGTGAATAGAAGTTGAATCCTTATTTTTGTGACAGAAATGGCACACCCAGGAATGAAGAAGTCTTGGCTTGGAAATGTTTACAAGTACATGGCGTAACATACAGAAAAAAAATATCCCTCCCCTTTCTTTTCAAAATTTCTCATTTCTTTATTTCCTCCAAATATTATTGGAAGATATCAAAACTGTTTATCAAGATATCTCACCAAAATGTGTTCAAACAGGGGTTTCCCTTATGTAAAAAGTTATTTTATCTAGTAAAAAACCTCAGCAACTAAGCAACATGAAATATAAAGAGATGCTTACAGCTTGCCATGTGTTTACCTAAGTCTAGATAACAGCAACCAGAATGATACTTCTCTTAACTTTTCCTGAAATCTGTTAGTAGTGGGCTTGGGATAATAGTGTTTTTTCCTGTCCTATTTTATAATTCAAACTCATTTGCTAAATAGCTGACAAATTTTCATCAGAACAGAAAATGCTGCTAGATGTATTTCAATTGACCATCCCAGCTGGATTGTGAATAATGTAAATTAAAAATCCATTAATAAGCATTTCTGAATATCCCCCACTTTTCTGCACCATTTTTCTGCTGTTGTTTCCATTATGTTAAAAAATGAAACAAAATCTTCTTTTATACCATGAGGGAGAAATTAATACTGCTTTTTTTTTTTCACTGCACTTTGACTATGTCTATTCATTATTTCATCAAGGCTAAGTAATCAATATTTTAATTTAAAAATAAAGACAAAAATATTTTTATTAACAACATAAATGCTGTTTTCAGACCTGCTGTATCAGACATTCTCAGGGAAAGTAGAAGGAGAAATCAACGGCAGCTCCTATTCTCTCCTCTGCTGTTTAAATTTCCAGGGGAAAAGGCTGTGGGTTAGCAGCATTCAAAGACAATGTTCCAATATTAGAAATCTCCCAACCAGAAAGTTGTATTTTGGGCTCGTGTTTCCCAGACCTCTGCAGTAGCAAAATCCCTCATTGCTCTTAGATGGCAATTACACTTTAAGCAAAAAGATATTGCAGATCATTGATTCCTGCAAATCTCTTCTCCTTTGAAGTAGCAGCACTTGCTTATGAATGAAGATACACACACTTTCACCTTGAAATCACATCAGCCTATTTTCTCCATTTAGTCCTGGAAGCACATGAATTAGATGTTCCAAATTGGATACATCTCATCTGAAGAAAAGAGGTTTGGTCCTGGGAGCCTCCCTTTAAGCAGGTAAGATACTTGTGTGAGGAATCTTAGCAGTATCACCGAGACTATTTGTGAGAGTAAGAATTCAGAGCAGGAAGCTTGTCCTGGACCTGAACACTCAGCTCCACTCAGGTGAGGAAGATCCAGGTCCTGCTGAAGCTCTGTGTCTGAATGTTTGTGTGTGCAAGGATTCCTTCTGGGGGGAAGGCTCGCAGAACTCCGCTGTGAGAAACTGCGCAGTTGATTGACAGAGAAAAAATAGTTGAATTAAGCTCTTCTTTGATTTTACGGAACATTGACTTCTGCAAATGTGACCTTAAATTCAAATTGATCTGATCTTAAATGCAGGCGATTTCATCTACCTTCCAGGCAAATATGCTCCATATGTTAAATACCAGTAAATATAGTTAAGTTCTCCATTGTCTATGAATGGAATACAGAACAGCTTTTCTGTAAAGACCAGATTCTCCCTTAGCAGCAGAAGATTTAAAAGGTCAGAACTGGTAATGATCAGCTGAAAACAAGGGCTTTCCTGAAAGCTGTTAGAGTTTGCATTTCCAGTAGGTCCTAAAGCCCAGTGCTCGACAGTCCTTATAGAAAAATACAGGTGAAATGGCACCTTGTGGTTTTTTTTTTTTTTTTTTTTTTGTCCTGGTGATGATTCTTTCTTCTTTACTCTCTAATGGTGAACAAGAAAACTTGGATGCTGTTTTCAGGACATGACATCAAAATTCAGGTATTTCCTCAGAGAAACTGCCACAGGTTCAGTATTTAAACTGACCACCACTGCAAGGGGTAAGGAAATAACTTTTAATTAGTTATTTCATAATTGCTTCCTGTAAAGTTTTGGAATTTTTCTTAAGGGTATTGCACTGCTTGACACCTGAAGAAGATTTCTTCAACAATTTTGGCTACTTATTTGTTATGCAGCCCTCTGATATTGTTCTGGATAGCCTCTATTTTTAGCTCTAGGATCATAGATCCTGGGGAAGGAAAGCGATTCTATTCTCTCTCCCAAAGACAGATTGCCCCTGAGTGCCAAAAGCTGGCAATGGAAAAAAACAAAAACAGCAGCAAAGTGCTCATGGCAGAAGGCTTGATGGAAGCTTTAGGGGACTAATTCTGATATGTTTACTTTATTTTCTTTTTAATGGGTTGTCAGCTGAGGAGAACAAACAGCTCTTCCTGCATCCAGAAGCATAAGCATTTATTGGTCCAGATAAAGCACAGAGAAGAAATATTGTTCAGGGTGTACTATAAGTCATCACCATGTCTCTTCAGGTAAAATGCCAAAGTATTTCTGCTGTACAGTTTTCAGTGTGCTGCTCTATGCAGCACAGACAGGTACCAGAATGTACCATGGCCATTGGAACAATGCAGAGTTGAATATTGAATATAACCTCTGAATCTCACCCTGCAACAGCCTCTCAGGTGAAAGCATTGCTGATATCATTAACAGAAAAAGCAGTTCCCTTGGAAATGAAATGTGTGCACTTTCAGGAGAAGGGTACACACTCATATGCACATTCAGAGCCCTCCTGAAGTTGGGAGGGGTTTGGGAAAGGTTTGAAGAGTCAAGGATTGCAGTGTCCTGACTGACAGACATATACTGGAAAGCCCTACTGTCTTCATGCTGTTAAACCACTCCTTCCTGTGCAAAAGGAGCTTGCTTGATTTTTTACACTGTCACTGGATCAAGCAAATGGAACACATGGTCCTAACTTTTCAGGATAAGGACCTTAGCAAAAACAGAGGGGATTGTTTTCAAAATGCCTGTGAAAGAAAAACACATTGATACTGTTTAGCTGCATTTCAGAATGTTGTCAGTAAAAGTGCAAAATTACATTTCCCCATGCCCACACTGGAGGTGTCTGGTGAATGTACTGCTGAGCTGACATTCAGTGTCCTTGTAATGAATCAAGTCTATGTCTTTACAGAACCTGGGGTTTACAGCAGTGCTCTGAGTTTATAGCTGAGGGTAGTCTTAAAGATCCATGTTTCCTTTATGTATTTCAAATTGATTTGAACCATAAGCCTTTCTTTGCAAAGAATTCTCTAGAAAATAACCCTCCTAATCACCTTGTAGATTCTGGCCCAGGATCTCAGCTCCCTCAATAGGTTTCATTACAACTGCACCTGTTTTGCTGTGTAAAATTGCCCAGAGGGGGATCAGAATGGCAAATAAATCTCATTTCCCAAAATGGCTGTTCTTCTGGTCAGCTTTGGTGTGGTTCTCTTGAACTGGCCAATCTTGAAACTTGTGGGCACTGGTTCTTTTTATGACCACCAGTATCTATTTATTGCGCATGTCAACGAGTCAAACACTCAGAGCAGCTTTTAGCAAACTGATGTGCCTTTGTGGTGACAATGGCATTACCCTCAAAAGCAACCCAAGGACATTCCTAGATTGTCACTGCTTGAGCAAACAGGTTTTGATGGTAGCCTAAACACCTGCTGGTGCCAGGTTCTAAGAAGGAGCAATAGAGATGCCAGGTGTCAGCATCCACGGAATACAGGGAATTGCTGGAACCCCGTCAGACACAGGGAGAATAAAGCCAACAGGGATCAGCAAAACCAAAACCTGGCTGGGTAACTCTTGAATTCCACTGTTCTAGGGATGTGATAACGGTAAGGTTGGCATTTTGTCAACAGCATGTCCAATAATTCCAGTCCCAGGTTCTGCTCAAGCATAATCATTCATCTATATCCGTTAATGACAATTTAATTGCATATCCTTATCTCATAAATACGGAAATATTAGTATATAGTAATATGTGCTAAAAAACACATTGAATTTCAGTTTGCCATCAATTTCAGTTTGCTATTTATATACAGCATATGGATTTCAAGTTTTCCCTTGACACTGGCATTGTTGAAACAACCACTTGATCTATTAAATTTTTTGAGTAGCTCTTTAAATTATAAATAGTGCCCAGTTGTTTATTTCAAGTGCTTTCAGTACTCCAAATGTGGTTTAATTGTATTTGAAAACTGCCAAATATCAATGCAGATCAATCCCATCCCATTGATCTGTTTATGCAGTTAAACATGTAGAATATCAGATTCAGGCTCTAACATATTTAAATACTCCTCTATTGATCAGCTGCTGCCATGATCCAGCACAGATGATGGCATAGATGATTACAGGAAACTGCCTGCTATGGTTTGCTCAACTGATACCTCCATCTTCCTAAAGGCATAATGGAAAAACTGACCCACAGCTCAAAACCAGAGGGTGAGTCAGATGGACACATGAGCTTGCCATACAAAAATGTTTAATCCATGGAAAGATTTTAGCATCTGATGTGGGAAAATACCTCATACTGAAAAGCAAAGTACATTAAAATACTGCACCTTTCTGCCTTAATGGGACAAGAGATGAGTTAGGGAGCTTAGACAATCTTTGTTCCTTCCCAAAAGCAGAAAACTACCCTCCAGGGCTGCTTCTCCAGTACAGGATAAAGGTCTAAACTTATGATGTCTTCATTAGAATATATAGCAAAAATATGCAGTAGTACCAAATCTTGCAATGATGGTACTTCAGTGATTTGGATGAGTATGTGATCCTAATTAGAGAACTCTACATGCAAGGGAAAAATACTTTGCTTCAACCTGAAACACTTATAAACAGATTCTCTAGAGCTAAATAAATGTCCCTTTTATTTGTTAGCTATTTTGATTATCCATGAAAAGGCTGACCAGGAAACACTGACCTCTTATATTTGTAGTACAGAACCAACAGGGCACAGAGAGAATGAACAGGTAAGAACAAAATACTTGTTCCCAACACCATGTACTGATCAGGACCAGGTATCAGAGGAAAATCACTCTCTGGCCAGTGGTGAGGCTTCAATGGAGCAGTGAGTTCTGTGCTGGTATCTCAGTGAGCAGAGGGGAAAGAAGCTCACACATCCCTCAGACATCCAGAGCTAAGTGAAAGCTGCAAAAGGCAGAGGAGCACAAAGGTTTAGATCTTAAGAAAAGAGGAGGAGTGGGATGGATTAAAGAGCAAAATTGCTCTAAAGGACTGCCAGAGCCTTTCTAGGTAAGAAGGAAAAAGGAATCTCATTTATAGCTCCATAAAGTGCCCCATGCATGTGACAATGTTGCAGAGAGAGGAGTGATGCAAGGAAGTGCCAGGAGTGTGGTCCTCCCTAAGAACAGGGCCTCAGAAAAAACCCAGCATTTCTGTGGATAAATGAGCAGAGTTCAGGCAGTTCAGAAGCTCTTTCTAAGAGCTGAATGCTTTATTTCTTGTGTTTCTTTTGAAATCCCAGGTAGCTGTGTAATACTATGGTGAGAGAAAAAAAAAATACATATAAATTGCTCTGTGGTGTTTCAGGTGAGTGAAATGCTTGGAATGCAACCACCCATCATTATTATTATTGTGCTTTGTCTGCTAGTTAAGGTAAGTAAGAAATTGTCCTTGTCAATTTTTCTTCAAAACTGACCCTTGCTTCAGGCCTTAAGTAAACAGCCTTCTCTGGGAAAGCTGCACATGGTGCTGTTGGTATCAGAGAGGTACTTTTTCCTGAATTGTACTCAAGACAGTGTTTGAACAAAGTCAAAATGTTTTTCACCTTCTCTTCATAGTCCAAAATAAGACTAAATCTACAGTTTAAGGTAACCCACATTCCCTTTATGGCATCTTATTAACTGATCCTGAAATTAATTCATACAGTCTCAGACCTGAAATAAAAGACTTTTTCTTTATAAAGGAGAATTACTGTTTTGTTTACAACAAGTTTTGAGGACACTACTGCATCTGCTTTAGACACAGGACTGCACAGTTGATGACTGTCTTTGGCAGGATTTAAATATTTCATCAGCTGCTGAAAATGTATTTTCTCAGAGATACAATAAAAATAGTATTTTACACATTGAAATAAGAAAAAAGGAGAAGTAAGATTGTGTTGTGTTTAGAAGACTTCCTTCTCAGAAGGAGTCAAGCATTACAGGCAATACACTGCTGGTAGCAACAACTTGAACCAGCACTCATCAATATTTCTAAATTACTAAGAAGAATCTAGTTAATCATTAGTTTCTTCACACCTTCTGGCAACCTCGCAAAGATTGCTATGAGTTAATATAAATCCCATAAAGTTCAAAAATGTCCTATGTCTACTGGAACTTTGTGGGAAACACTAATAAGCAACCTCAGGGTTACGCTACACTACAGAACGTTTGTTGAAGGTATCTGCGTGCGACTGACAGGGTGATGGATGATGATTGCCGGGCTGGCTTTGAACAAGCCTTCTTCCTCCAGCAAAGCCAAACAGACCTTGCAGAGGAAGTCACGGAATTTGCTTTCTGTTAAGGCAACTCAGAGATTAAAATCCATCTGCCAAAACTTGAAACCTTGGAATCCAGCTTCAGGAGTGGATGATTCTTCTCAAAAGAATCTCGCTGGAGCTCTGTTGTCACTGCTGTATACTGGCTAGAGACTCTGGTACCCCTGTTCTCACCAGCAGAGATGTTGCCAGCAGAGCCCAGCACAACATTCAGAGGAGAGAGAGATGCTGCCCTATCCTGTCTGCCAAGCAAACGCAAAATACCTGTCCCAGATTGATATAAACAATATTTGACCGTGTGTGCTCAGCAGATTCTTTGCTGAGAGCTTCAAAGCAGGCAGAGAGAGCAATAAATGTTGTCTTTGTGTGAATTTGAAAGCCGCAGTTAAAATTCACCATTTATGTTTAAAGGCTTAACATTCACATGATCCTTCTTCTTAGCACAGACAATACACATCACAGAATTCATTCACAAACACAAGCAGACTGTCATAAAAACTGGAAAAAATAAGGATGGAAGGAGGTAAAATATGCAGGAAGCTATCCTATCCCCCTATGGCCTGAAATTTGCTCAGGGTATTATACATGTGATTAGCAACTGTCTGTCAACTGAAGGAAAAAACTTGGAAAATTTAAGGGGGATATAGCTTTTACTGAAGATGCAGTAGTCAAATAATAATGAAATATAAAAAGCAGCATTGTAAATTTCAGCCTGAAAGATGAAGTCTTTGAAGACAGGGAAAATAAGTGCTAAGATTCTCCTATCTTTTGTTTGTTGGCATGTTTGCTAAGACCTGCCTCATAATGGGATAACATTTCAAATGTGAAGCCAAGTCTATCAATTGTATTGTCATGGTCTGATTGTCAGGACCAAAATGAGACACATTTATCTTTAAAATACCTCTAAGAGTGCTAAACATATGTGTGTATATAAAAGTATAGAAGAGTTTGATGAGGCGATAGTATTGATTATGAATGGACATGGACCAATACACATAAAGATTGGTGTGCAATACATACGTGCACAGGGAGGAGTTAAGCACTGCCACAACAATCCTTTCTGCAGTCCTAGAGCTAACATTTCCTAATATATCTGCAGTCTCCACGTTCACTATTAAAATAGGACTCAATATGGAATATACACTAGTGGATACAATGCTGTACATACATACACATGCTGTACATACATACAAGGCTTGACTCTAAACAATCTGGAATCAGTAAACCTGTTTCAGTGGGGTCACAGCAAATAAATGTGATGTTCTTAATATAAATTTGCAACTTTAAATTTTAATGCATTTTAAAAACCTAGTAAATATTTTAATTTAGCATCTCTAATAAGAGATATTTTACAACTTCACATATAAGTTTCATAAACCAGACATTCATCATAAGAATGTATAATTTTGTCTCTCTGGCCATAGGATTTTCTGGATTTATGTGCAGGATAAAGTCAGATAGTCTGTTCACACCCTGCATTCTTAAGATGCCACTCAGAATATCTAACAGAGGATTCACAGTTATTGCTGTTTCTTTAGGCTTCACTCTACATTTTATTTCAAAAGTACAATGAAGCTTCTTAGCAAAAGGAAAATTACATTTAATCTCTTAATATAATGACCAGGTATATGAATCAGTTTAGCTGCGTTTGTTCCATTAAAGAAATATAACAGCTTAGTTTCAAAAGGTCAGTAACTTCTGAAACACTCTTGATTCTTTCATGTCTGTAGCTGAGAAAGAGCAGAGACCACTCTCTGACCACTCTATTCTCAGCAGTAAAGTGGTTCTGTCTATTTAGCTAAGTTCCCCCCACAATCCGTAGTTCACTTGTGACATATGTCCAATGCTTCCCCAGGTTTAAAAGAAAAGGAATTCACATTTTGCCAAAGAGCCAAGACCACAGAGGAGATGAAATATAAGACAAAGTAGCTACAGTGCAGTGGAGTGAACCCAAATGGGACCTTGATTTTTTTTAAGTGACATATTACAGACATAAACCTGAGTTGGAAAGATCAAATCTGTATCAGTAGCAAAAGCTAAGCTCTCCAAAATTTAGCAGGACTCAGATCTCCTGGCTGGGCTTGTTCCCAGCCTTCTGTGAGATGAAAATGTAATAGGAAACTCTAGCAAGAACATGTATTTTCAGCTCCATGATTTGATTAATATTGGTAGAGCACTTCCAAGATTACTCATATTGCATAGCATGCATTTCTCTTGAAGAGGGTTCAATCCACTTTTATACTGACTTTTATCACATTCAGGAATGCACAAATACTACCCTTTACATCCATTCCATCATTCTGTGTGTACCCTTTGTATATATATCTGTAATAGCAATGTCCCTCAGACAGTTTTCTGGCAATAAAGCCAACTGCCAGTAGAACTGAAAGTAAGTTTGAGTGAAAAATTATTTTACCCTCCAGAAAAGCATGGGCATGTTCAAACACTTCCTAACAGGCATGGTCATCAGGAGTGTATTAGTTGTTGTAGATCAAGAGCAAGGAGATTGTTCTATCATTTTATCAATTTATATAATTTTCCATAGCTGAGAATGTTACCTCACTTTAATTTACCAGTACAGATACAGCATCTGTTTCTACAGTCAACTTACAGTGAGGGCTCTGTCATACCTGCTCACATAAATACACAGCTATAGTATTAAAGCCATGAAAAAGAATATAAATACCTCATAAGGAAAAATAGTTTATTACTTAATTTCACAGTGTTAGGCTCAATAGACCAAGGTTTCCAGAGAAGCAGTTAGAGATTAGTTACGCCCATTTTTGTCCTATAAAATTTTAAGCATTTTATTTTCATTATTACTTACTTTCTAAGGATAACTCCAGACACCCAGGTTTACTGGTGTGATTTCATTAGTAGAATTTCCTTCATTGGTAGCATTTCAACTGATAGCTCTGAGAACAGAAAGAGAATAGAAGTGTTCTTGCTGGGAAGTGTCTGAGGGCAGAGGAGGATGAAGTATCTGCTGGTTTTTTCCCTGGATGCCACTGCAAAGTTTTAGCCATGGACTGCCACAGAGGACCCTATGATAGCTTTCACAAGAACAGTTCAATGCATTTCACATAGTTGTCACTTTTTTCAAAAACACTGTTGTGCAATGGCAGTGGTGTGGAATAGAAGCTGAATTTCGGTGCAGAGATAGCTACATTTCAGTGGTGGGTGAAGTGATCCCAGCAGACTTTGTAAAGCACTTTGGGATTCTTACAGATGAAAGGTGCTATATAAATGTCAGGTATTGTTATACACCACTTAGGAAAAATGTTCCCATTTATTGCTCTGGATTTGCTGTTCAGCATTTAGAGATAATCGTCATTGCTGATAATAACAGTAAGAATAGTATCTTGAATGCTGCAGACTGTGCAGATTGTTCTGTATTCTGCTGGTCTGTAGCAGGAGGTCGCATTCTGATAAGAAGGAGGAATTTTTTGACAATGTGATTATAGAGAACAAGCTATTTTTCATATTATATGGTCAAAGTGCAACTGTCAGAGTTATTTACATGGCTGCATCATTTACAGCCCAGGATTATTGAAAAGGCTCAGCTGAAAGGTAAGCTGCTTTCATGACGATATTTAAAACAGCATAGTACAACAGCTCCCTGTAGTAGGGCCATTTGTTTTACTGTATTACCTCTCTATACTTGTCTAAGTTCTACTCATTCATTTTATTAATAGATTTTATTTAAATGCATGACGGATGTTTCTAACAATGCTTACCCAAGCACTGATTAGAATTTGTTAGAGGGATCCCAGCGTTTATCCTAACATGAGCACCTTTGGATTTTGGTGCACCCTTGGATTTTGTTTGGGATTGCGGGGAAGGGGGGGTCACTTCTTTTTAGCATAACAGAGTTCCAAATGTAGTTCAGTATTGATTTTAACAGGAGTATAAAATGCAGACGGCTTTTGCCAGGTAGATGAGTAATTTCAGCAGTGCACTAACAGATCAAATGGTCTTTATAGTACTGGAAAACAATCCTGCCCCAGCAATTCTCTCAACTGAGTAACACCTGAATATAAAGACACTCACATTTCCCCTTCCTCTTCTGCTTCCAAAGTCTCTCCTCTCAGATTTCTGTCTTCCAGTTGGGGTATCTCATTAACCTGCAGGCTTTATCCCTGCCTCATTATCTTCTCCTGAACATCTGAGGGAAGCAGAAGCCAGGCTGTATTAACCCACTGATTGCTGCTGACCGAGTGATGCCCCTGAGCCCTTTTGGAAGCAGCTTTGGCTGAATAAAAGCTGCTGGAGGATGTGGTCCAGGACTGACTACTGGATAAGTATAGGAGTAATCTACAGTGGGGATTCCTTTTATTAAAACCTTGGCAAAACCTTTGTGTGGAAGGCAGCTGAGTCTATCTCTAAGGAAAGTATGCAAGCTTCCCTGCTATTCCCAATGTTTTTTAGTACAGAAGCTGTAAAAGCATTAAAATGTACAGAACTACCTCCTCTCCTTCCTGCTAGCCACCAAGGGCACTTTCCCAGCTAATTCAGAAAAATCACCCTCTGGAGAAAGACTGAATGCTAAAGAAAACTTAATGTTGTTGAGATGCCTCTTACAGTTCCATACCCCTTCCAAAAAGGCCCCATGGGAGCTCAGTGCCCACATCAGCGTGGGTACGGTACCCAATACCTGCAGGATTGCAGTTATGGCTTTACCTATTCTATGTAAATTCCCAGGAATTCCCAGTCTTCCTAGAGTATTGACATTTACACCTACCTTCAGAGCACTGTTCAGAATTATCATAAAAGATCAGAGTGCAGCTTGGAGG
Organism: Eopsaltria australis; assembly: GCA_034509425.1. Classification (NCBI taxonomy): domain Eukaryota; kingdom Metazoa; phylum Chordata; class Aves; order Passeriformes; family Petroicidae; genus Eopsaltria; species Eopsaltria australis. The sequence continues at coordinate 126,503 of JAVTVJ010000121.1, forward strand.
CCAGTGTGATCATAATTTGATCATGCTGGTATATTTACTCTAGATAATAGAGTTTATTTCTTCTTATTTTTCCTTTTTGCTGCTTTTACCTTGGTCTCTCCCTGTGGAAGTTTAACCACTGACTATCATGGAAGGAAGAAAAACCTCAAATTTTCACAAAGTGTGATAGATTTTTTCCACACATGAAGGAAAAACCAAACAGCCAAATAGCAGGAACAGAGATTAGCATCTATAGGTTAAGGTGTTGTAAAAAAGGGGAGCAACAGAGGATGCTACATGTTCCATGTGCTAAGCAAAAATTTAACATCGACTGTATGTGCTTAAAGGACTTACATAAGAGAAGGCATTTTTAATTGAAAAATCTGAATGAAACCTATGAAGTACTTACGCAGTTAGTCAGACATGTGACTTAAGATATGAGAAAAGACATTTCTAAAATTGCATACAAAAAAAACCCACACAAAGTTTAAGGTTTACTCCAACAGTATCATAAATTCTCCTCATACACAGGGTTGATACAGGAGAAACAAAAAGCATGGAATGTCTTTTAAATATCAACTCTTTTCAAGTGAAGAAATATTCTTAAGTATTTAGTCAAACAAACATGTACACGGAGTGGGACACGTACCCATCCTATGATAGGTGGTAGATCCATCTAAGTCTTCCCAGTCATTTCTTTATGGAAACCACCAAAGAACCTCTGTAATTTAATCACTGGCTGCTGCAACTGGCTGCCTGCCTGTTAATTGCTTGGACAATACCCAAATTGTCAGACCAGAAGACCACCCAGTGATTCATTGGGCTGTCACTTCATATAACCAAAGCAACAAATATAAGAAAGAGTGCCTGGAATGAGTCTTTGCTTGTGATGTCTTCTCTGATATTTTCTCAGTATCCAATCCATTGAAATTGCTCATCACCTTCTTTAAAAAGCTTGAAACGTTACTGCTGCAAATCTCAAGTTCCTAAGAGACAGTTGTACTCCAAAGTGATTCTGCAAAAATATCTCTAAGGAAAGCCTCTTTGGTAGTTCTAAGAGTTTCTATCTGGTATTATTCAGGTGATTTTTGCTGCTTGGCAAAAGCAGTAAGCTTGGGCAGGCTTAATGAAAATCTACCAACATGTTTATTATGGAATTTTGCTTTTGTATTTACTTGCAAAATTCCATGACAATCCCTTGATATAGCCTTACAAAACTTCTCCAATGTACTACACAGAGACAGCACTAACACGGTGATAGTTATTTTAACTTCCTAGGAGCTTTTAAAATATATTTTCATTATAGGTCTTGAATAGTCAGCACTAATACGAATTCTAAATGTATGCTTGGTTGCAATGCATAGAACTCTCCCATAACTACACTGAGGTAGAGAAGGTGAAAAGATACTTTTTATTACTTAAGTAGTGGCATAATTTTGAAAATAAAGGGGGGAAAAAAGTGGATTTGGGAGACCTTGAAACAGCTTTTTGACAAATATCTGCTCACTGGAATGAAATCTAAGATTGATTTAATGGATGCTATGAGGTTAGAAGTAAAACCCACCAAATCTTCAAACTATATCCTAAAAGCAGCAAATATATATTTGCTCTCAACATGCATTAGTCTGAAGACCCTTAAGAAGGGAAGTGCTTTTCCCATTAGTAATGTCCAAGGCATTGTACTCAACAAGTGTAGGAGACAAAAGCTGGCTAACCCAGTCTTTGATGCAACATGTGTCCAGTTCCTGGTCTTTTCTCATCACTCATCTACTTTTACTGTTGTCACACATTTTATCAGCCAAGAATTCCTGCTTTCCCTTTTTAAGTCCTTTGCCTGAAGCAGTAGTTAAGGAGTGCTGTCACTCCAGGACACGTATCATGACATCTGTAACATGTTTTTGGTCACAGCCCCATTAGACATTAAGAGGATTGTTTGGTCAGAGCCCATCCATTGAGTGCAGCATGAAGCTGTGACAGATCCTCCCATGTGGAATCCTGGCCTCTGAAGACTGCCTGACAAACAGCTGGATGATCCCCTGAGCCAAGGGATTCTATTCCACACCACACAGCAAGGGCACCGGAGGGATATCAGCTCCTGTTTCTCTCCCAGCTTCTGCAGAGGTTTGGGAAAGACCTCCCCAGATCTGCAGCTGTGGCAGCTGGATGAGGATGGCTCAGTGTCACAGCCTGCCCACTTTTCCAGTTACCTCAGCTGATCCCATAGTCAGTGTGGATTCAACCTCCACCCAATGCATCCTCAGAGGGGATCCCATGGAATGAGATATGCAGTCCATTGGATATTTCATCTCCCTCTTCAGCTGCTACTGTTTAGAAGCATTGAGGGAGCTGGTGCTGGTCTACTTTGTATGACAGCTCATGAAAACACTGCTGTTTGCCCCCAGCATTTAAACAGTACTTTCTAGTTCAAGGCACTGCCATCATTATGTTTTCTTGTGCTAGTTTATCCCACTGTGCACAGTTACACGTGTAACACCTGCTTTTATCTCTGAGGGCCTGGAGATGATCCCACAAAGTCTCCCTGAGGTTTCAGCTGATGCTGCAGAGACTAAGGCTGCTAGACAGCTTTGATTCTGGGTCTCAGTTTTGGTGCTTTTCTTTCAAAATCTCTCTCTACTTCTTAGCCTAAGTAAATGTCAGTGCAGACAGTTCTACACTACACAAAGATAAAGATATTTGGACTTTTAAAATGTTTTTTTTCCAGATAATTCATGATACTTTCTATAAAGCACTGCAATTAGTAGAACCCGTAGCACAAAATCCTACACTGTGGATCTCACTACCTTTATGTTCCTTCCTCTTTGTATCTTTGACAAGGACGTCCACAGTCAACAGCTTTCCTGCCCAGGCTGCTGCTCATTCTGCAAGGAAATACAATTTTGAACTTTCAAAAACATCCTGTGTGTTTTGCAACCTAGTGAAGTACAAAGAATTCCAGAAATTTAATACATAGGGAAAAAAAGTAAAAATATAGAAAAAAAAAATAGTGTCAACTATTTTAATATGAGACAGATATATTAATAAAAGACATATGTGATTTACTGTCTTTTAAACACTCATATGATGAAGTTAAAAGCTTCTTTAGAGGCACATGTTACTAAGCTGATATCCATCTTTAAAGTAATCAGGTTTTCATTTCAGTCTCAGCAATAATATTCTTATACATGTTTTATTCGAACAAACTCAGGAAAAAGCTGGAGTGAATTTCAAGGCTTGAGTGCTGCTGCCATCTACATGGCAGGACGACTATAAACCAAAACAAACAACAAAAATCTGTATGTTACATTTACTGGGCAGAGCTTTAAGTCTGCAGGTCAGTGTGATGGATAGAAAACGCAGTTCTGAAACTGAACAGAATCTTTTATTACCCTGAGTTTCTGTGTGGAAAATTCATGATGATTTAGGGTATGATTTCTCCATGTCCTTATTGTAAAAATGGATCACACATTATTTAGGTAAGATTTGAGAATAAATAACGAAAATATCAGTATTTTGGATATTGTTAATATTTTTCTGATGAGTGCTATGTTTTCAAATGCCAAAAAAAAGAAAGAAAGAAAATCTGTCAGTTGATGTAAAACCAGAGGCACTAATGTACTTAATAACAACATATACTACTTACACATACTACTTACTCCAGTGAGGCTATTTTTCACAACTGTCTTATTGAAAGTATTGCAGAGGAAGAAAACCAGTTTTTATTCCTATATTTGCATGACACAATATAAATTCAGGCTGAACAACTCTGTATTCTGAAATTAAACCTTGAAATGCACGAAAGAAAAAGATAAATGTAATTAAATTTGTACCACTAAGAAATTTTGTCAAATGCATAGTCTGCTCTAAAAAATCTTTGCAGATGTTTGCTAAGTTTCATAATCTCCAACATTGCTTAGCAACTCACACTGCTTCACCTTGGCAGCTCTATTTGTACTCAGCCACATCCATTGGAAGACAGGGAAGGTGCTCTTGCTGTGCCGTGCCTCTGTCCCACAGCAAAGCTCTCAGACACACTTTAGACCTTCCTGGAGGTGTCATTCAAAAAACAGACTTCCCATTGGCCCCAGTAAGACAGTCTTGGGTTATTGTGTGAATTTTATGTTGCATCCAACTACTTCTCTAATAGTAAAATTGATGAATTTTCACTTTGGGGATCTATGAATTCAAACGATAGCCCAACTCAAATGCTAACAGTAATGCTAAGATCTTTGTCTAGCAGTTCAGACCACATATTCAATGAGGAAGGAAAAAGGGGAAGAGCAGTCCTTGAAACTCTTCTGCATCCTTTTCTCATCCAAGAAGAATGGCCTGCAAAATCCAGCAGAAACATCCATTACAGGAAGCAGGACTTTGTCTTCACAGATCTCCCATCACGGATGTGGGTGCAATGCATCATTGGCAAATGACTCTGGGATTTGTGCTGGAGCTCACTGTCCTGGTCTGCCTTCAGAGAATTTGTTCTTTCAAAAGGAGTGAAATCCTGGGCAGAGGTAATGCTGCTTACTGAACTGTCCCCTTCTTTTCTTAATTTGTAACAATTCAGCTCAGTCAGACTTGCAAAACCATTTCCCTTGCTAAACTGCTGCTGTTTGGAGTTTGTAGCCCCATTACATATGGGTTTTGTTAAATTGTCTCTTTATTTCAAACACTGAATCTCATCAAGTCCCATGCCAATGTGCTTTGAGAACACCCTTCATTGGATTGGGGAACGGCATTACTCCACAAAATACAACCCTGAAATGGAAGCAGTTTATTACAATGATCAAATTTCAAATACGTAAATGGCACAAGAGATTTCAAAATATTATGTCTGGATTTGGGGATATAAATGAACAGTTCAAACTTTAGGGAGGTTTCCAGACAGGAATCTAAGTCAGTGACCATTCAACATGACCAGTCAGACCAAGTATGAATTATTTGGAAAACTCAAAATCCCTCAAATGAAAGAGATGCCAAAGAGTTTTGATTTGGTCTTATACTAAAGCAGTAAGTGCCTTTTAATTTTTTTAAATAATATAATGAATTATGCATGTAATGTAAAAAATGCTTATAGGATTTGAAAGCCAAAAGTCTATGTTTCAGTAAGACCCCTGCACATAGCACCCTAAACTTCAATTTCATGCTCATTTTTGTGTGAATTGTTCCACGTTTCCACTCTGGATTGCTTGTTCCTCCTCTGGTCTTTGCGTTGAGGCCAGTGCTTGCCGTGGCACAGCCTGGGCACACAAGCAGTAGTGCAAATGTAAGTGAGGAGACATCGAGGCCTGAGGTTGAAGATGAGAGAAATCCCCCTGACTGTGAAACCACACCTTGAGCTGTACAAGTCATTGGACCCCATGACTTCTGGATGAGAAAAAGCCCAAGCCAAACCAAGCCAAAACACCACATTCATTAAGCAGTTTAGGTATTCATGAATTTTTTTGTCCCATATTTAAAATTCATACAACTACTCAAAACTATTAGCATACTACTCCTTTTGACAGGATTCCTTCCGAGTAGCTCCATAGAAAAATATATTCTTAATTGCCTTTGGACTTTGTTGTAAACTCCATCTCTATAAGCAAGAATGCAATGGTACACCAGACCACACTTGTATAAAATGCTTCTTCAGTTTGGTTTACAATAAACTATAGCAGGAAGTTCATCTGTATTTGTGTATGCAGCTCTGAAATTGTAACTTTGCTGCAAAAGGATTTTTCTGAGTGAGTTCATCGTGAGCACATATTGTAAAGTTGGTTGTTTGAAAGACATCCAGAAGACAAGGGGAATATATTTGCTTTACTGGGAAATAAATGTACCTAATAAAAAAGTTCCTGCTTTACCTTAGTGATCCTGTAATGATAATTAGCACGAAGCACGCACAAGCATGTGCCAAACACCGATCATCACTGCACAAACCACTCCAGAGGGCTGGCTCTATTGGCAGGCTGCTGATGTGCACTGCTTTGCAGAATTAAAGGCAAGCAATCAAATATCATGTTGCACAAATGTAATTGCTACTACAGCAGCACTGGTGTTATGGACAATGCCAATTCCTTGAGCTATGAGACCTCCTTGAACACATCCATTTTTGAAACGCCTAAATGAAAGTGTTTTCAAAAGAATTGTTATCCTGGCCCAAGTGAGCAGATGCTGATGCAAAGCAGTGATGCTTGTGAACAAACTTTTTGATGTCCCTGGAAGAGACTGCTGCAACAACTGGATGCAGTTGTTTATATGGAAGAGGAGCAAAGGAGGGAGACCAGTGCATCCCTTGTAATTTGTTCTACTGTGTGCAAGTTCCTGTAGGGCTACTAAGTTCCAGCAGATATATCTACAAATTTTATTTTTACCTTCTTGATGTTTGCAACTCTCATTCAGCCACAGAAGTTAGAAGGAGGATATATGTCAGCTGAAGACGTTCTGCTCTCAGTTGTGTTGTGCAAGTATAAATACATGAATGATATTATTCCACATCCAGCACAAGAAATGCAAGAATGAAGGCAGAGCACTCAATATTCAGTCACCATAATTCAAATACAACCACATATGAACAAAAGATAGATTTTAGAGAGGAAAATGCCTTCTACAAACAAGGAAAGTTGTTTCTGAAAAATACCAAATGTGTTAAACCATTGACTTTTCTGCTCCAAGATGCCATTTTTCTGCATGGTATTCACAGTCATAGAAAATTAACATTGATTATCTTTATCTTCTCTGGATTGCAGCCAATTTGAATTACATATTCTTTAGTTGAATAAAAACCGGGATGGTTCTTCTCACAATGCCCTTCCACCACCCAGTGTGTCTGAAGACCATACATGGCACTGAGGGATGTGGACTTCTGAGTTATATAAAAGCAGAAGTAAGAAGCTTTCATGTCTGCTTCATTCAAACCATACAGTGGCAACAGAAACCAGGTTTTATCACTCCTGCAGTCATGACAATTCCCCACAAGGAAAAAAGAGATTAATTGCCAGAGAATCTTTCCACACCGAAGAAATCTTCACTCTCCTAGTTAAGGGATCTTACAGCTAACGTGACAATTAGAAGGGATAAATCAGAGCAGGATTTCCACCATAAAGTACAGATCCCTAAGGCACATCCTCAAGTCCCTCTGCCTTCAGTAGCACTCCAGCTATTGGCAACAAAGAAAGTGATCTTACTGCTCTGAGCAGCCATTATTTGTCAAACCAGCTTAAGTCCCCCAGAATATCAGGTGATAAATGGGTCTAATCAGCTGCATATATTCTACAAATATAACAATATATTTTTTTTAGAAAAAGGAAAGAAAAAAAGCTATTGCTGCTTTTCCCAGTGAGCACAAATTGATATTTAATGATGTGTATAATTTCAGAAGAGGACTCCAGCAGGCTTCTCCAGTTCCATACTGGTACTGCATTTCCACAGACAATGGTAATGGAAGTATTTAGAGAAAAGGAAAATTTACATCCTAGACATGGCCAGATTTGTTATAAATTTCCCATTCTCACCTGTGCATAGAATATTCTTTGTATTTTAGTTATTTCTAAATATTCCATGTTTAATTCAAATTGTGAATTTCTCTGTTCAGTGAAAACAAATTTTCTAATTATTTGAGATGCATTTGGTTTTGCTCAGTGTTAAAATGCTATTGTAAGGAAAGTCAGAAGCAAGGAGAGAGAAAAAATTAAATTTGATGTATGTAAAACAATACTAAAATTGATATAATTGTTTACGGGCAATCAAAGTTGTAAAGATTTGGGATCACTACATAAACAAGTGAATGACATCTAAAAACAGAGTTGATATTTTCTATATCAAAACTACTCAAATTTAGTTGAATACATGTAAATCTATCAGCAATGGAAGTGTGAACTGAAGCCAATAAATCAGCCAAAAGAAGCTGATCTTACAGAAGGTATTTCTTCTGAAAATGAATTGTTAAAGGTACCATAATAATTACAAAAGGCCATTTCATGTCCACCACAGCACATATGTCCTTTTTCTTGGCTATCCTACATCTTCTACTTCTTTCGTCTCAGCAGGCTTTTTCTAACACACCTTACAGGAGCACACCTTAGATATCCAGGGATGTGGCTTCATGTCATCTGAAAAAGAAATGTATGTTTTCTTAATGATTTACAATTTGAGGCTTAATGATTTTAAAATTTGAGGTAATAGCTGAGACTTTATTACCAAAATATATGTTATTTTACAGTCTTCTTATAGAATAACAAACTCTATAATTTTTGTAATGGAATAAAAACTTTCAGCACCCTCATATTAGAGTTAAAAAGTCCAAAAAAATCAGCCTCCAGAAGACTGTTCACATTATAACTGATGTACCACAAGAAGCTATATGAAACTCAAAACAGCTCAAGAGAATGTATGCCATTCCTCAAAATTCTTCTCCTGTACAGTCTTCTGCTCCTTTCTTTTGTTTTAAAGGAAAGCAGTCCAGTGGATCAGCAGAAAGATACTTTATATTTTAAATTAATATGGTTTTATGTTTCCTCTGCAAAAATAATTGTCAAATTATATATATTTTCTCTTAGCAGAAATAATCCTAGAATAGCTGTAAACAGAAGTAATAAGTTATATAATATTTTAATCCCATCAAGGCATTTTAGAATTCCACAGAAAAGCGTTCAATCACTAATTTTTACCTTGATGATTTCTTTTAATTTGATGTATGGTAATATTTACAACCTGAATTTTAAATATTACTTGCATTAGAAACACTGCTCAAACAGGTACCACACCTTTCACGAGTACAGGAGCCCTGAGAAAGCAGCACACGTTATTTTATCACAGTCTAATGAAGATCTTGTAAATTTGTACTTTCTATGATGTTTCTGTATATCTGTGTCATAGACACATACACATTTTCTTGATGACTATTAGGCAGTCCTCTGAGTTGACAGTTTAATTTACTAGTAAAAAACAAAGATGAAAGCAAACAAAAAAATCACAAATCAAACCAAAACATACGAGTCATGATTCTAGTAACCCAGAACACTGGTAGGATATGACACTACATTTACTGCAGTGAAATTGTGACAAATTCATCCATGCCTATGCTGGAAATTCCAGAACTTCTTGCTGGAATAATCCCTAGGCACTGACATTTTATGTCCAATCCCTGGGCCATCAGTGCCTGTGACCAGTGGGCTCCCCCTACACTGCATTCTCTTCCTGCTTCATTGCATCCTCACCAGCAACAGCCTCCAGCACCCCATTCCCAGATAAGTCCTCATTTACTGACTCCTGCTTTTCATGAGGATGCAAAAACCAGAAAAACATTACTCTCTAGGGTGTTCTGTACCTGACAATTCACTGAATATTTATTTTTACATTCTGCCTGTGTTCTGATCAACAGCCATAGAGGTGACACAATGCTGATTTAAAAAACACTCTTCAGTGGATGGAACTTGGAGCTGCTAAGTGAATATTTGATGCAGTAATTATAACTTGCCTGATAACATGATAGTCACACTTTTAGTGCTGTATTTTTAAGCATGGTGTGGCTAATAAGAATCTGCTGTTCTTCATACATTTTCCTTTCTATTTACTGCAATTCTGCCTCTCACAGACTGTATTTCAGGGACTGACAGAGACCTTTCCCATCTCTGTGTCAAGGTCTAAATAGGACAAGCAATTAAGCAAGACTGCAAAAACTATTATCTGTTTTTCCCTATTATCAGTTATGCACCCAGAATTACATTCTGTCCTGAAAAGTGAAAAACTGAAGTGAAACCAGGCAAAGACTCAGGCAGAGACTGTCTGATACTTAAGGCCATAAGCAGGCAGGGGTTTTAGTATTTACGTGGTTTCTATCTAAAAGATGGAAAACACTACACTTTCCATCTACAGCTTCCAATTCAATCTTCCATTAGTGAGGCTCAGTTTCCCCCTATTACCAAGTGAAGTAATAGTCTATTTCCTACTCTACTGCAATGTGTCTTTTGGGGAAAATAAGAGGGAAGAGGCATCTGTGTCCACATTGTTTTCATGTGACTTCAGCTGAAATCTATTCCTTTTTCCCACAGGAGCTGCACTTGCAGAACCCTCCTTAGTGGGACTGCCCCACAGATGAAAGCTAAGACACCTCTAGCTGGGTTTAGTCCCACTACAATCCTCTTAGATTTTGACTAACAAAATTCAGAGCATTTTCAATCCCCTTAGGAACCATTTCAAGCAACTCCCTTTGGACATGATCTGCATCTGGGGGTGTAAATTTTCCACCACTGCAAAAGAAAACTTGGGAATAGTTCAGACCTAGAAGTCTAACTAATACATCCATAGACGCTCAGCTTCTTTTTCAGTTTCCTTAAATGTGGAAAATTTGTCTGCTAAAATGGAAAGCTGCTGGGAATATTTATTTAAAGAAAGAAGCACTTAAGGGATAGTGAATCCTTTATGGGAGGTTGATGTGATTAAAAGTCAAGATCTCCAGAAAACTGTTGCAGTTCTTATCTGATTATTATGTTCAAGGCCAGGGCAGAGACAAGTCTGAAAAGCCAGGGCTTTGCATGTCAAACAGGAGTAGTCCTCAGCATGTGGGGAAAAATGGCAGTGATAAACCTACTATTAGGCATCTGGGAGAGAAGCCCAGCATCTCCTCTGTGTGGGGCCTAAAATAGACATGAGCCACTATCACAGATAATGGCAGCCTGTAGCCACATGAAGAGAGAAACTAAAATCCATTTCACTTAGACAAGAAACTGCAGTCTGATATTTACCTGTGTCCATCACATGTGAAAAGTGTTTATTGTGAATTATCCAAGAGAAAAGTGCAGGTTGAGGGGTTTCATTACCTATCTGAGAGTAGTTCAGATCACACATTGAACACAAGAAATCACAGGTAAATCTTGGATTGGTGTCTTGGGTAGTCAAATGGAGTCCTGCTATTCATCTGAGTATCTGCCTCCTACAATTGCTGGAGGCCCACACTCAGAGCAGTGAGAACATGTGCAGACACCAAAAATGTGAAAGTACAACAGAGTAAGCTTAACGTGATTTTTGAAAGCAAAGATCACTTTGAAAATAAAGCTCATTCTAATGTCAAGGATAGAGACTGCATCTTTCACCACCAAAAAACACAATGCACAGATAGATGTGTTAATGACTGCTCTACAGCCTTCCTGAATCTGGGAGAAGTTGTAATAAAGAACCCTTTCTAGGAATAGTTGGAAATCCTTCCAGGTATATTGTCATATTTTCACCTTTTCCTCATCAGAAGAGATAATAAAATAAATATATTTCTTAACATCTCTTTTTCAGCCATGACAACACCTTGTAAGTGAAGCATAAGAGACTCTATAGATTTATTAATAAAAACTTAAGTTTGTAAGTTTGCTCAGACTTTGAATATGTGTGAGAGAGATTCTAAAGTCACAGGTTTCACCAAACCAAATGCTGACCTCCCAAGCATTCTCAGGTTCCATGATTCAAAGTAAAAGCACCTGAGAAAATCATAGCCAACTGAATGTCATATTATTGTTTCAATGTTTGCTACTAAAAGTAAATGGTAAGCTTTAAGTAAATGTATTGTGTTACCAAATCTTTCCTTTCAAACAAGCACTTCTGTCAGAAGTGTCTTAATTTCTTATCACAGAATTTCATCCGCACAAGGAGCAATAAATAATTCATGTTCCTAGCTCTTTGTTGTGTGTCCCTGAACTGCACAGAGCTGGAAGGCTGACAGCTGTGTCAGGACAAGCACCAAAGATCTGACATGACAAGTGACTAACAAGTTTCTTTCAGTCTATAGTGAAAGAAGACAATGGCATAAAGTGCAAAAACGAAATCCTGAAACAAAATGAAACTGTTTCTTTCTCTTTACCTAAGTGTTTGCTATGAGCTTATTTCCGACCCATAACCTCTGGTCATTTTATAGTACTGCCCAACCCCCTTTACTCCTCACATTCGCCTGGCCATTTACGCCTGTCCACGGATCAATATGAGCAATTCTTGGAGAAATACGATGTCTCCATGACAACCAAGCCACAAATTCTCAGTGGAAAGCAGTGAGACCAGTAGTGAAATCTCCTGAGGTTTTCAGACCTATAAGACAAGATGTCTTAAAATGCAGGAATGGACAGAAACAAAAGCCAGAGTAATTCATTGTTTATTACTAGTTTAATGATGTCAGATGGACTGATTGGAACTCAGTTTTTAAGTTTGGATGCTTTATCAACATGTATTTTTGCCAGTCAATATTCACATCCTGACAGGCTTTTATTCTTTCCATTACTTCATAAAGATATGCAGAGTACAGAAGTGGATATATAAGTTCCCATCCAAACAGGTACACTGTGCCCAAGAGAATTAATTTAAGGTTAAAATTAGTATTATCTTTAAGGTACATTAATTCTCCCCTAAACGCTGTAGTGCCACCTTGCTTTAATCCTTTCTCACTTCAAAACTGATCAAATCTTGGACAATCCATATTTTGGCCCATGATTGTTGTTGAAAGGACTACAGACAGTTTCTGAAGGAGATACTGAACACCACAGATTGTCAAACCTGGCTCCTTTCTCAGTAGATTATCTATTTCTTTATAAATCTCGTGCTGGTTTCTGCTGGACAACATTGAGTCCAAGTCTATGTGGCTTTAAAATGAATAGAGATTTACAATTCATTGGTTTCAATTATTGTAACATATACTGGTGTTCATTTCCCTGGAAAAGATGAAAAGGGAATGTAGTTCAAATCAGGTATATGACAGTAGTTGAACTCCCAAGGAATCTTGGAAGAGTGGAGTGTGCTGAAATATAATCCCCCAGACATGGGTCCTATCCGGGTTCTGAGATGACTTAGGGGACCTGACATGGATTTCAGACTGCACCCTTTGACTGAAAATTAAATCTCAGCAGTGTTCCTTGGGGAAGGATCAGGGGACTGTTGGCAGCTGCCCCCTGTCAGCACAGGCTGCAAGATTTGGAAATCTCTTAACTAAGCTGACAGGCCGCAGAGACGATGAATCAAAAATATGATACACGGATCAGCACACAAAGATGCAGGAGGGTACAGAGAAAACAGATAAAGCAGGAAGGAAAATACCAAGTGAAGAAAGATGTTTAACTCTTTCACTAATGAGGCCTATTTGCAGGTTATGTGTGTGGTGTATATGGGTCAAGCTCACAGTTTGCTTAAAAGATCTTAGTATTTAGTCGCACAGAATGTTTTTAATCATCTGTGACTCGATACAATTTATATTTAATTGTTTCCTTTTGGGATTCATTTAATAAATTTCGTAGATGTTCCATAACCAGAAAGATAATGAAACTACATGAAGATAAATCTTTCGGTTACCAAAAAGGATGCACTTTATGGATGTTCCTGTATTTAGCTGAATCAATGTTAAGAGTCATTAAAATGAAATAATGATTGTGAGCTGATTTAAAGGAAAGAATCAAGCTATTTAATGCCACCAATTTGCTTTCCTCCAGAGATACGGTGTTTGAGTGTCCGCTGCTGCATTCAGCTGCAGTACATACAGTACTTCTAATTTTTCATAATCTCACGCTACCTTCAAAGGGTCAGACATTGTACATATATTAAGTAAGCAGTGTAGTCCAAAAGTAATTATAATGAACTAGTAGTGTCAGCTTTCTTTTTGGTCATAAAGCCTTTATCCTTTCTAAGACCTGAATTCCTGATGAAAGAGGAAAGGATAACAGCTCCACACTGTGACCCCTGGAGGTGACCATTAATTTGACATTGCAGCTGCTAAAAAGGAAACAGCATTACAATGTGCTTTTTTTACAGACCCAAAAGCTGTGTCAGATTTATCACTTGATACTTGGTGGCTGTCTTTAAATGCCTCTCACCTGGACTCTCAGACTCTTCCAAGACACATCTGTCAGGCGTATCCTCCACATCTTGGAAGTTTGCCGAGTTGGAGCTCTTGTCATGCTTCAGCACACTGACTGGAGCAATAAAGAATAAAAACACAGGGAAGTAGAAATGTAATGGGTGCAGAAACCAACACTTCCTGGTTTTCTGCAGAGCCTTCAATTCTGAAGACATAATTTGTAAACACAAATAATAGATTGAAAAAACCCCAGAAACTCAAACTGCTTATATGCAACCACAGGACAGTTGAAAAATCTATGTACAAGAATGTATGCAGGGTGAAGTTTGAGGCATCAGCTTAAATAGGTCCCTTTGAAGTAGAAAACCATTTTTTTCTTACAGAATCCTAAAATAATAAAATAATTTAAAAGTCATAAAAAAATGCTTGTCTGTTTCACCAAAGAAGCTAGTAAACAACATAAAAGATCAATTAAATGGTTTTGTAATTACTGGAGTCATTCAGCAGGGAGAGAAATGGTGTATATTTTAAGATGAAAATAAGTTGTATACAACAACCTGGAATGTGTAAAAAAATTACTGAAAATTCCAAAGTGCAGTGAAACCCAGATTAAGTTGCAGTTTAAAGATTACCAAATTTGGTTACATGTTTTACTTAATTGCTAAACACATTTTCATTTCAGAGTATACAAATATTTTCAGGGAAACAATTGTCTATATCCGACTTTTTAATTCACTTGGTTTTTGAACAAATCCCACATAACTTTCCCTGAGCAGAAGAGAGATATTTCCCTTGTCAAAGCTAATTTCCCTCTCTTCTGCTTCATATCTCTATATGGAGCCACAAATACAGCTTGAAGATGAAGTACAGTTATTAAGCAGTATATTATAGAACAGCACAGTAAAGACTAGATCTTGATTTTTCTGTCCTCTTAAAACTCTTAGCTGACCCTGTTTCCTAGGACAATAGCAGTGGCTAGAAAACACTTCTTTTTTCTGTAATATCTAGAAAACTAAGCAAAGTTCCAAACTTCTGGGAGATGGGGATACAAATGGCTATGCACAGTCTCCGTGTTCCTCTGTCTTCTTTTCAAAAGAGGAAATTCATTCCCTTATAAATCTTGATGGATTTTTTTTAGACCAAATGAATATTTGCTGAAGGATTATGTAATTTAAACAGCTATTTAAATTTTCCAAGATTATGAGTGAATCAACAAGGTCTCAGGGCAGTATGCAGACATGAGGAGCTCAAAAGACACATACTCCACTTCAGTGCTCTGTGCTTTCCATGGGTTTGCAGCTATTGATCCCAGGTCACCAAAAGGTTCCATCATTCTTGACTCCTGCAACTACACCGGGTCTGTTTGAAGCAATCAGGGCTTCAATACTATTGAGGAATTAGAGCCTTGAAAATGTAATATTAAAATATAATTAATAATAAAATCTATGACAGTCACACCATGCATTTCACCTGAAAAAACCAAAATCCAGAAAATTTTGCATAAAAGATCTGCCTTATATAGCAACAAATCAGTACATAAAACCCTGCCCAGGAAAGCAGGAAGTGTTGACATGATAATCTGCACAGGGTGAGTTGACATTGAAGAACAATTACAGTAACAAGTAACAAATGTTCTTGTTCACACATAAAAAAGCTCTTATACGCAAAGGAAGAAATGTCTTACAACATTTAAATAATTTTCAAATACACTAATTGAAAATTCCCCCTTTGAAAAAGAAAAATTGGAATATACAAGTATTCATATTATATCTAAAACCAAAATAATTTTATGCCAAAGTTTTAGAACACTTTTTTCTAAAACAGTTCTTCATGCAGTGGAGTCAGCTGCACTGTGCTGAGTGATAGATTGAGTCATTACAGCTGCATGAATTTAAAAGTCAGAACTACTCTGAAGTAGAACAATAGGAAAATTTCCACCAGAATATCCTGTGATGAAAGAGAGAAACCAAAAAGTATAGCTATGCCTTTGGAGAGAAAGGAAAAATCACAAGACCTGTCTGTTTCGGTCTCATAGAAGTCATTAAAAATTCTGAATCAGCCTTTCAAAATGAATTGTGTATTTTCACTCAGTCAAGAGCTCTCATACAGAACCAAAGAGGGAAGACACTTCCACAGCACCAGTGACAGTCCCAGTCACGAGCTGGAAGAGACTTCCCTTACTGGAACTCTGCAGCAACTGCCTTGCACAGCACTAGGACAAACCTGCATCTCAGCACAAGTAAGATCATTTCAACTGACCAGCTGGATTTTACAACACAGCCCTGAGCAGTGTTCTTACTGAAGGTACCAGGTTCAGCTGGGAAGTAGCTCAGAGCAAAACTAATAAAACATAGCTAGAAGCAGGTCAATATACAGATGAAGTACCCCAGGAGGAAGGTGTGAAATGAAGAAAGAAACAAAGACAGGACAACAAGATGCTTGGACAAAGCAGGATGACTTCCAGTTGATGTATCTGAGTAGATACTGAAGAGATTTGGGGAAATCTGGGAGAGGATGGAGTCATTAAAAGCCAAGAAAGACAAAACTGAGAAGAAAAGGAATGACAGGCAGAGCTGATAGAGCTGAAAAATGCCAGAAAGCATGACACACTCGCAGTAATAGCTGGTCATTAGGAACAGTTTAAAGGGAGTGGAAAGCAGGGGTGGAAAGGGTTTTCACGGGGACAGACAGACAGAACTCCGAACAACTTGTGCAAAAACAGCTGTCAAAGAAGGCAGCAGGTGTGAGTGAAAGGAGGGAAGTGCTTGTTTCAGAAAACCAGGAGACAGGCTGGGACAGACTGGGATCGGGTCACGGGTGCAAGAAGGGAAGTGTCCCTCAGCCCTGTCACTTGCCCAGAAGTATACACACCTCCCTAGACAAAACCCAGGCAAATAAACCTCACAAGACCCTGGTCTATGAAGTTACATAACGAGTGTATGCAGTGAGCAGAGGCAGAGACCTTCAGATCTTTCTTTTCTAAAACATCACGTTATATGCCCAATTGGAAAAGAAAGGTTTCTTAAAAATATCATAGAAGAACAAAGGGAATTGAAAAGTTAAAAATAAGGAAAGTACAGTCTGGCCCAAATAAAGAGTGAAAGTAAAAAATGGCATTATGTAATCAAGGAAAAATATAAAAAAAATCTCAGCACTAACACCTACTTTACTGCATGTTCCCTTAGGGGAACAGGATTTTATGTACAAATGTCAATAGAAGAAAGAGTGCTCTGAATTGCTTATACTGAGGATACTGATGGAGTTTAAGCTATTTAAACATAAACAGCGTCATCTTTATTCAGAAGACACTCTGTCCTACTTTGGATTTAAATGGACCTTAAAATTACTTTTGCTTCCCTTTGAAAGGTAATCTCTATAGTCAAAGTGTCATAAATAGAGTATAAATGAGCCCCAAATCTATGAGTCATAAGCAAGTTAAAAACCATTTCTGATAGTATAACTCAAATAACATTTTCTTTCTGTTCAGTGCGGTATCATTTTCATTGTTACATGGACAGTGGAGATTACCTTTGTTAGCATAAAAATAAGGGGAAAGGACATATTTCATTGGAGCAAATGACCTTGAACTTAGCATATAAAGATGACAAATCTTCACTGCACGGGATCAATCTTGAGAATTGTAGTATTTTTTTTCTGATGCATCTTAATGAGCTCTTAGGACTTGTTTACTGAACTTGATACCCATTCTCTTACATTATTGAAACAGAAAAAGTCATTAGAATAGATATGGAATTTAGAATAGTAAGGGAATGTCATAAGATCATAGTATTTAATGAAACATTTATGTATCTAGTTTCAAAATATTTTTTTAAAAATCCACACAATAAAAACAAATAATTTCCAAAAAGATACCAAGGACTGGTGATCAGCCTTTAAAGGACAGTCTTTGAACAAACTGTTGAAGCTGTTCTGTGTGAATACAGCCTAATGACAAAATACAGCAACAACTTATCACAGTCATGTATTTCTACATGTTTGGTTGAAACTCTGAAAACCTTGTTCCACTCTGGAAATATCCTACACTAAAGTCTAAATAACATGCTCTGCATACAAGGCAGATACACTGGAGAAAGAAGTTTGCATAACTCAGGCAAATAAAACATTTAGTATTTTCTGATAAGACACCTGTGTTATTGATAAGGTGGATTAGTGACTTAAAGACTGTCTGCAGGGAAAACAAGAACTTATTTGTCATTCAAAACAACTGGATATGGCAACAAAAATTATTTTTCATTTGAAGATATTAGGCAAAAGAGGATATGGGTGATAAATACATTTAAGGTCCAAAATAGAATACAAAGCAACCTGAATCTAAATAAAAACTGCATTAAAAAAAAAAAGCTGTGAAGGGAAAATGCTGGTATTTTTTTATTTTTGTAAATGGATAAAACAATTGTGCTGCATTGTCACTTCTGAGCTCTATGGCTTCTACAGGTACTTACTGTATTCTACCTAAGAAGCTTGATGGAGCAATAAATGCTTTGAGTACTATTTTAAAAGCACATTTCATAGATATCATAAAAATATAATGAAAAGTATAAGAACAGCTATATTTGCTGAGACTAAAAAATATCAGTGTAAGAGTCCAACAACCATAAAATAGTACTTTACCAGAAATTTCTCCTAAAGTCCAATTTGAAACTCAAGGAATTACAAATAATTTCCCGCCCCCCCTCCCCCCATAATAACTCACAGTAGATTTCTGTTTCACGAATTTCTCCAGTCTTTCCTTAAATGTGGAATTTTGCATCCTTAACATCCTACACCCTAAGTCACTTTGACATGGCAAACTCCATAGTTTTATCACATAGAGAAGCACCTCATTTCGTTTGTCTGCCTAGTCCCTGTTGGCTTAATGTGCAACGTTTTCTTGTTTGAGAAAAGGCCCAGATATGAGCCCAGCACACTCTCTCCATGACCCCTGTGGCTGAAATCCTTTGTTTTCTCTCTTTTCCAGACTGATGGTTCCTAACCTACTTAGCTTTTTCCACGTATTTCCAGTCAAACTAAAAGGGTAAGATAATTTCACAAATATTACAAGAAATGCAGAACATATTCATGAGCTGCAAGAGAAATACCAGCAGCACTCCTGACAGTCCCAGAGACACAGGAAAGTCAGATGCTGAGGTGACACGGCTCAGATGGAGCTCCCACCCTGCCCTGTGGTGGGTGACACTCCTGTCCAGCAGGGTCCCAGCAGGCAGGAGTGTGGCTGGATGGGGATGTGCCCCTGAGGGCACCAGTGCTCAAGATAACCTCACAGGTTTTCTGGGTGATATCCTTGGAATGGTGCTTGCCTTTGCTGCCACACCAGGAATGTTGAGGACTCATGCTCAGCTCGCAATCCAGACTCTTTCCTGAGAAACTGTTACCTTGCTTTTTCTTCCCCACTCTGTCTCTTTGCCAAAGATTAATCCTACCTCAATCTAGATCCCTGTCCTCATCCTTATTGAATTGAACCCTATTTTTTTCCTAGATCATTTCTCAGGCCCTACAAACCACAAATTCATTTCACTGACAGAAGACATCAGTTGCTGGTCATTTCATAAATTTTAGTGTCATTTGAAAAAATCTGCACAGATGTATGTAGCTGTCATTTAATTGAAAGCGGCTGATTGTTATCTTCTGATGATTAAATATCACACCGGCCCAGTTTTCATTACATTTTAATTTCAAAAAGAAAGATGAAGATATTAACCTAGAGAAACACATGATTATTCTGAAGTGAATGCTGCAGCATATGGAAGTTGAAATAAGCCAGTATGGAACCAGTCAGACTGGAAGGTCCTGTAACTTGAATCCATTACAATGAATCCTACATAAAGTAGGACCTAATATGACATGGCAGAGCTCAGTTTGCAGAACAACCAACCCACATACCTGGGAAGCCTGAGCTGGATCTTGCACTTCGGGGCACAAACAGAGCTCATGGCACTCGCTAAGTGAATTGCAACTAAAGAACATTTTTCCTTCTGTATGTGAAAGACATCAAAAATAAAAAACCTGAAAAAAAACCCAACCCTGAAAGTCCATTTTCCTCTCTCCTTATATCTACGAGGGCAGCATTTCTCCAGACAGAAAAATTGAAATTTTCAGTGATTCTTTTCCCAATATACCTTGAAGTTTTATTCACCCAGAGGGACTTCCCTACTTCTCTCAACTAAAATATAATGGCATGTAACAAATTATGCTCTCAAAGGACATCCCATTTTTGTTTCATTAGTGCAATGAAACATTCACTCAATTTTAAAGCAGTTCTCTTGATCTTAGTTGTGATTTATACCAGATTCTGTCCATGTATTCTGTGTAGTATATATTATAAAACACCCAACTAGTTAAATTTGTCTCTGTGGGTTCTGCTGCAAGAAATAAAAATACTTTCCCATAAAATTCCACACAGCATCTACCACACAGCTCTGAATCACCAGCTTCTGTAAAACTTAGGAGGATTTAAAAAAATAAAATACAACTCCAAACTGCCTTTTATTAATTCCTCTATTGTTATATACTGTTTCTTCTGCTCAATGTCCTCTCTGGCTAGAAGGCCTAAATTTCTCATTTCTAATTTCCCTAAGTGTGTCTTTTAATCAAACATGATGTAAGACTGAATTATTTGATCAACATTACTTATCCCTCTCTCATTTTTTTTTCCAACCAGTAACTGGGAGACAATAGGGAAGAAAAAATGGTTACAGAACTATTAAAGAAAGCCAAAATCTGTTAGTTACTAGATAATCAGTCTCTATTTTAATTAATGTACATAGCATTTCCTTGCCTATCCAAATTTCTAAAAGTATTACAGAATATGCTGAGATTGAAGGGATCCACAAGGATCATAAAATCCAGCTCCTTGCCCTGCACAACACCATCCCCAAGAATCCTGCCCTGTGCCCAAGAGCATTGTCCAAACTCCTCTTGAGCTGTTTGGTGCTGTGACCACTTCCCTGGGGAGCCTGTTCCAGTGCCCAACCCCAATGACCAAGGATGAAGAACCTTTTCTTAAAGAAATACAGCAAAATTTCCCCCAGTTTCTGTACATTAGACCAATGGTGCTGGAGAGCACACAGTACAGATTTGAATCCCATCACTGTGCCAGCAGCACTCACAAAACCAACAAAGAAATACTCCTTATTTTGAAAATTGCATAACCGACAGAATCAACATTATTATTTTCATGATAGTAGATTGATTTGGTATTCAAGTATAAATCATTAATCAGGAAGCTTGCAGAGGATTCTGGTTCAGGCCCTTTCTACAGAGAAATTCTTGCTGTAGATTGCATCAATTTGCTTTTAAAACCAAAACTAAATGGAAGTGTGCAGCACGGTTATGACACTGACACATCCCTGTGCATAATATGAGCACTACAGCTTTTATAGTCTTCCCATCTCTCGATCAAAGCTGTCCAAATAGCTTAATCCATGGAAAAAAAATACACAGAGCCTCTTTATTAACCTCTTCTGGCCAGATTATAGTTATTCTTTTGCATTATGGCCTTGGAGATGTATTACTGATAGGGAGGTAAAGCCAACTGCAGCACAGCATGACTCTGCTGAATGGCTGCTGTAGGAAAGTGGAAGTACTTATTTCCAAGACATTTCTGTGATGCTCCCTACTGTTAAAATGTTATCTGACTTTAAAAGATTTTCAGTTCAATTGTAAGCAATAAGTAAACTGAAGCAGTACAGAACCATATACTGAGGAGTTTCACTAGCTGGTCAAACAGGCATTATTCCAAGAAACTAATGTTGTATAGGACTGCTTCCTGGTGGCTGAGACCTCTGATTGGCAAAAGACAGTGGACTTTTCAGTCAGCAAGCTAGTTACCCATGGATGTGGCTCAAGGCTGACACACAGATTGACTGGTTCACACTAATTTACTTCACACAGATTCCATTTATCTCCTAGAAGATCCCCTGGCAGCAGCTTATAATGGCATATCCTAGGATGCCTGCCTGCATGAGTTTTTAAAGCGGCAGAGCTTGATGAATCTAAGTCCAGAAAACAGTTCACAGATTGAGGACTAGGTGCAATCAAAAAACATCAAGTAGCACAGCTGGGACTTGCTAGCTTGCTTGACTGGTTTGAGCAGCTGAGCATTAACTACGCTTGCTTTCCTGCTGGCAGCCCTGTGTCACTAGGACAAATCGGAGCAGTACCCGACAGAGGAGGAGAAAAAGAAAAGAAAAAAGAAGAAAAAGAAAAAGAAAAAGAAAAAGAAAAAGAAAAGAAAAGAAAAGAAAAGAAAAGAAAAGAAAAGAAAAGAAAAGAAAAGAAAAGAAAAGAAAAGAAAAGAAAAGAAAAGAAAAGAAAAGAAAAGAAAAGAAAAGAAAAGAAAAGAAAAGGAGAAAAGAAAAATTATTGCGTTTCCTGGGTACTATTTACAGATGCAGGAATAATTCATTAGAACATTTAATCTCTATTCAACCCCAGGATTATTAAAGTAAATAATGCACTGTTACAAAATAATGCAAGTTTTGAGGCTGGAAATATGGAAAATTTCCTTTTGGTCATGGTGACAGTTCCTAGGAAACAACCTGAATGAAACTAAAGTTGTTCTCATTTCTTTCTTACTGAAAACAAAATATATTCAATGTAGTAATTCATGTACAATGAAAAATACTTACCAATATAGCTGATCATTCATTACAGCAATGGGAGCTACATGTCAATGCATTGCCTTGTCCCCAAAGAGAACAATAGACTTCAATACATGCAAGTTTGTAAGCAGTATTTTTAAAAGGACTGAAAATAAAAGGACTTAAAATACAGGCTTACACTTTAGCTCTCCAAACTCAGATAGACAGAGCCTATTCTAAAGAGTACTTTTTAGAAAGGAAGCAAAAATTAATATTATCAGAGAATAACACTTGACAGCAAATGTATTGTGAGAGATCCAAAGCACATTTAGTACTTAGAAGGTTAAAGACTCAGCTGTAGTGCTAGTTGATGAAAAAGTAGGATTAAGGCTTTAGTATGAGTCTTGACATGATCATGTTGTCTGCCTGCTGTCTTAAGCTTTGAAAAACAGCTGGGATCATCTTCTTATAAGCTCCAACTCAAAGATGTTTAAGCAGTTCCAAATCCAATTAAACAGAGGTAAATATAAGGAAGGGCCCTACTGAGCCAAATCATCTTATTTTTTTAATGAAAACCAGCATAATTGCAGGTTACACAACTCCTTAATCTCACTTTAAACCTAACAGACTGCTGCCTTACAGTGCACATGGCAAGTCCAGTTAACACAAGCACTCTGTATTGGTGTGCTTAATTTTTGATCATTATCCTTTATTATGTTACTTGTAATCCTAAAAGCCTATGATTGTGTCCAGATATTTGGCAAGGATTGTACCTGGATATACAGGGATTCCTCTTCTAAGAGTAATGGATTAATTGGATAGCACTGTATGACTAGTAGATGGTTTGCAGTGAAACTGCTGTGCAGTTTTTAATTTGTGAACTCCAGTTCCTTCTCCTTCTGCGCCCATCCTTTAAACAAATTACCTTTTTGAACATTAGCAGTGCTGCTGGAGTAGCCCATCTATTCTCACCCCTAACATGACAATGGATTAGAAAAAACACTGCCCTTTAGAGTGGGCTGCTTACTAAAACCCTCTTCATAAAAATTAATGGAAGATATGGAAATTGTATTTTTCACAGGGAATTGCATATTCAATTTAAAAGCAGCTATCTTATGAACATGACTCTATCAGACTATGATTACTAAAAGGCTTAGAGCATCAGACCCTTTATTTTCCATAGAGTCAAAAGATTTTTGAGGTGACCATCTTGTACCAAGGTATGTATTTTGTACATTAATACATTTAATACCCTAAAAGCAAAAAACACACATAGGTAATCCTTCTACTTTGTCCTATAAATATGCACAAGGACATTCTCCAAGGATGTAAAGGCAAAATCTCATCAGGGACTACTTGAAATACAAGCTCCTCATGTCGGTAAGAGCAAGAAGGAAATTTAAATGATCAGGAGCGGTCTGTTTGCAGTAGTCGTGTTACATTATGCATGATTCTTGGCTGCACAGGATTTAATTAATGATTTCCAGTTACATGGCTAAGATTTTTAGTGAATTGGTGTTTAGGGCAGCAAACTAACATTTCACACTATAATTTTGTATTTTTTTCCCAAGCACCAGTTACTAGGGTTTCTGTCCCCTTTGTTTTCTTGTGGCTGGAAATCAGTTTTCTATATATGGACGATAGTTCTGGGCTCTGTTACAGAAGCGTGAGTTTAGAGTAATTTCAAGACAGCTATTCTCCTGATGCAACTTAGAACAGAATTTGGACTTTGCTATTCTCTGGATTAATAAGCAATATCTGTAGCCACGTGTAAGTATCAAAGAGGAGCTTGTTGAGCTGCTGGATGATACATAATGATACTGGTAATGAATGTGGATCATCTGCTCCAGTACCACAAAACAGACATGGGTTTGGGAAACAGACTCTCCACTTTAAGCACTGGGCTCCAGAAAATGAATGTGGCACTCCCTCAAATGAGTAGATAGGAAAGAATCTGTGAAGTATTTAATGAGTAAAAGATGACCCCTGAAAAATACTGCACCTTCACCTACACAGCCCTATTCTTCAGACCATTAGCAAGACCTATCTGTAAGTGAACAAAAGAGCCCAGAGCTTCCCCTTTGAGACACGTACTAAAGAGGCAAGACAGACACCAAGAAGTTGGACATCTAAGGAGGTGACTGAC
This sequence comes from Eopsaltria australis, assembly GCA_034509425.1. Lineage (NCBI taxonomy): Eukaryota > Metazoa > Chordata > Aves > Passeriformes > Petroicidae > Eopsaltria > Eopsaltria australis. Next base: position 151,026 of record JAVTVJ010000121.1, read on the forward strand.
AACTGTCTCTGTGCTCCAGAGGCTGTGTGAGAACATGTGTGAAGAACTAAAAAGCACAGGTCCAGAAAGTGCAGCTGATCTGCCTTGCCAGGTGAGACATGGTACAGGACATTGTTCTTACTGGAGTTGGGGACTGTGGTGGGATAAACAGCCTAGGAGTAACTCAAGTGTGAGTTGGATGCATTCAAGTGCTATGTATGTGTGAGGCAGAAATTATCCAGATGGAGAAGTGGCAGGATATTTAAAAATGTCTAATTCATCGCTCTTTGCTTAAATAAGGTTGGTCAAATGTCACAGGAGGATGCTACTCAATACTACCAAACTTTAAAGTCTGTAATCCGTTTTGGTATTGCTCACATTCAGTGTAGGACTCAAGCCTCCAGAGGTATAAGGTTAAAAAACAAAAGAGAAGAAGAAAAGAAGTTTTCTTCAGGTTCTTTTTTGACTTTTTTTTTTAAGTGTTAGTCTTTTTGGATGTTGAGCTTTTGTTCCTCAGGAAGAGTAATTTACTTATAGCAATAATTGCGTACTATCACTTTGTCATGTGAACTGGGACTTTTGGGAAAGAAACACACAACATTCCATTAGATTTACCATAAAATTATGAGAGTTGGTGAAACGTTAATTCACTAGCTGCATTTGTATTATCACAGTAGCCAAATCTCAGTGATTAGAATTTGATTTTTTGTTAATGTCTGATCATTAGTTTCTTGTTAGCTCTGAAAACAAATGTTTCTACTGTTTTTTGTAATGTACCTTGTCAAAATTATCTGGAATATCTTTGTTTAGGAATTCTGAAACTTAAGTCTACTAGGGTGTTGTTTATTTGTGCACATCTATATTCCAATTGACACACAGAAAAGGTAGGTATACACTGACTATTGGGAAATTATCCAGACCTCAACAAGAAATTCCATGCGGAAGTGTCCTACGTGTCTGCTGCAGATACTTCAAATTGTATTGCTGGTATTCCCCTCTTTTACTGGTTCATTTGTTTCTGTTCATATTTCCTTTCAACTACCAACTTGTCCGCACATTCAGAGGTGAATCTAGGGACAGTCATACATATCCTTGTTCATATGGAAGGATAAAAACAAATTTAGTGTTTCAGGATACACAACTGGCAGTTCAGGAGATCACTGAAGGTTGCACTCCAGCTTGTAAGATGACTGAAGTGGAAATGCCAAAAGGGCTCCTGCACAAAAAAGGTACAAATGTGCAGCAGGACCTTGACTGCAGTTTCAAAAGCACTGTGCAATGGCTGTAGCATAATTAACAGAAAAGACAGCAGTCTTGTAAAATAAATCACAGAATGCTCACTCCCTTCTTCACCTCTGCGTTGACTAGGTGCACTTTTATAAAAAGCAATAGAGGTGTTCTTGATTTACCACAACCTGAGTTTGGCCATGGCAGCTGAGATGAAGCCAGCAGTGTAGAAATTCTAATGGATATATGAAAAGGATTAGAACAGATTCTGTAAAAGTAAGATGATTTTCCATAACTACATTCAAAAGAACAGAAGACAAGTTCACTTATAACTAGCACTCAGGAATCTCCTTAATCTTTTCCAAAATAACCCAAGTAAACTCTGAGCTTCAAAACAGAGCTTCAGACTTTTTATTCCAGTGATTTGAGACTGCTCAGCTGCAGCACCACAGTGTAACAGCTTTCAATTGTTAATTAAATGCACAGAGCCCACTGAGGCTCACAGGCACTCCAGCCTTTGCACATCCTTTTTCCCAAGCAACAAATGCAGGTTAGTCTCTAGCCATAAACTGCTCCCAGAACCCAAGATTTTTTCAGAGGAGAATAGCCTACCTCTGGCAAGAGAGCTCCACAATTTTACATTGCTACACAATTGCAAGAATTCTTGGGGCAATATGTGAAAAAATATCTACAGCGCATGCTATAGGGTGCAAACAGACCTACAGCTGTGTAAGGCATTAGTACCTAGGTACCTAAGTACCTAGTACTTAGAGACACTATTTCTCCTAGAAAATATGAAAGCTAAAGAACAGATTTAAATAGTCATGACAATGGGAAATATTAAATTCAGTACTAAAAAATTGGGATCACAGCAGTGTTTACTATACTGTATTGTTATAAAACACATTACCGCTACCTGACACTTTTATAGTTGCATACACAACTGTCATTTCAGGTTCCATTCCCAAGGAATTACTGATTCAGAGCTAAAGGAAAGAGAAAATGTGGTTTAGAAGAACAAATGACTCGATTTGTTTTAGCTCATGAAGACAGCTACAGAGTGCAAATGAATAGGCAGGGCTCACTTTCCTTCTTGTCTTATTTTTTATTCTAACAATGCCACCTTCTAAAGAGCAGATTTTTTATTAGTTTCTTTGAGATTGCACCCTCTTTTGGATACATATTTATTTTCTTTAGACTTCTCAGGAAGCTTCATTTACCACTCAGTGTAAAGACAGAGAGGGGGGTTCTCCTTTCTCTTTGTTCATTTGGTTGGTACTTGTAAAGACAGGTCAATCTCTGAGCAGATAAATGCTTGTTAAAAGATGAAGATGAGATTTATTTTTTCATTAATCAGTTAAGTACTGTTTTCTACGTATTTTCCTGCTCATTATATGTCTGCTAGTATTATTAAGTTGCTTTTCACAGTGTGTAGGTAGAAGTAAAGAAGTATGACGTATAAAATTACAGAATACCTGCAAGATACAGACCTTACTTCTGAACCAGAGAAACTCTGTACTTCAAACACTCACAGGGCTAAATACTATCCTGCATTTCATTAATACCAAATGGCTTTGTTTAACTTTCAGTTTAAAACAACCCAACCACAAAAACCGTTAATGCGCCATCAAGACTGTAATGAGTACAAGACTGTTCTTAAAGCTAAGGAATTAGTTAAAAGGACTATGCACCATGTTACAACTCTTCCCATAGCAAGCAGACTTTCAGCTTACCACAGTTAGAAGAAAACACTTCACTCCAAGCAAATGTTATGCACACCTTGACATCTTACTAGTATACATTTTTTTTTTCTCTCCTACTAGAAATACCAGAAGAGAAGAGCTGATAACCTTAATGAATACTAATTAGTGTCAGAGCTGCATTTACAAAGGGGATAGACTACAGGTATTTACACCAGAAATACAGTATTTACAACAATTTGAGTATCTACATGAATACAGACATTCAGGGTTTCTAAATATCATTTTAATTTATCACTACTTGTTAATAGCAATTTTTTTCATTTATGTACGTATGATTGGTCATATTTAAGATATGTACACATTCTGTTACTTAAAGAATTTATTTTACAGTAACATTTAAGAAACCGTAAATTTATGACAGTATTACTAGAGGAAATCCATTTCTATGAAAGCTGTATATTTGCAATATATTGTTGAAGTATATATTGCATTAATACTTCACTGTGCTTCTAAACGTTAATATAGGTTATTTGTTTATTACTACGTCAAGGTTATTCATCATATGCAGTGTCAGAAAGCACAAGCTGACATCTCATATTGTCTGCTTCAAGGGCAAGACCAATGTGACCTTTGGCTCCTTCTTTTAAAAAGGATGAAATCATTCCAGAGGGATAATGCTGAACTGCACAGCTCCCTTTAAGAATCAATCTGCCATTTACGGTTTCCAATTTTCCATACTGTAGCATGGCTTGTTAAGATCTCATGGATAGTTTTCTCTTCAAAGTTTAGTGTTCTAAAATTTCCAAAATACTTTTCTTACTGAAATGTCATTTATGCTTTTTATTTTAATCATTACGGAATTAAAAATTCAGATCATCAGTTCTTTCTAATTTTGCCAGGGTGCTTCTGGATTCTGTTTGGACTAAAATCTTGCTGGCCAGTGGCTTTCTAGATCAAGGTCACATCTTGAATCCAAAAATATTTCGGACTCAATGTTTTTTCTTTCCAGATTCTCTTATGATCTCCAAGAAAAAGTCTTCATATCTATTGACTTTTCTTGCTTCACCATGCTTCTAAGTTCTCCTATGTTCAACTGATACAGGTGTGCAACTGAAGGTACAAGATACAGTTACCAGTGAAAATATGTCAAAAATAGAAACAGTTAATAGGTAACTGTGCAAAAGCATGGGAGTGATAAAAATGAGTGGTCATCTGCTAACTCCAGAGGTCTGACTTCAGCTGCCTCTGTACCATGCCACCGGAGAGCAGATGCACAATCAAATCACGAGCGAGATGTGAAGCTACGTGTGTTATTTCACAAGGATGACAAGGCGCCTCCATGGTCTTGAAGCAGACATGTTTGTAAAGGCAACTCTTCCAACTTCATCAACCTCAAAGCAAGTACATTTTTGGAGAGAGAGGGATGAGATTCATGTGTATTGGTAATTTTATTATTTGTGCATGATACTGATTTCACTCTAAAATTCGACCAAGGAGAATGCAGCATTCTTTGACCTAGCTGATAAAAGGTCAGAAAGCAATTTTGAATAATAAATGAGACCTGCTGACCTCATGACCCAAGTCTGGCAGGGTCAGCAGCAGCCCTCTCACCAGATGCTGATGGCAGATATACAAACGTAGACAGCTCAACTAATGAGCTTCCCGGATAAAGGTTTAAATCCAGTGACATTTAAGTGCTATGCAGTATATAAAATAAACTTACAAATAATCTGTGCCATAAAAAATTAAAGTGATATTTACAGTAAGGTGCAATATGACACACTTTGTAATCCTCACTACAATGATTATTTTACTGCTTCTCCTAGGTAGCCATTAACCAGAAAATATAATACCTGGCTAACATTTCCTCTAAGGTCTTTTCACGCTTATATGGTTCCCATTCAGTACTTTGAAAAGACAGACTTCAATAGTGCATTTTCTTGGTGCCTCATTTAATAAAAGTCAACCAAAATTACTTGTAAGACAAGTTTGAATTTATATTATTTAAACTCAAACTAACATATTTCTTCCTAGTGACTAAAAGACAAGCTTAGAATATGCAAGACCAAGAACTATTTTCTTCTCACTGCTTCATGAACACCTCCACCCAGAAATGAGTTACACAGTACATGGTTCATGAAGGAGACAGGGAAATGTGCTACAATTCATTCTCTCACCTACCTTATATTTCACTCTGTCAATGTCTTACTCCATCCCAGACCTCAGAAACCCTGAATTTTGACTTCACCCTGGGTGCTGGGTCTGAGTTCCAAAAACTATCATCCCATTCCACAGGTATGCCACTGCTACTTGTTTGAATTTGTAGGAATATAAGGAATATAACTATATATTTATGTTCTGCATGAATTAGCAGTGAAGGCCAAATTTCTAAATATCATTTTTGGGATCTGATTTGTAAGAAAAGATAATCAATTAGGTTCCCTTCACCTGCAAATAATTCACCATGAATACAATCAACTCCAGGAATCACAAAAACTGGTTTTCTGTCTTTTTAAAGTCACTATTATTACTTCTGTGGAAGATGTCTTTTAGCCACTCATTGAAGTCTAGAGACTACATTAAAAATGCTACTGAAAAGTTATTGTGTTCTATTCAATTCTGTGTTCCTTGCATAACACAACTGGTGTTTAAGAATCAGAAAAATTCAAATACTTGCTGGAGATGGAGGAAAAATACTGTCCCATTCATTGAAGGGGAAAATGAGACACTTGGTTACATGAAGAAATATTTTCTTTTAAACTTCTTGAAGTTTCAGCCTTTCAATTTAATTGCATTCCTGCATGTTCTTGAATTGTGAAGAAGGATAAAGAATGATTAGTTGATTTAATTTTGTCAAGCAATATGTATACTTCTACAATATTATTTCCCATTTATCTCCTCCTTAAGCTAACCACTTTTTAAAATTACATTTATAGTGTTATTTTTTTCTTGCCTATCTCTAAAGTGTCCTCTATTTAAGTCTTAGCTTTTCAGAGCCAGTAAAAAAGAACACAATCTCTCCAAAAGGCCTCCCAATCAATGTACATAATAAATTTGTAATATTTGCAGTGTTATTTACATTCTTCTCACATCTTCACACTACACCAGCTCTTCTGAGTGCCACTGTACAACTTTTGACTGAAATGTTACCCCTGACATTTATAGATGGAATTTACCTACCCAGTGGTGACTGGGATACCACCAGGGAGAGAGCACCTGTATCCTTCTGATCCAGGGGCTGCCAGGAGCCCTTTATATCTTTTTAATCAGTGCTGATTAAGGCAAGTCAGATGACTGCCCTCAAATTTATCACTGCTTCTAAAGACCTTGTAGCCACCAGTAGCTCGGGTGGCTCATGCAAGGGATTGTCTTGGCCACTCGCCTTCTCCCTGCACTTGTGAGGACTTTGCAAGGGGAATTACACACAGTCTCTACATAATCTATCCCAATTTTTCACTGAGTCAAGTGTGTGCCCAGAATACAATTTTGGGACTTCGGTACTGTGTGTAGATACCAATTAAACTCATTGTTAGTGAACCCAGCTTCTAAATCTTAGTGCATTCATTTAGGGAACCAGTAACAGTAACCAGCTCCTGCACTCTCAGCCTGCATGCAATTGAAATAGAATTTGATTATAAATAGATTAAATTATAAAAGTTGCTCAGAAATCTGCCTGTAGCTTTGCCTTATGTATTTAAGGCAGCAGCAGTTTCCACTATCAAGAAAGATTTTCTTACTGCATCCAGTGCATCAGTAAAACGTACTCAGTCTTGCTGCTTTGATTTCTGTCCTGTCACTAGATAATTATGTCTATTGTTGTAAGTCTGCTAGATTTCCTTAGAAACATTACATTCAATCTGCCTTAAAACAGCTTATCTATTTCATAGCTATGAGAGTACAAGAAATTTTGCAAGTTAGGAGTTGTTCACAGTAGCTTCATACCCATTTTCCCCCAACAGGACCATACTAAACTGTGCACCAGCAGAAGCTTCTGCCTAGCAGAGCAAATCTTCCATTACATAAATCAGCTGGATTTATGTTAATTATTTACTGGTGGAACAATGTGAAGCAGAAGAGTGCAATCTGGAATTAGATTCAGGGTTTGGAGATACATCTCTTAACCAACACCTGAAAATGCTTTAATCAAAGAGAGAGGGGAGGACTCAAGAGATCCATCCAATGGGATCACCTATGAGCAGAAATTCCATTTAGCTTTGCTCAGCAAGAGAAAACAAATGTGAATGACAGTGGATCCCACTATAGGCTTACAAGGATATTTGTATGGAAAGGAGAATCAGAAAAATTACTGTACCAAACTGGTACTGTAATAACAGGAAACAATTCTCTTACAGAAAATTGTCCTAGCTAGGTACTACACACTACGATTGGTAAACAAATCTAGCTGTGTTTTGATGAACCCTCTGCCCCTGTACCATTGCAGTGACAGCCAATGTGTGGTGTGCTGCTCTTTTCCACTTCTTGTCCTGATTTTCATGCAATAAAACATCACCATCCCATTTCATTTTTATTCTGCACATTTATGCTGTGACTACATCCACCCAAGGCTCCGTTTTACCTCTGTACTCTAAATGGAGAATGTGCAAATTAGTACTGTTCACTAAAAATCAACATGCTTTTCAGAGTGTACAATATTTATTCTTCTTAACCTGGAATAGCGTATTCCCAAAAGCAATTAACATGCCTTATGCTCTTTCCTCTCCTCCTCCTAAAATCACTACAAAGAAAACTAGAAATTAGACCTTCATCTTGGTATGTTTTATCCATATAAACCCATATCCATATATGGGCAAAAATCAAAGTCCTAGTTGCCAGCTTTCTAGCAAAATTATACTTGATAAGAGCCATGTTCCTATATTCCAAAACAGTTTCTGCTATCTGTGGCTTTCGTTTTAAGTAATTACATAGGACCTTAAGTACTATGACAGATTTTACAAGCTTTTTTGTCATAAGTCATCGTATTTTCTCTATGCTTAAACTGCACTTAATTTCAGTCTTCTTTTGAATTTCACTTAGGACTGGCTCACAAATCAGAGGCAAGGAAATTCTGGTCTTCATACATATTTGTCTAAAAAAAGTATTAGATATTTATACTTCTTGCTCATACAGATTCCCTTTAATTTTATTCTTTATACTAGGCAGCTAATTCACCAAGTAAAATCTAGTTTTCTAGCAGTCTATTGTATGCAGGGCAGCTTTCAAATGTCACCATTGCCATAGGATAAATGAAAAAAAAAGAGATAATCAAAGCCTCTGGAATAATAATTGGTAAAAAAAAAAATGTTTCTGATGAAAACAATTAGTTACAAGCACAACGAGTTGAAATTCAGTTCAGTGTTAAAGAGACAGTTTAGAAGCACATGGTACATTTATCACAGCTCCACAGACAAGTTATTGAGCTGTCTGTGAAAAACAGAGCCAAACAGGAAAGCTTTCAGCAGAAAGCAGTGGTTGAGGTCCTTGATTGATAGAGTTAGATGATGCAAAGCTGTCTGATGGCCTTTCTGCAAAATAAAGTGAAGGAACTCAAGGTCTTTCATGACGATCTCTGACCACAGATGAACAGCTACTTTATTACAGCGCAGATTGAGGTTGCACCTTAGTCCATATTCTGCCACTTTTGGATGCACACGGTTAACTTTACCAACAATCCACTGTGTTTAACATAAGTGTCTGCCATCTTAACACGATTTTAAAAGGGCAGCAAATTGCAGTAGTTAAAAGCTTAACCTCCTTTCTGTTTAACTGTGGTGATTGAAAAAATATAATCAGTTTTATCACAGGGTTTTTACTGCAGTGATAGGGCTGATTGTTCAGGGAGAAGTGCCTCGTTTAAAAGATACAGCAAAATCCCTGCTATGCATATGAACCAAAATCTACCTGTACTGCCTCCCTCAGAAATGAACTGATTCACTTCTCCCAAAATGCAAATCCTATCTTCCTAATGAATTGGGTGTGGCGCCATTCCTCACTGTCGTGATGCTACAGACATCATAGAATATATCTTTACAAAGCCTGAGGATGATTACAGTACATTCACCTTTAGCAGAAATTGAATACTTATCTCCATGCTTGTGGTATTTAACAAACATTATTTTTTAGGAAAAGATACTACATTACCTGATCAATATGAAGTACTTACAGCCACCTAAACAATCCTGCCTCATGGGGCACAATTCACACAAGAGTGACTTCTCTTCACAGTGCAAGTTGAGGATATTTTGTCTAGAGTTCTCACAGCTGCCTGTGATTCACACTGGCTAAGGCTGTACTGCCTTTTTTGTTTGGAAGTCCAACTTGGAGCCAAATACTATGACCCAGTCACTTCCACACTTCCCACATTGACTGACAGTTCTGATTTTAGAGAAGCAAAAAATTCCACAAAGAATTTTCAGAGTATATGAGTTTGACTCTGGGCCATATTTTAGCTAAAGTTCCTATTAGCATAACTGGCTAAAGGGATTGCTAAAACAACTTTCCAGAAGTTACTTTCATTCACTCTCTTCACCTGTCCTTTGAAGAAAAATAGGTTTTCAGATATTTAAAGTCCTTTCTCCTTAATTATAGGTCTCTCTGCCTCATTGACAAGGCCAAAGTAGTAGGCCCTGGAATAAACAGTTGTTGTAGGCTCCATCCAGATGAACTATTCTAGTCTAGTGCATCTCATATTTGAAATACTTCAATTCATCCTTGCATTCATTTGTAGACTTCACTCTGGGTTACTCTCTCAGCTCTAGTGCTCCACTGTGAGCATTCTCAGAGCAGAACAAGTTACAGTAACGCAGTAAACATCCCTCCCTGGGAAGTGTCTCAGTAAGCAACCAAAGTGTCATTGACTACAAAAACCAAAGTTGAACAAGGACAAGTTCATGTATTCAGACACTGTCTACAAGAATCATGCAGTTTTCTAACATTTTCTGTTCTGCAGTGATGAGACTTGCTAATTCCAACACATCTACTCCCCATGTCTTTGACAGCCTTGGTATTAAAGTCAGTGTTAATCACTACTCCCCAAACTCTTTTCCTCAGAACAGCTTTTTCTTTCCATTACCTTAGTTTAATATTTACTTTAGAGGCTGCTGCCTCAATTGTCTGGTTATGGAATTCAGTGTGTCATTTATCAAAGGACTGACAAGAGGAAGCCTGCTCTGAAATTCTGACTTTCAAGTGGCAAGTTTTCAAATGCATTTAGAACTACAATTCCAGCACTTCTCACTGGCTGCACACTTCAATGTGAAAAATGTTTTATTTTGGTATTACTCCACAACGGTTACCTAACTAGGCCAACATAACAACTGTGAAACCAGTAGCTGATAAAAGGAAGTTGAGACAAAATTAAGTAACAGCAGAATAGATGCCATAATTTGGTGTCCAGCATAAACAGGCTTACTTCAGAAAAGCATGTAGTTCTATGAGGTATTCAACCAAAGTGCATGCAGTACTTATGCTTTTTAATTAAAAAATGCATACACAAAAATACGATCATTAATGACTGTCTATTTATTTTACAGAGTTTGAATTCACAGAACTGCCTAGCTCCTTTTTCATGGTTGAGGTGGCATACAGATGCTACGACCTATGTACTCAGCTTTCAATTCAGTTATTTTACAACTAAAATGTTACCATTTTTACAATAATATACATCAGTAGTAGTTTTTAATTATAATGTTTCAAACACCTCACTTGATATTATTTGGTTGGATCTATTCTGTCTGTTGGCACAAATAATGCAAGTCTTGCAGGATTTTTATGCTAAATCAGATTCAGAGTATCATCTAGGCTTTTCCTCCTGTTTCATATAAAAAAAGACTGCTCAGCACAGTACCACCTCATAAAAAGGAAGATGCTCCCAATTTCCTGGGTTTGATACTGGTCTGACAGAGTTGAGGAAAATAAAAACAGCACTGAGTGCTGTCAGCAGAGACAGGCACTGGGAAATAAAAAAAATATTTCAGTCTTAAACTTTAAACTGATGTAATGTGTTTCTAACCACGAAACTGTAAACAACTTCTAAAGCATTTAATATTATCTCAAAGTAGTCTTTCACTCTGATTAACATTAGGAAACCTATGTTTTGACATACGGAGAGGCTGAACTATGAAAAGGATTGCTTTATTATACCTTGGTTGCCTAAGTTCAATCTTGAAATAAAAACCCCTTTAAAAACAAAACACCGTGTCTGGTTCATATAAATAAAGGTGTTTTAAAAACATGTATTGACTTTTCCATGTTATTAAGCTTTTTAGATGAATCCAGTTGTTAAATGGTTGTTCTAGTAACTGGCCTGTCATCTGGAAATGTTCTTAGATTGTTTTTTTGACACAATGTCCCTGCAGAAACTTGGGCAGTGTGACACAGAGAGCACAGGTTTGCCTATCACACTGATTACTTGATGTAATAGTAAGCAAGCTTAAGTGAACTGTGTGTCTTCAATCTTTCCAATCACTTAGGGATGGGCACCAGAGGATACCATCCATCATCCATGGCCTGAAACATATGGTGCATCAGCAATCTTAGGCTGACCTAAATGATAGTAAAAGCTGCTATGCTGTTCACAATAAGGAATTGTTGTCCACTGAATTACAGGATTGTGATTAGATTGCTAACATGGCCAACTTGATGTATAAGTGAAGTGTCCAGGAAAGATATTCCCTAGGATCCTTTGAAGATTAATTTATACCCTTGAAATGTACACCAATCACAGAATGAAAAAATATGCCAAGGTATTTTTCTTGTGAACAAAAAAAGCACTGCAGCGGTAACAGCTATTAATTTATTTTTGGCAGTTTTAGCCAACAGAATTCAATAAACAAGGTTTTTGTTTTGTTGCAAGGTTTTTACTGCTTGACTCCTAAAAGCACTGAGTTCTACAATATCTTTTATAAGGGGACAGTTCCCCCTCACATTCTGTTTAAAAATCTCATAAGGAATTGTAAGTATTACACAAAGACAGGAAGAAAAAGACTGAAAATTCATCATTTTGTATTATTGTATTACTATGTAATGGACATATAAATATACTGCAATATTATGTATCTATTTTTAAGATAAAAATCATACAAATCTGACCACTGATCCCAAAATTATCTATTTTGTCTCTCCATAAATTAGATTATGCTTGTCATGGTACTCATTCATCAATTTAGGAAAAACGCACCCACATCACAGAGCTAAGGCTTCAACTGAAATATCAACTTTGGACTCAGAGCAGGGGGCAGCGAGGAAAGGGGGAGTTGTTATTCCAGAGTAGCTCTAGCCCTTAAATCCTCTTTAGGTAGTAGAACATAAATAGTGAAAAACATGTTTTAGGAAGCACAGGCAAAGAATGAAAAAGAACATTATCTTATAATAGATATGAGCTGTGTTAGAATATAACAAAAACCAACACACATTTGTGCTGACCATCCAAGACCATTCAAAAACCAGCTTACTCCAGGCAGAGGGAAATTACTCCCTTATAAAACATGGAACTTTAAAGAAATTGTTTTGCAAATATGTCTGCTGCGTGCAATTATCATGAGAAGACTGGAAACAATGGTTCTCTCTGCCCTATCTGCCAGTCTATTCTTTTTTTGTGGCTTGCTTTGCTTTTCCTGGAACATGTGAGGCAGATGTGCCCGCTGTGCCTGTTAGCTCCGACCTTCTGCTGCTGCTCTTACTTTATTTCTAGTGTGTTTGTCACCAGTGTAAGTCCTTAACCACATACAAGTCCTATTTTAAAACATTCCAAACCATTATATTTCATTATATAAAAGCACAGGTTTAAAGTCATGTACTTTTTTTTTTCACTATTCCCCAATATAGTCTGCTGACAGAAGTGTAATTCATATAATATACTATATATCACATCTTGACACAGATAACAATGGTCACTAGTAAAAGGGGCTCCCATTGAACCTTTCAAGGGGACATACTAATTAAATAATAAATTCTTTCCTTTGAGCATTGAGAATGGCCTTAATCTGCTAAAATTATCTGAGACACTCCTAGTAGAAAGATCTGCCTAACATAGCAAAACGCTACTTTTCACTGAAAACACAAGCTAGAACCAGACTGCTTAATTTACATGAAAAAAAACCTGTCTTTTCAGTCAAGACAAAGACTTACGTTCATTGCCAGCATTAAACTTGACAATTTACAAGATGTAAAATCCTGACAGCACTTCATATCCAAAAGAAACAAAAATTTAGGAGTAGAATATCAACAGCACATAAAATTGAGCTTGCATGCTTTAATTATGTGAGACATATTTTGCTTCTTTCTTTTTAAACTTCTGAAGACAAAATGAAAGAAAAAAGGAAATCTGAAACGTATGTAGATAAAAGGGTGGTGGAGAGAAAAAAGAACATGCAGACAAGCTACTAATTATTCTACAGGAAATACTTCCTGGATTCAGGTTCCTACTTCACCCTCCTCACTAGGCTATCTGAGCATCTCCTAGTAGTGCAGCAGGTGACGTGACTAACATCCATCATATGAGAACAATACAGGCACCTGGTCTTTAGGGAATTAGTGATACATATCTTAACTGTTTTATAAGTTGGACTTTTCTGAGAGTAGGGAGAAAAAAATTCTTCTGCTGAAACACTTGGAATTTGACAAAAAATTTCCTCAGACACACCTGAAAGGTTTCTGTATTCTTTAACGTTTGAATAGTCATCTTTATTAGCAATACAATTGAAAAACTAAAACATGATGCTGAAGCCAGATAGGATACTTGGTGGACATAACTTTGGTCCTTAAAATAAAGCATATAGTGAAACATTAAATATTAACCAGACCTGACAGAATACTGAGCAACTTAAGTTTCAGAATCCAGGAGTTATCGTCAGCTGATTAGTTCTGTGCATCATGCAAATATGAAATACTATTTGTATTAATGATACTCATTTTCTTTGAAACAACACTGAGTTTACCTTTATATAACAAAGAAATATATCCTGTACACAAGACATGAAATAAAAACGGATGAATTAAGATTTCTAAAAATGCATACAGGTGCAGAAGTGCACCCAGAGATGAACGTATTCTCCATCCTGAAATTTAACAGTTCTGTTGAGATACATTCCAGTGGTGATGTATATATATGTACGTCCAACTTGTTCAATATTTTCTTGATAAGTTTGGTAGGCAAGAAAGGCTTCTTTTGAGTTATTTCCATTTTTTGTTTGCTGAGACAGATGCCTTGATCTCATTATTACAGACAAGCACTGTTCAGTTGTGTTAATCTGCTGTGTGTTAGCTGGGACTCCCTACTTCCATACTAATAACGACTTGTATAAATAAAGTAGTTTTACCTTTCAGCATGTTTTTCACAAAATGAATAATGAAAAAGTTCCATCTTACTCAAAACTATTAGCAGCAGCTTGAAGTAATTTCTCTCTTTCTGCGAGGTTTTTTTAAACAAACAAAACTATTAGAACATTTAACTTGTCTTACTGCCAGATAATTATAGTAATACTATTGGTTCAATATTTGAGTGATCTTAATTCTATAACTTCCTTCCAAATAAGGTAGGCAAGTCCTTTGTTCTGGAATTCAAGGACAGAAACATTTCAAATATATATAGTTATACACCAGGTTCAGGAATCCATTCTGTAACTCCTAAAAGTCTAAAAATACAAGATGCAAAACTAGAAGATACCTTTCTTCATGTATCATTTAAAGAAAACTCTTCAATAAGTGTTATTCCAATTACATGACAGAAAACTAACCAAGGCATGAAAAAAATTGTTAACTGCTCAATGCAATTGTTCTGCCTTCCCAACACCCCAGCACAAGCCATAGGTAACTGCAGTCAAAGTGTCTCAGTAAGATTTTATTCCCCATGATAAGGAAAATTCAGGCAACAGAGCTCAAAGAAAATATTGCCAAAATCTTGAAAGCCTTTTTCAAGTATGGCAGCAATATAATCATATAAAATGGAGAAGAGAATTTCTGCCTGGGGATCATCCCTTCATCCATGCTGTTCTGAACCACTCCTTTCTCAGAAAGGCATCCAGCTCTATAATCTTTCTAGGGTATTTAAGCCTTTCCTGACTTCTGTGTACCCATAGTATTGTACATGAACATCAAACAGCAAAGAAATTGATAAAAATAGTATCAGGAGGTGGGAGATTACAAAACATCCATACAGCACAGAGAAATTCTAGATGGTATCTTATAAATATGAACCAGGTATTGTGATACTGTGTTGTTGTCTATGGCTGCTAGCACAGAGCTCAGTTTCAGTGCTAATTATGGACTATAACACAGCAGTACCTTTTCCCCCCCACCTCAGCCTACTTCTCACGATAGACCCATACAGAAAATCTTCAGCTTTGCAAGAAGTATTTCCACAAAAAATTCTAGGGGAAGAGTTAGAATTTAAGTACTCTATTTTTCTGTTTTATTCACAGAAGCTTTAACAGAAGCTGGGTGAGCAAAAAAGGACAGAGAAATAGGGAAACCTCACTAAGGCCTGTGTGTTCCTCAGCAATATAGACAAGAAAGAGGACAGAGCCTGAGCAGCTAGAGATTGATAACTATTAAGTTAAAATAGTAGAAGGACAAACTTCAAAATGCAACCTAACCAAGGTGAAAACCTCAGGTTTTGTTCTTTCTACCTTGTGAATAAAATTAACACTGATGTTATACTGGCACAAATTGATTAAAAAGGAAAGTATGACACGCAAGAAATTAAAACATGACATTGTAACTTAAACACTTATTTTCTATTGTATGTTTACATGTCTTCCAGTTCTAAGGGTTTATTTGACCCATGGCTCTGTGTACTAAATTAATCACAAGCAAACCAGGGCTCCAACTAAACCATAAGGATTATAGATTATACACTATCAGCAAATCTGAACACTGTGTTCAACTAAGAGCAATGATATAGGCAATGAGACATGCAGACTAAGGAAACAAGATGTGACAAGGAGTGGCTCTTCAAAAAAAAAAACCTAAACCCCAGAAAAAGAACAAAAACAAGCCAAAAAACAACCAGTAGAAGACAGAGGAGACTAAGTAAGTAACAGGGAGTACTTGCAGATGCTTCACTTGTTATTTTGAAGCCCCAAGTCAGAACCAGCTGTGAAATCTGTCCAAGATGAGTGTTATACTTTGCCTCACCAAATGAACTTCTAAATAAACAGAAGAGACTAAAAATGAACAGATGATGATTTTATATGTCTGTATTAAGAGCTCCTCCCCTCTCAAAATATTTACCTTTATCTAAATAGAGCATTTGAGATTCTTTGCATTTAGTAAACACTGACAAAAGCACATAAAAACCAAAACTGACTAAAGTTTATTGTGCTTTTGAATTTAGAATATATGTGATCCTTATGCCTCCTTGACCAGTGAATCCTATCTTTCCTAATGTTTTGTAGGAGTCTGAGATGGCGCCTGTAGAATTTGATTTTGTGTAAAAATACACACCAAATCTGATTTCTGCTACATTAAGGAGTCCTCTGGTAAAATATATGACGCATGGAATGAAATAAGCTGTAGTTCTAGAATGAGTCTTTAAGCTTACTTCCTTTAGTACTTGACCACTAATATTAAAGACTACTGGATCAAACTACAGTTTTAATTGGATATATAGGACATGATACAGTGGTATAGTTAAACTGCAAGTTGGATGCTAAAATATAGCATTGATTTGTATTCTTTTACTGGAAATATTTGTAATATGAAACTAGGATACAATACACTCATTTTTAATGCATATTCTCAACAGAGGAAAGCTGCTTCTGTCACCAGGTTATGCTCAAAGTCCATTCATCAAATAAATGTTAGATTAATTGGTTTGCTGTTTCTCAGTCTAAAATGAGATTAATCTAATTCTCATTAATAGTGATGAAATGTGGATTATACAATTCTTACACTGCTCATTGCTAATGCACACACACAAAATTGGCCTGCCACAGAATTTTTTAAAATAGCCTGATGTCTAATAGTTTAATGAATTGTTATATATAGGAACTTGCCCAAGAGTACAAAATATCAGTTCCACCTAAACCTTTGTTTTACTGGATGAAATGTTTGCACTAATAGAAGAACAGATAGGATAGGACAGAGAAAAGAAATGTCATTTTGGAGATAATTTTAAACATTCTTATTTCCTGGAAAATAGAAGAAGTCAAAGATAGGAATGTAAAGGAATAAAACAAGCTGGAAGAAATCCAGGTGGAAGATGTAACATGCTAGAAGAGGGTTACACTGGAAAAATGTGAGAGATGCCAGAGAAGAAGGTATCTGGAGCCAAAAGTCAAAACAGCTGAAAAGTACAAACTGCAATAAATATGATTAGAGTGCTTGGTTCAGATGTTGCTCTCAAACAAAAGCTTTGGAAAAACTTTAGAGGGACTATGTAGGAAGAGGGACAGTTTTGATAAATTTCACCTGAAATACTACATATATTAATCACAGGCACTGTGAGGTTCAAAAGGACATTTTAGTTTATTCACTTTGGAGAATCCACCAATGGAAAGAATTCCTGAAGTTTACAGATTTCTTCATGTCAGAATTCTCCATCATATTTACCCAAACCTGTACTTGTTTCATGACAATGGTGACCTTATTCAGATTTCAACTTTTCTGAGCAGGACTCAACTTTGACCTAACCAGATAACATAGAAATTATGTTCTTGAAAAGAATTTAGTGTGGGTTCATGCAAACATAATGTAATGATTAGTAAGTGCAATCTATTTCTCCTGTGGCACTTTTTCCTAAGCAATTTAGTTCCTCCAAAGCAATAAAATCTTGAAACATCAGCTAAATCTCCTTGGGTTTCTTCAAATATCCCCATGTTAAAAAAAAAAAAAAAGTAAGATGTGTACATTTAACTGATTATAAAAATCTAAGACAAAC
Source organism: Eopsaltria australis (assembly GCA_034509425.1). Classification (NCBI taxonomy): domain Eukaryota; kingdom Metazoa; phylum Chordata; class Aves; order Passeriformes; family Petroicidae; genus Eopsaltria; species Eopsaltria australis. The sequence goes on from JAVTVJ010000121.1 coordinate 168,810, forward strand.
ACCTCACTTGCTTTCCTTTGGGACATCTGCCATAATGACAGATACTTATTGTCTTTGATTTTCATACGGACAACTGAATTGTTTTATCATTTTTGAAGTGATTTAAATGTGCTAAAAAGGAGCATTTTCTCTTATGCTCTTCAAAACCCATGCTGTTAGGGTACATGGATTCAGAACTGCTTGTACATTTAATGGTCTCTTTTCTCAATTTTTTTTTTTGTTCCAAAAAAGTGCACACTGTGAAAATTTACTCATTTCTTCATCTCAATAACCTCAGATGGGATCAAATTCTATTCATCCAATTTTTTAACCAGCAACCAGTTTCCCAGACAAGATTTCAATGGAAAACTGGCACTCTTTCATACCTGTTCACATTGCCATGCATTTATTATAGCCTTTTTCTTCTCCATATTCTTACTTTTTCTTTTTAAACCTGGTTCCTTTGTGTTCCATTACCCTCTTCACTTTATCCTTTTGTTTATTAGAAATGCTCCCATGAGTGTGTTGTTGTGCATCCCGTTACCCCCTCACCCCTCCCCAACAATTCACGATCGTACAAGCAGCCAATTCACAGGAGAAGAATTTCCCAAGAGCTGCACTGATAGCTTTCATTTTCTGGTTACGTGCAATTCTAGGACTCCAACATATTTTGCCAGGACACCATTTTCCAGATTGTGTTTGATTACTGGATTCATGCTGGATATGGAACCCAGCCCCAGCAAGGCAAGCAGTTCAAAGGTTGAATACATCGCCAGCCCAAATCCAAACTTGAAACACAGCGAGGGTGATGTAAGGATATGAGGACAGACGTATGTTTATCTGAATGTAAAGTGTTAGACCAGAAACTGATTCCCCAGATTCTGCTGGAGTTTTCTGGGCATTTAGTATTTCACCAGAACACAAACAATATAAATTATATGAATGTGCTTATAGTAAAAAAGAGTGTCAGTGCATTTACACCCCAAAAAGGTACTTCCCCAGCAGTCGGGCAACAGAAGTTTTCATTAAAATCTTGTGTAACCTTTGTTGGTATCAGTGATTAAAATGGGCTAATGATCCAAGTCAGGATTATCTTTTGGGTCTTTGCTCAAATACAGAGTCAGAATGTATATCTGGACAAATATCAAAAGGCAGTAGGTTGTAACAAGATGACAGTGTGAAAGAAAATATTAGAGACTTAACAACCCTTCTCTTTCGCTGCAAAATCTTCAGACTTAGCAGGCAGGAAAGGAGTTTCATTTGCTACATAGAAAGACAGACACAGAATTACTTCCTAAGAGTAGACATAAAAAAGTTGTCTGCAACTGGACAGGTGTCTGAAACCCTGGCAATGGAAGTGTTTAAAGCCCTGTGCTGCAGGTCACTATTCCTCTCTAGCAAACAGGAGCTGTTATATCCCACTTTTCATTGATTGACCATTACTGAATGGATTCCTCATTTTAACAAAACATATTGTTATACTCGAGATAAGTCTTTGACAATTCTTTACACTAACATATGGAATTCAATTTTGCTACCATTAATTTCACTCTGGTATTTATCAGCAGAAGCTTTTTTCCTGCAAGAACCAATTTATTTAATTGAACAGTTTAAAGGGCTCCAAAACCACATACAAAAGATGAGGTTATAGCTAATAGCTTTCAAATATACTTAAAAGCTTGAATCATTAGCAGTTGCTTAAACTAGGAATTTTTAAGTGTAAGCCAGAATTTATTGTAAACTAGTCTTAGTGTTGTGATTTTTCACAAATAGAGGAGGCAGTTGAAATATAATTCTGTATTTAGGAATAAAGCCTGTACTTTGTTGTCCTTTCACTTTTCCAGTTTTTGGCATTCCTAGAATATCACATGTATCACTTCCTCAATTTATTATCTGAGTATTACGTTCTTAAACACTTTTTTCGTCACAATTTTCTTAAAAGGTAAATAAATCCAGTTCACATTTTACAAAAAACAGAGGCATGCAATTCCAGAGGAACTGGAATGCTATAATGTTGTTCCAAATCAGAAAGTTTTGGCTCCCTATGCATTAGAAGAAATAGGCATTGAAGGATGGCACATGGAAACTGCTTCAGTGCAGCAGCTATTGGGAGATCACAGTTCTACACACAAAATGCAACTGGAGGTGAGAGAATCTCATTTCTAGCTCTTATCCATGCAAATATTTTGAGATTTTCATGAAAAAGGAAAAAAAAATTCTGTAGGTGGCTCATTGCTGAATGCCCTGAGGATAAGCAATGAGTTACGAGCGAGAAAGATACAGGCTCAAATCTACTCCAGGAGGGAATATCCAATTTCTTTGTGTCCAATCAGTGGGCTAGAGAATGACAACAGTGGTATTATCCCCACACTTCCTCTGATCAAAGAAGTTCTGCACATGACTGGGTATGGATTGGGTATGTATGTCATAAGAGCAAACATTACAAATGAAAAATGAATGCCAGCGTAGTTCCTCTTAGCTTTATGCTAAGTGGATATAAAAGTGGATAAATAAATGTTCAAGACCTGAAAATCACTGCCTGATTCACATGTGAGTAGAAAACAAGACCACACTGAAAACCTGTTAAATGGTACTATTAACCTGAGATTATTGCTGTGTAGAAAAAGGCAAGATGGGATAAAGTCCAATATACTTTTTCAGAATTATGATGAATGTCAAAAAAATTAGGGAAAGCCTAAGCTTCTTTGAAGAACTGAAGAAAATCCTGCAGAAATCAATAGTAAGATTGCTATCAATATGTTTGGAACAGGTCCAAAATTATTATCTCTGACATTAACATAAAGAAATTGCAGCTGTTTGCATTTATATTTCCCTTTAGCAACAATGGAAGAATGTACTGTGACAGAATAGAGTTAACCCTTTCTCTGGCATGATTTACAGGCATAGTGTTTTTTTGTTTTTTTAATTCCTTATCTTGGTTTCTGGAAAAATATGGCTTTGGTGATTTGGGTTTTTTCTTTTGGTTTTGTTGTGGTTTTGGCTTGTTTTGGGTTTTTTTATTCAAATAAGCAATTCTGTCAGTATGCAACCAGAGAGAAATATGGCATTTTAAATTATTTGAAAAATGAAGCTGTGGTCTACATCTGATCACCCTTAACCATGAAGTAAGGATGCAGTAGCTTCAAGGGAGTAAGGACTTTTCTGACAAAAGCAAAACCCTAAACAATCTTATAATATACCATAAACATTAAAGATTAAAATTGAATAGCAAATCCTGAAGAGTCCATCTTTTTTGGAAAAACTTCTATTCACTTCAGTGAAAATTTCTTGAATTGAATAAGATTAAACATCTCTAGATCTAATCTATTCATTCCAATTAAAGAAAAATGCAATACAATGCAATGATGATGGCAGCCAAGATTCAGACACTTTTACTCTGGATCAGAGGGCACAAAGTCAGTCTTGAATTGTAACTTAAAAACCTGAAACAATATTTAACCTTTATCTTGATATTGCACAAGATGCCAACTACTGTACAACCTACAAATACAGAGTTTTTAATAAAATATAAGATGACACACCTATCAGATAGATGACTAAACCCAGACAAATACCTGTCTTAATTACATTGGTTGCAGACTTACTCCTGCATGGATTTTTAACAATTTCTGCGTATCATTACAAGCCACTAATAATTATACTCTTTCATATATTAGAAATCACAAAAAGATTCGTTCAATTCTCTATGAACTCATCAAGTTTTGCAATACATATGACAAAAGCACACAAGCCAAAACAAGAACACTTCTGCTATTTACATACTGTGATAAATAATGCAACAAACATGAGTAGAAACGAGAACAAAAAGAAATCTAATGTAATATTAAATACAGTGCAAAATCTCTATTCCAATCATTCTGTATGTTTTCTGCCTCTTTCAGACTACAATAAATTCTGAATATGTAAAAAAAAAAAATCTACTCTTCTTTACAGCATATATTTATGTAGTTCAGATCACGGAGTATAGAAGTCACAGTCAGTTCAAATGCTTAGGCATATTATACTCCTTCTAGCAAAGCAATTTTCTAGTTGTTTTTTGAATAACCATCAAATAACTAGGTTAAGAACAAAATGACAGTAAAAACTATCTGTTACTAGACATACAAAAAATTGCCTTTTCAGACAGTAGCAGTAACTCCCCTGAATTCATAACCTGTTTGAGACTTAACGAGAATTAAACATCAACTGACTATTAGAATCATAGAATTATCCCAACACTTCCTAAGTAACAGAAATGGTTTTTTTCATCTACCATAGAAGGTTTTAAAATAAACCCAAAGACTTAAACACATCTGGAGTTTGGAGATATCTGCATTTGCAACTTTAGTTCCAATTCAGCTGTAAATCTCTGTCAAAACACTACATTGAAATACAACCTGAAAATTCAGGAAATTGGAAATTATATCCATATATGAACTTCACAGCTGGGGCTGCTTTAGTTACAATGCATCTTGTGCCAAACCGCATAAACAAAATAATTCAAAACAATCTTCAATGTAAGCAAAGTAAAAACTCATACATTACAATCACTGAAAGTGTTTTGTGTTTCAAAATTATAGAGATACCACTTTGTATTGTGGCCTGAAGCAAGTATCACTGAACATTTCTAGTATGCTGGAACAAGGATATTGGTAACAAATTTTCATGACAGACACACATAGTCAATGAGACAATAAATTAGTTTCCCAAGTGAAAGCTCACTAATAAGATTGGATCTAAAATTTAGGTCACTTAATTTTAAGACTCAGCTAATGGGCTAAAAAAAAAAAGAGTATAACTTCATAACATAAATTCAGGTTCAATCTTTTTTTATCATAAACATTAGCACCATTGTTAAGCTGCAAAGAGTAAGCTTCTTGTAAAATGAAATGATCTAATTGTAAAATGCATTTGATATCTCCTTGTAGGGAGGTTATTTCTAAAAGAAAAATAAAATATTCTGTATTACATTATGAAGTTATAAAATTTAAGCAATTAATTTTTAGTGCTGTGTAAGGTCTGATGTCACTGGAAAGATAAATTTGTAAAACTTCTTTCCAATGTGATTTATTGATTCTATTTCAAACACAGTGCTTCTTTTATTTGCAAATACCAGAACTATTATACAATCAAAGAAACTTTACCTTTACTTCTTTAGCATTCAGAGGTGACGAGAATGTGTGAAAGTCCTTTAACTTCTTGACAACCATATGAGAAAACTCCTAGCCTGATAAGGTTAGAAATATGCCATTTGGCCTGTCTCACACAGAAATAAGGGATTGTGAACTCATACTCCTAGCTTGTTCTGATTACTAGAGAAAGTTATTTTAAGAAAATTTACCCACAAATTTTCCACCTACAAGGCAAAGAAAATTTTCTGAGAGGGATATTTTTACAATGTCACATAGTGATTGAACAAGGGGTAATGTATTTGAACTGAAAGAGGACAGGTTTAGCTTAAAAATAAGGAAGAAATTCTTTATTGTAAAGGTGGTATGGCACTGGAACAGGTTGTCTGAAATTGTGGATGGCCCATCCCTGGGAGTGTTCAAGGCCAAGCTGGACCAAAGCCTTAAGCACCAAATGGAAGGTGTCCCTGTTTACAGCAGGAGGTTGGAACTAGATGATTTTTAAGGTCCTTTCCAACCCAAACCACTCTATTATTTTTAACATATTGCAAAATATCTCCTCAGTCTTTGTCAGTGTCCAAGACTTACCATTCCCATTCTCTACGATGGCCAGCGGCTCTCTGCAGATCACCATCCTTCTCAAGGGATTAATAGTCCTTTGAACTTCTGCCAGCAGCACTGCTTGCATTGCCTCAATAATCTGCCATAAATGCAAATTATTATTGGATGATATCAGTACCTCAATTATTTACCTAAGTATTCGACAATTTTAACCAACTAGCACAAAATCTTGAGACTGTCCTGGTGAATGTCATTAGAAAGTCAACACCTATTAATAAATCTTTCAGACAGTGATAACCACAACTCTCTACATACATGCTGAGAAGAAAAAGGTTAACTAGATAGCAATAAAATGGTGTAAGTTGTCAGTCAGGACTGCTTCCCAATAAACATTCATTTTCTTTAATGTCAAATCTAGAATCAGTCACCTACTGCCTCCTTGATTTCAAGGATAAACAATTACTAACAATATATGCTAGCAAAGCACAAGGTGATAACAGCTAATAAGAAGTATCTTCATTTTTTTTTCTGATGTGTGCAAAAGCGCTTGATAGACTGAAAAATGACCTTGTATTTTGACATTTTTAGAATTTCTGGCATCTAATCTCTCTGATAAAATTAAAGAATGTTTTGTTATTAGTGGTGATGCTCTACTCCTCTAGGTCAAACAGAACACCCCCATATTTTCTGTCTAACACAGAGAAATACCATTCCTCAAACTCCTCTCATGCAAAAGCAACATCTACTGGAGTTCTGAGCAGCCCGTAAATGGCACTTGCAGGAGCTGATGCACCACACGTGGGCATTAGGACAATGCAGTGTAGAGTCTGACAGAGTTAATACTTTCCTCCTTTTTAGCAAAGAAGTCCCAGGAGAACTAGGAACATTTAAAGATAAAGCACATGAAGACCTTAGACAGAAGACCCCAAACCTTTGTAATTCTTAGTTTAAATTTCAGTATGGTGCAGAATGGCAATGTGTACCTTCTCTGCATTTGGTATTTCCTTCAGAAAAGGAATACAATTTTTCCTACTTGGGAAGGTATTCATTCTCAAGTACAAGGTATTTCCTGAAAAACAGAGTGAATCTAAGGTCTCAACTGCAACTTAAACATGAATTTAGATTGAATACAAAAATTTTGTTTAATATATTTTATTAGAAATATTTTAAGCTTATATGACATTTATATTATAAAAAAAGCTATCAAAATTATTTAATTTTCATATTAATTGAGGTTGATATGCAGGATCCCTCACACTGCCTGGAAGAGATATGGTTTCAACTCACTAATCAAGTACGTATCCTCAATAATTTCTATAACTGCCCTTGGAAATTCAAATCATTAAGCAGAACAAAGGCTGTGGATGTCCTTTGTGACAAAATCCTTTATTGTAGACAAATATACCCTAGTCAGGTCACTGCAAGTGAACCCAGCCCTATGTGATTCAACATAGCACAAAGCTTCATCTTGTTATAATAGAACTTTATTTTACAGGGGAAACCAAAGGCTGTTTCCAGTTCCTCACATCTATAAAGCCCTGAGCTTTGGGGATTACAGATCCTGACTTTGCAGCAGACTCTCACAATATATCTACAATAATTAAGAAAGAGAAGGAAACACGGACATGTTTTCAATGTCCTGGGGAAATTTTTGACAAAACAATTCTTACAGAGGTACACAAAAGAAATCTAAGAACCTGTCACTAATCTGGATCAGATGCTCTTTACTTGTATCACTGCTATCTGTGCCAGTCAGGCAGCATTTGTAATAATTTTCTCTAACACCATAAAACAAAAAAACTAACAAATAGCACAACATGATATTATTGTAGAGGCACCTGTAGTTGTCTCTGCATGTAACTTGTCTGTGTCTTTGTTGTATCTGCATTTCCACAGTGCTTGGTGTGGTTTCACATTTAGTTTTGTCTTCTCACTGAATCTTATCCCAAAATTTATATACCTCATCTATCCTTATCACCAAGTTTAACAATCTCCAGTAGCTTTCCCTGTCTCTAACACATAACAAATCTACATGAGCACTTTTCATTTTCTCTGATCATTTCCACTTTATCTTTAGTGTCCTTCTGGATATAAATTAGCTACCTTATTGGCTACATATGCTTTCATTTTTTCCCCTATAATTGTAATTGCTGTTGAAAATACAATGTGTTTTTTTTAGTTGGGATTGTTAAATGTGACAGAAATTATGCTGCTCCTTTGACTGAGAAAGTATAAGTAGCATATGTCGACCTATAAATACTGATATTAAAAGTGAAAGGTAATTGTTTGACTCTGAAGCAGCAATAATACAGAATAATTCAGAAAGACAAGTGAACAAAAGTTGAGGTAAGTTGTACTGTTACATCTCTACTAAGTTATCCTGGCTTTCCTTTCTGCACTTTATCAATTACTTCCAAGGATTACTATTCTCTTTCTAATGAGTGGGTTTAAGGAGAGAAGTCAATAGATATCACTCCTGGTTATAGCTCAGGCCACAACCTCTACAGGTCTGAGCCTTGCAGAAACTGCCTCCCAGCTGCCTCTGTAACACAGTCACATCATGGGGCAGAAAATACACAGCAAAACATACAACCTCAATGATCTGCTTTGCTTTAATTCTGCCCAGGAATTGTCACAACAGTTTTCTAGATACTTCCACTGAACTATATATTTTTCTTCATTTATCTATCTGAAAAGATGAACACACAAGTAATTTTGGGTGGGATGGGAGTGTGGCAAGAAGTGGCTATATTTTATCTGAAAAAACAGCAAAACAGATGAAGATGACCTTTCCTTTCAAATCATCTGGGGAAAAGACAATACTAAAAAAAAATTTTAAAATATACCCATTTTAAAAATTTGATTCAGAAAAAGACCTTCCTACAGCCTTCAACAAGTCAGTAGACCCTTGATAAAACACTTGCAGCAGGTTTTTTTCAGGTTTTTCAGTTTCTTTGTTTGCACAGAATCTGTTACAGTGCCATAAGGAGATGAGGAGTCTCTAACTGGTAACTCCTTTGGGTCATGTCTGAAAGTCAGTATCCTTCATTGAAGATCACAATACAAAAAGTTTCTTAAAATAGCCTAATTAGTGATAGTTTTGGTAAATGTACATGAATGGTTGATCAGGCTGCTCAGGATTAATAAATTGGCCATTAAACGGTGACTGTATAAATAAAGTTTTAGTAAAACCACTTTATTGTCAACAAAATCTGTAATTTTGCATAAAGTACTGGTCACTGAATATCATAACTATTGCCAACATCTTATTTTTTTTGAATCTTAAAAGTTTTACGGCAGTTTGGTGGCAAGCAATCCAAAATCTACACTACTAAGTGGTATTGAGGTTTCAAAAAAAAGGAAAAAGCTCTTACTGTAAGAGAAAGGGGAGAAAAAAGAATTCAGAAATAATGGAAGATTTCCAGACAGTAGGAGTATAATAAACAACTGATAAGCTGAAGATGAAATGCTGGAATCAATTGAATGTGAATATTTGCAGAAACCATTTTCGTCTAACAGAACAGGGGACTATCACTGCAGCACCCTTGCAAAACTCAGCTCTGGAAAATATTCTTTGCATTTGAAGTAGCCCAGAGTCACATTCAATTTCAAAAGTAATATCATAAACTAGATTTGTAACAGGGATTTCCCCTTTCCGGAATAAAATCCATTGTGTTCAGAGTATAACGCCTTGAGCTTTGTACCCTGAATATTAACTCACTCAAACAACTACACACCTTTATTTAAATGCATATTTCCAAAATGAAAAATGGTCTCTGGATTTCACTGCTTAGATTGTTTCACTGCTGCCTGTCAACTCTCAAACAGTTATTTATATCTCAGGACTTCAGATTCTTCCCTAACAATAGGGATGAGCATCATCTGACCTTAAGAACCCATAATGACATGACTTGCAAGTTGTTCTTAAAGACTGTCGTAATAATTAAAGACTTGGGATTTTTGCCCTTCACACATTTTCAGTTTCTTCTATAATAACACATTAATATAGGACATTGCCCTTAATTTTGGCCTTTTGTTTTCCTGGAGCATAAAATGGCATTTTTGATGTAAGTTACACACGGTTGTTGGAGAAGAGATCACTCATTTCTTAAAAAAATGCTATGAACAAGAGCACTTAGATGAAAGATTAGCAGGCAAGTTACTTTGTCACATCTAAACATTTACTTCAATGCAAAATAGTTTCATGAGTGGCATACTTCATACTGTAATACTGATCTCCTTTCCACAGACCTGAATAGCACGACTTACGCAATAGTTTCCCCATAAATTGTAACTGTTGGGTCACATTACTGATTCCAAATACTAAATTACAGCAAATGGCACTTAAGGATTACATTGCTACAGCTGACACAGGCTATTTCCTACCTTTACAGATTGGTCGTTCCAACAACAAACGAGTTTCAGCAATGAAATGGTCCCTAAGTCTGGGGAATGATATCTATTCTTACCTGAAAAAACACATATATAGTTTATGAACTCACCATATATATAGAGAAGCACACAAACAGAAAAATATTTTAATATTTTAAAATTTTCATTTCAACAACATGCCTGAAAAGACCTGAAAAAAGGTTCTCATGTGATGCAATAAGAACAAAGTCTTCAGACAATCTATTGCTTTAACATTTATTTGCATCCTAAATTAAATTAATGTTGGGGTTTTTTTTGTTTTTCTAGGGGTTTTTTTGTTTGTTTGTTTTAAACAGAGAACTGATATCCCATGGAGTACTCTTTCATCACAATTTTCTAAAGATATTAAGAATACTTTCTGTTTTGGACTACTTAACTACATTCCCTGTTCTGCTGTCCAGTGTGTCCTTGATGCTAAAGAACAGCTTATTCCTAGAATCTCCAAGATCTGCAAGTCTCAGATCAGATTTTAATTTGCAAACTGAACATATGAGACATGGCATATGAGTTAGATTACCTTAGAATTTTTAGGTCACTCAATAAATCTATTTATATGTTCATGAACATTTTAGTAACCTCTACACCATTTCCATGCCTTTCCCCTAACTATTTTCTATTGTCACTTGATTTTATGTTCCATCTCTTTTTTCCAATGGATATTTTTGCTGTCATTGCAAGTTCTACAGTTGCAGTGCATTTTAGACTCAGAGAAGGAAAGGTAACTGATTTTTGATGGGGATATTAAGGTTTAGCTACACAGCACAGTGTCAAGATTTGATGTAAAAGAATTTGTGTTTTCAATCTAGATATGGCTTACTCTGTAAGAGGAACACTATATTTGTCAGGCCATGTGTACTGACAAATGTCCATATTCTGTTTAGGTTTTTATTTAAATGTTCTTTGGTCAGCTCCGTACTGTAAACAAACCAAGGCTGGCTCACAAAGCTAAGATTGACGAGCAGTGGCCTGTGGGACATTAACGGGAACAGATTACTTTATTCTGCCCTGAGCCAGGAGTCTAAAGGCATTATTGAACAGTCAGGATGGCTCTTGCATTACTAAGGCAACAGTTTGCTTGGAGGGCTGTATATATTATTGGGTGGGCACATAATGGTGATGAGGGAGATGGGGGAAGGGGATGAGGGCAGTGTTTGTCTTATTACATTTCTGGTTTTCAGATTGCTAGAAACTGTCTTTAGAAACCCAGCTAAATGTCTTGTCATAACAGGAAAAATAACATTGATTCCACTTAACACTTTGTTTACACATTTTTTTGTGATATTCACAGAAGAAACAGTAATTCAGTTTCTTTCTTTGCAGATTGGACAGCACAAAGAGCATTACTTTTTATCAATACTGAAATTAAATTCTATATTTTAGCAACAAAAAGCATGCAAAAACATAACACAATACTGCCACTTCACATACTTACTGCTTGGTAAGTCTCCATGAAAAGTAGGGCATGAAAGTGTTACTGCTTCTACATTTCGCCATTTGTCATGTACAGATTCTGGTTTCTGTGGACTAAAAAAACATGAAATTATTAAACAGAACCTGAACACACATACAAGAAATCTTATGTACTAAGGTAGGGTTGAGGTGTTTTTACAGTAGGTACTCTGATATCAATTACTATCAATCCCAATTAAGTTTCTCCTCAAAAGTCACTTGCATTCTTTTGCCTACAACTTGGTATTGAAACATTCACAAATACTGAAAAGTACCATCCAAATGCAGGAACTTAAGCCTTATAAGCTTTGAGCCAAAAGAGAAGTTTTATTTTGCAATAAAGAAATAAATTCATTTATGAAGGACTGAATTAAAATATCATTTTCACAAAAGAACTTCTCTGGGTTTTTTTCTAATACATAGGACAAGAGTTCAAGGGAAACTAAAAGCCTTTTTTTATAGGTTTCCTTTTTTTTTTCCACAGTGGTAAATAATTTAGAGTATCATTACAATACTAGGGATTTCAGTAGATGGCTACAATTTAGGAGACTAGTGTGTACATAGGCTTGCTCTTTCTAAGTCACTAACTCAGCAACCTAACCCTTGAAAACAATGGATATGGATGGTGGGGAAAGAAAGAGAAAAAGCCCACTCCAAACCCTTGCATAATTTAAAACTATTTATTTAAAATAAATCACTATTGTGACCTGCAAAAACTACATTTGTGTCAATTAAAAATAATATATTTGTCTTTCAAATCCACTACAATAAACAGTGAATGGTAACATTTCAAAAGACTGTACAATACCAAACAACTCTTAAAGCTCGCAGCTTGAGAGCTTGAAGTTAGAGATACAAATGTCAAAAAGCAGGAGAAAATAAATTCTTTGAAGATCTTTTCTTCCCAGCTTCTTCCTGTTTCTGTCCCACTTTTATGATCTGACACATTTTGCTGCAGGTTCCTTTATTTTCACAGGCTATGTCAAGTTGCAAAAACCAACAGATAGACAAACACCAGAACCCCTGCAAGCTGTGAGAGCTGTCCTACTAAGTCTTTCTGCAAATAATGTGGTGAATTAGAGTTCAATATGTAGGTTTTTTTCCCCAGAGCATACTGCAGTTTTGGATAAAGCAACTGTCCAAAGAGGTTTGGCTGAATACTGTCCTTTTTGAAGGAAAACTTGCCAAACATTTGCTAAAGATGTTAGAGTTTATGTCTACATGTATCCCAGAGAAAACATAAAATTATACAGCATTGTTCAGAAAGAAAAAAAAAAAACAAAAAACGCACTTTTTCCTTGCAGTAACTTTAATACTTATAATTTTACAGGATATATGTTCCAAAGCCAGAATGTGCATGTCTGAGGAAAATGTTTGATTCTGTTACACTAACTGATTGCAATTACACAATGTCTTTCCAAGAGTGCTGCACAAGGCAAGCACAAAGTATTTTTTCACATGGAAAAGAATTCGTGTTCAAGCTGGAATCCTGAAACAAGTTTGCATGTAAGAGCTTGTGTTGAATATGGACCAATAGGCAACAGGATTAGCAGCAAGAGTAACTGAGGAATGTGCATTTGTCCTGTGGGATGGTGCACATGTCTTGAGAGAGGCTGAGTGCCTAGAGCTTTGTGGGAGATGCAGATATTTGCAGCAAGATCAATATTTTCTGTCCCCCCTCCTTGCCTTGGGGCCATAGCATCACCGACACCGAAGTTAATTGTCCCTAAAAAACGAAATGCCTAAAAAACTATGCTCGCCAAACAACAAAAAAATCTGTGGACAATATCCATTGCCTGATTAGCATGCTCTATTTGGCTTGGTCAAATAATGTTGAGCTTTATTTTCCCTTTAATGCTGAAAAAGCACTTAGTCAATAAATTTGTTTTGAGTAACATAAATGCTATTTGGGATGGTTCTCACAACACAAGGACTGAAGAGGCACTCATTCCCAGTATCTGCCATCATTACTGGGGGCATTGTACTTCAGATACCATAACTAGGGCAGCCTATTCTTGTCTCTTATGTTTTATTTATCTGTGAAGTCAAGGGTTCCATGGCAAAGGAAGTATATTGCTTACAGGGAGTGGAAGTTGAAACAGCGCAAATGTGCTTAAGGCACATCTCACAATATGCCTAAGGAGACCTCATTATTCTACTTAGTTTGAGCTGTAAGGAAAAGAGTGATCACTGGAAAAACTAGGTGTGAAGCTAGATAATTCAAGTTCTTGTTCTTATGAAAAGAATTCTTGCATCAGTTCTCATCTGCTAAACAGAAAAATGTAAATATACTTAATTTTATCCTGATCACCTTTTCTTCAAAAAAATCTGTCAAAAAGCTCTAGAGAAAAAACATAAGCTCCATTGAAGAAGTACATATTTTAGAAAAGTTTGTTTCATTTTCAACCACTACAAAGGAACAGAAGACTCATGATGAAGTTCTTACCTTTCAATTTCATCCGTAACTGCTGAAGGTGTGTTAATTATCCTGTTGATTAAAGATATTCTGCTAAATAAGAAAAATACTTTTTCCAAGTCCCTTGTTCCATAATCATTATTCTCAGGTCCATCCTTCTTTCCAGATTGTCCTTCAGTTGCAGCAAGGTATTTGTTTGATAAATCAAGGACTCTTTTAGAAAACAAGTTGAAAAGCTCATGTTCTCCTAGCACACTACAATCAGTACATTTCCATCCTGGCAACATTAGTGAGAGGTGGCTTTCATCTGACACAAGTCCAAAAGAAACAGGACACTGAAGTCTTAAGATATCCAAGTGTCTCGCACAGAGATTGTCCATTTCTTTATCCACACCCCATGGTAGGAGGCATGACAAAAACAGTTTAGCTGTATCAGTGGCAACGTTCACATCAATGTTTCCTGATGGCTGCATTCTGGTCTTTCTTGAACTTTTCATTTTTTTTCGTCTTTTCATGCCACCACTTTCTTCCACAGGCCTAGCTGCATTGTTATCCCTCTGAACTCCTTCTGAGCAAACAGTCTCTGCCTGCCCATCTACTTGAGGTACGAAGGCAGCAGTTTTATTTCTTTTTAAAGTCAGTGCCCTTTTCTCAGTAGTACTTTTAGCTCTTTCTAGAGTCTGTTGATTGTGGAATGATTTTGATGACTTTAATCCATTGAGTTGAGATGACAGAAGATCTTCAAGTTTTTCCAGGTCAAATAAGAGAATGTGAAAGTTTGCATTGTTCCATTTTGTCTTAGCTGGTAAAATGGTAAAGGGCTGTTGGATGCAGTTGGTATCAGTTAACTGAAAGAAAAATATTAAATGTCCAAACAAAAATCCAATGGTACTTTGTAATTTTCAAGATAACAACACAGAATTGCCTATGGAACAGACAAAATCTATTAACTCCATTAAGTTCAATTTAATTATATTTATTCAGTTTTGGTTAATTAAAAAAACTTGCTACTAAATAGCTTAAGATACATAGAGACATCTATATATAAATACCATAAAACAGGCTCCTTAATGTCTTCAATTACACAGCCATATTGTAGATTGCATGTATCTGTGCAAAAAACTCTGGATTGGTGTTTCTTCTGCTAAGTCTCATTTCAAGCTAAAAGGATTTTTGGAAAATTTTAAAGCATAAAACCTTTGATTTTTCAAAATAAAGCTAGAGAAGCAAATCCTACAATGCTGCAAAATTCTTGCAAACCTTGTCTGTATGTCTTTTTGCAATTAGATAAATGGGATATATATAGGGGATTTGTATGGGATAAAGACTATGCCTTTTGCTATTTGAAAACATGCAAAGCTATCTAAAAGTTGCCTCATTCTGAGATAAGTAGCATATCAAGAACAATAAGGAACCTAGGTAAATAAATCTCCACGTACACAATTAATTATCTTACCTGAAAATAATTGAGAAAAAAAACGCTACTACAATGTTTGTGAACATCTGACTTTATCTTGTGCCACCCTATTTCCTACCTGCATCTTTCTAGAATTCTCCATACTTCTTCCCCAACTTTACAGCCCATTCACAGTAATGGTAATTTGTAAATCATTTCAGTTCTACATACTATCATGATAACTGTGCTGGTTTAAATACACATGGCTAATTACTTCTGCTAATAAACAACCAAAGAATGTTGCTTTTGAAACCAGAAGATTTGAGAAGAGCTACAGCTGTTCACAACTTCACACTCACATGTTAAACTGTGGAAGTAACTTAATGATGATGAGCTGTCAGCTGAGCATAAGGAAATGCTCAAATCATCTTCACAAAAAAATTACTCCATTTTAGCCTTGCAGTTTCATTATTTAAATTATAAATTGTCATTAAGAAGAAAATTTTACATCTTTTCCTTGACCATTGTCCTTGGCATAGGGTGGACACTATGCTGTGACAAACTCCAGTGGAAGGGATATCTCTGGGCACTTCGAAAATCAGCTTGTGAGTTCACACAGTGATAAAACATCTTACATCATAATCCTGCTGCATCTACTAAAGAAGTATCTTTTACCTTCAGGGAAACACCAGAAGTGAGGGAATATAAACTCCTTGTTGACACTTCTGCCCTTTTCTTTAAGCATTTATGACTTGTGTTTTTATTGTCCTGCACAAGCTTATGCTCTCAGCACCACACTCAGCCTATTTCACCTTTACAAGCAGAAAGATACATCGAGAAATACATCGAGAAGCAACTTTTCATCTCAGTAATACTTTTGCAAACAATCATGCCAGCTTCCATAGTGATACAGAATTTTCTACATCACTCAGCTTTAATTTTGTTTTGATAATTTGAAACCTTCTACTAATGCAAAGAACTTTCTGTTGAAAACAGTTAAATGTCAAAAGAAACCATCTAGTGTTAGTAAACAGGGTAGCAACCAGCTCTTGCCAGAATACAACATTGTTTACCTCATTTTTCTCATGACCACTACTTACCTAACTCCTTTTACATTACCAACTATGATTTTATAGGATTAGATATTTTTAAATTGCTAGTATTGTAGTACAAATAACACAAGGAAAGAATCAACTGTATAAACTCTATGCCATTTGACTATTTAGTTTTGGGCAGTAATGTAATTTGGCTTTTTGCTGTTTAGGGAATGATGCTCCCAACCAGATGAGGATGTACTCTAAATACATAATCTCATTTAAAGACCTCCATAGGGAGTCATAAGTAAGAGATTATAACTGCTTGTTCAGGTTTTCTTTTCATCCCTTTTCTTTTTCCTTTTTAAAAAATAATACATTGTAGTTAAGCACTAGGATTATTTTAATCTTTAATTATGCTGATTCCTAATAGACAGGGAGAACCCCATGGAATGCAAACATTGGAATTCACAGGCTAGTTTTGACATTAATTGAAGCTATTATTATTTTGCCTATCATTTTCTCTTTCTATACACTTACATTTGGTTGATTAACATTTAGAAACCTTTAGTGAAATCACCATCGAAACAAAGGAAAACACAGTGACAATGTCAATCCATTGAGACATCTGGTGATGCTACTACACGTGAGGTCACAATAAACATTCATGGTTTATTGGCAATATGAAAGCTTATTGACATTGATCCTAAAAGTGTCTGCCAACTTATCTTAGCTCTCTGCCACAGGCATTTCATTCCAATGAAAGAAGGTGGGCATCCAAAGCTTCAGACATAAAATGCTATTTAGAACATATGGGCAAGTTATTCTCTGTAACAGAAAATTACAGAGAATAGAGGGAAATCCATAAAACTAACTTCAAACCAGAAAGCTGGAAACTGCATTTGTTGAATATTGAAAAACAGATTAACAGATATTTACGTCATATATTGTGCCTTTCCTTTTCTAGTTTAACTATTTCTAGTTTTGACATGGACAACCTCCTGTTAGCTTTAAAGAAACAAAAAGTCTGACTACAGAGTAAAATTATATCCTGAGATTTGTGAACCTCTTGTGTATCACTGACCCACAGCAGAACAAGCTTTCCATACCCAGGAAAGAGCAAGATTCAGGGAGGCTTTGAAATACCAAGCTCTTTCCCATGCATGGCCAGTATCCCCTAACATCACTCCAGTTTGCCACTGAAGATGTTTGAGCCAGGATCAGACAAGAGCTAGAACCGACTATTTCAGTTGGAAGGGACCTACAAGGATCATTCAGTCCACCTGACTCTTCCGAATGCCCCTTAAACACCCACAGATTTGGGGCATTGTACATCTCTCTCAGAAGCCTGTTCCAGTTTTCTGGCATGCAATTCATCACTGCTCCACAAGTTACAGCCCTGTTCCTCTATGTCTTTTCCCCTTTACTCATTCTTACCTTAGCACCCAAGGAAAAATTTCCCAGTGACTATGGGAAGGGGGCAGCAGGGGCCTGTACTTACTGTGCCCCCCACCAGCATCAATACATGCCATTATCTTTAGCAGATTTAAGACAGACATATCACATAAAAATTTCATGGGAAGTACAATTCAAGTGTTATTTTACCTAGCTGCCTTCTCATCTCTAAAGGCCTTTTCCCACTGGGATCCAACTTGTTCTGGGAATGGTATTCCACTTAAAATACACACTTCCATTAGCTGGCAGGGATTCCCATACTTTTTCAGCTCCTCATATGTGTGTACTTTCTCATGTACCTGCTTTCTTTACCAGAAGTATTCTATTGTGGGTTTCGTACTAAAAACAGATTTGACAAGAATGATCTTGACATTCGTTTTACATAAAGGAAATAAAGTGGCAAAATCACAAGGTAAAAGTTTTAGAAGAAAGACAAGACTCAAAATGTACTTAGATGCAACTTTGATACCACTGAATGGAAGTTGCTCAGTTCCCACTGCACAAGTAGGATCAACTCCTATGTCAAACAAGTCCTGAAGTATCAAATGTGACTTTTCTTCCAGACTTTTGGCCTTCTTTATCCATTGTACTTTCATTTTATCCCAAACGTAACAGGATAAAAGTGGCAGAAAATTGGTCCCGAAGTTCCCAGTGGCTGAAGAAGAAATGCAGTACAAAGCCTAAGTGGAAGCTATCTTGTTGATAGCTCATAAGCTTATTCTAAATAAGTTTTTTTAAATTACGTAATATTCGAGGGGTTTAATTCTGCTCCTGTGAGCTTTCTGTTTTGAAGGAACATATTTTGATCCATTAACACTGAACAAGTACAATCTCCACCTTTATCCATTGTTTGCCACCTGCAAAAGCTCAAGAAAATATTAGACAGAAATTGAAGACCTTACTTTAATAGGAATTTTCAGGTAGATTAGGCAGGGGGAGACAGCGGAGGGGAATGTGTGGAGCTTAACTGAAATAGTGCCAAAGAGACTGGAAGGTTCTTCCATTCATAGAAGGTGCACTGCCACTTGATTTTTCTTGGGGTCAGGGATTTTCTATTTCTGATTTGCTTGATAGTATTTTTTGAAGGCATATACTTTTCTATTTTGACAGCAATTAGGTCATTGTCTTTTAATACAGATACAATACAATAGCCCACTGAAGTATATGATAAAAGAGTAAGTCTTATCTGATGGACATTTAAAGAGTCATTATTTTGTTATTATATATACTTACTATTAATAACTTAATGCAAACTTAATCATTAAAATATCAACATCCTACTGTTTGCTCAATGAAAATATTCTGTGAATATCCACTTGCACTATATATTTTCAAAGATTTTTTAAACAAAACTCAATATAGAATCATCCAAACCACCGTACCTTATAATCTCTAGGAAGTTTTTTTAACACAAGAATTTCTGAAATATCATGATGACATTTGATTATACAATGTCAATATGCTTCTTTCAGTGAAATTAACTATTTTTTTTGTCATCTGTCTTTACTGTAGTCTAACTTTTTATTACACTACAAAGAAAATAGAAACTTTAAAGACTATTTATATGTCTGAATCACTCTTCATTAACTCTGTAGTAATCATTAATATGGACAATAAACTATTTGTTTTTAAAAAACTAAATTGTGGAGAACGTGTTACAGAAATGAAAGAGGAGGGTAGTAGACTTGGTCAAACAAAATTTATTGATGGGTAAGAATTTTCTGTGTCTTGATCAGGCCAGTCACTGGATTGTCAACAGAAGTTCAGAGGTCAAAACTTCTCAGAATCACATCTCATCACTGGTCTGGCTCTGGGCTCACAAAAAATAAGTATATCACACATCTGCTTGTAAAAGCTATTTAGGTACTCTTACCCTCCTGTTACATGTGCACTTTGTGGAGATTGAAGAACTGTTAACTGAAGCATGGCTACCACACCTAAGGGTCTTATATATTAACTTATATTGCCAGTGACAGTTCTATTTTATTCTACATAATGTTTTAGCCTTGATAGTGGGAAGGAATATCTGTGTTAGCTTTGCATCTTTGATGTGTTTTTAACTATTGAATAGTTTAAAAAATTATCTTTACTTGCAAAGACATTTTTCGTGAAAATAGCAGCATAAGAGAAAGTACCTGCAAACATTTCTCCAAAACATAAATGTATCTCATGCATAGTTTAGCAAAATAGGAAACTTGTAATTGTCTCTTGAATTGTCACAGAAAACAAATACATAAACAATGCACAAAATGGCTGGAACAGTGTAAATTAAAGCATTAAATTTATTTCTAAATCCTCTGAGCCCTCAGTTGCTAGAGATGGTAGTCGATAGAAGTAAAAAAAATTGCCTCCTTGAAATGTGCTTGGCGAACAGCAGCTTGATGATTGGCAGCACAAATAGAAGACAAACGAGAAAGCCTTCAATCTGCAGCTGATGCACAGGAAGAACATGGGGAGCTGAGTTTACAATAGAGAAAACATTACCAAGCTAATGGCACAGGCAATCGTTTGACCACCATGCATCTCTGATAGCAGCAGGGCATCCATTTTCAGTTAAGTGTTAGAGTACCTTTTTGCTTTCTCTGACCACTGCAGGGGTAAAACAACCCAGTGCGTGAAACCCACTGACTGGTAATAAATTACTATATTGGATACTTTTTGTTTTCTTTCAGCAATGACTTTACTGTGTATTCTTGCTATCATTACCAATTAAAGTGGAGCTCACGTTAGCAAGCTGTATCTAACTGTATATCAGCCCCCACGCTCCAACTGCTTCGGCAAGAACCACGGGGTCAAGAGGCTCCTTTGACCTTTAGCAGCAAAGTCTCTCTGACCACTCATTCTTTGAGGCAATCTCGACTGAACAGATGGACACTTTTGCAGACTCTATAAAGCTTAGAATATAAAGATAAATGAAATTGTGTTTGGGGCTTCGAACTGGTTTATGAGCATAAAATATAGTTAGCAAGTTCCACAAAAACCCAGATTTCATATAGCACATCTTAAACCTACGCCATGAACAGAACACCTCGTTATCTAATAGGAAATGGTATTTTTTCATGTATCTTCTACATGTAAACTTGATGTAACTTACATGTTTACTTAGCATTAACTCACTTCCAAATTTAGAAAGTCTAATTTAATTACTTTGATCATTAAAAGGCAAGCAAGAAGAAAAATTAGTATAACCTTTTCCCATGACAGCACAGCATACAGCACATGGTCAAACATCATTCAGTGGAAGAGTACTAAAACAGTCGGAGAGTACAGATCACTCATGTATTTTATGACTAGAATTCTGATGCAATAATTTAAAAAGCAAGGGCTTTAAGAAATGTAAGATAGAGAAAGCTGAAATGAAGGTCCAAGCCTTCCCTAAAAGCAACTTCAGATTCTCAGGGTCATTAGAGAATCTGAGGTCTGAGAGGGTCTGAGAAGAACTGTTAATAATTAGATAGAAACGTGGCCTTTCATTCCTATTTAGGTATTTGTAACTTTAAAATAATCTAAGCATTAAATGGTGTCTTATTTCAGGTAAATCCCATCAGCAAACCCACTTTCTCCAGTTCATAACCTTTTTGCAAATACACAGCTATCTTATTTTCTTGCTCTGCTGAAACCATGAACAATCTAGGATAGGTGTAAAGATGCATTTATTTAAAAATAGTTACAAGCAGCAGGTAGGTAATTGAAATAGCACATAAACATACACCATCTCTAAAAGAACCTGCTGAGGAAGACAGGATGCAAATTATTGGCCACACTTTCATCTCCACATAAAAACCATATGCACTTCCTAATCCAATATTAGGTCCTATCAGCAATCCACATATCGCACCCGTCTAACACTGCCCACCTCCCGAGCTTCAAATTCAGGGAGAATGTGCAGAGTTTCTGTCACTACGAGCATCCATGGTCCCCCAAAGTGCACAAACAGGCCAGGCCTACCTGCCAGAAAGCAACGCTGGCCTCGTGCACAGGGTGAGCACCACACAGTTATGGTGTCGCTATCCCAAGAGCATTGACATTCCTTACCTTCAGACACTTCACGTAGTCATTGCACAGAGGATCCCTTTGATAGGGGCATTCAGAACCTTTTTCCTTATTCATTTACCCTTTTTATAGCTCAGTACTCACATATAAAGGACGAGCTGTATAAAGCCTGGAGTCAGTAGTACTGCACCAGTTTGCTTCCACATGCAATTTATGCCTGACCTGAGGCTTCATCATTTGGACAATGCAGTCCCAAACAAATGTGTCAATTCATGATGAATTTTCCCATATCAAAATGCTATTTTCCCACAGTATAAACAAACTGTTTTGAACTTGCCTTTTATTATGGTATTCATTACAGCTCTGGTTGTATTACTGAGAATGCCCAGATCCTCCTAAGAATCCACCTCCCATGAAGAAAAGGCTACAGGATTTTTTGAGTTTGGACCAGTGTTTATCTATCAACTTAATTGCAACATAAGCAGAGTCACCCTCTTTCCTCCCAACACTGTAATCTTTCTTTTTTCTTTTGTTAAATCCCAGTGGAAGGCTTTGCTATCTTCCCAGCACTTTGAACAGCAACTGTAGCATCACTCCTGGTGCATCTGTGGCACAATGTAAGTAATTAAGCCAAGGAGTCTTCAGGCTCAAGCTGTGTGATGAATAGTCTAAGCAACTGAATAAACCCTCTTTTTATCACGTATGGAAGGCCACTGTCAGGCAGATTGTTGTCCAGATGGATCTACTGGGCACAAAAATTTCAATTGTTCAGGAAGAATTGCTAGCACATCTATTGCTCCGTATAGAGGTCTGGGCTGCAAATGTAATGTTGCACACATTTTGTTTTCAAGTTAACAATTCTCTCTCTCCATTACACTCGACTTAAGAGTTTTCTATTGGATTTAATTAAAATGTACATATAAAAGTGATTCTGGAGACAAATATTTAAAAGATATGAAAGAATAACTGGCAAGTAAAATTAAAATATCAAATATTCTTCATAAGTTTTAAACACTAGGAAACAAGAATACTTTATCTTTCAGAAAAATATTTGAACAAATGTACTGACTACTTTTTACAGACAACTTTTGCTTTGTTCTATAATTCATACCACTGTCTGTCTGAGCACGCTATCAGAGAGGCAATTCTAAACACAATACTTTTGACAAAATCTTGTCTAATAATTTTATCATAGAAAGAACAAAAAAAGTGAACTGTAGATACACTTATCTCTAACTAACATCCATTTCTGACATGGACAGTCTCTACCATGAAAAGTTGAGATAGACAAAAGGAATAAGATGGTGTTTAAAATTAACTATTATTTATAAACTCAATATTCAAATACTCTACCTACATCTTAATATATTTTGAATGTAAAACTAAATTCCCTAATCATATCTTTAGAAATATTTACAGCTCAGTGATGGGTGGTAGTTAAAATTTTCATCCTCACTCAGCACTTTAGCAGAAAAGCTGGAACATCTCCAAAGTTTTCTTGATCATCAACTGGACAAGTAATGCTACAGCAATCCAAAGCCACAGACTGCTGGCTCAGGATTTAGGAATTATCATACTGAACAATTTACTGGACGAATGAACATCCAAATATCTGTGAGATGTAATGCTGAACACAGAGATGCTGCCAACAGGACCTTTGTAGGAGCTTGAGAATATTGCTTTGTTCTAAGGACTGATGTATATAAAAATTAAGTTAGCAATACATGTCTGAGTGCTGACTCCAACTGAACAAACATTTTCCCTGGGCTGTTCTGAGTGCATTTCCCATCTTGAATTTCAAGAGTCCCATCCAGAAAATTTATCTACATAAAAGTTCCAGATCAATTCATAAGCAAGTGACTTTCTCCTAAAGAAAAAGAACCAAAAGAAATCCTGTGTGTTCTGGAAAGTGCCATTCTTGAAAATTCAAGAATAGACAAGCTGGACTTTCTTCAGATCCTACAGCATTCTACGACATATCAGGATGGCAGCTAACTTTCTGTACACATTGATTTCAAACTGTTCACTCCTTGCCAGCTGTTCAATCTTACTGCAGAGGCTTCCAAAAGGGCAGGATTTGGAAATAAACATTCTCAGATGTCTGCTTGGATGATTCATCCTTTCCCATAAGTATTGCAAGAAACAAATCTGACCACCAGTACAAATTCACGTTTGAGTATTAATATACAAGAAAATATATCGAGAATGGACATATAACCACGGCAGTTGCTTTGTTTGTTTGAAATCAAAACATAGGATTTTATTTCTGAGACAAGAGTTTCAATTAGCTATCTGAAGAAAGCTAGCAGATAGCAAGTCTTGCTATTGCAGAGTAAGATTTGTTTGCTGCAATTCCTGCTTCTAAAGTTGCATATAAGATGATGATGTGCTTCTGAAAAAGTCACTGCTTTTTTTTAAAAATATATATGTGAAGTGGAAACCTAGGAAAAGGTCTCACACTGAATTCACTCCAAATCCTTGTTAATATTTTTTCTTCACTAAAATAATACTAGTTAAAGAGCCTAGGGAATTCATGGTTAGAATAGAAAAGATGATTATCAGAAGTGTAAAGATTCTACCATATCACTACCATGAATCGTGAAGAATTTAAAGAACACCATTGAACAGCATGAAAATATAAACCTTATACCAAAGATCATGTAATATATTTTAGAATTAGGCAGAGCACTTAGAAAGAAAATCAGTTAGCTGATCTAAAAAACAAGTTACACCTTCTGGACTAGAAAGTACTAAAGATAAAATCCAAGACAGAAAAATTCAAACTCTGCCTGGCTCCAAACCCAGACCTAAAAGAAGCAGTCCTAAGTGGCAAATACAATCATGAACACCACTTCCATAAGATAGAAACTGTATGGTTTTTATTATAGATGTGTATCCCTGAATTAACCAAAATGCAAACTTTGCTAAAGATTCCAAGAGACAGAAGGGAACCGCAGCATGGCATTAGAGGTATGGGAAAAGAAAAAGACTAAGGCAGCAATAGCTAGTTTAGCTTCCATAAATCATCCCTCAACATGAAATACTTCACAAGGACTGTTGATATTGACCTTAGATTTATTTCTAGTAGGATACGACAGCAGCCTCTTTAGCCTTATCACACAGTCCAATTAGTTGTCTAGGAAGGGAGAGAAGTTACTTTTTTTCAGTATAGTAACAGAGTATTAAAGAAGCAGTGTCAGAAGCATTGAAATAAGTAGTTAAGACTTAACAGATTTCTGTCATCCTGTGTTAAATGCTTTCCATGTGTGCAAGATTAAAATGTGCTACAATATCACAATGGCAACTTTTTGGTTTCATTTTGCTTTGAGACAATCAATGGAGAAAACATAAATCAACAAAATCTTGACTTGGTGAGCCAATTCAAAAACTACAGTAACTTCCATCAGAGATGGTGTGTGGTTAAAGCTATCTGTATCCCTGAGGACCATGGTTCTTTTTAACTGGTCCCAATTTAATCTCATAACTCCCAAGTTATTAATTCACTGTAGTTATGTTTCTACCTTGGTCCCTTGATAAAATACTTAACTGTAAAATTTCACAGGAAATGTAGTACTAAAATGCTTTGCAACTGAATTACAGAGAATTTCTTCACTCATTTTCCTATTACACTTACTTAATAAACTACTAAATATAGCTACTGAACACTAGTCCCAGCAAAAAAAAAATACTTTGCAGGAGCAATGTGATGTTACCAACTGTAAGGAGAAATATTCTACTACTTTCTATTTTGCTTTGTCCTTAATAATCCATTTCACATAAATCATCAAGATCTGTAATTCTCTGTAATAATACTCTAAGTAATATAAAAGGAAAGGAATTAAAGGAATCCATGTCGGTGACACCATTGTTTATGGTATCACTCCTGATTTCCTATTTGCTAAGTATTATTTTGTATTTGTGCTTGTATCTTAATTCCATTTTTCTATCAATTTTTCCATCAGTAAGATTTAACTAGCAGTGATTTTCCAGGCTTCCAATAACAATTTTATTTTCAAATTGCTTCTCTCGCTACGCTAAAACAAATAGCTGCTATTGTCCTACAGCCTTCATTTGCCTTTTACTTATCCTGTGCAGCAACAAAGTGGATATTTCTTTTATTATTTATAGCTTCTGGACATTCTTGCCTTTACATATTTTTGTTCAGAGCAGCAGATGTACACTATTATGTAAGTGAATATCAAGTTCTTTAGAACTCCTAGTACAAGGTATATTACAAAATTGCTGAGTTAATATATCAAAAATTGCACATACTTATAAAAGTCCACATATAAATGAATACATTTCTCTCTCCCATCTTTGCCTTGTCTTATATACCCAGTAAAAATTTCCTTTCCTGATCTGGATTTTCAGAAGTATAATTTAAGAGTTCAAGGTTCAGCAAATATTGCACAGATTTCATAAGCTGCTCTTCCCTCCAATGTTTTTACCCAGCCATTCTGATTACATTATTGAAATCAGCAGAAACATTAGTGCATGATAAACACAGATTTATATCCAAAATATTGAAGCTGAAAAGGTAGGAAACTTTCCAACATGAAGGGCTTGTGGAACATCAGGAAAACAATTCCCAGACACATCCAGCTTTTTATGTGCATCAATGAAATCTTCATATGACGCACAAAAGCACTTCAATTTTTTTTAAAATCAGTTTTTCACAGAGCTCCAATTTTCAAACAGAGCTATGACTTCAAGGTAGAATGAGAGCTGGTTCCATATAAACACCATGAGCACAGTCTAGTGTGTATTCTATTGTAATTAAGACCAGTGATTCAATACCTATTGCTACTGGCCAGGTATCATAGCAACCTTGTGTCACTGAATACTGCTGGAAAACTGTTCAGCACTAGCAAGACCATGCTTCAGGAAAATCTACAATGGCACTACAGATTGTCAACATCTGTGGGGGTTGTTACAAGGAGAACAACAAAGAAACCTGCTTTCAAAAAACCCTATACTTAGAAAATTGACAGGGATACTACAGTGGCACTACAAAAAGAAAAAAAAAAAACACAAAGAGGAAGGAAAGAACATTTTTTGTCAGTTACACAACTTATGCAGCCACATCCTAACATCCATCCCTATAAACAGAGTAGAAATAATGCTGCATCATCACATTGTTTATGTATATCCACAAAGCACTGTCGTTTTCTTTTTAACTAAACACACACAAGCACCATTCACCACCAACATTAATCTGAAAATAAAACAGCCCCACTTTCAAAATAATATTTAAACTTTCACAAATGAACTCTAGATAGTCTTGTATAAATCTGCAAAAAAAAAAAAAAAAAAAAGAAAACAGGTTACTATGAACAAGAACCCAATATTGATTTTTCTGCGGTGCAGTAAAGCATCTCCATTCTATTTGGCTGCTGTCAAAGCCACTCTTTAACAGCTGGAGTCAAATTGCACTATTTACAGCAAGAGCCCTTGTCAAGTGGACCATAAGTATTCTAACAATACACTATTCAAATGGCACTTTGCCACACAAATTGCTGACTTGATGAATACCCTATGTCAATGACTAAGGCCAATATAAAAGTTTCATTTTTATGAGAGGTTTTACATTCACATATTAAGTAAAGCTTTCTTGAAGAACTATTAAGCTATATATTTTGGGTCTTTTGACATTAAAAATAATTAAAATCTGTTTAAATATATCAAGGGGATTTGACAACATTAATATGGATCTTGTGTTAACTGCATTTGTCACAGTCATCTGTTATTGGTACTCCCACTGGCACGTGCAGCACAATAAAAGAATTAAAATGGTCAAAACACCATGAAATCAAAACATTCTGCTTTTGTATCTGTGATTTACATGATGGCAAGCATTTTGAAAGAAAGCCTTTGAAGCTGGACTACTGTGTGAGGATATTTATCTTTCTTAGGATGGAGGAAAGAGAGACCATTATGTTGAAAATGTTCTTTCATCTTATATATAATACAAATGGTAAAACAATGTAATAATAGAAAGAATAAATGCTGAATCTTACTTGCAAACTTCATGTGGATCACTCGTACAAAAGGATCACTCACAATTACAATACCAACAGGACAGAATAGCTACCCACTCATTTTTCCTGTCACATAAATCTTCTGAAATTGAGTTCTTTAATATATGCTAAAATTCATGATGTTGGGGTTTTTTGATAGAAAAGTTATTAACAATTTAGTATGCTGTTAAATTTCTAATACATAATTTGCCAAAGAAGAAAATTGATAATGAAGCACTCATTCTATATTAAAACCCTCTGGTAATACGAAAGTTTTGTGATAGCTTCATGTGTGTAGTAATTATATGCTTTAATTAATAGAGTACAGTATGTTGAAGTCTGATAATCATAGTCCCCTCACTAATTACATGGGATCTGAATTTCCAGAGTATTTCAAGATGCTAAAATACAATGATGCAAAAGAGTCAACAGAGGACTTTTTCAAAAACCTAAAAAAAAAGTTTCCTGCACAAAACTTAAGAAAAAAGCAGACTTCATAACAAGTCAGCAATAACAGAACACTGCTAAAAAAGCTGCAGAGTTCCACAGTCCTTTTGTGTAGCCAGCACTGGGCTTCTGCAATAGCATTAAGGGGACTTCCATTGTTATGTTTTTCCCAGGTTCAGCTACACTAAATACATTTAGCCTCCAGCATCTCCCACACTAATCTACAGAACCCTCTCCAATGCAGATACAAGCTCTGAAGAAGCTCTGAATGTACTAAAAGACACGTTTCACAACTGAAAAGTGCTTTCCCAAGTATAGAACTTAATTTGTTATCAATTTAGACAAACCTAATAGGTCAGTAAGGACAAAAAAAGAACATGGAACTAAAAAAAGAAAAAAATTTGGACTGAAGAAGTCTAACAGACATCAATAGTATTCTTAATAAGTTTGTATTTTGAAAAGATAATTAATGAAAAATATTTAAACAAGAACATGGAATATTGTTTTGAGAAATCAGAGCAGGCAAGATATAGATCAAAAAAAGCAATACAAATTATTACAATTCCACTGTTTCCTGTTGTGATATTTCTCCCAATTTAAGATCACAATTCCCAAAGCATGTTAAACTCCACACTTTAGAGTTGACTAAAAATTCTTTTCCCATATTTTATTATCAGCACATTTTCTTTCCTCCCACCTTGTTAAATCCCTGCAATTTTGAATTTAAGAGATGTACCTAAAACTACTTACCAAACAACTACCAAAACTTTTTTCTTTTGTTCCTATTTAAGAAGGCAAGAAGAAACTATTCCTTTTAACAAACTAAAAGGGAGATCAGATTCTGTGTCAATGGCCAACTAGTGCACCATCTGCCCCACAACATGCTCAGCAGGATTACGCTCTAATAAGACTTTTCAGAAAATGGGATCAAAAAGAACTTTAGAAATCAGACTAAGGTTAGTAAAAGGTCAAAGAAAAATATTAAGAGTTAAACTACAACCATTATAAACTCAATGTTATATGTAAATTTGAAGATACAATGAAGAAAAGACCATAAAATTCAAGAGTGAGGACTTGGATCAAGCTGTATTTTATCAGTTTTGAAATACCTGGAACTTCATTTCCTCTAATTAATAAAGCCAGAATAAAGGCCAGAGACCATTCTGAAGACTGTTTCTATGTGTGATTGAGGGAAGCATTTTTCATCCTCAATACTTGTGGTAAAATACCTTCTATGTACACTGAGGGTTGAGGAATAGCAGACATAACTTCCCCTGTTCATTGCAGAGAACAGAATCTCCAAAAGCCATTAACTAAAAAGTGGCAAGCAAGAACAAACAACATGAAAGCCCTATTTTTAAGATACACTCTTATCAAGAGTTCAGTGAATATATTACCTTGTGATGCATAAACAGGGTTTACAAAAATAAGTTTGTACCATTTCTTTTCCTACATGAAAAAGGCAACACCAGTCTCGTTGAATTTGAGATTGTATTAAATTAGAGACAGTTATAATAATCAGTTTTATAATTAGCAAATACAGGCTTTTTAAACATCTGAAAGTAAATAAAAGTATAGATATATCTAGACCACAAGAAAATATAGTGACTATTGCATTTTCAATCTTGCTTCTCATGATTTGGTGCCTCAGTACTCACTTTTTTAGTTTTAACAGCATATTAACACTACTTTAAGCCTATTATTTCGTTCTATCACTTATTCAAAACAAAAAGAAAGAGCACATCTTCTCCATCAGTCACAATTAGTTGGTTTAATGATTTCTGTAGGAAAGTATTTCTGGATAAAGTTAAATACAAATCTCTATCTGGTCAAATCTTTCCTGAAGATGGTCATACCTATTTGCAGCCCAGTACCTCACAAGAGCATTACCATCTTCTTTTTAACCAATAAAGTGCCAAATTTAATCACACTAACAAAAACATAAGGCATTTGCATTCTATTCTGTGATGATGCTAACAGAAAACACACACCCAATAAAAACTACCCCTGAATGACAAGAGGAATCTGTGGTCTCATTAGAAATGCAGTAAGAGAAAGACCAACAGCATTGGATCAGGATGTGCTTGCTCTCAAGACATAAATATTGGAGGTGTATTCAGTTGTTCTCAGGGTACTACTAACAGGTGCAGTCACAAGCTAGAGGCCTGAGGAAACAGGATCTAACTACAGGCAGTAAGGTCTGAGAAAATCCTTTTGGGATTACCTACCATGACCTTGCATAAGGCCCTCTGCCAATTTTCCTCATTTGTCTAGGAAATGGGGTTGAAGACATAAAAAGTGAGCCAGCCAGAAGAAGCCTTTATAAACTTAAAATCAGCCACCATCCCACTTACACATCAGTGGGTGAAAGGGTAAAGAATTTGAACCACAACTCCTTCCTCTGGAGAAATGCTTTACTCTTCACTCTTACCTTTTCTGAAGATTTCTCTGTATGAGCAAGGTAAGGGCCCATGCCATGCTTGTACGAGCTGGAGTGTTTGCATCCAGAATTCTTGTTTCGTTTGGACTCTTGAGACACAGGAAGCAGAGCATCTGCCACTAAGTATTCTGAATCTTCAATGGCACTAAGAATTGCTCTCGCTGTTTCACCGGTTTCGTGTCGTTCCAGTGTGCCTGGAGAAACACAGCAGAAGTTGTAACTTTTCCTAGGAGCTGTACTATCATATCACTGTGTAGGTATCATAGGATTAACATACTACACTTCATGTGAGCAAATACATAACAAAATATTTACAGACGAGGCAAATAATTCCTCTTTTTAAAATCAAAAACATATTCTATACTATTGCTATTAAAAAAATAAAGTTTAATTTCTAAAGAAATCACTGCAGCAAGTAACTTTGTATCGGACCACAAGCAGCTCCAGATATTTTATACATGGACTGAGATGCAGTTTTTGAAGGGAGCCAAGGATATTCACAAAAATATCACTTGTCCTAACTGCTCAAAGCAGTAATTTGTTTTCTCCTCACAAAGCCCTCCCAGAGCATCTGTATCATTAACAGTGTAAACAACAACATATTTATGTAATATTTTAGTGCTGTCCTCTAGTGTCCTGCATTACAAATAGCAAGAAAAAGCTCAATTTTTTTCATTCCATTCCTAAAAACAGTCAGACATAAAGAAGGTTTATACATTAATATACATGTAGCTTAGTCATCAGGGATATGAATTTGATGTTTCTGAGACTATTTAATCACTTGTGTGGCTCCCTGGAATCTAAAACCTCTAGATGTTATATCCAGTTATATTATTTAAGTAAAAATTTTGTCTAGTAATAATTTTAGTAATACTATTTTAATTATATCTAACATTAAAGATATGTAAATTGAGCTTAAATGTATTTGATATGAACTACTACTATATACTACACATTTCCTATAGGAATTAAAAGAAATTGCTGAAATAGCATGTTTCCTATAAATATCAGAGATAAAATACATCTGAAGGATTTTTCAAGTATTAAATATCAGATATAACAAGAAATGTTTTTCCCTTAAGTTTGAATTCTTTCTACCCTCAAGTAATACAACATGAGTTTTCCCTTTCACTGCTACAAGAAAAAAATGTGTAACATTGAAGTTCTATCAGTAACACCTGCTAAAAATATTGGACTGGGATTGAGGGATCTCATACAATAAGTGTTTGTGTGTATATGTGTGTATAAAATCTCTTTATCTGAAATTATTTCTCTGAAACTCTTCCATTTCTGTTCACTGTAGTATTGCCTCTACTACCCACATGACAAAGTATTTGAATTCAGAGCAGAAGAAAATAGGGCACCTGATTCTTGGTCCCCTATAAAAATCAGTTGACCACCACAGATGACTGTAATATTGCACTGAAAGAAGTAAGAACCAGCCCCAATTGTTTTTCATGTGCCATTTTCTTAATTCCTCCCCCACCAGTGTCAGGGACCATTACAGAACAGGATCGGTACTGAAAGGAAAGGGAGTTGCCCAAAAGGTCTTCAGAGCTGGACTGTCTACAAAGCTCCCAGCACTGACACATTTCAGTATTTCAGGAACACAGAAACAATGTTTATAGATGCCTACAAGGGCCTATGCAGTTCACACTGGATACAAGCAGTTATTAAAAGTACTATAGCACTGCACAGTGAAGACATTTGGAAATAATACAGTCACTCAGCTAATATGATTTTGGCTTCTTTCTATGTGCAAAGTGGCCTTTCAAGCTATAAACACACCACAGAACTATCTAGATTATTCAGAGCAAAAATATGAACAAAATTCAAAAAAATCATTGTTCTTCCTACTATCAAGTGGAGGGACCAAAGCTTTCTCTATCACTTTCTGTGGCAAGCCCACTACACAGTGAACATTTGTATGTCTGTATATCCAGCCTTGATTTCTCTAACACTTTTGTCAGTGCAATTCACTGCCGGAGTCCTCAAGGTTATCATAATATCCCTGTGAAATTAACACGTATCATGTTCCTCTTAAGAGAAGTTAAAATAAGTTTTTAATAAATCCAAGACTTTTGAGGGCATGGTACTAGATTTCAAAAACCTGATTATGCATAGTCTTTGGTATTAGACAGAACTTCCAAACTTGTCTTGGTAGCTCCAGATGCACGAGTGCCTCACCAGCAGTCACCCCTCAGAGTCAGACCATTCTGTGGGATAATCTAGTGGATGTGTAATGGAATATAATTTAGCTAAGGCTATCATACTACAGACTTGGGTTCTTTTCTATATACCAGAACTTTTCTCTGGCAGCAGCTTCAGAGCCAATTTTTCAACTTCTGGTTGAAGAAAAAAAATTTAGTTTATAGAAGAAGAAACATACCAGAAGTGGTAAAAGGTACAGAAAATTGAGAGCAGAATTTAACCTTGGAAGTCAAAGGCCTGAATGGAACATACAGGAATTCTTGATGTACATGAAAGCAAATTTATGTTTTACATATTTAACATACATCTTATTTTAAACAGATGACAGATATGCTTCTATTTATTATAGACTTATCAGATTCAAAGTGAGAAACCACCAACAGGTGATTGGGTTACTGAACATTTCTGCTGCTAACAATCTCTTCTCTAAGTGCATTGGGACAATGCCATCACAAGCATACCATTTTTGAGTAGTTTGGAGAAGAGAAAATTAACATCTTATCAACTGAAGAAGTCCCTTCTGGGTTTACACTAAGCAAGAAACAGGGCTTGGCTTCCCACAGAGATGTTGCAATTGGTTTAGGGTTTATTTAATTTTTAAGCACATTTATAGAGAGGAATATTGAACAGCAAATGCCCTGGACATCCAGCTTCTTTTCTTACCAAGATAACATTATGACAATAAAATAAATTTTAAAAACTTCTGTTACATCTTTAAATCCTTTCTATATCACTCATAACAGCTATCTCAAATCCCTTTTAAGTAGCACCTTCCAGAAGATGGCTATTTTCTTAAGAAAACCCTCCCTTATACACGATATATTACCCAATCCTGTTCCCATTGTGAATATGTACAGGTTTGTGTGTACAGCTGGAGCTGCAATCAAATGGGACTAAGTGCATGGGAAAATGTGTGATCATGAAGGTATTACAAAGTATTTATATTATATGCATAACTTTACTCTTCTGAAGAGCCCAAATACTCATTTAAAGAGCAAATAGTTGGCAAAGACAAAATAAAGGAAGAGACCTATATTCAGTGATGCCTGAATACATCTTTCAGAGAAACAAACAGGGAGGATGAGAGGAAAGGATTTAGAAACCCCTATATATGACAAAGGATTTCTGACCACTGCAAACAGTCAAAATAATACTGGGGTGGGGTGGTTACTGTTCACAAACTGTATTTGTTAGGAATATGCCGTCTCTGATTTTAAAAGAAAATAAAAATATAGAGTAAGAAAAGACAAATCTTATACATGAGAGTACAGAAAAGAGGACAGAGATAAAACCCACTCTCAAACCTGAAGTATTTTAAATATGAATAAACCCAAAGGGTTTTGATTGAGGAGCATAAAATAATAATGGATGAACAAGAAAAGGTAGGGGTGTCTACATAGCAGCAACACCACCGCTATGACCCCCTACTATACATACAAAATACAGGAAAAGAAAGTCTTTATCTCTCTAAAGCTGTGACCATGGCAACCAAGTCTCAGGAACAGACAAGAGTGGAGTATTTCACTCTCCTGGGCAGCTCTGGACCACCAGATGCAACTGGCTAGAGACTCTTACAACATCTTATTCTTCCTGTGGACCAAGTACTACAAATTGTGTCTCTTGGTGTTAGTGCTGGCCACACAGCTCTCTGGGTTCTGCATACTGAAGGATGCATTTTTACCGCAGAGGTCATGCACATTTTCCTGCCTCAAGACAAGGCATTCACTGCCATCACATGACCTGTCATATCATCAGGCTCCAGTGCTTTCTGTTTGCTGTCACAGTTAAAGCATCAAAAATCCTCAATATTGCAGTGCTGCTGTGACCTACTAACTCAGATGACTCTTACAGCATAACAGTGCTCTGTGAATGAGAAATTATTTCAGAATTGATTTTATTTAAAAACAGCACATGGTCGACAACAAATCCTTTTCTTTACTAGTAGCCAAATCAGACAACTCACCTTTCAGAACAAGTACCATCGGTAACATTAGTTGGTTTATTTTCCATAAAGATCTTCCTTTCCATAAATACCTATTTCACCTGAAAAAAACCTTTCCAACATGTTTTCTTCTATGCTGGTAGAGTGAAGCATACAGAAATTTCATGTTCCTTGCTACAAAAATGCTTGAATTTTACAATTCTACAATCTTGCTCCAAGTCAGTCATCAAGCACTTTGCTCATAAAATTTCTGCTTATGCTAGTGCTACCACTCCAACATCAATTGGCCCAAAACAGATGGACCAAACATTGCATTAAAAAGATACATTCCAACCAATACCAAGACAAAAGTAAATGCCATCTAGCAAATAGAAGTGGGATAGATTACACAAAACCCAACCTATTAAAATAATCTAATAATAATTTTAAAATGTATTTTACTTATAGGAAGAGATGCCCTTAAAAATGGAGATGCCCTGTAATGTGTCTCCACAGATCCTCCTTACTGATTTTTGCATTTGGAAGATTTCTGTTATGTTCAAGTCTGTGTGTTATTGACATTCTTCAGAATACACACTTTCAGAAGAGCATTAGCAAACTACTGTCAATATCCTTCAGCCAAAGAAAGCAATGAAGGACAACACAAAGAAAACTACTGAAATCTAATTTATAATGCTGGTTTACATACATGGGCAAAAGGAGCAATTCCCCAATGCAGACAGTTCTTACCTCAGGATTTCTGATGCAGGCGTAAGACCCCAAAAGAAAGGACGCTCCCCTCTGTTCTCTCCCTGACTCTAACTATTCCAAATGGTAAAGGACAATAGTCCTTTGAATGAATTGTCAAGACACAATAAATGTGCTTGACTGGGTTATACAGAAGAAGTTACCAGCTCTGAACTTGGAAGATATGCAAGTAGTTCCCATCTACTCTTTTATCACAATCTGAAGGATGGAATGAGAATCTGACCCTTAGTGCCTGGAATGAATCCCCTTCCTGGCATGCACTGGATCTCAGCAATCAGTCTTCAGTTACACTACTTTAATATATATATTTATACATGTATAAAATCTTACTTATTAATAAGAAGAATGAAGATCAATCATCAACTGGAGGGAACAGATACATATAGCTAAATTCCATACATGTTCCACCAAATACGCATAAAGTACAGAAATGTACACGTGTATGCATACGTAGGAAAATAAAGATACACTCTTGCATACTGACAAGAGTCAGGTACCCTCAGCTTCTGCAAACTGGGCAAAAGATGACACTGCTTTTTTTTTCCCCTGAGACAGACTTTCCCAAGCTCCACTACCCTTTATTATTCTACATCAATAAGTATTTACTGGACGATGACTCAAATTTAGAGAGCTATGAAATATTCAAGTACAAGCTACAGACTGAACTGAGGCTTACACATATAAAATTCAAGATGCAATAAAAAAAAGAGGCAAAACATTAGTTAAGTTTTACCTTAAGACTGACAAATTAAAACAAACAAAAAACACCCCCAAACGCTAAGTTCCATGGGCATATATATATATATATATATATTCATGTTTAAATCTCATTTGGAGATTTGCAGATCTTTAGGCTATGCAAAATTCATTAAGAAACAAGAAGGTAGTGACTGCTACGACTTTGACCCTACACCATGGCCTCCAGCAGATGAAACACAACCACAGGATTTATCAGTTAGGCCACATTCACCCACTCAGATCTAATTCTGACCAATGACCTGAAGAGAAAAAGAGAACAATGGAGAGACAGGGAAAATGAAAAAGATATCAAAAGAGACTGTAAATCATTAAATTTTACAAGGACAAAAAGGTCACAAAAGTGTAATTATTCTTGGTTCTACAATTATCTAGGCATAAATCTTAGTAAAGTAATGACCAAATTTACTTTGATAAGAGTTCTAAGTTTCATTAAAACCATACAACTTATTTTCTCACAGCCACCTGATGAAATCTAAGCCTTAGCTTTCTAAGCAGTTTAATCCATTATTTCTGTATGGGATGAGAAAAGTTATCATACATACTAAATAAAGATCTACTTAGAAAAAAAAAAGCCAGTCAAGCAACCCAAACCCTGCCCCTCACAAATTCCTCAACTCATGTGATACTTGCTGTTGACTACAGGTTTAGAAATCTCATTGTTAGTGTCAATTATAAATATATTGGAGCATATATAACTACATACAATTATCTTTAAACAGTGTTTGAAAACCTTCCAGCATGTTTGACCATCAATATGATCAAAGGCTTGATCCATAACATCACTATCTGCAGAGTAATTTCATTTTCTCCATGGTAGGCATGCTACTGAAACAGCAGAGTTTTTATGCTACATTTAAATTTATCGATGTGGCATTGACACACAACAAGAAATACTTTCAGAGTACTTCTGAACTCCTCTATTTTTCATAAAGTTTTTTTTTATGATCATACAGATGGATTTGACTGATCTTAGACACTGCCTATTTTGTTAGGACTGCCAAACTCCTTAAAACACTGCTTTATTTTATTGATACTTGTGTAGCTTTTAAATACTTGAGGTAAAATTTTCTGTGCTTGACAGCTATCTTTAGGTGGTATGATTTGTTTTCTTTCTCAGCAGAGATGTCTCAAGCCATTTATCATTCTTGTTAAAGTCATGAAACACAAGTGTTTCAGAAAAACTCCATGCATTGAAGTATGGACTCAAAGCTGAACATTTTCCTTCTGTGAACTGCACCTCCAGTGCTGATGCCTGATCCCACCACAGTGACAGCATTGCTTGGAGCACCCATTGCCTTTCCTACTTCCTCAGCCACGAGAGGTCCATACAGACCATTCCACATAGTGACAAACAGTCTCATCACAGTGCATGGAAGTGAGAGTCATTCACTTACCTCTGCTGAAAACCCCAAGATAAACACAGAACTAACACCCTGATGCTACATTTGCTAAAACAGGTAGTGACAGAAAGAAAACTCTGAATTGAGGTAGCAGGTACTTCTATGCAAACCCCTGGTATATTCCATACATCAAAACACGGGGGTTTTAAAATCCCATACAACCTAGAGTGTTCTCAGAATAATTCTATAGAAAACACTGTCATTCTTAGGACTTCTGGTTTGTCTAGATGCACAAGTTAGAAGCCAAGACAACTGTAATGCTTCTGCACTTGAAAATGGCAGAACTATTGTTACTAAGCACTCAGACACTGTGATAATAAACATCAAAATTCAAGAACAAGTATTCTATTCAGAAAAGGATTCAGGTAGAGCACAAATAGGGAAAGCAATACAAAAAACAGTGTGGATAACACAAAATACTGCCTAGATAATGATTTAGTTATTGTCTACTATTTGTTGATGATTTTGACCTTTTCTAGTAAGGACTGTGAACAGAGTTAGTTCTGACTGATCAAGAGATCTGACCTCATAAAAATACTTTTCAGGCATACATTTCAATTTTTTTTTTCATGTTGGAGCTAGCAGCATGTAATACAGTTCTGAAAATTTGCACTCCTGGGGGAGTATGAAAAAAACCATAATATAACCTGTGTAAAGCTAAATATGCAGTATGATAATGGAACAATAAATTGAAGTTTTATTAAGTGATGTTATCCTATCTTTAAATACAAACTAAACATATCGTAAAAGAATAAACCAGAGCAAGGCTTGCAAGGCAAAAGAAAGTAACAGGAAATTAGTAAATGATTCATTCTGCAACTATTATGAACTTCAAGGAATAAATTCACTTTAAACTCGTACTAATTGAAAAACAATTTATCACTGATAAATGAATATTATTAACTCTGAGTAAAGAAGATTGCTATTTAATTCATTCCTCACTCTTAATACATATTAGATCGAAAGGTGGATTGGTAGACACGTTGCCATGTGCTGTACACAGCAAGGAAAAATCCTTTGATCCTTTTATTACTATATCTTATTGTCATAATATTTACTTTTCTAAAAAACCAAAGGTACCAACTGCTTAGGAAAATGTAACAGCAATACAGATAACAGCTAATTTCCTTATTGAAGGGGATTTCAAGTGGTGGTTATTGGAAGAAATATTCTGCACTTTAATTAGAATAAAATTTGTTATTGATTTTCATATTTGTCTTCTAGCACACATAAGTTTGGAGCATATCCTGTACACATACTATATTAATATTCCAAATGTATGATTGGATCAATATTCATTGTCATGGAAAGATATTCCACTGTAATGGAAAGTTACCGTATCCATATATTAAAATTTAGGTAAAATACATTAAACTACACATATTCTTTCATGGCCTCTGTATTGTTTTCTATATCACTACCCA
Organism: Eopsaltria australis; assembly: GCA_034509425.1. Taxonomy (NCBI): domain Eukaryota; kingdom Metazoa; phylum Chordata; class Aves; order Passeriformes; family Petroicidae; genus Eopsaltria; species Eopsaltria australis. The sequence goes on from JAVTVJ010000121.1 coordinate 208,040, forward strand.
CACGCAGGTGCAGTATCAACATTTAAACTTAAAATAATTTTACTTTGCTCTGTAAATCAAGGGAATGCAAAGACATAATTAAGTTTATCTTATTCTAGACCTGTAAGAGCAGCAGGCAGTTATCTTTCAGCTTTTTTCCCCCCCACCTTTTTTAGACTTGTCTTATAGTCAGTGAGGAAGAGATATAGACTTAAATTACACTTGAAGTCAACTGTATTCCTGGTATTTACCATTTCAGCATAAACTATGCTAAAATCCTATTTATTTAGAATATATGCAGACTACTGTACTCGGAAAACAACTGAGTCACCATGTAAAACAGATTATCCTTGGAAATCTCATGAAATGAGAACACAACAAGTTGTACATGAAGCAGCACTGGCTAAGGTTTTAACCTAGGACACAAAGTTTCTTCTGCCCCATAAAGTGATGATTACAAAAGCCTGTTGAGACAAACATTTTTAGGTCCTTTGGAATGCTTTCTGTACAAGCATGTCAACCTCTGTCACAGGAAACTGGACAATGAACAGTTATGCATAATGAAATCTTCCACCTGCTTTAGGGGTCACCCTATTAATTACCTGATGGAAGAACCATTTTAGAGTTAAAGTGGTACTAGGTCTCTAAACTTTTCTAAAGTCACCTGTCACATTCAACAGAATTATTGCTGACTCTACAACAGTGAACATATTGAAATATTCATAGAAATTTCTTAATCCACAGCCTGAAATTATAAACAGACTGGCTGTTTTCCCAGCCATCCATTAACTTTTGCACAGAAACACTGCTCAGATTTGGTTTTTTAACTGCAAACAGTGATATATGAGTCTGACACAATACTCCACTACCTTTAACATGGAGGCAAAGCCTTAGTCATGAAGCTAACTGCATAGCTAGAAGAAGCGAAAACACTTTTTGACTGTAGAAGCAGTAAAAGCTGTCTTCTGTCCCTTTCCATAACAGAATTCAAGCACAAGGCTACCACTTAGGTTTTATCCTATTTGACTGAGTCAGGGAACGTGTTCAGAGGTAACTGTGTAGGGAAGTGGTGCTAGGTGTGGTTGCCCATTCATTTGCCAACAGATGAAATCCTAATAAAAGGTGCTGTGTTCCTGTAGAGGTGCCTCAGTGATGCTGTGTACATCTCTGTCACACATCTGAACAATGCTTTGTCTGCCTGAGTGCCACTGAAGTATCTACATAGCTCTTGATCTAGGTCAGGCCAATTTCAAGGATCAACGCCATGACCTCTTGTGTTCTGCTGCAATACAGATGTAATTCAACATTAAAGCAACCACAGTATATCCTACTAGGCTTTCTCAGGTATTGACCCTAGATGGCACCTTTTAGTCAGCAATGCATAACAGGAAAAAAAAAAAAAAAATTGGTTAATTGCTACTGTATAGCAAAGAACAGCATCTTTTCCTGTGTATCAGTACTAGTGCTGTGTACTAGTCTAAAAAAGGTGACTGTGGCACTCATTCTTCCATGATACTCATAACAAAAAACACACTTTTAGCCATCTGCACCCTGTCTGAATATGTAATATGCATGAGCAGTGGCATCAATTTTACTTCCTCTTTAATCTTGAAATAGGCAATGTTTTTATGAGTAACAAAGAGACAGTTCAAATATACTGGTTTTTTTTTTTTTTTTGTTTTGTCTAAAGTAGACAGTGTAGATAATGTGTTGCAATAACCTGTAAAGTAAATTGTGATCTCAGTTCTCAGTAAAATTGGGTTTTGATAGAATTTCAACATACTGTGCATTTCAGTGGCTCAGGATTCAATGCACCTTCCTCCTCCCAGGACACACAGCTCTGAATTGCCTGAACTCTCCAATTGCACTGTCTAGTACCATTACAATCCCTAATAGTTCTGTTTGTCCAAGCTCAAATAACTACATTTATTACCTGTATGAATCAGCATTACATTCTCAAATCACCTGGGAATCTACAGTCTAACCTCAAAACACTCAGCTTTAGTTTTGCTGACTACACAGTTGTGAGCTTTGCAATTATCTTCCACTACAAACTTTTTATCAATTAAATCAAAATTTCTCAGATTGTGAATTTTTGGAAGAAAACATAACTTTGTGCTCCAATGTGGGATTGTTTAGACTGAAAATATCAGTCTTTTTCACGTATGATTTTTATTTATAGCTCCCAGGAATATTCTACTCAATTCACTGCCACGTCAGCTAAACTTCTGATTGTCAGGATCTGACTTAAGCCGTTCTATTTTACTAGCATATCTTGGAACCTTAAGAAAATTCTTTCTTGCTTGTTTATATAAACATTGAAACTCTCCAATTAATATAATCAATGTGTTAGTATTTCTATTAATGTTTTGGTCATCCATACGTTATGCTCCTGTAACACCATGTGACAGACAAACCTTCAGGAAAGTGAGCAAAACATCCCTCTGTGTTATTACCTGTTTCAATTTCCCAAACATAAACTGAATTGTCTTCACATCCAACAATTAGCACATTCTCAAGAGGGTCAAATTTTATCTTCTTCACAGGAAACAGATGCTTTCTGGCATGTAAGAGACACTGTCTCTTCTGAAGGTGTAGAATTGCTACTGAGTGGTCACTGCACACACAGCACACTATACTCTGGTTAAAAAACTGCAAAACAGAAAACTCCAGTTTCAACACTGTAACCACATTCATAACCACATCATTTTAACAGACCTAGTAAAATATTCCAGTGACTTCTTTCCCAGAACATAATTATTTTAGAAAATCATGTTTTATTTCAGCCAACATCTTCAACTTGTTTCCAACAGGCTGGCTATACAACTCATTTCCTGACAGGAAAACCTACCTTCATCTTCAGTTTTTCAGTATTTTAAATATAGTAATTTAAATTCCATTATTCACAATATTTAGCATATCAAAGCAATGATTATCTAATTAACTATACAGTAGCAGTTGTTCTAGAAGAGAAAGTAGTAAAAAAATTACCTTGAACAAAACTGGTGTTCATGTGATATAAAATTATGTCAGATCTAAAAACAAAAGCCAAGGGTAATGTATTTCTAACAAAAAAAATTTAAGTTACAAGTTCATTTCATACTGTATGGATCTGATATTGCAAAGCCTTCCCTTCCTGCAATTAAATTTTGGTGACACACGAGGGAAATTCCCCTACAGAACAACTCAGCTCTTTAAAGAAGGCTGAAACACCACCCATACAGTCATTCAGTCCTACTCAGTTTTCAGAATAAAGATGAAAAGGAGCTTTACAAATATTAAAAACTTTGTTGTTGCAAACCATTTTTTGACTACTTAATTTTGGCATATAAGTGAACTGTGAGTCATTCATAAGCATCAAATATGTCTTTGCAAGCTGAGAGGAAAAATGGAAATCCCAGCCCCTGAGAACACAATGTTCAAAAGTTACACAGAATATTCAGTACAGTAAATCTTCACCTAAAATTAACTTCAAAACTCAATTAATTAGAACGCAACTTTAGATTATTCGAAATATCATAAAATGCACAAACATACATGCAAAGGACCACAAAGATGTGTCAGAAACTGAAATGAAGTATATGTATTTTGGACCAATAGAAAAAATTAGATTAAATACTATGTTCAAGCTTCTAGTCTTCTGAGTACACTTTTTTAAATTTCAGGAGGAGAAGCTAATCAGATTGACATACAAGTTGACAATTGTGATATTAAAAGTAGTGAATAGAATGTTGAGAGCTTTGATTTAATGTCACAAACTCAAGAACTCAAATCCTTGCAATTGAAAAGCAACTTTCAAAGACAACGATTAAGTGAAGGTGAATTAAGGATAAAGTGGTGTGGGCTAAAGTATTGTCAGATAGCACTTTCTTTTTATTTTCTCTTGTAAAAAAAATATATATACACACATACAGATGGGTATACAGAGATTATTTTTTTTGAGACATCATTTATTACGCTTTTACTTACTCTGTCGTGTTCTGGGGACTGCAAGAGCTCTGTCACTGGACCAGACTGCAGATGAAACTGTTGTAGGATGCCTCCAGTAAATATATCCCAGCAGATCACAACAGAATCCTGGCCCCCTGATAACAGCCAGCTTGGATCAAATCTTACTGATTTGTCATGTGGATAAAGTAAGCAAGTGACTCTGCTACTGTGACCATTCAGAACCTTATAAGGTAAATTATCTGAAACAGGATGGTACATAAATTATTTTTCCTCTTTAAGAATATGAGTTCCATATTTTACAGCCCATTTCCTAAAAGTCAGGATAAGCATAACCAACTTTTACATAGGATCAAAGAATTTTGGACTTGTTCCTAAAATGGACAACAAAGGTCTGCACTCTGAGCCTCACTACTGGGATGTACCCATTATGTTCCCTTCAGTGGAATGATCTTTTAGAGAGCAAATAAAAAAGAAAACTGCCAATATAGTGACATGCCACATATCTCACTTCTAGGAGATAACCAATCCCACAGCCATTCCCAGATCCCTAATACTGGAAAGCACCTTGGTATCACCAAGATGTGATCCAATAGATCAGCTACGGAAGGAGAAAGATCATCATAATTTCCCATTTTCCTCATTCCATTCCTGACTGCCAGCCCTACTTTTCAGTGCATTTTTACAGGGATCACTGCAAGGGATGCCAGAAATATGAAGTCTTCTGTGCTTGACTGAGATGAATCTGAACAAGTTGTTAAAACTTACCTTTCAGAAAAGATACGTTTTCTAAAAGTCTTGCTCTCGCAGTTCTTAAACCTAATGTTACAAAAATTTTCCCATTTTCACATCCACATACAAGCTTATCAAGACCAGGTATGTACACAGAGGAACTGACAACTGCACTTCCAAATCCATCTTCAGATCCACAAAGTTCATCAATAATGCCCTCTGACATGGAACGATGTTTATCAAAATTATCCTGAAGAGTCCACATGGTTGTAATTGGAATCTCTAGAGCGTGGGGCAAGAGAGAAAACTTTGTTTATACAAACCAAAATATAAGAAGTCAAACTAAACAAAATACACATTTTCATCTCTTGATCACTTCCCTTAACTTATCCTTTCTGCAGTCAAGGGTTGGAAAGGCAGCAGTTGCTACTTCTCCTAACTACAGTCAATTATCACACAATGAATAAATGAGCATCACTTTCTAGTGTAAAAAGTTTTTCATGACAATTTTGATTTGCATGAAAATTGACCCCAAGACATAATGAAAAAGATGGTAGCAAGGTGTCAAAAGTGCCAAACCTTTCGGAGAACCATCAAGAGTTGACACAGGAACATCAGGAACATGCCACAAAGTGATCCGTCCTGAAGCTTCACCAGAAAAAAGAACCTTGTAGAAAGGCTCCTTTCTTTCATTCAGGAAGCCCATGACAAAAGGGTGACTCTGAAAAAGAACAGTAAATCATTATTAATGTAATAATTAATTGCAAATGGGAAGGGTTCTTTTCATCAAAAGCTGTAAACCATATCAACCATAGTTGATTCCTCATCTACCACTAAATCCGGCTCAGACCAAGTCTACTCTGCCTGGTACAAGCCTCTCAAAGATCACCTCTGCTTTGCAAGTATCCTTGGCTAAACCTACATCCCAAATGGAAAAGTGGACTGGGAGGTCTCCCCAGGTTTCCTGTTTCACCAGCATAAGCACCAAGGTCAGGCTGAAAAAACAATGCAGTGAAATTTTGATAATTTTGCATCAAAACAAATTCAGTAAAGGTTCAGTCATCCCAGCTTGCATGGCTACAAATAATGAAAGGTAAGAATTATGCTTTTACATAGGTAACAGTCTATAGCACCATCATTCAGTCATGAGGTGGTGGAGCATTTCTGAAGAGCAACGAAGTTGCTGAAGGGTGTGGAGCACAGTTCTGATGAGGAGCAGCTGGGGGAGCTGGGGTTGTTTACTCTGGAAAAAAGGAGGCTCAGGAGAAATCTTACCACTCTCTACAATTACCTCACATGTTGGAAATACTTATTTACAACACTGAAGTTAGAGAGTCAGTTCAAAAACAATTAACTGTCCTGTAAAATGGTTCAGTTTACAGTCTCAGAATGGAGTTCAAAACGGATCATCACACAGCCCATTTGGTTGTCTCACAAATCTGCTATAAAATTATTCAGGCAGTAAGGCAAATATTAAAGCAGAAATATTAAAAAAGAGCAGGCCATTATTTTTTAAAAAGCATATATTTGAGCAGAAACATATATGAACTTTGTACCACCACTGTAACCCTATTATTTGCTAAGCCATGAGTTTTGGCTATTTCTTTTCCCTCACCTTTCCTGACCTTTTGGCATCCTTCAGCAGTTATCCTATCTGAGTTTAGATCACAGCATTTGGGAAAGAAGCTGAATGGCTTATGCTACTTCCCTTCAACTCAAAATTAAATCTGTCAGGCTTCACAGGATTATGCAACAAACATGCTTTCTAAGGGCCTACATTTGTCAACAGAAAGAATACTAGAAAACCTCACACAGGTATATATTTAACAGTGCTCCTAGTCAGCTACAAATAAATACGTTGCTGCTGCATATCTTCAGAAACTGCTTAATAACTTACTTGAGCTGTCACACAAACACTCAAACTAATGCAATTTCAGGCAGGAATTAAATCCACATCTTCCAACAATTACAACTTCATTAGCAATCTGACTTAGCAAAAAAACCAGAACCGAAGCTATACAGAATAATCTTAGTTCATTTTTCGCCCAGGTAAGAAGGCCTACCGCAAATCTTTCCTGCCCTCCATTCCCCAGCTTCCTAATTATAACAAATTTTCTACCTTTTAAATCAACAGGGTTTCCTTATTTATTTCCTTGTGGTCATACAAAGCACTACATAAAATATGAGTGAAGACGTAGATTTTTCCAACACAGCTGGGTCCATTTGACACACATTTCTATACAGTAACTTCAAATTTGAAATTGGTGTGACATGCTCTGCTAAACATGAATTCACGAAAGTATAGAGACCTCCTACTTTTTCAGCTTCCTCTTTTCTTAACATTAGAGGCTTCTTTCAGCCAAGACCATGGTTCCAAAGAGAGTCACGTGTGTCTGATTTTATGCACCCTGTCTGCTTACAGTGCAAGAAAGTTCTCCATGTGATTACGCCTCTGAAGGCTCAAGGCAGCAGTATTCTGGATAAAATGCACAGATTCTGACCCTTCAATTTGGGGTGGACACACAACCTATTTATGTAGTTACATTGGAACATGCATACATGTCTTAATGAAACAAGAACTAAGTAACTTGCTTACATTTTGCTCATGGGTTTCCTTTTTTGATTTTGGCATTGTTTTATTTGTTGGGAGTTTTTATTATGTATTTTATTTTAATTAATTTCTATGGATTTGAAAGCAGAAGCTTCTAAAATATTTTAGAATTTATCTATCTATAAAGGCATTTTTTCCACTGTGAAAAAACTTAAATATGGCCAAAATAGAAGACAAAATATATTATGAGCATCTTCAAGTTGTAAGTAACAATTTTAAAATGAAGTAATAAATATTACACATTATTTTTATAGAACAGCTAAATCCGTTGATGAATTAATCTGTTTTTTGGGGATTATTCAGGTAATTGCAGATAATAAATAAACTTTCAAACCCTTATGAATTTACCTTATTTTCCTTCATACCAGTAAAGCTGAGTAAATGAGGATACACTGTTTCTTTCAGCAACTTCCCATCAGCAGGGTACATGCTTTTAGAAAGGCCACTGCATAATTTAAAAAAAAAAAAAAAGTAAACATACAAGCTTTAGAAAGTAATTTTTTAAGAAAGCAGAACAGTAACATCCAAGATTCACAAGTTCATTTAAAAGTAACCAAGTAAGTAATTACAGGAGACTTTTTGAAATCACAGCACCAGCTGCCCAAGTTCTACATGGCTAATCTTATTCCTATGTCCCCTGCTGAGTCAAACAAAGACTGAGGGCTGTCAAACTCAGGGTAAATCTTTGAGTGCCAAAGTGGTTTTGTTCTGGTTTTTGATCATTTGCAACATGCAGAGATTTTCCATAGTAACCCTCCCAAAGTTCATCTTGTACCTGAACTTTTTGTGTGAATTTCCCATCTGAGCCCACCTGTTTAGCAGCTGGTAGATGTAACTGTGGCCATCTTCTGTCCAGATGATAAGTCTGTAAGCTGCCAGCACTTCCCCACCAGCAAAGCACTGACCACTCTTACAGAACTCAGTACAAAGCAAGGAGAAATCACAATAATCATAAACCTAAGTTCAGAAAAAAACAAACTATAAACAAATAGTATCGGCAAATTCATTTTAATCTAAACTGTGTTTGGGCAGTGGATCTGCAAATAGAACGTGAGTTCAACGCTTCATAGTTGAACTAATTTTAAAGCCCAACATGTTTTGATAATAAACTATTGCAGAGTCAGAGTCAAACCATATAGTTCAAAGTTAAAGAAACTGACAGTTAAAAAAAACAAACAACCAGAAAGGAACATTAGGGTCTTATAGTCTCATTATAGAAATTCATAGCAAACAATGCATGCTACAGATATTTTCCCATGAAAAGCCTATCCATTTCACACATGAACTTTCTCTATAAATGCTTTTGTACAGAATTTAAGTAGTCCAAGAAACATCTCAAGGATAGTCTACAACTACATTATTCACAGCTGACCCAGGTATATGTGCAATTTTTTGACCCACCCTTGTCCCCACAGAGATGCTGGAATCAGGTATACATGTTAATATAATCCTGTGTGACATTAGTGTAAGCAAAATTTTGCAGTACTGGGAAAGAATTACAGAATTTTTCAATAAATTTCAGTTTAAATACACTGTGCATTCTTTAAAACTGTTAATTTAAAAAAAAAATTACTTATTTTATTACAGTTACAAAAAAAGCAATATAGCCTGGGGTCTTTAGTTTTGCTGCTTCTATCAACAAACAAAGGTCCCTGACTACTGAGGACTTGCCAACTGTGAGTACTTCTGTCATACTTAAACAGGGTTTTTTAATCTTTGTCTCCCTTTCAAATGCACTGTGGAGGGGACGATAATGCACTCAGTGCTCTAAAACTGTCTAATACTTAAATCCCCCTTCTATCCAGCCAATTCAGTGTTAAACTTTAAAAGTCGAACTACATTCATAAAAAAGAAAAGCTTCGTCTCTTTCACACAGTTAAGATAAGCCAAGAAGTGCTGCAGGCATAATTATATCTGACAATTTGTGAACACTTTCTTTAAGGAGAAAAACAAGAATCTGCATGTAAAAATCATATTAGCTTTTCAAAATTAACAACATTAAAAAGGAAGTGTAATGCTTAATAATGTACCTGCCAGCACATGGAGGACACAACTAGAAGGAGCCTTTCCGTGTAAGTACAAAATCTTACTGCTTGACAATTTATACAGTCCAGAGATTTTGATTCCTTCTCGCACACACTTTGTCTCTCCTTTACCGCACAGAGGGAAAAAAAGCCATAAACTTTGTTTCAGATATCTGAGCTTTTAGGATAGAAACAACCCACTGAAAATAAATTTCTGTTAAGAGACTTTCCAAATTCAAAGCAGCATATAATTCTTATTTAACAATGACACAGAAAGACAACAGGGTTCACAATTAATATGTAAACAGAAGAATGTAAACATTCAGTGTGGCTCAGATCTTGATCTCACTTAAAGAAATGATAATGAATGTAGAGCAGGACTAAAGGCAGGCCATAAACAGCATCTGTTGTAATGAGTATCTGCTAAGTATCCTTCAGTCAAAAAATAACTACAACAACCAGAGCATCAGATTCAGAAAAGCTGATGAATATTATACTTTCCCACTCGTTCTTGTTGCAACCAGGACAGCCTGAGATGGAGGTGTTGCCATATGCCTTGTTCACTCTTAATGCCTTTAAAGGCAGTGTAAAAGTATTCATTTTCTTAGTTTTGTATTGCTAAATGTACAGATTGTTAAAAACAATGTGTGTACTTTCACACCTTTTGTGTGAATATCAGACTTAACTCATCATGCTCAAAATAATTCTATTGAAATTATATTTATTAATTATTGATTAAATCACTTAAAACTGATGTTTTCTGTTGATTAAGATACCAGCAGTCTCAAAATCTCTCAGAGAAGGGGTATGTATGCTTGGAATCGTGGCTATAAAACTAAAAGCCATTTTCTTACGACATCTTGCAGCTTCAGTTAATTCCAAGTAAATCCAAAAATATTTATTAAAATAGTGCTCTTTAGAATTTAGCTGGATTGTTTCTAACTCTGCAGCAGTCCCTCCACAAAATGTGGCCCCAGGCAGTAAAAAGACTGCACCACACCATATGTTCCTCTGACATCTGTAATCAGTTGTTAGAGCCCTCAGAATTTTTACAACATGGCAGTGGGGTTTGCTCTAGGAATGTTGAAAAGATGCACCCACCCCAAAACACCGCAGATAAATCAAAAACTCCAGGATGGCATCAAACTTGACAGAGTCTCCTCAGGGGCCTGATTCCACCCATGAACAAGTAGTGCTGCCCACACCCTGCAGTTTGTCAAGCCAGCTAGTGGCGAGTTACCAACATTCAGAGAAGTCTGTTGATATTTTGCCATTTCTGTCTCTCAGTACTTAGCTGTACTGTTGAAGTCCCTTTGTGAATCTAGCTTTTAGAGTACAATTAAAACATAAAAATCGCATCCCAATTCATGTTGTTCCTGGAAGGTGACAGCTGCTCAGAATATTAACACAAAAAGCGTAAGTGAGCTTTAAGACAGAAAAATAGGACACTTGACACAGCAAGAGTCTTTTCCAAGTGAAGACAGCATTGTGAAAAGCAGACTGAGGAAAACAAAATCTGAAGGACCATTTTGAAGAGAGTAACAAGGGTGAAGAGGGAGTATAGAGGCCAATATTGAAGAGCTTTGAGTTTAAAGGAAAGAGAGAAGGGGTTCAAAGACATTATCAGGATAGCAGGAAAGCGTTGCAACTTCAACATCCTGAAATATGAAAAGACAAGCCTGGCCAAAAGGTAGCACAGTTGTCAAGGCAAGAGCTGTCCAACTGCCCAATTTTAAATAATGCTATGAAGATGTGTTTTCAGATTTTTGTAACAAAAGTAATAAAATCTGTTTAATATACATCCAGATGATTTAAAATTATTCATATTCTGCTTCAATGTAGCCTTTACTTGAGAAAATTCATGTTATCACTGACCTGGATGCTATTCAGAGATGAAGATAGGTCCCACACTTTGAGAACTCCAGTGACAGACACTGCAACCAGAGAGTCTTCTGTGAAAAGTTAACAGTGAGATAGTCAACTTGAAGCCAAGTTCAAACAGCACCTACCTATTCATTACTAAAACAAAGACTCTGCAGGACACTGCTCAGATGAACTATCAGTTTTAGACAAAAAAATACATAAATGATATACAGAAATACAAAACACGTAAGCAAACAACGAATAATGTATTAACAAAAGGCACAGAACTGGGGTATTGTGCCTTTAATTTCTCTGATATTAAAAAACTAATTTATACTTAAATCCAAGAAATGAGCTGCTTACAGCCAGTATAGAAGGTGTTTTTCTCTAAAACAAATATTAAATAAAACATGAACAAAACTAGCTGCCTTAAAAACACTTCTTGTACTATCAATGAAACGTTGACATCTTCTACATAACAGCTCTGTGAAACACGATTGGGTATTAAATCATGTAGGATCATATACAGAAATATTTGATCACAATTTATTTGCCAACATAAATACATGTAAAACATATACCTTGAATTCTTGCAGAGTGTACAATACACATACAGTTTATCCAATCAGAAGACTGAGATGATGATAAAGTATGAAGAACATCCAAAGTTCTAGCATCAATAATAAGAACGTCTTGATATTCTCCACAACAAAGAAGCCAGCCTTCACCTGTCATTCGGAATGAGCAATGGTAATACTGTCCAAGGGGAAAGCAGAAAGTCAGCACATAGAGCTACACAAATGGCATGCAGATTTTTCCCACTTAACGTAATCAACACTTGCAGCATCACTAAAAAATCCAAAGCATATGTGAAACTGTACACAATAATGCTAGTGGCACTAGCATGGCACACAGCTTAGTAAAAGGTGCTTCAGACTGAAAGCAGCATCTGTTCTTCCTAAATATTAGGATTTTTCTAACTTCTGGAAGAAATTCAGGTGCTAATTCTCCCTATAAATTGCTAAGGAGTTTGAGACTTGTTTCTCTGAGAGGCCCCTCTCCAAACATTTAATAAAGCTCCTGTCATCAAGAGTTGTATGAAAAGGAAAAATCAGGTGAAGATGCAGAATATTCTTAATTAAATTTTTCATAATGAATTTCTGATTACGTTCCAGGAAGGATTTCTACTCCATGGGATATTCTTTATTCAGACATTAAACACTCTAGTGTTCAGAAGATTCTCTCAGCAATCACAAAAAGGAAAAAAAAACAGACATAAAGCAAAGGAACAGAGACAACAGAGTGCAGAGTGACTACGAGGATTTCTTTTTTGCTAGGTGTTTCATGAGTGCAAGGACATCTGCACTGCATCTCTATCTGTAATTGTACACAATTTCTATAAATGCATAAGCAGCCACCTCAAGGGGATTTACATTTAATACTAACCTTAAAATAAGGGGAACAATCACGTAGTCAGAAAAAATATCAGACAACCTAAAAAAATTGCGCCTCATTTACAAATTTTCTGTACAGTTTTGCTTATATAATAATTTCCATTTTTTCAGTCAACAAGCTTGTGTGAAAATAAAAGACTTATAAATAACTGGAAATAGGATAAACACTACTACAGCTATAATGAACAAACAGAGGCAGAAATGCTTAGAATTTGCCATCACTGTTGCCATTAAATTAGGCTTGAATAGAGGATTTTTATAGTCAGTTATTCCTCTGAGAAAATTCCACATGGGTTAAGATCCACAAATGTTTAAATGTTGACCCTGGTGTTAAATTTCATTTCAAATGGCAAATATTCAGTTTGCACTACTTGACATCTGCCATTCATAGCTAAATCATCTCTACTGAACAAAAGGAACCTACTAGAGCAGATAGGTTACTAGTTCAATTAAAACCAAACATTAACTACAGCAAAAGCAACCATTCCCCACGGAGCAACAAGAAAAAAAAAATCTACAACAAAACACACACAGCACAGAAAAACACAATTTATTGTAACTATCTGAAGGCTGAATTTTAAGAATAGTTTCTCCTCCTAGCAACACATACTTTTCCCTAAGAAAGTTTTCCTGTTAGATGTTCCTGTGTTCCTTTAGCTATTTTGCCCAAGGTATCCAAGAAAAATAATGATTAGCCACAATTAGGTTTAGCTCACATCTAATAGAGATGAAGCACCTATTTTCTACATGTATTTGCTACGCCTACTTCAAGGGGAAGAATGAATATTCTGCCTCTGATCTCACAAAAAAAAAATGTACAGATTTTCAGCTAATCAGCTAGGCCAGATTTGCCTACTTCCCTGCAGAACTTGTCTATAACTTCATCTATTAAAATCTAATTAAGCACTAGAACAAAGGAGGTCATACTGCACCTCAAATTATAATTTAAGTATGGTTTTGTTTGTGTACACACATCCATTTAAGGAATATATACACTTTAAACATATGCACAAATAAAAGTGTAGAATAATTCCTAAAATATGTTTTTATACACACATACATGCAAAAACAATTAAGAAGTTAATCTTCCATAATTTTTGTTGGCAATATATCCAAGCTTTTTCCTCTTCCCTTTACAATTAACAACTGTATTTGAACTCATATCAACCAAAACAGTTTCAGGAAAAACATTTTCTTCAAGAAGCTTTAAAAATTTTGGATTTCACACTGGCTGCGCTTTGGAGTTACATGACGGCTCAGACGTCCATCATTTGGAGCCTTTGTTCCACCCTAGACTTACTCACTGAAGAAAAACAGCTTTTTAATTAACACAGGAGCCCTGAGCTTCTCTTCTACTTACAGATCCAGAAATAAGCCATGTCCCAGAACAAAACCCATATGTGTTGGACCCCTCAATCTTACTCACATGTGTATTTCAAATACTCCCACACTCTAAAATCTAGATTCTTATTTTACCTGGCTACAGTTTCAACAAGACACCTGAAATTATCTGAAGCAATATTGAAAGTCTCTGAAAATAAGAAATTTGTCCTAAAGTTCTGCAATGATTGAAAGTATATTTTTGAAAATGAGGTGAAGAGCAGTCTTTTGGAGGTCAGAAGTTAAGCACCAAAACTGTTCAAAAGTTTAAAGAAGTCTTTCAGCAGATTGTCTCACAATGTTTGGCTAGACTACTTGTAATTTTAAAATGTCATGAAAAAGCCAACATCAAAATTGAAGCTTCCATGCAATTTTAACAGAAGACAAGACCATCTCACTTGGCTACCTGATGCACAAGCAGTAAGTTAATCAATACTGCATTTCAAATATTTGCAGCTTAAAAGTAATCGGTCTGATTTGATTAAGGAGATCAGAGGAATATAAAAGTCTCAATTCTTTTCTTAGAAGAAGAAAGCCTGAAAAAAAGATAAAAACTACTTATATTGTGACAGGATTCTTTCTTATGTTATGAGCTATATATGTATAACTGTTTCGAAAAATATCATGCTAATAAAGCAAAACCCTTGTCAGGAACAGAGATCCCATGAAAAGTTGCTATACTTACATGGATTGCTGTATGCCTATAAGGAAGCTTTGCGTTCTCAATGCACTGTCCACTAGTGACATTCCAAACACACATCTCCCTGCCAAAGATAACTTCATATTATTCTCTGTCATTTCCACTCAATTGGCTGGAATAATTTTGTGCCACCAAGTTTTTCTTTAGTGCTGTATTTAAGTGCAGTCTGGTCATTTATAAAGCTTTTTGTTACAGATTGCTGGGTAAGAAAATGTAGTCATTAGCAGGGGATGACATACAGTATCTGCTTCTTTTTGTTTTGGTAATTACACCCTGCTGCCTTGCAACCAACCTGACTTTAAGACCAACTCTGGTCTACAACAAATTGTAGGTATACTGCCATTACAGCTCGTCAACATGTCACTGTAACTATCTGTCACTGGAACTACATCCTCCTGAAAATGATTCATTTCACTGAACTTAAACCACACGTTTCGAAAAGCATTATGCATCTTCTCCCACATCAGACTTCAGTTCTTGAGAGGAGCAACTTTTGTTAAGAAGAAACAGTGCCATCATGAGGCCGTTCCCGAAATCTGCTCTCAGTACACTCAACAACCTGAGTGCCTGTGCAACACTACAGCTACACTCGGGTACATTTAGAGTTGTCGTTTGAGAAAGGCACTTTAGCCCAGCTTCCTTATCTACACATTATTCAGCACGTCGTGGGACTGGAGTACAAGAGACACAATCAAATTAAATGCTGTAAATGAGATCGTATGAGATATATTATCACAGTTCAGCAACTGAATGTTAAACTTTGATGCTTTTAGATGTTATTAAAAAAACAAACATTACTTCCACAATTGAAACATTAACTTCATTATTTCTGACATTACATTGTAAGACATTTTTAATATCAAGACTTAAAGAACCCATTGGGGAGAGTATTTTATCAGAAATATTACTTAGTGATTTACATTTTAACCTACCTACTTTCCCATTTTATGTTAGTCTTAAAATATTATTATTTAATATTTTTTCAGCTGAGCAATAGCTGAAAATATAGCTTTGGATCAGCACATCCAAAGTCATAACTTAAGTGAAAGCTTTACACTGTTTGTTAAACATTTCAGAGCAATGATTTTCTTTATGTTTATATCAGAACTTTATTGCTTTAGCTGCATTACTGTGATACATACATACCTACAAACATGCATAAATGAGACCAGAATGTCAGAATAACTTCAGCTTCTGGATGATGTACACAATGTCCTGTGTGTACTCATAAGGAGTGAGCAATGTCACACATTCCATACAGCATATGATGTAGGAGAGGTTTGTCACTCATAGGGGATCAGTGAGAACTCATGAATCATTAGAGATTAATTTATAGACTTCCATATTAGAAGTACAAAAATAATGCTCTATGCTCATTCTTTTGGGCTTAGTCAGTTATAGAAACTCTGAAAATAATCTGGAGTGGAACGGGAAGATTATCATAGAATCATCTTCCATAAGATTTCTTCCATCCTCTCTACAAGCAGATGGAAGCTTGAAAATGTAGAAGCATATTATTCAAAAGCCAGAAAATGCAGTTTGGCAAACTCTCCATTTCCTGAAGACAAGGCTTCCTATTTGTAATTATCTCAGCCTCATGTTGCAACCTTCCAGGGATCAGTGATGGATGCTTTGCCCTTATGTAATACAGAAGAGAAGTCAGCAGTAATTTGGTAAAAGTGAACATCTAAAGAGGCCAGAAGACAACTTAATCCTACCTATACACATTCCAAGCAAGTCTAATGATCTAGAATCTAGAGCTAGAATCTTTAGGATGTGAACATCTGTGTGGTACATCTATAGCAATATCCTCATTTGTTTCGAAACACTTTCCACCCCAGTTCTTTTGGAAATACCGTATCTTTGCTCCCAGTATGATCTGGAAGCAGTACTGCACTAACAGAACTTCAGAACTGGCATGAAAGCCAGCTTCATCTCAGAACCCTTGAGGAGAACTGTAGAAGGGCAATACAAAACTGGTTGTGTAGATGTCTCACCCTCTCTGCACATAACAGTACTGTTTACCACTACCTATCCAGTGAGGCAGTCTAATCTTTCAAGATTAAGAAGCCTGGAATAGTTTTTTTGCAGGTTATCCCTTTCTTGTACACTCATGATTGAATGAGAGAATCAGACAGGGATCCTAGTAGCTGGAAAGGATAAATAAGCTACTCAGTGAGAAAGCTGTAGCCTTAAGGTACTGGATGGTACAGCCTGAAGGACAATCGACAGGTACTCTTCATGGAAAGCCATTTTAACTGAGCTATCCTGTTAATTAGAAAAGATGAACCCAAAAAAAAAAGAGGGGAATTAACTAAGCAGAGAGACAAAATTGCTTAAGAAAGCCCTCAAGGAAGTAAGCAGCTCGCCCTATTTTCAGCAGATGAAATCCTAAACAGAAGGGCTTCAGTCCCCAGCTGAAAAGATTATCAAATATTCTTAAGTGTAACCTAGCAGAAATGCAGGAATTAGTTTGACTCAAGTGACAGTCTATGTCATAACAAACACACAGCAGAAAAGCTGCAAGATCAGAGCCCCCTGAATGGATATTCTCCAAAACAGCACATCAGATTTAAAGACAGACAAGGAACACATATGCCTTTAATTCAAGGCCAGTCTGGGTTTCCATATGCACTGACTGAGGAATCATAAACCAGATCAGAGTACATTAGCCTCTTTTACTGGGGTTCAGTTCTCAAGACTAAGTTCAGGAAGAAACAGAGAAAAACACCATGATACTCAAATGCTGCTGAACTTGCTGATGCCCTCCAATAACCCATTAATTTCCTTTTGAATAGGGTCTAGCCAACCTCTTTGAGTAATCCCTTTTTTCTGTCTACTAAGTGGATATGAACCTACCAAACCTTTCTGTTGTCTATGGGACAACCTCTTAGATGGACTATTGTATATTAACTATGTAGTCACTACCCTAAGTAGCTGCTATAATTTTAGTATCATGGAAGTGAGTTGAAACATTTCTGCAAATGCATAATCCGACCTACACTTGACACACATTTCATGATTTAAGAAATGAACAATTGAATATTCAGTTACCTACCCATTTTCAGTAGCACTTACTACATATGGCTGTTTCTCAAACTCTCTTGCTTTTGCCAAACAAGTTATAGAAGCAGTATGGCCAAAGAGAATTTCTCTAGATGAAATCTAGGAGAATAATAGAATGATTTATCTTAAACAATTTCTGAATACACTAAGGATATCTAAAATCAAGAGAATATTACTTTATGTATAATTGTCAATCTGCTTTATATTCTTATGTTCTTCAAGCATGTTTCTGGAATGCAGAAAGATGTGGATGAATTTTCATGCAGTTTGCATAAAGCTCAGTTTTTGTAATCACTGCATTCATCTTCTGAAAAATGTATGGAACATCAAACATTATAGAACAGGCAACTTGCAGGACATCTCTGGCCTTCACCTACAGCATGCACCAAAAGTGGCACTGTGAAGTAGAAACTGATAAACCAAAGCTCTCAAGCATGTGTTTCATATCATGTTTAAATAACCTCTCTGATTATCATCACTGCATGCAAAGGTTTTAATTGCAAAGTTAGCCTTATAAAAGTGCAAACATTCAGGCTGTGTTTGAGTACAAATCGGGCAACTAAATATAAAAAAAAATAGAACCATAGTTCCAGAAACTCAGAATAAAAAAAAAAAAAAAAACAAAAAAAAAACCAGGAACTGTTTTGAGTCTGTTCTATTCTCAGAGAAAAAAAATGAAATAAAGCAATAATTTGCATCTTAATTAAATTGAAAATAAAAGTTTCATCTTGCTGCTTCCATCTTGGTAGACAGATTTGGTTTTATAAATACATACTTTTTCTTTAAATGACATCACTCTCAGCAATTGATTTACAAAAGAAAAAAACCTTCACAAGAGAGGAATAATGATAATTGTATACATTTACTTGCTGTGCTTACCCAGAGCACACAATCTCAAATTATAATCCAGAGGATTTACTAATCTATGAAAAATTCCTCAAAATCTCAAAAAATGGGTTGCTCATATAGGCATTTCACTTTCTGCTCCAAGAGTTTCCTATAACAAATATCACACTATCTTTTAAAACTCATCTCAATAAGTACAAGTCTGGACAATCCTATTGCCAATAATAAAGGATAAAACTCCAGTCTGTCTTTTTGCCTAACTGTAGGCACAGTGGACACAAACCTGTAAGTCTGCTGAAAGATCCCAGAGACATATCTGTCCTTCTTGGCTTCCTGTGACTATGGTCTGCTGGTCATCTGTGATCATCACAGCAGTGATGCTGTGGGAGGGAGCTGCTCTCCCCCACACGGCCACAGCCGGTACCGACGTCTTCATGCCCAACACCTGAAAACAAACAAGTCATGATGATCCTAAGATTAAACATAGGAAAAAAATAACCTAAAAAAGGGGGGACATCTGGAAAGGGAAGCTGTAAAATATTGCTGTAAGAAGCTGATGTGGCATTGAAAAATTTTCTTGGTGTTGCCAACATCACACTAACAATTTCAGGGGTCAGTACTACCAGAATACTGAAACATCAGGAACAAGAGTTGTGTGCTGCCCCACACAGCCTGGCTTAGCTCTGATGGGCTCATGTTGCCCTCCCTAAATGTGGCTGGTGGAACACACAACGCCTCCCTGCTCCCTCCAACCAGCAGTGCTGCTCATTGGCAGCAGCAGCTAAGCTGGAGCAGAGGTGGCCCATGAGCAGGGTATCAATAAAGACTCTGTGATTTCTAGAAGGATAAGCCAAGAGAAAGACAATATGGCCAAAGGAGAGAACTGGTGGAGGGTCAGGGAAGAAGAGAAAAATGAGGCTCAAGATGGCAAACCACTATACACCCAACCATTCTGTGGCATCTCCAAGAGACAAAAACCAGAATAAAGGTGGCAGCAGAGTTGCAAGCTGAGAAACAGAGAATGAACAAACTTCCTCTGCTGCTCAAGACATGAGTCCCTTGTCCAAAAAATTTATCATCTAATAGATTTGTCTCTGCTGCAAAAAATTTACTTAATGAAGTTGTCCATTTGGCTGAGGGCAGTTTTGACTCCCACCAGCCAGGCAATAGACAGACAGACTGACAACAGCTGACAGATTGAACAATGTCAAAAGTGTTTGTATATGTCAACATGTTACTGTCAAAAGTCAGAACAAGAAGACATAGATTTTAAGCTGTTTCAGATTCATCATTGTCTAAGGTCACTTATATAAACAGATATGTAAATTGTTCTTGTCAAAATTATTGTATATCACCTTTCTTTTAATCCAGAAAGCAATAATAGAATTGAAGACAATACTTCAGAGCAACCAGTAAGCAAAAGTCACCTCTCAGAGAAGCTGTGCTCAAATTTGTGCTGCAGAATGAAGAGACACCAGAGCCCTTAGCAAATCCTTGGGAAAGATGTTCAAAATGAAACAAGATGCTACAGTAGTGCAGCTGGGAGAACTCAGTCAAAAAACACAACAGTAAAGCTGAACTTCTGTGAGGAGGGACAGGAAGTGGGCAGAACAAAATGCATGGCAGCCAGGAACAGTGAGTCAAAGGAAGTAACACAGGAATGATGAGAAGTGACAAGAAGAGTAGTTCCTGTGATAATTCAGAAAAGACCACAGGACAGAAAAGGAGAACAGAAGCAGCCTTTAAAGTTATGCTTAAAGAAACTGCAACCCAGCACAACAGCAGCTGAAAGCAGCGACAGGGACAAGAGGTATCTTCATGATTACTACTAAAAGCCTGAAGTGACACAGAACTAAAGGAATGGTCTTGCTTCCTGAAAAGAAAATGAGATAAAGGGCTCAGTTACTGAGAAAAAAGGCTGAAAAGACTGGTATGGCAGACTATCGAGGTCCTGCCATACAACCTTGACAGAATGCTGAGGGCAGAGGAAGAAGAATCCAAGAAAAACCTGAGGTCACGAGTTCATTAGGCTAAATCCCACTTAGTTTCACTTAAAAACTCTTTGTGGGTATATAAAAATAGCGAGATACGTTATCGTTCCCAGCATTAGAATCTGACTTTTAGAAAACATGTTTTTAGAATCTCCATTCATATGAAGTTGCTGGTGAAGACTGAAATCCTCTTCTCTTCCAGTTTATGCCCTGAAATAAAAGGGGTGGCTGCCAAAAGGGTTTAAGCCAAAACCTGAATCTTTAAAATGCATTTGCTTGCGTATCATATAGTCTTTTGTACTTGTACCATGGGAGCATTCAATTAGTGTAAAACACCATAAGGAAGCACAATTCAGGTTTGTACTGCATTGAATATTGAATATTAAATCATAAATTACATTTTTGTATACAGGAAGCATAGAATCAAGATCAATATTCTTAGTCAAAGACCTACTGCTGAGCAAATGATGAGGAACAGAGAACTCAAATCAACAGACGTTAAAAAGAAAACAAACTGATAGAATTTGCTAATGTGGAGATGATATATCTGCAGACCTTTTAGTTACTCATGAGTAACACGAATACAGAACTTCTGCTGCCGACAAAACACTGGTTGTAAGAGAATTAATTTAGACTAAAATGTTACAAGAATATTTTGTATGTTTTCCTTTGCATTACAACTGAAGACCAAGAAAAGGAAAGCAGAAGGTATATAAATTTTTGTATTAATAGAGTCCTTAACTTTTTTCTCCACTTGCTTCTTGGTTATTTGGATTAAGATATTTTGATGCACAAGCAGTTTGAATGAATCCTTTGCTTCTTAGTGTAGCATGACTTCACTAGAAATACAGCATATCTACATGGACACATTTTATCTGACAATACCTAGCTTTATCAAATTTGTTAGTGATACTGATGGCACCTAAAGCAAACTTTTTTGAAATAAAAGCAACAGATATTTACCAGAGTGTTCCTTTTTAAAAGGTAAAAGCTGTTTTCACAAAGTCAAATATTGCCCAAGGCAGATCAGAGGTGCATGTAGCTTATCAGCACGTGTCAAATTCCTCCAGCTCTGCCCACTCAAGCATGTCTGATTTGCAGTATTAACCCACAATTCAACTTGAAATCACGTTTCTCAGTCCTACTGCCCATTTCTCCCTGCTTACAGCCTAATAAGCTTATTTGTGCTGCCCTTATAAAAATACTGCTAAAGAGTGCTCTTTCATTACTGAGAAGTACCATTTTTAGTTAAAACCATACCAGCCCATCTCACCACTTACACATTCTGTCTCTAGGTCCTTTTTCACACTGAAACCACACCACAAACCTCTGTTAACTTGGAAAGTCATCCAAATTTTCACAGCTTCAAGGACTTTGGTAGTACTACTTTAGTAACTTTGGACCATTTGTGTAGTACTAAAGCTTAATTTGGAAAGCTAAGTACACCACCTCTTATTCTACAGGAGCCATGAGATATTTAAAAGTCTAATCCAAAGCTTTAAGAGGCCAGAAAGCCAAAGGTCTGACCTTGAATGGCTTACTAAGCACATATTTATGCAAAGGTCTTTTCCTCATCACTCAGCTTTTTTGACTAGGACTGGTCATGAACTGAGGAGAATGAAAAAGGTCAGATTATGCCACAAAGAACCAGTGCCATGATAACTTAACATATTATTTCCCCATATACATTAAGTGTATCTTGACTTGGCCTCCTCTACTGACCTTAAAACAAAACGAAACAATTGTTAGATTCTCTATTAGGCTCATCTCAGATCTTTCAATCCCTGCAACACAATTACTGCTTAACCTCAGGCACACATTCCTTCCCTGGGCCGTGTTTTCTCAAAACAAGAATTATAATCTTAAAGCCAGTGGCCTGGGAACATAAAGGGCTAGAATGGCAGAGTGGCTGAGGTCTCAGGAGCGTGCACACCCATGCACTCACACTGACCTGAAGTGAAAAATCTGGGCTCTGTTTTGCCCCCACTCAAGACTAAGGCACACATTCCCTATTGGTGCTTGCATTCCCAGTGCTTGTTCAAAAGCCTAAAGGAAACTGTACCGCATGAAACATCCTCAAGATGTTGAACTCAAGCTACAGTTGTAAGAATAACATTTCTTGATAGAGAAAATGCATACCCTGACCTTTCAATGAATTCATAAATAACACTTCTGATAAATACATATACCAAAGTCCATAAAATTAGGAGCTGAAGTCTCCCCAGGGACCCAATCTCAAACAGTTCACCTTATAAAAAGCTGGTTGTGACGAACTTCTTTCTCATGATTATAACCCATTAAAAAAACTACCAAATGCAAATTTATAGTTCATTTATAGAAGGAGAAAGACTTCTTACAACAAGCCATCATTTTACGAATAACAGTTAACCTGCCAAAACATTACTGAATTTATAGCCATACTTATTTCATGTTTCCTACACATTACAAGCTGCCAATAGAAAGTCACTTTCTTAGAAGTTAAATCTCTGGCAATCAATGCAGGCACAAAACAAAAATGCCCAGAAGTTTGCTTACAGTCCTGAAAATATTAAGGTATTAGCAAAACTCAGCAGTTTGCATTGGAGTCAGTAAGTTCCCTCCATGCACACCCCTTTATATTCATCCTTGTAGGAAAGGAAACATTGGGAAGTAAAATTTAGGCAGAGCCTACATTTCTTCATGACCACTTCTTATGGTTCTTGTGTTTCTAATTTATCCCATTCTCCTGTTCCTGCCTGTTCTTTGGTCTTATCTGATACAGTCTCTTACTTTCTGCACGAGAAAATAAAGTTCTATCAATATTGGTTTTACTCATACAAAAAAGCTAATAATTTTTCTTAAAAGTAGCTTTGCAGTCTACTGGTCCATTCTATCCTGCTTTCACAACTTTCTCTATTTTATGATGCAAATGTTGCATTCTTCTTAAGGATAGTGCACACCATCTCTGGTAATCCAGTTTAAGATGTGATGGGACTTCCCTCAAGACCTGTTGGGCTACACCCCAAAGGGCTGGAGTCAGTGCTGAGTGACACCCACACCTCCCTGGGGATGGGGCTGTCCTGCTCCTGCAGTCTAAGAGAGCAGGGCACTGGGACCAGGAATCGATACAACCCATTTTAACTAGCAAGAAGCACCTGGTAATACCTTGTTTGTATTTCTTGAACGAGTGACACAAGAAACACTTATTTCATTCCACACAATAATTCACCACAATCAGAAGGAGCACAGTAAGGGCAACACCATCTCCCAGCTGCTGATTACATCAAAGGTTTGCAGCACAAATTCAATTTTATGATGTTAATCTCAACCTGCCACTCAGAAATTTTCTCTGAGGGATATGATTTTTTTTCTCTGGATTTCATTTTAAGAATGATTTTCTTCTTCTACAATCAATAAAGATATGTTTTCATCAAAAGACTCTATCTTGGCAGAATTCAATTGGCCGTCTCAAAACCTTTTGGTGACACAATATTAATTAAGATAGTTTATGTTGCACCTAAGCTGGAAAATGGGTCAGTGAAAACATAGCAACTCGACATTTGTGCTTTTCATACTGTCATAAGATACAGTAAAACAATCTTCACTTCCTTGAAGTTCCTGTTTTGCCTCATAAACTGTTACATTACATTAAGCTCCCCAGAAAAATATCAGAAAATGCTTTTTTGTTAAGCAGATAAATCAAAAATGTGTCAAAAATTATAAATTTCCACTTTCTTCAACTGTCATTAAGGCTTCAACAACATTGCAGCTCTTTAAACACATTAGACAACAAATAATGCACGTGAGCCAGCAAACTTGGTTTTAAATCACATATATCAAGGACATAAAACAAATTTAATAAAAAAAATACTATGCAAGTGTGTGTGTGTGGCCACAGAAGATATCTTCTCTTAAGCAAAAAAAACCACATTTACTTTTACCATCTGAATATCCTATCAACTACAGGAATGGCATATCCAGGAAACTAAACCCTACTTAGGCACTATGCAGAACCACCTGCATGCGAGTTATTTGTCATTCCCAAAGCATCAAACATAGGAAAAGTATCACCTTAAGTCATGTCCAGTGGAGTTACTCACATCCAAATGGTGAAGTGCTTTGCTGCAGCAGACTTTCCATCAGGTTTTAGGACATTCACACATCAATTCTTACAGGAAAGCACATGTGACAGAAAGGTCTATCAGTCTCTGCAGAATGTAAGCTTTGATTTCTATGTAATTGCATCTTACTCAAAGATTTTACTCTCAGTTTTATACACATTCAGTCATGCCTGGGTTTATTGAAAGTAACAGTTTTCCCTGCAAGAAAGTGCTCCATCCTTATGTTAGTAAAGGGACAGCTCCTTACATTTTCTTAAGTATAAATTGCTTTTTGAGCAGAAACACATGATGCCCTTTAAAGAGTCAATAATCCCAACATAATCCCATATGAATCAATGGGCCTGCTATTGGTAATGTCATCTCCAAGTTCATGGCCTTCAGAACTTGAAAAGTGTACCGAGGAATAAACTTTGAGTCTGTATCAAAATATCCAACAGATGTAAGCAAATTCACTTGTAAACAACAAGAGCTTTGATTGACTTGCATCTTTATGAACAATCACAAATTCTGTAGTGAAATAGTCATAATTACAGAATTCATTTTTATTTACACTGTTTTCATACAAAAAAAATTCAATCTAGTCAAGTCAAGACACATGAAAGCTAAAAACAAAATTTACAAGAATCTCAAACTCATAGGCAGGGAATATGAATAAAAGTTTTAAGTCAATAATTTTGTTTTCCTTAAGTGACCTTGAATTCATTTAAGACAAAAAACCCTGTTGATCATAGAAAGGTGATGTTTTTGGTTCAGCCACACTGTACTCTGGGATGTTTAAATAACAAACAAAATTGGAATCAGATGGTAAAAATAAAACAACCAGAACATTTCATCAGCCCTTGTTTATTCAATTGTCATTTAATAATCATTAATCAGTGGTGTAAGCAATGGCATCATAATGAGGATTTCTAAACTCTGACAAACTACTTATTTTTCTATTTTACTCTTTACTCAATTAACAAACAGAACTCTCTGCAGTGTTCTTTGCTACAGGGTATGCAGCTGTTTAGTGTAAACAACTCTGAATGATTTGTTATACACACAGTCTAACCTGCTTAAGTAAAAAGACACTGTTTATTATGAAGCAGGATCAGAGTCCAAAACTTATTCAATGGACTGCAATGCATGGATTGCAGTTTTCTTTACAATGAGCATCAAATTCTAGCACTGAAAAGTTCCTAAATGAGAAAAACCTGTTATTGTCATGTAATCAATCCTAGTGACACAAACCTTTTCAGCAGACCTACCTCACCTCAACAGCCATTTCTGCAATGAGTAATCCCAAAAAAACCTCATAGTTCTTTACCACGGACATCACTGACACGTCGAAATTTCATGATATATTAAGATAACTACTACTATTCCTAGCACCAACTAGAAAAGCAATCATGACAGAAATGCCCCAAGACTCTAAGTGAGCCATCCTAATTAATTCCTCAACCCCACCCTCTAACCAGAAGTATTTGCAAGAGAAAATGGGACTGCTGAAAAAAAAAAAAAAGTTATTTGCTCTCCAATGCTTTGCATCTACCCAATACAGAATACTCAATAATGAATCATCAAAACAGCACAAAAGCATTTTCACACTTCAAGGAGCTAATATTTTGCACTCTATGCGTTCCCACATTATTAGTTTTCTCCAAGAAATCCATTGAACAGATACATGCCAAGGCAATTGATGGAATCTATGTTCTATATTCACAAAACTACCCTGAAAACAGAAGTCACAGTCATCTAACATCACATACCAGAGCTGAAAGTTACAAAGCTGATGCTAAAAGTGCAGACCATCAAAACCTACCAGAAACAGATGAAATTTGCCCAAGTAGGAAAGAATTAAGACTTCACCAGCTAAAAAGGCTTCTCACCCACCAAAACAGCTCTGGGGAAGCCGCTATTGCCAAACCTGACATGAGGAAGGGGAGCCACGGCCGCACAGGGCATCCCCAGCGGGATGAGGGGCAGCAGCCCCGGCAGGAAAGAGGGGACCGAGGGGCGGCTGCCGGGAGCTGCCCTTACCTCCAGCGGCTGCCAGGCACCCTGCTCGGCGCAGTGAGGCTGCTAAGGGGAAGGGGAGGCAGCCGGGACAGGCTTTATCCCGCTCGGGAGCGGCAACACCCGGCACGGGCGGCGCGGGCCGGATCCAGCTGG
Organism: Eopsaltria australis; assembly: GCA_034509425.1. Classification (NCBI taxonomy): domain Eukaryota; kingdom Metazoa; phylum Chordata; class Aves; order Passeriformes; family Petroicidae; genus Eopsaltria; species Eopsaltria australis. Next base: position 234,885 of record JAVTVJ010000121.1, read on the forward strand.
CGCTGCCCAGAGGCACCGCCGCCCTCAGCCCGGCGAGCTCCCACTGAGTGAAGGAGCTACCGCGGCTACTGCCTGCCCCGGCTGCTCGGAGCGAAACAGTGAAGGGGAAACACGGGCTGGACAAAAAGTACGTAGGGAGAAGCCGGACTGCAGGCGCTCCACAGCGCTGCCCTAACGGGGCCGCATCATCCCTGCCGCCGGACGGGCAGAGGGGCCCAGCCCGCCCCTCAGAGCTGCCCCGCGGAGCGATGAGGTACAGAAAGCTTCACCGCCCCTCGTCCTGCCTTAACTACAGTGAAAAGAGCATTTCCGCTGGCAGGAGGCGGGTGGAGCGTGATTTCCCGCAGTGTGGGACCAGCAGCAGCTGTAGGAGTTCGAGGGCCGTCACCCAGCGAGCTGCGTGCGCACCTGCTGCCATGAGGGCTGTGCATCGGCGAGGACGCGTCTGGTAAGTTCAGGTGTTTCTCTTTGAAAACAGTTCTTAAACGGCATTGAATGAATATCGTAAGAACGTGAAATGTGATGTGCGTTCATTGTTTTTCTTTTTTGTTCAAAGGTCAGTCCCAGGGAAGCCCAGGTCTGCAGGAGATTTTTGTGATGAGCGGAGCTGGACGGGTTGTGCAGTGTCCAGGTGAGTTCATCTTAACTGCAGAAATAGTCACAGTCACATCTAGGGCTGCGAACAACATCATGAGACTCATTATATATATAAAAAAAATCTATTCTCTGAAATTATGTCTTCCTTGATTTGTTTGCCTAAAATCCACAGGGAGTTGGAAGGATGTGAAAAGATTTAACTATATTTTTATTGTCTGTGGTTTTCCTATTTTAATACAATAAATGTACTAGCTAAAGTATGCAGTGTTTTTATTTTAGTATTACTGAATAGAGATTTACATGAAGACTATTTCCCCAAGATATCTGCTTTGACATAAATAATAATGTTCTCAAATGTGCTAATGGAATTACAGTCTGCATTAACAGGTTGCATTTTATAATGGTAAGTGAATGCAATAAATAAAGACAAAAGCATGTAAAGTTTGTAACTTGTTGGAACGTATTTCTTGCAAACTTTTTTCCTAGAGCTTCTGGAATTTAAACTTCAAAATATTTGTAATACAATAAAATAAAAAACTTTGAAGATGGGACTTCTTAAATTACTTTACCATATGAATCATTTTTGCCTAGACAAGTATAACTCCTGAAAATAGAGCTTTAATGTAAAGGGTGATATTTGATTAGACTGTATCAGGCCAAGTGTAGAACACTGAAACATGGTATCTTAAGTGAAAACTTACAAAGGTGCCTCTTTTCTGGGCTTTCTTGAGAAGATTTTAGTAATAATCATGTTGAAAGAAAAATGAGATGATACAAGTCAACTTACTTTAGGAACCTGAATACTATTTTTGTCAGAAAAGGTGAGCACTGGCCCTTTAAAGTCAATAGTGATAACTGGAACCTCAGCTAAAGTTTTTGTAGTCAAAAAATGCTATCAAGAAAGTGAAATAATTGTATGAGACCAGGTGACCTAATGGATAAACTAGATATTGCTTGTGCTTTTTGACACTTCATGTGAGTTGTGAATTCTGCCCGTGAACCTAAATAAATTATTTTGACAGCTTCTCCTTAATCATCGATACATGGAGGTTTCCATAACAAAAACTGTCACATACGTTTTAGCACAGTTTGACACAAAGGGAAGGTCACACCAAAGACCTTAATTGCATCTTATGCTCAGACAGGGTCACAAAACGGTGTGATTTCTCTTTTGTCTTTCAACATTGTATTTGTTGCCCTGGGAAAAGAAATCACTCCATGAAAGTGGTACACATTAATACCATAGAAATATGTTTCACAGAATTCTAGAAGGTTCTAAAACTGTAGAACCCTGGTTTGGGTTGGAAGGGACCCTAAAGACCATCCAGTTCCAAGCCCCTGTCATGGGCAAGGATGTCTTCCACTACACCAGGCTGCTCAGAGCCCCTTTCAACTGGGCCTGGAATCCTTCCAGGGATGGGGCATCCACAGCTTCTCTGGGCAGCCTCTTCCAGTGCTTCACCACCCTCACAGAAAAGAATTTCTTTATAATGTCCAATCTAAACCTTCCCTCATTCCCCCTTGTCCTGTCACCACATACCCTTGTCAAAAGTCCCTCTCCAGTTTCCTTGTAGGCCACCTTGAGGCAATCAATAGAAGACTTCTGCTGAAAATTGTAATGTTCACCTTCCACTGTTCTTTTAAAAATAAAGATTTGGTTCTGGAAACAAATTGTGTGACTTATTGATACCACAAGATTTTATTATGATGTTGAGGGTTTGGGAACTCTGCTGTAATTTCTCTTAAGAAACTAGAAAGGGGGATTTTGAAGCATTTTTCAAGAATAGGATCGAGGATTTTAGTTATAATACCAAAAATGAATTTGTGTTGAGTATGAGGGTGAGCCACTTACTGGAATCATTACTGCAACTTTTGCATGTTATCTCTGCAAGTGTTGATACGATGATTGGGTTTGCAGAACTCTGGTTTATCACTCCTCTTTTCCTATGAAATACTGCCTTGCTGTGTCCCTTTCTCAATATCGCTGTTTTAGTCATCTCATTATTTCCTTGAGCAAAGAGAATCGCTGAATAGTGTTATTATGCCATTGAGAAATCCCCTATAGGCCATAGCAGTAGTAGGAAAAGTAATCAGGCAAGGTTAAAAATTTGATCCTTTAATCATTTTATGGTGTTCAATATTTTTTCATGTAAACATTGTAATATTTTTTACATAAGTAAAAAAATACACATAGGCATTAAGTTAAAAATGTCATGGCAAAGACAAGATTCATAGAGGAAGATAAAATAGCAAAGATTAGGAATTCTTCTGTATTTCCGTAGTGTGTGGCTGTGGTTCTTGAGAGTTTTCTGAATCAAAGTTACAGGCATCAGTTGCTGGTTGTATTCCTTGGGCATTTTCTGAATCAAAGTTACAGGCATCAGTTGCTGGTTGTATTCCTTGGGCATTGCTTTCACAGGCTGTTACAGAAAGCTTGCATTCTCATTCTAGTTATTTTCTTAATTTCTGGTCTGCACACCACTTCATCTCATTTTATCCAAATATAATTCTTTGTAACAGAATGCATAAAATGAAGTTTTGCTTTGTAGAGTATTTTTCAGATTCTTTTGTTGGAGAAGTTTTATTTTGGCTTGATGACCTACTGCTTCATTCAGAAATGCAATGTTGCGCTGCAGATTTGAGTGTTCATCTACTTGGAGACACTGAGCAGCTAATTTGCCTATTAGTGGTTTACTTTTCCCATCTGTAATTTAATAAAAATTATATTTACTTCCGTTGTGGAAAACTTTTACAACTATTAATGAAAAGCACTTCAAAATTTTGAAAAAACCCTATATGAATGTGAGAAACTGGGTCTGTTTCTTATGATCTGGGGTTGTGTAGGTACTTGTACATTCATACTTATCACAAAAAATAGTCTTGTCTCACTATTTTATTAATCATTCAGACCACATATTAATTTCAGTCTCTGTTGTTATTATCAGCATCCAATAATTAATTTCTCTATTTTTCTTCTCTTCATCTTCTTTTAAAGATTTTTCCTTATTATCTGAATGGGCAGCAAAGCAATTTCAATAAACTGAAATATTTATCTGGCCTCAATTAGCAATCAAGGCATGTTTCTGAGATGAAAAAGAGCAATTAGTGGTTAACAACATTGTTGACAGATGTCACATACTGAAATATGAAACAGCATTAGCTTAGATTGCATTACAGGATAGTTGTCAAGTAATGAGAATTTATCGTATTATCTTATGTATAATGTGATGAAATATTGATGAAAAAATGTCACATTTCATGTCAATGGAGCTATTGTTTTGCAAAGATAAGCTATGGGTATGTTCACCATTGGCTAGACTTCAGGAGACTTGAGAATGCTGTTGATTAAACCAGAAAACCTTTATGAGAATGTAATTTCACAAATTGCTGTCAGATAAAAGGGAGAGATAATCCTGTCCTTGTTACACTGTGGAAATAAAGCCAGGCAGTGTTTGGTAATACAGAATTCAACCTCTTAATAGTTTTCTTACTGGATTTACAAGCTGTAGTTTTTGTTTGAGTTTTCCCCTGAAAATAATAAAACTGCAGACACTAGATCCAATAAAGGGGTAGTTTCACGTTATTAATTTTAAAGTCTGAGTAATAAGTACGTTTTTGCTTATTTATTGAAATTATCAAGGTCTGTGATACTCAATTTTAGCCACGAGAGGGAGCAAAGTGCGGACAGGGAGGAAGGTAAAACCTCAATTACTGCTGCTTTCTGCGCGGCCTGCAAAACCTGACTTGTTATTGTTGAATTGCAATTTAACGGCATTAGGAGCTCGTAGAAGTGACCTCCTTGTTTTGTCTTTCTCCTAAATATTTTTGAGGGCTTTTTCCTTGCTGTAATTCCTCACTTCACCCTTTTGCCTTGCAAGATTATATGTATAAAATGGATTTATTACTCATTCTTTGTGTTTTTCTGAGGGAAAGGGGGAAAATTGTAGGGGATTTTTTATAAAAAAACTTTTTCCCAATTTTAAAATTTCTCATTATAAGGATCATGACCGCAGCTTTTCCAGAACTCTTGATCCTGTAAGACTGTATATAGTTGTTTCTAAAGAGTTCCTTGCTTGATATTTCTCTGGGACATGAGAATCCAGGAGAAAGAGATTATCTATTGTTTTTCTACAGAAACGGGATAGGAAATATTTGGATTTCTTGTAGGTATGTATTTAATGTGGCTTTAGGATATAAAGTAATTTTTTTTAAAAGAAAAGGCTGAAAAAGCAGAGCTATTATAGATACTTTAAAAATAATAATTTAAGTGCCTTCTGTGTATTTAACAGATACAGGATATAAAGAGATCTCAGATTTTTTTATTTTTTACTATGGTTTCATGGCTTCTTATTAATACAAATGTTTTAAAGTGAGTTGAAGAGAGGATTGCAATCTTAAAAATATGGGTATGAAGCTGAAGTAGATTAAAAGCAATAATTGAGTGTCCCAGGAATGGAGGATTTTTGAAAGCATTAAGAAAAGGTATGTTAAATTTACAGCATGTGTAACTAATAGTAGACTTGTAAGATTAAGTGGGTTAACTGAGTTAGAAAAAATTCTGATAAATAGCTGAGTAATCAAACTCAAACTGTTTGTTTGCTTGGGGACTTTATTTTCATTTAAGAGTGAAGAGGAAGGAATTACTGACCCTTACCTAAATTTTTGGTAGGAGCTTTGTTCTACCACCTTTTTTCACATATAGAGTAATAGTACTGACACCAAGAGAGCTGTTTAGGTTCAAGCACTCCATTAAATCAAAAGTTCAAAGGGATATATGCATGCAAACATATGTGGAACAATGAAAAATGGCATCTGTTTGAGATATATATTTAGGACAAGATACAGAGGCCAAAGTAATAAATCTGGTGCACAAGATGAATAAAATTGAATTTTCTCAGGAAAAATAATTAAGGTACTTTTTCTATGGTATTAAGAAAAAATACCGTGTTTACTTCTTGGGTATGAATTTCAAAAAGTGAAAAAAGGGAAAATGTTTCTTCTTGTTGTCTCAAACTTTTCCAGTGTACTATGAAATACAGTTCTGTGTTTTAATAATTTCTTCTGTGAACTGTTTACTATGCTATGGTTTAATAGATCAGTAAGATCTGGAAACCCATGAAGTTCATTTGGAAATGCGAAATCATTGCTGCTTTCCAGAGCAAATCTGACATGAGCCACTAGGTGTCCCTAAATGTAAAATAAAAGTAGTCAAGAAGGTAGCTAAGAACACATGGAACAGCAATGAAAGAGACAGGAAAACATTTCCTTTCATAGGGAACAAACTGACAATCAGTTACTGAGCACAAATGTTTGATTTGGCCTCTGATGAGCTAAGTTTCTTTTGAAACTCAGTCCTTCTTAATTAATACAAGCGCAGTTTAATTTTTGTGTGACAGCAAGCGATTTTGCATAAATCATACCAATGGGTAGCGATGCTAACACCAAAATAAAAACTTTAGAAAAATCTTCGTTAACATAAAATTATTTATATAAAAAGATTTCTATTTCCTTGCATTATTTAAGTTGACTTTTTCTGAGCTGTGTTGCTGCACAAAGGAGTCAATGCTTTCTGGGCCATGTGAGGTTGTGGTCCAAATGACTGCAGCATTGAAGGACAGAGGTCGCAGTGGGGGCAGAACTGTACCCAGATTTAAGGACCATAATCAGAAGTGTGTGATCCTCTGCCCAGTTAGTGGAGTGGTACAATGACAGGTTTCTACATACTCAGTTTCTATTTATGCAAAATATTAAAAATGTTTATCTTTCTTTTCAATTCGTTCTTGATTAGAAGATCCAAAACCGTTTTGCAAATGCTAATTCCAACACTATTTTCCAAAGACATAAGTGGTAGTTTTCTGAGTCTTTTTGAAATTGAAGTCAAGGAAGGAGAGATGTGAAGTGACATGCAGAATTTGTATACAAACCCCCTAATATTAATAAATAAATAATCTGTTTATTTCTAAAGTTTGGGACCAAAATAAAATTACATGGTCTTCTCAATGCCTCTAAGTACTCAATCATGCAAAATTTAAAATTTGGGGCACTTATTTTTAGTTTGAATATCGCTTTTTCTTAATATAATAGCAAACCTGTGAGATAAGTCTATTTTTAGTCTAACAACCTACTAGCTCCTGTGACTATCACGAATATGATAGGTGGAATATGAATCGGTGACAGGTTCTTGTATTTTTGTTTGTGTTAAAACTTTAGAATTTTTTTATTGCTGTGACTTGACTTCACTGCAGTTTTTCAGATTAATAACAGATACTTCAGTAAAATTTATATTCTTGGTTTTTAATAACACATAACATTTTGAAGGAGGGCCCTTCATTTGTTCCCTCTTGGAAAAGGGTCAATGGAGTGCTTTGAACTCATTTATCAAGGTGATTCTTGCGGAGCCCAGAATACATCACCGATTATCCCTAACCATAGTTGTGCCCATCTTTTGGAGGCAAGGACAAAACTGATCTAATTTGTAGTTCCTATCTTCAATATTGCTCATGGTATTTCAGGGTCAGAAATCAACTGATTGATTTTCTGCTTGTCCTGTCACTTTGATGATGGATCTCTTGATAGCATATTTTGTTACAGAGTTCATTATTTCTATCTTTTATCACTTATGAAGTCTACTGAAAATTAGAGTATACACCTGGGAATGCAGAATCTATACTTCTGAAAGGTAGAAATTAACTGCCTGGGAGACTTTTTTTTTTTTTTTTTTTTCTTGCTTTGCTGGTTGAATTCCCGTTCACGGGTCTCAGATTTTTGTGTTGCTAGGATCACAATAATGATAATATAGCTATTTATCTTTGAATTTGGTCAGAAGAGGGTGTCATTTTTTCCTCATACTAGACAAAAATCTTCTCCCCCTAGTTCTCATTTTAAGCCAATGACTGACTTCAAGGGGAATGCAAAAAACTACTTCCTGACCTCAACTTCTCAGGTGACTGGCGTATCTCTTCATGTGCAAGCGTTAAGAAGGTTCTGAGGAATGTTGGTCAGCTGAAAAATTCATTCTCTGAATTAATTTGCAAAGGAGCAAATTTGCTTTCTCCTCAAGGGAAGAATTTCGGAAGAAAGATTTTAAATGCTTTTGTTCCAAGGTCATGAGTTCTTTAAAACTAAACATGGATCAGGGTAAAATTAGCAAAGAAAAGACGGCTTCCTGATGGTCTCAGACAAAAACATAGGGAATGCAAGGAGATTGTTCCTACACTCTGTATTTGTAATAACAATTGAAATTAGGATTTTTTTCTCTCAAAAGTGGTTTTTAAAAAATATTCTCTTCCATAACTGACATATCTTTAAACAACAATAAGTTGTGTTTGCATTTTCCTGTGAAAGTTGGGAGGTTGTCTTCCACATTTTTTTGCAATCAGTATTCAAATATGCTCTGTTTTCCTTTTGCAAAATCTTATATTAAAATCTACGAGTTCATGACCTTAGTTATTCCATTACAAGTATCCTGCAGAGTAGGAATTTCCTGCAAAGAACAATGTGTAGTTTAAATGCCAGGTAGGTGAAATGAGAGTGAAATCTCCTTGCTTTTGATGATTTAACTGAAAGATGGTGGCAAGCTTTAGTTTTCTAATATGTGCTGTATAGATTCATACAAAGGAAGAAGTTGAAAAAAGGCAGATTCTCATTAAAAAATAAGTTCACAAATGGCAGGAACCATATTCTCCTTATATCAGTTGAGAATTTGAATTGAAAAATACCTACATAGCTCTCATGGAAGCAGATCACTCAACAGTGTCAGGTACCAAATGACAAATCCTTAATAGCAGCATTGTACCTAATTACTCTCTTCTATAGAATAAAATGAAGTGAAACCATAAGCAGTTTTGAAATAGTTTAGTTAAAAAAAACAACATAAACAATTATATTTGCTTCTTTTTTTAAAATTTCTCTCAATTCTTATTTTTCATATAGATCTGTTATGTTGAGACCTTTTAACTGAAGTCAACATATAGGACTGAAGTGTTGTATCAGGCATTAATAATAGCTCTAATATGGAAAGGGGAAAACATTGGGGAAGACATGGCTGAGAAATAGGGTAAGTATTTTGTGGTGGTGCAGTATTTGAGGTACTGAAGCTCTCAGTTGGTGAAACATGGATTTTGTACTGCAGCTTCTACTCTTATGCCGTTTAGCCAAACACCATCTTGACAGTTTGTTCCAGCTCTGTGCTTTTCGCTACTCTTTTGTTAAATATATTAAATGCATTTTCTGAATGAAAGAGCATTTGCACATGCCTTGTTCCCAGTGACCATATGCCTGGGTTCAGGTATTCTGTGCATATTTCTTACTGTAAAATCATAACAACTTTCCTAATTTCTTATGTGAAAAACAGTCATGGCATCACAGTAATTTAAATTAACAACAACGGCCACTGTTGCATCTGTAATCCAAAGAGTCAAGGAAAAAATCAGGATTCCATAGGCTGAGCCCTGATATCTGAGAATGGTCATGGAAGAAAGGAAGAAGAGACGAGTTTGCACAGTTCCAGATGGATACAGAGATGCAGCTGTGTAACTTCATCCATGCTAAGGCTTACTGTGAACTCTACTTACTAAGCCTTACTAAGTAGAGATCAGGTTTTTGTTCCAAGTAAATATTTTTTTTCATGTGATCCAAATGTACCTTTGGGATCAGTGTCTTCTTCCTGTGTGTACCAGACTAGCTTTGTTAACTTCACTAGAACTCCACTGTTTGCATAAGGTGGAAACCTGTCTCCAAGATTATCAGACTGCTGTGGGAGACTTGTTCAGAAGAGAACTCAGAAGAGAGATATGCAAATGTATGAAGGTAAAACACAAGACCAAAATGTAATGTGTTAACAACTTCACATTATGGCACAGTAGCATGACCCTGAAACAACATAAGTACTTCTTATGACACTTGCATGGAGGGAAAAAAGCTACACACATCACATAAAGAGACTGTAGGCTTTCGTGACCTCCTGAACTAAATGTAATTCAGTGTCGCACTTAGTTTGACCTTGTGGGCTATGACAGAATCACAAGGAAGGAAACTCTCAATACCATCTAGTCCAGCATCCCTGCTTAAAACAGGGTCAGCACAAGCAGGTTGCTCAGGATTGGGTTCAGATTTGGGGTATGTCCAAGGGCAAAAAACCTCCACGTCCTTTCTGGACAACTATTTTAGTGTTAAACTACTCTCACAGTAAAAAAAGTTTTCTTATGTTCAGGTGCAACTATGAATTTCAGTTTGTGCCCCTGGCCTGTTTACCTGTTATTTGATAACAATCGTAAGAGTCAGTCTTATTTACACCTCTCATCAGGTTTTTATGAACATTGATTAAACCCACTTCATCTCCCTAAGTTTCTCACAGCCTGGCTAAACAATTTCAGCTCTCACCTGTATTTTGCGGTGGGCCATCATCCAGACCCAGTTTCTTGGATCTGCAGACAGCCACTCCTGAACTCCCCTCTGATCCAAGGACACTCCCCTACTTGAATTCAAGACCTCAGCTTTCAATTATAATATGATGAAGACTCAGAAATTTACAAAGTAAAATATTCCATGTCTGTGGACACATATATGCTGTTAACCACAATTAGAAGCCAAAAAAAAAAAACAAACAACAATCGCAATATAATCTGAACAAGCAGTCAAAAACACCACAGTTTTTGTAATAATTTCAGTGTTGTTGAGTATAATAATTTGAATATTTAAAATTTTTTAGCATTTTATGAGAATGTTTATTACCTTATGAAGTGCTACAACAGAATTAGAAATTAATTGAGTATAATAAAATTCAAATTTTTGTGCAATATTTATTTATACTATTTTATAAAATTACTCATGCTTAGCTATAGCACAAGAAGTGTTCTCTGTGGCTCTGCATTAAAAGAAAAAAGCATTAAACTTTCTATATTCCAAATTGGTTGCTTTGTAAGTATCAGAATCAAAGCTTAAGTGCTCCAAAAGTATGTTCTTAATAAAATAGTTGCACTGAGTTTGTTACTTCTGGAGAAGATGGCATTCAGAAATGTGTTTAGACTGGACACAGCTGCACACAGCAGATAGAAGCTGAGGAAATGAGGATAAGGAAACAGTTGTAATATTTCTCCTTTCTTCTTCCATGTCTGTGTGTAACGAGGGAGAAGCAATTTGTCATCCCTGCTCCATCAGTTGGTTGGCTTCCCTCCATGTGAGCCATGGGAGGAGCATGCTGCAAAAGTGAAACACACATGCAGTGAGGGAGCAGCAGCAGAAAAGTAATTTAATTCAAGCCAAACTATTTCTTTTCCTTGTGTACAAAAAAAACCCTGAATTTCAATGTGTGGTCTTTAAAATATTTTTCTACTGGAATGGAACTTCTCTCTGTAAAAGGTAGGTTTTTCTTATCAAGCTCCTTCATCCATGTGACAAGTATTTAGTACGTAGCTATAAAAAGTAACTTCAGGGAGTGGAGTTGTGCATTGCTCGTTTATGTTGATGAGAATATTTCTTGCAGTACTTCCTTCAAGGGAAGTATGTGAATTGTGCCCTCTCGCAGTGCAGTTGAATTGCTGCAGTGTTTGGGCTCCTCGTAGCTCAGCAGCATTAAGGCCCCTCACCATTTGTGTTGAAAGTGAAAGTTTCCTGGGCATGAGACGTGATGGAATTATTCAGGCTGACAGACATTCTGCAAATATGGTGCAGTTCCATAGAATTCTTAGGGATATTTAGGGAGAAATGAAAGCAAGAATAAGTAATAGGAAGGTACAGGAGATAAAACAAATGGAAAGGAAATTGGAAAACAATGGCAATCTCTAGGGAACCTTTACATTGTAAAGTTGTGTATTCATCATTTTGTTTTATTGGCAATTACTGGGTCCTAAGTATAGCAGTAAAATATATAATGTATACATGAATATATTCATAGAGCAGGTTTAATTATTAGGACTGCAGTGATTCATTCAAGTTAAACTGAACTGTGGTACATGTATTGACATGGGAGGGAAATGGAAAGAATATTAATTATTGTGTAAAAGTCTAAATTCATTGAACTTTATTAGTCAGACTCTTGATACAAAATTATGACCAGGTTAAATTTTCATACCTATGACTACCAGAATCACAATCCTATTAGCTTGGGAGCATTTTTCATTAATGGAAGAGATACCATAGTGTGGGACTTTAGGTTGTTGAGTAAAATCAGGATTTGAAATGTTCAGTTTTTATTTGGAAAGGTGTTTACTGAAATATGTCCTTTCTAACAGGCAGAATAAGTACACTGTAATAAAGGGTTCTTTGTATAATGATAGAAGTTATTTTAGATTATATCCAGTCAGTCAGTCAGTCTTTTGGGACTGTTATTGAGAAGAATTTAGAACTGGCATTATGAGGCGATGAATAATAAGTATAATACCCTTCCTGGACACCTGACCTCCATTCTGCCCTCTATATTTATTAAATTCCTGTAAAGTACAAAGAGTTTCCACATGTTTTCTTTCCCAAAGAATTCCAGTCAATCATATTATCTTCCCACAGTGATACTTTTTTAAGATTACTTATTTTCATTTTTGGTTGAGTTTTTTTATACCACATAAATCCCTTAGATTTTATTTTTCATAAAACATTTTGGAAAACAGTGTTAAGGTATTATCTGAAACTAATAATATGTTGTTTTGGTTTTTTTTAATATAGTGAAAAAAGGAAGGTTGGATAAAACAACTGGTAAGTCTGGTTCCCCCTTCAATTTCTGCTTTACATTTTTCTTTCTTAGGCATGGGGTTTTATATCACACTGAAGAATCATTTAAGCTTGGGACTACTTTGACGCTTTGGATCAACAGTGCAGTACAAAATAAATGTGGAAAGAATTATGCATATATTTTAAAGATCAAATTATCAACCAAAGTTGTGAGTTAAAATTTGTAATTTTAAGTTATGAAATGTTATCATCTCACAAACTAGTGATATTTAAAATCTATTTCCACTAAAACAAATTTTTACATAATTTGATGGCACATATTTGTGTCATTGGTCAACAGAAACTTTTTTTTAGATGAGGAGAGTACAGTACTTTAGCTTAGCCAGGGTGGGGAGAAGATGGTGTCAGAATTTTCCCAGTGAGGAAATACAGACAGGAGACACTGATGGACAGTTATAGAGATCAAGTGTATACCCTAGGCAGTAAATATAAGCTAAACCAAGCTGCCCAGCTCTACACAAATCTGTCTCCAGGACCAAGATTTAGCCATGGTGGAAAAGAAAGTCCAAACACAGCCAGAGGCTTCTCACACACAGGTAGACTGTACATCTAAGGCCTTCAAGACCTTTGTAATTACTAGTTCTCAGGAGAAGCTGATATACAATTGCCAGTAGATGTCTGGCTAATACATGTAAGCAAATTCAAATAGTTCAAAGTTATCTGTAGGGAAAGGTTACCTGAATGGACACAACTAGAACTGCTAGCTCTGCTAACAACAGGCTATGAAATATATGTACAAAGTATAGACTGAAAAGTCTTTTCTCTTTCATTGAAATCCCAATGCAATCAGAAAAATATTATAATGTTATATTTTGTTAGTACACAAGAGGTGATAATTTACAGAACGTGATTATCAAACAAAATAATTTGATAAAAGACAAGTAACTCTAATTTTCCTTTAGATGCTGTTGAAGTCTTGTTAATGCCATAAGTAATGGCAATAAAGTCTCAGTGGTGTATTCACTGATAATTGGTCATGTTTCCTACAATTCTGTAGGTGGTGAATGAGAGCAGTCTTGAAATGCCCACATTTCTCAAAACTCTGTGATTATCCTGTAGTTTATTTACTGCTTTGTGTAAGCTACTCTGCCCTGTTTTGGGTTGAAAGCTGAAGGTGTGAGCAGGTGGAAAAGGAATTTTCACAAAAATTGCATTATTTGCCTCCAGTTTTTGACAGCTAAAAGGTTGGAATAATGCAATAATGGCTTTGTAGAAACAAAACTTCTTATCTTTTAGCAAAACTGACAGTTCCTTTCCACTGCCAGGGTATTGTAATAATATTCACCCTTGACAGTGTTATTCTTCAAGGAGGTTACACATTCAATTATTTAAAAGGTAGAATATCTACATTTTCTTATTTGACACAACTCATGACATTTAAAGAGAGTGAATTAGTTGAAAAGCACTGAGGGGTAAGATTTAGATCCAGGGAAGAACCAAAGAGACCAAGGAACTACTGGAGAAATAGCTGTTTTAAAAAGCAGATGACAGGGTTTCAGGCAAGACTATAATGCAGGCAGTCCAAGATATTTTTTATTTTTCGTGCTAGAAAAGGAGCTGCAGAGATACCAGGTGATTAGGTTTGATCATCTGGTGTGGCACAAAGTAACATGAAGCTTTCAAATGGGAAATAAATTAGAGTTTAATATGAAAGAATACAACAATGGAACAGACTACCACTAAAATTGTGGGTTTAAGTTTCTGCCTTGTAATTTATGGTTTCATTTAATGGAGATACCTTTTTTGAGGGAGTTTGGTATTGTAGTGTTCATTTACATAGGTGCTCTCAATGGCTGAAGTTAAGCATTGTACTCAAACTTTGAGTTGCAAGTTCTCCCAACTCTAAAAAAGTTTTGTAACTACAAAAGAGTTTGCAAATTTTGTGCTTGGTTTGCCTCAGTTACATAGAATGTTGTTATGTGAACCATGCCTTGTTGAAGCCATTTCTCACAAATAAGTCACCAGACTTCTAAATTCATATTGACTTTGTCACATTTTTTCAGTATAAAAACAAAGTCATGTTTGAGAAGACTGGTGCATTGAGTTATAGAAAATAAATAGATAACATTGGCCGCTGTTGACTTTGGTTATTAAAAAAAAAATTTTCTGTGACATGATATCTTTAGTCCTTTAGTCAAATATTATAATTGGTCCTAATCAGTAAGATCTGCATCCAGGATGTACACAGCCAAAGCTTCTCCTTCACACCTTTTGTGAAGTGCAGTGTAATTTGATACAACCTATTCAGTGATCTATTGTAGACACTGACAGCTTCCCTTCAGCTCCCCGTGTTTGATTGACCTGTGGTAATACAGACAGCTCAAAAATTCTGGTCTTGGCTATGTCCTGTATACATATTTTGTGGCAGTAGTTGTATTAAAAAAATAAGTCTTTTTCTCAGTGATGTGTCAATGTTGATCCTTGTCTAGGATGCTGGAGGGTAGTGAAGGATGTGTTACATGCATACAAGCTAAAAAGCCATGTTCATTGAGATGATAGAATGCCTTTGGTGCCTTAGATTCCTATGTCAGGCCCTGCAGGATAGAGCTTTTCCTCTTTTTTTTTTTTTTCTTTTTTCTGTCAACGATATTTTCAAGCACTTTGAAATTTTTAAAATTTTATTCTTTTTGCTGATTAGGTTTGATTTTATGAATACTCACACTGTGCCTTTACAGAGGCATTTACAAAAATCTGTGAGTTCTTTTGGGACTGCATCTGAAACCCATTTTGCTGCTGCATCTATACACAGAACTCGATTCATTCACAAAGACTGAATTACATATTACAAGTCTATGGCCTTGCCTTAATTTGACATAAAAGCCCATTAACCAGTCCCCAATATTATCGTATCAATAAAAAGACAAAAAAAATTCACAGAAAAGGAGTGTGTACTGGTTACTTGTGAGAGCTGCCGGAGAGATTGATAAACAGTAAAAGCCTGTGTTTGGAAGCTGATCTTTAAAATACATTTAAGATTATGTTCTCTCCCACATGTCATGGGCAGAGGTTTTTCTGTCTTTTAGGATTGTTTTTTCACAATCCTATAACTAGTAAGAATTTCCTTGTTCAAATCTACCTATTTGACCCACACCTGTGAGAGGAGGTGTGTATGAAGTATGAGTTAAACCCTTGCTGGCATATGGCTGTGTTTTCAGCTTCTGGGAAGAACTAAAGTGGGGTTCAATGTGCTGGTTATTTGTTTTTCAGACACATCCAAAACGTATGTTGTTTTAAAAGTCCAAAATTTAAAAAGTACTACAATAGATAGAAGAGGAAGGGAGCCGTGCTGGGAACAAGACTTCATGTTGTAAGTAAAAGGGCATTCTTACCAATTGATTTTGTTGTATCTTTGCTGTATTTGTATACTGAAGAACAATTTAGTGCACGTGAGGTTGTGTACAGAGCACAAAAGCAGGGAAATAGTATCCAGCTCAGAGAAAAGGACTAGCTCTGGGGAACAGAACTAAAGTTAATTTTGCAAGCCACATGGCAGATCAAGGCCAGCAGTCAACAAGGGGAAGAATTTGTCTCCAAATTTAATTTCATATGATGTTTTAGAAATACAGGAATGAGACAATAAAGAACTCAAGCTGATCCCCAGGCAACCTGGGTTTTGTTCTCTCGATTTCATTATGAAGGACTCACATTTTATGCATTAATTTATCTACTTAACTGCCATTTTAGGTACTTTTTGTATCATTGACCCATACTGATTCTCACTTCTCTCTGCAGATCTTTGTCTACTTCCTTCCACTCTCCATCTTGTTATTCAGTTGTTCTTGTTCCCTTTTCTGTAGAGCCTTATGTACACCTCACTGGCCAGGAGGGTCCAAATACTTTTACACTGACTGACATTCTGAGGAAACCTGCTTTCAACTGTCACTTCCAAAGCAGTTAAACCCAATAAATATAATCCCATTAGATTCTGAGTTAGTACATCAGTCTCCACCATTTTTGGTCCCTCCTTTTTCCCCGCACAAGTCTTTCTCTGTCATCACATCCTTATTGTGGAAACATAAATTCTATTCTTGAGGTCTACAGATAGTTGAAATATTTATATAGAATTAACCATTTCATTTGCTTTTGCTATTTTTATGAAGAACGTCTTTTTTACAATTTTGGTTTTTTCTAGTCCAAGTATTTTAATATTTTGTTGAAAGAATGAGTTGTTTTGCATAATTTTTCCATACTTTCTGATTATCAAAACAGATAAATGTATTTTGATTGTATGCTGAAACTGACATTTTGATTGAAATAACTCACTCTTCCGTAATTTCATTTTATTCTGTATTAAAAATGGAATTTCTAAAAACTTGTCCAATTTTCCTTCCTGGTTATTTCACCTAATATACAATGTTCTTAATCTCCCTTTAGGGCCTTATCTTCATCACAGGTTATTTTCTGAAGATACTCATTGATTTGAGAATATTCTTTTGGTTTCATGCAACTGATATCTTGACAACTGTAGCAAACTGCTGTCTTGCTTAGCTAGAGACTCTGAGTAGCTGAAGAACCTATTAGGTCAACATATGTACCTTCTTTCCATGCCGTTTTCTGCATAGATACAATGGCATATCATGGAAGTCATCAAAAATTCTGACTTCTGACCACGTCAAACTAATCTTAATCTGGGGCTAATTCCTCCCCAGCTCGCTGGTCACCAAACTCCTCCAGCAGACTGTTCAGAGCCACAGCCTAAATTATCCAAAGAGGAGCATCATGTCTGGCTTTGAAAATGTTAAGGGAAGTTACTACCAATAGCTGGCCTTTTCAAACACCATTCTTATACTACAGCTTTTACTTGTAGAGAAGATAGTCATGTTTCAGTGTAGAGGAATCATTGGTTTATGATAATACTCTGTTAGCATGATTATTTCTGAACTTTACTAATTTAGACATAGTAAACCATTCTGTAAACCATTGGGCATCGATTGGATGAGAGTGTAAAAATTTCTCAGGAAGCAGCCCAATTAAATTTCAGCACTTGCCCTGTCTGTTACGTTTCAGGCAGGAGGCAATTAAAAAATATTTTAAAGTGAGTGTGTGTAACCTGACCTCTAAATTTTCCTGAGGAATGTGTTATACTATTATTTAAAACACTTGATTTGAGCTTGTTTAAATGCATTTCATCTCTACTATATGTAAATGAGTGTTTCATGCCATCATTAAAAAATGACCAATTTATTAGGATCATTTTCTTCATTAGCAGTGTACTAATTACCAAAGAATACTAAACCACTTTTGTGGCAATTGCATTACGAGGTTGCTGTAGCTCCATCTGCTGCCTACTCATCTATACAACACAGCAGACTTTGAAAAGGGATTATAAACAAGCATTTACAAATATATTTGACTAGATTTTGATAAGTATACTATAGTTCATTATCTTAAGGACTCTCACTCCAACTCTGCCAGTAAAACTGTTCCATTACACGCAGATATTACCAGTTTGCATTTTAAAAGTTGCATATTGCCTAACCTTTCAATCTGCAGTTTCACTGTTCAGTTGTCAGTTTTAAAGTTGGGGTCCAAAAATACTAGAAGATAAAAATTTGCAATTGGTCTTCACTAACGTATTTGTAAAGAGAAAAGCTGAATAAAATAAAAAATATATCTGTTCAATTACGTAAAGCAAGTACAGCAGAAAATTAGACATTGATGCAGGATGGTTTTTGAGAGCGGTGTGATGAGTTAAGGAGCTGTCTCCGAGGTGGCACCCTTTACCATTCTCTGATTTCATTTGTTCTTTTCCTGATGACTTTAAGTGCACAGTAATACTCTGTGGTACCCCACACAAATAAGTTGAAGATGAGTTTTACTACTTAAAGTTAATGGAGATTAGTTACAATGAGTCACAGTAGAGACACCAATACCTGCTTTATTATAATATTTGTATTTGGAGAACTGATCCATAATGGGAAACATTTGATTTTAAATTCTGGTAAAATTTGATTTTAAATTCTTGCAAAATAAGGTTGTGGTATGGTATTCTTTTGATCATAAATAGCTAGTAATAAAATGCATGTATCCTGTAATTACAATAAAACAGAGTCTGGATCTGCAACTTTTGAAGTTGGGAGTTATTTTCCCATTGTTTCAGCAGAACTGTCCTCATCATTTTGTAAGGGCAATCCTGAACAATAAGACTTGAGATTTGGCTTGTTCAGTCTAACATTTGTGTTTGTCCTGCTAGTTTGTATTTTACAAGTCTACTGAAAAACCCCCACCTCTGTATCTGCTGTAAGAAGATAATAATAAGTTGTTGTTATTATTACAGATTGCTGAGCAGTTGAGATTACATTTTCAGTTTAATGATTTCTGTATGCATTCTTTATAGTGAAATCTGTGCTGATGGAAAGGGCTTCATTATAGAGCTGTGGAAGAAAGGCTTGCTCTGGGATAGCATTTTAGGAGTTTTATGGATTCCCCTTGCTACTGTGGAATATGCAACAGATGTAAGTTGACTTTCTGTGGAAATATAAAACACTGAGTAAAATCCAATAAATTTCCCATTCTTGGACTCCCCAAATACTGTAACAGCATTTGTGATCACTGCATATTTCTAACTCCTTTGCTTCAGTTGTAATAGTAAGGCATAATGTACATGTGGCTCTCAAAGTGACAAGTCTTATACCATACACCCTGGAGAAATGGCTCAGATACTGGGCCAGGTATAATACAGAAAGTGAGTTAGGGTTCATCAGCACTCAGGATTGATCAGGGAGGCAGGGATGATTTGGTTTACATGGTTAGAGTAACAGAATTTTCCATCAAGTTCCATGGTCTGCCTCTTCATTTTGTGACCTTGGGTAAATCTCTATTAAAATGGGGAAAATACTGTTGTTCTCTTTCTCATGGGAATTGGCCATTGTCTCAAAGAGGGAAATACAAAAGTGCCCTGTGGTGCTACAGAAGTGAGGGCATAGAGAAAAATGAGTGGGGAAATTGGATCAATAAAAGAGTTACAAATCCACCATAGTCACTTGACCACCAGAATGACTATACCTGCTCTCAGTAGGGTATAAAATAAAGAAAAAAGGTTTCTGGGAGTGTCGAAATACTGAAGCAAACTGCAATTGCTGCAAAATTTTCTAGATTTGGAGAAGGTAAGAGGTACCTCATTGTAATAATCCACAATTCCCCCAATCATAAATATGTTTTCCTATGCATAGTCCATGGAGGCTATTTTTTAAAGAAGTAACTGAATAAGAGCAGATGAATTTAATCTTTGCAAATAAAAATTGTTTGCCTTCTTTAATTGTTTTAAACATAAGAAAGAAGATGGGGTAAAGGTAAGAAAATCAGAAAATAGCTTCATGCAGTGAGTCTCATCAGACTCTATAACCATTTCCTTACAGGAACTAATAAATATTAATATATACATTGAACTGACATTTCAATGATTCTTCTCAGAAAATGGAAGCAGAGCAAGAAAGTAATTCCTGCTTAAATTAGAAGTTGCTCTGTACCACAGCTGCCAAGTGCCATTTCAAGCCCCAGGGCAAGTTGTTCTGCTCTGCTGCCCAAGCTGTTGCTGAGTTACAACTTGCTGACACAGAGGTTGTGGCTTACTTGTAAATACTGGAACTTTAAACAAACAAAGATACAAGATAAGAGATTGTTTCTTAATTTCTTCAGGTACTCTAAACCTTCATTTATAATTAGTCCACTGTGGAACATACTAGTTATTTATCCTCCTGGTCTTAACCCTGTGATTCTGTTCTGGGCTATATAACTCAGAAATAACCTACAAGGGTGCATTACTTTAGAAACTCTTTTTGGGCTTGGTTATTAACTTGGATGGATTGTTTCAGTCGTGCTAGGTTGTACTTGTTTCACACCAGTTCAAAGGGAACCTGGAAAATCACAGTTGGTAAGAATAATTTTCAATATTCATATTTGTTGTGTCTTAGTCATCTGGCAGCCTTAATGTGTATTTGTCTGTATTGTCATGCAGATGTTACATTTTGAATTTGATGACTGAGAAAACTTGAAGTTCTAACTAGTACATAAACAAAAGCAGGAAAATACTAAGATGGTATTATAAAGGAACTCCTATTTACTTAGGGGAATCTTCATTCAGTAAAAAGTGGATAATGCTATAAATCCTGCCCAGGTAATTTCCATAACCTGTTTTTCCTAGGAAGGCCCAGGTTCCTGGTGGAGATTGCATTCTGAAGTAATAAAAAATGGAAGTGAGATTCAAGGCACAAAAACACCAACTTCTCATGAGATCTTACTAGATATCTACTTCGCATTACCATTTGGTGAGTTACAGACTAAGGTCCAGCATTCCAGCCATTCTATTTCTCTCTAAGTTCCTGAAATACAACAACAAATAGCAAATTTTTCTATAGAATCCTAAACGCCTGTTCATTACTGGAACATTTACACAATGTTCCATTGTGTAACATTTACACAATGTTCATTGATACCAGTAATTGTTACTGGTAAGTAAGAACCACATCCCACAAGGAGCTGGATGAGCAGTTTCAGTAGCTCATGGTGATTGATCCACATGTGGATTGCAGAGCTAAAGAAGGAAGTACCTCCTTAAGGGTCAGCACTAGAGCCTGTGTGGTACAGCTCTGCAGCGTATCAGCCTGACCAATGCACAGTGTAAGTTTTAATTAAATCCAGGCCCTAACAGCATTTTTCACCTTCTTAGCAATGATTGTCTGCCTTTATTTTTAGTCTCTGTCAAGATGGAAACTATTTATATGTATATGAATGTAGGGTATATGAAGGTAGAAAAGCGAAACAGAACTTCACATAATACATCACCACACACTGCTTCGATATAGTACAAAGAGATTGACTTTACTAAGATTATCAATGCATCTATATGACATGGTCTATCTCCAAATAAGGTCACAAACATAATTTAGCTTAACAATTTAGCTTAAATTTTACTCTTAAAATAGTCTACAGAACTGTGTCTAAAAAGATTAGTCCTAAAATTTATCCAAGAATGAAGTAAAAAAAAGTGAAGAAGTGTGAAAAAGAAACTATATGAAAAGGAGGACTAGAAGTTATACCAAGAATATCCTCTTTGACTGTCTAATGTTTTTTTTAAATGCATTGTCTTTGACTAACCTTGGTAAATTTTTTAGGAGTGTAGTCTGCATGACTACACTGCTGTTAATACATCAGGTGGAATGCATATCTTTGCACACAGTGACTGTGGACTATTTTGGTTTCTTATAAGCTACAAAAGGGCCTACTATTTTTTTTATTTTTTTAACCAAAATTACTTCTTTACTACTTGGCCAATAAAATTTCAAAAGGTAACCTCTGCCCTGGTTGCATTCTGGGTTTTGTTTGCTTTGCTTTTTTAGTATATTGGATTAGCAGAATGTTTTATGTCCTTACATAGTTCTCATATCTAGAAACCTAGCATAAATATGGTATAGGAACTCAAATTTTGTGTTTACAAGATGTAAATTCAGATTGTTGGTGATTTCAGGCTGCTCTTTGGAGAGAGTGTTGGGTTGTATATTGAAGCTTGTATTCTGATTCCAAACAAGTATATTTGAAAGTGTTCCAAAGACAGGCCTTGGGACTGTAGTCACAGAGCACTGTGGAAATCCTGTAGAGGTCACTCTTATGCTGTACTTTTCTTCATAGAGGAAAGAATTCAAAAGCATTGTGTCTTGGTTATTGAGAAAGCCAGGCTTATCGTCTACCTGGGGTTTGACAAGGCCACTTTCAGTGCTTATCCTATTGAATGACTCAGCTTAGCTGTGAGCACCTGAGAATCTCTCCTTGATTATTGGAATCAGTACAGCCTCTTTATTATGACAAATTACACTGGAAAGGTAGACGACTGCAGTTACTTTTGGCAATTCCTGAAAGATGTTCATTTGAGAATGCCAGATGATGGGCAGAAATATTCTTCCATGCTGCTTTAATAGTATGACTTCATTTGGGTTTGAAGCCCTACGTGTAGTAACATGCAAATGCGTTCTCATCAGTAGTTCAGTGCCTTTTCTGGAAGTATCATCTAATAGATGTCAGTTGTGGTTGCAATAAAGTTGACATTTCACTGTTGCCAGCTACACTGAGCTCCATTACAAGGCTGCTAAGTAAAATGAGGACCTACTGTATTTAAAATTCTGCTAGCACAATCACAGTAATAAAATACTGACTTTATATAAACACTACAGCTGAATTACAAACATATTTCATGTCTCTGAAAGACAAGTTTTTTAAAGGGTAATCAGGGGTTTATGAAATACGATAATTTTCCTTCAAATTTATTTGGTCTTCCTTGTAAGAGATGTCAGATGAAAATTTAAGGGACATGTCTTATTTTTTTCCTTGAATTCAGCATTAGAGATATGTAGCTTGCTCCTTAACATTATTATAACCTACATAAAGAGTATAAGATAAAGAAATTAAAGATAATTTTACTGAAGTAATTGATAATAGCTGTAATTTGGAAAATCGTTTGTGTGTCTTGGAAGCTAAGATGTCATTTTGCCAAGTAGCCTACTGAAAGTCAACAGAACTTTTACCTCATTTATAATTTTGGAAAAAACCACGCAGAACTCACTTCGTGAGCTTGGTTTAAATTCAACTCATTATCTCATTTTTCATATACTTTAATTAGCAAATGAAGTAACAAGAACAAAGTAGCAATGATGAGATTAATCCCTCTTTCTGCATTAGTCACCATAATAGTGCACTGATACACCAAGGGATTAGCAAATGAGAAAATTAATTGTTCTGATACAGCTTTGATCAGCAAAAACCAAGGTCCTGAAAAAGCATAATAGACTGATTGGAAAAACTCATGCATCAAATTATGGAATTCTAAGTACAGACCATTTTAGTTGGTGTAATAATTCACATATACTTACAATCTAAAAGTTTGCATTAACATATACAGTAGGAAAACCAAAAGATCCTGTTTTCCAAAGTATTACCTTTATCTTTAGCATGTTTCATGAGAGTGTTGTATTCACTTTGAGCAAAAGATATGACATAAATTTCTGGCAGCTTACATAGTGCTGGTAAAGAGTGTGATTGAAAATAAATTGTAACCAAATACATAACCAAAACTTTAAAAACAGAAAAAAGAGATAGGGACACAACTTCTTCTCACCATCATGGAAGAAAATTTCCCCACAATCGGGGTCAGATCATGAACCCTTTTCTCTCACTAAAGCTAATAGGATGATTTATAGAGCAAAATATCCTGCAGGAAATCAGTTTGTTCCTCCAGTTGCAGATGAGACTTGTCACGTTTCTACCAAGAGGCTAGAACTTAAAAAAAAAAAAGTCAGTTCTAAGCCAATAGCATGTGAAATTACAGTAGAGTCTGATTCCCTACATAAAGCACACACACAAAAACCCCCACAGAACCAAAGTCCAATCAAACAAGAAAACCCAGATCTCAGAATGCTGTGCATGCACCCATAAGAAAAACATGGCAAGTTGGACTGGAAAATTTAAAAGACCAATTTTCTTCCCAATCCAGAAATAGGTAATTTTTTAAACTGTAACATGAACTTTGTATAACAAGAAAGTAACTGGTTTTGGCCTCTCAAAGTTTTTAGAGTAACAATCAAAATATCATCTTGCAACTCTTTCTGCTGTTCTTGTAATAAGTGGTTTAATCATTATAATGTTTGCAATTGATTTGATAATTCACCATTACTACAGATTTAATTAATTAAGATAATTAATTTTATTGTACTTCCTCTTTTAGAAGTAAAATGGGCTGAAAGATTTCTAGCAGCTTTTTCCTTCTCTACAGATACCCACACAGATACAGATGGCAGAGACTGGCACAGAAGGACACCCCTCCAACATACAAGACATTCATATCAAGATGCTAATGACAGTCAGTCATCTGTGGAAAGTGGGTTCAGCATACAAGAAAATATACTCAGGTATATTTTCACACATCAGACATGTGTGGTATCATTTGTTGATATTTAATTTTTTTAAAATATCTGAATGTCAGCATTATACATATAAAATTATTTTAAGCAAGAATGTGACTGAAAGTTTCTTAAACTTCTAAAGAAAATGCAGGTATTTATTAGCTTTTCTATGTTCTTTTATGGCAAATACATGTGCATCTGTCCTGTTCTCACTTCTGGGCCTGTATCTACATAGGGTTCAGCTATTCCATAGTGACTTTCTGAAACGAAGGCAAGCAACTCCCAACATGATTTGAGTGTTGTACCTGACATGATTTGGGTGTTGTAACTGTTTGATTTCACCTGGAAAGCAGGAAAGACATTTGATTCCATTTTTTAAGCTAATATATTTGCCTAGACAGGCTACCTCAATTTCTGGAAATCTTCCAGCAGAGAAATAATACTTTCTATCTAGTTGTTTTGAACAAACAAGAATGCAGTGGGGGGAAAGATAATTGCTGTCTTTCTGCTTCCCTGAGTGTGGAAAATGATGATGCCTAATGGTGGAAGGGGCCAGGAATAAGGTGGCAACAACTGTATTATATTTCTGCCATCACCTTCTGCTGAGTGGAGTTGAATGCTCAGGAGGGAGCCCAGTCAGCCTCTAAGAACACCACTCAGCAGTGGTCTCTGAGCAGAGAGCTTTCTCTGTGTTGGAATAATCACTTCTCTTCCCTTCTTTTGAAAGGCAAACTGGGGGGATAAAAAGTTCCCTCTACTTTTCATTTTGGCTTTTATAGCAGCTGTCACAGACTGTATTACATTTCATTCATGGTGTCTTTTATCTATAGCAGTGCAGGAAGGACACTGTGAGCAGCTGACACTCCAAAAGGTGTTTTGTCTTGATGAGAGCTAGAACTGGCTCTTGGGAAAGGCAGCAAGAATATTTGGTGTGTCAAGCAATTGGCTCATGTTTAAATCGTGCCTAACACCAGTGGTACTAGAAAATCAGCGCAAACACAAGAGAAAATACAATAAAAACTATTACATTATTAAGTTATGTATTCTCTGAGGCAGTAGCATCTTGATGCACTTAAATGACCTTTTCATGTACTCTAAAAAAGCAGGGTCCTGGTGCATGTAACTTCAACAGGAAATTAGGAAATAAACGAGTCTGCAGAAAGCTCAAGCGCAGGGATGCAGTTGGGCAGAGACTGCACATGGACAAGGTGCCACAGCATCGCTTGGGTGCCTGTCAGCCTCAGCCTGTTTACATTTCCTCGTCAGTCCTGGCAGGGTATTTACAGAGAAGTACAAGTGCTTCCTTAGGGTGAGATCTGTCAGTAATGGCAACATTCAAGAGCTGTTTCTCTGTATTTTTCTAAGCACATGTCCAGTCATTAGCATATCATCTGTGCTGACGTGTCATTTTCAACAGAGATCTGAGCCTCTGAGCAGATTAAGCTAAACTGAAAGAAGTTAACCCAATCTGACTGTGGAATTCTTTCCTTTACCTCTTTGCACGAAATAATTTTATTGAAATTAAATGAACCTTTATAGTACTAAATTGAGGGCCAACACTAAACTACAAGATATTATTTTTAGATGTAAAGTTCTTTTATCTATTAATAGGTATTTTCAAAGATTCTGAGCAGAAATATGGTTGTTTGAAGCTTAGAGATGTGTATTTATTCCAAATAACTGCATTTGTACTAAAAATCTGAAAAATTAGGGAAGTAGATGAGACTATTTGTTTTTAAATAGGTGTATTAAACACCAAAATCAACTGTCCTGTAAATATTTAAGTATTAATGTGTTCAAAATTTCTTCCTTAAGTTTTTTTTTTTAGACTGATATTTATTTTGCAGTTTTTTGGTTATATACATAAGTGGTGTTTATGGCTGTTGACTTTAGGTGGAGACTGATGACTAATTAAGTGTAACTGAATAACTTTTTCCATAAACCAAAAACTCACTAAATCAAAATTTGTAGGATGTGGTAAAGGATTAAGTGACCTCTTATTTTCTCCTAGAGGCTTAAAAAAAAAAAAAAAAAAGAGGGAGAAGGGGAAAATACTAGCGAAAAAACTCCAAAACCCACAAATCATCTGAGTTTTTCTCCAAATAATGTAATTAGTGAACAAATCACTGTGAATTTTTAAAAACTAGCAATGAAGCATTTATTTTATGCTTCATTCCAACTCGCCATAGTAGCCATGGAATAAACCAGTTGGTTCACAGTATCAATAAATGTTGATATCCAGTGCTGAATGCTGCTACTTGCAGAAATAATGATTTCATGGTTAAGCTCGGTGGTACCACTGAGGTAGAAATAATGCTTCTGTATGTCCAGAATAGCCAGATATGTAGAGATATACCTGTCAATCATAAACTAAAGTGAACAGCATAAAATTGATTGGGAGCATTTCCAAAACAAGCAAAGTGGAACAAATACTTCTTCTAAAAAACAACCAACTAACCCCAAAACCTAAGGAAGCACAGCAACATGGACAAGGATCTTTCTTTTAAAAAGAATACTGTTTTGTCCTGTGACACTTGTTTTCTCTGTAGAACTGTAAATAGATCATGGAACAAGGAGAAAAAAATTTGAATACAATTTTAAAAAACCCTAAAAATCCATTATTTAAATGGATAATAAATTGTACATATTTATTTCTTTCTACCTACATGGGCCAGATGAGTAGATGTCACACATGCATACGTAGGAGAAGAAGGAGGGGTATGCTGCCCACAAAACTATGCTAGACCTACATAGATTTTATTGACAAATTTGGGGTTGAGTAGCTTTTTCTAAAGTGTTTGGCTTTAACAGTCCTTCCTCTTTTCTAATGGTTTGGGTGACTGTAACTGCTGTGTTAAAAGCAGATATATTACTAAAATTGGACTTCAAGACCTGCAGCCACCAGCAATGTTGATTTTAATGTAATATTTATTAAACTGATATTAATTAAAACAGTGATCTGTAACAGTTAAATGCATATTTATTTTCAAATGGTTGAAAATTGAAAAAAGCTTCAATGTGATAGTCTTAGAAGTTTCTTAATGCTTGAAACATCATGAGCATTAAATGGCCTCTTGAAAATGTAATTAATCTCTCCTGGTTTTCCATACAGAGAGGAATAAACAGTTGCTGAGGTCTAAATTAATTTGAAGTGATCAGTTTACAGGCATTTTTCTAGTAATCTGTTTCATTATTCGTGCCTAGATAACAGAAAAAATGATAGGCAAGCATAAAATTATTTCTAAACCATGAAAATTTCCACCTCTACCTCTTGACTACAGGTTATGAACTCCTTAAACTAAAGCCATATTTCCATACATAGCCATCTGTTGAAACAGATAATGTTTGAACATGTAAGTTTGTTTTCTATTGTGATCATTCAAAGGGCAATTCCTCAAAGTTAAATTAGTGAATAGGGAAGCATAACTGATTTTCTATAACGTGTTATTGCTTCATATTTACTGCCAAAAGGAAAAAAGGTGCAAAAGAAAAGAAAGAGGCATGTAGCAAAATATGTCTATCACATGCAAGCCTTTTGGCTGTGAACATCTCCTGATTCCCAGCTTTTAGAATTGGCAGATTATTTTCAAAATATAAAAAAAATTGACATCGTAATTAGTGATGGGTGGTTTTGCATTTAATTATTATTCATAGGCTGTTCTCTAAACTGAAAGTAGTTTAACTCATGTAATACTTGTGTGTTCCAAAGGCAGACAAAAGGACTGTTTACATCAAAACCCATGAACCCAGAGACTTCCCTGACTCTGAACTATTTTCACATGTTAAAGAGCATTCCTCTAAGCTCCTTGGCTTCTTGGACAGCTTTGTTCTGCTTGAGTTACAGAAAGCAGTGTGGATAGGAAGGTATTCAGCTTTAGGTGATGTTCAGTCTTGTATAATAGATCAGTCATTTAAAACTGTAAATAAATGTTATTATTAATTTATATAGTTACAGTAAGGCAGATCTCTTCAGTAAGAATCTTACGTAAAATTCAGCCCTTTGTGTACCAGTACAGTGCTGAGCGTTCATTCCTCTGTACCCCAGGCTTAATTCTCATCTGTCACTCAAACTCTCATGCTCATTGATGATCCTTCCTGCTCTGCTGCCCTTTCCAATTTCAGTTCCACCTCTTGCTTTTGTCAAACATGTTTCCTTCAGATCCTCTGTAGCCTAAATCTATTGATCTTGATTGCATTAAAAGTAGTATTTTAAAAGACTACTTTAAAAAAGTTTCTAAATAATTTTAAAGACTGTTACAATAGCTCTGTACAGCAGAGGAAGTACAAACAAAATTTAAAATTAGAGATGGAGAATGCTAAGTCTCATACATCTAGTGAATTAGAAGATTAACCAATTTTTATGGGGTTTTTATAACTCTATAATTATTACAACTTTAAAATTGTTACCCATTTTATTCATATATTTTAAAAGTTTTTGAGTAAAAAAATTGGAAAAGATAAATTAGCTGTTAACAATATATAGAGAAAATACTGTATTTGAGATAGATCGAGAAAAAGGATACTGAGATAATTGAGAAACATTTAGGAAATCGAAGATTGTGTCAGGAAAAAAACTCCAGTGAATGATGTATAAAATTGTTAAGTGTAGTAGGGAACCAAATAGATTTACTTTGCAAGGCAATTTGTAGCTTAGAACAAGTGATGGTTAGCTGATATGACATGTTGATATACATTTTCTTCCCTAAAGTTGTCCCAAATAGATTTTGATAAGTTATTTTTGTTTGATTGGTTTGAAGTTAAATGCTTTAATTCATGTCCTGCAGTTCTCAGTAGGATCTATTTTAAAAATATTTGTAATGATGTAGTGTGCAGCTATGAATCCAGTCTTCGTGGAACGTCTGAAATCCAAAATCATTGTACCAGCTGGGTTTGTACAAATGTGCAGGATGAAGGCCTTAGGTGCATAAGGATGAGCTACTGCTCCCCAGGGGAGGGCAGTGAGGCAGGAAAACACAGCAAGCAGGGCAGAGCCAGGGTAGCCAGTGCCCCAGCCCAGAACCCCAGGCAAGCCAGGGAAAGGCAGCAAGGCCCAAACATCAGTGCAAAAGCCTGTGCTGATGGAACAGGTCTGAGGCCAAACTGGCAACTCCTGGAGCTCAGGGACAGGGCCAGTGGTACAGCCTGCGTGGGGCACAGCAGTGACCACCAGGCAGCTCCAGAACAGGACAGCAGGGTCAAACTCAAGCCTGGCAACGAGTCCCAGACTGGGGGTCTGGCTCAGTGGGTACATGGGTAGAGCTGTGCTTGAGCCAGTATTCCAATCTAGGAATGAGACAATCTTGGAAAAACTTCCAGTAGAGGAGGCACAGTATCTAGCTCTAGCACAAAAGATACAGCCAAGTTTTATGTCCTGCTCTATGTATGAGATAACCTAGAAAACTCAATTATAAAATAGATTACACATTAAAATAAAACACAAATATCTTTGTCACTCTTGGTTTCTTCCAGTATCTATCTCCACCAGTCCGTACTGTTTCTCTTCTCCAGTAATCAGATGTTATGAGTTTCTTTACCTTGCGTCTTTTCACAAGTGTTTGTTTTGTTTGTGGTTATTGGGAGTGTTCTGATGATTGCTTTGCATCCTGATATGAACTGATACTGAGCTTTAATTGGCTCCCTTATTAATATTCATAGTTTTATATTGTTTGTTATGGTGACAACTTTTCATAATAAATGAGAAATCATTGTAACTTTCCCTGAGATTCTGTGTAACATAACATCATTCATGATAAATTCTTTAAGTTTAAAAGGAATAGGAAAGGCTTTTGAAGTTTTTTCTTACCTAGATTAATTAAGTTCTATGCCTTCTTAGAGGTTTCTGATACCATATAACTCTATTAAGGCTATTACTGTTACGCAGTTATCTTGTCTTGGGCTCCCAAAAGGTTTACTTGCTATAAAGGTTAACATATTTTACTTAGCCCTTACCTAACAGAAAATTTTTAAGGTAACCTTGTTGGCTTCTGGGAACTAGTTTATCTAATTAATACTTACAGCTGTGTATAAAAGATTGAAAAGATTCAATCTCAGTCCAAGTATTCCCTTGAAACTACGAGAAAAGTTGTTCATTTACAGAAAAGCTAAAATAGTCGTCAGGTATCAGTTCTTCTGCAGAGAAATTCCCTTTCTCTGTATGACTTGATCTCTGAAAGCAACAGCCATTTCAAGTGGAGGCATAAGAACTCTACATAAAGAGCTACACAAAGGAAGAAAAGAGAGTTGCCATGGGAAGAGCAGCAAAAATGTCTATGAAAAGTTTGATTGGGCTCCTACTGCTTTGTCATATTTCATCCTTAGACTGCTACTGTGACAATACCATTATATTCATGTGCAAGGTACACTTCACTGGAATTAGTTTACTACACTTGCCTAGCAATTTATTTTGCTTGTTTATTGCATTCATACTCAATCAAATACTTTTCTAATACTGATTTTGATGGCTTTTTAATAAAACTGAAATATTAGGCATTGGTTATGGATAGAGAGATTCTGTAGGAGAAAATTAGTTTAGTTGTTTGAAGAAATATGTCTTTCCAGTATATGTTTGGGGGAAAAATATCCATACTTTTGTTTTCTGTGTTGGGCATATTAGAAGAAAAAAAGTTGTTTTAATGATACAGCTTTGAAACTGGTGAGAAATTGGGGACTAACAAATGGCTGCATAGTGGCAAAGCCAGGAAAAATCTGGAGAAATGCATAAAGTTTTCCTAAGTGTCAGACAGACATTGTTTGCTTTCTGGGAACAATCCAAGATGACACTTTGACAGATTCAAGATTGATTAAAAGCTGCAACTTCACTGGACAGCAGAACCTTGTCTTGATACTGTCTTATTCACATCAAATTGTGTTCACTTGTGTCACCTGTCTTCTACCATAGCCTTTGGTGTTGCCAATCAGCTGCTGTCCTAATTGCATGCTCTTATTGTTCAGATAAACATCTTGCAGTTTGGAAATCATTAATGTTGCTACTGTAGCACTGAGGAGATAATGTATCTTGTAGGGGTTTCTCAGGTAGTAGCATTGCCTTGTAATATCTTTATATCCATCAGAAAAGCTTGGAAGTTACTTTGTAAAATGTTGATTTACTGTCTTGGCAGGCCTTAAAAAAATAGAACCTTTCTTCAAAGCTGCTGTTCTATGGCAGTGTAGGGGGAGATATGAGCTATTACCTACTGGCACTATTAAGTGTACAAGATCAGTATCACAAGCTGTAGTTTTGATAGATCTCAATGACAGTTTACAATCCAGTTCATAGCTCTGAGTGGTAAGAATTGCAATTTAAATACTTTAGGTATGGATTACTGTACATCTCTGTTTGCACACCTTGTAGCACCAGGCCTGCAGTTGTGGTGGTTCTTTAGAACAAAGTTTGATATAACTGAATAACTTCCTCCAACATAATGAAAACAAGATGCCACCCAATCTTGCAAATGAAACCTTTCAAGAAAGGGACATATTAATGTTTGGGAATAATAGTTCATCAGATAACAAGAAAATCCCACAATGTTGAATCTAAAATGCCTCTACATATTTTGAAGTCTAAACATTTGAAGTGGCCTAAAAAATACAGAAGTAGTTATTGTTTCTTTTTCCCAGTGCTCATTCTCAGCTACACAGAAGAGTTTGCTGTTTCTCTATCTGTGAAGAAAAAAAAAATTTGTTGGATTATATTGTAAATAAGAACGCTAAAATAATATAACAGGGGCAGCAACATCCCATAAATAAGTCACACTGTTATCAGATTTCAGACTTATCTGAGGAGTCAAAAGACACAAGAGAGAGAAAGGTACTTTCCTTGCACCAAATAGTTAATTGTGCCCAGGAAGTGGAGTGGTGGTTAGGCTGTAGTAATTGATGGGTTGTCTTTAGCAGCTGTGCAGAGTTGGCTCAGGGATATTTCTAAAAGCAAGCAGGGACAGCCCTCTTTCTTCAGGAAGATATGAAGATCAACATCAATGTGAATTATTCTATGAAAATTTAGTGAAGGACTGGAGGAAAAATTTGAAATGGGAAAAAGAAAAAGAGTTCTGTTATGGGGATAAATGAATCCCTTCAGACTTTATTCATTTCCTCAATAGGTGAGTCAAAAGATGTAGGTCTTATAAAAGACTTAAGTTCTTAATTATTAGGCAAGTAACCTGTAAAAGAGTGCTGGAGGAAAAATTGAACCTAACTAAAGCAGACATGTAAGCATATTTTAGTTTCTGTTCATGCATTGCTAAATTTTTGAATCTGAATGGCTAGAAAACAGATGTTATTGCTATGTTATTACTATGTCCTTTAGGCACTTAAATGAGGTTATCTCTAAGAAATCAGAAAATGGTATTTCATTACTGCAGTAATGTTGCTCTCAAAATACAGACTGATAAAATTTAGTGCCTTGTCCCAAAGAAACTGGGAACTTGGAATTTTAGTTTTAAAAACCATCAGGAACTCAGAATTGTAAATTATTTGAAGTGAAAGCCAGCAGTAATATAAATGTATGATTGAAGATCATAATATAGCTACAGAAACTTGCTATTTGAGACAATAAGAAAGCAAATGGAAAAGAAAATTGTGTACTCAAATTTAGAACTAAAATTTTACTATAGGGATGAGTAACTGGTTGCTCACCTATAGTAAGTTTTGTTCTGTGCTCTGGTGTTTGAAAACTAAATTTTCAAGAGCAACTTGAACTTCTGTAAAAGGGAATCTGTGTAGGGGTACAGATTTAGTGCTACCAGAAAAGTATCTTGAAGGAAACTCCTGCCTTCTTTTGCCACTAACACATAAAAATTGCTATATGAGGCAGTTCCATAATGCCAAATTGTGTTAGCCTATGCAAAGCTTAAAAAAGTAAGTCTTACTGTGATATAGTTAACCATGGAATGCCTGGATCACTTAATTTTCCTTTGCGATTTTAATACGTCATTAATTTCCTTTAAAAGTGATTATAGCTAAAATGGACAAGTATTGCCTACAGTTCGTAGTGTTTTACTAAACTGCTACTTATTGCACAGCTTTTTGATGTTATAATTATTCTTTCATTTGTACTGTGTAATTGATGTCTATGAAAAATTTAAAATTGAATTATAGTTTTATAGTCCAATAATCCTTGATGGGCTACCATTTCTGTAGTTCCATATCCCGGACATATTTTCCAATAAGAATAGTGTGTCCTTCTACCAAGTGCATGAGTTGACTTGAAAGCTAGTGATGTAAAGTACCTTGTTTTCAGCTGAGAACTATTTCAGTGCAATCAGCTTCACCCAGTCACCAGTGCTGGGACAAGGACAGGTTTTTGGAGCCCATGTGTGTGTAATATTGCTAATGTGGCTTGGGCCTCGTGGGCACAGCTGTGGTAGCAACTGCACCATCAGAGGTATTCCCAAAGAACTTGTGCTGCTACAGTCTAAATGAGTAACAAGTGTGTAAATCCTCACAAAAAAAGTTTGGGGTATGTTACAAACTTACTTCCAATGCACATTCAATTGTGCTTGTTTCAAAAGTTACAGCACTGGAAGAGAGACACTTGAAAGTACCATTCTTGGTAGTCTATACAACAGAGAAACTGTTATTCATATTTCTTCTTTTCTGAACTATAAAAGAATACAGAATAAAACTCAAAATTGTCATCAGCCTTATCCCATATTTATACAAGAATGAACATTACTGGAATATTCTGAAAAGCACATTTAAAGGAGGAAAAAAACCAAACAGTTTTGTGGTAGTGTACTATCCAAGTATAAGACTGCGTGATATGTCCATTGGAGATTGATTTCAGCACATTATGTTAGTTTCAGCCTGACTGTTGCCAGTGGGGAGTGGAAATTGCCAAATAAAAAATGTCATAATAGAGTGTAATTATTTCAATTTTTCTTCCACAGTTTGTTTCCAGTTATATTCAAAGCTGACAAAATTGACATTAGTGATGAATACTTAGAAACCAATGCAGATGTTCTGGATTGCCTATTACAAACAAATAAGCATTCAGAAGATGTCATTTTTTTTTTCTGTATGTGGCCACACTGCAACTGCTCTATAATTAACTGCCTTTCAATGAAGTCTGTTGTGAGATTAATTTTACAAGAGGTGCCATGAAAATGCAAATCATCATTGCAATGCTAGAGAAATTTTGGCCAGCAAAATTAAGAGGGAAAGCATCTATTAAATAAAAGTGTCAATGTAACTTTTGTTTCCTATTAAAAATCCTTAGCTTTTAATAAATCAGACTGAAGAGCCCTTGTGTTTATCAAGTCTGTGCCTTCCTTTGCACATATCTGTCTTCAGTTGGTAAATGACTGCAACAAGATTGGTTATTTTGATCCTTCTGGCTAAGCGATATGAAAGCCTGCTGAGTTTGGTGCATGGTGCATCAAACTGGGCTGCTGCCAGATGTCACCAGATCTGAATATTGCTGCACTTCTCCTGAGGTGTCTCTTGTAGTTGTCCCCCTCTTGTTCCTGTTGTCTGCATCACAGAGGTCACATCACTGCATCAGAGACCACAGCTGCACATTATGTTTTAGGGGTGGTGAATGACTATGGATTTTCAGGAATTCTTAAGGCATTTGTCATTTGTTGTGAAACTTTTTTGCTGTTCAACCACTGGCAATCAATGCTCTTCTAATTATCAGATACTGTTCCCTTGTTTTCTGGCTTAATATTTGTGTGAAGTTCCCTAATCTGCTGTTGTTTATGTTCTTGGTTTCAAAAAATTATAATGATGTATTTGCCTGGCACATATGTTCCTTGTGCACAGTTCAGTTAGCAGGACTGATCATTCCCAGCAGTATCTGCTGGGCTTTGTTACCCAGAATTCCTGTAATGCACATGTAATCAGAAGCTTTGTTCAGTATTGATGAATTGTTTTCTGCCAGGTAACTAATTAGTTTTACTAGATCTGAACAGAAAATTAACAACAATTCGTCCAAACTGGACCCATTACTGTGTCAGCAGGAATGGACAGGTAGAAAGCTGCTCCTTGCTGTGTCTGTCTGTGCTGAGTTTCTGGGTGGCATAAGAAGTGTATTCAACTGCCTGATCTGACTGCTCTGCTCAGCAGTCTGTTCACAGATTGATGACTTCCTGAAAGTACTGCAAAGCAGTTAAATCAGTTTTTGTCTCCCTCTGTACATTATGCCTCAGAACTTAAGAATACTCTTTTCCCTACTTACTTTTAGTTAAGGCAGAGGAAGCTGTTTCTCTCTGTTCCCTCTGAATCAACACCAACAACCCAATTTCCATCTGACCTTGAGGTTAATTACCCTGGTAATCCCTAAGGTTAATTATTACCCAGTATTTCCAGTCAAGTTAACAACTGCAGGATGGGGTGGACCAATTACTAGTATCACTTGGTTGATTCACCTTAAAACAAAAAGCCAGTTGTGAACAGGAAAGAGGCTGAACCTGCAAACATGCAACCTCAGAGATGAGGGCAGGGGAAGACAGCCCTCTTCATACTTAGTTTGTATCATGTGCACTCAGCTGTGCCTATCAGAGGGAACATTTTTCTCCTCTAATAAAAGAGCACTGTTCCAGAAGTCCAAGATAATTAAATAGTAATGTGTAGATCAAGGGATGGCACTGAAGTATAATATAAATATGCTGTAAAAACTTTATTTAGTAAGCAGGCTTCTACTATCCTCTGTAAATTATATGTGTCAAATTTTACTATCTGCTTTTTATTTTGCAACTTAACTGGTATTGTACAAGGCAGTGGCTTTTGAATTGCTTAAAATCTTGCAAGACTGGTGGAGTCTACGCCAATTATTTTAACCTGTGCTTAACAGCCATGAATGGAATTAGCATTTTTCAGTATAAACCAGCATTCTTCACAGGTGTGGTAAAATAGCTGAATAACGAGCCCTGATTATAATTAGCCTGTGCAAGTGTGCAACTTCTGGGTGTGGGCAACCAAATATGCAACAGATTGTATTTCAAAGAATGGTTGAAGTAAATGTTCATTTTTGTTTGGTGGTACTTTTTGGAGGGGAGGGAGTATTGTTTTTATGTAACGTGGCTTCTCAGTAACTCCTTTAGTGTAGTTGGCAAAGGCTTGATGACAGTGTCTCTGTCTCACAAGGATATGCCTTTACTGAGGAAATTCAAAGGTTTCCTTTTATTTCCCTCTCTGAATGGTTTGGATTTTGTTGTTGTTTTCTGCCTCTCCTCCTGACATTTGGTGTTAAAGACCTTGTAATCCTGATGTATGATTATCAATCAAATAATATAAATATAAATCAAAATTATTAAAATCCCCACTATAATTGGGAAATGTATTCCTTTGCTGATGTTCTTTTATAATATGAGGAACAGGTATCATGTCTTTTCAAGCCAGTAAACTCTTAGCTTTAACAGTACCCCCTGTAATCCAAAGGTGATATTGTGAGTTAGTGATGGATCTGACTTTGATCCACTCATCCATAGCTTTATCAGATTTCTTTTAATTATTCATTTATTTTCTGTTCTGACTACTACTTTTTCCCCCCTTTTTCTCCAGGAGAAATACAGACCAAGGTAATGGAGGTAATTTTGCAAAAGCAAGATGGGCCAGGGCTATTCAGAAGGTAAGAAGTAATCTTAAAACTACTGATGTATCACTGTAATTTAAAAAAATTTCTCAGTGAAAAGGAGAATTCTAATTCATGTAAGCAGGATCTGAGGATGTGACTGCCAAGTTTCTGGTAGTTGAGACAATTCCTTCCATTGGTTTGTAAATCTGTGCAGTTCCCTCACCTCAGGATTTTTTTTTTCTTCTGAAACCGAAAGAAGATGAGATTTTTAGACTGCGTTTAGATGAGGAGTGATTGTAGTTTGGCCATCTTAAAGGTGTTGCTTATTAATCCAGATAACATCAGATATATTTTTCTAAATAATTTTTGATACTGAGGAAGATCAGTACTTTATTAACATTTAATAAAAATTGTTCTAAGAACATTTTTTTCCTAGAAAAAAAAATCTTGTCAATTCTACTGATGATACCACTGCCTCAACAGGGATTCCTTTTTATTAGATGTGATAATTAAGAAAAATTAATATGATCACTTGGTATCATTATTTACCAAGTAAACAGAACAAGTATTTGCTTTCTCACTGTTGCTGTTAAACTGTACAAACCACTACCTCACATCAGTGGCTGGGAATTCAGATGTCAGGAGTTTTTGCTGAGTCTTTCAGCCTTGGCTGTAGTGCAGAACTGTTGTTGATAACTTGTGAGAAACACAGTAATTATGTCTTTGGTGTGTACAGTGGCCTATGAGAAACTGAAGGGTCATGGATTCCTGTTTCATTTGTGTGTAGGCCTCTTGCAAATACTGTTTATTCTCAGGTAGTGTGCTGTAAAATATCACTTCTGTGCTTTTATTGCACAGCCAAACTTGTTTGGTGTAAATATGAGTCAAACCCCATCTAAAATGCACCTTCATCAGTTCATTTTGAGCTAGTTTTTTCCTACTCTTTTGGGGACCAAGTCCTATTTCTTTTTTTACTGAATTCTCTCATCTTTATGGTAATTCTGTGCCTGTGTGAAGAGTGGCTATTTGTACTGGAGTGTTGTGGGAAGAGTTCTTATCTGATTCCTGTGATCACAGT
This sequence comes from Eopsaltria australis, assembly GCA_034509425.1. Lineage (NCBI taxonomy): Eukaryota > Metazoa > Chordata > Aves > Passeriformes > Petroicidae > Eopsaltria > Eopsaltria australis. The sequence continues at coordinate 272,689 of JAVTVJ010000121.1, forward strand.
TTCTGCATCCAATTCTGTCACTGGTTGAGAAAGGCAGGAAGAATCCTGGTCTCTAACCAAACACAATGGTCAGACAAGTCCAATAGTCCAGCTTTTTCTTGCAGACAGAGGTTGCAATAGCATTAAGATAAATTCTTCTGTGAAGAGTTTTCCTTCAGTGTGTGCTTAATTGCTGAGTCAGTGGGATAAACACTTATTTCTGAGTTTAAAACCAAATAACTAATGCCATACAGTCAGCAACTTTGACTTGATGAATCAGCTGAATTTTGTTCAGATGTTAAAAAATATTTGTATAAAGCAATATTAGAATTGTACTTCTTCCCACTGCTGTTCTTCAAAGTAATTTTGAGGTCAGGAGTTAGAAGATGGTTAAGTAAGCGAGTTAATATGCATGAGCTGGAATCTTGGGTTGTCACTGTGCAGTAAGGTTTTTTTTGTAGCAAAGTAGTTAAAATATCTTGGTGCACTGAAATAAGAGTAGGTTTCTCAGCAGCTAATCTAGCATAAGTTTGGGGCTGAAAGATGGTGGCAGTTATTGAGACACTAAGAATTTGAAGATCAGGTGGATAGGAGATGTAAACATATACCTCATGTGAAACTGTTTGAAGAGGAAAATTTCGATAAATATTTAAAAGGACCTTTAATTCTTGAGTTACTATTTCATGTTGTTTCATTACAAATTAATTTGGATAAGGTTTTACTTCTGATAAAGTTACTGTCCCTGAAATACAGTTATGTCTTTAGTCCTTTATGCTTCAGTCTCTTACATTGTGGGTTGCCTTAGTCTTTTTGCTATGTCTTTTCTTTCTGAAGAGCAACTGGTTTTCAGAAACAGTACATTGGTGTTACCTCATCATTGATTTGGCACGATTGCCATTGCTTGCCCAGAAACTCTGAGAGGCATGAAGGGTGAATCTGTGCCGATGCCTAATCAAAATAAACTTTACACTTGCTAGTATTATTGGGGCTAAAAAAGGCCATCGATAAAAAGCAACCCTAAGCAGCTCAATAAGATCAGAAGATTAAACAATCCTGATGTATTTTGCAGAAAATGTAAATATTCACAGAGTCTCATAATGGAGGCAAGCACACAGATAAATTAAGTAGTTTTCCACAGAAAACAATCTCTACATGCGGGTAACTGCTGTAAGATACTGCTGCCACATGGAGGGAACTGTCTGTATCCATAAGCAGCTGGAAAAAGAAATAACAATCTTTAGTAACTGTGAGGGAGATTTTTAGGCTTCAAAGCAGGCTTAGATAAGTAATCAATCCCTAGAAGCCCTTAAGAGCGGACGAGTAACAATTTTGGGATTTTAAACTATTCTTGGAGGTTTAGGGAAGTGGGTTTAGCATGGAGCAGGGGGAGGGAAGTGTGGTTTGCTCAGGTTGGGGGCCTTCAGGTATTTCCTCACAGGTGAAACAAACATGAACTCTTACTGTAAAAGAAAATATATTGGTGGCTTAGGTTCTAGTAATAATATTTGGATTGTATGCTTTTAATGATAATCTATGGAAATATGAAATTGAATTAGGCTATTCTGATCAAATATGAGGTGACAGCCCAGTGGTTCACCAGAGGCATTGTAGCTGATGAATATTTACTCAAACTAGATAGTGAAAAGTGCCAAACTGTTTTGGAGAATGGTTCTTTCAAGATAACAAGTTGCTTTAGTGCATATTTGAAATGGTAATAGTTAAACTTTCTTGCAATTATATAAGATCTAACAGTGCTACAATAAAAGCTTTAGGGAAATCCTTGCCCTCTTTGAGAGGGGAGAGGAATTGAGAATTTGAAGTAAAACTTAATATCAGCAAATAATAGCTTTTAAAAAGACAGTGCAGCACTAGACAGGGTCCTCTGATTGTACTTCTGCTAATTGATTAAAAACAGAAATCTAAACCACAATTCTTTTAAAATAATCCAGTCCCAGTGTCTGGTTTCCAGTTTCATGTTCACTGTATTCCAGGAACAGTGAAACGTGAGGCTTTTTTTATTTGCCTTAGTTTTCTAACAGCTTTGAAATACGAGCTATGAAGTAGTGACAAGAATTATGAAAAGATGCAGTTGGAGAGTTTTTTTTCTTTTAACTCAGTGTCAGCCATGAGTACAATCAAATGGGTTTTCCCCTCTCCTCCCTCCTACCCATGTGTGTATGTCACTTTGATTATATCTTTAGCTACTAATCCTGAGTGAAGTAGAGACTGTTTTGCTGCTGAAATATATTTGAATAAATAAATGTCACCTCTATGAGATGTACATGCTTTTTATCAAATACAAAGCATAGTAGTTCATTCCTAAGGCTAACATTATGCAGGACACTACTCATGTAAGTTACCCTTTGTATCATTCCACAACTGTATTTATTGACAATAGTGAGTGTTGGAGACAAAATAACAGTGACACAATGGCCCTATATTGACTGGTTTTATAATCTGGAGATCAGCAGTGAGAGTGGCACAGATCTGCCTTGGTAAATCTTCCCAACATGCCTTATGTTGGCAAAATGAGCATAACACTGCCACAGATCACTACTTATGCAATTAATTAAAAATATTGCTGTGTTCAAATATTAATAAAAATATTATGTAGAAATAAATATTCACTGTAGATTGTTGTAGTGCTGTTCCTGGTGATTTGTGGTGAGTACATGACAGATGCAGTGGTGATGCTCAGTATGAGTACGCTCACTAATAGAGAAGTTATCAGCAGCTTAGTTTTGTCAGCTCTATTGATTTACTGTCTTACTCAGAAACAAAACTTGATAAACTAATACTAAAGCAAGTATTACGCAATGACAGCAGTGGGAATTTAGGGTTGGAAAAGCAGAAGTCATTCTTTGTTTAGGAGCCGTGGGGCTATGAGATTAATGCCAAAATTCTCTTTAATAAATTTTAATAGGCCAGAATTTTGCTATTTTTTAAAAAAATCAATCTTTCAGTTGAACAGTCTTTTTAACCTTGTATTCCAGATATTCCAAGTGTGTCTTGAAGTGGAAACAAACACTTATTTCCTTTTCATAAAGTGTTAATAATTGATACTTTGCATCCTGATTCAACTAAAAAGTAATTATGTTCAAGTGGCAGTCAGCGTTTTGATTGGGTGAAATGACTGTCAGCAAAGAAGCTGTTTTTTTTAGTTTTGTGGATTTATTTCAAAGATTAAATATTTAAACAAAAAGTGACAAACTGACAATTTGAAAGCAGAAGTGAAGTGCACTTTCTTTTCAATTAAATGAGTTCAGTATTAATGCAAATTTGCTAAGCTGCAGGTATTCTGGCAATGATTTGAATGTTAATTGGTGAGGGAGGAAGCTCAAAATATATCTGATTAGTTAAAGGAGTTTCTGGGATGTCTTTGCTTTATAAATCACATTTTTTAATATGTGTAGTATCTGAAGAAAGTTACTGATGGGTTCTATCAAGCAGTCCTACTTCTATAATATAAAGGATTTTGACTGTCTTGTGTCTGAACTGAGTTCACATGAAGAAGGAAAGGTCGGTGTGGGGCGATTGGACCAACAGTCCTAAGATCACTTCAGAGCTGTCTTTAAGGCTTTCAAAAAGTGGTGTTTAGAAAATTTACAGTGACAAAAGGAGATAGACATTCTTGAACTTCTGCCTTTATCAGTGTTACACATCAATTCTGAACAAATTGCTTTTGTTTCTTCTATTTCCTATCATTTCAGGTAAACTTGTTTTTCCCCCCCTCTGGAATGGCTTCCTCTGAAAGCTTCTCAGGGACAAAATGTTTTGAAATTTGCTATAATTGTGAAGAAAATAAAATGGAGATGTCTTTTTATCTGAACAGAGCTACAGTTACCTTGAATACTTATTTTAACTTAGATCTTCCTGTGCTATTGTGAGTTTAGGTATTCTATGATTTACTTCCTGCCCTCCATGCCCTAAATCAATGTGAAAGTTGAAAATTGCTTTCTTCAATTAATTGAAGGTATTAAGTGTTATGGACCCTGGGAGAAACCTTTATGAGCTGCTGTAACATTATTTGAGGGTTCTGTTAGGCAAGGTCAAAAAAAGAATTATCACTGTTTTTCTCTTCAAAAGTGAGATATAATGATTCACAATAGAGGATAAGAAATCTAAGCTTTTGCTTTTGACCATTATTATAGCAAATCAACAAACAGAAACGTAGCATGCTCTCTTCCATGGTCAAACTTCAGTTCTCTCCTTTGCTTCAAAGTTCAAAAGGGGGCCACTGTAACATTTTTCTCTTCCTGCTGTTTTAAACAACCATGTTTTAGCATTTTGCAGGTTGTTTTTGGACTGATGTTAAATGATTTATTACTGGTTTCATTAGTAACCTGTGGCTAATTCAATGTGCTATAGAATTATACAACTCCTGGTGCATATTTGTAATTGAATTGTAGAGTGCTTTGTGAGCATTTGAGGCAATGCTTAAAAAAAATGCTTCAGAAGACTGAAACTCAACAGGGTTCTCATCAGAGAAAGTTTGCAAGTGATAATGGATGTTTCACATAAACCAGGAAAAATAAGCCAGTTATTATGAATCAGCTGGGCTGCTCTTTATGGGCACCATTCTGTGGAGGCAAAAGCTGCCTTTTAGAATGCAGTGAAGATAAATAGGATTGTGAAGGCAAGAATCCATTCCATTAGAGAGAATTGGAGTTGTTAGTTATAAGGATTGGCAGAGAACCTCTCACAGTGCAAGAAAGGGAAAGAAACCCTAGGGTGAGGAGAGAGAAATACTGGGATAACCTGCAATCATTTCAGTGGGAGCTCTAGGATAGCAGAGAGAGCTGAGAGCAGCCAAGAATGGAGCACTGATGAACTCAGAATCCTAGCACAAAGAATGACAGGTCATACACTGAAAAGCTAATGAATTATATTGATGGAATCTAAGCAGTAGCTAGAGGGAGAAGGCCTGGGGGAAAAACGATCCAGGAAAGTAAATTACCTTGCTTCCAGATTTATTATAAAAGATGTAACTTCACAATTGTTGCAATCACTCATTTTCTCGAATCCTTGCAGCATCTGCCTTAGAGCTCCTACTTCATCACGATGTATCTTTCTTGTGATCTACCCTCTTCACCCATTTTCAAATTGGCGGGGTTGAATGTTTTAATTCACCACTAAGTAAGTTTTTTTTCAAGTTTGGTGGTATGCTCTTTTTCTAAATCTTCCTGTGCTGCTGCCACTCTTGACAAATTTTGAGATGTCTCTTAATTAGCACCTTTAGTAGCACTGTTAAATATATACTTGAGTTTAAGTAGGTGACTAGAAGGTTGTGTTGAATGGAGATGCTGTAACTCTTCCACTGTCACTTCTGTTTCAATGAGCTTTACCCTCTTGTCGTGGTTTAACCCCACCAGCAACTAAACCCCACAGAGCTGCTCATTTGTTCTCTCCCAGTGGGATGGGGCAGAGAACCAGAGGGTCAGAGTAAGAAAACTTGAGGCTTGTGATAAAAGCAATCTAAGACCAGTTCCTCACATGAAAAGTGGCAGCTGAGTCAGATTCTTCATTTTAAAAATGTTTTAGTAAGGGTTCTACTTTCCTAGACAAAAAAACTATAAGAGGTTCTAGAATGAGCACATTCCTAGAGAATAACAACGAACAAAATAATCAGAAGGAAAGAACACAATGGGCAATTAAATTTCAGAGGTAACATATATTGTTCTTAAGTTGCCACTTCAAATCTATTGCATTTCTTTAGGTGTTTGATAAATCTGAATGAAGAGAAAGATCACTTTTCCCTTCTGGGTAAAAAAAATTCTTGATTTGTTCTTCAGTTATTGTTGGGCTTTTGCCCCTGTATTTGCTTTTCAGCTATGATCCCATCTTATGATCCTGTCTGAAATCAGGGCCAAATTTTGATTAAATTACAGCTGACAAGAAGCAATTATGTTTTTATATTGGTTGCCTTTCCCCTGTTAATTGCTGTTTTTTAAAAAATCTTAAATGTGATCTTATTTCACTTAATAGAATTCAAACTGCCTAATTTTATAAACTTAGCAATTGGTTTAAAAAAAGTCTGGAAAAATCTTAATGTGTAATGAGAAGTAGCTTTAGACCTTAACTTCAGAGACTCCAAAGCATTTTTCACAGTCACCTGAAGTAAAATTTAAACCAGCTCACAGGTGCATTATGAAATACAAGGGCAATTATTTTCTCTTTCCCCCTCTTATTACAAGCTCTTCTTTTTAGAAGGAAACATTGAGCGTCACAGTAAAGAAACATAATCAGTGTAGAGAAAACAAAATCCTGTGTGGAGAAGAATGCCTTTAAAGCCCAGGAGAAGCGGGAGCGGCTGCGCTGGGGCGGTTCGGGGATGGGAGCAGCGCCGGGGGCGGAGGTTGGCGCGGCGGGGCCGGCAGGGGGCGCGCGGGGAGCGGCGGGCGCGGTGCGGGCTCGGCGGGGACCCCGCGCTGCCCGGGGCCGCGGCCCTGCGGCGCTGCTCCGCTCTCCTTCGGGCACTGCAGCGGCATTCCAGAGCTGTCCCGTGAGACTGCTGTCTAATTGACCGATTGGATTTAAGAATTGACAGTTATTGCCTTCCTGTGATAAATGCGGAGAAATAACCATCCCTTAAGCAAACTGGGAAGGTGATGTGCGGGAGGAAGATAGCTTAGTTATGTGACAGCTTTTCCAACTTTCAGGCTGAAATCCATCATGACATACAAATTACTTCAAAGTCGTTCTATCGGTTTACAACTGTCACAATTCAATATAAGTATTACACAGTAGAAAGAGTCAAATAATATCTAAAATAGTTATATGTTATTTAATGCTAGTTTTAGCAGTGATGGAAATTACTGAAATATTTTCAGTGGATAGACTTTTATTTCTAAGAATTCAAAGAATCATCTCTGAAAGTCATGATCATGTAATCCTGGAAATAGGCACAAAGAATAGCTGTTTTTTCCGTGAAGGCTTATGGCTGCCCATTGGGATTTGGGGTTTTTTTGTTTGTTTGTTTGTTTGTTTGGGGTTGGTGGTGATAGTGTATTCCTGGGTGGATTTTCATTGTTTTCTCCATTAAGCTACTGGGTTTGGCTGGAATTGTGTAACAAGTTGCAACAACTCTATGCATACCATATATGTACATGTAAATACATGTATTTCTCCTCTTCCTTCTGTATGTGGAAATTACTTCTTTAACACTCTGTTGGGGAAATAGAGTAAATCAGTGTGAATCCTGAGAGTTCTTCAAGGCCAGCTACATCAACATGTCAGGTTACTGCCAAGTAACCACTGCAGTGCATAGGGCCCACACACGCAAACTGCTCCTTTGTGGTAGCTTCTCAAAAACTGGTGTGAATATTTTCTCAAGATACACAGGAATTTCATTCCAGTCACTGACTTAGAACTGTCTGGGCTTCCAGAACTGTGAGATCCTCAGCCACTGTACAGAATTAAAACCTCTGCTCAGAGACCTACTCTAGAAAGTCACCAACATCTTACCTATGTGAGAAGGGTGTCAACAGAGGTACAATGTACCTTTGTTATGAATTTGAGTAACTTCACTTGTAAGCAATTGGTACGTATTTATACATGAAACTTCATTCTTGATTGGTCAGTGTCATTACAAGCAAAGTCAGCACATCTTTGGCTCAAAGAAGAATTTTACACAGAATTTTAACTTCAGGGAAGACAAGCCATGAGTTGAGAAGGTCTTTGGATTGATGTTTGCTTTTTTATTTCCTTCTGAAGTATCAACTGAATAATGCATCTGGTAGAGTAAAATTCCTGCTTATGATGGATTATCAAATAAATTGAATAAGTTCAGCTGTCAGCTGAAATATTCAGCATGTGGTAGCACAATAGATGAGTTTAAACAGGGTCAACACTTAGGAACTTCCTCAAAGACGGCAACATTAACCCAAGCATTCTGATTTAATGTTATTGGCAAACACTTTTTTTTTTTTTTTTTAATGACAAAACCTTATATTTTTGCAAAACAGTTGCAATATTTACTGGTTTTCCTGTCTGTAGTCTTAAGGCCATTTATTTAATCTTGCTGAAACTGATACTTATTTCTAAGTGTGTATCTACTATGGGTGGGCATCCTTGACAAGGCTGCCTAGTTTTTCTTTTTTTCATCCGTATGTGATCAGTCCTGTTGATTTTGAGAGGCCTTATTGCATCTTGTGTAGTTAGGACTATAGTATTGAGTATTGATATTAGTGAAATATTTCCTATTGTGCACTTACAAGAAAGTTTTATTGTATATTTTGTTGGCATGCAATATGGCAGTTTTAAAGAATAAGTTTGATTCAGTTTAGACAGAATATTAAGTAATGGCTGCAGGCTAATAACTACAATAAGATTTGAATAATCAAGCATTCATTCATCTGATTCTTAACCATAAATCTATTTAATGGGATGTTCATAGGTGGCATTTATGTCAGCAAGACATAATAAATATAATGGTCGATAATTTTTTTTATATTTATATGCAAAAATCAAAAATATTAATTTACAACTATGCTTAAGAGATCTGATTCTAGAACTTTTCAGTTTATAAATTGGGCGTAAAACAGTATCCCAAGATGACAGAACTAACAATAGTACAAGGACTGCAGAAAGTGAAAGCTAGAATCAATAAGTTTTAACTATTACTAGAAATTGTTAAACACTCCTAAGTACTTCCTTTTACTCAAGGTATCATTTGAAGAGAGTAACTGAATTACAAGCTTCTCTGTTACAAATTTCAGCTCTTACAGACTGTCCAAAGTTTGAGGGCTTAATTTTTGTGTGGGAAAGATAGATACTTTAATATTCATTATGGCATTCCAGTCGTCCTGTCTCCCAGGATTAAAGAGGATAATCACATACCTATGAGTTTATGCCTGTACACATTTTGTGAGACATTTACATTTTGGCTGTGTATACACTTTGTAGAATGGTTTTGTATAGGCTCATTCTGGTTGCATTTCTGTAGTTCTTCATGTGTCAGTTTTCAACATATTTTCAATACATGTAAGGCTGGATGTGGCCTTACACTGCTAAACCTGTTAACATTTGGAAAAACACCTGATGTGTTCTGTGCAGGATAATTTACTAATTGCCTGCACAATAATAATCCATTCTGCTATTTGAATTGCAGTAAATAAATGACTGAGTCATATTGCCTAGGTATTAATTGGGGACATACAGGTACTTTTCATGGAAAATGAGTGATACGTTTCTTACTATGTGGAGCACCCTTTAAATCATCATGGACTGATAGTAGTTATGAAGGGTATTTAGCAGATTCATTACAAAAAATTATCAGCTGTTGATGAAAGCACTGCTGTAAGAAATAGCTCCACAATCGCTCCTCTGGGTCATGTCAGCCTGATAAATAAAAGGTTAGGGTGGATCACGGCCCTGCCAAGCAGAGATCCCATCTCCCGCTGTTATCCTTGCAGGCGCGGATGCGCACCTGGCAGCTCCCCCGGCGCTCTGCATGTGCTGCTCCTGTGAGCGAGGCGGCTCCGTGCCTGTGTCAGTGGCTCTGGGAGCACAGGGGCTGCTGCCACGCAGGAGGGCTGTGCCTATTGCAGCGAGTGCTGCATTCGGGAGCGGTGGCAGGAGAAAACAGCAGCGGGGGAAGTTCCCGGCACATAAAGCACCAGGATGATTACTGTTCTCTCGTTGGTCTTGAACCGGAGTAGGACACTGACTCCTGCTCTGCTATTATAGAGGAGAAACAACCCTGCGCTGCAGAATGAATTAGTGGCTAACATCACGATTACTCTTAGCTGTTAGCACAAGTTGTAGGAGGGAGAAAAAAAAAATGGGAGAGGGAGGAAAAAAATCCCCATTTAATGCTGCCTAGGGAATACCGTGGAATTTAGAACAGATACCGTTGCAGACTAGCAGCATGCCTGACTGCACTTGACTTGAATCGCTGGGAAGCAGCCTCATGTTGTATCATTTAAGGCTGAAGGAAGAAGGGCAAAACAGTAATGGATTTGTGTACAGTGCTTGTGCATAAATGGAAAATAATATAAAGATGGTGGTATGTAATTTGTATTTTATTTTTAAGAAGAATTTGATCCAGGTATGTATGCTCTTTGTATTTTTGGCTAGTCTACATACAGTTTTCTGTTTCCTTTGTTTCCTTTGCTTATTTTCATTCTGAATGTACCTCCCGCTGTTCTTGCTAATGCAATGCATTGATTTGTAACTGATTTGCTTTTTAATGCTATAATGTTGATGAAACTGTCTGGGCTTCTGGAATTAACACTTCATTAAAAACTGGGGGAGGTTATTCTGTAAGGTTGGTAACTTCCCAGTATAAGTTGAGTAAGACAGTATGGTGTTGGATTTTTCAATGAGTTGGTACATTTAAATTGATATAAAAATATAAACAAATTAATTATATGAATACACAGTGGAAATGTGGTATGTTTTGCTTATTTATGTCAGTACTTTTCTCCTAATTTGACAGGATTAGTAATAAATTGAGCTTTACGGATGCTTATGTATTTCTGGGTCTTGATTAATCTCCAAGATGAACACCCTGCAGCTTTCTTTTGAAGAGGCAGCTAGCTTAGACTACATGCTTGATTCTGTTCCACAGCTGAATCTGTGTCTTAGAATACCCTCTATTATGAACCTCCTCCAAGCCACAACCTAAAAAACCACCATAACTATTTAACACATTTTTGTCCATCATTTTAGGTTCAAGAAGATAACATTAGTATTTTTCCTTCTGCAATTTGAGAGGCCAATAGTAGCTGGAACTAATTTCTTTCTGTGAGATTGATAGTTCATTTTGCTTTAAGAGGAAGAATTATGCAGATGTAAAAATGACTGTATTCTGTAGCCCTCTCCTTTCTTTAGTCACCTGGCTCCTTTTGCACTTTTTATTAATATTTTCTTTCAGCTGACGATTATATGTAATAAGTGAAATAGAACACAAAGCTAGGACACTGATAGTTGTCTTATAATGTCTAGTAAAAATGTATTAAAACACTTAATGCTTATTTGATTGTTCATTAGTCTTGAAATATTGTAACATTCTGTTGCATTTCTAATTTCAATGCAGCCTAGTTAGAAGTAAGATTTTTTTTCTTTTATAACATGTTGATCCAAAAAGGTTGAATAGTAGTTCCAGCATCTTAATACTGTTATTAACCCCTGGCTGACAGGGACTCTTACACCTTAAAAACATTCATTGGTGTAACATCAGTTGCTTTCTGATGTGGAAATAAACTGTCTGTAAAGTTGTAGCTGTTTTTCACAGAGGGTGACACTATCTTGTTTCCTGTCAGTGATTATATAAAATAGATGCCTCTCACACAACTATGATCTGGCAATTGAAAATGCAAGGTTACATGACCCATGTGAATATTCTAAAAGTCAGTGCTAAATCTTAACATCTAAATCAGCATAGTGAGGAAAGCAGTAAGAGAATGCTGTTAAGTCTAAAAGCACTAAGAAGAAAGAAAAGTAGAATTTAAGGTTAAAGCATATTTTGTTCCTCACAAGTCCCTTTTGTAAGGGATATGATAGAAATTATGATTATGAATTCTGATTAACTGTCATCTCAAAGAAAAAAGCCATGATGCAAGATAAATGAGGGTCTTTTCAGTGGAATATACACAACTTGGAGAGTTGTATGAAGGTTTTCTGTCACTATACCATTTGCTTAATCCCGCAGTGATGTCAGCACATTACCATAATGACTGTGTATTGCTATGAAAACACTTAGGAAATCTCAGGTAAAGTACTGGGATTCCAGAGTGTTACACAGTAGGAGAAGAGTCATAGCTCAGAATATCTCCCAATTCACTAAAGCGTCAATGAGGACTGAAAATTCCAAATTTTCCTTTTCCTTTAACTGTAGCGTTGTGAAAATGCAGGAAGAATGTAGTATAATAGCTTCTGCCTTGTGAGACCATTACAGCTCTGAAGCATAAAAATTCTTTGGCACCTAAGAAGGTTGTTACACTGGTTTGTTTCTCTCATTTGTGTCATTCACTTAGGTTGGTAGCAGAGGTTCTTGCTTTCAGGTACAAATCTGAGTGTCAAAGTTGTCAGCATATTGAAGCAAAGACAGCAGAGGGTTTTTTTTTAAGTAAAGTTTTTGCAGAAAATTTAGAGGCATATTTAATATTACTGTCCTTACAACTGAATGTCATTTCAGGTGTTAAGCATGGTGTCTGTCTGTGTGTGCCTGCTCATCCAAGTGTATGTTGTTGTCAACAGTACTTGTAGACATTTGTGCTTGTGGTATTTTTCAAACACAAATGTCACAGATAATTTCTACCTTATGCCAAATGAATGACCACTTCATCAAAAACTTTCCCTTTCATAACTTCTTGTTCTAAAAGTTTGATGTAACTGTTAGCTTATCAGATTTTAGAAAATACGTAAAATCTCTGTACGCAGAGGAATGGAATCCAGAGGGCTTACTTTGCCTATATAAAGTTGTCTTACTGTAAACATTTCACTGGGAATTTTTGTAAGTAGTTAAAAAAAAATGCCCCCAAACCGTAAAGAAAGAAAAAAAAAAAAAAAAGCTGTAGAGTGATCTCGTGCACATGGGGTCACAGAGTTCATGGTGAACGCTGTCCAAGAGAGATCTAATTCAGGGCAGTGCGTTGCCCATTCCAAGGCTCAGGCCACTGCACTTGGAGGATTGAAATTCTTCCTAAAAGAAAATGGAGGGGGTTTTTGTTTGGGTTTTTTTTAAATTATATTTTCTGACATAATTACTATCCTGAAAAGTTTCTGAATTTTTTGAAATGTTAGTATTAAAAGAAACTTTCAATGCACTCATTTACATTTTCTTCTAAGCTAATCGGAAGACAATGTGCTTCTATGTATTACAAAGTAGTTTAATTGCAACTGTTAAACTACTTTGTTAATTCACTAATGCACAAAGTTCTATATATGATTTCTGGGTTAGATGTTCTAAGCCAAAATGAGCCAGTCAGGTTTAAGCGTGTGCTGTTTCCATCTGTTTTCCTTAAACTGGATTTAATTGTATGCTGGCAGAAGAGATACGTAACAGCTATGAATGACCAGTCCTGCAAGATGACACTTAAATATTTGGATTGGATTCTGTAGTGTACGCTGTGAATATATGTGCAACCTCCTCAGGGCAGCAGTAGGCCTTGTGGGTTAAAAAATAAGCAGATTGTAGGCTCTTAAGACTGGGGTTTGAAGAAGCAATTTGGTGGTTAGTTTTACTTTTTACATTCTCATAGAGAAGGCAGCATGTCCGAGCATGGTTAGATATGCATAAATAGCAAGATCCATAAAGAAATATCACCAAGTAAAGAAGCAGACATAGTAAACTTTCTAAATGATTTTGAAGAACAATAGGAACAGCTTCTTAGCCAAAAGGGGAGAGTGCTGATGGCACTCCATGCTCTTGTATGAGTATTGGAGGGGCTGAAGGGATAGGGCAAAAATCTGCTGCTGTGAAAACCTGAGGAATTCTTGGAACAAAGAGTGATTACCCAAAAGAGAAAGCAGGTCTCTTCATTGCTCTCGTCCCTGCCTTTGCCAGGGTTTTTGGGCAGGTCATCCCCATAGCATATGCAGTGTTAAGATGTCATTTTACCTTAAGAGACTCACCAATTACACAGATTAAAAATGTCAGTAGTTAAGACTACTAGGAGAATTTGGGAAGCATCTAAAGGAGCAGATAAGTGCTCTAAATTAAGTTCTTCTGAATTAGGTCATCTGAGATGATTGTCAGTCTAATGCTCCTGTTATAGTAAATTAATGAAGCAATGTGGAGTGTACACTGTAGCTCTTGTCAAAAGGAAGGGAGCATAGGTTTCACCCAGCAGACAGGAGCTGAGGGCAAGTACACTTATGTCAAGATAACCTTATTCCCAGGCAAGCGTAAGACTAGTAAAAGGCCATAATTAATAAATCTGTATATCTGAATTCTGTTACTGATTCTTTATTTTCCTGATGGTAAGAGAACCTCTCTTGGCCTCAGTTTCTGCAGATGCAGGGTAGACTGCACTTTTTTTTTTTGTTATGTTTGATTAATTCATTTCTGTGGAGTATTTTGCATATCACTAAAATATGTTTTGTCTAGAGATTCTAGTGAGTTTTTTGGCAGTAATACAGAGTGGTATTGCTGCAGATGAAGACTTCATGGTTTTGTTTTGATTCCCCCTACTGTCTTGGTGTTTAGAACATGAATTGTCATAGTGTATTTTACGGAGAGAAACTTCACTTCAGACTCATCTTCTTCCCTGCCCCCTTTCAATACACACAGACCCCTTGTAGTTGATAAGGAGTGTGAAGGTTAAGCAAGGCTGTGGTCCTACCTGGTTCTTGCTTTATAAGGGGACAGTCTGCATCCACAAAGTTACCTCTTACTGGAGAGAGCTGCTGCTCTGCAGCTTCATTTACTAGAGTCTGAACAGAAACTGAGAAATGATCTAGCTATTCTATTTAAATAGTGAAATTATGTTTTTAAGATGATTCACTTTTTTTTTTTTTAATAAAAATAAAGGGCTGGATTTGTTAAAATAATTTTTTGAAATGGAGGTCTGGTGTTCAGATATGTAACTAAAATACACTGCATTATTTAATAAGCTATCATTTTTAACTCAGCCCACTCCTCCCCCCTTCTACCTGACACATTAGTTTTAGACTTGGAATAAGATCCTTTATACACGATGCTTTCAACTGAGATTTTTATTTTGACAATGCTTTGTTATCAACAGTATGCTTGAAACTGGTCCAAATGATCTGTTCTCCATCAAGTTGATCAATAAAACTATTTTCAGACTTAATATGGATAAAAAGTTGATGGAAGTGTCATTTTGTCCTTTCTTTATAGAAGGACCCCATTAAGAATTTATTTTAGTTCTAGTCTCACAATCCATAATGCTTTCCAGTTTCATGTTCTGTTACCATCTAGCGCAAAGTCTATACCTCACTGCTGTAACATTTCAACATGATTCCTTATGTTTAGAAGGGGTTAACACAGTGATGTTGAACTTCATCATATAAATTGTCTTCATTCAATTAACAAGCAAGTGAGAATTTAAAAAATTAGGTCATAATGGTTTATTGGGAGACCTGGATAAAACAAGAAAATCTCCAAATGACAGCTTGCAGCTCATTCAAATAATTGACTTAGTTCTGTGTGCTTCTTGAAAGATTGTTCCTTGTCTTATGGAGTTTGATATGTTGATTTTAAATGTTAAGAACAACCTATGCAAATTTTTACAGAAAGAAATGGATGAGACCTGTAATGACTCAAACTTGATTCCATGTGTAGACATACTATTGTAGAAAATGAGTTTTTGACAGAGCAATGGTAGGCTGTAAACTGATTAACAGATCATATGACTAATACAGCTGAGATGGAATAGAACTCGCATGAGAGAACATAAATCTGCTCCATTTAGCAGATCTCTCTGTGTTTGTAAGAGTACAGCTTTTAATTCACTATGGCATTGTCAAAAACCGAGTTTAAATAAATTCAATGCTGAATATTCAGCTATTTGTAATACATTCAGTTATCTGTGATAAAAAGCATTGGCTAGACACTGGATAAAACAAACGTGGATATGGTGTGCTGTGAAATCAAGATACTTCTACAGAGAAGCATTAAACCTTATTTAAAGTGAATGGAAATGTTCCAAATTCCAGTGATAACTTCATTATTTCTTGATGTATTTTAGACTGAGACAGGAAACAAGCCTTCTGGCTTGTTTATACATTCTTGATTTGAAGTCATTTGAAGAATGTCCAAGTCATCTAAGTGAAGTTTATATAAGAGGGCATTTAAAAATCTGTGGTTATGTGGGCAGAGGAGGTAGGCAGTCAGACTTCAAATCTTGTTCAATAAATGGTTACAAGCATTCAGTGTAAGAGCTGAATGGTTAACGAGTGTTTCTACATCCAGAAACATGCCTTTGAAAAGTGTCCCAAGATGGTTCCTTTCTCTACTAATAATATGTGAAAACAAGGTAGCCTTGGCTCTAGTGAAAACTTCTCAATATTCTGAGAGATGTCATTTGCATTCCTTGAAAATTGCATGCAGTCTCATTGAGCATTCTTTTGCTTCCAAACATTACTTGCTCTTAATGCAGTCTTAATACTCTGACTTTAGGCATAAGCCTACAAGAAAAAGAAGTGGCAAGGACTATGCTGATGTATGTGTTAAAATGTGATTCATGTCCCACAGATATTTTGCTTTTTTATAAAATAATAAATAACCACTTTGGGAAGAATGAAGAATGTTTTCTATTTTCTTCTCATTCTGCATCCCAATTTTGTTATAACTGGAAAAGAACTGAGTCTGTTTACATCCTCTGTTCCAGGATTCCAGAAGCCAGCCAGGCTTTTAGCAGCTTTGCTGTGCTCTATGCAGCACTGTGCATTTTGCTGCTGCAGTGTGAATCAGGGGTTAGTGTTTATTATTTACCATTACATATGTGTATATATGCAATGAGTAAATAGATAGAGTATAATAGTAAGGTCACTGAAGACAAACTATGCAATGCAAAGACCAGATCTTGAGGTGTGTGAGTGGACCATGGTGTTTCATACAGTGCCAGGCTGTTTGCACACAAGGACAGTTCATATTCTCTACTCCTCTTAAGACATCACAGAGCAATTTTTAACCCTTTGTATACCCTGTATCTAAACAGACTTCTTACTCTGCCAAAGAATTTTAGCTGCTTTAGAAATGAAAATGGCCATTTTAAGAACTTCTTTGATGGATTTTTCAGAGCTGGTTGCCTTGTTTTTATTCTGCAGCTATGAAACTGAGAGGTGAATGGTATGCTGTACAGAAAAGTACATTGACCTGTTTAAAATGCATTGACTACATTTCTATGGAATACAGGCTTTTGTTTAATGGAATAGAAGCTTCCTTAGCCCTTATGGAATCTTTTTAGACTTTTTTTAGATCAAATAGCTTTCCTGTTGTAATAGCACCTGTTTATGTCCTGCAACTTGTAAATCATAGTTAAATCATAGTTTGTTTGGGTTTTTTTTTTTTTTTCTGTGACCAGAAAAATGTCATATTTAATATGGATGAGAATTTCCATCAGTTGTCATTATTTTCTGTTATGTTCTATGAGATATTTTCCTTTTACTTCTTAAAGAAGATGAACCAAGAAGATAAGCCCACTTTTGAGTCCTGGCTTATCACAGCATGCTAAAGTCCCTATCAAAGCAACTATTTCACAAACCATAGTCATGTACATAATTCAATCTCAAGAGAGAACAGTACTTCACAGGTACAATACTCACCTGTACCTGAACCCTCCCTTGTTCCGAAAGACAAAACAAGAGAGAGTCTCTACTTCTGTTTTACTAGCTAGTAAGCATTTATTACCCTGTCAGTTTTTTGATCACTGCTGTGTATCATATGGATCTAAATTGACATATCAGTACTCTGAAAGAAAGCAGAAAGCATTTAAACTGAAATCTCTGTTAAAGTCAGAGAATTAAACTGGATGAAGAAGCCTGCAAATAAGCATAGCTTATTAATTGTTGTTAAAAATATTTGCCTAGAACTGTTTTCAGCATCAATTAGTCATGAAAAAATCTATTCAGACAATTATGGGGAATTATCTGTGTTTACATTGTACCCTAGTTAAAACATCATCAGTATTATTGAATGATAAGTTTGCTTGGCAGCTACTGTAATGTCGTTCCCTCCTTTTTAGACACTTCAGGAAGCCATGTGCAACAGACTGAGATTTTGCAAGACATACAAAACCTCTTCAGGATTTTGTTTCAAACAAGTGGATGTGTGATTTTTTTTATTTTTATTTTTCTGTCACATTATTCCAGAGCATCAGTAGTTTTTATGGCTATAGTCTCCGTTGAAACATTTGCCAATGATCCATTTGGAGATACAAATACTTTTCTGGATCAAAAATTATATTTTGTGGAAACAGCTTAAAATAAATTACACTCCATGGTTTCTGCCCTCTTCAAGAACCTGATCTCATCTTATATATATAAGATTTGCAAAGGAATGTTTACAAAGAAATCGGGAACTAGTACAAAAAGGAAAGAGAGTTGTCAAAGCAAAAAGGAACAAGACTTAACTCATATTGGACAAACAAAAAATCCAAAATTTTCAAATACTTTAAAAAGCACCGTTAAAAAGATTGCCAAGTGCCCATCTTCTCGCAACTTATCAACTGAAGAAGAGGAAAGCAATAGAGAATTTTCACTTTCTCCAACGTTCAGTTACAGAGTTGCTATCGCCAATGGACTGCAAAGGCATATTTTTGTAGCAAACACTAATGATGAAGATATAGTTCAAGACCTGTCTTCAAATGATAGCTCATGTTCTGAGTCGTTAAGTGAAGTAAAAACTAATATCAAGAAAAACGAATACTTATCCCACACGATGCCTGTGAGACGCAACAGGAAAAGCTTAAGCAGCCTCGCAGCCTCCGACGGAAGTTCAGATGGAGAACGCACTTTACACACACTGAAGCTGGGAGCCTTACGAAAACTAAGGAAATGGAAAAAGAGCCAAGAATGTGTCTCATCAGACTCGGAGCTAAGTTCCTGGAGAAAAACATGGGGATTAAGAAGTAAATCTCTGGACAGAACTGGCCGTCACCAGAAATCAAATACTCTTGAACCTGGCTTTAGTTCTACAGGTTGTATCAGCCAAACCCACGATGTTATGGAAATGATCTTTAAAGAGCTTCAGGGAATAAGTCAAATTGAAACAGAGCTCTCTGAATTAAGAGGGCATGTTAATGCTCTGAAACAATCAATTGATGAAATTTCTAGTAGTGTAGAAGTTGTGCAAAGTGAAATTGAGCAATTGCGAACTGGTTTTGTACAGTCCAGAAGAGAAACTCGGGACATACATGACTACATTAAGCAGATAGGCCATCCCGGAAACAAAGCAAGTCTTAGGTTTCTCAATGTGCCTGAAGAGCGGCTTCAGAAAGCTGAAAGCATAGTTTACAAAATATTAACAGAAAAAATGGGATTCTCAGAAGCGCAAAGCACTATTAAAATTGAGTTTGCCCAAAGGCTGGGGCAGCAAAGAGATTGTCCCAATGCAAAGCCAAGACCCATTCTTGTTTACTTTGAGTCATCACAACAGAGAGATTTGATTTTAAAAAAGTCTTATAAACTTAAGGGAACTGGCATTGGAATTTCTACAGATATATTTTCCCATGAAATAAAAGATAAAAAAGAAAGAGGACTGCCTTCTTCTCAGACATATGAAAGCATGGATATGAAACTTTTAACCGTGGAGACAAAATCTAAAATGCATGACTGGGAGTCACCTGACAGTGATAAAGACTTGGAATCAGATATAAATAAGAACAGTTATGCAAAGATATCTAAATCAGCATTTCAAATAAAAACAAGCACTACAAAGGGGGCTACTGAGTCCCCGGACACTAAAGACCTTGACAGAACCGCTGATAATAGCACCTTTTCACACAGAAGTTATGACAATCAGTCACCAGAATTTGACACTATGGAAAAACAATCAAAGACTTATTATTCAGATGTGACTCCTTTATGGCATTTACAGAATGACTTTGCGACGCCAAAGCTTAGCCGTTCAGAATC
This sequence comes from Eopsaltria australis, assembly GCA_034509425.1. NCBI lineage: Eukaryota > Metazoa > Chordata > Aves > Passeriformes > Petroicidae > Eopsaltria > Eopsaltria australis. The sequence goes on from JAVTVJ010000121.1 coordinate 292,213, forward strand.
AGATTTCTCAAAGCTGTGTCAGTCTTACTCTGAGGATTTTTCAGAAAACCAGTATTTTAGCAGAACAAATGGGAGTTCACTGTTGTCTTCCTCTGATCGAGAACTTTGGCAACGAAGGCAAGATGATTCTCTAAACTGGTATGGCAGTTCCCAGGAACAGAGTTTTGCCCAAGACATACAACAGTATCCAGAGCAAAATGAAGTAGGGAACATAGAAACTGTTGATAGTGGAGCTGGCAATGGAGTAATCTGTGTACCTGGAGACATAAACCATTATGATGATAGTCAGCTTTCTTTACAGGATGATCTTTCCCCATGGAAAAACTGGAATCAGTTGGAACAAGGGGGAGATTTGGGCCTAGACTCATCCACACAGGAAGTTTTTGTGTATGATATGAGCAGCCCTTCAGACCAACAGACAGATTTTGGAAAGGGCCAAGGTTCTGACCTCCAGTATGATACTGAAAGCTATGATTTCACTCTAGATGGTACTTCTCCGTCGTGTCCAGGCCTTGACAGTGAAACACAAAGTCAGTGGACTGGTCAATATGATGATTATCAGGAAACAAATTCTATCTCCTCTTACCAGAATCAAAACAGATTGCCTATGATGTACCGAAGTCAAAGTGAGCTACCAAGTGATGACTCAGAGGAAACCGCCCCTAAATCGTGGCATAGCCGATTAAGCATAGATCTTTCTGATAAGACTTTCAGCTTTCCTAAATTTGGATCTACACTTCAGCGTGCCAAGTCAGCTTTAGAAGTAGTCTGGAATAAAAGTACACAAAGTTTAAGTGGGTATGAAGACAGTGGATCATCTTTCATGGGTAGGTTTAGAACTTTATCTCAGTCTACTGCAAATGAATCGAGTACAACACTTGATTCTGATGTTTATGCTGAGCCTTATTGCTACAAAGCAGAGTATGAGGAAGACTTAGTTGAACCCTCTGGTGAGAATGAAACAGACTACGTAGAAGTAATGGAACAAGTCCTTGCTAAACTAGAAAATAGAACTAATAGCAGTGAAACTAGTGAGCAGGTCCAAGAGTATGAACTGGACCAGTCTTTGTATGAAACTCCATATGAAATGCTACCAGAGGAGCAATATGACACACAGTTTGACAGTGTGATCACTGAAGAGATATTGGAAGTTGAAAGTGAAATGGCTCCTGAAGTAGAAATAACGGAAGATGAAAATCAGAATGTCCCAGAGATGATTACTGAAGTCACTGAAATTCCAAAGAAAAAAAAAATACGACCATCATTTAAGGAAGCTGCTTTAAAAGCATACAAGAAACAAATGAATGATTTGGAGGAGAAGATCCTTGCTGGAGGTAATAGTATTTTAATACTGTCTTTTAAGCAAAACATTGTTCTCACTAGAGTTGGACATTAGTTTTTGTATAATGTGTTATCTTGCTCCCATTGAATTCAGCAGCAAAAAATCTGCTTATGTCTGGTTTTGTTTAGAGGGTGAAAGAGTTCCATAGAAATCAAAAGGTTAACTTCCGCAAGTTTGTTTTGAAACAGTTTTCTTTTTCAAAGTTTTCGGTTTTCTGAATATGTTTAGTCACACATGCTTGTAAGTAACTGTATTTCTTTGAATTTCAGTAACTTGAATATTAAATTGCACAAGAGTTAGGTCTTAAAAAAAGAACTAAATAGCTCATTGTTTTATAAATGTATTTATGGGAGTAATACGGAGTGTTCAGATGTTACACTCTTGCTTTCTTTAACAGTTTTCAAGGCATGGTTGGTTCTGTAATCATCCTCATGGGCTGTGTTCTCCACCCCCTTTGCTACCCATAACTCATTATGTACTTACAAGAGTGAAAGTCTAAACTGATTTTATGTCTGTTCTTTTGATTCTGTCCTTATTTGTACTCCCAGCAAGCTCTCAGAGAAGTAGTCAGTCCTCAAAACAGGGTGAGAAAGGTGTGGAAGAAAGCCAAGAGTGTAAACGGTAGCATCCATGTATGAAGAAGCTTTAGAAAGAAACTAAATTCACAGGGGGTTGATACTGATTTGTTAATGATTTTTATCCTTTGGGTTATCAGACTTCAAAGCAGACAGTCATATATATAACTTTAATACCTCTAGTAAAATAAAAATATGGTGATATTCAATGTAAACATTCACTGTAATGCCAATAACATTAGTTATAATATTGCATGTGCATTTAATTGGGAGCATCATAATGACTGTACCTAGCCAGATGGTAATTGTCACCTTGACTGAATCTTTCCTTCATCTGCGTTGGAAAAATAATCATCTGATACATTCATTTTAAAGATGAAAAACTGTGCCTTTAGCCAAAGATTGTATTCAGTAGTAATGAGCTTGAGCTACTCTAGCCTTTCTTTTGTATATGAACAGTTACTTTTACAATAAAGATATAATCATCTTGAAAGTCAGTTACAAAAGTATTTAAATATTGATAGTAGTAGAGTTTACTTTAAAGTCTGTTTTTACATTTAAATAATGACACTCAGTTGTATACTTGTATTTTACAGGTATTTTTCTACAGTACTCTGTTAGATGCTAGATGATGTGTGTATATGAAGGAACAGCTATCAATACCTAGCATTTTCATGACTTTTCCTGTTTTTATGAGGCATGAGAAAAGGGAAACACATGCATTTTACCTAGTCATTGTAAAGTAATAATATAATGGTCAGAGGACTTAATTGAAGAAAACACACAAGGGAGACACAAAATTTTGAAACCCAAATTGATTCCAGTATTTAAAGTCTGTGCGTTTGTGTACATTGGCAGATAACAATTGTTAGAAAATGAGAGCTAACTTTGATGTTACATCCCATGCCATCATTTCTAGGAATTAAATGTATGTTCTTCTTTTAACCCAGCAGGTGAAAGACTTCTTTCAATCTCTTAATGTATTGACATTTTTTCTTCTGAATAGCTGAAACATTTCTTATATTTTCAGAGAGTCTGTCTGACACCAAGGTCAGTTTATGAAAATGTGTTATTGTGGGCAGTCTGTGGGGCAGAATGTCTGCATGGGTGTAAGATGTCATACTAGAACCTCCACTTTAGTTTCCACAAATAAAATAATACTGGCTATTATAAAAAAGAGGGGAAATAAAGGAGAAAGGGAATACAGCAGGAAGTTAAGGGGAATTTACAAATGAAATGCTACAACACGCTACTTCACAATTTATTCTGAGAACAGCGTGCCTTCACTCTTGAGTAACAGTTCTGTTTCCTCTTCACACTGTGTTTTCCATGCCATCAAGGAGGGCACCTGTTTCAGTCAGGGATTCTGCCTCAGCACTCACCAACTGGGTTGTTACAAATGTATCTCCAGGTCATGTAGCACACCTAGCAATATCTATTAGCAAAACAGTCTTTCATGGTTTTATATCTAATGGATGAATGCCATATTCTTACCGTTATGTCTGCAGAACACTTAACAATTCTTCAGAATTTTAAACATGCAGAATATATTTTCTAACTGGAGTAGTCTACTCAAAGAATATATTACCTGCAAAGTATTTCTGCTGAGCAACGCGTAGTATTATTGGAGCCAAATCTTCCTTTATTTTACTTTCAGCTTACTCTCAGTGAGCTGGATAGTGTATATTACAGAAAGTCTGTTCACAGATAATGAAATCCACAGGTGGAATATCTGTCCTTGGAGTTAGTCCAAATCCATCTGGACATGGTACTGGGCAATCTGCTCTGGGTGGCCTGATTTGAGCAGGTTTTAGACAAGGCCTCCAGAGTTCCTTTCCAGCCTCAGCAGTTCTGTGATAAGGAAATGCATATTTGGTTACTTTGTATGCAGCCTTTGAAGAGGGGTATCTTCTTAGTGTCAGTTTGTCTGCTAAGACAAAACACCTTCAGCTTCTCTTTGTTACTTGAATGGCACATAGTCTAGGAAAAAAACATGTTCTAAATCAGTTCTTAAAGGAGTTCTGTAAAACTCACAAAACGTATTTTGTAACTTCTCAGTTTTGACAACCTGCCTTCTCTTCTTTATGTGTGTAATTAGGCATGTCCAGAGAACAGTTAGTTTATTATTTAAGCAAATAGTAGTTTAAGGTATTCTATCTTCATTTTAATATTGGCAGGAGCAATAATAACTTTTTTTAAAAAGTGACTAATAGCTGTTCTAGGGTTTACATGACTTATGAATGTTTTTGGGGTTTTTTTACTCTCTTACCTCTATAACTGAGTCGCAGTCAACTTCTGACTTCTTACTTTTGGGTGGAAAAATACTAGGACGACAGCAAGTTCTTTGAATTAATCTTCATTATATAACCAAAACATAACCTGTTCTTTGATGGTTTCATCCCTTCATGTAGGCAGGAGCAGGTAGACAACAATCTGTCCCAAGCAGAGATATAGCCATATAATGCAGTAGTGTTATTTCTCCAATTTAATACAAAAGAAGGGTTTAGAAAGGTGTGATTTTCATTCTAGTAATGCATAAGGTAAGGTCAATAAATCTTTGGTACATAAATAATTTATTAGTGCACAAGAACCACGTAAGGTAGTCCTGTTCTCTGTCACTAGCTGAAGAGAAAAAATACACTCTGGGCCGATTGCTTATGTATTATTTATTACAAAATGTTTTGAGACATACTGGAATGACTCAGTTATATGAATGAGAGGAGACATGAGCAGTACATGAGTAATCCTCAGATTTAAAGTTCTGTAAGGATATAGAGACATTGCGTGGATGCATGTATATTAATGGAGGGATTGATAGCTTGAAAAAATCAAAGAAATGCTACCCAGTTCTTTGTTTCTTTGTACACTGTAATCGAGAATGGCTTACACTTTTATTCATTGTTTTAGATCTCACCTGTTATTTTTTAGCTTTTTTTTTCCCTAGTGGCTTCTTCCATTCCATCCCTGTCTTACCTTTTACAGGTGTGTTAGCATAAGCATGATTTTCTGTCCTGATGAAACCATGCCTCAGGAAAAGATTCCTTTTAATTGCTTTTAATGATAATGTAGACTCTTTCTATAAATGGTAGTTTGTGAGCAGGAGCTTCTTGATCCAGTTGTTGAAGATCATGGTCATCATTTGATATGTCAGGTTTTAAAAATCAGTCCGATTTTAAAATGCCTTTGGTGTGAAATTTCAGGTACAGAGTAACCTGTAGGTTGTTTATGATGTCAAGATGGCTGAAGTCATCTAACTCTTTACAGTGCGGTGGCAACTCAAGAGGACAGGGTGAAGGGATTGGATTTGCCTCTTTAACAGTGGGGGGAGGTGTTTCTGTTCTTTTATAGGGAGGATTTTTATTATGCTTTGTGATGTCTGACTGAAGAACGGAACTTATAGATGAGTGTGAATATGCTCTTATTTTGTTTATGCCAATATCTGAAACCAAAGGAACTGGTAATGTATTACCTCAGTGCCCTGGTGGTGTGGTCATTTGGTTGCATGTTAAGAAAAGCTGTCAGTAAAATAAGTAAGTTTATTTCAACACATATTTCAAACTCTACCTATTCAAACTATGGGTATTTTTGAATCGAGTACATGTTTTCTTATTTGGACAGGTTTTCTGGCCTTTTTATAAAAACTGTTTGCTGGAATTGCCTTAGTCAGCTGTATTTTCTCAAAGAGTAAAGGCTTCAGAAGTTAACCCAACCTTGTCCTGTGGTACTCAGGCTTTTTTTTCCCTGTGTCTTACCTCCATCATGTTTGTTTTTAATACACTTGTATAGGTGCACAGTTACTCGTAACTAATAGCTATACTTAATAGTGTTGTACTGTTTTTGTTATGTGAATGTAAGTCTTGGATTTGGACTTGAAATGATCAGTGCTGTGGGCCAGAAGAAAATCAATTGACCTGGTATTGTTTAGTAAATTAATCACGCATTTTATAGCCATTCAGATGGAAATAGGATAAATAAAAACCTTACCTTGGTCATGAAAATTCCTTACTCTTTGGTGATGACTGTAATGGAGAAATAAAAAGCCTACTAGAAGTTAAATTGGTTTTTTATATTAAAGAGTTCCTCTGCACACAATCTATATTAACTGTGTTGGGAAGTGGGCTTTAAAAAAGGACCACTGTTTGTACAAAGAAAAATGAAAAGCATATATCCCATTTTATTTCTTAATTGTTTGAGATAACTACATTGACTGATTAAAATATGGTGAGTTGTGTTTGGGTTTGTAGGGGGGTTTCTGTAAAAATAAGGCTCCTTCTAAGACTGCTGTTGAAGACTGGGGAAGGGAAGGATGTCCTAGAAAGATGGCAGAATTTTAGTGTAGTGTTTAAAGTACTGAAGCAATTAATAAAGATAGAACATGTATATTTGCATGTATTATGCAAGCTGAGATGCCTATTCTTTCATTGACCAGTACTAACAGCTCCTGCCAGTCAGTCTTGTTCATAAGATAGTATAAAAGAGGTTGTTGGTAATTCATCTTTTGCCCTTTTTAATCAGTCTGCTTTTGTCACAGTGAAAGTTACAGTTTTTCATGTTTTGGGAATTCTTTGAAATCTAATCTCATTCTGTTCTCATTACACCTTATATCTTCAAGTATTTAGTTGTTAAAAATCAAATATAAACTTCAGTTTTTCTTATCTTTTAATGTATGATGTTGGTGTTGTGACATTACTGAAAGCTTAGGCTTTATTAAATCTAAACTGTCTTGAACTAATGCAGCTTTAAGTTGATATAGTATGGACATACTTTATACAGTTGAGGTGTGCGTTACTGTAAACCCAGGTTCCCCAGAATCCGCCAGAAAGGCTTGAAGCTGAGTTGTGACCACACTTGAAGTTGCCTGGAAGTTTAGCATCACCTTGTTCAAAGTAATGGGTGAAAAACTTTCTAATGTGATCTCTTTGAGATGCTTTTCCTGCGCTCAGCCCAATGGCATTTCTCATCTTTCTGATCTCAGGCATATTCTGATGGTGGGGAAAAGGTGACTGAATGAGCATAATGCAATTAGTCTTTGCATCATTGGGAAAGAATAGCCCTGACAGAAACGCTCATACTTAATAAAAGGTAACAAAGGCAACAGCAGTACCAGGCTCCAAAATTTTCTGTTTCAAAACATTAGAGCTGCAGTATTCAGTAATACAAGGTTTTATTTGTTTTTCCCACATCTCATTTATTTATGGTTTGTTTGTTTTGGTTTTTTCCCAAGAGTGATAAATTACTTCATTAATATAAGGACTGATTGTGCATTCTATGTGGCTGACACAGTTCATCGGCAATGTTTAAGGAAAATGAAATTCACCTAATGTATCATCTATAAAGAGATGGATTTGGGGACAAAATGCTTTTCAACAGAAGGTGATTAATCTATTGCTCTTCTCTTCATATATAAATAATGAAAACAGGCAGATTCCAGAGAGTTTTCATCTGTGTAAATTCCCTTCTCTGTTCACATCAGAAGATGGTCACAATGCAGCAGATGCGTTGTGTTAGCAGGCTGGGGAAGAAATGGTTACTCTTACTGAACATTTTAATAGATGTATGGCACTAAGGAAACAAGATTACTGTAAGTTAAGAAATCTATTTTGGTGCTGTATTGGGAATGATAATGAACCACAGGAATTTTAACAATCCAGTTTCTTCAACTGGCTTGGTTTTCTTTCTCAGCGCCATGTTTGTGTCTGTCTTTTAGTCAGGTAAACAAGATGATAGATGTCTTTTACACTTTTTTTTGGGAGGGGAAGGTGGTGCAATAAGAACCTGTAGTTCTGTAGAGTGAGGGGACACAAAATACATTTTAAGATGATGTGTGTAGAAACTGATAAACGATATTCCTCCACCCAAACTGGTTAGCCAGAATTCTAGAATATCCTTTTTCACGTTTGTATGTGTGCACTCTGAAAATCCTCCACTAATATTACAGGAGGTAAAATAGTGTTCTAAAGAATTATTAAACAGTCTGTGAATTCAATCAGGATGGTGCTGATGAACCAAGGTCTATTGGTTTGTCCGAGTTCATATGCTCATTTCGTGCACAGGAGAGCGTATGCATTATTTCCTTGCTATTGGTTTCACTGGAGTCAGGCATAAGACTTTATGCCCTTCCCTTTCTATTTCTCTTCTGTCCTTTGATAGAGAAAAGGGGTATGAGACACTTAAAACAGAAAATTACAGTCTGTCCAGCTTGAGATTAATAGATTTGTAGAAAGGTTGCTTTTGAAAAATTATGGCAGGAAATCTAATCAGTTAGTGATAAAGATGATACATCCATCTTTTATCTGTGAAGAAAAAGCAAGTAGTTACATTCACTACCTGCTCTGAAGTTGGGGCTTTGAGAAAGGATGCTCAATATCAGTTGAGACACGTTCAGTCTACTTTTTTCCCACTAGTTGAGTGAAAGAATTATCTAAAAACCTGTTTAATATATCTTCCAGGAAACGTAATAGTGTTTGTCTAGCTTACTGTGTTTTAATTCTGTAGTTACAGCATTCATTCTTATTAAAATCTTAGATTATAATACTGCATCTGTTTGTAAACAGGATAGTTACCAAATAGATGGAAGAGCAACAGGTTAATTTAGCATGGTAACTCCTATTAAATCAGTGTGCATTACATCAGAGAAATGTGTGTCACAACACTTGTGTGACAGTCTCAGATTCAAAAAATTCTACTGTTATCAGATGCCTTTTCCTAGAATAGCTACACTTATTCTTTAATCATAAAAAGAACAAATAAACCAACCAGGCAAACAAAACCCCAGACAAAACCAAAAACCCAACCAAATAACAACAAACCAGAAAAAAACCACAACAAACCCCCCAGCATCCTTTATCAGTAAGGTTTAGCAGAAATATGTATTTTGGCTGTTTAATAAAAACAAATAGACAAACAAAAAAAAAAACCAACAAAGCAGACCACCCCAAACCTCTACTGTTTAGAGATTGACTTCTGTTTTTAGGAAAAGTGATTTGTTAAAACTGCTAGTTTCCTCCGTAAAAGAAGAAAGTCTCTGCTACTCTACTCCTTATGAAAACATGACCATCTAACACTATTTTCACTGACTTTAGAATTAATGTAGATTGATAAATATTCATGCTGTTTGTCTGCTCTTTTTGAGCTTAAACAGATTTAAAGCTGCTGGAGCTAAGAGGAAAGCTGACCGTGAATGTCAGTTCCAAGGGGTTTTTATACTGGTTTTGGTGGGAAAATAAACACAACATTGCATCATCAAGATTAAAAAATATTTTTTGTTTTTATTTCCAAAATATTTAAGAATTTTCTTTAGATCGTTCTAGAAGTAGAAATGACTCTGCATAATTTTTGAATGCAGCTTCAGGATAAAAGGAATCTTGTTAAAGCATCAGACTGAAAAAATATCTAGACATGCATTTAAAAAATGTAATGACTTGGAAAACATGAGTTCATAAATAGGCTCAAGTCTTCCTCTGGTGTATTGGTGAAGTAGAATATTGCAACAGAGTGTGAGAGAGATTCTCTTTTTTGCAGGCACCAGATTTTTTCCTTATGCACATTTTCCAGGTGATCAATGGAACACCTAGACAGTTGTCTCCCAGGAACTCTAAATAGAAGGAAATGCTTGAAACCTCTCAAATTATTGCTGATGCAAAATTATTGTTAATACTGACAGAACTTTGTTAACCACGAGGACTGTTTCCTTGAGGAACTGAGAGTATTCTTAAAAGAGCTTGCAAGATCAGAAGTTTTAGTAAATCTGAAAATCAAGACTTATGTTTGTGGTGCTGATAGAGCTGTTGAAAAATGTCTTGAATGCTGTGATAAAGAATATGGTGTGAAAAGATACAAGGATACAGGTTAGCTAGGAAAAAATAAAACTACAGAAAATACTGTAATCTGTTTTCGCTAAATAAGTAGTGGCAAAGTGCAATCTGCTGACTGACACTGGAGTAGCTTCTGTGGAGTAGATTATTGGAGCAGCAGCAAGTGATTTGTCAATGCTGTCACACACCCATAAACTATGGATAGCTCTGGGTATCACCAGTGCAACTGCAGCCTCACCAAAGCAATTCTTGTCCTTCAGCTGCATATATACTGAGATGGAATAAGGACAGACAGATGTGATGGATGTACTATTATTGAATGTAAAAATAAACCAGGAGAGAAGAATATTTATAAAATGTTTAAGTATAAACTAAAGCAGTCTTTAATCTTACCCTGTAGGTCTTCTTGTCTCATTTAGCACAAACAGGATGGAGCTGATGCTCCTCTGCATCCATAAGGCAAGGAGGGCACTCCAAACACAAAGTAATGGAATTTTCCTTGGGAACTTTAAAAGGCATGTTGGGTGAAATTTTCTTTTTCTCAAAACCCATAAAAGTAAAGGACAAGGAGACATGCCTTTTACTATTAACTATAAAAAGGGATTGAGGAATTCACAAGGATTTACGCATGTCCTATCAAGTAAAAAAAACTCCAATAGTACCAAAAGTACTTTGAATTCCAGTGTATCAGTCTATAGTTCTTAACATCTGTGTCTTTCATTGGTGTTTAGGCATAATTATTCCAATGTACTAGTTCAAGCAGAGCCAAAACAAACTGTAATTTGGTTTTGGGTTTACCTGTAGCATAAAAGGTAAAAGTAAATAACCATTTTTAAATGTATTAATGTTAATCATAGTATTTCAAGTATTTTTCTTCTCTTGTATCTATGAAGACAGTTTGCTTATCAACAGAAGAAAATCTGATCTCTTTTTCTTATCTCAATAAGTGATATTGGCTTGTTGTCATCTTTTTATTTGATATATGATTATATGCTGACTCATTTTTTCTTCCACTACTGTAAGACTTGAAATTAGTTTGGTTTATGTAGATGTTTTAGCCTCCTAGTTTGGGGTTTCTGAAGATAATGTTTAAAGTGTTTGAGACTATTTTAGATAGTTCCTTAAATCTTACCTCAGAAGTGGAAACAGCTTCTTGCTAACAGCAGCTATGAATATCATACCCTGTGAAATATGTTACTGTTGCCCAGACACTAGGTTCTGATCCTTTGTTCCTGATCCTAGGTATACGTTATTCTTGCACTTTAACAATAGTATATTTATATGACTTATGGGTGTGCCACCATTAGCATTTTGTTTTACAACAGGAGTACACTTTTGAAGCAAATCTCTGTCTTCCCAGTTTGCCACATTTGGTTTGATCACTGGAATGGCTGAGTGGGATCTATGTGTTTACTAATGCAACCAAGCCAGATGTTGCTCTTCAAGATCACATCTGATGTGCTCAGCAGCTAATGGGCTTTCAGTCATCAGGACCAAAAATAGAACTGCTGTGAAGTAAATGCCCCTGAAACATTTTTGCTGTAAGCACTTGTGTCACCAACTGCTTTGACCTTTTGATCTGCTCTTATGGCGCTCAGCTATTTGCTAATGCACACGTGTTCTTTGTGGCCCGAGGTGGATGGCAGCTCACCCCTCTGTCCCAGGCTACCACTGAACATTCCTGCCCTGCTGTCACCTCTATCTGTGCTGTCAGCGTAAACCAGCTTGCGTGTCTCAGAGCAATCCTCATGGTCAATGCATGAAGAACCAAGGAACATATTTTTGTTCAGTAGAGTCCAGAGGAACTGCTCTCGCACTTGTTGTCCAACCAAGGGGCTGTTTGCTTGGACTTCTTTGGAAGTAATCCAATTGGACTTCAGTTTGCAACTTAGACCATGATACAGTGCTCCAAGTCAAACACTCTGAGTGATGCAGAAAGATGTGCAATAATAAATTATCTGTTTGTTTTCACAGCAAATAATTAATTACTTGTTTGTGTGTACTGTTATCATATGTATTGAGGGAGATAAAATATGCCTTTTCATCCTTTTTGGATAATGTATGCCCTTATAGTTTTAACACTTTCTGGAGTCAGAAGAAAGAGGATGGTGGTTTTTTGAGCTCATAACATTCTGTAATCAAATAGTTCTTTTGACAGTCTACAACATACTGTTTTAGAGATAAGTTCTAGAATTTGGTGTCTCCTAGCTGTTGAAAAACAATAGAAAACAAAGCCATTAAAAGTCTAATGGGACTCAATTTCTTAACACCAGAGATGTTTTTAAGGCACGTCCTTTTGTTTCAGATTTGCAGACCACTTTATTAATAGAGACACAGATAGAGAGTTTTCATCTTCATCAAACTGACCTCCCGTTTTGGCTCTCCATGTATCTGCTAGTAATTTTTCTACATCACTGCTAGTAAAATGCTAGCAGCAATTCTTCTATTTCTCCTGTCAACCAAGCTTTATTCAAGTTTGACCTTCTCTTCGTCAGACAAGCATCACTCATCTCTTATGATGTGCTAGCTTTAATGTTTCAAGCTTTATACACTATCTCCCTACAATAAGCTTCAGCAATGCAACATCCTCTGGGCTTACAGAGTATAATGTTCTGTTCTGTAGTGGTAATAATAGCTTCTGGGTGCAGTATTTATTATTTTAGCATGGCTTAATTTGTGTCATTGTTTTGAACAATGTACTTTTTAATGTCCTGCTTCTATTCAAACCTGGTTTTCATCTGTTATTTCCCTTTCTTAGCAATACATGCTAATTAAAATTGTCCACCTCAGACTACAAACTACTTCTGACTGTGGGTACTTTACACATGTTATTTTCATGAAACAGCTGTATTGTTATCTAACTCCAGCAAGTATTTTGTCTGAAGGCTTTGCTTCCAGGAACAATGTAATTACCAGTCAGTTTGACATTCTTGAAGCCATTTTGCAGAATTAAATATTGAAATGGTACTTTGAGAGAATAATGAACTTTAATTCTTTTTCCTATTTGGTGTTATGCAATAATGCACACTTACAAGAGTGGAAAATCAATGTTTTGATTAATTTTGATCCTAGGGTTTCCTAACAGTTTAGATTTTTAGAACTTTGTTCCAGCTCTTGTGCTATGGCAGGGAGTGGAGAATTGAGTTTTTGAGGTCAATAAAGAAAGAGGGGTGTATTGGGACAATGTTCTGCTGCTCAGAAGAGTGCAGAACTGAAATAATGACACAAGACTTTTGAAGGAGGATTGTGACTGGGGGGGGGCAGAATCACCTGAGCCTCTGATATAAATGCCTCTGCTGACTGATAGAGCCAGTTGTATTTCTGATGGTGTCACAAACAACAAAAACAAAGGTCTGTCTTGACTTCCATATCTTCATTGCTAATATACCTTTCATGCTGGAAGACTCTGCTTTTTCAGCATCATTTATAGATTTTTTTTTCCTCTGAAATTTGGGTATAGACACTGCTTGTCTTGTATGATTAATTTCTGTTTTGTGTGAGAAGTTACAGATGGCAGCATTTCTAATAGAATGAATAAATTGGACCATGACAATTTGAAAAAATTGATAACAAGTTAAACTTTTCTAAGATCTGTTACTTTTCATACCAAGTTTGAATAGTAATTATGCAGCACTTATAAATACTTGTTGGAAATTTTATTTAGCCCACATTTAAACTGATAGAGCGAAAATAACCAGGGGGCTTTTTTGAGGGTGCTGAAAAAAATCCCAAGCCCCTCTCACTTCATTCCCCAATTGTCCCCGTATGTAAACCACTCTCAACAGAAGCCAAGATTTAGTGGCTATGCTGAGTATTATACAGCTTTTTAATACCTGGAACTTATTAAAGGAAACTTAAAGACTAATTTTATCTAATTTCATGCTTAGTTGTCTAATTAAATATAATTCCCTTAAAAAATAAAAAGGGCTGGTGAGCATTTTCCTTTTACCTTCGATATTTGGCATTAGTAAAAATAATTTTCAGTAGTATGCAGCTAGATGACCACCCTGCTCTTCATCATTCTGCTACAAAGGTTTGTAAATATCAATGTGCACTACACTGAGCTGGAATAGCAACAATTAAGGGGCAAAAGGATTTTTCCTATAATTCTACTAAGAAACACCCTCCTCTTATCTAAAATGGCCTGTGGTATAGAGGCATAATGTGAAGGCTATTACTGGTATTTCATAATTTAGTGAATTTTCAATTAAAATTAAAATTTAAGGAGAAAAAACAAATCAAAGTAAGAAAGATTAGCTATATGAACCAGTGTTTCCACTGCTCCTAAGGTGCACTCATTACTTTTTTAGCTTAATGTTTTGAATGCATGGATGACGGAAGTGAGTTATACGAAGATAAACTCTTTCAAGTAAATCATAGTCATTCAGCAGTATAATCTGAGATGTCTAGCCTTGAATTCCTGATTTGAAAATACATTCAGTGATCTCTTACATAATCACAGGTCATTTCTTATCTACATCAAGGAATGTTGCTGTCTGTTCTGGTAGCCTAACGACTACTAAAGTGAATTGCTTGGTGACTCCGTACACTTCATGATTTGGTGCTCTCATACATGCAGAGAGCACTTCCACAGTTCAGGTTATTTCACTTGTGGTGAGTTCAGAAGAAGCAGTAAACAATGAAGTATTCAAACTAATTTTGTCTCTGAAGATGCACTCATTTGTTACAGAGAAGAGATATTCTTAAGATCTCTTTTTTGGGAAATTTGCGTCAGTTGTCCACTTTATGTAATTTCTATTGAGAAAAGAGACCATTAGATGGGTGCATTTTTCTTCATATGTAGCAACTGCAAAGAAAAGCAAGTTAAACCAAAAACATACCTTTCTTCCTTCCTAATTTTTATTGTCACTCTACTCACTAAATTTAGGCAAAATTAGGTTCCAGTAAAGGAAATGTAGTGAAATTAGATTTTAGTTGGCTGAAACCCAAGAGAGGTAAAGACAATTTTATATATCTGTCTCTCATGCTCTGGAAACTCCATTTCATGTGGAAGACAAGTCTCAACAATTTTTTACTATAACTTTTTAAACAAGTGAATTAAAAGAGGAGTTCTTGTGATTCTTTAGGCATCTGATAGCAAAGTATCTGCAAACTATTTAAGAATTGCATTCCACACAAATAATACTGAGATTTATCCTGTGCCCTTATGTGTCAATATTACCAGTTTTGTTCTGCTGAGATATTCTAGAAAAAAGGTGCAGGTTGCATGACCAGATTACAGTGAGGCTTTTTAAGTTACATTTAGTGTCTTGCTTAAAACTTCCCTCAGTTCCCAGATTCCTCTTCACCTTTTGGACTCTTCCTTTTTCACAAGTTTGAAAATTGGTGCCTCTGTCTCTCCTACCCCGTTGATACCTGTTCTCATGCCTTTTCTCTCGTTGATTTCCAGATGATGCTACAGCCCTCTGGTTTTAACTCTTCTTTAGGCTTCATAAAAGCACAGCCCATCCTGTTTCCATGGCCAACCCAGCTTACAGTCACCCATTTACTCCTGGCTCAGCTCTCACCCTGCTTGTGAAGTGCTGTAATAATTTTGGAGTGGGGAAGTTACATCATATGGTTGTCCAAATATTCTTCATATCCTTGAAGGAGTAGCCAATAGTATCTGATGTGAGACAAATACATTTCCCAAATAAATTTTAAAAAATAAAGAATATTTAAAGAGTAAGCTCATTTTCATAAATCTAGTCAGTCATATGCTTTGATCATGTAAGCAGCCTCTAAAATTAGTGGCACAATAGAGCCTTTTAGTTCCCTGATTGTCACTACTGTACTCATGCAGCTTTACAGTTGCCCGTATATTTTGGAATTATGTGTTAGAATGTGATTTTTCCTGTATATGTTTTAAAAATTAACTATGGCACATGTTTAAGCTGTAAATTATTATTTTGCAATGTATGTAACCTGAGATATCTCCAAACATATCAAGAATACCCAAACTATTTAAAGGGTCCATAGAATGCACACTCCCTTTGGGGAAGTGGGAAGATCAGTAAGGTGACAATTTGAACAGTGCTGTTTCATGTATACACTTTACTATAAAGTGCAAATGTGACAATAAAATAAGGGTAGCTGATTTAGAATGAGATATATATATATATGAAATAACTTATACTTCCATAATTGTACTTCTGTTGGCATTTGGGGGTAATTTCTGTCATTTTATGAGTAGCTATGATAGAATAGTTACAGTTCAGGAGTTGGGGTGGGAGGTGTGGTGTTTATTATATCCGTAGAAATACTTTCCTTTTCCTTGAAAATAGAGCATTATTTATTTGAATACTGCAACTATATAAAATACATATTCATTATTATTAAAATATATTTTAAAAAGCAATAAAATTAAAAATCACATGGAGGTAGGGTATAATTTGCGAATTATATGCTATCTACACAGTCCTTCATAAGTGGTAGGGGTTCTTACCTAGCAAGAACATCTTTTTGCTTGTTTAAAATGTAGTGACAGTGATCTTACCACAATTATACAGCTAAGCACAGGCGTTACTTGGATTCTGGTATACATTAACAGATTAAAACACTGACTGATTTTATAGCATAAGATTTTTCTCAGAGACTGCTTTGTCTAACCTATATTCCCCTTCTTCCCAATTCTCTTTCAGATAGCGGTTCTGTGGATGAAAAGGTTTAAATCACCTATTTGCTATAGGGATCATGTATTTTGTTGATGTTTGTTTGTGACTTATTTGACCTGTTTTGTTCCTTCATTTTAGTTGTGAAATCTGCATGGTTTTTTTCCCAGCTTTCCACTCTTTTGTTCTCCTTTGAGTGTATTGCAAATGTGTTGCATTTATATCCAGGGTAACCCTCACTGTTGTGCTTACCATAATTGCCAACACAGGGGTCTGCTACTGTCAAACATGATACCTGATTTTTGCCTCTAATTATCACCTACCCTGCATACACGATAGGATTTAGAGGGCAACAGTATTTGGGAAGCAAAACCTTACCTTCCCATGGGTTCTTCCAGTGTGTCACTAAATGCTGAATGCAACCAAAATGTTTCCCAAAGGAACAGTTAGTCTAGCTTTGGCCTGGAGCTGACCCTGCTAAACATTTTCATGTGTCTTATATGTTTGATGCAGTTCAATTCTGTCCAAAACTTACTAAAAGCAACCAAGTAACTGTACTCTTTTTGGTCTCTATTAAAGGCTCGGTTAGTAAGTGCAAGTTCCTTGGATGCTTCCAAGCTTTATGCAGTCCAAGCATTTGCTGGGTAAGTAAAAATATAAAGAAGAATTTTGTTATTCGTATCTGCATAAATTAGTCTTATAGCATTATAGTATTTTTTCTAAGCTTTTTGGTTTAAGAAATTGCGTTATTTTAAAAAGAAGATAGTCTCATTGTATATGTCTTCTTTTAATTCTTTAATTCCTTATTTTTTGAGAAATTAATACAACAATTCTGATGCTGAGGTAAATTAGATAAGAGATTTTTTTTTAACTCTTTGCATATAAAATAAGTGTCTGTTGAAGCTGTAGCACAATTTTGTCTTCATTCTGGTAAATGTGTAGTAATGTAATTCTGGCAATACGATATCACTCTAGGACTTGAAATCTAAAAAGTCAAGGGAAAAGATCTTCCAATGGCTGAATGTGGTAGAAACCTGTGTGTTTTGTTTTGTTGTCTCCAAATGAAGTTATCTTGTATCCAGTTCTAGGGATTCCTTCCTATTTTGAATACTTTCTTATTATTTAGTCTGGAAAAGTAAAGAAATAAAAGCCTGTGGTAAAATTTATCAGTTATATTAGTTACCTAATTAAAAGGGGTATTATCCACTTGCTAGTGCACTATGTAAGTACTTTTTACTATAATTACAATTTATCACAAAGACAAGGTAATGAGATTAAATTCATCATTCATCTTCTGGTTTTATGTCTGAAATGCTATACACTAGAGGCTAGACACTATGAAGTTTTTCCTGTTCTGATTCCTATTTTGAGGGGAGGTGGGTGTCGCTAAAAGGTAGTTATGGCATTGATTTGCTTAATATAATGCACATGCTTCTGTGGAAGGTATAGTTGGGGTAACATTTGTACTTACTGCTAAACTTTAAACAAAATCCACAGCTTTTTAGTGGTGTAGGTAGTTTCCATATAGTTTATCATGCTTGTATTCCTGCCCTTTGCAACTCCTAGAACCTTCACAGTTGCTGTAAGAGTGTGAGGCCATATGTGACATCGTGCAGGATAAGTCACCAAATGCAAACCAGAGGAGAGACAGTTTAACACCTGGTTATTGTGTAGCTTAGGACAGAATTTTGTAAGCAGACTCTGAATGCAGGTATTGACAGTCAAGTATTGTATCTTTGCCCGCAGAAAGCTGCATGTGACCATTCTGTTTTGCTGTATGTACTACTTTCCCCAGCCGGTTGCTTAATTATGGTTTCTTAATAGATGTAGACCTTTAAAAGGTAGTGTGTAATTCCTATTTTTTTGTGGGTTGCACACAAAAAGCAATTTCATAGGTGTAAGGAGAACTTTTGCCACTGACAAGGACTATACAAACTGAAGCTGCTCTTTTTATGCCCTCTCTTCCACTCACAGGTGAATAAATTCAAATATTGAATCCTCTGAGAATAAGCTGTCAATCCCTTGTGCAGATATCATGTAACCACTGCACAGGACTGCTTCAAATGGCTGACAGTAGCTCAATAATAGCTCATGTTTTTAGATTAAAACCTTACTTCTTTTGCTGACAAAGTTTAGACCTGTCCTCGCCTCACTTTACTGTCCACAGTATCTTTATTCAAGCCTCTGTTTCACTAGGCCTCCCTGAAAACAGTTACACAATTTTCATTTAACTTCTCGTTCAGGCAAAGAATGCTGTCATTTCAAAGACTTTTGTAGCTCTGTTTTAATCACACTTCCCACTCTACTCCTTTGTGCAAAAACGAATGCCAATTTCTGGGATCCCTCAGTCTTTTCGCTGGCAGCACAACTGACTGCAGTTAGCTATGACTCCTTCCTCTTAGTCTCTCCAAAAGGTGTTGAAGTGAGGGGAGATTCCTTCCCTCACAACCATTGTTGCCATGCCTTATCTATGCAAAACCACCTCAATTGCCTCTCTTCTGCTTTGCTCTTCCCTCTCTGAAATAGCAGAATGCTGTGAACCCACCTCATGCACCAGCATCTCCCAAGTCCCTGGCAGGGCCTGCAACTCTCCATTTTCTGCTATGGTCTTCACTTGGTTGCAGGAAATGAGAACAGACAAGACAAGAAAGTAGAGGCAAAGACCAAAGACAACTTTTCTGGGGCTTCTCAGGCAACTTCTCTGTTAAAAGCAACAGCTTTCCTCATTTTTCCATGCTAGTATCACATAATATCATCTTCATTTTATTTTTCTTCACTTTCTTCAAGATGAGACACTTTAGAGCTAGTTATTTCCTTATTTTAAAAAGTGA
The DNA here is from genome assembly GCA_034509425.1 of Eopsaltria australis. Taxonomy (NCBI): domain Eukaryota; kingdom Metazoa; phylum Chordata; class Aves; order Passeriformes; family Petroicidae; genus Eopsaltria; species Eopsaltria australis. Next base: position 311,386 of record JAVTVJ010000121.1, read on the forward strand.
AAGTAGGTCAGCTGGAGTTCTCATCATGTATATGGATCCTGGGTGGTACAATTTTACTTTTTCCAGCGACTTGTTCTTGTATTAATTTACTGCTTGCCTAATGGGGAATCAGAGACTGATAATTTCACCACATGGCCTAATCCACTCTGAAATTTGCTAGCGATACACAGATGGTGCTGTGCGCAGATGATTACTCCTTTCCTTCTGTGGTATTTTCTCTATGGTAAAACAAATTTATTTTTCTTGAATTCTCTGAAAAATTCAAATAGATTACTGTTAGGCAGAACATTTCCAGAAGCACCAAAAAGTAGTCAATATGACAGGTTTTTTTCCTTGCCTTGAATGATAACTTTCATCAAATTATTATGATTCCACTTCTTCATCTTCTCTGTCAAGTTAATGTTGGGTTATAATTGGAAGTAGGGAAGGGAGTAGAGAATTCAATGTATAAACTACATTAACATAAAAAGTTTTTCCTTTGTTGTGTTTTCTTAGTGATCAGTAGAAGGAGTTTAGTAAGAACCTCTCTTTTAGTAATTTTTTATGTTATAGAGCAGAATAACAGATGGAAATCATTTTACAGCTATTGCCTCTATGTGAGCATAAAAGAATGCCTTATACATGATCAGTTTTATTTACTGCTGATGGAACTGCTCCTGAGTAGCAAAAAGCCCTGAGTTTATTTCTTGGTCTCTGTACATTTACTTTTCACAACCTCAGAAATGTTATTTTATTTCTATCACACTTTTGCTGGGTTTGTAAGTATGTCTGGAAGCTGCAATTTGAGTCTACTTTGATCTTTATGTTATTGAAAAAAAAAATTCTAGTATCACAGCCCTGCATGGAAAAATGGTTGTGTGAAAATATAAAGGAATTGCATGAGGAGACTATGAATTCTTTTTCCTTTCTTAGAGAATGGTGTGGGTGCATCAGAAGGAAGTGAGAATTTCTTCACTAATTTTAGTTATATCTCTTTTTACACAATAATTGTAACATGCATAAATAAATTTAGGGCTTTCAGATGATAAACTCCTGGTCATGAACGTCGTTTTTTATACACACAGAGATAGAAAGATAAGACCTGAAAAAGGGTATTTGAGGCAGTGCCAAACAAAGGGCCATGGAAAGAAAAATGTTGGGTCTTGAGAAATCAGATATCCTAGCATCTCTGAGAATTTCCAAGTATCTCTGAATTAGAACTGACAAGGTGTATAGATATCTTCCAAAAGCCTCTGTGGAAAAAGTTCAGGAGGATACCTGTGTTAATTGTTTGGAAGAGTCAGAGAGAAAGAGTCCAATTTGTTATCCAGATCAATATGTATTCTTTAAAATTCTGTTAGTGTGCCAGCCTTTTATTCTTTGAAGTGACTCCAAGTTGCTCTTTGTTGTTGTTTCCAAGTTATATGTGAGATCTAACTTGGGTTTAATTGTGTGCTCAATGAAAAAGCTAAAACCAGGCAAGAAAAATAATGATGGTCACCATGGAATTATTTTAAAATGTGACAAGTTCTGTTTTCCACAGTCAGGTGGAGTTATTTGAGATGTGATTACTTATTTAGCTAGATATTTTAACTTCGTATCAAATTTAATACAACAATATTCATTGACATCAATGGTATTCCATATGCAATGTTGGGCTGCATCTCAACTACTAGATACACACTATCAGATATCCAAGAACTTATGATAGAAAGCTATTCTTATAATTTCCAAATCAATGGTAAAATGTTTTAGGAGATATTAAACAACCTTTTAGCTACTGTACTTTGGGTGAATGCCAGAAGAAAAAGCATCAAGAACACGCTCACTGGTTTTTCAATTGGAGCACTTGCCTTTAGCTGATAACTGGTAATTTTGATTTTTAACTGTAAATAGAGGTATTATAAGTTCTTAAGGATGCAATCTTGTAAGCTCCATGTTTTTATTTTCTTCTTTGCCCTTTTATCTTCTGCAGTGGTGGACTGTATGGAATTGACAGCATGCCAGACCTGCGAAGAAAGAAATCTTTTCCCATTGTTCGAGATGTGGTGAGTAACTTCTGAAACTTGATTCATTTACCAATTGTGTAGGTCTTTCTTGTAGTTACTATTGTGCATCTGAATGACAGTTTGCAACAATTATTTTATGGAAAAAAGGTGTCTTGAGAGAATGGATTGAGGGCAGTAAAAGTCAATGAGGCGGTTGTTACAATGTACTAGATAAGTCTGAATATCTCACTGGATATTTAGGTATTAGTTGTGTAATCAGACAATGTGCATTTCATGCAACAATAGTCTACTCATTTTCACAAAGACAGATGCTACTGAGTGTTTGGGATACTGATTCACTTGATTTATTTTTATACTGGAAGAGAAAGAAAGTTCCTTTTAAAAAGCAGCCCTTTTTCACTATGAATATTTTAAATATTTATGCATACTTCAGGTACAAGGTGAAGTTATCAGGGTTTTTAATAGTCATTGTAAACAACAATAATTTAGGAAAATAAATTACAAAGTGGAAAAGAAGGGCAGTTCCTTTGAGATTTACTCTGACTTCCAATTTAAGCAAGATTAAGTAGAGTCTCTCTGCTCTGTAGAATTTCAAGTGCTATTCACATTTCTCTCTTTTCTTGTACTATAGAATTCATAATTCAATAAAATACATATTTAGTCTCCGATGGTGGTGAGCCCCCAAACCAATTTCTCACTGTAAAGAAATGATTGGGTGTTAGACTAAGTAAATGATTGCCATTCAAATATCAGCCTTTGCCAATTATTGCTCAATGTTTCCTCCTTTTCTGTGTTCAGTTACTCTGTGGTGATCCGCCGCACCAAGCAGTCAAAAAGAGAAAGCACAGCAACCTTTTTAGAGTAGAATTCCTTCTGAAATCGATGAAAAGTTGCAGTGTACAACAGAGTAGAGCCTGCATTCATTTCAACCATCTTTTTGACAGCAGCCACTCCTATTGTATTAAACATGAGTATAATCTATTGTCCTGCTATGACATTTTTCTGCATGTTAAATGACACTGTGCTTTATTCTTAATTGTTGGAACTGCTTACAGAAAGGTATAGCTCAGAATATATTATGACATCAAAATAAATGTAAATGATCCCTTTTTATGCTTACCTATAACTGTTTCAGAAAAATAGAAATAATAGTGTTAGAAATGAGCGCTAGACTCTTTTGATGGTGACTAAAATAAGTAAAATTTCTTTTCTTTTTTGCAATAAATCTGAAAAACTATTAATATTCTTTATAATTTCTTTCCTATCTTGCCTGGATTTTTAAGGCTATGGTAAGTACTTTAATATAAATAAATGTCCTGAAGTGATTGCAGTAACTGTTATGGATTCCATTAATGTTGTATTTTATTATGGCCTTCTACTGGGGAATTAAAAAATTATTTTATGACCAAGAATTTAATAATAAGGGAAGTGGTGTCTTATGTGAGTATGTTGTCCTCTGCATCATGTATACCAAAACTGTTAGAAAAAGTTTATGTTAAAAAGTTATCAGTATATTCCAAATATCTTTTTCTAATGATACAAGCACAATGTTTAGGTCTCAAGTACAAAGCTCCCTCTGTGGTACTGGAAAGTCTTAGATACCTAGAGAAAGAGAAATTGAAAGTGTTCCCTCCTTTTAAATTCTCTCGTCACAACCAAATATATTTTTCCGTATTTTCCTAGTCCCTCTGCACTTCCAGTTTCACTCCATTATTTTCATGGTTTCAGCATTGTACCTCAATATAATGTTTATCAAAATTCTGTACATTTTCTTAAGCTGGTATCTCTGACTCCCGTTTGTTTCCATAAATTCACATTTTGAAAAATCCAGTTTTCAACACAGATCACGTTGAGTTGAAAGAGAACCACAAGATCATCAGGTCCAACTCCCGGCCCTGCATAGGACATTCCCAAGAGTTACACCCTGTGTCTGGAAGTCCCAATGCTTCTGGAACTCTGCCAAGCTGGTCTGTGACTGCTGCCCTGCAGAGCTGTTCCACTGCCCAACCTCCCTCTGGGGGGAGAAGCTTTACCTGATATCCAACCTAAACCTCCCCTGAGACAACTTCAGACTCTTCCCTCGTGTCATGTCACTGTCACCATAGGGGAGAGATCAGTGCCTGTCCCTCCTCTTCCCCTCATGAGGAAGCTGGAACTGCAGTGAGGTCTGCCCTCAGTCTCCTCCAGGCTGAACAGAACAAGTGCCCTCAGCTGCTCCTCATGCGGTTTCGCCTCCAGACCCTTCACCATTTTCCGTCATTTGGACGCTCTCCTCCTCCTAAGTCACTGGAAAGTTTTTGTATGCGAATGCATTGGGAGTCTCTGCTTGTCTTAGATTCAGTCATTAGAGAGGGTAAGGCAGTGAGAATCCACCTGCAGTTCTCTTTGCTGCAGTCATGGGTCATTATTAGACTTCTGGTAGGATATATCTGGTACAGGAGAGAAAGTGAAAGGAGAGGTGATGGGTCAAGTGCAGTAACAATACAGAGAGCATGAATAGATTTCTGTTTACTGTGGAGCCACAAAAAAGAGTCCAGTGCACTTGCTGATGGAATTGCTGTAACTTCTGCTTTTAAAAAAAATATATATTCTCTTATGGATTAGTTAGCGTTTGAGTTTGAGGTGAGAACAACCAGGGAGAGAAATATCAGTAATTACAGTGGAGATTAGAAGTTTTAAACTCACAGTGTCCCAAGAGGTGTGCTGATCTGCCCAGCCATGGCCAAAGATGGCTCTATTGTACTGTCTTGCTTCTGTTAGTGCCAGTCATCTTTTTGAATGTCTTGAAGGTTCTAGAAAATTCCTGTGTTTATTCAATTTAAAGGTGACTTTATACTGTGTAATCAGGCAAATTTCTTCCTTTGATCATTCAAGAATGTATTGCTCCTTAGCTTTATTATTTGATTATAAGAATACAAGAATAATCTGTGAATCTTTGCCGCTGTTGTAAAACAGTCTGTTGAAGTGAACACACCAGATGAAACAACTGCCTGTTTCAGCTAAAATAATAATGCATTGTAACATTTTTCCTGTAAGTGTTTCCACAATAAAAACATTTATAGGGGCTGGAATTCAAATATGGTAATTTAAAGATTCGTATAAAGACGAGGTTCATTTAAATTGCAGATGTCATATTCTCTGCTTTTGTATTTTGTCAGCTAAATACCTGGACTCTTTTACATTAATTCTGCTATCAGCAGTCCATTTTTTAAACTCCTTTAATCATTGATAGGAAAATTCAGTTATATTCATAATAAAAATATTCATAAATTTAGTAGATAAATCATAAAATAATAAGTATTTGTATATTTGTGAGGGATTTTTAAGTCTAGTAAATGGAAATCATAACAATGTCATTATTTTTGAGGCTGGACAGATCATAATTTTGTGTCTGTGCTACAAATATGAAGAAAAAGCAAATGATATTACAGTTATGTCCAGTGATGATTGTGTAGTGGAGCTGAATTGTCGTTTTTTCTAAATCTGTTTTCTGGGCTCAATACTGCAGTTCTGTTGAATATTTCAGGATTAGGCATCAACCTTTTTAATAGAAAAATTGTGGAACAGGGCTAAGTAATTTCACTCAGTACTTTACTTCCTTTCAAGTTATTTTTTCCTCCTTCCTACCTTCCTCCACCCCAGCACGCCAAGAAACTGAGTACAAATCTGTCTTCCAAAATAATAAAGTTGAGATCCCTAGAGTGATATACCTGCAGCTGCTCAAAAAGAAAATGTTCTGAAATTGTGTAAGTTTTAAATGCTGAAAACAGAGAAATTTTTGTCACATTCACCCCTAGTTGGGTAACTTTTTCATCACATTAAAAATAATATCTGCATTTGTAAAGTGATAAAAATGTTTTGCCTTCAACTTTTTTTCCTGCTGATAGCAGTCTGTAGATTTTTTAAAAAGAAAAAAGAAAAGATGATCAAGAAAACTGAAACCCTCTGTGAAACCAGAGGAATGAGTATTGCATGGCACAGCCTGCAGTCATGAACAGCTACATGAGCCTGTTTGTTCCTCTGTGCTATTTTAGCTGTACAAGACACAGCTTGACTATTTCATTGTGATAGAGGACAACTTCTCTTTCTCTTTTTTTTTCAAGCACAGTTGATCATTTAACATGTAATTGTAGCTTGAGTCCAATTTGCTTTTACTTACAGTTACCATTTTTCAACGGTTTTGCTAGAATGACTTCTAATTATATTAATTTATTTATTTAAGCTGCTAAGGCAAATTTGGAGGTAATAAATTAGACAGTGTAGATACAAGTTATTAGGTAATCTAGAAGGCCTTGAGCATAAACGAGACTAATTTATTTTTAATCCTGTATTACGGAGTTGCAAAACTAATTAAAAATTAAATAGACAATGGTCTGCTTTATCATCTTCTCGTATTGTTTGGGGTTTTTGCTAGGCTTTTTGATTTTGATAAATTTTTTCATATGTTCATGATTCAACAGTACTTAAGTCTTTACACTCTGCAGGTCAAATTTTCACCTAAGGAAAGACATGAGGGGGTACTTGAACATCAGTTTGAGAGGGTAAACAAGTATAAACTGCTGACAGGTTCTGTGTCCTGTTAAAGGAGAGGGATGAAGCACTGAAGTTCCTGTTGCATTCTTTTGATGCTCTGACATTTTGGACTTCCTGGGTGGTCCAGCTGATTGGCTGCACTTACCTTTCTTTCTTGCTGCTGCTCAGAAACAGAGAGGCAACAGGGGGAGAAGTTTTCTCATTACATTCATAACCTGTCACCTTGTTTCCCACAGATTAATCTGACAGCTTTTTCCCCTTTCTCTTTCCAAAATGCTCACTCCTCCTTGTTTCATTCCATACTTGAGAAGTGACACCGCTATGTGTTCAGTGCTTCATGCTGTTGAATTATCACCAACTGTAGTGTTTCAGAACAGAAGCATTTTGTGGGCTTTCTCTTGTAGATGTAGTTTGTTCTGTCAGTGGTACATAAATGAAAATAATCCTGGTGGGGTTTTTATTCACTAAAATCTCTGTAAATTTAATCCATATGACTGTTACATTTACTGGTTTATCACAAATCCCTCTAGATATCACTTTCTTCCAACGTGACAAGCACTTTATTAAGAACAGCCTAATTATCTGTTTCCTCTTAGGTTTTGTTGTTTTATATAGGGCAATGTACTATAATTTTAGACACATTTCTGATTAAGAAGCAAAATAGTAAAGCTCCATGATTACAAGGGCACCCCTTGGGAGAAGTGGGCTAGAAGGACACATGACAGGGTCAAAATTGCTTCCCTATTTTTTTTCTCAGTGGAAATAGTATCTGTTTATTGACTTATAGTGGTAGCATGAAACTGCAGTTCTGCTGGCTCATGTTCTTTGCTGTATTGCTGGAGGACAGAACACAGCAGCAGTCACTGCCCTATATTTGAGGTTAATGTTCTTGTGCCCTTTGTGCTCTTGTCCTGACAAGTTGTTCATATGGCTCTATTGCTTGAAATGGCCAGGATTGTGCAATTGAGACCTAAAAGGGTCAAATCCCTTTCTAAGTGTAAGGGTCGTAAAAACTAGAGGTCAAAACTATAAAGCCAGCATAGTGCAGGCAGGGAAATGGACATGGATACTTGACAAGACTTTGAGGAAACACCTATGCTTCAAGAGGGATCAAAGGATCGATGCTTTTAAAGTACATTGATTTCAAACCCAAAACTCTACTGATTATGAAAATAGTTTCTTGTCCTCTTAATGATATAGAAGCATTTTTACCTGCCATTTTTAACTTTGATATGGGTCCTGTAGTGTTGGGTTTTGTCACAAAAAGTGTGAAAAAACAAAGTCTGAACACGGTTTAGTCTTTCCTGTGACTTCGTCAATCTCGCTGGCACACACCCATGAAATTTCCCACATTCATAGAAATAGAACAAAAGGATGGTCACTGAGAAATAAACAGAATTATTTACTTAATAATAAAAGAATAGAAAATCTGATGACAAATTAATGGCATAGAGTTGGTAAATTGCTGAGTTTAAAGGATAAAAAAAAAGGGAGGGTTCTTTGTAATAGGAAAGAGATGAATCGAATGCAGCTAAGCCAAGGATGATTTCTTACCCTATAATTGCTTTCAAAAGATTAATAATTCTGTGTCAGTCTGCAAGTTTAATTATTATCAAGAGAAACTTATTGAAAATTGGTTCAGGGAAAGTGAGCATTTAAAATTAAAATTGAACAGTCTTATAAATAAATAAATAGAAATCCCTTTTAAAAATGTCAGTGTTTAAAATTATATAATTGGAAGAAATTGGAATTGTCTCTTCAGCCAGAGATTAATGATGCAGTTCCTTTGCTGATGTAAGCCTAAATTGCTTCTGGCCCAGTCTCTATTTCACAAAAAACAAGAATGTCACATACAAAGTATCATTTAAACTTTTGCTGTACTTGTTCTGTAATGTTGGACTGCAGAGACCCAGTTCGCTGTTAGGTGAAAATTTGTATCCTCACAACAAAGGCAACAACAGACTTCTAGTTAGTGGGTGGTATAATTGATCCACACACTGCTAGACTGTGAGGGCAGCAAAGCATGACAAAGCAGATAGTGGATGACAGAAGAATAGAGATAAAGCACAAGTGTACAAACACACTTGGAATGATTTAGAATAGGAGAAAGGAGGAATGAAAACAACACTGCAGGTGCAGTCCAGGAATAGAACAGTGTTATGGTTGGTATTTTGCACAATGGAATAAATCTTATCTGTTTCTGTCAGACCAAAAGGATTACTGATAGCAGAAGTGATATTCACATTTGAAATATTATTTGTAAAACACATAGAACTCATTTCCCCAGGGTCCCTTTCCTTCTGATCATTATACTTGCTAGTTAATTCTCAAGAACCCATTAAAATTTCTGGGGTGTTGCAATAAGGAATAAAAAATTTCCTTGTTTAAAGGATGTTAAAATTACTTTCATTTCAGTCCCTTTGTATGTACTGTACTAAAGCAAAAGAGTTTATCTCTACAACCAAGTGCATTGTCTTCAGAACCAGAAGTTGTCTATATACCAATAACATCATGTGGCCAAGTGAGGACAGATAGACACAGACTATCTTTTCCTTTCTCAAATAACCAGAGTATATCTCCATACAGCTATCTGTAGTAGTGAATTAATATTGTCTTTAAGGAAAGTACTGTAAGGTTTCTTGAGGTCTTTTTATTTAAGACAAGTAGCATTTTATATACATACACGCAGTTTAAAAATGCTCAGTGAGTTACAGAAAATTATCCAGACTGACAACTTGAACCATAAGACTACTGCAAAACGATCTCCCATGTTGCTACAGGCACAGTCGGCTCCCAAATTAGGGCAGGATGCCTATCCTTGTACCACGTTAATTTGGTTGGCAAAGCAGAAAAACAGTGACAGCCTGTGGTTTAAAAAACTGAGTCACAAACCTCTGAATAACAGGTTTTGTATTAGAAATGGCAGTTCAGCTGGGCACTGCTGAAAGAAGCAGTAACGATGATGGGAAGTGTACTTCCGTTATGTACTGAAACCTTCAAAATTGGGAGCTGCAAACATTAACTAAAAGTTTTTGTATCTTCTACAGTTTTGTTTATATCCAGTACCATAATCAAGTACTATTTGCCTTGCATTAGATTCAACAGCTGGTGTTACTTTGTATAATTGGTAACTCTTTTGCATTTGCCTTAAACAGACCCTTGCAGCTCGGAAATCTGGTATTTCCATGGCCATGCTCATCAGGACCTCCATAAACACTGATGAAATGGTAAGTGTTTTCAATGGCAGATTTAAGCCTTTTCAATAACAGAGAATTGTGTTCAAAGATGTCTAAAAATTATTTCAGCCTTACACACTCCAAACTGGATGAAATGAAGTGTATTCCATTTATTGTGTAGGAACTTTCAGGGAAGTCAAGCAGAATTTGCTGCCTGATCCACAGCAGCAAGAGCAGATTTTCCTCTGCTGACTCACATGCATGACAGAAAGGACTGACCAAGAAACCTTTGATTTACAAAAAAGTTATCTGGGGAAGCCTTTTTATTTTAAATTGTCCAACTGTACCATGTTTACCTGCAGTCTTTCATTGTCTTTTTATCTTCATCACACTGTAAATGCAATTAGAATGACAGGGCTCTGCAAGATGGGGTTTTTGTGACCATTTTTTCCCAGTCCTTATTGGTGGCTGGGATACTTTTGATTTTTTTTAAATAAAACTCCTGCTAATAATGTATGTGATTCTAGAGGAAATATTTAATTCATAGAAGTGACCACAAGAATCTTTTGAGAAAACATATTGTTATGGCTAGTAAAACATGTGAGTTGTGTTTTGCCATTACTGGTTTGACTTAGATTTAGCAGAAGAAGGTTTTTTTGAACAAAAACACAACGGGTGCCATTTTCTTCAAGAATACTTAAAGTGTGATCCCAGAAGATTTATATTTCCTGAACTAAGGAAAAGCAATAATTTGAAGAAATACAGGCCCATTTTGTGTTCCTCAATTTGTTAGTGCATACATAGCCTTCTAAAATACATCCTATTCTGAAGAAAAATGAAGAGTTTTTCTTACACTATTGTTAAGGTCCATAGCAGAAGAATGGGAGGACAGAAAATACTGACAGGTGTTCTGGGAACTGGAACTCATAGCACAAATATTGACGTTCATCAATCTTACCTGGTTTATTGTGAACTTTCTGTGCTGATATGGTAATAGTAAAGTCATGATTTGATGGTGCTCAGGGGTGGATTGCTGAGGTAGAAGACAGCTGGTGTTTGAAATGTTCTTCCAGTAGGGGCAGTAATTATTTTATTCTGCTGTCTCGAAATAGCAACAAAGATTGATAGAATGGAAAACTATGGGATCTTAAGAAGTTCAAGCCTGAGGGAAAATTACAGAGAACAACTCAAGGCATCCAAGTGGTACAAAATAAAGACTTGTTTCAACTTTGCAATAGTTTGTACCAAAATACATACCTAAGTTCAGTAAAAGACCCCAAAATACTCCATGTACTAAAAGATAGTAAACAAACAACATTATGTATAAGTATTACTACCTTTTATGGCAAAAAATACAGATTAATCTATTTATTTACATGCCTCCTGTCATGTAAAAACTACCAGGCTTTGAAGGGCTAAAGTCACAAGCTTTGGAGATAATATTAATTGCCAACAAATGCAGGACAAGAAAGAATAATTTGGACTGCACTTACAGATTCTTACATAAATGTCCTGTTCAGAAGGAAAAAAGAAGGCAGCAAATCCCAGTGAACAGATCAGTGCAAACATGTCTCCAATGCTTGCCATCAACCAGAGAAACCACTGAACTCTGATTCAGGAGAAATGGAAAGGGAAAACCCATTTGAGTGTATTTTTATGCCTTTTTGTTCTTTGTCCTCCATTTGAACCGTGCCATGTGAAAAACTGTGCACCAGAAGTAGTTATTTCTTAAGAAATCTTGAAATAAAAATGTAAGTCCAAAGGCAGACAGCAAATGTAATTTAGATACACAGAAATTCATTTGATGAGAAAATGTAAAAAGCTAATTAAGAGAAGAGGTGAATAGGAGAAGCCAGTCCTATGCCAGCTCTCACTACACGCTACACATACCAAAGGGCAGGGAGTGCTCTCACAGATAAGTGTAAGGGTACAGCCAGTAAAGCCTCTTGCAAGATATTTAAAACAACGGAAGGCATTACTTTTCTACTTGGTCTCTAAATAGCCAGCCAAACTTAATAACCTAGGGCATCATTACACTGAGTAGAGCAAGATTTGAAAGCAAAAAGGACAGACATTTTCAGGCATAAAAGAATTCTCCAGATGCTCTCCACAAAATGAAGAGGTGAAATGCAGATGAAGAAATGGAGTCACCAATGAAAGTTAAGGAAAAAAATCCCCTTTGGGCAAGTTATTCCTCTGATTAAGGCTTTTCTAGTTTTTACCCTCCCTCAACTTTTTCTGGAGGGAATATTAGTGACTCTGGTGGGTGTGGGTTATTTGGCTGATTAGATTCAGTATGAAAATTCTTTGAACTAATGCCTTTTATTAAAACTCAAGTGCCACCTACTCAAAAAATTACACCCTGAGGTTAAGGCTTTGAGCTTTGCCACCTGTCACTGCTATCCTGGTACAACACACACATTACACAGAGTTTGTGTGTTCTCAAGCACAGACCCAAAGACATTTTAAGCAGTGTAATACTTAGACATATGCTTTCAGTTGAGCACCCATTTAATTGCTTTGTTGTACAAAGACAGAGCTGCAAGTTTGTGAAAACAATACATCAATGACACGGAAAAGTATCTCAAGTCGTAAATGACAGAAGTAAATTTCCCTTCAGAGGATAAGCAGATAACTAAATAATTCTCCTATATATTAGTAGTGCTAAATGTTGCCAAACCAGTTATTAGTTATATAGTTATATTGGAAGTTTTTAGTGCCATGTTGTTGTTCTCTGTAATTCATATAACAAAAACATTTAAACAGAAAAGAGTAATAGGAATGAAAGCCTCTAAACAGTAAGAGAAATAAAATTCTCCTTTGTAATTTGCTTTATTAACAACAGGGGAAAGAACACATTCAGCAGCAAAACCAATCTACAAATTGTGTCTTTCAGCTGAAAACTTCATTTACCCTCAAATGTTTATTTCAAGGCCTGTTGAGGGTAAATTTCATTACTCACTGACATTTCTGAAAAATGTAAAAGTTACTGGTGCAATTCTAGAAGTGTTTATAATGTGAAGAACTTTGAAGCTGAACAGGGTGAAAGGGCAGGATTTGTACTGTGGCTGCATGAGCTCAGGAGTGGGAAAGTGTAATTGGTGGTTTCTGAGAAACACGATTCCTCAGCAAGCTGTATAAATTCACTTTAGGTTGTTTTAAAGTTTCCTTTCTGGTCCCTGTAAAGTGGACGGCAAAAGGGGAGTAATGTATGAAAATGAGCTCTCCATAGTTAGGTGGCCATTGCTATCACAGTTCTTAGGATCTGCAAATCAAACTGGTGCACACCTTCGCTTGCTTTCAGGGAAATTATTAGGATAGGATAAGAAGCACCCTGGAGAGCAATCCAGTATTTGTTTTAGTCTTTTCTGCTATTTCAGGTTTTTTTCCTAGTTCGGTTCTAGTCTTCTTAGACGTGCTCAGATCAAATGTCCATGAAATGTCTCACCATATATCTTTGGCCAGGCTTCACAGGATGGGTATTGTTTTTAGCAGTAACTATTAACTTCAATAAGAGCTGTTGCAGCCTAAGCTGCCTAACATTTGGTTTTATTATTTTTAGATCTTGACCCTATGAATCAGTGGCCTTATGGCTGCATGGTACTGGGTTTCCCATGGTAGCAAAAGTTCTTTGTTTAATGACTCTGTGGAGCATTATGCAGATATGCACACAAAAAGAACGTTTGACTTTTATCAGACAATCTGTTATTAGCAGAATATCTCACATGTTTGAGTAGAGATGCAGGTACGTAAAACCAAGAATATGTCAGCATATTTTTAGACAGGTTAATATCTTCTATTTGGCATACAATTACCACAGCTGAATATTAAAGATAAGGGAGTGTTAACAAATGCTTAACTGAATAAGCTTGTCCTGCTTCCTGTAGTGTCAGAGCTGTGGCAGTGATGTTAAAGCACAAATAGACAAACCACACACATTCCAAAATGTTCCCTTGCTACAGTTGTGTAGCCAGCATTAGAGCTACCTTGCATTATATCCACACCAGAGGAAGACATAGTAGGACAGACAGGCTTTCAGAAATATCCTACTGTGACACCTTTCATAATATAATATCTTGTTTCTAAAAGGAACAATTATTCATTTATAAGGGAGCAAATCAAGAACTTCTAATACATCCATGGCAGTCATGTGTGCATTCAGTGAACACCTATCCCCTAAAAAATCCACACCATAACACAACCTAAGCTCATATTTTTGTGTGGTGCCGAGTGCTGCCTACCAGCTGCTGAGCTCTTCTTATTCCAAATAAATTGCCTGGACCTAGAAGACCTGGGTGCCTGAAAAAAAGCTCAGATAAACAAATCAGACCATTGTGCCCATATAAGCCAAGATCTTATATGCAAAACTACAGGGACTGCTTTGTTCTCATCTTATTAAGCACCAAGGAGCTGAGACTGAGGTTGTTACAGTACTAATCAGTAAATAGCCAGTAACAGTTCTTGTAGTAGAGCTAGTCACGGGTCTTAAACCCACAGTCTAAGAAATGGGTTTGGATTTTTGAGAGGATGGATCATTCCTGTCTCTAGTAAAAAGCAACTTGATGCTTAAAAACGAAGTAGTGAGTATGCTGTTACAGGAATACAGATAAAATAGAACCCTGCAATTGGCTTGCTTTTATTTGATGAGATTACACAGACACTCAGCATTACAGAATAGTACTTCATATGATCAAAAGGCATTTTGTGCAATGTGTCTAAGTTCCTGTAGGAAGTATTTAAATATTCAGAATTAATATTAGGTGGCTACTTAAAATGTCCCAATGAATGTAATGCTGATGATTTTTTTTATTTCTGCCTTAAAATATAAAAATATTTATCTAAGACTTCGTGTTAATTAAATAACTCTATTCCAACTTAACTCTACTGTTTCTGTAATCAGACAAATATTCATCCAGAATTATTTTCAAAGTGTAAAGCAAAATGAGTAAATCAGTATTTTTCAAATTATTTAATACTTGTATTTATATTCTGATATTTTGTAACACATTAAATGTAAATGGCATACAGTTTTGAAAGAGTTCACTTGTGTTAAACAATACACCTGAAGTACTTTTTGCTTACCCAACAGAAAATACATGTCTTCAAGAAGACCCTGCAGGCTTTGATCTATCCAATATCATCAACTACACCTCATAACTTTGAAATTTGGACAGCTACAACTCCCACATACTGTTATGAATGTGAAGGCCTCCTTTGGGGCATAGCCAGACAAGGCATGAGATGCACCGAGTGTGGTGTCAAATGCCATGACAAGTGCCAAGACCTCCTAAATGCTGACTGTTTGCAGAGTGAGTATTTTGTGACAGCTGAAGTGTTGTATTAATTCACACCTTTTTATTTTGCATGTACACTCAGCAGTATCCTGAAATGAAGGACCAGATCACCCAAAATCAGTGAAAGCATGTTGACGCTCGTCAGTTGAGAAGCTAGCCAGAAACTTTATGGAATACGTACTCATAGTTCTGCTTTTGTCCTTGAAACCTATCAAATGTTGCTGGGCATTTACAAAATAATGCTTGGTAACATCAGTGAATGATTTACTTTGCACTTCTGTGAACCCTGTTCATTTTACTTAACTCGAAACACAAAAAATGTCAAAGGAAATATTAAAAAAAAAATTCCCGCTACTTTCTGCAGTCGTATTGATGTGCTATAGGCAAAAATACGGAACTCTTGTCCCTTCACAGTACTAAGCCCTATATGTGTAAGGGGGAAAAAAGTTGGTCAGTAAGCCATTTGGCACTAGAATCAAGGCCAAACAAGCTTTTCTTTGCTTTTTCTTTGCCCAGCTTGGTTGCAACCACCATGCATTCTCCTGTGAAAATATATCAGTGTATTTTTAAACAATTCTTAAATTACAGCACAAGTTTTATGTAAGATTATAAGCAATAGAAAAATCAACACCTGCAAATTTTCTGATATTCTGATTTTGGAATGGAAAGGGCTTTCAGTACTCTGGAGTTATTCAGCACAGTTCACTGTTGATATGTTCCAGAGCTTCTACATGTAGGAAAACTATATCGATATTTCACTCAGTTCTTTCTTCTTCTCTCTGTGTTCTCTGTGTGAGGAGCTGTCACAAGGGATGGATGCTCAAGGTTTGTACTGCTCAGGAGCTAATTAAAATTTCCCAGAGCAACTGACCCTGTGGAGAATAAATCAGGGATGAATTTTTAAATCAAACTTCCTAACTGTGCTTAATTGTGATTCTGCACTGTGGTTGAAACTGGGTTGTTGTCCCCTGGCCCTTATCACCAGCCCAAAGGAAAATGCCATAAAAAAATGGTTCAGAGCACCGTGATGTGTTTTTACAGATATATATGAATGATAAGTCTGAGAGCATGCAAAAAATAAATAGGATTGGCTGGCATCTGTGGTATGAACAGTTTGAAAGCATTGAAAAACTGAGTCTTAAAAGAGCAAAACCTCTAGAAGGCAAATTGCAGATAAAATATTTAACATGCCTAGGGGATCCCACTCTTCTCATTAGTATGTGAATGTTTCTGAGCGTCTTGTCATATTTTTTGCAACAGATTAATTGTTCAGTGTTCATAGTATACTACTTTGAAAATGAGATTCGTGTTCATGTTTTCCTTTGAAAAAATGAATTGACCAATTGATTAAATATCTACTTCTGAGAAAGCTGATGCTAACAGTGTCATAAAGTGAAATGTAGTTATTTTTATCACAGTCATCCTTTTGCCCATCTCATAATCAGTAGGATGTATTGGACTCCAAACTTCTGTGGTTTATTTTTTTTAATGTAAAATGATTGCTAATGTAGACTGTAGAAATGAATACACGTCTTGAGATCTTTTGGGTCAATATATAAACTTGTTCTAAATTCGATTTAGAAAAAAAACCCAGTAACACTTTCATTAGATCTCTCATCTTCAGTAAGATATCCCTTTCTAGTAATAGGTGCAATATTAAATTAGAATTTATTTCAGTCATGTTGAGTTTGTATCAGTCCCTAGGGTGAAAGGAGCTTGTTAGCTTCCTGGGCAACGTAAGTTACACTATTGTCTTAATTAGTTTGGTCAATACTGCATGAAAAGAGTTGTTAATAGACAGCAGTAGAGGTTGTTAGCAGTAGGTGATGTAAAACTAGTTGCAGTAAATGAGTATAAAGAGAAAGATATTTACTTAAAGGAAGTTGTATTTTGGCACATATTTCAGTTTTATCTGTGCTATCTCAAAAATCAGCAAGGTTTCTAACAGGAATATTTTATTGCCATTCAGATTGTGCCCATGGTTTATCATTCAGTTATGTTGTTGCCTTTCTACTTTTTAAGGAAGGGCAGAGAATAAGAGAAAATGAAAGAAGTTCCCTCCTGCTTCTTTTAAGAATGACCTGTCGTGCTTTCCAGGCAGCTCAACAATCATCTCTTCTGTAATAAAGTCACTAGAGAATTTTTTTAATTGGTATTTTGTTTCATGGTAGCACATAATTCTATTTCTACTAATTCCTAATTTTTCAGACTGGAAAATCTTTAATCACTAGAATTTTGGTCTTCCACATTCAAAAAGAGTAAGTGCTCTGACTAAGAGATTTTCAAGACTTCTCAAAATCTGGTAGCCATGGAAAACTCCTTGAAGAAGCCATACAATTCAGCCTTTTGGCTGTCTGGGATCACTGGTAGCTGGTATTTCAACCCACACTTTCCTAATCTTATAACATTATGCCTTCCTACTTTACATCCCTCTCTCTATATGGATATCACTTGCCTTTCAATGTGCTAAGGAACCTTCAGACACATTGAAAACTGAAGAAAACAAAGCATTGTAATATTTGGTTTGTAAGACTTTACTGAAATATTATGCTGAAAGATGGCCCTTTCCAGCTCTGTAGAGTTGATAATTTCTTCTTTAGCCTTTGCAGGCTGAGTGCCTCAACAAAAACTCCTTCTAAAGAACATATTGGTGTTTGATGGTATTGTAAAGCAGGAACTCTGCGCTTCTTCAGGGTTGAAATACCTGGATTATAATTGCACAGCAAATTGTTCAACATTATTTTGTTTTAATTTGGCTATTCTTTTAAAGCGAACAATATTACTTCAACCCTCCCAGGATTTGAGGGTGGCTAGTTGGATGATGATTTCACGACTTTTTGGAAGAGTGAAGTGCTGCTAATGATAATGATGATTCTGACATTCAGTGCCACAAGCCTTTGAGTGGTGTTTAACAACATGAGCCAAAATTCAGCAATGCCTATAGCAAGTGGCAGTGTGTGATTGATTATAAATTTTTCAGTATTTTTCTACCTTGCTTGATAGGTTAATCTCGTCAAGAGTTGAAATAGCCTATTTAGCACTGCAGGAACTTAAATTTTTCTTTCCTACCATTATGATCATACAAGTCTGATGTTTCCTTTCTCACACCCAACTGCAAGATTGATATTTGGGGCTTTTTCAAGAGTATATTGTGGAGACTTTGATCAGAAACCTTTTCCTCTGACAGAAAAAGGACATTTTATGAGGTGAACTTCATTTTATTTTTTAAAGGGCCTCTGAGATCAGTTACAATTGTTAGTGTCCAGAGCACTTCTGTAAAGAACTGTGAATAAAACCTGCAACAACTTGCTCTCCTTCAAATGTTTTTTTTTTCAATTTAAATCAATGAACTTTGTAGTGGTTTTGATGTCCCAAAAAATTGCCTGAGTATTTTCTGCCTGACATGCCACCACAGCCTAACACAGGCTAGAAGTATTCTCACATATATAGATCCCTTGATCTCTTCTACCATCCTCATATACTTACTGAAATTATCAGTAATGACCATTTTACTGGAGAGGGGAACCTCTGTTCCATACCTGTGATGTATTATTTTCTTGGGTGGTCTCTCTTTTCCAAAAAGTCTGTAAGTTTAATACCACCCAAGCACAGTTGTGGTGTCTAATAATGGAGTTTTGAGATCATACATTTGTGCCTACTGCTCAGTACACATGTTGAGATGTTTTCACAGTACTGATTGGCACTGAATACTATTGATTTAATAAATAATTTTAGGTAACACTGCTAGAAGCTGAATGTTAACCCCTCATGTTAAACTAAATCAACTGACAATTTTAGATATCACGAAGAATATATATGAGGTGTTATTCAGGTGAAACAAAGATCTCCTTCAAGTACTGCTGTACCAAGGGTTGACTGGAGACCCCTGAGGGGAAAAAGAACAAAGTTAATTTTCAGTAACATGGAGACCTTTTCTCTCTCTTTCAGGAGCAGCTGAGAAAAGTTCCAAACATGGTGCAGAAGACAAAACACAGAATATTATTAGTGCTATGAAGGAAAGAATGAAGATCAGAGAGAAAAATAGACCAGAGGTGTTTGAAGTGATCCAGGAAATGTTTAATATTTCTAAAGAAGATTTTGTACAATATACAAAAGCAGCAAAACAAAGTGTTTTGGACGGAACATCCAAATGGTCAGCAAAAGTAACTATCACAGGTAATTTTCTTTTGTTCAAAGAGCTCTGTGTTTCCTATTCCCCTGGTTCAGGAACAGCAAGATTTTTTTTATAAGTAGAGCTGGACTGTGTGATTAATTGCATACTTGGTGCATCTACAAACAGTTGAATTTATAGGATGCCAACTGCAAGAGTTGAGTTTTAAGTTGCCAAAAGCACTTTATATTGTACTGTTCTAGGAAAGAAGACAAGTAAAAATAATGTATCTCCTATACCTCCTACCAATATCTCCTGTCCTAATGATGAGCTTTTTGCCACCGACTGCAAGAGTTAAAGTTCACCAAAAAAAGGCTTTGAGTGATTAAAAAAACACTTGATCTTGCAGTTCCAAATCCCATTGGTTTGAAACTTATTATCCATTCATGTTGTTTGGCTAAGGGTGTGTTCCATTTTAATGATGCTGATGTTGCATAGTTCTGCTCACTCCAAACATATTCCAGATGGCTTCCAATTGCATTAGCCTGGTTGCTCATGAAGATTTCCAGGTCCTCTGACTTTGACATGTCAGTTTTTAAATTAAAACCTCAGCATAAATGGAAGCAATTCTGAAGATTGAGAGGTGGTGCATGAAACTCAAAAGAATAATTGTGGGATTTTGGGACTGTCACCAGGCACTAGGGACATATTTAATTTATATGTTTATTTTTAGTTCTACCTCTAAAGGATACTGAAGGCTGTCTTGTGTTCAGACCAGTATAATACATACAATTCAATCCTTGAAGACTTTTGCTAGGCTGTCCCTTAATTCTACTGCATAAAGAAGACAGGGATACTTCCTTGCCTTCTGAAAGTTTCCCTGTGGATTTAGAGTGAATGGGGAAGACAAAATATGCTATTTCATTCCTAAGAGTGTTTTCAGAAATTGGATGTGTTAAAGAATAGCAGAATTTTACTTCTTTCACTGAAGTCAGCACATGTGACTGAGCCCACACTGGGAGCTGATCTGCTGAGCAAGGTGCCTTTTTTAGGTAATCATATTTCTGAGCATGCCAAGGGAGCTTCATTATCCAAAATGATTGACATTAGAGAACGTTAACTAAATGTTACCACCGAGATGATTTAAATAACATGTGCAAAATAACAGAGCCAAGTGCTGCTGAATGGTAAGAGCCAGAGCAAGCGTTTCAGCTGCAGTTCTCTGGCTTTGGTAGGCTGCTCTTAGACAGTTCTGCTTTCTCCTGAGATTTCCACTTTTATGAATTATTATGGAAAATCAAATTGTATGCATTTATGTTTGCCACTTAATTCATATCCATTAACTATACACCCACACTAACTGTCAGAAAGGATAGCAAATACATAAACACTTGATGATAACTGATCTGAACTGTCACCCTCTCTGTGATAGCATAGAAAATATTCTAAAAATCATGGTTCATCTCTTAGGAGGAGAAATGACAAATGATAGCCATGCCCCTCATATTTAGTTTCATAACCCACAAGGCATATTTTTTATATTATTGAAGGTTTTACTTTGGAAATATTCATTTGGATCTTTGGAGAAATTTTGAAAATTTGTATTTATTTATTGGGGGCAGGGAACTATCAGGCTCAAGACAAGTTGTACAGCATTATATTCCTTGCCATTCTGATTAAACCAGTTTGAGAAAAGTACTTGAATTATGCGTGAAAAGTATTTGTTTGGTGCTCAGAAGTGATCTTTATATTTATTACTCTAATAAACTATATTTTAAAATCTGATACAGTCCAGAAGGGTAGTTGAACAAACCTTGTCAGTCTCCAGAGTTATAGACATTGGGGAAATAATCCAGAAACTTATTTCTTCACAATCCCTCACTTTGAGGCATTTGTTTCCTGTTGCTGTTGTCACTCTTGTTTACTTCTTGACAATAAAGGCTCCGAGGACTAAAGCACATTTCTCTCCTTTTGTTGCAGTTCTTTGTGCTCAGGGCTTACAGGCTAAGGACAAAACTGGCTCAAGTGACCCATATGTTACTGTGCAAGTTGGCAAAAACAAGCGAAGAACAAAAACTATTTTTGGAAACTTGAATCCAGTATGGGATGAAAAATTCTATTTGTAAGTATAAAAAATGCTGATGATTTTACTTTTTTAAATCTACATCTAAGTAATATAACACTACCAAGTGAAACATTGGCTTAATTTGAAAATATGTTTTGTCTGTACTATGCATATTCATAACATTTTGAAATTAGCAAGTTTTGAATGGAGAGAGCATCAAAGTTTATTGTGGCTTTATCTTATAATGGTCATGCAGCTTTTAATTAAGTCCTTTTGGGAATCTGTTGGTGGTGTCCAACTATTCTAATCTTTAAGGGAACTTAAATAGCAGTTTTCATACTTCAACCTTACATACCAAGTACTGTCATTAGAAATGCCTTTCTATGTGCCAGGTACTGGCCATGCAAAGTAAATGTGTTTTATTTGACATTAAGATTCTCTGAGGTGTAACCGGGGAATTTGGTAGTAATTGGTGTGCTCCAGACTTTGGGTTGGTGCGTTTGTAATGTCCATACTTTCAGAAGACTGAGTGTTGTCCTAAAGTCTGATGTGGAGAGTATGGCATGATGGCATTGTTTAGTGTATTCTTGTATTCCTTTCCTCCTATAAAGAGGGCAGAAGTTGTCACTATTCCACATAAACTGTGCAAACAATTTCTGCGAGGGTTCAGGCATTTGAAATAGAGCCCTGTTTTCTTTGAGAAGGTACAATGTCATTACATGACAGGTTACCTTCTTATTATCTAGCACTTCCCTGGCTTTTGACCAAAATCTGCTCCCTTATTGAGGAGGCAGTTACTGTTTCAGTAGAGTTTGAAAGAGTTTTGGTCCAAGATACTGCTTCTATTTGTCTGAAAAAGGCACTAGGGAATCCAGCTGTATTAAACAATGATTTCCTTTCACAATTTGAAATACTTGTATTAGAAATGAATAGTTAATTCAGAGAAAACAGACACCTAGAAACTTTTTATGAGCTTCCTCTATACAAAAGGTGTTTTCTTTTAGAGTGAATTGTGTTACTTTGGTAACAGCTGAAGTGTCATACCTCACTGAATGGCTTTGAGTCACCAAAAGTAGGAGATTAATTGCTTTCTTGCATTTTAATTGTAGGAGTTGTGTAATGTCAAAAATTGGATGAGCAATTCAGCAAATTTTGTACAAAGTTTTGAATGTATTTTCCCAAAGACATGAGCAGGGCTACAATAAAATCCCTGGAAACTTGAAAATATTCTATCTTTTTTCTCCCAGCACTAAGTATTATCATCATCTGCTGCCCTAGGAATAATATTTATATTCCCTTCCCAAACCTTACTATAGCAGGAATCTCCTGAGTAACTGCTTTGCATTGAATACATTTTCCAGCATTTTTATAGCACTTGTGCTTTCTAAAATAATCTCCCTGACTTATTTAATGCTTTAGATTTTGACTGAAAGTATGAGAATTTCTAAAATGTATTAAATAACCTATAATGTTTAACCAGAACAGAAGATTAACTCTAAAGTAAATCAATATAATTATTTAATTGACTCAGGAAGTATTACTTAAATTAGGCTCTATTCATTATATTTGATATTTAAATCCTGTTTAAAATCTAATATGAACCGTCATTGTAACTTTTAAATGATAAAATGGAAAAATAAGATGTCTCAAAAATCTTACAATTTATACTTACTTATTATACCAAAACATGTGTTTAGATCTTCCCATCTGTTCCAAAACAAGGACTTGGAAAAAACATTGGCTCCCCACTGTGCATTTGCTCTGTCATAGCACATGGAGTGAGGGCAGTGTTCTAGTTCTTAGAACCACACGTAACCCAGATATGATTGTATGGTAACAGTCAGGAAAGGTTTCTAACAAAATATAGTCTGACCCATGGGATGCTGGCCTAGATTTTAACAGGGGACCTCATAAACCATAACTAAAATACAGCTTTTTGGTACACAAAGTAGAGAAGTAAATAGGCCAGCAGATGTTCATTTAATGAATATAATATAGGTGCTAAGGGCTTTGATCCTTTCTTCTGGCATTATTAGAAATGAGATAACAGAGAAGTTTAAGGGGCTTTTTCAATAAAACATCAGTGATAGGAGAGCTTTTTCAATGCCAGAGCAAAGGAAGAGTCCTACAGCTGTCACCTTCTCTTTCTGGTTGAGTGTGACGTCTGATACAGGAAAAGGGACTGCATTTTCATTTATTTTAATTAGGGGAAGATATATTTTGGCTGTATAGTTTTCAGCTTTGTAGAAACCTTTAGATTGATACACTATAAGAAAAGTCTACTCTCATTCTTTTCTTGGCTATTTTCAACAGTTGGTCACTAAAATACAGAAATCTGACTGTGCTGTCTAGGCTAGCATACATCTCCAAATTGCCATGCTGACTTTGCAGGTACCACATTTCCTCTGGCCATTCATAAAAGCCTCAGATACAATTGTATAATACAGAGGTCTTTCAAATAACTAAATTATTATTTTACATTATTTATTTTACATTATTTATTTTTTATAAATTTATTTATAAGAGCTCTAATAAATATCTTCATTGAATATATATTGCTACCTTCAGTGCATGAAAACATTTGTTCAAACTGATTTCAGTCATTCAGCTGTGGATATTCTTTCCTTAGAGTTACTTTAAAGCATAGCACTTGCACATCATTTATTCTGAAATAAATGATCAGTGGATTCATTTAAAGCAATATTTTCTCTCAGTGGCCAAGAGGACTTCAAAAAAAGTCCCTTTCTGCTGTTATTTTATATTCTTGATCAGCTGAACTGACTTGTAAAAAGTATGGTCTTCACTGTAACTGAAGATAACATGATTGGTTAACTGCTGAAATGGTGCTCCAGTTTCCAGTGATAGCAAAACATAGTTTTGCCAGAATTGTTGAAATAGCTTGAGGATTTCCTCCTAAGCAAGAGTATATAACAGGGAATTATATTAAATAAAAACAATTAAGTAATAAAATGTACACATTAGTTTACTAGATTCACCCATTCTAAAAACTCTTCAATAATCAGCCAAGTTTCTGAGAGACATTCTGCTAATTAAAATAATATCTCACAGCCTCAGCCCAAATCAAGAGAGCAGAACACCTCTAAGAAACAATTCCAATGATAAATTATTTGTTCAGTGATAATGTTTTTCAGTTTCACAGTACAGCATGCATGGTCTGAATCTTTTTTCCAAACTGCTGTCAATCCAGATTAATTTTATACAACTCTCTTTTTGTTATGACAGAGTAAAATAATGCAAGAAAAAGCATAATTAGTCTCATTCTACTTTATCAGAAAGCATGGCCCGTGACAACACTGCTAAAGAATTGGGACTGTCCAGACTAGAGAAGAGACAAGTAGTGGAGGTAAGGATGTCTTTAAACACATCCTTTCTCCTGCAAAGAGGAAAGGAATAATCTATTTCCCATGCTTACTGTTATAGTAGAACAAGAAGTAATAGTCACAAATTACATTTAGAGGGGTTTAAATCAGACTTCAGAAAAAGTTTGTCAACAGGGGGGCTAATGAAGTTCTGGAAGAGATTTCCTGAGGGACTGTGGAACTGTCTGTGAACACCTAAGAACAAAGTGGACAGACTTCTCATAGCAGTGGTATGGATCTGATTCTGGCTTGGAGTAATGGCAATAATAATAATAAACATGAGGGTAATAATAGCAATAAGTGGCTTCCTGAACTTACCAAAGGTAGCACAGTGTCACTTACTTGTCATTTTGACACTGGCTGCAGATCTCTGAGAGGAGATGTACAATCAGGTCATGCCAGTGCATCGAATATTAAATTTACATTGGGATACTATTGTCAAGATACTTTATTATTACAGTTTATTACTCTAGCCTTTAGAATAAGCTGGAATTCTATGAGTGTTATTCCATGTCTGTGTGGTGTTCTGGAAATGCAGAAGTGATGTAGCGTCACCAGATTGTTGGTAAATTATTAAAACTGTCTCTTCTGCCTTGCGTCTCTGAATAGACTGCAATTTCTCTAGTTTTCAGAAGGATCAGTACCTTCATTCTCTATGTGCTAGAGAACAACTCATTTCTCATCTTCCTGTAGCATACTTCTGTGAATGCTTTTACTGAGCATATAAAGCAGAGTGGCTAGAAGAGCTACACTGAAACCAGCATGTGTTGTCTAGCCTTTAATTCCCTGGACTGATTTTCTTGGAGTAAACAGAAGTAGGAATTCCACCCAGAGTCACTGCAGAGATGTTAGCAGTGACTAAAGCAGAATGTGCATGTCGTTACATAGGGCTGTTTCTGAGTCTGGGCATGTAAGCAGGATCATGCAGAGACAGCTCTGTAACTTCAGCAGTGAATCTCCCTGCAGTCACACTGCCACAGGGCTGGCCAGGAGGAAATATTTGCTCATCCACTCTTCAGTTTTTAAACACAAATCCATGCTATTTTTCTAGTCCTGCACAGGAACATTGCAAATGTAGCAGAGCTGACTCTGTGCTGAAGTTCCAACACAAATGTGAGCATGAGTTAACACATTGGTAGCACCAGGTCTCACCATGTTTCACTAACCTAAGATTAAAGGAGAAAAGGATGCTGAGGGCAACTGAGGTTATCAGGGAATAGTACAGTCATCCTGACCATCTGAATAAATATTTCTTAATCAGTTAATTGTATATCAGAGGGAAATTCATATTGTCTCAGGATAATAAAACTATTATGTTTGTGCTGAAGTACACAATGACTTTTTATATGCAACATCTGCCAGAGAATCAAAGCAGGAATAAGATTTCTCTTAAAAGCACAGGTATGGTGATGAGGGTCACATAAATACCACACCAGTGACAGATCTTCCTGTTGCTATAGAATTTCCCTGTCAAATATTTCTGTTGGGTGCACAGCTAAATGCAATTCAGGACTCTAACAATGTTAAACAGTAACTTAGAGCTCCAGTTCAGGAAAATGGAATGGTTTCTGTGTTTAGCCTAGTTTCTTAAGGCAGTGATGTTTATTTACTCCATCTGTATCTTCCTATATTTTGTATGTCCTTGCCAATAGCTTTTGAATTTTGTGATCAGTCAGAGAAATTTCACAGATTGCCTAATGGTATGTCTGTCATGTTCTATGAAAATGTGTGATCAGAGAGAGATGAGACCCTAACTGTCCTCAGTATGAGCTCACCCAATAACAGACACCAGGAGTTCACATGAAGGGGTAACTTACAAAAACCCCAGCTACGGGAGAAGCTACATAGGTGATTGTGGTTGGTTGGATATCAGGGAAGTCAGTCATAAGACAAAAGAAACTGCACTTTATTAGTTTTGCTAATCGCAGAACAATGTGCATTTAAATTACCAGAATGACCTGCAAAGTTAAAATCTGGAATACAGACAGACACAGGGATTTCTGTGATACTGAATGATGTCACAGTGGGACAGAGTAAAAACTGTGCATGCCATTTTTAGTGTCTGATTGGCCTTGACAGTAATAATACCATTTACAGCACTTTATACTTCCAAAGCCCATTACCACCACTAATTAATTCTTAGAATACCCCTGAGGGGCGCTGGTTGGAAGATAAGTTGGAGTATTACTGCTTTAACACTGGAAACAGAGACAGATCACTGAGCAGTGATAGTGCTTGGAATACAAGTCAAGTGAAAACTCAACCGAGTGTCAAAGTAAGGCCCTGCTGAAGAAGAAATTTTGCTGCTACACTTCAATGTCATATTTAAAGAT
Organism: Eopsaltria australis; assembly: GCA_034509425.1. NCBI lineage: Eukaryota > Metazoa > Chordata > Aves > Passeriformes > Petroicidae > Eopsaltria > Eopsaltria australis. Next base: position 338,266 of record JAVTVJ010000121.1, read on the forward strand.
AAACAACAATGTGCAATATATAAAATATTCATGTGGCATTAGTGAATGGATATTAAAAACATACTTAGTATGGATGCAGAGTATGGTATGGATTTACCTGCTGCCAGCTCTTTACTAGTCAAAATCAGCAGAAAGCTTTTCACTAACCCAGACCTCTGCAGTCAGTGCTGGGATATCCCAATCAAGTCATCAAAAGCCATCACCAACTAATAGTAAACAATCCTCATTATGCCTTATAGGAATAAGAAGTAATAGAGTTTCTTTTCCATTTCTGTGCAAATACATGCAGGGTGCAGCTGGGAGTAAAAATTTTTATCCACTGTGTGCTCTGGAGATTGCAAGTGAAGCCACCACATTCCCTCATACATCCAGCAGTTTCTCAAATCCCCTCAACCCAGGAGGGTTTAAGCCACTTAAATTTACAAGAAATTTTTTAGAACATGGCATGGTCCCTGCTCTTTCTCCTTACCAGGGAATGGAGGTCTTGAAGATAATTAATGTATCTTTTTTAAAAAGCAGTTACTTATTTTCCTGAGTATTTCTGATTCCTTTCTTGTCTTGGTGGGATGTTTGTGCATTCTTCTTAGTTTTTAAAAACCTTCCCAACACACACTGGAAATATTCTTTAATTTTTTTCTGGCTTTCAGTATTATTCCAGACAGCTACTTTGGTAATCTACTGTATGTACTACATAGCATTCCTGTACAAATAAATGTGACCTAACTGTATCTTTCCTAAGATATTTGTTAAATAATAACATCAAGAAGTATGAATTTTAAATTAATAATTTGAATGATCAGTTCTTGGCATTCCTAAATACAATTTCTATGTATGTATAATTCAATCAAGTTACTCTCTTTATATGTTGTAATTCTTATATATATAGTAACTGTAGTTTGTCCTTGGCAGTCTGGGATGGAGTTTTATTACTCTGGATGTTGCAGGTTGTTTGTGCTTTGACATTTGGTGCAGTTTAAGCAAGTGTGTGAAGATTGACTTCAATGAATTAGACAGCAGTACAGAGTAATGTAGTTTATATATCACTCACCTTTTGTGTTTTATTTTTTTTTTCCAGTGAATGTCATAACTCCACAGATAGAATAAAAGTAAGAGTATGGGATGAAGATGATGATATCAAATCTAGAGTAAAACAGCATTTCAAAAAGGAATCAGATGACTTCCTTGGGCAAACAATCATTGAAGTAAGAACACTGAGTGGAGAAATGGATGTATGGTATAATTTAGGTATGATTCTTATTGGTTTTTTTAAAACAAATTTAGGTAGACTCTTACTGTCTTTAACTTTGTGGCTTCAAAATATGTAGCTTTGGTACCAATATATGACAGGTTGATTTGAAAATGAAAGATACAACCCCCACTGCCCCTCCCCTGTGCCACTGGCAGGGAAGGTGTAGAGAAAATCAGGTGTGAAGTAAATCTGTGAAGAAGGGAGGGGTGAGGGGAAGGTGTATTTTAAGTTTTGGGTTTATTTTTCATAGTCCTACCCTGATTTCACTGGAAACAATTTAATTTTCCCCCAAGTCAAGTCTGGTTGTGGCCATGAAAGTAATTGGTGAGTGATCCCTCCTTCTCTCGACCCATGAGGCTTTCATTAGGTTTTCTATCCCCTGTCCAGCATAGGAAAGGAAGTGATAGAGCAGCTTTGGTGGACACCTGTCAGAGTCAACCCATCATACTCAGAGTATTCCAGGTTGTTGAAAAAGTCTTCATAACTAAAGGAAAATAATAATAATTAATACATATATCAGGTAGAAAATTAAAGTAATTTCAGTTGAAAAGGGGAAAGTAGTAAATAAATAGCTGTGCAGCCTTGTTTGAATATGGGAGGTAAAATGAGAAAGATTCTTTACTTCATAGTTAGATATCCTATTTTGTGGCCTGAAACATGTGTGAGGTACTAAAAAATTCTCGTTTTCAACAGCAGAACTCCTGGGCTTTAAAAAGATTAAACTAGAATGATTTATGAAAGCTTTTCATATGACATACCTGTGTTCTTGGTAGTTACTAATGTATTATTTTTCCACTCTTCAGAGAAACGAACAGATAAATCGGCTGTCTCTGGTGCCATTAGACTGAAAATCAATGTTGAAATTGAAGGAGAGGAGAAAGTTGCTCCCTATCATGTGCAGTACACCTGTCTTCATGAGGTATGTTGGAGAAGTTTTAGTATACCATATAAAAATTACTGTTCAGTTATTGCATGGGTAAGGAAAAAAGGCTGCGGAACATTAGAACACTGAAACAAAATAACTGCTGCCGTACTTCAGGACAAGTTTATTCTAGATTTCTCTTTTTTTATTGCTGGATGAAATACCAGGTTCAGAGGCCAGGGCAGAGCAGCATAAGACCAACAAACAGATAATTCCTGCCAGGAGGTGTTAGAAAAAGAGGTTGAGCCAGATAAACTCTCCCTGTGCTGTTTTTTGTTTTAGCACTTTGATGCTCCATACGTGATTGCTAACATCAGGAATCTACAAACATTTCTATGTATTACAGAAGTATGCTGTAAAGGATTACTTTTCTTTTACAGTAATTCATATTTTGGAGAGTGAGAGAAAGGAGAAGTACAGACATTATAAAATTTCATTTTCCTTTCATCTAGTTAGCTTTTGTCAATACTGAAAAAAGTCATCACTGATAAATAGGTGTGTCTTCTGAAAGATTTTCTTTGTAATTGATTACCCTTCCTTCAAATAGTGATCCATGTAGAAATTCTATTCTGAAAATACAAGTAGTTTCTGAAAGCTGATAGCTAACGTACAGCTTAAAGTTCACCACTAGCATGTAGCCACAAAATCCCATTGTTCACCATTTGTAGAACTGAATATTTAGGGCATTTGTGCTGATAAATTTTGTCCTGAAATTGCAAATGTTGGACCTGTGAAGAAAATGACAACATTCAAATGCTTTAAGATAACCCAAGAGGCAGTTATGGGCTAATTAGCAAAACTGAAAATATTTTGAAGTTTTGGCATTTTTTTAAGTCACTGAGAACAGGAAATAAAATCTGCTGTTCAGTTTGTGGACACATATAGATCTAGGCAATCTGAGAAGCGTTCTATGCCAGCAGTGTCAAATCCTAGCTTTGCTCTCAAGGTTACTAAACCTAAACTTTATTGCACACCTTGCACAACTTGAGAGACACCTGCAGTATTCTGTTAGTTCCCTGTAACTTAAGGACTTAAATAATGAATTTGAAATTTATTGGTCACAGATCCAGTTAGAATTGCAAAACTCTGGAATAAGTATTACAGCATCACGACTTCATTCATTAACAAGGGCATTTAAAAGAAAAGTTTCTGCACTATTTAATGTTTTATTATTTCTGTGCCAGTTAACTGACAGGACTTTATATCAAGGAGATACAATGTGCTGAATCACAAGTCTGCTGGTTAGTTTGAGCCAGTCTTTGGAAAAATAAAAATTTAAAAATGGACTAACAATTAATATATTGATGACTATATGTAAGTTATAGTTTCAGAATGCTTCTTAAAAGCCAAAATTTTGTGTTTGAAACATTTCTTACCTTTAGAATCTCTTCCATTACTTGACGGAAGTTAAATCTAACGGTGTGGTGAAAATCCCCGAAGTGAAAGGTGATGATGCCTGGAAGGTTTACTTTGATGATGCTGCACAAGAAATTGTGGATGAATTTGCAATGCGCTATGGAATTGAATATATTTATCAAGCTATGACGTAAGTATTATCATGGCTGGCTTTCTGCTTTGCTGTCAACAGTGTGTTTGAGGGCAGCAATGAATTTCAAGCCTTCTTGATTTCATTCGCCATTTCTCTTCCATTCCTGACTTACAATTTTTGGTATCATTTTGTCCATCTGGTTCTCATTGAAGTGCTTCTTATCTACAGTGGCATTAAGATATAAGCATTTTATGAGCTGTTCCTGGTATTACTGCTAATGCATTCCTTAATCTTTATGATACTGATATATAGCAAGGTTTAGAAAGCCTTCCAGTGTTCCAGATGCAACTAGGATGGTAGAACAGGGTTTCACAAGCTCTGGACTCTTTTCCAGCACTACAGAAGTTATGGAACAACAGCAGTGGCTACAGTGAGCTTCCATAGTATACGTAAATAATTCATGCAAACCATTTTTAACAGTACTGAGACCTATTACTGCATTGTCCATTCTGCAGTAGCTGTCTGAATGCTTTGGAACACAGCACCATGTAGTTCAGAGGCCTGGACACATGAGAGATCCATCAAGTATTCTCAATTTACCTAGCAAAAAGTTTTCTGGTGAAAAGGACTGTATTCTGCTGGAGCTGTAGAAAAGCAGGGGACTCCAAATGAGTCCTCTAAATAAAAAGTACAGACTTTTTTCCTTATAGAACCCTGATATTATGGAATTTTGAATCAGAACTTCTCTCATTTTTTGCATCTCTTTACCTCCTAAAAAGAAAGGTCTTATAATAAGTATGAAGATACATAAAAATGTGAAGGTTTCTTTTTATTGCAGGGTGTAATGACACCACCTGTTATTGCAATGAGCTTGTCTTTCACTTTATGCAGCTGTCTGTGAATTATTGTACTGTTCATCTAATAGAAGGGTAGAGGATGAATTTTGTAATATACATATTTTTAATGATCTTCCTTCAAGGAATTTACACAGCATTGCACAGAAAAATTAATGAAACTTGAGAGTTCCTCTGTTGTATATCTAAACTACATATGGAGGAATCATGGCTTGACTTTTAGGAGTATTTGTGTTTTCATGTTCAGTTTCTCTTTAGCTGTGTGTGATGCAGTTATGTCATTTATTAACTTAGCCTGGCATTGTAATTTTATAACTTAATTTAAAATGGCATGGCATTTTAACCAAAATGTTAGTGATAGAGTTGTCCCTGGTGAGTGTATCAAAATGAATTCAAGATTTGACCAGAAATTAGTTATTAAGGTCTATTAATGCCAAAGGAGGGCTATTCTAAGCAATTTGCATAAGAAATAAAGGGCTGATTTAGCATTAGTTTTCTCTTAGCTATAGCCCAAATACAAACAGGGCTGTATTTTTGACAGACAACCTTAACTGTAAAATTATTTTGGAGTTTTTCTTCATCTCTTGATGTATTCAAGTACTGCAAAATTTTCCAGAAAAAATTTGAAACCAATCTTAGAAATTCAGATGTTGCAAAAGTCAGCACTGCAAAAATAGCAATGTAACCGATGTGACTATATAAAATCTTTTTTACTTGAAAGTGGTAGAAATTGATAGGTTATACATTTATATAAAGAAGATGCTTCATTTTTATCTCAGTAAATAGCATAATGTACAGATATTCATGAAAAGGAAGTAAATTTAGTCTGAATATCTGACATGGAGCTGGGCAAGTACTCCAACACATTTTTCAGCAAAAAAATTCTAACGAAACAATTTTAAGTTAAATGGCCTATTTTGCTTTGTCCTCTTTTTGTTCTTGCTTTCTTCCATACCTTATCCCCAAAACCTCCTTGGTGACTGCAAACCAGGAAGGAAGATGTCATGAGAAAGCAAATTTAATATTGGTAGTCACAAGAAATAAAAGCTAAAATTTCATTGCCCCATACCCACGCCCTTCTAGATTCTAAAATGTTGCACGTCAATAATGAGCACTGCCTGTTTGAGGGGAAGGGCCCAGCCTGTTTAAGTCAGGAATAAAATCAGTAATGAATGTAATCTCAAGTAATACTTGGAGAAGAATATATACGTTGTTTTGCTGATTCATCTGCAGACGTGTCTCAGAGCATTCAGACTTTGGGGAGAAGAGTAGTGAAGACACTAAGTCTATTTGTCATGAGGAATTTTCTTTTGGACTATTATGTGATGGTTTTATTTCTTTTATTTCTTTTTATGAGATTACCTTTTTCTTCTGGAACAATTGTAGTGGCTGGAAGAAAATGTTCAGCTTTTTGATTTGGAAAATAGAATTATCAGATTGCATTTGATAACAAAGATCTCCTACTAAAACAAAAGCAATTTTCTACTATACGACAGAGAGAGAATTTGAATGTAATCTCTTTGCCCAGAGGAATATTGTGTAAGCATTTTTTGCTTGAGAATCTTGTTGCAGAGTACTTCTACTGCATGTCTCATGATAACATTGCAAATTAAAATGTTTGTGTTTGTAAGTGCAAAACTGACTAAGCTTTAATATCCCATGATCCAGATCCCAGAGAGCATCTGCACTTCATCAGGCTACGTGAGTTTTAGGATGCTGCTAATGAGGTGCTCTTTTTGCCTGAGTGCAATTTTTAGTATTAATATTTGTTTTAAGGTTAGCTATTATATGAAGTTTCCGTGCTGGTTAGTGGTAGTCGGTCTTGACCCTTTTAATTATGGATAGATGGCATATGCTGGAGTAGAAACATTTGCCTTTCTGCATTTCTACACAACATAAACCTGATTAAATTTCCCTAAAGTACCCCTGTCTAAAACAATTTGGCATCCTGTTCCACTACAGCAATAAACAATCCCACTTGTCTACCATTTCTGGTTCATAATGGGGGCTTTGTCATCCACGATCCCCTTAATAAACCCTGAAGATTTCCTTCTGGCCCTCAATATTTATTTATATCTATTCCTTTAGAGCACAGAAATAATATTTCAAAAATGTAGTCTTGATTTTCTAAATACTGTGGATATACTCATACTGCAATGTGGGTATCAGCCCAGAAGGTATCACACAGGTGATACCTGTCTGCTCCAGTCATTGTCCCCAGTGAGACCTTTCTCACTAAACTTTGAAGAGAATGAATTCAGGTATGATCGCATCTCTTGCTGGAGACAGAAGCATCTCCACGTTTTTATGAGGTAAATGTAGACACTTTTTCCCTAAAGATGCTGACTTAGAAGGGGTGTCTTACTTTCAAGATACGGATTACAACTGCACGGTTCCTGAGCAAGGAAATCTGCTTTAAGTTAGCACATGTGGAACTCATGTGAACAGAAAAGCAGCCATCAGCCCAAACCAAAATACAACAAAAAGCCTGCTTCTGTTGCAGTAATTGCAGCTCTTTGAAGTCTTGACTGTGTAGGTTACATAATCCACTCTTCCTTCTTATGATTATTTTATTCTCCCACTCCTCATGGAGTCTGTATTAGGAAAAGAGAGACAATTACAGCCATTCTTACGTGATTCAGATGAGAATTTTTTTGGTTTTTTGTGATGGATAGCAGCCAGATAGACAGTTAGCCACATGACTGGTACCTGTAACTCCCAGAAGTACAACCACAGATGTGTGAGATGATAGGGAGGAAAATAACTATTACAGAAAACAGGAAGTAAAGGTAGAAAAACAGCATAATGATTCAGCTGCCTTTATTTTAGTGGCTGTGGTGACTGAGGACAATTTATGATGTAAATTCAATGTCTAGAAGGAATCATACTGGAACTTTATTTACCTACATCTATTAAGCCACCACTCTGCAGTGAAGAAAAAGTAACTTTTTCCTCTCATTCATCTTTCAACATAATTTATTTCTCTTTAGAAGGCAAAAATCTGAGCACGTATTGAAACAGTGTTTGACTAGACACTGAAATTACACATAATATCAGCAACCTGAATTTACTGTGTAATGCAGTCAAGTGCAATAAAAGCTCTATTAAGATCTTTGCTTCTTACTGGCAAGAGTCACCACAGGTAGAACCTAATGATTCTCAATCAGCAACGTAGCTCTCATTCCAGCAGGTTAATGGGCACTAACTATGTCATCTTGTTCTCCTGCTAGTTTTCAATTAATGTGGCAGCACTGCAAAAAGCACACAAATCGCCCATTAAACTAATTTTTTATTGATAGCATTTGCTTACTGATGAGTACAGCACATCAATTAGACTTCTTTCTTCACTAATTCACACTAGCAGAAATATTGGAGGAATCCCAGGCACTGCCTGTTGGTCAGGAAATTGCAGAGCAAGAAAGTTGGATCAAGCAGGCCAGGTTTTAGACACCACTGTGGCTTAAGCAGTGCAATATTGCTCTAAAATGTGTGAGACTTGCTGTGACATCATGTGCCCACTTGAAATTGTTAGTAACTCATGTTGTTGGCTGCTGGTTTCAAAGACCTGCAAAAACAATGACAGGGGATTATTTTGGTTTCTTCATTTTACCAAGAAGAGGGAAGCCAGGTAGCTTGCAGTTGGCTGATAACCTGATTTATCAGCACTCTTAGAGTCATGACCCATATTGTGTACTTAATAGGTTCTGTGAACATTAGAGATTTTAATTAAATGATGGAGAGAAACAAAAATCTGTCATCATCATGATTTTCACTAAGCACATTACAGGTGAAACAGTGCAGTGACACAATAAGAACATAAATTATACCAGTAGGTTTAAATTTTCCTTGTGAAAAATTGGTACAGTTTGGGTCTATTTTCAAGATAAGAATTCAGTACAGTTCTATGGTGGTAGCTCATTCTAAAATGGTTAGAGGAACCTGCAGAAGAGACCTTAAAATGTTGACCCAAGCGATTTTTCCATGGTCTGTCATGTTTCCTGAAGGCAATTGAGACAATCTCAATGATTTCTCTGCTGCCTTCTCCCTCAGCAGAGCGTATGTTACAGGTATGACTCTAAGGCCAGTGGGGTTATCAGTGCCTTTTTATCTCCAGATTAGTTATTAGTTATTAGTTAGTCATGCTCTAAGGACCTTTAGGTCCCCTAAAAGATTGTTGGGAATTAAAGGTCATCAGTAAAATATTAATTTTTTTGTTGTCAATTTTTTGAAAACTGGTCCTGAACATCCCTGCATATATTTCTCAAACTTATTCGTAGATAAGGAGATATTTCTATTAGCTTTAAAGGTTACCTTCATTGGTGAGAGCCACCTGACATCACTATTGTATTTTATTACAAAGGGAAGTATTATTCTTCTACTTGACAGAAAACATGTGACAGATAATGAAAGATTTTTCTAAGGGGTAACTGTGTTGTTCTTTTGTTGAATTCACATTGCAGTATTCAAAAGCACTTCTTGAAAATACTGGCAATGAATTAAATGTTTGGTAATGCTATTTTGTGAGCACATAGCTGGGAATGCTGGGATCTAGTCCTGGCCCATGTGATTGGTTTCTGTGTAGTTTTGAGCAGTTTATCTCAGTTATGTCAGATGCAGACAATAGCACGTAGTGATTGCCCTTACAGGAAAGTAATCTTGAACTATATCTTGAAAGATGATTTGGGCAGTGACAGCAGTTAAGGGTACTTGGCTTAAGTTCAGCAGGAGAGTTCAACAGTACCTTCTGTTAATTTTTTTCTTGGAAGGGCATTAGTGCCCAGGTGGCTCAGGCCCTGCACACTGCTCTGCCTTATGCTCCTGAGGAGGAACAGGAGAGAGGAGCCAGAGACTCCAGCTAAGAGGAGCATGTGGTCAAATCAGGACCTTCATAGAGAGACTGGTTGGAGTTTCTTAATCCTCTTCTCTTTGACTATACACCCATTTTCACCACCATCTTTTCCTAATCCCCCTCATTCTCTTTCCTATTTGTGTACATTTATCCCTTTATCTCCCTTCCAGTCCTGCCTAACTATAAATATTGAAATTAGGAGTTTTTGTTTGCAGTGATGATTTTCACTCTCCTCATGTGTCAGATCTTTCATTCATTTGTACCTCTCACATTTTGTTGTGTTACAAGCTCTTTGTATGTTAACAGCAGGCACCTCCTGTTTCATTAAACACAAAAACAGTGCTGCTACATTGCACCTCTGATTTAGCTGCCTCGGGTTTAACAGACTGATTACCTAAATTTTACTGGCCTGGATGAAAGTGGAACAGTTTCAGTTATGGCCTAAATCAAATCAAGGTGAACCCACAAGCTGCTTGATGCCTCACCTTTCTTTAATAATAATGTAGTATAAAATAAAAAACACGCTAAAATGCTGGTTTGAGTAATGTTGTTGGCAACAATTAAGGTTTTCTTCCACTACGGATGTCTGTGACTTTCCATGAGGATGAGTTTGATTTTTAGGTTTCTTTAACATAATTAATTTTCTGCTTAATAGCAATTAAAATAGTTAAGTCATGTTTTTGTGTTTAGGATTAACAGAGTAAGAACTGAATGTCAATCTAATGTGGCCAGTTTGAAAATATCAGTGTGCAACAAGTGGCAATTATATCAAACATGTCTGGATTTTCCTCATATGCATCTGCACAATTTTCCATGAGGTAGCTTGAAAGTTACGTCATTGGAGTTAAAATGAAATTATAATGGGAGAAGAAGCAGATTCCCTGCCATCTTTAATAACTGTTGATTTGTTTAAATTGCAGGCACTTTTCCTGTCTGTCTTCTAAATACATGTGCCCTGGTGTTCCAGCAGTTATGAGTACGTTGTTGGCCAATATAAATGCTTTCTATGCTCACACAACAGCAGCAACTAATGTAACTGCCTCAGATCGCTTTGCTGCTACTAACTTTGGGGTAAGTAGATTTTCTTTTTTAGTAGAGTTCTATTCCTCTTTTTTTCCTAGTATATTCCATATTAACTTCTACATTGGTTTTTTTTAAATTGCTCATTTTAAAGAGTAAGGGTTGTTGTTAGCTTTTGAGAATTTTACCCCGAGTATTTAAAATCAAACATTATAAAAGCCAGAGAAGATGATTCTCAGTTCCTTGTGAGGCATAGAGGGTAGAAAGCACTGGCACACATTCACAGTACTAAAATCTCCATCAGGTTTTTGTTTTCTTGCAGTGGGGCTTGCAAACAGCTAACTGCATTAGACTAAGTATTGGATGCAATTCCTTTCTTGGGCTGTGTCATCAGTGAACTCATATTAACTTAATGGATGTAGCCAAAAATGCTGCTCTTCTCACAAGAATCCATAACAGACTCTCTCTTATTTTTGCTGAAATTTTTGCTGGTGCATTGTCCAAGTCTGGAATTTAGGTATCAGGAGTTTTAGGAGGAACAGTAGCACTTCAGGATGTGGTAATAATTCTTTTGTTATTGCTACATTTTCTTCTGTGGATAAGTATCTTACCGCGTGGACTTCCTAGTCTTTGAATATGATAATAAAGATACATTCACTCCTTGTTCTGATTTCTTCACCTACTCTCACAGGAAATTGAGAGCAGGAAGGCAGAGCAATAATTCAAAGAGGTTGCCTTCATAGCTCTGGTATTACACATGATACAGAGAGCATAAATGCAATCTTATGCTGAAAAATGCATTTATTCTTTCCTCTTTTTTCTTTTTTTAGTAGGGCTTTTATTTGTAGATTAGATATCAAAGGTATGTTTGATGTAAGAGTTTTCATAGAATACCATTTATTGACATGAAAAAAAAAAAACTAATATAATTAAAAATTATTAAATACATATTAAAATTTCAAAATTCAATTCAAATCAGGACTGCTTTTGTCCTCAGACTGGGCAGAGATTAAGTCCTTTCTCTGATGTTAATGCCAGTTTGCCTTTGACGCAATTCCAATCCAATTCATAGTTCAACAGATGGATGGAAAGCGAGTAGTAGGCATCACTAATAGAGATTTGGAGCCCTTTTTTCAAACAATTGACTTATAGGCAAAATATTAGATTATTCTTCTCTCTTGGGTCAAAAGGCATTTGTTAGTGAATAGCTGCACATCATTCATCAAAAAGAACATCTCAAATTCAAGTCCTCAGGCTACAGCTGGGAATGATTTGGCTGACTGAATATTTCAGTGCAGATTTACAACATGACAAAAAAGTTCTCTTTTGATTGATCCCTTAAGGGAACTGTGCCAAATTAGTGGGGTTTGGTGTAGGTTAGAACTCCACTGATGAGAGACAGTGCACACTCTATTTTCAAATTCCTGATCATCACGTTTGAGGGATGGTGCAGAGACAATCTGTGCATCCTGAGAGCTATCAGCTCCTGCTTCTTCCAGAAGTCTGCTGCTTCCACATAGGCTGGGATTTCACACTTTTGTGCAGTAGACTATGGAATATGTTCTAACATGGTAATTAAGAACTCTCATTAGTATTACTTGAGAATGGCACAACTCAGTTGGAAATCTCACAACAAAATACTTTAACTGCTCCTTCATCTATCAAGATAACAAGTTAATCTTCACATTTGAAAGGAAAAAATATAATTGCATTCATTGTATTAGTATTACTTAACTTATTCCTACAAAAGCCCCTGTTTCAGAAGTATAATTTTCAACCATACTTTTGCACCAAATTCTGCTGTAAATGAGCATCATTTCTTCCTTATTAAAGGCAGGGGGAGATGCTTTCTTCAAGAGTTTAGTCAACTGCAAGGCAAATATAAGACAGAAAGTGTTGTACTGCAAAATCTTTGTGACCTCACTAATGTATTGCACAGCTGCACAGTGTTTAATGTATGGCAGGTATACAATATAGATAGAAAGGGAAAATAAAGTGAAAGAAGATGCATCACCTGGTCTTGAAACACAGATATTTCAAACTATCCCTTGTGTATGAAACAATGGAAAGCAAATTGATTTTCAAATAGGAGTGGAAAGAAGTTTTTTAAAACTCCAGCAATTACAGGAACTTGCAAATTCTAGTGCAACATATTCTTGTTTTCTTTTTACAGAGAGAAAAGTTCATAAAGCTGCTGGATCAATTGCACAATTCTCTGAGGATTGATTTATCTAAATACAGGGTATGTACAATGTATTCTATTTAGAGTCGACATGGAACCCCAAATCTTTTCCAATTTGACAAAAAGAGAAAACTTTGTATTTTCTTTTCAAGAGCTAAGAATGTGTCAAGGGATAAGCACATATTTAAGAAAGAGTAATATTCAACAACTTTGATTAAATTAGTCTTAAATTGATGAAGTTAATTGATCTGGGAATCACCTTCACTGACTCAAGTAGTGCCAAGTGCAGTTACTGCTGTATTTTTTCTGACAGCCTGACATCTTTGCTACAGATTGCATACTAAAATCCTAGTAATGTTGAAAGAGTCTTGTCTCCTTGTTTTTCTATGTGGAGGAATTCCTGTTTCATTTCTGCCTCAAGGAATCTCCTTCCACTGAGGTATTCTCAAAGCCAGCCTTTCAGGAAAGGTGTGCTGGGTACCTGCCAGTTACCACATGGTTCTGAAATCCCTCTCCTGCTCCAGCCCACTGCATCATGAAACTTTTGGACAATACCTAAGCTTCATCACCTGTGACTCTCCTCTCAGCTTCTAGGAATGGCAGCCTTCCAGTCAAGGGTTTCTGTGCTCATCTGGCCTGCTCTCTAAAACTGGAGGAGAAAGGGAATATTTAAAATAACCCCAAGGCGTTGGAGAGAGTCGAAGTTGCACATACTTAGTTTTTAAGACCATATCCTCCATGAAGGAGATATGTTCATCCTAAGATCTTTTAATTTTGAAGAATGCTATCCAGATAGCATTCCAGATAGGGTTAGGTCATTCCATATAGGGTTAGGTCAGCCTCATAGCATGAGGTTGATGTTTCATTAGTAGAAAGTTATTTAAATGACACTATAAATAACTCATCAGTCTGTTAACCCAGAGATCATAGCAAATGTTGAATCTATTATTTCTACATTAAGCTTACTACTGCATTTATGCCTACAAGTGATGTATGTGCCATGTAAAACCCATAAATTATTTTCATTAGCAACAGTTTCCAGACTTCTTGTAACATTTTTTATTCCATTCATGTTTTGGAAATATCACAATATTTTAAATTGTTCATATTACAAGTGCAGAAGCATTATCAAAGGTGTGCCTACTCATGTCAAGGGATACTCATCATTAACTACCTCACAGGCAGAATTGGGGTAACGTGAACATCTCTAATCCTTCCAAGAAGCACCTTATGTTTCCTTAGAGGGTTGTTTCCTGGTTGATCAAGGATTTTACCTGTAACTCAAATTTTGCACCATTCCTCTTTCCCTGATTCACCAGGATAATTTTCCTGCCAGCAATTCTGAAAGACTCCAAGATCTGAAATCAACTGTGGACCTGCTTACCAGCATTACTTTTTTTCGGCTGAAGGTATTGTCCTTTCCTTGTACAAATAAATTTCCTAAAGGAAACAAGAAATTTACCTTTTTAATTAGTTTAAAGTCAAGTCACAGGCAGCAAACTTAGCTGAACTCCTTAGGAGTCGTACAGAATAATGGTTTCCTACTTACATAATAAAATCACAAGTCAAACAGCAAAATAGGTCTGATAACTATTTGCATTAGACACTCCAAAGGTTGAGATCTAAGTGGTCGAGCCTGGAAATACGTTTTGAATGGAGTTGTGCGCATTAATATTACTGAATGAAAAAAGAGAAATACAAAGCAACCTTTGTCATAATAGCATGGGATTCCATTGCATTAGGCACTACATAAAGAGAATTAAAATAATCCATTAGGTTTGAATTGATGTAACCTGAAACGGAGTAAAAAGATGAACCCTTTGCTTTAAATAAATAGCTACTATTTCGTTGATATTCTTATTCGAAGGAAGGTACGTAATTATATGGTTTAATTATTTCCTAAATTATAAAAAATTTTATAAGATGTAAGCCCTAAGATGTAAACTCTTGGGCACACATGCCTCTTTCGTCACATAAATATTTTAATTCAAATAAAACTTAGTGATAAAATCTACTTGCTTAAGCATATGTTTTAATGTATCTTTGAACTAAATCCACCTTAATTGAATGCAATTTTAATAGGTTTAAGCATTGCTTTATTTCAACACTTTTTATCCTGTATTACAGAACTACATTAAACACTTGGATTTTTTGTGTTCAATCATTCTCCCGTTTATGAAATATTTTATTAGGTCCTGGAATTGCAGAGCCCCCCTCGAGCCAGTACTGTGGTGAAAGACTGTGTAAGAGCCTGCCTGGACTCAACCTATAAATACATTTTTGATAATTGCTATGATCTCTACTCCCAATTAGTGGATCAGGTAAGGTCAATATGAACTTTTGTGCTCATTCATTATTGTTAGTTTGCCTTTAGTAAACAGAAAGGCTTCTGGTGCTCCTTCATATCAAAGCACTCAGGTTTTCATTTTATTTATGCATGGAGGAACAATATACCATAAATACACCCATGGACAGCAATGAACTCTGAAATGTTTAACTTGAATTTCAAAATGGATACATTAACTCATAATATAGTCATCACATTGGACATGACTGTAAAATTGTCCAGTGGTTTTGGGGAAGATGACATTTGATTGATTAGTGTTCATTTAAGATCTGTAACAGGAAAATAGTTATTTAAAATCTAACATCTCACTTCTGTAGCTTTAGAAAAAAAATTTTAATTTGCTGAAATGATAGAGTCTTTCCAGCCTTATATTTTGGTAGCTATGATGCATACTTGTATCCAAGCTTTAGTAACCGCTTTAAGAAAACAGAATAATTCTGAAATATTTCCTAATATTGGTCTGTCGGGTTGAACTATCTATGAAAAATAATTATAGCATTTGTTGTGCTCCACATGTCATGCAAAATCCTTGAGAATGCAGTTCATTTTTTCATATAATACAGTCATTCTATAAGTAATGTTAGAATTAGTTACTGTCTTCAAGGAGCAACACTGCTTTATCATATTACCTCCTGTACCTTGTCTTTGCTTTCTGGATGGTACACTGAAAAAATGATTGTACTGTGACTATTCCATCCTTGAATGGGATTGACAGTTCTTTGGCAAATGCACTTCTTTTGTGTGTCTGTAATTAATAAGAACACTCATACTAATGATACAAGACATCAGATTTCATTTTGAAACATAAGAATTTCTCACCAGCACCAATAAGCACTCCACACTTAGAGCTGATGTGTGTTTATCCCACAACAGATTATATTGTAAACTGAGTAGGAGCATGAATTAGTGGAAGGAGCAGCTTCAGGCATCGCATCTATTTACGTCATAAACTGTTCTGTTTTCTCGTTAATGCTTACTCTGCAGCAATTTGATCTTGTCTGGTAAATATAATATGAAGTGCTGCTAGGCTGGGTATTACATAAGTCTGCAGTTTATCAGTAGATTCTAGTCTTCAGTAAACAGCTAAAAGTGATGAAGTCTTACCTCTGCAAAGCATTGTGACAACTGCAAAAGCTTATCTGTGTTCCAAAAATTCACAACTTTTTTATGTGAATCCATACAGTCGTTTAACCTGTCTATTTTAAAAAATGGTTTTAAAGTGCAGAGATATTACAGCCTTTCTGCTTGGTAGAGAATGTAAAACTTGCTTAAGTAATGGTTCTCTCCAAATTACGTTTGAGGCAGAATAGGCAATGTTGTTATATTTTTCTCTCACACAACTCTACTTAATGGTGGAGAAATAAAAAGTCCTGAAATTAAAAAAAAAAAAAAACAAAACCAAAAGTATTCATTCAGTTGGAAAAGTGAGTTAAGTGCATTTCACTGTATTTCTGTGCCTCTTGAGTTCTCTCTCACAATATTTACAGCAGGGGCAGTTTTATGTGGAAACTTCAAGCAGACAATTGTCTGTACAGTTAGTCACCAAGAAACTTCAGTGAAGGTGTGTAAAAAGCAAAATTTAAAATAAATGGATTGCATTCAAAATAATTTATTTCTAACAGCAAATCACATCAACAATCAAACAAAAAATTCAAGTAACAACTGTCTTCATGCCAGACAGTTAAAATTTGTTTCACAGAAGGTGGGAGAAATATAACAAGTCTTTAATAGAGAGGTGAGTAAAATTAATTCAAAATACTACCTAAATTCTACATCAGCTCTTGAGTTGTACAGGGAGTCCTTGCTCAGCATGATCCTCTTATAGTTTCCTATTAATATATCCAAAAGTGCATTTGGTTTTAGGAACACATAAGTATGCATCTTGTTTGAGCCTATAGCTCTGGAGGCTTTCCAGGGAATCCAGGTGACTGGTTTGTGGGGCAGTAACCAATACGGTAATTAACATTTCATTATCCTTGGGTCCAAGCCCCTTAGATTACAGCAGATTCCACCCTTAAGCCTTCTTCAGTACCCATTCCCTTATCTCTGCTCATGTCCCTCAGGTGAGATCTCCTCCCCTCAGAGGGAGGAAGGGAGTTCATCCTGGCGTGGTGCTGCAGCACAAGAGGTTCATGTTTTAGCTGCACAGCTGAGCCTTGAGCTGTGAGTACTGAGAACTGAAATCGATGAACCCCAAAGCAATAAGAAATGGTTCTTATGTAGGTCAGCACCTGCTCTCACTCAGGGGAAGGACTGGCAGCTGTTGTCCTGCTGAGGCCCCTCAAACTGGCGTTTTTGGATATTTGCCACTATAAACTCAACAAGTAAATCACAAATCAGCCATCTCCAATTCCTCTTTTCCTCTTTTTATTGCTCTCTACCTTTGTGTCAGGCAGACAATCATCATTGAAAAGCTAATGTCTTGCAGCAAAATATCACCCCTGAGGATATTTCCTGGGGTGAAGCATTGCAAATGCTAACAGTATGCAAAAATGTCACGCTACAGTTCCACACCAGAATACAAAGAAGAGCTGATGGCAAAAACCAAATGACTACTGCAGATAGTAAAACATGATAGCTTGACAGTCTTGCTGACATGTATATTACCATCCTCATTATTGCAGACAAAGCCCTCTGATGAAGAACTATGTAGTTCCTTATGCAGCACATGCAGGATTTTCTCTTTTTAATTAACAGTGATCTGAGTGAAGTGCTTAGCTGCCCTATGTTAAAAAATACCTTGGAGAAGTAGTTTAGGAAGCACTTTGATAGTTTTCTGACTCAATTTACAGATATGTCACTCTTTCTGTTTTCTAGAGAAAACAAATTTTGAAATCCTGGCTAGTGCTCACAGTGACTGAAGTCCCTTCAATAATTCTTTTTGCAGTCTTCTCCACTGAGTGACACCAATGGAATGCAGACTATGCTCGTCATGTTATCTGAAGAGTTCTTGATCAGTGCAAATAATTTCATGACTGATAGCACCAATGTACTGGAATACTTTCTGCAGTACTTTATATCTGACACCAGCTCACCAGAACAGTCCTGATACTCTATCTGATATTAGAGACCTTTACTTGTGTCACAGCACAGGTGCAGACAGGAGGCAGCAAAAAACAATTGACTCATTCAGGAGCCAGGTGTTGAACATCTGCAGCAGCACAGAGCTCTGCCCTTGCCATTTATCTCTCTCAGGGTACAGCACCTTAGGTTGGGTTGATAACATTCTGAAAACATCCCAGCTCTGGGAACTGGGGCTGTAGATGAGTATGTGGATGGGCCTCTCCTTTGAGAGCTGGCTCAGTTTGCTTTACTCAGCTGTGTGTCCCTGGTCACTTTTCAATTTGGGAATCCAAGTCTCATAGTTGTTTTTGAAGGTGTACTTTTTTTTCTTTAGTATAAAGGAAAAAAAGATTATTATTTTCTTATAGGAAATAGTGCAAGAATTGAAGCATGACATATGTGATCTGTGGTTTTCAAACACATTCAGAAGTATGAAGTGGGAAATAAAGCACAGTAGCAAAAGCTGTTTACCATAGGGAGTCCTATTTTTCAGGCATGCAAATTTTAGTGTCAAGTAATACTTCTTGTAAGGCACTCTGTTATATTTACATATTGCTTTAGATGCACCGAAAAGGTTCTGACCTCTTCAAATCTGGCATGCAGAGGGTACTTAGAGATCTCTCTTTGTGTCACAGCATTGTGTTTGATGGGCAGCATGTTAACCACAGTAACAGAAAAACATTTGGTAAATTACCTCAGAACAACAGAAGGATGTATTTTGTGCTATGGTATTTCCAAGCCTGTTCTGAGAATTTTCTGTCAGACGAAGACCAAATCTTAGAGATAAAATTGCTTCTCAGTAGCTTGTCTGAGAACACTGGTTAGAAAGTCGAAGGGCTTGCAGTAAGTGAGGGGCTCACTTTGGTCTTCCTGCACCCATTCCCTGCAGAAGCAGAACACTGCTGGGTAGGCGGGGCAGATGAAAACCACAGTATCACTTGGCTGGCCACTGCAGAGGAGATATGCTTGTTACACTGACCTGAGCAGATAGCCAGTTAAACCAATTCCTTTCACGTGCCAGTCCTTGAAGAAAAAGGCTGAAAATTCTTAATGGGAATTTATCCAAAAAATTCTGTTCTACTTCCCTTGGTACTGGAGAATACATAAAGTATAGTTGCCTGGAGAAAGTGTGGGTGCCCCATCCCTGGAAGTGTACAAGGCCAATTTGAGTGGGACTCTGAGCAATCTTGTCTCGTGGAAGGTGTCCCTGCCCACAGCAGGAGCATGGAAAAAGATGATCTTTGACATCACTTCCAGCCCAAACCATCTGTGATTCTATGATGATTCTGTGATTAAGGTTTCAGTTTCAAATAAGAGAATGGTTTAGGAGTTAGTTACTCTGCAACAGCACTGCACAGGGAAATCCCTCACAGGTTTTGAATGCATGTCTGCAAGTGGCTTCTGGTTTTAGGCTCTCTTGAGTACATTCTGTAAAGCCAAATTTTCTTTCTTTTAGATAAATACTGTTCTTTTAAAAATACCATAAAAATTACATAAAATTCTAGAAACAGGCAGATGTAATATGTGAATATCTACATATGTGTATATTTTATATATAGGCATATTTTATATTCACTGGTGACTCTACATTAAGTAATATTATAAATAAGTAACAAATGTGCAGTTTAAATATGGAAGAATTGTTAAAATTAATATTTCATTTTCTAAGACTGGTCTATAAAATTGCCCTCTGTAGCCTTGTGCTGTTCAAGGCTCCTGTGTTGGTTTCCATTGAGCTTCCACTTTATCATTATTTATATAGAAAATATTCTATTCTGAAACCTAGCTTGGGGCTTGTAGCAGACAGCAATATATAACTTTCTGATATCACAGGATTCCATTTATCAAAGTCACACAGATACTAATGGATATTGATTACACAGAGTGTAACAAAATTTTAAGAAGAAAATTAAACTAGACATTCATCCTACAATCTGGTAAAATCAGTGATGATAGAAGTTGAAAGCCCTCTGTTTCTCAGACCAGGCTTTACAGATTTGTCTCAGGGTAATATAGATGTTGATTTTAATCTTGCTTCACACTGTGCCTGAGATTGCTTACTCCACTCTCACCCACTTTTCTGGAGTACAAAATGTTTGCTTGTCAACAGTTTAGCCTTTTTTTTCTATTAAACTCCGAAAACTCCCTCTACATTTTATTATTTCTTTAAGAGAGTATCAAAACACCAGTAATGACTTTGGAGGCTCTGTGCTGCATGATCCATTGCTTGCATACGAATTCAGGTGACTAGGACATTGGCAGTAAAAGGGAATTGAGAAAAACATTATTTGGTGCAAATAAAGAATTTATTTCGGTTCATATCCTATGAAAAATTGCTCTTATTCACTTCCTCTTTCAGATTTTGATACCTTTTGTGGCGAAAGACAAAGAGTTATACATCACCTAGTCTGGGTGTTGCATAAAAAAAACCCACAGAGAATCTCCAGTACTTACTATATTTGTGAATCTGAAGTGAATAATGTGACTTCTCTGTAAAAACACTTTTCTTATAAGGTCTTTGCTACCATTCTGGAGTGATGCTAAAGACAAGAAGTACCCAAGTCAATTAATATGAGTGTAAAAACCTGCATTGTCATGTCTTGTTGGTGAGATATCATCTGCTCTTATTGCTGGTTTGATCTGCCAGCAGAAGCCCCTTAGGAATATCACTGTTGTGCCTTTGGCCAGCCACTTATTGAGCTCTTAAGTACAGGACATCCACGGCATTTCATGGCTCTGTGCATGTGGGCAGCATTACAATCCAGAGTGATGTTACAGGAGGTCAAGATACTTTAAGTAGCCTTTCCTATGTGAAAAGGCTTGTGGAAAAGGAAGTGATTCTGCCAATTGGCAAGCTTTCATTCATTTCAGTATTTGGAAAGGACTCTGGTTACTGAAGAGCAGTCTGTGATTTGAGTTTGTTCAGTGCTGTATCAAATACAGAAGACAGGAAACTTCAGAAAATCATTTATTTTAAAATAAAAATCACTAATAGCATTTGTTTAATTAGTCATTTTGTCATCTTGCTATATCAAGAATTTGTGTTCCTCTTGACCTTTTCCATTGTATTTTTAAAAAATTCTTATTCTTGTTATCATCCTCTACAATAATAAGCAGTATTTAGTGTCTCATTTATCTTCTGACTGTATTTGTGCCAGTGTGGCACTAATCAGGTATATCAGCTATTTAGTTCATGCTTTTACACTGACAGTTTCCTTCAAATGGATATCGTGACAGTGAAAAGATCTAGATTGAAATCAAATTTCCACCTCTGTTTTGCCTCATTACTGCCAAGCCTGCCAGAGCTGGGGGAGCATTTGGACAATACTGTCAAACACACAGTGTGGTTTTGGGCATTGCCCTGTGCAGGAGTCCAAGAGTTCAACTCTGGTCCTTGTGAGTCCCTTCCAACTCAGGGTATTCCATAGTTCTGTAATGCTTCACAAAGGCATCTGGAGTACATAAAGCAAATAATAATGCTGACAATAATAAGGTAAAAAGAACTTGAATGATTCTGAGCATTTCTAACACACTAGTTAGATTTTAGGATAAAGAATGGAAAAAACGACTGGGCATGGACAGAGTATGCACTTCCTTTTCAGGGCATAAGACCACATCCCTACTGTGAGACTATTTTAAAAATACCTTCTCTGGGGCTTTTGAAAAGGTCATACTGATTTTCAAGAGATTTCTGTTCCAGAGAATTTTTGTAGAAAGAACCTCCTTGTGCAACTATTGCTCTGTAAATTAGTTACTTTTTGCTATCTGTGTTAAAGAACAGAATTTTGCATTCTGTGATTCACATTCCCAGTCATGAAAAGCTGTCTCAGCTACATGTCACTTGCTGTGAAATAGAGTTCTTGGATAAGATGCTGGGCTAAGTAAGGGGTGTCTGTCTTCTACAGCTGCCTTTCAGTTGGTTTGATTTAATAAGCTTCTGAGGAAAAAAAATGGTCTATTAGACATACATCTGTGATGTAGAAACAAGGCCTTTTTAATAAAAATGCAATGTATACCAGGGAAAGCCCTTGTGAGTGACATTAATGCTCTAATGTTCATTTCTGTTTTGAAAAGCTCTCTCATTTGCATGTGCAGTTGTTAATGGTTGGTGACACCAGACCCAGCATTCTTTGACATGCTGAGCTTTATTTCTGTTGCTTTAGACACTGAGGTGGTACCCTTTACAGTTCAACTGAGTATGTAGCAGTGTGATTAATGATGCTTTTCTAAAATATTCCACAGTGGCCACAAAAACTATTTCAATTAGGTGTTGTTGAAATTCCCTTTCTGCCATTTAAATGCTATTCTTAGATAAAAGTTAATTGAGGTTAAAATAACAATTAATTAATTCACTGTGACACTAATATGGTGTTAGGCATATTCAAAAAGATACCAAGTCCATTGAAGTGGTCATAGTTGGACTAGGAATGAGAAGTACAGGGAATATATGCTTCAACTTGCAGGATCACAGGCATGTTTATTTTCTGACTTACTAGTTAAGACTTTTCAATCTCACACAGCAGTGTAGAAGAGCATGTGCAGATCTAGAATGTGCTGACACAGCCCTGTGTGGTAGAAATTATTTGTGTGTGTGTCCATACAGAATTAAAAATAGTTCTTTTCATATTTGGGTCCCTACAATGAAGTTCTTTATTGGACATTGGTAAGGAATCTGATCCTTCTGCCAAGCAAAGGAATGCAAAATACTTTTGTCTAGGAAATTGTAGGCTAAGAGATCATGAATAAAAACTGTAGAGACAAAGTCTCTCTCTAAATGCACATTTTAGTGAAATTAAGGAATATAAAATTCTCAATAAAATAAAGGGAAATTCAACTGCTTCTTCATTCAGACCATGCATCGTAGCAGCTGTTAGGCCAAATACCTTCAGCATAAAATTCATAACAAAACATTAAACACTCCTCACTATTGATTTTTTTTCAGTCTTTACTGTGTTAGGTATAAAAGTTCTGCCTCAACAGGCAATTCTACCTGTGCTGAGTCTCAGCACAGCAAAGAATTTTTAATGTATCTAATTAAAGTGTGAGCATGCACTACAAACCAGGTGTCTATTGATCTCCTTTGCTGACATGACAATCTTTGCACTATGGTTCTTAATATTTGTGTACAGCCAAGGACAGTTTTTCATATGTTCTGCTCTGTTGGTTAGCCAGTCCTGGTCCAAAATTTCTAAAGTATGTCGCTCTTCCCAATCAATTAATAATCTGCAGGTGAAAGTTCTGTAGTATTTTCTCTACTAAAAACATATTCAATCTTGTTTTAACAGAGTAAGAAACAAGAAGTTCCTAAAGAAGAACAGGGACCAACAACAAAGAATTTGGATTTCTGGGCACAGCTTATTACTCTCATGGTCACCATTATAGATGAAGATAAAACAGCTTATACACCAATCTTGAACCAGTAAGTAATTACTTTCTCCATAAAAATTAAGAATCATGGAATTATTAAAATAAGGATAAGAAATACATCTGAATCAGAATTTGTATTTTAAATAGAATCTAGGTAGAGATTTTTATACAGAATGTAACATTGACATAGTTTGATAAAAACTTGGTGCTCTGATACTGGAAAGAAAATATTTTGGTTTAGAAGCATTAAAGACATGTGGTATATGAGTCATCTCAAAACTTTAAGTAGCAAAATATTATACAAGAGACCTAAATGGACAGAAGAGAAATGTCAGGGAGATTTCAGTGAAGGGAATTTTTCATGTGATGGTATTGATGATATGAGAGTATCATGGCACACACAGCATTCAAATCATGTTGAGACTCTTTTAGGTATGATTTTTAGGCACGGAGTTGTAAAGAAAAATAAACTTCACAAAAAGACCCTCTCCAAATTTATGGCTGGCTAACCAGACTGACTTGAAAATGTATGAAGTGGAAAGCAGTATCCTGGAGATGGAGGTTGACTTCTCAGAATTGAAGATGTAGCAGGAGGTACAATCAATAACCAAGACAAGTCAAATAACTTAGGGTTGATACACGAGTAGAAAGGAGAGAAACAATCGATAAACACAGAAAAAGAAGGCAGTGCTGGGGTTTGAACATAAAATATATAGAAAAGGGAGCAAAGGAACATGTTTCACATATTACAGCTGGAGAAACAGGCCTCGCACTAATTGAAATGTGACATGAGGAGGCCCTAGGGAAACGTTTTAGCTCTTTTAGCTCTTTGGAGCCATTTTACAGAGAGTTTGCAGAAAATCTGGGCATAGTCTGGCTGTGATGACTTATGCAAAAGTTAGCATTGAAACCTACATCTGTGTTATGACTAAACAATTAACAGAGGTTTCTGCTGTTGCATTTAATTGAATGCTCGGAAGGGGAGCAGGGACAATCTGGTTATTTCAGTCAAAATAGAGTAGATAGTAGAAGGCACTCTGTACATTGAGATGTGCTTGTCTGTTGATAAAAGGTACCATTCTCTTTATGGTCCCACAGTAAAAGTAACAAGGAAACCTCATGGTGATAATCAGAAGCTGAAAGATATTTCATTGACTTCTGATTCCTTCCTTTACTTGAAATAAATGAAGTATTTTTTCAGTCCTGGATAATAAGCATTTCTTTGTTCAATCACCTGTTGCACCGACCTTATTAAGGAAAAAATTCTTACCCTACAGAGGAAGGAAAGCACTTTTATGATGCAGTGTCAAGTTTCTCCATTAATGAAAGCTCAATTTTTTGTCTGACAGGCTGTATAAATAATGCAGTCATTGTAAAATATCTAATTGAGACAAATACGTATATGTGATTATCTCAGTCACTTCATTGAAATAAAACAAGTGTAATTGCAGGTTAATTATCCAAAAAATTGTTCCAGCTCTATTTTTATACAAATGTGAGGGAGAAAGTAAAGGCATAAAGAACAGAGTTCTTCTAAGGGGATTAGGAGGTTCCCTAAAGTACAGATGAATGATTGTGTAAGATGTGAAAAGAGAATCAGGAGTGGACGGAATTGGGACAGATTAAGGGAGAGAGCCTTAGTCTCTGACTGCTCTCTGGTTTTTGCTGTTGTTTTGTAAGTGAAAGAGTGAACACAGGGAATAGGATGTCTTTTAGAAGTAGGAGACATCAGAAGTAAAAGATGAAGAAGCTGTGGGTGGAAAAAACTTGAAAAACTGTTCAGAGTTGCTTTGGATACATTTTTTTAAAAAGAAAAGCTTCTCCTAACACAAAAGCAGCGTGTAAAAACTGTTGAGAAAAGATGAGACAGCCTCTTCCCCCCTGCTTACCCCAGAAAAGAAAATGGGTTAAAAGGGATGAATGGGAAATAAAAGTTCAATACACAAGAATATTGCAAAAAGATGAGTTCTTATACAGGAATATATGGCCATGCAGTGTCTCAGTGGACTAATCAGGCCTGCATCCATTTGAATCCTATTTTAGAAATGAGGTAAGCAAAGATCCCCAGGAGAGCGTTCTGATAGAAGTTTTCACAATTGTATAATATTGCTCAGAATTCTACTCCTCAACCAGTTTTGGAAATGCTATTTTTATGTCTACCTTAGAGGCAAAAATTACACTGTGATGGAGTAGTTTGAACTGTATCAGATTATGAATCCAGATGAAACATGACACGATGGCCTCAGCAAGCATTGCAGCCACTGGCAGATCATACCAGACCACCCAGTGGGAGTGTGGGGGCAACCTGCAGTTCTCACATCACATGAGAAACTTGACAAGTTTGAGGGAAAAACATGGTCTGGTATTTAAGTTGTAAAATTCTCATTCTGATAGTTAAACAATGTAAAATGTGTTTGAAACCTGATTCACAAGCAAATCTAGGACTTCCTGGGACTTCTAAATATGCACTGTATGTGCTGTGAGACAGGAGAAATTGCTATCAAAATAAAATATCTATTCTAATAAAAGGAACATCCAATCAAGAACAAAATCTTCAACTCAAATATGCTTCTGTATTTTGAAAGCAAGATCTAAACTTCTGGCCTCTGCACTTTTTTTTCCTCACATATATTCAGATGAATCAAGTTGTCACTGCAGTATAAATTTAAGAAACAAGACAGCTCTAGTGGGACTTCTGAATTTTTTTCTTTACTGATCCTTAGGTCATTGCAATGTAAGGATCTCTTTTCTCTGTGATCACATTGTGTTCCACACAGTGTGGAAAGGACTAACATATGAAATCTGCAGGAGCAGATTTCTTCAAGCTTCAGGAGCTAGGATGTTTAATACCTCTGAGAAGTTTGGGATAGTAACTTATATTGTAGAAACAGCATAATTGTAACCTACGTGTCAGTGAGTTATGAAACATAGGTCAGTGGAAAAAAAAAATTACAGAAGGAAGTGAAAAAATCAGAGTACATTGTATCATGAATACATGAACTGTGTCAGGCTAACTTTAGAATGTTTCTTTCTTGTTGGAAAGTGTATCCGATGTGTTTTGTGCCTTGATGCAGTGAAGTTCCCCATTACCAATTACACTTTATTCTGTAGAAGCATATGAATACCAGTTCTTTCATTGAACCTGTGAACATTCTCCTGTGTAACAAAGCTGTTCTCATTCTTTCACCATACCCACTGTCATCCTCCCATGTAACAATGTGTCATACACTGACAGACCAGGTTAGTTATACAGACTATATAAAGTATCTGTCTTGCCCATTATTTCTTCTTCAGGGAAAAGTGTGTTAAAAATAAAGTTTTAGATAGATGGAGGATAGAGGACAAGGATAGAGTAAGAATAAATGAGCTCTTGGCTCACAGCTTAAATAGAATACATATTTTCCAAAATCAGATAGAACTTTCATCTTAAGGGTTTGTGAAGCAGTGGCCATGGCCAGCTCTCCACAGATGGTGTGATCTAACCTCTTGCTGCATGCACAGCACAAAAATGAATGTATTCACCCCCAAGGAGTGGTGAGATTTAGCACCTGGATGAGATTGAAGCCAGCAAGTATGGAAAATGAGCTATTCTGAGAAAGGGCATCTGAGGTTCAGAGACTTTGATATTCTCAAGACGTAGCAGAGTGGAGATTTGGCAGCACAAATAAGAAATAGCGTTTTTAACTGTCGTGACAGAATTTTCTGACTCCAGGGTTGAACTAGAAGCATGCACTGCTGTCTGGGATAAATGCTTGGGGAGGTTATATATGCTTAGCTAAAAACAAAATGCAAAGAATCAATATATAAGCAGAGTTCAATTTCATTCCATTGACCTGTGTTTTTATATATGGCCCTTTGTCAGAACTAGCCAATGAAAACTGTTTTCGCTGAACTTTTGCTTAATGAAAATCAGTAGAGAGAAGATTTGTATATGCAATTTAATAATGCAATTTAATATTTTTGGAAATACATGGATGTGGATATGGTCATGTATGGGCAACATAACTCTTCTGGATAAACTGAGATTTTATGTAGTTTCAAGAATGACATAGAAATTGGGAAAATTGTGGCCTTTGGAGCAGAAATAACTGTAGGAAGAGTAGGCTAAAGGACTGACAGAGCACTCTGCTGGTTGTCCTTTTGCTTCACTGTGAAATGTGAAAATGCTTGGCTTTTACAAAGATTAGAAAATGTGATGTGTAGAGATTTGCCCGGGAAATTTCTCTGATATTTTGCTGCTTGGGGATCAAATTCTGAAGTAGTTTGAAAAAGTCTTCTTACCTAAAGATAAGGTGATAAAATACAAATAATACAAAATACTTACATAGATGCTTTAGTATTTGATCTTTGGTTATTCCTTCCCTTTAATAAGACAGCTGCTTCTGTTACCATTTATGTTTATCATGTGGAATGTGTTGTGTGCCTCTGCTGTGCATTAGCTCTCTCAGCATCTCACATACAGCAAACTGCAAGGATTCCTCTGGCATTCATACAATGCCCATGACTGACAGCTGTGCAATGCCCACCAGTCTGTTAGAAGTATAAAATCTGACATCAATTTTAGACTTCACCTAAGTGAAGCCAGGTGGGATGTGTTGAACTAATTTTAACAACACTGATAATTGTAGTCTGTGTGTGCACGTGCTTTCACAAGTTAAAATGCATTGACATATCTATTTATCACTAATCAAACAAGTGCACTTTTATCAGACCCAGCCTTGCCTTCTGGCCAGCTCAAAAGACAGTGGCAATATTAAATCAGCTGTTAAATCCTTCCTCAGAGCAACACTGTCTAAGTTCAAGTCTGGTGCTAAGAGAGAAATCAGAGTGGACTGGAGGTAAAGAAATTAAGACAGCTGAAATAAATTTCAGTTTTTGAACAGAAATTAATTTGGTGTTAACAGAATTAACTCAGAGTTCCTTAATTGAGCAGCCGTTAGCATAAAGAAGGCTCAATGATCTGAGCTAGCAACTGCTTCCTATTAAAGTGGCAGAGCTAATGAGCTGTTTAAGTACTTTTTCTTTGCAGATATGATCAGGGTCAAATTAGGTCCCTAAAAGGAATACATTACTTAAAACTGCTACCACTTTAAAGTTGCACATAATTCTCATTCTTTCTATGTCAACAAGGCCTTTAAAAATTCTTACATTTTTACAAAAATTATTAGAGAATATTTTCTGAATTTGATTAGTGCTTTAATAAAAAGTCAAAGTACTTTGGATCAAATTCTCTGCTGGTATAGAGTATAATAGCCTCAACACAAAAGCTATAGAGCTCTATTTCCTCATTAATATATTCCCTTATTTTATGTATTTCTTAGGAACTGTGGGTGCATTTGTTTGGCTCTCACTGCATTCCTGTGCTATAAACAACTGCTTTACCTCACTGTGAGGTTCTGTTCTTCAACTGCCTGACCTGCCTGGCTCTGCTTCTGTGCCCAGAGAATGGCTGATATTAATGTCAGTCCCACACCTGCATAGACAGCCCTTTCTTTAAGACAAAAAATGTGACATAAAACACAGTGTAGATCACTAAAATGCCAACTTTTGCTAGTTGCTAACAGTGAAAATGGTAACTCAAAGATTAAAGCCTTTATTTTGCATAGAATAAGAAGCAGCTGGGATCTATGAAAAAGTCATGTAAAAATACTGCTGTTGATAACAGCAGAAAGTATCTAAAAAGGACTGTTTCTCAAAGATTACACAAAGCATGAGACCAAAACTAGAATTTTGTATCAAAACCTGCATTTCACTACTTGTTACATTCTTTAGTATTTTATCCACATTTCAGTGTGGAAGTCTTCATTGAGTTGGATTCAATGAGTAAATAAACCACTACAGCTCACAGACGGTTTCACTCTTTTCAGTGTCACAAGGGAATTAAGGAAAACCTGTAACTGCTAAAAATCTAAGCCAACTGTTTAATGTTCTTCATAACCTATCTGATTTATCTAAAGCTGAGGAATCATCTGTAAAATGCTTCTTGATTTAAAATGTCCTGTAAGGAAAACTTTCATTTGAAGGTTGGATGGTTTATATAATTGTTACAAAACATAAAATATGGTAAGTGCATACTAGGGGAATTATTTGGGGGATATATTTGCCTTTTTGCTGTGCAACTGTGAACACAATTCCCAGCAGCAGGTGAACTGATGTAATGTGATTGATTGCAGGTTCCCTCAAGAGCTGAACATGGGAAAAATCAGTGCTGAAATCATGTGGACTCTGTTTGCCCAGGACATGAAATATGCTCTGGAAGGTAATTAGAACAAACTATTAATTACACTAGTGACTTCACCAGGACTGATTTCCACTGCAAGTGATACCTGGCATCACATTTCTGTGTGTGGTTAGAGCTTTCTGGTGTGCTTGTTTAAGATGCTTCATAAGTTAGTGAAAAAGAGGGGTTATAAGGAATCAAATCATTGCAGTGTGAATATATGAAGTTGTGACTTGAAATGCTGCTTAGATCAGATAAAAATCTTCAGTGGCCAAAGAGAGACACATGTGCTTGCTAGAAAGCATTGTAGACACTGCAATTTTTCTCACTAGCTGAAAATTGCTAACTTGCCCATAAGGAACGTTTGCAGAATGAAATTAAATCTTTTTGTGTTCAACAGGCAGGATGTATTCATGCTAGTTCCAACAGAATTAAATGCAGCTTCATTTTCTCTCTTAAGATATTGTGGTTAACCATTTTTAAAATACACAGGGTTTTTGTATATAGCAGATTGTCTCCAACTAATGGCTTCAAACACACAATAGAATATGGTTATTGCAGCAAAAAAGGTAAAAATACCTGCATGAAACTGGCATTGTCTTTAGTCAAGTCTGAAAGGGGTGAGAAAAATCAGATGAGGTTGGATTTAAACAACAATGCAATTCAACAGGCATAAAGGATTAAAAAATACAAATACTTGAAGATTGACTTCTATATCATTCGCTCCAGAGCATCTACAGTGATAATATCAGTGTGGTGGTGCTTTGATGACATGGTAGATTTTTATGATGATAAAGAGAAAAGATGAGTGGCTAGAATGACTATTGATGTAAGAACTGTTTTGTTCATCTGCTGGTGTTACTTTATTTTGTTAAGTGTGTTATTTGAATGTGGAACTTTGTACTAAGCACAGCAGAGGAAAAAGAGGAGAAAGGAAGGAAGGTAATTAAAATATGTACAACGACAACAGGAGATATGAGGCAACTTAGATGTGGGCAGGAGAAGAAATGCTCAAACTATTGTTTCAAAGTGATGTTCTGTGGTCATGTCAGAGTGAATCAGAAGTACAAGTTTGAGAAGGGATGTCAGGTAGATCATCCTTTAAGAGTGATCAGTGAAGGCAAAAACTTCCAAGAGCTGAGAAACATGAAGACCAAGTGAAAACTACTGTTTTAGATTAAGGCATATTCCTGGTTCCATCAGCAAAAGAACCTTCTGTATGGAGGGGCTGTCAGTCAAGAACAGCTGCCAGAAGATTGTTGTTCAGTAACTCAGTGGTGTGATTCCCTCACAGATAGCACAGATTAGAGGATTTCTAATGGCCACCAATTGCCACGACTTCATAACCTTGGGTGTGGAGTTACACTCTGCACACAAACATCCCTGAGCACCCAGAGCTTGTAGTGCTTTAGCCATTGAACTGTAAACATTCTGTACTGCAATGAAATAATTCACAAAACATCACTCACTTTATTTGTTCATTAGAGCACACTGGTCACTCAAAAGGCAGCTTCAGATCAAGCCATGGTTTGTTTCTTGGTTGTAAAGAATACAAGAAGAAGCTCTTAAGAATGAGTTAATTATACATTATATCAAGTGCGGATGTTTGGACTGAATCAGGACTTTAAACTAACTATTAATGTTAATATTAATCCTTATTCTGCGGAGGGAGGTGTAGAAGGCATTTGACTTTTTATGTTCCAGACAAGTCCCTGGATATGGTCTCATTTCTGTGTTGCTGTGGATACTGACTTTCTGAGGAGAGGAAATGCTATTGTTGGCATTAGGAATTCTAAGCTGCTCCCAGATTCATTAGTGAAACAGTTCCTGCGTATAAATAATAATTAAAGGAAATTGAAATTAGTGTAAGTTATTATTTTATTTTGAAATTAGTATAAATTATTATAAATATACACAATTTCACTTTCTATGATTTCGTTCCTAAACAGGAACCTCAATAAATCTAGTCACAAAATATAGATCAGTATGCTGATCCTCTACCAAGGTTTTCTGGGATTTGAATTATTAATTCTTTCCATAGATATTCTACAGACTGGGTTTAACTCAGTTGTTGATGGCAATAAGGTTTTTTTCTTAAAATTCTATAAGATCAGAAGCAAGCCCTTGAATATGTTCACAGTTGGTCTTCATGGTTTTAATGGAGTTCATTAAAATGCATTGCATTCTGCTATGCCACTCTCGCCTTCCAAGTTATTAACATAGGCTACCATCTGTTCATACCTAGTGTCCAGGGCTGTGATTGCAATCTTTCCCTACTCCCATTTTGTATTAATCTCCTGAAGCAGCATCTTTTGTGTTACGCAGTTGATTCCTTTCTGCATCCAATCAAGGAGCAATGAACTGGTCCAGCATTGTTTGCAAAAGGATTGCTCATGTGATCAGAAAGATTAGATTAGCACATCCAAGATCCTGGTTTTGGTTTTACCCACTTTATGTATTCACCAATATATCCAGCCAGAGCCATCAGCTTAAATTCAGGAAATAAGAAGACAGCAAATACTGGAGCATCCACTTTCCATTCATTTTCCCTTTTTCCTGAGCACAGTTCAGAATGGCTGTTCAGACTCTCTCCTCTCCCTGTGCAGCTGAATCCCTCCTGGATCTGCTCAGGGGGTCTGGCACTGCAGAACTGCTGCTCTCCAGCACTGCCCTCTGCCCACCTCCTCTTGCAGAACAACCCAGCAGCCCTGTGAGGGGCGCCAGCTGGCACCACATACCCTCTGCCTTCCCTTCTCCCTTGGTGCTTGCCAGGACACTCCAGCTAGGAGGCTGTGGCTGGGACATGGAGAACCCAGAGGGGACAGAAGCTGCCATGGCAGTGGCCTTTGGCTAGAGAAGAGCAAAGCTGTGTCTGTGTAAGTACCAAGGCAGTAAATTGGCATTGGGGGAACAGCTCAGGTTTTTTGGTGAGGGAGGAAAGGACATCCCAAAGCACAGTTCAGGTCTGCACAGCTGCCAAGATCAGGGCTGCACTGTGCCAAGCTGACATGCCTTGGAAAGAGAGCTGTACTAAAATCTGCTGTTGAGTTCATAATTCCATTCTAGATTTTCTTCCAATTGAAGTTAATTAAAATGTTTAGCCTTTGCATAGTGTTAAAAGTTTTAGGCAAACTTTAACAAATTGAGTTCACAGCAGTTGTATTTTTTTTCTGGTCTAATGGATTATTTTCATGTATAGATTTTGCATGAGGAAGGTATCCCATCTTTCTCTTTGAGAATTTTCTTCATTAGATTTGGTCTCTTTGGGGTTTTTTTCTTCTTTGAAGGTTATTCATGAAGCATCAGTGGTTTGCATGATACATTATAGATTGTTGTTTGGCATTTAGTTTATATAAACATGATCTTATAGGATGGTAATATTTTTGTACTGTCTGATCCCCCAGTTATTCTATATTTATGCTGCAAGCAAATGAGAACAGAAAGAGAATTTCACCAGCAGTGCATATGAGTTGTTACTGACTTCATATGGTAGGAAATCTTTTCCCTTACAAGTATGAAGATGCAAAGGTTAAAAGATGATGAGAGAGTAATATGCTGAAATTAGACATGCAATTGCAAAGTAGCTTCTTTTAATTCTTTGTCCTCAGAAATGCCTCTTTTCATACTTTCCAGGCCTCTAACTTTTGAATAGGTCAGAACAAATGTCTGAAGCTATCCAGCCTGTTAGAAAGAGAACATCCTAATTGCTGTTATTATGATAATCTAATTCTGGTAGTGTCCAGAGGTCAGGACCAGAATCAGGCCAGAAATTAGTTGGCTGCTGTGTAAATACAGCAATAGACAGCCTCCATCCTGTAGAGCTCAGATTCTGAAGGCCTTATAAAAATAGGAAAAGGAGATAGTTATTCTACCATTTTATGCATTTAATGTAGGTTTGCTTTTCAAGTTTGCTGTTGTCTTCAGTGCTTAAGCAGATACTATTTTCCTGTTTCTCTGGCAGATACTTCTTCCATGACAGAAATTGATAAAGTGATTTGAGAGAGAAGAGGCAGGTCCATGAATTGATGCTGAGCACAGAGACAGCAGAGATAAAAGCCAAAAAGGCTCATGCTGCCCAGAGAAAGGTCATGCAATTTGGTGACAGATTTCAAGTCTATTTTCACTCCAAATTTACAATTTACAAAGCTCCCCTTAAGACAGAATGTAGTCTTGGTTTAGAGGGAAGCTACAGAGGTAAGGGGAGGTGAGACTTGAGGTTTGGAAAGGACAAGAAGGCAGCATCCACAATAATGCAGGATGTCATCACTATCAGAATATAAAACCTTTTTATTTTAGTCTCATTTCTGCATTGGCGCTTTTAAACAAATGTATTCCATGCTTATCTTTTCAGACACTTGAGGAATTAAGAGTCCTCTGTGGCAACTGGGAGTGTCTGTAAAGGCAAAGTCACGGAGTTGGAATTAAACCTTCCTTTGGCAGATAAGACAGAATGTTGCCATAATTAGAGGAAGATGGGAGTTAGAAAGGTTCTTTGGTCACCAGGACAGGCAAGGTTGTTGGTAACAGCAGGAACATGCTGTACCTCCTGAGGGGCTGAGCTTCCTGAGTGTGAGAATCCTCCTGTTGAGGGCAAAGCAGAGCTCTCCAGGCTTGCCTAAAAAGCACCACAGCCATGCCAAATGGCACTATTTTGTCGGAGTTAATTAGATGCACTAATTAAGACAGATGAAGTGGACAAAACTGCTCCCAAGGGCTGCGTTAATACTTCTTCGTGGTTTCGTGTTGTGCTGTAGAAATGTGTCATATTGCTTGGAACTACCTCAGAGATCTCTGGTATGGCACAACCTTGCACTTGGGACTGTTACATCTATAATTTCCTTGTTCTCTAACCCATTGCTTGGATTTTACACACTGAACCATAATCAGAACAATGAGTAATACCACAGTACAAGTCTACTGTAATCTTAGTAAGTTAAAGCTTCTCCATGTCTGACTGTAGGTGTGTTCGGGTTCCGGGTTTACTAGAAAAAATGCAGTGCATCAGTGAATGCCTGACTTCATTGCTCAGTCTTAAACTTGTCACTCAATACTAGCAGTGTATATTGTCCTATATATTTAATTATGATAGCTCTGTCCTTATTTATTCTTTTTCTAAGCAATGATTATTACTCTGGTTTTAAACACCATTATTAGCTCTTATTCAGGCAATCGCTTACTGTAAAACATGTGTGTATAAACTTTTCCTGAACATTGCTTAATTGTGACAAAGGCAATTTTTTGTTAGTCAACTTATACTAATACCCCCATGCTGGATAGGTTATGAGTGTAAATGGTGCTTTAAATGAACCCTATATTGATTAATAATTATGGGTTATTTATAGCTCACACGGCCCTGTCCTTTCCACAAACTAGTGAGTAGAAATGTTCTGTTCAGCTGGATGGGCTGTATATCACCTGTAGCAGCAGGAGCAGGCAAGACCTCCTCCAGAGTTTGTAGGTATCTCAACCCAGAAGAATATTATGATGCTTCTTTCTTCTTGTCCTTGATTACAGTGCTTTACCACTAAGACGATACACCTTTATTCCATCTCATGTTTTTACAAAAACTGGACTTACATCTTTTGTCTGAACTAACTTGATGGATGGGGAAGAAAAACAAATAAAAACCAAAACAAACAAAACCAAAACCTCAAAGCAAAACTGTGACTTTGTCCCCACAGACAGTCCCTTAAAGGACCTGCATTTCTCAGTGCAGCTCTGCATCTGTTGGTTGTTGGGGAAAACTTTCATCCTTTAGTTTTCTTGAGGGATTTCTTCCCCCCATCTCTGTCAGAGTGGAGCTGCATAATTCTCACACAGCAGCAGTGGAATGTAGGTGCTGCACCTCTTCCTGCATTCTGTGAGCTAATCACACAATAAATCCACTTATATTTTGGACTTTTTTCTTTGAGAAACAGTAACTAATAACAGCTTTCTGGAAAAGAAGTATCTTTCTTTATCAACTAGAATAGAACATTTGAGTGAAAGAAAATTAAAAATAACAAGCAATGTCTATGCTATTTTTAATCTTGCCCATTTTTACTAAGACACTTCTTCAATGCTTTCCTCACACAGCAACTGTTCTTCTCCTAGTCTCTTGTTTCTTAGGTTGAAGACTCAGTGTTTTACTTCCACGACTGTTCCACTTATGGAGATTCACTTGTGTTTTTGTCTCCTATAGAATCTGAGGTAAATTTCCTCTTATGGGCAAGTGTATCAGTTCCAAACTAAACATTTGATACTGCTTCACCCCCAGAAGAATAGATAAATCTGTTTAAACTGCTTGTTTCCACATTATCTTTTAATAAGCCTTAAGTGCAATTTGCTGGATAGGAATTAGAGAAACCTCTGTGGTTTTGCCTTTGCAGGCAGAGCCAGATAGAACACAGGTAATTATTTAAGTGCAGCCTCACATTTATCTTCCTGCTGGATTCTTCCTGCTTTGTACTTCATTCTACTAATTGCTTGTAAAATGCAAGCATGCCTATTTGATAAGGTTTTATGCTCACTTTGCATACTTGTGATGAGGCAAAGAGCAGAGAATCAGGTTCCTTCATGGAAAGGCACATTTTTTTAAAAAAATTAAACAATAAGTAAATGGAAGAAACAGAAATTACATTGAAGATGCAAAATTGAGTATTCAGTGGTTAAGTTCCAGTGCTATTGAAGTGCTCTTTCCTTTATTCTGTTTTCTGTCACAGATTCAAGCATTATAATACCAAAGCATAAAAACATGGAATTGTTTGGGTCCAAAGGGACCTTCAAGATCATGCAGTTCCAGCCCCCATGCCGTGGGCAGGGATGCCACCCACTAAACCAGGTTGCTCAGGACCCAATCCAACCTGGCTCAAGTACTTCCAAGGATGGGCCATACATTCTCTCTTTATTTTGCAATTTTTATGCATATTAGAGTTTTATGAAAGCTTAATCAATATAAATTGGATTCCTATATTAGCATTACTTTTTTTCTTTTATTACTTTCATTGCTTTCTTTTTTATTACTTTGAATAGATATTGAAACACAAGTATGAAGTATTTGAAATTTCAATCATATTCTTCAGAACCAGGGCTTTAATTATCTTCATAGGTCTCATATCAGATAGGATGGACTACTTCTTCTGCTTCATTGATAGCTTCCATTTCCTTACACTCTCCCTGGTCAATCAATCTACAAAGCAAGAATTCCAACAACAGTAAAAGACCACAATTCAGATTATTTCACTTATTTCCTTTTGTATTCAATAGTAGACATGTGTATCCAAAGACAGAATTTTGTCTCCAAATGTTTGTTCTTCGAATATTATCTCTTTAGTATCATGCTATGTAAATTTCACTCTGATACGATACTGAAGGGTGAAATTTTTACTGAGGTTGATCTTATTCACTTGAAGTCCTGGCATTTTTCTTTTCTTGGCAGCAAGCAAAACAGAGCAAGTTTATGCATAATCAAGCTGCACATCTTGCATTGCCCTTTTGGTGATAATCCATCCACTTTTCTGGCAATTTGTGGAAGTATTTGGCTTTGGAAGTAGTGATTAATTGATGAGACTAATAGGTTTAATAAGGACTACAAATACTGAGTAATGTTAATAAGATATTGAAGTTAATTTGCCTAAGTAACCTGAAACATTTAGGCAATGTAACACAGTAGGTAAAAACTGGCAAATGCAATGTTTTGAGTAGAAGATAGGGTAGTTTGCAGCAGGTTAATACATCCCTCATGATCTTACATGTTTTATCTCTTTAGTAGTATATGACATTGGTATTTGATGCCCTTGAAGTTCCCATGAGACATTTACCTCTCCCAGGGAACCATGTACAGCTCTGCCTTTTCAGACACCAGGCAGGTGACCCTGAACTCTCTTGCACCTGCTGTGAAATGTCAGGCAAAGCAGAGCACTCTGAGCAAATGGCCTCTTGCTTTGAGAGCTTCTCATTGAATATAAAGGGCAATGTCACATCAGCTTTTACAGTGCACTGCATTAAGTCAGGGATTGATTAGCCACTTCCACTGCAGGCAAGAAGACAAAAAAAGAACAGCAAATCCATTTTTCCTCACCATTCAGAGTAAGACAGTCTGTCTTCCTTCCCTGATCTCTGTCACAGAATCACAGAATTGTTAGGGCTGGCAAGCACCTATGGAGATCATTGAGTCTAACCCCTCTGCAAGGCAGGGTCACCCCGAGCAGGTGACAATAGGAATGCATCCAGGTGTATTTGGAATGTCTCCAGAGAGGGAGGCTCTGTGACCTGCCTGGGCAGCTGTTCCAGTGCTCTGCTACCCTCAGTGGAAAGTTCTTCCTCTCGCTGAGGCGAAACTTCTTGTGTTTTAGTTTATGGCCATTGTTCCTTGTCTTGGTGCTGGGCACCACCACAAAGAGTCTGGTACCATCCTCCTTGCATTAATGAGATCCCCCTGAGCCTTGTCTTCTCCAGATTAAACAGGCCCAGCTCCCCTCCCAAGTCTCTCCTCATAAGAGGGATGCTCCAGACCCCTCATCATCTTTGTGACCTCCACTGGACCCTCTCCAGTAGTTTCTCTATCCTGGGAGGAAACATGACTCCATGATAAGGAAATCTTTGAACAAGATCTGCACTGCCTTTCTTAATTTATGCATGTTGCCTCAGGAAGTGTACTTGATCTCCTTTTTCTTCAGTTTCCCTTTTGCACAGCTTCATCACCCCACAAAGATGTTCCAGGTGAAGTCCATTATATTTGTGAACTGTCCAAAGATATTTTAATGAAAATTTCCAAGTAAATAGAGAAAAGATTGATTGTGTAGAAGTCTGTTGTGAAAGATACAGTATCTTTTTAAAGGAGAATTAGAGGCAGGGTTAGAGGTAAGTGTAATCCAAAAAGGAAGTACTGACAGAAGTTTTTCTGGTTTTGGTTTATTACATTTATCTTGACACAAAGCCCTTTCAGAAAGGTCAGTAATATTTCACATTATAAAAATCAATGTAAATTATACATAATTATCAATTAGTTGTATTCTACTCTCTGTTTCAGTTAATAACCAGTGACTTCCATTGCCTTTAGCAAAGTACAATCCTGGGATGAGATTCTAGTAGAATGTAATGTTTCATTCTAAATCAGTGATGAACTTTGAGTTAAATTTGTTCTTCATTTGTGTCCTGTACACTGTTACATTCATACAATCAGAGGCTTCAGGTTTCTTTCAGCAGTACAGGGATTAAATCTAGAGCACTACAAGCATAATACCCACATTAAAAGAGGCCGTGGCATAGCAACCCCTCCTGTGTTGTGGGGAAATTGCACTGGGATCAGGTGCATTAAACATTAACTTCTACTTTTATCCAAAACAGAGGTACATCGTTCATTGCAACATTTCCACAGTGATTCAGAGGGAGGAATATCAATTCATACCCCATCCAGATCATCCCTTACAGGAGCTTTGCTTCCACTAACTATACTCAATTTGTGTTCCCAATTACCCTTTCCAATTATATGACTGCAAGTTTGGAAATAGCAGGTTTTCTGAAACAGCAGTTCTGGAAGAAATAGATAGCAGCTGGTAGTCTCTAGAAAGATTGGAAAGTAATTATTGCAAATAATATGGAATTATGTCACAATGGTTGAAAATAACAGCTGAGTTTTGATGGCAAAATTTGCAGCTAATCCAAGCACAAATCCCTTACCATTTCTGTTAAATAAACTGTAGAGCAATAGAATGTATGTCAATCAAACCAGCTGGTTGTGATGTAATTCATTTGCTACAGATAAATATTCTTTATAGTAGTTGTTAATCCCTGAAACATTATCTATGAAGCCTGAAAACTGGACAAGTTGGGTTTGTTTTTTTTCAGAAAAATACGTGTATCTGGTCAATTTGCTCATTTTTTACATACTAATTTCCTTAAAGTTCTTGTTCATAAAGATTTGAAATATACTTTAAAACCATCTTATTAGAATCCTTCAAGCAGCTTAACTATATGTTTTTGCAAAAAATACTGGCTTGGAAACTACTGTAGAAAAAAAACTGCTCTGAGTTTTTGTACCCAAATAAGGAAAATCAGACTTGAACAAAATATCAGTTTGATTATCTGAATATTTAACATGTTCATCTTTTATGAAGGTTGCTAGATTACCCTTTTTTCCTTTTTCAGCAACTAATATGTATCAAAATTTACATGGAAACTCAGAGTGATGTTATTACCTCAAGGTTAAAAAGAGAAAAGGATTCTGTAGTGAACAAGATTCTATTCCAGTTTGTTAAATGACATCATGCCTTTAGTGTCATGTAGATGTTTCTGCTTAGTAAGTCATCATTATGACTTTTATTTGTTGCTTTAAGAAAATCTTCTCAGCTTTCTTCAGCAATTGCTGGAAAAATGAGTAAAAAAATCAAACATGATTCCAAAGTATTGTTTGTTCAAGGCCTGTGAGGAAAGTACCTTGGATTATAGTCCCTCCTATTATGTTTCTTTATACATTTTTCTCTGAGAGTTGCTGCCTGCAATTAAATTATGTGCCAGGTACAGTGTCACCAGGTCAGTGCCTGATTTCATCCCACCAGTTCTTTTGCATATATTAATGCATTCCATGAAATAGCTTTTAAAACAATCTCTCTTCATTCTTGCTTATACAAATAGCATTTGAGCAGATTTTATTTTTTTTCCTTCATTGCTGCTGCTTACTGGGGGTCTTCTTAAGGGGGTTTCCATCTCTGTGATTTGTACCAGTGAGATGGAACAATTCCACACAGTTTTCATTGTGGTTGCAGTCACAGTGTCTATTGCTGCAAGCCTGTGGAAGCAAATGTGCATTACAGCATCAGCCCTAAGTGTCATCAGTGATGGAAAAAAGTTGCACTTACTGGAACTGCAATTCCTAAAAGCACCTGAAGTGCCCCATAAACACAACTTAAGTTTACAGGTGTTACAGTTTACAAGAATCTAATCAGTATTTTTTCATTGATGTGTGACACAGTAATGTACAATATGACAGCATGGGAACTGGCCATGACCTCCTTATGAAACTTATTAGATGAATAGGTTCTTATAAAAATACGCTGCACTACAAGGAATGTGTCAGAAAAGGAGCAGCACAAAATATAAAACATTATTAGCATTAGGTTTGCTATACTGGAGATTTCCTTACCTAGAATCAGTGATGAGAATGTTCAGGTATTCCTGTCATCATCTCCCCAGAGAGCACGTTTGCACACAACTGGCAGGTTTAGCTCCAGACTCAGCAGTATAATCATTTTGCAAAGCAAGAGTGGACTTTTTTTAAAAAGAATTATATTGTGCAGCTACTACATCTGTCTTCCAGAAAGCCCAAAATGGATATGTCTATATAGGGAAGCATGGCTCTAGCTTTCCCTCCAGGAAAATAGATGCAGATCCCCAAATTGCATCCATGTATCCTGTGCTGGCTCACATTTACATTAGCTTGTGCTAGTTTTTCAGAAATTAAGGAAGCGATCTATTGGTCCTAATCTAAATTCAGAACACCTACAGTGATGTTGCTGCACTTTGTAACCAAAATCCATGGTTACCATGGATAAATCCATCTATTATCCAGTTAAAACTGTCAGGGGCTGACTCATATGGGCACCTGTTTGCTCCCTTCTTTGGTTTATATGAACTGAAGAGGTAAATGCATGGATACCAAATGACTTCATAGGTCCTGTGAAGTGTTTGCTGATGTTCTCATACATGAATGTCAGGAATTCTGGATGCATTTTTCACTTATATGTAACTAGAAATAATATCCTGGGAGACTCTTTAAATATTCTCTGCAAGGCATAACAGCCTGAAGAAAAAAGTTCAATTATTCATGAATTACTTTTGTGCTCATTTTTAATGTGTTATAAATCTTAACCTTGAAAATAAAATATCAATGAATGGTATGTGTATGTTGTTCCCTCCTGGACAAGTTTGCCAATTAGTGGCAGTAGCTCATTTCTAAAATTGAAATAAGCATTTCCTTGGTTTGTGATACTACAGCAAATATTCTCAAGTTACATTGTATTATCTAACAACCCATTTATGCAATGCTTGAATGAAAAAAAAGTGCTATTCATTTCAGAAATTCCACTCTTTTGGGATGCAGTCTAAGACAGATTTTTAACAATGACTTAAGCAGTAGATGTGCAGTGAATTTGATAGCAATAACATAATTGTTCCCAGTGAAAGACTGGTCTACCTTGTAAGAATACCTTTTATAGAGCAAGTGTTTTGTCATCTAGCTTTCTATAATAGTTTGTGAAAAACCTGCTACCTAAAAAAAAAAGATTCCTCAGAACCATGAGAGAACATCTTTATCACTGTGGTCCTGTGTAACGCTAGTAACAATGATACTGTGCTGGGGAGAGTTTGTAGTATTCTCTGAAGATGAATAAATGCAATATTAGACAGAAATTGATTTAGTGATTTTTCTTGAGTATGATGGAAAGGCTGTGAAGGTGAAAATACTACTGCAATGCTAAAAATGCAATGAAAACTCACAGGGGCACTTCATAAGCTGATTTGCACAAGACTTAGTAACTCACTGCATAATAAAACGCTTCTGAAACACTTGTCAGATGGCATAGTGTAATACTGGAGTGCTGATTGGGCATAATAATAAAACTAAACATTTTCTTCTAATGTACCTGGCTAGATCTGAAAACACAGAACGGGTAGTTCATATTGCATTTTCACTGACAGAGAATCCAATGCTGTGCATGACAGAGAATGGGATGCTCCTGCTGTTACAGAAAATTAGGTTCACGTCCAGATATGTGAGATTTGTATAATAGTGTGTTGCAAAGCAAGCAGAAGTAAGGAGTAAAAAGGAGGTTTGAAAGTGGTAAGTTCTTAATACATAATATTTACACAAGAACATCATTGCTGCTGAGCACCTGTATTAGGTCATTTTTAAGGGAGCTGGGAAAAGAAATTACTCTTTTGCTTAGGGAAGAATATGCAAGTGACATGACACCTCAAACAGATGAGATCTGTGGAGATTTTAGGAAGCTGTGAGCAGTAAACAAAGGTATGATTATTTTGCCCAAAACTTGTGGATCCCTGGTTTCATGCTGAGGGAGAAGGAAATGAAAGATTTGAGCAAGGATAAAGTGCCTGTTTAGCTAAGGAAGAGAAGGAATGGAGCTGTCCAGGTCTGCAGTGGCTGGGTGAACAATGCAGAGCATACTGTACAAGCTAAAACAAGGATCAAAATCCTGGGAGAAAGATGGCACGTTTGTTCCAAACAAATTAAATCAGACTTTAAAAATGCAGAAAGTGCTTACAGGTGGCTCCATGGCTCCTGCCACCCTCCTCTATCTGCATATTCAGTATGTGGAAAACAGGAGTATTGAGAAGGTGAAGTCCATTTGAAAAATTTCAAAAACACTTTATTAAACTATCTTTTCTACTTGTGCCATAAATCAGGTAGCTGTAGAGCTGTGGAGTTTTCTCCTCTTCCTTTTTCTTACCTCTGATGAATGCAGGTTTCACAGGTTCATGTAGGACTGGCATTTATAGCTGTTACATCCTCTGGCTACTACACAGCTATGTGTTTGTCTTTTCTATCTTGACACTTAAAAGCTTCTTAACCATTCTTAACAGCCAAAGAAGGATCTAAAGAAGGGAAGTCAGCAAATTTGTGGCTTTTTCTCACTGCAGTGAAGAGAGGGGAGAAGCCTAATTTGTGGTTTGGTCTTTGGTTTGTTTTGTATTTCCTAAGGGTACTCAGATCCTAAAAATTGAAACTGTGGTATTGCTACCTCTAGAAAAATCAAACCAATTACACTTTAAAATGCAAGTCCTGTATTATTGTGTCACCGGTGCACTGAGGCACAAGAATGTTATTTACTGTTAGAACGCTATTAAGTGTTTTTATTTCCACTCCTTCTATTACAGAACATGAAAAGCAGCGATTATGCAAAAGCACAGATTATATGAATTTGCACTTCAAAGTGAAATGGTTTTATAATGAATACGTGCGAGAACTCTCTGCTTTCAAGGATGCAGTGCCTGAATACTCTCTGTAAGTGGTGTTTCGGGAAGGTTTCCCTGAGTCTGGGCTTCGTGCAAGGTTTATTTTGGTCAAATATATATGCTCAGATTTGTGCAAAATCTCAAGGTGTGTAGCACCAACAACTACTTTTTGCACTTCCTTCTCTTTAATTTTTCATTCTATCAAGTGAAATAGTCCAGTTGTTAAATGTGAAATCAGCTGTTTCATAGGTATCTACAGTTGTTGTAACTGCAGATCTCCATAGGTGACAAAAGGCTTTGCTCAGAAAATGTCTGAGGAAGGTACAAGATGTGGGAACAGCAGCACAATTAGTTGTAGGTCCCTGCATTTGTTTCATAAGCAAATTTGGATAATGCTGTAATGCTAATGGGATATAGTACTGAAATCATTCTTACTGGATGGGGTTAATACTCAGCTGCTGCTTTTGTTTTCACTTGTCTGCCTGCAATAAATGTATTCTGTCCTGTCCTTGTATATGAGCTATCCTTAATCTTCCGCAAGTCTGCTGATTTGCTGAGGTTGTTTGAGGC
This sequence comes from Eopsaltria australis, assembly GCA_034509425.1. Classification (NCBI taxonomy): domain Eukaryota; kingdom Metazoa; phylum Chordata; class Aves; order Passeriformes; family Petroicidae; genus Eopsaltria; species Eopsaltria australis. Next base: position 382,348 of record JAVTVJ010000121.1, read on the forward strand.
CTGCTATTACATTTTTTTTTAATAAACCAAAGAAAAACAAAGCACAGCTGATTTTTAATAAAACAAAGTTATATACAAATTATTTCATATACAAATAAAAAATAAATGTTACCAAAGAGCCAGTATTGATAGAAGGTGCATACCTGCCATGCTTCACTGGTGGAGAATTGGCTACTGCTAATTTTACATCACCAGGGTACACCAGTGAGAGGATTGTGAAACTGAAGCCTGACAAGCCTTTTGGTAGCTGCAGCATTTTGGTGACAAAAATTTTTCCAGGGCTGTTGGAATTTTTAGCAATAAGAACAGACATGAAAACACGAGGTGCCAAACTGCTGGGTAGTGTGACATCTCTCCTCTTGGGATCTTTATGCAATCTACCTACTTTACTTTACAGAATTGCTTTTAATTTTCAGGTGGTTTGAACCATTTGTCATTCAGTGGCTGGATGAAAATGAGGATGTCTCAATGGAATTTCTTCATGGAGCACTAGAAAGAGACAAAAAAGATGGGGTGAGCCTTTACTTTTTAAAGAGAATCGATGAAGTATTAAGACATATATTACTACAAAACCAGAAGTACATTTGGTCCCACAATATCCTCCTTACACTTCAGGAGATAACAGCTTTTGGAAGAAACCTTATAGAGAAATTCCTGTTCTAATTCCCTCTAACTCCCTCTGCCTAAATCCCCACAGAATTTATTCATTTCATTAACCTATGGTGCAATAATGATGTCATGAATGAAAATTCTGTGTTTATTTTTAAGAGGTTCAAAAGCATCAGAAAAGTGAAAAGCCACATTTCTCAGTATTACCAGGGGGACTACTTTTTTTTTTTCTTCATTACTTTTTGTGACTCTAGGAGGAATTTCAAGTGTAAGAATCAATGAATACAGTTTTGACCTCTGAACAAATATTGACATTTGAATGTTTCTTCTTAGTTTCAGCAAACATCAGATCATGCCCTCTTCTCTTGTTCTGTGGTTGATGTCTTCACACAGCTCAATCAAAGCTTTGAGATTATTAAGAAATTGGAGTGTCCTAATCCAGAAGCACTTTCTCATTTAATGAGAAGATTTGCAAAGGTAAATTAAAGTCAATGCATCTCAACTAAGCTTCAGAGAGAATGACACTGTGTTGCCATGCTCTTAAAAGTTAAGTGACTCCAATGTTTTTTAGAATCAATGTTTTCTATCTGACTGGGATCCTCAGAAAGATGTGCTGCCTGTGGCTTAAGGCTGGGTTTTGTCTACTTTGTCAGAATGGTTTACGGGTTTAAGAAGTTCTCTCCTCTCTGAGGTTTTACAGTTATGTATTTTACACATGTATGTATACATACACACAACCAATTGTTATCTTGCCAAGAATTGATTGCAGTTCTATTAATGGAGCCATTCATTGAAATGCAATTAGCTAATTAGGCAGTGCTAGTGAAGGAAAAAATTCAAGATGTGGCAATAAAGAATTTTGTTTGAAGTCGTGAGGTGGTAGTTATTCACCTGCTGTTTGATAAACTCAACTCTGCCAGCTTTCTATTTGGATAGTTACATTTCCTCCCAAGCTCTGAATTTCCATTATAGTCCTGCTGGCTTTAGAAAAGTTCACATTTACATTTAATTCTGTTCTTTCATTGCAACAATTCTCCATTTGCAGAGTTTTTATTTATATGATTATTGTAAGGTAACTCATATTACCAGGCTTTGAACAGTGCTCCTTTTGTCTTATTTTTCCATTATATTTCTAGACTATGTATTGTCACCCTGGAGGATTTTTTGAGCTTGCTACTGTTCCATTAATTATGTAGTACATTGCAAGGAGTAGAGTTCTCAGTGCTTCTCAAAAACAGCACTGCTAAAATTAAACTATCTCTGCTATTGAAGATTGCTTTACATTAAGAACTACCCACCATCTGCTGTGCAGGGATTTGAAAATGTGCTCATAGGATTGTTTATATTATCTAAAAAATATATTATACTATATGTGTAAGCACCTGTAAATCCTATCACTTACACAGACCTCTTCTTTTGTTATTTTTGGTTTACATTATGAAATTCACCATTTAAAAGAGTCTTCTCCTCTTCTAGACTATCAACAAAGTCCTTATTCAGTATGCTGCAATTATTTCGAGTTACTTCAGCTCATATTGTGACAAAGAAAGTGTGGTGAGTAAGAAGCTGTGTCTTTTTTCTGCCTCAGAAATTACCTTTAAGTGATTTACTCTACTTTTTGAAAATGTAATCACTTCTTTATATGAAAAAACATGAATGGAGGGAGGTCAGCATGTTTTCATAGGTGCTTATAGTGATGTCTAAAAGCTGTATTAAGTGAAATTAGTTAAGAATCTTAGTTAATAATTTTAGTATTAGTTATAAAATAATTTCAAAGTGACTACAAAGATGCCGTGGATAGCAGCCTAATACTACAGTGAACATGGTGAATGTATTTTCATCCAGTTTCTCAAACAGAAGAAAATATCTTTGTTTAGGGTTTTCACTCTGCATTGCCTTGCCTCTCTGCATCAGTTTGTGCATTGCAGGGTTTGAGATCACTGTTCCCTGTTTCTGCTGCTGCCACTCACTCTGCTTTACCCACGCAGAGGGGAGAAGGAAATTGTGCTGTTTTGTTGCCTCACTGCTGACAAGGGAGCCCCTAATGAAGGACCACATTGCCCTGGACTCAGAAATAAATGAGATATGGACACTAAAGATGTGGTTGAGCAAAAGGAAACATTATCAATACTTTAACAAGACCAAGGAAAATTGTTCTTGTGAACTGGCTTTTCAATATCATTGATATTCAATCCAAGCTAGTTCTCCCATGGCAGGCAGCTTTTAGCACAAAGCCTGCTGTATTTAGCAGTGTTTTGTTCAGCTGTACCAATCTGCAGTCAGATCAATAACTGTACCCCATCCTCAGACTGTTCACCTTTACTGGTATAGCCCTTAGCCCATCACAGATCTCAGCTATGCTTGTGTGCATTCCTGGGCATGACTGGAGGACATCTCCCTCCTGCCAATGCTCTGTGTAGTGAGGGGCACTGTGATGATCTAGAGGTTACCAACATACACACAATAATAGAATTTAGAAAGACATCTACTGCAGCTAAACATCAAATATTGGGAGTGCCTACGAATTTAATGTTAATATTAAATAAAGCTCACTGCTTTCTAGAAGGAATGAGTTCTAATAAAGCATTGAATTATCAAGTCTAACTGTTTGTGTAGTCTTTTGGCCTGTCCAATGGGATTTTTTTCATTGTTGGAGTGAGTAATTTCTGAAGTCATCCTCATATGCCTGTCTTTATTAAGGCTTTAGATGAAATTAATCTCATTATGAATGATAGAATGGCTTGGGTTGGAAGGGATCATCTGATTCCACCCCTCTGCTGTGAGCAGAGACACCTTCCACAGACCACGTATAAAGTATTGTATCAAATGCCTTTGAGGAATGTAACTTTTTTTAACAGAATTTGTCTCATAAAAATACATACTTTTATCTTAATAAAAGTCAATTTGATGTGGTAATTTCAGCTACAATAAATATTCATCTGCATTAGAATTGATAGAAGAGATTAATACTTTTTATGATTGGCGTTCTTTTTCAAGCCAATACTTTTAGTAATCTTATTAAACGCTACACATAAACTGTTCAAATAAAAGCATATCAAAGATGCTTTTCATAAAGGCATTTATGTAATATAAAAACAGCCTCTTATCTTCCACCTCCTGTCAGCATTTACCAACAAATGTGGGTTCTGGTATTGTACTTGCCACTCACTTTTGCATGTTGTTGCATCTATGTGATTCCTGTAAACTGCTGCACAGACTATTCTGAAGGGTGGGAGATAATGAAATACAGTGAGAATTTTTCTAAGTAATATTCTTTACTGAAAACAATAGCAAAGTTTTCATTGAGCCAAGGTAGGCTTAGGCTCTGAAAGAGCCACCTGAGCCAGCCTCAAAGGAAACTTTGAAACTGCTTCAGTGTGAAGTATTTCTCTCATAGCTTCAGTATATTGCAAAGGCATTTGCATTTGTTTGGAACAAAAGGAACAAGATGTTACATTCAGCTGCTTATACCCCATCACAAATTGTAACTCTCATAAATATTGATTCGTGATATTGCAGATAATTTCCAAAATAATTCATTTGTTAGAAGTCAGGAGACAGGACAGGAAAGGACAATACAATCTTGGTGAATGTGGATTAATAGAAGGTAGACAGACAAACAGAAGTGGGGTTTGTGGATTTTTCAAGAGATGGGCAGAGAAGTGACATTTCAGCCATACAAAGCCAGCTGCATTCTGTATGAGGATGAGCAGCATGTTCCACTGGGAAGGAATAATCTAAGCAGAAAGAAGTTAGACCAAATTTCGGTTTTTTTCTTCAGTTGAGAAGGCTCTGACACCAAATTCCTATGAGAGTAATGTATTAATAATTAAAGCTAAATCATGTTATTGATCCCATCATGTTTCAGCTCTACACTGGAATGTGCTATTAACTAGAAAGGTACAAATGAGTATCAATCACTGTAATCTTCCCATCACCATCTTCTTGTCTGAAAAAAAGTGTATGTATTTTATTGAAATGCATTTTCTCGGTGTCTAAATTAATCCAGTCACGCACTAGAACACCCTGGCCTTGGCCAGCCAAAGCTCTTTAACTATTGCCTGATTGCTTCGTCTGCACCATAACAAACCAGCATATAATGTCATCTAAGTACACAAGGTTCTAGCGATAGATTCTTTCTTCCATTATTTATGTAACTCCTTAATTTTATTAATGTTTTAACCTTATATGAATACAGAAATTTCTGTCTTTTGCACAGTGGCTCTGTGTTCTGCCTTTTAAAAATCAGCTTAAACAGCAACATTTCTAGACTAAAATAATGATTACAGAGTTCTATTGCCTAATTTATTCACCAATTTTTCAAGTAATACAGAAATACATATTTCTAAAATATTATTCTGTTATTAACATAACTGCCTGTTGATATATTCAAATACTTAAGCATCAGCCATTATCTGGGTGACAGTGTTGTCACAGTTTTCTGCAAAGACTGGCTCTAGCGAGCAATGTGGCAACCCCTTTCCTCCAGCCTATTGTCACTCCCAAAGCACTTTGATCATTCTTGTCTCTGCTCTCCAAGGGAGGATGATGTGCTACTTGCATTAATCCACCAGATGTAACTGTATTAGGTATGACAAGAAACTACCTGGGATAGCTCAGGACGTGAAATTGTGGGCTGAGTGGAGATGTATCCAGTTCCCTGTGGGGCATCACTGCCTTCAGTGGGCAGTCACAGGCTGAGCAGGCAAAGAAGGGTCAGTTAAGGAGGAGGGAAGGGCAGCAGTGGACAGGAAGTTCCTCTGAAAAACACAGTTGTGTGAATGAAGATGATCTTAGAAATCTTTTCCAACTTTAATGATTCTATAATTCTGTGAATGAAGGGCTGCTGAAGAATTGGTCATGCACAATCTCACATTTGATGCTCTCTCTATAGGCCTGTATCTTGATGAACAACATTCAACAATTAAGAGTCCAGCTTGAGAAAATGTTTGAGTCCATGGGAGGGAAGGAGGTGAGTCATATCTGTTTCCTGGTTCATTCAAAGTTCCTTAGAGATCATTAGCACCATGTTTGCAACCTAGTCAAAGCCTTCACTTCTACTTGCAAAGAAAATCAAAATGTTTAAAATAAAGTCTGCAAGACCTATTTACTGTCCTGACAATACTGGAATGATCTAAGGCTATTTCACAGACACATGCTAATGATCTGTAATGCTCTATCAGCACTGGGTGTTTTGTGTTGCAATCTGTAGCGCCAGCTTTATCTTAATGTCTGTATTGGACTATACTTTGCTTTTTATGTATTGGTATGTTTTGTCTGTAATGTGTCATTGTCTTTGTCTAATGCCTTTAACTTGCAATCCACTGAGCAGAAGAAAGAAGGAGAGAGATTCTCTTATGAGGTTTGTGATAGTAAGCATCTTTTATTATTCCTGACCATATTTTCTAAGGCTAAGAACAGTCACATTTTCTACTTATTTCCATTGATGCATTTGTGTAATTCCCTATGATCTAAAATCAAAAAGAGCTATGCTTGGGCATTCAGTTGACACTAAACTGAAAAGTTTTACTAGGCAGATAGTGTAAAGCCTTTCGGAGTTTTAAAAAAAATCTATAAAACATTTTAAGTGCACTTTTCAGTATCTGAGGGCATGCTTGTGTTCAAGATAACATTTCACCAAGAGCTGTTCCTCAACAGTTCAGAACATCCTCAGCTTTACCCCTCTTTCATTTCAGAAGATTTAAAAGTGCCTGAAGTCCTGTCAACAGTAAAAGGACATAAACAGTGCGTCAGTACCTTCCTGACTGTAGTCTTTTACTGTTCTGAAACATAATAAAGAAATTAACATATCCTCAAGCCATAGAAAAAATCCTGTCTACTTGTTGAGAAGCAATGTTTAGAACATGAATATCCTACCCATATTATCAGTAGCTGGCTTTAAAAAATAAGTTACACATACATCATGCTTTTTCTTCTTGAGGCTGTAGCTTGACAGATTCACAAAACTTTGATCTAATGTGGCCACACTATAGAGAGAACTGGAAAATACAGCATTTCATATTTCCACATCCACAGTGGGACCCTGCAGAGGTGAGAAGGGTCCCCTGTGCCACACAAGGAACTGCAGCCTCCAGATGCAGCTGCAGAGTCGCTCCAGGGTGTGGAGGTTCTGCTGAGCCAGGAACAGCTCCTTGAGGCTGCCACGGCAGAAATGCTTCTTGCTCCAGATAACAGGAAGTGAACTTCTGCAGCCTTGGCCTTGCAAATTTCTTACCAAACTTTGAAAATAGATATTCATCATCCAGAAGTGGCTAGATGTTTTCATGGTTCCTGTTATACCCTTTCCCCTCTCTGAATATTACAAGTAATCTTGTCTTCCATGCTTTTATGTTCTGTGCAAAGTACTTTTGTATTAGGTCTTGGATCCAATCTTAAGTTTGAATGTCAAGATTAATGAAAACAGCTAAATGTCCATAAATTGGAATAACAGCAAGGGCAGAGGAAAGCTGAGTCACATGTTATGTCTATTTCTCTCAAATTATTTTCAACCAGAATGTTTGCTTGAATCTCTGAAATGTCCCCTTTTCTGCAAGAAAATATTAGTTTTTCATTTGCTCCTAATGCCTTATATAATATTTTTTTTTTAAATTACAAATTTTTCATAGCAATTTTCTTTCAAAAGTTCTTACGACTTCTCATCCTTTTTGGCTTCCTCTTGATGTTAATGAGGATTAATTATTAAGATGGTTAAAGTATCAAAGCAGAATTTCCTACAAATAGGGTGCAACACACAACCCACAGAGACAATTTGGATATATGTTTCTATAATCCCTTTGTTAGGTGCTTCAAGTGCATCCCTTATTCACAGTCTAAGAGAAAAGATCTTAAAAATATATTCAGACTTTAGGACAACTTCTTGAAGAAGAGGACATTCATGTTCAATTTTTTTTCACCCATATCCAAATGGCACTAAAATGTTTGTCCTCCAATTGGAATACTTATTCCCCTCACCATTCCGAAGACACAACTGTTAATGGCCAATTTGGCTTATTGAACTGGTACTTATAAGAAACAAAGCCAGCAATAAAATCTGTAAGCAGTTTCCTTGAAGGGAAAAAACAGTTAAACATTTCACTTGTGGAGGGCATAAAAGTCAGATGATTTTCAGCAAAATAATGAGACCTATTTCAGTTGAAGCAAAACTAATTCTAAGAAAAATTAAATGCTGTTAATCTCCTTAGTGTCACACTGTGAGCAGTATGTCTTTCAAACTGTGCAGTCAAAATAACCACAATCAAGCAGCAGTCCCTGTGTTCAGAGTAGGCTTATTGCACATTGCAGGCAGGGAGTTCTGTAAATAGAGAAAATACTTGTTTCTCTGATCCCCCACCATTAAGATAAAATAATCTGAACAAGATGAGCTCCTTTATTAACTGTCCTCCTCTGCTGCAGCAAAGCAGGGAGGGTACTTACAAATCATATCAATGAGAACAGTCTGCCATAAGAAAGAGCAGTAAAGTCCATCCAGCCCACTGCTTGTTTGGGTTTTTTAAATCAAGTCCAAAAGCATGGGAACAGATCATCATCATAGAATTTTGGTTTAGCTCCTGTTTGTTTCATCCAAAAGGAATGCATACAGTTACTAAACATCTTTCATGTCTGACAAGTTGGAAGCTGATAAAAGAGAAAGAAGAGAAGCCAATGTTTGTGGTACTTTACACCAGATGACAGAACATGGCAGAAACGAGATACAGTAATTAGAATTTTAAAAAAAGGTGTAAAGCAAAAGGAGGTTTTCTATGTATGACAGTATTATATTAACTCTAGATAAATCATATTCCCACTTTGGTAAATTCAGTTCCAATTTTACATATAAAGCTTAGGAATTCCTATAGAAATCTATATGTGGCATTAAAGACTGATGGGGTGACAGAGGACCAGACTTCAGCAGAATAGTTCTGAAGTGTCCATTTTTACGTCTTGTACAGAGGCCCAGGTGCTTTTCAGTGCACTCGGAGCATGGCAGCCAAACATCTCCCATCTCACTGTCCAAGAGTGTGGGTGGGAGAAGGATGATGTCTATCAGAGACAAAAAGAACCAATAAGTGATGGAGCTGATAAACACCTGTATCTTTCCTAGACATACAGAAAATATGTAAAACTATTTTCTGAAATAACCAGAAGTAACCAGGTGGTCCCATTAGGAAACTATAAGCAATTATACCTATGAAACTGCAGATAAATGGAATTCAGATTAGAGAGGTTCCATTTAACTCTTGCAAAAGTAATTTGCATCTCTGTAGTTTCCTGCAGAAACACCACCAAATTTATAGTTAACAAGATTATGTCCATACTAGCACACGTTAAATTACAGCAGGGAATAACTCAATCTAACACATTGAAAGCAGCCAAATTTTTAACTCTTTTCCAAGACTTGTCTGTATAAAAAAATTCACAGTTTTAGACAGGCAGTGCTTGGAAACTATGATGTTCAAATATTTCTTATTTCTCAGTGAATATATTCTCAGTTTTTGTGTAGCATTCAGAAAAAGTCAAACTTCTAATTATCTCTTTAACAATACATAATCAAGAGATCTTATGTAGCGTGCCAACTAATTTATGAGTATATTCCTTGGTGGGTAAAAATTAATTCTGCTGTTTAAGAACATGGTAAAATAACAGAAATATGAGCCTGGAAAAGCTAAGAATATTAAGAATTGATAGAAAAGCATGATTTACACATTATTAATGAAATAAGCTTTCTCCTTTAAAAAATCCTATTTTGGAATCTGAGCAAGCTACCCTGATGTATTTTAAGGCCAGTCTACATATGCTGGAAACTGTAAATGGAATCCAGAATACATTTGTCCAAGGGATAAATGCATTGTCTTTTCTCTTTTGGTGCTTAAATTAGATATGCTACTAATGACACTCTTAGCTGGGTTTTATTGTTGGTTCATTGTTTTTTTCCCAAAATAATCTGCTCAAGTAGAGCCTTTTCCTTTTATTTTCCTGAAATACGTTCAGGGAAGTTTATTAGTTTTCATTCCTTCTTCATCAAACTCTATGAAACAAGTGGGACTTGAGGAGAAAAAGTCTTCAACACTGTAAATAGTTCATTTTCATGTCTCATGTCTGTATATCCTTCTATGACATCATCTCAATGCTGGTCAGCATTGCCTTTGGTCTCATGTCCATGCTCCCATCTCAGCTCTGCCATATCAGGAAAAAGCAGCAGGTCATGCAGTGGCACATTTGGATGATGCCTGAGGACAACCATTAGCACATAGAAGGCACGTGACGAAATAAATGAAAAGTGCACATTTTAGTTCTGGTGAGACACTCAAATCACCATATTTTCCAGTGCCTAAAGAGAATTAGCATTTGAAAATCTTGCTGGCACCTTCTCAGTGATGCCAGCATGGCCAGGTGTGGAGCACCTGGCCGGGCAGCCCGCATACCTCTTTGTGTCCCTCCTGCCCCTGCCACCCATCGATGCGCATGAGCATGTGTACACACAGGGCTGGGGGCCCTGCCAGATGCCTCCAGCTGTGCACACACAAACTTGTTCATGCAATTTGTGAGCACAAAGCCTCTAAAATGTTTAACAGTTGCATGCACCCTTCTATAATGTGTGTAATGTCCACAATCTGGCATTAGTATTTAATCCAATTTTGGCTGGACTGAATTCAATTCCGGGTGAATTTAGAAGATACACTGTGTTTTCTGGCTATCACAACAAGCTCTGATAGAAAGTATCCACATTGACCTCTGTAGGCACAGCAACAAGGTGATTCTCTGGTTTCGTGCATGATATAAGAAATGCTGAGTCTTCTGCTTGCCTGGTATTTTGTGTTTTCCTTGACATGTATCATGTTCAGCTTGAATGCTTGTGTGTTCAGTGTTTGTTAAATGTTTATATTCTGGTGGTCTTAAATTTGTGTTTTGTATGTATCCCTCCAAAGGAGACAGTATAATTCCCTAGCAAAATGCACTTCCTGGGAAAATCTTCACCTTTTTTAGTAAAGTCTTAATTTGTTTACTAATGTAAATTGCAGTAAAATTAGCTTTTTAATTCCTGCTCTTCATATGAAGGAAAACAATAATCACTTTAAGTGTATGAACTGTCAAAGTGTATCTGCCAGGGACACTGCTAAGATATACAGAAGCAACAGAAGTTCTCTCAGTGCAAAGTAATTCAAAACTAAATCAGTAAGTAGTCACAGTAAGTACTTACAGTAGTAAGCAAAATATGAGCTTCTCAGATTAGAAGAGTGCTACACGACACCTGAGTATCTTCTAAGGATGTCTGGTAATTCCCCCTTGTCACCTATTTCAGGTTTTTGTCAAAACCTGTAGTGAAAATCTCGGATTTTCTGTTATTTTAACCCACACATAACCTCTAAGGAGAGAAAGATTAAAACATCATTGGATCTATTTCAGTTTGCTTTGCTGTAGAATTCCTGTGTAGCCTCATGTAAATTATCCAGCGAGCTGTGCCAACTTCCCCTTGTCTCTGAAGTGTGATTGAAAGAACTGACCTGCTGCACCACAGGACTGTGAAGCACCAGAGGAAGAATAAGCACCGAACACTACTCATGCAGTTGAAAGACAGAAAAACACAAATAGAGACGGCCCTGATTATGTATTCTAAATGTGCAGTGTCCTTTGAAATTGTCAGAAGATCTGTACCTGACCTTGCTGCAGAACAGAGTCCACAAATTAAGGGTTATCCTTGAAAATCATTCCTTAACACTGTGTTGTAGACAGCTGAAAGACCTGGAACATCAGCTATTAATTCACATTCAGCTCTTGATCCTCATGATCATCTATCATATCCCAGAATGAGCTGTGACTATTTTTCCTGGGTGGTAAACATCAGGGAGATTAAAAAATCATTCTTTTGTTATTTGAAAAAGAATCCATAGCAAATAAACAAGTTGCTGATCAATGTCAACAGGTTACCAATTTGATTAAATACCTATGCATGGATCCTCATCCCTGTAAATATGTATTTCTCCCTTGCATCACCTTTTTCCCCATGTTTAGAAAGCCTGTATCAGAGCATCAGAATGTATTGCTCTGTGCTTGAATTTTGTTTGCCCTAATGGCTTTTAGAAACAGCAGTACTGAAATTTGGTAGAGTCCCTTCCCACAATCTCTGTCAGTAGAATTGGCATGGAAAGTCTTCAAGGCATCTTTTTCAGTGCTGGCTGTTCTAATTTTACACTGCATTATGGAAACATATGGAATATGGAAACAACTTCAATGCAAATCACAAAACAAAATACCAACAGTAGTGAAATGTACAAAAAAATAAAAATATGAAGGCATCTGCATTACTATTAACACAAGCACCTTTCCTGCATCCTTCTCTTGGTGTGCCTTGTTGAATGCCTGATAATGGTAGTTCTCTTCTTATGACTGCCAGCATAGTTTCCACAACCCCACAGAAAGTCATTTTTCAATGGCACAGTTTTGATTTCTAACCATGTAAATATTCTCTACTGTAATCATTCTACCGTAATCAAAGATTTTACCGGTTTTTTTAAAATGGTAATTGTATTTCTAGATCTACTAAATTCCGTGTCACAACAGGTGCTTCCACATTTGGTTTTCTGTAGTGCAGTGTATCTTTGTACATAATTTCTAATTCATTGATGGAAACCCCAGAAACCTAGTGCATAAATAAAATATAATGTTATTTATCTCTTGCAGTTGGATTCTGAAGCCAGTGGTCTTCTAAAAGAACTTCAGGTGAAACTTAGCAATGTATTGGATGAACTCAGTGTAACGTATGCTGCAAGGTAACAAACCCATTTTACTGCAACCTTAGGGAAATATTCCTGCTCAAAAAATTTCCCTCGTTGATGAAGTCTGGGCGGCTGTTTGGATGTCCTGAGGCATGGCTTGCTTCTGCCCTGATGGAGTGGTGTGCATTTGTGTCTGTGTATGCGTTTATACTCTGAAACAAATAACAGTAAGCTCACTGTAAAGACAAGTGAACATCATCTGTGGGCATGAACGTGTTACAGAGGTGAGGCTGATGGCTTTTGTTCTGCTTTTTGGAAAGCAAAGTCACTGTTTTTTTCTTGCATGATGTGTTAAAGTTTCCTCTTTGACCACGTTTATGTTACTTCCTGAGACTGACAGCTTTTTCCAAGTGGCCTGCTTCAACCAGGGATGTCTGCCTGTGTTTAGCCTGCTTCAAGTGGTCATTGTGAATGGCCTTCCTGGGTCATTTGATTGCCTGTGGCTCTTCCAAAATTGTCTACTGAGCCTTACTCTCAAAACCTTTCACTAATCAGAGTGCACTCTGCACTCCTGAATGAGTATGGTGCTGTGCCAGCAGTGCTTGTGGTATAAGAACTAGCAAGTTACTTTTGATTCAAATTAGAAAGAAATCTAAGGAAGAGGGATTAGTGCTGTAGTGGTGCTCATTAAGCAAATTCTGTAGTTGCTTATTTAATCCATCGATGGGCAGCCTGGGTGGACAGCCTGCTTTTTTCTGTGTGCTTACTTTGCTGTATTGTCTCGCTGTACTTTTGCTCCCAGGCCCTGGTTCTCGGATCATTGACAGTGCATGAATATTATTTCTTTCCAGGGCTTCTTTCTGAATGAGCCAACTAGGTTTCTGCAAAAGCAAACCCAGAATAGCTCAGTGTAGGATATGCTCCAGATAGCTAGAACATTCCTCATGGGTCAGTTTACTGCCTGGGTCTGTGAGGTTAACAATGTTGGAAAGATGGCTGATGTCAAGAAAGGCAATGCTTTATTTTGGCTTTTGTTGGAGAGACTGGTCCCAAGGATTTCCATGAGCAGTTTCACTAGCTCTCCCTCATGTTGATTTTATCTAGGGCTTTAAAGTGTGTAGGCATAAGTGTGCTTCCAAGTGCATTTGGAAAAGTTTTTGATTTTTCCAGTGATTTCACATGGAGGTTTGCATTCTCTTTTTACAATTAACCATGCCACTGGAACAACTGATTATGTTTCTTTTCTCTCACAGAAAATTCTCTTTCACTTTCCTCAAGTTAATCTTTGCCATTTATCTTTTCACTTTATCAGGCCTTGTATGTTTTTGGCCTCTGTTTTGCATTTCTGTTCATAAATTAATCCTAACCATTTCCATCCACCATAAATCAATGCATAAACTGAATTACTGTGTGTGCAGAGACTCTTCCTGCCTCTGAACTGCTGACTGATTAACTGCTCTTCTGCTTTGTGTCAATATCTTGTCCAAAGATTATCACATCAGTAGCACTTTAAGACTGCCGGACACTCAATCAGATCAGTTAGGAAACAACAGTTTTCAGAAAAGCTAAGCAGGTACAAACTTGAGGAGGAAGGATGTGTTCACAGTCACCTTGAAGTGAAAAAGATCGCTCCCAGGAGGAAGAGCCTGAGTGCTTCTAAGCAAAGGGGTTTTTTGCAAAAGGATATTTTAAACAGTCTCAAAGTGTTTTAACTCTGTGTAGTTGCAAAGAAGTGACAAACCGTCTGATGGCGTTGACTGTGTGAAATCTGGAAAAAGTAAAATTGAGCCAAACAGGGCAAAATCAGTAGGAGTTTTTTATTTTTACTCAAGAAGAATATCAGAGCTTGGTTCTTATTAATGATCAAGAGAAAAATTATTTATCATCGCCTGTTTGTATTGTCCTTTCACACCAAAAATAAAATATTGAGAAGTTGTTCCTGGCTGGTAGTCAATCGCATCTAACCTATAGATTCTGATACATCTGTTGCTTTCAGAAAATAAATATTTGGCATGCCTACAAGGGTATGAAAATTGTGGCAGAATGGAAGCAAGGCAGGGAAAAGATCAAAACTCTGCATGAATTACTTATATGAGCTATGATCCTCAGTCAAAGTTATTTTCAGACTCTACCACCACAGTATCTTCAATTTTGAACATTACATCATCGCAGAGAATATTTAAATCTTGGTGAAGAACCTGATGCAAAATCATAATTATTTTTTTTCTCTCCCAGAATTCTTTCATTCTCCTTTTTTTTCCATCCTGTAGTTTCCAATTTGTTATTGAAGATTGTGTAAGACAAATGAGCAATGAACTCAATCAAATGAGAGGAAATGGGAGTGCAGCAGCCAATAAGAACAGTGCAGCCATTGATGCTGAGATTGTGCTTCGGCCTCTCATGGATTCCCTGGACAAAACGTAAGTGTGGCAGACTGGTTTGTGTGGCAGGCTGGTTTGTGTGGCAGGCAGGCTGGTCTGTGTGGAAGGCTGACTGGTTTGTGGCAGACTGGGAACTGGATGCTGCAGTCAGGCACACTTGGTTTTACTCTGAAGCACTGTTGCCACCTAGAAGCACTCTACAGTATTTTTCATATCTGTAGTATTCACTGTGTGCAGAATCCCATGCCTGACCTGTTTAATTACACTGAGCAATTTTTACATAGGCTACAGGCTTGCCTTTCCATGTCTTTTCATGTTTGGAGTAACTGAAAATGAACTGGTGCATGGTCTCTCCTCCACAGGCTGTGTTATGAAGATCGTGCTGAACAAAAGAACAAAATTCCCACACTGAAACTGTCTGGCATTTGTTCTAGGCCTGTACTCAATGTCCCACTGATAATTGATATGTGCTTCTCTGTCACCAAAACCAGGTTACCATCTAAACAGCAGCTTGATTTTTTTTTTTCATTTGGTAAAATGCTAAGTTTTGAGAGGATCCTCCAAACTCATTCTGACCTCTGAAAGTAAGCATGACTTATGTTATCATCACTCAGCAGAGACAGGTTTTGAAAGGCCACGTGCAGCACAGGCACATCTGTGAGCACATTGATATCTTTGGTCATTGGTGCTTGTCAAACACCAGTGGCCTTTTGCTGGAAGTGGCTGTGAGGACGAGCAGCCAAGCACTGATCCTGCACTCAAGGTCACACAGACACAGGTTACACACCCCTTTGGTTCCTTATGCAGGTTTTCCCCAGACAGAAATTTTCAAAGTGAAGACGGAAAAGGTGCTCCAAAAATTTAATTTTACTGTAAGTAATAGACAGCAAGATTGCACAGGCATGTCAGTATATAGAAATAAATGCTTCCAAAGAGCAGCAAATTTGCATTAGCTGTCAGCAACCAGTTCTACATCCCAGTAGAAATACAGAACAAGGGAGACAGTTGCTCTTTATTTTTAAGACATAAACAAATTATATACTAAAACTTTAATTTAGGGGCGTGGGAGTGCTAAATTGTATCATCAATCCAACTTTATAACTCATCATGATTTTGCATTTTCAATAAATATGCATCAGTGATATACTAAGCATTAAATTAGATAGTGGAGATTTATATGTGTTTGTAATCTGCAAGTCTTTTTACCAAAATATTTACTGATAATATTGCAAAATAATTTAGCTACTGAGAATTTTTTATTAGTAGAGAAAAGATAAACCTTAATGGCTGTTAATCTGAGCACGATAGACCACCTCTGAAGCCTTAATGCTAGTTTTGGTGACTGGCTTGTGGTTTTTTTTTTATTCCAGTTTAAGTGTCTCTGCAAAAATCTGTGAGAAGACAGTTCTGAAACGGGTTTTGAAAGAGCTCTGGAAGTTAGTCTTAAACAAAATAGAAAAACAAATTGTGCTTCCACCGCTGACAGACCAAACTGTAAGTGTTCTGAATAACTCTCAGTTGATACAATGGACTGTAATAATGTAATAATGATCAGGGGTCTGACACTGTCCTGCTCTGTACCTGACCCCAAGCAGTAACACCTGCACTGCAGGCAGTGTTGCTCTCTGGTGTCTCAGAGTTGTGCAGCCAGCTTGCTTTAGCCAGTGAGAAAGATTTTGCTCTTTCATTTACTGCCTGCCCCAACTCAGAGCAGTTTCCATGAATGCCGTCATGTGAAAGAAGCTGGATCACTGGCTTTGGAGTGTGCTCTCATATAAAGGGTTTTAAATCTCATTTCTCTCTCGGCTTCACTGTGCACAGTAACATGAAGAGTGTTCTTGCCCCTCCCAGTTGCATCAGAAATTCAATCACTTCTATTTTTGTAGGTTTGAGAAAGCCAGGGATGCCCCATCCCATCCTCCAGCCCTGCCTGCTGTGCCATTCCTCATCTTGAGGCAGCACTTAATCAACATCAGGAAGCTTAAGCCAAATCTAGCTCTAAAGATTTGGGGTATTTAATAGCAGACTTGACAGGAGGTCCTCTTTGGGCAGAACTGCATTTGCAGCCTGCCAGGAAGAGGGAATGGAGCTGTACTTACAGAAAGTGCTGCTGCTGCTGCACAGGAGAGTCTGGTGGGGCACGGCCTGATGTGAACTCTGGTGGCTGAGCTGAGGGCAACAGTGAAATCTGATCCCGTCAAAGGATCAACAGAGCCTGGCTTGGAGGCCTTTTGATAATTGCTTTTTTGCTTTGCTTTTTTTTTTTTTTTGCTTTTTTTCTTCTTGATTTCAATCTCGTTTAAAATAAATTGACCATCTGATGACAAGCTAATCATGATGTTGCCACAGTGTGCCTTTGGCATCTTTGCTGTTACACATCCTTTGGTACCACCTCAGCTGCTAAAAATCTGTTGTCAGGGTCCATAAGTTAAAGGCATATCATTAAATCATATTATAGTATATTGAACATGCATGAAAAAATACTGCTGCACAGGCAGGAAAAACTCTAATAGAACATGTATAAATAGTGCTAAGATAGTAATGAAATTACCTGAACTATTAGAAATTCTAGAGTAGAGCTGATCATAGCCAGGACTCCAGTCACTGAATTTGTTCATATTTACAGTCATGAACTGGTTTACTATGCATAATTAGAAAGAACCTCTCTTTCAGTAAGTTTTGAACTTATATTTCTGAGATCTTTAATTTGCTTTTCAAACTTTTTGGTGCAAATTTTATCTGCAAATACATCAGTAGCATTTGAGTTGGGTGACTGCATTTTCTGTCATGTGTTAGGAGTATTTATTAGCTTTATGCAGGATCAATTATTCATAGGACAATCTGTTCAGAGGTGAGTTTTCTAAGTGGTAGCCTCTATAGAGAGGGTTTCTGGTAGGCGTTATGAACTATTTCCATTTATTTTGCTACTTCTGCTTACTGTTGAACACAGAATTAAAGAAAATCACTGAAAAGTAGGACACTGTGAGAGATCTTTCCCTTTCCTAGCCCCAAATATTTCTTTCTGTTTGATGGTGAGAAGTACAGGCATTCAGAAATTTTTTTACTTCTATATTTACATTAAAAAAGTATATATATACACACACAGATATATATATATTTATCTTACCATTCTCACTACTAAAAACTGATGAAGATTTAAGCTATGGTTCTATATTAGATTTTCTTCACTTGAAGCATTTAGGAAGCAAAATTATTTCTGGAAACTGAAACTCTTTGGAACAGAAAGTCTAATGAAAAATAAGTCCAGCGTAAGTTGGATGAACCTTTTTTTCTGAAACCCTCATAATCAGACCTGTGTCTTGCTGAACTGCCATATAACTGCACTGGTAATTATATTGAATTGTATTGCTTGGAGTAATTGTGATAAAAGATGTGAGCATGGGATTACAGTAGGATTCTGTTTGTCTGAGACAAATGTGTAGGCATTGGCGTTTGGTGTCATGCCAGGATTTGGGCATTGTTACATTTGCTTTAACTTCATGACACTTCAGTATCTTTTCTTTTAAAAAAGGCTCTGGCTCACAGAACACCTTTGTGCTGTGTTTTACTCAGCTGAGGTTTCCCTCTGCACAGGCTTTTGCAGGTTCCCCAGGGCTGCTCACTTCCCAGTATGACTGTTCATTTTAGCTCAGCACCTGAGAGCTGTGGTTATGGACAAACATCTCACTGACATACACTGAGAGCACTCACAGCCTTAGCTTTCAGTATTAAACACAAAATGAGATAGCAGAAAGGAGAGCACAAAACCACTCTCAGCAGAATGTGCAATATTTGTATCAGCTAGAGGATACTGGGGGGAATCTTGCTGCAGGCATTCAACCACTTGGCCTTATCAACTGAATGAAAATGTGTCTCCTGTGCAACTGAAACTTTTATTTAGCTTTTCAAAATGGTGACTTTGGCCAATGTCCTAGCAGAAAATAAGATTGTGTTGACATAAAAAGCAAACATGCTGTCGTGAGTCTTTTTCCTTAATTTTCAATGTGATTACAGGGGCCCCAGATGATATTCAGTGCAGCCAAAGATCTTGGACAACTGTCAAAACTCAAGGTAATGGAGCCAGATGAAGCTGTGACTGGTTTGCACTGACAAAAAAAAGCAGGAAATATGGGTGACTGTGAGGCCAAACCTCATGCCTCACTCTTAAGTAGTATAACAAGATTGAATATGGCAAAAACTACTCAGAGGTAAATAATTATTGTACAGTTTCATCAAAACCAACTCATGAATAAAAGACTCTATGCTTATATGGTAAGTGATCACTACATGGGTCAGGAAGCCATCATTCCCATATTGCACAACTAGGCTTTACATGCATTAAACAGCACCAAAAAAAAAAAAAAAAAAATATATATATATATATACAGTATCTTTGCTTCTGTAACCAGTTCTGGAAAAGCCCTAAGGTGAGAATACCCGTGATTTTCTTTCTGTGCATTGAAACATAGTATGTGCCTCTGCAGTAAAGTCTTCAGCACTTCAGTGCTGGAATCCACTTGCTGGACAGAGAGATGTTTAATACTGGTGGCAGTTGTTTGCCAGTCAATTCTGCCATGAGGATTTCAGATTTGTACAGAAATGTGGTATTTGGGGCCTCTCTGAATGATTGTTTGGTTTGCTAGAGGAGTTAAAATATTCCCTAAGTAAATCACTGAGTGCTTATTTAGACAAAGATTTAACAGGAGTGTAGTCACTCCATGAATCCAATATGTTCTAATAGGAAACCCCCATTTTTTTAAACATGGGGCATTAATAAACATCTGTTAAACTGTCAGGTTTATTAATAAAATTAATTCCTTCTATATCATCTAATATAATTATTTTAGGTTAAATTTTAACCTCTCCCCCAACCTCCAAAACAGAGAAATAATGCATCCTAGGAAAAGAGGTAATGCTCAGTATTAAATAGTGGATCTAGTTCTCTACAGTCTTTGTTTTCAAGAAACAACAGGATTGCTCTAGGTTATAATTTGTCATAAAAGGATTCTAAATTAATCCCTGTTAATCACAGTCCTTGGGGGGCATTTGGTGGATGTTTGTTTGTTTTGCTGAGAACAGATATTCACAATATTGTCTCTCTTTCAAAACCAACCGCAGCGTTCTCTTGCTTTGCAGGACCACGTGATCCGAGAGGAAGCCAAAAGCCTGACCCTGAGGCAGTGTGCAATAATGGACGTGGCACTAGTTACTATAAAGGTACAGCTTTCTGTGTTTTCCTGTGCTGGAGTGCCCAAGAATGACTGATTGGTTTTTAGATGAAAGACCAGAGATCTCATACAGTCTTCATGGATTTGGTTTCTGAAGTCAAAAGAAATCATTAGGAATATTATTTAATTTGCTTATCAGTCTTTTTCACATTGGCCTGGATCATTACTTGGTGTAAATAACTTAAAAGCAATCAGTTTCTAGAATAACAGCATATTTTCCTGGCTGCTGGGAAGAGACAGCACATCAGGAAGGTAAGGAGGCAGCTACTGATGTATAAAATTGAAGATATAAGTAAGAGGAAATACTTACGATCAAGTATTTTGCAATAAAACAGTCTCCAAGGCAAGCAAAAAGTAACATAGAGGACTCCCAATTGCCTTTTTTTTTGTATTTGTAGTGGAATTGGCATTTCTTTCAGAAATGAAAAAAATTGGGAATTAGTATTGCTGTGGAGATAAATTGAACAAACTGAAAAATGAAACAAATAGAGTGCTGTATGCTTCCAAAGTAAGCTGTGTGAAGTCCTCAGTAAAGTATGCGAATCTATTTTCTTTTCAGAGCATTTGTTCTAAACACATAAAAGCTGGGAAAAATGTAAACTCTAACCTTGCCTAAATTTCCAGTGCTTAAACTCTTACAGATAGGTGTTGACCATTTTACTAAAAAATAGTCTAGGATTGGAGGAAAAATATTAAATAGGGAGAATCCCTTTGTCAATTCAGCATCCTTATATCTGTGTGCTAAATTATTATTGTTAATTCATAACAATCATTAACTGAGCTAAAGAATGCTTCCTGAGAAACCTCTTTTCAATTGTAAGGCAATGATTTTGTGCATTATAACTGCCTGCAGTACTTAGAACCTGATATGGCAAAATCATTTCCAAAATACTTAATAAATAACCTTGATCATGCAGAAACTGGGCTTACACTGGTAGAATGGGAAAAAAGGCAAACTTTGTGAGTTAACTCAAGAAAAAAAAGACTTCTGTATTTAGGACTGTACTTCATAAGTTCAGTGATCAAAACATAGAATTTTTTGTAATGCTGAGTAAACATAGTTTGTTAAAAAGCAAAAATCATGGCTGCCCAGATAAGAATGGTGAAAAGAGCCTGTGGTGTGTGTTTAGAAATTGGGTAGGTGCTTATGGTAAGGAAAGGTTTTGCAGGGAGGAGTATCTCTACTTACAGTCTTTTATTTTTCCTTTCATTTAATTCACTGCGAAACAATTATAATCTAATAGTGGATGGTGTTATTAATCCTTTGAAGACTATAAAGGAATATTTTTTTACTCTTAGAGATATATATATAGCTTATCATCAGTCTTTGTATTGTGTAAAAAGAACCACAGACATTTATATACTTATTTACTATTTTTAGCTTGATTTGCAATTTACAGTTAGGAGAAGTGGTTTTCTGACCTCAGTTGTCTCCAGCTGAGTTCTGTGCTGCCTTATTATGTCAGCCCAGAGCCAATGTTCATTGATAATGTTGTCCCAGTTTCCACTGTACCCCCAGAGAGCCTCTACAAAGAGAAACCAGCACCCAAAGGGGCTTGTATGGATCTGGCAGCTTTGGGCTGAGACTGCAGCAGCTCCAGCACTGATTTCCAGACACTTGACATCTGCCCCTTTC
Source organism: Eopsaltria australis (assembly GCA_034509425.1). NCBI lineage: Eukaryota > Metazoa > Chordata > Aves > Passeriformes > Petroicidae > Eopsaltria > Eopsaltria australis. The sequence goes on from JAVTVJ010000121.1 coordinate 403,916, forward strand.
ATTTGTCAGTGTGATTTCAAACCTCTTGTGTCACCTACAAGCCTTGAAACCCCTCAGAGAGGAGCAAGAGTAGCAGGGGAATTATTTTAAGGTTTCCATCCCTAAGGGCCAGGGTAATAACTGATCCAGCTGAATCTGTGAAACCCTGTTTACTCATTATTTTTCTATATTTGGTTCCAGTAATGATAGGTTAACATTGCTGGTTTTGCTTGCAGAATTTACCATTTATGGGCAAAGCAAAAAAAAAAAAGTTAAAAACTCAGGAAAACAAGGGTCAGGTGTCTCTGTTTCTTTATATGGCTATTTCATGGAGCTTTCAGCTATTTGTAGCTTCTGCTGCAGATAAAATTTTTTTGCAGACACAACTTCAAAAAAAATCACAGTAATTGTCACAATAGCAGGAAATATTAACAGATTTTAACACTTGCTTATAAATTGATTATGATCCTTAGTGAAGTCATGACTAAACTCTTAAGCAATTAAGATGAGAGATTTGTTGTACATATTATATGAAATAATTTGCTTGGAAAGATACACATTTTATGTAAGTATGTAATGATGAGAAGATAAAAGTGATTTAGTCAGAACCTTTTAAACTGACACTAACTGTTTCCATAGTATTAAAACAATATAAAACATTGCAGCCTAATAACTTCAAATCCCCTATTTTGCTCCTACAGATATTTTTTTCCCTTTAGCAGTCAGTAGCCAGCAAGACAGAAATGTAAATGATAACTGTTATGAAACATTTATGTTTCATCTCCTGCAGAATCTTGAGAACTGGAAGGTGAAATGTGTACACTAAATGCAAAGGGCAAGTGTGGACTGTAGGTATGAGCTGTCCAGATAAGCTCGGGATACAGGATTTAGAGGAGATGTATGTACATGAATTGGAGTGTATACATTGCATTTATTCTTTGGCAACACTCCAAAAAGGCAGGGAGAGTAGATTCTACTGCCATTCCCCAGCTCTCCCTGTACAGAGCCGACCAATATTGCATCTCATCAAGCAGTCATTGTGTTCCTGAAAAACATTGTTTGTTTTTACTAATTAGCCATTAATGGGAGCTTTATTGATCTTGAGACATAGAACTGTAATGGAGGTTGCAAAATGCTTTGCAAGGTGTTTGAACAAAATGAAGGGATGTAGCACATTTATCTTTTCATTGTAGTTAACATGTATTAATTCATCAAACACTGTCTTGTATGAACTTTAGGAAAAATTCTTTATTGTGGGAGGAAAAAGGGAAGAGTCTGTCCCCTGATTTTTCTGAACTCAGCTTTGGGATTGAAAACATACATTTATATATATAGTTTTTATACATATAGTTTACATAGTCAGCATGGCATCAAACTGGTAAGCATATTTGTTTTTCCAAATCCAGCTGTGCCAGTAGAACAGTACCCATCTTCTCACACTGCTGCTCAAAAACTTCACATTCTGGAGTATTCTCTCTGAAAATTTTAACAAAATTCCCTTTTCCCTAAAAAGGAATATATTCTTTACCTGTGCTTGTAAACCATGCCTTCATTTGAGAGGGATTTGTGATGTTTTGGTTTTTGTAGAAAAAGAAGTAAAACAGATTCTACTCTCTGCAACCTAAAAGTATGCTGCAAATATTTGTCCAGTTTTGGCAAATAAATACCTCAGATCATGAAGACCAAAATCAAAATTTTGTATATTGTTTTCTTTCCCTAGTGCTTAATTTTTTTACCCTTGGAAAGAACCTTTGTACTGGAGATTATGACAGTCATCTCAAATGCTGTAATAAATCTACACATGCTTGTTGCTACTTCTAAACACTCATTTAGGAATTTTACTTTAAGTTGTATGTCTGTAACTGAGGCCTTTCTCAGATAGTTTTCCTCTGTGAACAACCATATTTGTTTTACATTTTAGCAATACTTCCATGCTGGAGGAAGTGGGCTGAAAAAGAATTTCCTGGAAAAGAGCCCAGACCTACAGTCCCTCAAATACGCTCTCAGCCTTTACACACAAACTACCGACGCCTTGATAAAGAAGTTCATAGCCACACAAACTTCTCAGAGTAAGTGATCTGTAAAGGATGTACTTCTATATTTTAAATGTTTTACATTACTGATTGCAAATTACATTTTCCTCCTATTGTGGTATTTCAAGAGTTTATTGACACAAATTTGCCCATATGCTGTTATTGACGTTATCCCTTCTCTAATGCAGTTCCTTTAGGGGCTTGTGACTTCCCTGGAAGAGCAGTCCCTGAGCTCTGGCTGCACACTGAACACACCAGGGTTATTTGTAGGAGCACTGCACATACTCTGTTCCATGCTGAATGATTTCTTCATTCTAGAAACTGAAATTTTTGCATAGTAGTAATCTTCACTAGATTTCTTTTGAATGTAATGAGCATTTGTAGAAATAACCTGCCTGCCGTATCATGTCTTTGAGAAAGAATACAATTTGCTGATATAATGAATGAACCTGCTCCAGCTCATAAGAATCAGAAAGTTTTAATGGGACAGTAAAGCTGGAAATCAATTGCTTTTACTTCTGAAGTACAATCTGTTACTCTCAGTATAAAATGCATGAAATGTGAGTTCTGCAGCTTGCCCCAATATTATTCCCAAGGAATGATTTCCTAAGTTGTTTCCATATTAAAACTGAGGATCTCTGTTAATAACTCGTATATTACAAATGAGAAAATAGCTATAAAACTCTAATATGTAGAGAAAAGTGGTTTTTTCCCCCCTCTCAAGAAAATTAGCAACATGGATTCAGGCAGAAAATTGTTACTTACTCATATGTGCATTTTGCTTTTCTTTAACACATACCTTCATTGTAGCTTCAGGCGAAAAAAATAGCTAAGTTGTAGCCATAAGTAGTGATCTTCTATAAATCCTGAACCACAAAATTGAATTTTCTGATTTTCATCATGATTTCAGCCTGAGGTCTGTGTTCATTTCTGTGCATACACTACCATGCCTGTGTTTGCACACCAGTATTATTAGAATTGTAGCCACTGGGAATGAAACTTAAGGAAAAGTGACTCATAACTTTTCGTTATCCTTTAATACCTAATTTAAAAGAATTAAATCCTCATCTATTATGGTCTCCAGCCTCACAGCTATAACTGTATCATTAGCTTTTAGTTAAAATGACCCTATTTGCAAATCAGAAGCTTTCTCTGGAATATAATTAGATTCATATTTGCCCTATTGTTTTTCACATTGCCAATCCATAATCAATAGACAGCTGGATGAAACCAAAGCTCAAAGCAATGGAAAAAAGAATAATGTTAATGTAAAGAAAGCCTATATTGTACAACAACTATGACTGCAGATAGAAGTGGATGCTTGGTTTTCCTGGAATGACTACAAGAATCAGATAACAGTCAGGCTTACTTTTACCCACAGGTTAAAATGGTTTCTCACTCACCATGATTAAGCTGCACTTTTTCTAAGAAACTGAAGAGCAAAAATTTGTTTGATTGGTGTGAGATGGGGGAGTTAATGACACACAAACAGAATGCCTAAGGTTGGACTTCATGATCTTGGAGGTCTCTTCCAACTTTAATGATGCTCTGATTCTGTGATAATGGCTCTGTAAAAGAGTGTGTTGTGGTCCTTGATACTTCCTGTATTCGTGTCCATGCAGGATCACATTCAGTTGGAATAAGCAAAGTATCCAAGCATATGATCTGCACTAGAGAAGGATGACTGCTCAAACCAGAGTTTTGTTTCCCAGCCTTTGTGCCCACACATGCCTAAAGATCTTCTTGGCAACAACGCTGTTTGCATAAGATAATAGTAATAAAACCATTTTAAAATGGTGACTCAGGGAGTCATAGTTTTTCTTGTGGTGGTTTCACCACACTAAATACTTGAAAACTCAATTCCTACTGCCTTTTTCAAATGCATCATGGGACTCCATTGTTATAGACATATGCTTTTAAAGGAAATTATCACACAACAGGAATAATGAAATTAACTGCTGTAATCTTACTCTGGTGATTTTTCTTTTCAAAGCACCACTACAGACCCTCAAGGCTTTTCAAAACAGACAAGTGTTGGAATAAGTAAATGACAATGATGAGAATAATCTGGTAGTAACTTTTTCAGTAACTGCTTATTTTTTTTCTTTTTCTCCATTTAATGATTTGTCATAGCTGAAGGTCTTTTCCAACTGTAATGATTCTATGCTGATGAAAGTTGTAAATTTAATGCTCACTCAGTGTTGTGAACAGAAATCTGTAACCACACTATGAAAATTAAGGATAAAACAAAAATGTTGTCTAGTAAATAAAGTTGATACAGACAGTGCAGGTACCAGATTAGCTTTCTCAGTGGCATAGCTTAAGTTCTGTCATCTTCTAGCACATTAAATACCTGGCTTTCTGCCTGGCAGAGGAGGAGGGAGAAGTTTCTCTTGAATTGTTATCCCAGATCTGCCACTGTTTGTTTGGAAATTAAATCCTGTGGAAACTCTGATCATTACAGATTTTAATATTGGTATCAATAGGATAGTAAGGGGAATATAATTTATGACTATCCCTTTGTATAAACATTTCCAGAAAATAAGCAAAGCCTGCTAAGCACCAAGTCCTGTTTTAATCCCAGCTCACAAATGTAAAACATGCAGAGCAGCATTTTCTTTTGCAAATAAATGATCAGTAGTGTTTGATGGGAAAACTGTTACAATAATACACAGAATGATTTATAAACTGGTAATGAAATTTAGTTCCACCTATCTGAACTTCACATTTAATATTACCCAGCAAGCATTCAGCTGATTCTGCAGTGCCTGTTGTAAGCACATTCATCTGGATCAGTTTTCTTATTCAACCATACACAAGTGCTGTCACTGCCAAGAGCCACTCCATGAAGCAGGTCACTTCTGGAGTCTCTAAAAAGGACCTTGAGACAGACCTAAAGGATTCTGCAAAACCTGAAGACAATTTAGTGAAGAGAACAGCATTCCACAGCCTGAGGGACCAGTCTTTAACACACTAGGTGGTCACTGATACCTCTGCAAAGAGCACATAAAACACAGCCAGATGAGAATCGTGTACCATCAGTGCACCATTACCTCAGATCACCTGAGGTCCAGATCTCAGATTGATTTTGTTTACTCTGGACTTCCATCCACTGTAAATTGCCACTTTATTTGTGCACTGATAATATTAATAATAAATATTAGCTCATGCTCTAAAAGTGGGTGGGGTTTTTTCCTCTAAATTCAGCTATGGTACAACATTCTTGCATACAGTCAGATTATAATGTTGATTGTTTCAAAATCTTTTGTATCAAACCATTCTTTGTGCACAGTCCACTTGTGCCAAGCATGAATCAGCTGTAAAACAGCAGCCCAGTGCCATGCCTGACCTGTACAGTCCAGCTCAGTTGCAGGAGCTTGGGGGTTCAGTGCTGAAGGGCTGGACCCCCATGGCTGGGGAACAGCTGGAAAGCAGCCAGCAGCCAGCCCAGAATTTCAGGGAAAGCTCCAAGGCTTCTGCAAAGACCACATATTTTGTACATTGACAAAAGCTTGAGCCAAATTAGACAAAGTTTAGGTGAGGTAGGAGAAGATAATTTTAACCAAACTTGAGCTAAATTCAACCATATTTTCACACTCAAGATGAAACTCTAAAAGCCAAAGGACAAACTCTTACTGTATTTCTGTTGGCCTATTGCATGAACTTTCCTACTCCATGATACACTTAACTTACCCTTACTCAGTGCTGAGACCAGTACTAGGGAAGCTTCTCTTAAGTCATCCCTTAAAAAAGAAGAGAGAAGCAGTCACCTTTTTAAGTTGTACCTTCACCTGTTAAACTACTTAAGGTATATCAGAATTAAACAGCTGTGGTTTAGTTTAGCAAATGCCTTAAATCTTCAGTAAGTTCATAAACTATAGCCAGTGCTGTGAATATTTACATTTGTTTAGCATCAGCACTAATAACATTTGAACAAATATTATTTTAGTTTTAGCAAATTACACAAAAAGACAGCATCTCAAACATGAATTAGCTCTCATTTTTTACCACTAATTTCTCCAAAGTAAACACCACTCTTGCATCTAAAATGGTTATTTACTGGACATAGAGAAATATTTTTTCTTACTAATTTACAGCAGCTCCAGTTTACAAACATCATTATAGAGTAATACATAATGGCAGGACTCTGCAATGTATTTTTTAGCTTGACATAAAATAGTTTGTATTAGTTAAGCAGAAAAATCAATACTCATCTCACAACACAGAGCTCATACTGCAAACCCTACCTGTGTGTTTACAAGGCTGCAGAAAAGGCTTTTCTTCAGCTGGTCTGATTCAGATTTCTTCATTCTTATGTCCGACAATTGAAACCTAAAAAGGGACGATGTGTCTGAAAATAAGAAAATATAATACTCGTTCTCATTAGGTAAATATGCTGATCTCTGACAGTAACTCCCTCCTTGTATTATGGAGTCACCAGTGCAGGGAAGGAAGATACACAATTAAAAATGAAGACAAATTCTTTTCAACTGCCAAGCCAAAATTCAGTTGTGTTTCTTTGCAACTTGTAATTGTAAAAGCAAAGCAGAACCTCAGTATTTCATAAATGACATTAAAACAATAATCCAATGTTAACTATAGTTAAAGCAAGCAGCTAGATGACATCAGACTACAGAAAATAAAAAATTGCTTAAACTGTTTAGCAGCTCTTATAGGTGGAAAAGAAAGACCTTTTCTCCTTTTACTTGTCAAAACCATTGTATCATTAACTGTCATATTTTGAAAGCTATACCTGCATTCTATCATGAAATTTAAGTCCTACAGAGCATTCCCAGTTTTCTCATAACCCATACTTCAGACAGAATTTAACACAAGAAATAATCCCTGCTTCATCCACTGTAGTTTCAAATTGAGGTCAGAACCATGTGTTACACAACCTTATTTCAGGGAAAAAAAAAAAGAAGGCCTGCATTACAAGCTGCGGGAATCAGCACACTATTGCAAGCAACAAACAGGAAAGATAAGAAGAAACAATGAAGAAACTTGCAGAATTACAACTAATAAAGCATATGCTGATAGCAAGTAAATGCACTCAGAAGAGTGGCAGAAAAATAATTATTTCTAAAGTTCACATAGGTAAAACCAGACTGCTGGTAAAGCAGAAGGTCTTTACGAATTATTCATTGAAGAGGCTGTCACCTTAGAAAATTTCTAATTGTTCCTTAAATGAAACAGTAAAGCACCTAAATTAGAAAAAAGTTGTACATCAGTTTCCTCTAAGTCTTCAAGAAAATAAACACAAGCTACAGGTAACCATCAGCTGTGTGACATCAATTTTTAAAAATAACTTCCTACTAGAAACAGAGTATTCAATACATACAGAAACCTCTTGAGAGGCCTGTGTGTTGTCTGCTTTGTACAATTGTGGAGAGATTTAGAGATGCTGCCAATCTCCTGCCAACCTTAATTCCACCACAAGTGATCCTTTAGACAAATTATTTATATATGCTAATCAAATACAAACCTAAATCTTTTCAATCCTTTTATGGCAGCATGGTGAATAAATGGTTGCTGAAGTCGCCTCCAAGTACTGAACTTGGTTCTCAGAATCTCCCAAACCAAATAATTATCAACCATTTGTGTAGCAACTTCTTGAAGCAAAGCACATGTTGCAGTTAGTGTGGTTATTATGATAAAATCAGTTTTCTCTATGGCCTTGCTTTTCTCTAACACACATACAGAAGAGATGATCTAATTTGCTACATCTGTCTCTTAACACTTCAGCTTTAACTTACTCTTTGGATTAAATGAAATTGTAAATAAATGCACTCAAGGTTTTCCTCCAAATCAGTCTTAGGATCCTGTGAAAAATAGCTCAATGAGTCACTCTGATATTTTCTCTCCTAATAAATTAGCAGCTCAACACCATACAAATATGTGTATTTTATTGGCATCATCAATAAAAAGATGACAGATGCTTGTCTGGATTAAAGTGCTGATTTCATAGTTTGTGTAATTCCTAGAGCTTTGGAAACTATGAAAGCTTGAATATTTGTTCAACTTTTTCATTCTTATGTCCTATTTAGAAAATAAGGTCAAAGCACAGGTCCAGTATTTAAATGAGCAGCTTTATGCTGAAAAAGCCAGTGAGGCAAATGGGATGGGTTGGGTTTACCATAGGCTGCAGTGCCAGGTCAGCTGGCCTGGCTCCCAGTGCTCAGGGAACTTTTTAAGTCCTGGGTAGTAAAATCATGTCATGCATGATTATTAGTTTGCAGGTAGTTGTTTTTCTTCTGAACTGGATTTCTAATCCTCAGAGAGGTAAAAGAAGATCTTGAAACCCTGAACCCTTAGAGGCAGAGTTGAAAAAAAAAAGAGACAGAGAAACTTATGTAAACCTCCACAAATTTAGAAAGTTTTGATACAGTCATACAAAGATTTAGAATCTTGCTTATTATCTCTGGCTACTTTGGGGCAAAAATACTGCAAGTCACCACATTCTTAAATTTTATGCTAACTCATTTTCTGTGCATCTCATTTATTTCTGCTGGGCTCTTTATTCACGCACAGCTAGAAGCTAGTTTCCAAAGTTCTCCTCATTTGAAAACTTTTTGCTGCTAAAAGATCAAGCAAGACAAAGGAATCCTTCCACAGTAATATAGTTTGGTGCTCAATCACAGACTGATTCAGTAGGAGTCTCTTGCATTTAGCAGGAATATTATCCTAGAAAATACAGGGGTTTTTTTTTACAAAACATACATGGGCTCATTTTTCCATTTGCATATTCTGCTATTTTCTCTATGAGAGTGCCCAAGTTCACCTTTTCCAAAGGTGTCTACTAAGGAATAGAAGGCAAGGGAATTTCTCTGTGCACATATAGCATTATGCCTATCATAACCAAGAAACAAATGACTAGGTCCTTGGTCCAAAATGTCTGTCTTCTGTCAAAATCATTAGTGTTGTAACAGCTCTCACACTGATGCCATTGCAGGTGCTAAATAAGGGGGAATAAAAGCCTGACTTTTAGACCTTCCTGGTCCCTGAGGAGCAAGCATCTCCTCATATCATAAGGAGATATTTCTTCCTCCTTTACAGTTTCTTTGCTGCAAAAGAATGACTGCACTTTAAATGCATATGATCACTGTAAGACCCACCAGTAATAGGATGCTGAATTTTGAACCATATAAATACACTAACAAATAAAATGTAAAGCAGATATTAGAGAGCAAGCAGTAATAATTAAACATCCATAAGGTTTTCAAACATGAGGCAGAATCATTTATAAGTTTGTTAGTCTTCGAATGAGTTATATTGCAGTACTAAAGGAAAAAAAGTGCAATCATCCTCTGCAGTGCATGGAGAGATTTATTGTCAGCTAAACTGGCTTATTAAATGTAGTAGGATAAATGGACCTTTCTGTAGTGCAATCAGAATCACTAATTCCTATTGTGGCTCTTGCTACAACAAGAAGTGGTAGCAAAAAACAAAACAAAACAGCAGAAACAGATCAGAGATTTTAAAATGAAGTACCATAGTTCTTGAATGTCAACAAGAGATGCTATAAGCAAATACCAAATGTCCTGGAATTGTATCTCTAGTTTGTTCAGCAGGTCAGGAAGAAAGATGGATGGGGTGATTACTAAAAGAAACCAAGTTTATATTCTAGACTCCACTAGAAATTGTCTCTGCTGGCTGAGATGTTCTGCAGAGAAGGTTTTTTCAGCAATACTGAATGTAGGTTCATTTTAATGTCAACTGCTTTTAGTATAAAACTGGGTGATGTTTTGCAGATTTCTTTATAACCATATCAAGGAGTACTGCACATACAAGACTATTCCCACTACATACTTGCAGTACTGCTTAGAGCACTGTTGTAAATTATGGACTACCAGGAAAAGGGAAGAGATAGGAGACCTTTGCAAGAATACATTTTGCATAAGTTAATTAAAAAGTTGGGGAAAGAGAACAAGTCTAATATTACAGATTCATAGATTTTTGTCTTGGTGAAATCCTCCTTGTCACTATTAGAGGTTAACACTGCACACTTCACTGTTACCACCATCCACAGGTTGCTCTCAAGGCTATATAATGAAAATGCTAATGGTCTTCTTTTAGAACTTTCCTGGGGATTTGGGTCAGGGGTTTTTTTGAGCTAGATGCTAAAACAAGTAATTGACACTGGCTAATATTTTCGGTGCTATCAGGATCGGCTTAACTCATCTTCCACTGCAGTCAGGGGTAAATTATTATTAATTGTGATTGGGAGAGAGTTCAAGAACTTCTCATTCTCTGTCAGTACATTCAGTTTATCATATCCATGCAGTGTCCCCTAAGGTTTTGGTTCCCTTCTCCTGTCTGACTTGGCATTGAAAGCTTTTTAATCAGAACAGAGTTACAATATGTTGAACTCAAACTTCAGAGCTGCAGGAAGGCTGTAGATGGAATCAAAAGCATCATTCATAAAGAGGTTCATCACCACAAAAAGTACCTGTGCTGAGGATGAATTCCATGTATTGTGGAATAACTTGAAAAAGGTGGAATTTCACAATATGAAAGAATGAGACAGATTAATGATCTAGGACCTCCAGTCTCTGCTCTCTTTAATTTACTTTACAAAGCCAATAAGAATGCCCTATATATAGAAATACATTATATATAGTATTGGAGTTCTATCCTGAGCAAGCTGCTTTCTGAATTACAGGCATTGTGTGCATTTAATCCAGGTAATCCACATCAATATAAGGGAAGGCTTTTTCACACACGTCAGCACCCAGGGTTAAATGTAACTCCATTAAAAACCTGCTGCTCACCAATACATGGCCTAATGACACTGTGCTTGCAAGAGAAAAGAAAAACAGCTTTACCTTTATGACCTTCACCTAATGAGAATTTCCTTTCTCTTCCCAAGTAAAAGCAAATTTTACTATAGGAGACACTCACCTTTCACTGTCTGTTTCTCTCGATGCATCGAGAAGCCCAGTGTGCTAACTAATAATTCTTGTTTCAGGTCAAACTGCTAATAATTCAGTGGGTGAGATATCTGTACAGGTGGATATCTCCACCCATCCTGGAACTGGTGAGCATAAAGTCACTGTGAAAGGTAAGTTTCAAACAGCCAACTTGAAAAAGAAAGCAACAACAAAGGCCAAACCTCCAAGCACTAAGTGAAACAAATCAATACTAAAATAAAAAATTATAAATATTACAGTACTTGTGAAGCTATGAGAACATTTCAGGTGATTAGGAGTGCACTTTTTCCTTGCTCAACATCAGCAGAAGTTCAGATGATGTAAGCAAGGACTGTCAATGCTTCTCTCTGTAGATAATTTAAAGTTAATATATTAAGTTATAGAGCTATAAATTAAAATGTGTCAAATTATACTTCTCAGTTGCTTGTACATAATTCAACTGCTAAAAAGCTACAGCTAAGCTGAGTAGTGAATGACTGCACCAAGTCTTAAGAAGCTGCATTTTTAACAAAATGCCTTTGTTCTGCCCAACCTGAATTTCAGAAACACAGGATCGTCCAGATTAGTATAAGCTGATTTTTTTTTAATTACAGTGAAGGTAACAGGCAAAAAGAAGCTGTAAATGTAAAGGATTTTTAAAATACAAAATACAAAATATTTGATACTTCTGAACCTAAAAGTAGTCAGACATCTTTACCTGGCAGGGGGGGCAAAGCTCTTCCTAGGCTTGCAAGATATTGAGATTCTAAAGGGAAGCTCTCAGATCACCTTTCACTGGCTATACAAAGGCATAGAGGGTAACTAATTGGAACTCTTCCAATGGAATTTTCTTTAACTTCAGTTCTTTTATGTCTTTATAGTTGTAGCAATTAATAACCTAAACTGGCAAACAACAGCTATGTTCCGGCCCTTTGTGGAAGTTTGCATATTGGGTCCTAAATTAAGTGACAAGAAAAGAAAACATGGAACCAAGACAAAGAGCAACACCTGGTCACCAAAATACAATGAAACTTTCCAATTGTAAGTCTTGTGTGTCTGGGAATTGCATATATTTTGAAAATTTTCTTAAAATATTTTTGCCTTTAAGCCATTAATAACAAAAAAGCCATCCTAACATAGATATATAGACACCATTTCAAAATTATTTACTTATTTGCATCTTTGTTGTATATGAAGATGAATGGCAGACACCAAGCTTTCAATCCTACAAAATCTGGTTAAAATGTACAATTCATTTCTCTACAGAGGAATAACTGTTTATATCCTTAGGGATCTATTGGCCTAGGTAGTTGCTTGAACTGAAACATTAATTATTATTTCTAGATATTTGGCCTTCATGCCTGTAGAGATATGGAAATGTGTATTGGGTTGTGCATGTGTTAATGGTATTGTTTATCTAATGTTGTTATCATTTAATCCTTAAATCAGTCAGAAACTTCCACCTAACCTGGAGTTTTTAATTTAGCACTTCTCCACCCTTTTCTGAGAGCAATTTATTTTCCTCCCTTTACCCTCCAACCCTGACTGGAAATGAGTTCACCGTCTGTGTCTCCACACAAAGCTCCTTTTGATGCCTGCTGCCAGGGATTTTCTGTATGTTTTGAAGCTGATTTAAAGTCGTGGTGCTGACAGTTGGGGAACCCACTGAATATTTTAGGTACTTTCTAGGGAAACGTAACTGCCTGTTTCAGCTGTTGAGGGAATTCTGTTTCTGTTCAGGCTGCTGAGAACAGAGGCTCCATCACCAGTACATCTGAAGGGTCACCTGTGCAGAAAGTTTACAATTAGATATTCTGTTCCAACAAAATGGAACTGCAAAACTTAAACTACCCCTCTCACTTTAATTTTTCCAAGATTTCTAGAGTGAATTAATTCCTTGGGAGAATTAAACTGAACTCCTTGTTCTAAATTCACATTGTTAATCCACACAGCCTGCTGAGCAACGAAGATAAGCCAGGAGCCTACGAGCTTCACCTGTCAGTGAAGGATTACTGCTTTGCGAGGGAGGATCGCGTTATCGGCATGACCGTGATCCAGCTGCAGGGCATCGCCGACAGGGGCAGCTGCGCCTCCTGGTACCCCCTGCTCAGGAGCATCTCCGTGGATGAGACTGGGCTAACAATCCTTAGGATACTTTCTCAGAGGAACAATGATGAAGTTGCTAAAGAATTTGTAAGGCTTAAAACAGAAACAAGATCTGCTGAAGAAACGGCCTAAAATACCCAAGTAATGCAAGATTGTCACCGCCAAGAACATAAACACAACGCTGTTGTCTGACTAGTGCATGCATGTGCAAATCTGTGGGAATGTTCCAATAACTATGTTTCAGTGTTTGCCAGTACTTATGTACTATATTTGCAAGGTATGTCAAGGAGCTGTATATCTTTTATACATATTTTGGTCTTTGGTAAAGTAATTGTTCCAATGAAGTGCCAAAACTAAGATAAAGAATAAATGTTTCATCATCTCTTTTTAAATGCTGATTTCACCTCATCACAATTTTATTTTTTTTAACATTTATTAATAAATAAGTAGCTTTTTTAATTGATAATAGATTATCTCGGTTGAACTGTGTTGCTTATTCTAAATTAAGTTCCATCCCTTACTCTTATTTTAAAAATGAGGTGTACCTAGTTTTCTTCAAACTCATGTTATGCAAGCCTCATTTTACGTGTCTTACTGATGACTTTTTCTATCATTACTACAGATGCAGTTACTTATAGAAAGTGTTTGTAATTTTATAATTACCAATATAAAGTAATGATTTTTGCATAAAAACTGAAAAAGGATGGAAATATTTTATGCTAATCTCTTTTTCCAACCTTTCATAAATATCACTGTGAAGACATGCTGTTAAAAGCAGGTTCTCAAGAAGCTGTGCTTATCAGAGTTTGTTACTGATGTTTGATATCTTGAGATAACTTTGTTCTTCAAAACTGCCACGGTAATATCATATTTGTATTAAAAGAGTAAGTCAGTATCTGTAGAAACAGGTTGCTGTACAGTACAGTATATGTGCTTTTAAAAAGTGATTTTTTAAATGATATGGTACTGTACAAGGGGTAGTCGTTTGGAATATGTAATGCCGGTTTGTGGTATGTTTCTAGAAATTGTTTATGAGAAGAAAAGATGCTGTTAGCATTTTCACTCAGAGTTATTAACGTTGCTTTACATACTTAGCTGTAACATCAGTTAAGTGCTTTATTTCTTTTTTTTTTTTTTTTAGAAAAGTTCAACGGTTTGTACTTATGCAACATTACTATGTATTGCACTAAAGCAAACTCTGTGTCCTGTAAATATATTTAGTGAGGAATTGTAAAATAAAGTATGCAAAAACTGCTTTCTAGTTTTGTCATTTGATATTATTTATGTAACTATTGGTTTTATGTGCATGTGAAGCCCATGGAGTGGGCTTACTATATAGCTTTATAATATATTAAAGTATGATTTGCACTGTCTGGCATCTGGCTGTTTTATAAGTGTAATATTTGATATGTCAGTGTCCTAAGAGATACAACAAATTAGGTAGGTGTATATGCACACACACACACATACAGAAAGAATGCTGTATAATGCTACACATTGACCACTGGTTCTCATCACAAGTGTTTCCCGTTACACAGGATGATTTCAGCTTTGCTTAGGGAAAAAATAACTAAGGGAAGGGAGGACACACAGTTTATATGTTGATGTCAACCTTCTAAAAATGTAACACAAGACTCCACGCAGGTAAACCAGATTCTTTCCAGGACACCCTTTTGTGAGATATTTAGATGAGATTTTAAGGTCTTTCAACATCCTCAAACTTCTTCCTTGAATACTAAAAATTAGACTTGTCATAAGTATATCTAGACAGTTCGAGAAGTTCTGCACAGCCTTTAGAGAGTTAAGAACACTCCCCTAAGATCATAGATTCCAAATTGTATTTCTGTGGGTATAGCCCAAAGTGTCAACAGCAGGCACAGACTCTGTTTACAATTAACAAGATTTGTTGTAAGAAAAAACAGGAGACTAATTTTCAAATAAAAAAGGAGAATAATCAAGAGATGAGGTGGTTCCTGCTACAGAACACTGTTGTGGACAAAATACAGAAAGAATTCCACAATGTGTCATTTGTGCCTCTGTGAACTAAACCAGAAAGGCTGGAGTAAACAGCTTCTGTTTTTTTACCTGGAGCACTTTCATCATATTTTTCTGTGCTGTTTATTCTATTGTAAAATGGCACACATTTTAGTGCACGATGTAATCAGGACCCACTTAACTGTTTATCCCCGAGATTCAGGATAAAGGAATAGCAGCTGAATCAGGCAAGGCAGTCAATTACTGCTCCTAGTGGTCTCCCTCAGCTGCACATACCCAAAGTAATCAGGCAAGCTGGTAAAACCATCCCTTATAATCCACAGCTTTACACAGTACACTTCAGTGTTTCACTGGTTTTAACAGAGAAATATTTACTTTATATATCAAAATTTGTTATGTGGAAGATAAGAGGAAAAATGCAGTAACTCTACACCACAGGACTGCTTTAAACATTGTTATGAACGTAAATGCAATGGTGTAGCACAAGCAGCTGGATCTCACATTTCATGTAGTCAAAACGATTAATATAGAAGACTCTTCAGTGCTGTTTTAAAAGCTGTTATAATCTCTTTTAGGGAAGTAAATATCCCATTAAAAAAATTCAACTTGTGAGGATTTTCTTAATTCAGCTGAGCTAGCCTAAGCCAACTGACAGCTGTTCCTGCAGTTTCACTTCTCAGTGACTACTGATGTAATCAAAACTCTAATTGGAATTCCACTTGTATTGGTTAGTTAAGATAGTAAATATACACATATGCACTTAGGTAAATAAAGGAGAACACAAGCCAGCAGAGAACAGCAAGATTAAATTGAGAACAAATTTTCCATTCTCCAAGGAACAGTTACTATGTGGAAACCATTTGATGTGCACCTGAAAAGAGCAAATACATCCAGAGAAGTCTGTCATATGACAGCTCTTCAAGTCAACCTGTATACTCAGAACTGACAGTTTTACATAAAACTGTTCAATAAAGACTGAGAAAGATTTTTCCCCTTTTTATTTTGTTTTTTAGGATGAAAATGTAAGAGCCAAATATAGAAACAGAATTAAATTACCCTCAAAGCATTTTGGAGCTAATATCTGACAAAAGAAGGGAAATAGTTACATGCAAATTAGACATACAATGAACTACAACTAGCAGCCATTCTGCAATCTCAAAACAACTTACCTAAAATATTTTTTTTCCTAATGCCACATTGAGACGACACCTGAATTAAGAACACCGTGCTGGAACTGGCCTTTCCTTTGCATATGGACACTGAACCAGGAAACTGCTAAAATACCGAAGGAAACATCTGTGAGACGAACATGTATAGTTCTTCATACATTTTAGGTCTTCTGGAGACTTTAATTTGTATCAAAATAATCAATTCATGGGTGTTGGGGCATCACCAGAATGCTCAACCAATCCCAGCAACAAAATATGAAACATTTTTCAAATTATTTTGCCTGTATCCTGAAAGAATCAAGAGACTTTCCATAAAGAATTCCTGGCATGTGGAAATGCCACCATTTGGCTTAGGTAGACATGACTCTAATGATTTGCTTGAGAAGCTTACAGAAAAGAATAATAATAATAATCCAATAATTTCCATTGTTTTTCCTCTATTTGTTTTACTGGTTTTCATTGATATTCTCAAGCTAGTGACTGTAGAAATCAAATTTGTAGACAAATACTGAAAACAGAATAATAATTTACCATTACTGTATTAGTCTGAATTAAATACACATTTCTCACAAATCCCTTGAAATCTAAAGACCTGAACAAATATGGGAAGAATATTAAGTTATTGTATTAAATTAAATTCAGCTAGCAGACATAAAACTAACATAAATGGATTCAATGTTATTCAATGTTATTTGTAAAATACAGCTGGGCAAGTGTTGGAAATTCAGTTGTTTACACATGCTTATTTTGATGTATTTTCACATCACTTTGCATTTTTACACCATATTTATGTGATTGACTTGTACTATGAAAAATTCATAGAATCGAATCTTCAGGAGACAAATTCTAAATTTTTTCCAGAATTATAATCAAGACATGATACAAACACTAGACTGAGACTAATAAGCAGAGCTGGGATACTCTAAAAACGTGTCACAGTAAGTATTGACTGAAAGAAAAATTACAGTTTGTATCTGGAAAATACCTGTTTCTCTTGGGTGTTCTATACTGAATGAATTCACACACTACAGAGTATAAATGCATTGCTAAATGATGAACCTACAAAATCTAATTCAAAGATAAACCCAATAGGGAAGCAAGTGAACAAATGTATCTTTTCAAACATATCCTGTAGCTGACAGCTTGCCTAAACAAACTGTTCCTAAATGACAGCCTATGACCATTTCATTGTAAGAATTCAGTTTCAGATTTCAAAGACTCCAGCAATTACAGCTGTAAGCCTTCACTATCAAGTTAGCAAAATGAATTATTCGCTGCAGAATATGAAATAACAAGTGAGCATACTGTAAACTTTGTAGTGAAAGCCATTAAAACATCCTAGATTAATTTTCAACTGAATAAATACAAGATAATCAGAAAAGTTAATCCAGGAAAGTGAAGTCTGGTTTTTAATATTTTTCTGTTATTTCTACACACTACATTACAGTCCCAGGCTCCAACCTGTTTTCCTTGGGGTCTCACATAAATTAACACCCATTTCTCTAGGTTTTTTGTGCAGTAGTAGGAGTTACAAGGCAAAGAGGACAAACCAGAGAGCAGCTTGGGCCTCAGAACAGCTTCCTGAGCTGTTCCCAGCTCCGGTCTAAACTGGACATACACTGCTGTTTGATCAGATACACAAAGGAAAAAACAAACTTACACTGGGGTAAGCACAAGTGGAGTTGTAACAGACCAGACTCAGGCAAAAACCAGAGATCTCCATCTCCACTTGTCCAAGACACACAAGAGCTGCTGATAATTACTAAGGTAGCTCAAACTTTTATTCCATTCAGGTCTAAGAGGGCCCACACATTTTGTTCAATGATGTTTACCCATTTAAGCAGGAAGATTTTTCTTGCCAGTGACGGCACTGACTGCAGTGTGAGTTAAGCCTCTGTGCCTGAGGTCATGACAGTGAGAAAACAAATGTGCATTACAGAATTAGCAGAATCAAAAACTGAAAAGGAATTGCAGAAGCATGCACTGGACAGTAGAACACTAATGGAAAACTACAGCAGAGTGAATACATTCCCCTCCTCTAGATAACAGTCCCTGTACTCTGCCTGCTGGATGGACTTTAACCTACAACCTGTGGCAGGGCTTTGTCCATAGAAACCACCCAGTGATTCCAGGCATTACACTGCAGTCGGACATAAAAATCATTTCACAAGAAAATTGGATACCCAGAATAGCTGGAATGTATGGGAGGATGCTCAGAGGAAAAGATGGAGACAAAAAAAATGAGGAATGAATGTGGAAGAGGGCTGGCAGGCAGTGTGAGTTCAGATTGCATTCCTGAACTCGTAGCAGAACCAGAAAACACCATGTGATACCAACATGACACAGAAAGGCAGACCTGGCTGTGTTTTCATCATGTTCTAGTCTAGCTCAAGAGCTACTGCTGTCAATTGTGATTTCATTAGAGGTACAAGACAGTATTTGATCCCTGAGAGGGTCTCCCCCCTCTTTTGGTACTAAGTGGAGTCTGAATAAATGCGCTCTGCATGTCACTACCCTCTATTACAAAAAGATAAACATATTCCCAGCCCAGAAGCCACCATAAACAAGTTCAAGCTACAGAGCCTGCAGATATTATTTGCCTGAATAATATATAGCCAAGACACAACAATATTAACTAGGTGGAATATTCTCTTGAGGAGCTTGAGAAACAACACCAATTTGGATCTAATGATGCATCAATGTATCAACATGTGAACTTGCACCCAGGAGAAAATAATAAATCAATATACCCTTAAAACTCTATCTGCTTTTCCTGTGTAATTTGCAAAGGAGCTCCTGTGCCAGACTGAGCTCCCTCAGCACGGTGACCACTCTGAAATTAGGTCAAGCCCCTTGTTCTCCCCTACTCAGCAGCAGAAACAAAGCATTGCAGTAACTGCTGAAGTGAGCTGGAGTCAGCAGCAGCAGTGAAGTTAACTCCTACCAAATATGCTCTGTGATGTTCAGTAGTCTGTATAATCAAAGCACATCTTCCCTTTACTGTAGAGAATTTCATTTTGGATCAGGGTGAAATTTCAAGGCAGAAAAAACTAGAAACGAAGAATGCAGTTTACATTTAGCAATAACTTACTACACTTTTATTAGATGGAAACAATGAAGAGTAAAACTCTGAGTATATATCCTTCCCTGTCAGAAGGCAATAAACAAAACTTATACACAAAATCTATTGCATAAATTGAATCTCTTTAAAAATAATAGAAATAATATATAAATAAAAATAATAAATAAATAGAAAAATGCTAATAAACAGCTTGCAATTTTGGCAAATGCTGTTATTTAGACTGGCTGGCTGAATAATCTGTGAGGAGGGGTTAAACCTTGGTTGAATGCTCCAAGTGAGCTACTGAGGCTAGTGCCAGCCAGGAGAGTCCTGTCTGACTGAATGCAGGGCCTAGAATCAGTTTATTGAAACACAGACCAGGTTTAAAACCCAGCACATCCAACATTGCTGACAGAAACAAACAGTTAACTGGAACATTTACAGAATAACATCTGCTTTTGTGCAGAGAGCAAAGTGAGCACAGAGCAGAAAACAATTTGCCAAACAGAGGAGGAAAGTCTGGAACAGTATCATTATTCAGAGTAGCAGCTTGTACCTGGATGACAGTGTAAAATAAAATATCTCTGAAAAAATGATACCTAAAAGCCAAAACATTGCAATAAAACAGAGCAGGAAGGGCAGAGTTGAAAGAAAGGACCTGTGTAACAAAGACTGTGCTAAATCAGATCTGCCACCTGGAGAATCCTTTGAGACTTTTGCACTGTAAATTATCTAAACAGATTGATAGAGGATGATCAGCACACATCTATATACCAAGGTGACTGTGACTAACCATAAGAAAGTAACAAAAGAAAAAAAAAAAACCAAAAAAACCTCTTCAGACCATCTTGGAAAGGAGTTATAGGAGGAATAAAGTTCTAGATTAATTTTGAAATTCCATTATAAGAACACTTTCAGTATTTCTTTAGCCAATAAATAATAGGCAAGAAGTGCAAGAGACTTTCCCCATTCTTTCTGCCCACAGCCCAAGTTCATCAAAGGTTTGCTGTCAGAACACTTTTGCAGAAATTTAAAATGTCTTCCAAACTCATCAGTAACAAACACAGCACAGCAACTTTTACTATGTAAAACTGTAGTCAAACAATATCATAACACCAAAAAGAAAAGCTGAATTTCAGGGACATACACACCCCACCCCAAAACCATCCACATGAAGTTGACTCTGTCCAGTCAGAGGTAAAAGCAAGCAGTAAGTGAAGAGGTAAGTAAAGTAAATCCATTTTCACTGTGAAGGTATCAACATTCAGAGGCAAACAAATCATTAATTTACAATTTGAAATTCATCACAGATGAATATTTCATAGTGTTCCTTTACCTCTATATCCAATATATACATCCAAAC
Source organism: Eopsaltria australis (assembly GCA_034509425.1). NCBI lineage: Eukaryota > Metazoa > Chordata > Aves > Passeriformes > Petroicidae > Eopsaltria > Eopsaltria australis. The sequence goes on from JAVTVJ010000121.1 coordinate 424,531, forward strand.
AAATCAAAAACCCACAACATTTTGGAGATCTAAAGTACTTCTATTGACTACAACTATATCATGCAACTAACAGACACCTTAAATCAAATTCCTGTTAGTCCTTTCTGTGTGATATAACCAACAGGAAAATGTAATAAATGTAACTCGTGGGCTTCTCATTACAACGAGAACAAAAGCATGAGGCACTTGGGAGCACTGTTGGCACAGACTGCTGAAGTGAACCTTAAATGTACGGCTCAACCCGGGGGCTCACAGGCAGCTCCTAATGGGAAAAAGAAAAAATATCCAGAGAAACCACACAACTGAGCAGGCAAATCAGTTAGAAAAGCAGAATCTGAAGCTCTTTATCTCAGTCCAGAACCTTCCACAATTACCACTTTTACCCAGTACCACTTTGCTAAGGTTGTGATGCCATTTACCCACAGACAACGATCATCATTAAAATTTCCTTTTCTATCAGCTGGCAAGGCTGCCTGAGATTTGACCACAATACAAGGGTTGATAAGAATCAATAGCAGGAATCAGGTCTTAGCATTGTTTAAAGCTCTGTAAATTAATTCTCTTTTTTACTAATTTTCCTGTTGGTTTAGCCCATATATGTTCAGCTCATCGCTTTCTTTTCACTATTAATCAGAAAGGTATTAACAGCACTTCTGAGATGTCCCCATTAAAAGCAGGCCTCCTTTATGTTTTCTGAAGCACTAAGTTTTTATTCCATGTAAAAATACATCATCACATCATCTATATGTATTTAACTTTTTTCTCACACATTAAGAGATACAGCCTTTTTTTGAAAGATGTAATTTAATAATTTTATGCCCCTTCTCAGCTAAAAATGCAAGAGCCACCACTGGAACTAAAGATGTTGCATGCACCATCACCATCAATAAATCCTGCAAGACAATTAGCAATGTTTTATTCTAAACTGTGAATAACAAGATTACAAGGACTTAATTAGTACACAGCTTCACTAAGGCATAAAAAAAAGTAATGTACATTTAATACATTTTAATGTATTTTTTAAAGGCAATCTATGCAGATGCCACCATGTTTTTTAAGCTTTTGATGTACACTTTAGAAATTCTAGAGTTGCACAGCTCTCCAATGATTCTCTGGCTAATTTAAAGGCATCTAGCTGCAAGAGCACTGCAAAAATGAAATCTCATGACACTGTAGGAACCAGGAGTTGCTCCCTAGACACCAAATACTTCAAAAATAAATTACAGAATAATTCAAAATTTCCTATGAGGTTTTAGGTCATTTTCAGGTATTATTTAATTCTAATACTTCTATATTTGCCATCACTAGGTATCAAAAAGTAAAAATTCAATTACCCCAAAAGGCAGAATACTCACCAAATTCATGGAACTATTTAAATTCATTAAGCTACAAGGGCAAATTGGCATCCAAATTTAAAATTAAAAGCTGCCAAGATCTTAATTCAGATTTAACATGCTGTCTGATCTATGATTATACCGAATTTTAAATTAAATTGCAGACAGCTGTGTAAAATATTTTCCTCCAGAAAAAAAAAGCAAGGAAGAAAGGATTATGTGTTTATGTTTGTGGTTTAGTGTGTAACTTTTTAGAGCTTTGGATTTGGGGCTTTTTTGGGTGGGTATTTATTTTAGCATTTAACATACAGGAACAACAAATAGCATATCTGGTACAGACACACTTTGCATTGGTCAGCTATTATTTGTAAAAATGCAAACAGAAGTAAGTATTTCTATTGAAAAGGGATTCCCAAAGCAGATGAGGCACGGTAGAATAAGGGGAAACAGAAGCAGAGACTGGTGCCTAAGCTCACACATATAAACAATATGTTTACAATAAACCCAAACGAGGAGCAGGAAAAGAGGCAGACTCTGAATGCCAGCCCATCACCCTCTGCAGGTTCTGAGCACCACAATCACTTCTTCTGCAGGGTCATTCTGTCTGACCCACCCAGAAACTGAGGGGCTCCTCTTCACTGCCGTGTGAACAATGCAAACTAGAGCTGTGATGCTGCTAAAAATTACTTGGGAACACAAAACTCAAAGAATTCAGGGTCATTTGGAAATATCACTGAGCATTTTTACAAGTCCCTACACACAATCACAGAGCTATTTGATAAATCTATGTCAGTGTTCAAACTGGAAAAATAGAGCCTGCAAGTCTTATTAGCCTAAACTCTTCCCAAACCAATTTTGTGTTTCTCAATGTAAGAGAACCAACTGGAAACCAGTCTTCCCTACAACTCTAAAAGCCCCCAAGTCCAATTGATATAATTTTTATTGTTAATCTTGCATTTGTCCAGTAATTAAACTGTAATGAAATATTAAACATTATACGGTAAAGATGATCTGTGAGTTTTGGAGAGTGGGAGGCAAATCTATTGGACACTGAGGACTCAAGGCAATTCTTTTCATTAAAAATATATAATTTTTAGTTAGTACCCAGGAGGTGCTCTTATGTTATGAATTAAACTTCACAGAAAATTACTTAGATTAAAAATAAGATTTCTTCAATCATTGCTGAAGTAATGAATTCCCATTGGATAATCCTAGGGTAGCAGAATAAATATGTATGAAAAAGAAGCAAAGGCTGCACTCTGCCAAGGTTATTCTGTCAGCTGGCAAGAGTTACACAGCACAAAAAAATCCTCTCAAAAATGAGGTGCACTTGAGCTCTAGCTTTAACTATCAAAGTAGTAAACTTCTACAGTTGAAAAATTGACATAAGTACTATTTAAGTAGTTTGGCTCTGTTCACAAAATATATCTGAAACATAACTTGTCTTTACACAAAGTGGATTAAGTCCATTTTAAGAAGACTGCATGTATAATGTGGTGTCTAGGTAGTTATTTTAGATTAAAAATTTGGAGAAGAAATAAACAGATTTCAAGCAGTGGTCAGTCCAAGGACTTGAGAAAGAAAAAAGACCAAGAAAGGAAGAAAGTTCAGTTTGAAACTTGTCCGCAAAGTTATATACAAATCACATTCATTAAAGATCTCCTATTTCCAACTGTATTTAATTATTCAGGATGTAGCTAGCTTTAAAGTCTTGACTACCCCTCAATTTCTTCTCTAAATAATAACTCAGAATAATTACTCAGGGAAACTGTTCCAAAATGTGCTCAAAATAACCCTGAAGGAACTCTGCATCCACCTGAAAAGGAGTATTTCTGACCAAAAAAACAAATCTCTGTTTTGAATGTGTTTGTATTCCACCTCTCCTTCACAAACTCTTTAATTACCAGGAGTCAGAAACACACTGAGATGGCTCCTACCAGACACTCCAGTCATAAATCTGACAAATCTCATTTGACTGTAACAAAGGTGACAAGTGCCAGGTTCCATTCCTGGATAAAGCCTCTCCTGCACCCAGAGCTGCTCTTGCAGCTTGGCCAACACAGAGGAGCCCCAGGAGCTGAGCCTGCAGTGCTGCTCCAGATAAACCCAAAGCAATTAAAAGGGTGCAGCTGGATTCATTCCTGAACACCTACTGGACTTGAAAAATCAACATCACCATCACCTGAACACAGAAAAATATATTCTGAAAACCAAGCTCAGCTAAAGGGAAATTCATATGAACATTCTAGGAAACAGAAGAGGAAAAAAACCCTCAAAATTATCAGAAACACATGAAAAAAGTTAAAAGAAAAAAACCCAAGCACTCTCATTGCCTTGACAGACATTTAATAATTCTGATAATTTTAATACATTTTAATGTATATTACTTATTCATATATAGCTATTTGCTAAGTTTGCTACTAGATTCTAAAAATACAAACTCAAAAGGGGAAAAACCCCCCAGTTATCAGCCTATAATTTTCAAATGGGCAGCTCTTCTTCAAATTACATATGAAATAAGAAAGGCTCAAACTATAGAGTGATTTTTTTCTTCAGTAAATATTATGTTTAATTAATATGACTATAGAAAACCATGTTATGATTTCCTTGACCCTCTCTAAATACTCAGCAACACCACTTACTTCCTAATTGTTTAGAGAATACCTAATCCACACGACAACCACTACAGCCTCCAGCCATGAGGTCCTCCTTTTGTTGGATCTTAGCTTAGTAAAAAGAAATGGTTCATCGTTTCTTCTTCTCAGCTAAGCTGCCATTAGGTCACGCATCAGTTTCCTTTAATCACAACAACACAGCATTCCCATGTTTTCACAAGGGTTTTAAATTCTGGCTCAGCTGTGCTAAAGCACTTTACATACCCTTAAAAACTATAAATGAGGCAATACAGACTGTCAGTCTCATAAGTAATTACACATGCCATCCTGCTAACAGCTGGAATCCAGAGTTTAGCAGTGCTAACCAAGCCCCTGTCTACACCAGGAAACACATTCAGAATCATCTCACTGCTGCTGACACAATTCCCCCTCCAATGAGCTTGAGATCAATGGGTAGATTCTGCATTTCCAAGAATAAAATAGGCATATATAAAGTGTTGTTTTGCACACATGCTCTGAATTCCTGCTTCCCAGAACAGATTTCACTGAGAAATGTGCATAGAAAACACAAACATATCAGAATCAAGACATCAGTCTTGGAATTTTTGCACCTGTAATGGGCAAATGTGAGAAGGAAGCAACATTTATAGGTGAAGTTTACAGGCTACAATCAAGCTGGAAAAACAGCACCTGAGGAATTTAAACATTTGTACACCACTGAGAGGTTGTTCTGAAACTGCATAGCAAATCTCTGAGGAGAACAGAGAAGCTCCTGTGCTCAGATACTCAATGTTCATAGCAATTTCTTAGTGAAGGTTGACTGGATGTCACTGTCTCCATCTGGTAAGGGAAAACATCAGACACACAGATTTTTTTTTTTTTATATGCAAGGCCTGACCTATTGCTAGTGATGCTTAATTGAATCTTTTTCAAGAAGCCTTTTTTCATTTGTATTTCATTTGTCTGCCTTTAAACTCTTGACTCCAAGAAAAGTCTTTGCCTAAATAAACAATTTCAAAGGAAAGAAACTAAGCATTTATGAAATTCAGGCAATTTCTTAAAATCAAAGCCAGTGATTTGTTCATCAAGTGGAAGACAGAAAGGTGATACTGGTAAGAAAAAACTGTCACCTTTCTCTTCTTCTGTTTACTGACTGAGGGTATAATGAATGGTGTTCAATTAAAACCACAGAATTAAGGATGCCTTTATGGAAGTGCTAAAAGCATTGAGGAGAAGTACTGCAAAGTCAAACTTTCCACAGTGGAAGCTTTAGAGAGAAGAACAGCTATTTATAGACAAAAATCGATCCAAAAAGGTGGATCAGTATCTGGCAGAGTTGGGGGCATATAAGAAACCAGCTCTTTCATTCAGGCTCCCCAAAACAAAACCATAACCCTGACATCACAAACTTCTTTCCTGGTTGCTGGACATGCTGTCAGACCATTTCTAGACATCCAATGCTTACCAAGACCTGATTCTTCCCTATTCTGAACTCTAAGAGCAGTGTGAAAAAGGGGTAAGAGAATCACTTAAATTTCTACACCTCTTCTGCACCCTTCTGTGCTGGTATGGGTAACTGGTTTGGTCCAAAGCAGCAGGGAATTATATCCACACTGATGTCAAAAGACAAAGCTGACTTTCCAACCTGGACTTCAGCAGCCACCTGTCAGCAAATCTGTCAGAGGCAAGTCCTGTTTACTGCATTTTGAACAAGTACTCTCTTACCTTGCACTGTGCAAATGAAACTTAAGCCTTCCACAGACCCAAGGGATCTTGCTTCCTTTTTGAATGGGCCACTGACAGAGTTTCACTCCCCATGACCCTGTGAAGCAAATGCATTTATCAGGGAACAACTGAACAGGCTAAGCCAAAACCACCATGTGCACAATCCTGGTTATCATCAGGAAAACTGGGTGCACCCTTCAGATGAAAACATGGGGCACTCCAATTACTGCCAGAGGCCAAGGTCACATTCTGCCTACAATAATACAGTTTGGAAGACAACAGAAAATTGAGTTAAAGTAATTGAACCACCTGAAGATGAAAGGATCTTCTTTAGGTTTCAAAGCAGTGATTTTTGTCTGACTGAACCAATTCCAAGACATTTTTCAGCTACCTGTCCTTGATTGCCTCCCTGTGTGCTGCTGAAGTTTCCCATTAGAAAACAGAAGGAATTTCAGTCCCAGGATTAAAACACATTCTGAGACTGCAATTTCACATTACAAATACTTTCCTGTGAATGCTGTTGTGGAGTTCCCAGCTGGGAAAAGAAGCGACTGTGTGATTGAGGAGAGAAAGTGTGGGCATCTTGCTTTCAATGAGCCACCCAGATCCATTGTGATCCCATACAACCCAGTCTTGTCTTTTCATAACCAGTCCCATATCACTTCAGAACAGCCCTGAAATATGGCACAATGCTTCCAGATTCAACCACCAGAAACTGAATGTGCAGTCACTGCCTTGGCTTCCTGTCCTCAAGCAGCCACTATTTCAGGAAAATTAGGACACCCTTCTCTGCAGAACAGTAGAAACACTGCAGTTACAAACAAATAATAATGCAGAGATGATGGAGTTGGACAGCACTGAGGAGATTAGCTATAGTGCCAGTGACAAAAGTAATATGCAGAATATATTGCTGTGTTGCAACACAAAATCTCTGCAAAAAGTAAGCTGTATTCTGGCACATCAATGAAAAAGTGCTCACAATCAGTGCTTAGGTTTGGGTTTTTATGATGCAGAACAATAACATAATTTGCTTTTATTATCACTCATTGCTGTGTAATTTTCACAGGCAGTCTGGGGATGAACAGAAGACATACCCATATAATCCGACTCAGTTTCCCCTCACTCTCTGGTACAGTTCTCTCTTTTAAGCCCTAAAAACCAGCTCCAGTCCTTTATGGTACAGACAATTTGTCACTTACTGCTGTGACAATAAACAACCCTTATCCTCCACAGACCCAGTTTGCTGTATAATAGAACATCCATTTGCAGAAGGAGGATTTCTGAACTGCATCAATCTGAAAATCTCCCAAGAAAAGATACCTGCAAATCTTCCAAGGTTTGTGATTCTCCTTGATGAAACAGTGGCTCAGGAACACAGCAGGATGAGCCATCCTGTGCCTTTTGAGATTTCTCATTACAATAGTTTAGATCTCAAGGACAATCGAAACTTATGCAAGAAGTTTTATTGTGCATTTTCTGACTCTAAATAAGAGAGCACACACAGGAAGAAAAAAAAGAAAAAAAAAGGGAAGAAAAAAAAATCAAACCAAAGAAACCAAGAACTGAATTTTGGTTGATGCAGTCCCAAGGCCTGAACCTCTGAGTCAAGGCAAACAAAGCTGGATTCAGCTGGATGCAGGAGTCTGTTATTAAAGATATCATCAACAAATTTGCTTTACAATTAGATCCCACAGGGAAGTTGAAGATTAGGAGTTTAGGACTATCTTTCTCTTGGCACTTCATATCATTCAATTTATGATCTAACCAATCCAGGCAAATATTTACCATTAGAGATTGTATTAGTTGTTCTAGAAGTCACCAGCTCTTAACTAGGCTCACTACAACTTAAGAATTTCACTATCATTTGATATTCTTAAAGTTTGCCCACAAATAAACAGGATTTTAAGCATCAGGTAATGCCATCTGCTTGGAAAAGATGCAGCACCACTTTTTTTTCTCTTCTCCTTTCTTTCAGTCTAATTTTACTTGATTAATCTGATGCATGTTGCCCAGCTTCCTACAAACTGCAAAGCAAAGGCGTTGCTATCATAAAAACTACTTTTGCATAATCAGGTAAGATTTAGCATGCCATTCATCTTCATTATACAGCTGATAAGCAATTCCCAGGTTGCATGGTTTACTTCTCCTGCATGCTGATTGGTTATTATAAAAAAAACCCACATATTGGAGCATCCCAAAATGTTGATACAAATAAACAAGAGCTGAAACATAAAAAAGGTAGTATATAAGTATTTAAGTACAGGATATACTTATAAACAAATTATACCTTTGTTTGAATGGCCTCTCACCTACACACAGAGCAGTTCATCTGAGTAATGAGCATTTCAAAAGATGAAACATGTGCAAACTTCACATACTCCCTGGAAAGATGTGGGGGAAAAAAATTGCAAAATTCACTGTAAATATCTACAGAAAAAGAAGAGGCAGCCTCAATATCCTGAAAACTCTTGACCCCAACTCTTCTCCAAAGTGTTTCAATAGTGCAGAGGGAAAAATAAAACTAAATATTTCTGATAAACAGAACCCTACATATTAATGATGATGGAATCTATGTTACAACATCTGCTCTAGATACAGCCAACATAAAACAGGGTATTGAAAAATCAAGAAAATCCTCAGCAATATTCAGTGTAGCAGCACAACAGAGCCAGAGTTAATCATTGCTGTACATGTAACTTTGTGCAAACTACCACAAAATTATTTCACTTCTTCATATACCTAAACTGTATAATTTATACTCAAACAAACAATATATAAATAGCACTTTCAAGACTATAATTTAAAATTCCAAAGTATCACTAAGAAGTAATTGCCTCTATCAGCTTCAGTAAATACTCCTTTATTAGATGGTTGAATATTTACTACTGATGGCCCATTCTGGGGCTTGCTAGAATCGTCACCAAAAAGATTTCTAAGGTGAAAGGAACAGTGCGTGTTTAAAAAAAACCCAACTTCTGTTTTCAGTACACTGATATTGATGAATTAATATTTTTCTCTCAATTTACACAATACTTCTGTATTACAAGATGCTCCTGGTCAAAATCCCTCTCACAGCACCTGTGACCATTCATTTCATCTCCCCAGAGACCTGTTACCTCCTTCCCAAGCCTTCCTTCCTGAGCTTTATTCCTTTGCAAATTTTGGAATTTAGCCTGAGGAGCTAGACAAATTTGGATGCTCTCACTCTTTTCTCAGTGGCTTTCTGCCTGTAAGGATGTGCTCCAGATAGAGGTTATTTTTAACCTCAATTAGTTTGCTGTATTAGCACAAACAAGGATGTGACATAAGGCTGAATAAGCAGACGAGTGCAGGGAAAATTCATAAACTACTATTGCTCAAAATAAATGAAGAAAACAGAAAAGTAGTGGGGGGGGAGTATGTATACACACATTTCATCCACTTATCCTGTCATTCTCCTGCAATACCTTTCTTTCTTCCCAGGGTAATTTTCTGGTCCAGTCCCTGGCTCAGGGATTAACAAAAGGATCATTAGGCTGCACAAGTGCAAGTGAACACAGAGCAGGATTTCTAATGCACTTTAAACATCAAAACAGGTTTTCATCCTTCACTGATACCTCTACCTCTTAACCAAGGGCTGTATTTATCTGTGTTGTCAAGTCATACTGTATCTATGGCCAGTGAGGAAATTCAATTCTCTTCCTAGAACACACATATATTCAGTTGCTTATGTTTTCTTTGCTTTTTTCCTTAATAGAAGTAGAGCCCATCAAATTTGCCAAACAGATCATTAGAATGAAATAACATACACAAAGTCATTGCAAAATATTTTTTCCTAGTTTCCCTTTCTTCCCACAGCAGCATTTATTCTGACACTGCCCTTCTGAACGATGGCAGATGTCAGGGGCCTTGCAAGTCAGCTTCCTAACGGAAGAGAAACCAGTGACGTCAAGTCCGGGTATAATTCAAGTGTAACTTGTTCTATTTATGCAGGGTCTCGGTTCTGGATTTGAAACAGAAATTACCAAATTGCCTCTGGGAGATCTTTTCCTTCAATAACAAGCCCAACAGCAGTGGGCAGTGCTCAAAGAGCAGTTCTGCCTCAAGAATTGAATTTAATCAGAGCCCTGGGTAGAGAGTGAGCTCTCCTGCTGCTCTCACAGTCTCTCTCCAAAAGCCTTGTCACTGTAGTGAGACTTGCACAGGCAAGGCTTCCAGCAGCACAGCACGTCTTCCCAGGACTGAACATATGCTCGTGGGCTGAGGAAAAATCCTCTTTGGAACTACCTGCTGTAACTACCATCTGTTGACACCTCCACACCCCTGCTCCTCACCACTGACAGAGACAGCCCCTACAGGTCAAGTCAGAGGCTTTGTTGTGCTAGACTTGATGCAAACACAACACACACACCACAGTCAGCCTCTCCAAACATTCCTCCATAGCACAGAAGCACCAGCAGTTACTCACCAACCACTTGCAGAGTAAGGGCACTTTTACAAGGTTTGCATGGACAAGCTCCTCAGATGTGCTTTTTCAAAGTGGGATTTCATGTTTCTAGATACCTAACACACAACATCCGTGCTAAAATTTCAGGTTTGTGTGAAGTAATAATTTCCCCCATTTATTACAAGGCTGTCTGAGGAGAGGGGACGTATTTATAGCCAAGATTACCAGGCAGTAGCTGAGCTGGAGCCTTGGCAGGCACCCACTGAAGATGACAGGGATCCACTGAGCTATGTTAACAAGGACAGGGCACGGGGGAAAAAGTGACCACAGAGGCAGAAATACAGCTGAGGAACAAAGTTAGATTTGCTAATCTGATTATGTAAAACAGCACATTATAATGGTCTCTATTAAAAACTTTAAAAAGCATAAAACTATTTCTTCATGATATGCCAATTCTAGTCAAATAACTCTTGATCAAGTCCAGAAGGGAAAATCCAAGACTTTTCCATCTCTCCACAACTTTATAAATTGGATTTCAGAATTAAAAGCAATTCTGTTTAGTGCCCTAAAATAATTTGTAGATGAAATTGGTCCCTGAAATGTGATCAGTGAATATATTCATGTTTTTAACTTTCCACATGTGTTAAACAATGTTTAACATCATGCAGTATTATGGAACTAGCAGAGAAAGAGGACAAACACTGGAAGGTAAAACAGCACGTTAACCTCTACAGCTTTAAAAACATTACCAAGAAAGAAGCAGGGAAAATTATCTTCCCAGACATTCCACTGACAATTAGAACTGTGCACTAGGAACAGCAATGCTACAGAGAGTCAAGAAAACACAGCATCTGATTTTCAAAATTCATTCATTTTCATGTTCACTTCCATAAGCATTTGCTATTAACTTGAGTGTTACATGAGTCTCCAGTTACCAGTGATCTCATATTTCAGTGGAAATACACAAATAACAAGGTCAAATAAGGAGATGGACTAGAATCATGAGCAGAATTCCTCATGAATAAGTGATCCCAAGGTTTGCAGTTTTCCTAGACACATCTACGTTAGAGTTCTCTTCATGGATAAAAATCCCATATCTACAGAAATACCAGGTTAAAGTAAAACATAGCAATTACATCTTAAAATGTTATTTGTCATACTTTGCTATAGAACACATGATCCCCACTATTGTTAAACGTATTAACTGGTATTCCCAGCAGGTTTAGATTCAAAGCATTCAAGCATGTAAAGCATGATGCATTGCCTTTTTACAGATTATTTAACAAAAATGTTTTAAGGGCCCTGAATAAAATATCCAAACTCAAATTTATATTCAGCATTTGACTTAGAACTATGAAAATCGAAATCACTACTGCTAAAATTTGGAACATTATAATAACAGCAATATGCTTAAACATTTCACTCAGTTTCTGTTTGAGATTCTTTCAAAGAAAACAACCATAGGTTGTACTGAACCAACCATATGACAGAATCAGGGCCAGATGGAGAACGAGACTGTGGCAGTGCACTCACAGATGGAGGAGACTGTAGATGATATAATAAAGATATTTTACACCTCTCTGTATTTTCAGTAAACAGTGAAATAAGATACCAAAAGGCTATCACTGTTGGTGGTAGAAGTGACAGTTCCTATTTGCAAAACCATGCTAAAATCTAAACTGGAACCACTACACATTAAAGCAGGTTTGATTTCTGAAATGCCCTCATTCCTGATTTCCAAGATATGAGTTTTAGTAACTACTGGATATAGTGGCTTAATCTAAACCGATACCAGATGAATTAGGGGCTGATTCCCAGAAATTCTCTAATCTGATTGCTCTCAAAGGCAGGAATATCAACAGTACTGCCCAAAAAGCCAGACATTCTCAAGAAGTTACATAAACAAAGAATTACTTCCTTAAATTAAGGGATCATGTGATCCCACATGAGATGAATCAAAACAGTAAGTTTATACAAATATGAATACTTAATAGTCTGACTATAACGAAGCATTAAATTCAAGAAATTGCCATTGGCATTGCTTCTAGGCACCTCAGCAACCTTTGGATTATGCAGTATCTTTGTTTTAAGGAAAAAAAAAAATCTATTTGGCCTCGTAACTAAAAATACAAAATGCCGTGACTTCGAACTAAGACTGACTAAGCTTAATTAAGCAAGGAGTTGTAATCTATACAGGTTTAATATTGTGAATTTAAAATTGAAACAAGGTTTCTCAGGTTAATGACATGAATATATGATACAAATCAAGAGTGAAAATTCTGTGGCCCTCTTAATTTCTTCACTAAGAGAACAGAACCCTACCACCTGCTCATATCTTTATCACAGAACAGTACCTGCTGCAACAGTACCAGCTTTTATTCTTCACCTTCCTCTAGAAGGGAATTGCTATTTGCTGCAGTGTCTCTTGGCCAGCTTTTGCCTTAGCCCTGCTGCATTATTTAGTATTTAGTCTAATCCCCACCCCCATCCTTGATTGCATTGTCCTTTATCCATCGGGGATGAATGTCAGATTTTAAATATTTACAGATGTTTACACCAAGTGTCCAACTCTATTCAAAGAGCAGAGAAAAATGAATCCTATCAACTCTGAACAGCACTGCATTACGTGAGCGATCTCATCTACTGAGCAAAACTCTGTTGACTATAATGCAAGAAACAAACTGTAGCATCTCAGGTGGCTTCCAACAGGATATGAGCTACATGAAAAGCACAAAGGAGCCTAAAGATACTTGTTCCTCCTCACACAACTGTCAAACACCCTTCTCCTTCCCCATAAAATCTGACAATAGTCAATTGGTATGTACTCCTACTCTTGTGAAATATGTAATCTTAATAACATTCTTCATTAATACAAGTTTTCATGTGGAAGAGCATCTCTGGATGGCAACAATGCTCATGGTACATCATGACTTCAGTTTGGTATGAGTTTTGATGAAACCTTAGCCCCAACTTTGGCTTGTGCCTACATGACCAAGCAGAGAAGACTGATAGCAGCAGATTTGTAGAGCAAACCCAAAGCCACTAAGGTCTCAACATCCACCAAATACATACTTCCTAGGACTTTATTTTGTAGTTTTACTGGTTTTGACTGGGATACAGTTACCTTTCTCCCCAGTGGCTGGTGTGAGGCTGTGCTTTGGATTTGTGCTGAGCACAGGGCTGATAACACAGAGATGTTTTTGTTACTGCTCAGCAGGGCTCACACAGAGGCCTTTCCTGCTATCCCAGGGCCACACTGGTTAAAGCTGAGGGTGCCTGGGAGGCTGTGAGGAGACACAGCCAGGACAGGTGACCCCACTGACCACAGGGATGTTCCACACATGTAATATCATGCCCAGGATATAAAGTGGGGGGAAGAAGGAAGGAAGGGGTGGACATTCGGAGCAATGTCATTTGTCTTCCCAAGCCACCACTGGAGATGACAGGGCCCTGCCCACCCCTGAGGAGCAGTGAATTAATTCCTTGTTTTGCTTTGCTTGCATGCACAGCTTGGCCATTCCCATTCCTTTATCTGAATTTTCTGACTCTTACTCTTCAGGTCTCTCTCCCAGTCCCACTGGTGTTTGAGGCTTAGCTGCTGGCTGGGGTTAAGCCACAACAGTAATTTAGTCCCATGGGACATCATACAAAATTATGAATGTTTCCTGTTCTATTTCACGATGTACAGAAAAGAATTGTAGTTTGGGATGATCAGGAGATTAATTTTTAAAGTATAACCCATCAAAATTAAAACTCTACCACAGGCATACCCTTTGAATTATTATTCTGAAAAATCTAGGCTTCCCATTCTTGGCACTCTTAATATTTGCTTCCTGTAGAACTTCCATAATAATAAAATTTCAGATTGCCTTATTAAAACTTGTTGGCTAGCCAGAGGTCCTCAAGATCTGCTATAATAAATAAAGTGGAATATTTATTTCAATTGTTTCAGACATGTTTTTAAATCTCATTTGCTTTGTTTTAGGGAATGAAATATAAGCATGTCAAAAGCCACTCTGCATATTTTAGTGCAATTGAGTAGTGGCAGTTAATTTTTGGTTCATGTGTTCAGATGCTTGAAGTTCTCCAAAATTGCCCAGCTTTTCATGAGTTGAAATTGCAATCTAATATCCTGCAATTTTAATTAATTTATGGTGCAGAGTTACACAGAACCATCTTCAGTCAAGATCAGAAATAAAATAAACATTAAACAAATAACTGCAGTGACCCTACCACTGACAACTGCTATAATATCAAGGGGGTTTGTTAAATGAGATTAATAACTATCACTGCTAGTAGTAGATCCATCTTTCAGAAAGATCAATATTGCAAACTGGAAAATACCAACGTGAGGGGGAGGTGCAGAACATTGATAGACTTGTATTTCTCATTACATATTGAATAACCTATAACAGAACAAGCAATAGGAACTGCTGGATAAATGTCTTTGTTTTGTCCTTTAATTCTAGCCTTGAATAACATTGACTCATTTCCAAGCCTCCTTTCACTATTACTTGTTCCAGAGTTTCCTTCTCTACCAGGCACTCTCTTTTGATCTACCAATATCTCTTTTGATCAACTAGTGTAACAGGTTTTTTACACAATCACAAATTTTCAGTGTAACACAAATTAGTTTTTATTTTTTCTTATTCAAAAGACATAATCCCAGAAGACAGACATATACTCACTACTTTGACCACCAATAGAAATGGCAAGAATTAAGCTTTTAATTTGTCCTCTATAAAAATACTTGTCTTAGAAAGCAGTAACTAATTTTGGTAACAATAAACAGACTTACATAACGTACAATTTGGACCATTAAAGCAGTTAATAAAAGTTCACAAATATTCATGAACCAAGTGAAATATTGAAATCTTGATCAACTACTGTGCTGAAAAACCTACACACAGTGATTCTTAAAGCTAAACAGGTAATTTTCCCAATAAGTAACATTGACGCCTATATATTTTAGAGAGCCTCCATGGCCTTACAACATTCTGTAATCACATTTTCTGCAAGAGAATTTGACTGTTTATTCCTAGACATCATGAATTAATCAGCAGCTAATATTATGGAAAATTGTATGTCATCTAGTAAAGCTTCACAACAGAGAAGGAACCAGTTCTGAAAATAAAAGATAAATGTAATAAACATAATATTAAAATTTATTAGCAATTAGCAAATGAAAGCAACGGACCATTCAAAATTAGAGGTACTCCAAGTTCTCCAGCTGAAGTGATGGAGCTTAAATACAGGTAATAAAGGCTAAAAGCAAAACCATCCTAATTGCCATTTTACCTTATACACTTGTTTGTATTACTGTGGAATAATCAAATAGCAGTCTCTGAGCAGTCATGTTTCTATGTGACAAGTAAAGAGCTTACTCCCATGGTCAATTTATTCCCCTTGTATAAAACAGCAGCTGTCTCCCAAGACTGAACTCAGTGCAAAGCATTTGCAAGCACTTAGAAGTCGAAACTAATAACATCACATATATTTAATTGTTTAAGGGAACCAAATGTTTTTCTCATGTTGCTACCTGTCAAACGGATCAATTACCTCACCTAACGTGCCTTGTCAAACTGAAAACTGATCTTGCATCTTTCCAGGTCACACATCCATTTATTTATGTCATATAATGTTCCATACTTAGAATGATTTATAGGTAACAAGAAGGAAGATGCACTGTGTTTTGCCAGACTAAAAGAGGAGTTCAGAAAGCAGCGGTTCCTGAGCATTTTCCCATCCCTTTTATTGACACACAGCAAATGAACTTCATCAAGACTTTAATGTAAAACTTCCAAATTAAACCAATCATTGAGTTCCATATACTTTGAGTTTCCAAGTGGAAACGTCAAGACAAAATGACCATCTTCTAAACATTAGCTTTGTGGGCCACATACTGTTGGTAGAAAAACTATTTATTATGGTACCATTCCCTCCTAGTGTGAGGTGATTAACTGCAGATCAAATGTATTAACCATGCACCAGGAGTTAGCAACAATATTTGTTTTATAATGCCACTCTGTTGATAGAACAACTTTTCCTGTTACACTAAAAATTCCAATACTGCAATTAATGAGCCTAGGTATAAAGTAAATAAACCCTTTTACTATAATAGGAGGGAAAGTATTTACATGCGGATGAGGTACAATAAAGCAACCTGTTCATAGGCTTTTGTGCAATTTCTCCATGCAATTACTTCAGCCTGAGAACTACAATGTAAAACCCTCAAATTAAACACAATTAGTTTTGTGGATTAACTTCACTCCAATGACACTTTCATACTCCCAGAAGACTACAGTCCCCTCTCCTACTAATATTCACGTATTTTTATAAATCCTTTGAACTAGATCATTCTGTCTTCTTCTCCCATGCTACACACATTTATTCCTGACACCAGAATCTCTCTATTTCTGTTTGAATTCTGGGACTCATCTGAGCAGCATTGTTGCAATAAACCCATTACAACTGGGTGCATGTAGGGAAGGACAATGAGTAAATCAGTTCAGGGCCAGACACTGTATGCATGTGAGGAGCTCAGCTGCTGCTAGGATACATATCCCACAGACAGATGAGAACTCCAAGTATTCAAGTCCCCTACCTCATCCAGTGCATAATCTCCTCACCAGTATGGTCACACAAAGAGAGGGTTATTATAAAACCACTACCATATGCTTCTGTTTCAGGATGAAAAACACTCTAGGGCATGTCTGAAAGCAGATGGACCTCTGCAGAGATCATCTAAACCATGGCACCCCAGGGATGGCACCGCACCACAAGACTTTGTCTGCTTGAAAACGTACGGGGCAAAGCAAAAAGAGATCTGACAAAGCACTCACCACAGCAGATCAGGCTATAGACAAATAACATTCCATCATACAAATAGGAAAGTGGTCACTTATATATGTGATAAACTCTCTGGTGGATTTCAGATCTGGTGCTATAATAGTTCATTCCATGAAGCCATCAGATTACTGTGCAACGGCAGTCAAAACAGAGTAAATTGAATCTTAGACAGTGTTAAGAAAGAAACAAAGACCAAAACACCATTATGCACTTCATGGCAGACTCATCTTAAACACCATCAACTTTGGGCCTTCCTGCCCTCAAAAAGTATAGAATAGAAGAACATAAAGTACAGAACAGGCTGACAAAAATGAGCAAAGATACTAAGTAGTTTTGTATTAGACTCAAAGGCTCCTCAGCCAAGATTAAGGAAGAATTTTGATAGAAGTCTATAAAAATCAAGGGCATTATGGATAAAAAAGCATACCAAATGGCAGGTAGATGGCAGGTTACAAACACAAAAAATGTGGTCCTTCACAATATTTAGGAGTTACACTTAGGATTTAAGGAAAATTGACGCCTTCTTCATTTATAGGAATTCCTTTATATTGAGTAAACCTCAGAGAAAGCCAAATCAACTAAAGCATGAGTGAGTTCACCAGGGAATCATAAATCAGTAAAATGAGGATCCCTTTAAAAATAGGTCAGGATACATTGCAATATTAATCCTTCTCTAAGTACAGATTGCTTTATCTACATTCCGTTTTCTTACATTGCAAAGGCTTTCAAGCACCATATTAGTGTTGAAGCAGCTCAAACAGCACAGAACTCTTGTTCAGCACTGGAAGGTTTTCTCATATTTTCCTAAACAATGGGAAAGGAGATGTATACACACACTAAAGCACGTTGAAGCAGAGTAAATGGGTCACACAGTGTTTTTAAAAGTCTGTTACTGTGAAAATACATGCCCACTAATGGGATGTAAAACCAGGTTCTCAGTAAGTAGGTCATGCAGCATTTTTATAGACTATTAGAACATACACATGCATACTAATGGAATACAAAACTGGATTCTGTAAAAGTAAGAAGATTAGAGAGACCAAAAAAATCCTGTAACATGGATGGGTCTGAGGAGGTTGCTCTATTAGACAGCTGTATATATTTGTCAGGGATAATCTGTTTCCTGAAATATTTCTGTCTCTTTTCTTCAAGTTGTTTGGAACAGCCTCTAGGGGAATTGTGCTTCTCTGTTAGCTCACAGCAATAAAAATACAGCTCACTTCTAAAACTGGATGTTAAAAAGTAATTCTGCCTCTAGAGAGCACTACTTTGAGCAGTGCAAAGTCTGAGGAAAAGAAACTACAAGATGACAGAAATTAAACCAAGCGTAGTTATGTTTAAAGCTATCATTCATTCTCCCATAATTTTGTTGACAGACTAACCTTACACACAAAATAAAAAACATGTTGAACTGGCATAACGTGTAACTATAATATAACTACATCAGCATAATATAAAGGATGTAAAGCAATGTGACTAAATATAAACACCAACTTCTTTTATTTAGGAATACAAAATATTTATTCTTACTGCTCATTTATTTGAGACCTACCAGACAAGTTCATCATTTCTACTCCTAATAGTGATTTGTCACAACAAAATCAAGATAGTAGAAGCAAAATATTTCTGACAAGTGAAAATACAGCATCAATTTAAGCAGCACGTTATACATCTCAAAAGTGAAAATGCATTGATCTGACTAGTTATAACTTTATGTACAGATAAAGTCTGCACTGGGCTTTAACTACTCCAGAACCCATACACATTCACAGTTTAAGTGTGTATTCAACTGTTGAGTATCTTGGCCTTCCAGAAGGAATTAATTTTTTGTGAAAATAAGCTTGCCCTGAAAGCAAGAATTCATACAGCACATTCTTCATCCTTCAGCAAGGGGGGCTTGCTAAGGCCCCCCACTGCTCCCTCATTTGAGAAGCACAGACTCCTTTAAGACTGACATCACATTTCAACCTGTCATGCATGTGATGTTAATGCCTGCAAGACAATACATAGGTATCTTGCCAGACTGTTACCAGCCTCACTACTGATTTGAATTGTGCACCACACACACGCACCCTGCACAGACTCAAGTGTTTGCCTCTAACTCAGCCCAGGCAGGACCTTCAGTACTGTCAGAGCTCAGTGCAAACAGATTGTTCAGAGTTGCCACTTACAAAATCAAAAAAGCAACCAAGTAAGAGCAGCTTAAGTTCCCATCATTACTGTTCTGGGGTTTGGCCGTTTTTCTTGGTTTAGTCTCTCAACCCAACAGTCTGACATTACCCCTAACCAAAGAGCACAGCCAATGCAATCGGAACCTAGGAGAGAAACTGCTATTCCAGTTACAAATCAGAGTGATGTCAATAAGGGGGAGCATCTTAGAAGCAGCAGCAGTAGAGGATAATTAACACTTTTCAGTCCCAGAAGCCACTGCAGATTTCCAGGGACAAAAATAACTTTTTAAAAATTAAAGGTCAGTTAAAAGCTGTGGGGTGATAATTCAAATCACAAGCACAGAAGGCAGATTCTGTACCAACAGATCATAACCTTCATTCATTCATTATCCTTCCACTTCTTCCCTTGGCTGATGGAAACTCTAGCTAGGATGCAGCACAAAGCTGGCATGAACCCAGCACAGACTGGAATAAAGAAATCCAATTACGACTCTCCCAGAAAGAATTCAGATGAGACAGATTGAGAGGATCAAATCTAAGTTGTGCATCTTTTAGAGAAGTTGTAAAGTGGTGATATGTGCAATTTATTTTATTAATATTTAATTTCTACTGATAAACATAGCCATTAGACTGAGAAGTGACAGCTTTAGTTTTCCATTGAAATTAATAAATTAGCACACTGCCCAAACTTACGCTGGCAGTTACATTTTTACAGTTAGCTGTTTCAGTTTACAAAGTTACTTCTCATCTTGTTTAAGTCATAATTCCACATTTTCAAATATTTGCAATAAATTTCAAGATAATCCTTGATTCAATGAACAGGTACCAAAACAAATTTGATATCAGAGTAATATTTCGTAAATGCTTGTCCCAGCTTAAGTGCAACGGTTAAACATTCTAATGAACTGAAGATTTATTACTATCTTTGCCAAATTTATTTCTAGATCAAAACTTAGACTAAAAAAGTTACTCTGATGAGTCTGGGGAGACTTCTGTTCCTGCTATCCCCCAGTTCACAAGGGCTTATGGTATTTTATGTCACAAACTAGGAGACAAGCTGGAGAATGTAGCTCTCTAAATAATTCCATCAGTAAATTACTGAACTCAATTCCCTCAATAGGCTTGATTTGCACAGAAACATAAAGCTTTTGCTGGGGATGGGATAGATTTTGTTTTGTGCCACCCTCTCCCGCTCTCTGAGGACAAGGGGTTCACTCTCACCAGAGGATGACTCCTACCAAAATCCCATTTCCTTTGTCTCCTAAAACTCTCCTCTCCTACATGGGAAATAGGAGTGAGGAAATCCTCCCTGGCTTAGCAGAGCCCATGAGGCACAGACTGGGCAGCTGCCTCTTCCTCACTGCCACCTCCCTCAGCTGCTCACCATCCCCCCACAGGCAGCTCACCCCAAAATTGTTTTTCCCCTTCCAGGGCACATCCCAGTTCCACTGAACACATCCCTGGTTTTAGAGGACACCCCAAACCAAACCAAGTTTGGCAGTGGGCCTGCGAACACCTTCTCCTACAGCAAGTCTGTCTTCCTGTTCTGATTTATAGTTTTTCCCTTGCCACATGAAAATCAGAATTTCTAATTAGCATCATCATGAGGCTGTGCTTTTTTTAAGTCTGGAGACAAGAACAAAGAAAGATAACACACTGAAATTGTACAAGCTCAGTATGTGAAGACAAGCAGAAATCACCAAAAACAAAACAACCCTTAGATAAAATAGAAAAATTTATATGAAGAATATATATGTATACTATCAAATCTCATCTTGTGATGTAATTTGCAAGAATATATTCTATACCTAACATTCTACAATTAGAAAACATAGATTTTGAAAACAAGAGCTTTTTTTAGCACTTAGAAACTCAAAAATAAGTTTTAAAAACCCAATGGACCATTCAGGCACCTGTATGATAGTCACTATATGTAATTTCCTATAAATTAATTTTTTTCCACCAGCAAATACACCTTGAACAATCAAAGGCCCAGAGATGTTCAGGGAGCAACAGACAATAGAGTAAGAAAATTTATAGGCGACATTCAAAATGCAACTGGCATTGCCAGATTTTACTGCACCCAGGTCTAAGTAAATTTTCAGCTCTTCTCATCACCCATAGAGAAGAATTGTAATATGTTGCCTTGTAAAAGTAAGAAAAATGCATTCTGATCTGCATCTGGATGTACAGGAGTCGGTTTCATTTACTTCTTGTCAGCCTATGACCCTTAGCATTTCCCTGCAGGTTTGATTTCAATCGAATTCCAAAAGTAAACCACTTCATAAGGCTTCTTGACTTTCAAGAGCTATAAAAAAAATAACTCTTAGTGTTTGCAGAAACAGAACACTTTTATTTAATATGACCTTCTCATTTCTGATGCTTTCACCCTGAGCAGCTTGCCTTAGGAACCAAAGGATACAAACGTCCATTCAAATATCTCTTTTTATTTTATATTTTGGGTTTGGTCTGACACAAAGTTTTTGACATGCCAGGAAATACAAATTTTCATATTATTTCTAGCTCTAAAAAAATCCAGAAATAACAAGAGAAGAAAAAAAGATTCAGAATTCACTGTAAGCTCCCTGCATGGAATACTTCCACACTACAACTAAGGCAATAGTGCACAGCATGTCAGACAATGTTAATATTGTAGCAGCTGATCACAAATAAAATTAAGATGTTTTGAGACCATCACCAAAGGTTTTGCACAGTATTTTGCAGTAACACATGGGTTCCCATTCACTCTTGCAGAACTGTCTTCTGGTGTGAGTGGTGCTGTGAAAGAACAGGAAGTGTTCCAGATCCTGGATGTACTAATTTTTTTTCACGTTGAAGGATTGGAGAAAATGCTTCTAAGAAATAATTTTTATTGACATCCCACTAGGTGACCTTTTTGGAGTCATCTTAGCCACATTCTAGGAGTGTTCCTATAACATCTGAAGAATTTAAAGTAGATTGTTATAAAGGGCTTTGTTTTTCTCTCTGAATTGTAGGGTTTCTATCCAGCCTTACACATGCACTGCCTGAAGGTGACCCTGAGGCTCATTGGCAACAGATGAACAGCCCTTAATTCTCATGGGCGCATTTTAGAAAACAGCAGAAACACAGCATGTGTGGAAAACCTCTGTCAGACTCATTAAGCAATTACAATGATTTCTCAGGGGAATACAGCAACCACTCTTGTAGGAGCACCCTTAAAAACAAGAACAATTCTTACAGATGCACTGCATTGCTCTGAAATTCCACATTTCCTTGGTTGCCTCAAGGGAAGAGTTAATTTTCTACTATGCATTCACTTCTGATCAGGTTCTCTCAGTACCTAGTAGCATTTCCAAGATCTCACTGGGACTTACCCTCTGTCTCAAAGATTGTTTCATTAAAGACATTTTCATTTTAGTTTAATTTCGCCTTTTTTTGTCTGTCCTGCAAATCATCCTTTTTGGGCAAATACCTTTATTTAATCATATATAATGCTGAAAACCTTGCTAAGAGTAAGATACAAAGTAAACATAAAATTTAGGTCTGAAAGAAGAAAAAAAAAAAAATCAGCCTATACAAAAGCAAAGAGAAAAAAAGGAACCATTCTCACCTCACACATTTTTCCCAAATTTGCATTCCTTGAATAAATACCAACCAAATCTATAAGTAGTTCACACCAGCTTTGGGTACTGAATGGTGGAGGGGAGATAGGACCTGGATTTTTTTGAAGGAAGGAGCTGGGGTATTTGTTTACTTTTATTGCACACCACATGAGAATTACAAAGTCAATTTACAAGAAATACCCAGTTAGTCTGCTAACCTAAATTACTGATCTTGAGTTTTAGAAAAAACTGAATTCCAGAAAGTTCTGCTTTATCTGCAAAAATATTCATTTCAACATTAAATCTGTGAAGTTCTTAGTCAAGAACTACTACATTGCTCTTAAATTCAGAATGATTGGTTATAAGAATGTGAAATCATGCAAAGGACAGTTACTCTTTATAGAAAAATCTCACTGACCTCACTAATTCAACTAAAAAGAAATAGTCTCCTACTCATGTTATTTTAGACAAAGAAGTATATTCTACTCTGGTGCCCACCCATCTGGTTCCTCAGCAGGAAAATCCTTCCAAAGAGCCCAGTTCACAACAGCCATTCTGTCACAGGAAAATTCCACCCACATTTTGTGAGACAGGAAGATAACAAGTTTGGGATATGACAACTCAAACTCACTTTAGTAAGTGCAAATGCAGGGCACAAAACCCCTGCACAAAGCAGATTTCATGTGGTGTGCAGCATCCAAAGAACATTTGAATTTTACACAGAACACTGAGAAATGAATTTAAAAGAAAATATACAGACTGACTGCAGAGGAACTTGGTCATGATGGGAGTCTAACACAGAACTGCATCGCTTTTACTCAAATGAAGAATGAAAGTACTTTCAAACTAGTTTGCCTATAATAAAAAAGAATTATATGGAGAAGATTAGTAAGAATAATGGCTCTACTCTTCCAGTTTCTTTTAGCTGAAATGTTTACAAGTGTGCGTGATTAATGGCAATCTGTCTCCATCATCACCTCTCAGAAAAGAAGGCCAACGTGCAGCACTTCTACCAGCACATATTAGATTGCCAGAAGAAAACAGATAATCTAAAGCCAGCCTTATACCCTACAGAGCCAAAAGTGCCAAATACTAGAGAAACTGTCAGAGAGGTCTCAGAAGAAAAGCTGGCAGGCCAAGTGGAAAATACTAGCCAAAAGCAAAACACCTCAAGCAAAATGTGTCGAAACAAGGATTTCCCTCAATTTCTTATCAAGAATTGTGAGGAAGGCAGAGCAGGAAGAAGGAAGAAAGAAAACTTCTCTGAAATTAACAGGAAGTACACGAAAGTCTCAGTGTTGGCCAGATTGATCTTAGAGGTGTTTTAGTGTGTATGTCGAACTAATTTATTTTAGTAGGAATTTTTAAAAGGTCGATTATCTCAAAAATTTGCAAAAGATTTCCAGAAGCTCTTATTATCATGTTTCTCTCTCCATGGGCAACCTCAGGACATGGGGGTTTTTCCTGCTTTATTCACAATATGCCAGATTACCTGTTGTTCAATAAAGTGGTAATTTCCTCTGAAAGCACAGGCTTCATTTTAATATGATTACTATGAACAATAGATTAAGGTCAATCATGCAACATGCAGGGGGGTTTAAGCAAAGAATATAATACTGTGAGATATTCAGACAGGTGACATAGGGCTCCTCACATTCAATCACCCATACTCTAAACTTCAGTAAGATTGTAGTATAAACAATAAGGCCTTATAAGATGCAGTATAACAGCACAACTCTTGCTACTGTCAGAGACAATCCCAGGAAACTGAACTCAGACACATGCAGCACATTTCTGGAGAATCAGAATTATCTGACACAGCCCTTAGTCACTATTCTTTAAATCTAAATACAGTTAAGCATAAAGGTATTCAAAGTTTCTGAGTCTTTGGCAGCTCAAATTCTAGGTCTAAAATAGAATATGAAGAGAATAAGGAATGTAGTAGATATCCTTTATTTGTGTCCTTGAATCTAGATAAAGTGCAGAGATATCAGAAACAAAAATAAAATGAAAATTAATAATAATTTTCACTCTTTTCTCATCTGTAGGGTTTGCAACAGTAATATTTAAGATTCAAAGCATTTAAATATGAATGGTAAGGAAGTGGGATGTGCCAAGTAGAGCTTTTACTGTTATGCCTTAAGATCTGTTTAAAAATTAAGTTGCTGCTCCTGAATAGATTCCAGGGATGGGAGTCTCCAAGGATTTTTCTAGTCATAGCAAAAGGAAAACGTTGAAACAGTTTGTAGTGCTTCATAAACTCTCCAAGTATGTATGCATAAGCTGTTTCTGTTTTTCCCCAGATTCAGTGAAAGTCTTGAAAAGTATGTATCCAGAACCTGCTCCTCAGCTTTTTTGTTGTTTTCACCAGTTATCAGTGGAAACAGCTAAACCTTTTGTGTTATGTGTTACCCCCTGTAAATGCCCTGACACAGCTTCAAGAATTTTTTCTGCATCTAGCCTGTTTCTGTGGTACAGAGATCAGGAAGAGCTCACTCAGACTCATGGTCTGTTAGTAACAGTGTAGGGACACAACTACTCAGTCTCATTCTAATAACCTCATTGTGGCAACTGAATTATAATCACTGTATTCTGGACCATTTACATCCCTTTTCTCTTGGATGTCTTAGATGAATTTCTTTCCTGAGAAGCATGCAACTTTTAGCAACAAAAACGTAATATAAACCCAGTCTTTGTGTATGTTTTAGTTTAAGGAGAAAGTAAGCGTGTTAGCTGTACAGTAAGATTGTACTGGAGAGTGATATGTTCCTACTTTACACTTAGCCTTGTCTTAAAAAAATCAATCAAAAGAACAACTTTAAGTGAGTTATTCAATTTTTTTAAGTAACTTAAAGAATGTTAACCCTCAATACAAAAGTTAAAAAAAAAAAAAAAAAAATCAATACTTTGGTCTGACCATTCCCACAGCTTAGAAACTAACTATGTATCAGTTAACATTTATACAAAAACAAGAAAGAATAGGCACACACACCCAGCATAAATAACATAAAAACGCAAAAAACAAAGGGACAAAAGAATTGTTAAGAGAATAGTTCACTGTAGATAGGTTCTCCATAAGCTGTAAGGTACCCTCATTTCCACCCTTTTTAGCTCAATTCCTTCCCTCAACTTCTACTTAATATAGTCCTTCAGCTGGGCTAATGTGATGAGATTCTGCTGGGATGCAGTTAGAAAGTCCCAGGGACATCCAATTGACAATAACAAGCATCAGCAGGAGCTGAGAACAGGTTTAGTTGTACCACCTGCTGCTTGGTCTTTCAGACCCCTTCGTCATTGGACCCTCCTCCTTGGTTTCTCACCTTATACACACACACCTTAAAAATGTGGCTTGTCTATATTCCACTTTGTCTCACCCTAGAGAGTTACAATTAATTTCAAATTCATCTTCACCTTTCCTGTGAAAAGGTGGAGTCCTCATGTAAAAGGACACTTTTACATAAAAACAAGATTTTGCCCTAGATGATACTTTAATTAATTGTTTTAGGAGTCAGTGAATTTACTCATCTTCTTACTCATGAAGATTCCTGCATCCGTCCTTGTTATGAATTTGGATGATTTTTTATTATGTTATGTATATGCTAATAGAATAAGTGAATTCATACAAGTGGTTATTAAAGCCAGTCAGAAAACATTATTTAGAGTGTCTTCCTTGATTAACTGCACACACAGTGCTCTCTCCTCTAGGGCAGAGACCACTGTGGCTCGAAGACTTCACAAAAATTATATACAGAATACCAGAACATGATATACTCAGCCAAATTTCTATAAACTCAATCTTTCCTCAGAGAATTAGGACACTCTATCAAGACTCTAGGACAAAATCATTCCTCTCTGAAAATTGATTAATAGTAAAAGTAAAAATTCATGCTTCACAACAAAATCTTTGCAATTTTGGAAATGTTTCAAGTACTGTTCTATATAATCATTTTATCAATTATTGTTATTTAAAACATATATATTCCTCTGGAATCTTTTTCTACAGTTATTACTTGCAGACTATAACCAAAACATGCTGTTATAAATAATGAAGTTTATATTTTACTTCTTTCCAGACAGGGAATTCTAGGAGATGAATTATTTATGGATTATTTTAGATTCAGAACAACTCTATGGTTTCTCTTTATGCAGCTCCAAATACACCAGCCAGAGATTAACAGAAATGAGATGGATCTAGTCAAGTCAGTACAAGCACTAATTCCACTGATCATGATGTGGAATATAAGATGTTCTTTTTACTTGCTACGGAAAACAAGTTGTGCTGATAATGTAGTAGAAGCTTCCCATGCCGTTTGCGGAAAAGAAATTCACATAACTTAAAGCTAATTTTAAAATACTGGATTAGTTCTCCTGCTCAGGGAAACCCTTAAAATTCTGCTGATTTGGCATAAAGGTGCATCTATTGCTCTTGACACTCCTTGAAGTAATGAGAACAGAATCCCAAATAATCCAGATATTTCTGCCAGCAATAACCACTTTTCTAGTAGAAAAAAAATTCTCTGTATTACAAGTAACATGTCAATTAACAAAAAGTGGTCTGACAGCAGCCTTAGCAATACTGCTCCAGATGAATGCTGATTTCCAGCTTACAGCTATTTAACTATTACTCAAAATCTGTCCTGCTCTGCAGGTGGGTGATTGGTTTTCCTAAAAACACTATTTTTCATGACTTGAAACACCGTAGGGGGACAGGAATCATGGTTCAAAAATCCAGAGATTTTTTTAATTATAGCAAAATATTGACATTACATATCAACCTAGCCTCTAGTGAGCATTCATTCTACCATATTAAAATTTTCCTGTTGAACATATCAGCCAGAACCTGCCTTCAGAACACTGGATTAGGCTAGCAGTGCACTATGAATACTTTTCTAGAAAAACTTAATCTCTTCAATTTCCATTACTTTAAAATGAAGAAATAAAACTTGAAATTTATCTATTTTTGCACTATTTAATGGTACTATGAATGATTTCCTGGTAACTCATTGCAGTTTATGAGCTGTTTGAGGAGAGATCACTCTTTGTGCTTGTGATTTGCTGCTCGGTCATATAAATGGCAATATCTGAATTCCAATTGAATAAAGTTGGCTTAAAGCTGGGAACATAACTCTAGACAACAAAAATGTGAAGATAATATTTATTTAATATTTAAAAATCATTTTCTCTCTCCTCATATACCTAGCTCTGCATGTTGATCTAATAAATAAGTACTATTATTTAAATAGTACTATTTAAATATTTAAATAAGTACTATTATTTATACTAACAAAAAGACATTACTTTCATTAAACGAATTACAACACAAATATAGAGGAAATACACAGGGCAGTACAGGAAAGGAAGGAGTTCCCATTGTAGAAGGGTGTGCTTGAAGGGTACTTTATAAACCCAGAAACACTGAGTTTTCCTGGAGAAAACTTGCAGCAAGATAATGTTGCAGCTGTTGAATTTGCTTTATCTTACTGAAAATATAAGAGTTTTCTCTGCTGGCAATGGGGAAAGTAGAGGACAGTAGAACAAAGGATCCACATACAGCAGAGTCCTCTGGACATGTCTGTTCAGAACCTCAAAACAATAAATCTTCATTCAAATTCAAACCCTCACTCTGCAGTACAAATGCCCTCAGGAGAGCTGTAAAGCATTTTCTGCAGCCATTCCCATTAGCTGAGAAAACTCCCCTCAAATCCTCCTACAGGAACATCCTCAGTGAGAGAAGTAAAACAAATAACAAATAAACAGCAATGATGTTATTTGGGTGAAAAGCTCATACATTGATAACATCATTATGACAAAGTATTTGGTTTGTATGTTTAAAAGTGACACAGAATTTTTTCCTCTTCCCTGAGGAGCAGACACACATAAACCTTGGGGTCAAATAGAATACAAACCCACCTGAACATCCCTCTTTTCTCCAAGTAAGGCAAGTTCTGACAGAAGTGAACCAGACTTGAAGACAGCCATGGAGGCAACTACATAGGATCAGAGACAAGTTCAGCAAACTGTAAAGCCAGGTTAGCTGGACAGTCTGAATTAACCCCCTTGAAAAGAGCTTCTGCTTCAAACTACTACTGAAATAACCCAGATATCTCCATGTGGATATTTCCCCCCACTGTTAAGAAATTTTGCCCTCAGAGCAAAAGTTGCTGTTTTCTGGAATGGGCTCATGGCTGAACATCTGCAGAGCCTGTCCTGTTCACACTGAAGGTGTTCATGCTTTTGCAGAGAATACAGTTCTTGGAAAACATTTGTCTTAACATCTCACAGGCAGAATGAGCACAATCTCACAGGATGAACCTATCTTTTTGGGAGTTAATATTCAGAGATACAGGAAAATTCTATCACATTGCTGTAGCGTTCACAACATTAACTGTAAGCAAAACAATAGAATCCAAATATTGTTGTGACCAATCATCCTCTTTGACCTTTACACCAAAGTTGGCTTTTGACAACTGATCATGAAGCTTACATTTTTCTAACAGTATAAAAAAATCTACCAGAAGTTGCCTACAGCAGAATTGGGAGCTTCCCTAGACAAACAATAAAGACACTGTGGAGTCAGCTACAATGCCACTGCTGCTCATGCAGCCTAGAAAAGCCATAGAAAAGAATATGCAGAATTTGAGACAAGTACAATTATTCTAGAAGTTAGTAAGAACAGTGACTCTGAGGTGCTCAGGGCCTTGCAGGGCACCTGCGGAAATTTTCACCTGCAGCAAGCTCCAAAAGAATGCTGATAAGGTTTTAAACTCCAAGGAGACAATTTTCATTGGAATTAAACTAAAAGAGCTGCCATCTTAAACAGAAAAGGCAAAAACTGGAAAAATAGAACACAATAAAAATGAAGTATACACAATCCTTCCCAGCCTGCTGTCCATATTGGCACATCTTTCATTCTAGAATTGATTTTCCCTATCTTATACATTTTCTGAGCTGCAAAAAAGTCTACCCAGCCTCAGGGTTGGTCCTTCAGACCTCTCTAAGGCCAAGTTAGCTGCTCCCAATTTGGGCCTTCTCACTTGTTACCACTACAGTCTTCATAACCTCCTCTCCAGGCAGGCTCCATTCCATCCAATTTTCTTAGCAAAACTTGATTTCATTGCAAGCAGAAAAAAATTAAAAATCAAATAATCAAATACTGCCTATAAGAGACAGAAACCAAGAAAGGAAAAGATGAAAGGGAAGTAACCACTTTGTGAGTTTTTATTTATTTTCACAAATTCAGAATAAACTGCTTTGCCTTCAAAACACTGCATAATTCAAGCACGCATTCCCATATGAGAATTCTTAGTTGGTAGGGAGAGTAAAAAATCATGCTTTTCAAAGAGAAGGTACATCACCCTGGTTTCTAGAAGTGTTCCAGGGAAGAATAAACTATTTTATTTTAAAGTCCTAGTAGTGCTTTTTTTAAAGAAAAAGTATTTCAAGTATTATTTTTTAGAGAAAATACCTCTCTACTATCTCCTCCTTTCTAAAAGGGTCATTTAAATATTAGTTAACACTAAAGCATCTAAATACTAGTAAAGGATAGAGAAAAATCACTGAAGTAGCTCACCTGATGGCATCTCAAAGGAAAACGTACTAGACAAGGAATATAGTTAATGAAAAAAATCCATTTTCTTTTTTACATTCCTGCAACTCCATTCTAAAAGGAAGAGAGAGTAAACGGGGAAAACAAAAAGGCAAGACAAAACTAAAATGGCTTTTGCACCATCCTAAAAGTAAAATAAATGAGTACATACTCTGAAATAAATGTAAATGTGCAAAGCTGCAGAAAATGGTTCACTAGAGTTTGTGATTTCTGCTACAGCTTTATAAAACAATAAATATGTCCAGCAAGATACTGAAAACTTTTTGGATCAAACTGCAAGTGTAGAGAAAATCACCAGAATGTTTCTCATGTGCAGCCCTGTGCTCTGACTCAGAGGCTCACATCCCCTGTCACCCCCACCACGAGAAGTGCCACTGCCCAAGAACTGTAAAATCTCTTCCGACACCAGTTACAACAATTTGAGAGCTGGCAATTTAAATCTGGCACATAATATCTTCTGTCAAAATAATTACAGCCTTTTGGGACAGGTTTTCCTGTGCTGTCCGGATTTCTTTGTGCAAGGTTGTCCCCTTGTCATTTGCAACCACATCCATAACATTTTAATGGCAATTGCTGGACCTTCCACGCTGCTACTGAGCTGTCTCAAATAATTTTGACATATTTTATTCCCAAGACTAAGCCTAATGAACAGTTTGGGCTGACAAACCATACCAAACAGCCATATCTGTATTTATCAAAAGCAGCTCAATCTTAACTATTAAAGCCACTAAAATATTTCAAATTCAGAAGCCTATTATGTAAGTTTCAGGACTCCAACTATAGCTCCGAACAGAAATATTACAATTTAAAAAAAACCCCACACAACCATAAACAGGTATCCTCTGGCAGAGAATTTGTGAGTACTTTCTCTTCCTGCTACATCTTTGAGTTTCAGACTAAAAATTCGGTACAATAATGCATAATGAGAACAGACATCAGTTTTTGCTTGCATTTATAGATCACCTGAACACTACTAAATAAGGATAGAGAAAAATCACTAAAGTAGCTCACCCGGTGACATCTCAATCAATTAAAATCTATCTAGTAAGGAATACATGCAATGAGAAAAAAAAATCAGTTTTCCTTTTTACTGTACTTCAGACTACAAATATGGTATAACTGCATTCCAATTGAATTACAAGATACTAGGAGCTGAGTCTTAGTGGTGGTCAGTAAACCTGACTTCAAAGGTTGGATAGATTTTTTCAAAAAACATATCTGATTTGGCATTAGTCTCTCTCAATTTTCCATTCAGGAAACCAGAAATTCTGAGAAAATATTGCCCTAAAAACACTAAAGTGCAGTATTCTGAAACAAAAGGTCCTGGGGTGATGTGATAGTGATGACAATTTCCTCATAGAGCCTGTGAAGCACAGCAGACCCCAAGAGCTGGCAGTTCTCCTGCACTGCTCCCTGGGCAAGGGCCAGGCATGACCCACGCTGAGCCCTGCAGCCACCAGGAGCTAGGGAGCTCAAACTCCAACCTCAGCACAAGCTCATTGGGAGGTAGAGCAGCATCCAGGACAGGCCTGGTCACTTCATGCCTTGAGGACTGAATTCAACATACTCAGGGTCCACACTCTGGGGCAAAGTTGTTCTGGGAAACCCTTACGAGCTGTGACCCATAGTTTCTATTGTGCATGAATGTAACTGGCCCAGTACTGTCACCCAGCAAAGGAAATTTCCTTATCTTATGGGGATTTTTCTTCAGAAGAAAATGTTCTACCAGCTCCTGTTGCCAATTACTTCCCAAGCAACAGGAAAATCCGCAGACAAACAGCTTTGTGAGTGCAGCAGCTGCAGCCCTTGGCCTTAATGCAGAGCCTGTCCCAGGCAGGCTCCATCCATTAGCTGTGTCTGGGTGCTGCACAAAGGCTGACACAGCTCAACACCACGCCCAGCCTGCCCCAGGCACATCATCGGGACATTTCCCTCAGCAGAGGATGTCTCTAATCAGATTTTTGTCAGAAACCAGTGGTGCAGCAGGCATGGAAATCAATAACAGCTTCCTCTGTTGCCCACGTCTTTACTGTATTTGTATTTTAAATTAAACAGAGCTTTATCTAAGCTGCTGTCTATGACTGTGTTTTGGTATGGACCACATCACCGCATCATTTGAGGATCTTTCGTATTTCTGTGGGATGACATATATACTTCTACACCTTAAATTTTTTAGTTATAAAAAAAGGGGGAGGGGGGAAGGCAGGACATAAGAGTTCATAGTAATCAAACCATTAATTGCACTTTTTCTTGAATCAGTGAAGAACAAGTTGAACTTAATTATCCCTTTCCAAAGTGAGTCTTCAAATAATTTTAATTAATTAGGAATAGTTTACCAAGACCTTTGCTTAGCCTTCTGCTTCTTGGGGTCTGAACAGAGGAAGACAATTGGAACATCACCAGGAAGAATTACTGAGCCCACTCCTCTTGGCCATTACTCTGAGCTGGCAGAATAAAAAGGTTTTCTCTTCCTCTCCTCTCATTGCAATAGGGATCAATTTGCATTTAGTTCATAAGTCTGTGAAAGGCAGATTGCACAAGAGATTGCCTAAGAATAAAAGCTTCTAAAGCATTTTTAAATTTAAAACAACACAAAAAAATACGTATTTATCTTAAGCTCAAAGACATGTAATTTTGTTTCTCTTAATCACTCCCATGAAAACACTGCATTTTTTTTATTTCTCTGGTCTGTGACCATTTCCAGCTAGCAGATTTCAGTTAAAATGGAAAAGGAGTTTTTCCCCAGACTATTTTCTTAGAAACCACTGAAGTGTGTCTTCCACAGGAAAAGTTTCAAAGACCAGAACATTGACCCAAGAGACAGAGAGCAATACAAAGATTAATCTGAAGCACACACAGCTCCAGAAGATGTCTTTTTGGGCAAACATTTTAAAAATAACCAAGAATCAACCATTAGTAAGGAAGCATTTCTAAAAATTGACTATAACCTAGAAGGGGAACAGGTCTTCTGTATTAGATACACAGAATATTCCCAAAAACTGCACACTCTCTATGCTAGACAGCATCATGCTTATACACTAAACAAAATGAAAATAAAAAAGAAATTAACAGCAAGTCTCCCTGTACATTCCATTCATTTTACCTTCTTTGCATGCATATTTAAATATGAAAGCCAGTGGAATATCTGCAGCAAATAATCCATTATTGGTTTGAGGTCTTGTTCAGATTAACATCCACTGGCACAAGTTTTACATCTGCATTATAAAAATATTTTGAGTTCTCAACCCTTCATACATACACCAAGAATAATGACAGCAATTTGCAATATCTAACACATACAAATACATTCAATTTATTCTACATTTTCTTTGCAATGCATACTCCAATATAATACTTTCAACATCTTAATAAACTAACACTGGTGGCCATAGAAAGCTGGAATAAAGCAATAAATGCTCTATAGACTCTCACCAAAAAGATACAGATCATCAACATTTATGATACAGGTACACAGTAGGGTAGAGTACTGAAAGTTTAAATATCTGAGGAAATTAAACTGAGATAGAGAGGTAGGGTTTAGATAAGAAAATATTCAGGTGAAAGAATAATGAGAATTTTTGAGGGGTTTTTGTTTTGTTTTTTTTTTTTATAATAAAGCCTCTTGGACAATGAGATCATATCACCATCATTCCTATTTGAACACTGACACATTGAATACTTCTCACTGCAATGCATTAAAAATGTCTGATTGGGAACATTTCAGTGCCAGGGGAGAAGAGATGAGAATTTTCCAGCTTGAATCTGTACTTTCAAAATGATGGGCGCGTTCTTAGTTTAATGTTGAAGGCTAGAATTGCTCTAAATTCCTCTTCAATTTTCTATATGTGAAGTATTTAGGTGGATCAGCTGAGAAAATACTGTTCTTGCTTTATGAAACTCTGAGCTCTGTATGTACCCTCCCCTGGCAGGATTACAGAGGATTTAACCACCACACATGTGCCCAGTGCTTTTTAAAGTTTAAATATCATTTTTCAATTTGGGGCCTCAGTATAGCAGTTATACACATTTGCAAAACTTTACACACAATTTTCTTAGTGAAACTTGATACCTGTGTCCCTGTCTTACTGGGATGTGTAGCATAATTAGCAATATATCTATTCCCCATTTGATTGATGAAGAAAGATCTAAACTTTTCACAACCATGAGATTAAAAAGGTCTTCATGTCCTTCAATTTTATATTGTGTCATAAAGCTACAGTGCATTTTCTGATATATGAAGTAGATATAAACTAGTCATGCAGTCTCCCATGACACTCATTACAGAGCTATAAACACCATTCCCTTTCATTCACAGAACTTGAATAAAAGCATAAAGTTTCTACAGAAAATACATTTATTTTAACATCTCATGCTTAACATTATAGAGTTATATCTGAGCAACTACTAAGTATTTCAAGTAAATCCTAAAAAAGTCTGAAATGCTTTCCAAAAGAAGAAACATTTAGTAAGTAAGATTTTATTAAATCTCAGTGTCTTATTTATTGCAGAACAGATTGTAAAATTATTAGACTGCAGCTGGCATATTCTTAAAAGTGTGATATCCAGAAGAAAAGTACTTATTTTTGTCTTTTTCAGTCACTGGCACAGTAAAATAATTTGAGTAATTTAAAAAGCGATTTTTTAAAAGCACCCTAAGCATATTTGAGTCTTTGCATAAAAGAAATATATCTAAATATTTTTAAATAAAACCCAAAGAATATTAGGTAATATTGGTAGAATTTTGAACAACTATTTCATCTAGCAGCTCAGACATCCAAACAGTTGTAGACTTGATGCCATATGACACATCTGCCACTAAAAGTCGATGTCCAGATTGATTTGTGTCTGGTCATTGTTTATTAGACATAATTACTATTGATACTTGATCATTTGTATAGACAAAATCTGGTTGGAAAGATGGTGTTTCAAATGCCTGACATCTACCATTAAATAAATAGAATACTGACGCAAGAAAAATTATTTTAAACCATACAGGTGTCAGTAACTCTATTGTTATCTTCATATGCAACTATCCTCAGAAAGTCATATCAAATTGAGTCTTTGCTTAAAGTCACTCACTTGCCCTGAGCTATACTGTCCAACACCTGAGTGCAGAATTAGACCCCAACAGAGTATTTTAGTCTTTTTCTGAAAGGACAAGTATCTGAAAGCAGAAGGCATAAAGCAAGAAGGAAAATAAAGTAATTTGACACTGTTTGGAGCTACCCAGGTGAAGTTCGAACCAAGAAGAATTTTAAGTGCATCTGTGTAGTAAATACAAGATTATTGAGCCTGATTTAGCACTATTACTCATATAGGAGAAAGTTACTCTGTATAAAACAGACTTAATGTATCTATGGATATCACAAATACTTCCCAATATGAAAAAGAGCCTCCCGACACACACCTTAATATTCTTTTCAAATAGTAGGTTTTTTCAAACAAACATAAAACCAATAATATTGTACTTAAAGGCCATGATTAAATTTTCAGCTCACAATCACTAGAGAAGTGCTAAATCTATAATAAAATACATCCATTTTGATCAGTACAAATTACTAACTACAAAAATAATGAGTCAGATTTTTAAGATGTAACCTTACACATTGCAGCACACTGGGTTTTAAAGCTGAGTTGCTTTAACACCATCACAGTTTCCATTATAATTAATATAAATCCCTCATATTATAAAAGCATATTTGCTTTAGAGCAGAATAAGTAATTAATAAACTTTTTCAACTAATTAAGACCTTCTCTCTAGGCAGATAGCAAAATACTGATTACATTTCAACTTAAAATATTAAAAACATTTTTCAATTAATTGAATGTGGATATTTTGAATGTTATCTGTTGTTCCTGGACAGAGAAAAATATAATCATCAAGGGGATCCATTACACAAACATTTAAGTCTATATATTGATAATATTCATGCATTTAAAAAATTAAGTAACTCAGATATGTATCTATTATATCATCCAACATTACAGTCATTTTTTCTGATGAAATTTGCTATTTTGCTACCGAATTTGAGCATGCATGCATTTGCAAAGTGAACATCAAAGAAGCATTAGCAAGGCTTAAGGGCAGTCACATCACAAGTGCAGTTATGTGCAGGTTCCTGCAGACGTGGAGTTCTTACCCTGTGCAGCTGGACCTGGTGGTGGAGAGCGTGTGGAGCTTCTCCTCTGTGTGCAGAGCAGAACCAGGCACTGTCCCAAACTGCCAAAGCCACTCCAACACATTTGTTCACTCATTGCAGTTAGTCACTTATAACTGATTGTTTTCACTTGTGCCTTGTTGTGTTTGCACCTGCAGTGGAGACACAGGTGAGACCTATTGAATGAAATGGAAGAGTGAAATCCTGACTGCACAAACGGATCTGAACTGCTGCTGGGACACAGGGCAGGTGCACACATCTCCAGTTTCATTGTAGCCCAAATTTTAATTGCTACATTATTACTTCAGCTGTGATCTAAATACCAGTTTTGCTATCATCCTGAATATGACTCTATCAGTAACCTTTCATTCACTACTAGAATATATCTTCATGTAAAAAACCACACATGTCAGATTAAAGTTCTTTATACAACAGCAGTTGACCTAAGTTAATTACTGCTATTTGAAACAAAAATCCACCTAGTGCAAGATAACCAAACAGAGATTTCTGGAAGCAGTCATATCATAAATGATACTCCAATCACAAAACCATACTGTTTTCCATTTCAGGTTTTATGTCATGGGATATAATTTGGGAGGATGTTTAAAATTTGGTAAGCTTCAGCTCTAACATAAATTCGCAAATAATAGATTGAGCATTTTGTCACTGTCTGCAGCTTCAGAGTTCTTCTAGCTCAGACAGGTGAACTGCCCTGAAATACAATCTTCCTCTGCCACACTGATGGATTTTCATCAGATTTCATCTCCAAGAGCATCTTTGTCATTTCCAGTTAAGTTTCAATTTCATTTCTCATCTTGACAGACTGTGGAAACAACCTTTGGGGGGAAGGAGTGGGGGGCTGGCATCATGAAAATCAAGCTAACAGTGCTTGGTTTGCCAGTTGGTGATTCTTCTGCTTTGTCTGTTGGTCTAAACAAACATATAGGTCTTCTCAAATACCAGTTTGAAATACAAGTTAGATCTCTTCAAAATTTTTGTGCTAAATCTATTCATACAGACAGTGAAGTTATTTTGTAATAGGAGAGTCAGAGAGACTTATCAACAGATTCACATCTTGTTTAGACAAATACATATAAAATAAATGGGCTTTAAAGGAAGCAGTGTGAATCTACATCCAAAAGGTACCCAGGCAACAGAAGTAAAACCTGAAATACTCAAAACCCTCAGGTACCTCCAGGGGTATCTGAAGTTCAACCATGGGTAACTTTTCAACGTGGAAATTCTGCATTACACAATTCTGCAGAATGTTCCCAGGCTGGGCAGAGTGGTGCAAACCCCTGCATGAGCCAATCTCAGCCATCCTCTGGAGTAATGGAATTGTGTCTCTCTTATTGTGCCAACCCACAGGCAATGCAGAGTTGTTTCAGGGCTGATAATTAGAAAATGTGTTCAGAAAAGTAATGTGCTGGTACCACTGTTATGACCCTTCTCTCTCAAAGAATAAAAAGTAACTCACCCCTGCCCCACTGGGTGTGGAATTGCTCCCTGGTCTCACAGATCAGGTAATCTTTCTTGCACCCTGACAAACATTCCTAAATTCCCTCTCCTCCTGCTGCCATCATGACACACACAAGGTTGCTGTCAGGCTACTGTACCCTCTACTCAGCTACAAATAATCTCTCCACTTTCAAACCTCAATCATATAACCCACTGGAGCTAGAGGTGCCTGTAATCAGCACTGGGAGCATACAGGGTTTATATTAGATAGCAGTGATGCTTAATACTGACTTCAGAAAAACACTGATACTCTCTATTCCAAGAGATTTAAGGGAATTGTCTATAATCAGTGTAGATCCTGAAATTATAAATTATACACTGTAAACTGTACACTGAGTAAACTACTCAGAAAACATATTTCCCAATTATTAAGCTTAATCCTCAGAAGACAAATGTGTTAATGTACCTGCTAAATAACTAATATGAATAAGCCATATGAAAGACATTGTAATGGACCAAATAAATAAAAGGCTAGTTATCCTGTTCTTCAATAAACCTGAAAAACACTCCCTATATCCCACTGAGTACATCACAAGGGATTTGACTTTGGAGACTCATTGAGAGAGGTAGGAAGTGAATTAAATGGACAATGTTATCCATCAGTGACAATAAAGCCTCATAAATATGTAAGCTCTTGAGTTTTCAGACTAGTAAAGTTCATAGTTCATTTTGCTTATTCATAGTCTGCAAGTTCCTAGTTGGGTACATTGTGTTTGTATGGAAATTAAAACTTTTAATTTGGCTTAAATTGCCATTTTCATTCAAAAATTATTTTCCCAAATAAAAACCAAACACAGTAAGCACTATGAGGTTTCAATTGTTACTTATTAATTGAGTCTGACTCTCCTAAGGTCTCAGTGGAGTACTTGAATTATTTGCATAATTAACTTTTGATATCCATATTGTTTAAAGATTTTCTATGCAACTTGAGCTCTATTAGAAAGTAAAACTTTAATTTATTTAATTTAATTTCATTTATTAGAAGTGTGGATAAAATAAAATAACCTAAAAAATTAAAGAAGACAATCCTATAAAATTACATCAGTTGAGGAGTTATGAGTCTGGCACAAAACAAAGTTAAGTACAGTCTCTAATTTGTGAATACAGAAGATGAATCTCAAAGCAAGGAAACCTTTCTTCTCCAAATCCAGAGCATGGGCAACTTGCATCTTTCGCAATTACGGAAAATCCTGTAAATCTGCTCGCTGACATCAAATTAAGATACCACCATCCCAATTTACACATCAGAAAAAGCAAAGTTCTGCATTATTAACACCTTGAAACACAAGTGCAAGCTAATGAAGTTTGCTCACTGAGTCAACGGCAGAGCTGCCTGGAGAGCCTGTGCACCACAACAGCCAAGGGGAGCCAGGCAGCCACAGAGCAGGGAATTCTGTGCTAGATATGTCTTATATAATCTGTTCTTTATAGTTCATTTCTCAGAAGAGAAACGAACTGGCCAGCAGGACATGAAGCTTGTCTGTATTCATAGAGATGTAATTATCATTTCCTTTTGCTCCTTCCCAGAATGTGTTTTAACCTGCAGCTCTTCCTTACAGACACAAACTCACACAAAACAACCTTACATAGAGAACAGACTCTGTTCAAGAACTATTTGAGCTGTACTTGTAGCCCTGAGACTTCAGGCAGGGGTTTCCATCTGTGTAGTTAATTCATAGCAAACACTACTTTTAATATGATAGGAACTGTATATGCTGCATAAGGTGAGCCACATAAGTCATATTCACAAGACCAAGTAGCAAATGGTAAAGCTTTGACTCCAAGCAAGGTATTTAGGAGGGAACAGAATACAAATTAAGTAGCTGATTAAACAAACACAAGGTAAATGCTAAATTTCATAAAGGACTTTACAAAACACTACATAAAAATTAGGGGGGGGGAAGCCATATAAAATATCGAGTTTGATGTATTTTTTCACTGTTTTTCTTTTTAATTAAAGCCAGTAAATATCTTGAGCCAAAACAAAATAATAGAACAAGTAAAACCTCTCCTAGTTGCACATAGAGATACTACTAGAGAAAAATATTCTCCAGCATAAAAGTAGATATTCTCCTTATGTAACATTAGTCCTACAGGCTTTAAAAACCCACTGCTGAAATCCCAAGAGTTTGTACTGAAGGAGGTGACTTATGACCCTTGCTTTCAGACATGCTTAAACATTGATCTAGTCAGCACAAACCTCACAGTGAAAAAAAAAGTTCTGGGTTTCAGTGAATGAAGCAGTTTGGTAAAGATTCATGAGCTTTAAATATAATGACCTAAAAATCGAAGTTGTATGAATGAGGATACACTCCCTTAACTATCCTTCATACACTGAATGATGCCATTTGCTAGTTATTTAGAGGTTTTAGGGTTTTAGTAGAAAAGAGCATTACTTCAAGAGGATGCACCTGTAGGAGCAGTGCCCTATAAACCAGCACAGGCAGCTGCATTTCCATCCTGGGATGGACTGCACTGAATTTGAGGGTTTCATTTAAGGGTCCAGTGCCTCTCTGGACCTTCAGAGTGGAAAATGGGTGTGGGTCAGTCAGTGACCTGCCCTGCCTTCCCTCCACAACCACCAGGTTTTTGTGCTGTACAACAGGCAAAACATGCAGTTCCCAATAGCAGAGAGTGTGAGTGCAATGAGACAGGTGATGCAATTTTGAATGATCCCATTTGTAAGTCCCATGCAGCTCCAGGGCTGGACTAACCCAGGAGCTGTCGTGAGCAGGGAAACCTCTGCATGCACAGTGTTTTGCAGGTGTTCAAGACACTGCCCTGATTTGAAGGACTTTCTTACGCAAACTATTCCCATTTGAAAATCTGAAAATTTTTTAGTGTTCCAATAGCAGCACTTCTATGGAAAAAAAAATAAGTTAAAAGGAAAACTTGGAATCCAAAACTATAAATTCAGTATTACTGCTTTTAGATACTACATGATTTCCACACTAATGCTGAAGATAAGAGTAGTTTGCTTTTATTCTTAGTGGCTCACAGACCTCGAGGCACACAGAGTGAAAGCCCATTTCTACCCTGCTTGTCACACATGATCAGTGCCCAGGTTGGGTTTCCAGCACCTTTCAGTTGTAATTTTCAGGCAAAATCTCAAGGCAATGAGGCTGCACAGATGAACTGCAAACTTTGCATCGAGACAGTGGAGTCAAGGGCCATAACTTGGACTTAAAGATCATCCAGAGTGATTTAATCCAGGAAATAAAACAGATTTTTAACCATCTGACTGGTTTGCCATTTTGTAAAATTATTACTTTTGCCCAAAAGACAATAAAATATAGAGTGAGACTCCAGATTTGTATAAATTATTCATACAATAGCAGAAACACCACAGTCAGCATACTAATTATAAAGAAAAATCTTTGAGATTTTTTCCAGACCTGAATCTTCTAGACAAACAACTTCAGTTACTTTTGGCTGCAAAAAAGGGACAAGGTTTATCTTACTATGAAAATGAATCTTCTGTAAATAGGCTTCAGACTACCTTTCCTCTGACATATAAATGTGTCTTTCACATAAACATTTAGAGATTCATTCCAACCAGAAATGAAGAAAAGATCTTGAAAATGTCTTTTGTGACTAAGATTTTGGATGAGAAATATGTGTAAAAGAAGAAAATACATATCTAAAGCATAAAAATACCCTGCAAGTATTCACTCTTTTGGTTCTGAATATACAGAATCTGTTTCACCTAAAGTAATTGACTACTGCAATTGCTTTGCTGAAGCCTCCTTTAAATTCAGGCCCTTGTTCTCCCATTTTTACTACCATTAGACAAGCCTGACTGGCAGTCTAAGCAGAAGGTCTTGTTCAATAGATTCTGTCATTTGTAATATTCCCTCAGTAAGTACTTGTGTTGCAACTGATGTCATCCCTTCGCCACCTTACTTGGTAACAGAGAGATCTCCTCTGAACAGGTTTCTTTCATGAGGCTCTTACTCTGCACTTGCTTTTGCTTGGTTTTTTTTCTACTTGTAAAATGCAAAACTCTGTGGAGATTTCACTGCCTGAGTTTCCTGCCTAAACTCAGAATGAACTTGCTACACACAGATAATCACAGACGGAATAAAGCAAACACTGATTCATCGTAAAATTTTTTATCAACTTGGACTTTGAACTACAGTCCTGAAATAAAATTTAAAATTAAAAAATTTCTTTTGATCATCCAGATCAGAAGTAATCCTTAAAAAATGGTGGTGTTACTGTTTTATTCATTCACATCTTACATATGGGGAGAAAGCTCAACAAGGAAATCAGAACAGTCTTCCCATGCTAGTCTCTTGTAGCTCTTCCTGTGTTAAAA
The DNA here is from genome assembly GCA_034509425.1 of Eopsaltria australis. NCBI lineage: Eukaryota > Metazoa > Chordata > Aves > Passeriformes > Petroicidae > Eopsaltria > Eopsaltria australis. Next base: position 466,835 of record JAVTVJ010000121.1, read on the forward strand.
AAATACTATGTGAATAAATCCCTATTCTCTGCCTAGAAATGTGTTTCCAGAGCAATCATGCTGTTCTCATTGCTTTCTGGAGGCCCACAGGTTATTAAAAGAGAGAACTGTATTCATGACTGAAGCTGTTTGGGAGCATTTTCAACTACCTATAAAATGCAATATTAAAAAATCTGATTTTTTCTAACTGGCACTACCATGATGACCTCAGGTCACTTATAGTGCCTGTCTTTTCACATTATGTTGTCCCTCAAATTACTCTGAAGTCATGCAAGTATGAAAAAATGAGCAACTGCTGTAATATCAGTAGATTTGCTGCTGCTCTGGTTATGTATCTAATTAGGCTTTAAGATGGAAATAGATGGTGCTGGATTTTGATCCAAATCTGGATCTAAAATTCAGCATTGTTTTCCCAAGAATACGAATAATAACATTCTATTCCAGGATGAACAAACGGCTTTTTTAGTTTTTATGAAATCTGATGTTATTAAAATATAGTCTTCTTTCCACAAGCAGTTTCCTTACAGAGAGGCCAAAGGCACAACCACTTAAATGTGTCCCTCTGCTATAGAGGCTTTCACATCTCCAATTATCATGTCTCTAATTATCTGCTTTGCATCACCAATTATAGTCAGACTTGGTGGGTTCAGCTCCACCATCCCACTGGAGCCCATTTATCCCAACATGCAGGGTCAAGCATGTAATCTTCCCATTTGTATCCCAGTTGCAGCACATCTGTTCTCAACAGTGATAGGTTCATGAAATTTAGTCAGAAATTAATAAACAATGCTTAGATATTGATAATGGAAGAATTATCACAGTCATCTACAAACACAGGTGTGGGGGGATTATCTTGTATAAATCCAAGGAATCAATATACTAAACACAAATGTATTTGACACTCCACAGAAGAGGGTAAATGTGTGTAAAACTGTCCTTGATATTGCTCTGTTATTGCTGATTTTCCAGGCAATAACATAATGAGTCAAACGGGTAATACAAAGAAGACAACTACTTCTACTGTTAATTTTTTTTTATTTATAAAAGTATTATACTCTGCTTTCAAATAGAAGGAGTAAAATAAATAAATTAGTCAGAATCATACTTGGAATAAAATCATATAGTTCTTAGGGTTTTTTTACCTCTTCTGTCCCTAATCCCATCTTAGAAGTGGAGATTTTTCTCCATGCAGTTTCCTAGTACAACTTGTAAAGTTCAGAAATCTGAAATTCAGGCTATTTCACCCACGAGAAATTCAAACCTGTCAATCAGAAACTATTAACAACAGAAAACTATATTATTGTGAGTTTGAGCAGATACACTACCAAGAATGCAATACTTTTGAAAGACCTCAGACTGATCAATCAAGAGTGTGAAAACCTAATCTTTCATAATACACACTCCGTGTAAAAGTTGGGTCACTCTACCTGCAGCACAGGTGCACTGAAGGAAACACACTGGAAGCTGTCCAGCATTGCACAACAATCTGCCTCCATCTGCAACTCCCAGCAAAGCATTGGGAGCTGCTCTGGTGCACAGACAAGGTGACTTTCGTTTGTATCATCAAAATCTCTACAAATGTTTAACTGCTGAAGAAAGATAATGCTTTATTCAAAAACAGGCCTGTACAGGCTGGTCAGCTAAACAATTTTACCTTTTTTTGCAGGCTCGTTCCTTCATCAAAACTCAGGGAGAAAATTATGTAAAATCCAAAGGCTATTTGAGGTTCAAATTACTTAAATTTCAACACACAAGAGATAACTTTTAAAATGAGAACTTCCTGCATTTAACAGAGGATCAAGGAATCGGTTCGTAGCTCCTACAGACCTGAGTCCTGAATGACCAACCTCAGACAGAGTTAATTAGACACTGCAAAGGTAAATACAGACCCAGGAATTTACTATTCAATGCAAGTATTCCAATTAGAGGAGTTCAATGTATTTGACAGCCAGCCCAGCAAGTTCACAGTGGGACATTTTTGGACGTGGAGTAGATGCTACGTGACCAACATCGCAACCATTTTGTAGGGGACCAACATGGCCCTAGAAAAGCTCCCCACAGAGAGCCCCAATTCTGTGTGATTGATGGAGGCCACTCTGCTAACACGTATTCCTTACTTTCTGCACACATCTGATGGATGGGCCTGAAAGGATGGAGATGTGCAGTATGAGCAGATATCCATCATTTCCACTGGATCCTTTAGTGGACAGTGCAGATCCCTTCAGGTTGTGCTGACAGGTATTACACAGTCATCAGTGGCATTTAACTGCCATGGACATTGAGTTTCTGCACAGCACCCAATGTCTGTGAGATTTAAAGGCAAGTCCATTGAAGGGCAATAGGAATTCAATCTTTCCCTTGACAGAGCAGCAAGAAAAGAGCTCCATGGGGGAAATGGAATTACCATGGACTTTTACTCTCTGAGTTTTTATAGTGCAATCTGAGAACAGTATTAATGACTTACTTCCAGTTTATTACTAAGCTGACAAGCCTCCTCAACACCCAGCTGGGATGGCCATTGTACAGACGGGGACATTGAAGTGCAGAAAATTTAAACTCATATTTCAAAAATGTCTTAAACTTCATTACTTCGTTTTCAGAGGGGTTCTTTTTAAAGACAAATCTAGAGTTTACTTTCAGTAGTAATTGGTAGAAAAAGCAGATGTTCAACCCTCTTGAATCCAGAAAAAGCAAATGGCTAATATTAGATAGCTGTAAAGCACGGGCAACCTAAAAATGACGGTCACACTTGAAAACTTTGCTCATTTCTCAGAGTCCAGTGTTAAATCAAGGAGTGAGAACAGTTTTGTTTACTTCCCATATTTTCTGTATGCACAGCTGAAATGGCTGGCAGTAGGGTAAATGGCAGAGAAGGATTCAGTAACGCCCTTTCCTGGGTACAGATGCATCACCCAGGTAGGACGAGCAGAATCAGTTTGTTCTCTTTGGTCGAAGTTTGTCACCCATTTCTGAGGAGTCAGACTCACACTCACCAGGCTAAGTTAAAAGCCTTTCACTCTAAAAGGATAACTGTTTTCTAATCACTTCCAAACCATCCAGGCATTCCTTGTTCACAGCAGAGCAGAAAAGCTTTCCCACAGCTGGAAATGCTCAGTATGGTTATCAGGCTCTGTATCACCTCTATCAGGTGATGTGACACAAATTCAGTTTGTACAGCTTGTGGTATATGTATCACTGTCACAGCCAATATTTTGATATCTCCAGAGAAGAATACAGGGCTCTTTAAGTGCCAAGAGAAACCCCAGCTATCTACTAAAAATCTGTGGGAGGTTTTACATTTGCAGCTGTAGACACACATTTCCATCACAGGGGAGGCTGGGATGGTAATTCAGCACCAGCTTTGCATTGCTAGGATTTTTGCATCAAATGAAGACCAGGAGCCATTAATGAAACAGGAGAGATTTGTTCCTCTCACAATGGAGAATTTTCTTGCTCTAACAAACCCTTTGGTTTGCCACCCTATTTGAAGTGATATCAGTAATATTCATTTCACTGCTAAAGGTTATTAGGTTGTTTTCTTTGATACTGTAATAATTTCAATGGCTGATTTCCATAGGCCAGATGGCATTCCTTATGCTCTTATTTCTCAGAGATAATATCTACTCCAAACAAAGAGACCAAGCTCTCCTTGTTACAGTCCTCTCCTAATACCTTAATTTTTTTTCTTGTCCTGAGTCTATCGCAAACATGCCATTCTTTTTCTGAATTGCGTGAAGTTATTAGAAAATATTACATTTGGAAAACTTCTAGCAAATGGGATTATATTCCTTTGAGTGTTTCTAAAAGTATTTTGGAATGGAAACCTTCAGCACTGAAAGACAGAAACTGCTATTTGCAACAGCAGAATGAGCAGTGCTTCTGTCACACTGTAAACCTTTATGCAACTTAGTAACTGGTAGTTTGCATGTGATTTGTTTCCAAAATCAGGCAGGGGATAAAAAATAACCAAGCCAAAGAACCATGTATCCAGCCTGACATATTTAAAGAGTGACGATAGAGAGTATTTTAGTAAAGAACAGTTACATTTTTCTTTTTACAGGACTAATCATAGCCTCTCCTGGGGTATAATTCATAACTGGAAGATTGTGCCACCATGTATATTGTAACTAGGTATTTCATTTGCTTTGCATTAATTGAGCCTGAGGCTTTTTATACTATTTAGATGCAGGTCTAGTGGCCTTTTAGACCAAAATCAGATGGGTGAGCTCTGAGTAGAGAAACTAAGTGTATTATCTATGTTGCTTTTCAATGCAGTGACTATATGGAGGATTCCTATAACAGGTCAATTCCTTGAAAAGGAAGAATGTGAGAAATTGCATCAGAGCTAATGCATGGGAAAAGGAAAGAAATTTCAAAAAGGAGGGGGAAAATCACTAGGATCAGAAAATTTTCCTATGAAAGATGAAAAGAAAATGTAAATATGAAACTTATCATGAGGATTTCAATGTGTTTCTGGTCAGAAAAGTAGAAAGGAGAATGACCAGTGTTAAAATCCAGAGAACACAATTTCACTTCTAGGAAGAGGCAACAGAAGGGAAGGATGGGGCAGATGAGGACAGACATTATGGTGCACAGAGAGTACAAACATAGAAGGTTTACAGAGAGTGACTTGCCAAGGCAAGACAAGTACCTTCCTTGACATGCTGCACAGCTAAAATGTAAGCAAGTTTAGGTATTGCCACGTACATTTTAGAGACATAAGACCAAAAGGAATAATTAAATAAATGTATAGGAAATGGGTCCATTAGTTGCTTTGACACACACCAATCTATATACAGCTGTCACCTCAGGACAACCAACTTGTTTTCCAGAAGAGTGGGTTCATGTTGGGAACAGCAAACTGAGCTTCCAGTGTGAATAACAGATTGCTTGTGTTCCTCATATTGATAAGCGCCTGGCATTGCCATATGGGCCACACGCATGCATTGAAAGCTTGCTGATAGCACACGATGTAATTCTAACTAAATCTGCTTTTTGTAAAACTCCATCTGATATTTCTGGCAAAAACATTATTAAATATTTCTTTTCAATCTAAGTTAAGATATGAAATTAGCAAGTCCTGCTCTCCACACATCTCGAAACACAAGCCAACAATCCATGTAATAAATCCCCTCTGGCCAACTCCCAATCAGGTGGCTTTGCCTTAAGTGCCTCCCAGCTGAAGAACAATGCCTTAAACAGAGCAGGTAGTTTTAACATCAGCTAGAACTTTTTCCAGTCCAAGTTCTGAAACTGAAAAATCCTATTTAATAAACTTGAAAGAGAGTCTATATCAAATAGTTACTTGAATTCCCTCCTGATTCCAAGATGAGACATAATGTTTCACTTTCAAATTATTCAATTGCTTCACCTTTCCCTCATTTGCATGACTTCTGTGCTTAGTTAGGAAGTTGAAACTTGAAATTAAAAATAAAAAAAAAATCTTGACTTTACTCTTTTCCTCCTGGATAAAACCTCTCTTGTATAATCAGCCCATTTTTCAGATATTTCTTTTAATAGAGAAGTTGCTTCTTTTGGGGTTTGTATTTCTTTGTATTATTTTCATTTTAATGCAATATTTATTTAATTGATGTGCTTTAACTTCTTCCTTCTGAAATTAAAAAAGCTATTTTTAAAAAAAAGACAACAAGAATTATAAAGCAGTCATCTCCCAAAACATTTTCCTTCTGTCACTTCCTACGCATATATAATAGTAAAAACATCCCTGCCAAGAACACTACATTTCAAATTGAAAACATTGGAAAAGATCCTACTGGAAGCCAGCAATGCAGTAGATTTGAAAACAAAGGAAACAAAACAGAATGGCAGTTATTAATTATTAATCATCAATAAAATGTACTAGCATTAAAAAAAAGGTACAAAGCAAAAGGTTAATACCCACGTTACAATATTTATAATGCCGCTGGCTGATAAAGACACTGAATAAATCAATCAAGTAGGCAATGGGGTCACAGACATCAAGAACATGCTCTTAAAAACAAATTCTGAAAGAAAAGGACTTGTAAGCAAGGCACATGCCAGGTGCCTTATACAGGTTGTACAAACATAAATTCATAAAATTAATACATGCTTCTACATTTTTTTATGCTACATTTAAAACAGAACTAAAGCATATTCATCTGTGAACAAAACAGAATTGCACAGCCTGTAATGAAAGAAGATCTATGGCAGCATCTGGAAAAATTTAACAATTTCAAGTCAACAGGCACAGAAAATTAGCTGAGAAGCTCTCTGAACTACTGTCAAATTTTTTACAAGCCCTAAAATCTAGTGAAATCTCAAGTACAAAATGTTCCCACTGTCATTACAGTGCTGTAAGCAGCAAAAGTGGTGGCTGGGGAATTAGAAACTGGTCAGTCTTCTGCAAAGCCTGGAACAGATAACTTGTAGGGGGCAATTCAGATTCAAATATCATCAATGCCAGTAAGCAGTCAAAATATAATAATTGATGTTTTCCTAGCAAGTGGGTCCTGTTAAAAATCTGTTCTCTATCCAAAAAGATACTTTGATAAGCATGGATGTGTCAGCACAGTCCACCTGGACTTCCCCAAGCTACCTGGTTTAAAACAAAAAGCTTGCATGTGGAGGATTAAAAAGAGTCTGTTTCTTAGTTCTTAAACCTTCTGAAGCAACCTCTGATATCAAATACTGATGTCAAGCCACAAACCTTATGAGACACTCATTCCAAGAGGAATCATCTTACAAAAAGTGTTTGGAAACACAGTGCACAAAACGCAGTAATGAAAAGAAAAGCAATTGCCAGAGCTGCCTACACACCCAGGAAATTACTTCTTTTTCAGGAAAAATGTGTTGTTTTTCTATTTACCTTGATATCCTGTCTCATTAATAAAGGTATCCCTGAATATTCATTTTCATGGGAACACCCTGCCTGCTGTTGAATATGCAACACACATCATTTTGCATTTCTAGCTGGAACTGTCTCCATAAACCTCAACTTTCATCTGTTTTATTGACCTTCTTCTGTTATTCAAACACCAAGAGTAAAGATAGTTTAATACTGTCACATAATTTGTGGTGTCAGTCTGCAAAAACTATGTTACTATTATAGAACAACCCAGGAACACAGCTATAATGGAAAAATAATAACCCACCAGGCTCAAGAAACAGACACATTCAGCAGATGCTAAGTAATATTATCAGCTTCTAAAAGTCAGCATCTGCACAGAAGCAGCAAAAGATCCATGTCTTCTTTTCAATTTCTCAGAATAATATTTTAGGTGGCAGTGATTTATTTCCTTTCACATATTCGAGCTTTTTGCACTCTCACATTATATATTAACATTTCAATAAAACTATAATAAAAACTCAGAGGGTCTGAATGTGATGGATGAGGATGCAGAGAAGGGTGAAAACGTGAATGTAAATGTGCCTCTGTGCTAATCTGCTACTGAACAACCAATTTAAAGGGGAACGGTTCAAAAATGTGAAAAGAATTGAATTTCAATAGAACTAAGTATCTCTGACACTTTAGAAAATATAATCTTTAATGTCAATGAGAAAAGTAGGTTTTTCCTGTGCAATGTAACTGTCCAAAATACACCATTCATTAACACCAATAGAATATGACAATGACAAACTGAATACTTATTCAAATGAGATTTGGACCCCTTGTCTTTTTAAATGTAAATACATGTTTTGGTGCTCTTACAAGCAGAATTTATTCCCAGACCACCAGCATGTTGGAGAATATATTTCCTTCCAGAAACCTCTATCTTTATTTTAACAGCTTTGAAAAGCACTCCATCTCAGACTTGCAGACCAAGTTCTGCAGCCTCTTATTTTGAATGCATTGAAATTGCAATGGTAATCATGTTATTGCTAAATGAAAAACTTAGGGTCACATTATGTTAATGTTACCAGCTTCAGTATTCAGACTTTTCCACTATTTGATGCTTTTAACTTTATACTTATAATTAAGTAATTTCCATCAAATTACTCCCTCACACAAAAAGCATAGTAGCATAAAAACTGATATAAATATATTTAGCCTGAATAGGAAGTTCTTGCATGGCATCAATAAAACTGTTATCTTCAGATTACTGAAAATTATTGTAACACATTTACACAAAGAATAAATACAATTTTAACATAACACTGTTATTTTCTTCTGATCTCTCAAGATACAAATATGCTATTAACCTGCACTTCATTTTTTATAGAAAAAAAACTTCTGTTGAATAAGAGGGTATTTGGGATCATGCTGGCGACCAGAAAGTGAAGAGGAAGGTCTGTTATTCTGCAGCAGCTGCTGTGAGCACAAAGGTGATGCAGAAGAAACTGTCAATAACTCTGAGTGCTGACTGTGCATTTCCAGATTTATATTGATAGTATCTGCACTGTTAAAAGGAAAAAAAATCTATCTTGACTCCTAATATATTTTGCTATCCCACAAATTTGGGTCTTTCTGTATGTCTGTGATTTAAGTCTTTCAAATGCTTTAAATGGGAACAAAGTAGACTGTGCAGAATATTTCAAAAAGACAATCCAAAGGGTTTACATAAAGCTTGAGAAACCAAAGAAATTCAAATGATAGAATTAAGAAACAATGGTTGAACATAGAATGAGATCTGAAACAACAATAATAAGATTATATCAGTTTACAATGCATTTTATTAAATGCAAGTAATGTTAGAAATAACGTGGTATTTTTCTTCAAATTAGATTTCCTTTGTACATTTTCTCAGGAGTCAATTAAGTCTGAAAAAATCTGTTTGCTAAATTTAAGTTTAAAACATTTAAAGCAGCAAATCCTGGGTCTAACATGTCAGAGTGGATAAATTCTAAGCTAGAGGCTCCAAATCTTCCAGCATGGCTTTAGCTTTGCCTCATTCTAACAATGCATGCTCACAGAGTGAAAGGGATGCAGCCTGAACCAGACTGGGTAATTTTTACTGTTTGAACATCTATAATTCAAAGTAAAATATGTGTAAAAAAAAAAAAAGTTAATCTTTCAGATAGATAGCTGTAACTTTTTAAAATGTGTAAGTATTTAAAGCTGTCAAACAAGTCAAGTAAAAGGACAGACAGTAAAACTATATGGTCAAAAAGAATCACTGTCTCATACACCCATGATATTATCTTACTTTCATTAAAACTAAATTAAAGCTAAACTTTTCTTCTCAGTCTAAGCAATACTAAAAGTCCTCAGCCCATCTGTTTTTGCAATAGTTTTTCCCAGAAGAAAATAGGCTGGGTTTGGTTTTTTTCTAATGAGAAATATATTATTTCACCTCAAATTAATTTAGAATTGATTGATGGGAAAATTAAACCTTGGACAGAAAGCAATTGTGGAGGATTTTTTAGCCAATCAGGAAACGCTCTACAAAATTGTGGTGTGCAGAGACGGCTGTTGCTGTGGCAACTGCTTTGCAACCTTAAATGTAACAGCAAGTACCAGGTGTCTGCTGTAATGAGGCTGAGAGGTAATTACGAATTGTAAATAAAGTTTGCTGCCAAACTGATGTAGCAATAAGGGCGGATTTAAAGCAGGTATGATCTCGAGGCCTAAAGGACAAAGTGTCTCTGGGTAACATGCTGGGGAGAAGGTGCAATTTGGTGGTGGCTAACACAAAGCTCACAAGTACTTGGCACTGCTGGACAGGCTCCAGCTCCCAGCCCCAACGCCCAGAGGAAGGATCCAAGCTGGGCTGTGCTGCAGGAGTTACAGAGGAGTGCATGGCCAGCAAAAGACACATCTCTGGGACAAACAAAACACAGCACAGCCACCAGACTTTGCCTCTGGTCACTGCTCAAGCTGGAGAAACCACAGCTCCACGCTGCAGCTAAAGGGAAAGGGAAACACGCGTGTTCAAAGGGCCATCCCCTGCAGCTGCAAGGGCCATTTCCCAGCTCCAAACACACATTTCCTCCCAGCACTGACTCAGCTTCTTCAGAATGCTGAGAAATAGTAACAGATAGCTTCCCCCTGTATCCTGACAGTACTATATGTCAAAATTATCCTGCCGCTTTTCTGGGTTATTTTAGAAGACTATGATGCATTTATTCCTGCTTTTAAACAGTGGACTTCAATTTCCAAAGGTCCAGTTCTTAAAACACACTTTAATAACTGGCACTATGGAAATTACTCACATCAGCATTGCTCAGTCAGACCCCAAATCTGGCATTGCTGAGAAGTCAATTGAATTTTCTTTAAATTTGGTGATTTTTGGTAGATATATCTCTACAAACTTTGCCTTGAAGAAGTTTCTAAAAAGTTCCTCTTCTGAAATGTATCTGTGTTTCTACTAGACACTTTTGTGTTTCTTAGGTCCTCAAACCAGTGCTCAGAAATTCTGAACAGGTACATGGTAACAAACCCATCTCAGAGCCACCTCCAGGGGAGGAAAACTGTTGCTTGGGGGTTGGTTACTGGCTGGGGTTAAACCATGACACTGCAATACTGACTTTATCTCTGCCAAAGGGCATCCCACTCCAGGAAAAGAAAATGAAGGGAAGCTCAGTCCCACCTGTCTGCACACACAGCAGCACAAACTGGCCACTGTAACCAGTCTGGGACTACCTAAAGGGACAACTCCTCACATGTCAGCAGTTAAAATCTCCTGGGATTGCTCAGGCATTTCTAAACCAACATAACATTAATGATTTGACATGGAAAGAGATCCCCTGTAAAAAAACAAACTGACTTAAAACTTATGCAAGAGAAAATTGTGTTCTTTAATACATATTTTCCCAGCATCCCCACTTGCTATAGGGAGTCTCTGGTTGCTGCCTGATGAAATTTGTTTCTCATTACAACCACATGAACTCCAAACTCCTCAAATGATTGCATTTATAGAAATGCACGTGACTGATTTTGGTTGGTCAGTGCACATTGCTAAGAGAAGCCCTGGGAGTCATGCCTTGTGCTCCAGACACATCAATGAATTTGACTAGACCTTTACAACACAGTATCAGAAAGTCAAGTAAAGATAACCTTGACAGAGAGCCAACTCTAAAAAAAGCAAAAGCACATTCATATGTCCCTCTAGTGCTGGAAGGTTGGAAGGAAGGGAGGAAGAGGTGCAGTGGAGCATAGTCATTTATCTCAATTATTGTCTGCTTTTCCTAAATCAGTTTTGACAAGAATTACATTTCATAATATCCATTATTCTCTTGGCTTTATTGGGTTTGGTTCTCTCCATATTAACAAGTTCATTGATGTCTCCCTAAACCCTATCTCCTGCCATCACAGCTGAAGAACAAGCCCTGGGCAGGGTGGACCCTCAACACCCACACGCTGTATTCTCACAAAGAGCCTCAAGTGATGCCTTTGCCCTTGAGCACCAGAGAGCCCCAAAGGGAAGGTGTTTGTTCCTCTGGTCCCACACCCATCCAGAAGACCTTATCTGCAAATGATGCATATTATTTTAACACTGCATAAACGTGCAGCAATAGAAAAAAAAAGCAGGAATAGCGCAGAGGTGACTTCTTCCCAGGGGGTTTTCTTGAAAGAGGAAAAAATGGTTTTCAAATTGTGCTGTAAGTTTTTAAAAAATTTATCTTACTTCAGATACGTGATGACCCTTTCTTGCTATCTTTGCTCTTAGTGGAGTTATGTGACCCATAAACTAATGCATGTTTGACTGCTTTCATATACAAAGAAACATTTTATGTTTTCAGTATTGGTAATTGACAGAACTCTAACCTAAAGAGAATTACATTAATTAGGCTCCTTTGCTAAATGAGACAACATACCTTTCTTCTGCAATGCTACCAGGAACACAGCAATACAGAAACTTTGATCTTACAATGAGGGAAACAGCATTTTAAAAAAGGCTTTAAATCTTTTTTTTTTGATTTTGCAAAAATAGAAAGCTATCCCAGCACAATGTACATTACAGTACCACCATGAATAGTAAATCCTTTGGTTTAATGCAGCTATTAGGCTTGTTCTCTTTCTCTGTCTTTCAATTTCTTACCTTGTGGAGGTCCATCCTGAAATAAAAATACTAACAACAACAATCATTCCACAAATTGATTTGCCTTTAACCTGATATTTTTGAATAGAGAAAAGCTACATCCTTGACTTACCCTTTCTACACTTATATATTCAAACATTGCCATGATCAGAACATTTGGAATGACAAATCATTTTGTTTATTTATTTAACCTCTAGGGGGAAGAGCCTTTTTCTGCCATTGGGTTTTTCATGTTTAGAGGCTAGAACAGGAGAAGAACATGCATAGCTTTATATCCAGCTACTCATAGGAACATCAATTTCTCCTTTCAACTACATCAGGTATCATGCTCCAATAAATGAGAGCGAAAAGACTTTTAACTTATTGGACAGTTTTCCATTTGTTTTGTTATCTATTGATATTTCAATAGATCTCCAATGTTTTACTTCTAAAATATTGCCACTAAAGAAGAACAAATTATGGCTGCTCCTGCCTTTGTTTTGAGTCCTGTCAGAAGGAGAAAGATATTTTTAAATGTTATTCAGTGCATCAAGAGATTTAGGACAGAATGATATTGATCAAAATTATTTATATGGTATAATTAAGTTCAGCAATTGATCAAGAATGTAAGTGGCTGTTGATGCTTTATAATAACCATAATAAATGGTGAGATGGCCACCTGAGAGACCAAAACTGATAGTAAGTAACATATTGGAAGCACTAAATATCATAAAGTTGAAATACATCAGGAAGATTAAAAGGGAACTACAGAAGGAAGATTTTGACTTAATTTTTTTTCCTCTTCACTAATGAATTGGTAAATCTAACAATGAACTACAATAAAGAAGTACCAGAACCTCTGGAAATAATCTGATGCTGCTCTACCCAAAATGTCATTTTCAAGGACAGAGGTCATCAACCAGAAAAAGAAATTTTGAGGAGCATTAAGTATAACATGAAGGACAAATTTTCCTGGAGCAGAAAACAAACAAAACCATGAACTGAATCTGTGTGGAACATGGCTAATGTGACACCAAAAACATTTTCTTTCATAAGTGTATAAACAAAAATACCAAGTAGTTCTACAAAAGGAACAGCTTTTTTATTTAGAAGACATTTTCTGTATAGTTCACAGACCATCTTTCAACATTTTCATAGTGAAAACTATACACTCAAAATTATTATGAATGGAGAGGACAAATTTCTCAGCTGCTTGCAATCATGCTTTGCTGTGTCCTCATCAGCTCTTATGAGCCTGTGCAAGATACTTTTGGAAAGATCACACGGTTCAATATTCGGTCTTTCCCTGGAGACATTTCTGTCAATTAGTTATGAGGCAATTCTCATACTTAATTAAATTCACCAGAAGATATTTGGATTTGTATGTCTTAACCCATATAAATTAAAAATATAAATAGGAAAACATTGCAACATTCTGTGTGTCCTCCTGCATCTTATCCCTCCTGGTTCCCTTTCTGTATTTCAGAGTTCTCTGCTAGTCTTTAAGGCTCCCACATGAACTTCAGTTTTCCTCTTAAAGAATCCAGCATCAACACGTCCTAGACATTCACTGATTCATCAGCTGCAGCTTGATTTATATTTCATTTTAGTACGATATTGTTTAAAACAATTTCCTCAACGGGAACAAATTTTTCTATCATTTCCAACAGAGAAAGAAAAGTCAGTTCCAGGGAACACTTGAAAATTACAGTAAGCAAAATTTTTTCAAAATCAGAGCATCAGATAGAACTGCTTTTTGTAGACACGACAATGAAACTCCAAAATGTAAACCTAAATAAATCCATTTCAGTATTAATGCACCCTTAACAAGAAACTCTGTATAAAGCAGCACATTTCACAGCCTGCCCTTGCCGTATTTCCTGCCTTATTATGTCACACTACTTACACTTGCTGAGTTTTATTATAGAAGAAATAGATCCAATGCACACAGACTCATGAATTTCTCTCACATGAACGATGAGTCTCATGATTGTTATCCATGATTCCAGGCAGCCAAACACCAAGATGTGTGTAAAAATCCATGTCTGTATTCACCAGTCACAGCAAAAAGACCCCAAAAATTATTCTGAGTTTGTTTTGGTGACTCAACCAGTTGGTAGCATTTCATGCAGCAGAAAATTCTGGTTCGCTGGTTATTGGCAGAAGGTTCCTGAAGTATGAAGATGGAAAGAGAATTAAGGGTAGTCTGGAAACTCCAGATAAACCAGACAAATACTTCCAGTTATATGTTTGACTTCTGGTTTGTTTACTGTCCCCAAAACTGGAAGTTAATCGCAGTAGCATGGATGAAATAAAAAGTGACTTATATTATTTTACCTGTTAATCTAACTCCATTGAAGCCAATTAGTTAAAATAATATGAATTTGTTCCAAGGCTTTTATCACTTTGGCCTTGTCTTTTTCAATAGATCAAACATTATTAAAAAGAGAATTCAATAAAGTTACAGTGGGATTATTCAGGATATGTTAAAAATAAATTCATGTTATACCAACAGACAACAACTCACAAGTTGGTTCTTTCACTTATAAAATGCATAACACCTTCCAATCAATGGAACAAAGCAAAATAAAATTCAAGGAAGAGCCTTTGAATTTATAGGTTAGCTAAGTCTATAGAAGAAATTTTATGCACATAGTGCTACCCAGACTGAAAATTCTTGCACTACTTAAATTAATTCACACATGAAAAAACATTTATAAGGTTATGAATCTGAAAAATTTTGAAGTATAACTGAAAGGCTATTAGCAATTTTTTTTTTTGTTCAGCCACTAAAAAACTAATCATGAAGTTATAAACTAATCTATTATTCTCCCATGAATTAGAGTGGAAAAAATATACATCTGAAAAAACATCATGAAAAAGACACAGACATTCAAATACATAGAATCTGCTGCAATTATGACTATTCTAGACAGCTGGCTGCTGGGCAGAGGTGGCTCCCCTGCAGTTACTAATGCTCATGAAAAGATTAAATGCCTTCAACTGCTATTTTTAAGTTATAGGGATATTTTCCAGTTCATCTGTTCTTATCATTCTTAAACTCTAAGAGATCAATGGAAAAGGGAAAACTCAAACACGAGGTCTTTGACCCAAATTGCTTGCATGTAGTTAGGATATCAAAAGTCTGCGATGATGGGTACAGTACCATTCTTTTCAAAGAGTACCTGACAATGAAAGTTTGATGGCACTCACAGCTCTCACAAGAAAGTTCTGTGTGAGGACTTCAATTCTGCTTTTAAGAGTGCCACATCAGCACTACCCCGGGGGCGGGCAGGGAGGGAGAGCTTCAGTCAGCTTTGTGTTGCGATGAATAGCGATGAGTGTGGTACCTCCCCCAGACAGACAAGCTCATTAGTCAGAAAAGCTCAGCAAAGCAGCGCTGTTTTAGAGTTCAGTGACTCTGAGCAATGGTGGAATCACCACAGTAACAAAGAAAGATGACCTGATTCAAGCACGCCGAGACAACCAGTCCAAGTTCAGAACCTCCCGTGGCTCCTGCTCCTAGACAAGGTAATTGCTCTGCCGAGTGGCTGAACAGCAGCCAAGGGCAGCAGCCCTTCCTGCAGAGGGGTTGTGCTGGATCTCAGCAGCTCTGAGCATCTCCGCCCAAGCTTTCCTGATAGCTGTCAACCGGCTTTCTTACCTTATGGGAACAACTGGAAGTTGGATTTGCTTTGCTCTTTAATGTATAACTTCTAGTAATGCCTTCAATGAAGATCTTCCAATAAAAACCATTGTAGGTTTCATTCCCTTAGCCCAAAGCATAAACCTGAGATTTCTTCAGTCATTTTCATCTCCGTATTTTCATTAACAACCTCCACTGGGAACACAGAGTTTTCAGTAACTCTGCTCTGCAAAGAGGGTATGGACCTGCAACACTTTCCTCCTACGTATCCAAAACATTTTCATGCAAGACACAAAAAAATATTATTAGATGTATAGCAGTGTATTTATCTGAATACTTTCTGTGTTTCCTACAGCTATTTTTTCCACCTACAAAATGGTTTTCCCACTCCAACAATTCCACAAAGATCCAATTAACTCCACTTAGCAATTACTATTTCCTTGACCTTTCTTACTTGCATTAACTTCCCCTGGTTTAGTTTGCATTTTCATATGCTGAAACACCTAGGAGGTATGCAGTAGTGGCTATAAATAGCTATTTCCAATTATTATTTCTCTGACCTTTTTGTCTCACATTCTTGACAGTGTTCCCTCTCAGGGGAGCCAAATAACAATTTTGTCAGTATTTTTAGATTAATTCTCTTCTCTCCTTTATACTCTCTATTTTTCATATAAAGAAATCTCAATGAACTTTTCCAGTTAAATTATACATCTTCCTTTTGTTAAGAACAAGTTCTCCCATGTATATATAGCTTTTATATATATTTATTATACACAACCTCATACAGTTCCCCCATCTTTGCTGGTTTTCCACCCTTCTTCTCTCTTTCTAGCCTATCTTTCTGACTCTATATTGCATGTCCAGAAAGAAGTTACAGACTCACCCGTATTTAGTTTCTATTTACAGTGACAATTAGTGTACGCTGGGGTTTTTTTAAATGTTCTTTCCTTGGTTTTCGAAGAAAAAACACTTCAGATTTTAACATGCAAATGCCTTGGACCTGAAGTGTACAGAGAAATTAGTGAAAATCTCTGTCCCTCCTACTCTTGCAAGAGGATCTTCTGTGAGAAAAAGATCTGAAAGCCATATCTTGCAATTACAAGTTCACTGCTTTAAAAATACATAATACAAATAAAATCTTGAAAATCAGTGTTTTCAGCTGCAAGCACTACCTAATTTTTCTGACTTCAGAGAAATAAAATGTAACAATGCAATATTCTTGAATAAGAGCATAAAAACAAAGGAGTAACATTATTTGCAACTGTTTAAACACGGAGTTATAGAGCGTAACTCTTGCAAACTTAAGCATCAAAACATATCCCTACCATAAAACTCCACTACACACGGTCATATGTTTTAGTGGAAAGCTTATTCAACATCTGAGGCATAAAGGAGACATCAGTTTTAAACCACTTAATGTGTTTGGAACAGTCTGTGGAACCAGCAGTCAGAAGTGGAATGGAGAGAACTGAGGTGAGAATGAGGACGCTTACAGGTTTAGCCTGAAAAAGTTGAGTGAGAATTTATCACCTATTGCCTTGTTCTTTCATGCCTCCATTAATGCAGGACACACTCACACAAAGAGCTGTAAAGCATTTGAGTCCAACCAAGGATGGCATCCATCCAACACAGGTTTGTATGTGAACCTGAGGGTTTAGTCTGGTGATCTGTGGACCCCTGGCAGGGGCTCTGCAATATTTATAAAAGGTCTGCAATATGTAACTAAGAGCAGAAAACCCATTATCAGTAGGTTTAAACTTGCAATACAAGAAACTAAATTCAACCAATACAAAAAAATTCAAGTGGTCCATAAGTGAAAAAAGGTTGAAAGGTACCAGTACATCAGGCAAGGCTCCTGCTGTAGGTCACAATTGATCAAATGTAACATTACCCTTTTTCCATTAATATCATGGCTGTAGTCTGTGAGGAGATGATAGATCAGAATTTGTCTACAAAATTGTCCTGATTTTTGTCAACATGTACTGAGCAGTTCCAGTGACATCAGCCACATCCTAACCTCTATTACATTTATTTAAATTTATAAGTGCTCTGCAGGATGAATACATGATGAAATTATCATATTTGCCATGCTGCTTGGGGAAAAAAAAAATTACAGAAAATAAGATCTATAATATTTTCTTTTAAAGGTCTGCAGCTGACAGTTTTATCTTGACAAAAGTTACAACAAATGTTGGAGATGTTCTGCAGTTTAATTTTATGTCTTCAAACCTCTGATCTAAGCAAATACCTACACAACTTGGAATTATTTTAAAATTGCTTCCAGCACTCTTTGGAGAACAAGTTTTCCCATAGAACCATACAGACTAATGGATGATGGCCTTTTTTCAGTAAGACTGCACATCAAGTCTATTGGTAGAAGATACTACAAGAAACTCAGATTTGACTTCCCACCTCAGCTGATCAACAAATATAGCAGGATGACAGTTTACCAATCCACATTCACTCTAGACAACACCAGAATGGATTTAATCTTCCTGCAAAATCGATTTAAGGATATTTTATAATGAAGGCAACTTCTATATTTCTTCAGTTTTGCAAGGCTTTTAAATTCACGTATGTTTATTGTACAATTTTTTTAAAAAAACAATTCTGATTTCAAATCCTATAGTAGTGAAATAATTTGAATGGGAACCTTCCTCAATACCAGAGGTGTTAGATGGATTTATGCCAGTGATTCACAGAAATGTTCCTTTTATTGAGAGAGCAAATAACCAAGATCTCCTGGAATACATCAAGAGATGAGATTCCGCCTAAGGAGCAAAGCCTGAGTCTTTGACATTATCTCATCATTAAGATTTCATAGAGCCATTTGTAAAAGTCAGGGACACCAGTCCTTGCATGCTGGCTCAACTCCAGTTTTTGCAATTACTGCCCGACAGCTTAAATTCCCCTATGACTTTGAAATATCTTCATGTTCCTTGTATAAAGTCCCTACCACGTTTTTCTTTGAGAGAATCTCTGATTTTTGTGGTTCAGACTTCTATACCCTGACTTCTAGACCAAAATTACCTTTATTGTTCTGTACCCATCTCACTACTGGAAAGGCCACAATGTCTCTTGATGTATAACATGCTTTGATTTCTCTCTAAACTATGACCCTCTCTGACTGAGAGCATCAGAAGGTGCTCTCAGTCATGCTCAAATGATTTCCATTAAAGAAATGGGTTAAATTTAGTCCTAATGGTTCAGTCCAGGAAAGCAGGACTCTAAATTGCTGGTCAAAGAAGCCATAAAGAAAGCCAAGTCTCTGAAATCTGTGAAGTTTAATTCCTAGAGTGGGAAGGCATAGAGAGAAGTCCTGGTTATAGGATATGAACAGCAAGTACAGTTGTTACAGAGTAATTTTTTTCTTTGTTTTTTCCTTCAAACCTTCTGAGCTCCTGTTGTTGTTTTGAGATTTGTATTTCCTCTGTCCATCCTTCCAGTCTCCTTCATACAGTTGCTTTAAAAATCCATGTAGAGTGGCAGGCCTTGCTACTGGTACAGAGAGCTTTGAAATCAAAACTCTGAACTCTCCCATCCTGCAACAAAAATACATGCAAGCTTGGACATAATTATATTTATCAGACTTGTGGGTTTTTTTGGGTTTTAATACTATATTTAATGAAAATAATACTTCTCACACAAAATTCTGGAAAAGGAAGAGATTGCCAGGAAATACCATGAAATTCTACTTTACCCTTTATAGACAAGGCCTGGATAAGCCCCACATGCTGCTGGATTTCACAGTAATATTTTAATTTGCAGATAGATTAGATCTTCTGCTTAGATCTCAAATTCACCTTCTCCACACAGCAATAACCTGCTTTTTTAGAGCAAGAGCTCTTTCACTTATGAATATGAGATGTTCAGCTAATCTCTAGCACCTCTGTGAAGGAAAAAAATGATTAACAGACAAAAGTATGGTAAAAATATTAAAGATCACACTCTACTGCTTTGAACAGTGTCTCACAGCTTATGAAGTCTTCACTACAGTCATCAGAACTACTCCCTGCACAAGAAAGGGTCTGAGCTTGAGGCGATCCTACACGGCTGGCCAAGGTCAGACAGCACATCTGTGGCCAAACTGGGCAGACAGCCCAAACTTCTTCCAGCTCCTGCCTCCTATGCCTCCTCTCACAATGACATTCAAAAACTTCAGAGCTCTTTAAAATATTGATACAGTACATTAATTTCTAAAATATTTGGGATAATGCATATTGTCCAACAGTGTGCGTACAAAATAGAAGTCACAGCAAGGAGAAAGGCCATTCGTAGGGAGCACTGGAGTTAGAAGCAGTACCACTGCTTAGCAACAAATGGCTCTGTGTCACAGTTATCCTAATGCCAGAGAGCTTGGCAAGGCCATTTGACCAAAAGAAGTGAACTCAGGGAGGACAGCAGGGTCCACGCAGCCCACCCAGGTGCCTGAGAAACACCCACACCCACAGGGACAATGATTGCAGAACAGACTCAGGAGTCTCTCTACAGCCACGCATTAAAGTGCTCTCCTTGACTCACTATTTTCTCAGATGCATACAGCTACAAAGAGTTATAAAGAAAAATTCTTATCTAATTCTTTTAATGCTCCTTCTTGAATGTACACTTTGGAGCTATGTAATGCTAGAGCCACACTAACTTGTTCACCTTGAAATGTCATTCTGTATCTATTGCAGTCTGATGCTTTGGCTGATGACCAGATGCTTCTTGCCAGCTGCATCCACTGTCTGCATCTTAGTTTTCACCTTTTAACTTCACTTCTTCCTCTGCAATAATAACCTTAAATAATGTTTTCCTGTGACATCCAGTGGTGAAATAATATCAGGATTTCTTGCAACCTTCTGCCTGATACAAATATGTCCCACAGCCCCCTGCCTTTGGTGCTTTTAGACAGCAACATCAAGTGAAGAACACTGCAGGCAGAATCCTAACAGCCCAGACACTCCTTCTGCTAACTGCAAGCAAGAGGGAAAGAGCTCATAAATAGTGTGTGGCTGCTAAGCCAGACTTACTGTGAAAAGCTTTGTACTCCCATTGCTGAAAGATGAGCAATTCTGGCATTCTCTTGAGAATATTAACGGCTGAAGAGCAACACCAAGGAACCTGTCAAAACAGCTGACTTAAACAATTTTTGCAGAACAAGTCCCCCCTCCATAGCTCCTTGTGCTGGTAGCAAGTGCAAAGAAGTTTTCACAGTTTTGACAACTAAAGTTGCTACAAAGTAAAATACAAGGAACATTACTCAACATTTCTCTAAAGGCTGCCATATGAAAAGGCATAGAGCTGTTGTCTTTCATGGGCTTTTTAGGGGCTTCCATCTTTAATAAGAGATTTGTGGTTGAGGGCAACCCCAGAAAGGAGCAGCTGGGAGGACTCATTACCTGCCAGTAACCTCAGCTGCTCTGAGCATGCTGCTTATGGGATTGTGTGTCCTGTTCTCCCTGCCAGCTCCACCAGGTGAAGAGACAACTACCCACCCCATGCCCCCACATCAGCTTTAAGAATTTTTCATATTTTAAGACAGTGTCACTCACGGACTTTGTTGCCAGAAGATATTTTCTTCTGCAGTTTCACACAGGTGATGAGTTTCCTTCTGAAACTCTCTTAAAAGGTACAGTCTGCCTCAGTCATGGTTTTGTTTCTGTCTCTGACATTGCATTCCGACAGATAAACTAGAAAAAAAAGATTATTTTTCCGTGGCATTAACCAGCAGTATGGACAGAATGATGGGTAACTTAAAGAACATGAGTATAGTCTTGTTAATTTGATTTATAAAGCTAATTGCTGCTAATCAATTATGTAGTGAATTAGATACCTCCACAACCAGGCTCAGTGAAGGCCCCTTTATTATCCTTGGCACTTGCAGCAAACGGCACCAGCACTACGTGTTCCTCATTCCCATCAGTGTAACTTTACATCCTCTTGGCTTTCATAAAACAAAAGCTATCATGTCAGCACCTCTGAACCTGTGAACAGCAAAGTGAGCGAGCTTGCAGTGCCCGGAGTGAAGAGCAAACCTTCACAAAGACAGTGCAGGCAGAGCTCACATCAGCCACGCAGCAGCTCACCAGGTGTCTCCCTTGGTTACAGATGGTTTATTTCATAAAATTGTCAATGGAGATAACCCAGATAACCCTACCTCACATGTCAAAAGAAAGGGTATCTAAAAAAAAACCAACATAATACTCTTACCTAAGAATGAAACTAAAATAATTGTTCCCGTCTCAGCATTATTCAGAACACAAAAGAATCAAAGGTTCATTAAATTAAAACTGAATCTGATTTCATTCTTTCATATAGAATAGCATGATTGTTAGCTATGTAAAACATCATAATTCAATACATTAATTATTAATTTAATAAATTCAGATTAACAGTCTCAGAGCAGAAAAAAGTCAGTAATTTAGCAACTAAATCTGAGCAAAAATTAAGCAAAGAAAGAAAATGCCACAGTTCAGACAAAAACTCAGTGTCACTGAAGTGAGCTGTGCTCCCCAGGCTGTGCCAGGCACTGCACTCTGGAAACGTCATTATGTAATGATGCAGCTCCTCACCTGCCGGGCAAAAATACACCAGAGGGAACCTTTGGGGAAAATTCCGTCACGATGAATATACGCAATCATTAATTACAGATTTCTTCTGTTGCGTATTTCTAGACCTTTGGGACATGGCCACTGTTTCTGAATAGTCTGCAGTACGCCATAGAAGTGTCAGAGGTTGAAACTGTTGTTCTCAGAAAATAGGGTTGTTTATATTACTTACATTTTCTGTTCGAATATTTATAACAATGCCACTAGTGCACTGTAGTGCGGATGAATGGTCTGTATTTCATATTGATCTTAAGCAACTCAGCAAAGGCTTTCTTTAAGCTATAATTAAAAATTAAAAGCTTTAGGGGAGCTATTCATCTGACAGTCAGTTTTCTTCTTGCTGCCCTCTGCCAGTAATTAAGTTCTGCTAGTACTTCCAATTTTTTTAAGGACTTGGTTTACTACAATTTTCTTCATATTTGTTGCCACAAAACACCAGAGACTGATGTGATGCCAACAACTCTCATTTTAAAAAAAAAAACATATGAAATATGAAAAATGCATTTGAAGTACTTGTATTACCAAGCTGTATTCTGTGAAAAACTGTGCTGCATATCCCCCTCCACTACGCTGTACCTATTACAAGTAACAGCTACAGTTTGCAGAATTAAGAATGTGGATTTCACCACTCAGAATTCTATTGTGCTTGTTTAAATCTGCCTGGTTTTACATAGGAAATTCAATCCACCTGACAGATAATCAGAAAGGATTAATACCACAAAACACCACGAAGTTATTACTTATCTGTCAGAGACATGTGCTGACCAAGTCTCAACACATTTTGTACAAGAGTATTCCTTCTGTGCTGCCCTAATGGGAGTAATGCTGATACTTGTATTAAAGACTTTCACCCAAAGGGTTCAGAGCATTTCTCTAGGGTTGAACACCATTTCTACTTCCCATATGGGCCAAGCACTCCCATTACTGCTCTGAGACCTGATTCTAGAGAAACAAATGTTTTTGTAGATTTTCACCAAACCTTTTCACATTAGACCAGTTAACATGCAGAAATGCCATCAGCAAAACGCCTCACTAATGTCAAACAAGCAGGGTACTGAACTCCCTTGCTGCCCTAAAAAATATTTGACTTTCATCTCCGCTTGTCAAATCAGAAATCATTAGTTTACAAGAGAGAAATCTGGCACTTGGCACTTTCCTTATTAGAATGGAGGCTTGGGAGGAAAACATGATAAGCACAGCTCTGCAGCAGCACGCCCCTGTGATTAGGAGAGAGGCGTGTGGAGCGTGACACTGCTGGTCTTGCTGGAAGGAAAAACTACAAAGCAGCTCCCAGCCTTCCCTAAGCCTGTCAGCAATTGTAACCAGAGGACTTAAAAAACTAGCAATAAAGAGAGGATCTGAATAACCTCCTGCTGGGTTACACAGTTTCTCAAAAAGGTTCTCAATCACTAGCCTGGAAAATGCTATAGGAGAAACAAAAATGATTTTAGTTAAACAGCCAGGGATCATAGCTAAAAGCAAGCAAATCAGTGTGCTGCTGCATTTCAGGGAGCATTTAGTACTTCAGCCCACACTATTTTTTTTTGTCAGTACAGATAAAGAAACGTTAAAGAGTTTAGATTTTAACCAGATTTAGAGTGTCAAACCCTGGAGCTAAAGTGTTCAATGTCATCAACATTCTTCCCACTTTTATAACATTTATTCAAATGCAAAGGAAAGCTAAAGACTCTCAAGCAAAATAAAGGAGGTATTTAGAAAAAGTAATTGACATACCTTTTCATGCCATACTAAGAGGTTAAATATATGTGCATGCACAACATAATTAGTCAAAACAATTCTGATATGAAGGAGATAAATATATCTTTGGTATTAATCAGAAGAACATAGAATTTAATGTGTATTATCCAGGAGGAAAGGCTGCAAGTTTAGAATGTGAGTGCACAGAGGTAAAATTGAAATATATGGCGAATCTGATGTCGGCATAATCCCCAACAGTTACTTGGCTTATCAGTTCCAATTTAAAAACACAGAGCTGTGAAAATAACTATTTTGAAAGACATTTGAATTTCTTATGAAATGAAATGGGAACATGAAAACAAAGGAGCCAAGTAATCTCAGCACAAACCCAAATCCCATGACATTGACAATGCCCTAAGGATCATAGCCATAGCTCAAAAAAAGTAGTACATTTTCTGCAGAGATTGTTTCTGTTTCAATTCATATCCTTGCTTATTTATGAAGCCCAAGAAGGAAGCAAGGAATCTACTTTGTAGGAGGAGAAACAGGATTCTGGGCCTGCTTGTTTTACCCAGGATAGGAGGATTACAGGAGGATTTCTGTAATCTGACAGTCTGTGCTCACTGACTCCCTCAGTTACAGTGGTTAGACATATATAACCTTCAAAACAGAAAATTACACATGCCAAAGCTCTGTTTCAATGACTTTTTTTCTGAGATCTCTTGCATTGTGTTACTACCTATTTTTCTGAGCTGAAACAAAACGCTGTCCTAGATCCTCCCACCAGCATATGCCAGAAAAACAAAACTAACAGTATTAGATGTTTTGGCTGTTAGAACATTCCCCCAAAGGCAGTTGTCTTCCACTTCCTTTAATTTTCAAGAGTGAGTTTCCAAATTGCTGGACATATTAGGATGCATATTCTTCTCCTCTGACTGCCATATATTACAAGCCCTGACTTGGCCAGTAACTCAGGGCAGAACTGCTTCATCACTTCAAAAGGCATCAAAGGTTTCCAATCTACAAAGCCAGATTTCATTAAAAAGAAACGTTTGGAAAACTAGACCATGGTAGCCTTTTAAGGCATGAAGATGTAGACCTGCTGGAATGGACAGACCAAAATTAAATTACCTGCTTTCCCAACTGCCCTGCTGGAGCAGGGCTGTATAAAAGGCATTGTTGCATGGAACAGCACTCAGCCCCAATTGCAACAAGCATCATTCTACTATGCCACTTTACATGACATTTACTCCTGAAAAATGCATGTTTCCATAAGCAAAAATATTTTCATAGGACTGTTGTTAATTCTGCTTTGTTCCACTGAACCTGACCAAGCAGTTCTCATGGAGAAATTACACAAAAGCAGCAGAAAAGAATGCCCGTGTTAACCTTGTCAGAGGGGGGGGCAAAATAAATCTCTGTGGCTTTATTTTTCTTCTAGAGAACTTCTACATTCTGCTGTTTCAATGTCTCTTTGTATGACTCAATGATCCTTGATCCCAAAGGGACATAAAGTTTGGCAATTTTATTTTCTTTTCCTTCCTTGTTTTCTATTAGCTGTTACTGTGATGATATTGGATTTTTGCTTTGATCCATCAGAAGAAAATCAATCTTTCTGCAGAAATACAAGCAGAGAATTGTCTACTGACAGTCAGTCTTTATTTGACTTTTCCTATTATTTGAAAGACTGAAAATGCCTCATTCTACTGTAACAGTACTTGTACTAACCCCAGGTAGTCTCTAAGGTTTTCCATTTTACTATTTAATCTAGAAAATTTCCTTTTCTGTTAGTTTAGGGTCTGTAGCAGTCACACCATATGTTAAAGCAAATACTGCAGATTTCCTGTTCAGTGATTAAGACCTGACTAAGTTATAAATCAAACCTCAGATAGACCAGAGCAGAAAATCTGTATTAGAGAAAAGGCTTTTAAAAAGTATAAATGTCAGAGCTGCCTCTGTGTCCAAACTCAGCCATTTGCATATTGCCCAGAACAGACCCTGCCCCAGGAGCCTGCTGTGGATGTGTGGCACAGGTGATGCCTCAGGAGCCTGCTGTGGATGTGTGGCACAGCTGATCTGTCCAGGCAGTCAATCCAATGTCAGTGGAACCCACTGTGTCTGCTGCCTGGGCCCAGATGGATGAGCAACCCCCTTTAAAATGTTGAAAAACAAAAGAAAAATATTTTTGTCTGGTTAATAACCCACATTTCAATTAGAAAAACTTGCACAATGGTCTAAGGTGAAGTACACCATGACACTGAAAATAATTTTCACTGGAAAATTTGCAGAAACCAGTATACTGTCAGAAAGTTTCCTCACGTAAACATACAAAAACCTTATTAAATTAAGGAGGGAGAGACAAAATCAACAAGAAAGTATATAAAGATTGATTATATTCAACCATCATGGTATATATATTGTTCTTTTTTCCCCCAAGGTCAAACATAAAAGCTGATTTTAAAACTCTGTTCATCTGCCTACAATAAAAAGTGATTATCTGAAAATCTTGATCTGCCTCAAATACAATCCCCTTCGGTAGCGTCTCTGAAGAGCAGAAGGAAAGACATTATAACTGACATGTCAACAATACTGTAAATGGCTTTTCATCCTTCAGAGAAGACAAGGGTGTAATCAAAATTCCATGCTTAAAAAGCAAGGCAAAGGAAGCAAGACAGCTGCTATAACTAGATCTGTCAAAAATAAATATACAAACACACAAATAAAGAGAGACAACTTTTCTGAGAAACGGGATATAAGTTGCCCCAGATGGGGGGCAAGAGGTGGCTTCATTAATGGGTCAGTGTCACAGAGAGGAACAATAGATACCATTCCTCTTGAGTATCTGCAAAACAAAAACCAAGATGGGTGTTTTTACGGACCTTTCAGTGTGCAAACTGCAGAAATCTCACAGGGTACTGCTAGATTGCAGTAATGTTTTTTTTATTCCTTAAAATCTGCTCACATAATTCAGGTATTTTCTCAGTGAAATTAGAAAATATGAGCTCAGCTACTCTGTCTTTAATCTAGTCTAAGAACTGAGTGGGCACAGTTGTAGATTTTATAGCCAGGAAATGCTGACTATAAGAGTGACTACATCACTGTTCTGGAGACGATTCCCAGACCTCCGCAGAGGGTACCAGGTGCCCTTTGCTGAGAATTTCACATCAGACCCCATGGTGCTGCCCCACTGAAGGAACCTGCCCTTGCCCTGCAGCCCAATCCAAGGAGCACAGAAAGTGAGGTGACAAATCCAGCCTGGCAGGGAAGGTTCTCGTTATTCAAAAGTGGTGCTGTTCCTCAACAGACACAGACAAAAATTTTCCATCCAAAAATGCCAATCCAGCAAACTTTTTCAAGGGCAAGTCAGTTTAGTCACCTCTAATGACCGAACCTTCCTGGCTCCCAGCCCACCTGCCTGCCTCCTTGCCATCCCATCTGTCCCAGCTCTTGATAGCATTTCCTGGTTCCTGCAATAAAAGTGGCAGCCAGGATGTGCCACCCTGAGCGGAGATTCCCAGGGCGTCATCGCTGCACGGGGGGGCAGACAGCTCTCATTATTACTGCTGCTGTTACTATTTTGATAGAAACATTCTTTCAGAAGAGCCAATGAAGAGCATGCTGAGCATCCAGGTGCCTTCAGCAATATTTTTGTCTCCCATCACATTAAAGCCCAGAGTTCCAATATCAGCATCAAGGGAAGGGCTCCTCTCAAAAGTATCATTCATTTCCTCACCAGACCTGTTAGAAGACATGTTTGTGACCTAATTAGATGCTGTCAGGACTTCATTACTAATGTCAAAAGCAACTAGAAAAAATTAGAAGTGCTGATGCTTTGTATAGTGATTTCCAAATAATTTTCTTCTATGAAAAACAGATCTTTTTAAGTAAGATGAGAGGGAAAAAGACAAATGAGATAAGAGGAAGGGAGAGGAGAGGTTTTAATTCAGATAAAGAAATTATAGCTTTACTGCCCATAAATAAACATGTTCTACTGCTGTCACAGGACTTAATAAATGGTTTACTGCACATACAATGTGTATGCTAACTTCAGTCTACTTTATGTTAGTTTTGACTCACTCTAGGGAATTAAGAGCACACTGTGTCTCCTAAAGAGAAGGGAATAAGGATGCAAAACAGGAAACCAGGAAAAGATCATACAGGATAGCTTGGCAGTGTACAGAACTTCTAAATCACTTTCAGACGTGTTTGGATGATTGAAGAAGAGTATTTTAAATGTGTAACAGAAAAGATTTCTACATGAATTTACTATTAGATAAGGTGCTGGATGGACAGCAAGTCTCCATTTCCCTGTTTTCATTAATACTGAGTACCTCACAGGCCCAAATATTTGCTTTCATCACTTCCCCAGGCTCAGTAGATGCCTCTCTGCACTGATGAGATACCTTGACAGCTGATAGTTTGGCATCCTATACATCTTGCAAAAAATCAAAACTGCAGAAGATTTGAATACATCCCTAAAAATGGAAGCCTTAATAATATTTAATTCCTGTTAAATTCTCGCAGGAAAAACCTTTGGGAATCTGTGCCTTTTTGTTCTAGAAAAATGATTTTGGGAAGGAAGCTCTATAGGTCTAGGTCATTTTCTTGTTAGAACAGGGCCAACATTAATGCTTTTCTTTTTTTCTGAGATACTAACTTACATTAAACCCAACTGCCACATATAACAAGGATAAAGTCCTAAAAATGTCAGAAACTCAGGGAAAAATCAAACAAAACCCCTTCCAAGATCAGTTATTCCAGCATGAACATCCATACTTCATGCAAATGAAATTATCCCAGTCTGCATAACTTGCTCTTTGAATACTAAGTTTGTTCCCCACCCACACAGCTATGAGTAGAATCTTTCCCAAGAAAGATTTTTGCAGGAAAGGAGGGTCTTATTTCTACATTCTTCCTGAAAACAAAAAACCTCAATTTTATTAACTGTTCATTTTCCAGTAGGTAGATAATTAGGGAGATTAAAGCATGCTTTCATACCCAACCTAATTAGATAACTACATTAACTGAGCCACTTATTATCTCATTCATTTCTGGAGCTGCTAATGTTTATAGCACTTCAGTGATTGCAGAAAATGACAATAGTACAACAATTTATTTGCCTTGCTACAGGCTTTCCACGGCTTTGGGATATTGATTTATGCTGAAAGGACTTCTTCCACTGTAAGAACTGCAAACCCCTTGAGAGCAGCCAGGTTGTGTTCTGTGAATGAGGCACTGACAGCCTCTCCAAGATCAGCACCAAGATTTCTCTTGGCTTTCTAGGAGCGAGACCAGACCCCACATGATTTAATCAAGAACAGTGCTATTACAATAATGCAATACAAACATTATTTTTAGTGATTCATAGAGCACCTATGCTGTCATCTTAGCTCTCCTGAAAGAGCCATCAATTACCCAATAGCAGTTTCATAAAAATAATTCCTGGCTTAATTGCAAATACAAGTTAAACATACTCTGATCCCAGCAACTTGGGATCAGAAGTTTTATGCCATAAATTTTCGCTTAGTTTTTCATCTGTGTGAAATCAGTTTGCAAAGCATACTATTTTCAAAATGCTCCTGCAAGTTGAGTTTCCCTATCAACTAAGACATGATTGCTACAAATTCATCAAAAATATCAGAAGTAGCAACTGAACATACTGAGGCTAACAGACACCACCTGATTAGACACCCATTGGAGCCCACTGGAGCACTCTGGAGAAAAGGGCAGACAAGAGCCTGGGATAAGCACAAAGATCTGGGGGGCAGGGGAAGGAAGCAAAGGCCCAAGCAGAAATACAGAAAGAAACAGGGAAGAAAGAGCTCCTCAGGGTAGAACTTCCCAGGGACTTACGGGCACCGAGCAGAGTTTGCTGGTGCCAAAATTTATTGAGTTAGACAATACAAAGCTTTAGTCTATAGACTCACCTGCAAAGACTGAAGAACTCCATACAAGCTCCAACTTAGGCTCCAGCTGCACTGGGCTCTTCAGATTTTTTGTTTTAAGCATTAGATCTTTGAGTTTAATTCTAATGAAATATTTAGAAGGGTATGGTTTAAAGCCTTTTGGGCATTCTGGGCACCTCACTCTGAAGACTGTCCAGGCATGTCCACTTCAAAGCTCTGTCTGCCCTGGAGCACCATCACACCTAAAAGTAAATCAAGAAGTTATCTTTTTTATCATTTGAATGTGCATCTATTAGTAGATGTAAGCAAAGAGGGTCAGTTTTGTAAATATGTTGATTTTTAATTGTTTTTTGTTCCTCACGAAGTCCTTTCTTCTTGATCCTCACTCTCCCAAAACACAGCTTTTAGTGTGGCAGTTACAAGCTGGTGAGAATAGTTTGCAGCCATAAAAAGAGTTATATAGAAGATGACAGTCAGACCAACAGGGTACATGTGAAAGAATTGGCCTTGGTGCTGTGAGCTGGTATTGATGAAAGTCAGAAAGCAAGGAAAATTACTGAAGGAGAACTCAGTGCCGCAGTAGGTCACAGAAAAGTATTGGATTTAAGTTAGGCTGGCCCAGAGCCACTCTGCTAATTGTTATCTGCTTTGAGCACCCACCCACCTCTCTTCTATGACTGTTGTTTGGGGGTAGAAAACCAGGGTTCTGTGATTGCAGTCCCAGCAGCTGCTCTGTGCACACAGAAATGACACTGAAATATTGACCAGGGATCTGTCACAAACACTGACTCTTCCCTAAATGAGGTTTTATATCAACTTACAATTGTCAGTGCTGAATCTTTATGTTTAGACAATAATAATGTCAGGTATATAGTATTTTAAAAATTACGGCTTTCTTGAACCTTTCATTCAAAATGACCCCTCTGCCAAATGTGAGTTTCACCTTCCTTATAGCACAAATCATAGCACAGTACAGAGCATTAATACAGCCTGCATTATTTATAACTGTCACCAGCTACATTTTACCCCTACTGGTGACAGCCATAAGCTTGAAAAATGCTCCAGAGCATTGTTTCACAATTTAAATTTGAAGTGTTTGCAGTGGGGAAAGCTCTCTTGCCTGTCATTCAATTAATCCAAAACTGAATCATGTATCATCTTCTTTGATTACATTTACTTTTATCTTCTTCAACAGAAAAATAATTTTAAATTCCTAGCATTCTTTTTCTGTTCAGGTTTTGAAGTCCCATGAGATTACTGAAAGTCAGATTATTTGTAACTGCAGTAATTTGGCAAAATTGCAATGTAATAGGTGCAATTTATATTAGTATTGAGCATTAGAAGCTCCCTGGAGTGCAAACTAAGAGTATTTTTTTGTGATGCAACACCTTTTTCAGAGTAGAAATTTTAATTTCATTGACACTATAGCAACAGCTAGAATAAAGGACACCTCACCAAAAAAAATTGTATTTTTTGAGGGAATACATAAAACTTGTAGCCTTTGTAGCATAAAGGTTCCTCTCCTTCACAAAGGGGAGAAAGATGAAGAGATATAGAAAGATCTCAAGGTTTAAGACTACAGCATTTAACAAAATGGGAACAAGAGTTTCACACACATCCAAACTATAGAAAGACAAAAGAAAAAATGTTATAAATTGGTTTGAGTGTCTCTGTCTCCCTTCTTTAGTGAGACTGCTGGAGTGCCACAGCCATTAACAGAGAAGAGCACAGTAAATACAAGGTTAATAGCTGCTATTATAACACTACACTGTTACTAACATAAAATAAGTGCAAAATACTTCATCACTGAGGATATTGATCCAAGCAGACTGATCTCACTTTCATGCATACAGTGCCAAGCTGGAGAAAAAGCACCTAAGAAAAATGAAGCATTATTCAACACTCAGTTGCAGTGCTCCAGCAGCAAAACCTGATGAAGTGCCCGCCTGCCTCCCAGGCACTATAAAACACCTCTGTCTGCAGCCATTCAAAATCTTGAGGAGATCCATAATTACTGCATCACTGCCCAAATCCTCATTTTTCACAGACCAAATAAATTCCAGCACCGGTCTGGGTTCTCTTCAGCCATGACTCAGTACTTCAATCCATTACAGTAACGGTGGAATGAAGGCGTTATTTAAAGAGGTAACTAAAGATTTAGGCAGAAGAACAGAATAAAATTGAGAGGGAAAAGGCCAATATAACCAAACTGCTTGAACAATCATTTTCTGATATTCTTTGTTGACATATGCAAATGACTAAACCACTTAAAGCTAGAATATTTTCTTCCTTTAATCCCCATTTATAAAACATTGTTAATGTGTAAGTACCACTCCTAGAGGGGTTTGTTTATATATATAGGCCAAGATATTTAATGCATCATTGACCAGACTTTGTTTCAGTTTAATTCCTAGAAACAATGTAATCACAATGTAAATGGTTTAACATAGTTTTATTATTTGAGATGATTTGCAACCTTCAAACTGACACACTTCCCTCAAAAAAATGAAAAGGAGTAATTGAAATGTCAATTCTTGCAGTTATAACTATAAATCTATTCTGTTGTCTTGCTTTCAAGACACGTGACTAGAACAAAAGTCCTTAATAAAATGCTTGTAATAAAAGAGTGACTAAAATCTATGGAAAATGAAGTAGGACTTGGTTCTCTTTTTCTCATGGAAAATGGAGTTACAGTTCCTCCTAGTTTTGTCTCAATGGTCGTATCAGCACCATCCATGTCAACATCAGCCTATGCACGACTCTCTATAAAGCACATTCCAAATCACAGAATCCATGGAAGGCCTGAAAATGAAGCCGTCATCACACCAACTTGAAACTGTCATCATAAACACTTGAAACTGTTCAATAAAATAGGTTGTGAACATTTTTGTTGAATTCGTCATATGAGCTATATGAAAATATAGTTTGTTTGTGTACTGTCCAGATATGATTATCAAAGTATTTACACTGATAGAAAAAGCAACGACTAAGAGGAAGTCAGGGTTGTGGTTGTGCATTTAAAAATAAAGATTTCTAATTTGTAATTACAGCCTCAGACAAGAATAAATGAGCCATACCCCAGGGAGATAAAACAGTATTTAAAGCACCATTGTAACAAGCTCAATATTTTTCCTGTTCCTGGAAGAAAATATGATCCCTAGTTACAGACTCAACTGGTTAAGGGCAGCCTGAGGATCCCAAGAGAGGACAGAAACCTGTCTTAAAGAATTTGGGTTGCTCTGCATTTCTTTACGTCAGTTAGCAGAAAAGTAGCTGACAGACTACTGCATACACTTCTAATTCGGTGCCACACTATCAGTATTCCCAGCAGGTTTCTGTACAGTCTGCTATATCAAAAAGTCACATTAGATTGTCACTAAGTGAAATTTACTATATTAAAAGCCTTTTCAGTGAACTAATAATCACTGTTTGCTGAGACAGTCTCCCACATGAATCAGAACGGAAGAGACAAACATGTTCACCTTCCCCTAATCTGCTTTCAATTGCCCTATAGTCAGCTACACAAATAAATACACCCAAACAGACAATAACTGGTTTTTACTTAAACACATACAGGGGATGCACAGCAGCCCCATTCCTACATAACAGGAGCACTTTTTGCAGTACTGCAGTTATGAAAATGTCAGACAGTTCAGTAGACAAACCCATTTATAAAGGTTTAAAATTGTCTTGAGGACACAACATAACATAGAAAGTTTCAGATGTGTTTTTAAGGGGCTTAACAAAATAAATTAAAAAGAAGAAAGGGAAATAATCTTGCTTCATAATTTGCATCTCAGGTGCCAAACAGAGACAGCACAGGATGAGCTCAGAGTATTCTGACCTTACTGACTCCAGTATCTCTGACAAGATCAGCAATCCAGATTATTTGTGGTCAGTACAGATTCTGTGGCATATTTTATTATGGTTGAGAGGTGTTCATGACAGAGACATGCCCTAGTTCTGATCTAAGAGATTATATCCTGCTCATCCAATCTTCCTGGACAGCTACATTTTGGCAGAAAGCTCTTCCTTGCTGTAATCCAATCTATAGTATTGTACACTTTATTAATAAACCACTGTGGAGCATTCCAGAGACAGCTGCTCATTAGCAAGCTAAATTATTTTTCTATGTGATTATTTTTAGAAAGACCTATGGTAGATGGCTCTGTCCTTGCCTGTTTCTACAGTCAGGTAAAAGCACAGAGGCTGTCCATACCACACAGAAATTGAATGCCTGGTACCCTGAGAACCACCTCAGGGAAGGGCTGGGCAGACAGACAGGAGTTCTCAACTGCTGCTAGATCTGGGCCACTGGCATAGGCTACCTACAACCCTGTTTATTTGGTGTAGGAAAGTTTAATTAGAAACTTCGTAAGAGAAGTTTTAGAACTGGCATAGGCTACCTACAACCCTGTTTATTTGGTGTAGGAAAGTTTAATTAGAAACTTCGTAAGAGAAGTTTTAGAAGAAATGCCAGTACTTTCTTTTCAAGTGAGTCTGAAGCTCTTAAAACTGCACATGTATCTCTACTTTATTCACAGTGTGTATCCAGAACTCCCAGTTCAAGAGGAAGAATGCTCAAAAGTAGGAGCACAGTTGAATCTTCACTTGAGAGGTCCATGATCAGTGCAGTGTCCAGTTTATTTAATCTTTAATGTCTGTGCTGCCTTTGTCAGCCAGCTCAGCAAACCACATCTACTAACTAATAGATATTTTTTCCCACTCACCACTCACCCCCGTATGAGGGTTGGTGTGCTCTCCAGACTGCACAAGGCAAAACTAAATACACATCACTGCCATTCAGTTCTCAGACAATAATTACCTTCAAGCAGCAGACAGTAGGGGTTTTCAAGAAAGGGATATTGAAAGCTCAGGGTCATCTTCTGAGTGATCTGAACAAATCCACCTTCTCCAAGTGCTTTAGTACTGCTTTGCCTTCTACGGGATGTGAATTACAGGTGCTCTTTTGTAGGGGAAATGCAAAGCTCTGCAGGTCTCAGTCACCATTCTGCAGAGCTGCTGACACCTCTCCCTTTCATGATGACCAGCAGGAACTCAGAGACAACGCAGGAATCAAGGAGACAGGTTCCAGCAAGAATAAAGGCAGGATTTTTTGCATTTTCTTTGCTGTCATACCTATTACTTCTAAAATGTCAAAAGAACCTTTGGTACTGTCAGGACTTTAAGCCTTTTCCATGACTTTACAGCTCACCCTGCTCTAATTTAATTCTACAAATCAAGATAAAGAATTAGTCAACATTTTGTATCACAGGCAAAAATTGATTTTTCATTTTTGAAAATCTGATTTTGTGACAATTAGCCCCTGTGCTGAGAGGTCTATCCATATGGTACTGCAGAAACCATAAAGTCCCAATACAGGTCCCAGTGGGCATGGAATCAGAGAACCCAACTACAGACTTGGTAGTCTGAGTCTCTTTTAGTTCAGTAAAAGCATTCAGATACAGGTGGCTGCCATCTCTCTGCCATACAATGATTAACATGTTTTCTAATACAATTTTCAGGTGTCAGCTTCCAGGTCCAGCCGGAAAGCAAACTCCCCTTCATCAGGATGTGCCAGCCCAATGAACCTTAGAAGACTTGAACAAGAACTATCCTCTGCCAAATAAATTTCCTTGACAGCTGAATAATTCTCCTGTAAGAGAAGGGGAGAGAACAGGAGTCTGTTCACCTGTCTTGAGTCCCCTTGACAGAAATGCATAAAGGACAATAGCGTTTTTTAAATGCTGAGTTGCAGAAAGGTTTGATCACATGGCAATTATCAGCTTTTCTCCGGCACAACAGGAGGCCTCCTGTGAGCTTGGGACTATGAAACAAAGGATGAAAGTTTGGCCACAAGCCTGAAGGGTGAAGATCATTCCTAACCTCTTCTAAAGCAAGACCCGAATCAATACTTCTCAGCTTTTCTCATTCTGCTATTGTTTTATTCCTTGGGTACTACCTCAGCCCAATTTTACAGGAAGAAAAAACTGCTTCCACTGCAGTGGAAGTAGGAGGTGACCAGAGATAGAGCCTCTGAAACATCTATCTGTCATTATCACACAATATCCCTCCAATTAAAAAAGTACAAGACATTGTTCAAAATACAAAAGAATTAGAAGACCCAAGATAAAAATCAAGGCACATTATCTTCCGTATTTGTTAGCTGAGCACTCCACAAACTTTGGAAGTCTTTGTCATTGTTCACTGCCCTCTGTAAAGCATCACTTTGTAACAAGGGCAGATCTTGAGGCCTGTTTTGTAACTGTTGTATGAGAAGGGACTGCAACTAGTTTGAGCATGCAATAATAACTAAAAGACATGACTGTGTTTCAGGCACAAATCTACACATTAGTGAAAATAGAACTAGAAAGTAAATTCCGTTATAATCATCTGCAGAAAAAAAATAAGGCAGACTATAGCATTTCTGGGCCACCAGCTAGCTCAGGGAAACCCTTAATATAAACAAAGATGTCAAGAAGACTTGAAGAAATACAGGGTAACTTGTGGACTGCATTTTAAAATCCCTAAAGCTTAATTTAAATCCACAGCCAGCTCACAGTGGAAATCAACATTTTCATCACTTTTCTATAACCATGAAAAATGCTTTGTATTAACAGAGTTGAGCAAATTTTGATCTCTGGAAGACCACAAACAGAAATTTCCATTTGTGAATCCCTTTCTGCAGAAGAGCTGTATTGTACTCTCCTCCTGATAAGGGAGGAGAGCTCAGACCTGAAATCCGAGCCCTGCCAACCCAAGATGGATGGCAGTAAATTTTGCACACTTCGTACTAGGATATTTCAGATGGCCTGTTCTGACACATGGCAGGTCTAGAATTTACCCTATAAAGTTATGACATTCATTTCCTGAGTACTTGCACAGCTGAAATGTTCAGACAAGCATGAGTGAAGGAGGAAGGTGAGAACAAGGATTGCATTGAAAACATGGCATGATAGTTCTGGATTATACCTTTTCATTTCAAAGATATAAGAAACAGAGACTGTAAATCTTACGTCCAATCTGTAACTCTGCTTATCTCTACATACACGAAAAAAAATATTTTCTGACTGTAATTTTACGAAAATGCAGAAACCTAAAAAATCCTACATCCTCCTCGAGTCTGGAAGATCTGACTCATCTGAGACAATGCAGTGCCCTCTGCGGGTTCTCCTCTCATATTACAACCCCAGGAAGAAGACGCCTTGGAGTATCGTAAATTTCTCTCTGCTAATCTTTGTAATTACACTGTAAGTACTGGGAGATGAAAGGAAGACATAAACTAAATAGAAATAGTCCTTTTTAAAAGTAATAATTATGCTGTTAATTTATCTAAAAAGCTGGGAATTACAATAGATGTTCAGTTTTAAAAGTCTCCTATGAAGATTGGCTGACAGAGCTGGGGCTGTTCTGGAGAAGAGCAGGCTCCAGAGAGACCTTAGAGCCCCTCCCAGTGCCTATAGGGGCTCTGAGAGAGCTGGAGAGGGACTCCTGATCAGAGAGTGAAGTGATAGGATGAGGGATAACGGCTTTAAACTGAAAGAAGGTAGGTTTAGATATTATGTTGTGAGGGTGGTTGGGCACTGGCACAGGTTGCCCTGAGAAGCCTTGGCCGCCCCACCCCTGGAATTGCTCTAGGCCAGGCTGGGTGGGGCTCTGAGCAACCTGGGCTCGTGAAAGGCGTCCCTGCCCATGGCAGAGAGATGGAACAGGACGATCTTTATAGTCCCTTCTAACCCAAACCATTCTGTGATTGTGTGAAATGATTCACTGCTCAGGTGATGGAATTACACGAAAGCATAGAAAATATGTAACTGCTACCTAAGCAGGTGTTCTCCAGAAGAGTCTGCTAATAGTTTTTACAGGAATTCCACTTGGTTTAATTATTAACTCCAGCAGGAGCAAGTACAATTGCAAACTCGATTAGCACTTAAAAAATCAGAAAGGAGATTAAATCCTATTGTACCAATTTGTACAAAGCTTTTGCTTCCCTAGCACCTGGACATGTACAAGCTAAACCATAACTGCTTTGGGCATAACACTTAAACACACAGCCACAGACTCAGATGTGGTAGCATGTGAAGCATGGCAAAACTTGTTCCTTGGCCTACTTTTTCATGTAATAGAGAAGATAGAGATATAAATTATTTCAAATTAGCTTCATTTAAAAAATTAAGTATTCATGATAAATTAATTCAGCGTTTTTTAGGGGTTTACCAAAGAACATGAAATTCTATTCAGAGCATAGTAACACTTCCTGAACTTCAGATCTTGTAAATAATTGAGCTGTGTTGCATTAATACATCACAGTAAGTTTTGCCAGCAAACAGATTGATGAGTTAGTTTCTTTTTGAATATGTAAAACCCAGACAGAAAAAAAACAGATTTTTTTCTGAGGAAGCAAGGAGAAGTATTCATAATGTTGTCATTTTCCTTCCTTCATATACAATATGATTCAGTGGCATGAAAATCCCTTTTAAATATATCCCTGAGCAAGGGGGAATGTCACAGTAATAAAAGTCAGTTTCAAGACTGCAAAAAGCATCTTTTATTGAGATAGTTCTGCCCTGTATCAGAAGCATGGTAAATAGATAGATGGATTTTATACATGTGTGCATGCATGTGTAACAAACAAACATGTGATGGCCAGTTTTCTTTCTAAGGTACTGAAAGGAAAGTTCTGGATAGATACCAAAACCATTTCAGTAGGATTTCACAGCTCAGAAAGAGCACAGCAAACATCTGCTAGCTCATCAGTTTTAGCCACGAATAAAACAAAGACACTCTGACAAGTCACAGAGCAAAATGGAGTTAAGAACCAAAGTGGCAGTGCTCCAAAAGCAAACCTGGTGAATCTGTTTAGAACCTCCCAGGAATACCAGCAGACTCTGACTTTGCAGACAAGATTAAAGGAAATACTGTCCTTATTAATATGCAGCCTTTCAACTATTTCAACATTAATAAGAGCAACATTCCATTAATATTTTAGCCACCTAGATTTTTTTTCCTACTATGCAATAGCATTTCCTCCCAAGAGAAAATACCTGATTTTGCTGCCTTTACAAAAAATGCTCAATGCTTCCAGTGATCCTAGGTTTCTAGCAGTCCATTTTTTCTCCACAGTGTCTTTGCTAATGTGATGGGAAGAACAAGCCACAAATCTTAAAGGCAAGAGACTACATATGTGTTCTTACCCCAGCAGGTCTCATCACAGGCTGGGTGCTGCAAACTGCTCTGGGCATGGAAGTCAATGCAGATGTCAATGCTCCAAGATTCCAGGATACACCAGAAGGTTATTACTAACCCCTAGCTGGGAAGCTGCATTCTGACTGTTGGTAGTCTTTTAAGAGGACAGACAACAATGCAAAACGGGGTTATGAGACCTGTAACACTTTTATGATAGCTGACCTCACATAATCAGTGTCAGCTGAAGGACTAAAAATTAAATCAGGGAGGCAATAGCACTCTGTTGAGCAAAGCCAGGGGGGAAAAAAAGATTTGTTGGGAAAAAACAAAAAGATCTTTTGGGAGAAAAAAAAAACTAGAATCAGCCTTATTGTCCCACTGGATAAAATAATGTCAGGAAGTGAGGAATGAGAAACAAATCAGTAGCCCATGTGAGAGGATACACTGGTCCCACGGTGTGTCCCCTTGAGAATGGGTTGCAGCATAGAGTGGCTCCTTGACTGCAGCTCTAAGAGGATTCAGCTCCAAGAGCAGAATAAACGCAGGTTACAGAGCCATGCCTGCAGTGCTGCTGCTGAGGGGCAGCTTACACCCTGCACTATGGTAGAGAAGTGAGAGATGTTTCACCCAAAACTACCTGGTATAAAACGGCATTTTCTGATTTCAGCTGTTGGTTAAGCAGGGGGTTACCCATTACCTAAATGAAACACTGGCACACCTCAGGCTTCCCTCTGTGCTGCCATTGCTGCTTCCTGGCCTTGGAGCCTTCGCCAGGTTATTGCAGGGTAGTAGCTGTCTTCTGTGATGACAGTTTACTGCAGGGCTGACATCTCCAGGGGCTCCTGCCCTGTGACAAGGAGTAAGGATTCAAGAATTAAACAGCTGCTCTGATGGTCAGGTTGGTATTTATAGGGAAGGCAGATTTTCCTGTGTTTCTTCAAAGCAGGCTTTCATTATTTTGTTAGCACAGCATGAATTGATCCGTGTGACCTCATGCCCCCGGCTTTCACTTCATAATTTAATGTTAAAGAAAACCCAGTATCTTACCCTCTAGCTTTCAAAACCTGGATGCAGCAATCTAGATATAACTCAGGGAATTGTATGATTATGTTCCCACAAGTGTGTGTTTATAATTAGGTGCACAGCCTGTAATTTACCAAGTGAACCGCTCAAAGTCGGTTTCTCCATTGCAGCCAATATTCCCAGCCAAGTCCCTTGTCTCAGGAGGAATTCCAAAATGGGTGATCAGGCAGCAGCCAAAAAATTGCAATTAGTTGGGTTCCAAGTAGATAAGTTCATCAGGAATTAGCCATGTGTTAGAAAACAGACACAAATCCATATGGAAACTAAACGCATACTTTCACTCTTGATAATCAGTGAAATATCCAAGAGTCTGGTGGAATTGCAAATTTGGAATTGTTTTGTAGCATCTTTGAGGATCTCTGCATTGTTACTGGAGCACAGAGATGCACAACCCCCATGCAGCTGCTACAGATACAGCAGAGAGGTGACATTGTCTGTGCCCACACTCTGCACAGCCCCTGGGTGAAGCCAGGTGAGCTGCAGAGCACCCTGGTCTGCTCCGTTTGTCTCAGCACTGACTTTGAGGGCCTCCCCTAGAATGGCCCTTCTCCTTTTTCCTCTTCACAACAGACAACTCCCAAAACAAGGAGGACCTGAGAGAGAGGAACACAACAGCGGGAGTTCACACAGCAATGTCACACATTTAACAGAAACACTTTCATCACAGTAAGGTCACTTTGCCTGAGGCATCCTGACATACCAAAAACAAAAAAGAAAAAATAAAAAAGAAAGACTTTCATCTCCTTGAGAGCAAGATGAGTGCTTCATTCTTCATTCCCATTTTACTCACAGGTAAAGAGAAGATGACCTCCCACCAGCACTGATCACCCAGAGCAAGGCAGCATGCCAGGAAGAGATCCCAGGACTTTCTCTATAGTTGCTGAAAACCTGATGGGCAGAGGGACAAATGGTCCTGTCCCTAATCCAGTCTGTTCACCGCTCGCAACACACAGTTCTGTTCAAAGCCTCCCTAATGCTCTGTTTATTTCTTTTGTTTGTTCTATTTTCGAGTTTTGTCCACTCCATTTATCTCCCCAACCCCCCAAACACACCAAATGTAAGCACCCAGATGATATTGTTTTCCTCCAGAATTTAGGATGGAAAAAGTGCTCCTTAGAAAAGCCATATGGCCTGTTGCCATAATTCTGCAGTGCCCTACAGCATTAAGTATATAATAAGTCATGCCCAGGATGGGATTGCAAATTTAAGACCAGCTTTCAGAGAGAATATAATGAGCTGATCTCTTGTTCTGTGTAGATATACCTGATTTAATTTTTTTAAGCAAGATTAAGGAGGCAGATTAAAAAAGGGTTCAGTTACAGCTGTTGTGTTCTCCTTACTGAGTTTGTAATTTAAGCCAATTACACAGCAGCCAGTTGCTGGAAGTCTTTTGTTTAGGGCACTGTGCTTTGACTCCACAGGCACACAGACAGGATCCAGCTGTGCACCAAGCAAAACTTGTTGTACCATAAACTAAAGACTTTCATGAACAAGTTATATAGGACTGGAAAAGCCAGTCATTAAATCATTATGATTATGACACCCACATATCTAACTCATAATCAAGTTGTTTTTTTTACTCCAGTGTTGCTGTAACTCAACAAGCATCTCAAAGATTGAAAAGAAAAGAAATTCTCCAAATTTTCATCTGGAAGTTTTGTGTAATCACAAGTATTTTTATAAAGCTTATTTTATCTTTTCCATTTTATCTTTTCAATTTAAAAAATTCAATTATTTTCAGAGACTCTCTCCCATTACTACAAACAACTTTTCCAGTAAAAAAAAAAGATTATTGTAAATTATGAAAGAGTCACAAAACTGGAAAACACGCAAAGTACCTGGAAATAAAAGACAATGCTACATGGAATTTTGTGGCTGATTTAAAACTGTCTAGTTCCTGATCCATTAACTGTCCACACATGAGGTCTCAGTGAAGTCCTT
Source organism: Eopsaltria australis (assembly GCA_034509425.1). Taxonomy (NCBI): domain Eukaryota; kingdom Metazoa; phylum Chordata; class Aves; order Passeriformes; family Petroicidae; genus Eopsaltria; species Eopsaltria australis. Next base: position 508,824 of record JAVTVJ010000121.1, read on the forward strand.
AGGACTCCACAAGAGCTCAGATGTTTGTTCAAACGCTCCTGGGAAGAGTGAAGACAACAGGCTTTAAACCTCACCTAATCATAACAGCAAAGCTGCGCTTCAATGGATACTCTGGAGCTTTCACAGTCATAAACATAACTCAGGAAAAAAGCTGATTTCAAACACACACACATATATATATACAGATACACATAGCACAGAGATACTGAAAGTATAACTGACATAATTACAAATCCAAGTTTATTTGAGAGATGGTTCTTGCCTAAGCAATACTCATATTATGAGAATCTTGCCTACTTAAATACCAGCATGGTTTCCACTAAAAAGAGAGGGGAGAAGAGGATTCTTCTAGTAATTCAGCTAACAGAGAAATCAGTATAATGCTGAAAGGAGCAAATAAGGCCAGGCTGACTGAACAGAGTGAGGGGCATGCCTGGAATGAGTAGCTACCACAAGGAGATGAAACCAAGAAGAGAAAAGGAAACTATGGCATCAGAGGAAAGGGCAGTATGGACACTCATCTGCAGTTTGTTAGAAATGTAGGTAAGGAGAGGGAGAAGCTTCCTGCAATATGCTTGGGCACTGTGAGCTTTGCTGAGCAGCCTCCTCAAGGAATACAACAGGGATGCACAAACTACATCACAGTCAGTAAAAAAGAGCAAACTAATAAGCACAAAGCCATACAGCAGCAAAGGATATTCATTGCCTCTTATTCACTAGTGAATATGGATATTATGAAATAATAGTTAAGCTCAATATTTACAGGAATAATGATCCTAAAATCTACACCACTCTAAGGCAGAGCTGGAACTCAATTCTACAGTCTCCCAAGTGAAGGAAAATCCACAATGAAGTCTGGAACTTTGGAAATTTTGCTGATATGCAGATCTGCTATCTCAGATGTGCCTGTTGAATCTGGATGTGGGTCGGGACAGCCATAAGCATCTGGTCTCTGAAATTACACTTTTGGTAAGCTGAATCACTGTTTCTTCTCCATATTTGAACACAAGAGGCAGTCAGACAGCAGCTGACATGCAAATACCAAAATCAAATCACAGTAGTTCAGAAAACTGAGATGAAATAAAAGACAGCTTGCTTGTGTCTAGGGCTCTAAGGAGACAGAAAATACGTAAGTGACTGCCAGAATCCTGTCCTGCCATTCTGTGCTCTCATATGCCACAATTATTCATAACACTTCTGTGCCTCAGTACTTGAAATACAGGAATCCCACAAATCCCAGCACAAAGCAACTGCTGCAGTATCCAGCCAAACCAGTGGAATCCTCCTCAGTCCGTGTTTATGCTCGCCTTTGGGTCCTCTAAACACCAGATTTTAATGCCTGACTTTTCAGTTGGATGCTGACGGCATCCACTCACTGGAAAGCAAATCCAAGCACTCTCTTGAGAAGCACCATTTTTGTAGTTATTGATGAAAATCTGTTTTGCCCTGGCACAGAGTAGTATTTTGCATGTACTCTTCACCAGTAACCACCCCTGAGCCTAAATATGACTATTATCCAGGCTGATGCCTTGTCCCCAAAATGCGTCACATTATTCTTAAGGAAGGGTAATTATTTCAAACCAAGATAATTATTTCTGTATGGAAAGTTACAAAGAGTTGAGTTTAACTCAGATACAGTTTTATTTTAGACGTCAGTTAGGAATATGCTGATACTAAATAGAAAATGAGACTATTGAACAAAGAAGTTTCAACCAAATGAAATACAGCAAGTTTATATATAGGTAGGCCTATGAAGACCACACTTTGAGCAATAATTTACTCCAATTATTTTAGTAAATGTAGTGATTTCACACTAACGATAGATTTAGAGATGTTTTAGAGGATCATGAATGGTTTATACTCAAATCTTCTTTATCCTTCCTAAGGACTTAGGGTCCATAGAGTGACCCACAAGAAGCTTACTTAAATATCTTTTTTTCAGAAACTCATACTATTTTTCTCATATACAAACTTTCAATTGATCTAAAAAATCTGATTTTTTTCTACAGCTTAAATTGCAAATAAAATCCGAGTTGTAAGTACAGGCAATTATTTTCTTCCCCAGGCAGTTGAACACAATTTATACTCTGCTTGCAAACAGTTATTTCAGAAGCCCTCAATCTTTGGTGTAATGTGTATCAATTGACCTAGACTCTGGATTTAATGAGAACAGCATTTAGAATTTGAATAAGTCACTCTTTAGACTATCATGGACAAAACTCAGTTGCAACACCAAAGAGAAAAAAGCAGCAAAACCAGAGCTCAGCCATTGTGCAGACTCCCAGCTCTTTGAATGAGAAGACAGACACCAAATTCAACACCTAGGTCTACATCAAGATTTTACATCTAACTAAGTAAATTAATTTTAGGTTTTTTTATTTAATTTTTAATACCAATTCTGATCTTCAAGATTTTACAACAGATTAACAAGTTGGTATCTCACCAGTCAGTGAGAAAGAGCTAATGAAAATTGCACATTCCCTTTCCAAAATATAAAAAAAGAAAAAAAAAAAAAAAAAAATTATTCAGGCAAATAATTTCCTCTGCAGAGTTCTATGATACTACCCAGTGAGAAGGGATAAATATATTAATTGCTAATGGCTTCCACACAACAATAACTTCAAAATTTACACTTCACAGAATAGGAGATCTGAAATCTTGAAAAGCCTAAATCTGGCATCATAATGTTTTCTCTTGTGGTGACAAGACAGGCCTCTTACATGTTTTATTCAGCATTCTTTTCAAAAAGGCTGTAGTTCCTGTGTTTTTCCTGACACTTTAGCAGTTTCATATGTAATCATTTTCACAAGTTATTAAAAATTATCTGAAATTAAAGGAAACTTGAGTTTCTGAATGCCAACCTAAAGTAGGTAGCTTGATCTCTGGTATCCACTGAGCATTCAGTAAGCATCAGGAAGAAATTTGTGGAGGACAATAAACTGATGTGACAAGAATAGAAGTGAGAAAACTAAAGTCTGCAAGACAGAGACTTCATCAAATGACTAAACCTAGGAGCGACACAAGTGAGAAGAATTAGGTACTAATCTGCAGTAACCTCACCTGCTGGATTCTAATGTTCAGTCATGAGAAAACCTCTATATTCACTACATCGTCAAAAAACATCATTACCATAACAATAAAAATTGCTGTTTCATGGTTACTTGATTGCATTTATCCAGCCTGAGCTCACAAAAACTATGCCGAATACTTTGCAAATGAAGCGAATGGGACAAAGCTGCTTCCTGATCCAGACCCAAACCTCACTTGCTACCAGGCCCATTTCAGGTAATTTCCCAAAAGAATTGCTCTTGAACTCCTCTCTTGCTTCTGCTACAGGTATATTGTCCAAAAGTTTAATTCTTCTGACAGTTAGGAACTTGACTTCCAATCCAAATTTATTCATTGCCAGTTCATGCCTATTACTTGTGCCAATGTTTATCTTGCAAAACTTTCCCTGGAGTTTGCTCTTTAGGCATTTTTCTAAGGCAGCACATCCATTCTCAGGTTTTGCTTTTCTGAGCCAAAGAAATCTTCCCTAGAATAGGTATTGTCTGTTCCCTGACAAGCCCTGCAATTCCTTCTGCAGCTATTCCAGCCCAAAGAGGCCATGCACAGTTGCACTGGTATCCAGGGCCTGCAGCATTGACCTTGGGAGCCACTTGCCCTGAGCCAGGGTGAGAGGAGCAGCAGCAGAGCAATGCCAGCCTGCAGGGTGCTTGGGAAGCACGTGGGAAAATGTCCCACGCCAGGGAGCCCAGAGCTCTGCACCCAGCAGGGCACAGCCCCAGGGCTCCCTCAGCAGAGCCCTGCAGGCACCCTGTGCTGTCAGAGCATCCCACCCACACGAGCCATCCAGCCAGCAGCAGCTGGGCATGGAGCCAGCCTGCATCCAGCAGGGATGACACCAGGCATAAAGCTGAACCACTCACATCTGACTGGTTCCCTCAGCTCAAACCTGCCAGAACCACATCTGCCAAATCCTGCCAGAGCCAAGCTGGAGCTCTGCAGTGCCAAACCAGATATCCCTGAGATATCCCTGACAGTGTGACCCCCACTCACCTGCAGCTGAGGTTATGCACCCACAAATAAGAGAGGGTCAGCTGCCTGCCCCTCCTGAAACACCTCTGTATACATTTATTTTTCCTGTTATTTGGAAGACTGAAAATGCCTCATTCTAGTGTAAGAGTACTTTTACTAACACTGCAATCCAATTCTGCTAGACCCTGAAAGTCTAATATGGTTATTTCAGTTATGTTCTGATACTCTGTGCATCACTATCTGCCATTTGCTCTTTCACAAACACAGATTATATGTTACACAGCCTGCATGCCAGATTCTGAAATCCTTTAGCAGCTGTCCCCATGGACAATAATGCCCTAACTCATCAAGGTCTTGAAACAGTGGTGAGTACCTTTGTGTACCTTTCTGTCCCATCTGGTGTGACATTTGCCTTCTGTACCTTTCAGTCCAGGAGAAAAGTCATCCTCTCAGTCCCATCATATCCCATAAAACACAGAAGATAAATCATGAGAGCCAAAAGGAAGAAGCTGAGACCAGCTGGACGCCACGTGTGGTTCCTGACCTTAACTGAAGTCACAAATGGAGTCTGCTACACTCCAGGGACAGGTCAGTAAACTGTCCTGGACACAGGAAGGAGAGAGCACTCCCTTGATGCAGGAAAGAACAGGATAAATAGAAGAATGCAGAAAGGAAACAGGAGAACTGAGACTCGTTACAGACAAATAACAATGGGGGGAAATGAGGGGGAGAAAAGGAATAGAAGAGTAGAAAAAAAACCATGGAAAGCAAGGATGGGGACCATTCCCATTCTGCCTGCCACTCATCCCTATACCAGTCTCCCTCTCCTGGTCTTCTGGGACAACAATCAACAAAAGCCATGTTGTGAAACAGGTCTAGAACAGAAACTTGCCCTCAAAACCAAGACTTCTGTAAAAAAAAATGGACATGTACTTCTGAATTCACTTCAAATCCAAAAATCATCCAAGAAAATTTTTAGAAGAGTTACTATGAAAATTGAGAATTTATTCCTTGATGCAGTGAGCAAAATGGCCTCATGACTAAAACACAACTCAGTTCCCAGTTCTGCCAAGAGAAGACAGTAGACTGAACAAATCAGAAGTGCTGAGTGTTCAATCACAGTGGGGAATACTCTAGAGAGGAATGAGAGCTGCATGCCCTGCAAAAGTACTGCACAGGCTTGGGGACAAGATTTTCCAGATCAGGACCCTTGGCTCTCTAATTGCATTGCCAGCTGAGAAGAATTTTCTGGTGTCAGCTGAGATACCAGACGTGCAAATTGGACTAAGGTATAATAACAAGGTGCAATAACAGAATATTTGCCAGTCGGGTGGATAACATGGGAACATGGAAACACCAGAAGTTGTTTTCAAAACAGAGGCAGCTATTTTCACTCACTTGAAAAACAAGTTATTTTTGCTCCATACGGTATCTGCTAATACCGTATATTATGAAACAATAAACAGATAGCAGAGACAGCGGGATATATCCTTTCTGGTGTCAATTCCTATCATTCCCTTTGTTTCAGATCTAGTTTACATCAGTTAACTCTTGCAAGTGATACCACCAGACTAACAATAACACCAGGCATGTGACCCATCAAGGAGCTGCTGACAGACACACTAATCCATAAGCCACTTGTTCTAATAACTGCTGAGAACCTGAAAAATAGGGAAATATGGGGAACATGCATCTTGTAGTAGTCTACATGAGACCCATGCAATAGTGTGAGTCTAAAAGCATTGACTGCAGACAGTGGAATTAAGTCTAGTGCATTTTTTCCCTCTTGTCAGGGTGTCTGTGCATGTCTAAAGTGCAAATCCTCTGGGGATATCCGGGAATTGATTTGTGAAGTGAGATGTAAGTGCTTCACTGGAGGTTTTACCTGTCTGACTTCTTCTGTCACAACAAGTTGAGTGCAGACGAGGCTTTCTCTGGGCATCAAGGCCAATCTTTTCATTCTTTCCTACTGCTGACATTTATCCCCTTGCTCTAACAAGACTTATAAATCAGAAAAGGAATCCTACTATAAAGTATCTTAACTTTAACCTAGGGAAATGCAAAACAAAATCATGTGATGAAGTACATATTTGCCTCAGCACAGCTGCATCACTGTACAAAAGATGCAAACATCTTCCTGAATATATCACAACACTAAGTTCTTATTGCTCTGCAATCATATTCACTTTTAAACTATATTTTAGCTATACGTGAGAATAAGACTGTATGTGAAAACTCCCATAGAACTGCAGTTTCCATCACTTTCAACCTCCTCTCCATGGAAATCCTCATTCCCCTCCTTTTGTATTCTTCTGCTCATCCTTTTAATGTTACTCTTCCCTTCAACAAGATTATCAGCATCTTTTTCTAAGGCAAGATAAATGAGTATGATTGCTCTGTCCTAGACAAGGTCCACCAGCAATCATACAATCTCTTTAATCAAAATCACCAGTCAACCAAAATGTATTTCCAATGAAATTGCTCCTTTCTTTGATAAACCACTTTCTATTAGTTTTATCAAGGTTTTCCCTGCTGCTGATTTTGGCTGATATGCTTGTAATTGACAACTTGACACAACTCAGTACCTTTTCCGAATATTAATGATACAGTCTACTCCCTAGTCCTTAGAAATGTAATGCTAACATCTAAAAGTGTTATTTTTCCCCTCTCAGAACTCAGAGAAATGGTGTCAAGACTTTTAGACCTCATTTGCAGCTGCAGCAATTTTAAAACTAAAGGAGCTTTGCTAAGCTTCACCTTAAGGTAGGCAAATAACACACCAGTACAGTAATGAGAGGATAACACAGGACAGTTTTGGCCAGCAGGATCAAGCTCCCAAAGACCACTAACTCATATTTGCCACATTTACTATCAGGTTACATCAATATTCTCTTTGAAGACACAGGAGAAATTGCTTTTTTCTCTAGCTCCTTGCCTCCTTGGCAGGCAAGATCACTCTTTACATGGGCAGAATTCCTGGGGTCAATGGAAGATTTTACAGAGCATGTGAAACCAGGCACCTCTAAAGACAAAGCATCGATATGAGTGGTAGTTCTTTATTAGACATTCCCAGTTCCCATTTATCAGAGGATTGGTTCTCTCTCCTCCTGCCCTCACTGCAATATACTTTCAGCTGTGCATTGTAAACAAGCAGCCAGGGCTTTTTTTAGCTGTGTAATTAGAAGCCATTGTTTCTCTGTTTAATTTGTCCTTCTGAAACACAGCTCCCAGTCATTACCAGAGGGCAGTTGTGCTCTTATTACTGACCCTGCTGTCTAGATACCCACTCACACTTATTATCCACTCTCATTTTTCCAAATAAGGACCTTAATGAGGACAAGAATAGTCATTATCCCTACAACTGTGTATTAAAATACTTTAAATTTAAAATTCAAATTGTAAGCAGTGAGAGAGCATAGGTTCAGAATATTTTTTAAAATGCCTCCTTTATGACTCTGTGAAATAATTCAATAGTAATGATATTTTTGCAGTCACTAGAATGCTGATGTTTTATAACCTCTGACTTACTTATTGCAGAAGGTTTATTTCCTTGGGTTATCTCCAAAATGGCTTTTGGCTGTTCAACAAATTAAAAAGTTGTTGGTTAAAAAAAAAGCAAAAGAAATTGATCCCGGCTTAGCACTAGAAATGTGTTCACAATTTTTTCTAAAGATTGTTATTCCCCTCAAATAAATATCATTACAATTATATAAAAACTGTGGTTTTTTTCTCCTGGAAGAATCTCTTAATGATAAAGATTTCAGGATCTTCTTTCTGTCACAATCAAGGGGATATAGAATTTTCCCAAACAAACAAGAAAATAGTCCCCTCTCTAGTTTCAGTGTTCATGATTTCCATCCAGCTGTCCCTGCTGTGTCAGCAGAAGAAATGCATCACTTCTCTCCATCCATCAGCTCCCTCTCTCCACACTTGTTTTGTTTGCCCGTCCCTTCAGTAAACTTTGTACTTCAGCATTTTGCCTTCTGAAGGAGGCTCTGAAGAGCCTGTACTAAGCCAGCCCACCAGGCACCATGGCAGGAGGGCAGGTGAAACAACCCACACTGGGGTGCCCTGGGAGGCGAGGCCAGCCCAGCCCAGCAGCTACACCCACACCTGATGCACAGAGGCTCTGATCTTCCAGGGAAAAAACACTTTATTTAGTGTGTTCATAGTCTGGATGAGTGTGCTGAGCCAGCAATACTAATACTGGATAAATCTAGAGACGGGACTAAATATTTTTCTTCAGTTTTTAAATCATATATTCCTGGCAAAAAACCCTTCCCATATGCTGGTTTTTCATATGGAGGGGACTGTTACAGTAATATGTTCAAATAACCCAGTTACATTTGTTCCAGGTTTTAGCAAATACTAACAAGCACCATTTTCTGCTTTGCACACAGCTGTCCAGTATTGGCCTGGGGAACTGAAGAGATAATTGGATTTATTGTCCACCAGAGCCCACACTGAGAAGGTTATTATTAGTTATGAAGATGCAAATGTCTAAGCACAGGCCACTGTACAAGACAGTGAGAACTCCTGAAGACAGCTCGTTTAAAACTTATTCACATTAGCAACACAGATGAAAGTACAGACAAAACTGTCAATGATATTATCCCATAAAATATTATCCGATAAAATTTGCCTCCCCATTTGTAGAAACTGCACCATTTACTTTGGTTACAAGTCACAATTCATTGGAATTACCATTTCAAGACACCATTAAATTTTCCTTCCTGCTCTTATTTAACCTAAATTGTACAAATTCTCCTCTATTTTTTCTTCAACAGCAAAGGTCTTCGCCAGAGTCAAACCAGGACATGGCACAAATACTCACGAAAAAATTTATTAGCTTAAACAGTACACTTATAGATTCATTTGTTTTTGTCAAAACAATTTGTACCATTCATTGCAATTCCTAACCTGGACAGCTCTTTGCTGACTCAGAAGCTTGTATTTGCAATGCCTTTCCAACGGATCCCATGCTGAAAATATATCTATCCTGTATCAAAAACAAACAAACAAACAAACAAACAAAAAAGCTGCAAAAATATCAACTCCCCTAATTTTACTGAAATTTCTCAAATAAGCTATCCTTGCATCAGCCAGGAACAGTTCTTTCCCTGAGAATTACAAAGTAAATTCCTGTCTCTGTAACGTTGTGAAGATGCCCTCAGCTCCATGCTAAACAAGTGAGTAACGAGCCAGGAATTTAAAGCACATTAAGCCTGGCTCTGACAACAAGGCTATAATCAAGCAAGATGAGAGATCTGATGACTCAGCAAATTAAATTTCCATAAGGATTTTATTTCATTGACTGTATTTACATCAACAGATGAGAAAATCTCAAAAGTCATAACACGGATTAGTGCAGTCTAATGAGGCACACAACAGAGGGGAAATCAAGCCAACAACTTGCCTTCTACTTCCCTTATTTTAACCAGTTAATGTATCCATCAGCAAACCAACAGCGTTCTTGGCAAAAACCTCTGGACTTGAACACTTAGCATTGGGTGCACAGCAAGTCCCACAACGCAGAAATGCAGGGCCTTGGGGCCCTCCTATCCCCACACCCCAGCAGCTGGCTCAGGGTGTGAGAAACCAGACTGCTCCCTCCTCCCAGGGCAGGCAGTATCCAGCAGGCAGGCAGACACTACCTGCAGCCATCCCACAGCCCAGGCAGTGAAGAAAGTTAATTTACAGCTTCATTCAGTACCAGAGGTGGCAGAATAGCAGAACTGAGATGAAAAGAAAACAAAAACTAAGGCTTTCTTGTCATTTCTTTTTTTTCTTTTATGTCTAGTAAAAGTGCAAGTTCTTTAGCAAAAGGAACCCCTGATTAAAAACACTCCAGTAAGAGGAGCCAGTACTGAAATTAAAAGCATTAGCCAGGAAAGCTTATGATTTGTGAAAGGCTCCAGCCCGTAAATCTACTCTCTTGCTGTAACATGCCCCAACTGAGTCATACTCATGATGCAAAAGGCAGAATCAGAACAATCCCTCTTCCCCAGCCCTCCATGCCTGGTGGTGGGGATGTATCACATTCCTGCAATATACAGCCTCTGGTCATGTCCAAGCCCTCGGGTCCTGCAGCATTAGCAGCATTCTCAGAGGACCCAGACTCAGTGTGACAGCTTGCAGGCAGCCTTGTTGCCTAGAGATGGCATCCCCTCCTTCCCATATCCTAAAGAAATTCATTCTATGCCCTATCTATGCCACAGTAATTCTAAACCCTCAGAGTCCATCCCCAGACTGGCCTTTAATTATGCAGTCACAATCCCTGCAAGGCTCTGCTCTTCAGGGCTGTTATAGAAGTTTCTAATCCCTTTTTCCTTCCAAGTACACTCATCAAAGCATGGAAAGAATAAAGCAGAACAAGTCCCAAGTAAAGCTTGGGGGATTTTTGACCCGACCAAAGAGCAGACCTGCTTTGAGCTGCTGGGGCTCTTCCCTCCGGCCTCCTTTGATGAAATGGAGATCCACATGTGGAGACCGGCCAAGGGAGCACCCAGCAACCTGCTGGTTCAAAATGATCTGAAGGTTGTGTGCATCTAAGGGGCAGGGCTGTGCACACCTAATCTCTTTGTTGTCAGTTCCTAAGTGGCCGATTCTGAATACAATCAATGGAAAGTATGGGAAGGAGTTATTTATATGGGCCTTCTCAGGTATCAAACCAAGAAGCTATAGGTTCAGCACACCCTGGGACTTCCAACCCACCAGGCATCCATCAATCACAACTTCCCTCAGGAAGTCCCCTTCCCTCAACTCATTCCTGAAGAGCCGTTCCCTGTGCACAACATCAGTCATTCCTGGTAGGACTGTGCTGTCAGTGGGCTGTTTGAGAGACACAACCCCTGTCCGAGCAATCACCACTCACTGTTCAGTCCCCCACCACTCCCATCCTGTCTGCATAATTAAAAATCTGTCGCCCACTCTGACTTGGCAGCAACTGGCAGCTTTCTCAGGATAGTGCTCAGCAGACACAGGGCTTTAACAGATGGCAAGACAATGACGCAGTTCAAAATCTAAATGTGATGCCACAAGACCAGGGCAGTGCAGATTTGGTAACAAACTCAACAGAAAACATTGCAACTGTGGAATCAATAAGGCATAGCTGAAAAAATAAATTAAATGTATCCTCATACAGTAGGGAATGGGCGTACTTTGTTGAAGAACAAAAATAACAGGCTTACCTGTCCAGAATGTTTGCAGTTCCTGTAGGACTGCTTCACATTTCCCATTTCCCTGCTAATTGCAAAGCAGTATTAATCACTAAATAGCTCTGCACACAACACACCAAGCACTGAGAATTAAAAGATGTAGTAGATAGATTTCAGTCAAGTAGTTATGCTTCACATGCCATCAGCTGTTCCTTGTAGAGGTAATGTACCACAGCTAAAAATGAGGACTAAAACTGTCTTAAACACCCTCTGATTTTGCACCTTGCTGCTTTGCTAAAAGTGAAAGCATGCATGAAAGGATTAAGTAATTGGATTATCTATCACTATCAATATCCAGAGAAGACAGGCTGAAACAAAAGACTAGGGAATTTCTGAGATCAAATCAGGATACCTTGAAAGAAAAGCTCAAAAATTAATTTGAAAAATTATATCAAGGTTTCTTCCCTTATTTATGAGTTTGTTAGCTCAAAAGTGTTTAAAATACCAGCACATCACAAACACTGTGCTTCTTTCATATCAATCCACATAACATTATGCCTTTGGTTCTTGAATTTTTTGATAAGCAATCAGTATACCACATGATGGACAAGTACCTAAACACAGTCTGAGGGATTCCCGTAGAAAACACTAAAAATGCATTACACATTTCAGCACTTAAACCATTTATCAGGTCTCCTCTCTGCCTGGAATTAGAGGCAAAGAGCAGCACAGTAATTATTTCACATCCAGCTCTGGTGTTTGCTCTGCTGTCTGTCACCATCTGAGAGTGGCACTGAATCACCCAAATCATGCAACAGTGGTAAGAAATTATCCTACACAATATGCATAAGATTTATTAGCTATGTTCCCATAAAACCTTCTGGGCTATATGTGAGGTAACTGAGAAAGATGGCAAATGTAGAGATATAGACAAGTAGAGCACTATGTCCTTGTCCCAAGGGAAAGCCACATCTTGCCATTTTAGGTCATTTTAGTTTATTCAGGAAGTGAATATGTTTCCTTGGAACGAAATATTCAGGTCGAGAACCATGGACATGGATTTCACTTGAATTCATTTTCTCAGAAGCTTTCAAAATGCAGATGAAGTATTGATCCCATGTTAACTCTTTCCCAAGAGTGTTTATCACAACAGCACCTATAGACTAGGAAAGGATCAGACTCCACCATGCAACGAGGCAGAGGGCAAGGATGGAGGGACCTGCTGGGGAAACTCTGAAGGCCAGTGGTGATGGATGGAGCAAAGAGCTGCAGGGCAGCAGAAAGCACAAGGGAAACCTTATTTTTTGAAAGCTGTTGCTGAAGGTGTTACACAACTTGCACAAAAGCTGTTGCAGACAAAGTCTCCCTTGAATGAGGGATGGCCTCATATCCAGTTTGCTTCTTTCTAGTCTAAGGCACAACTCATTCAAGACAGACTGGATGTTATCCTTGTGAAATATTTAGCCTTAATTTTAAGACAGAATAAATACAGCAGCAAGGAATTCCCATTACACAGAAACTCTGCAGCCAAAGGTATCAAACAGCATTTCCTCCCCACTTCTTCACGCAGGCTCACTGGCTCCATCCAAGATTACTGCTGATCTTCTGGATCTTGAAATTGGTTTCTGAAAACTGATGGTATCCCTAAGGTATTTTAGGGCCACGCACTCTGAAGGATTTGGGTAAATTACATTGTCCCTTAACTGATCTCCCTGCCCATGTGTGCCCTATGCACCCAGGGCACCTCCATTCCCTTCTTAGGAAAGGCAACCTTCCCCAAAAGATCCTTCTAGAGTACTGTAAACTCAGTTAAACTGCATGAGAGCAAGTAATTGAAACAGATTCCACTTAACTACAAATTGGGGTAACATCAAAAAGGTCAAAGACTGAGGCAGGTGAACTAATCTCACAGAAAATGCAGACAGAACAGATTACAAAAGATTAGAGGGTTAAAAAATTTGTTTAGGTCTGTTTTGACAGAAAGTCTTCTACTCCCTCATCACAAAAAAATCTAGGACAGCTGATGCCGTAATTTTCCAAGTTTATCAGGTATTGACTTTTACTTTCTGGAGCTCTTCATCCCTACATCCACCCACACTACTCAGAACTAAAATTTCTTCTGCAAACTCTAAATCCATAGAACAAAAGTTTTTTCAGGGTATTATTTCCAATGTATCATAAAGGTGTTTTCCATCCTCTCCCCAGCAGAAGCCTTACAATATTAACGAGGAAAAACTATAGAAAAAAATAAATGCGCATGTGATTTAAAAAAGGAATAGAGTTCTTTGTTAAGTCCCAAATTCCACAACCTACATACATGCCTAACTTCAGGAAGGGAGAAAGACTTCAGTAGCTATTTAAAGTCTTCGATGAGTTGAGGACCTACACAGAGATTTCTTCCCTTTTCCTTTCAGAGATGTGACTTTTCTGAAGTTCTATGAGCATCTTTAGGTATTCAGCAGAAAAGATTCAGCTCATAAAACAAGCTGAAATAACATCAGTTAAGTTAAAATTTTCTATAATGTTTACCTCTGTAACATTTCCAATGTACACAGAATGTCAAATCCTACTTGCTTTTCATATGCAATTAATCCTACCAAAATCCTTTGGGACTACTTCTGAAAGTAAAATGAGCAGGATTTAGTTTTTAATCCAACACCGACAGGAAGGGAAAATATGATACACTGTTTTATCCCCAGCAAAGAACCCTGGCACTAAATCCCCCTGAGTGAGTAAAGCATCAGTGTGTATTCTGCAGCTAATCTGGCAGCAGAGCAATTTTCTGTTTGTAATTTCTATTTTTGCCCAAATGACTATATAGAGGCAGATGGTCACACCAAAGGAAGACAGTTCTGGAAAGAAATCTCCCTCCCTGAGGAATACTTCACAAGATCAGCCTGGGGACTGCCAAAGTAAGATCCTTTGCCAGGCAGCTGAATCACAGCACACTAAACACCTTCAGGTTCTGGCTTCTGTATCACATTCTTACCTCATAATAAATATAGTGCTGAGGGAAAAAGAGCAAAAAGACATTTCTGTGCCTGGATAGGGCTTTGAATGCTAATGAATGGATGTTGAGACTCATTTCAAATTTTTTATCATCCAAGAAAAGCTTTTCTGACTGCATTTTCTCCATCCATAGGAGCATGCCCTGGGTTACTGATTATCTGGGATCTCATCATCAGGTTTTCAAGAAAGATACTTGTTTCTTTAAGGCTGCAATGGCTCAAGCAAATAAAGTTTCTAAAATACACGTCACACAAACCTGATTTCAGTCAAGGGTTTTAATCGCCCTCATAATTTTCCACTGTGTTCTGACACCAATTAACAGGGACTTCTTTCTTTAAAACAAGTGAGAAAATGAGGAATTTTAAGAATTATTTATGAAAATACATGAGATAGTATGGCGACCCATATATTTTTAGTTGAATGCTGAATTTTCCTTTCTCTGAATTTTCAATATGCAAAAAATGTTTTTGATCAGCAATAAATTAATCTTAAAAACCTTCAGGGCTGTCAGGTAGTAAGGGTGATTTTTCAACAGCGAGATGAAATCAAATGCTACTGTGATCAACAAGGTGAAGAGCTGACAGTTCTGATTTTGATTAACTCAAGTTTCAGAATTACAGATGGGTTCAGAATAGTGAAAGTCTTCTTATCTTTTACCTGTCTGCTTTGCTTGTCTGCAGACCAAATAAGACATCACTTCTTTCAGGCATTTATATTTGGCTGAGATACATTCTTCATAAGCTTGAGGACTGAGGAAAAAAGTTTTAATTTACATTTTAAAATACCAGATTACGTTTCATCCTACAAATCATAAAATCTGCAAGCTTGGAATCACAAAGGGTCTGTACTATATCCTCAGTGAATAGCCTGGGAACATTTCAGCTCTTTTGTCCTCTGTCTCTAGGGATAATAAATATAAAGTTTCCAGTGCTAAATTTGGTTGCTTACTAGACTTACACTGCTCTGTTAGGATTTCCAAATTACATAAGCAGAGAGAGCTTCTGAAACATGGCTTCAGGGAAAAATCACAGCTACAGAGCTACCAGATTTAAGACCTAAGGAATTACTGGCTATTTAACTTCAGCTGAAGAAGCAGAAATCAGTAAATGTCCAACACCCTTGGCAGTCACCTGGTAAAACAACAGTCAACTTCTTATTTGCATGGGAGCTGCTTTATTCCCAGCCAGGTGTTTGGGGTCAGACCAACTGGGTCAGTCACTACTTAATGGCACCAAGTCAGACTGGTCTCATACTGGTTTCTGTTGGGCACACACATGAACAATTCCCTCTGACTTCCAGAGCTACCAGAAAACTGTCCCAATACTGAACCTAGGGCCCTAGAGGCCTTAGTGACAAAAACCTATCCAAAAAAAGTGATAGAAAGGATGAAAGAAACAAACTCTGTTTGAAAGGAACTCTGTTTCAAAGCTGGGAAAGTAAGATTAAAATCACATAAAAAATGTCCTGTAGAATTTTATGATAGTATTAATTACTGCAGCAAGTCTCACTTTAGTGCCTTACTATGCATGGAAAAGTTGGAAGAGACAGAATGCACTCCTCATGATCAGGAAGACCATTTTAGAGAGGACTCAGAAAAGCTGAACAACTTGAGTAAATTTACCAAGGGAAAGAGAGCCAGGAATAAAGCTCAGGTCTGCTGACTTGTAGCTGTCTACTCACCATTTAGCTACTGCACGTAACGTGTGGGAAGGGAAATGGCACATTGCATTTGGGATGTCAGAATGTGCTCCTACAAAGGTAAATGATTCATAAAACGCCTTCCCAGAGAACACTTCCCTGCATCTACAATCAGCCATGTTTAAACATTTAAGACATTGGCACCACTCACTTCCAAGTCACAGTTCTCAAGAAGGAAGAACATTCAAGGTGATTTTCCCTGCTTGCTAAGAGCAGCTGATGCCCATCTGTTGAGATCTGTCTTGACAGAATTTAATTCCTTCGCAGGTTTTTTTTATGTGTTTATCTTTTTTTATAACGCTGTCTATCTCACTTCTCTTAAAAGCACAGTCCTAATCATGATGCATTCTGGTAGTCATGGACCTGTCTGTTCACTAAAGGTTTGGGAAGAGAAAACACAGGGAATGAACTGGCAAATTCTAAATCTAAATAAATGGGAACAGTGAAGGTTATTTCCTTTCTACAAAGCATGCAGGAAAAAGTTAGGGATATTGAAAAACACAGTTACAAAAGAAACAAAGAACAAAGGAGAAACAGAGCAGACATAAAGCGTACACCCATCCATGTGTTGAATACTGCAGGAATTTGTCATCATTTCATCCCACAAACCAGACAAGAAGAACAGACATAAGGAGCAACAAAGATGCTCAGCGGCCTTGCTACAGAACAGGGTAAGAGATCAGGACTCTGGTTTAGAAAATAGGTAACTAGAGGTCCACAACACTGCAAAGAGAACTAGTAATTCAGCTTCTCGCAATACCAGAACTACAGAAAACCCAACAGTGTCAAATCCAAATCACAAAGTTCTTCCTCACAATAACCAATTAGACACAAGCATTCATTTCTCTGGATCACTGAGAAATGAAAGTATAGAGGGGTTCAAAATTAGACTTGATAGAAGACTGGTTCACCAGAAATTTCCAAAGAAATCCCTAAATTACCAACTGTTTGAATTTATGAAGATATACCATGGAAAAGGGCACTCAGATGCTGCTTTGTGATCCTTCTCTGAAAGGCTCTGCTTTACTGGCCATCACAGGTAGTATGGGTTTAAATGGACTTCAGATACAAACCAGCATAAAAGTTCCACTATTTTCAGTCTAAAGGCTTAAAACATTTCCAGAACTGCAATTAACAGGATTGTCATGAAAAATTAAAAACTATTAAAACTGTTAACAGATTTTGGACAAGCAGATGAAACTCTTGTAGTGAAGTAGATTTAAATGACTGCCAAATAATCTGCAAAGTCTGGCAGAAGTAGTTTAACAAAAGTTGGCATTTCCTTAACAGGCTGGGAGAATACCTGGTCCTCATATGACCAGGTTCATGTAGATCATTACATATGATACAGTAAGAAAATAAATGAACTGTGTGCAGACCATAATGACCACTAGAAAAGCTTGCAATATTGTTAATTCCTTTTTCTATCAACACAGGAAGTGGCTAAATTTGTTACTAGAGAACTACAGGTCTTTACCCTGCTCAACCACCTTTAGTTTGACCTAAGAATGCCTCCTGTGTACACAGCTGGATATTTTTAAGCAGAACCTGAATTCTGAATATCTGCTGTAGAAATTCTTCAAGAGCCAGTAAAAGCAATTTTCAGAAAGCCATCACCTTCCTCTTCAAAACAACTGAACCTACAGCAGCTGTGAAAAGTGAAGAATGCTTCCTGTCACCTTTGTATCACAGCTTTCTGACAGCAACAGTGACAAAATCTGGCACACAATCTCCTCCCAAGTCAATACCAGACATGGAAGTAGATATCCATGAAGAAAAAGCACAAGTTCTTTAAATGCAGCATCACAGTATTCCCCAGATATCCTGGGGATAATCTATATGAGGCATCCCAAGCAGTAACAAGGCCATGCCCTAAAGAAATTTGGATTAAAGCATGCTTTGTGCACAGAACATTCTAAACCTATTCCTAGCTCAAGGTTAAATACTGCTTCTTTCTAAATATCACCCACGAGTTAAGATCACATTATGATATCTGTATCTTCTATTTCAAAAGAAAGATTTTCCCCAGAGATGCCCAGAAGCTGGGTACAGCTAATCAAATTAACCTTGGATGACTTTCCATCTGTGCCCAGCACAACTAACCAAACAGAGGAGGCAGCCCAGGGAGCAGCCTAGCTGGTTCTTTTTGACTTCCAAACCCATCAACAGCTTGTTTGGCTTGTTAGAAGAAAAAGCTGTCTGTACAGCCAGCCCTGAGGACTGCTGGGTTCAGGTCTGCCACCTTGATGTATCAAGCTAAACCTGTATGGCCTGTACCGTTCTGTCCCCAAGTTTTGTGTTAGGGAGTACAAAAAGCTGGAAAAGTCAGGGATTTGAAATGCAGTCTCAATTTGCCCAGTGCTGGGAATGGCAGGCAATGGTTGTATGAGAGAAAACCATTTGGTTATTTCACTGCTCACCCCAAGCAGCTCTGCAGAGTCAATTTCTGCAGTGCCAATTTCTGCAGTGAGGCTGAATGAAAACATTGCTTTCTGCAATCTTGTGTAAACAGAGATACTGTAACCAACCGCACCTCAACACAAGGGAGAATTTCTGGCAGCTTTTCCTTTTATCAAGTACTAAAAAGTCTTTCAAATTCTACACTCAGGAATCACTTCATTCAAATTGATTACCAAAGCAATTCTCTTAATTTGCAAGTTCAGTGCAGAGCGGAGCCTACAGTAAACAGTTCAAATACCTGCAAACAAGATTTTTTTTCAGTTATGCAGAGACGTCTGCCTCGATTCCCAGCGATAATTTCTGGATGCACGATATTGTTGCCTTATAAATAACACATCTATTTCCATTCAGGAGTCTGTTCCCCACACTGAAACAATGTCACTAATAAATCTCACAGCTTGTAGGGCTACAGCTGACATCCCACTTATTCAGTATATACCTTTATTGCCATATATATGTGTAAGACAAAATGTTATCCAAGTACTTTTTAAAGGTGAAGAAATAGCTGTCTAAGAAACAAAAGTGACTTCACCAAATTAAATAGAATATGAAAAATCTAAGGAGGGAAGGGAGGGGGAAGAGGATAACACACAAACAAACCCAAAGCCAGCAAAGAATGTCTTCCAACGCAGCTACCTCCACAAATCCTTATTCCTCCTCTTCCTACCCAATCTCAAGTAATGCTGCTTGTTCAACATGAATAAAACAAAATAAATTTCTCTGCATATGGTCTTTTTAAATTGAGATCCAAAAATAGACAGACAGCCAACAAAAAGGCTTAAACAATTTTATCAGTGGTTGATTTATTTCGGCTTTCTGCTCTCTCTGGTCGCAATTCAGTGCAACCCATAAATAAGTTAGGCTGGTAAAGGAGATTGAATTTTTGAGGCCAGAACAGTAATTGAGGAATTGAGCAGCCTGGAGGTTGAAATCTTCTCCTGGGATATAAGCCTTTGGACCCATTAGCAGCTGTCTATTGCTTTTCCAGCCACGGACACCTATGACCACATCAATGTATGGAACTGATTTACATTTTTTGTGTCACACACAGACAGATCTCTGCATGTGCTGGGCTCCACCGTGCTGTTACTCTGAAGTAAGAATATCTCAGGAAAACCTCTGACTAGAAAATCTCAAAATTACGGGAAGGCCCAATTTCCAATGAAGAAAGTCTGCACCAGCTCAGCATGATTTGATTGCACAGAAAGCTGTATTTTACACTTTTTCCACTGTATTCGCATTGTAAAGGAAAGATTGAAAGGGAAACCTGAAAGAAGAAATTTGCATTTTTTCTTAAAAGCGAAACAAGCAAAATCAAAACCCCACCAACACCCGCCATTTTTCCGTCATTCCCTCGGGATCAAACTTTGAGCAGAAAACCTCCATGGACAACCAGAGTAAGAAGTATGGATTGCAAACCCTGGCCAAAGGCAAAAAAAGGTATCTCCATGCCTTACTCTGCATGAAGACATGGAAAAGGCCAGGCCTGCAGGGCCTTCCGAGCTCCCCGTGAGGCTCCGGCGCTGTTTCGGGGCAGCCTGAGGGCTTTTCCCTCCGGACCGCGCCCTGCCGGGGGCTGGCCGGAGCTGCCCCACAGCTCCCTGTGTGAGCCCCGGCTGAATCAAAGCTCCAAGCACAGACATGGGCTCCGCTTTCCCTCCCTCAGGAACTCGGCATCCCACAGAACCCACGCGAACGCTGTTTCACTCGGAGCGGGCCACGGGCTTCCCGGAGTGCCGGCTCCCCACACCCCGCCCCGAGCAGCCGGGGTTTGAGCAGGGACAGGGACAGGGACAGGGACAGTCACTCACCGACAGGAGAGCGAGACCGCATGGACTCAGAAAGGGCACTCTGGGGACTCCGGGCAGGGCTGGAACCTCTGCTCAGGGCAGGGCTGGAACCTCGGCTCAGGGCTGGAACCTCGGATCAGGGCTGGAACCTCGGCTCAGGGCCGGAACCTCGGCTCAGGGCCCTGCGCACAAGGAACTGAGGCTGGAGGTGAGGGGGCAGCCAAAACATGCCAGCATGAGGTTAACCTCCTCCTCAAAGAAAAGCGAGCATTTAACTTGAAATTACTAAGAGATTAATTAAAATTGGAAAAGAGGAAATATGAGGGAAAAGTTGTTTACTAAATCACTATTAAAATCCTTATTTCCAACTTCTGCGGTCTGGAAAAAAAACAAACCTATACATCTGGTTTTGTTTTGTAAGGAAAGATGACAGCAACGGAAACTAAAAAGCGCTTGTTAAAAATTGGTTTTGACTATCACATTTGTTCTGATCGAGCCCGTCAGAGTTTGTTGTGAAGAAAGGCTCCTGATGGCATAAAGTACAAACACAAAATGGCAATAGTTTGTTAGAGCTGGTAAATGCCAAGCAGACAGACTGTATAATGGAACTTAGCACTACCAGTTATTCATAAATAATCCTTTGGATTAAATATTCACACATCATCATCATCAGTCTTGTAAGTCTGTTCTCACAGGCACCTTGTGCTCTGCTCCTACTAGATGTCAGCACAGACAGGACTGATGATTTGGATGCACGGCACTAAACCAGGATCTCTCCTGAATAACAATGTGCTGCTCATAAAATACCCTCCCTCCAACTTGATCTGGGGGGAATGATGGCAGGTCCTGCCTCCCAAGGCCTGGGCACAGCTCAGCCCCACACACACGGGGCAGATGAGGGCTCCCCGTTTGCCTATCCACAAACTCCTCTGGCAAGCCACTGTCTCATCTAGAGCTGTTCAAGTGGAAACAGGAATGTGTTTCCTTCTTTAATTTTGGCAGTATTTCTCCATGACTACCAGGATACTGCTTAGTTGAACATTTTCTAAGTCTTGTAAACAAAATGCAAAATCTGAATTTTTATCTTAAGCAAGCAAAGGAAGTACTGAGGCACATGGGCTGAGCAGCTCATCCAGCTGGCAGTGTTCAGGGTTCATGGTGGCAGCATACTCCCTAGAAGGCTCTTCTCAGCTGCTGCACAATGACTACTTCACTTACAAATCCTCATAGGAAAGGGTTAATAATCCTACAGATGCACTTCCATAGAGCACACAAACCAGATAATTATTGCAGTTAATTTAAAGATAGAACAACTACATTATGTAATATAAATTATTTAATGTCAAACTCATATGAAATAAATATTTTATATAAATACTAATTAACACTCAATGGGGTTCATCACCTTTCTCTGCTTTGCACAGATTTACTTCACTATTTTTGGAGACAATTAGAACTCGGCACTCGCTGAACATCCTATCTTTAAAATTTAGTAAATTTTAAAAAATACGTACGATTTTTTAGGTGAAATCTCCCACTTTAAGAATACTAAATACTGTAATAGAAAAGGCCATTCAAAAAACATCACATTTCTTGATCCGAGATGTTAATTAGTACATTTATGTGAGGCTATGGAAATTAACATGCTGTGAATATCTCCCTCCACAAGCCCAAGCATCTTGGTGTACATACAGCACATATACACTGTACTGATACTGTATCATATTAGTGATTTCACCCCAGGGACATATGGCCAACTCGCCATGTGCTTTTCAGATGGTATTTATATTACAGTTTACAGGGGAAACACTAATATTGGACACCTAAAATGCTATCAGCCATCATCTTAACAACAAATTTTAAATCATAGCTAAATTTTTATTTCATTAGAATAAGAAATTCTATTTTTATTACTAAAATTCTCACTGAAATACATAATTTTCTAAATATCTGAACATAACACATACATCAAGAGATAAAAAACTGGGTACAATGCCTGTTCATGTCACACACTCCCCAATGACCCTTACATAAGTTTAAATTTGATTCTTCTCTGAACTACACAGTACACACATGGGTGGTAGGTATGAGATTTTCCAGTGACTGCTATAGTACATATCCAAGTTTGGAACAGAACAACAAATTATTATTTTTGAGGATAACTAGCATAACATGACAGCAAATACTGTAAATGCCTTTGAAAGCTTTCTTTGATCACAGTTGCAGATAAAACTGCTGGCAGTTTAAAACAGTATTTATCTCAGTGCTGACACACTGAATAAGTACCACCACAATATACAAAATACTTGTGATTTAGCAGCATCTTTTCCATCAAAATGATCCCGGGAGTCAGGTAAACACAGTGTCAAGAGTGATTTATTGAGCAACTCCATCTCCCTGATTAGACATTAGATTTTAATGTCTGATGATGAGGATGGCAGGGCCAACTCCAGACTAGGGGATATCACCATTACTATTTTCCAAACCTAAGTCCTGCATCAATGTTAGCTTTGCCAGGTGTCAACTGCAATGGAATCCTGGGGTAGCTGACTTAAAAAGAGATAAAACAGACACTATATTCTTCAAATTGAAACATTTTCCCCAGGACAAGAATGAAAAAAAGTCTAGACCACATGGACTGATGAAAATTAATACATTCTGCCCCACCTTGTAGTCATTACAATAGATTTTTATCTGCTTTTACCACTATGATAGAACAACAGACAAAGTACGAAAAGATCAGGGCCAGCATCTTTTATTATTTATTATTTAATTATATGAATAACCGTGGAAAAGTTATCCAGAAAAAGTGTAACTTTCCAAGGAACACATGGTATGTCAAACAATTCTCCATTCTGCTGCTAAGGTTTCTCAAATTGCAGAATTTTAAGTACTGTCCAAACTAGTATCCATCTTATTATTTTTCATTAAAAAATAATTCGAATTGTAAATTACCACTATTCATTAAAATGTACTTTTCTTCAATTGTAAGCACATTTCTGAATGATGTCAGGTGAGGCAATAAGGAACTGTTAAGGGCTGAAGATATAGAAATAGCAAATAAAAGCACTTTAAGAGTCCTCTTCCATGGGCACATCCTCTTGTAGCTTCTGCACCATTTTGTCCTCCAGCTGTTTTGGTGTACCTTCAAAAAAAAAATCAAATTCAACATGTTTCTCTAAACCCAAATAGCTGTTTTTCTTTGAACAATATATGTGTCTATTCCAGGTGAAACAGCCTAAATATATTGCTTGAAGAGTTGTTTATGGGCAAACCCATCAAGCCCAAAGGTATTTATTGCTAACATCCATCACCTCCTAAAACTTGTTTTAGCAGAAAAGCTGATGTTGTTTATACGCAAAATATAAAATGCAGTCAAACCTGTGTTTTCATCTGCTATGACAAACTGATACAGCTGCCAATACCTGGCAGAACCTTGCAAAGGACTACAAAAAATCATTACTTATTACAGATCAATGGCCTTCTCACATTGGTTTTTACATGAAGATTTAAGCCGTCCTGAATGCTGCGTTGGACAGCAAGAATGTTAACTCTCAGTAAGACAACCAAAAAGAAAAACAAAGAAAAAGTAAAATCCAAGATTTAGATTTGATTCTGCTCTCTGCCCAGTCAGAATTGCAGAACACCAAGAAGGCAGCTGGTGTTTGGCCAACAGATGTACCACACAGTGCTGTGCATCATTCATTTAAGACAAGCAAAGCCAAACAGAGAAATAAACACTTGAGTTTATTCTTTTGAATTCAGATCTTTTTCCTTTCCTCAAAAAAAGGGGAGGGGGGACAGATTAAACCAAAGTTTAAATATGTCCTGACAAAAATCTAAGAAAAAACATAAAACAGACTTCTAATTAGTATCTAATAATGAAGAAACAAAATCATCGTTACTTTTTATTAAACAAGAGCTAATGGACATGTTTTTAACTTGTCTTCATTGCTCTACGTACGTTTGATTCAGAACAAAGACACTGCTTACGTTCAGTGGCAAGAACTACTCCCCATATTCAACAGACAAAAAAATTTTAAGGCAAACGTACAGGATTATTGATCTACAGAATGACTCATTCATCCTAAAACTGTGTAGGCAAACCAGTAGATCAAGTTCTTACCTGCATGGGGAGCACGAAGAAGGTGGATATTCTGTTTGACTTCTTTGATGTCTTCTGCCTTCTGCAACTCTTTACTCTTCTTTAATCTGGGAAAGGAGAAAATCAGATTTAATTACCGTCAAAAGAGATGTATGCTTTCATTTTAATGCATGATATCTCTCACTAAAGGTATGTATAAGCTGTAAATAACTATGATTATCAGGAAATAAAGATAAAAAGTATTCGAAAACCAATTCAAGAAAATACTGGATACAAAACCACAAAAAATGCAGCACTGTATGAACTCCTATCAGAATTTTGTTTCAATGTAAAACTCTGTATACAAGTACTACATTACAGCTATTACCCTTGAGTGTCCAAAAGCTACATTTCCTTGGACAGCCAGTAACACAGGGTAGAACCCAGCCAGTGTATTTTACCCCATCCCTTCGATGACTGTGTACATACAAAGCAAGTAACTCTTTAAAACTGGATCATCCCATTTCTGGAAAGTTTGTCTAACACAGATATGCGAGGGCTCCCATCACAGAAGTAATTCTCACCTGTTCATAATAAATCTGGCTTGGCGTTTTTGCTTTATTTCCTCCACTCTCTTCATTGCATCCACTGAAATAAAGCAGAAGTTGTTTTAAATGTGCTTAAATCCCTAGAGCAGAAAATCCATGCTATTTTTGCAAAGCAGCTCTATCAGTACTCCCAAAATACCTAAATACCAGAGGCAACTTTTACGCTAGACAGAGGAAGCTATTTCTTCTTCAGAGAGCAGGATAAGGGAATATTCTCTGTAGCAACTGTCATTACTTGTATTTTACAACTTATTTACGCTTCCACTTTTGTGCCTACACATAATTTCTATAGTTAACCATCACTGCAAAAGACTGTTTGAAAACAGATGCAAGTTACCACCTTCTCCTTTGTGGCACTCATACACAATATAAGCAGTTCTTCCATTTTATGGCAATTGATTCTATGATACAAACTGAAGTGGAATGAGCACAAACACAGAAACAACTGCATCAATGTAGAAGGCTTATACTGGGAGCCTCTTTAAAAGTACCACTAGGGTTTTGAAGACAATAATTCAAAATAAAGGGCTACTAGTCCTCATTTGCTAACCAGTTTCTGAAGTGAAACTCCACAGATGTTTACAACTCAAGTCTCCTCCACACACTAAGAATTTGGACATGATTTCAGTAATTTCAAACACAATCACTACAAGCTGTAAATACTCTAAGAAGTCTTTTGAAAACACATTCATGATAAAAAATCCATCTTTTGGTTTTTTCCTATATTGACTCACCAGTCTTGTTCCACAACTCTCTCTGGTATTTCACTGGTTCATTCCTACGTTTTTCAAATTCAAATGAATTATCCTGTATCAAGGAAAAGTAAATACTGACTATATGCAGAAGCATATTTAGATCAATACATTCTTATTACAGCACTCACTCATATAACTTCATATTTTACGGGATTTATTCCCCCCTTTCAGAAGCTTAGTTCCTAGAGCTGAACAATCATTAAAGATAAATATGAGAAGGAAATCGAGTGGAGTGTTTGACCTCAAAGTGTCAGGAGTCATGGTGATTTGTCTGAAGAGAACTATTTACCACAATATCTCCCTCAGCTATTTTCTATTTAGCAAGACGAAAGGAACAGAGAAAACCCCTGTGGAATAGGAAATACAGAGTAGATTAGACAGGTGGAAAGTGAAATTGAAAACCTGTAGAGTTGAAAGCATTTATTGCAGGACAAATAAGTTCTACTCAACAGCTTGTAATTTTGAAATGGTGAAAAAAAAAAAAAACCCAATCACTATTTCATTTTAAGAATATTGAAACAATGTAATTTGAAATTGTGAAATATTTCAATCAATGACTGGCACTTGGGACAGTTGCCATCCCCCAACCATGCCCCCTCATCCCCACAAGCTGAAGATGAAAAAAGTTTCCTGATCTCTTTCTTGCCAGGCACATTTAGCTTTATATCAGTTTTATCTGAGGATTTCTCCCTGCCCAAAGGTTGTTTTTGGTTAAGGTAAAGCCGAGTTACACAGCACTAAGTTAATATATTGGCTTTACTCTTAAAATCCATTCTGTATCTCAAAATTGGGACATATTGTCGCCTATTTAAACATGTATAAAGTAATTTTAAATTCAGTTATTTTCAAAAAGGTAATTCAACGTAGCCAGAAACAACTCAAAAGCAAGAAACCCAGTTACTGAAGATGCTAATTAATCAAGTCTTTTCAGAGTCACATTAAAAAATAAAACCACATTCTTTCCCTTGAAAGATCCACAGAAGGCAGTAAATCACTGTGTCAAAATGCTTACTAAATTTTTAATATTCTGTAAAAAAATAGGTAATTAAGTCACAGTAATTCTTAAATTATTTAAGGACTATACCACCAAATGTAAATATTTAATATTTTACCACTGAAGCAACTTCGTTTTGAAATTGCATTTGAGGTCTCATGCTGTTTTTCAAACATTCCTATCCATGCAAAGACTTTTCCTACACTTTGTACACTTTAAAGAGACTTCACAGGTAACTACATAGAGAGACTTCCTGAGATACCTGGCAATTCAGATTATTTGTGCAGAAATACAACTAACAATTGCATATGTACAGAGAGTAGAAGATTTATTGGTGAGAAAAAATGCCCTGGAATTGGGAGCCACCACGTGTTACCAACACAGACACCTGATACACCAGCTTCCATCCGAAGGGGGAAGATCCAGGTTTTAATCAAGCTGAAGGAACAGCTCACTCTCATGAAATGCTCACATTCTCTTCCACAATCCCTCTCTTCCCCAGCTCATTTCATTAAATGACAATGCTTTAAGGCACCTAGCCCAGCCTGTCTGCCACAGGAAGAGCCATTTTAGGGTGCTAATGTAAAGTGTGCAGCAGTTCAGCTCCTTACCACTGTCAGTTCTTTGCCAGCTGCTTTACGGAATGCTTTAGTCCATCTCATCTTTCTGGGATTTCGCTTCTTTTTGAAGTTTCTGTGGCATTTTGATTTGCAGAATCTAAATATCTTAAAGAAGAAGGGGGAGATAAAGAAGGAAATTTTAGTCAAATCATGTTATTTGTGTCCCACTGCAAGTGTGATATCAAACACTGAGGTTACTCTAACAATATTGCTCTCTAAAAATTATATTCAGCTTCCAAATGCTGGTATTTTTACAGAAAATACAGCTATTAACAAAAATATTTTCAAGTACTAAGATTTTTTTTTCATTATAAAGTCATTTTCACAGCTGCAAGGGATAAGCACAAGCATTTCCAATTAAGCTGATTATAAATAAAATATACCTGAGTTTTGAGAATTATCTTCTGCAAAAATAACCATAAAACCAAACCTGTAGTATGAATAAACAATTTTTTACAGCTGCCAGCACTTTTTAGATACAGTAACATCCTGAGAATAACAAAAAATCCTCACACCTCTCATACTGAATGCAACAGAGACACAAAAACGTCTGTTTTCTGGGATGCAGCCTTAAGCTTCAAAGATTATCCTTGCAGGAGTCCTAACCACATAAGTTAAGTCCTGGACTGAATTTACTGAAAGTTGTCAATGCATATGCCAAAACGTTTAAATTGGCCTTTCTCTCTTTTTTCCCTATGTTTCTACACATTCTACAGAATGCTAGACTCTTCACTTAAGAATGGTCAGAATTACATGTTATTCGTGAGGTTTTGAAAGCCCTATTTTTCTACAGCCATATTCCCCTTCCCATCTAATAGACAATTCTAAAGAAAATTACTAGAAAATATGAAACTTTTAATTAAAGCAATCATCTTCGAATAACCTTTTTTTTTTTACACTCTTCTACCGCGTTTTTTCATCTCAGCTCAAGCACTCCTTCCATTGGATTTTGCCTTTTCAGAGACTGTATGTTCACAGCTAATCGTTTGTAAGAACCCCCCCCTCGTGGCCGTAGTGAGCGCACAGCCCGTGTCAGCGCGGATCCACCGCCGAGCCCCCGCAGCAACCCGGGCCGTGACTCCCGGAGCGGCACAGCCCGGCCGGGATCCGCTCTGATGACTGGGCAGCGAAGGAAGCGATTTGCGCAAGCTTCGCTTCTCGCTGGGGGCTCCGACGCCCCGCAGCAACGACACGGAGCGCGGCAGCGGCTGCGAAACTACACACAACATTCTGTGCACAAACCTGTCAACTCGGTGCAGAGCCCGGAGTGCCATGGCCGTGCTGTTCTGACAACCTCAGCGGGGTGAGTCACAGCGGATCCCGCAGCCACAGCTCTGCACAGAGCCCAGAGAGCCATGGCCGCGCTGTTCTGACAGCCCCAGCCGGGGGAGTCACAGCAAATCCCGCAGCCACAGCTCTGCACAGAGCCCAGAGAGCCATGGCCGTGCTGTTCTGACAACCTCAGCGGGGTGAGTCACAGCGGATCCCGCAGCCACAGCTCTGCCCAGAGCCCCGCCAGGGACATGCGGGCCCTGAGCGCCCGCCGGCGGTGTCTGCAGCCCGCACTGCCCAGGGCCCAACACCCACCTGCTGCCACCTGCAGCCAAAGACTGAAAATTAAAGGGTGAGGATTCTGTATTGCTCTGCGAAGTGTATAACTTCTTACTAAAACCTGAAAATAAGTAATTCAGCCCCTACTCTTGCCGACGGCCACAGCACCTGCCAAATTACTGCATCACTTCAGGTCCTTATATTTAAATATCAGTAAGACATGAATTTCACGGAACAGTCAAGAGTTGGAACAAACCCACGTTCGATTGTTGAGGATTACTGAATCCAGCTCTTAAGCAAATGGCTCGTACAGGGATCGAACCCGCAACCTCGGTGTTCTCAGCACCGTGCTCTGACCAACTGCGCTCATCTCGGGCTCCCGCCGCCCACACAGGCGGGCGGTGCGTGCGGACCCCGACAGGGCCCCGCGCCGACCGCCAGCAGCGCCCCGGCCCGGGACAGGAGCTCCGGCTGTGAGCGGCCCGGGACACGGGCTCCGGCCGTGAGCGCCCGGAACAGGAGCTCCGGCTGTGAGCGGCCCGGGACAGGAGCTCCGGCCGTGAGCGGCCCGGGACACGGGCTCCGGCCGTGAGCGGCCCGGGACAGGGGCTCCGGCCGTGAGCGGCCCGGGACAGGGGCTCCGGCCGTGAGCGGCCCGGGACAGGGGCTCCGGCCGTGAGCGGCCCGGGACAGGGGCTCCGGCCGTGAGCGCCCCGCGTGAGGCGCGGCCGCTGACAGCGAACCCCTCTGGGCCCGCCGGCACAGGCCGGGCTGGCACAGGGAGCGGCCGTGAGCGCTGCGGGGAGAGCGGTGCCGGAGCCGGTGGGGCGGTACCTTGCAGTCGTTGCGCACGAACATGACGCCGTGCCCCGGGTAGATGGGCCCCGAGCAGAAGTAGCACTTCTCGATGCGCATGGCGGCGGCAGCGGCGGCGGCGGCGCGGGCGGAAGCGCGGCCCAGCTGACCGGAGGCGGCGCGGGGCGGGCCCGGAGCGGCTCCCGGAGCGCCACCGCGCCCCCTGCCGGCCCCGCCGCGGCCCTGAGCGGGCCCACACGGGCACCAGGCCCTGGCTTCTGTTTAGAGAGGAAAAGTTACGTTCCAAGGGTGAGAAATCAAGGGATCGGTACTAACATAAGCATAGACACAGTAACCCAAGGAAAAGAAAGGGAGCTAGACATAGATTTTTAAGTCTACCGTTGATTTACTGCAAAATTCAGGCAACACTTTGTGCTGTTTTCGTATTTGTAAAATCCAAAATCTAAGCAAAATTTGAAGTCCTGTCTAAAACCAATAGTTCTGCATACCATATAGGTACCTATTAGTCCTGTTCGCTGTCCTACAGTGACCTGTTTATTGTGAAAATACCAAAATCCTATGCCCTGTACCTTCTAAATTATTTGGAATTGGAGAAGGTCTTCTCTCTATTGTTCAATAGTAGGATGCTGTCCCAGCTCTGAGTCTGAAGTCCTCCTAACCATAAGTCATTACCACCACAGTTCCTGCCTTTCCACTTAAAAGAAACTAACTACCTTAGTATCTGGTGAAAAATCCATGGGTTGAACTGCATGCACCTCTACAGCAGTTTATGCTTTCTGGTTTCTAGAACAGCCAAAGAAAGGCAATCAGCTTGGTGCTGTATGGAGAAATATCAGAGGAAGAAAGAAAAATTGCTGTAGCACAGTGGAGTCACCTTATCAGCACAGAGACTGTCTCTGGTCTCTGAAAACCAGACCTCAGCCACATCTGCTGCAAGAGATCCAGGCTGGAGCACAGCACTGGGCAGGGTGTTCATGACTCACACTGCAGGCCAGGGTGAGGGATCTGTGGCTGTGACAGAGGATGGTAAGCCAGGCCATAAGAGGAAATACACAATGCAATTTTATGAGGGAAGCTATGAAGACAAGTTCACAGCTAGAGGCAAAACCAAATAGTAAACAAGTTTGTTTATGGCCAGGGCAGTTCTCATTTTTCAGTTTGATTACTTTGAGTTTCCTGCCTATGCAATTTTTCCCCCATAGGCTGTATTTATTTCACTGAAGACAGCTTTTTCCTGGGAGAGCACTGTATTGTGAAGTCTTTGGTGGTACTTACAGTTTAAACACTTTGAATTAGACTGTCACCAATACCTCCAGCAGACAGATAGGATGTGAGTGCACAGTGGTAATACAAGCATTTACCATTAGATTGTCACCCCCAGCTCCTTTTTTCACATCAAAGCACTAATCTCCTCTACAAGCCATTATGTTGTAGATTTGAAGTGCTTGTTCCTGACTAAAAGGCAGTATAGATTGAAGGTTGCTGGTGACAGAATCCAGATTAATTATAAAGAAACAATATGTACTTCTACTCCATTAGTAGTTATTCAGACAGAACTAGGTATCCAGCTGAAAAACAGCCTTACTGGAAGAAGAGATTTTGCAGCACACCAGGTGGTTAATTTGTTTTTGACAAGATTGCTACAGCAAGAATTGTTTCACCACACGTCTCAACTGAATACCTTAAACTCTTAAACTTACACAGAGCAACACAGCAAAGCTCTGATCTGCAAGTATTTACATACTTGTACAAGTTTCCTAGTAGAAGTAAAAGAACTGTCATACACAGTCATATGAAAGAATGAACAACTGTCAGGCAAATGCCCTTGCAGGATCAGGTTCAGAGACATATGATCATGTTGGATGGAAGACACTTCTGGAGATCATCTAGAGCAAAGCCGTGCCCAAAGCTGAACAAATTAATACTAGGCTCAAGGCCACATCCAGTTTAGTTTCTACTGTCTTCAGGGATGAAGATTCCAAACCTTCCTCAGCTCCTGTTCCAATTTCTTACCACTTGTATGGTGACAATTTTTTCCTACTATTTAATTTTAATTTTCTACAGAATGTTTCTCTCTTGCCTCTTTCCTGTCCCTGTGCCCTCTGAGATGGGTCTGGCTCCTTCTGTGTATCCTCCCATTAGAGTTCAGGATAGCAGAAAGGTCCCCCTTAAAGCTAAGCAAACTCTTTTCTGTCTCTTCCTACCCCTTGTGCTCTAGCCCCTCTGATCCTGGTGCATCTCCTGGACTCACTCCAGTGTGTCAATATCTTTCTTCTACTGGGGTGTCCAGAACAAGGCACAGAACTCCAGACAGTCTTATAATTACTGAATATAAGGAAAGACTGACTTTGCCAGCCTGCTGCCTTCATTTTACCTGTGCAGCCCTGGATACAGCTGCCCTTCTCTGCCACAGCAGCACGCTCCTGGCTTTTGGTCGACTTGCTTGGGAACAAGATGCTCATCCCCTTTTCTGAAAAATGTTTTTTCAGCCAGCACTACTGCATAGGGTTATTGCAGCCCAGATAGAATACCCAGTGACACTTGACACTTACCCTTTTTAAACTTAAAGAGCTTTAGTTCAGCTCATTCTCTTGCTTGTCAAGGAACCTCTGGATAGCAGCAATGTCCTCCAGCACATTATAACCTGCCTGGTAATAGACACTGCTCTTGATGGAAGCAGTTACTCTGAAAAATCAGGCTCCTTACCTTTGTAGAAACAATAAAGTTGAACAAAATGTATTGTTTGATTCCCTTTGCTCTGAAGACAACACGCTCAGATGAGCAGCATTCTAAATGTCTTAGGAACACAGAACTGATGCCTCCATTGTCTGCTCTGGGTTTGGGCTCCTCCTGGCATCACCCAGGATTCCCCAGGCCCCGTCTGACTGGTTTGGTCAGCGCAAGAGAGAGGGTCACCAAGAAGTACCTTGGCCACAGCACAGACCTTGGACACATTTGAACAAAGAACCCTCACAACACACAGGGACAGTGCAGGACACAGACTGACAGTGAACTGAGACAACAGGAAATGTTACAGTTCAGTTCAACAGTGCTGGCAAAGTTCATATCAGGAATGTTTAACTATTTTATATTATAATAAGAAATCCTGTGACAATCCATATTGGAAATGCTTTCCAAAACTTTGTTCAGTAACAGATCAGTGTCTCCATCTGACACTGAAGAGGAACAACTTTTCTCAAAATAACGGTTTCTCATCACATAAGAATTCTTGTTTCTTTGTTTTTTAAAACCAGTACTAGTCTAATAAGAACAGTGTCATTTACTGTCAAGAAACATTTACCATGATTTCTCATGAGAGTGTAAAAGGGAACAAAAGTTTTGTCACACCATTATTCAAACAGATAAATCTTATGGCACATTTCAAAGGTTGACATCAAAGCAATTTTATGTAGATCCTCTTTGTAAATAGTTACGAATAATAGGCATGACACAAATACGACAGTTTCAGTATTTAATATTTAATATCCAATTGAAACATAAGTATTCAAAAGGAAATATTCTTACACTCTTTCAGTAGTCACGTAGCTCAATAGCTGGTTGCAATAATCCATAAAGTTTTCAGGAACTGGATGGAGCTATAAGCACAAAAACTCCCATTTTAAGTTAATGCATGACAAAGTTCCACTGCAACCCTCTGAAAAGCGAAGGGTTACATTAAAAGAAATTCAGACACTGAAGTACATTGAAATGTATTGTGTCTTACAGTAGAGTTTCTTACTCTACTGGTCAGAAACATGATGGTAACTTCGAAAGGCACTCTGAATTAAACTACAGTAACTCCGGTCTACAAGCATTTTAGAAGTGGAGTAGAAAAAACCAAAACCCCATACTCATACAAATTGCTTTTATCTCTGTCCTAGCCCCAGAGCAGTCAAATTATATTGCACTTTTAAAATATTCTGTGTAGGCTGTGATAAAAATCTAATATTTACATGTTGTGTTTGTTAAAGAACAATGCATTACTTTGTAAAATATTTTAAGAACCAAGCTTTAACACTTATTCTTGTATTAATTAATATAACCAGAAGATACATCAAATATTTTTTTCCTTAGATCCTATTCTAGAAACATTTTTGGTCCTTCCTTCAAAATTTTTGTTATGCTGCAATTCATGTTCATAACTGGTATCAATACTTGCCTGAAATTGCAGTAGTTAGAATATTTAAATAAATAAATACATAATTTCTAAAGAAGCAATAGCTTTGGAGTTCTGTAAACAAGCTGCTGTGGAAGGTCTGTAGCAAGACTCAATTTGGCATGTTATGACTTTAATTGGCAATACCTTACAGGGTAGTTTGGTAGGCACATCTTATAAATCAGTCTGGGCAAAAGCCCAAAAAATACTGATTGTTTCCTAGGTCATATGAATAAATAAAAATGGTTAGAGTAACATGATCCACTGAAATCAAAAATTAGGTTTATGTGATCCCTGGTGGGGGGGAAGAAAAGTAACTCTGTACTTTTTAAAATACCATCTAAAGAAAATGAACACACCATAAATGACTGTATGATAACCAAGATGTTCAGGACACAAAGGCTGGCAGAATAAAATGAGCATTATAAATTTATAGAAATACTGATCTACAGGACTAGTATCTTAGCTGCATCTCACCAGAAGACAATAATAATTCATTTCCAAATCCAAATTTGAAGAAACATTCTCAGTCTGTGTTTGGTAAAATAAATTCAGTGCAAAGCACCAACTCTGATGAAAGACTACCATACATTCCTGTTAAAACATGAGTGGCAATATGAAATCAACATAACAGATGCACAGTTATGCCATTTACATATAAATTTACGTATATGCATGTTCTAGAAATTCAAATGTGTCAGGAGGTCTCATAGGCTGTGTTGGATCTATTTCATATAGTACAGTTGTAGTTTACATGTTCAATTACATGACATGCCCCAAGTGCTCTGCATGCACACCCCTGTGCATCTCTGGAGCTTTTTATTCTGTACTGAATAGCTTCCCTTTGGTTTTCATCACTGAAAATGGATGGTTTAAGAGAGCAAGGAAAAACTACTCACAGGTTTTTGTGGAAAACACAGGATGTGCTCTTTAAAATCGTTAGTTATTGGTAAAATTATTAAATGTTTCTGTTTAATAATGAGAAGCAAATTGCTTATCTTGCTGTTAGGAGACACCAAGAGCTGTCACAATATCTAATCTAAATGCCTACCCTGTGTAGTTAATGGAGACTGCCAAGGGCAACTGCAAATCCTTCAATTCAGAAGCCTACCCTTTCTGGCTGCCCATAGAGACATGTTTCTGAATTTGGTAATGAAAATTCCTTTCCTCCTCTTTCCCCCCAAGTAGAGAATTAGAGGAACATCCAGTGCAAAACGAAATTAAACCTCTGTCCCACCACTAATAAACTGCACACCTTGCAAGTGAAGGTCAATGTTGTTTGAGAGGAAGCAAATAAAAATTAGTATCAAGAATTAACATAGCTCATTAAATAACTACACAAAGCGATTTGTCCCGAAGATAAACAAGTAAGCTGCAACTGTACTATATCATACACAATAAAGTTAATTGTAACTGGGCTAACAGCCACATCTGCCTTTCTCTTGCTCCTCATTCAGTTGTTCTGTAGAGCTGTGCCCGTTGGAGCGCACCACCCCTTCAGGGATCCAGGATTTATCCACACACCGTTCCATGCGCTTCATAATGAGGTCAAGCAGGGTTTCAATGGCTTTGCTTACATTATTCCCAGTTGCTGCACTGGTTTCAAAGTATGGTATTCTGCAGGAGACAAAAAATATAACCTTACATCACACAGTTGTCACTCATGGGAGAAAAAAAACCAATGCAGGATTACTGTCATATACCTAGAAATCACACTAAGACTGCCACTGCTACTCCATAGCTAAGAGACACTAAGTGTTCAGTGGTCTGAAATGCAAAGGGAATTAATGAACAGGTTGACTGAAGGTAGGGCAGAAGAGCAAACGTTAATGGAGTCCACAA
The DNA here is from genome assembly GCA_034509425.1 of Eopsaltria australis. Classification (NCBI taxonomy): domain Eukaryota; kingdom Metazoa; phylum Chordata; class Aves; order Passeriformes; family Petroicidae; genus Eopsaltria; species Eopsaltria australis. Next base: position 544,402 of record JAVTVJ010000121.1, read on the forward strand.
TTTACAGAGACACTTGTCAGCATGAGTTCCCAAAGTTGCGCTCCTGAGGTCTGTTTTCTTAAGCTCTGTTCCCTGCAAGAGATGCAGTTACTGCAGAGCTGATGTGCATAGAAATCAGTAAGGAGAACACTTGTGCACACAAGGACATATAAAGTAATTGCAGGAGAAGGAATGCTGCTATGGTTGTTCCTCTGCAGGCAACGCACTGAAGACTCACAGTGTGGTACTCATCACTACAGAAGGTGACTTTCTTCTATTGCCACCACAACTCTAAACTTTATTACATAAAAAAAGAAATCTCAGTGCTCAGAACACCCATGTCTTTGTCAAGAAAAGTTTCTGGCACCTTGGTTTCAAAAGTACATTGCTTGTTTTCTTTCTTGTTGTGGATCAGGATGTTCAACTGTGGGTCTGTAGGCTGTGGCCTTCGGTACTTAGTGCTCTCCACAGCATGGTGCTACAGCAGCTGCATTTGTGTAACTGCCCAGGAAACTGATACCATCACTTCAGAATTTTAAGTATTTCTTACTTGCAAGACCCAATGAGTGGCAAAAAGTATCTTACTCTTTCTGTGCAGGTCTCTTGCAATCTGTTTCAAACACATCACATATCCGAACGAGGCCCTTCCACAGAAGGGGATGTTCACCATCTCACACTTTAGATACCAGAAGATTGTTCACTGCAGCAGGATTTATCCTGCCTCCCCTCAGGAGAAAGTGACTCCTAGCAGCCATCCTGTCTCACCTCTACAGGGCAGAGAACTTTGTAGCTCCCTACAGACTGGATGTTATCCACAACCTTGATTTTTAGCTCACTATTCCTAAATTAAGTTGCATTTTCAGCCACAAAGATAAATACTTCATAAATTATTTTCAGAAGTCACATGCAAAGAGATTTAAGATATGATCACATGCCATCCGCTGCTGTTTAAAACTTCTTGATCCTTCACAAGCAGCTGGTTAAAGTGCCACATGCACTTGCTGTTGTCTGTGTGACATGGACTTTCAAACAAGCATTTTCACAGGAGAAGGAAAAAGTAAGAAGGTATTACTGCACTAAACCCATTTCTCTCTCATGGACAGATTGCTTCTGATTTGCCTCCAATGATTCTTTGAGGTCAAGGCAGGCTAATTTGTGCCTAGTAAACTTCATGACACAGCAGAAGACCTGCAGAACAAGGCAGCTGGCACTGAGGAGCCAGCGTTCACACTGTGCCTGTCTTGTGGGCTTTACTTTGGAGCAGCTCTGTCCCTCCAGACTGAAGGTGGATACTGGTTGGAGCACATAATTTAACTTTTCAAGTTTTCAGCTGAGAAGGAATCCAGTTCATGTGCTAGAAAATTGCTCCACTATGTGAATTAAAACACAACAAATGCATCAGATGATTTCCTCCAGAAGTGCGTTTCTGATTCTTAGTGAAATGCAAATGTAATCCAAAGATGAGCCCCATGAAAGAGTTAAGGGAGTATAAAAGTACGAATTAATATCTGATAGGAACAAAGATTTCACATACTTCCTTCAGAGGCACATGACCTGTGCCTGCCAGGAAGGGGAAGGGCATGGCTGCCCTGTCTTTCTACTGATCAGTTTTTAGACTCCCTGGGAGCCTGTGAGAGTGCACATGGCTCAGCACAGGTAAGAGCAAACAAGTGACCCCATTATTCACTTGCCTCTCTAACTCAATTCTCTCTTTTCCAGAATGCTTGTGAAAATTTACTCTGTTTACTACCAAGCAAAGAAGACTAGCCAATCTCCAGTGCAAGATTATTGCAATACTAAGTATTTATTTTTAAGCAATGCAGAAAATAGTAGTATCATACAGCAAAAGAAAACACACCAGCCAGTTAAGCATTCTAAAATGCTTATTCTCACAATAACCTTTCAGTACACAAAAAAAAGCATTACAGAAAATCTCATTCTTCACTAAACACAGCAGTAATTGAAAAAAATTACTTACCCATATTTTTCTGCAAGTTCCTTAGCCTCTTCTTCCTTCACCATCCTTTGGTCCTCCAGGTCACTCTTGTTTCCACATAACACAATGTCTGGGTTTTCACAATACGCGTGCATTTGTAGCTGACCTGGCAGCACCAACAGGAAGAGGGGTCACAACTCACTGCCACACACAGCTCCCCAGGAGCACTCCCACAAACCAAGCTTGTTCCCTTCTTAGCTCACAGCACTTCTGCACTTGCACTGAGGAGCCAGAGAACAGGTGGGCTTCCAACTGTCATGTACCCAGGGAAAACCCAGGGAAACAGAAGCCTGGCAAAGCTGGCACAGAAACCTGTGTATTTGCAGTTAAGGAGTTACCCTCACTAAGCATCTACAGTGAGCTGCCAGGAAAGGATCTACCCTCTCCAGATGGATGATGCATTTTGGGAACTCCTTTGCCTAGATATACCAGCCAAGAAACATTTGCTTTCCATTAAGTTTTGCTGACAAAGCATCAGGTGAGTCAAAATACTTTTGCATAGGCTTCCCGCACACTTACATTACTGAACAGCACCAGAGCCAGGGATTGGATAGTGTCTCAGTTTTCTTATATATAGGTTAAGATTCAAGTTCAGTAGGCTGAATTTCAGGTGAGCCCTAGAAGCCATCCCTAGTTGCTATTACAATTATGAATACAACATTTACATTCTTTTCCTGAGAAAACGATAAAAACCTGTATTTTAAGTTCTATTTCTCAGTGAGACTCCATATTTACAAATATAACCCCCCCTCCCCATTCCACCCATACAAAGAAAGAAAAAAGCCATACTTATCCAGTTCCTGACATTCAGAAAGCTTTGCTCATTTGTCAGATCAAAGAGTAGAAGAAACCCCATGGCATCTCTGAAGAAAGCAGTTGTCAAGCTACGAAACCTAGACCAGCAAAGTGAAATTAATTTGCTCATCTGACAGGTTACTTTGAAAACATAATTGCATATAGTCATAGAAGAACTGAGGTAACTTAAGACTGAATTAACCAGAAGGAAATATTCATAGTTATTTTGCTGAGGCAGGGATTGTGTAAGAAGAAATGTTAACATTACTGTGGCCTAATCAAGGCCTAAGGCGTCAAGGGAGTGTGAGAGCTTTAAACAGTCCTCTACTATAAAGCATGCCTTGATCAAGATTCAGAAATTAAAACAAAAATGAAATTCTAACTTTGAACAAAAATTTATCCCTTATACACATCAGTTCTTGAATTTAAGACTAACAAGCACAAGAATGCTAGAATTTTGATAGGCCAATAGAAAAGAATCCTTTGAGACGCTTTTACCAAGGCCTCAACATATTTACAGAAACTTAAGAACTTTGAAAAGAAAAGCTTTAGAAGTATCTATATGCACTGGCTATGAAAAAAAAGACTAAAAAGCAAGAATTACAGGTTTTGTGTTCTACAGTTGTAAATTACAGTTAGAGTTTAATGGGTACTCATATGAAACTTTCCATGACTGTTAAAGTAATGTCCCATTGCCTTCTTGAGCCATACCTCTCCTGCCCCGCAGTGTCCCAGAGCTGAAGATGGATCCTCTGTCCTCTGCCACCAACTCCATCTGGCCCGTTGGGTCTGTACACCTGGAAAAGGTACATTTGCAAGACTGTTACCAGTCCAGCTGCTACAGAACACAAAATAACTGATGTTTAAAAGTCATTAAATGCAGCAAAAGTAGCACCACTGATGTACAGATTCCAACAACAACTTAATCCTCTGCTTTGTAAGACACAAGTAGTATCAGATGCATTATAATATTGCATCCAATTAAATATTTAGAATTAAGGGTAAAAATTAAGCTGCAAAACCAGTACCCAATAGGCTATGGACTCCAGACAGGTATTTACAGCCATGAGACAAGATTAATTTTAGTATTTTGATTTTCTGGGTTTTTTACTATCACATTCAAAATAAAATATAAGAATGCAACAATGCAATCTTACAATGTATTTGTAGTAGTGGCAGGACCTCATTAGCAAACAGAACATACTCAGAGATAATGACATCTCTACTTAGCTGCCAAGATGCTGCTGAAAAATTGCTGAGGGTAGATCTTATCAGATCACAGCTTATAAAGCAGAAATTGGATGATAAAAATAAAAGCTGAAGAGTTTGCTCAGCATGAAAATATAAATAAGGGCATCTATTAGTCTTGGAAGGATCAGATAAAAATAGATTCATTTCTTTTTTAGAATGCTTCATCTTAGGTCATCTTCTTTACCTCCAAATGTCATTTTACCTAAGATTACAAGAGTTACAAACATATCTTTAGATATCCACAAATTCAGCAAGTTTATGTATTATAAGATTCAGGCTCTGAAGCCTAAACCTTATCCTGAGTTATCAAATATGCTGATCAAGTAAACCACCATGTGACAATCCCACAAAAGGAGCAATGACTTATTCAAGAGACCAGTTTGGCATTTAACTGAGATATCTAGTCCTTGAACTACTGTGGTGCATGTCATGCACCAAAAACCAGTCTGAACAATGCCCATTACACCACCCAGATTTCTGAATACAGGGAATCACCAGGCTACAATGAAAGACATTTAGTACTTGTACATAACAATAAAAAGCTTGTGGCAACTCCATTTCTCAGAGCAGTAAGGACCAACATCCAATTGGTTACGATACTCTAGTGCTCAGCTTCACATCAGAAGTACATTTGCTTAGTTTAATAACAATTCAGGGGGTGAAAAAAGCAACCTAATATTTCATAATTCTTCTCTGCTAGTGGTGACTACTTAGGAAGCCAGATCAGCTGCATATACCATTTCATCCACATGTTTAAAAATTGAATCTTTGTTTAGCAGCCATTTCAGTTCATACCCAGCAAAAACATTTTACTAAGTTCAGTCCTTCCTTGTGAAAGGGGTACAAAAGTAAAAATGCTACTCCAGGTACTGCGGGCATAACTCACAGAGTAGACACACTCTTCAACACTTGCTGAGCGGAAAGAAGTGGTTTCTTAGAATCAGCTCTTTAACTTTTGGGGGAATGGATCTGTACACAGCAATGACAAAAATAGGCAAGTCAAATGAGGCCTTTCCTGTCACAAAATGAAGCACACAATCACACTGATTGCAGGCCTACACACAGACAGACACCATTTCCAAGTAGCACGCTCTTTATAGGAACTTCTTTATAGGAACTCACCACTCTCTTTTCCCGGAAGTCAATGCCCACCGTTGTGATGAATTTGGAATTAAATTTGCCATCTGTATATTGGTAAAGAAGGCTGGTCTTTCCTACTCCAGAATCACCGAGTGCTAGGAATTTTATAAGGTAATCGTAGTCCCCATCAGACATAGTGAGAATTCAGGAGGCACCTTAAAAAGCAAAGCAAAAAGGAACAGTTACTCAAGAGCTCTGCCAGGACTTCTGACAAATATTTAAAATACAAATCACTACCTGAACTACAAAGCAGTGAGTGGTGGGGCCAATTCTGTGCTCCTTTACACTGACTTCACTTTAAACTGTCAATTACACAAATTACCAATATCAAATTCAGCTGTGACTGAAAAAAGTGCATCTTTAGGTTTATTACGTTCCTCTTACTGGAAAGGGAAGGCAACACAATTTTAACTTCTTCAGGCAAGAGTGAAAATCAAGGTCAAAGTATTCAAGGTATCTGGAACATAAACTGCAGAACTGTTTATAATCCTCATGGAAGCTGGCAAAAGCTACTTAATTGTACTAGCAATACAATTCTGGTCTCATACTCACTATGGCATTATTAACATGAAAAAACTGAATTTTTTTCCTGGACTATCCTCTGTATTTAAACATAATTTACAGTAATTTTCTATTAATAGCTATTTTTCCATATTGAAAAAGCTTTTTCTTGTTGTTGGGTTTTTTGTTTTGAGGAAGGATCTTCAGTTTTTAAAGATTTTATTGCGATACTAGTTAGCCATTCAAACTAAATCCTGATCCTGACTTTCTTTTTTGTGCCTTTTTAAAAATAACTATATTCTCTACAGTCTGATCTAAGTGCAGGAACAGCTAAAATGTGCAACAAAAATCACTGGCAAATTTCATGTGCTCTAGAAAAGCTAATGTAAGTGCACTGGCACTTTGCTGTTGAGTAGCTACTGAGCCTCCCCTCCCCCAAAATAAACAGTAGAGAACTGCCTTGTGCTGTGTTCAAAGACATGAACATGAAAAGATAAGTCTAAAATAACCACGCTAATAGCAACAGAAAACTGGCATAAAATTGGCTGTTATGAAGGACAGAAACAGATGCCAAAAACACACAAAAAAATAGATGATGAAATAGTATTTTAAGAGAGTAAAATCTGCTGTTTCAACTGTAAGTATTTTTGAAAGTACTTGTAGCTTGAACTAGATAAAGTTATCAATTTCAAGTCAAACATTGCAGTAGTTTGCATCCAATGGCAAAACACCAATTCATTTCTTGAATATCAACTCACAGCTTGAGGTCTGGAACACACTGTGTCTCCAGCGTGTGGCGTCAATCAACACCATTCAGCTAAAACCGTAACTATCTTTAAAGCTGCACCTTCATAATTGTCCTGCTCTGGGTTACAAGTCACAGCTGTGACTAGTTGATGGGGCCATAAGGGGCTTACTAAAAAGCAGACACTGGTAAGATTTTCCCCAGATATTCTCCAGCTGAAGAGTCAGTGGAAAGCAGCTGACACTCTTTTTCCTTTTTGAAAAGCATTGAAGTGTCCCTTTCCCAGCCAAGGCATATTTCACATTATGCCATCAATGCCAGTAAAAGCTTGCAGGAAAGGGGGGTGAGGTGAGAGAGTTCACACTCACTACTACACCACAGCCAGCTAATTCACTCCCTACTGTTGTGTTTTAACCAAAACTTTCAATAGAATAGAAGGCTGAAAGGGAAAACTCTGCAGCCAGAGTTATTAGTGAGGTTTTTACATAAATGCACCACAACTGCAGGACTGCATCCACCATGCAGGTCTGAAGAAGCAGCATATTCAAGTAAGCAAGTTGAACCGGCAGCCCAAACACTGACATAAGAACATTTTCAGAAGAAATTAAGAACCCTGATCCATTAGACACAGTGATGTGTATCAGCAAAAACAATTTTGAGGGGTTTGTTTCATTTTTTAAATCCTCTCCCCTGTTGGAGAAAGAAAAAAATGTAAAACCAGATCACCTACCTTGTAGCTCTACCAAAGCCTTTCTTTGAAATGTACCAGAAGAAAAGGAAAAATATTTTTAAAAACAGAGATGGATTTTTCTAAAGACTGCATTTGATTTAGACTTCCATCTCACACATGGTGTTTCCTTTGCCCTCAGATGTTCTCCAAGGGCAAAGAGCTGTGTAAGCTCATCCTTTACTCAAGCACATGTTCTTTCAATCTCAATATCCCTAAATTAATTGTTGCTTTAAAAGGTTTAGATGTAAATCTTAGGGCCAATATATTACAAAAAGACAAGCTTGCTTCATGCCTGTTACTGTGCTGTGCCAGCTGCACAGAGGCATTTGCCTTGTCTTGTTGGTTTCTGTTGGGTCACTCTAGGTGTACAGAACATACTTTTAATAGCAAGTACCAATGGCAGTGCATCTCATCACTGCTGATTTATCATGACCACACAGAGGAAGGAAGGGCACTGCAGCTCTGCCAAGGTACAGTTCAACTGCACCTTCCACTGGGCAGGGCTGCGTGAAAGCTCTGGCCAAAACAGAAAGATTAGACCTTGGGGAAGTAAAACCTAAAGGTATTCCTAGTGTCATATCTGATTTGTAGAGTGTCTGTCAGGACAAGCACGCCACATCATTTGGCCCACTGAAACCTCAGTTCTCCCTGTGGCTGGTAAGAAATACAATTTCCAAAGGACTGACAGAGGGTGAGGAACCCTTCACAGGAAGGGTTCTAAAAATGCATTCTAAAGGATTTGCTTGAGAAGGAAATTTTCTCCTTTGGTTTTGAAATGCACACACCTCTCACTGCACCCCACAATGTCAATCTATTATTCAAATATCTCCAGGGAGTGGTTCTTGTGAAACCCTGCACAGTTAACCTATCCTTGGAGACATGTAAAGAGCTATTTTCATAGCAGTTTCAAGCCTTGTTCTCCTCCCTGTACAAATATTTAAAAAGTGATCTCCACCCTCCACTTCCGAGACCTGCAGTCCCAGTGTCCAGACACATCCAGTTTCACATAACAGAAATAAAAATATATTCATTGCAAAGTATATTCATAGCAAAAACTACTGTGAAGTTTTTAAAGATCTGTTACTGTTTACTACTGTTACTAAAACCCCATCCCATTTTTTTCTTTCAATTTTGCTTTTTTTTTTTGTAATTAGGTTTTATAGCTTCACACTTTCCAGTCTTTCCTTCCACTTTTCCATACCTCGTATATCAGGAGAGTAGGAGGTAGAAAAGGAAGATTCAGAAAAAACTAATGATACAATTAGAATTCATCAGGTCACCAAAAGAAAATTGTTCCCAAATCTTGCTTCTAAGAGTAAGAACTCCTTGGTTAAAAAATAAGTCACTAACGGACACAGTTTTAAGCTCCACATCAAGCCCCCTACAGTTTTGCCTGTTTTAAATCCCTCCTGAATCCCATTCAGCTCTGGCTTTGCACTTTGCCTGGTATGCAGATGGACAGGAGCTATGAACAAGTGCTGGAAAAGCTCCACTGGCCTTTTCCAAGGCTGACAGGACTCCCAGAGCCAGCATTTGAGCTGTGCCGATACAGCTGCTGCTCTGGAGCCTCCACACACAAACACAGATCGTGCCTTATCAAGAAGGGATTCTCTGCAAATCAACTGCTCCTCTTGTTCCCTGCATTTCCTAGTCTGAGGTACTTTCACATTACAGACATCAATGTTTACAGGTTCAAATTTTTTACCTCTGGGACACAGATATCACAGCACTATTGTGTGATAAAACATTCCAGACTATGGCAGATTTGCTCCTGTATAAACGAAGGAAATTGGCTTGGACATGCAGGATTTCCCCTGTCCAGTATGGGAATAGGGAATACACTTCCTTAACTGGCCTTACACAAAACATGAAACTCCTGTGCTGCTACTGAGCTGACAGAGAAAAGGTAAAAAGAAGGCAAAAGAGATGAATAAATGAAAACTCAATGCAAAAAAACAAAAGCATTGATCTGCAAATAAACTATGTATACATACACAGAGTGCAAAATTCAGGAAATCAGAACATGCCCCTAATCAGACAGTCCTCAAGCACATCAGTTTAAAGTAAGGCATAGCACTTACCCCAAACTCTGCAAAAGGAATAGTTAGGGCACACTGGAGATAGTACTTCCAGTAGGAGTACTTTTCCAGCACCACCTCTTCAGCACACAGCCAAGAGGCTTACGTGTCAGCTGTTTGCATCCACGTTGATGGGTGTTCAGAGATAAAGAGGTGTGCCCATGTCTGTGTCTAGGAGGGTGCTGCCTCACTGCATGGCTGGCAAGCAATTATATAGCTCACATGTCCCTTTTATTCCTAGAGGCAAAGAGCATTTCAAAAGAGATTTGTGCAAGACCTTCCTTGGAGCAGATCTAAAGTTGCTGCAAAATCACCCACACACCTTAAAACAATTATATTGTTCCCAGCAGGGGTATTCATTCAAAAATGCATTAATGATGGATTATATGGATCACACCTGTTCAGTTCCATTGATAGCTTTACACCCTTTACCTCGCGTTTGAGAGGAATACAGTAGTCTTTAATGTACACGGTTTCCTTTCTGTTGAGGCTCCATGCTTGTGATTAGAGTTGACATGGGCATTGAGAGAAAATGAGCCAAATCCCCCACAGACAGAAAAAGAAGACACTGCAGGTTTCTAGGTGGGCAATAATGCATTTATACAGATTTGATTATTCTGCAAGTGCACATCAATTCATACTAAAAATTTTCTTCACCAAGGTACTACTCAAACTTCCAGAGTGTTTTATGTGTCACTCCAATTGTTCCAGCAGAAAAACTGAGAAAGCAATCTGCACTGTGGAGGAGTAAGTTCAGTAATCCTGTCACACCAGCACTGCTGCCACACTGCAGGAAGGCAACAACCACATTCCTGCTCCGCGTGGGCGAAGCACAGTGAGTGAATGGCCTCACCCTGCTCTCAGGCTTCAGCAGCACCTGAATGCTTGAAGAACTGGTCAGTCAGACACGTGCCAGCTCTGGCCAAACAAGGGACAGAGACTTCAGTAGTGTTCCTGCTTAGTCAGCACTTTGTTAGAAGTGCTTTGTTAAAAGTTGCCAGATCATACAAATGTAACGTAAACATATCATGACAACAATTGTTCATAAACTCAAGTACCTGCTGTGCTGGGGGAAGAGAACTAATGAATAAGCACTTCACCAAAATGTTCTAAGCTGCACTATTGTTTTCTTAGGAAAATGTATGACCTGGCTTGCTTTAGTTTTGGTCAAAATGACACTTTCTGCAACTTCTGGAACTTTACTGTAACATAAGTAACAAGAAAGAAAATACCCCTTGGTTACTTTCAATTGACATTTTACTGTTGTGATGTTTATAGTTCCAGCTGTAGAGGTATTCTAAGGCATTGCAGGATCAACTTCTAAGGAGTGCCTCTTTCTTGGAAAGATCTAACTAATTTTAAGGGTGCTCAAGATACGTAAGAATCTGCAAAACCAGGTACAAAAACACAGGCTGGGAGGTTTTAGTGTCTGAACACTGATGTCACTTTTACTTGGCTGAAGGTGCTCTACAACCTTTTTTCAGCATCACTACAACTGCAGCATTTTGAGAGCACAAACTGACAAGCACACAAAGCACTGTGCGAGTGAGTTACAATGGGAGATGCCAGGCAGAAAATTATAATCCTGCCCAGAAAGGAAAAAAAAAAGGAAGCAACAGGTCTGATGTGGTGAGAACCTTGCACAACAGGCCAGGCAAGGAAACAGCAGATTCTGGACTTTGTTTCCAGAAAACCAGGGGAAACTAGGAATGGAGAAGCCCAGAAATGAAACAACAGTTAGTTTTGCAATTGCATTTGCATTTCAGCATCACCAAACCAACAAATAGGTGACCAGATTTCAAAGGTTAGCTCAGTTACACAAATGAATGAAAGGCAGCATGGAACTGGAAAAAAATGAAGAATAAAAGCAGGAATGTTGCAGATGGTTGCCCAACACTCTCCTTACAGGAGTAACTCCCCTTTGTGCAGTTTCAACTTCTGTGCAAAAAGCACAGCACTATCTCTATTCCCTCATCAGTTCCTAACATTTTTATGCTCCATGGTAAGGAAATACTATAGGTAAATAAAGATTTGCAACACTATGTGATGAAAACAGTTGAACTCTCTCAGAGGACTTGTCCCCCTCCTGGGAACAAGAGCTTTTGCCTCACAAGTTACCTCTTTGCACTCTCATCAGAAGCTGCTTTCAAGTTAAAGCAGTGAAGCAAACATCTGTATAAAATGAATAAACTCCAGAGTAAACTGGGGAAAATAAAGCAAGCATTTTTAATTTCTTTTAAGCAGTTCCACACTACTTACTCTATCCACAACCATTCCCTTCTTCCTCTAATAAATATATTAAGCCACAGTGGCTTCCAAGTTAACATGCCATGCTTTTTCACTAACTCATAAACAGGAAATTCAGAGCAACACCCAGCATCCTCCCTAATGTGACAATTCTGACCACTTTGGGAATCACCTCCTGTTCCCCAGAAAATTTACTGGTTGTCAAAGTTACTGACTAAGCAACTAAGCCATATCCATTTATAGTGAGCTGGAAAACTCTGTTATCTATGGATATCAGGCACAATGTTAGTAATAATAAAAAGTTACTGATGAAAATATTTAATCAGACGGATTTCTTAAATGAATGTAGCTAACAGGACAAAAGAAGTTCATAGTTATCTGTGGGAAAGCAAGGGAAACTGTCTGTTAAAACCCTGTCCTGCAACTAGAAAAAGTTATTTCTTCTACTCCTCAAATCCAGCATCACAGGACAGTCAGAGATGCAAAGCAAGGAAGTGGCACACATGGACAGAGATGGAAGGATGGATCTAGATTGATAAAACTGAGGCTCACAGCTAGCATCCACTTCTCCCAATCTTTTATAAACCATAAAATCTTGACAGAAGCATCCTTGCAGGTGCAGAGCTAACTGGACCTACCTGAGACTGTGCTGCCATGGGGAGCCAGTCAGAGCACTGCAGGCTGACAGCAGGACACTTCAAAGAGTTTGAGAGGTGGGTGTCAGCTGTGAATAATCTGCTCCTAAGAGGTCTCAAAAAGAAAGTGAGCCTTTGATTTCAAAGTCTATAGTAGATTCAGTGTGAGAAAGAGATTTTCAGCCAGTACTGAGCAGGACTCGTTCAGTAAACATGTTTGGAGATAGCGAGCATACGTGACACTTCCATGTTTCAAAAATGCTTTGAAAAGGTTAGAAATAACTTGCTGAGAATACTCTGGCCATAACTTGACATGCCCATTACATAATAAAACGCCACTTCTGCCTGAAATAGGCTGTATTCAATAGGCCACAACCTGTTCTCTTCAGGAAGTTACTAACGTGTGACAGCAAAAGAAATCCTCACAGAAATCTTCATGTGACAGCAAGACAATCACTTTGGAGTATGCTTGTTGCTCAAAAGTATCACTCAAAACTCTTCTAACAAAGCAAAACTAAAACCACCATGTTTGAGTGGGGTTTTCTTTCAAGAATCTAAAACCAAGCCCCTACTTCCACCCTATCCTCCACTTGAACAGCTTCGGAACTGCAGCACAAATTAACACTGCCCAAGCCTTCTACTGAGGCCCTGCAGTCTGCCAAAATACTCAGACAGTGCTTTGGCAAAATGTTGGCTTCAATTCGTATCCTAGCACAGCTTTCTAGAGCCTCAGGGAAGGCATAATTTAAAAGAAGCATTGATTAAGCAGGCTGAACTGCTCAACACAAAGCTTCCATTCAAAAAGCCTGCTGTTTTTCAACCTGAGTTGCCAACAATATTTATCTCACTGCTCAGATCAGAATCCCATATTACAGCATGAATTATAGTTAAATCCTGATACACAGCAAAGACTGCTGAGATAAACAGCACAGCAAACCAGAATTTCTTACACTAATTGGTGTTATGTAGGAATATGTGAGCAAGGAAAGCAAAAGCAGCACAAGTGTAATGCCACAGTTTGCCCATACCTCTTCTTTTAGTTATTCCCATACAGAGGGAGGGCCCCAAGATGGCTGTAGAGTAAAACCCCACTTGAAACCTGGCAGCTGTTGCTAGCTTTTCCTAGTGAAGATGCCTTCCTAGAGAATTCTTTCATAACATTTCATGCAGACAAAGCATCCTCAAGTTTCACTTGAACTGACCTACTGTAACCGGCAATTTCCTACCTCTGCCCTTAGAAGTCTTCAATTAAAATTCAGAATGGCTTAGCAACTGTGAGCTTACAGATCAACCACCTCTATAACCCAAGTCCCAGAAAAAATGTACAAAGCTTTTCTATGAAAATTAATTGCCAGTCAGAATGCACTAACTGATCCAAGCAGTGCAAGTTTCCTGTCAAAAACTGTCAGGGAAACCCGTATGCAGTTATCCCACCACAGTGCATACAGACTGTGCTGTCTTGGCTTAACACCAAATATAAACGTAGCCTGCTTGTGAAGCACTCAAAAATCTCACACAAACTGGCAAACCAACTTCATAGAACAATCGTACACCACAACTGAGAAAGGCATCAAACCTCTGAAATGAAGAATGGAATATAAAGGGTAAGGAATATGAAAGAATCTAGTCAGTTATGCCTTTCTGAGCACAAGGCACAAGAAAACAGGGAGTATGTAGTGGTATTGTCCCACAAGAGTTTTCATATGAAATATCTCATTAAAGTAGGTGCTGGTGTTTCATCATCTACTAAAAGACTGGCTTTGGCTTGCAGCGTTTGGTTTGATTTTAAATCAATGCATGTGATTTACTATGGAAGGAACTAAGAATCCAGTAAGGAGATTCCAGTAAAAACAAACTAAGTATGTGAAAAGAAAATCTCAGTTAACACCAATCAGTACAGCTGCAGTGCCTATAGTAGAGCTGTGCTAACCAACCCACTCACTCCCAGAGAATTTCCTCTCCAAGATCCCAGTCCTTCTGTTTATACCAACAGTTGCATCACAATGTACCAAAACTGTTTTTTAAAAGAAATTTTATCCCTATGACACAGTGTTTAAACAAAATTCAGAAATAGGAACTACACTGTTTCCTAGTTATGAAGTAAAACATTTTAGACCAAATAAAAGTTACTTCTTTTTCTTCTTCTCATTGTCTAGAGCTTATTTCTCTCCTTCTGCTATGATAGTTTCCAGATCTTTTTCCATTAACTGGTTTTAAGATTTTTTTCAGATCATTCTAAGTTTTCTACAGTTTCAGAATTTTTGTTGGTCATCTTTTTTTCTAGTTTTTTAAGAAAAAAGAAATTACAATTTCTCTTTAATGCCATTGTTAGTGACATGTTTAAAAAAGCCCAGCTGAATTAGATTCCCAGTTTATCTTTACCAGGCTTAATTACTAGGGATATTTTGTTTAAGATGGTGTTATAAATGAAAGACATGTTGGAAACATGCAAATATACTGAAATCCAGCAAGAGTATGGTAAGGGAAAGGGTGGCAGCACCAAATACTCGCATATTGTTTTTCAGTGTACAAAAGAATCCCAACATTATCAAAACTTAATCCTCAAATAACTTAGGCTATTAGGAATCACAACACTAAAATGTGCTAGAAACAGTTTCTGTAACACACATTCAAAATGCACATAAATGAAAGTATTATGTAACAGTAAATTACAGTGAAGCAGCTACAACAACCAATCCATCCACACAGCACAGGAAAAACAAAAACAGTAAGCCAAGCATCAGTGTTTACCAAATCCTTTTTCCCAGTTATTTTATGTAAACTTTTCATACACTGGGGATGTCTGTAAGGAAACAGCAGGAAAAGATATTTATTGAACTACATTTATTAATTTCTCACTTCTCTCATAAACACAAGTCAGCTGGTGATGATCTGGAGGAGAAAAATCATCTTAAGACATTCTGTGCTAGACATCAAATAAAACCCTGGGAAAACCTTGTGACCTCCCCACAGAAGTGGAGGAGAATACTGTTTTCTGTTCTCTGAACAACTCCTCCTTGGTTATTTACAGTCTACAACAACTAGAGGTTTAGTCCATGATTAGAATAATGCTGGCAAACACAAGGCTAGAAAGGAAGCCTGATTACAAAATCATGCTTGGGGTGGTACAGCATGACTGAGTCAGATGGCTACATATATTCTGAGTTTCTTCCAAAGGAGATACAAAACATTGTAATAACAGCCCACCTTCCTATTGCTTTTATGAAAATTACTTTTAAGATTCAAGTCATTACTATATGATTGAACAAGAAATGTAAACTAGATGAGCTCTCATGGTTCCTTGCTATTCAATTATTTTTGGTAATTAAAAATAACAGCCTGTGCAACACACCATTTTCATGCCTTTTACCATCCCTTTAGCAAACACGACAACAAACATGCTGGTGCACAATGCACTTTAAAAACCCCACCATTCTAAAGGACTGTTTTATTCAGCATAATTTATCTTTAAATGCTAATGGGAACACAGGAAGAAATAGAGGGGAAAAAGGTTCAAGCACTGCAACATTTAAAAAACTTTGTTCAGTATTCTAAATGTTATTTGCAGAGCACACTTTACTGTCAGGGGTCTAACTCTACCTTTTACCTGCAGAACAAGTTTGATGTAACACAGAAGAAAATGTAGGCTGCTGACTTGGGACCAGAGAGGCATCTCATGGCTACAGGATCCAGACACTGGTCACTGCAGTCATTTTATTTTGTTAATAAACTTACCCTGGTTTGTTTTTAAATCTGACTGATTTATTTATGTAAAGCAATGACTAAATACATACCAAAAGAGCTGCAATTTTATCATTTAACCCCAAAGTCTGAGTGTACTCCCCAGCTTTACTTTTCCTTCTCGAACATGAGGATGCAGCAATGCTGAACTCTCAAAGTAAGAATATTCCAGGCAGCTTGTTAAAGTGCAGCAACAATGTTTCAAAACTCTTAAGGGAGGAACAGCTGGCACAGGACAGTCAGCTCAAGGAAAACAATGTAATAAATCTTATGAAAATAAATAGAAAAGAGAAAGTGTTTACATACCTATGTTTAACAGCTGTGAATGGATCTGTAGTTTTCCAAATGCACTTCAGTGACAAGTTCCCTGACACAGCTCAGATCTCTTGAATACCATAGTCATGCAAAAAGAGCCATTTCTCATCTACAGGAAGCATCAGCAGAGAAAGAAATAAAACCAAAATAGTGTAGTTCAGACTAATACCTCTAACATTAGCAGGGCATGGGAAGCTGCCAGCCCCACACAACCACCCTCCCCACCTAATTACATTCAGCTGCTTGTCATGTGGTCTTGCTGACCGATCAAGTGATCCCTTTTCCCCCTTTTAAAAGTAAGCAAAGTAGCTAACTAGATCTCCCTAAACCAGGTAACACACCTCGAGCCTTTGCATAAGCTACTGACCCTCCTCTTCTTAGGGGAGGAAGTTGCAGTGTATGAGTGCAACTTTTTCTAAGTATGCAAGAATATAAAATACAGCAAACACAGTAATCGAATATATTGAAACACAGCCAGCACCAAAGTTCCCCAAACTGGTTTTATTTTCCACTTTTACAGACAGCAGAAAAGATTACTGATAGCACAGACACCAGAAGGAGACTGTTTGAGAGGGAGCTGGAAGGATTTGGGAGGACAGTGGCAGCTGTACCATAGGGCTTTGTAGGCATCTGTGTCCAGACCTTTCTGCTGAACCACTTCTGATGGCAACAAGATCCAAGGAAAGATCAGAGTGAGGATGTTGCTAGAAACTTTCTGAAACACTGATGACAAATCTGCAACCTCCTGTCCCTGCACAATTCTAAGAGACACATGCAGACATTTTAAACATTTAAATAATTTCAAGGAAAAGAAGCTACTGATTTAACATGACTCTTCAATGAGTCAGTTCTCAAGGGCCCGTTAGCACAGGCCCCCAAGAGGCAGAATGCGCAGGTCTGCCCCGATTCCAGCACCGGTGTCTGCACCAAGGCACTCGCTGGATGGAGGGTCCTGCACTGGGTCCAAGGGATGAGGCAGGACCTTCACAGTCCCCTGCAGTCCCACGAGGCCTCATCCCCTCTCAGACACGCCTGACATTACAGATGCTCACAGGAGAGCACTGAAAGGTGTGGACAAAGCAGGTTTTGCATTCACCATGTAAGATTCAGCTGATGTGAGCTTTTGCAGACAAGTCCTTGCACAATCCTTTCTTGTCTCAGTTTCTTTCCTCAAGCTGCTTCAAGAACAGCAAAGAAAGGAAATTAAGGTGGTGTCTCAGACTCGTCTACAGTCTTGTAATTTAAAAAGTGCTGCAGACAGGCTGCTAAAAATATTTAACATATGGATTCATCTACCAGTAACAAAGACAACTCCACAAGCTTCTTAACCCTCACTTGTTTCAGTGCTCAACTATCTCTCACCTCTTTTCATGTGAATAAAGGCAATTTTTATTTTCCTTGCCCTGGTGAACATCTAAGTTCTGTCACAAAGAGCTGGAACACCTTTTCATGCCTTTTTTCCAGAATTAAGTAAAATCCATTTCTTTGACATTTAGTTACAGGTTATAATTTTTTAAACTCTACCCATTCTTGGCTCAATCCAATGTTCCATAAATTTCACCAGTTCCAGAGGAATATAAAAGTCCCCTTTTTGCTCCCACATGCAATTAAAAAATAGAATTGTGCTCAATTTTCAGCAACATGCACATTTTTAACCTTTAACTGCTTGCTTCCCTGATCAATACCAGCACATTTGCTTAACTGTGAAGAAATATTCAGACCACAAGCACCCTAGAATTTCTGGCAACTGCTCCAGAGTGCAGAAGGAGGAACAGGATAGGAAGTGTTGACAGACAAAGCAGCAACTCTTCTGCCATGTTGCAAACAGCCCTGGGGGGTGACTACACACACTGAGCACAAACTGACTGCCTGAAAGTCTCAACCAGCAATGTAATTGGAGTTCAAACTCTTCCACACAGTCAGATGTTTGCCATCTTTAAAGGCAAAACAATTCATAAATAATCCCCAGACTTCAGTGTTTCATTTCAGGATGAAATAAGGCTGCTCAACTTGCCTCTTACCAGCTTGGTGAGAGGAACACAAACTAATTTTTCCTTCCTCCCTACCAGGCAAGGATTTTATCTGAAACAGTAAGACTTTGACAGAAAAGTGCAGCTGAAATAAAGTTTTTTTTCTGAGGGTGAAGTTATGTTGATTTCAAACTGGAGAGTTATAAACTGGGAGAACATCAATGTTTGTTTATTTATACTCTCTGTTTTTAAACAAACACGTTTGCAGCCCCTCAGCAAATGCTGCACAGGCAGCTGAACCAGCCTTGCTGTGGTGGCAGGAAGTGAACACAAACCAAGCAGCAGCAGCTGGAACAGGAACCACTGCAGGCAGCCCAAGGTGAGCCTTCCTCCCACTGCTACCCCAGTCCTAGGGGGTTATAAGGGCTTGGACAATTTCTTAGTTCACGTAGGGGATCAACATTACTGAAACTGTGAAATGTAGTTTTGAAGCTCCAGCTCTACAAAGGAATAACCATTGTTTAGTTATTCAATATTCCCAATGTTTTTACAAGCTCTATGAACAGGTTGTATGATCAAGATGATGTGAATGCACAGAATTTATGGTCTACTTGTAAAAATTTTCTATGCTTTATGGGTCTAGGAATTTAGGAGGAAATTCGAGGAGTTAAACACAGTGAACGGTGTGGGCCACTCTTCATTATAAGCATCAGACTATTTGCCTTCATACATTCCATGCTCCTGAGAAAAGTTGCAGGTGTCCAAACTGTCCTGTAGCAGATGGATTGTTTCCTGCCTGCAGAAATAAAGACATCTTCCACTGGAGAGAGGAATAGGAGAAGAATTGGATCTAGTAACAGCCCATTTCACATAATGCTACAGAACACACCCCTGTTTCCAAAGCCAAGAGCTGTGCCTAACATCAGTGTCATCTGCCCCTGCTCTGCAGTAATGCGCCAGTACCTCAGGACAGAACTAAAAAGACCTGAAAGGTGGAGATAAATTCCATAGAAAGGATTTTTATTTTTGCTTTTGCTTTCCTCTCACCAATATCTTTCCAGGGGAAAACAAACAAACAAACAAACAAACAAACAAAAAACCAAAAAAAAATCAACCCACACACCAGAACTGTAATAGCTGAACTTGCTAGGACCAAATCATGAAATATCCCTTCAGTCATTAGAATAAAAGTAGGTCAGGCAGGCCTTCCTGCTACCCAAAGGCACACCTGCTAAATATTTAGTAATATTATAGAGTAAAGTAAAACTTTCATTATGTTCTTTCAACTGTAAGCCAATCTAGGCAATTTCTAGTAATGGTGACAGAGATTTCTTTTAGCATTTCATGTGATAAAGGATTGGTATATTTAAAATGTGTGGCATTTTACATAGAAAGGAGGTTATTAAAAATAATCCCCTCCAAGAGAGGCTCCAGATAACTAACTTTCAAGAATTAGCATGGTCTCTTCAACAATAAAAAGTTAACAGTAAAA
This sequence comes from Eopsaltria australis, assembly GCA_034509425.1. Classification (NCBI taxonomy): domain Eukaryota; kingdom Metazoa; phylum Chordata; class Aves; order Passeriformes; family Petroicidae; genus Eopsaltria; species Eopsaltria australis. Next base: position 564,017 of record JAVTVJ010000121.1, read on the forward strand.
TAATCAACAAATGAAAAGCATCAATTTTGCTTTCATAGAACATCATACTGCCTAAAGACAGGAATCCTTTGCAGCAGCTGGGGACTCAACATCAACACTTTGAAAAACTTTAGACCAAACTCTGTCATCAGAAAAAACATCAAAAGATTGCTTCCCAAATAAGATTTATAGATGGTTATGTTTGACCTCAGGAAAGAGTAGTAAAACTATCCCAAACAAGCGACTCTAATTGATCTGTCAATTCTGCTCAACTGCAAGTTTCTTCCTCCACATCACTTTCTATCAATGCCCATGCATTGATATGCAGTCTATCCCAAGGCAAAGCCAAGTGGAGATGCCTATTCCAGATCTGAATTGAAAGGGGAAGGAAAGAACTCTTTAATACCTGAACAAGGCTCTCTATTACAGTTCTGAAATATCAGAAGGAAAATAGTATTAAAAAATATAATTGTACATGTATAAGATGTTAGAACACCAAGAAATAGTGAAAACAGGTTTATTTAAAATGGCAATAAAATATGTATGAATAAACATGATTATTTGTTCTGACTGAAATGAGCAAATGTGATCATTCTGCATGCAGGAAATGGTATTTTGGCAACATTCACACGACGCAAATTACATAATCTGTACTCAAAAGAATATTTAACCTAAAGATGCATGAATCATTTGACATGCTACAGCCCTTCTGTGAGACATTTTGTAGGACTTGTGAAGTGCGTGACTGCATGAAGAGAGCACCTAGAGCAGCACTGCATGAGACACCAGCGGCCCTGCACTGGGTGAGAAGCTGTAAAAGCACACCAATGATCTGATGTCTCTATCTTCAGCCTCAAGAGATACAAATCTCATTTTAGATCAATGATCTTTATCTGCTTTAAAGGGTTGATGACTAAGTGAACTTTTTTAATTAAAAAATATAGTATCTTTACAGGAAGCTGCTGTACCAATTTAAAGGAACACGTGCATTACAGCTACCTAGGAAAGGATTTTCAATCTTTAGCAATCCTATATTAATATAGCTTTGAAAGTTTCTGCCATATTTTCATCCCCACTTAAGCTTAATTGATATGTGTTTATTCTTGGCACTACCTGAGACAAGATGTTATTTGAAAACCAATCTCAGCAGAACTAGGTTTTCAGCATAAGAAGACTCTGTTCACATCTTTACTGAATCTACTTAACAGGGCAAGTGGTTCATCATTCTCCTCCCAAGCTGACAACAGTGCCTTTTGCACTTTAACTCTGCGCTCAGGAGGAAAAATGGAAAGGTTAATTATGTGAACTATGTGACAGAGAGAAGTCTGCTGCTTCTGAGCCACAGCAAAGTACTGCTTCTGCAGTGTATTGTTGTTTGATCTTCCATGCAATGAAGCACATGAAACCAAATTAAACATCTGTGATGCCTATTTTTGTCTACCATTTCTTAAAGCAGGAACACCATTAACATTAGAGCTCCTTCATATTCCCATTTATTCAGTAACTCCCCAGGTTAACTAACCTGACTGGTTGATCTGCCTTCCTTCAGGGTGTGCAGGAGGAATGGGTGGGCTTGGAAAAGGTGGTGATTCTGCAGTATATTATACCAAAGTAGGTCTTTCAGTTCCATTGGCCCCATTCCACTCCCTGTGTGACTCCCAATTACTAAAAACGTTACTGCTCCCATTCTTCATGCTCTCACAGGATGCTAGGCTGAAGAAAAATTCCCTAAGGCTCAACACACCACACTGGAGATTATGAATGCAACAAGGACTTCTTGGAACAAAGCTCCAAATTTGCAATGCAAAAAACAAAGCTGAAATGAGGACATGCTTCTTAGCCTGGTTTCCTAAGGAAATAAAGCTCATTAGAGAGGGGCAGAGACACGGAATTTCTATTATTTCTGCCTTCTCCCCCAGCATTTGAATCTGCTGATCAGCTTTAACACTCTTTTACAGAGGGGAAGAAGCCACAAAGATCTGAACTTTCTGTACACTTTGTGAAAAAATGGCAGACTGGATAAAGGGAAGAATGGGATGCATACCTCCCCTGTAAGCTGCAGTTACAGTTTCCAGTTCTGCATGGGAAACCCACCAGCTGCCCAGGTCGTACCTGCTGCAGCACATACCGTGACAGTCATTCCATTTTACATTTACTTTCAAGTTGGATTTAAAAGACACTATCTATTTTAAAAGCAAATTAAATTTAAGCACATCTATTATTAAAAAGTGAAAGGAATAAAAGCAGTGGAGTTTCGCCATATCAGCAGTTGAGATTTGGGGAAGGAGGAGCTGTCTTGTGTTTCAAAAACTACTAAAAGGCACAATTCTACTTTTGCAGCATGTTCTTTTCACAGGCCTTCCAAAGCCTGCTCTGCAGCTCCTCCTGACACATAGCAGGATCTCAGGCCCTGTGGGCTATATCCAAACTGACAATTCTAGAAAGCTATCAAATAAAGATTTATATTCACCTCTTCCATTTCATAGATAAAGAACATTTTAAAAACTACAACTCCAACTTGAGCCTATATTTATCCAAACTAAAATTACAAGACTTTTGCTATGAAATTCAGGAGAAATACCATCAAATTAGACAGAACTATCTTCAAACTTGGTTAATACCATCTCTGTACAGAGATGTCTACCCTGACACCATTCCAAGAAAAAATATGGAAAAATTAAGTATTAGTCAGACAGTTCATGCCCCAACAGAAAAGACCTGTCAAGCTGAATCAGTGTTAGAGGAGAAAGTCAGTGGAGCATGTGCAGTTATGAGCACAGAATCTGAAAGTGCTGCACGAGAAACACTCTGTTGGAAATGGATGATACCAGCAGGGCCAGAACTAACCTGATACCTGTATTTTGGGTCATATTCAGTCATGCATAGTTTTGTTTAGAACAAAACAAGTGGGGGTGGGAGAAGGAGGAATTATGATGAGCCTTTGCAATTAAAAAAAACACAAGCCACCATAAGAAGACCCCAATTATCCTGCTTTTTGCTATAATCTACATTCTGAATGTTATCTAGGCTTCCAAGCAGACATGGAAAGCCACTGGCAATAACTGTAGCAGCAAATCATCTCATGCAAACCTTGCACAAATCCATTTCGCAGCACAAGCAACCCCACAGCTGTCTGTGAGCCTTGAGTGAAACCCTGAAATTCTCAAAATGCACCACAGTGCCTGACAGTCATACAGTTATCAGCAGGGATCTCCAGGAGGAAGGTAATTTCCCTGAGCAACTACCAATATAAAATACTGTACTAGCAAGACTGGTGGAGACACATGAGAAAACCAGAAAACTTGCATTTTTTATTCATAAGAATGAATGAAGTTTTCTTTTCCCCCCACCCACCATACATGCTGTATTAGTCCCTATCACCACTAGCAGCCTTCAGTCTAGTCCAAATATTCCCTTTCCCCAAGAATGTTACTGGGAAGAATTGTTTTCTTCCTTTCAGTTCACAGAGCAACCATTTTCCTTATGGTCTTTGGGTGATAAGAGAACCAAGTGAAATATCTCACAGTTATGAAAATAACGAGCCAGGCCTTAAGAGCGAGACTGGGCTGACTTTGGACAACAGCACTTCTCCAGAGAACATTCATCACCTTCTAATGCCATATGCTTAATAAAAGTATTATTAAAATTGTGCATCTACTGTTTTCAATTTTGCTTTGCATTCTGCTGTTTCTAGTCCAGATCTGAAAGGGGCTTACACACCTGAAAGCCTATCCTTTCCAACAAAATAAACTGCTCTAATAAAAGGCATTGCTTCTACCTATGGAGCTCTCCTTACCTGAAAGTATTACTGAAGAGTCAGTTTTTATCTGCTTTGCTATTTATTCCTTTATCCTGTTATCCCCCTTTAAACCAAAAGCAGTGCACAGCTGCAAAATTGCAGTCACGAACTCCAAACTTAGTTTCGACTCAGCTACTTGATTTGTGTAGCAGTGTCCTTATACCCATCCAGTGTTTTATTTGCACATAAAATACTCAGCAGGGTGTACTCCTTACAGTCCTTTCATTCACATATCACTTTTTCACAAAGAATTACTGCAGAAGTACAGTTATTTTCAAAATACTCTTTGCAGGTGTCCATAAATTTGACTTTTAATTTAAAAACACTGCTCACATATATACCAACTTCTTTTGTCCACTGCAAATCACAGATTTCTATAAAAGTTGTACTCCTGCTAAGTTTGTATCTTCACTCCTGCTTCCTGCCCCTTTGCTACCTTACTACCAGTCTTCAAATTTTCTTCCAGAAGTGCCTTTTTATGACACACTTGATTCTTACCCATTTCTCATCAGTAAAAATATCAGACATAGAGAAAGAAAACAGCTATGGAAAATGGGTTTGCAAACTGCACTGGTTTACACTTTGATATTATCCTCAGAGACATAGAAGCAAGGACATTTGCCTGTTTTTTTTTTTTTCTCCTGTAGTTTAAAATACTGAAGAACTTGTTAGGTCAGCTCCAGAGTGCTGAAATGTGCCAGGATGTGAAAAGGATTCCACCACCTGGGATATGCAAAACTGTCACACACACCCCAAAGCATCCTCAGCCCTTTGAAGCCACACCGACACCACTGGAAAGAAGTATGCTGGTTATATGTCATATTTTAATCTATATGCCATAAGGCTTATTTAGATTGGAAAATAAATCACAGGCACTGAGACTACTTATTAATATAAATCAAAAGTAAATTCTGCTGTTTTATGTATGAAAACACAACAATGTAAGGGTGTTCCAGGAAAGAAAGTCAGGGCTAGGACTTATTCACAAAGCACCACTGGAGATAAAAGGATCATTAAATCATTAAGTGATCTCAGCTGATTTAACGTGGTTCAAGTTAGTCCTGCCTCCTGACAGGGATGCAGTTCTGACTGAGAAGACAAAAAAAAAGAAATGAGGAAAAGAAATCTCATAACCAGAAGCTATAGCCAGAGGAAGACAGATTGGGAATACATTTGTATCATTAGAAGAAAAATGTGTTTCTGCTACAAAAAGCTGCCTTTTAGGTAAGAATTTATCAAACCATTCTGTACTTAAACAACTTTTTGGGCACGTTTGAAGCCAGCGCTGTAAACTCAAAGATTGTGTCTGCAGCACTGAGTGGTATCTACAAGACAACAGGAGCAAAAGCAAGTTCCAGAGCACAATGTCTGCCCAGCCCAGAGAAAGTTTAGCTCTAAGTGTCTAAGTAACCTTCTGCAGGACCAATCACATGTGCAGAGTACAATAATGCAACTTTAATACAGAAGGAAATATTTGATGATTAATTATTTAAATCATGAGTTTAATACATTTTAAATGCAACTTAATTATTTGCTGAGACATCAATGGGAAGAAACACTTGTCATTCCTTATATTCCACCTCTGGTGTCAATTTTGCCTATTTATTCAAATTAAATTAAATTCTAACTACTTCTGTTGACTGTGACAGACTGATCTTAGTAATGGCGTTGATCTTAGTAATGGTGTTGGTCTGCTATAAACTGAGAGACCTATCACTGGTCATTTATCAGCACAGCAGATACTTGGCAGTAACAGCACAACCAAGAATTCAAAGGCACACACTGGGTTACTGCACATAATACTTGTTTCTGTAAATGTCAAAAGCTACTTAAGAATTCTTTTATCTCACTTTATCGTCTCTCTTTGAAAGAAAAGGAAATGTGTAATCAAGTGATAAAATAATGTGTTCCCATGTTTAATGATAGTGATAAAACAAACTTACAGTCCGGTTTTAGACATCTGGTTGCTGATGAGAAATTTTGTTGACTGTGAAAATAAACCAGTGTAAGTTGTAGCACACCCTCCCACCCAAACTCCTTTGTGCAAGAGATTAAGTAGATGCAAAATCAGAACCCTGAACGGGAAACACAGGAACATGCTGTTCTTTTTTCCATCTTTTTAATCAGGCTTTTGAGACATTCATTTAGCATTACAAATACCATTCCTACATTTACCTATCAACATTTGAAATGCATATTGCAGCATTTGTTTTTCCCTGGCTGGAAAATACTTGGAACACTCACAAAACTAGTAAAAGTCTGTGACAAAAAAGAAGGGCTGAGAGGAGATGTCTGTGTAAGATTGTTCCCAAGAAAGGGCAGGCAGAATAGATTTTGTAGAGTTTTAAAAACAAAAACTAAATACAGAAACACATCGCCTTGCCAATAACATCTTGCAGAACTAACTCCAAACATATGCATGTGTTATCCTTATTAAAAAACTCATAAGCACCAGTCATTAGGGAAAGTGTTAGAGGAATAACATGATCAGAAAGCTCAAAACATTCTTGATGCACCTCTAAGAGATAAAAGTTGAGTGGTTTTGACAGTTCTAAGCATGTCCTTTATACTTTACTAGCACCATCAAAAATACCACTAAGATATATATATATCAATATACTCTAGTCACTTACAGCGCTAGGAAAACCAGTAGGGGTTTCTGATGGATTTAGCTTTCTTTCTTTAGATCCAAGATCATCAAAGTGTAAATTCAGCCCAAGCATTGCAAATCAGGCTGAAGGGCCCTTCTGAGCCTCCTCAGCACGAAGCCTCCCTCAGACAAACACGCGGTATTCGGAAAGAAGCAACAGGTCTGTTGATACTCTCATATACGATTTAAGTCCTGGCTAAGCAGATAGACCATCATTATAGCGCTATCACAATAATTTGCCATTTTAAAAGCCTTTTTAAAAAATATCAACCAGACACGCAATCCAGTTCTCCTCCGTGAAGACAAAGGCATGTCTGAAGCGGTGGGAAGCGGGCAGGTGCAGCAGCTGCGGCGCGGGCAGGCCCGAGCGGGGCCGCTCGCTCGCGTTCCCGCCGCAGCTCTGAGGGGAGCCCCTGAGGGCCGGCCCTAAGGCCGAGGTGCGGACGCCTCGCTCCCATCTCCCGAGTGAGACCCCTTTGTTAAACCCCGGGTCGCTGCTCCGGAGCCGCGGGGCGCCAGCACGCCGAGTTCCCTGCCCGAAACACCGTCCCTGGCTCTGATCGAGCCCTCTGCCAGCCGAGCCGCCCCGGCTCGCTGCCCTGCTCGCCTCCCCTTGCCGCCCTACCTGCTCGCCTCCCGGCCGCCGGAGCTCCCGCAGCCGCGTCCTGCCGCACCTGCCCTTTTTTGGGCTCCGACCGTGTCTTTTCCGTCAAAGCAACATCACTTCCCGTGCAGCCCGAGGTGGGGGCGGGCCGGGCGGCACCGCCCCGGCGTGTCCCGGCCCCGCTGGGCCACCTGGGCGGGCAGAGCGCGGCCCGAGGGCAGCACCGCGCGGTGCTCAGCGGCATCAGCCGGCCTGGCTCCTCAGCCCTTCCCTCCTCACCTCTCTGAAAGATCTCGGGCGTCTAGTACGAATTCATGAGAGGCAAAACAGGTTTTACAGCGAAAACCCGCAGTGCCTGGTTAATGCGCACCACTGTGGGTTTAATGAGTCCTTCCTGCCGCCTGCTGGCTGCCTGCCTTCCCCCGCACGGGAAAAGTCCTCTTCACTCTCAGCCGCTGCCCAATAAACGCTTTAAATCCAGCTGTCTCAAGAATTCAGCAAGCAAAGTCTTAAGTTCAGTTGCATCAATTACCCTTTCCACCTGCATCAGTTCAAAAATTCTCCTTGAGACTTTTCAAATTCAACTGCCATCTTTATGGACAATTCCAGTAATTTTATTTACAAAGGGAGTGTCTTCTAGACCTGAGCTACACCTCCTCAAAATAAACTTTTCGATTTTTAGTGGTATTGTAAAGGAAGCTGCTGGAGTCACTGCAGTAGTTCAGTGTTTGCACTGAACATACGTGGCAATCAGTATGTGGCATTTCCTCAAAGAATCAGGGAATGGTTTGGCTTGGGATTGTCTTAAATCTTGGCTTAAAGATTGTCTAGTTCTAATCTCCTGACACAGGCAGGGACAACTTCCATTAGACCAGGCTGCTCAAAGCCCCATCCAACCTGGCCTTGGACACTTCCAGGGATGGGGCAGCCACAGCTTCACTGGGCAACCTGTGCCAGGGGCTCACCACCCTCACTGTAAAACATTTCTTCCTAATATCTAATCTAAACCTGCACTCTTTCAGTTTAAAGCCACTGCCCATGTAATGTCATGTCCTAACTGCACTTACTGCACTCAACTGCACCTCCCAGTCCACCTTCTAGTGCTATCCTCCTATCTCAGCTTCCATACCATCGCCTCCAGCTATCACACTGCTCTTGGCTTAAAATATAAAGACATACAGACAATAGGTTTCTTCCCTTGCTCTGTCCAAACAAGATTCTGTGTTAAAACCAAAACTTGACATGAGTTTGTCCCAGGATCTTCTGGGTTTGGTTTCTTTTTAGATTTACTGAAGTCTTGACATATCTACTGCTCTGGTTTCCCCAAGTCTCAGATTCAGTTCTGTCAGACTAATCCACACCTATTCCAAGAGCCATGTCGTCTTCCTGAGCTACACACTGAGGCTCTTCTCTAAGTACAACCCATTTTCCAGGCAGAGTTATCTATTAAATATCCACTGTAGCCTCACTCTGTCAGGAATGAAAGCTGTGTATATGCACGTGCAGTACGTGTGTGTATGTATAGCCAGGTCTGATTATAAGCTAAGGATGCCAAAGCAGGGTGCAGTTCCTTTCTCAGCCATTTGCACAACTGCTTTCCCAACTGAGCTGATGTATTAAGAACTGAAACCGTGAGAAGCAGAGAAAAATTGTATTTATCACTTGGAGGATAAGATCAGAGGCAATCTAAGAAAACCCATGAAGCGTAACCACCCAGCAGCAGCTTTCTTTTTCGAGTTTCCTGATGTTATTTAAATTTTGATGTGAAATAGACTTTCAGACATTCAGGATGCCATACATGATTCAACATTCACGTCCCAAAGTCTGGTACCAAGCACACAGGCACGCAGCTGCAGCTCCTGCAGGCGGGCGGCTCCAGCGGGGCCGGGCTGCAGAGGCGGCTCGGGCGGGACGGCCCCCGACGGCTCCGAGCGGCTCCATCGCTCCTGACGGACGGGGCGTGCGAGGGCCGGGCTGCGAGGCGGTGCCCGGGAACGGCGCCGCACGGCTCCCTCAGGGCCTCTTCTCGGGCGCGGCGTCTGGTGTCGGCGCGCTGGGGCCGGCGGGGCCGTGCGGGGCGGCGGGCGGCTGGAAGAGCGGCCCGTAGATGTAGAGCCCGCTGGCCACGCCGAGCGCCACGGCCACGGCCACGTGCTGCAGCGGCAGCCGGCCCCGCATGCCGGCAGGCGGTGCTGCCGCGCTCTCGGACACGCGTGGGGCGCGGGGAGCGCGGGGCGGGAGCGGCCCCGGCACAGCTGCGGCCCGGGCGCCCTCACCTGAAGGCGGCACAGCGCAGACAGCGCAGAGCCCCGTTCCCGACCTCCCGCTCGCTACCGGCACCGGACGGAAGTGCCGGCGCTGTCCCGCCCCCCGCGGCCGCGCATGCCCCGGCGGATGGAGGCGGCGGGAGCGCCGTGGGAGCGATGCCGGAGGCGGTGCGGCTCCGCAAGCGGCGGTCGGTGCTGTACAGCTCGGCCAGCGGGGCTGCCGCGCAGCGAGGCGCCGGTAAGCGGGGCCGGGCTGGGCTGGGCCGGCCCAGGTGGGGCGGGGGGCGGCCCCCGAGGGGCCCGTGACGGAGCAGCCTCGTCCCTGCAGGTGCGGCCGCGCCCGCGCCGCTGCTGGCGCTCGCCCTGGCGCTGCGGACGCTCAATTGCTTCCTCGTCCAGACCAGCTTCGTCCCGGACGAGTACTGGCAGTCGCTGGAGGTGGCGCATCGCATGGTCTTCAAATATCCTTCGCCTACCGCGGGCCCCGCGCCCTCTCATCGCTCCCTGCGGGCCGTGGGGGACGCGGCCCCCGCGGTGCCGTGGGCGGGGGGGCGCTCGGGTACGGCTCTCCCCGCTCGGGTACCGCTTACCGTGGCAATAAGGTGTTGGCTTGACCAGCAACAAACACCCTATCGTTCTGGCCCAAGGGGACAGAAGGTCTCGACCCGAATGGCTCAGGTGAAGCTTTTCGTTTCAGTTGGTCATGATCTGTCCTTAATATTAATAATTATGGTTACCTGACTTGGGAATGGACAAGCAGCTTAAGGGGCTACTCGTACCCGCTGATCTTTGCAAGCATGTACAAAGCATTACAGCTGCTGGCTAAGGATAATGTTCAGCTGCTGGTGAGTATAATAAAAAAAAGTGCATCTGCTACTAAAACTCAATTTAAAAGCATTGTATTTGAATACAGTGTATTTTTATCATTGTCCAGGTAAAATGCAAAGCCTTGAGTCTGGCAATTAGAGATGCATGAGCACAGAGACTCCACTGACTTCTCGTGGGGGCAAAAGGCATCAATAGATCTCCAGTCACAGCACTGATGCCTGAAGATTATTGTTGGGCTCCATCAGTCTCTTGGAGTTTCATACTGATGGTCTTTGCCACTGCATCATAACTACACAGTGGTTCAGTTTTCCAAAGTGTTCAGCAATGTATATTTGTACTAAACCCACAACAACAAACTAACGACAGCCCCTTTTGATTTCTATTGGAGATGAATGGCAGATAATTCTACTTTCCATCTCTGAACACTCTCAGTTAGACATTCTCTGTTCTGGGAGAAATACTATCCTTACTCAAGGCCCTTACTATTTCGTTTTTAAAATAATAAAAAGCTATAGAGAATATTCACTAATTCAGTAGTCCTCTCATAAAACCTGAAATTTAACTTTGTTGCAAGTACCAGTTTGTCTCTGCTTACACAGATCTGGGTCCCTAGGCTTGCACAGGCAGTGCTGGCTGCTTTTGCTGATGTGAAGCTTTATTCATTAGTGCAACACCTTGAAAATTCAGAAACAGCGAAGTTTGTGGTAAGTCACAGCCTTTAAAAAATTATGCATGTTAATAAATACTGGGTTTGCAGTGTCAATAAGACCAAAATGATAAGTCACACTTGGAAGAATTACCACCTTCATTTAGGTAAACTTGTTTTAATGTGTTGTTCATAATTATTTTCAGTTCTTCTGCCAACTCTGTTCCTGGTTTACATGGTATTCCTGTACCAGAACTCTAACAAACACCATGGAGACAATTCTTACCATTTTTGCTCTTTCCTACTATCCGATAAAAGGTTCCAAGATGGGGAACAGGTGAGAAACTTCCCTAACAGTACTGATAGTTTTTGGTTTGGGATGACACCAATCTACAGGGACTGTTTAAAATGCTAACTTTTTTCTTAAAATCTAAGGTGACCAAAGCCACCTCATTCATGTAGTGAGAGTTCTGTCTCATGGAAGGAACGCTTTCGTATTTCCTCTAAATCTTTTTTTTAAGATTACTTTATAGCTGGTATGTAAAATTAGGTATTCCCCCATTTCCTTTTGCAAAGCGTGACTTTATGGGATGTTTTATTTTAAACTTTAAAAAACTGGAATATGTAGTAACTTAGGAAAAGATAACAAAAGCTTTTTGGGGTCAGATATAGGTGAATTTGTGGTACAATTTTCTTTACCACTCAGGATTTTAAAGTACCTGTAGTTAGTAACTCCATTGTAACAAAGCAATTCTAGAGTTGCAGCCTTCCAAGCAATACAGAGTATCTGCACTCAGAGTATCAAAGTTACCTGCAGTATGAAAAACTTTTGGCCAGAGACATGACAGTTGTTGAAATGTCACTGTCTGCAAAAGAATTGACCAGCCCTTCTGATAAGCTGCTGGGTTTTTTATGTTTCTTTCTTCTAGTTGTAAATATTTAGCTTTGGTAGCACTTGCAATTGTTATTCGTCCCACTGCTGCTATCCCATGGATGCCTTTGGTCTTCAGTCATTTTTTGCAAGAACAGAGGAAAGCAGACCTTATCCTACACAACTGCATTCCAGTTGGGTAAGTTTCTGAATTTAAACTGGGACTGTACACATCTTAAGGTTTGTTTTACCCCTGCAAAGGCAGACAAGCCAAAAAAGCTGATATAATGTAAATAAAAAAAGAGAACAAATAGATTCCTTTTGCAGAAGTTTAAGGAAGGGGCGTGTTTCCTTTAAACTGTTGTATATGCTGCAAAAAAGCACTAGGAGAGATTTCATGATAGTGAGACATGAGCAGCATTCCAGCTTAATCTGGGATTATGCCAAGGAGACCAGGTGATGGTAAGTGGCCACTGTAAAGTTCATCTGTAAGGATCATCTCAAAAATACTAGGAATCAGAGTTTTGACAGCTATCTGGAGAAGAGACAAAAGAAATTCAGGCAATATTAGTGCAACAAACTTTCCATTTTTGCAGATTGGTCACAGTAGGAACCTCTTTAATAATTGACCGTGTGTTTTTTGGTGAGGTAAGCTGTTTTAAACTTGACTTATAAGAAGAAGGTTGGGGTTTAGTATTTTAGCATTGATGGATGCTTCTGACTTCTCTGACTTGTCTTGTTTTTGTGACAGTGTCTGGCCTGATCTCTAAATATATCCTAAGCCACAAACCTTTGAACACTGACTTCTCAGTTATTTTAAATGATGGACTGCTACATAAAAATCAGTACGCTCAGTCCTCAATAGTTATCAATAAACTACAAACTTACACACTTATGTGATTAATTGCTAAATATAGGAAGTCCATGCTGAGTCTTAGTTAAAAAAAAAACAAATAGGAGTGAAAATGTATTACGTAAGGCCAGTGATGACTGTGTAATTCAATGTAGCTGTTGGGTTTGACTTTGGATTTGTGTTTAACTCCCCCCTATCTCCCAGTGGGTACTGGTTCAGCTGAACTTCCTGAAATTCAATGTGCTGCAGAATTTGGGAACATTTTATGGCTCTCATCCTTGGCACTGGTACTTCACTCAGGGACTCCCAGTGGTCTTGGGCCCCCATCTGCCCTTCTTCATTCACGGCTGTGTGCTGGCACCGAGGAGGTACCACATCTTCCTGCTGGCAGTGATCTGGACAGTGCTGGTGTACAGGTAATCTCTCCTGAGTGGAACTGCTGCCTCTCACTGCTTGTGTTCTTTGCAAAGCTCATGCCTCTCCAGAAAAGAGCACTGTAGTATTCAGGTTAAGTGATAGAAAACTTGAAACTAGTCAACACTTCAAGAAATGCAGTCAGTTATAAAACTGTTTCTAGAGTTTTGTGTAATACTGCTTCTTGTATTGTCACAAAAATGTATCTTTAGAATTGATTAGACCTTTAAAGAATAAAATAATTTATCATGAAATGCAATGGAAAATGAAATTTAAAAAATCCCAAAACCAACACTCAATCACCTAGCAGGTGTTTAAGCAAAAATAGAACTAGTTAGAAAAGTGTGTTCACTAGATGCCTGTTAATGAAAACACCATTTCATTTGGTTCCTTAATACATCCCCAGTAAGATGAGAGGTTCTTAGACCTCTAAAACTTACTCCATTCACAAGTTTACACACAGCTCTTAATTATCATAAGGCTGTATTTCTCATTTTAAGCTCAGAAGTATAAGGAAAGTTTTTCTAAAGCATCAAAATTAACTGTAGATTAAACAGGAGAGACACTTCCAGACAAGAAAAAATACAGCAAATAAATAAATAAATACTAAGCAATAAATACTTTTATACTATCATAGTAATAGACTACAGCAAAACAGTAGCAAGACCAGAAATGCCATTTCTTCTTTCCAGCTCAAAACTGGAAGTAGCTCTATTGGCTTTAGGACGTTTTTACCTCCCTTAGTCTTGTAAGAACCCCTTTGATTCCCAGGACATGAATGTTGCAGTAATCTCCAAAAAAGCCCCAAAAGTTGGCATGGGAAATTGTGTAATGTTGTATTAGCAGGGATGACTGTTAATTTGCTAGATACAAATGGGCACTTGAATTTTAGCTTTTCATCCACACTATTTATTGTGTCTTATTACAGAAAACAGATTGGTGAAGCTCTGGCTAAATTACATCTAGTTTTCAAAGAATCAGACCACTTAATTGTAATACCCAGGAATTTTTACTAGTGCTTGGTTTAAACTGACCAAATAATCTTAATTCAAATATACTTATTTGTGTTCTTTAAAAGTGACAATTTGGATTTTGACTCTTAACCACTTCAATACCAAAAGCTTCTTAATACATGCACATGCTCTTCCAGTCCTCTGTGCTCTAAAATACATTTTGTCAACAGAACTGAAGCATTTAACTTCCTTAATGTACTATTCTATGTTTGATTACAGCACATTGAGCCATAAGGAATTCAGGTTCATCTATCCAGTACTGCCATTCTGCATGATTTTCTGTGGTAAGCATTGGTTTCAAATGTCTTGCAGCCTTACCTGGATATAATTTTTATCCAGAGAGAGACTGTTAATGGTTAATGTAGGTATTTGACAAAGGATTCTTAGAATTGGCCTAGCCTTTTGTTACAGCTAGTTAAAAAGAGAAAGAAAAAAGATGAGGAAGAGCAAGTGACCATAGCACAGACAGAGAATCTTTAGGATGGGTAAAAGTATTCCTGCAAAAACATGACAGTTGAGTCAGTGACTCCTGACTTTCCAGCATTGCCACCCTTAGAATGAGTCTTGTTCCTTGGCTCCTTTGTAGTATTCTTCCATGCAGTACTTTCAAATCTGCCTGACAAATGCCTTTAATTATGCAAGAAAAAGATTAAACTACCCTTTTCTAGATTCAGATGTTACAAAGGAATATTAAAACTTCTGGTGAAGCTGTATATCTTCAGTTTAAATGCAAGTTCAAAACTGATTAATCACTGAACACTGTAGTTTTCTTTAACCTATTTTGTTAGTCTTAACAAAGTAAATCTTATTTCAATAATTTTGCTCTCTGCTAAAATCAAATATGTAATAAGTCTTGGCTTAGTTCAGTAGCAGCAAGATGAACTTGTTTTACCTTACATGCTGAAAACTTCCAATCAAACAACAAAAGATACTGAATATCCCTCAGCTTTCATATCTGTAAGGGAATGAGGTCATCTATACAATTTATCAATTCATTATCATCCATCTGGATACTTAAAAGAAAAAAACCACAGATGTTACTTCTGGTAAGTCCATGGTTACAAAGAGATCTTAATTGCTCAAAACATTATAAAACAAAAGCAGAAAAACCCCACATGAATTTCAAAGTAATTTCCAAGCACACAAACGTAAGCCAAGAGTGTTTCACAAAAGCAGTAAAACAATGCCCATAGTAGAATGTTACCAGTTGTGTTTAAACCACAAACTCATTTGTGGACTTAATCTTCATCCAAGATACAATTTGGCAGAACTCACCAACTGCAGACTAATTTAATTTGCTTGTTACGGATTTCTGGAACATGCCTTGTAGCTTGTTTTCTGTGATTCAGTGCAGGTGTCACAAAGCTACATAAAATGTTTTTTCTCAAAATACTGACAAACACATGGCTGAAAAGGGTTTTCAGACTGGCTGCAACATGAAGCTGGTGTCTGTGCCATGTTCATCTAAACTGGGATTGTGAGACGGGCTTCTGCAATGATCTCCCAGCAGGAGAAATGCCTTTTCCATTCTTAGCTCCTTCAAGAAAGGTGGGGAAAAGGGTCAGCAATTGGAGATGGAAAAAAAAATGGAGGAGTATGGTCTCCAAGGCCAGCAGCTCAAAATGTAATAACGTTAAAGGAATGCTGTAGTTTTCAGCATTTTGGAGAAAAAGAATACCACAGCCATACATATCTAGTTATCATTTATTCTGGCTCTACGTGGACTTGCATGAATCAGAACACATCAGTAAGTTGCCATATATCATTCATCCAAACTATTGAATGGCCTATTTTTCACTACAAGAAATTGAATTTAAAGAGACAAAGGACTAATTTTGAAATTGTATTTCTGTACTTTGGGTGACAGATGTGGGCTTAAGACTTACTCTATTAAATCCAAGAACTACAAGAGCAAAGTCTAATCTTTGACTTTCCATTCAAAGAGTAAAGGCTTAACCCTGAGTAAAATATCTCAAAGTATTGTTATTGACTGAATAATGGTTTGCCACTGTATTAGGGTACTTTCAAAAAATGTGTGAATTGTTTATCTCCCAAACTTACTCAGATGTTTCTACAGGATATTCTTTGAAACACCTGAAAGCATGGAAAAAATCTGCAGCAAGTTTCCTGCTCTTATCCAATTTACTGCCAGCCCTGTACACAGGCCTGGTTCACCAGCGAGGCACTCTGGATGTTATGAGTCACATCCAGCAGCTCTGCAGTAACTCTGAGCAGTCACAAGCTTTTGTCTTCATCCTCATGCCATGCCACTCTACCCCATTTTACAGGTATTAAAAACATTAACAGTGCACTACATTGAAATCCCAACACTTAATCAGAAATCAAGATTTCTTTTTTCCAAGGCTTAACTAATTGAGATAAAAAATGTATACAGGAAGAGTTTTGATTTTTCATAGAGTTAATACAGAGTGAATAGAGGACATAAGCCAAATGCTTATACCTCAGAATAAAATTCAGCATCTAAGCTTTATTCATTTTTTGTAAAATAACTTTGTATGAGGATATACAGTAAGTCTAATGACTTCACCAAGTATATCACACTGCTTCATTATGGTAACATTCATAGCAAAACTAAACACTAATCATTAAAATCAAAATGTGTTAATTTTACCTTTACTTCTGCTGCAAGGCAGTAAAGATATGTAATTGCAACATAGAGGGACTGAGGTCACTGCAAAAGGTTTGCAGTAGAACCTTGCAAGTAAGCAAAATGTTAAAACAGATATAAATAGTGAAGCTGATATGGAAAAGTACCTTTTTAAGAAACTGATGTTGTGCAGATGATATTTTTATTAAGATAAATGTATTTTCTGTTAACTATTAACAACCCAGTCCCAGCAGTTTGGAGCTGAATCTCCTTCTTCTACTTTGCTTTCATAAGTATTGAATGGAAGAAAATACCGCTCTGAGGGAAAAAAATTAATCAATTTTGGTTTTGACTGATATATCTTTTAAAGTGATAAGTCTTTTTAAATCTCTGATACTGGTCAGTTTATCATGAAATGTGTTTTGTTTTCCTCCCTAGTCATGTTCACTGTCCTCTAAAAATGAGATTCCTTCAGTGTCCCCCAAACCTAACTGGAAATGAGAGCTACGTTGATGAAGCAGATGTGTTTTACTCTAACCCCCTTGGCTGGCTGAATAAGGAGTTTTACAATGACACTTTATTACCCAGTCACTTGATCCTCTTCAATGTGCTAGAACAGGTATGGTAACTGCAAGAAGAAACAAACTACTTCTGAGGATAAGTTACAAAATAAATTAGGGAAGAGTTGAAAATTGTTGTTCACATGTTTTAAAACACAGCTTATATTAAACTGAACCCTCTAGTCCATAATAAGAGTATTGATATCATTCCAGTGATATATATTTAATGTTCACATATGCCCCCTCCTCTGTACAAATTCTACCAGCCACAAAGTAATATTTTATGGAATTCTTCTCAATCCATATTGAAACAAATGTGCCAGCTGTTCCCAGAAATTGCACTTTTAAGTAAGCAACAATGGAAAGCAAAAACACCTGTAGTCACAGTACCTTTGAACCCCTCAAATCTTTAATGAAGTCCATGCACTCAAGCACCGGTGGCTGGTGAATATCCGCTCCGGGCAGGATCAAACAGGATAGGTACTTCTTTTTCTAGCAGGCTTTCCTAAAATAAAGGATAAAGCTTCCCAGGGACACTTGAATTGATGGTTTTCAGGAGACTTTGGAATACTATTTTTATGCTCCCAGCTGTGTTTTCTTACTGTGGAAATTAATGTATGTTCATTTACAGGAAATATCATCATTTTTAGCTTTAAGGGGCTATGAGAAAACAGCCACTGTCTTTCATACTCATGTACCTCAAGGACGAGTTGGAAGCCACATCTACATCTACAAGAGAAAAACTGAAATGAATCATCCCTGAAGATCAGTATCTAGACCTCAAACCTAAGGAGATGAGTTTTGCATAGCAGTAGCTATGCTTAAACCTTGTATTGCAGAAAGGAGAGAGCAGTGAGTCTGAAACTGGGGAAGTCAAATGGTAAGTCAGTGGCAGCCTGGAAACACAAAAACCTCCTCCTGAAGGTAACTTCAGTAGCAGAGGGGCAGGGCGGGGTTGCTGATCTACTTTGCAACACTAGAAAACATTGGGAAGACCAAAGTTACCATGTGAATACTTAAGCAATAAAATACAGACAAGACTGGACCATTTTTATAGAACTGTACAGCTATGCTA
This sequence comes from Eopsaltria australis, assembly GCA_034509425.1. NCBI lineage: Eukaryota > Metazoa > Chordata > Aves > Passeriformes > Petroicidae > Eopsaltria > Eopsaltria australis. Next base: position 582,184 of record JAVTVJ010000121.1, read on the forward strand.
AGTTTGTTTTATAAATAAAGACTTTTACCCACAATGTCTCTTTTATTTTTCTTCTACAATATGCAGATATGCAAGACATTTCAAGTGTTTAAATCAGCACGCTGATTAGAATGCAGCACAGCAAATTTTTCACAATTCAACAGGCTCTTGAACCCCCCCAAAGACAGGAAGCAAATATAAGGTTACAAAAACACTAACAAATACATTACCACAATGTTGACCTATTTTTTGAAGGATGAGATGAAGTTAGTATATCAAACATTGGAGTTAGTAGTTGGTACATTATGCATGGCTCAAGCTTTAACTACACTAATGGAATGCAATTAAGCATTTTTTCATACACAGGTCATTGCATGCCTAGGTTCTGTAACAATACTGCTGGCACCCAAACTAACTTCACTTCCAAAGAACAGTTAAAGCAACGGTACAGAATATGCAAATTAGAAAGCCTGACTTCTGCCTGTTAACAAAAATGTGTAAAAATCAAATTATTCAGAAAAAATACTTGCATCTTTCTGCTTTGTTGAAAAACAATTAGTTTCCAGAGAGTATGTGAATTTTAATCTTAAATTTTACAATAAATTACTCAATATTTTGGATCAAAGGGTAGTTGCCCCAATTCTATTTCAAGATTTGCCATGTGTCTTCCATTAGTGCGACCATGTTTATGCCATTTACCTTCTCTTTTATTACGGTGTTGGTACTTCTGAGCTTGTTTTTCATGTCTGGAATTTTCAGTTTGTGTAAAAGGTCTTCTAGGTCGACTGCAGGGAGTAAATAAAAGCATATTACTACTAAAAGCATTTTGAAACGCAATTTCACATTTCCAAGTATAGCTTTTAACGTGCTGAGGTTCATTGAAAAAATTAGTATTAAGTAGTCCTTTAACTTGTAAGAAAAATGGGGGAGGCATTTGTTTAAATAATCAATAAGATGGTCTATATAAAACAAATGCTTTCTAAAAGTAAAAATGCAGCTGGATCACAAACGTCTGTATAACACTATCAGTAAAAGAATCTGAAATTGTTTTTCTGCAAACTGAAATTCTCACAAATCAGGTATTTCATTAAGTTCATTTAATAATAAATTAGGAAGATGGGCTATAAATAAAATCATAAACCTTATGTGTTTGTCAAAACTACATTAAAAAGGCTACTGGGTAGCTGATAATAGGACTATAACCCTCATGGTTCAGCTTTCAATAGGAGAAAGTGCTACCTCTCATAATATTTAGTAACCCCAAGGTAGTTAATAATTCAGACTTCCAGCTGCAGTAAAGTGCCTGAAATAGTAAATAATACAAGTGTAAATCTGTAAAGCCCTGAGAACACCTTTAGATCCAGGAAAAGAATGCAGGAAACAATTGACACCAAGGGCCATTGTGAGCAAGTCTGAACAAAATTTAATCAGGGTCAGGCTCTGACCTAAAGCGTGCTGCATGATGAGCTGTGCTCTGGGCATACAGACTAATTCAGTATTACACTGATCCACAAGAGAGTAGTGAAATGTATCTGCCAGAACAGGACTCAGACACCTCAAATATTCTCAAAAACCTCCTTCAGCAAAGGACTACAAGAAGTCCTAGTTAATGCTGACAGTTATTCATCCATCAGACAGGCAATCAGAGCTGTTTAGTCTAAGGAAATCCTACTGGCAGTTACAGTTTTCCAAAGAACCCAGCAGAAACATCAGGCTGTGCTATGTACACACCAAATTTATATAAAAGCTACTACAGATCCACCTTATATGGCACAATGTACTATTTCCACTAAGTCCTTCAGAAAGTCTTCTAGCATATGTGTGTGTATATATATACACACACATACCTGCTCAAAGACCATCCACTACAACATTAATTGTCTTTACAAAAACCACTTCTTTGTGTTATCAAGTTCAGGAAACATGGAAACAAACCTGGGTCCATACTGGGGTGAATTATCATAATGGAAGTAGTGTCTGTAGATGTATTTGTCCAAATCCTCAAAAACCTTTTCATTATCACTTTGGTATTCCTTCATATCTTCCAGGTAATCCTTGACATCACTAACAAAATCAGTGAACAGCATCTGGTCATGTATAAACAATCCATTATGAAAAAACTTATTGATGAAATTTTCTAGTTCTCTCCAATGATGAAAGTTATGTACAACTTGTTGCAAATACTTCCTCATTAGCCGATTAAATTCATCCACCCTGATGGGATCCGAAACTCTGTTAAAGAGACTAATGAATTCTTCATGAGCACATTCAAAAATACCAGAGCAGCCCTTTAGGGCAAACTGATGTTTTCTATTACACAAATGATCATTGAGACATTTCTGGGAATCGGAATCTTTTTCAAATGTTGTGAAATGATGTTTTCTTCCATTTCTGGATTCTTTTGGCATGTGAGGTCCTCTGTAGTGAGTGTGTTTCAGATTCTCATAGGAGTTATGGTCTCGGTAAAAAGTTCGAGCTTTCTTGTTTGCCTCATATCTTTTATCACTTGATGACTTCTCCTTTTCATCAAAGATGTTTTTTGTGGTATCTTTGAAGTGTCTGAATGTAGACTTTACAGAATCGGAGAATTTTTTCAAGTTTTCTTTCACTGCTTCTTTAGCCTGCTTAATCTTTTCTTTATGGTGTCTTACAAACTCTTTTGTGGAATTTTTCATAGCGTCAAAAGTTTCTTTAACTGAACCAAAAAATGTCTCCTTTGATTTCTTTCTACTCTTACTTTGCCCTTTAGCACCTTTCTTTTGTCCATTTTCATTAATTCCTTGTTTTTCAGTTTGGTCTTTTGCTTCAACATACAGCTTCTCCCATAAGTCAGAGCGTTGCTGCTCAAAGTTTAGCTTTTTTTCTAGTTCTACCAGTCTTCCTCGCAGAGTTTCTATTTCTTGATTTTCTCTTAATGTCTCATCATCATCATCATTAGCACTGTCAGGTGTTTGACGAGAACTTAACTGTTCCAGTTCTTTTTTCAGAGCTTCTGTAACATGACGTTCTTTGTCCAGTTCTCGCCTTAACATCTGTGCCTCTGCAAACAGTGTTTCCTTTTGCCTGAGAAAATTGCTGTTCCTTTGCTTTTCCTCTTCCAAATGCTCCCTTAGTTTCTGATTTTCTATTACAATAGATTCAGTGCTACTACCTTTATCTTCTAAGTTTCTAATTTGTTGTCTTAGCTTCCTTAATTCTTCCTGAAGTGAGGCCAAAGCTTTTTCTTCCTTCTCTAGAGATTCTCTTAAATGTTGATTTTCTGCAGCAAGACTTTTTTTTTGAGAATCAAAGGATTTCTTCTCCACCTCAGTAAAGGTCAAACATGTGGCAAGATCTCCCTTGAGTGACTAAAAGAAACAAAAAGAAAACAAGCAAAAATACTACAGTGAGAATTGTTACAATTTTAGCTAGAAAGATGAAAAACCAAGGTAGCCCAAACAGAGCTCACTTGTCATTTTGGATGCAGTGAAACATTCACAGCAAGATGCAAAAATAGAGCTGGTTTGTTTATCTCAGTTCAGTTTGTTTATCACACACTTTCTTGGCAACAAAGACCATGTGAGAAACTCCCCCTGCCAGCCAGAGGTCATCACCCCTCACTTGTATTGGTTTAACCAGCTAAAGGACAGTCAGCTGGGTACAGGAACTCTAACATCTTAAAAGGAAATCAAAATGTGCATGTTTGTTGTTGATTTATGTTCAGCAAACTGGATTTGCAGATTACAAAAATAAATTAGCAGAAGCAAAGGCATTCAGCAGTTGGGGCAGAAATTCACAAACCGATTTTGAACCAAATTTATTGCTGAAAATGCCTATTGGTGTAACCATATACTAACACAAAAGGAGTTTCCCAGTCTGTTTGCATCATGGACAAGCTCTACAACATACTGAATTATGTACACATGCTGCAAATAGACACATAAAAGAAAACCTAAAAAAAAAAACCAAAAAAACACACATACACAAAGCACTCCCTAAGCTTCTCTCTGGATGATGCAACAGTACAAAAAAACTGAAGTACGGGTTAAGTGTTTTAAAAATTAATAACCATTAATAATTTAGAAAGCAAATTCACAAAACCTGCAGGTTCAACATGTTTTTACATGCATTTTCTACTTCAGCTGTCCTCATTAATGATAACCTGGCATTGTATCACAGGGAAACAGTCTCTCTGTCCAGATAACTCCTAGACTACAGACAAAAAACCCAGCATGTTTAAACACATTCCAAGAGCAAATTCAACCAACATAAATCTTTGTCAAGAATTCAGGGGAAGTTCTCTGAAAGAAATTACTAAAGACAGAAATTTAATGGATTTGTGCGAGAAATTAATTTCACTTCGTGTAAAATACACGCATAATGACAGAATTACGCAATGACTTCCAGCTAAGCTCACACCTACCCCCGCTTTGTGGTGCACTTGATCTCCTTGCTCTTGTTGGCACTGGTAAAGGTCATCTTTCATATCTTTTAATTCACGTGTCTTTGTCACCAGCTGCTGCCGTTTCTGGACCTGCACTGTACCTACGAAGATAAAAAAGTTTCTTTTGATAGACTGACTTAAGAGTAAGCAGTTAGAGGAACAGAGGAACCTAAACAACATCTTCATTCTCTCTGCAAATTCAAAAGCATTCTTACCTTGCCATTTCTGCCCAGTCCTTACCAGTAACTGTTTAGCTGTAGCAAAATTGTTTCTTCCAACGATAAACAATTTCTCAGACACAAAAAATTGCTTCTACACTGTTTTTTCATTAATAACAAATAAGGAATTTTGGAACACTATATAGAAATAAGTTAGATCCAAACCAACAAAATTTATGCAGGAAAGAATATTTGTGACTTCTCTGTAATTTTTTTAGGAACATGCAAGTCACCCAGGATAAAAGGGACAGTATTGGTCCATGCATTACCCACTTCAGAACTACCACCTTGACTGTTAATTGAATTACATGAATAAGAGGGTATTAGCACAGTATTTAAATTTTCATGCAGAAATAGAATTATTACACACTGCTCACAAAGCAGCAAGTATTGCAAGTCCTGTCCTTCTTATCCATAAGCAAAGGCTGCAGAGTAAGCAAATGTCCTGTTTCACAACTGACAGACAAAGGCTGAAACATCCTGGTTTTCAGAAAAAGTATCTTCACTGTACTAGCCACCAAATTTTTTTGTGAACAACTTTTTCATTGGTACTTCCTCACCTAACACATGTTCTCTAAATCCTAACTTTGATGTAGTTTTTATATATTTGCTATTAAGATTCTCTTGAATAGACTCTAGAGAAGAAGGCCACAGCAATTTTTAGGTATTTCTTTCAAAACCAATACAGCATATTCAGAGTCCATTTCTGCATTTAAAAGCAGGGGGAGATGTATCGTTCAACAGAAGAAATACTATAAGTACACTTACACTGATGAATGTTTTGTGCTCTCTTAATTTTTATCTATTGTCAAGTGTGACCTTAAAAGAAGACTCTCATATTAAACCAAGTTGAACTATAATAGTTCAAATCAGCTAAGTGAAGGCAAAATTTTTACAGCAATGATTTTAAGTCTGCAGAGTCCTAGTAAACACTTCTTGGAAGCATAGATCCTTTCATAAATGAATTTAAGTCTACTGACAGTAAATTTGGTTTTAGTATTTATACTTTAAACATATTTTTGAGGAAGTCCATAGATCCTAATAATCTAAAGCCTGCATCTGAAAAATCATCATTTAGTGTAAAAGGTTCATGTTAGGTAGAATCTGAATTACAGAAAAACACTTAAAGCTCTCTTTCTCTCCTTATCAAAAATTATAATTTAGGTACAGTAAGCAAAAATAACATTTAGCAACACTGACAATGAACATATGAGGTGCCATTCCTCAGTAATTGGTTTGTGTTTCCTGCTGGTACTCTAAGTCACAGCATCCTTCAGATTCTTTAAGTAACCAATCCAAATCCCTAGCGTTATAGCTATAGTCCCTCTTGCAGTTTCTGGTTAAAGAAAAAAATCAAGTATCTCAATGTCCAAAAGGAGACATTTTTCTGGCAAAGACTTTCTACCTAATTTAAGCTTTACCTGTTACCTGTAAAGTTTGCCCTCTTTCAAGTCGCCTTTCTAGAGCATTATAAAGCCAGTTAGCTCAGTTTAATACTGATTCGGATACAGTTATTGATTAAAATCTAATCCTGGTTGCTTTCTACATCTCTAAAATTCTTAAGGGGGTCCTGGAGCTCTAGCTAAAAGGAAAAAACTATCCTGATGTTGACCCAAAAACAGAAAAGTAATTTTATAAAAAGTTACCCTTTCCAATCCTCTTACATGACAATTAGCCTAACATTAGAAGATTGCTATGGGAAACGTTCATTCCAAGCTGAACCACAAAAATACAAAGTAATCCTCTAGTGAGATGGATTTCTCTCTGCAAGTTTGTGTTAAAAAAAACAACCAACAAACCTAAAAACAGGAAGATGGACGCAGGACTTGATTTCATTTCTAGTGGCAGAAAGAAAAGTTATCACATAAACCTGAGGAAGTAAAAACTAAAGCCACACAGAGTTGCCTTCTTTCTGCTGAAAATGCTGCCATCACTGTCATCAGTGATGACAATTTTCATTTAGAAGGACAGATTCATTGAATGTACAAGGGACTTCCTTAATAAAAGTAATACCCTGAGTCCACATTCAAAGTCTATTTTTCATCCATAGATCTCCAAGTTCTTCAAAAGGATAGTATTTATCATCAACACCAAACTAAACACAGTGAAGTGATTAACAACTAAAATTTCAAGTTCCCACCACAAGCACTATCACAGACTGGTCCAGTCACTGTGCTCCTCTGTGCCTCTAGCATGCCAGTGTTCACCAACCAGTTTTCACACCAGTTACTACTACCTGCTGTAGCTGCTACATAAAATGCGTTTGTGTGATTGGATTAGTTGTTCCTATAATTCCACATACATCAGCAATGCCTGAGACTTGATTTATTGTTTTATTTTCATAATGTAAGTATGCATACATATATGGATGAGTGTGCACACATACACACGCATCATTAAAAAGTAAATCTGAAAGCAAGCACAGCATCCACAGTGCATCTCTCATGGCTCTTACCTTCAGGTTTACCTAAGAATAAAAAAAAAAATTAGGATCAAGTGAAAAATAATATAAATCTGAAAAGGAGTGCCAAAATTTAAATGCCTAACAATGAGTCAACACCAAATCCAAAGAGAATTATATTCCCCATCTCCAACTGAATCACATCCTTTTAGAATGGCATATTTTCATATAAAACTAGAGCAACTCAGGAAAAATTACTATTTACCACATTACTCTATGAAGCAATGTATATCACATACAGTCACACTGCTGGAGAACCTCCACGTATTACCAGGAGAGCAGCAGCTGCCTTCTCTCACGTTTAGGTTTACTTGTTAGCAGAGAAAAAGAAACAATACCGGAGTCACAATAAAACAGCATTTGCTACACAAGATGCGGACTCCGCGTGTCGTGCTTCCCCTGAACTCACCGTAGAAGTGTCCGAAGCCCATGCTGATGGCGATCACCAGCGCCAGGATGATGCATCTGTTCAGGCCGCTGCTGAACTGGCGCTTGTGCTGCTCCTCCCGGGCCGGCTCCGGCTCGGGCTCCGCCGGCGCCGCCCCCTCGGGCTCCGAGCTCGACACCCCGCGCTTCCTCGGGCGCCGCTTGCGCACCGCGGGGCTGCTCTGGCTGCTGGTTTCATCGCTGCTGGACTCCTCGGGGCTGGCCTGGGATGAGAAAACTGGAAAGCAACATCCAGCAGTGTTTAAAATGCATTAATAATTGCGTTAAAGAGCAAACTGAGTATTCAGAGCCGTAATGTTTATGCAAAATAGATTTGGCGTTTAGCTTTGAGAACATTAATAAAATTAGAATTCTAATGACGTAGTTTATGCTGGAAATCACACAAGAAATGTGTGCCCTCCAAAGTTAAAAGTTAATCTTTTAAAAACTAAATTATAGGGAATCAAGAAATCATCACCAAAAAGCTGCATGGCACTTCCCTTTATCATTCACTCATTACAAAGTGTTTCAGTCAGTCCTGCCTCCTAAAGCATCTCCATGTGCTGCCTCTGCAAATTCTTGCGAGGTACAAAGATACTGAATTCAGTTTTCCTTCTCTTGCAGCTATGAAAACTGAACTATTTAATAATGAAAAGAGTAACACAAAGGCAGACATGGTTTTGCTATATTCTTTCAAAGAACTTCATTCTGTGACCTACATGCAATTGTAGACAAAATTCCATTTAAGTTCCATTAATGTAGCTATTGGAAACATTCAAAATCAAGATACAAATTTATTTGATTTTGCAATTTTGTTTACTTTTAGTATCTACTATATACTATCTATTAACATCTTCACTCACCTTTCAAAAAAGCCATTTTCAACCTCTTACTGCACAGGAAAAGAACCACTCAAGTGGCTTTTCTGTTTGTTCTTTCCCAACACCCCTTCTATTACTGAACTGAAATTTTAGTAAATTGAACTGGACAAGATTTGAGATAAGAACAAATTCTACCCTTAAAACAAATTCTACCCTCAAAAAACAACTTTTCTAGAATTTTTGCAAAACGGTTTTATTTTACCATTTGTATATTTATGTTCCAATGGCCCAAAAGCCACATATTCTAACCAGGAAGAAAACAACAGAGCTGTAATTGCTTGTTCCCATTTGTACAAATGGTTGCTGCATACACTGTAAATAAATTTATATAATCCAGTATGTAAGTTATTACTATTTAATCTCCCCCCTTTAAAAGCATAACTTTCAAGTGCAAAGTAAATATCAAGGGGAAGCAGTAGTAGGGTAGAAAATACTTTTCAAGTACCTACATTCTGTACCTAATTCACATGTCTGGAATAGATTCAATGTGATCAGTGAAGTCTACAGACATGACAAAGTGCTCCTGCTTGGACACTAATTTTGCTGCTCACAATTACACAGTGTTAATGCCCGTCCTAGAAATATGGTTGTTCATTCTCATATCAGATGTCATTACTCAAAATGTAAAAATATAAATATAGAGTGACTGTTCTCGAACAGTTCACAACTGAAAAATCATTCGTTTGAGCAAAGCCATGCACACGCCACTGAACAGACAAGAATGCCAAGCAGTGCTAGCTATTATCGATAAAATACATTGCCACTTAAGATTCTTCACTTAAAATAAATTACAGCTTGATAGAAGTGATTGCATCAAGCCCAGAAGAGATTATCAATTAGTACCTGGAACACTGCTAATTTCCAAGTCCATGGACAAGCAACATGTCAGATTATGAAAGACAACTTCCTCCCTTAATAAAAACTCTATTTTAGTCAATCAGTCAAACCAGACCAACCAAGCAGACTTTGCAATAAAGACAAATCACTTAAACAGTGACCGAGACATATAGACATTTAAATGAATTTATATAGCTTAGTAGAGAAAGACACCGTTTAAGAATCAGTCATTTAAGCAGATGCATACTTCCCCAATCCTGGAAAACAAAGGCAAACATTCAGAATGCATTCCTAGAATGCAGAGGTCAGACATTATAGAGAAATATACAGGACAAACTCAGTAGGCGGTGTTATTCTTGCTTATCTGTGGGGTTTTTTACGGTTTTTCCACAACCAAAGAAGCTTACACACATGGAATACAGAAGTGGTTAAGGAACAAGCTGCTTCTAGCCAAATGGGAAAATTCTTTGATACACACTGGACAGCAAAGAATAGGAAAGGAGAAAAAAAAGACAACCAGAAAGAAAAATGCTGAAAGATACTTAAAGCCATTCATAAGCACTTACTGGCAAGTTGTCAACAGCAATTAGACTTTCAGGCAAGAATGACACCGCCTTACAGCTGCTGTAAGAATTCAGTACAAAGCTGTGCTCTAACAGTATCAGGATGGAAAGGACTACAAATGAAACAAAGTGTGACCACAATGGCAGTCCAAAATTCTAGCTTCTACTGCCATTTCAAAGTGTCAGAGCTACACAAGACACCAGATGAAGTTAGTTAAGAACATGATTTTCCTTGATGTTTCTGCACAGACACAGCTCAGATCCAGTTCACTGCAGCATATGGGCACTTCTGCTGGCTGAACGTCATTCATGAAGCAATATTAAAACATCGCTCTTTGCATGATGAAGACAGCCTTAGCAGGAATTGGTTTGCAAATAAAAGTGGCCAAAAATCCTTGTAGAACATTTTAGTATCTACATTAGGAAGAATCAGAGGCTCATCCTTTTCCAACACAGAAGAAAACTCAACAGGAAGCGGATGGTAAAGATTTCTGTTGCCACTTTTTGTCACTGCTAAAACTTCGGCATTTAAAATACTTGCAAAAGTACTCCTGACATTTTCTGCAGTACTTGATCAATCAAATGCATAGCACTAAAGGCCATGCTGAAATCAGCTTAAATTAGAAGGAAGAAATTCTTTTTGCCAGTCACACGTAGGCTTGGAATCCAACAAGAACCATCCATCTAAACAATCACCGCACACATTAAAACGTACTACAGACCTTACTGACATCTGCTCCAAACCTACATGCAAGGTTAACATCTTTTTAAAGAAGCACATAAGACACTGACAGCTTAGCCAAGTTCTTCAGTGAGGATTGGCTTTCAGCATCTGTCTAGAATATGACTATTACAAGATCAAGTCAGATTGCTATTAAAAATTGTAAGAACACTCCATGCAAGCCATAAGCAATCAGCTTTGCACAAGCTGATCAAATTTAATCACACCACCTTGGAAAGGAAGACTGCGAGATACATGCTCTTTCACCTCATTTCCCCATCCCCTTACACAATCAGGGATCTTCCACAGCTTCTCCAGCCAACTGACTTTTGTGTACAAAAACATAGGAGGGGAAAAAAAAGGCACTTTTAGAACTCATCCCTAAAAGAAAAAAAACAAAGTCAACTAAATCTTAACTAAAAAATTAAGTCAGATCCCCACAGAAGACTTAAAGAAGGTGACAGCTTTGTTACAAATCTTCACTGGTTATAATTAGATGCTAAGCTGTCACTTTCTGTTTCCAATGGATACTCTACAGATACATGAACATTTAATGATGCTGTATCCTACCTCTAAGATAAAACAGTATTTTAGAGAAAATCCTGCTTGTGTAATAAACTTAATTTGAAAGGTAAAAATCAGGCACACAAAGGTGTCACAGAGAATGAAGAGAACAGAAAATATTACAAACAAGCAGCCAAAAAGTAATTATAGAGGAAGACTAGGGAACTAGAGAAGAGCAACAAAACAGGAAGCTTTTTTGTTTGGATTTGTTGGGGTTTTGTTAGTTGTTTTTCATTGGACAAATATTCATCTCCTTCCTCCTGATTATAATGTACTGCTTATTTCAGCCAAGCACTGGGAGTATCTTAAATATATAAATATACACTAAATAGCTATGAGGGTGGTACAAAGTTTTTGTAGTCATACTGCTTAGTCCTCATGGCATCAAAAATTGTCTCCCACTTGCTAGTCATTTATGCCAACTCTATATAAAATATTGCCAAGAGAAAACCTACAATTACTCTATGAACTAAAAGTAATTTTAATTCTCCAAGATATGCTACAAATTAACTTTCTATTTAAAATAGCAAACACTCAATGAGAGAGACTGCTTTCAAATAAAAGGATTGCAGCCATACATTTGGACAAAATTGCAGAGTTAAGGCACCTAGAGTTTTTCTAGAGACTGCAAATCCTTGGATATGTGCTCAACAAGACCATTACTTTTTTTCCTCTCACCACAAAAAGAAGGTTCCCTAACCAAAGACTGGTTTAGGTTTTTTTCCTGGTGACATTTTTGCACACAGTTGCTAGGGTCTGTATTGCTCTTACCAGTTTCTACATGGGAAAAGGCATATTGACTGCTAGAGGAGGAGCCCATGTTAAAATCCTCTGAACTCTGAGCTTCTTCACCATCAGCTGGAGCTTCCTCCTGACTCTGAGTTTCTTCTGGTTTTGGAGCTTCAAGTGTAACAATGTCAGAATCATCGCTAATGGTTTCAATGCAGGACCCATCATCAGGAATTTTTTCTTTATTTTCCTAAGGAAAGGGACAATGTGAGAATTTTTCAGACATATAAAACTTAAAGTAATTAAACAAACAACCAAGAATTGTTAGAACATTAAGAAAGGAAGAATTTGTGTCTTTATTTTAATGCCTTCAAAACATTTCTTGCCATTGACAGATGGGGCTTACAGAAGTCTCTGAATAATGTAATCTGTAATGTAATTTACCTCTGGAACTGTCTGAGTTTCCTCAAAACCAGATAGAGTATTATCTACTGCTGGGATCTCTTCATCATTGCTGCACTGAGCTATATGAATAAAAACAGGAAATAAACAAGTAAACAAACATGGGATTAAAACCAGTAACCACAAATTATGCCAATGCCCATATAATATTAAAATGCAGTGTCACAATGTTATTTTTAGGAGTACAAGAGTTAATGGTTCCTTCCAAATTATTCTTATTTGATCTATGACATTACTAGGAAATACTTCTTTTATCAATAACACTTCCATAAACTACCTTCCAGCAACACCAGTGCACTCTATTTTATAACACATCCAAAGTATGAACAAGATTAAGGGCATTCTACTAATTTCACATATTTCAAGAAAAAATACTTCAATAAAGTTGATGATTCAATGTTTTCCATAACACTGGTGAAGCAAATACTCTGACAGAGGTCCACAAAGTACATAAAAATCTATTGAAAATACTAATTTTGTGCCAATGCTGCAACAAATATTTACCTAGTTCATTAAACTGCTCATCTTTCAATATCTTACCTTGCAGATCAATTGTCTGCTCCTCTTCTTGCAAAGAAACATATTCTTCTGAAACAAACTCATGGTTATCATTTGGGCTTCCATTTTCTGAGGTCACTGTCTCTATGTCAGAACCCTGAAGGTGAAGAGTATAAATGGACATCACAGTTACTGGGGTTTCCAACAGTAAAGCAGGAGGAAAGGGTTACAAAGTAAACAGAATATTAGCAACAAAAACAGAAAGAAAAACAGAACCTTTAAAACTGAAGACAACTTCCAGTGAAGAAAAGCAATTGAAATATCAAGTAATTAACTAGAGTGGAACAAGTGTTAGTGTGCAATACTCATGACCAAGGTTAAAAAAAGCCAGAGGAGGACAATTCTAGGGGGAAAAAAAGGACAGCAACTTAGGCATTAATTAACAACTACACTGAGTATTTTAAATAACTATTTTATTGTCTTTATTAGACCTGTTCATTGAATAGAATTTAGAGAAACAGAGGAGGTTTTGAACATGGGATCCAATTCTTGCTCCCAGGTCCATCTATTGTATGCAAATACACACACCCTCCTAAAAATACAACTTCCAAGCATACCAACATGAGTTATAATAAATACTATGAGGAAAAACAATTATTATTTTACTATATCTCAATTCCTGCTAGAAAATTTGAGAGGCTGCTTATATAGTACATCTCTGACATCTCAAAAACAAATATTTATAGAAACTCTACATTGGATTGCTGTCTTTAATCCAGAAAGGAGCCTTAGTTATTAGTCAGCTGCCAGTCAAGAACACCAGAGCACACCAGGAACTGCAGATAAACAACACCAGGAGACTGCAGGGTACTAAAGGCAATAGGCTTGACAATTCCAAATATTTAATCTTTATATTGTAACTTTTGTTTAAAAGTACTGATGAGACAGACACCAGTAAGGCTATTAGCAAAACACAAACATGCAAAACATAACTGAAAAATACTAAGTGACTCTGATCCATAAATAAGTTGAGCTGTTTTTGTAAACAGAGATAGTTATTTGTGCAACAGCAGGTGTGAAATTACAGTAGCAGAAATACTTCCAGATCAGTTTCCCTGGATGTCTCATTTCAGGACTCAAGCAAACATGGATGCTTTTGTTTTTAAGGAGACTGTACTTCAGGAAGATCACCTACCTCAACCAGAATTGCATAAGATACATTCTGAGTATCTATAATCGTGTTACAAAGTTATGTTTCTTTTTAAAAGGCTTCAAAAATTAACTGCTTTAGTAAACTGTTAAACACTTTGTATCTTTTTCTTTTTTAAACACTTTGTATCTTTTTTCTTTTTGACGACATAAGTATCACAACCTTAACTTGCAGTGCTTTGCAGAAATTAACATCTCATTTATAATTTACTATAATATAAATGAAACCTCAGGAAGGAAAATAAGAAGTTATTTGGGGTTTTATAGGTAGGTATACAGATTTATTATGTGACAATTGTTCTGTGGTGTGATAGAAACACAATTTTCATTTTTAAAATTGTGAATAAGAAGAATAATAACATTTCAGTTTGCCCAGGCTTCAGAAGAAGAAAAAGATCAGGAGTATTGCTTAAGACAGATTACAATTTTAGCTAAAAACCCAAGAAAATGGGCTAGTTGAATACATGGTAAGCCATCCTTTTCTTAAAAACACACAGCCAGGTGCGAATGCATGAACTGTCTAATTCACTTCATCTGATGCTGGACCTCCATCACTCTTCCATTTAAGCAACAGCAAGAGGTCAAGAAGAGATATTATCACCTCCCTACCCTCCTACACAAAATTAGCAAGTCCCTTCTTAGGAGCAGCCCCACAATGCACAGCCCTGCCCCTCTGTCCAAAGCACACACTCAGTGCAGCACCCAGAGCTGCCAGCTCCCTGCAATCACAGCCTGGACAACAGCCACTTCTTGCCCCTCTTAACTCACTGCAAAACATATCCAGAAACAGATTCCACTGTGTCATCATCAATACAGGCCACAACAATATGTGAGAAAATAACAGTACAGTACTTCAAATTTGTCTAACCCATAGTTCTACCCCTTTCCTAAATATCCAAATAAATTCTATGAAGTACACAGAAGTCCATGTCCCCCCTCCCAGGCCATCCCATCCACTCTACTTTCTTCATGCTCAGATTCAAAGCTGTCCTGCCAGAAGAATGCTAATAATGACAGCTCTAAAACACAAGTGTTTCCCCATTTTTATTTTACTGAACCAGGGATGAATAACTGGGAACACAAAATCTCCATGTCACAGACATCTGTTCTGCTCTGGCTAGACAAACCCTAGCCATCCTATAATCTTGTGTTGTGTTAACTTATTTAGACAGCATAATTCATTTGCAGTTACAGTGTAAAATAACCATCCCAAGAATGAAAATAAAGTCTGCACTTCAAAGCTGAATAACTCAACTGCAGAACTCAGCTTCTAAATCCTTTCACTTTTATGTGAACTGTGAGTCCAGCAGCTTGTGCACTCTTGTAGCCCACTTGGCCTTGAGTAATGGAGTGCATGAGTTTTCTGTTTCTTTTGGTGACACGATTCCCAACTTGTCATCCAGCCCAAAACAAGGAAAAGAAGTTTTAACCATCTCTTAAATACCACCTTGATGCCAACAGAAGTGAAAGCATGGCACAATATTTATAAACTTCAAACTGCATCTCTCGCACTTGTGACACGGAACTGTCAAAACATGACTGCAATCACAGGTTTGTAATACCTTGGTTCTGAGTTACCCATTTTCATAATAGTCTGCAAAATAGTGCAGTGTGCAGTGAAGGACAGCGGATCATTATGCATGATCTTCAGCCATTTTTTCCTACTTTCCTCCTCTGAACGAAACATCTCAAGCACTGGTCCTTGAATTTTTTTTCTGGGGCAGGCAACAAGCAGATGCAGGCAATACCTAAGTGTCATTCCAGGAAAACTGGCAACCCATCTGTCCTGGCTCAATGGCCTCCTCAGTTTACAAGACAATGCTAAATACTTAAGAACCAAACCAAACAAGCAAACCAACCCACTCATTCTACACTCACATATCAGGCAAGATCTCAAGAGATGCAGAAATCCTCAGGATAAAGGAGGAAAGGATACTGGATACCCATTCTAACAGAAAGGGCTTCTCAGAGGTTCTGAGCAACTCAGACCTGCCTTGTCCACTGTGGCAAGGGAAGATAAAACACTCTTCTTATCTACATTCATGTGTCTACACCTGAGCAGGTTGTTGATGGCACCCTTACAGTCACCACAGGCAGTGGAGTCATTTGATCAAACCAGAGTGCTGACCTTGACATAAGACTCCTGCTCTCCAGACTCCACTGACTGCATTGATTTCAGCCACACAATGCAAACTTTGAAACCAACATTGGATCCAGACACCTGTCCCATTATAGCCATGGAATATACACCTGTCCCTATCCTAATTTTCTATAAGGAAGACTATGTAAGGACAGAGGGCAGTTCCTGAACAGCCACTGCTGATATTAGGATCAGATACTTTCGTGGTAGAAAATCTCAGGGAAATCATTTAATCATTCCTTTCTGCACAAGATATTTTTCCTGCTCATTATTCCCAACTTTGTTTTGGTGAGGGTACAGATTTATAAGGAAAAGAAAAAATATATTAGCAGCAGCACACAAATTACACAGAATGCTAATGTTTTCAGGCAGGATGGAACAGAGGAACGCACGCCACTAAAATTCTACCAGCTCTTCAAAGTCAAACCTTGGCAGAAAAAGAAATTCTTTCAAATATCAAAATTTATATCAACTATAGTAAAAGTATACATTTTTAAATAGTAGCTTTATGATTTACTTATAAATTTCTCTTCTACATTCTCTGTTGGTGTGCAAGATCCACACAAAACAAGAATTACTAAGCTGAAATAATATTTTTACTGCATATAGATAGCCTTAAAGTGACAGAACTTTACCAATGTGAAACTGGGTACCTCGTGATTGATGACAGTCCAGCCGCAAGATGAATCACTGTCACTGGAATTTTCAGACATTTTCAAAGCTCACTGCAGGTAAAAGTAGACTTTATTAATATGCAAGACACACAATTTCACTGCTCTACCAAACAAAAACAAAAACAAAAAAACCAAAAAAAACAAAAAAAAAAAGAAAAAAAAAAGCAGAACAATATACTAACACACAAATTGAGAAATTGGAATTGAGAAAAAAATACGAGAATAAAAGTTGAGAAAGAAAATATAAACTCTTGTACTTATTTCCTATTATCTTCTTTTTACATGCAGCAAATATAGCTTTGCTAGGTACATACCTATTTCAGCCAGCCAAAAAGCTTTTAGACCAGCTAAACACACACACAAAACTAGTCAATAGATCAATAATCAAAGTTAAACAGTGATGCTATAGACAAATTTTAAGACATGATTCAGTACAAGAAAAAATCTCTGCTTTGTTATGCACACAGAAACTACAGTTTATTCAAGAAAAACACTGTGGGTTTTTTGAGAAGACACAGATTAGGATCTTTTGGAACTAATTTTCTAAAACTACTGGGCAAAAACAATGTTTCCTGTTTCTTTCACTCCTTTCAAATACTCTCAAATACACTGATTCTGAGGGAAATTGAGAGAGTACCTGGCAACTACAAAAACAGAGTAAAAGTAACCCAAAGTATAATATTTTGTATTTATTTTTACAATACTACCAGATGACTGATAGCCACTTTCAGAAGAGAACTGTCCAGCTGCAGCTGCCTATCTTTTCTCCTTTTCATCAGGAATTTACCACGAATACAGAGTATTCATTATCATTGTGTATTCAGGTCAATTTTTCAAGTCCTTTACTAGCACAAAGATTTTTATAAAGAAGTTTAATATATTTCTTCTTCCTTGAAATAAAAATATATCGAGTTGTTATATGAAATTTAGTATGGATTCACCTTGGTGGAAAAAATCTTCCCAAACTTGAACTATTTCCAATCCATTGCCTGTTATATTATGCCTCAACATAATAAAACAGCCAAAGAAAGCATGGTGCAATAACGTGTTTATCACAGAATTTCAGACACCTGCTTTAATTCCCACTCTTAGTTAATTCCAGTAAGAGCACAGAGGAAAGCACCCATGTGTTTGAATCTATTTACTCCCTACTTTATTATCAATCTTGTCTTCACTCTCAGTTTCTTAACACAGAAAGTATACACAAAACTTTGAATAAGAACATCTAAGTACACCAGTGGGGCTAGAAATTGGCACAACAAAATACAAAACTTCCAATTCCATTTAGCTTTCTCACAAAACACAGTAAACACGTGTCCCATATCTCTGCATTATGGTAGTTATCTCATGTTTTTCTGAGATAAAAATTTCTTCTTATCTACTTTAATATATTTACAGCTCCTCTGTAATAAAAAGGCAATGGTGACAACACAACAGTTTAAGCAGAAATATTCACTAACAATCAACTTAGGTATGAAACTTAGAAACTGAATTTCTGGTTTTTTATAAAGCCCTGCTTTGAATATGGCTGTCATTTTCATGTAGATATTTTTCTTCCTTCATCAGCTTTTCCTGGAATCTCAACCAGGGAATGTCAGGTTGGAAGGGGGTGGTAAGAAATCTATTTTGGTTTGAGTTGTTTGGGTTTTCTTAAACTATACTGCATACAAGGATCAATTTTTTTTAATCGTGATTTATTTTTAAATCATACTTCTTCAATCATCAAAATAACAAATGCCCAAATGGCCAAGACTAAGTTCCAGAGTTTACATGTGACAACGACATCTGCTCGCTGTCATTAATTACTCTGAACTTGACTGGGCATCCAGCAGCAGCAGCATTCCTTTCACAGGAAGGGAACTCCCAGCACCAGAGCTCAGCACCTGTCAGAAACATCGCTGGCTACCTTGCAAAATCTGAAGTGAATTCTTAAAAGACAACGTCAGGGCACCAGTACAGTTTGATACAAGTGCATCTGCAGATTTTGAAAGCCCAAATTGTAACCACAGACTCTGTGCTGGACATTGCAACATCTCTCTTCCTCCAGCTAACTCAGCATTTCCCCCTGGGCCCTGGGTAACACGACAGAAACACCATCCTGCTCCCCCTCTCCATCCTCAACACAGACTGACAGGTAACTGAGCACTGCAGAAACCCAGTAGTATGTTCTGTTCTGAACACACAACCATGGCTTTGGGTTCCACAGCAACATCTGTCTTTCCATCCCAAACAAAAGTTTCAGGACCTACGTGGGTACTGACATTATCAAAATATATTAATAAAACTAACAGAGAAACAAGCAGACAAGCAATCATCATTTTCTATTACTCGCTTGTCTTGATAAACTGCCTTGAGCTGAAAGTTATTTATTTGTATTCAGCCAGAATATTACACTAGTAGTGCATACTTATCTGCATGCAGGTGACAAATCACCAAAACAGAAAAGTTTTTAATATTAAGAAAATGAATGGAATAAGAAAACAAGAATAATTACAAGAACACTGAGGTTTATGGTTAGAACTGCTACATTTAGCCAAATTACAATAGATAGTTTGGCATCAGACTGGAGGGCATCTCTAGCATCAGTGTATTCCTACAGGTACCTTCAGCAAACATACATGTGTAAAAGAGTTATCAAAATTAAAGCATTTTATTACTTAGTTAGATATCAAAGATCAAAAATACTTAAACGCTCTAATAAAAAAAAAATTACCTAGGTACAGTGTTCCTAAATTTCAATCGTCAGCTAAACAGCTTAGTTCTGTAACAGATTAATAAAACACACATAATCATAACTAAATCCGAGGTCAAATTCAATCCCTTAAGTACACTGAAATACAGAAGACTAATTTGAGCCCAATGGCTAGACTGAATCACACAAAATCTTCTCCAGTTTGATTCTCCACCAAATGACAAAGACCCACTAAGAACCAGTACACTTTTCCAACCAGCCTAAAGAGGCTGGAAATGTTGGCACTGTCTTCCTGGATGCAACTTTTTTCAAAAGATAGCTTTGAGCAGGAATTAAAAAGACATAAAGCCTTCAAACTTCCTAACAAATCAGGATGACACAAATGGGTTCTAGTCCAATAACAGCAGGGATAACCGGAGGATACACTAGAGTGTTACACATCTCCTGTATGTAAGGCCAAGACAGAAGGAAAGACAGGAAAAAACCCCGTGGTGCACTGGTTTTGTATGCTCACTGCATATCTTAACTGCCACTATTGACATCACCTTCTTAATTTCTATCTAGACAAAATAAATATTCATTATGTTCAGAGTTCAATTTACATGTTTTTGGGGAAAGGGGGCAGGAATTCAAAAGTGTGAACTATTTTCCTGTCCTTAGTGAAATGTAAGCCAGAAGCATAAAGGTATAAAACTTACAGCCATATGTATTGTTGATAACATAATACCAAGTTATCCCGGATATGTATATAAAAATAAATCTGAGATACCACATCCTATTTATCCACTGTGAAGCAGAATAAATCCAAGTCTTAAAAAGAAGAACCACTCCACTCTAAATAAAGCTTAAGTTCTATCATCTAAAAAGAGGATTTCCTAGACTAAAAAAAGCAACCTTCAATAAGCATTGACAAAGATGAGTAATGGGCACCAACAAGAATATGAATCTGTTCTACAGAGTTTGCTGTGCTGTCATTCCAAGTAAAAACTCTCAGTTCTCTTCCACAGTCGATTCTTTGTTGCACAACAGAAAAAAAAAAAAACAAAAACAGGTTCAGTGCTATTACACTTCAGGGTTCTTATGGAAGTTTATTATTTCTACTAAGCAGTAATTTCTTCCCCTAAGTAACATTCTACTTTAATATATTTAGCAACCCACATCGAATACAGAATATTTCCTTGTTATGAAGGAAAGACAAACGCGCTCTCTAAAAGCCGGGCTCTCCCAAGGCTGGGCATTCCCTGCTCAGTCCCCGCTCCCCGTCTCGCGCAGGTGTTCCCGGAGCGCACCTGAAGCGGAGCGCGGCTCGGCGCCAGCGCAGTTACAGCGCCAGGACAGTGTTTATGAAACAGAGCACCTTGCATCAGCCGGCGAGGCAGCGGCAGATGATGACAGAGAAGGAAGTTGGCAAACGCCAGCGCCCAGGGCCGGGGCCGGCACGGCGGTGCCCACCGCCCGGAGCCCGCTCGCCCCCCGAGCAGCGCCGCCGCCCGCGCGGCCCCGCTCACCCGCTCCCTGCCCAGGAACGGCCGCCCCGGCCCCGCGCCCCCGGCTCTGCCCCGCTCCGGGCAGCCCCTCCCCGCGGCGGCCGCCGCGCCCCCCGGAGCTCCCCGCGGTCGGGCCGGGGCAGGGCGGCCGCCCCCGCGGGCCGGTCCCGCCGCCTACCTGAGCGCGGCCCCCGCGGGGCCCGGCACGGACGAGGGGCCGCGGCCGCAGCCGCCGGTGACGCCGTCACAAACAACCCGGCCCGCCCGGGCCGGCGCCTGCGCGCGGGGCGGCGCCCGCAGCACCCTGGCGAGCGTAGTCCGCGCCCCGCCGCGGCCCGGCGGCCACAGCGCCCAGAGCGGCCACAGCGCCCAGAGCGGCCCGGGCACCGAGCGCCTGCCGACCACAGCACCCGGCCCGCCCCGCGGCCCGCCCCGGCACCGCCATGGCAACGCCGCGCCGCCCGGCTCGGCCCGAGCGGCCCCGCGGCCCGGCCGGCGCTTGAGCCGGGCGGAATCTCGGGAGAGCCGGGCACAGGGACAGCTCTGAGGAGACGCGCTCCGTTACATGCCAGTAACGCTTGTACTAAGGAAAAGGAAAAAACAAACACCACCAGCACACCCTCACCCCCCAAAAGAACAACCAAACAAAAAGTCTCACCAAAGAACACCCCACAACATGCCCTTCCCCCCCCAAAAAAACCCCACGAAAGTGCTGCATATGGACGACAAATCTTTGATTCTTCTAGTCTCAGGTGGAAAAACTCAGATGACTGGGAATGAACTAATTTGGAAAGTCTCCTCAAAGCACAGGCCATGCTGCTTCAGGAGAAACTGTCCCAAGAGCCACTCGGACTGGGGTAAGGCAGCTCCCACTCCCACCCAAGCTCCTAGACCACATCTCATCAATAGGCACTGTGCAAACAGAGCAGATCCAAAGTCCCAGAGATTTAGACTCTGGACAAAAATAAATGGGAGATGACAACAGGCCTTATTAATAAAGTCAATGTCTCACTCAAGTTTTATCTAAGATAGCAACTTAAATGTCAGCTTCATGTCTTACATGACTGAGAAGCAAAGGAAAAAGCCTTCACTGCACCTCTGAAGAACTGCAGGCTGTAACTGGCTTGCTCAGCAGCACTAAGGGAGGCACCTTACTGAGAGCAGTTTTACAGCAGGCTCATCAATACAGCACTGGAGCACTTTCCATAAAAAGACCAAGAATTATTTGTCATATGATAACTCACTCTCTACAGAGAAAAATAAAAATTAAACTAAAAATTCATGCATGCAAACATGAGTGAGGAAGCACAGTCACTTGTACATTTCTCTAGGGCTCTATTTTTAATATTCCTGTGTCTTAGAAAAAAAGGCTAAAACTAAATCAAATCACCCACAGACTCACTCTATTCTTACTCTCATTAATATTTTTATTATCCATTATTTCATATTTTCGTATTTCATATTTTATTATCCATTAATTATGCCTGCCACACATATTAAGATATTTTCTATGTTCAAGATTATCACTATTGCAGAAATTGATGTAAATCTCAAATTTTACTATCCTCCACAGTCATTATGAGTCAAATTATCACTGTCCACAGTTTACTAAATAAGGTCAAAGTGTTAAGTTCCTCACTCTCCACCCTGCATGTATTTCAGTACACATCTTGTGCAATATTTGCTCTGACCACAAACAGTTAACAAATTTGAAATGCTTTGCCCTTTTAGTTGAAAGGCTGACTAAAATGGGTTGAATAAGATGTATCTTTGTCCCATTGCCAGTATCCCTCCTCCTTAGCCCTCACTTCCTCTCAGTAATTATATAAAAGAAAACAGCAATATCTGTTAAGAATAGCATTACATTCACCTGAGGCACTCAAACTGCTGCACTGCCCTCGTTCCAGCTGCTATAAAACAGTATTTTCAGCCCCTTCCAGTGCAATGCAGCAGTTTTCTGTAGGAAAGCAAGGGCAGCAGTGACCCCAGACATTTCTGACTCACCTCTGCACTCCTCTCAAGGCTCTAAGTAAAACAGCTGGAAGCAATGCCTGCCACCATCTCCCTATAAGCTCCAACACTATAAAATTTGCACACAATAATATATCTGCATAATAAATACTTTATTATAAAGACAGAAATCAGTCATAAATGGTATCCAGGAAAGAGACTGATGTAGAAAATTCAGAAGTCTGCTAAAACTACTGAAAGAAGTGTAGTTGAAATGGTCCCCAGTTTGGAAAGAACACTTAATAAAAAGGAACCCCTTCAAGTCTAGGGTTTCAGATTGTCAGAGTAATACAGATGCTAACAAAAAGCAAAAATATGACAACTTTGTATCAAAATTATATAAAATATAACTAGTCATGCTTATAATACTATACTTTCCAATAATATATCCAATCTTTTACCAATTTTGTAAGTGTTCCAAGTGAAGCAGAAAAATGTCTAGGTAACACACACACTGAAGAGAAATAAGATTCCTTCTGATGTCCTCAAAGCTATCAAAAAGTGGGTTTTTTGTATTTTTTTTAATTAAGTACTTTGCATTGTTCCTTGAATTAGATGTCGAATCTTCTCAGCATCTTTTCCTATAGTTTCATTTTTAGGATCAATCTTGAGAGCTGCTTCATAATCCTGGAGACCTAATATAGATACATTAATTAGAATATCAATCAATAATGCAAGAGCATCCTCTTTAGCAACTAACTGGAAATAACTACTCCCCAGTCATATGCAACAAGTATTGATCTTGAGGTTTGTTCTTAAGTAAGATGGAACCAGAATGACATTAATTTAACATCAGTTAGTAAATAAACTTATATTTTGTTTATCCTATTTTACAAAACATTTTAATGGAAACACTCTACTACATAAAAATTTTCAGGTTTTAAAACATGAAAATAGAGCCTCTTCATTCACATACATATACACCTATGTGTATATGTGTGTGCATGAGAGGACTGTTCTAAAGTGTTCTGCAAAAGAGAGAAAATTATACTGTGTGAAAACAAGAAGAAAAAAAGACATGAACTGTGAAAACTAGAGCTTGGGGGGAAAGAAACAAATCATGAGTACAGGAAGTAAAATCTTGCCTAAATTAGTCTTTTTTATAAAGTTTCAAAGTGAAAATGAAGCTGTAAGGGAATGACCAAGTGATGCCTAAGTAGAAAAAGATAAACAATGGCCAAAGCTTAGTACTTCAACACTGACATTTTGAATATTCTTCAATTTATTTTATCAGCTTTCACTTGTAAATTTGCTTCACAAAACTAATCTGATACTCTTGAGGAACTGAATAGGGACATGCTAATTTCAGGTATTTTCACACAAATCACATGTACTTGATTACTTATTTTGCTCATCAATATGGGTTTCTCACCTCATTTTACAAAGATGTTACTAAGCACTTCATAAGTATTTTAGAAATATTTCAGGTTATTTTAATTTCTTCAATGGAAGAACTCCTTAAATTAGGAATGCAATCCATTTCCTCAAACTTGTAAAGATTTTTCAAGTGGAATTGCAATTATCCGGTAAATTAAAAAAAAAAAAAATTAAAGAATGTGGTAAAAAGGTTCGTAACAAATAGACACAGATTGTACAGGCCTCCTTCAAAGTCACTCCTGAAACCATAAACGTGTGAGCAGCCTCCCTGAGCTCAACAGAGCTACTTGTATGTCACTAAAAATTCCTGTGCATGTTTCACAAAGCCAAGGCCTCACCTTCAGTGTATAATTCCAGCTGACAAAACGCTGTTCCACGTCTCACATGGGCTTTCACTCGAGCGTTCTCATTATCAGGAACAGGTGGTGTCAACAGTTCCAGTGCCTTTACAAATCAGAACACCCAAAGTATTTGTAAGTGATTTTCCATAATTTGGGGCTTTTTTCTAATTTACAAACCTCTCACCTAATTACTATTATTGTACAGTAACATAATAACTATTCAAACAGAAATAGAAAATAGCTATTCAAATTTAACTATAATGGCTTGTGAATCTAGTCATTAAGATTTGTATCCATCACCCCAGTTTGCCAACTACAGTTACACTGCCATGGCTAAAAACTGACAAATATCATGTTAAATGTTTACTGCAGTCAAATAATGTGTTCTGTTTTCATACATATTATCTATCATGCTATCAAAAGAAAAATAAAAAGGTAGCACTAAAAAAGCACATGTGTTTTAGTAGTAGTTACTAGAAAAAAACAAAACCAAAACCAAAAATGCCCAAGTTTCAAGACTCAAGTACTTATTAGTTCAAAACATAATAATTCTTAGAAAACTCTTTCCACATTATTCAGGTGCCATTTGAGATCATTCCTCTTGTTGCACAAATAACAGCTGCTAAAATATCAGGACAATACAGCCCTTCTTTAAAAATGTTTGGTTTGTTGGAAGTTTCTTAAGGTATCCTGCTCATCACCACTTTTTTTTCCTTCCAACCAAATTAAGCACACCACAACATAACAGAAAACGTTTGAGCATACTTTGGTTTTGTTTTTCTCTGCTCCAAGTTATTGTTTTTTTCAATTATATATATTGTTGCAGTATTTTTATCTGTAAAGAAACATACTAGCCAACATATGGCCATTTATCACAAATGTGTGGAAGCCTGGTTTAGGGTTTATTTTATTGTTGTTTTGTTTGAAAATTCCGCAAGTTCATTAATTACTATCAAAGCTTAATATTTCACCATGGCTTCATTATATCAGTCTTGAATTTTAAAATTTTGAATTGCACTAATATGTATTTACAGATCTGCTTAAAACAGAACCATTGCAGTAATAAATCCCATTAATGTGTAAGATGACAGCCTGAGCTCCTGGATTTTTATACCTTAGAGCAATCTTCGATGGCTTTGTGTAAATTCCTCAGTTTAAGGTGGCAAGCAGCACGGTTCAGGTACAGCAGGGGAAGTTTATTGTTCAGCCTCACTGCCAGGTTATACGCGTTTACAGCCCCAAGGTAGTTTCCCATTGCAAACATTTTGCTAAGTATTAAACAAAAAATGAAACATGCACTTTAAAGAAGGGGATAAATACAAAATAAACATCTACTTATTGTTAACTCATTTTCAAAAATTTGAAGTTTTAGCATCTTTTCCTTTGAAATGCCCCTTTATAGCCTTTCCTGAGAACAATAGAGCTGAAGTTCAGTGCACATTGATGCTGACAATACAGCTTAGATATACACAACAAAAATAGTCACTGCTTGCAAGCAATGAAGAACTGTAGGAGTGGACTCATTCATGTAGACTCAGGACTAATTTTGAAAGCTTTGTATATCTGACTGTGATTGCCTAACCAAACCTTTCTGTATAACACAGCTATATAAATAAATCAATAATTGTATTCCATTTCTAAATTTTATTTTAGAAAGATGTTCCATCTCTCACTAAAAAAGTACAAATGAAATTAAATCCACTGTCTTCAAAGAAGAGTATACATAATGTTTCTACAATGATTTTGTTCATCATAAGCTTTAACAATTGCATCTCCTGATTTATCAGATTCTAACCCCATAAGCTGTCAACAAAATCTCTAGTATGACTACCACGACTACTCTAGACATTCACCAACTCTATCTAGGATAAACAGAATATACCAAAACTTTATAGTAGGTAAACACCATAAAACTAATTAATTTTTAATACATTTTCAAGTGGAATGTAACTTACTTTCCTTTGTCCTTTAACCAATCTGGATTCTTCTCCTCTTCTTTTAAATCTTCCAGCTCAGATAAATCAGAATTTATTATTCTTCGAGCTTCTGCTTGTTTATGTAGCCACTGTAAATACAAAATGTGCAAGTATTATTTCTGAAGCAAAAATTCAAATCCAAAACAGGATTTTATTTTAATCTCTTCACTCATACTTATCAAAAGAATTCTATTGATCACATATTTCAGACAGAGGAAAATATTTGATAGTGTCCAATATGAAAAACTTCAGTTTCCCCAAATATTTTATTACCATGAGAAGTCAGGTTACCACATCCCTAATACATTTTTGTTTACTTGTCTGTTTTGATCTTTCAAAATCCTTTGTGTTCATTGAATCAAGCTCAAAAGAGCTGTGAGCTTCTTTTAAGACAGAACTTAAAGAATCTTAAATATAAATTTATAATATATTTCAAATTTTCTACTTCAAGGAATTAAATTAATATTGTTGCCTTTTGTCCTCCTCCCAAAAAAGGAACGTGTTATTTATTAACCTGCACAACCACATGGTGAAAATAATTTTTATATAAAATTGATTCTTTATATCTTAATAAGACTGCCTCTTTGGAAACTAAGGATATTGCACAGGTAACATTCCTTGGCACAGATATTATTTTTGTCAACTTACTGAATACACATTAAATAATTCCCCACCTTACCTCCTCCTCTTCTGCAACGCGAGATTCTCGCAGAGCTGTGGGAAAAACTCGTGGTGTAAAGTTGACTTTAATTGTAGCAGCAGCTCGGGGAGCTGGTAACTGTTCTTCCATTAAACTCTGTGAAAATATACTATGGGAACCATGACCTATGAAAAGAGTTAGAGAACTGGAGGTGAAAAACGAAGCAAGAGATTTTTCTGGTTTTCTACCAAAGTCCAAAGTACACCTAATTTAGAAATGTGGCAAATTAGAATTAAACCTCAAATCGCTTGAGAAAAGTTTAGACTTGTTCTTTTGAAGGGAAGGTTCAAACAATATTTCTTCCTAATGTAACAAGTAAATAAATTCAATTATACGGCATCTGTCACAAAGGAACTTAAACTCCCCTTACACCTCTCTCTTTGCTGTTTGTATGATGCTGTGACAGGGCAACAATAAGAGCTAAAACTAACTTATCAAAGCAAACCAAAAATTAGATGTCTTCTGTTGGTTTAGTTCCCTGAATTGGCTCTCCACGGAGCCAAGACACAGGACAGAGAGAGCAAAAGGAGATTGGATATTTCTATGAAACCCAGCAGTGAGGTAACTTTGGGTAACAGGAACCCCACCCCCAGAAAGTCTGCATTACACTGTCAGAAAGGCTGATTTACTCTTCTAAAGCTTAGAACAAAACCCACCCTTGTATTTCCAAAGACTTACAAAAGAGCTAAGAACTCATGTGCTTCAGCTTAATAAATTGTCTGAAAATAACAATTTTAAAATAACTTCAAGCCGAAAGAACTGGTTCAGTATGGTGGAGACAAAGATAAGTGATGAATTAGAAACATCTAGGAATAAAGTTATACCCACACTTCAAAGAACCATAAAGTACAGTTCAACTACACAACCTTTTGTGGATTTCAGTCTAGTCTTAGAAGTTCCTTCATTAGGAATCCTAGTTTTGTTCATTTTTTCATTTTTTCTCTCTTTCAATGGCTCTATTTCTTGATGTAATTCCCCATTTTTTTGTATGCTCTTGTATTTATCACCATCTTTTTGTTGTTTTTTCCATAACTCCAACTCTTTAGAGACCTTCTGCCGCTCCTTTTCTTTCAGATCTTCAATTCTTTTTCTTTCTGCTTCCTCTAACTATTTGAACAAAAAACCCCTATGAGATACATAACATTTGATAATACTAACATGACTAAGCTAAAGTAACCATTATTTTCCCTGTTTTGTATCCCAAGAAAAGTGCAACCAATAATGTGACCATACAAGCAGAGTTAATTAAGATGCTTAAAAATGACTGTGAGAGTAAAGATCTCTGATTAGCTTCCAGAAGTCTCATCTTTAAACTATTTAACTAACAACCCTAGGGTACAACCAATAAAAATTCAGAAATAAGTTTTACTTCTAAACACTGAAAATCCCAGTCATGTTCAAATGTAGATCTCTGGAGTATACTGAAATGTAAAATATATGTGATCATTTTAATACACTGTTTCTTATTTCTCCTCTTCTCTTTGAGATTATTACACATGCAGAAGAGGTACAATGTTGCTACTAAGACAGTCACTAACTTCTTTTTGGTCCATATTGCATATGCAATCTTGAATTGCATTGCATGCTCCAGAAAAAATCCTTTGAACACAAGTGAAGTGACCAGACCTTTTACATACACAAACATTTTTAAGAACACATCTTAAAATATATATAAAAAGCAGAATAACAAAGATACAAACACACAAAAGACAAAAAAAAAAGCAAGTCTAATATAAAATACAACAAAGAATATGTAAGCTTTCTAAAAATCAATATTTTTCACAGTGTTAAAGGACTAAACACCTGCAAAAGACACAAAAGACCACAGTTTTGCCACATGACTGTACTCTCCTTTCAACAGGCAAAAATCTGAGCATGCCATCAAAAACTTTCATAAGTATTACTCATGGAAAATAGCAACTGCTAAGCACTTTTTCTGTAACATTTTCATATTTGATAATAAATATAGTTTAAGTGCAAAGAAATAACAAGGTTCACCACCACTATAATAAAAATTGGTACTTTTCATATTTTTAAGGTACATTTAACAATGCATCTCCTAGATTAGTTGGTAGTTGTTTACATGTATGGCTTCTAGAGCTCCTTCTAAACCTACCTTCATTGTGGCCTCCAAAGCATAGTTTTTGTGTTCCTGTTTTGTAATTTTTTTTGCTTCTGTCTCCTCTTTTGCCTTTTCTTGAGCTTTTAGAACTGCATTTTCTCTCAGATGTTGTAGTCTCTCCTTGTCAGCTTAAAAAAATAAACTATTTTAGTTATTTAGTCCTGGTGTTCTACTGGTATGCATCATGTTAATGAAAACTTGATTTCTTCTGCTAGGTTGAATTGAGCAGATATCTACCAGCAGAAGTTTCACAGTATGGGTCCCTAGACATAATCCAATTTCCAGAGTAAAGAACTTACCATTTGCTAGAGTTAAGGAATCCCACATGGCCGGTTCTTTTTTATACAAAGTGAAGAAAATGTTTCCATTTCCAATCTTCGCTGTGCTATTTGTGTCATCGATAGGAGCATATAAAATGGCTTCAAATAAAAAGGGAGGGATGCTTACCTACAAAAATATAATTTGTGCTAATATTTACTATTTCAGATTAACTCTCACATATTCAAAACACAGCACAAGCATGCAGTAAACCTCAAGGAACAGACAGTATTGACAGAACTCAGTTGCTCTGTATCCACTGTGGAGGTTCGTGGAGGCCCAGAGGTGCTTCCTTCCCATGAAGGGTGGGTCGTCACAAGGTCATATATTCTACTAATGAGATCGAAAAAGTTGGTTCTTCAGCACTGCAACAGAAGCCCTGGATTTTAAATTTAGAGTTATTATTCACAGTATAAGCAAATGTATAAATTCAGTCCATTTGTGAGAGTCAAGGCAGCTGGCACCTGTTAGAAGGGAATGAACAGCGCTAAAACCATTATGTGCCGCAGGACGGGCGTTTAACAGCCTGCAGCACACAGAGGGAGATTATAAAAGATAAAGGGCTATGAACTTGAAGTGTTGCCATGGTGCACGGCGCGGCTGCTTCGGAGCAGAGTTAACCCCGCGGCCGCGGCCCTGCGCGGCTGGAGGCCAAGAGGCGAGTACCTTCAGGTACTGCTCGCTGCAGAAGATGTTGGCGGGGGTGGCCCGGGCGCCGCGCAAGGGCAGCGAGAGGTACACGGCGGTGAGGGTCTGGCGCCAGCTGTGCTCCCGCAGCCACACCGGCATTGCCGCGGCCGGAGCTGCTCCCGGGGCCCTGCCCGGCACCGCCGGCCCGCCCCGCGGCGCACGCCGGGAGATGTAGTCCCGAGGGGCCTGAGGGCCGCGGGCACGGCCCCGCCTGCCAGCACTCACGCCTCAGCAGAGCGGGAAGGAATGCAGCGCGTATCACACGCAAACATTTCTACAAAGAAACAAACTGGTGGTCGTGTAGAATTTCTGGCAAAAAACTATCAAAAGCCGAAGATGGATTTGACTGAACCACAGAATGGGTCAGGTTGGAAGGAACCACAGAGAATCCCTTTGGTCCAGCCTCCCTGTTCAAGTAGAGCCATCCCTGAGCACATTGGCATAGGATTGTTCTGGAATATCTCCAATGAGGAAGACTCCACAGCCTCTTTGGGCAGCCTGTACCCACACAGAAGTTCTTCCTCAGTCCAGGCGTAACTTCCTGAGCATCAGTTTCTGCCTGTTGCCTCTTGTCCTATAGCTCAGAACCACTGAGAGGAGCCTGGCTCCATGCGCTGGCCCCTCCCTTCAGACACTCATACACATGGCAGAGGTCCCTTCCCAGTCGCCTCTTCTTGAGGCTAAACAGGCCCAGCTCCCTCAGCCTGTCCTTGTAAGAGAGATTCTCCTTGAATCAACTCAGTAGCTCAGTGCTGGACCTGCTCCAGGAGCTCCATGTCTCCTGTTTTGAGGAGCCCAGAACTGCACACAACACTCCAAGTGTGGCCTCACCGCGGCTCAGCAGAGGCAGGATCACCTTCCTTGACCTACTCTGGCAATGATGTCACTGAAACTTCCACATGTCCCCTAAAAATAACTGGGTCACACTGGCAGCCCCATGCTATTGCTGAGCAATATTGTCTGTTGTACTGCCTCTGCCAAAAACTCAGGAGGTAATTTGCACATTAGCACTCCACATTTCTCAAACAAACTAAGACTGTATCTGCCAAAATAAAGTCTCCTATATTGAAAGCAACTGCTTCTGGAGAATATGGCCTGAAAGACGAGCCAAACACAGCTGGATAAAAATTCAGGTATGTTTAAGTTCCTCAAAATTATACCGTTATCTAGAACTATCAGGGAAAATCCAAAACCAAAAAGTCTAGTTTTCCCTCTTAAAATAAGACCAAGAATAATGCAGTTTAATATGGCACACATTAGCTAGGATTTCTGATGTGTATCACTGAGGATTTAATTTTTATGTTCTGTTACCTATAATACGCAGCAACATTCAAACAGTAGAGGTTACTTTTAAGTACTATATATATATATAAAACTAGTTATCACAGAGATTTAAAACCTTTTCAGAGCAAGAAATCCATCACAACTCATGACTTTTTTGTGTTATTCTCCACCATCACTCATCCACACCAATATCATCTGGAAGAATCCTTGCATGGACTGGAATCTGAGAATTGAATTAAATGCCTCTTCCCAAAAACATTCAAAGGACAGAGCAGCAGCAGATTATAATGAATATAATGCAACAGAAACTCAAAATCTCCTACCACTCCTGAATGCAGTTGTGGTCATCCAGAACACATCCTTCCATTATGGAGACTTCATTCATGGACATCAAGTCAGAGGTTGTGAGTGCAGGTCTTCTGCCTAGGTCACCCAAGTTTTAGTCACTTTTAGTTTCATCACAGAGAATATACTGAAATGAAGCAGCTTATTATGTATTCCTGCTAGAAGAACTATATTATGCATATATGCTTTACAAGTTACACAGTTATGGTTACCAGTATTTGGTCTTGTCAAATTACACAAAAGAGCTCCAACACATCAACCAAAAAGTCCATTTACTTAAAACCTAGATCTGCAATGCAAAGCTTGTAGGAGACACGGTAAGTATCACAAACATGTTTTTAAGTCAAAGGAGCAGATTTAGCTGCTAAAGGACACAAAAGGGACTCAGCAAGGTCTTGGATCAACCTTGAAAGTTTTGAATTGATGTGTATGTGCAGAACCACCACCTCTGTCCCACCCACTCCACACCACAGCCTTACCTGGACAAGCTGCTGCGCTCTCGCTGTGACACTTGAAAAATGAACAAGAGACACTCATGCAGGGTGGTTCTTCTGCTGGCATTAACTTTATCAGTCAAAAGTTTGCAGTGATAAGTTTGCAGTGAAAGAAGATAAATTTTTCCCTTGAAAATCTGATTCCTAGATTTCCATCTCCTGTGCTACGAAGGATGCAGATTTATGTTCCAGGAAAACCTTAATAATACTACTAATATTCTGGATCTTCCAGCTGCCTATACACTCATATGTATTTTTCTGGGATTATTTCACTTCTAAAGGGTTCAGAAGTTTTAATATATAGGACAAAAAAAATCCTTTAGATAGTTTACATTTTCTTATTTTTAATTATTAACCTTTTTTTCTCCCATTCTTTCTAAATTCCCTCTCATTTCTCTTATCCCTCCATATCTTTAGCAAAAAGCAGAAACATTTTATGAGACTCTCTTTATTCCAACAAACTGTTTTGCATAAGTGGCTTGGAACCACCTTTATCGGTAACTTTAAAAATTACTGGTAAGGCACTGATTTGGTATGTGTCACTTCTGGCATTTTAACTAACAGGAAGAGCTTAGTAATAATTTTATAAATTGGAATAAATAATTCTTTGACTAACCATTTTCCAAGTGCAGAAAGTTATTAAAAAATATTTATTTGGACAAATGGTGCTTGAGCCTTCCCACCCATCCTGTGAAGAAAGAAATGGGGCTGAAGGCACAGGACCTCATCTCATCTGCTTTGAAGTTACTGCAGATTAACACCTTTGCAGAACAGTGGAGCTCTCCAAGAGAGGCAGAAGCTGTGTTTTCTGGTCCATATGATCTCATACTGCTTCTTGCAGGATTGCACCTAATCCAAATGTGTTCTCACAGGCAGAACGTTGAAGACTCCATCTAGGCATTACATCATCTTCATAAAGTCAACAGGCAACTTCCCCGCAAAAATTATCTTTATTTTAAAAGAAATTGAAACCAGACAACAGAAAGCAACAGGTACATACAGTGCTGGACAAAGTCTACCATATACATTTTCCAAGAACACTTGAATCAGATTCTGATATATGTTCTTCTAAAAGGTAAAAATATCACACCATTATTAACAAAAAAAATTAAATGTCTACAATCTTAATCAGCTTATATTTTGCATTGTTTGGATGGCAGTAGATTGGTAACTTGCCTTTTTCTACTCACTTTTAACTCTAAAAGGAGAATGTGGACAAAAAATTCCAAGTCAGAAGGCCCTAAAGACCACAGTGCCTGCTCTAAAGGCCACAAACACAAGCTTGGAGGAAAAGACCATGTTGTAAATAAAAATCCTGAACAACTTTGTATTATTTCACATTTCAGAAAAAAAAATCAAGAAAGAAAAGAAAAAAAAAAAAAAAAAGAAAAAATAATATATTAAGAGCTTGCCCTCCTTAAGTTATATGGAAGTTCAGATTTAGACCATTCTGTAGAGGAAAAGACGAGTGTCTAGGAACAGACAACTCTCGTAACTCCAATCCCAAAATGTCTCCAGTACAGCAATTCCTGAAATACAGTGCACAAATCTCCAAGTAAAAAGGTGGGGTTGGAGCAAAAAATTATTTTGGGACAGTTTATTTGAACATGAAAAGGAAAATTATGTCTGGTAAACAATGCAGTAACAGTCATTCCCCTTAGTGCTGGGATAAGCCATTTCTAAACCAGGAGACAAAGGCAGCACCTCTGAGGGCCTGAACACCACTCAGAACCAGCTACCTCTGAACTGATGACACACAGCACTAGGCCACCAAAGGGACCCTTCTTTTTTCTATATAAAAAAGTTATCACTTTCACATAAAGAAGTGAATGTGCATAACTCAAGATGTAGTGTAGGATAGTTATATTGCCTTAAAGAGTTCTGCTAAGTACACTTAGTTTCCAATTTTAGGGAAGAGTCTATTCTAATATAGAAAGCTTCTGCCAAAACTTAGCAATT
Organism: Eopsaltria australis; assembly: GCA_034509425.1. Taxonomy (NCBI): domain Eukaryota; kingdom Metazoa; phylum Chordata; class Aves; order Passeriformes; family Petroicidae; genus Eopsaltria; species Eopsaltria australis. Next base: position 616,764 of record JAVTVJ010000121.1, read on the forward strand.
GCAGAATAACTTTAAAATACATCCAGTTCTACATCCTCCTGCATATAGCTAATCACAGCCAATAGACAAAAAATTATATGCCTTCTAAACAAAAAAAAAATTTATATGTTTTGTAAAACAAATGAAGAATGTTACAATAGAATTTTCACACCCAAGAGCTGATTACCGAATGTTCACTCATTTATCAGTGGATAATATTAAGAAATTCATATTAAGTAATGGCAACAAGATGATAATGCATATCAGTGCTGTGTGTTCTGAAAGGTACTCAGTTTTAATTATCATTAATTGCTACCATCTATCATACCTCATTCTATGCAAGATACCACACCAGCTACCAATCCATAAACAATAATGTTTCACATACTTCATAGAGTAGCTTAAAACACATCATGGTATGAAATAATTTGTATTACATAGTAATTTAATCCCTGGCCACAGGGTTAATGTTGGACAAAGTCTGGAAACTTTTCCAATTTGAATTACATACATTAACTTTGTCACACAGCACAGCACTAATGCATGTATTACATCAGACATGCTCTAATTTAAAATCAAAACAAAAAAGTTGTTGCAAAAATACATGTCACCAATGTGGAACACATTCAAGATTGTATAAAAAGTACTGAACTGATATCCCAAAACAGGTATATTTAAGCAGTACATAAGAAAAGATTAGTTTTAATATGAAACAGTCATATAAGTCACATACAACATGATAAGAAGCATGACTTCCTTTTTTAAAAATGTTACACCAATACTTTTACTGACAGGCAATGTTTATTTATAAAATGAAAGGGATATATTTAATGCAGATGTGTTACTGTATTAAGTTGGAATAAAGACAAATGTTAAAAAGGTGCTACATTTTAACACCACTGATTTTGTAAAAATCTCAAACCATAAAAGCACTTCACTTGCAAATATCCCAGGCCCCAAACTGCAAACACTTTAAAACATTCTTGACTGTGTGCATGCAGTTTCACTGACTTCATTAATTCTCACATGCTTGAAATTAAGCCTGGAAAATGTGATTACAAAACCGGTTCTTAAGATTAAAAACTCCAGAGGTCAAAAAGTATAATCTTCTTTGAGCAGCCCCCAAAATTATATTTTTGTTTTAAGTAGAGCAAACTTCATTGCTTTTCTCCAGCTTCTTTCATCTGAAGATATCAAATAAGAACTAGTCCTCTAAACAACCTATGGAGGTAAGCATCAGTCCCATCTTCTTTCAGGAGAGACAGGCACAAACAGTCAACCTGCTTGTTTCAAGTTGTAAAAGGAATGACTAAAACAGCAAGAAACAGGATTTTTGCTACCTGCCCTCTAGTCTGTATCCAGCGCTGTCACTTCCATGTTTTCTCATTTAAAATTGGTCACTAGCAAAAAAAGTATTAAGGACAGTACAATCCAATTTATACCTGCTTATTTCAGCCTGGGGCGAGGGAGGGAAATTTGGGAGCAATATAAGGCTGCATTTCTGATCATGACCAGAAACTATTTAAAAAGGACACAGGCATTTCCCATAAAAATGTTAAGGTTTGCAAGATTTACAAAATCTTTGCAATATTTTTGGTGTGCAGCACCAGTATAGTCTAAATCACCAGTAATGAAAGAAGCGCGTGAGAGTTCAATACAAATTGTTTCATGTATTACATAAAAACCTCACCTATTCTATCAACCCTCCCGCCCTCCCTCCCACCCATCATTCTAGAACTAATTTCTAATACTAATCAGCTGACATTTTCCTAGTACCTTACTAATTAAACAGGATTGCTGTTTTTCCTGTGCATACTTGAACTACTACTAGTCAACACATGCAGAGAAAACCAAAATATAACTGCTCTCTAGATAAAGAGTTCAAGTATGCCAAGAGCACATCAGAAGGGCAAGCATATTTGTTGGATGACTTCTGGATATCCTTGTCAGTCCTATCTCTAGGATCAGTGTGCTAACAAGTGTGGGGCTGGTTGTTCATTTGTTTCTGTTTGATATAATTGACATTTGATAATGTCTTGAACTTACAGATTAAGAAATGCAGAAAATTTACTAGGTTACAAACACAATATAATACCAGTTTAGAAAAATCTAAAATAAATTGTTAGAATAAGTTTCACAAATATCAATTTAAGGCCTTATAAAATGATATTCCAGTTGATTTTAAGTTTTTAAGAACACTATATTTAAATACTAATCTCCTGACAGCTAATCTAGAAAATAGTTGCCTAACTTCATGTTGGGTTGAGGAAAAGATTAAGAAATACATGGCTATTTTAAATACAATGTCTGCTCCAAAACGTTAAAACATTAATTGAACTTCTGAGAACAAATGCCCCAAAATGTTCTCACAAGAGGCATGGGGCGTGGGAGTGGAAAAGGTAACTATATCATCATTGGAGCTTTTCTTGAATTTTCACTGAGCAACATTTTTATTTCATTTACATTACTGTAGGTGTGAACCAGCTCCATTATGTTCACAGTGCAAATTGTTGCAGAGATTAAACTTATTCCCAGAGGAACAAATCTATCTAAACAAGGTTTGGTTTAATTGCTACTTCAGGTATCAAAAGCAAATTCAAACAGTCTGTCAGTCATTAGGAAAACTACTGAAGAATAAATCTAAGAGAGGCTGTTGCTTGTTTGGTTTTTTGTTGTTGGTTTTAAAATCACACCTCTAACAAAACAAGATTAAGTCTAGTTAATGTACTAAATTAAAGCAACTAGTGATGAAAACTGAAGCTCTGGATCTATCTTACACTTTACACCTCCATACAGGAAAATTCTCAAGATATGAAATATGTCACTTACATTATTTTCTTTTTCCTGATGAGACGCAAGCCAAAAAAAAAAAAAAAAAGAAAAAAAGAAAAAGTAGGGCAATACTGCACTTAGACAGCAAAACTTTTCACTTTTAAAATAAAACAAGTTGTGTAGGTCTGCACAGTATCTTCCAGCAATGTACCACAGTAGAGCCCATTTAAAATCAAACACGATGGCGAGTTATCAAAAAGGCCTTACTTCACTCGTTCGCATGGCTTACCATAAAAACTGCCTCTTTATTAGATGACTATTCTCTACAAGCTCCTGTATCACTCATCATCACAGACCTGAAAAACTTATCACATTTAGGAACATGACTAGTACCTGTAAGTTTGACATATGGTTTAATTGCTGGACTGTTCAAGGCTAGATGCTTCCCAATATTCAAAAGGGGAGTTATTTTTGAGATCAAGAATAAGATCAAATTACCCTTATTAAAATAGAATTTCTTAACATCACACATGAAGCTGTAGTGCCATTCATACTTGTCGGTAGGATATCAGGTTTAGCAAAGGAGCTAAACTTCTGACTACTTAGTTCTGATGTGAGCTAAACTCACCTGATATGACAGCTGTATTTTTTTTCTTCACCTTAGATTTCCCACCCCCTCACTGCAAGATTGGCTGAGGCAGTGGTGGGAATTTAGTTTAAGACTTTGCTCAAGTTATCATGCAATTCAGAGCCTGGGCAGAGCACACTCCATTGCCTTCCTTGCCCCCTCCTTCATGCCAAGTGGGCTGCGTGAGCTCAGGGTGACTGAGCAGGTTGGAGCTGACAGCCCCAGAAGCTGGGCAGGATTTTCTCTGCACTAGTTCATTCACAGTTCTCAGGCAGCACTGAGGAAGGAGACTGGAACCATCAGTGAGAAAGAATGAGAGAGAGGTGCATGACTGCACAACTGTGACAGATGCAAAGACTGTATCCCGAGGTATGTCCTCAAGATAAATGATTTAAGGTTACATGTGCAACCCTAGTTTTGGCATTCTCTAGATTTAAAGCAGTGGACTTCATAAAATCGATGTGCTCTTTTTCCAATTTAATCTTATTTCACAACAATTTCCAAATAATGCAAGACCTAGCAAGAGACTTCAGCAAGTAATTGCTGAGAAGTCAAGAGATTATTGCCTTTTGAAGGAAACAGAAATGTCTAATAGTTAGCGGGTTTCATTGTGTTACTAAGCATGAATTCATGATTTTTGAATAGCACATTAATGCTTTACTTCAAAAATAGGAAAAAGCACATACAAAATTCTTTGTATTTACCCTAAAATAACAACTATTAGTACTGCACATTCCTCCATGTCATCTCCACTATATTCAAAGAAAGGCTAGTAAGAACATCAATAACAGACATTCACGCCAAAAGAAAAAAACAAAGTAATGAGTACTTGCAAATATAGTACCATTAAAACCAAGCACCAAATGCTAGTGTTAGTTAACACATTAATACACACTAGCAAATTAGGGCTATTCATACAGGCACATTTTTTCCTTCAGTAATATTGTCAATGCTCATCCTACTTCCGATCAATTGTCAGTTACAGTTTAATCAGAAATAAAAAATATTCCATCCTGTAAAACATTTCCACACATAAAGCTAAGAGTACAAAAGCTGAGATGGAAGTTTATGAATGAAAACAGATTAGGGAAAAAAAGATGACAGAATCAAACACAACTGATTGTCTGCAGAAAGCCAAGTACCCAATTTGTAACCAAATTTTCATAGCAAGTGTTTGCTCCACTAGCACCCATGCAGGCTGTCAGCCCTCTGTGTTCAGTGCAGGGGGTCCTGTGGTCTCTCTGGTGCGCATTAACTGCACATCCTTGTCAGCCATGCAAGTGTCACAGCCCCACACTGCCGATGCCTCTGCCGTCAGAAGGCCATAAGCTGACTCTGTCATGCCCGTACAGACCCGATGGAACCATTTCTGACAAGAGGCTTCACACAGGATGGCATCCTGGTCATCATTGACTTCATGGGTACAAATTCCACATGGGTAGACGGGTTCGGAGGACGAGTGTCCATGACGACCGGGATGGAGGGGAGTTTTGGTGCTCTTTTCAGGATTGCATCCTTCAGCAGTACCTCGAGGCTGGCGGGACTTGCTTTGAGTCCCATTTGAGTGGCCAGCATTGGTGTTATCAGCACTATTAGAATGGCTGTTATCCTGATTTACCACATTGTTTCGAGCAACATTTTTCAGGTCACTGTTACCTTGACTCACAATGTCCTCTGTCCTGTGATGATGCTGATGAGCAGCAGTGTTCTGGCTGGATGCTTTGCTTGCACTTTGACTAAAGTCTTGCTTTTGTGCTGATGATTTCGTCTGGTTGTATGTGTTTGGCGGCGGAACAAAAGAATGGTTTGACTCTAGCTGAGAATTTGGAAAATTTGGATTGTTTCCAGGACCAAAGTTAGTTGGCACATCAGGGTGAGGTATCTGACCAGAATGGCCAAAGTTCTCCCCAGGATTTGGCCTGAAATGCTGAGCAGGCATATTGACATTTTGATTTATCTGACCACTGCTATAAGGTGGCTGATTCCCAAAACCTGGGTTATCATGTGGACCAAAGCTGAAAGAGTGGGGTCTACTAAAACCCATGCCTACAGGGTTTTGAGGAAGAGGATGTGGTTGGTTTCTGAGGGAGTAAGAACCTCCATACGGTGAGGACACTCTGGGCAGCATGTGAGGTGGCATTCTGAAAGTGTTATAGCCTCCAAAGCCAGGATAACCAGGATTACTAAAATACGGATTTCCTGAAGGAAGTGGTTTATAAGACACAGTATTATAGTTGTCATCAAACGGATTTGCAGCTACAAGGTGGTCAGAGCTTGGGTTCGGTGGTGGAGCATATTCAGATGGAGGAGGAAATGACGACCCCTACAAATATTTTAAATACAATACTTCAATTAGTTTTAGTATTTCCCTGCAAGACAGACCAGCCACAAGGGTTCTGGATTAGCAATACAACTGCTGAAAGAACTGTTCAGCTGTTGTGTAAAATTCACCCACTGTACCCTGCCAGGTTGTCTGAAATTTCAGTACAGAGGGAGGGGAGGAGCTTGGGCTCCAGATAATGCAGTGATTTATAGTAGTCTCAGTGTTTTTTAAAGTTTGCAGTTGAAAATAGTACTTGAAATGTGACTTCTATTTCATAATCTTTTACAAAAGACAAGCAACAATACAGAAATCCAACTGTCACAAACACATGCACAAAGTACTTCCAAATGTTGAAGAACAGATTTGAAGCATTTCCTTAACTTCATTTTGGGTTCCCATTACTGAACATCCTTCTCTTAAGACACCCCACTTCTATGAGGACATACAAATCTAATAGTACTATAACCCTAAAAAAGGCATTTAGAATACAGGAGTCAGCAGACTGGTATTTTCTATAGTCTGTGCAATATTCTATGCTGCACATTTCTGTACCAAACAGAGGTATCCCTTATGAGCATTCAGTGATTGTGGACAGTCTGCAAAGCACAGTCAATAGGTATGAAATACAAGGATTATGCTCTGGTTACAGAGCATAATCAAGTGTTTAATGGAGCCCTGAGTCTCCTTAAATGTCACCAGTGCAGTCATACAATTGAAATTCATTCTAGACTAGCCATAGGGAACATCTGCTGGGTTCACCCTCACCCTCACAGGAAACACTTCCTCCTAAGTACAAATAAACTAAGAGTGAAAATTTATTAAAAAAAAATAAAAATTGCTGCAGTGTAAATTTTAACCTGGTCAGAAGGAAACCAAGCTAATCTGCATGTCCTCTAGAGTTATTACTATTCCAGAACACAAGGAAACTCGACCAAGAAAGATGTGTGAAACCTTGTAAAGTAACTGAATATTTCTCAGAGCAGGTTTCACCATGACTACTTTAAAACAAAACAAAAATGAAGAAAACAGATCCACATCTCAATGGACTCTGCATAGGTCTAACAAAAAGGGATTGTTTTACCTACATAAATAGAGTTATTCCCACTGGGCAGTGCCAAATTATCAGACACTCTCACCCAAAGCTGAATGAACACACAAAAGGAAAACTTTGCACTGTAGATATCCAATTGCTTAAGATGTTTTGTATTGAAGCTTTATTTTCTGGAAAGAAAAACCACATAGAAATGTCACATTGAAGAGATTTACTGAAAAGGAGCTGTACCTGCCTTAGTTTTTGCTTGAAAATCAGTTGGGGACAATGCCAAGAGTTTGGTCAAAGCATTAACAAACTGTACTGATTCATTAGCCCACAAACATACACATACAGGAATGAAAGTCAGGAGAGAAGCAGTCTCATGGCAACTATTAATGCTGTACAGATTTCTACCAATGGCTACAAAGTCATAAAAAAAAAGTCTGTCTCAGAATCAAATTCCTATGGTAAAAATATAAGTTGTTGCAGTTTCACTTTATATGTCTTTGGCAACTTACAGGGGTTAAAATAACTTCAGTGCAAATAACTAGTATTTAGGAAGATTTCAACTTCAAAGTTGAAGTATTTGGTATGTAGCTGCTATTTGTGACAACAAACTGATATTCTGAACAATGAGAGACAGTCATACCAGCAAACAACGTTTGAGTGCACTGTTTATTAAGAATTCAAAAGAAGCAAAGGGAATTTACCTGTGTATTTGCTTTGCGCTTTTTCTTATCAGGGCTTCCAAGCTGAACTCCTGGTCCTCCTAACCCATCCAATCCACTGTCACCACCTACAAGATGTCAATCAGTGCAACAGTGCATTAATTTTCTTACAGACTGTACTGTAAGTTTGCTTGTAACTACATAGCAGCAGATACCTTTTACAAATACTGAACTTGCATTGACTCTAGTGCCTTATGCTGCAAGTGCTAAAGGAGCACACATCTGGAGATAAGCTAACATCCCTCCTGTACCCCTGCCTGCTAACACTTTAATATCCCATTCATGCTCATTCTTATTATTCTTATTGAAATGAACATTTCCATTGATTTTAATTTTATCTGCCCCTTGATTCTTAACATCTCCACATCACCATTTAGAAGTATTTCTTGTTTGCATAACTCATAAAACTTTCAAAAGAACTGCATAAGGCCATGTCTAAGACTCACCTTCTATTTAACTCACATAGACACAGCATTTATCAAACTCAGTGGAGCAATATATAATAGAGTATTACAAACCACCACAAAGGAAAAGCTAACAGTAGCAGATCCATCAACAAAAACCACTGAAAACCTGCCATGTTGTTTAGACAAATCTCCAGTGTATCAAACCTAAATTTCACTAAATGCAAGACTTGATCAAATAAAAAGACACCTGCCAATAATAAGTGAACCAGCCCACCTCTGCAGAAACCTCACAGAATAACTGAGCAAGGCTGTTCTGGCACAAAAAGAAGTAAGGAATGTTCATTTCACTGGTTACTCAATCAGACTTGACCCTGAGCAATACAAAGAGACATCTGTATTTCACCTGGGATTCTTCACCTTTCACAACAGTGGGACATCTCTCAAATTTGTATGAATTGTGGCTTTCATTTTCAAAACCCTAGTTAGACCACAGATGAAAAATAACTGTAGCACACTATTATCCCAATCAGTCTGTCTGCATGGGGCTCGAGTGAAATCGCCATGATATGGGAATGCAAAGAAAACGCTGAGCTGAAGCCTTTTCAGGTGATACGAGAGCAACACATGTTAAAGTACCAACATCATCACATTAAGAAACTCTATTAATATTATTCCCAGGCCCATTAAGATAATAGCTTATTTGCTCTTTTATATAAACATATAGTAACAGCACAGAACAGAAAACAGGCAATCCAACCTAAAAATTTTACTGTTTGTTTAAAATTCATATTGAGAATATGAGCCAAACTTTATCAAGATGCAAGCATCCAGCTGAACACACAGGTTTTCATTACCAAAGACAACCTTGAGATAACTGAATTATCAACAGTATTATGCAAAGCAGCACAACATATGACATTACAGTGCTCTGGGTTAGACAAGTGTCCCCAGCAGACAGTAAACCAGCTTTAGGACTATTCAGCAGTGCAACACAAAAATCTCTTCTCACAGGGAAGCAGCAGTCCTACTGTACACAGACCAAAATACCCAAGTTATTTGAAATACTCCTGATCCAAGGAGGCCTGACAAATTTTCACTCCTAGCACTTCCTTCCTCCCTGCCTCCTCTTTTTTTTTTGAGATTTCAGGGAATTTACCAGTCCTACTTCAAGTAAGAATCCAGTTCTATCTCTGCTTTAATAAGTTCCTTTTGGCTTTAGCTGTCACTGTTGAAATTTAATTTCATTTTTCATTACACATAAGGAAGATACATGGATATCCCAGATCAACACCTATCAAATTTTAAGTCTGAATTTCAAAGACAAGGGCATGATGTCACAATCAAGTTCTCAAAAACCTCATGCTTCCACATAGCATATAGTGGGCTAAGATATCATCAGAGAAACTAGGAATTACTCTTTAAAAAGAGACCTTTTTGCCTGGTTTAGAATATAAAATCCTGCATATGCTTAATGTGCTATGAAGCATTGCCACTGCATTACCTGTAGATACTAAATGATTACAGCATAAAGTTTTACATAAAGAATGATGACAAATTTCCCCTAAATTTCAACTCTATAAATCATCTTCTTGATAATCCATTTTCTCAAAACTCTTCCTGCACTTCCTATCAGCTTTGTCTCCAGCATTCCTGTAAGTTTATACTAAACTGAGTGTAAGATTGCACTGTGAGCACTAATCCTCACAACTGCATAAAACACACTCCTGTTCATGTCCTTGTACTCTTAGAACATAAATGACGTTAGCCACTGATAGCAAAATATTCCAAATATCCAGATTTCCTTTAATAAATTCAACAACTAGGAGCACAGACATCAGTAAATTTGTGATCAAGTAGAATACTGAGGGTCAAATGCAAGTGCTGGTTTACAGAAGCTGAAGTTAAAACTTTATAAAACTATGTATAAATTCTCTCTCTGGGATATCATTCTTCAAAAGCGTAAGCACATGAACATTAGAATTCCAGTGACAAGTTCCATCAATTTCTACCTGAATTACTTTCATAGGCAAAGCCATTCACATGCCTCAGTTTACAGAAGGGAGTTCTGTGTCTGGAAAGGCACAAAGCTTTTGTATTTTCAGTTCTCACTGTGTGAGGCCAATGATTTAATTCAGCCCTAAGAATTTATATTTTCCCTGTGGATTCTATAATGATTTAATTTATACATGAAAGGAAACAGAATGTTAGTCCTAGCATACCTCCAAAAAAGAGTGAATAAGGCTCATTTTCAAGAAGCCAAAATAAACTTTCCACAAAGTCACTTTTGGTACCTACCACACAGACTTTCATTAAAGGTGTACCAAGCATTTTGAAATGCTGCACTAATGGAAAATTATTCATTGTCCGAGACTAATTCTTCAGGAAAAATAGAATCCTTTTGTCTGAGACATCATCTATCTCACGGATCTAAAATATAAATATGTACCTGATAACTACTCCCCTATTAAACTACAGATAAAATTAATTCCAGCCATTCACATTTGGGCAAAGAAGAGATAAGCCTCATAGTCTCTTTTACTTCATTCATACATAAGATGGACATTTTCAGTGTTAGTTAGGAGAACTGCAAGTTGCAGTTTTGTTTACACATTAAGGGATTTTGACTTTGCAGGTAATTTATGCCATGCTTAACATACTGCAAATACAGTATGGAATATTTTCATATTCACTGACAAATCTCTGTCTAGGTTTTTAGAGGATGGATACCAGAGTTTTTTTAAAAAGTGCTTTGTCTCAGTAAGAACATTTTCCCAAGAAACATAAATGGCTGAATAAACTTTTCATTATAGGCAGAAAAGTAAAAATAGTCTAATTTCAACCAGATTTGGTGAGCCAATTCCGTGGCCCTGAGACTGCAAACAGTTTTGATATTAAGCAGTAATCGGGTGGAAGTTGGTGGGTAACTCCAGCATGTGAAACCATATATGCTTAAATATTTGCAGAATCAGGGCTTGAGAGTGGAGGAGTCTAATGAATCCCAGTCTCCTTTGTAACATTGCTGTGTGTTTTCATTCTCTCATTTTCAAGCTTGCAATCCAGCTGTTACTATAACAGTTTCAGAAAAGCAAACTGTAAATCAATGACAGTATGCACCGTGGAATCCACACCTTTTCCCACTTATCCAACCAGAAAAAAAGCTTAAAACATCAAGAACAATAGAATTCCAGGGGCAAAACAGGAGGCAAAAAAACCGAGAAGTACTAAATCGCAAATTTTATGATTTTGCCATGATTTTCACTCAACCCAGTCACTCATCCTGCTGTCTTTGATTATTTCATTCAGAAAGGCATTCCTGTGTCTAAGGACTATAAGGACACAACTATCACTACGCAGGCTGATGTGCCATTGCCATTAAAGTCAGCTGCACTGCCGAAGTCAGAGGAGACCCTGCATTTCTGCCCTTCTCCCTACACCTCTGAAAGAAACGCATACTTCAAACCTCACCAGAGCCATACATCAGTGCTATTAGTAAAGAATAATATTTCGAATTTTTTCTTTTATTTCCCGGAAAGGGAAAGACAAAACCCCAACTAGACTCAAGCACAGGAGCCAGGACTGGAGGCAGAAGAGCGAACACTCAAGTGTAATTTATGGGCTCTGCATCAGCACGAACTCGGACATGTGGCACTGCCGCCGTATTCCCTTGCACCAGCAGTATGCTCGCTGCATACTAATGTGCTGCACATCCCCAGACACACAAGAGACAGGACCGCACGCCGCCCTCCCCCGCGGGGCACACCTGCGCGCACAGCGAGCCCCGGGGCTGCTTTTCAAGGCCCGCAGGCTGCGGGAGCCCGCGGGGCCCGCCCGGGCCCCACCGATCAAACTTCGAGCGGCTCCCGCACCGCCGGCCCCGCCGCAGCCGCAGGGAGGGAGGCGGCGGGGGCGGCCCGGCCCGCGCTGCGCTGCGCGGCGAGGGGAGCCCGGCGGGCAGCGGCGGCGCGGGCGGTGCGCGCATCCCGCGGCTCGGCCAGCGCTCCGCACGGGAGCCAGGCCCCAGCGGCGGCCGCCCCCGGGCCCGGCCCGGCCCTCGCCGTACCTCGGGATCTCTTCAGCGCGATGGGGTCCTTCTCCTGTTCCGCTGACATTACAGACAGCAGCGCATGGCTCCCAGGGCGGCAGGAATCGGGGCTCTTTGATGCTGCTGCCGCCGCCGCCGCCGCCGGCCCGCACCCCGCCCCCTCCGCCCCCGCCTCCTCCGCCGCCGCCCCCGCCCGCCGCTGCCGTAGCCGCCGCCACCCCAGCAGCGGAGCTACGAGACTTTGCAAAGTTTGGGCGCGGGAGGGCTCCGCTGCAGCCCGCGGCGGGGGCCAGGCCAGGCGGGGGCCGGCGAGAGGAGCGCCGCTGCCCGGGGGCCGCCCGGGGGTCCGCGGAGCGCCGAGCCGCGCTGGGCAGGGCCCCCGCAGGCTGCGGGCGCCCGCCTCGCTCGGCCCCCGCCGCCGGGGCTGCCGGGTCCCGCGCAGCGCCCCCGCCGGACACGGCGCCGCTCAGCGCGCCGAGCCCCCGCTGCCCGCCGGCTCCCGGGCGCGCAGGGGCGGCAGCGCCCGCGGGGCGCTCCGCGGGGCTTCCCCTGCTCCCGCCATGAGCGCGGCGGGACCGCCGGCCCCGGCCGCGCCGCCGCTCGGAACAAAGGCGCCGCGCTGAGGCGGCTCCGCCGGCGCCACCACCCTCGGCTCGGCCACCGCCGGGGCTCGGTCCGGCCGCGGGACAGTCGCGAGGCGGGCCGGGGCCGGCAGTGCCCGTGAGCGCGGGGCGGCGGCGGGAGCGGGGCAGGGGCCGCCTCGGCAGCCGTGCGGGGGGAGTCGCTGGCCGGGAGCGGGTCTGGGCCGCGCTCCGGGGCCGGCAGTGGTGCCACGGCGCGGCTCCGGGGCGGCACGTGCCTCACGCCCGCTTCCCGCCCCCGGGGCTGCGGCTCCCGTTCTCCCAGCCCAGGCAGCGGGGCTCTGAAGGGTTGGAGCCCCGCGCTCCCGCGGCTCCCGGGCAGGCGGGGGGAGCCTTCCGCAGGGAGCGGCTCCCCACACACCGGTGTCACCCGCCAGCCGGGTCTCTGGCCTGGGAGTACCGCACAAACCGCTGGGCCCAGCCGGTGCCCTCATAGCGCCCGTAAACCCTGCGAAAGCCTTGAAAACACACGGGGACGGATAAATCGCTGCCGGTGTCGCTGTTTTGTGCAAACACGTTCTGTCTCAGTTTCCCGTCCTCTGAAGTGACTGTTTTACAGGTATTAAATATGGAGCTCTTGATCTAGATCAAAATAGTTAATCAACTGCATTAAAAGTACAATTGGAATAAAGATTTCTTCTCCCTTAAGCGGGATAAAAAATGCCCAGCTGTACAGTATGGGGTTTGCTCATACGCCTGACTCCACAGAAATAGCTGGCAGTGCTATTTCTTTATGTAGGTTCTTGTTAGATGTATAGTTGGTACTTTTCCAGTACACACTTTTTCTGAGGGGAAAAAGTTACTTTCATATAAAGGTTAAAATATTGGTATGGCTATTACTTACTTAGACATCCAGAATGCAAAAGTAAAGTGGAGAAAGTAATTCAACTTACGTCTATTTCTGTCGTTCCCTAGACATCATTTTTATTTGTCCACAGTCTCTTACTTTGCAGCGATCCCAGATGTGCATATCTCGAAGTACCGCACACCACCAGTATTCTCATGGGATGTGCTGCTTGATTTTGTGTAATCTTACTGAAGAGAAGTAGAGCCTGTTATTAGCAAGGTGGGTGTGAGCTTGTCTATATTTGGAGGAAGATGTGCCTCATCTGTGAAGAGATTTGCATTTTCTGTGGCAGAGCTTGCTGCAGGCCCAGCTGATTCTCCCAGGGCTGCGCGAGCTTTGTGCACGGCTGCCGTGTAATGGCATGTAGACTGTAATTATGGATGCGCAGATTGATGTCACTGAGTCTATAAAGGTTCCTACGGGGAGATTGTCTGCATCAGAAATGTGAGCTGGGAATTCAGATTTAACCCAGTGCTCTAGTTGCAAAAAATTATGTCTGTTTTGCTGTTCATCCGAATTCAGCTTCTAACTGGCTCAGGTCTTTTGTGAGCAGTCTGTGAGAATCCTGTTGGACTCATGTCTAAACTCTCATTGGAAATAGCTGGTGTGCTGTCTGAAAGGAACTAATTCACTGGCTCAGGTGCCTGCTACACCAGCATCCCAAATATTTCCCAACAATCTACAGAAGTTCTCATTATGACATGCTGTTCACCACCTGATAAGCCTCACTGCTCATTGGTTGTCCTTAAAATTACTCTGACATTTCTTCCTCTCAAAAGCTGGCATTATTTAAGAAGGCTTGGGGGTAGCTAGTTAGCAACCTTCCAACACCTAAGTGGAAGTTACCGAGAAAAGAGAGACAAAGCTCTTCACGGAAGAGTGTGACAGAAAAATTAGACTCATAATTTGAAATGGGCTTCCGACAGGGCAAAACCCAGAATAGTCTGACCCAAGTTCAGCGTTAAACTTGCTTTGTGGAAGAGGCTGGACTCAAAGTCAAGACCTCCAAAGTCCTTTTAAACTGTAATGATTCTGTCATTCTGAAATATTTTCTTCTTTTTAACAATAACCAACCACACAGAAAGCTCTTCCTCCCTGCCAGAGTACTCAGTTGTGAACAAACACTTGTTCAGTATAACCAATTCTGACTGCAAAAAGGGTGGCTTTGGTGAGATAACAGTAACTTCAACCATGTGACTCATCAGACTTAAAAATATTACTAAATATAGAGGAGCTGGCTTGATAACTTCTAGGTTCTTTTCCTTCTGAATTCAGGTTAAAAAGAAGGCTACTAAAAGAGTCCTTCTGTGCAAAATACCAGAAGACAAAGGAAGTTTTTTTTTACTAATTGTTGTCATAGCATCTGAGCATTCAACACTGTCTAACGTTTCAGGAGACAAATATCAATTAGACTTGGATCCACAACAGTTTTTTACAGCATTTTTTTCACATGTATCTACTGCATATCTCAGGAGCAGACAGTAGCAGAGCACAGAAGCCTATTTTGACAACAGATGAATGTATGAAAATGTGCTACTGGAAAAAATATAAACACCTTAGAGAAATGTAGTGATATTTGAGTTCAGAAAAGGAAAAAGTGAAAGATTTGTTCTGTTTGATTTTATGGAGGGCAAGATACTATCTCAGAGGAACAAAATTAGGAAATAAAAAAGGAAGTATGACATCAGAAGAAAAAGAAGCCGGAAAATGGCTAAACTCTGTAACTCTGCCACTTCCAGTACCAGGGGGAAATACAGATGTTTTTCTCTCATGTAAGCTATGTATGTTTGAAAATACAGAAAATTCTCAAATACACACAGAGCTTTACTCTGATTTACCAGCTCATTGCAGAAGATGTCCTACACAGACAGAGAGGAATCAAGCCCTGTGCAATGGACATGGAGCTGGGAGACCAGCAGGCTCCAGAAGGGCAGTGCCAAGGTACAGCATCTGGCAGCACCTGAGCAGCTTTCCTGGCATGTGGACACACAAGCTGAGCAGCCAAGAGTCTCTCCCACCTGGATAGAAAGTGTTGAGCTGGAAAAAAAGAGACACATTTAAGGAAATTTGGATTGCAATAGTCTTAGCTCGTAACAGTATTGCAGCATTCGTAGATTTGATTCCCCCACTTGTTATGAGGGAAGAAAATACTATAATTAATTTTTCTAAAAGGCCTCTGTTGATGTTATAAAAATTTAGGTGCTAATTCTACAACCTCGTACATGTTGTAGAATTCCTGTTTTATCAGGTCTGTTTATCAGGGCTGGAGGGAGTTTCTGTCAGACCTGATACAACACTAAAATCTGGGTTTGTTGTTCTGCTGCAGTTACACCTCTGCTCCAGACTCATTTGTTCTCTTCCTCCACAGCTCCCAGCTGAGCACGTGCATGTTTATAAGTTGCACTGAGATGTGCTTTTTAAGCCTTTTTAGCCTGGCTGGTTATACAGCTGATACTACTCTGGGAAGATGTGTTCAGCAGGTCCCTTCTGGGTGTGTCAGATGCAGAGCACCTCTGCCGACCTGAGGGGCTGGAGCTCTACCTGAAACAGTCTGAGCACGAGTCATTGAAGCCATTTCAGTGCAAACTGCTCTGCCTCTGAATGCTACATCTGTTCTGGTGATGGAAACCAGGCCTCACCAGCCCACGTCTGTTTCGTTTCTGCTTTTAATCAGCAAAAATTAGGACTGTCTAAACTTCTGCACTAGCCACTCAGCCACATAATATAAAGTACAAAACAGAATCTAATTAATCGTTTATGCATGTTTCAGCTTCAGTCTGAAATGAATACAAAACTGTTTGTAGGAAAAAGGTGCAAAATACATTGGCTTATTAATTGATCCATGAAAGAACATAAGTTTTTATCTGTAGCCCATTGCATTCATTTTCTTCCATATGATACAAGTCTGAGAATGATCATGCCTTTGTCTAATCACATTGCAAATCACTGGCTGATGAAACATATTTTTCTAAGCTTTGCAAGACAAGTTATTAGTGAACTGATCAAAAAATATCTCCGATGTACAAAGGCCTCTCTAGTGTCATATCCATACTGGAACAAAATTTTGAAAGTTCAAAGAAAGCTCTTAGTTATGAAACCTAGTGAGACTAATTGATTTTTTTTGAGTGCACATTTATTTTTTTAGCTTACATCTAAAACATGTATATGCTCAAGTATCTCAGAAAAAAGCAGCTTCCATGCACTGAGATAATCTTGCCAACAACATGACTTATAGAGTTAAACCCTACAATTTTCCAATAGTTTTAAACTAGAAAATTTCATATCCAATATATAAAAATTAATTAGCATCTAAAGAATTAAAATACAAAGATGATATTGATTATCTAGGAACTTCTTTAATTATTGTATTTACAACAATATATACACCAAAGAACAAAAGTTTTGACAAGAAATCCAATGTATGTGTGTGTGCATATATGCATAAAAACCTCATCTGATCTCCAAGTCACCAAGATAGATACAACCTCTATGATAAGTAAAAGGGAACTTTCAGTTTGGCTTGTTAACTGCAATATAATACATTTTAGAAAGGGACAAATATGTATTTAAGTAACCTTTGTAGGCTTTTCTACAAAATGGACTTCTGCCTACTCAGAGGTGGTCGCCTGTGGAGCAATGAATAGTGAAATGGGGACACTCTGTGGGGAAAGGAAAGAAATGCAATTTCTTGCTGTTTCTGGATCATCATCTTGAATCCTTTCCATTTTCCTGTTTCTCGTGGTCAGATGAAAAGAGAGGCAAGCATTTAAGTCCTGCACTATATTATTTACAAAATGCAAAATGAAAAAAAATCACAAATGTTAGCAAATGCAGCAAAAAAACACCACTATGAAATCTCTTGTGCCATGCTTGGAGAGGAGATAAAAAATCCAACTTCATTCTCTCTTTTGTTTATTGTGCCACTGAAGTAGGGAAGAACACAAGAACAGATAACTAAATATGCCTAAGTATACCATGACCTAGTTACATAGATGCTGCACTCACCCATTACATCTGAGAGGAGCCTTCCTAA
Organism: Eopsaltria australis; assembly: GCA_034509425.1. Classification (NCBI taxonomy): domain Eukaryota; kingdom Metazoa; phylum Chordata; class Aves; order Passeriformes; family Petroicidae; genus Eopsaltria; species Eopsaltria australis. The sequence goes on from JAVTVJ010000121.1 coordinate 634,197, forward strand.
TCCCCAGGCTAAAATTCACATGAAATCCAGGATTTCAAAATAATGTAGAATTATTTAAGATATATGCACTATCTGCCTGCAAACACCAAACTGGGTTAAATTACTTGGCATGTATTATGTTTAGTGGAGACAATTCCAAATCTGAAATTCAGAGGCAGAGGTTTCAGGATGCTGTACAGCTGTTCCTCTGGGGATCCTGTCATTTATCTGCAACTGCAGGGCTGGGCTCTAAATTTTGGCCCAGCTAAGCTACAGAAAAGAAACATCATCACAAACTCTTAAAACCTCGCTGAATGCTAACCCAAGTTGCAGAGTCTCCTATTAAAAGGCTGTTTCCAGTCATCTTAGCTATAAATGGCAACCTCCTCCCCTGGGCTGAGACCTCTGAACCCCAGGCTGTGGCAGCAGCCAGCACTGCTGGGTGCCAGGGTTCCATCCCAGCCCAGCATGGAGGTGACCTCTGAGCCTTCCCCAGCACAGGTGAGCTCCTGGGGACTGACCAGGATTGTCAGCTGTGCTACAATGGCTTCTAACATGCTGACCTTCTTCACTGATTTAATCCTACCCTGGCTACATCACAAAGGTGGAGAGGCAGCTAATAAAAAATGAGAGTGCTTTCCTCCCTAATAGAGGCATTTTTTCTGTAAAGTGTTTTAAAAGCCAGAATTCTTTGTATTATGAACTAGAGGTTGTCTTGCTTTTGATTTAGCAGAAGAATTTTAATTGAAATACTTAGAAACTCAAGCCTGGGGTTTACTTATCCTTTGAAGCTGGAAATCTTGATCTCAAGGGATTCATTCTGCCTTGACTGTGGGTTTTGTGTAAAGCAAAGCCAGATTGTTTTATTTGGTAGAGACTGAGCAAGCTGTTACTGACTTTTAAATATTCAAGAGCTATTCCAAAGCAGGATGGTTGCTAACATGAATAATTTTAATGGAATTTTTTTTATTACTATTTTACAGTCTGTGCTGTAAACTATCTTACTTCCAACTTCAGTTGCATAACCTATCATAAGGAAGACTAGAAGCAAGTAGTTCAGTGGGATTGTTTTATGCTACCATGTCTGTAAACTGCAAAAAGTGAGGAGGCAGCATAGATTGAGCTCTGTCACTCATCCCCTGGCAACAGCTTTCAGCAAACCAGAGAGGTTCATCTCCTGGACCAGCACACCGAACTGCAAATTGTGAAAAGGCTGTAGTGAGCTGCAGTGTATCCAACACTTTCCTGCTTTCATGTGGCGCAATCACCTGGCAGCCGAGCCAGAAATTTGCTGCTTTATTCATGAAAATCTTTTTTTCCTGGTGTATTGCTATGCAGATAAAAGGAAATTCAAAACCATTCTATTAACAGGAGCTCAGGGGAGTCCCCATTTTATTTCCAGCTAAAGTAGAATCCAGTGTTTTAGGCAGTGATTTAAAATGTCCCATGGAGGAGTATAATAGGAAACATTGTCTTCCACTGCCCACAGAAATTCACTTTCACCATTCCAGACTGTGGATGATTGCAGTATCCTGCACCCCCTGGACCCACCTGGAATTTTGGTCAACTTCCATTGTCACTTGAGCCGTCTCTCCAGAGAAACCCTGGGGAACTTGGGCCACTTGGCAGCACTGCCAGAAAAGCATCTCAGCTGTTTCTTGCAGGCCAAAAGGGGACTCACACCCAACAGGATGGGCTGGAATCTCTGACAGGTCAGAGCCCAGGCCTCTACTGCCAGCCAAGGGCAATCCTATGGACCAGGGATATCCATGCACAGCATCTCTGTCACTGAGCACAGCTAGATCCTGAATTATTTAAATTTTCTTTATCTTAATGGTGCATTCCTGTGTAAATAGGATTTAAATTACGGGATTTAAATAAAACTTAAGACTCCTCTTTCAGGTAGAAACTATTTGATCTCTCTTTGTCAAATCTGAATGTGTTCACCTGGGGCTCCAACATGCAAGTATGTGAAGAGAGAGTGGTTCAAATCCCATCTTCTTTGCTGTATGGGGAGGAAAAGTGAAGCAAAGTCTGAATACATGAGTTACAGAAATTGTAGGACCCTCCAACATGGACAGCAGCATCATTAGCACCTACAACTTCTCTCTTACTGACAGAGGATGTGCTTTACTGTCCAGCGACCAATGCTGAGCCATGACTGCAGATGAAGGAAGAAGGGAAAAGAGGCTGGGCTGCACAGTGCCAACATGTATCAGAAATAAGATATGGCATAGTTTAATCCTACTGGTAACAAATGTTTATGCATCCCCAAACAGAAAACCCAACTGGATTTACTTGTAAATATTCAGAGAAGTAACCTAAAGAATAAATGAAAGGAAAGCAGAGGTCTTTTTTCATATATAACAAGATGCAAAGTCTGGCTTTAGGTGCAAAGGAGATTCTTAGCCCAGCTGGCCTTCATATTCCAAGGTATTGATCCTTTTATCCAAAAAACAGAGAAACAAAGGCTGTAGATTATTGTCAGTGATAAACTAAACAAAGAAATAGCAATGCTGACATCTCAATGAATGTGGCCATTCAGTGGAAGGGGCCCACAGCACTCACCTGTCTGTAGCTCAGATACTCAGGTTGGTGGCAGACTGCAGGCAGGTAGCACAGCATCAGATCCCAAACCTGGGCTGCTTCTAAGCTTTCCTTTGCAAGAGTAACTCCTTGGAAGATGGAGCTTTACTGTTTAGTTATTGCTGCTGAGAACAAGGATTCTGGACTGTAAAATGAACCTGTACTAACCAGCAGTAACATAACTGGGAATTGCACTTGGTTCCTGTTCTCACCCAGAGAAAGAGCAGCATCTCTGGTGGATTGCACTGGTAGAGCTTTTGTATCACTGCACAGTCCAAGACTGACTGTTCCCTAGGTATTTGAAATTGTTATCTTTTAAAATGTAATTTATTTACTCTATTTAGGATTTATTGATTTTTTAAAATACTCTCTTAAAATACTTGATCATATTTTCAGCATTGGTCTAATTTTTCTCAATTATTTCTCAATAACTATATTTCAGTGTTCCTATATTTGAACATAAGAAATAAAGAATTTCAGATTAGAGTTGGTTTTATAAATAATCTCCACAGCTGGTGCTCTAAAACTCCCTGGGATAAATGTCATATAAGCCAGGAGGAAGTGGTCTATAAGCAGACTCTGCAGGTAGGAACAGCTGTGATTCATAAAGAAGCATGATGAGGCTTTTGGGATTTCCTTTGTCTTCTGAGAATTCAAAAGGAAAGAGAATTCAGGCATCCCAAGTGATAGCAGGAGATGCTGACAAAGCAGACAAGTTCTGACTGCCAGGGGTGTTCACAGTGTGCCCTCTCTTAGGGGCACCCCTAAGTGACAGGGCCCATGGCTCTTCCAGATGGCCAAAAGAAGTAAATGTATTCAGAAACAGTCATTTCCTGGACATGGAAAAAAGTTAGTGGGCACTTATTTCAAATCTTCAACTTCCAGTGAACTTTGTTCAAAGCTTTGAAATACCTGTGAATATCTTTCCTTCTCCATTAGTTATATCCAGTGCCAGTAAAGAATTCAAAACTTTTAAGGAACAATATAGACAAAAACTGAAGTCAAACCTACCAAGTATTGCAAGACTGCACTTCCACTGATGTTTTGATTTTAGTCTCCCTAGAGACCCTGTAAATGACAGCAGTCATTTCTGTGGTTTCATTTCCAGTAGTTTGCATGGGCACCATTACTCTAAATCCAGCTCTGAACCTAACTCTCTGAACTGCCCAGCCAAGTTTTCATTGCTCTCAGGTGGCAATCAGTGATCAACCTGCTAGAACAGAAACCATTCAATCCCTCCAGAGCAGAACTTCCTCACTAACTGAACCTGACTGACCTTCATCTAGAATGCAGTAACAGCAGTTTGCCTTCTGACCAACAGCAGCTGCATTTTCAGTCTTGTCATACATTGAATACCAGCTTCAACAGGTGTAAATGTGCTGGGGAAACTCAGCAGGGCAGCTTTGGCAGCAGCTTTCCAGGCTTTGGAGAGCCACTGCACTGAGAACCACGTGTTTCACACCCCATGAAAATAAAGCACAAGAGAGATCTTGCGTGGGTGTTCAGCAGTGGGACACAGAGTTTTTAGGTGGGAAATAATTCCAGGTACATAACTGATAAATGAACACATGGTTGGGAAAGTTCTGTGAAAGTCAATGACAGGTTCAGCTTATTGTCTACCTCTCCCTATCTGCTCAGCCTGAAATAAGGTGCTGCAGTTTTTATCTTCCTTGTTTTGAGCCACTCCTCAGAGACACTGAAAATAAAGTATCAAGTAGCACTTTTACTAAGGAAAACTTTTATTTCAACTGTGCAATCAATCAGTATTTAGACAGCAGTTTCATAAACATTTGGCATTTAAACTTCTATTACTTTTTGGCATGACCTTGGGGTAGTATATAAACAACCCTGGAGGGGAAAAATGAACCAACATACTAGGTAACATTTACTAGAATGCTAGAAAAAGAAAAACAAATCCACATTATTAAACAAAATAGTTTTTAAAAGACATTAAAAAGTTACATTCAAATCAGGGCAAACATTAGCTTCCCTCATGCAATGGAATTCATGGAGCTGATCCCCTGAGACAAATATAAAATTAATACAATTCAGCTCCATCCTCCATTAGCCAGTCAGCCATTGCTGCCCTTAGGAGAAAATGGCACAGGGAGTGAAAGGATCCAGAACACCACAATGTCAGATACACACCTGGCTCCCACACTGGCAAGTTATTCACAACTTAAAAAAAAAAAAAAAAAAAAAAAAGAAAGCCAAACAATCAAAAAGCAACATTTGTATAAATCAGTTTTTCATATACAGTCAGTCTTCACTGAAAGCACACCAGGCAGATACAATGTGAGTATATGCAACCATGAAAAGCTGAAAACTTCTTTTGTTTGAAGGAGCCCTATGGAAACAGAGGGCCCAACACAGCAAAGCCTTAAGCATGTTTTTACATCCCTTTTGAGTCAGGCAGGAGCGGGCTCAGCATAAATCTAGGGGAATTCCAAAGAAATAAACTTACTCACATTTGAGCCAAACTGAATTTGTGTTCTTTTCTCTGTTAAGAGAAAGGGTTTGGACTTGTATTTAAGAACAGTTCCAAAATGCTATGTGGTGTTATTATAGAAAGGTGCTCAGCATTTCCTGCAGACAGGAATCCCTCTGCTTTAGAGCTTGCCTGCCATTAGCAGAGCTGCAGCTGCAGCAACTGCTAAGTGTGTAACAATTGGTCAAGCTAAGAACTACCACTTCAGCAATTGCTAAGTGTAATTCTGCTTTCAATTTTATGAGAATAATGTCAGTAAATTGATTTCTGTGAAATACCACCAGCATTACACCAGTGCAGCTCTCTCTGGTTGCCATGAATGGGATTTTGGCATGAATGGAGTGCCCTGCAAAACCCACAATGTTCCCCATGTTAGGAGATGGACTTTTCCCTGCCAGAACTTCATTAAATGAACAAAAATTCATAAAATGAACAAAAGCTCAGAGTAATATTTTACTGAGAGCCAGCAGTAACTATACTTGTGTACATCCAGGCTGCAGCAAATGAGAAGTCAAGTTGACTTGATTTGCAATGAAAAAGAGGTAAAGTGACTTCAAATACTCAGTGTTTACTACAGGCTAATACTGGATTCATGGAGGGTTACAGACGACCTCTGATGTGTGGTGACTTACCTCAGAAAAATCTATTTGCCAATGGGAGTTTTAACCATCTGAGACGTCTGTCCTTTTAAAATAATAGTACTGTGAAGATTTTAAAAACAAACAAAAGCTTATTTTGTTTGTCCAGACTATGCAAACTGAAATACAAATTAATTCTCCCATTGGCTTAAAAAGAAACAGGGTGAGTACCCTGATTTGAATAAGGCAAACAAGATGAAGCTCGTATCTAAAGCATGGGATTAAACCCAGAGAGGGAATGGACTATAAGAATAATTAAAAGCAGGCAAAGCAATCTCTTTATACTATTTTCTGTTAAATATACCCTCAGTTATACAAAAAACAGAGAGCTAATGTAGGAAATGACTGAATGTGATGTGTAGATTTCTCAGGTTTCTCTTACAATAGCAGAGCTATTAAAAAGCAAGCAGGTGATGTGTCTGTTCTGCACAGCACACACACTCCCAGTCCTGGATAACTCCTGAAGGATGTCAGTGCTTGGTACTTGTTAAACATGAAGAAAGTACCCAAGGGTAGATGTGGGCAGATTGAGCATTTAGTTTTGGCTCCTGGCCTTGCAGTGGCAGCTGAAGGGCAGATCTTTTCTTACAAACACCATCACCATCGTAAATCAGTCCTGAGGTTTCCTCTGTAAGTTTTGATGCTTTTCAAGTCACATCAATGGTAGTATTTTTGTTTTTTTTTAAATACCAAGGTTGCACATACACTCATTATACCAGCCGTGGCTCCTTAGTTCTTACTACACTTAAACAAAATCAATTCACATAGTGTAACACTAAATTCCACATTTATGTTCATCTTCCAGAACATATTTAGTAAAATTCATAATTAAGAAATTATATTTTTTTCTCCAGGACCCAGTTTCTACAGACATTACCTAGAAGAAAAAAACCTGGAAAACCTGAAACCAGTCTGGCTGCTGTGTTCTGCCAGCTCTTTCTAGGCAAATGGAATGAATAAAGTGAAAAACTCATTCCCTTAGACAGCCACAGGTATAAACTTTGAAAAAAATTATCATCTGTAATATCATATTTATAATTACATGCATTGGCTTCAAGGCTGTGAAGCCTTTAAGCTTTTAAATTTTGCACTTATAATCACGAAGGATTGATTCTGCTATTAAGTTCAATAGAGACATTATCAATTTCTACAATTTTTCTGGATATTCCTTTGCATACCTTGTTGGATTTTTCAATCATAAGACAAATTTTCTTTCACAAAATCTTGTGATCTATTAGAACTAGGCCATGAATTTTGAGGAGAGGATTTGTGTTCCTTAGAAATCGTGACTGTGCCAAAGGGAAGCACATGAATGTAGACTGGGCTCTGGAGAAGGGTTTTATATTTGGTTAACATAAAAATAAAGAAAAAGACAGAATAATTAATGCCTAACTAAGCTTGGCTATATGCTGAGGTAACCTTAAATATCTTTGGTTTTCTTTATTTGCTGATAAGAAGTACCTTGATAAAACTTTAAGTGATGAATCCAGTTCTGGATGTGCTGCCCTCTAATACACTGAGTATTTTCAACTCTTTGGCTATTAAGCTTAAAGCATCTATATATGATTGGCAGATTTTATAAGAAGTCTGTTTCTCTCAGATTATCCATAGGTTAAAGTACAGAATGGGTCTTTGGGAGGAAGGGTTTAGGATTTATAGTATTTACCTGTAACGAGGATCATAAAATTATATCCCATTGCCAGTACTTACAGCAAACAAATCTTTGGAGAAGCAGTTACCATCTGCATATCAGCTCTTTCTGAATGCAACTAACACAGGAGGCTACTCTGAAAGATGAAGTGTGAAACTTCATGCTACAGTTACACATTCTTACTCTAGTTTTGATTAATTCACACTTTACCTAACTAAAAACAGTACTCTGCTGTACACTACACGTTCTGCCTGACCAGACCAAAAATAAATCTTTGGTGAAAAGGTTTTCTTTTTCTTCAGCAAGTAGATAAAAAACTGTTAAAAAATATTTTTCTTAATACTGTACTGTTCATCAGCTACATGCTGGAGAAAAAAATTACACTTGGAATTCTTTGGAGATATCTGCTGGCATTATAACTTTCTTTAAAGGCTCTTGTAACAACAAGGTAGTTAAAATTGTTGAAGCACACAACTCACCTATGCAACTGGCTACTCCAATCAAGAAGCCCTATTGGTTTTTGTTAGTAACTACTTATACAATAAAATGTATTCAGCTCTTCAAACCTATAGCTTTTTAACTAGTTCAATTCCTTTTGGGCAATATGTGGCTTCCTTCTCTTCTACAGGAAAGTCTTTGGTACAAGATCATTCTTCAAGCATTTGAATCAGCACTGCTAGGGTGAGGTGAATGTGTACTGCGTGCTTCAGGACTGGCAACAGTTCCAAGGAAAGAACTCCAGGAACCAGAGCCCGATTCCTCAGCACAGTCCAACACAAGGGTAAGGCTTACCCACAACTTCTGACCACCTACTGATGCTGAGGAACAACACAGGAGTCAGCCTGGCACACCTGGAGGTGACATCTCAGCCCCAGTAAAGTCAGTGGGAGTTCTGACAGACTTAAATAGAGCCAGGAGTTCCTATGGTTGTTTTCTCACAACATTATATTTTAAACATTTTTTTTCAGTAAAAACATATGCCTATTTTTTTTTCCTTTTCTTTCTTTCTTTCTTTCTTTCTTTTTATTTAAGTAGAACAGGGAAAGAGGAGGAGTGAGAAGAGGACTGGCTATAGATACAGGCAAGTTTACAACATTGGATGATTCCAGCCTCCTCCCCGTCTCTCGCTCTCTCCTATTAAAACACAAAATGATACCCTGTCAGTTTGCTCCACGTTTCTGTGAGGCAGCTTAAAAGTAATAAACTGTTCCCTGAGTACAGGAAAAAACAACAACAACAAAATTCAAAAAAACACTAGAATAATTTTTAAAGGAGGTAGTATAAAACAGGAATTGCATGGATTTGAGGCAGTAGCAGTACTCACCTCTTTTAACAGACTCTTCAACTAAAGCTCTGGCTTTTTTATTTCTCATGGTAGCCCAATCAGAGTTTTAGATTGGCATATAGGTAAAGTCACTCCCTGAGCTAAAATTCATGGCTAATAGCACACTAGGTGAAGGCAAGGAGCAGGTTTGCATCCTAACAACAGTTCTGAGACACACTACAACGCTAGCACTGCTTATCAGCACTCAAAGATGGGTAAAAATAAACTATAAACTCATGTTATAGTTTACTTAAAACATCTAAGAAGCATTTAAGGCATCTTTCTGTACTCCAAAGGAACTTTATGAATACTAAAAAGGAATAAGGCAAATCAGTAATTTCATAATATATAATGCAAGGCACCACTGCTAAGAAGTACTGTGATACTGGAATACTCAGCATTGTTATCTATTCCATAACTCTCAGGCAAAGCCAAGCTGTTTGAAAATGCTGAGTACTTCTTATTTTGCTATAATTTTTAGCCTTAACTGTGAATACAGGGGCAATAGTTGTCACACTGTGGGGAATCCAGCATGTCCCAGAGCCCCAGGGATATAGCATACAGGCTGCCAGTAGCTGCTGGCAAAGCTTTCTGAGGAAAGGCACTGTCCTAGGCTTACTGAGGGTCTAAGAAATCAAGAGGTACAAAAGATTTCATGTAGCTGTATATGTGGAAGTTCCAGTTCTCCCAGTTTTTAACATACTCCGTGTCAACCACATGAAATCATAACATTTTGTACTCTGAGGTTTCCTTCTTTTTAAAGACAGAGCTTCAGCTAAACAATCTTGTCCACCACCCTATACAACTCCCTGATCACATACACATGCACACACACACTCTCTCTCTCTCTCCACACAGCTGGGGGGAGGGGGGAATTAAAACAAAAAGACCCAAAATAAAACAACACTACTAGGAAGTATCATCAGTTCCATAGCTGAGACCAACTAGAACACAAATGAGGTAAAGCATTCATCATTCAGAGTTCACCTCTTGGCAAACTGAGGTAGATAGTCAGCAAAAGGGCCAACAGCCTTCCCTTTGCTCCAGCGACACATTTTTAACTTTAGTCAGAAATCTTCACTCCTTTCACATTTTTTGACCACTATTCAAGATGAGTGAGCTTTAAAAAACCAAACCAAAATATAGGAAAAAAAACCCCAACATTCAACAAAACTATGGATCACCTGCTAGGTTAGTCAGGCTCTCCACAATGAAACTTTGGCTCCCTGTTCATTGTCCTTCGAACAGACACTGAGAAGGTCCGGCGTGGCCCGGGGTCACTTGGGCACCGCGGGGTGGCTCTGCAGAGGGGGGATGGCAGCGTGGGCAGCAGCGAGCAGCAGCGGAGCCTCCGCACAGTGACCGCTCGTGGCCGGGCTCCCCCTGTCCGAGTCACTGCTGCCCAGGGGGCTGCTGCCCGGGGGGGTGGCACCCTCCACGGGGGACAGGTGGATCTCCTCGTTGGACTCGTGGGAAAACCTCCCGGAGTCGCCAGTCTCGTGGCTGCCTTCGCTGTTGGCCGAGTGCTCCGTGTCAGCCGCCGCTCCGAAGGGCCCCTGGAAGCCGGGCTGGCCGGGGGAGCCGGGGGAGCCGTCCTGGCTGAGCAGCACCGCGGGGCCGGGCTGGTACAGACACACCGCCCGCACGAACCGGCGCTGCGGCTGCGGGAAACACAGGGAAAAAAACTCTGAAAAGCTGAGCCATAATCTGAATTTTTACTGCATTTCCTGCCTCCTATTCCACCAGAATGCTTCTTTCAGGGTTTTCCTACAGTTTAAAAATCATCAATCTCAAGTCTTGCTCATACTTTTCCACAGTAGATGAAATAATCCTTCTAGATAAGCATGGTTAATCAAAAATTATTTCACTGGAGAGACCTGAAGAGCATTTTAAAAACACACTTGGTAGACCTCCCTCCCATCCCCTCATGCATATTCTTTAAGCGTTACTCCTTGGGTGATAGCAAATATTTTTCATATGGAGGCATGAGAAATACACAGCTGCTCCTGAAAATATTTTTCAATACAAATTTACAACACAGATATCAAGGCTTTCTAATTGTTAAACACACAAGAGCACAATACAAGTTAAAATGCAATAAAGAACAGCTATATGCTCCATAGGTGTGAATTTGCATAATCTTCCAGATTTGCTTTAACACTTGAGTTTTAAATTGTTCTTTTTCTCAGCCAAATAGCAAATGTGTCCAGACCAACAATTTCAGAAGCCAGACATTTCTATTCAGGTTCTCAATTTTCTCAGAACTTTGGGTATATCATCTAGTTTCCCTCTTTTGTTTCTCTTCAGGCAACAAAAATTTTAGCTGCCAGGGTAGGAAAGGATTCTTTCTATATTAATATTATTTTTATTTATAAATACATATTTAATTTGTATTTATATTTATACAGAGTCTCTTCAGAAGTGGTTCATGTAATGCAAAGTACACCAAAATCCTTCTGCTCACAGATACAAAGGCAAAGGCAAGTAAGTAATTATTGAACTGTAGGGTTACAGTGTCTGCCAACTGTAAAGAGTCACAATGTCCTGACAACAATATCTGTCAGAAAATGGAATTTCTGTAAGACTTTACTATTGTGAGACAGAACACCATCAACCTTACACCACTGAAACCATCCAGTTAATACTAAGACCACTAAATATGTTTTCTCCAGAAACAGAAAACCAAGTATCTTCCTTTGCAAAGAGGGTATTACAGTAAAGATTGTGCACCTCTGCCCATTAGAGCAATTACCTCCTCAGTCTTCACCTTCTTAGCATCTTGGAAGAACAGCCACCTTTTCTTGCCATTAGTCTTTGTTACAGGCCCATAGCTGTTAATAATCAGATCAGATCCTCCCTACAACAGAGGAAGACGCAGACATTTATTTTTAAAAATTAAATTTCTAAGATACTTGAAAATATTTTTCTATTCCTACCTATTGGTTCTATACTGAAAATTAAAACAAAAGAAGCCTCAGTAGTGAGCCACAGTTTTGTGGTCTGGTACCCATCTGCTCAAAACAAGTCAAGAACAGACCCACTAAATCTGGCAAGCTTTCTGTCCAGACCCAAAGCTGCAATACTGCAGGCACACAGCAAAATATTCCAGCTACTGCTCTTGCTCTAGTACTTTGAATGTGGCCATCCACAGGCAGTGTCTGTGCCTCTGCTGGGTCCATTTCCATTTCCCAGCTCTCACACACATCCTCAGGGAGCTGCTGCACTCAGGTTTGCAGTGTGAACAGAACAAGCCTGAACTCACATGAATGTCTGCATGTGAAAGGAAGGCCACTGTGGTGCAGTCACACTAGACTCCTGGACTGAAGGTTCTACACACCCACTGATACATCCTGCCATCGAGGCTGATTTATAATTTGACCAGGTATGAGTTTATAAACTACAACACTGGACTCCTGGACTGAAGGTTCTACACACCCACTGATACATCCTGCCATCGAAGCTGATTTATAATTTGACCAGGTATGAGTTTATAAACTACAACATTGTCTTACCAGTAAATATACGGAAAAATAATACTTTATTTAACACCTGCTTAGTGCCACCGTTGACTGGACTGTGCACAGGCACTGACTGAGCTGGGTGCTGACAAGGACTCTCACTTATCTCCTGGGACCAGCAGAGGCCACCGAGCAGCCCCAGATCTACAGAGCCTTTATCTTTTGATGCTGTGCCAGAGCCAAACTCTGCAGCCTGCAGAATACAGTCAAAGACAAGTGTACTCAATCAGATCTCCAGCTGAACTTTCAGATAAATCTTGAAAGTTTGAGCCTAGATTCTTTGTGCTTGTCCCATTAAAAACAACCTCCTGGAGGTTTGTAGTATATATATTTTACTTTTGATAAGGACTCTGTTGTTATAGCAATGAAATCTAAAGAAAGATGTCTTATCTGGGAGTTCGTAAAGCTCACAGTACCTTAGCATCAATGAAGTTGTTTCCCACTATCATTGGCAATAAGGATTCTTCATTCTCTGCAATTCCTTCAATATTCTTCTCCACCTCATTAGGACTGGCTAATGAGATGCTGGTATGTGACAGCTGGTCAGTGCTTTGCTGCACAGGCTTAGGAGCAGATGCTTTCCTACACAATGTTAAGTAAGAATGAAATTGACCCACAGGAATACAATACAAAAAAAATCAAGGATAAACTTCAAAGCTATTATTAATCAAGTAATCCTGGTATATTCTTGGCATTTACATTTTGTTATATGATACTCTTAACTCAGATGGAATTTAAATGTTATTGCTTGTGATAAAAATAACATCTGCTTCCAGTTAATCATACACAGTAGGCTACAAGCTTATGTGCAGACAGGAATTGTCATGATTAGTAATATTACTTGGAGGAAGTAACCACTAATGACATTAAAGCCTTTCTGCCATGCTACACAGGGACTGTCTCCTAATCCATATTTTTTCCTGCATGAAAGCTAAAAAGCCCTTGTTACTGAAAAACACTTTCAGAGAGTTTTTAATTTATTATTCCAAGTGACTTATATTTGTTCTGATTCCAAAGCTTTGGGGAGAGTCACTGGGCCAGTTTATACCCTCCAGCAGCTGATGACAGACAGACAGTGGCTTGCCCCACGGCAAAGAAGCTGCATCATGGATCTTCTTTATAATCTGCATCATAGAATTCCTTTATGTCAGAGTTCCTCTCGTCCAGCAACACCTGGGGGATTAAAGCCTTGCAAGCCAGGTGTGGGCAGGCTGAAGGGTTAAGCAGGAGGAGCAGATGATGTACAGCAGTGTGCTTATCCGACCCAAAATGGGTTCAGGTGGAAACATGCCTCATACTTGGCTGTCAAAGCACCACCACTGACTCACTCTGTGGGTTCTTCCTCCTTTTCATTGGAGAAGGGACCCAGGTAGAGTAGGAAGAGCCAACAAAGTGCTTTGTTGCCAGTGCTTGTAGAAACAGGTGAAGAGACAGGGTACTTCAGAGAACTTGGTGCTCTTGGAGAGAGGGCACATCCCAAGAGTGAGTGCACTGACAAAGAGTTCAATCTTTGAGAACAAAAACATACCTGGCTTTACTGCGATAAATTAAGATCAGGATGCAGATAAGGATGCAAGTCAAGGCTATGCAAACCCCAACAACAATGCCAGTCATTGATTTCTGGTCCAGATGGTAATAGTCAGAATAAGCTGTATCAAAAAGAAACATAGAAAGGCTCAGTAAATAAGAAGAGTTAACCCCTGCTCCCTGTCAGGAAATTAACAGGGTTACAGTTACAACCACAGAGGCAAATGCTTTCTTCTAATGAGATTTCCAGGCATTCTCTGTCCTACATTTTTATACTTTTGAAAATAAAAGTTGTAGACCAGAGGAGTGTCTGGTCAGTGCAGTCCTGGGAGGGGAGGAAGAGACTGCCTCCTGGGACAGACCCAGTGCTACTGGTATCTCAAGCCAGATAAAGGACTTAAAGGAAATGCCTTAGAAGACTGGCTGCAAAGTTACTGATGTAAAATTCAAGCCAGTTATGTATTCTCATTTGAAAGGCAAACTTTCCATTTCTGAGCAAGAGAATTAGACCAGTGCTGAGTTGAACTGAGATAAAAATTCCAAAATTGTTTCATTTACAAGAAGAAAATGCGACACTGTTAGGACTGCCTCACATAAAACAGAATGGTTTACCCAGAAAGTGGTTACAGCTAAAACAAACAGGGATCTTTCCTCCCCAGTACTTGCGACAGAGGAATCAAAACATTGCTACTGACTTGTGGAATCTCCAGAATCCAAGCGTTTGGGTCTCTGGTTAGACTCTGATGTCTCCTTTGGCAGGACAGCAAATTCCACTGCATTTGAGAAGGGTCCTTCTCCCACCTCATTGGAGGCTGCTATTTTAACCAAGTAGATGTTTCCTGCTACAAGGTTTTCCAGCAAAGCCATGGTCATTGCTCCTATGAAAAGATATGATAAACAGTTCCAGTTAGACAAAATTTTGTGAAGAGACTCAGATTTAGACATTGGGACCTACACTTTTTTCCCAATACCACCTCTAAATCTTGCTTGAGGATTGTATCACTTTGATACATTCTTCCCTGCATATACAAGCTACAGAATGAACATTGGGCTTGCCTTCTCATCCCTTGTTTCCTTTCTCTCTGTTCTATTTGAACATAGGACACTGTGAAGTGCCAGAACAGTTCAAAACCAAGATCCAAGTATTGGCTACACACAGCACACCAACCCTAAATCTAGCACAGCTGCATTTCAGTGTGACAGCCTTTCTGTTATGATCACATCTGTGAGGAGAGGCACTCAGTGTTAACCAGACTCTCAGAGAAACCAGAACATTAAGTCTCTCTCATATAGAACATATGTGCCTCTCCTCCACCTACTGTACCATGAACGTGAATGAAAATTGACATAACAAGAGAATCCAGGTTCAATTTATCAAATTTCAGGTCTAGTTGGTTAAATGAACAGGACAGCTTTGCAAGACTACCTTATACCACAATTTTAAAATAAAATTAAACCCTATTTAGACTTGTGTAGGCTTCCTTGATTACTGTGCATCTATCTAAGCTGTGCCACTAAGAATACTACAGAAAATGTCTTTTTTGTATGTTAGGGATTCATTTCCTAAAGTCCCTGAGGGCAGGAAAAAAGATTAAGAACATAAATAGGATTCACTAGCATTGTCCTTAGACGGCAAAACTCCCATCAAAGTCAATGAGAGCTTTGCCTGCCCAGGGACTGCAACTACTGCTTAGAATGCCAATTCTAATGTGATCATTTCTAAAATGCCTGTGTTTCTTGCTACCAAAGAAATATGCTGCTTTTATTTCCCTAACAGTGGCAGTTACAGCACTAAATCTATCTCTTGTTCTCTTTCACATATTCCATTCCCTTTCTCAGATTTAAGTCAAAATCTTAACTTTTTAAATCAGTTTGAGAAGTCAAAATTTATAGTATCATGGGAGCCTATAAAATATACGGTTGTTTTGTTGACAGAAAAGATTATACATTTGGCAAAAAGGAAGCTACTTCAAAAGCTATTTCAGTTCTTCCATAAAAAAACCCATTAGCTGAAAGCATTTGAAGTAAAATGTGAGGTATCTGTAACCAAAGGAGCTGTAATATTTAGCACCAGCAAGGGTGAAAGGTCACATTTCAATATCACAGCTCCTTGCCACCAGCTCCTTTCCAATCTGCTGCATTGCTAAAGCAAGTGAGCACTTGGTCCTGATTTACTGCACACCAAGTGTGCAAGGGCTGTAACTTCTGATCCACTTGAAGGGAACTAGGGAAGAAGGGGGAGGTGGCTGGAAGATAACTCACATCATGAATCAGAACCAAAATGCAGTTGTATTTTCTGGTTTTGCCAGGCCTAACACAAGCTCAGTCAAATTAGGGGGTGGACTGGGAGAAAATTTCTGGTATAAACTAAAGCCCATGCTAGGATTTTATAGATTACAGTTGGTTTGTGGTGAGTCTTTGGTTTGGTTTGGTGGGTTTTTTTAAATTTTTTTTTTTATTTGAGGGGATTTCTCTGGAGGTGTGAGAATGGAATGGAGTCAAGATTTCACAAATCTTCTGCAGAACAAGTTTAGCTTTGAGAGAAAACATAGGGTTAACCGATCTAATCAGAATAAATGCATTAAAAAACCCAAACCCTGCTTCTACCTCAAATTACCTATGAAAGAACTGTCACAGGTCTGATCACGGTATTTGCCCAATTTTATCTCTTCATACTAATTTCCTTTCACAGACTTTTTCATCTGTACTTTAACTAAGAGCATAACAGATTGTCCTAGTGTGTCGAGATGCCTGAATTCCACGCCATGCCTCAAACCCTAATATATCTGCCAAAATGCAAAATTTGTGGCTCTACCATTGATGGGCACAGTAATACACTGAGATTTATAGCTCTCCATTTGCTCATTCCCTCCAACACTTTCAGCATGGGAACACATGAAAATGTTTACTGTTATTGCCATCCCGTCATCCGAAATCTCTGGTGAAATACAATCAGAGATGTTCAGTTTCACAGGCATGACTGAGCTGAAGGATGTATCTGAAAGCAATTCAGCCACTTTGCTGCATGCAGCAAATACAGTGTATCATCACCAGAAGGACAAGATTTAGTCTCCAAATATAAGCTCTCCGTGAATTTAAATCTGCTGGATTTTTTATTGAGTAAAAATTAATAGTAAATTTTTCCTTTAATATGACAACTTTATATCACTGTTTCTTCCAACAATTTAGTTGGACAACCTTATTTAAATTACTGTTTCATTGAATAATTTTAATAGTGAAAACCCATGGGGCTCAATCTTCCCCTGTAGTTAGACGTGATTGATATTTCAGAGACTAGTTATTTTTCATAAATTTAGTTTAATAGTCATTTTCCTGTTACTCTTCACAGCTGCCCATTCTATTTGAGGCCAGCCTGACAAACAGCATTGTGCTGCAGCAGACAAAGTGGCACTGCCACCTTTCAGAAGGGCTGTTGGTCTTTTGTCCTCTCTTCAGGAGCAGCACAAAGGACAACAGCTCTGAACTAGAACAGCTCACTCTCCACGATGCTGAAATGAATTCTCCTCTGTGAGAGCATACTCATTAAGTTTTAGGAATTATCTCCACAGAAAATTTGCAGCCTCTCTCTCTGCTGTCAACTAAGCTTGCAGCCAGGTAACAAAACAGAACAACAGAACAGTAACTCTTCCAGGGCAATCCTCTTAAACAGGCTACTCAAGCACATGACTTTTTAACACTGAGCTTTCCTCTCTGGTTTAAGACATTGCTAAACATGATCTATTCTGAACTGCCTCTGTCTGTTTTGAGTATCAATGCAACAATAAATGTCTTTTTCTTTTTTTCTGGCTACAGTAGAAATCTATTCTTGATTCAGCTCTTCAAATCCTAGTATTATTCAGAAAAGTGCCGACAAAAATTTCTACTATCTTAATCACAGAGATGTGACTGCAGTTCACATCAGCATACCCAAGGTACTGTGAGATTAGCTGGGGCTCAGCAGTAGAATAGAGCCAGAGAGTTAAATTGAATTTGCAGAGTGATTTACTGGGAGTAGGAGAAAGTTCATTAAGCATACTGAGCTAACTGGATTGGCAGTGATCGACAGAAACATATAAATCCACACAGCCACATTTAAACATTTATTTTTGGAGAGCAAGGCATCTCAGAGACTTCAGATTTGAAAGAGTGCATTTACAAAATGAAACCATAACAATCATGGTTACAACGGAACTAAGATGGATGTAATTGGATTTTCAAAACACTTTGGTTTACATGCACACACTGAGCTCCAAAGCAACACAGAGAGCCCCTTCTCCCCTCACCTTCTGAACTTGTTTTTTAATACATCTTCCCATGGCAATAATTCTAAACTAAGTGGAACTTTCATGTGAACATTTATATGAATTTATTTCATAATTCATAGTAGCAGTGTAGTCCAAGGTTGCTGAAAGTAACAAAGCATCTTGTAAGTATCATTGTTTGTCCAGTTCATAGGTTCATGATTTTACTTTACCTTCTCTGTGCAAGACTTGCCATTCCCCAGCAATCCAAGACTTCCTGGATGCATAGAGGATGGTGTACCGTGTAACAACTGTTTCAGGACCATCAGGTGGCTTCCAGGAAACCAAAGCAGTATTATCCTCTATCAAAGTCACCTTCACTCCTACTGGAGGGCCAGATGGTGCTGTGAGAACAGTAACACAATGCTATTAGGCTAACCCAATTTACGTGCAATTAAATTGCTCAGAAAGAAACTGATGTGCAGACCTAATGGCTACTGCTACATCCCAGAAACCACACTGAAACAAACACACACTGCTCCTCAGAGACACTCTCCTGTTAACTCTGAGCTGGTCAATGGCTTGGATTCCATAAAAGCAAGTTTTGTATTCTTCCCTCAACTCCAGAAAGAAACAGCTACTGACAACCCCCCACTTCATTACCCTGTGAACAATTACCTCCCAAACATTGCTTTGGTGAGAGCATGAAACTGCAGGAGTGGATTTTTCCCCTACCAAGCTGACAGTAAATCAAACCAGCAGCTAAGGCAGTAGATGTGTAATACGCTTACAGTTTCCAAAACTTCTGAGGTTTAAAATATGTTTTCATAATGCCTATGAATCAGCCACGCCTCTTCAATACATATTTAAAAGTTTTTATTCACGGTTTTTCTTTTCAGTGGCTGCGAGTAGTGAAAGTATCACACTTTCTATAAAAATCAGTGGTGATTTAGGGTGAATTTTGAAAAATAATTTCACAGTTCCAGAACAGGGGTTTCCCTGCTGGCATTTTTCAATCTCTCACCAAGAAGAGCACTATCTGTATCTCTGAGGAAAGGATTTTCCTCTCCTACACACAGCTTAAAATTAATAGGCACTTTTTCAGGCCATTCAGTTTACAGAACATTCTTTTTAGAACCACAGGGTCCCTCTTCTGGTTCCTTACCTTCTGGGAGGGTAGTGTGGTAGACTACAGGACTCCAAGGACTGGAGAGCTGGTCCACGTGCAATCGAACTGCAAATTCATACATGGTTTTTGGCTCAAGACCTTGAACTAACATATGAGTCTCTGACCTGGACAGATGAAGTAATAAAATACGTTAAACAACAGCAGTTGACCTGAAGATCCCAAAATCAGATGTCTCAGTCACTTGAGTAGGTTCTCACTGTCAGTTCAACACAGGACAAACCAGTTCAAGTCCAGACATGTGGCACATCTGTGCTGCCTACCTGGAAATGGAATTGTACCAGCCCTGGAGCTCTCGGGAGGATGTTATCTCTGCTGTCAATTGACTTGAGCTCAAGTTTTTATAAATGTTGTCTGAACAGCTGATGCACAAGCAGTATTATTGGCTGGATCACCAGCAGGTATCCCAAATTCAGCTCTTCCCACATTTGTCCATAGGACACTATGCTTCAAGCTGGAGTAACCAACTGCAATCACTGTCACAGCTGACAAGGCATGTGGCTCTTGGATCTGCTTCCCAGCTCACACACAGGGGCTGCATGGGCAACATCCCCTTCCACCTATGGCCTCCACACCTCATGTTTAGGGGATGAATATGAACGCTCCTTACTCATCTGGTAGTAATATTTAGTAATATATTAATTGCAGAATTGATTCTATTAATTATAATACTGCAGTTTATCATTTGATCACAAAGTCAGTCATACACATTTTGCTTTTCTTTGATTCTGGGGCAGAGGGAAATCTTTCATATATGCCAGGGTTAATTCTGGGTAATAATACCCCAATCAAGATTAAATCTCAATTTAAAATGGTCTTACTCTACAGATATTGCCTTATTAAATCTCATTTAGCATTTTCATCTTCTGTACTGCAGAGGCAGTCATCAGTATTTGCAACAGCCTCATCCTATCACAGAAAGCAGCACTCATTGCTATGCTCCACATTGCACACTAAGAACTTTACATGCTGATTATACTGTGTCTAATCGTTAAGCTGGGAGTTATACAGCAGCAGATGTGTTCTTGGAAGAGAAAACCATGAATATTAGGATGGAAACTATTTATCCTTTAAGACAGCATTTTTCTTATTTAGAGGCTTGAGTAAACAGAAGTTTTGAGGGAGCTACACACATGGATTCCCTCACCAGCCCCATCCCCAGCACGGAGCAAAGTGTTGTGCTCCCACATCACCTGGGCAGAGACTGAACAGCAACCCAAGGCAGACTCCCTTCCCTGTTCAGCCATTCTGTGTCCCACACACTGCTTCTCTGCAAAGCAAGCAATCCTACACAGCTTTCCCCTGGAAGGGTGCCACACACTCAGGAACACGGCATTCCCATAATGAAATGCTCAACCCTCCAAAAACTTTCATTTTCAGTCTTAAAATCCAGACACTGGACAAGCTACCTATAAAATAGATATTGTCTTTTGTACAGTTGAAAAAGAGTTTAAAATTAAATTCAACCTAGACAGCTGAAAAGACATTAAAAAATTGAGAGCTAGCCCAATGATCCAACACAAGGATCACTGGTAGGGAATGAAGTTGTTCTATGAATATATCCGAAAAAACGCAAGAAACTTAGCTAGCAGCCAATGGGCAAAACACACAGTCCTCTGAGGGAAATAGAAGCTGTTGCTAGTAAAAAAAAATTGAAAGAGAGCAGGAAGAGTAGAAACTGAGTGGGAAGGGTCTGGAAGTGGCGAAGCAGGAGTCCTGAGCAGCGCTGCACTCACGTTTGGAGGTAGAGAACCAGGGAGGCGTTCTGCAGCCCCACGGGGTTGCAGCGCACGGTGTAGTTGATGAGCTGAGCAGAGGTGAAGGCAGGCTTCCCCCAGTGCAGGTAGATGGAGGATGAGGTGTTGGCTTTGGCATAGAGGTGGTGAGGAGGTGGCGGGGGTGGCACCATGCGATCACGGACAGCTGTTTGAAACAGAGCAGGAGCAGGAATTATTCACTGCACTGTATACCAGACACTGCTCACATTAAGAGGTCTGAGCCCACAGTTCAATTCAAATCTGCCCTAGCCCAGCACTACCTGGTATTCAGACCCAGGAATCTGGTTAAACCTATTAGAGATCCCTCCCAACCCAATATATGTCCCGTATTATTTCTGCAATTCCACTTGTTTATTCAAAAACAAAGTCAAAGCTATCAGCAGAGACAAGAAAAAGAGATCAATCTCTCATAAGATACAGGACACATCATGTTAGATGATGCAGACAGTTCAACAAGGGAGGGAAATGTGCTTGGGCTATCTTGTTTCTTCAACTGTGCTTCACGAACACAGGACAGTGTCTCAGTTGCAGGATGACTAAGGCAGTATTTGTCACTGATACAATCTTTCTTGTTCTCTGTTTTACACTGAATTAATTATTTATAGGTTAGAAACACAGAGCTGCTGGGACCCTGAAACACCTCAAGTCTCAATGAATTCTTCATGAATCTACAACACTTACAGACACATCCTGGAGTGCTGACTGTTTGGTCAGCCTGATAACCTTCTTCCATACTGTTATATGCCAGCAGCCTCACATGATACTTTCTTCTAGGATCTGCAGAAAGAGCAAAGGAATAATTAGGCTCAAGAAAAAAAAAAAAAGTATATTTAGACTTCTACAGATAGTGAGACAAATTGATGTTCCTGAAACTTTGTTTCAATACTTGTTTGCTACAAGCAGTAGCCCTGGTGGATGGGCTGGATGCATGGAAGCCTGTCTTTTCTCCAGCCCTGTGAATTCCCCCAATTCTTTGCCCAGAAAGAGTTATCTCCCAGTCTCACTTACAATATTCTAAAGCAAAGGTTTGTAACAGAGTAAGTGGGAGTAGGACAAATACCACATTTCTATCTGTAACAAAGCCACACCTTCACAGTTACAGAGCTAGATTTAATAGTATGATTCAGCATATTAGAAGCATTTCCAGACCTTTAATAAAGCATTGTTAACACAAAGAGCAGGAGGTCCACAGAGACCAACATTTGTTTCTGGATACACAAGCTGCAAGGAAGCAGGGCAGTCAAAGCAATGGCAAGGCAGGACCCAGCAAAGAAATGGGAAATGTTTTGGTTCCAGGCTTCGAAGAAGATAAACTGTGAAACAGGGATTGTTAACAATGCTTTGACTAGGAAATTCTGCCTCCTTATGTTTTCTTGAAAGCTGGTTCTGGCACTCCTAGAGGGTCACCATTCCCAGCTGGAAAGATCTCCCCACTCCCTTTCTCTGCCCACGCTTTTGGGTGGCCACATTGCAGTTTGCTGCTTCTCTGTTCTTTTGATGACACGCTGGCCTTGATCCAAGGGAAAAATTGCTACAGAGAAATGAGTTGGGAAGGGGCCTGGAGCTGTCTGAGTGGTGATGGTGTGAGCAGGCACCAGGGTGGCTGCTCTGCTTCCTGCAGCTGCTCCCTTGCAACTGCATTTGCAACCAGCCCCTTGCACACAATGATTTGCAGGGTGGCAGCGTTTGCTACCAATTCATATGAGCTGAACTTCTCCCCAGCACTGATGCAGGTACTGGGACATTCTCCTCTTCTAATGACATGAACTATTTTTTCTAATTAAGATTTTCAGAAGGTTCAGATTTTATGTAACTGTGCTGATCTTGTTCACGTCTTTTTTTCCTTGCCATAAGACACTATAATATTATCCCTTCTCAAAATAAGCTCTTCCCTTTCTCCTTTTAGCTGAGATTTGATGGGCCTCTCATGAAATAAACAGGAACACAAATTCCTGACATTTCTCCACCAGGAATAGAACTGTTGTTTCCATCAGATCGTTGGCTCCCTCTGCAGTCACTGCACCAGCAACACCATCTGAACAAAATGACTGGATGTTTCTGTAAAGGTGGCAGAGTAATTTCCTAATAATGCCCTTTATAAAATCTTTTCCTATTTATTTTGAAATACTTTTTTTGTGCTGTAGTTGCCCAGCTGCAAACGAGATATCACTAGGTAGAGTCAATATCTCTTTGTATTTTATGTTTATTTTTGAAAGGTTATTTCACCAAAATCTAAATATAGATGCAAAAGCAAAAGGGCTCCTGTATTTGGATTATTATATTTGAAGTATTTCTTCAATGTGTTTGACCTTAATGGTAGAATAGGCAAGAGGAGGCCTTTCCCATTTTTTGGAGACTTTAACATCACAAGCAGACAATGTAAACAGCAAAATGTAGAAGAAAAAAAAAGAAAAAAGCGTGTTTTTTTTAAACTAGAGTAAAATTCGCATTTGCTTTGAAGGTTTTTTTCACTTCACAATAGCACTTTTACAACAGATGACATCAGCTGTTCCTAGGCAACAAATTACAAATCAGAAAAAAGGAGAATCATCTTAAGCACACGATAAAAGAAAATATGGAATTCTAATATTGAAAATTCAGAAAAATAGTAAGATATTACACATAAAAAATTGCAATCTTTTATAAAAATTGTAAAAATGCAAGGTGACTTTTAAGAACACTGAGCCCAACCAAAAGGATAAATGATAAAAATCTTTCTGAAGTCCCAAGTGATTTGAATACACCAAAATGAAGTCACGGTGCCTTGTTGAGGAATATTAGAGCACGCATCTCAGAAAAGCAGAAACCAACACCCTCCCAGGCCTCTGAACCTGTGGCAGGAGCACACACATTTGTGTGCAACTGAAGTATTCAAAAACAAAGCCAAAATTTAAAACAGAAGTCACCAAGACATCTTTAACATCTCACTGGGGCTATGCTTTGGAAGTTGTAATTAAAACGTCGCTTGTCCCAGCCATCCTCAGCAAAGACTGGAGCTGGAGCAGCCCCTGAGCCACCCCGGCCCCTGCAGTGCCCAGCTGGCTCCGTGTCCCTGCCCCTCTCTCTCTCCACCAGCCCCAGCAGTGCCCAGTTGGACCCGTGTCCCTGTCCCTCTCTCCACCAGCCCCAGCAGTGCCCAGCTGGCCCCGTGTCCCTGTCCCTCTCTCCACCAGCCCCAGCAATGCCCAGCTGGCCCCGTGTCCCTGCCCCTCTCTCCACCAGCCCCAGCAATGCCCAGCTGGCCCCGTGTCCCTGCCCCTCTCTCCACCAGCCCCAGCAGTGCCCAGCTGGCCCCGTTCCCTGTCCCTCTCTCCACCAGCCCCAGCAATGCCCAGCTGCCCCCGGTCCCTGCCCCTCCCACAAACCCCAGCAGTGCCCAGCTGGCCCCGTGTCCCTGCCCCCCTCTTCCACAAACCCCAGCAATGCCCAGCATGCCCAGCTGGCAGCCCCAGCAGTGCCCAGCTGGCCCCGTGTCCCTGCCCCTCTCCACAAACCCCAGCAGTGCCCAGCTG
The DNA here is from genome assembly GCA_034509425.1 of Eopsaltria australis. Classification (NCBI taxonomy): domain Eukaryota; kingdom Metazoa; phylum Chordata; class Aves; order Passeriformes; family Petroicidae; genus Eopsaltria; species Eopsaltria australis. The sequence goes on from JAVTVJ010000121.1 coordinate 658,625, forward strand.
GCCCCGTGTCCCTGCCCCTCTCTCACCAGCCCCAGCAATGCCCAGCTGGCCCCGTGTCCCTGCCCCTCTCCACCAGCCCCAGCAGTGCCCAGCTGGCCCCGTGTCCCTGCCCCTCCGGTCCCTGCCCCCCTGCATTTCCGCAGGACACAGCATGACAGGCACGGCCATCCATCATCCTGCCGAGCACCTTCAAAAACTCCCTGCCCTTTGAAAGTGCTCACCCAGAACTGATCATCTTCACTGTGAAATGAAGGATAGCTGAGCTCTAGAGCCCTGCTGAGCTGAATGAGGAGCCTGTGAGGTCTGTTTATCCTCACCGCATTTTTTTTTAACTGAATTCCTCATTAACACTTGATTGAGGAGAAAAGGAAGAATAATGGGATGTGGAAGAAAGGGGGGGAAATTTTAACTCCCACAAAAAAATTCAAATGTCTTTGAGAAAAACACATTTTTAAAGTCTTACTTTGGGTATCCTTAACACTTTACATATAGAAGAAGCACAATGTTGAATGCTGTCCTTCTTACTCCTGTATAACACAAGAAGTTTCAAGCAGAATTATCCTTATATAGAAAAACCTGTTTAAAAGTAAAGTCTCACAACTAGTCCCTACCATCTGAAAAACAAGGTTATTTCCACTTCATGATATCATGGTTTCACTGGTAGCAGGACCAGTTCAAGCCAGAATTTTTAAGCTGTCACACCTTAGGGCTTCTATGGTTAAATCCATCTGCAGGTTTCTGTAATTGAAATAGCAGCTGAGGAGGGAGGGGTATGCTATGTAGTGGCCTAGGAAAGCCTAAATGCTACAGCCATCTAAAAAGGAGAACAGAAAAGGACTAAGACATTGTACTGAGCAGCAATAAGAATTGATGTGAAACTTGCTTCACAGAGTAAACACATAACATAAGAAAAGACCAATTCAAAACACCACCAAGATGCAGACCCATGCTGATCATTTTTTTGACCATGTGCCAAGCACGGTAACCAAAGCTCTGCCAGAGACCTGCCTCAGTTCCAGCAGTTACTTGCTCACTATTTGTTTTATGAGGTGGTGGGAAATATTTTTTGTCTGAAGTAGCCTTTGTTTAGAATATTTTTTACACTTTTACATTTCATTTACAGGCTGATGATGTGATTTACTCCTCAATGGCAATCCCAATACACACCTGACACAAACACTTTCACCTCGCAGTTCATCAGCTGGATCAAACACTCAAAGCCAGACATATCCATAGAGAGAAAACAAACTTCAGGAGCTTTATCTTTAACCAGCAGGGGTATCTTGAGTAGTTTAGACATAAATCATTGATAAAAGACTGGGGATAGCATGGCCACCTGGATCTCAAATCCAGCGTGCACCATCCACACACAGGAGGCTCGGAGGAAACAGTAACACTCACAACAGACCCAGGAGTAACACATCTCTCCACAGAAAATCACTGCTCTTCAGAAACAAAGCAGGTGCAGTGATTTACTCAGCCCACTCAACATAAATTCAGCTTAAGTAAAAAAACCTCACATAAAGAATTCATCTCTGCATTTTCAAAATTTCTCTGAATAACTGGTAACACTGAATTGTTCCAATTAATTCTCTTGCAATTGCCAAAATTTGTTCAGACGTTGAAGGCTTGTTCCCAGTCCTAAGGTGTCCAGGGACAATTTGTAGCCTATTTACCAACTGGCAGGATTTTTTAAAGTTAATTTGTTTCTGTTACTTATCATTTGGAGGGGGGGGGGGGTTGTGCTTTTGGTTTTAGATTGTTTTTAAATTGTCACAGCACCTACAAGCCTTTAATAGGCATTTTCATTTTTATTACTTAAATCAGCTGGTGGAAATGACAAAAATCTACACTATTTGTACAATTCAGAGGGTTGGCACTGATGCTGACAGTAACACATTAAAGATAATCTCTGTGTGTTCCAGAGGCACTCTTGTAATAAAATTTATGAATTATCTTAAAAGACATCAGAGGGTGGATGTGATAAGCTGGAGTAGCTTCACACAGTTCAATGGATCTGTTGTACACACCTTTTTTGTTAACCAAAACCTATCAGCATTCAGGACACACGAATAACAGTTCCATCAGAGGTAAAAATTTTGCCTCTGGTAACAATACTCCTATAAAATAAGACTACGAAAAAGTATCTTACGTCTTCTGATTATGCCTTATTTTGTTTAACTTCAAATACCAAAACAGATACTGTCTCAAAAATCACTGATTTGCAATTTATGTTGGATCAGCCTCATCATCCCATGGCAGTTTTTGTAGGTAGGTCACTGCTCCCTGGTGTTATTCCTCTGGAATCCCATATCCTGTCATTCACTCTCCCATAAAAATGTGCAGTGAGTCCTGCAGGTCCAACCCTGGAAGGTCTTTCAGCAGAGAGACACATGGGGGAGCTTTGTCTTTGTTTTGTGAGTCCATGAATGGACTCACACCTCAGAGTAAAACTAGAGCAAAATTAAATATGCAAGTATGAGCAAAAACAAAGCATTACAGTAGCTGAATTTCAGTAAGAATTCTGATGACAATGATTTACTGGTGTGTTTTACTGTCTTACTACATCCCTGAGATATAATCTTAGAGATTATTTTTAGCTTGTCAGAAAGCAGACAAGAAGGTCACAGCAGATACAGATTCTTCAAGAAAAATACTACAGTGTACTCAGATGTTCCAACCTGGTTTTGTGACAACTCATTTCATTTCCCAGCATGGAGGGAGAAATACAGCTGTTTGTCTGGATGTGAGAAACAGAGAATTGCAAAAAGATCGCAAAGAATTGAGACTTGACTTATTAGCAGTTCTGTTGCTCTACACTTCATTGGACCATCTACATTTTATTGCACCAGCTTGAAATTATTCAGTATTCTTTACTCCTGCCATCAGCCTTGCTTCTATATAAATCTTCCATTTCTCTTTCAGGAAGGGGAAAACTTGCAACTACAAAACAGCTGTCAGTCAGAAATATTCATATTCAGATATTCCCATTTCCTTTTCCAACACTTACTGTATGTTCAAATCATGTCTGTTTATTGGTTAAACATGGATTAGACATTCAGAGCCTATTTTCACAGCCTGGGATAATATAAATGGTCCTGTAAATATATACACAATGGTAGGCAGAAGCAGCTCCAGGTTGTCTGCTTTCTGCTTTGAAGCCATTTCCCAAGTGACAAAGGTGGCATGGGGAAAGGAAGGAACATCCAGGCACAGCGGGTCCATTCCATCTGGTAGAGTTATACCTCACAGCAGCCAGGTGGTGTCCTCATGCACTTCCCATGGACACAGCTGGAAAAACTGGAGGCATCAAAGATTAAATGCCTGTATTCACAGTTAAACAGCTCAAAACAGAAACGTGCTTCTAATCACTTTGCAGATGGTGAAGCACTTTATAATGCAACTACCTCATTCTTAAATTAACAATACTGCACAGACCAAACTGTTAGAAAAAGTTACTAAGAACAATAAAGTCACTTACACATTCAAAGGAACAAAAATTCCATTTTCAATATTGCATTACACAATTAAAACTCCCTAATACTAAAAGCAGAATGATACTAACAAGACAGCCAATGAAAAATCCTAATTCATGTATAATTCCATCCTCCCTTCTTAAAAGAATATAGAGAAATATAAATGTCCTGATTACATTTTAGCACTATCTTCAAATCAGTTTATCCCATTCAGATTTTGATAATTTGTCTTCATACGATTCTTCTGCTTCTGTTCCAGGTAAATTTACACCATTAAAGGTAAGTGTAAAACCTGTAACAGCAGATTTTATACATTGAACACACGAGACACACTCTGGGTAACTGCTCATTCAGCTGAAGCTTACATTGAATACAAAACCAGGAGTTCTAAATCAAAAGTGTAACAAAGTGTTTGCTGATATCAACACAGCCAAAATTTTGGCTTTCTGGCAAATGCTTCAGAGAAAGCATCTGTTTACAGGCTACTTAGCCAAGGTTACAAGAGAGTGTAATATTGCAACCTCTAAAAGCCCTGTCATTGTTTCTTTCAGCTGCTGCATGTTTGTGAAGCTCTGAAGGCCTTGAAAGGAGCCAGAGCAGAGCCAACAGGTCAGGGCTAGATAAAATTAAGAAAGAATCTGAGGTCAGACCATGAAAGAACTTTTTTTTTTTCCACCCCTCCAGAAGAGTGAGTCCACCTCCAGCAGCCTTTCATACAGTCCTGATAAGAAGAGACAGCACTCCACAATCTGGATTTCAGACATTTTAAGTCCTCTTTGGGTGGAGGAAAAGATAAGACGAAAGAAAATGGACATTTTTACTATCATTACTGTTGGAACACACTTTTGTGCCTGTTTTTGGATGTCCCTGTTCTCATCAATTTAAAGGGGAAATATTGACAGAAATTAAATTACTGGGGGCTTTGCTCTTGTTTCTCAAAGAATTCGTGCAGCACTGAATTTCTAGAGGGAAAAAATTGTTTTCATGTCTCGATGTTTTGAGTCAAGTTCAGTGACTAAAAACCTAGAAATAACTTCTTAAGCTACAGCCAGTGTGGCAATTCCAACAGTTGGGGAAGGGGATAAAAAAAATATTTCAACTTTATCCTAGCTTGCATACAAAATTTAAAATAATACTTTTTTCCTTTCAGTTAAAAGTATCAAAACCACAGTACATTCAGAAGTCTGAAAAAATAGTTGTTCTAAGGATAAAACTTCTGTGCCCAAATGTCCATTTTTAATTTAACCTTTTGTGCTGCAGGATTTTTTGTGTAACCTACAGGTCCATTGTTGGGTAGTGGTGTGGCTGGAGAGCTCATTGGTCTGGTTTGCCAGGGTGACTGTGCTGCCCCCAAGCCCATCCCCTCAACACAATAAACTCCAGATAATTATTCAGAGAAGAGGCCAGCAGCATGGGCTGCTCTGACATCGGGTCACGGCCTTTGACATCGAATCTGGGGCTAGCCAAAGTCTGCTCCAAGCAACAGAGGTCCGGGGGAATTATTAAGGGGGAAGGGTGGGAAAGGAAGAGCACTGAGAAATACTATCCTTAAAAATGTACTTTTGAAGCAAAGTAATGTAAATACAGCAGAAACTTATTAGGAAAATAAGCAAATTCATTTCAAATGTACCAGAGGAAAAGGACAGAGAGAAGCGCATCAAGGCAAACAGAAACATAAAGCTGGGAGGCAGGAGGAGGATGCAGACTCAGGTCTGCTCCTCTCTAAAGCAGGTATTCCCTCTCAGATTTTCAGTACCAGATTTCATGTGACTTTTCTAAAAAATGGCCTTTTACCTTATTTGTACATATCATTAAACAATTAAACACCGTTTAGCAACCCTGTTCGATTACAGTTTTAAAAAACTTGTTGAAGCTCTGGATATGCAATTGCTAAGCATTATTACTAGCTTCAAATAATAATATTTAATTTCTTTTATTTTAAATGAGTTGGAATTGCAATTGGTTGCACAACTGAATTAATCACATTTTAAATAACAACCTTTTAATATCACGTTAAAATAGTTTGAGAAGTTACAAAGCACCAGTATTTTATATCTCATGACTTCTTTTTCAATTTAAAGGTAACTTTAAACATTTAGATGGAACAAAGACTGTCTGTGATAGTCATGTTTTCCTTTGCAAACCAAATAACTGAAGTAGAAACTAAGCAATTTGTTCTTTGTACAAGATTGTAGAAGTTTATTTTGGTAGAAACTGGAACATATGACACATGTGAATTGATCCAGCTAAACAGTCTGGCTTTCCACGGCTTTGGATGGCTCTCGCTTATTTGTCTAAATCTGAAAAGGGTCTGTATCCCTTTTGTAGCTCTGCTCTATCCCCTTAGAGGGCCCCAGGACAAACAACACCTCACACCCCCTTGCAGTAAAAACATCACCTCTCCTACTGCCCACCATCAGCAAGAGCAGCTTCATACAAAAACGTGCTGGGGGAGGGCTGGCAGGGCAGGATGAATTCCCAGCACACAGCATTTTGGCCTTTTGGGGCCCACGGAAACAAGAACTATCTAAAGGTGTCTCATCTTTTTAAAAGAAGTGAAGCAAGTCTCAAGGATTTTAAGTTTGCTCAATTTCCTCAGGGGTGTAGGACATTCCTACCACGCCTGCAAGGTCTGCCACCAGCGCCTGTGTTTCTCCTGCATTTCAGAGAACTGTTAAATTGCACAAGCAAAAAGCTCTCTTCCAATATTGTTCTAACGACGCTCTCTAAACCAGCAGACACCCTTATGTTAACTAGCCTGGCTCACCGTTTTCAAAGTGAGCCCTCAAAAGCTAACTTGAAAGCAATACCAGAGGCCTGGACAAACACCTAATTTTGATCTTTTGTGCTTGTCTTTTCTTCTGAGAGACCTTTTCTTTTGTTGCTGCCCAGTGGAAAGCACATAGCTCATTGGTCCTGCTTTGAAAGATGAGAGCACTGCCCCTCAGTCCACCCCTCTGAGCACAATCACTTTAATGGAATTATGTAGAGAGGCCATCTCTGGAAGAAGAAAGGGAGGGCGAGGGGGGAGGGAGAGTGTCCGAAGGAGCCAGCAGAGCTGTAATTACCCCAGTTACTAACACACACATGTCCACTGAGAATTCATGCAGTGATCCAAACAGGATGTGCCACCCCACACAACAGGTTCCCTTACATACAGCAGTGAGCTGTGCACAAGTGACAGAGCACTGCCAGTGAATCAAACATTACAAGAGTGGGTCAGGAAAAGGGGAAAGAAACAACCCACACAGAAATGCTGCTACAAACACGCCTCAGAACAGGAGCATGCTATAAAAGATTCTTTTCTGTAAGATGAAAGAGGCTGAAAAAATGATCCCCCCAGTGGAGACCAACATTTCTGGGTTGCAGATAGGAAGAAAGTTTACACAATTTGCCTGATCTTCATGCTAAGAGGAATGCTTCCAGAAGATGCACCTAAACACAGTGCAATAAGCACTCCACCAAATTTGCTTTAACATCTGTTTAGATACCAAGCTCTATCATACATATGCACTGACTGCCTGACATCCAGCATCACCTTACAAACAACACATTTGCACACAATGACAAAGGCAATCTGTTCACAGTGCCCAAACTTTCCCCTGGAGCTATGATATAAATTTTCTTTCAGAACCAACATTTTCTGCTGGTCTGTCATGGACTCCCCGTGCCATTTTGACCCTTTTGTGCAGCAAAATGAAAACACTATCTATCATTACTTGTACCACAGTGACTTTGTAGGAGGTGCACGGTTTCATTGCAAAAACATCTGTGGTCTGGTGACTCAGATCTCAAGCTTTAAGATCTGTACTGTTGCAAGCATGACTGCAAGATGCAAAAGTTTCAGGCACGGCAACTAAAAATCAATCTGGCTCTTTCCTCCTTGAGAGGGTAACAAGGAACTGCACTAAAACACATTAAACTTGTTAGGCGTAAAACAAGTCAGTCATGACAGGAAAACAAACAAAACACATGTGAGGGGAAACCACTGCTATATTTTTCTTAAGGCAAATATTGGCTGCATGGGCTCTATCCAGCTGCATCTATAATTAGGGCCCAAACTTCAGCAGGCTATTCTGTTATTGCAGGTGTCCAGGGCTGTGTTCTGCTGCTCACACAGGGCTCCCTCTCACTGCTGGCACACCAGGCAGCCAAGGGGCACTGCAGGACAGACAGACACCCACCTGCACTCTGTCCATGGCTTGGGGGCATGCACAGTTGTGTGGGCACTGAGCTGTTATCATGCAGACTGCCTGCAGATGTAAACAGAGCAGCCTCTTAAGGAAGCTCAAAATTTGGCACTCATTGGTGAATACTGGGAGGGGGGAGAGGGGGGGAGGGGGCAAGCTAACCTAGACAGCTGACAAATTTTATAGTGAAATTGCCAAACTGACCCATTTGTCATGAGCTGCCAGCTAGATTGATACATTTACTGCTAATATTACAACTCTCATACTTCACTTGCTGAAGTTAAATCCAGATGCATTAAAAAAAAAGCATTGAGCTTTCTCTTCTACACTACTTTTAATACAAATTATTCATTGCAAACCCATCATATAATGCTAAATATTTTCCAGTTACACACATTAATAAACCAGGAAGCAGGGAAGACAGCTAACAGTACTTGTAAAGAGTTCATCTCAAATGCCTTAGCTCAGCAGGTAATTTCACCTAAAGTGTGATGGCACAAGGACACAGGGCTCTGTTTTCTCAGCCCTGAAATGCATTGCAGGATCTCTCCCATACATGAACATGTCTTTACTTTTCCCTCACTATCTTCTTAGAGGCCTCATTCCCTTCAGTGGCTTTGACTGGTTGCACATCCTTGACATTTAACAAGGGTATTCATTTTAATTACATTTAGATTATGCTGAACCACCTCCCTAATGGTTTGGTGCAGCAATGTTATTTTTAGCCTTTACATTTTCATACAGCACATCCATAACTTCTAAGACATGACCTAAAGAAAATTTCCATTTGTAATGACAATAGAAATATCCAGGATTCTGCAACATCCTTGGCTCTAATATTCACCACTGTTATATCCAATGGCACGCTGGCAGGAGCTATTCCTAATGAGTTCTGTGATGTCAATTTGCACAGAAAGGTTTATTAAAAGAACACAGTAAGTGTTCAGGCAATGAAGCCTGATATACTACATACCTGTACTCCTTTTTGAGTGCTTTCAGTACGCTGAAATTTGCTGAAAATACCCCTCTAGAAGGCCAGGACCACCTGCTTCTCTTTAAAAATTATAATAACTTTTCATCTCCACATTGTCCTCCCAAAACAATATTTCAATGACACCTTGTGTTCATCTCTTTTCAGGCCAAGACTCTGCTCTTCTAAGATACTTTATCAGGAGGATTACTCAGTCTATATTAGTGGCAGCAGCTGTGCAAGTTAATGATGTAGCTTTTAGTTAAATAGATGTTAATGGTTTATTTGAAGACTATTTAATTAAGACCAAGTTTCTGAAACACCAACTCTTGAAAGCACCACAGACAAATCTTGCAGGTGGTGTAAAAGAGGTCAACATGTGCAATCTGAATTTGGAACTAATATACTCAGGAGCTCAAATCCTTTACTCAGCAAACCGTGGCCTGAGTACCCTTCTACAAAGATGTTTACTGTCCACACAAAGAAGCATCTAAACAAGAAGAGTAGCCTGAAAGATTTCAGGCTTCCTCAAACTTCTGAAAATCTTTTGCTCTTCTGGCTGACAACGCAGCACCTACTATTTATTTAATATTTTGTGGTATTTAATAAAGACAGAAATGGATCTTTCCCCACATGGAAATGAGTTACAACACTACATGTTTTTAACAGAGATAGTATTTACTACAGGTAAAAACTGTTGTACTTCAAAGGATGCTCAGAATAACAGTAACAACACGGAAAAGAAAATACACCTCTGCAGAAACTATAGTAGAATTTGACAGATTGTGTCCTTTTCTTCAAGAATGTTTCTTACACGTGTAAAGTGTTTTCCATAATTATATATGTGGGAATTTGTTCTGGTTTAAACTTTTCCTTCAAAATGTTTTTCTTTAACTTTTTTTTTAATAAGCAAAATCACTCTTCATAGGAAGCAATGCTACTGTTGTCCAAATGTTTGACCACAGACAAGTTATAATTTAAATCTTCTGCCTTTCCTACTGTATTTTTAATAGTTTTGTGAAGAACAAGCATTTAATACATGTCAAACATTGTATTAACAAACTGAAAGGTACAGAGCAAAAGAGTAGGATACCATTCATAATGAGAGTTATTTTTGTTAACTTTCCTAATGCATTCAAGATTTAAACCTACATCAATATCTTGATTGAAAAAAGGAGAAGAAAATTATCTTGATGTAATCCCTCTGCATATGAAGTTTATACAACACTTAGAAAGTGGAAAGCAGTCTGGCTGATTGATTACTTAAGTAAAATAAACACACAGCTACTTAACTCTTAGCTAGCTATCTCCCTCCGTACAATTAAAAGGGTTTCCCATCATTAATTCAGTTTTACAAATGCTCCGTTGAGCCTGCAGTTTGATGAGCATTTTAAAGCAGCATTAGCTGTGTTGCTGCTGAAAGAAGCCAGCCTGCTCCCCTCACCCTGCAGCCACTCACTCCTGCCACTGCCTTCCTTTGCCACACATCCCTGTCCCACCACATCCCTGTGCCCCCACACAAGTGTCAGAAGTGTGCAAGCACAGAGAGCAGCAGCACAAATCAGCAGAGACAGGTACACAAGGAATGTGAGGTGTTTTCTTCCGAAAGTGCCAGCTTTTGCTACTTTACTGTGCTCTGAGTTGCACTTGGATGAATTCTGAGAGCTAAAAACATCCCAAGGCAGCAGAGGGAGCCCTGGCAGCTGGTCAGGACTCAGCACAGCCACCACGAGTCTGCTTTGTTTTATACAGCCTGGTGAAACCGTGACACTCGAATCTACCCAAAAAAGCCCTCTGGTCCCAGAGCTGTGTTATGAGTTTATTAACAAGAGACATTTCCCTCAAGGGGGAGCTGTTATCTAATAGACTGAACCCAAAGCTGGAAAGCTGGACTTTTACAGCTCAGTTCTGTCACTGACTGCAGGGATATCGTTATCACACTCAGTTTAAACCATCAGCACCTGAGCAGCCCATGAACATGGTCCTTCTCTTCCTTGTGTTCCAGGTACCCAGTGTGTAACACAGGACAGTGAACACTCAGTCACCTGTGAAACCCATGGGAATGCTTACAAACTGCTGGAAGAACACTTGTGTTCTTAGCACGGACAGATGAACACGTTATTAGAAAAGTAATAAGAACAACTGCCTCAAGTGGATGTTTGCCACACTGCTTTAGGCAGTGCTCCATCTGCCCTGCACAAGGGCACAAGAGACAACACAGACTCCTCCAGGCTTCAGCGAGGGGGAAGATGACCCTTGAGAGATGGGTCTTCCAACAGGGAGGCTCAAGGAAAAGAGGGAGGTGTGGGCACTGCTGGGTCAGCTGGAGTACCCTGGACTTGTGACTGCAATCCGAATCACACCAAGCAGTTCACTTTTCTGTCCTGCAAACTGACTCTGGTTTGGTGCTTTTCTTCAGGTATTTGACTGGGTTGGCTGGAAACAAGATCTGGCTGTCAGTTCTGAAGAAGGATGAGTATCACTGCCTATATGACAGTGATATCAATCACAGCCCATGCGTGCCTGTCTACTCCTCCTGGATAACACAGACTTTATACAGCCAAAACACCTCTGAGAGAAGTTTTCCAGCACAAACAACTGGTAGGGAGTGCTACAGACAGAGATTTCCAAAGCAAGTGATTGTCACCAAGGCAACAAGAGCTGATGGGAAACTGTGAGAAATCAAATAAAGGCAGGTGAGAAGCTGTAAGAAGGCAGCCAAGACATGAAGAGAGAAAAAAGGCCAAATTAGGCCATTGGCAATTACCATGAAAATAACAACAAATATAAAAGGACTAATAGAGTAAGATGTATGCTTGTGATAGAGAAGTGCTGGGCCAGACTGAGACAAAGAGGATCAAGAAGATATCCTATTTTTCTCCCAACAGTGTCTATATACACATGCAAATACAGACACACACATACTGAGCTGGGCAGCAGGCTGTGAGCACAGCCCTCGCTGCACCTTGAGTATACAAGGGAGAAGGGTGGTAAATGGACACAAGGCACAGTAGTGCAACATCTACCCACCTGCCTCTCTCACCCCACATACACCATCCTCCCTACCACCCCAAAACATCTCCACTTCAACTGCCTTAAAAAAAAAAATCCACATTTTCAAGGTGTATTTGTATACAGGATTTTATGTCTCCTCCTCAGAGTATTCAAATGTACCAGTTGTACAAAGACCCCCAGCGTGCACACCCAGATGCCATAAGAGGCAGAAAACTCAAGCCTTTCACAGATCTACCAAACAGGATCAGAATGATTTCCCTGTCCTGGCTTCCACAAGCACGTGCAGTAACAAGTGGTTTTGTTTTGTAATGATAACCAGCTTGAGAAGGGTACAATATTCAGCTAAAAACACTGTGAAAATGAGTATGAAAGTTGAAATACACTTTTTATGCAAATATTATTTCTACTAAACCTTTTTCCTAGATGGAAAAAAAACAAAGAAAAAATTTTTAAATCCCAGGTTTGGGAGAGAAGTTTAACAGCAAAAGTGGCTTCTTCCAACACCAAGATTGTTTTTTCCCCGCTTCCTGCATCCCCCCCTTCATTTGCCACAGAAGTGTGACTCCAGGAAGCCTGAAAAAAACAAACATGCGCTTTTTCACAATTGCATCTTTTCCCAAAATTGAAAAAATGCTTCTGTTAGCAATAATGCCTTCATGCAAATATATAACCAAGGTGTTACTCAAGGCAGGGAAGCTACCAGAAAACAGCTTACCTTAGCTTTAGAAGTGCATTTACTTATCACTAACACAGAAATTACAAAGATCCCTTATTATTACCTTTCCCATACAACTACAGCTGGTAACATGACCCAAAAAAAAGTCAATGAAAAAAAACTTTAGGAGAAATTAAATTAACATTTGGATTACAACATCTGGATTGTTATTTAACAACGGAAGAAAATAACAAATAAAAACCAGAAAAAAATTAAGAAATGTAACTAGCCCTGTACAGCAAATGTTTTCTTCTGTCCACTCTGAAGTCTCTTTCATGTGCTAATGGTGGCATTTTTTTAAACTCTTCCCCTTTGACTTACTCAGACCTTTAAGGACCTCACACATCTAATGGTTCCTCACATTTACCAAGAACAATCAAGAGAGGTCTGGGGGTTGACATGCAGTATGATTAATGGACAATGTTGATTTAATTTCCTATAACAGGAGTTTTCTCTAAGCTTTCTCCAAGGAGCAGTTTCTTTGCAATCCAGGACTTAAGTATTTTGCTAATGAAGTCCAATAAATAGCAAATTAAATAATGCTGTCTCCCAGAGACAAATCCTCTCATTCCAGGGAAAAAAAGGAGGAAAAAAAAAACCACCCACTGTATTTAAAGTTCTGTCTAAATCTAAAAAGGGCTGTATAGCAGGAATGTACATAGTAGTTCTGTTTTCTGGGGTTCTTTTGTTCAGTTTATTTTGTTGTTTTGTTTAAGAAACTTTATCACTTATCTGGTCATTCCTGCCATCGTTATCTGCTTGCTCATTTTCAGCTTTAAATGGGGAGTATATATTTAACTTAATTTCCAGTTTCAAGAAATTAAGACTTTATTTAGTGGTCACTTTTACTTTACAGCTATCAAAATGTATTTATTACATATTCATTGTAATACATAGCAACATTTCTGAGGTTTGTCATTAAACTTATTCCTTCCTTATTGTAAGGAGTGTTCAATCTGTCCTTTTCATGAAGCAAATTTTAACCTTCAGCTCCAGCAAATGAACAGTGCAACACTATTTGCACGCATCCTAACTGTTACTCAATCAACATGACACAATCTCCCAACTGAATTCTCACACAGGTTTAGCTCTAAATGGTGGAATTCCTACCCCAGGAAGGCAGAGCAGCAGAAAAGCATTTCCTGCAAGATTCTAATCGTTTTCCTATCATCAAAAAGTTTACCTTTAAATACTCTGAAGACAAGACATTTTGCTTCACTACAGGCTGGCAAGTTATCTTGCCAGAGTGCAAAAAATCTCCTCCTCCTCCTACTTTGAAGCACCCTTGATTCCAGTTCTTCAAGTTGTGACACAATTAATCTGATTCCCTGAGAAAAACATGCATGCAACTCAGTTATGGGGACAGTTGATAAAGAGACAAAAGTCTCAAAAATAGGCAAAACCCCTCCATGCTACTGGAGTGGGCCCATGGAACATAATCTCTGCTGTTGCCTTAGCAAAGCCCCAATCTTTACATTACCTTTAACATTGCTATAAGGCATTGTCCCAAACAATGACACTTCCCTCATCCTGACAGCTCACAGTATCTCTTTAGAGCAGGGCTTATCTTCTCTTAGCACCCTTGATTTTGATTTTTGAAGTACCATGCACTCAATCTTTATTCTGTGCTGAGGATCTACTCCCTCACTGTGTCTTTCCCCTTTACAGAGCCACTGGCTTTTGGGAAGTTAAAAGGCATGGCATGTTTAAATGAGGATGTCAGGACTATTTTCTCACATAACTGAGTTCAAACTGGACCAGAGCATGTTTCAGAAGGTTACACAAAAATATATTTGACATAAAAATCTTTCCAAAACACAATCTACCTAATCACGAAAGATCTTAACTAAGAGAACAAGAATGCATCTTTCTGACCCAAGATTAAGTGCTTATCATGCTGACAAATTAATAAATTTCCATGAGTTTTAGAGCCATTCCATGACTCTGTAGTTAGTTCAAAGAAAGTCCAGAGATTCCTCTTCATAAGGGTCTGTCATACATAACATTTTAATCAACACCAAAACGAGTTATGCTGCTAATGCAGATGTTACAAATATCAGTATTCCAGTGCCTACTGAAGTTGATTACTGGCTAAATTGGTAACCTAGAGAGGCTTGATGGTGTAATTTAAAACTGGCAAACACATTAAACATTAATTAAAGCTTTCCACGAGAAATGAACTGTATGAAAGCAACATTTACTTTCAAAAAACCAAAAAACATGGACAGAAGTAATTTTGAAATGATTTTTAAAAAACCATAAATTCAATTTCTTTAATAGAAGTAAATTTAAATTCTGACAGGAAACATATAAGACAAAGCAATCTTTTTTTAAGAACAAAAATTAAAGTGAAAATATGCAATAATGATACAAATCTGCAATATTGCACGACGCAAAACAAATAATGGCAGAGCTACACAGGAAGGAAGGCACTACAGTTTTTTACAGATATGTCACTTGAACTGCATAAAAGGTATGTAGCATTAGCAGCTGACAGTTAACTGGCTGCTCCCCAGCAAATCTGCTCAGAACAAGCTGATATTTATCAGGGATTCCCACTCAGTCGTGTGCAAGGGTGCTTAAATAAAGCTTTGCCAAGACACAGTTGCTGTAATGGATGCCAGGCCAACAAGCTCCAACAAAGGGCTACAGAGTTCAACACTGGCTTCAGTTTTGCCCAGAAAGAATTCAATTTACAGCCCTGGTGAATCAATTTTTCACCTAAACACAGCAGTGTGGTATTTTCCTTCCATAAGGAAGGCATGAGCCAAGTGGGTGAGTCTGGAATCAGTGCCTGGTGATCTCGTGCCAGTGCACTTGCACTGCACAGCCTCCTGATATCCCCCAGCACAACCCAGCTGCACACAGAACAGCAAGTACATGAGCAGAAATGCTACACAGGATGGGTTTAGTGCCTTCCCTGCCTCTGCCACTCAGTCTGGTCTTCCACAAGCAGGGATGGTAAATCTGAGCCTAAAGGGAGCTCTCTGCTACAGACAGACCTAGAGAAATTACTAGCACTGACATAGACTGGAAACAAAACATGATGCAGCAGTTTGTAAATCACAACAAGACAGAAAACCCAGTTTGATCTCTGTTATCTCTGTTTACATTTACCTGTAAAATGCAATATGGTTCCTTATATAAAAGAGGTCAAAGCTTATCAAAGCAGCATTTGCTTTGGTATCTTAGAGGTAAAAAAAAGCTACAGGGTAATAAAGCCCCCTCCATTCTCTCTTCTAATTTATAATCTATCTTTCAAAACCTGAAAGGGAAAAAACCAGGAAAAAATGATATGCAGATATGCCATATCTGCATTAGGAAGACAGACTCATTTAGAGTGGTGACAGGTCTGTCTTTCATGATCATGGAGCCAGGAATGTGTGTCCCTTGTTTATTGACGTGCTGCAGAAGCACTATCAGAGCAGGACTAGGCAAGAGCTTGGGTTTGTTAACTCCAAATGTACATAATCTGCCATGGCTGGGAAAGAGAATCAGATGGCTGATTTCAAACATACCCAGTTTACTTCTAGGGCTTTTGGTTTTATTCCTGTGCAATTTGACCGATTCCTCCTCCCCTCTCTCAGCAAATCCCTTATGTTTTAGCTGATAAGTAGTAGTAGCAAGGCTGTTACACACAATCAGGAGAATTGATAGATAAGAGGTTTAGTTTAAGGATGTAATCAGCATGAGTAAACACTAGACTGACCCAGCTGTAAACAGTGGAAATAAATGATAATATTTGTCCTGGTCACCTACTGAGCTATTACACACTTTCCACTATGCAACTATGTAAATATAAGGACTACAGTATATACAGCAGGCAGTGCAATCATCTGGCTTTTAAGAACTACAGCAATTTCTGATTATTTTTTAACAGAGCTGTCTTTTGTTCAAATCAGCATTTCATTAACTGTGGATGTCTGATCTGATGTAAAATACCTCAAGGAGAAAAAAGTATATCTGTTATACTAAATTATATTTTCTATACTAAATTATATTTTCTTTAAGGCCATTTGAGAACAGTTAACAATGTAATTTAAAAAAAAATGTTTCTCAAGAAAGACCTGTGTTTCTTTCACATCACTTCATGAAACTGTAGGAATGCCTGGCTCATTGAATTTGTATAGGAATTCCAAGCTAAATTTCCATAGTAACTTATAAACAAAAAGCAGTATCAATTCCCATATACACAATTTTCAGTATTCCAGAACTGTCAGGTACAAGCGAGACTACATTTTGACACCAACAAAATGGGAAAAAACTGAAATTATAGCTGCAGCTTTAAGAAATAACTAGATTTACACATGAAATGCACTTAGAGTGCTCTTTCTCATTACTTCAGCATTTGCAGTTCTTACCAAAGATAGCATCAACACTGTCAGATACTGCATTAAGTTTTTAAAACTTACATATTCCAGCATTTTCATTTGCAACATGGTGCAAATGAAACTGCTGTGTGCTATCTGACCATCCTATCAACTGCTTTATGAAACTTTAAACCACTTTTACAGAATCATTACAAGAGAAGGCAGCTTAATTGGAGGAATTCTTTGCACTGACTCTTCTTACACATCCTTATTCAATTTCTATAGACTGTTGAATGACCTTGTCATCTTTGCTGCCCTGGCCTAAAGCTTAGCTACAGTCATGGCTGTAACACAATATAAATAGATCCCAGGGAAATTAAACAACCAAAGGCCAAGTCTCCGGGGGAACCCTAAGTGTAGTAGGTAGCTGGCTAATTCTTCAGCAGAAGCTCTCTTTCCAAAGGGGAGAGCCATGCAGGGTCACAAAACATGCCTTTGTGACATTTAGACTTGGATGAATTCTTCACTTGGAAATATTGTCCAAGTCAAGGAGTACCAGGAAATGCACTCTGCTCTATTTCTCCCCTCTGTAACTGGGAAGATGCAGAACATGGAAGAGCTTTCATTTGGGGAAGCTTTCCTGATTAAGACCAAACTTTCTGGAGTACATCATACACATGAGTCTGACAGAATCTAATTATTTTTCCAAAACTACTAGATTGGGGCATGGAAAAATGCCAATGGGTAATGCAAAACCAGGGGAGAAGTACCAGGGTTATTATGCACCTCACGTTAAACAGTTCAGATGATCCCACCAGTACAAGAGAAGCTTTCCCAGAGAGAAAGCTTGCAGTGTCTCCAAGCTTCTCAGAAATCACCAACCAATTTATTAATTTAATGGTTTATTTTATGCAGATACACTCCATTTCGTGGCCATCCAACACTTGGCAGCTTCTGCCAAGTGCCCTTGGGGAGCCAGCAGTGCTCCCTGCACAGGACACTGCTGCACAGGCTGTCCTGGGGAGGGGCTTCTCCAGGGAAAGGCCAAGGAACGTGTGCTCCCATGCTCAAGGCATTTTCACCAAAGCTAACAGACTCGTTTTTCCATCCCCTGAGGTGTCTGTGTCAAAGATGTACCTCTGATATCATCACACAGCAAAAAGAAAAGAGCACCTACAGAACATGTGCACATCTCCTGGCCTCAGGGTTTCGGGTGCATTTACTGAGATCCCATCTCTGCTTTGTCACCACAGTGCAACTTCCTGAAACCCTCAGGTAGCTGCCAGCACTGAGGGTGGTGCAGCTCCCACACAGCAGGCAGGGAAGAATGAATTAGCAGAGTGAATTCTTGCTTTCCTCCCTCTCTCCAAGTACAGAAGGCTTGGAGGCTAAAGGCACACAAACATGTTGCAACCGCCCATCACCAGTGGCATTGCTTTAATTAATTGTCAGCATGATAAGAACTGAACAACGAAGCTCAGAGATGAAGATTTCCAGGCAGTTTGAAGAGCAGCTCTTGTGTCACAGCATCAGAACTGATAACGCCTTCTTGAGTTTGCTAACCAAGAAGTTGAATTTGATTTTATTCTCCCAGATAAGCTTCAGATGGGTTCTTTTAAGTCAGTGCCATGCTTGTATAGGCTCCACTTTCCTACCAATACAGCTGCAAATACAGTGAGCTCTGGCAGCTCTGACACTCAGCACAGCGGTGATTCCAGCATCAGGGAGGCACAGATGCACATGCTTAAAATACTTTGTGAAAAAAATAATCTGAACACATTTAAAGGGGGAGCTGAGTTTCTCTGGATACTGTCTTTGTTTTAACTTTCAAGTTTTGCCAATCCCTCTCCTGTTGCACAGCAAGAAGGTTCTCCAACAAACATTTCCACCAGCAAAACTCACTTCAACTTCTGAACACACATTCTGAACCATTACCTGTACCAGCAGACTTACCAACTCTCACAATGAAAGACATTCTGTGAGGGAGAGATTTCTAGACCATGAGGAAGCATTGGAGGAATTAAAAATAGAGGCAAAAATGCATGGTATGCACCCAAGGGTCTGCTTCTGTGGCAAATTCAAGTGATAATGGAATTTCACACTGGACTAGGAAATGGCCTGCCATTGAAAAATAAATGCAAAGACCTTTAACACAAACAAATGTCTATGTGAAACTGTGGATATTTATTTTGAGAATAAATGATCAGATCATTTAAATCTATTTACATGGTGACTATCATGCTAAATAATCCAGTTTAAAAACAAACAGAAGTAACTGGGTAGACCTACACTGGAGAAAGAGAGGTCACTTCTCAGAAAACAAGGTAGGAACAAACAAGAGACTAAAAACATGCAGCATAATATTCATATTGCTGTATTTCATGTTTAATCATTGTAATCTATTTCACACTAGCATTGCTGATTCTGCTTTATCTACCATAATTATTCTTCCATCAAGAGTCCTGCAGACATTTGCAATAATTTACAGTAGTTATATCAAAGCTATCAACAACAAAGCAATCAACAGTGTTTGTAATAACAATGCTAATGTTCTCTCTGATTAGAGACAATCATGAACTCTCATTTTATGATGCACTTTATTGCGACAGGGTAAGTGAAATGTCTTCTTTAAATACACAGATCTTGCACAACTGGTATTTGTACCAGCATCTGCAGGAAGTCCCACAGACAGATGTCTTGACATGCTCTAAATGTCATTAGAAGTCTACCTGCAGTTCATTAACCATGCAAAAGTACAGGGAATGGTAGGGCAGCTGTAGGTCATGACAAAGACATGAAGAGGGAGTGTTTGGAAGCCATATAAATTCAGTGGCAACAGATAATGCATAAGAAACTGCTCCCTCTTTGTCACTGGGAAGCATCTAGGACTGTGAGCATATTCTTTCAAATTAGGAATAACATTTCCTTTTGACCATATTATCCAACATACATGACACCAAAAGTCTTAACACAGACACACCTTTCCCCTTCAAGTTTCACACTTGCAGTATTCTAATTTCTGTAGCTCATAATGAAGACATTTATTTTACAGACTCTGTCAATAAATCAGTAGTTTAGTGTCCTCAGGAGAGGCAAATGGATGACAGAACATCAGTCCTTGAAGCCTCTGCCCAGTTCATGAAGAATCAGTTTATCATAGTCAAAAAACCCAGTGTGGTGGCTTGCCTTGTTTCACCTCAAATTGTACCAGGTACAACCACTTCCTAATAACTAATATTTTTAATTTTTAAATGCATAAATAAAAAAAATTACTGGTCCAAATTACTTAGATTATTCACAAGAAATAAAAAGATGAACAAATCAATCCCTTCTTAATGCGTGGACATGGCTACAGTCTTTGTGGTTTTATATATTGCATATAATTACCTGCTATAATCTCCACAAGGGCAGCTGCCAGAGGCAGAAGATTGGCTGTGTACTGTTTCCTAAGAAATAATTTGGCATGCACAAGTATTTCAAACAAGCAGTTTGGCAAAGGGCAAACACAGTAGTCAGACAGGCACTATCACCACGAGAAGTCTGTGTGAACTTTCCAAGCTGCAATGTAAGTAATCATCTTAGCACGGGAAAATCATGACCTAATCAACTTTCCTGAGCTGAGTCTTTTTTGAATGCCTTTTACTGTAAATGCCATAAAGGAAAAAAAACCCAAAAAAACCAAACAACAAACCAGTAAAGAAACTTGCATAGGAAAACTGACATTTGATATACACTTAAATAACTCAAGACATCCCATTAAAAAAAGGGATTACTTCCATTGAAGTTATTTAAAAAAACTACTCTTCAGTGAAACTAGCCTACAGCAGCACAAATTATGTAGATGTGAAAAATATAAATTACAGCAATCAGAGTATATGGAATGTATCATGTTTTGGTCACCATATTTAGATACTGAGAATTATGATAAAGAAAAAACATTCAACACATCACTTGTATCATGACTGAATGGTTAACTCCAGCACATGGATTCTTCCTTCTTGCTATTCAAGCAACTGTTACCATGTGAAAGTTGTTATTTCCAAACTTACTTTTCTTTCATTTTCTCATCTGTCTACATGCTTACTGGAACGAAAATCCAACAAAAACACACAGATAACATATATTTTAATATAATTCTGCAAAACAGTATTTTCATCTGAGGAGTATTAGTGTACTGAGAAAATCCATATCATGTAGATCACATCGTTAATAATTTTGCACGTTTGAAATTACAGCTTTGTACTGCACGATAAGAAAAGAAAAAGATTTATGCATTTCTGTCCTAGGACACACGGACACCACATCCTTTCTGTGCTCTCAAAAGTGCTCTTTTGTCTCGCAGCTCTGTTAAACAGTCAGCCACTGCCAGATGCTCTGGCTAGAAATGGTCACAGATGGTCAGTTGTCCAGTTAACAGACCAGAATGCTCTTCTCAAATCTCCCCTAAAATTGTATCTCAACTGTATGCAGCAGATGAGAATATCTAAGCATGGTCAGGAAGGCATTTGACCTAGTTAAAGACTGCAGGTTAACTTTGATAACTTAGTCAAGATTAACTCTCCACAATGCCACCAAGTAAACTACCTCAACACATTTCAAACAGCAAGTGTCAAGTCCTATATTACTTTTGTTGATTATATGATAGATTGCATCTTTTGATGAAAGAAACTCTCAGTTGTATGTAAGCAAAGTACCTTCCACCTAGGGATGATCCCAACACATCTGTACCAATACTCACTGCAAGAGCTACAGGAGGAAACAGCCAGGCGATCAATGGAAAGGCTCCAGTGGTACTCAGCAAGCTCTGTGCCCTAATCTTTGTGCTCAGTCCTGCAAATATTTACCAGTAGCCCTTAAAAATATTAACAGGATTATAACATGCACAAGAGCTACTTGCTTCTGTGTTGAACAAGCAGTGCTTGTCAAGCAGTACAGCTGTGACAAAGGCTACAAGTAAGAGAGAAAGAAGCTAAAAATAGCAAAGAAAAAAATT
Organism: Eopsaltria australis; assembly: GCA_034509425.1. Lineage (NCBI taxonomy): Eukaryota > Metazoa > Chordata > Aves > Passeriformes > Petroicidae > Eopsaltria > Eopsaltria australis. The sequence goes on from JAVTVJ010000121.1 coordinate 680,294, forward strand.
TGGTGTTTTGTATTAATCTTCCACTGTTCCTAGATCAGGCATAAAAAAGATGAAAAAATCTGCATATTAAAGTGAATATTAAAAAGACATGTCATTTACTAGCAGTATTTACTAAGTTCTGTATCTTGTCATAAGTAGTTGGGTGTCCTTCCAACTTACACAAGATTTACAAGGTCTGGTTACCTAAGTGTTGTGCAACACATTTTGTGAGAGGATTATTCCCTCAGCAGCCTAACTCAAGCTTGCAAAGCTTATTGCTGGGAAAACAGGTGGCCAAACCTCTTGGCCAAACTTAACTCTGTTGCCTTACAGGCCTAATGATTTAAGCTCTCTGAGGTGTCACTGTCTTCCAAAGGAGTTGAGCAATATTTTATGCACTCACCCAAACCACTGACAGTATATTCCAGGTCACTGGCATCCAACAGAATGGGTCCGTTCTCCTGCTGCCCCTCTTCCTTGTAGTACAGTTTGTAGCCCTGGACAGCTGCAGTGTCCTCAGAGTCCTGCTGCCACTGCACTGTAATGGTTGTGCAGTTCATGGGCTCCAAACGCAGCTCGGGAGACTTTGGTGCTGGGTTTAGAGAAATATATATATATATATTTAATAGTCATATATTCTAGAAACAGCTATTTTTCATGCAAAAATCTGGATGTCCATCAGTCCAAACTTCACTCCAGACTTTGATTCTAACTCATCTGGGTATTCATGTAATTATTTCTTTCTTATGATGTCTGACTCCCTATAACCTAAATCTAATAACTTAATTTAGAGTACAAGAGAAGAGAAACAGTTTTTAATTCTGCATCTTACTAAATAAATAAACAAATAATTACATTTATGAGGTAGTTATTTTTAAGCAAAAATGAAAACATTCCAATGATAATAACAAAGTTACTTCCTGTTTTAAAGTGAGTCAGAGCAAATATGATTAACAATACTATCACACTTCATCAAGTGGTAATAATTCACTATAGTAGTCAAAACTCAATTAAATCCAAAGCAGAAGGATGCGGACTTCAGCTAAGAAATAAAGTTAGTAATTCAAATTTTCATAGTTTTCAAGCAATTTGTGCAAAGTTGAATGTTTTCCTGCATGACATTACTAAGTAATAACAAAATCCAAAGCTCAATTATAACAAATTTTACTTCGAATATCAAGCCAATTTGCATATTCAAAACATACATGCATTTTTTATAATACAGACATACATGCATTGACTCAGATCCTTTATTAGTGTATTACACTGCTAATGTGTAGTGTCCCAGTCTGCAGAAATGTATTTTACAGGAAACGCTAGTTCATGTTTGTGAGCTGCTCAGATGTTTTAGCTTCTAGACTCATTTTCTTCAGCTCTATATAATTTGAATTTAAAAGAAAATTTAAAAATCCAACAACCCCAGGAGCCACTGCTGTTCAGTACACAGTGTGTTAAGAATTACCTTTCACACTCGTAGCTTTGGGAGTGCGGTGTGAGGTCCACAGGGACGCCTCTCCCCAGCCAATCCTGGTGGCAGCAGTGATCCGAACCAAGTACACGCTGTCTGGCCTCAGGCCCTCGAGCAGGTACTCATCTGAAGAGCCTGGCAGCTCCAGCACCTGGACTTTGGTCTCTGTGCTGAGGCGGAAGGACAGACGGTACAGGACCACCTGGCCTCTCCTGTACTTGGCAGGAATTGGAAGCCAAGAGATCAGAATATCTGTAGGACTTCTGCTTGTCAAACTGATTTCAGGAGCTCTCAGGGGAACTAAAAAGGCAAAGACAAAGCTTTTGAGCTCAGGGGAAAGACAGAAAATTCTTGTCTGATACCTCAGCCTACAATGAGGTGCCAGGAATGTAAGACTAAATAATCCAACAAGTTCTGTAGATTCTTGTTTAAGGATAACTTGACACTTCTTACACTTCTCACCTTCTGCATGCAGCACTGCCTGAGCAAACCTTTTTCTGTAAGGCCCTCAACATTTTCTTCTCTTATTGCTGCCAGCAGTAATCAAAGGCAACCAGCACCTGAGTGGTCTGACACACTGCCTGCCAAGGTCATATGCAGCAGCTCCAACCAAGAGCTCAGACAACAACCTGCACTATTGAACACTTGGTGCATGTTTTCTTCCACCAACCATGTAATGAGGGTTCTGACAAAGAGACAGGCAGACAACTAGAAATGGCAATGCTCCATGCTGCCAAAGCTTAACCCTGTCAGGATTTATTAATCACATCTAATGATCTACACTAAACAGTTTGTTGTTGTCGTGATGTTCAGATTAATTAAATCATTGCACAGAAGTAAGTCAGCAGGGTCTTTTACAAAATTCTGATGCTACTAAAAAAGGCACATAGACACAAAAACCCAGAACAAAACAGAAGGTTAAATTTTTTCCGTACAGCAAATTTTTATTTCAAATTTTCCTACAAAATTAGCAAAATACGCAGTAAGAGTGCAGTTTGAGCCACATTTCAGATGCCCAAGAGAGCATCATAGAAACTAAATCATAGGCTACTGTCAAATTCTCATCCTCAAGGGAGTTCTTAAAGATCTAAAATAGTTATTAACATGATTTAATGAAATTTCTTTCAACATAGACTCTGTGTAATACACACTGTTGCCCTGTCAGAATGTTATTTTATTCTCATTTCTTCCATGAGCTGCTGTCTTGTACTGTGGTATCCAGAAATCTCAGTGGTATCAACAGAAATTTGAGACCCTCAAGAACTGTTACCACGGGTTTGCATAATTCAACTCAGCGCAGATAAAAATGTTCACCAGAATAATTTGTCTTACCATCTTCCAGGGTGTGCTGAGTCACATGATCTGACATCTGGCTGGCTCCCAAAGGCATGTAAGCTACAATATAGAAGGTGTAGTTGCTGGCTGGCTCCAAGTCATCAATAATGTAATGGGTTGTATCATTTCCAATGACCACTTGGTACTCTTCGTTATTTAAACCTGTGGTATAAAACAAGGGTTAGACAAAAATTCCTGAAAATCCTTGAACAGCACAGTATCCTGGCTTAAAGATCATACAAAGTTAATTTCATGTTCTTCCCCAGCCTGCCTCTATTTTTTCAACCCTATTAAGCAAAAGCTCTTTTATGCACAGGAGTAACTGTGTCTTGCTGCAGTATAGGTTGTGGTGTTTCAGGATTATCCTCAATAAGGGATGCTGAATGCAACTCTAAACCCTATTTAGCATTAGTCACAACAAACTGTGCCCAATGTACAGTAACACAACAGACAAGCTCTAATAGCCTTATCATTCATACCCAGCTTCTAAATCTATTTGTTTAGAGTCAGGGTTTTTTTTTCAAATCCTATTTACAGAGCCTTTCTATAGCAGACTGTGAGGAATGTGAGGGCTCCACTCCATCAAAAACAAAACAAACACCCTCCTGCCCCCCAAAAGAAACAAACAGAAAGAATTTATTCAGCAAAAGAATCTCATTTTAGCCCTGCAACTTCTATTACATGTGATTGACATGGTTTTTATTTTAATTTGGAGAAAAGCCAATAAGAACAGACCAGAATAAGCTTCAAGAATGTTTGTCTCCTTAGCAAGTCGTTAAAAAAGAAAAAAAAGAAAAAAAAAAAGAAAAAAATTGTCAGCAATTCACACTAAAATATGCATAGCAATGCATGCAGCAGTCCTTGTCTTTGTTGGGCTTTATTCCTATAGAGGAAGGCCATAAAGTGGAGCAAGTGTGGTGAAAGCTGCTGTGTTAATGAACAATTCACACCAAGTGCATGTCAACTTAATCAAAACTCTGTAAGCGCCAGCTCCTCCTCTTCACAACTGAATTTATAAACAAAACGAAAGGCAAATTCCACCATTAAGTTTTCCCACATTTATGAATTAACTTGATAGCATTTTAATTAGACAAGATTACGAGCATCTCACAACAGACTAGTTAATGGCTTGTTAATTAGGAATTGCAAGGCACGATTTCTGACCTGCTAAACAAGATCCTTGAGCTCAAATTAAAAGGACTTCTTCTCTCATTGAATGGATTGCTAGGCCTCATGCAGAGGCCCTAATGAAACAGCCATAATAGAGAACAAGGCTTGCCTTCCACCACAATCAGTGTTCCCTTTGTGCCTTTTCTAAATCACTAACAAGGAATTAACACACTCCAACATGCATGCTCATCAGACCCTTATTCTTCTTGCTACTATGACCCTGATTTGAATGTAAAAAATTCTGCTAAAAGAAACAAAAAACAAACACACAAAACCCCCACCTGTTAGTTTCTTCCACTAGCTTGATTAAAACACTAACTTTTTTTTATACAGGGAAGAGAACCCGAACTTGTTTTTACAGTGAAACATCAGAATACTTGAGTTGTGAAATGTAACAATAAGTGATGGTATCTTTTGTATTCAAAGCACCTACCACATTCTGATGTCTACAAAAAAAACCTCTTTGAAACTGCATACAATTCATGCATTATCCAGTTTTGCTTTCTGTTTAAAGTTTATGGAATCACAAACATCAGTACAACTTAGGAGACTTGGCAAGCACTGTTTTCCTTTGGCAATACCACGTTCTCTACTCACACTTGCAAATGAGGTTCCTAACTAAAACAAGAGAGCAGTATGTCCATAATTTTTTGTTTGCACATTTATGGTCATAAGAAGCTTCAAGCAAAGATAAAACCTAGTCAACTCAGATGTATCTGAGATAATTTTAACCTTCATTAGGGTCAGAAACGGTGTGAGGGTGGAACAGGGAAAGACAAGCTGAAAGGAATAATGAAAGCAATACATTCATACATAATATTTACATTAATACATAATTATCTAGAATTCTTAGAGAGTAAATAAGATGTTGACAATGTCAACAATCTATGTTAGCACTTCTATGACCCGGTATGATGCCAATCTCATCAGAAGATTTTCCTTAATATTTAACTTGCATTTCTTTAAATGTAGCTGTTTCTAAATTAACATTAGAGAGATGGCTGATGGGATAATTTTTCACAAAGGCATTTTCTAGAATTTAAGTCTCTGATATGGGAGCAACATCCTCAGAAAGGTTTACAGGCTATCACTCTAGCATTTAGAAAGGTATTATTTTTACAGAAGTGCAGACCACTAGCCCTTGAAGCTGAAGATTTTTCTACATAATGAGACAAAAGTGAGTGTTCAGATGCAAATTTCTGATATTATGCAATCATGTTACAAATTTAAAAATGCATGCAGATCACCTACATTTTGAATGCCACTACTGTAATTACTCCTCTTTACACAGCCCTCTCCAATCTCCTTGTGTGGATTTTTTCACTAATGTTAAAGGATGCACAACAACATTACATTTAATAAAATAAATATCACAAGATAGTCAGGAAAGATGAAAAAAATGGCTATTTGAGAAAGTACGTTCAAATAAATCAGAGGTTTCTGTTTGGCTGCTTACTTTTGTTTGAAGTTTGTTTTGTTTTTTTAAACCAAGACAATCTATACTCTCATTTAACAAAATAAAACCTTTGGATAAGCGAGCAAATAAGGCAGAGACTGCAAAGTGATTTTGCAAAAAACATGTTCCAGAAGATACCTCCTTTCACTACTGTGCAAGAGTATTTCCCGCACAAACTTCCCTAAGGACAGTTTCCCAGTTTTCTTTGAAGTTATCTGGTCTCTGCTCTATACAATTATCCAGATAACTTATCCAGTGTGACTTTATTCATATTAGCTGTAAGAGGGGATTGTGAGCACAATACCTCAGTGACTGAAAGAGTAGGGGGTAATTTCCCACACCTCTTGTTCTCATTATCTTTTAAAACTCTTTCCTTCCTTCCTTCCTTCCTTCAGACAAAATTCTCCTGTGTCCTGAAATATCCCACTTGCAAAAGCAAATGTGGCTATTCCTGCATCAGTATTAGAGTAATTAAGCTGTCCTTCCTGTCTTCTGCTTAGCAGATGGCAGGCTGGTATTCCACACAGAGCTGAGCATCTGCAATCCTGTCCTTGAATAAACCACCCACTGAATAGAAATGGAAACAGAAATCACTCCTAGAAAACAGGGCTGCACTGCAGCTTACTTGAAGCCATGCAACCAACAATTTTTCAAGTCATAAAGCCATCACCTCCTGCTTTTGAAAAATGGCTGTTTCCTACCACCCTAAATTACCTTAACTCAAAGCAATTACATAATACTACGGGATTTTAAAATGTCCAGTTACTCAATTTTACCCCAACTATCCATTCCCTTCCATACAGAAACTTGTATATAATTTCAGAGACTGGGATAAGCCACTCATGGTCATTGACCATTTGTGTTTGAGTGGACTTTTCTCATTACAGGAGACCAAGGGGTGAAAGAAGAGTAGATTTTACCATTTGGCCAATACTCGTTTTAAGAGAAGGTAGTGAAGACAAAGTATTAACTATTTTAGTCCAAAACATATGAAAGCCAGTAAAGTCACAAGAATGTGGGGACCTAGACAAAAGAGCAGTCTGTGGTGAGAAGTCAACTCTGTGAGCCTCCAGGACTCTGTTGTATGCTCTGTGCTTCCCTGCCATGCAAACAGAGAATAGGCAGAAGCTCCTGCTGAGGACAGACGGAAATGCAGAGAGCACTTTGGAGGCCCCAGGTCCCAGAGTTCTCTCATAACTTCAGAATCTGCTTACTGGAGCCATCAGACACAGGTAAGTTGGAAGAACACTCAGTCCCACAAATGAGATGATGTGGGAGAAGTGTTTTCCCCCAAGCTTGCCTGTTGATTACATTATGCATTTACATGCTGGAACGCTCTGATACAGCCCTGAACATGCACCATTCAAACCTGACAGTCTTTGCAAGGACATTCCAGTTCTTGTCACATACAAATCATTAGATGGCATTTAAATCAAACTGCTTACCTTCTGCTTTCATGTAATGCACAGAGTATGCAATGACTTTGTCTGAATTGTACAGAGGCCTCTCCCAGGCCAGCAGGATTGCTGAGCTCGACATGGTTTCAGCGTGGACGTTGTAAGGAGCACTGGGCCTGTCCTCTGACATGACCACAGTGAGTCTGGCCCTGGACAGAATGGAGCCCTGGCTGTTCTCAGCCATGCACTGATAAATGGCATCGTCTTCTGGAATGATCTGGTTAATCACCAATTTACTGGATCCAAAAGAAAGAAAAAGGTGGAAAAGAAGATCACATTTTGGATAAACTTAGCTCCACATATTGCAACAACAATTATGTTTGCCTCTGCTTCCTAAGTTTAGTATAATTGACTTACATGCCACAAATTCTTCTATTACAAATGGATGCTCAACAGTGAAATTTAGCACCTTGAACCATTCTGCAAAACCTGCCATGCTCCTGTTTGTGCCTGCAAAGCCAGGCACAATGAAAATAAAACAGCACATCCACTCCCTCCCTGCAAAAAGCAGAACCTTAAGCTTGTAATTTCTTAACCAATTATTTAATAAAAGATGTTCACTCAACAGAAGTATTAGCAAGATTCTGCTACTCTGTAAATCTAAAGTAACTGTGGCGAAACTCTTCAGTTCAGTCCTGCCCATCCTCCCTGCCAGGTAAGGCAATTACTGCTTTACAGATTTTAGGTATTGATTCATGTGCATCCATCACTATATTTAATGTCCCATTTCAGCTGACTTGAGTTATATCTTGATTGTCTATATTTAGCTACTGGAAAGTCATCTTTTGATAGCACATCACCAGCATGGCTCTCCTACAGCAACTGCAATCTTACCTGTTGTACATTTTTATTCTACCATTGGAGTGTATCCTCCTTCCATTTTTTAACCATGAAATCTTGGGGGCAGGATTTCCTTCTGCTTGGCAAGCAAAACGAGCAGTACCAGCTCTAGGCCTTGTTAAGCTTTCTGGCCATTCCACAAATGAAGGTGGAGCTACAGATAAGTTAAAAGAGGAAAAATAATTTAAAAATCAAGCCCCTACAAATGCAAGGACATAGTAATAATGATAATGATAATGACTGATAATGATAATAATGATAATTTTTCCAAATAAAAACCATTCTCCTCAAGTCACTCAAATATACACATATAGACATGCAGAAAGCACATCCCTTGTAAGCAAAGCACATTTGTTTAAATATACACTGTCTGTGCAGACAGTATTTTTGTTCATGCATTTATGAATACAAACAAATCAAACTCCAGGCTACGACATACTGTTCTCTCATGGACACATGTTACATATTTCTACTTGGTTACAGGGTCCTTTTCTGTGTTGAAAGTCTTCCCAGAGCAAACATTGCACCTGGGTATCTCCAAGTGCTAGTTCACAACTCAAATCCTGAGTATCCAACACCTCACATCTAAGTCAACAGACAGAAGGCGGCAGCCCCAGTTTTGTGATCTGTTCAATCTCTGCAGCCTCCTTACAGCCCTTGGTTCTTGATGCTTGAGATAAAATGCCAGCCCAGCACACAGCAGAGCTCAGAAGGACAGACACAAGGTGTTCAAACCTCACCCAGCACAGTGAGAGTTGCCATGGCCACAGTGAAGTTGCGGGTGCCGGGAATGGTGGCCCGGCAGACGTAGACGCCCGCGTGCTGCACCTTCACATCCGAGATCATCAGGTTCCCATTCCCCAGCACTCGGGTGTTGAAGACATCAATGGACTTGTGGTCTGTTTGAGAGGGCAGCAGAAGTGGGTTACAAGGCTGTTCAATTCATCTAAATAACTCACCTAAACTGGGTTATCTAGGCAGTAACGGCTTAGGTTAGAGTATAAAAGTCAAAAAATACAAAGGAAATCACAGTTGAGCTTTCAGGGCTTTCCATTTTGCATTTACTTTGCTCTTCACTAATTACCTGACCATTCAGATGGTTAGGCCTCACCACTCCTTAAGTGGTTTATATCTGAAATTTACCACCTCAGTTAGAAGGACACCTCCCATGTGCCTAGCACTATGATTCAGTTCATCACTACCATCATCCACATCATCCTTACAAACACCAATCAACCATCTCCTGAATTATGCTGCAGATAAAATTAGTATATTTGATCACCGTGTATTTTCTCCAATTTTCACAGCAAACGCTCTATGACTAATAGGTGAACTTGTTTCTTGTTTGTCTATAACAGCCACTGAATCAACCAGGAAAGATACATTTATTTCTTACACTTTTAGAAATAGAAATGTAGGTGAATTTTTCATGGTATGCTTCTACATGTACAGTCCTGACTTACACATTTAGATACATGTTGGAATGAAAACAGAAGTAGTTTTCAGGAAAAAAATGTGATGCACTGCTCAACATTATCATTCTTACTGCATTCCCTCTTCTCCCCTTCCAGGCTGACTGTCCTGGGTTTGTCCATACTTATTCATAGTCCAAAGAGCTCATTAACACAAGGTGCAAATCATACTCTCATAGGGCTTCTAAGAAGAAGAGTGGGAGGAACACTTACAGGTCTGTTTCATGGATGCAGCCACCCCAACCTGCTCTCACCACTGATTCTACTCCACGGCATCCTGGAGGTCACCACCCTGCCAGTTCCTGTGCCAACCTGTGCCAACCCTGTGCTGGGGACAGTGTGGGATTGACAGCAGAAGCAGGGAGTCCAAAGCTGCAGAAAACCTCGGGGCTTCTTGACAGCAGTTCTGAAGCACAGAACTGAAAGTGTGTCTCTCATCCTCCCTTAACCTACTAATCATTACCTACACCACAAAGCCTCAGAACAGAAACCTAATTGCTCAAATCCTCCTTTCTTTCCAGTTTTACTTCCTCTCCAAAGGCTGGAGGTTGCACGCTGTAATTTTAAGACCTACCTAACCGGCTCCATGAGATGATTGGCTTGGGATTCCCTGTGGCTACACACTCCAGTATGACAGTTTGATGAAGAGATGCTGTAATGTTTTGAGGACCAGCTATTATAGATGGCTTGTGAAAAGGCTTCAAGTCTGAGGCTTTGTAGAGACAAGGAAAAAAAAGAAAAAAACCATAAAAAGTGAGCACAGTTGAACAAAAACTCAATTAAATACGAAAAAAAACCAATTTTTTTTAAGGATGCTGAAAGTTACATTTACACCAAAGTCTTATTTCATTAACTGGGGAAACTTACATTGAATGGTATTTTAGGCCCAAGATAAAAGCAAGCAAAATTATTTGGACAAGTGGTTCACTCACAGCTTTTCAAGGTATCTAAGTGTTTTTGCTATACTGTAAGGAAGAATATGGTGCCATTGAAAAAAAATCTCCCATGGTAAATACCTGGAATAACACTCAGCACTGCCTCAGTGCTTTTACGTCTATTGGCTGCAGTTGTGGCAACACATCGGTAATTGCCAGCATCCTTCTGCTCAACACCATAGATCTGCAGCACTCCTGTGGGCAGAGCAGTTATCCTGCCACAGAAACCAAAAACAAGAAGAGTAGATTAACATTCAGCCAGGGAACACCATCGTGGAATTAACTCCTTGATTTACAAGCAGCCATTGCTAACACTGACCTGGGAGCAGCAGGCTGGAGACTCAGAAACATTCCCAGTACATGACTCACCTTCCTGCCTTTCTGAACTAAAGGCAAAATTCCCTCCAGCACCACAATGAGAGCAGAGGAATTTACTTCAACAAGCAGGTCTTTCTCACCCTCAGAATCAACCATCCCAGCCTTCTTTAGCCTGCCACCACATTCATACTGTTCAGGCTGGCTGATTTTTTACAGCAGTTTCTGATATATATGGACGTAACTGATGTACAGTTTCCAGAAACCCACCTATGGTTTCAATTTTTAGTTTGTCTTTTTTCCTTCCTTTGCATGCTGGGTATCTTAGACACTTTCAAATGGAGTTACAGGTCAAAAAGCACAGGAGTCAGTTCAGTGAACACAAACTGGACATGGAAAAGAATCTGGCAGAGAGTAGACTGTATTCCTAAAGTTAATCAGTTCATGAAAAGACCCCTTGCATAGAATTTCCCTGGTATCAAGTGTTTTTACTCAAATTTCTCTATATATAATTCTTTATTATCCCACTAAAGAAAAACATCAGCATCAATTCTGCAGTGAAAGCAATCCCACTAGTTCAAACCAGTCCCAAAGTCCGCCCATTCCATACCCCACTGCAATTCCTGTTCCTGAGGATGACTTGCATACAAAATTCACCAATAACAATTCAAAGGTCAGTGATTACTGTGCAGACAATAGTGGGTAACTCTGGCCTGCACTCATAACACCTATTTAAAATTCATTAGCAACATACCTATGACCAGCTATTTCAATAGTTGACATGGAACCTTTTCAAGGTAATGGCATTACAAGTATTCAGATTTTCTTCTTGTAGCAGGATCAAAATGATAGCAAAGAATAAAATACATTCTAAAGTGTGTCACCCTACATACCTGTCCACAACTAAGGGTAAAGTTGTTCTATTCACTTCCCATGTCACAGTGGCAGGAGGGTTTGCTGTTATTTTACAGGCAAATCGAGCTACTCCACCTTCTTGGACTTCAGTTGAAAGTGGCTGGACTTCAAATGCAGAAATTGCTAAAAACAAGAGAACATCAATTTTAAGGGACTAAAGTGAGAAAAAATTCCTAGTTAAATCAAACTCTAGTTCACAGAACAACTTATAAAAATAGCCAGAAATACTTCACATAGTCCTTTTATTTCTGTGTGCAAAGAGAGATGGATCTAACTGCCTTGTCAGCTTAGCTCAATATCATGTTCTCACTGGTTAAAGGTTTACTTAAAATAACTTTGCTTTAACCTAATTCAGTAAAAAAATGTTTCAACGAAAATAAATATGACACGCTCAAATAGAATTAAGCATACAAATTGACTGGCATGCAACTGGAAACCATATCAATTATGAGACTAACAAAGTTCAAGTCAATTCAGCTCATTTAGGATTGGCCTTAAAAAAACTGACTGCAATAGAAAATTCCCAAAACAACTTTTGGTTCCTGACTCACTTTAATAAAAGAAAGAATGCAGAGTTGTACAAGTTCATGCGTGGTAAGAAAAAGAAATCAAAATCAAACAAAGATCTCAAAGTAAGTTTAAGCAGGTGAGAACACTTTTATCCCAACAGTCTGAGCAGTCACCAAGGTGATGCCTGATGCACAGAGCATCAGTCATTCTGAGCATCTACAAGTTGAGGATCTCACAATATTGAGTCAACTGAAGTGGCAGATCAATAGACACCCTGCAGCTAATAGACAGCTAAGAAATTGATCAGTTGTTGGATTTTCTTGCTCAAAAATAAGGGAAAGTAACATAAAACTTGTGAATTAATTGCTTATTTACTGCTACTTACAACTAACAGAACAATTCTTCAGAAGCAACTCCTTTTGTATAAATCAACACAAATAATTTCACACCCGTTTCTATCCCCTGTAACTGCAGAGAGAACAATCTCTCTAAACTCAATGGCACATTTTTTGTTTTTTCAAAAAATCAAATTCCAATCAAATTTCTACTCCTGTATAAATGATACAGAAACATGGTTGCAATACATAAACCAACAGTAAAGTTACCCATCTCTTAATATTCAAGTTTTGTGCTTCTCTATTTTACTTGTTTATTAAAGGAAACACCTTTTCATCCTATTTACTCCAACACATTCCCAAAAATGCCATTCTGCATGGAAGACACAGGCAGCACTGATGCACACCAAGCATTCTACTGAGTGCTCCCCCTCCTTGTCATTCTAATGGTGCACCACAGAATTGAGAGATTAATATTGGAGTGTGAAGGAAATGTGAACTCACCTGGTTGCTTCCCCTCTTGCACAAATTAACTCCTTGCACAGGCCTAACTACATGACTGAGCTATTCCTATTACTCATATGCCTATTTCACTTTCCCAGGTGTGAATAAATCCCCTTTTTAGGCTCTGCATTCCTGTAGCTGCATTAGCACTGCAGGAATGAGTGTTCCTAATCACCAGTGTCACAGCTTCATGAACAGACCTCCCAAAGACTGTGGATAACAAGACAACAGAACCACCTTGTACAGCAAAACCACCTGAAAGCTGCTGGAGCCACATGATGCAAACACTGGGACCACAGTAAACCAGGTCTGGCACCTCCAATGTGGCTCAGACACCCCAGACTCAAGAAGCAGAGATGCTCCCAGTACTCATTTTCACAGCCAAAGCTGGGCTTTGGACAGCAGGTCTACACAGCCCCAGACACTCCTGAGTGTGCCCCCTCCCCACCTTCACTGCAGACAGAACTATCCTCTCTCACCAACAGAACTAGGTTCCACTTTTTGCTCTTTCTTTTACTTTTTAGCAGCACCAGGTTCAAGAACACACAAAACCCCTCACAACATGCATAAAGGTGTTACAACAGAACTCTCCTCCTGTTGGGGGAGACACAAAAGCAGTTCTTGCCTTAGACAGATTTTCTTTTGATTGCAAAGGAATCATCAGAAGTAAAAAAGAGACTTAGTAGCTTTTTGACTATTTACAAAAGCTCAGCTTCACAAAACAGACCCAGCACAACGCAAATAACCTGCACACAGAGCAGCTTGTTCCCATAACTCTAAACTTTCTGGATTTGCTTTGTGCTGGATTTGATGCAATCCAGCTCTCCTGTAGTCTTCCACCACAAAACAGAGAAGTGGGGAAAAAGAAGAATCAGGAATAAAAGGAATCCAAGTTTGTCTTATTTCCTTCCCTTCTTCTTCATTCTAATTTAGCCCTACACAAACGTGTTCACCTGGAGTCACAATAATATTTCCCTAGTGCCATTCTTAACAGATTTTCTTTCTTAACAGAAAATACAATGCTTTGCATTCTTCATTTATTTACTGAAAGCATGATGCTGCAAACTAGACAAGTCTGCTCACATTTCAAAATAAAATCTCTAGGAATGTAATAAAGGCATAAATGATATGAGCAATCCAAACCAATGCAATGTGAGTTTCAGAGCCATCCTGTAGCACAGCTGCACCACAGCCAGTGGCATGAAAAAGAATCATTGCAACAAGTCAGGAAGGCAATCATACAGTCTTAGTGAAGCAAAGCTCTTTCACAGCTTTAGAAGTTTCATCTCTGTTGGAACTATAAAATTGCATCCAGAATTTTCTTATATCGGTAGAGTTATTTAAAAAGACACAGTGAGAGAAATGAAACATAATTTAGGTTTTCAGTTATGTATTTTAAAAGAATGATTTACTTCCATGCACTCGGTACATTACAGCTGAAGGTTAAAGACAGAAGTGAGATTCTCAAGAACTACAAAGCCAACTGAGGGCAATTAGTATTTCACAGACCACAAAATGCCATCACAATAGCAGGCAAGAACAGGTTCAGCTACACTGTATGGAAAGCCCAGTGCAAGTTGTTAATTGAAGCTGATATGTACAGAACATCTTTCCACCTGAGCAGGAACAATGTATTTCCCCTGAAAATTGATCTTTAAAGACAGCAAAAGTCACAACTATGAAGAACTGCACAAAACTTAAAAAAAAAAAAACTTATTAATGTCACTAAATGCAGTTTTTAGAATCAAAAAATCCCTGCTTACCCCTCATCTAAGTTTATACATGGTTTATCAGTTTAGCTCAATGCTTGCACCCTCCGTATCTTTCTTTACGCACATCTCTGGTTTCTTCTTAATTCTGACTTTATTTGTTCCAGTAAAATCTGTTTTTACAAGTCTATTGCTGTCTCATGAAACCTGACCTCTTTGTAACAGGCTTGTTTTCCTGGCAAGCACTGATTCCAACTCAGAACCCCAAGAACAAGCCATTAAAGCAGTGCTGTTAAGAGGCCGGAGCTCTATAAAATGGATAAGAAACAAAGTCTCAAGAGACATACCCTGCTCCCAAAAACAACCCTGCAACGCAATAAATGTAAGTGCCTTTTTATTTGAGTTTTCCCCCCTCTTCTCCAGTCTATTCAGTCATTTTGTTCACAGATTTATAGCCAAAAGAAAATTATTAATGCTACTCTGAGAAGCTGATGCTCCCAACCCTTTTTAACTTTCAAGATACCAAACGCTGCTTACAGAAGCAGAAGACAATAACTAGAAACTGTATTTACTTGTATAAATTCCTGAAATTTATGTGATAAGTGCATGTGTTTGTATAGTTACTTCTGAGTATGAAGATCTTTACTGGGCAGAACTGTGTGATTTATGCAATCAATGTTATCTATGCAGAGAGAAATCAGACTTCAGTTCTGGTACGAGTTCCTACATTTACCATTAAGGCGAATATCCACAGGTTCAAAACCCAAATGACTGCATGCTGTAAAATGCTGATGAAGTATTAGAGAACGGCTGCTGATGTACATGGATTGAATACTATCCTGCATAATGTAAAAACTGTCTGTGTACCTAAGCAAGTTTACACAGATGTAACTATTAAGGTACGAAAAAGTCAAACTTAAGAAGTTCCTGCCTCACACCTTTTGTTTGTTTATTTAAATGCAGCAGCAGTCCTTCACTGACTTTAATTATGAAAAGAAAAAGACCAAACAAAGAAGCAAAAAAGAAGCACAACACACATCCACTTCATACCCTCCTGAAATGAAATCCTGAAGCTTGCTGCAACACAAATCCAGTGACCTGTTCCCATACACACTGCACTTTCTTCTTACACACTTCATGTCATTATGTGATTTTATGAATGAGTTTTCTTAAGAGGCAAAAGAAATTCCAATAATCTACTTGTTGATTACTGTTTCATCACAGTTGACTCTAGCCCAAGACTGGACTACAACTGTGAAATAAGAAACCTCTAAGAATGAAAGATAAACCCAGAACTGAAACAGTAGCAGAGTTTTCAACTAATCAGAATGCAGCAATTATTGAGAAACTCTGCAGCACATGATAGAGATGCTTAAGTGTTTCTCAAGAGATAATGGCCACTCAGAGAGATGAACTGCTCAGGTGGAAAGAACAAAAGTGCATAATGCCATTTGTACAAGGCATGTGTTAATGCTATTGAGAATTTCACAAGAGCCCTAACCCTTCAAGGGAAACCAAGAATCTTTCCATTTTTTAAAACTCTCTGGTGAAGAGGTTTCATCTGAGAAACAGAAACTTTTATGTTAAAGAGAAGCTATGGCTTTTCCCAAAGAAATGGATTTCAGGGCAGCACATGAGAACTCTTCTCTTCTTGATGTAGTTTTTGTGGCGCACTCTCTCTGAAACAGTGTTGAAAATACAACAAATATACATGTGCCTTACATTTTAACATCAAAGCCAATATGCACATATTTTCTTGGAGTTTTTGCAGTTTCTCAGTTCTTGTAGGAATGAAGCTTAGAAGAGATTATGAAAGGAGTTCTGCCATGCCTTTTGGCTATATAGACACACATTTCCAATGATTTGCTGCTCAAATGGCACAGTTTGGTCTGGATCTGGATTTGGAATAACCTTCATATGAGCATATAAACACTCTGCAGACACACAGCTCTTCTCATTTCTGAACAAGAATGTGGAGTACGCAGAGCTGGGGCTGTCATCAAGTGATACAGTGGGTGAATCTTTCCTGAATTTCCCAAGAGATGCTAGTAAAAATTAAGTATTTTGGAGCCCAAGTTCTCCTTATTATATATAGCTCAGAGGTGAATGTCACACAAACACAGCAATACAGGTAAAGATTTTCATAACTGTAAGTGAAAAGGGATTACTGTGAAAGGGCATCCTATGTGTGCTACCACAAGCAGAGTGATTTCTTACACTCACCCTTAAAACATTAACCAAGTGGTGTTTGACCTAGAATTACTATTTTTAAAATGTGAGACATAAAAATGAGAGATTTCAGGAGAAAAAGAACCTGATCCGTAAGGAAAGATTAAAAGAACAGGGATCTGATTAGCTCTGGGAAAGGAAACTCTAGAGAGAAGGGATAGTCTTACTGATTAATGAGAGTCATTGCTCCCTGTTCTCCCTAATACTTCTTTGTGTATTTGTAAGAACAGAAAAAGCAAGAAGAGGTTTTGGCTGCAGCATGGGAAGTCCAGGTGAGGTTGCTGAATGGAAATGTATTGGCATGGAGCAGGAAAAGAAGGAAGGCCACTGCAACTGCAAAGACTTATCTCACTCACTGTCTGCACAGCCATCTCCCTCCTCTCATGGCCATTATTTAAGGCAAACAACTGAGCTGAGATGGAGCCGAGTTCCATCTGTAAGAGGAAGTGATATCATCCAGAACACATTTGGCCCTTTCAGGCACAAAGGAAAAGTGTCAGTGCATTCTGACTGTTATAAAAGACTGTAATTCAAACAACATACTGGTAATGGTGTTCTTATAAATTACCAGGGATTTAACTCTTCTGATAAACTGCAAGAGTGGCTTTTCCACTGAAGTCAGCTGTTATTTTAATTTCTGCCAGAAGGGTTGGAAAAACAAGCTTAGCAAAAATACACTTTTTCTATAACCTTGCATTTTAAACAGATGTTCTGAAATTGCATGTTTTTGTGCTACTACTGGCTAAAACTTTAGTTTAATATACTTAGTTTTAATTAATAACTAAAGCAGGATGAAAGCCTGAGACTTAAACTCAATTGGAACAAAATTAGTTGCATTTCTCCCCTCAAAAATTTGGATATGTCACTAAATAAATAAATAATCAGATAAACCATACAGGCTGCTGACACTGCTGCCCACATGTTAAGAACTCAATGAAAATTCTGGAGAATGCTTAACTTATTACACTAGAATTTTAAAACTCCATTTTTTTTTTCTCTGTATTAATAATCCCTCTCAGTAAATGCTACAACACATTAACAAGTTAATGAATTATGCTAGCCTAACAAAAAGCTTTATTTATTGATAGCAATAAAACAACTAAACAACTGCTCTCTCTTTCTCCCAAAAATCTAAAATCAGGGAGGGGACTGTAGTATTCAAATGCCTTTTCCCAGACATAACTTAAGGCTCTCAAGGTGGCTGTTCTTCTTACTTTCATGCTGAGAAACACCTGTAAGAAGGGAAAAGGGGAGGAGAACAATGACCCGTCCTATTCCAACCTCTGTGTAGCTGCAGGAGAGAAGAGCAGAACACTGCATGTTATCCTTATCTAATTCACAAGGAAGTCCTGATTACAGGATGAATCTCCACAACACCAGTACCCACAGATTTTAATGTCCTTGAACTAACCCAGGCACAACCACACCTTCAGTCCCAGAAAGACTTATAACTCCAACTGCCTTTCTTTACATTTCAAACAAGCTTTTCCAGACAATTTCACTTCCAAAGGTAGCATACATTTTAAAGGATTAGTGAACCAGTTCACCACAGTTTTAAAATCCATACGCGTGTGTGTGTGTATAGCATAACTGCAATAGTTAGAAAAACCACAGTCTTTAAGCTATCTCACTTCACCTCACTGATACCTTGGGAAAAGCTTTGCTAGAATGGCACCTTGTACCCTCTAATCCCAAATTAAACTAAATCCCTTTAATGTGCAACAAGGAGATTGTTGCTATTAATCCCTGGATTTTAATGAGGTACTAACACTAAACTGTTAGACATGACTTTAAAATCAGTATTCGCTTGAATTGCCTGGAAATGTGGTCATCCTGCTAAAGGGCATTCATTTTACCTTTCTGTTTTGTTTCCCAGCTTCCTATTTTAGCTTTAATTCCTGCCTTTCCTTTGTTCTATCAAGCTGGTTACTACAAACTCTTAGAAAGACAACAGTGTAGACAGACCTAAAACTACATTACAGAAACACATTGGTTTGACATGATTATGACATGCAATTTCTCAATATGAAAAAAAAAACTTTCTTGGAAAATCTAGAGGTTGCACATAAAACATGTGGAGGGGGGAACGACACCCAATTCAGATATTATGTAACCAAAGAGAAATTTTTGAAGGAAGAAAGAAAAACAAGAGAGATCTCAAATCGAACAGCAGCCCTGAATTACTGATATCAAATGTGAGGAAGAAAATTCTTCCTCTTAGTATGAACAACGTAGCAGCAGTTTTAAAGATGATAGTTCAGAATTGTATTGAAAAAGGAGTCCAGACTTAAACTATTACCTTACAATTAAGTAATTAAGTTAAATGAGACTGAAACTGCCACATTGATTTGACACTATCAATAATTGATATGGGACACCTATTAATCTCTCTATCCCACAGACTGTTTTAACCATTTGCCATTTAGAATCTCCTAGTAAGCATTTCAACATTTTAGAGAAGGTGGATCAGAATTACAGTTTGTACAGAACACAATGATATTCTACAACAATTATTCTGATGCTTTGGAAAACCCTGCAGAGTGGGAAATTACAGAATTGCATTTTTATGAGCTGCTGGCTTAGCACTACAACTTAGGTTCCTGAAAACACAAACCTAAATGATGATGTGGGAAAAAAAAGTCCAAATATTGCAAAAAGCTAACACGATTAGAAACCCCATTTCTACAGCATGAAAGACACAAGCACATAGTATGAGCCAGGTTTGGCCAAGAAAATTGACATTCTGAAAATTGACATTCCCTTTAGACAAAACTGATCCTTCACACCACGTGCTCCTCACGTTTCAGTTCACAGAATAGTACTGCTGTATCTGAGGAGTGAATTTCTCTGAGGCATTAGCCTGCAAAACCCTTTCAAAATCACATTCTGAGTTTTGGAGGGACCAGAAAATGCTCTGCACATAGGGGTAATTACGGAAAGCTTTCACTGATAAATACCAAGAAGATCCCAGCTGAGGTGATGAGTGAGGATTTGGGCCATCTGCCCTTTCTGCTATTCTCAATTCATTACTTCTGCTCTGGACCAATCTTCTCCAAGGCCCTGACTGCTCAGCTAAAAGCTGAGCTCCTTTACACAGCTTACTGCAGTTTGTCTCCAACATCCTGCCAGCCAATTTGGGACACTGCTCTGCTAAAACTTATGGCCACCTTATTGCAAAACACTTACTCCAAGCCTACCACATACTTCCTTCCACACTAAACAATGAGAGAGAAATGCAATACAGAAAGAAATGGAAAAAGTAAGAAACAATGGTATGTTCTCATTTTTCCTTTCCTCGCTCATACTCTTGCCAACTTGCTGCAGATATCTAAGAAGTGCAATGTTTAGACAAATGTTTAGACAAAGATTTCCAACCTAAGATGCAGATCACCAGGAATTACTCACCAATCTCTAATAAGAAGGGAAAAAAGAAATCTTCGGCCTCATATACAAAACCCATACTTTTAAAACACTAAGCAAAACTGTTTTCTTTGTGCATTAACATCTTTGCACAGCAATGTCCAATATCTCTGCTTTTCAAAAAAACAATTTAAAAACTGCCCATTCACAAACTACCCACTACTTTTCTGGTACTGAAGAATGCTATAATCTAAAGGCAATGAAATGGAGAAGCAAAGAGGTCAACAGCCTGAGCACCCTCGAACAAAAGTTCCCTTGGAGATGTCAGCTGCAATCTCATTTGTTTCCTCTAACACTTTCAGGTCCCCCTGCTCCTTTCTTTAAAGCTCCTAATTCAGTGGCTGACAAATGATCATTTTAAAAATCCCTGTACAGGAATAACCAAGTCTGAATCTGTCCACTGAAGATCACTAAGCTCTCCATCATTTGGGCTGGGACTAAATTCTAGAAAAGTGCTTATGGCCACACACAGGCAGTTTTCACCACCAGCTTCTCCAAGTTAAGAGCAGTTTCATATATAGTATTTTCTCTTTCTGAAAACGTGGAAGTCAGCTAGGCTATTCTGGACTGTCCTGGTTCCAGCTTAAAGCCACAACATCCGCATACAGAATGGAAGTTTTGTGAGCAAGTTTCTGATCAATTCCAGTGCAGAAAATCAAGAGAATCACTCAAGTGTATGCATCTTGAAGACAGTTCACAGGAAAAGAGAAAATTCTTGAAAAGTTAAGAAAAAATACCTCAACACCATCACATTACCTCAGGAATCTCTCTGATATTCATCAATTTCTTCAAGGATAAAAGCAATAATTTCTTCTCAGGATATATTGTATAAGAAAGATGCTCTTTTTTTTTGCTGAACAGGCAGCACTACATTTTGGAAAGAGTTAACCTTAGCAACAGAAAGAGTTCATAATTAGCACGTCCACTCTGTATGTTATGGAAAAAAATCTCAAAACAGTTGAAGAAAATTGGCTCCTCAGGAGTGGGTAATCACTCATCAAAAAGTTCACTTCAATGCAGAAACACACATTCAGGAACAGAAAGACACAATTTGACAAGCTGACAATCAGAATGTACTGTTCCCTCCTCACTTCTCCAAACCACTGGAACAGACAGAGCTTGTTATCCATGGCATATTGACATAATTGTGACAATAAATGGGATCCTGGGCAGGAGCAATGCTCTGGAGAAAATACCAGGAGGATCCTCACTGACAAACTACAACCCATGAACACCTTGTATTACAGTTTGTTCTCCTGCCCATCAGGTGCTCTCAGAGCCACACTGAGATGAGAATCCAGAATTGCAATGCAAGGGCAAGCATCAGAATTCCCAGCCTGTGAGGGAAGAAAGTCCAGGCTAATACACCGAAATCTTTCTATTTTACTTCGGTAGAAGCAGCTACTGACATTGCAATAATGCCACTCCTGCAGCTACATGCAAGTTATTCACGTGACTACACATATTGCCTTACTAAACCTGAATCATTTAATAGGAGGCAAAAAATATACCACTACCACCCCTCCCAATAAAGCCAGGCAAACATATCACCTCAGGACTTATCACTAGCACTGTTTTAAAGGAATTAAAAGCTTGAGGCTTTGAAATGTGTGGCTCTATATATTCAACAGTTTATTGATGGTGTGACTGACATTCCTTACCAAACCATGTAAACAAGCATGAGAGATTTGATCTTTTCACTTCTGAAGGCATCCCAGCTGGGGTTTTCCTTTCTCAGCCTATCTATCATCCAGGCAACAGTGTGTGGCCACAGAAGGCACAATAAATGCTAATGCACTTATCAAGGAATTCCCCTCTGCTCTTCTGCAGACAAGAAGCATAGGAAACAGGAGAGAAAAGGCACACAGTAAGCCACATTAACCAGCTTCAAAGCTGTTCTACTTGTGTGGCTGCATGCATTCAGGAGAAAGAACACACCACTTTCTCCCTTGCAAGGACTGATTTCCTTCAGCAGTTTGCCCAGTGATTGCCTTCTAGTATCTATGCTTAATCCCACAGATGCCTTTCTTTGGAGTTGCTGCCATTCTGTGAAGAATTAGTTCTGCTTAATAGCCCAACTGTTGCATGGGGAACATCCAGCACAGTTTTGCACTTTACAACATGAAGACAAGGATCAGAACACAAGCGGGATTTTGCAACAAAAGACATGTCCCTTCACAACTAACCTAATCTGGCATCCAAAAAGAAAAACCAAAAAACCCATGAAACAAAACCAACAAAACCAAAATAAACCCACACAAATCAAAATAGAACATTAAAGATTTAAAGATTCACTGTTATGATTCTAAAGTTCCTCAAAGAACAAGAAAAATTTAATATTTGCTCAGTGCAACACAGAAAAGACAATTTCAGCACTTTGCAACAAAAGTCGGCAGCACTGGAAGCACAAATCTGCCCCATTCTGACCAATGAATTTCGCTGCAAATGCCAGCGGAACGATAAGACCTCTGTTTATTGGTCTTGTATCCCTAAAAATAAATAAATGCTATTCCCGGCTAAAATAAAACTAGACCCTAAGCAGAATGCAAAGCCCACTCTTCACCTCACCCTGCCTAGCTCATCAATCAGAGGAAGCAGCACAGAGCACATCCCAGGCCAGGAGTGGGGCCCCACACATTCCTGTGCTGCACCGCCCACCCCTGCGCCTTCCCTCACATCTGGGGGAAGGCAGAGGAAGGGGTTTCATTTCATACAGTGGCAAACTGACACCATGCCCATGTGAATGAGTGTAAGCTGATATGGTGGTGCTGTTAAGTCTCCAGACTGTCAGAAATGCTGTTCCTGAGAGATAGGAGCACTCTCCATTTTTTGCTTACAATGTTTCAGAATCAGCATCCCAGGATGAAAGACAATTTCACTGCAAAAAGCTGAGCAGGGGTGCTGGGAATTCAAGCCCTTCAGCCCCCTCTCCAAATGTCAACATTTCGTCATTCCCACGGGGAAAGGAAAGAAGAAATGCCTCCACTCTCAAGGGCCAAATGCCTGCAGCTCATTTCCCTATCACCAAATGCCCCACTACTGCATTACACAGCCCTGAGATCTCACCCAAGAACAGTCTTTCAACAGAGGGTAGTAACTAACAGTTAAAATCTGAATGTCCTAAACTTTGAGAGCAGCAGGGAGAAAATCAGAAACAAGCTCCACACAAAAAAACCAAAAGACACTGTCAATACTACCCATTTATTGAAGCTACTTAAATCCTCTAACTGCATGTTTACCTGAAAAACCCTGGAGGTAGGGGAGGGGGAAGAGTTTACAACTCTTGCAATTTTCACATGAAACAAACTAGAAGTGCAGCTTCCAGATAAAAATTATTTTGCCTTCAATGTCTTTAGAGGAAGTCACCTTGCTATGGCTATTGACTGCTTGGGTGGGAGGCAATTGCTGGACTCCTGGATTTCCAGTTTGCCCAGTCATAGCACAACCAAACAGCCATGTTCTACTAAGTAGGTAATACTATTAGTTATTAGATTATTTATATTTTCCACTACACAATGACAACCCATTTTTCCTTTCCGTGATTTTTAAAAGCTCATTATTTGTCTCCAACTCAAGGCCATGAATCAAAGCCACCAGGGAAGCACAGAGGGAAGTGTTATCTGGAGCTCAGAAACGTTGGTATCCCCATCTCAGACATCTTCTCCAGCCTGGAACAAGCAAGTTCCAAGCAGGGGATTGATTCCTGGGAAATGCAGCTGCTGGCAGGAGAGGAATACCACCAGGTCTCCATGAAAGAGGGATGCCTGTTCAACAGGTGTTTCACTTATCCGAGATTACTGACACATATCTAGAGAAGCATTAGCAAGGTTAGATAATCTCAGACTTCCATCTTCCCTTGTGCTCTTAAGATAGTCAAGCCATTCATTTATCTAGACAAATACAAAATTCTCCCTTTTCCCCGAAAAAAGAGGGAGAGAAAAGAATACAACAGATCAAGCTTCACTGTATTTTCTTCTAAATTATGCTCTTGTACTTCCAGCAGCAGAAGGAAAACACCTTGGCCTGAAGCCAATCAGAAATCCCTCATAATGCATTCAATAAGCCAAATCAAAACAATACATAGCTTATGAGACTGGGGAAAAGAAACTTGCAGGTCGTATTTCATCTGCTGCAGCTCATCGTGTTCATTCAGACGGAGGCAGAAGGTTAACTGGCAGGATCTGCTCCCTAATGCCGGTTATTTCCAGTGGAAGGAGCTAAGCAACGACGGGCTTTGCTCAGTACTTCGTGAAGAGGACCAGCAAGAAAATCCTAATGCTAAGGAAACACAACCCAGCTGGAGGGCAAATGGACAGGGGAGCCTGGCAACACACCGAAGCTGAAACAAAGTGCAAATCAAAGTTGGTTTTTTGGATGTATTAGTTATAAAACTGAAAACATGATTTGAGTTTCATAATGCATGGAAATACCTTCCTTGTTTTACAAAAAAAGGGCATTCTAAACCAGCAGAAGAAAACACTTCTCCTGAGCATTTAGAAAATGCTGAGTTTGTAAAACAAACTATTGTTTCAGGTGAAAACAGGGACCAGATAGAAAATACTAGTTCTACCCTCAGCTTTATCATCACCTGTGTTGTCTGGAAGAAAGTAATTTATTAGTTTGATCCTGTATAATTTATTCTCTTCTCACTTTTGTCTTCATCCAAAACAGAAGTAACACACTAACCTTTTACTCACTTGATGCTTTCCTGGCTTGCTTAAAACTATATATGAGAGGTAGTACAAACATTAATACTCATATAACACACACATTAAATCTAAGAGTGAGATTAATAGTAATTAATACTCTTAACTCTGTCATAACAACCAATCACAAAAATATATTGATTTTTTAGCAGAAACATAATGGAGTGGACAAATCACAGAAAGGACAGGGGGAAACAACAGCAAACAAACAAAACGAAACAACCCTATTGCATTGATGGAATTGAAATTATCTGCCCCTTTACATGAGCACCACACTGCACTGATAAACTAAATCTCTCTTCGATTGAAGGCCGAATTAAAACGGAGCAATGCAAGAACTCTTCTGACCCAAAAGTAATCCACTCAATCATATAATGCATCCCCTTCCTTTTAGTAAAATGAATAGCCCTCCATAGAACCTTTTTCTTCCTTGACAAGTCCTTGACAGAAGAATGTGAATCTGGACAGTTAAATGAATCAATCACCAGCTGCTAGTCTAGGGCCAAGATGGTGAGCCGAGGGGCCTGCCAGAGTTCACTGACCACTGGTCAAAGCAGGACAAAGGCTTTGCCTCTATGAATAGTCTGCTCCTGGGATCCAAAGGTCACTTAGCTGCCTTGGAAACGGTCCCCCTTTGGTTATTTAAAGTTCTCAGGCTATTCGGCCACAGATATTATTGTTTCAGGTGGTCACCATCTTTCCCCATCGCAAGTTTGTGAAAGGCCGGGCAACCATTACTTAGATAAACGGAAGACAATGGTGAACACGGCAGCAACTAAATAGTGAGGGAAGGAACAATTAAAATAAATAAAAATAATGCTTCACACTTCCCCATAATTCCAGGTTCTGAACAGGCCTGTGAAAAACATCCTCAGAGAAAGAAAGTCCCAGCACCCAAAGGTACAGACCCCTGAGAGGATCTAGGTGCACACACCAAAGACACGAGGTCTTGAATACTTCCCTGCCTTTGAGAGTCTTTATATAAATATATCAGGAAAAGCAACAAAAATTTAAAAAAAAACCACCAACTAAACAAAAAACCCCAAATACTCAGGCTTTTGTCTAGTCATGACTGTATTTCCAAAAATCTACCCTATGGCTCAACATAAGACCTGTAGCCTAAGAAGTAGGTGGTAGTCTAGGCTATGTGGGGGAGTAAATATCTGAGAGAAGAGACAGAGGAGATGAAAGAGGAGGTGCAACCCACAGGTGCCAACTCCTTCACAGCACTGGAGCCCACAGTCCTGCCTGGCACCTCAAAAAAAAGCTCTTCTCCTCCGCACCAGCAATAAATCAAATTTCATCTCAGTTAGGCGACAGAGAGAGTAAAGTTTGTACTGACAAACAAGAGTAAGTGCATAGATAAGCATATGTGTGTGTGTATATATATATCTATATATATTAATATATATATATAAAATATTACCTGAAGATTATTATTATCAAGTTAAAGTTCTTGCTAAATACATGCTCAGATCCTAGCCCATGTTTTGGTTGAATCAGAAAGTTCTGACAAACTTACTTGTTTAAGAAGTTGCCACAAGACCCTCTGTTACAAATCTTTTTTTCATGACACCCTGCCCATATAAAACTCTAATACTTTCAAGCATATTTATTTCTTTTTTTTTTTTTTGCATTACATACATCATTAGATAAATGAATCTCTAAACTTTCCCGTTCACACATTCAATACATCTGTCTCTTACATGTGTGTATACACACATAATGAAAATTTCCCAAATGCTCACAGGTTGGGAAACTGAAGAAATGAAGCTGTTTATGCAACTGATTTGCTCTGTTTATATACATGCTTTGGGAAACAATACAACTGCACAATCACACTTCCCCCACCATTCACAGCACCAAATGAATAGTGCTCACATAATGAGCATCTATTCAATATTTTGTTTTCTCCTCTCTGTTCAGTGTGTGGCCTCATTCCTTGTTTATTACACTCTGTTAAGCACAGCCCTGAACAGAGTTACCAACTTCCCTCTGGCCTTCCCTGCAGGGCTCTGCACTACAGCTCTCCAGAAATGTTGCTGCATCCACTGTCCACAACACCTTGAGATTATGTTCTCTTATTATTTTAATTTTACTATTGGGTATGGACAAACCTTTGGATGATGGATTGAAATATTCACTAAATGCAGGTGTCCAAGGCATGACACTGATCCTTCACAGCGCTCCACGTGTTGCAATCATGGACAGCTCCCCCAGCTTACTGCAGCTCCAACTCATCAAACCTCAGAACCTCATACCAAATATCGAGGCCATAAGAAACACATAATCAAAGACTTCCCATGAAAAGTAGGGACAAGTGGGCTTATGTCACATATTGCAGCTGCTTCTGGCTGAAGCAGCAATGCATTTTTAATACTCTAAAGATCCCCTGACTAGGAGATTATTCTCCATTTTTCTGAAGTTCCCAAGGGAAGCCCAGGCCTCCTGGGTCCACATTCCACATCCTGAAAGATCAGCTGCTCTGATGGGCACACTCCCTTGAGTCAGTCTTTGCCAGATCTCCAGTCCTCTCCCATTCCAAACTTGTACCTGTGACAATCTCCAAACCAAGCCAAGCTCAGGTCCCCTCACTGCACAAGAATCTTCTCAGTCCTTGCCTCTTCCCACCAATACCCTTCCTGACCTCTAGACACATGAGACCACTCACACCTCCACCTCGCCCCCTTCCCCTCCCAAACTTCCTCTCCAGGTAATTAGAGCATTGTTTCCAGCTTTCCATGCCAGCTGGTTTCTCCAGGCAGTGTTAGATCACACTTCAGCTCCTCATTAATGCAGAACAGGGAAAAAAAGCAAGTCTACATCTGCCCAGGACTGCTTAGAGGGAAAGCCCAGCTCAGGGTTCACAAGCAACTGGCTCAGCACAAACAGCACCTCTTGTGTCTTAAGCTAGTCAAGCTGGGTAAAGCTGAGTGAACACATGCTAAAAAGCAAAAAAAGTTTGAGATTTTTCCTCAGAACTTACAGGACAACCAATTCTAGTCACATCAAAAACAAAAGCTACTTCCAGACACAAAGACCACTTTCCCAATAAGCTCCACGTCTCTGTTCCCTATGTAGACATTCCCATACTGTCCTAGTGAAAAAAAATACAGAGAAAACAGTTCCATCTCACATTTCTTCTAGAGAGCAGGATAAACAGTCCTGATGAAATATACTGTATTAGAAAAATTTAAAAGCACAGAGATGGATACTGACATGACAAATTTCTATCCAAAATGTTAACATGCCAGAAAAGTAGCAACTACAGTTCTACAATATAAATATTTGGTAAATTTAAGAGCAGAGTGCCACTAGTCCCCTTAGAATAAGATCGTCATTTGCACACACACACAAAAATAACAGAGCAGAAGAAAAGTCTACCACTGATACTTTTTTTGCAAGAATCATGATTAAAAGCATCAATAGGCTTCATCTCAACTATGCAAAAATGAAGTCTGGCAGCCAATTCTTTCTTGGGGCAGGTGAAGGGGGTACTTTTTATGCCTTCTTAGAAAACCATGGGGTGTTTTTCCCATTGATAGAACTCTAGGCTCTGCTGTTCCTTCAGAAACATCCTTGCTCAGACTACAGCCAGACCACGCTAACCATTCAAACCTATGTCACCTTACCTAGCACAAATATTTTAATTATTTTAATTCAACACCTTGGTGAGGTCACCTTCACATTTCTATTTCTTGAGATGGTAAGAGCTCATCTACCAGTCAGTAGCTGCCAAAGAGAGAAGACAAGCTCCTCCCAGACAGTCTCAAAGCCCCACTACTCCTGCCTTATCTCTAGCAAACTTGTGAACTGATTAAACTTCTTTATGTTTCACTGCAGTTTCTTTTCTAATAACTTCATGTTTACATCATGAGTGGACTTTCACATCTAGTACACACCAAAAACCCCACAGGCTACTTACTACTAATGAAGGTTATTAAAGAAAATATCAACATTATAAACATTCGTCTAAAGACAAAGCACAGATTTTGAATATGCTTCGTTCTCTGAGTAGGATCTACTTCCAGGATCTCCTCTGGTACACAAAGTACACACAACTCTAATAGGAAAGAAATACTGTTTCTAAGCTGAAGTGTAATAAATTTCTTAATGAAAAATATTTATTCTGTTCTCAAAACTGACCATTTGCAATAAAATCTCTGACTATAAAGGAGTATAATATACTACCAAGTGTTCCATAAGGATACCTATTAGCAGATTAGATAGGCTGCCTTTTATGTATAGAGCTTCCTGCAGCTATTTTATGACAGATATTATAGGGTTTCCTATAGTATGCATAGGTTTTATTATTATTGTGGATTTATCTTAAATAAATCCATGCAAAACCAGTAATTATATTGAGGGGGGGAAGGGAGGATAAAGCCCTGTTTAGATTTCAGGGATTCACCATCTGAAAGCTTTTATTCTTCCACAGTGAAGGAAAGTTATGACCTTTGACATGTGGCCATGGTGCCAAAGAAACTGCTCATAAATGTGTGTCAGTAAAGAAGCAGAAATCAATAAATTCATTTAATCCAGTGGACTATTATGTAGTGAGACACAATATATTTAAGAGCCAACTGCTCTACTCTTTCTATCAAAAGACAAAAATGTAATGAATTTTTTGGATATTCAATTTTTTGATGGTATCTTAGACCCTTTAATAAATATTTGGGTCAGTTATGGCACAATTTGTTAGTCCATTCATTTCTGTTTGAAAGACCCCTGATACAGCTGGATTCAGGTAGCACAACAAGAACACTAGAAGGCAGGCAGATATACTATTAACAACCTCTGCCATTACCAGAGATGGCTATCCCACAGGAATCTAACACTGGCAGGTGTTGAAAGTGTATTTTTTTCCACACTGGGTGCTCAAGAGCAGAAAAAAATGAAATATTGTTCATCATTCGCAACAAAGTAATTTCAAAAGGCCACACAAAGCACTATTATAAAGGCTTTCAGCAATGCATTTGGTCACCTACCAAACACTATGAGAATCAGCAATAAATGACTGGGTAAAGATTATGACCACTAAAAACAAGTACTAACTGCCACGTGCTGGGAATGTCACAAAACTCCCACCAATGCTACTGAGAATTCCACAGTTAATTTCTTGTACGCTGTGGGATAAAACTGAGCTGCCTTCCTGGCACAGACTGGCTGAACTAATAAAAGCAGGATCCACTTTCAGCCTCTATTGAAGATCAATGATAAATCTGCTTGCAAACTGTGGGCTATAGGGCTGTTTGCATAAATAAGCATTAAAGCAAGAGGAGAAGAAAGAGCTGGTCATATGTTCGCTTAGGCTTTCAGAGAGGAGGTGGGGGAAGGAAGTTTCACCCTTGTAATTTGGGACACGCTATGTACAAAGTTTCTCCTCAGGCAAAATGACAGAGTCGTGCCAGAACTCCCAGAGAATATTTCCAGTCAACATCAATTTACCGGATGTCACAGACAAGTTTAATGAACAAAATGATAAATGTCTGTCAATGGCTTCATAAAGTCAACCAATTCTCGTTACAAAGAACATACATAATGCACAGCTCTGCCTCAGGCACACGTTACAGTTATTAGAGGTTTACTAGAGGTCTTGATGTGGACAGTGAAATGGTAATTTAATAATTTACCCTAGTTAATTTGCTGATAAGTAATCTAGGCAATTTATTAATATGTTCAAGATTATACAAGCAGGAGTAAGCATTTAAAATTCTTCTGCGTGTTCAAAGTCTTTAATTTTAAGGTTTCTTTGAAAAGATAATGGGTTATTTGAAGACTTCCAGTTGTAACAAGTTGTAAAGCAAAAAAACAATACCGTGTAACACTGACCTGGTTTTGTTGTACATTACTGCAACAGCTATTAAAACAGCTTTTTAAAATCATAATTATTGTCTGATTTTAAATGACAGACAGACCACCTGAGACAAGATATTATACTTCTGTAGAATCATTTTTACCTCATCTAAATTTGGGGTCAAAACTGACCTCAAAGTATCTTATGACACTTCCCTCCTCTGCCACAGCTGTGAAAAAAAGCTCCACTGGAAAACAGCACCTCCTACCAGTCATCAGACAGGAATAAGGAAGGAGGGTCACCAGAAGCAGTTCTGCAGACCCAAAGCAATGATGTAGCACAAATGTGACAATTCGTAAGAGAAAAGGAAAAAACAAAAACTAACTAATTGCAGCAAAATCAGACTGCACCTGACATGAGAAAGAAGAAAGAGTGGGAACATGGGAGAGGACACAAATGATGAGAAAATGCTCAGTGTTAGAACAGATCAGCAAATAAATGAAAAGATTTTCTCTTTGGTATGTTTGCATCCCCATTTTAAAGTATACAGAAAGTGTCTCAATACAGCTTAGAAGAGCCAACAAACCAACTTTGTAAAATATGGTGATAGATAACTTTAATGATTTTAGAGGGAGAAGATGGAGCATTACTACTTCACATGAAAAACTCATGATGCAAAGGCTGAGATGTAAGCTGATTTTCTAAACTTACTGTTTCTTGTTTGGACTTGAATCTGAAATGGCTCAAAGTAGAGCCAAGAAAACCCCAGAAACCATGAAGGTTTTACACAAGAAATTCTGATCTACTGAAATGAGAACAAACAATGTAATCAATGAATGTGATCAGGATTATTACAATAGACAATAGAAGACAATAAAAATCATATTTGAAAATATAAAGTTGCTTCTGTTCATGAGATCCTCTCTAGTTTCCAAAATTCCTTCATCACTATATACAAGATGCACACAACAAGCTGTAAAAGACTTAGTTTAACTTGCCCCCAGCTAAGTATTAAAAGAACACCAGATGACATGTTTAATCTTATAATAACTTACCTCTTATTACCTCTTGTAAAAAAGTACCTCTTATGCCAGGTCAATCAGGTAATTATTTCTTTTAAAACTTTCTCTCATAAACAAGTCATTTCAAAATTAAACTACTGCACCTGAGAGCTAAAGAGCAAATTTCTAACACACTTCTAAGCCAAGGTAAATTATTGCTATTACTAAATTCTAAATCATAATTTTAGCATGTTCTGAGGCTGGAGGACTAGGACAAGGTAAGTTTTGCTGCTTTGTCATCAATACACCACCACTCAAGAGTAGCTTGCACCTAGGACAGACTTTTCTCCTTTCCAAAACAGTGTTTGTCCCAGCTAAAGCTGCAACTCCAAAAGTCTTGCACATATTGGAATTTGTTGCCCACACCAACACCTACCTAAAACATGTGCTTGGCAAAGATGTTCCACATCAGAATACAGACACAGTGAATTGTAATGTTTTGAGATAACACCCATCCCACCACCAGTCCCTTGGTACCAGTCAGTACATTGGAAGTTTTCTTCCGAAGATTCTGTAGATGGGAAAATTATCAAAGACCCTCTCTGCAGCTGGCTTCATGCTTTCCACAATACATTTCTGCCACCATTCTAAAACAAAAACCATCTTACTCCTCGCTGTCCATGAGAATTGTACCAGGACTCTGATAGCAGACTCTGCTTTCAAACACAGTTCTTCTCTAAGGCTGGAGGTGTCATTTGCTCAGTAGTCTTCTACCATTGAAAAAATTGGTAAAATACAAGTCAAAATGTAGCTGTGAGGTCTTGAGAGGAAGAGAGTTGCACATCATTGTGTGTTTTGTGCTCCAGGAGTCATTCCTTCCCTCAAAGCTTTGCCTACATGCAGAAACAATGTCATAAAAACACTTCCAAATAATGTATGAGAATAAGGGTGTATTCTCACTACTTTCATCAGAAGAGGAAGTCAGTTAAAACAGGTATAAATGCAAGAATCACAACTACAGCAGGTTAAATAACTGCACTCTTTGCTGACTTTGTTCCTCTCCAGTAACCCTGCCAGAGATGATGAAGTAGTGTCTTGGTACATTGCAACTTTTGCCTCAAATGATTAAATCCTGGTAAGAGCTTTGGATATAAAGCTTGTTGTCAGCATCCCTTTGTGTTTTATAACAAGATCATTTTCAGTATTTCATTTCTCACATTGCATTCTACAGCTCTGACATCCAGTAAACAAGCAGGTACTTACTGAATACTATTGCTACAATGCTCAGGCTAGAAGCAAACATAATTTGCTCAAGCTTAACTACTGAAAAATTTACAGTTTTCTCAACAGTTAAAGTCAGAAAAGACCCTGACAACAGTGGGAGTTTTAAAAGTTGTTTAGTGTAATTCTGGCACAGAAAGATTCAGGAACCCTAAAATTTTTACCCCATAAAATACAAAGATTACACATTCTGTCATTTTTGAGTTTTGATAATAAGAATCTAAGTGAACTTCAGGAACAGACCAGTCTGCCTCTGGGGGAAATGATACCTAGATTCTATTTCCCTAAGCTGCAGATGCACTGATGTATCAGAAACCTCTACCAGAACTAAAAGACATGGACACTTGAGAAACAAGCACTTTGAACAGGGCCTTGAGATGCTAACTGTATTATTCAGATGCCACTTCATTTATGTTGTCTTTGAGGGCATTTATGTTGTTAACAAAAAAAACTTTCCACTCACCTAAGACCAAATTTGATTTCATTGAAAACAAAACAAACAACAAAACCAACAGAATTATTATGGAGAGTTATGAAACAAAGTAAAAGCAGCAGAAAAAAAATCTGTCTAGCAATGCTTATTTATACTTTCCTCTAATAAATTAGGAAGGCCATCTCCCTCCAAAGTTTTTACATACAGAAAAAACAGAGGACAAGGTTACAATAATTCCACACACTAAGTCATAAGCAAACTGTCCATACTCAGGTGGTTTCACAGCCATCTCTTCCCTAAGTCTGCTGTTTATGTCTTTAAAAAGTAATAATTTAATTCATACAACCAAAAATTGTTTCCACTACAGATGCAGGTTTTGGAAGGCTGCCAGATGGATTTTTAACTCCCAACACAAATGATCTAGTGCTATTTTTTTTCCACCTCTAATTCAATTGCTGAGACAATCAAGTTTAAAATGTAGACACTGCTTAAAATGCTGCTGCTTAAAAGCTACCTAGAGGTTGACCCTAGTAACTAATGTTGACCATACAACCCACACTTACTCAACAAAATGTGGAGTCTTGACATTGTTGATTACTTTTTCACTTAGGTGGTGATTACCAGTTATAAAGACTGGAAGTAATCAATCCCAATTTAACAGCTGGGCCTATTGATGAAACAAAAACAAAAAAAGAAATGCAAAACTAAATAAAGATTATGTCCACATCTTTGGAGATAAAGTCTGGAAATAATACAAAATGCTGAGGAAAACAAACAAATACTAAGCACAAGTTTGTCCAACAATGGGCATGACCATATTTCTGTAGGAAAATGCTTAGTAACTTTTAAATTCTTCCTCCAAGATTCTCTTTCGTCATTGTCTTAAATTGTTCTGCACACCATCAATAGCCACAGCTGTTAAATTGTGAAGACGTGACAACAAGTCTCTAGGCAAACAACTGCTCAGAGTGAGATCCTTTTCTTTAGGATAATCAGAGCTGGCTGACAAAAGGGGGCCTTGCTGAATGCCCTTTCAACAATTTCTACACCAAGAAATGCAGAGAAAAAGGGAGGGGGAAGAAAGGGAGCAGTGGGGGGGAGCACCACACTGCAGGAACAGAACAGCATCTTTTGCTGCCATACATTGCTTTGCAAGCAGGAAAGGAATCTCCATAGGTTCGTGCAACAGCACACACAGAACCTGCACCAGGTAAGGAGTGCTTTTGGTCACAGCTCTGAACAACATCTAGCACAGCACCGTGTCTTCCTTCAACATTTCTCATGTAGGTGAAGGCTTTATTAGCTACAGAGTGCTCTGCCAAAAAGATGGAGCATTCTTTTAAAAAAGAAGCTAGTGAAAACTTTATAACATTGTAAAGTTACATTGATAAAAACTACTAAATACACCCTTACAGCTTGGGTCTTACCAGCTAGGAAGAAAAGCAAGGGCATGGAAGGCCTCAGTCTGGCATTAGGCTTGACACAAATTTGAAACTGAGGTGTTGAGGAAACCCATAAAAAGCTCACTTCTCAAGTAACATGGTAGTGGAAACAAACACTGTTCATGTGCATTAAGCAAAGTTTTATACGTTTTTTTAATTTTGGTAACAATATAAAAGTTCATTCCTTTTTCTGTGGAAGAGCTCTTACAAGTGCAGTCCAGCCATTGTTGAAAAAGGAGAGAATGCCCCAGTATCAACAACAAAAAAAAAGTAACTAATGCTTATGTCTTAAAAGGATGCTGATAATTGTCTTCTGTCAAGGTGCTGCAGGACTTCAGGTCAACAGACACCTGGGGAGTTGTAGAGGAAAGTATTACAATAAAATGGGCTAAGAAAGATAATATTTCTCAGTTTTCTTATTTCTTCAGGATACCTCAGTTAAAGAACAAAAATCTTACTGTTCTTCTTCATTATTATCAACTGACATTGCTGGCTCAGACATTGAAACCTCATCCTTCTGCCTAAAAATACTGGAATTTAAATGATCAAGGATCAGCCATGTGCACTCTCAGCTTAGAAACAAATTTTCCTCTCAGGATATTCAAATCAACTAATCAAAGTGACAGCAGTAGGGCAGCACTTGTCAAAACCCAGACCACCAGGCTCCTCGAGCTGTCGTAACCACACCAGTTCCACAGCATTAAGACTTTGCTGCCTCTTTCAATACAAGACTGTTGCCTACAGCTGCCATTTGCCATTTCACTTCCACCTCAGTCCAAACCACTTCTGCCCCCTAACACCACCCTTCTTCCTCACAATTTGTACCACTCTCCATTACTACTTAAAATAATTAAATATATCTTTGAGCTCTATATGCATTTGGAGGACACCTGAAATGACAGATTCCATAGAAAATGAAAACTATATTGTTAGACCACAGTGATTAATGCTGTTATTTTAAGGCAAGATACAAAATTCTTTAAAAAAATCAGTAGCAGAAGGGCAAAATTCCTGCCTATACGTTTCACAAAGGCTGAAGTTTGATGAGAATAAGTTTCATTAACCTTTCCTGTCCCCACTAAGTCTTCCCACCTCCACTTCAGTACTCTCAGTTACATCAGTGCAATCACTGAGTGGCTCCAAGACAAACTGTATCAGGAACTCACCTGGGTTAAACACCACCTTTTGTTTTAATTCTCTTATTTTAACCCAGACCAGTTCCCTGTTCAGCTGGCTACACACACAGCTGTGCCCACCCAAGGAACAGCACAGTGCCAAAGTGGGAACAAACAGCTGGAATTGCTAAGGAAACATGATTGTCACAGCACAGAAAGACACTCAGCTGGATGCACTCTTCAGTGCAAATATTTAAAAGGAGAGCAAAAGATGATATTAGGCTATAAAAACATAAATATGGCCAATTATTGGCAGGACAGTGGTACCAGAAGTCACATCACTGCCTCAGCAGGCAAGCAGAATTATGAACTTTCCACAAAGTATAGCCTGCTATGTGTGAAGGGCCCAGAATTCCACAAACTGCAGTGCAGTGGGCACACACAGAGCTTCCATCCAGGAGCATGTTCCCAGAAACCTTCTGCTTGCATAACCTTTCACTCTTGTGAAATGTAGAAACCTGTACAA
Source organism: Eopsaltria australis (assembly GCA_034509425.1). Lineage (NCBI taxonomy): Eukaryota > Metazoa > Chordata > Aves > Passeriformes > Petroicidae > Eopsaltria > Eopsaltria australis. The sequence continues at coordinate 716,644 of JAVTVJ010000121.1, forward strand.
GGAGAATTAAGCTTACATTTCTTGTAATTCACAAACATTAAAATCAATTCAGCCAAGTTACAAGAGGAGAAAGGGTTATCTAGGAATGCTGCTTATATACCATCCAACCACCTCAAGACTTCCATTTCCACTTTTTGTGAAAAGGAAACAGTGAGCAACCTATCCAATCACTGTCCAACGCCCATGTTACCAGTTTCAGAACATAATCTATCTTCTCCATTTTTCCTGAATAATATTTTATTGGAAGTCTAGTTTTATTTTTAGACAGAATCTTAGTTAACTGTGGTTGAATAATCATAGTTTTAAAATGCAGGGAAACAGAAATCTCAGCTTGTTTAGTTTTGGCTGATTCAAAATTGTACCAAAAGGACTTTCTCTGAACTCTACATTCTTTTTATATTCTGTTAAAAGAGACCTCTCTCAGTAGCAGTGGCAAAAGCTGAATTTTGAGAAAGTCATGCGCTTAAGTAGAACCATTTTCCCCCCACACGTTGCCTCACAAAGAAGCAGACAGGACCTCCTCCTCTGCCCCCACATCAATCAGCCAGCTTTGGAAATAACTACAAGCATGTAGTGAAACTAATATTTAGTTTTACCTAAGCACTACCTCAGCACCAGAGTTTCCTTTTAAAAAAGTAGGGGGATCTCACTAAAAAAAAAGCCCTAAATTAGTCAAATTCTTTTGTGCATGGATGAACAACAGGAAAGCAAAGCCTTGGGGCCTCTGGGGAGGAACCCTGTCCCTGCAGACCTACTCTGATGTGCTCGGGAGATAAGGCTCCATAGTGACACTTAAGGAAAGGCCTGCTCACATTTGAATTTCTGCATTCCTCAAGAACAATTCATGGCAATCACTAACTTTGCAGAGGAGCTACATGAAAGCTTTGGCCAATGAATGAGGGTCATCTGCTCTTTATCACAAGGGTAAACCTCATCCTGGCCAGTTTCTAACCTTTTAACCCTGTGAATTCTTAATTTGCACATGAATAATGGAATTCTTGCCAAGAGTGCAACCTTCAGCTTCCAGTTTCTAACTTTAGAAACCAAGACCTGATCTCCTTGTGTGTTCAGATCTTAAACTCTTGAACAGATTAAAGTTTTTGATTTCCAAATGCAACACTAAACATTACAATTCTGAAGCAAAAGATAAGCTTATTGGCAAAACCTCTGACCAGGCAAAGTAAAAGAACATCCTCGCACCCTGCTGCTACCAGTAACTGAAGAGAGCATTTGCTTTTTTCCTCCAAAGAAAGAATGCCCATTTAATGCCTATTCTCCACCTGTTTAATATGTATAGTTCCTTCTGTACCCTGACCACAAGGTAATTTGCCTTTGCAGCAACCGACAACTGCTTCTAAAAAGAAAAATTGTAAGACTACAAAATCCCCCACAAGACTTTCATTTATTTCACTTAAAATGTCTGCAAAGTTCAATCAGTTCACGAGAGCAGGCAGAAACAGTGTGAAAATGAGAGAGAAAACTACTTTTGCACGTGTTTTATGGGCTCCAAACTACCACAATACAAATTACTGCCCAATTTCACAGCTTTACAGTAAAGATGACATTCTGAAACAGTCAGCTTGGCGCATGACTAAAGAGAAGAGACTGCTACATAGGATAACTTCATGTTTGGCCACTAGTTAACCACTTAATCACTAAGTCAACAACACCTACTGTGATCATTATGGATCCGCTATCTCTCCCAGTTTTCCCCAACAGCCATAGAAAGCCTTTCAAGTATTGAAAGAAGAAAAAGAAACCTTTTGTCACAGCCTTACAGAGAAAGGGGGGAAGGAAAAAAAGGGCTGCAACAGAAGATTCTCACTCCACAGCACGCAATCTATTGGTTCACAAGACTTTCTTGGTGAAAATAAGCAAAATAAAACCAACTTAAATAATGCGTATGCGAGAAACAAGCATTTACAGAAGTTCAGTATTATCTGAATAAAACCAAATACTACAATTGCATTACCATGCTATTCTACTGTAGTGCTCTATACTATTCCAGAACTTCTCTGGTAGTAAGCATAGAGCTCATCCTGCAACGTCTCCAATTTAAAGTGGCCCTGAATTTTCCAGTCCTACACACAGAATCCATCAGCCACTGCTTAGCTTTATGCTGGTTACCAACAACAAATAAAAAAATCCCATCCTCTTTAGAAGGGTTTTCTTGTCTAATTCTTAATCATGCTGACACTCTGAAACTTAGTGAGCTGAATTTAAATGTCAAAAATTCTAATGCTTCATTTTTCACCATTTTACCAAAAGCACCCACAAATTACTTAGTCTATCAATCCTGTACATGAGCAAGATAAAAAGTAATATGTAGGTAGGTTTTTGAAATTGAGAGTTCAGAGTTTCTCATTCTTACAGCATGTGAAAAACCAGCACTCACTTGGAGCCACCTGCTTCCAGGATGGTTTTGAACCACCCAATGCTCTGGCTCACTGAACAAGACTTTTCACACCTTCCTGGGGGATCTTGTGGACAGTTTTTACAATCAGGTCAGAAGCACACAGGAAAAAACTAACAAATGTTAACCTTCACACATTTGTTAATGTAAGCTAATGTACCAATTCTATTAACTAGCTTCAGGTTGAATTTAGTAAAAGCTGCAACTTAGAACTAACATCAAATTTTCACAGAGGTACCAGCACTAGTTTTATACAACTTGCTACTGAGAACAGGGTCGAAGAGGTCAAAGGAAGTCTTTTCCTATTAGATTAAGTTCATCAGTTAAGTCCTATTATAGAGGGAACATGAGAAGACTACATAAACTGTGTACTCTCTGTGTTATACTTTCTTTGAAATGGAAGTTTTCTTTACTTTGCCAAAATTTACTTTTCTTCGGAAAGTACATTCCCACGTACTTTTGGGAAGCAAAAGGAGATCATGTGGTAGAAGTAGTCCAGTGGCAAAGCTCTGCACTGCCATGGAAAAAGGCACAGCATTCCGTTCCTCACACATCTCTTGCTCAATGTTTAAAGATGATAGGAAAACAGAGGGCAACAAACACCCGGGGTCAGTCTGTTAAAGCCATAAAGGCACTTAGACACAACTATTTCCTTCACCATTCATCCAGCAGTAGGGAGTCACTCCAGAAATGCAGTTCTGGCTTCCCAGTGGAACCACGCAACAGGCCCTGATGGGAGGTTCCAGAGGAACCAAAAGGGGCAGCACCCACATCTGCTTGGCTGAGCACGTGTCAGAAAAGCAAGGCCTTACAGTTGCCCAGAAAACCTTTCCCCTCTTTCCTCTCCCAGAGATAAACATCTATATTAATCATTCCACCCTGCCCCAAGATGGCCCAACACAACATCAACCTACTGAACAAGGAATTTTTTTTTTTTAATCAGATTTGTAGATAACCCTCATAAGGCTGCTAGAACAGCACTTGGGAAACAAGACCCAGGACTTCTGTAGCCAGCATTACTCTGCATCATCACCTGCTCCAGAGACTGGTAACACACATAAGCCACCCACACAAGGCACCACTACCCAAGAGGTCTCACAGGTGCCTGAGCCATTTCTGCCACATCAGGGACTCAAAAAGGGACCACCATAAGTCTTTCCCATCATCTTGAAACATTTAAAAGGAAATAGAGGTTCTATAGAGTTGCCCTGTAATTTTGCATTTTAACTTTTCAGGTATACAATCAAAATGATAGGTTGTTGTGTGCTGTTCAGGGAACTGCTGTCACAAACTCACAAGCAGGTTAATAAACAGGAGCTGGGACTTACTTGCTAGTGTGAGGTGGCTTTTTTGACTGAGAATGGCCCCATATTTGTTCAGAGCTAAGCACTGGTAAAATCCTTCATCAGACAGTTCTCCCTTCTTTCCTTCCACCTCACTGATATACAACGAGCCATTGGATAAAGTGTAGATCCGTTCATTTTCAGACACTTTGCCTCCATTTTTCAGCCATGTAATAGTTATAGGAGCTTCACCACGGGCTTGGCAGTCTAAAACCACCGGATCCTTCCTTGACACAGTAACGTCCTGAGGCTCTTTCACAAAAAATAGTTCACTAAAGCACCACACTCCTAAGAGAGAGAGAGAGAAAAAAAAAATTGCCTATAAGGACAGACGTGTAAGCAGAGCCGTGCAGGTTACCAAGCGCTCTGCGAGCCATCCCGCGGAACCCGCAGCACGAGGTGAAACCATCGCTACCACACGCTCCGAGCGCTCCCACTCAGACAACTCTGGGGAAACTTGGTACTGACTCCAAGCGGCGCGAAGCCCTCAGGATGGAAAAGCCAAGAAGCCAGAGAGCCAGCGCCTTCCACACCGGCCCGGGCAGGGCCACGGTCCGGGCGGGGGGCGCGGTGACCCCGGGGGCCGCGGGGAGCGCTGAGCCGGGGCGGCCACACAGGTGCGACAGCTCCACCCGGCCCGCTCGCTAATTTTACAAGCCTGCCAAAGCAGCCGGAGCGGGGCGCGTCGTAAAAAGGCTGATTTTACAAGGAATCGTTAGCGAAAGCCCCTCACCAGAGCGCGAAGAGGCCGTGCACCGCCCGCGCCCCTCACGGCCCCCCCGCCCCGTCGCGGCGCGAACAAAGCGCGGAGCCGCGGCCGCTTCCCGCTCCCTCCCCGGCCGGTCCCGCCGGTGCCGGATAAATAAAGCCACGTGCGGCGGCTGCAGCGGGGCCGGACAATGGGGAGCGGACCGGCCGGACTCACCTGGCAGCGGGAGCAGCAGCGGCAGCAGCAGCGCCCGCAGCAGCGGCCGGCGGCGGAGCGGCGCCATTCAGCGGGACGCGGCTGGCATGCCCCGCCGGCCGCTCCACACACCGGTCAGCGGGCGAGGGGAGGAGACTGGTGACGGACGGAGCGGCCCCGGCGCGCCCGTCCCGGCCCTACTCTCTGCATCTCGTCTCCATTGGCCTTTGGGGAGAAGAGGGGCGAGGGGCAGGGCCGGCCGGAGGAGGGAGGGAGGGAGGGACGCCGCTGGACGGGGCGGGCCGCAGGGCGGGGGTCGCGGCGGACAATGCGCCGGGGCGGGGGGGCGGCAGGGCCGGCCAGCCCCGCGCACGAGGGGCCGCGGGCTCCGGCGCCATCTGGGCCGAGCACGGCCCCGCAGACGCGGCGCCTCCCGGACAGCTCCGGACCCGACGGCAGCTCCCCCGACCCCCGAGCCGGGCAGGCGCTGCCGGCTGCGGTACTTGGCGGGCGGGCTGAGCCTTCCAGCCGCGGCTGGAGCTGCCGGCCATGCCGACCCCCGGGACGCCGGGCTTCCCCGGGATGCCGCACGGCTCACCGGCATGGCGAGCATCGGCAACACGTGCGCTGCAGCCGGCGCGGCGTTACCGACGGGCTGTGCCAAACCCAGAGCTCCCCGCCCCGAGCACCGAACCTGGAGAGGTGCTGAGCACTGGACCCTGCACTGCCCGGCGCAGGTGCAGCACTGTTCAGGTGTGCCAGAGCATCCTCACACCCAGATAAAACTGGTCTTTCCACACGTGCAGACGAATGTTTGACTTAAGGATGGGCATTGATCAGAAATAAAAAGCCAGTTTTGTAAGTGGTTCTCACTGAGCCTATCCTACAGCACCAATAAAACCACTTCCAGATGGCCACATGGGACAGTGCTGTACTGTGGAGGATGAGCTGCCCTTTACTTACACCTTCAGAAAACAGCCTTAAGTTCACATCTGCCTCAAAATAGCTTGCAAAAATGCAACCTAAACTGCAAACATGGCTTGAGAATCATGCTATCACCACCCTCCGGATAATGTGTATAGGAGATACCATCAAATGCTGCCGCTATCATTTAAGCTTTCAGTTCCACCACTGATTTTACTCCGTGCTTGCAGCCAGCAATTTCTAATCTCTTTTTTTGTCTGTTCAGATTTCTAGTTTCTAAAGTTACCACGTAGGAAGGCATCTTCTTACTCAGCAGATTTGCCCTATGTTTGCATTCATTGTTAGAGCTGCTGACTTCAGTGACAGGCAAGTTTTTACTGCTTTTTGTTCCTGCCAGCACTGCAAAGCTCACAGAGCTGAGAGCTGGCAGCGAAACCAGTCCCTTCTGCTGCATCATCACCGGGATTGGCTGCAGCCTGAGTCAGTGACTCTGAAAGCCTTTGGGAGAAAAATCAAAACTACCAAAATGTGATGTAAACCACAGGTTGACCTACATTGCCTTACTCACTTGTCAGAAATACACATGCAGAGTTTTCAGTGTAGGTAATTAGGAGATATTTACTTTACATGCAAATCACTTACCCAAAAGGCATCCAGACAGTTTCACAGTCACTTTGCAGAGCAGAACTGCACGTGCACTGCTTTGGTGTCCAAATAGGACCAAATACAGCAACAGGATCCACTTGACCCAGTATTTTTCAATTTTCCTCAGTGTTTTAATTTATCTAATCAGAAAAGTGTGAACTATGAAAAAAAAATCACAAGCAGTCTTGTTTATATTATTTTTGAGCATTAATGACTAAATATTCATTCATTCTCATAGCTTTCATCTGTAGCTCATGCTGGCACTGTAGTCTCTCCTGCTAAAGTCTGATTCATCAATGTGACCTGAATTTGAGATTTACTAGAGGAGCTCAGCACGTCTAGAAGAAAAACAATGTAGAGGATGCAATACCCAGAAACATTTCTATGCCAGATGCCTTGATCAGTTGGTGGAGTGGCTGGAGCTGTCCCTGGGAGATGTGAGGTCATTTCCCTGCAGACCTTGGCTTCCTGCAGGCATGAGTGGGTGGCTGAGCTGTACTGCCCAGCACTGGACACTATCCCACCTGTAATGGGGGAACACCTCCTTGCCCAATTCACTAGGAGGAGGAGTTGGTCTGAGTTGACCTGGGGACAAAAAATAAGCCAATAGAGAGAGAGCAGGTTGTAGTCCTGCTACTTTTGGGCTGATTTGCCTTAGCTGTGTCCTCTGTGCTCACTGCTGTATTCTGTTGTGATGGGGAAACTGCTTTACCATCTCCCTGGACTACACTGTGCCAGCAGGAGATTTTGACTCATGAGATCAAATGCAATATTTGTCTCAAATGGCTTAACAAACAAAGTGCTTCCCTCTGGAATGCTCCTTGTGTCTGTGTCTGGGAAGTTACAAACACCAATATTTTCATTTTCACATTTCTCTTTAACAAAATATGTAATAAAATTCCTACTAGAACTGAGCAGTTCAATAGCAAGATGAGTAGAAACTCTCCCTCATTAATTTGTCAGGATTCATCATTTTAACACATTTCCCTGTAATTAATTGGGTAAGAGATAGTGCAGGCTTGTGATAACGTATCTAAATTCATACATAACTGATAAACTCACTGAACCACAGTTTAAAGGCACTGCCAGTTGTAACTTTGTCAAATACACTGTATTTGTAAAAATGCAGCCAATGAACACAATTATCTACTTGGCCAACCATTTCAGAAGCACTATCTTGAGAAAGACAGGCAGTCCAGGAGTATAAGATCTTTCCAGCCAACATAAACAAAGCTATGCCTACTTTGCTGCAAGGCAGCAATTTTTCTTCTGTCACCAACACAGACTTTTTTTGCTTGACTCTAGCTGTATTTTTGGCTATCCAAACTTCCCCAGTTTTTTTGGTTCTTTACAGATCCGTAGAAACCCTTTTCTATGTTTTCTCTTAGATTTTTGGGTCTGCAAACAAGCTGCACACATCTTTCAAAGAAATAATAACTTGTAATACTTGTGCAGTCAGCTCCTCAATGTCTTAAGACCCAAGCCTGTAGTAAAAGTTCTCTTTGAAGTGCTATCAACAGCTGGAACAACAGCATGCTGTCGAGGTTGCTGTCTGTAAATAACCTGATTTACCTTATGCTGCATTTCAAGCCTCAGCCCTGGCCAGAATGATCTATATGCTTCCTGGAGAGAAAGATTTTAAAAATCAGGTTGACTTGAACAGATCTGACTCAACATTTTGCTCCATTGGCTGTTGGCAATTCATCCAGGACTGCTAAACTGAGCTAGGGCTATAAAATCCAGATTTTTGGTACTATTATTAACCAAAAGAGGGATTTTCCAAACATGTATAAAATCTCATGACTGTGCTTATACACTTTGTCTGAAGCGTTACCAGCATCTCTAGAAAGCCAGGAGTCTTCCCTGGGACAGAATGTAGCAGCCTCAGGAGAAGGAAAGAAGCTGAAAATTCACTAACTGGACCTTCCCAAGATGAACTCTGTATTTATGAGATCACTGTGGCCCCAAACCCAGGATGGAGAATGCAGTTTCTTTCCACATTAGAATAAGATTTTTCTGGTGTTAGAACATTTACATCTCCTTCAGCTTAAACCAGGAACAGTCCTGTTTGGTCTGTGGTCACTTTTTCACCCCTATCTGAGAAAATGAATAGCATCATGTTAGCTCTTTCATCCCTGTGGCCTGGAAAAGCTGTCACAGCAGCAAAGATGGTGTTTGGCATGGCCACAAATGGCCTGAGCTGGGTTCCCATATGCTGCTGCATTGCACCTGATCTAACAAGCTCAGAAATGGGAAAGCGGTTTTGCCCACATGGTCTTTTCTCCTGTTTTGGCTTCATGTGGCTGTGCTCTTAACACCATAATGACGTGGAACAGAAAAGGAGGGGAATGAACATCTCTGGGTGGCAAACAGGAGACATGGGGAGAGAGTTATTTACAGCAATCACTATCCTCAGTTAGCTGTGGCCCATAAGGGTGGGGTCCTGGAGCCCAAATCCATTTTCAAACGGACATATAATCATTTTCCTGGTCTCCCACAGGCTCAGCCCTTCCCTGATACCAGTGCCAGGTCCCAGCTCACCCTCCAGCTCTGCTGGGAAGAGCTGCTGGGTGTCACTGCTGGTATGGAGGAAGCTGGAGCTCCAGGCACCACAGGGCACAGCAGCACAGGCAGCTGAGCGAGGCTGTAGCAGTGCTGGAACTGCAGCCCAGGGCTGGCTGGGAGCAGTGGTAATTGCCAGAAACCTATTAACTGCAGGGAATTACAGCAATTTGCACCAGCCAACTCTCCCCTTCAGACAGAGTCCCCAAAGCCCAGCTAAGGGGCTGCCACGACGCTGCACTCCTGGCAGGGTGTCATTAACTCTTCTTCTCAGGGAAGCCCCTTTTGTCCTTATAGTTCTTGCTCCAAGTGTTTTTGATCTGGTGTCACTGTAAGCATGTTTAGACACTTTCTTCTTTCTCATGCCAAACTCCTGACCCAATTACAACTGTATTCCCAGATTTGAAGTAAGTTACACTAACTCTATTAAGACCCACCATAAAAATGTTTACTTTTGGCTCATTTGGTCACTTAGTGGATTCTTGTTTCATTCTAAACCTGTGTACAGTTACCATCTCCATTGCCTTCTCAGAGGAGAGTCACTCCTTCCATGAGCAGATGGGCAAGCACACTTTGGGCTGAGCCCTTGGGATGCTAATGAACTTTCTCTCCAGGGAGCCTTCCTGAACAGGAAAAGCATACCTTGATAAAGGGATTTTAACACAGATCTCATCATAAAACAACAACTCTAAAGTGAAAGCAATTTAAATTATTTGCTATATTAGCATTTTTTCCCCCTTCCAGCCACCTTCCAGTGCTTCACTGGCCCAAATCAGTGGTGCATCTTTGCCAGGTTGTTTCACAGTGCCCCAGAGGCAGCCTCCAGCTGTTTACCCCCACCCCTGAAGGCTTGACACACCAGAATGAAGAGGACCCTGCCATGAATTTCAGCTGGAGATGGATGACACCCCAACATCCTCTCCCCTGCTGCCAGAGGTAACAGGCAGTTAGGAACAGAAACCTCACAGGGATCTGGCAAAGTTCATTCCCTTGCTCTCCCATGCCCATTTGCTGCTACTGGAAGGTGAGGAAATATGTAAATATTTTTGGTCAGTCAGCCTGCTGTTTCCTAGATGCAAACCACCAGATCTTGTTGGTACTTTTAACAAACCACACAGCTACAGAGAAAGGGGCATACCTGATCCCAGATGCACTCTTGCCCTCACACACAGGGTAAAGACTTTATGGTGTGGAGTTTGAATTTATTGCAGCTCCAAGCTCTCTCTTCTGGCCTTCATGCCACAGTTGATGCTCCTCTGCTTCAGTGAACTTTCTGAACACATAACCTGTTGGAAAATCCTTTCTGTTTTTCAGTAGAGCATGTTTTTTCCTGGTTTATCTCCCTAGCCTAGCTCTTAGGTGTAGAAACACCAAGGATTGCAACATGGGGCAGAAGGTGTGGCAATAGCATGGGGCAGCGACTCAGATCAGCCAAACCACCATGAACATATCCCAGGCCAGGGAGCCTGCACATTTCTGCCATTCCACCTTGGGCTCTCAAACAAGGAGCTAAGCACCACTGACTCCCTCTGAGCTCAGGGGTGCTCAGCACTGCTGGGAGGACAGTCCTCAGCACTTGGCTGGCATGGGACCAAAGTGACAGTAGACTGGCAGCAGCAGCTGGAATCTGCACACTGAAACACAGAATTCATAAAGGGTTTATGCATACATAGAAATTGCGAGGCACGGAAATGGCCAGCAAGTGGAGAAGAGCTGTCCCATAAAATGCATTTGCAATGTATATACTTTTTAATTGGCTTACTACAGTCCCCTCTCTCAACCCTTTTCCCAACGTGGAAACAAACAAAATCCTGGAAATGCTGCAGTACTGTACTGATGTACTACTTTATCTTCCATAAATCAAAGTGTTCAGGCACTGGGTCGATACAATAAGTATCAGACCAAGAATAACTAAACAGAAAGAAAATATCTCCTAGGTTACCATTTTCTATGTTTGAATCTACAAAGGAATCTCTCAGAGGCAGCTTTTTGTTAGTCTGTCATGCTTTATCATGATAACCCACTGTTCTGCAGCTATTTGTTTAGCAACAGGCATGAAATATGGTCTCCTTTCATCCCTATGTAAGTTACCTTCATTCTGCTGTTACAACAGGAAACAGGCAAATAATTTCTTCCTCTTTTCCTTTATATGTTTGCAATGATGAAACAAATACTGGAAATAAAATAAATTAAAAACAAGGCAAGTCAGAGGCTAGCTAGCATTTGAACATACTGCTGTAAATACCATGCTACAGATACCTATTTTATTTTTGCTGTGAAAGATTGCCTTTCCTTTGTCTTTGCATTCTCAGCATGTTAACAATGTGGTCTCTCTTATCTACAATTTATCCCCAGGAACTATTAAAAAGAAGGATTGGAGGAGGCTTCCTGCTGCTCTTGTCCCATTTCATCTCCCAGAGACATAAGGGATTGCTGGTCAGGGAGAGGCCACTTGGCCAAAGCAGGCTGTGCCCCTCGGTTTATCTCGGTGCTGCCAGCGCTGCTCCCTCCAGCGCACTGCCCTGTCACGGGAGAGCGATCGCCTCTCACGAGTGTGAAGATAAACAGATTTGAAGCCTTCAAGGCATGTTCCCAGCACCTCCTCCCCCTCACATGCACACAGAGGCTCGGCCTGCAAATGCCCCTGTGCACAACACGGCTTTGGGGATGGAGACCGAGATGTTTGAAGGGCCACACAAAGCTGTGACTTGCACCAAAATGACTTTTTCAAGAATTCAGGCTGACCCGCTAAAGGCAACACCCCGGTGCAAGGAGCGAGCTAAGGGGGGTGAACCGAGGGGGGCCAAAAGCTGGGCATTGCAGGGCTGATTTCTTTTGATGCCCAAATTGCCACCTCCCTCAGCTGCAGTCACTGGGATTTTATCTCAACTGGGCTGCAGGAGTCTCCTGGGGGCCTGTGGGGATCTCCCCTATTTAAAGGCTCTGGAAGAGCTGTCTGCCCAGTGCTGGACAGGTTTTGAGGGCAGGAGACACAGCTGGATCACAGTGCCCTGCATGGCCCAAGGGACTGTGGGGAAACAAAGCAGCCCACCCCAATTCCTCCTTCCCCTGCAATGTTACTGACCTGCCTTAGGTCTCCACCTGGTCTCTGCCCAGGCACAGCAGAGCAGGAGGAGATCAGAAACTTCTGGAAGCACATCCTCAGGTGCCCTCAGTTCAATGCAATTCAGCACTTGCCAACCCAGCATAGGCACTGCCAGTTGCAAAGAGATTATGTTGCCAAGCGAGGAATCAAGAGAACTAATCCTGATGGAAATAACTTGGGGGGCAAATTGCAACTTTTTTTTTTTGTTGTTGTTTTGCTGGAATTAATTCCCTGGTTCAATTTAGTGAGTGACATACACAGGTATGCCTGCATAATGCCTCAGGAGAGCAACCAGCAGATAAAGCTGCTCATAGTATAACTGCTCATGGTATAACAGTGCTGCTATCCAGTTATCTGTGCTGCTAATCATTAGCCCAGGATTATGTTTGCTAAATGCTAAATAACATTTTGCTGTCATTTGTGTCCAGATACCTCTGTAAGATCACAGTGGCCAGATGCTGGCGCATGACGGAAGCTGTATTGTTTAAATAATACACATACGGAATACACACCAAAATGTTCATGCTAAGGAACTGGGGGAAAAAAGGATGTGTGCCATGTGTGTGGGGCGGTTATGACAAATTAGGGAGTTAAATCGTGCTCAGTGAAGACCAGGCCACTGCAAGTCATTGGGTGGAAAACCCATTTGGAGCAGCTGGGGCTATCCCACCCAGCCTCAGCACCCAAAGCATGGTGCCTAATCAGAGCAAACTTTCAACATACAGACAGAAGCTCTCCAAATCCTGCCAAGTGTTCAAATCCTGGTGGCTTCAGGAGGAGCCTGCCCCATTCACACCTCCAGTGCAGGACACCCCCAGTCACATCCTGCAGCCCACTCCCCACCACAGCCCAGCTGCAGCCCCACACCAACTGATTGAGCTGCTCCAATTAAATACAGTGTGATCAGGATTAATTTCTTTCTCCACTGAGAGATCAACTGATCCAGCCTGTTTGCACCTTAAGAGTCAGTTAAACAGCTGGACATTTTCCAGTACAGAAAAGCATTTACGTGACCTAAATGTTGTTAGTTTTTCTAATTCAGGTCTACGTAAGCATGAAAAATTTCAACTTCACCTCTTATCTTTACAAAATTGTAGACATTTTTAGAAATGAAAATCTGATCTTAGAAAGGCTTACAGTCAGACTCCAAATTCTCAGTGTGGAGAACAGCAAAATGAATTAATTTGCATAATAATAAATTTTAGCTACATGTTAATAGAGCTCAATTATATTATATTGGATGAAGCAGCACCTCACATTTTGACAGCTAACCTTTAATTATACAAAGAAAAGCACTTCTAACATTCTGGTAAAGCACAGAGAATTACTTTTTACTAACCTGTGAAATAATTATTCTGTGAGTCTTCAGAACAGGATGCCTATAACTACTGGACTGAGACCCAAAGTAAGAATGAACAGCTTCTCAGTCTCCTGATTTTGGGACAGTGTCTGTAGGTCTACTTAGAAAGGCAGGCATTTATTTAAAACTCTGCATTACAGCAAGTAATAGTGCATGAACAGCTAATTAGGAATAAATCTATTAAGGATGGACAACTAATTGCTGGGCAGCAATACATAGAATGGGGGGGGGGGGGCTCATAACTCCATCAAACACTTTCTGAAATTGAATTTATTATATAGTTATCATAACTAGAAAATTATGTGTTGTAGCTGTTCAAAGTAAATAAAATATATTCACATAAACCACAGCTTCAGCTAGAGAGCAATTTCTAATATCTTCTATAGAGAAATTCCTTTACTTGGGCAAAGGAGGAAAGCAGATTTTCCAGACAAAGGGATGACATGGCATGGCCTGGCCAGGGTAACTTCTATTAAAGTGGCATAGTTTGTCATATCTGACAACCCACTGAAGAAAGTTATCACTAGTTAAGGGCCTGACCCTGCATTCCTTAAGTAGACAAAAATCCCTTTGAAGTCAATGAAGCATCCTGCTCAGATAACTATATCAGGATTTGACAATTAATGAAAACTTCTAATTTCTTAAGTAGATTATAAAAGGTTTTCCCTGAAAAATAACTATTACATGTTACTCACACCAACTCCTTCACAGTGGGTTTGCTTCCAGCAGCTCTTGCAGCACAGGAACTGTTTTTCACTAACTAGGAATTACCAAAAGTCAAAACCACATTGTTTTCTATTTGCATTGATCTGCCTTAAATGTTCTTCTCTAGCTGATGTCTAGTTGAAGGTTTTGACAGCTTTGCATTCAAAAGGTCAGTAAGCAGTCCTTGGGGCAATTTGATTTAAACCTTTAGCATTTTGCATAGTCCCAAGCAGCAGTGCATAGAAGGTGTATTCACAGCCTCTAAAAGGTCATACTTCCCAGCCCTCAAAACAAAACCCCAATTAGAAATATTTCAGCTTGTAGAAAATATCAGAAAAGCTATCAGACAATTATGGAAACATTTGCGATTAAATTCAGTTCAAAATGGGTTAAGAAAAACAAATTGTAATGTATGTTTTTAGACTGTGTTGTATTTCAACGGGAAGTTTTACATTCTGTCACATTTGGGAAGGCTGCCTTATCTGTCTTTCCTCAAGAGGCAGGCTCACTTACTTAATGTCTGTTTAGGTTTTCCAAGCCGCTTGGCCTCCCCCCTCCCCAAAATCCCAAACCTCTCTCTGGGATGAGAACCTGAAACCTACAATGCAAAATTTGTTTGAAGTCTCATTAAGCAAGAAACCTCAAATTAAGGACAGCTCAGCAAAACAAAACATTTTTCTACAGAATCACGGGGACATAAACCAAGCATTACATGGAAGTTCTCCCTCATTATCCCCTTTGTGAGTTGTTTGTATTCTGATTAGCGTGCTAATGATATATGTTCCACAGAGAAAAAGCAATTAAGACTCCACTTCAAAGAAAAATGATTTAGTATAAGAGCAGCAAAGCTTGTGCTTGCATCTCCTACTGATTCTGTGATGCAGAAGAGCAAAATGGCAGCTGTTAAATGCTTAATTCCCATTTATAACCATAGAAGATGGTGGTGTTGGTTGCCTTTTAAATGTATAGACATTTCAAAAACATGCTTCTATGCCACCAGACGTATGGATCCTTGGTGGTGGTCAGACTGCAGATAAATTAGTTCCTCTCAGTTCACATCATAAGCACTGCACAGTAAGTCTTTTAATAGTTGATAAAAAGGGGAGATATTAAAATAAACAAACTGCCTGATAAAAAGCAGAATCTCATACAAAAACATCGTGAGACCCTATCTGAAGAACTGAAGCACCACAACAAACTAATTAATGAGAAACAGAAAGGAAAACACACAGAGACAGCATGAAAAACGACAGACAGAAGAGTCTGGTCTCCTAGCGACTGACATTATTTTTGACCACACAAGAAATGAGTAAAATGTAGACAATATTTAAAAGTACACATATTCAGTTTTCAGTATTTAATATTTTAGCATGTTACCATTGCCACGATGCAATTCCCACCCTAGGGAATTGATGAGTATCATGTACTTGGTAAGTAATGCTGAAATTGGTGTGAAAAAAGTACACAAGAAAAAAAAAAGGATATCTGTGCTGATCCAGGGCACGTTCCATTTTGACAGTATGCCAGAGGCAGTAGTGGATTTCAAGGACACGTGTGCAGATTTTTGTAAAGATGTCATCAATTAGCGAAATAGCACCAAACTGTGCTATGGATCTACAGAACAAATCAAATGTCAAGGCACTAGGTAGCTTACAAAGAAAGTGGATGAATGAGATACTGAGGTTAGAGAGAAACAGGATAAAGAAAGAAAATTATTAGTTTACACTCATGTATTTTTCCCCAGGTTTGATGCATTAATCCTAGTCTTTAACAAAAAACTTGTTTGATATGCTATGGATGCAATTTTTTAACAGTAATTTTAAAATATTTAAGTCATGTGTCCTTCAAACTGCGGAAGTGAAGACTCAATGGCACTTTCTATAGCAATTACTGTTTTTAACTTCCTCTTACCCCATAGCTCTGCCTCACGATGCAACCAGAATGCTGAAGAATCACCTGCACCATCTTGGGAAGTGAGAGACTTGATACAAATTACACCAAGCCTAAAAACCTGTCTGTTGAGAGAAATTAATCTTGAAGGGAAAAACCCACAGCCTCCACTGCCCCAAACCTTCAAGTGAGTGTTGAATGTGCCTTGTTCATGCCTAAAGTCTCATTTCCCCACCACCAGACTGCAGAGCAGTTACACAGACATAACCTTCAGAGTAAAGGAGAAATTTTAAACAGTTTCCACTGCAAGTCTTTGTTGAGGTCAATCTATATACTTACCTTTTGTAGGCTAAATAAATTCACTTCTTCAAAAGCATCATAACTATTTATTCAGAAACACCCTTTTCTATATAACTTAATAATTAACACACAAATAAACACCACCACCACCCTTATTAAACATGCAACAGGAATGGTTTAACCTCCCAGGCAAGTTCAGCCCCTGAAAAGTTTCCTGGAGTTTTCACACCATCTTAACACACGTAACCCCCATGCCAGCAGCTCATATCCCTGCTGTGCCAGCAGCTCACGTCCCTGCCATCACCCACTAACCCCAGGGCACCTGGCCCAGCCATGTCCAGTGCCTAGGGAGGCCCTGTGGCCACTCTCAGCCCAGCCAAGAGTCCAGATCCTGGGCAGAGCCTCCACTGGAGTCTCCATGTCCTACACAAGATGTCTGGAATCTGTACTGAGCTGCAGAAGCCACAACCAACAGGAGGGAACTGTTTTGCTTACAGCTCTCCAGCTTGGAGCAGACCAGAAAACTGCAGCCATAAACTGCCCTGAATTTTGAGTGAGGTGTTTTTAAAGCTAAGGAAGGCAATACTATTCCTGTTGCAGTCCTCGCTCTCCAATTGTGATCCAGTCCCTGCCCCAGAATGTACATCCTTCTCAAGATCTTTCTCATCTCTCAAAGAGTCTCTTCAGAGATCAATGCTTCTTAATCAGATTTGCACAAAATCTCTTAACAAATATCAACCCTATATCCTATTTTTCCCCCCAGCAGATTAGCTCTTACCTACCTGAGAAACTTTTCTTCCTTACTGCTCACCTGGCACTGCTGGGTGCTAAGAGCAATGAAATCAGCGTGACAGAGCTGGTTGTTGGCTCACAAGGATGCAGCTGTTAACCTCTCCTCTGCAATGCCACAGTAAGAAGTGTGCAGCTGACATGCAGAACTGTGGTTCTGGTGAAAAAAACCTGGTATTCATAGGAGAGACTCTGGAGTTTCCCCCTGTGTGTGTGCTTCAGGGAACACAGAGGTGCGATGTGCAGAAAATACAAGTACACAGGGACATGGCAGATCCCAAAGAGCATCGCCCTGGTTGGCCAGGACTGCCCCTTGTTTGGCTGTCCATGACCCCCTAGAGAAGCCTCCCCAGTTGCTTCCCCTTGCACTGCCCTGCCCACAGATGTGAGGGAATTTAGTCTCTCCAGAGAGCCAGGGTTTACAATGCTACCATTTCTTGTCAAACCACCCTGCCCCCTTTGTCATGACAAACAGCCTGGGGAAAGTCCAGACCAGGCTGTTCCCACAAGGGGCTGCACCAATCTGTTGCCCCTGCCACAGCCCTCCCTGCATGCAGCCACACAAGCCATGTCTTCTACTCCTCCCTGGCTTTTCCCTGGCTGCCTCTGTGTTCAGGCACACAAGGCAGGCCTGGTTCAGCTGTGGCATCCCCCACACAAAGGCTGCCTCACTCCCATCGCCCTGCCCCAGCTGACCAGAGGGTTGGAACACCTCTACTCTAAAGAAAGGCTGAGAGAATTGGGATTGTTCTGGAAAAGCAGAAGGCTTCAGGGTGACCTAATTGTGGCCTTCCAATACAGGATAGATGGGGCAAGGCATGTAGTGACAGAACAAGGGGGAATGGGTTCAAACTGAGAGTAGATTTAGATTAGATACTAGGACAAACTTCTTTACTATGAGGACGGTGAGGCACTGGCACGGGTTTCCCAGTGAAGCTGTGGCTGCCCCATATCCCTAGAGGTGTTCATGGCCAGGCTGGATGGAGCTTTGAGCAACCTGCTCCAGTGGGAGGTGTCCCTGCCACTGGCAGGGGGGTTGGAACCGGATGATCTTCAAGGCCCCCTTCCCACCCAGGCCATTCTGATACTCAGCAGCACCAGCCTCTCCTTTACATAAGCACAAGCTGCTATCACCTCTCCCCCCCAAAACCTAGTTTAAAGCCCACAGAAAGGACATGCTTCTGGGCACTCCCTGCTGCTGGTGCAAGGTTTCAGGGCCCCTCTCCCACTCCCCACCAGCTGTGCTGGCTGTGCACCTGCTGGGAAGGTTCCCAGAGCAGGAAGGAGCCTGGCCCTGCCTCACCTGGTCAGTGGCGTTGCTGACGGGCCTTCTAAGCTATCCATGCACTGAAGGCTGACAGTGGCCTAGAGCTTCTATAAAAACACAGTGTGCATTTTTCCAAGGCTGCACACGTCAGGAGCACCAGGAAACAGCACTGCTGCATCTTCAGAGCTCTGCAGTTGTGGTGGAACTACTGCCATGCCTACCAAGGAATATAAAAATAACTCAATTCTTGTTATTTCAAGATTACTGATTTGCACTTCAAAGAACTGAATCACAACTTATTAGAATAAACTTTTATTTACTGCTCTCAGGATCCTTGTTTTACACTTTAAAGTATGCAACAAAACCTGCTACATTCAAATCTATACAGATTTACTGATATATCATTCACGTTTTACAAAACTGCATATAGATTTGGGAAATTTGTATAAGTTACCTTTATTTACATGTAATACTCTCAGTCCTAATGACCTAGTCAAAGGATAAAACAAAGCGGGATTTTAAACATCCCTTAAGACCCATTAACATTTGTTACATAATTTACATATCTTCAGAGAGAGATGTGCTACACTTCCTTCTTGCATATTTATAAAGACTGTGACTAAACAGAAATTTGCTGGCCAAAGCTAGGTATTGTCATTTCCTCAGATCATATTGGTAATAAAATGTTAAAATTTGAGCAAGCCAGGTATACAAACCAATTTTTTTCTTTCAGAACCAACTTTGCTAATCATTTTAACCAGCACTTGCTCAAGAAAAGTGTTAACATTAATACAAAAAATACCCACATTTACAAAAGAAATCCAACTAATATTTATATATGACAAGTTGATCTATAATAAATTGCACATTGTTGGTTATGACTTTGGTTATACTGTATTAACAAATTTGGTTTCTAGACTAACACTGGAGAAAAAAATATAAAAATGCAGCTGTAGAAACTAGCAACCTGTAAACATATCACAGAACCAAATTCTGCACCTGATCACATGTGCATAACCTCCACACAGTTCAGAGGAGTTTGCACATAACAGACTGCTGAATTTGGCCCAGAAAACCCTGTAAACATGTTCTTTATTGTTATGTAGTGCAATACTGCAAGAATGGATAATAAAGGCCTCTAACTATCAGTAACTAAATACTGAGTGATATCCATACAAATTTCACTTTAAGATTGATTGGTTGCAAAAGGCTGAATTGAAAATATTATCATTCAACTACAAATTTATCAAAAAAAGTGATGATCACTCAATAAACCAATATCCATATACAAATTCAAACAAAAACATGGATATAATTTCTCTTTAAAACTCAGAATTATGCTGCTTATCTGTTTTGTACAAAAATCTTGGGTTTGTTACACTGTTTTAGCAAAAGCAAGTTAGAAACAGAAATCTAATAAGTGTGTCAGCAAGTCAGTGTACTGCAAACAAATGTTTCCCAATGTATTATCTAATATGCTGAATTATAAGATGCTTTGGGCAGATCTGTTGCAAAGAGCCTGAAGCAGCACAGATTATGACATTGTAATGCATGAAGTTTGTCAGGTTTGTAGTTTGTTTGGTTGGATTTTTTTAAAAACAGTTTAACAATTTCAGTTGTCCTTCTTAAAGCAGCAAATCAAATTTAAATCCTCTGCAAAGATTTCTTCACAGCTTTACTTCAGTAGTTTACTGCAGGACAGTCTCAAATATTGTACAAGAGGCAACTGCTAAAAACATTTTAGTTTTTGACTTACTTGGCACTGGCTGATCCAATGTGTATACTGCATGTATTGCAAAGTACACAAAACTATGGCAATGACAAAATACATTTTCAAAAGTTAGTGATTTTTAATACTTAGTTATATTACACGTGATACTATGAAGATTCAATAGCCATGTGACTAAATACAATGGTAGTCCCTGGAAAATTCAAATCTGTTTGTAAACCCTTAAAATGAAATTGCAGCACTGGACCAATATAATTTATGTCTACGTCTTAATCAACCCCATCAAAACCCTGAGTGTTTTCAATCGCTAGAAGAAGTTTATCCCATAAATCTTCAAACGAGTCATATGGAGGCAAATCCAAGCGATTAAAGCTGAAAAACAGATGAAAACTTTTAAGTATTTTATCACTCTTACTGGAGGTCATAATTTACCTAAATTAAATACTCACCAGGTATGAGCTCTTGGCAGTTTTTCAGGGGTACCCCACTGTTCAACTGTGAACAACTGTGGTCCATTTGAACCTGAAGAAAAGAACACATCAAATTTCACCCTATTATGAAATCCTTTTATAATCAGAAATTTAAATTATGACATATTTAGAGGTTTTGTTAGCCAGTTTTGACACTAGAAGGAGCTATCTATATGAATAAAATACATACTATAGTCAGTAATAGCCAATAATCCCAATTCACTTGTATTTTAATTATTTCCTGCTATACCTCAATTTCAAGAGACTTTTACTCTTTAAACTCAGAAGCCTAAGACCTAAATGCATATGCATTGTAGCTGACATTGAAGTTTTCTGGACAAGACAATTTTATACTATTATAAATTTTGCATGTAAAAGCTTATACATGTTTATCACCACATGCCAAGTTACATAACCTGGTAGAAAGTATTCAATGTCCACCTTTATCCATGCAACAACAAGGTAGAGTAATAGAGAACTTTTGGAAATATGGCAAGCATACGTGTACTCCCAGGATGTTCTTGCACACCCAGGAGAACATTTTTTAGCTAGCAAGGGCAGCCCCTGCCCCCTCTATCCTTTAACAACTGTCTTACAGCATCTCATATCTGAGAGCTTCTTAGACTTTTCAAGTAGATGCAAAGGGCTTTTTGTAACTGTGTCCTTAAGCTGGGAGAAGACTGTGCAATTCAAAAAGACGAAAGACAATTCACAATCTTGTCAGAGAATGTTTGTTCAGTGCCCCAGTTCTCCTCCCGGCCTCGGAGCACTGGCGTTTGAGGAGCAGAAACGCCTGTCTGTGCCACGAGAGGGAGATCTCCACTAGAGAGAGGCTCCAGGGCTGCAGAGTGGGCATGGGAAGGGAACAGCCCGGCAGCAGCAGAGTGCCACGGACCAGCACAACACACTGAAAAACCACCTACGGCTCTTTCAAGGCAAGGTACAGGAAATAGAATTGTTACTGGGGTTTACTAAGGACAGCATGCTGGCCACAGGAAAGCAGAAATAACTGTGAGAGAAACAAACAAAGCGCTGTGCAAGACAACTGCTAGTTGAATTTTTCATTAACAAGTGAGTGAATACAACTACAGAAGACTGCCCAAGGATATTCTAATCTCTGGGCAGAAGGAAGCCAAGAACTTCAGCAGTTTCTTTCCCTGTATCACTTCTTAGTTCTGTCTCTAGTAGAGTTCTTGGACAAAAAAGCAGAGCTCCTGAGGCAGCAGAATTGTGACTGGGTTCTCTTGTGATGAGCATGTGCTCTAACACTAAAAATGCCAAGGCTCAGGTGCAGCAGCAAACACATGGCTCAAGCCTGCTGAGCACACTGCTCTTCCTGTGCAACTCACAATTCATTTACTGATGGAACAGAAAAAAATAAACCAAGTATTTATGGTGAAATTGAAGACATGGAGAAATGGGAACACATGATGGGTGGTTTTGTTCACTATCCTTTCGTTTTATAAACAAATTAATGTCTTGTTTATAAAAAATGAAATGCTTAATGAAAGAGGCAAGTTAGGCTATTCACTAATTTGCACAGCATCTCAAGCACTTTTAGCCTTAATAAAGTAGTCTAGCAGAAAACATAATAGCTGATGGCAGCTGAGAACAGACTTGCCCTAAGCCAAGCATCCCCACCCTTTGTGGGCTGCTCTATCTGCCTGCCCACAGTGGCTTTTCTGGCTTTGCTATTGAAATTCACTCCCTGCTGTCATCTGCTTGTTTCAACCTCGGCGTTGTAGGTTCAGTACTTTTCTTCTGGCTTTATGTTTAACTCGTGTCATTTCAGTGGTCCCCTTTGGAGCATATCCTTACAAACAACTGCATCTGTACAACCGTGGCTTGTGAGCAGATAAAAGCAGTTGTGGAACTGAAGTTAACTACTGATGCCAGCATGTCTTTGTAATCAGATCTTGGATAACTGAGAATTTTCTTCAAGCTCAATCATGTGTTAAACAGGGATTTTTGCAGCTCTTGAGAACTTTAAAAATCCACATTCATTTGAGAAGTCTTATACATTTAAAAACTTCCAAAACCAGAATTAAAACAAAGTATTTATAGAACATGGGAAATGTGATATAAGTGACTCTAACTTTGTTTCTTGTAACTGCCAGTACATACTAAATTTTTAAAAAATATTTGAAAAATAATTTGCCAATGTCTGAAGTCAAACATCAGGACAATGCTGGTATCAGGTTCTTTGTTACTTAATTGTGAAGATAATCTTAAGTACTCACCATACAGCTCAGCAAACCCATTCATGGGAACACGTGATGTGCCAGTAACAAACTGAAGTAATCTTATTCTCTTTTCAGAGTCCATCATTAAGACTGCCTATGTATGATAATGATTACAAATAAAGATTTATTTTTAAATTAAGGTTTTAAGCTAGTAGACTTATGCAACATAGTATCCACATCTAAATAATTATCTATGATAAACATATGCATTTTTTTAGTGACACACACAGCCTACTTCTCTGCCTATTGCTTAAAGCTATGAAGTCAACAATTTTTTAATGGCACTGTAACAAGAGTATGGTTACTGGCTTAGCAGGCTGTTAAAATGCTTCCCTTGAAGATCTGGCCCCCTACTTTCTTTGAAGTTTCTTGATGTTATGAACTAGAAGCCAAATTCCTGTAATTTATTAAACAGAAGAGTTTAACACCTCTTTAGTGTAACCATGCCAGGAAAACCTACACAAATATTTTTAACCCCAGTCAGACAGGGATTTTTTTTGAAAAAGTAAGCATCAGTATTGCATTTACATTCTACCATGCACCTCATCTTTAGTTTTCTTACTTTCTCAGGAATTTCAATGGTCAAATAATATTTACCTAACCTTTCAATGAATCAAACTATAAACTAGCAAAAAGGCAGCAGCTTTTAAAAACGTTTTCAATAAGAAAATATTAGAACTTCATGATACCTTCCAGAACCACTGTATTACTTGATGATTTATGTTGTAGCCATTTTTGTATTTTGTGTGTAGTTTCCAATCAGCCACGTCCACATCTCCCAATCCACACATTAATAACTACACAGATAAAAAAAACAAACAAACAACACTAAAGTTTAAGCCAGCAAATTTAAGTTTCAACATAATTTGTTTTCTTTTCCATGGTAACACCTACCTCTAGCTCATTTTCATCAAAAATTTTAATCAGATCCTGTGGTATTAGTTCAAAAAAGCCCTGAAAAAGATGAGGGAAGTTTGTAAAAATCAAGGCAACATTATTTAAGCACTTTTAGTCATGGAGAAGGATATTTAGAGGCTTTGGTAAACAGAGCCAAAGCAATTTATCAAATACAGATGTTTGGACATCATTTGTCCCCAGTTTCGTTATAATACTTTTAATTGACTTCTCACATCTTTATTGTGCAACACTGAGTGATGAGTATGGATGTCTGAATATCATCTATGTAATACAATTTATACAAATAAAGGGTAAATGACCTAGTTTAAATCCAATTTAATTAAATTAAGTTTAATTCTGCAGAGGTCATTAAACAGATTGCTCTACAGCTAAAGCTGTCAGTCAGGATTGAGAAATAAGCAAATTCTTCAATATGAATTAAACACCTCAGTAAAAACAGACCAAAGTATTTTTAACTCTGAAATAACTCAATGCTGACACTACAAAGACTATCACTGCCTTTCTTGTACATTAAACAAAATTATTTGTTGGTCTTCAGGGTGTCCAAAAAAATACTTAGTATCAGATACAACAAACTCTTAGAAGAATTAATTTTGTAATTAAAACTATACCTCTTTAAAGGCTGTCATCTGTTTCTGTACCCGGCTCACAAATCTCCACTGAATTACAAGACTGCAAAAAAAAAAAAAAAATCAACCCAAACAAAACCACATTTAGAATAAAAGTGATTTATATACAAAAGCAACAACTTCCTTTTGTAAATAAAGCTAACACAGAGCCCCTGCACTAGAGGGCAATCCAGTGAGATACATTGCACACAGCAGTCACTACTCACTGAATGTAGTCTCTCTTGTTCTTGTTGGTGACAACTATTTCTGATCCACCACTTTTCAGTTCATGTTGATGGGTCTAAATGCAATGCATAGAACAGGTCTTAAATAAGGTGAGTATGTAACAGAATTCCTATGTTAATATTAGGTAATTCATGCAACTCTTGAAGACTGCAGAATTTGAGAACTATGAGAAATAGATCCAGTCACACAGGTCACCTAATAAACAGAATGTGGTACATTTAAAAAAAAAGATGTATTACTGAGGGGTGCTAGATTGCAAAGGGAAAGCTCCAGTTTTTCTGACCTGCTACAACACACCACCCAGACTGCACACAGGTTCAGAGTAAGGCACACTTCACTAACTGCATATTCCATGACCCAGCCTCCATTCCAAATCTCAAGGAAAAACAACTACAGAAACCACTGCAGCAATGATCCCAGTAAGTGAATCAATATGCACCTCTCTTACAAAATGACTTCTACTACTAGAACCTCAGAAGACAACTATCTCTTTTTCAGTTATCATGGATGTAAATTTTCACTGCTTCTTCTTAGGATCACTGTCGTTACACACTACCACAAAGGTTATAATCCTTAGATCTAGCTGACACCTGAAATTTGGAAGTTCTATTCAAGACCTGTGGTATTTCTATGTGACTTATCTTAGATAGCTTTGTACACAACAACAAACTTGTTTATCCTGTAGGTTTCCAGTACGTCTTAAGAGAAAGAAATCATGTTATCTGCCAGCAATTCCAGCAGTTTCCAAAAGAGCTCATCCTTTCCAGCCAATCACATAAACCCAACCTCCGCTCCAGATCATGTGAAAGGACTACAGATATCTTAGTCTTGGTTGCCTTCATAGTGACAGCTACATTTCAATGCAAGTAGTATTTAACAAAAAAGCACAATTTTTTAGAGCTCTGCTTATTTCCAAGTCCTTTATCACAGCCAGGTTGAAAGCACTGCATGAGTGAAAAGCAGCTGAGTGAGCAAAGGGGTTTTTGTAACACCATACAGATAAAATCCCCCAATTTCACAGGTCAAGTATTTTCTTTCATGTTTTGTCTTTTCTACTTTACATGAACATACTAACCTGACCAAAAAGTTCTTCATCAACTATGAATCTGAGGTCCAGTTCTGTTGGATCATTTTCAAGAATCCATCTCAGAGAATTGTAATATTCACTATCCTATGAAAGAATTACAAAATAGTAAACACAAGATAAAGTAGCCACCTTATAACTGCAAGAGGTTCTGTGACAGCCCAGTGAACACTTCTGCCTAGGGTAACCCTGTACTAGATGCAGAGACACTGCAGTTGTACCAAACTCTGAAGACCCTTCAAACCCAGTTCCTGAAATTATTAATTTTAATAATACACAAATGAATTAAAAAACCAGGTTAAGACAGCAATCCTAAAGCCATTTATCTTCAATTTTAACAACCTCAGTGTCTAAAACATTCTAAGAAAACATCATAGAAAGTTTAGAGTTTCCAATACAGCTTAACTGACTTAAACCCAAGTTTAGGTCTTTGATTTTCATTGCAAGTTTCAATTCCTGTACAGCTTACAGATTTATAAAATATGTAGCCTAAGATATCTTTGAATCATGCATTTTCAACCTTCAAAATGTCATTGAAGATACATATATATAAATTATAAATTAACATGAAATCTATCAATATGATAAAGCAAATTACATACCACAGACTCCATATCATGTAGTGTTATTGGTTTTTGGAGCATCATCTTGTAAAAAGGACGAATAAAAAAGGCTTTAAAGAAGAAGAAATAAATTGAACAGATGTAACTTAGAATTCAAAACAGGTAGAATATCACATTACAGGAGGTAAATACTAACCATCCAAAAGTTTGCCATGGTAAACAGCCATTCCAGCCACACGACCTATAAACTTGAAATAAGACAGATGATCTTCATTGCAAAGTCCAGAGTTCGGATTGATCTGCAGAGTATAATTATCTCTGAAGTTGAAGGAGGGAGCAGGGAAGAGAAAGAAAAACAAAATGTTGTACTATTGGAACAGACTCACATTTGAAGATCTGAAAGACATCACTAGATAAATCAGTTATTGCTTTTCATGATGCTATCTAATATTCAACAATATTCAATAGAAGACTATTAGTATATGAGAAACAACCACCAAGAACTACCTTAGTAAATCAGAGATATACCAAAGTGAAGGGAGTAACTCCCATTCATTTGGAAGTAGTCAGAATAACATTCTCTGCATTACAGGTTAAATACTGCCTCTTCTGTACACAGGACATGGTTGCAAGCACATGCTTGCCCACGCAAAAATGACATGGCTTATGTTAGACTGCTGCAAAAAAAAAAAAAAACAACCACAGATACTGTCTCCACATTACTCTTTGGGTGGAGATCATTGCAGTTATTATCAACTATACCCTCCCATACAGTTGCAAAGGTGGCAGGAACCCCATTTTTTAAGAAGGTACAAGAAATACAAGTGATCTGCTTTTCCTAGGTTTTCACATCTTCCAGACCAGTATTACTTACGTAGCTGAATATTCAAACAATCCATAATAAGGATTAAACATTTCTTTAGAGAGAAGGAAGAACCATTCCCTGGCCACTCCTCCATAGTCTAAGCCTTTTTCACCATCAAATTCAATCCAAAGTCTTGCTTTAAGGAAATCTGCTCTCTTTACAGCTATAATTCTTCTGTAGGAATCTTCAAGGATTGTTGTGCGATGAATTTTCATTTCAAATCTATTTGGAATATCACTCTAAAAAAGAGAATATGAAAACATAGAATAATAAAACAAAACCCAGCATCTTAGAGATTTGCAGAATATGCAAATTCTCAAAATACACAAAGAGGGCACAGAAACCCTTTCCTTACCTAACTTGGAAATATAACACAATATGAGTTTGAAAAGAGGCTCTATTTACCTACAATTCAACTAGCAAAGAGAATTTCAGATACTAACTTCTATTTCATGCTAAGAAACTACAGTTAAACTAAGTTCTTACTAGTTACAGCATACGGGCAGTTGTTCTGCATGCAGCAAGGCATGGAGCCTCTTCTGACACTGAACATTTATCATATTACAGACTTGATTAAAAATGGCTCACAGTTGACACATAAAATTATCTGGAACCATTTTACATGACTTATGTCACCTTCTGTTCAATATTCCACAAGCCTAGGTGTCCCGTTCTTTTACTTGTATTTAATTCTTAAACTACCACAATTGTATTGTGTAGCTGAACTCTCTATCACTTCTCAGATTAAGATACAGACATTTGAATGAAGGCCAATGATGTTTGACTAGGAACACAAAAAAATGAGGTGAAGATATAATTGTGTGCAATTTACATGTCAGCTCAAAATGCATAGCAGACTCGGCAGGTAGAAGGTAAAGCAAGGATCTAAACTCAAAGGCTGTTATTATATATGTAAAATATCTTCCAAGGATGTAAAATTTGACTGAACTTGTGCAGACTCATTGTTATCTGGCTGTCCAGATGCTATTTACAGTCTTCCATGCTACACGTTATAAATATACCTGGCACTGCCACTTCAAACTAGAGTTTGGAAACAAGACTCATAAACTTCAGATTTTAAGGCTGTACCAATTTATTGCAGCCATCCAGCCTGATCATGATGACAGTAAAGATTTCTACATAGATTAAAATCTATTCTGAGAACTTTCCATATTCTGAGTTTCAAAAACTATTCTGTGCTTGATCAGTGATTGCAAACTTTTCTGCTGCCAGTCTTACTTTCAGGTTCACAACTTTTTAACCTTTGAGAATTGCTACTTTTTCAGTTAGATGGTTTGCAGCCTCATCAGTGCATGAAGTCACAAACCCTGTGTTAGATTAAATGTTACCAAGTGCTGCAAAAGTATTTGTGATCAGACAGTAAATCTACTTTCCCTCTAACCTAAGCTTTCCCTTGTTTAGGGACCTAAGTTTCATAACGTTCTACTGGATTCCTACTGATTACTAACCTGTTTCTTCAATTTCTTTCTGAAGAATTCATACTTCCGCTTATAGTCCCTGGAGTAAGGCACAGCCTTTGTGGGGAAAAAAAGGAAAAAAGTCTCATGTATCTTGTGAAACACAGATAACCCATTTACATTCTGAGATAACAGGAATACATGTTTTACTGAGTGGCAGGGGAGACTTCCAATTTATAAACACCTGGAATGAAAAGCACTTCTCTGTTCAGATCAGATCCACAGAATTCATCCTGCACCTCACCATTAGCTGATGCAACTGCCTGAGGTCCCCGAGTGGCCCAGATCAAAGTGACCAAAATGCCTTTGGTGACGTCCAGAAGGCGTAGCCTTCCCCTGCTGTATCATGAGAGACCTGGCTACAAACACCTCCATTTTCCATCTTCCTTTCCAGGGAAGGTTGTTTACATACGCAGGCTATTAATAAACACAGATATCAGCTGAACACTAAAACCCATCTATAATTATAATGCAAACCATCTTTGCAATTAGTTCTGGTAATTTTGCACTTCAGATTAAGTATCGAGGCTGGATAATATTTTTTCAGTCAAAAATTAATTTAATTCCTTTTTAAGCCCTTTTTCTTTTTTTCTTTTTTCACAAGTTTACTTCATGAATTGAGCTAGTGTGGACAAAAAATAGACTCCCTTACCCACTTCAAAGCTCTCCCTCCAGTCTATAAGGAAACTTTCTTACTACCATGGGAACTGCTTTTTCTTTCTGGCATTTAAAGGCCATTTCCCCAGAAAGCTTTCTAAACAGCCTTTAAAAAGAAATAAAAATGCTTTGTTCAAACACCCTGAAAGTTTCACTTTCTAGACTGACTACCTGATAAATTACAAGAGTTTGTTTGGATTCTATTAACAGTACTTCTGGAAAATATGAAAATCTACATTAGGAAAGCTTACTGGTCCAGTTATTGCCACATTCTGCAGTCGAGGATCCTCCCATTGTGTTCTCTTTGTATCTGCAAGACATTTCTTAATTAGTTCCATTAATTTAAATAATGTTCACAAATAAAATGATAAGTAGGGGAAAATATTACATTGTACATACTGTGGTTTATGAAGAATATTCTTCCATCTGTGTGAGTTCTCTCTTCCCACCCTGGCTGTAAAAAGGCAACATTTTTATTACACATTTTTATTAAATTTTTATTATAAATTTCTGATCATATAGTGTGCATAGAACTCAACATGATCTCCAGTTGTGGGGCATTCCTCCCCCATCTACTGTCTGCAGTGAAATTCAAAACAGAGTATTTTTTGTAGGAAAAAAGGCTGCATATTTTCTCATGTGCAAATTTTGATAGTGCTAATTTAAATAGTTAAATTGTTTCATCTGCAAAACAAGTACAGAATGGTTTACTTACTGGTAATGGACCCAGGTCAACTGGATCTAGGGAAGTCTTTCTCCTCGGATGAGCAGGAATTTTCAGTCTTGGATCTTCCTTTGAAAAGAAAACAAGCAGCATGTCAAAATCCTTTTGCTGTTTTGATTTGCTTTTAACTTTTTTGTCTGTATTAACAATTTCGTAAAGAATATGCCAAGTACCAACTAGGTAAATGTTGCATATTCTGCAGCCAGAAGAATCCTTCTGGATTCTCAGTCCTCCAGTAATTTATAATCATTTTCTTGTGACATCTTACTTTATTTTATTTACAGATGTATAAATATAAATCCCTCATTCAACTCAATTTTTCTGTAATAGAGTCAAATTACTCTTTCTACACAGTTTCTGACACAGTTTATGCTTTTTAAGTTTGGTGGGGTTTTTTCTTGTTTGGTTGACAGGTTGGGGCTTTTTGTGCGAACTAGGATGAAGGTGGTTATGTTAAATGAGTTCTTTTCATCTAGCTGGAGAAAAGAATACTATCAATTTAATGTATTTCTCTTTCCCTTTCACCTGACAGTAACACTGACTTAG
The DNA here is from genome assembly GCA_034509425.1 of Eopsaltria australis. Classification (NCBI taxonomy): domain Eukaryota; kingdom Metazoa; phylum Chordata; class Aves; order Passeriformes; family Petroicidae; genus Eopsaltria; species Eopsaltria australis. The sequence goes on from JAVTVJ010000121.1 coordinate 746,983, forward strand.
TCCTGAGATGCTTCAGCCCATCTAACAGCACTGCCAAGTGGTGTGCAGTGCCCCTCTGTGGAACTGCAGCTGTACAGCTCTCTCATCTGCATGGTACTTGTACCTGGTCTCCTTTTCTAAGCATTCACAGAAATTTGTGTTGTGGCCTGTGATAACTTCAAGGTAACGGATTTCCTGTTGAAGGTATGTTTACAGAACTAATTTCTGTTAACAGCTCCTATATAAGCTATCACAGTTCTGCAACATCATTTAGGAGGAGCTTTACATCTGCAAAGCAGATCCCTGTTTTCCTCCTTCCAAGCTAAACTTTTAAGTACCAATACAATCAGTAAAATTGATAATCTTCCACTTGTGACAGGCATTATAACTTAGCATTTTTATTACATATCACTCAGATTCACACAGAGTATTTTGGAAGGGACCCACAATGACTATGAAGTCCATCTCTTTAGTGCATGGCCTGTACAGAGATTGAGTGCCCCACCTTGGCTTAATTAGCACCATGCTCTGGTCATGTTCCCAAACAGACAGACACAGCTATCTTGGCACTAAGGAAACATGCAGAAGCTTGCTGAAAGCAGTGAAGGTTTGACTCAAGAGGAACCAGAATTTCAGTTCATGAGAACAGTTTTCCATTACCCATGTTGTGGTTTTGGTATTGTGGTCAATAAAGAACGGTCTCCCGTTGGGTGCATGTCGGACTTCCCAGCCTTTAGGGAGAAATCCTTGCTCCATTTCAGGCTGCTGCTGAGAAGACTGTTGCGATGAATCACTTGATGTTGCTTGTGGCTGTCTTCCTACAGAAACACTTTGTGCAGCTGACACCTGACTTGTTTCCACAGCAATCTATGGTAAAAGACAAAAAAACATCCTATTAAATCAAAGCCTTGTAGAGCAGTATCTTTTTTCTATTTTTGTATTTTTGACTCATGAAAGTAGCTTCATAAAGCAAGTGCCAGTGACAGTACACAGATTTCATAATATCAACAATATTAACTATCAATCACTGATTGTGCTAAAGGTTTACAGAAGCCTTCTAGCCTCCTCAGTCAGCTACCACTCTCCAGAAGGCTTTCTTGGTACATGCACAGTAGAGTGGCTTGCCATAAATGTTACTGTTCCTAACTCTCCGTGCAGTTCCTCAGATATTTTATGTGGTACTTTACAGTTTCTGCCTTTCGCGTGTTCTATTTCAAAGCTGTCTTTCCACTTCTATTACACGAGATGTTTAAAAGGTTCCATGAATACAAACATCAGTAAATTGAAGACAGGCAGTACCTGTACAACTGGTTTTATCCAGGTAGTGGTTCTAGAATTGTGATCTATATAATATGACCTTCCTTTTTCATCTTGTCGTTCTTCCCAGCCTGGGGGTAATCCAGATGAAGTAGGCAGTAACTAAATATTAGTGATAATAGAAAAAAAAAATAAAGGAAACTATGAAACTTACTGTGAAAAGGTTTTCCTCTGTCAAATTAAAACAACAAAACTATATTCCAGAAGGCTCATGACTTTTATGAACTGGATAAAATAGATAAGAAGCATTTAAGTCCTCACTGCATAGTATGAAGTAACAGATTTTTGTTTGTTTATACAAAATTCAAACTCCTCATGTTAAAGGGTTCATGTATACCTGGGTTTAGGCATGGCTGATCCAACCTAGTACTTCTGGCTATGAGATCAGTTTGCAGTGTCACCATGAAAACATAATGGAATGTGGTATAGCTTTTAATTAGAAGGAAACAATTATAAGGCAAACCATTTGGAAAACAAAACTCCTATCTTCAGGGCAAGACTACCTCCTTCTGCAGGCTATGCATCAAGCTAAGCTAAACAAAGCTGAAATGTGAAAGCTTTACAGCTGAACTAGACCCATAATTGCCATTTTTTCAGGACAGCTGCTGGGCAAGGAAGGCCAAATCTCATTTGAAATGTCAGCACCTAACAGAGCTAAAAGCCTGTGTTTTTTGAAAAATGACTTACCACTGGATGCACAGGCTGCTCTTCAAGTCTGTATGTCTGCAGACTACCTCTTCTGCTGGAATGGTTCTTGAAGGAGTGGAGAGGAATGACACATTAGCTACTACTGCAGCTTTAAGGATGGCAGCAAACAGTCAACAATGGTTATCACACTTCAAGCTGTTACAGTTTCCATCCTGAGCAAAATGTTATATTTGTTTTGAAACATGATTTAATATCGTATTTTCCAAACTCCTGTTTTAACAGCTAGAAACATCAGGTTCACAGAGTCTGTTATAATCTTAGGACGACAGAGGCTTGTGAAAGTCCAGAAAACTCTAACAATAGATGTTTTGGCAGGTAAAACATTAATTACAAGTAGTTACAGTACAATTGAGTTTACAGTATAGAACTTTTTGTGTTGTCAGTTAAGTCAGTGATAGAGCAGAGCTAACACAACGTTCCAGAGAGTAGATTAAGTCAATAATGAAAAGATACGAGTGTCTGAGATATCCAGTTTGAGAAGAGCAATGCAATCCCTGGACTTTGCATAAATGTCCACCTTCCTGCCTAAAGCCACATTTAAATCTCACTTGCTACAATTAGGCAACTGTATTTCATTTTGCTCCAGAATGTCCATGACTATTTGAAGGATTTTTCCCTATCCACATACTACCGGATTACTTCAAAGAAAAATCATTATTAACTTTAAATTTTTTTTTTGGTAGGGGGGTGGGGTGTAATGCAGGTAAAGGAAGGCAAGACTGCCATTCTAACTGACTCTTGCAAATAATTTGAACATCTGCCTCTTTCTTTGCTCAGACCACCCAAGCAAGCTGAAATAACAGTTTTCTTGCTATCCATCGGATGCTGAACAGCAGAGATCAAGTAAAGTCTTGTTACTCTCACTTGACTGTTTCCAGCAACACCAGTGATACATTTGTACAAACTTAGACAAACACTGTCAATTCCAAATTTACATTTGGAAGGGCATTCTTAACATCACAAAAACTAATGATTATTTCAATACCAAAATCTAACAACCTAGATGGCCTGGGTCACCTCTACAGGCTTTCCTCAATGGACAGTGGATTTCTCATGTCACGTATCAAGTTACAAGGCTGTTTGTGGAGCTCGGGTTTCACAGGACAGCTGAGCTTATTTAATTGCTTGCTACCACCAAGTTTCACCCTGGCTACATACTCCTGCTGTTTTCCCTCTGCTACTGCAGCATTTGTCAGACAACCTAGCATGCTGTTTCAGTTGCTCAAACTGAAAAAAGCAGAGTTGGAGAAAAGAGAGTAGTTTGCTGCTGGGTTAGCAAACTGAACAGACTCACCCAGGGGTCAGGCAAGTTTCACAACTGGCACAAGGGCTGTATGAGCAAGCTCCCTTTTTTGTTGCTATGGATGCAGCAGGTTTACTCAACCCAATCATAAAACCTTATCCCAATATTCACAATGAAAAACAGCCAATCTTAGAACTTGTTCTAATGGAAAAGTAACTCACATAGCACAACTCCCTTAGAAATAAGCTTTCAGGACACAGATAGCTTTTTTCATTTGCAGTTTTCAGCACTCTACGACACTAGACTGAGGTAGATTTATAGACTGAAAAATAGTCCACACAAATCTGTTTTAACTGCAGGCAGAAATCCATACAAGCAAAGCTGAGAGGAAGAAAACGTTTGCTTAGATGAGATACTACAGTAAACAGACTATTCTTAAAGTCAGTGCATTTGAGATGAAATTAAAAATATAATTCCTAAATAAAGTATTTATGGATCTAATTCTCTCAGCACTAAGACTTTTGTGCAAAATATTGTAGATATTTCTAAATTAGAACAATGAGAAAAATAATTTACAGTGTAAGCTGTTGACTGGCCAGTTGCTGGACTTCCAGAGGTAGTAAGTCTGTTACTCAATTCTTCTGCAAGGTGAGTCTGGATATCACAACTGCTCTGCGAGAGAGGTATTTGAACGTTCTGACTGCTGTACATTGTTGCCTCATCTTCAGTTATAATTTCCCAGCTCTTTAGAAGGAAAATAAAGGGAAAGCATTTTTTAAAAGTAGTTTTTTGAGTAGGCCAGATTAAAACATCGCTTGCATTTCAGGAACATTTCAAGGTTTATAGTTTTACCTCGGGGGAGTCCCTGTTGTCTGTGTTCTCCGTGTCCTCTGATATCTGTCGCCGGTGAGTGAACACGTGCTGGGCCTCCAGCTGCACACTGCCAGGATCTGCAGCAGCCACGCTGTCCCTGGTGGGGCATGGTGGCACAAGTCAGCAAACAGCAGCCATAGTTTATCTTTCAACAGTAAGTCAGGCTAACAGCAAAAACATACATCACAGTAATTTTGGCAGAAGAAAAAGAAACAGTCTGGACTACATAAATTAATGTAAACTGTTTAAAATGAATAAGCATTCATGTCAATGTGAAGTGTAAGCTGAAAAACCAGGTAGCATTCCAGGGAAAAAAAACAACTGAAAGAAATAAGGCAAACAATTTAACAAAGTCCCTGATGGGAAGGAAAAACCAGGTGAAAACTGAAAAATTATTTACTTTTCATTCCTGTCGTTTTCTCTCCAACTGCAACCAGTTTCTATTTGAACACATACTTCCTGAGTACAGTACAGTCAAAATGACCACTAGCCAGTGATCACTGCATATGTGCTTGAAATTTAAGTGAGGGAAAGCTCTCTACTAATCTTCAAGCTGTTCGTTTTTTATTTTTGATTGCTTTCAATGTAACTAGGGTGAACTACACTAGCTAATGTAAGACTTGAATTATCAGGCTAAAAGACATACTGTGCAGTTGGTCTTTTCCACTGTGTTCTTCTGAATTCATGGTTGACATAGTAGGTCCTGCCGAGGATGTCTTGTCTTTCTTCCCAGCCTGAAGGCAGTGGAGGAGATTCCTGCTGCTGCTGTTGTGGCTGGCTAGCAGCCTCTGGTTGGTCCAATATAATCCACCCAGGCTGAGAGAAAATAACTACCTTAATATTACAGATGTTGAAAAAGATATCTCAATTTATCAAGCCACTCCCCTTTTTAATGCGTAGTTCCATTACATCTTAAGCCAGTAAATTTGACTCTGGTTTTAGTGTGCTTATTTCTAAAAAATGACAGGGCACACTATGCATGAAGAAATCATATTTCTAATTCAAGTTCCTTAAACATATTAGTACCAGAAGTTGTTAATTCCAGGAAAATAAACAGTATGATGGAATACATTAAAAGGTTACATATTGTCTTTTCATACACATGCTGTGAATGAATGAGGCAGATGAACACACCCTTCTGTAACAAAGTTTAATTACAGCAAAGCAGGTAATGCTGAATAGAGTTAAGTCTGGAAAAGAAATCCATTAATCTACATTGGATGTGCTTAGTAAGATTACATATATATGGTAGGGAAGATCAAAATATCCCTATAGATTGGAGGGAGTTGAAATTCTAAAACCAGAGAGATGTTACTGTCTGTCTGGGGTCAAACAACATTAAACAGTATCTACAACAGGAAATTAAACACTTTAAATTGTATGCAAGATACAAGCAATCACTTTTTACTGGTTTGCCTCTAAAACACTATTTATAGCTTAGTGATTCCTACCATTCATTTTTCAGTAATAAACACATTTTTTCCCACCTCTAATTCTTCAGCCTGTTCTGTGGTTTCTTCTTCAGATCCATTGTTTTTAGGTAAGTAAGTCATTTTTAATCTAAGGTGGCCTTTAACTCTTGATTTATGGCTGCAGAAGAGAAAATAAAATTATCTTATTGTGCACTTGTAAAACAAAATAGCTGAAAAAGCACAGCTAGAGAATTATCCTTCAGTCTTTCAACACAAACTTGACTTTTTATAATCTACATTAATTAAGTTCTATAATGGCATGGAGGTTTCAGACTTCTGAATACAGTAAGTATTTAAAATAATGCTGACTTTTTAGTAGAACATCAATATCTTAGAAATGGCTACTCAAATTTCTTTGATGGCAACAGAAAAACGTAGACAATGTTTATGGATTTACAACTAATTACATAAGAGCATTGTTAAGATATAAAAGTTAGAATTTCCATGTGGTACTTACTAACCTTCTTGGATGAAGAACAAAATCCTTAAATGTATATGGTCTCTCCATAGTTGGATTTTCTGTCTGGAATAAGAATTTTTTTCAAGAAAAATCTCTATCAAGCACTTGAAACCAAAGAAAACTATCAGAAATTTAAAACTGATTTATTTAAAGGCCTTATAACATTTTAAAACTTACATTACAGGTTCAGGTACAGTAGCAGCAATACCAGCTTTAATCTTAGCAACAAGACCAATACTCTGCTTCAAGAAAAGACCATTACCTTTCAGTGTCTATGTACACTACAGAATGAAACACCTTCTCTTGGAAAGGGTATGCCATGGTTGCTACCCTATTTTTAAGGCAGTTTCTGATATATCTGTGAGTACCTGCTAATATTTTGAGACTTCAGAAGAAAATGAAAAAGCTTATTTATTTCAACGTTCTTGGTGATATTTCTCTAAAACTAATTATCTGCTTTGCAAAAGGAATACAAGCAACAGAAAAAAATTGACCAAAGCAACACTAGCTCTCTTTCCCACTTACCCTCTTTTGTGAATAAAGATTACAAATAAATTTACAGACTTTAAAGAAATATTTTAAGACATGACAGTAATCTCTCTTCTCCTTAAGACTATAAATCTATAGAAAAGCTAAAAGCATTCCAGTATTGAAAAACAAGGTAACCTACATTGTTTTTTAAATATCAGCCCTGAAAAATCCCTAACAGATCTACAAAATAAAACAAAGAACCCACAGAGCATAAGAATTTAATCACTTTATTAACTTCCTTAGATGACTAATAGAGCACATATAGAAATTTTTTTTCCCTTTCATAGTCTTAAAAACAAACAAAATACAAACCGGTAACTGATACAGAGGAATATCCACTTGTCCAAGAAAATCATCTCGAGTCTACAGAAAACAAAAACAAAAAAACACCACAGAAAGTTGAAAACTGCAAAGTGTTTTAAAAACATTGTCTCCATACCCTGATAGCACAGCAATGCTTTCTTAGAACCTCAAGGCACTTTTAAATTATAGGCAATAACTTGCTCTGTACAGAACAAGTTCTGATTGACCCAACACTCAGAGCCTTGGGCAGCTCTGCCTCCCTCAAAACAAAATTCGAAGGAGCTGGGGGTGGAGATTCAGACTGTTTACTGAACTATATAGACTAATATTAATCAAACAGGAGAGTTGTTCAGCATCAGGACTATCAGCATCTCCAGCAGAAACACTGCCCTAAAGGACCCTCCTACTAGGAGCACCCAACAATTTCTATAAACCTAGGCAGCTGTTTAAAACAGGCATGTATAAACAGTTTTTTCCAAATAATACAGCTACTGTCAAAGATAACATGAAGCAAAAGTAAATTTAATCTGTGGTAACTGCTTTGGAAGTTCCAGCAATTCCAGTGGTCCCAAGCTTGGCATGAAAATCTGTCAGAACTATAAAAAAATACCTTCTGTCTACACACATTGCAGAGTTTAAACAACTACCATCCAAAAGATTTTGCCCTGACATGGATGCCTGGACTGTCCAACTGGGACCAGACCATGAAGGCAGCAGCTGTCAGACCAGGGCAGGGACTGACAATGCACAGTATCACTGCACACTTGACTTTTGATCACAGATTTTTGTTTGCCAAAGAAATTACAGTTTCAGTAATCTACATAGGTAATTTCAGTATTCATCAATAATCACCACCAGCAGTACTTTACTTGACTTCTTGTTGGATTACTGGAGCATGTGCTAAGTTGCTTCAAATTAATTAGTGATTTGAAAACCTTTGCAGACCTCTACAAAAGCAGGAAAATGTATTAGAAGGGTCATTTAACATGAAGACACATCACTGCCTGTGCAATAAACTCAGGTTGGCATGGAATTTTCTGAAGGTACGTACAAGCTCATGGCTTTTTTAAAAAAAGCCCTACACTATAACAAGACCACTTTTTTCACAGACTGAGTAAGGAGCTCTAAGTCTACAACTGTGTGGCTTGTGCAGCCTCTGAAATTCTAGGCTTCCTGACTTTTCCAGCTAAAAAAGATTTGGTGCCTATTCTTTCCTAAATCTGCTGGTGTACCACAAGCATTTATTCAAACTAATCACACCAGAACTTTAATGTTTGTCCCTAAAACTTGTCACCACAAGGCTCTGCAGCTTGTTGACATCTATTTCCTTCACCTCAGGGCAAAACCATGTGTTTCAACTTTCAACTTATTTTAATTTTCAATTCAAATTTAAAACTCCAGTCCAATTCTATCCATTTTTTGGTCCCTCTGACATTAAAGTGTAGGAATTTCTTGAAGCAGTTCTTTTTGCCTTGGTAATTCTGGTACCTTTTTTCCTTAGCTCTGTTGTCCTAAGTTCACTCATTTAATCTTTAAGTCATACATGTATTTGGAGAATCAGTGTCTCACATGGGTCTGTAATTTTTACACCTGCAAAAAGCACAACTAGATTGTCATAGGTGATATAATGCCAGAAATTTGGAGGTATGTCACTTCACATTCAGTTTGCAGCGTGGATGTCATGTTCAGATTCCAAGGGGACAAAAGTAAAAATATATGCAAAACACCCACCTTTTTAGTCCACAAATTCATTTGAGACAGAAAGCTACAGTAGGTTTCATACCTGAGGAGGCTTCTCTGAACTACAGAAGGAAAACTTTCTGTGCTATTACAGACCACAGGATTCTGGAAAAAAATAGCTATCATTTTTGCCTATGAGGTTCTTTTTAAAATGGCACAGCACATACCTTAGACATGTTAAAAGGCTTAGTATTTGTAAAGTTCTTGGCAATCCTCAAGTGGAACATGCCTTCCAAATAAATTATTGGAATGTGGGACAAAAGTTTGCTCTATTTTAGAAACCCTCAGAACATTGTGTTTGTTACCAGCATAATTTAAGTATGGGCTCCTGTTATTCACTTTATTATTCTGCTGTCTCTCCTGCCTATTTTTAGCAGAGTTAGCCTTGATAACCAACTCTTTAACAGCACTTTCTCCTCCAGCTAGAAAGCAAAACCCTGAGTGGAGATTTTTGTTGACCTCCAAACAACTAACACATAAATCAGAGAGCAGGAATGATCTGCAGCAATGTGCCCCACTATGACAAGCTGCCTGACTGCCTGCCAAGAGGTGCCAGAGCAGCTCCACAACAGACAGCGCACACATGAACAACGAAATGCCAGCGCAGTGAGGCTCTGGATCTCTGTTTCATGAGAGCAGGCAACACACACAAGTGGGTCAGTTGTTCTTGTCAACTTCTAATTTCTTAACAGAAAACTCAAACTTTCTGCTTGGCATAAACCTCAATTAATGATACACTGCACTAACAGAGAGGCCTTGTATTTTACTGATTCACTGGTTTAGTCTATAGAAAGTTATTAAAAACAGGTGAGGACAGACAGCTGCTGTACACAATACATTTAAAGAACTCCAGTGCAATGCCAAAGCATTCAGAGAAAAGCATCAAAAGAAAGTAATTCTGTTCAAAACTCAAATATGCTTAAGTTTTAGATTTTGGACTTTTTTTCTGCAATTCCATCAGAAATTGAAGTAGATTTTAAACAGGTACACTTATCTGAGTCACACATTTAAGAGGAGTACTGAGAACATACCCAAAATTTATCAGGTTTGAAAATAGGTCACTGAATTTAACACCTTTCTTAATTGCTGGATTCACCACACAGCCTTTTGAAACAGTTCCTGTATAAGACCAGGGTGTTGAAATAACAAGTATTTTCTCTACCAATTTTTGTGACAAATGTTTGGTGGTATTAGTGCATGAATTAGAATCCAAACATATTCCCAGTCTTTTTCTGAATAAACAGGCAACTAGTTGTGCACAGGTTGGTCTTTGCACAGGAATCCACAGCTGTATGGCAAAACAAGAAAGCATACAGCTTTTATTGGAGGGAACATAAGTATCAATTCAAATTGAAAAAACAAACAGTGATCTGGACTATCGCTGCTTAAGAAAACAAGAGCTCAATAGATGCCTTATAAAACCAACATTCTTCTTGCTTAAACACCCAAATATCAACATTAGTTACAAGCTTGATGAGAATGAAAAAAACTTTCCTGAACTACACTAGCAAATCCAAGTATTTTTCTTTTCATGCTGCGCCGAGTGTATTATTTGGTTCTCTTAAAACTCTAAATTGAGAAAAGTGAGCTTTATTTTCTTCCATAAAATACTGCCAGCATATGGTATTCATCATGGGAAAGTAACAGCTTCAAAAAAACAAGATTCAATTATCACATTAAGATTGTACCAAATTCACAGATTCCACAAGTAATGTTTGCTCTGTCTTGCAATGCAATAAATACTCGGCTGTATGGAATTCATTACAGTCCCATTCTCCTGTATTTTTAAGGGGGACCAGTAGATAGTGAGGAGATTTTTTTTAATGACACATAGGCCACATAGGCATTTCTTTAGAGTTGGCATCTACGATAGAGAGATATAAGACCCCATCAGCATTTTCAAAATAGGGAGAATGCATACTGTTAGATCAAGGGTTATTACACAACACGTGTTTGTGCAGGAGCTTCAGCCCCGCTGGCTGTTTCAACAGCAAGGTGTCAGCACAACACGCCTCAGCAGTTTTACCATCTGCTTAACAGACAGCATTTCAAATGACACCGAGGTTATTTTCACTAATTCTCTCACTTCCAAGGACATTTTCAGACAACTGCTTATCTAAAGACCAGAGAAAAAGCATCATCTGTTTCTCCATTTACAGCTTACACATTCTATATGGTACCAAAATCTTACTGCTTCCTTAAAAGTTTATATTTAGTTTACACTACTTTTACAACAACATTCATATATTAGTCCACTTAATGTGTGTTCCACTGAGAACTTGTCCTTGAAAGTTCATTAACAATGCAATTTAAGATAGCCTTTTTTTTTCCACACCAGGCCAGAGGAAGGCAAATTGTCTAATATAACGAAAGCATACTTCAGCACAACATAAACAGAGAACATGTCAGAAACTATTAGTGCATTGATTTTATTCATCAGGATTTTGAGCTCCTTTGGTTTGATGTACGCATGTGCCAAACAAACTACCATATAAAAAGCAGAGATATCACATTTTATGAAAAGTCAAAAGCCAGTCCAGACTTGTCCTCCTGTGTTAAATCTGCGAATATTCACCATAAAAAAATTAGAAGACAGTACCAAATATTTAATTAGGTACTATTTCAACAAGTGATTCCTGACATCAAGTCAGTTATCTTCATAATAGTATAAAAACATAAAACTTTTGCATCTATTTGTGAAAGCTTTTTTGCCAAATCTTAAGACTTCAAAGAAAGTTTGAAAAACAAACTCTCACAGTAACAATTCCAGGTGCACCTTTACCTTCACCATGTAACACTATAAAGCCTAAAACACAAAAATGTAAAACTCTATCAAATGTTAAAACTGCATGTGTAATTTGCTCCCAGAAGTAACAACAGATAAACCAGATATTGTAGATGTTTACCACAGTGGCTAATTAACACATTCAGCTGAAGGACTTCATACAGACAGCCAACTTTTTGCTTTTCAGAGCAAGAGGGAAGAAAAAGAATTCAAAATAAGATAAGCTGCTTTTCTCCAAAAGGGAGACAGACAATTGGAGCATCTCTGCACCATGGTCTCACTCGCATGAAGTTCACTTGGTTCAGTACAGGATCACACAGAGGCACAAAGTCAGGCTGAATCTGGAAGCTGCTTTTCAGCCCTGAATTAAATCAGTTGTCCAGGGCTGTACAGGTACCTGGCCACTTCTAGAGAATGAGCCCATAGCAGGGCTGGATGCACGGCCTCACCCTGCTCCAAAGTCAGTCCCTCACTTTTCAAAAGCATTCCTAAGTCTACTGTTGATCCAAATGCAGCATCAGCACTAACTCAGGACTGCCCTGTGCCTTTGCACCAGCACGCAGCCAGTGGCCCCTGCCAGCCACAGCCCAGCCTTCTGTGCTCAGCCACACTCAGTGTTAGTCCTCAGCCACTGCTCAACAGCAGCCTCAAGCCCCACCCACCGACATCTCCCAGCCCCAAGCATAAACTGCAGTCAGGTGTAAATGTAGACACACGACCAGCCTAGAGCAGGACTCAGTGGTTTGCTTTGTCTTAAGGTCTGCTATGTTCAAGCTATAAATCCCACCTGTCCAAAACCAGTCTGCATGAACTGACCTTGGGTGCCTCAGCCTCTACTGACAAAAGGTGACTACAACACAAATAATCCAAACACAATTACTTCTTAAACAAAACAATATTACAATTTATTCCAGATAAGCTCAACGACACTACTAAAGTTGTATTACACTTGCCCCCTCAGATATGGTTTTATTAGCCTATGATTTGGCAAATGTTAACCACTTTAGATTTTTCATTAATAAGCTAAATATTTGTCCCAAAACAAACTTAATAGAAACAATGATTAGTATAATAACTGCCTAATGTAGAAACTCTATTGAAAAATACGTAATGTTCATAATAAATTCTGGAATTCCTTTCCCTTCAAAAAGCCCTTGTACTTTCACGTTACCAAACAGGCCGTCTCCATTATGCTAGGAAAATCACTGATTGCCAGAGAAATCATCTAGGTCTGAAAGAATCCAGTTCTGTGTTTCTTACCACATTCCTCTTACTGAGTAGCTGAAGTGTCTTATTTGCATTTTAATATGCCCTAACTTCAATGACTCCAATTCAAGTTTGTATGTAATTTCAGCCAGGAACTTGCTGATGTCCTTAAATTCTGTTTGCTTATGTTACAGTTGATACAGCTGAAAGAAGCCCAAGGTCTCAAACAATAATTGCATCTTTCTGTAGACTTTTCAATTTATTGTAAACTATCATGACAGAAAAAAAGAATGATGCACTCTCTTGAAACAGAGATGATTATAGATCCATAAACTAACACTGCAATGAGCTACAAACATTTTGCTGGCTGCATTCCCAAATCAGCATGTTCTGTTTGTCACAGGGAACAAGGAAATGTGTTCATCTGAAACAGAGACTCTTAACAGAAACTCAGGGCAGTCCCCTTCAGACAAGGGTGAAAGTCAGTGATAAGCAAATGACTGAAAAGGCCACTCAGTTCTGCTTACTTGCTTAATCTGTGAAATTCATCCACTTCTGGAAGATGAGAAAACACGTGTTAGAACACAGAAGAACACTCTCTGCCAAGGGTGAAGGGAGAGCATTTCTACCACTTGATCCTCTGTGGCTGCAAAGGCTGAGCAGGCACCAGAGAGCCTGGGGGTCAGATTAACACTCTGCCTACCCTTGTATCCTTTCCATGTAACGGCCAAGAGCAGATGCTTAATGAATAATAATAGTGGCAATTAAGAACAGGACTTCCTTTGATACAACCCCCAGTTTCTAATGAATAAGTGGTCATGGACCTCTTGATCCTGACATTAAAATACATATTGAGAATGTAATACTCTTTGATGGACTTTTCTTCAACTTACCTAACTTCTTAAAATCCATTTCTACTTTTGATATGCAGATCTTGAGACAATTTGCTCACCAACACATAAATGAACATCATTTTTTAAAAGTGGAATGGAAAAATTCACCTCTCCTAAAGTATAGTTTTATAAACTCCCTCTATACCACGTTTTTTTTTTCCCCAAAGCTGAAAACCCCCTGGCATACTTAGTGCTCCTACTCACATTAAACTCGCGCCTTTTTTCAGTTCTGTTATCCATGCTTCCTGAAAAAGGACGACCAGAAATATGCACCTATGTGGATTTCTACAACTCCAGAATGATGGAATTTAATTTTGTACATGGTGGTTTTAATTTTGTTAGTTTATTTCTTCCCTAATAAATCCTAAGCTTTTATTTGCCAGTCAACAAGATCTGAGCTGACATTTTCAGTGAGTCTTTCCCCATGGCACAAACCATTTCCTGACCAGTATAGGAGGCCATCCCCAAGCATGCACCATTAGCTGCTTTTCACATGTGCAATACTTGGCATTTTTCAACACTGATTTCCAACTTGCCTATTTGGGGGAAAAAAAATTGAAATTAAAGCAATGATCATGATGTCATATCTGAAAGCCTGCAAGTTCTTTGGCTAGTGAGGAGTAAAGGAAGAATGTCTCTAGCTTGCCCTGTGAACAAGTTTTACTTTAACACATTCTTGTAGGTATACCACGTCTTAAAAAACAGAATAACTATAGCTTGTGGCAATATTAAAGAAGCCACAGCATCAACGCTTCCCACTCTCTCATGGCAGATTAAAAGGACATGAATCATCCTGAAGGCTGGATAATTACATATTTACATAAGCTGTTTCAGGAGGCCTGCTCTGCATGGTTTTGCAGTTTTAGTTTCCCCATTTTTTTCCTGGCATGAGAAACCTGCCCAAACTCAGTTCAGCTGCAGACTATAAACAGAATTAGGCTAATCATAATCTCTCCAGAGCACAATCAAATAGAACTTCTCCTAAATATGTATATGTAATGTTTGCTGAGGACTACACCAAGGGCTAGAGCTTTAATATACTGATATGTTCAAGTATCTGCTTCCTTACAGTATGATGACATTCTGGAAGTTACATATGGTTCATATTTGCCAAATACAACCTCCTAAACCGGACAATGAAAAACTTCAGGGATTGAGCTTTTACCAAATATTATTTGATTCCTTCCTTTGCTAATGCATCCACATAGCAACCATTCATAGTCAGGCTGTAGGATTTATCCCATCCTTTGTGTGCCATCTTTTTCTTCCCCGGAAGGATTGCTAATCAAAAGCCAAAGCATGAAGAAAGGCAGAGAAGAAGGTGTAACTAAACTCTGCACTTAAGCAAGATGAAAACCAGAAGAAATTATTACCAACTATTAAAACACCACAGGTCATTGCCACTTAAAGCACAGGAGCAGGAAATTACCTACAACTAATTATAAATTGTTCATTATTGTGATTAACACAGTTTCCATGGTCTTCCCTTCAGTGTACTGATGTGTGCTTCAGCTTCTAAAATTTGCCTGAGACACAACACATCCACTCTTATGTGATTTAAGTCTAACATATGTGATTTAAGTCTAACATAGTCATCCCCATAATTCCTCAGAAAGACACCACCTTCCTTTCAAGTCCAACTCTCTCTGACTGAGCTGACAGACCATGACACAGCAATGCACCACATGGTCCTGTAATGTGATCCTTCAAGATATGCAATACTGGACAATATCAAAGTTATTTGATTATGAGGTTACCATAGCACAGTAGCATAAAGTGATGCCAATTTGTGTTTTGCCTTGTATTGCGTCCATAATGTGCTTTTGCTGCCCCTTTTCCACCTCACTTCCTTGCACAGATTTGGGACACTGATACACATGCAGCCCTTTGCTCCATGTGCAAAGCTGGAGCTAAGCCACAGCTGTCCTTCCCTTCTCTTGGCACTTCTCCCTGGCTGGATCACTGTTTTCTGGGAGGGAGTTTTGCTACAACAGAAGCTTTATGCCTAAGGAGAATGCAAGAGAAAAGACCACCTCAGACTATTCAGCACTAACTTGTGGTGCAACATTTATCACGGGAATCACAATCTTCCAGACACAGGTTCTGGTCCCCGCAGCATGTTCAGATCAGCTGGGAAGTTATTCAAGAGAGAAATCCTCACA
Source organism: Eopsaltria australis (assembly GCA_034509425.1). Lineage (NCBI taxonomy): Eukaryota > Metazoa > Chordata > Aves > Passeriformes > Petroicidae > Eopsaltria > Eopsaltria australis. The sequence goes on from JAVTVJ010000121.1 coordinate 762,655, forward strand.
CACAGCCCCCTCAAATTACTGTTTTACTAAATTTAAATTAAGTACAGCAAGATTCAAATAGCATCTCCTTTTATGAAGGCAAAGTTCCAGAGTTTGGTGAAAAAGGTTCAAGAGTTCCAACTAAAAGGTTTTCCTCACATGAATCTGAGAGCAGAAAACCAGTCTGGTTATTTTACACCATCTCTGAAGTTTGCGGGTTTTTTCTTCAAAACATGTCATTTCAATAGCTAGACACAACACTCAAGCAAAAATACAATGGAGTCTCTTAATTGTATAAGAAACTATTTTAAAAGTATACAGCTGCTGAAACAGATTTGCAAGTCCATTTACAATATTCACATTATCCAGTAGAGTGATACTGCTGGGGAAGGAATAGCTAATGTCAACAGGGATGTCAACATAATATTATACGTGTGGAAGAGATTAACAGAACTTGTATTTTTTCAGAAGTTTGTTTATGTTCTACAAGAACTGGAACTGGATTCACTGTTTCTGCGTTCCTCTGTACCTCTTGGAGTTCATGATGACAAGTTCATGATTACTACTCCTACTCTCCCAATCCACACCTGTGATGTCAAAATGCTTTAGCTGCAGATTTATTTCCAGCAGAGACAGATGCACTAAAAAAAACCCCAAAACAATAACAAAAAAACCCCAAAATATTAAAGCAGAAATACGTAGCCAAGGACAACCTTCAATGCCGTAACCATGTACTATCTCTTCCTCCTGCTTCACATAATGAAATTCCAGTATCTACTACAGAACCTATTCAAGAAGTTTCCAGTAAAGACCAGCAGTGGAGCACCGGTCACTACCATTCCCCAGTTTGCAATTTAATTAAAAATAATCCAAGGCCAGTTGCCATAGAAATGGTGTTGATTTTTTTTATAAGCCAGCCTTTAACAAGCTGTTGATTATGGAAAGCAGGAAATGTGATCCAAGGTGGCTGAAGGCTGGTAGCAAGGCATGGAAGAAAAGAATGCATAGACCTCTTGCTGCTTCAGCCTCTGCAGTCTCTGACCACAGCACTGATTTGATTTCATGGCTGCCCTGTACAGATAGCTGACATTACTAAATGCTACTCCAGTATCAACTTGTTAAATTTGAACCCAGACTCAGCATATCAATATACTAGGCCAGACTAACTGGAGTCAAGAGAAATATTTTGGGAGTTGTTTATTTTTAAATGAGTCACAATACACCATGATAATTAACTGGACTATGTAATTAAATGATTGCCATAGAATCTGTTACATTGGTCACAAAGACTAATAACAAACACAGTGGTATTTATCTATTTTATTCCAATGAATTGCTGAACTGCTATGAAGTCAACTATGGTTTTTGCTTGGTTTGGTGGGGGAAGCTTTTACATTTTTTGATAACATGTTTTATAGAATATTTACCTACTTACTGGTTTTACATAAAAACTGAAAAGAGCCATTAGAGGACTGAAAGGTTCCTATGTCTGGTATTTGACTCAATCCATTCTAAACACTTATCTTGGGAACTGAAACAAACTATTGCCAGTCCAGTGTCCTAGGAGGTCTTCTGGAAATGTTAGGTAACAGCCTAATCCTGAACTTGGATTAAAATGCAGAATATCTTTCATATCAGCTGCCATTAAACACAAAGGCCAGCAGTGCAAACTGATGAGAAATGTACTTGAAGTGCATGACTCCACATTTTTTTCTCAATATACTTTCAAAATAAGTGCCACATTTTAGGTAGTCTAGATCTAACCTGTTTGTGCTTATTATTCCCCTTACTCTACAGTGAGATTTTGGGAAGAAGAATCACCAAAAAATATATACATACATACATACATACATATATATATATATAGTGATTACCTATGATCCACTGTGAGTTTTATAAAGAAGCCAAAGCATAAATCACAGTTTCCCAAGAAGGAAAGAGCATTTTTGTCCAAACTAATCAAAAAGCACTAAAGAAGTCAGGAAGTGTAGAATCATCAGGCACTGCTCTAAGGGCAAGAAAAGACTGAAAATTCCAGGCTAACAGATCCAAGGTAACTGCCTTACTAGTTTAGAAAGGGATTGTCATAATTTTAAGATCTTTGGCAAAAAGCGCTTAGCTTAAACAAGCGTGTTGTTATATGGTTGTAGTGTCAAATCAATGAGAATGAGTTCTTAAAACAATTTTAGTAACCATCAATTGTTGCACTTCTATCAGCATTCATAACTAAAAATATTCAGATAATTTAAGTCCTCACAATGTTATTTGAACATGTCTTAAAATCCACCTTTTATGCGGCCTATGCTTTACTAACTGCCTTAAGGGTTAATAAGAGTAGACACCTCTGCAGTTTAGCTGGACATGAATTTCATTACAAAAAATATATATATTTAATATAAGCCTTCTAGACCCAAGTACTATAATTTGAACAGCAATGTTGTTGGGAGAGGTATTAAGTTACTCAGTACTGCTCAGGCTGAAATAGTAGTTGGAAGGAGGAAAAAAAAGATCAAGAGGAAACTCTGAAAATTCCTGTGGTTCAGGGTGTATACAGAAACAAATGGTATTTACAGTTTCTCTGCTCAAATACGACTTATCTTTAATTTCACATAGAGCAAACTGTTTGTAAAATAAAGCCTATCTGAAATAAAACTAAAAGACCACTCATTTTTACCCATTTTATATGCAAACAACTTCAGTAATTACTTACTGTAAAGTTAGGTGTTTATAACTACAATATTTAATCTGAAGTTTAAATTACTCCCATGTCTAGATAACTAGACAAGAAAATCCCTCTGAGTTCATGTAAACAGCAAACTATTGTTCAAAATATATTAAACATAGGTATTTTACTGTAACACCTATGCACCTATTCTACTGTATATACCATATTCTAAGAAATTAATCTAAACCCCAAATGTTACAGATAATTTAAAAATTAACTTTCTAATGGTGACAATTTGACACCATTAGGAAACTCTGAAATCACTGCACTTAAGTCTTGGTTGCAAACTTTCATTATTTTCCAGCTAAATTTCAACTGTAAAATACCATCACATTTTTCTACAAACCACAACACTCACCTTATGGGGCCTCCACAAAGTGCTAGACATTTCCCTTTTAGAGGTTCCATATCTTTTCCTAACACCAGTTGTTTTTCCTTCATTCCCAGCTTTGAACTGTATGTGCAACTGAGACGTCCTTGCACTATGACACTTGTATTTAAGGCTGGATAAACAGCAAGAAACTTTTTGACGTGATCCTTCCAAGGAAACACTTCTTTGCAAAGTATGGTGAGGTTTGCTCATCTGTGCATTCGGTCTTCCTAGTTCATCTATATTAATCTGATATTCTGAATCTGTTTTTGAGGGCAGACATGCAGATGTGCTACGTTCCAGTTTTAAATGAGGGTATTTTGCTCCAGAGTTCAGATTTAACTCTGGACTGCAGGAGCCATTAACTATTTCACTGCTTGATGCAAATGCTCTTTGTGTAAGATGAACTGAAACACATGAGAAGCCATCAGGTACTTCTTCACAAGTTGCCTGCTGAGGACCATTCAAATTTTGACTTTTATTCTGTAATGATGCATTCAAATAAAGCGGTCGAATGTCTCTGATTTCGCCAGAAGAGCAAACTGTTTTAGACAGCCTAAGTCCATTGACTGCTGTTGAAAGGAATCCCTTGGAAATGGTTTGATCTTCTTTCTGTGCCAGCTCACTAGGAGAAATAATTAATTTATGAGATGTTTGATAGGTGCCTCTATGTGGTAGTTGACCTGAGCTTACTGGAGAAGCTGGAGGAGTACTGGAAGGACTCCTAGGAAAAATAACCAGTGACGAACAACGTCGCAATGGAATTTTGGTTTTCTTCCTCACTGACAAAGCATCTTGGTCAAAAGTAGTATTACTTCTATAAAGTGTTTCCTGAGATGAATTGCTCCTGGAGGGATTACATTTATTTGCAGTGCTTCTATACGAAGAGTCACCATGTACAACACTACTACAGAAAGTACTGTCACTTGTCCAAAGAGTGCCACTGCCACTGTCACTGATGACACTGTTACTATATGAACCTCCATCACTTGTGGTACTTGCACATGATCCATAGTCACTGCCAGCACTGCTGAACGAGCCACTGTCACTTGCTGCAATGCTGCTGAGGCTGCCTCTGCCCAGAGCAGCATTGCACAGAAGGCTGTCATTAGATCGATGATCAGCCACAGGTCCAGCGCCACAACTCCCTTCGCTACCAATACCAATGAATGAAGTGTCTTCACCAGCAGCCACGGCATCACCAAACCGAGAGCACCCACTCTGCTTCCTAGACTGCAAGGAAATGTGCAGTGAACTGCTCTTTTTTATCTGCAGTGAAGAAATAGCTGTGCTTTTCTCTTGATTAATTACTTGCTGCACTACAGGTGCATAAGCAGCTTGCCTAGGAGTTAGTTTCACTTGTGTAACGCTAGGTGCAGAATTCTGCGATTTTCTGAAGTACGTACAATTATTACTATCCAAAACATCTTCAGAGGTTTCTGATAATGGATCTGTGTTGCTTCTTTGAGTAGCAAAATGCAATCTTAACCGTCGTGCCATTTGTTCTCATTTCCACGCATGTTAGCAAATGAAACCCACAAAGATCCTTCAGCAAAAAGGCTACAGGCAGCTGCACAGAACCCAGAGCTGGTACATCGCAACAGTAAAAGCCCATAAAAGTTGCAGTCTTTGTCCTAATTTCTACAAGATACTAGCATTTTAAAATAAAGTACCTCTTGAAATAAGTCAGCCATTCCTTGAACTGTAGTTTCTGGACCGTCGTTGATTGCTTGCAGTCAGAAAGCCTTCTTTTACAAAGCACTTATGTTCCAAGGACCTCGGCTGTGACACACTGACAAACACTCCTGACCTTGTTTCAATTATACCTTCTGGAATTTGCATAAATGAATACAATAACAGGCTTACAGAGTTTCGAACAGCAGTGCCTGCTGCGGCTGCACGAGCTGAGTCAATGTGTCCGTACTTTCCTCAGCAGCGTATGACTACTAATATTTTTACCCATAGGTTTAGAATTACAGGAAGTTGGTAGGAATGAAGTCCCATATAATTGAGTATCAAGTCCAGGATTGAATTTCCAAATAGTAACCATGCTAGCAAACTGCTGAGGTCTGAATTATGCATAAACTAGTGAAATAAGCCTCCTCTCCCTTAAGAAATGTTTTTCTGCACTATTTAAATAAAACTTGAAAGAAATCTGGCATTGTCTTGCAATCCACACGCCGCTAAGCAATCACACTTTCTAAAGATTTGCACATAGTAGAACCCTCTCCTGTTTATTAATTCATAATTTTAAATGAGGTGCAACTGAATAGGAGCCAAAAAAAGTTTTTCTGGTTAATAATTTGGCATTTGTTTTTATTTCTAGTTTGACCTTTTCTAACTACAGCTGTTAAAGGCAGAAAGAAATAAAATTATCCTTACAAATTAAACTACCTCATCTTGTTTGCTGGAAGCCCAGAGTAAGGAGACATTCATTACAGCTCAGTGTGATTTGCAGATACATGACCAGTTACACAAACTTTAGAATACTCAATTAAGTATGCACAGAGATAAAAAGCATTACCAAACAGAATTACAGAAGAAAGCTATTCTGTATAACTATACACAAACTGCCTCATACATTCATAACTAATTATTATTATTTTTAATTGTCATTTTTTAAATAAAATTATCAGCATGTCAAGAAGTTAGCATACTATCAATTCTTTCAAGAGTAAAGGGATTGAGAATTCCTACAAAATGTTTCACTGGCTCGTTTAATCTGAAGAGGTCCTTTGCTGGCACCTAGTGGGACTTTTGATAAAAGACAATCCTGAATATTGGTAAGTGGGATTTTTTTGTTGTGGGTTTTGTTTTGAAAAACACCAACATTTGACTCTGAATGTACATTTGAATACATAAGCCATATATGATGCAGTACTGAATGCTACTGCACGAACATGAAATTACTTCGTGCTGCTGAAAGAGTACAAACAGAAGAGAACACTAGGCCATTTATACTTTTATAGGTCACACTACTAGGAGTTTTTTCTGCTTCATATTTATTTAACCTTTACTGTATTTTAAGCTAGAAGGCAGTAAAATTAACATTTATACCTCTTCCCAAAAAAGAGCCAAGAATCAAATTCACAGTACCTTGTTTGCAAGCAACAAATTTGTTTTCTAATTATACTCCAGGGCTTACTTAACCTCCACTACCTGAATTCCATTATTAGAATGCAGCAATAAATGAATACTAGCTTATTCATAAAAAGCCAACAAATACAACACTTCATGTATTTCATTATGCTTAACCAACAGGACTTCTTCTAAAGTTGTATGTCGGTGGGGGACTGGGATGGGGAGAGAAAAGGAAAGGAAAATACCATAAAAGTTTCTTTTGGTCAGTTTCAAAAAGTTACATTTGAACTTGAAGCAATATAGTAAAAAAACCCCCATAAAACCAAATAAACCAAATACCAACCAAAAGCATCAGCAAGTGACCCTAGGATATGTGAGTGAAAAGTAAAAGCATTTCTTAAGGCTTCTTCTCCCCCCAAGAATGAATGTATTAGTGGCACAGTTTGTAATACATTGGTGTGACACAAAGTGCAACCACTGGAGGTACTGCTTTCTTTTAGTAAAAGCATTACTTTTTCCCCCAGTGGATGATTTGAAATCTTCTGTTCAATTTTACTAAAGAAATCATAAGAAAACGATAAACTGACACAATTTGGTAACTCAAGGCTTAAGATTTCAGCAAAATTTCTGAACATGTCTCTCTTCCTTAGCTACACCTCTATAGGTATTGCCAGTCAACTACAGCTTTCTCAGGCAATGTAAAATGGCTCTTAAAATGCTAATTTCAATGTTGGTGAATTAGAGTTGGCATAAAAACAAACTAAAAGTTAGTATTTTTAAAAAATACCTATAGTTCCATTCAAAGCTTAATATCATTGACTTCTTTGGTATCACTAACAGATTTAGGCACTTTGCAATATACTTAAACTGTGGTAAGGTATTGTAAGACAGATAGCAAGAGGTGTGGTCCCTTCACTGATTCACCTCCTCAGTGATCTCAGTGTCCTTCTTGACACATTTTTCTAGTGTGTTTTTAAAGACAACCATAATTCAAGACTCCACAAACTGCTCAAGCCCTTTATTCTACTAAGGGTTTGCTCAGAAGAATACACTAGATTTAGCACTCCTTTACCAAATCCAAGACAAGTGATTTTTGCAAAGTTGTAAAACTATTACAAATATTTCAGAACTCTGACTATTGGCGATATAACCAATGCAGTAAGACCCCAAAAATTCAGCTAACCTCTGAAGAAAGGTTTTGAGGCTGATATTCAAGGATACAGCATTTTTTAAAAACAAGTAGGTATTTCTGGCTTCCACTTATCCCTAAAAGTTAAAGGGAAGAAAAGCACTTGGGATAAAATTTTGCAAAGAGGAGATTAACCATTGGGACGACAGTCTCACAAATATAAGAATATTTCAGTTTTATCAGCTTGCTCACATTTAAACAGTCATCCAATAGGTAGATGAAAGAACACTGAAAAGAACAGAATAAAATACTAAAATAACAGAAGATAAAGCTTTAGATCATAGCTATGATCTATGGCACCTATGACTTTTGACATGTGAGGATGAATTAATAGAAGTGGGGCAACAACAATCATAGCTAAGGCAACAATTTGTCTTGCTTATAACAACCAAAGACATCTGGGATAAAAACACTGTTTCTGAGAGCAAGTTAAAGAGAAACAGGAGATGGGCTGTTCCATTCACCAAGTGAGATGGAAACAATGAAAAATATAGGGATTTTATTACCGAACTAGAGAGTGACTGATGAGGTCATCATACTTTGATCTCTAAATATAATCATGCATGGGATACAAAGCACCATTTCCTAGTTGATACCAACAAAATGTTTAACTGGTTCCACTCCACAAGCAAACAGATCAAACAACTTACATATTCTAGATTAAAGAATGCAAAGGGGTTCTCCTGGTGGAAAACGCAAAGACAATACTGGCCTTTTTCCCCCCCAAAAAAATCAAGATTCCTACTTTCTAACCATGCCTCGTGGCTTCCAGGTGGTGGCAGCAACGCTCTAAGAAGACATGCAATGGACAGAGTACTCTGACCTTGGGAGGGATATGCTGTAGCCCATAATATGAAAATCTGAGTATCCTGAAAAACAACATTTAACCTCCCATGCAGGCCACAAGTGCAGGTGATTTCCTTCAATATTGCTTTTAAATAAATCAAAGAGACACTATATTTGAAATACTTGGGACAGGTAATATCACCAGTTAAGTAGTAAATGGTCTGGGGACTGTGTAATGCCTATAACCAAGAAACAAGCCTCCTCCTTCTTAAATCTCACTATTCTAGGCAATTTGTACTTATATTTACACGCATTTTCACTCTTCCCAACCTCAGGAGAGCAGCACCTCGATAAAAGATACAATGGATTACTGAACATATGCAGAAAGCTTTAGGAAAAAAAAAATGTTTTTCATGGCCAACACACTACTCAAGCACAAAGCACAAAGAGATCCTTTATTTGGAATGAAACTGTGTTTGGAATGCAAAAGCACTCGATCCCTTCTATTAGTTCCAAACTCCTGCAGAAGGGAAAGGTATTTATTCCAGTGACAAGAAATGTCAGTGAAACGGATGCAAGTGTCATGATTGTACTGCAACAAGCTTACTCACAACAAAACACACAAACAGAAATCCACATAATTAAATATCTTTACACCAAATGGAAGCTTGGGTCAGAGGAGGAATTTTGATTTCACTGAGATAACAAAAGCACAAGCTAGCCCTATCTCACCAGTGACCTGCCATTCAGAGTTGACACCTATCTACAAGATCACAATCCACTGCTCACTTCTTGAGCTTTCCAAAGAAAATCCAGACATGCTTTCTTTCATGCTGCTCCTCACACGCTGAAGAAGCTTCTCACACCACATTATCAATACTGCTTTGTTTGCAGGGAAAAATAAACATCCAGTGCAGAGCTTTCAATATCACCAAAGAATTTGGCCCTATCATGTGAACAGCACTATAAAAGAATTATTCTTTCATGAGTTAAAGCACATTAAATGTTTACAGTAACAAAGTAACTGCTTCAGAGCTTCAGGAGTGTGGTAATGTGAGATAAATAAACAAATCAGGTCTGCCTTTAGCTTTAGGTTTCATTGTAGAAGTTAAGGTTGTTTGGTGTGGGTTTTTTATCCACATTGAATCCTGATGGACGTGCTTTCATTTAAGTCTTTAATACACTGCAAAATTCACACAAAAAGACCTACCAAACGGTTTTCATCGAATACTTCAAAAAGGAGTCTGTGTTTCTGAGGATTAACCTATGAAAAAGAAGCATAATGATAATTAACATATCTACTGAATTCCAGCACTTGTCTTCAGCAAAATCTCTATGTTTATGCAGGAGGAAAGAAATACCTAAGGTCTCCATTAAACAGCAAATCTATACCTTGCTGCTATTCTACTGTGCAACGCATTTCTATTAAAACCAGTAAGTCAAACTCGTACTATCCCAAACTGTTTCTAAATCCATGTACACGCTTTTAAACATTCACAGAATAAAAGGCAACAACAAGACTGCAAATGTAACATTTGTGCCAGAGTTAACCAACGTATTTCTAAGGAAAGCAGTTTGTGAGCCTTTTAGAACATGAATTGTAGAGATATTTCTGTATTAGGGAAGAGTTCTGAAGTAGGGAGAGTAGTGAGTAGTTTTTGCCAGTGTGCCAGCATAATATCCAACAGGTAATAAAGCTATAAACAAAAATCACTTACTCTAAACAAGAGTTCTTCATTCCATTTTGGGTTCAAGGACTGTATGTGGAGGAAGAAAAAAAAAAAGAAGAGAGAAGTAGTTATAATGACAATTCTATACTAGTGTACATTGGTTTTGATGTATTAAACACATTTTACTTCATGTAACAATCCACTTAAGAAAAGGTACAAAAACTTTAACCTTCATATTGTTGCCAAAAGTCAAAGGAGTCTTGTACTGTTTAATGCAGTGCAAAATGGAGATAACTTATGAAGATATTGACAGATACTGGCTATGCCATGGATGCAAAGAAGGTGCATTAGACACTTAAAAACAGTTCATTTGGAGTATGTCCCTTCAGTTATAATGACTGCCTTCCTCTCAGTTCAACACCCACATTAGTTACAAGCAAACAACTCTTAACAAATGTCAAATCTCTAAGCAATACAATCTACACAGACCAGGCACAGATGGGCCAAACACAGCATACCTCACTCAACTAAACTCATCTTTGAATCATGATTATTTTTAAAAATACTAGACAGTTTAGCTACAAAGAGAGTTTAATGTAACAATTATCAACATGGAAGGAAAAATGCATGAGTGATCTCATAACATAAATCACAGCCACTATCTGAGAACAACAATTTGGAAGAATGCTTTCCCTCTCACATATACAGTTCTTCAATTATAGTTAAACTAAGTTAGCAGGGCTGACTCTTTCCTGCATGTACTCTAGAAAAACAAGCAGTATCATGATTCAGGTGAATGGTGCAATTTGATGTTTAAACAGAACAAATTGTGTTTGTGTTTTTAACACAAAAAAGATAAAAGTTGTACAACAAGAAAGATTCTTATATCATTAAAGATCTCAGAAAAATCAGAACAATTCAGCACTTCCATTAATGACGAAGTTTTGAATCAGTACTCACCTTATGTTCCTCAGTTTTTCCTCTACCTTTCAATAAAATTTTTGAAGAGAAAATCCACAATAATGACATAAACAGAGAAGCTGAGCAGACCATGGAGCACTCCTTTCCACATGCCCATTCACTCAAAAGACATATGAACTGTCATATTTCCTACAGTTTCCACTTTTCCTCTGGAGTCTGATTTAAGAAAAACTCAGCAAAAATACCACAAAGCCCAAAGAAACCCCACCACACCCACACAGATAAGATAACTAACCTTTCTAATAGTTTTTGTCTGAATACTGGTAAGGACTCCATTCACTGGATCATACAACGTCACTTTCACATATGGGTCACTGGAAGGGAAAAGAAACAAACAAGTAGTATGCTGCTCTATGACTTTTTTGGTCACCATTATTAGCAGTCCAATTTAAAAGGCTGAAATTAATGGCAGTTATGTAACTAGGGGTTACAATTACTTTACAAATACCACAGACATGTGCAATAACAATGATTTCCTACATAATTTTAGAGAAAAAACTAACATAAACACTAGTAGTAATTATGACCACATTAGCTATGCCATTCTGTGTATCAGTACAATTTGATCCTCTGTCCTCTTTCACAGTTATTTCAGGAGAACAGATTGAATAAATCTCTCACATTTCAACAAGACATACATTAAAAAAAACCAGTTGTGACTGAAAAATCTTGAAGTATTAAGTATCTCAACACTTCAGAACACCTAGAATTTGAGGTACTTCCTTGGACGTGCAACAATTTTACTCAACGTTCTATCATTTTGACAGAGTTTGAGCTTAACCTGAATTTTTCTGTTAATGAATATGTCCTAATATTATTGCTTAAAATGCCCTACTGCCTTTTCCCTTCCTGTGGTACTAAAACACAACATATTATATGAATAACTACTTCTCATGAACAATCAAATCACTCAATTGCTCATAGTCTTAACAAAAGGTGACCAACACTGTCTGCCATACAGCAAAAGAGCATACACTTTTCACATATTTAAGTTATGATGAGAAAATCTGATCTATTTTTGCTTGAAGTAAAAAAAATTGTACATGAACAAAAAATTTAAGGGAGACAGTCTGGTTTTAGGGAAAATATGAATTTCACAAGAGATATTTTTCTATTGCTAAACTGATGTCACACATAGCAATTTTGCTAGTGCTAAAATAACAACATTCCTGCACATATGCCAAAGCAGCTGACAGCAGAACTTGTACTAAATCCATCAATACTTTTCTAGACCCTCTGTACAAGGGCCAAAAGCAAAAGTGGCTTTAGCACAAAACGCATTCTGCCACTTGCCAACTCTACAAGATCCTAAAAGCATTTCAATTACCAACTCACAACTCTGATCTCTCCTTTGCTAAGTGTTAAGCCAGTGTTTCTCTGCACATAATTTGAGCTGAAACAGTCTTATAGCTACCAGTGTTTAGTCCTGTGCTCATTCCAAATCCTTCAAGCACAGACGAGAATCTTGACTCTAACAAAACTCTAGTTATTGTAGCTGCAGCCTGCCTGAAGTACAGACATGGATATCCTCTATGGCAGAACTATTTCACCATGCAGAGAATAAAACATTCCTATACTTTGTTTTGCAAATACACAAGATCTGTCCTAGTGACTCTTGGACAAGAAAGCAGATATCTCCATGTTTATATAGTCTCTAATAATTTTATAGTTTCAAATTGAAAGAGTTTGGATTTATTTTTTTTTTTGCGAGGGGCACAGAAGAATTTACCAAGAACTAAACAGCTGCAGAAAGAAAATAAAGGAGTATTCTTACCTGGCTCCTAAGATATCCTTCTTGGCCAGGCCAATTCCAGCTATAACCTTCACTCTGACGATTCGTGTGTTCTCCTTAAAAACAAAGTAACATATTCAAGGTGCATTCAAATCTATTTTTCAGGTCTATTATCAATTAATAAAGTTAAAAGAAATTATGGGCATGACTTTGAATTCACACTGAAAACTATCCACTAAACGACACAGTTACTTTGTATGACAGAAATAGCTCTATCAGTAACACTCAGACAAATGTGCACCCACCACACAAGTTTTCACCTAACAGCATCCTGGCATTCATCAGAGGGAAGGAAATAGATGCTGACAATATTTATTTCCTGGGCAGAAGGAAAAGGGTATCAAATTTATCAAAACAGATTAAGAAAGCAGTAATAAATTCTGAAAAGAAATGCAAGAATAAAAAATACTTGCATCTATTTTTAGTTAACAGCACAGAGAGGTCACACTTAAAATATCGGGACTTCTGATATGACCTGCCAGCAGGGTATGAGTTTTTTAAGAAACCAAAAAATATTTCAATTACACATTACACAAATTAGCTTCACAGGAGTGACATAAGTAATTGCACTTCTCCTGTTAATTAATACAGCTGTACAGTCCTACATGGCTCATCTGATGAGATACTGAAGTCAAGAGGGAAAAAAAAAAATCCCAACAGCTGTGACCATATCACAGGAGAAAGACAAATGAGCATTGTTTCTCTGGAAAGCAAAAAGCTTTCCAGATGAAGGGCTGTTTGTAGGAGATGTTGGGCCAGAGACACTTGTGAGGAAAGCTGATCCAATCTAGGCTAAGGAGTTAAACAGATACAGGAGCAATGGGTGAAGCACTAGATGTTCTCCCTGGGGCCTTCCTGAATTCCACACACTACTGAAAGTGCTTTCTAAAGGAGACTCCTAGGAAGCACTATGAATGCTTTATCATTGCTCTCCTATATAACCACAGGGCTAGACTCCCTAACCAATCCCAAACGGAATGGCTCTTAAAGCTAATGGAGAGAATTGCACCATAATCCTGAGGCAGGAACTACTGGCTAAAAATGTAGAACTGAGAACAGACCACTAAATAAAAAGAAAATAATAAAAGGTAAGCAAGTTTCTCCCACCTCCGGAAGTTAAAAGGTGATTGCCTGGGAACTGAGGTGAACATCTACAATGTCCACCCACTGACAAAACAATCAATTGTCCAAGTCAATTCTAGCCAAGTCACAAGTCCATCTTCAGCCTTCATCTCAAAGAAAATTTTGAGAGTTCAGAAAAGGAAGACCAACAACTCCTCCCAGTACTGACCACTAGTAAGTGGCCTAAGCTTTCAAAATTCTTAGTCATGATCAGGCTTTTAAGGTACATAACTTTATCATGCATTTTATGACAACAGAACCGAACAGATTTAAGAAAACATAAGTAAAAAACTATGCTGGCATCAAATTAAGAAGAGCTATTTGTTAATGTTTTCATATATCATGAATATCCTAACATATCCACCTGTCTTACATTCTAAAACAATGCCCAGTTTATCTTCTATCAATTAGCTGGCTTCAGTGACATTCCACACCAGCGAGTTTCTGTGATGATTCCAGCTGAAGAGTCCCCCGTGTGCATTTCCCCTCTCCCTGAGCACCTCTGCACTGCACCCAGAGCACCTCAATCCCTCCTTACAGGAGCATGGTCCTCAGACGCAGCCCACAGGACCCAACTGACAGAAATCAGCTTGACAAACAACCCCACCTTTTCCTTCTCAGAAAAAGACTGAGAGCAGATGCTGATGTAGGACACACAGCTCTAAACAAAGAGGTTTTCTTGGATCTGCATTTAGATGCTTAGACCACGAGATTTGCTCCATTATTTAAGCATGAGAATAGCAAAGACAATTAAGATGCTTTTGGGCACAGGCATGGGTCAGGCTTAATAGTGCATCAATGTGGTCCACACAAGGGAGATCCCAGAAATAGGATCCATGTTCCTGAGATCTTAAAACTGGCTGAATCACATGGTTTGTTTACTTGTATCATAATGGAGATATGAAAGCCATTTTACAGAAAGACAAATTGCTTTGTACATAGCCTCAGGAAACTAGAAGCCACAAACCCAACGCTGGCATGCTGAAGGCTGATTTAAACACGCCTTGCTGAAAGAAAGGTTATTATTTATTTGGGGCAATGCCAAACTAGGACAGCTACAGCATTTTAGTTAGCCCTGCAGAATAACTAGCAAAACCACCATGAAGGTATGAAAAGGTATGCCCCGTAGAAATACCTTTCTAGATTAACAGAAACAGTTTAAAAAATTACTGAATTGTTCACAACAATCTTCCCAACAGATCTCCTTTTCCACTTTCACTTTTTCAACTGCTATCACTGCCAAAAGCCACCACACCCCTCTTTGGTTTTTTTAAACTGATAGGTGACACTGAAGGGTCCACTTCTTCCTTTTCCAAGCTATGGAGATCAGAAACTTCAGGAAAAACCCATGCTAACATGCAAGAGCAATCCACATTCGCAACATATGAGGTTCCCCATTCTCTGGTCACACCAGTGTGCAAGGAACATCGGGGGAATTCAGCCAGCTCGACCCAAACCTAGTCAGAAGGGCCTGACACTGGAAGGAGCTGTTATGCTGTGACCCCACACATCCTGAAGAGGCAATGCCTGCCCACAGGATACCGGGCTATGCTGTGACCATACGGCCTTTCCTCCCCACTCACTGAGGGCAGAATTGCCGAGGAACTGCTGCCACAGCTCCACAAAGCTGCCACAAACACCCTGATCCCAGAAAGCAGTGAACAGCCAAAGAGCTCCAGGACCATTTGAAGCTCATTTCATGCAGACAAAAATTAGGCCATGCAAGCTCTGCATGAAGACAAAGCATCAGATACTTGATTCCAGCACCCACAGGGAACAGATTCAAAATCAAAATTTCATGGCAATTTTGAACCTCGTCCTCTTCATTCACCTTGCTCATGAGATCCTTATTTGCCTGACATAGCCACATACAAGAAATTGTGGATCAGTAAGTCCTGTAGATCCACAGGCAGCTGCAACATGAGAGTTTCCGTGGTCCAAAAAACACACAGGCTGCAGTCTGTACCTTTTACTCCTCCATACTGACTACAGACACCCTCAAGCTTTCCTTGCTATTCTTTTACACCACTGCCATGCTTCCAGTGGTTCTGGTGGCAGAGGAGGAGACAGACACCTAGCCAGTAAACAGGAACACCAGCTATGCCCAGCAGCACTGCAGTTTATCTAAGAGACTGCTCTCTCAGCCCAATTTATCTCAAGAGTCTCTTCCTGGATATAAATGTCTACCCATGCTTCTGCAGTCCTGACATTAACTCAAACAGGTCAATCTGAATTTACTCTGTCTGTACAACTGAAGAAACATCATTCTCTGCTGCTTTGCACACACAGGGAGTTTTACAGGTTTAGTGCCCTCGTACCCAGCTGCTCTGTAACACAAACATGCACAAAACAGCCCATCAAAGGCAGCAGCTCTGGGCACAGACTTGTACAGGGATTGTTTGTACAGATGGAACAAGGACATTCAGCTTCTTTTGACAACTTCTGACTGCCAGCCATTCCAGAGGCCGGAGGCAAAAAAACAAAGAATCCAATAATGTTACAACTGAACTGTTAAGCTGTTCCTTCTGAGAATGTAAGCAACCCAATGTGCATGGGGTAAAAACAGTGAATGGAAATAGAAGAAATATTGTCAAAACCACTGAATCTGCCAGGGAGTGGTTGCATACAGTGTTTGTATCAGTTAGGCTGCTCCAAACAAATTCAAGTTTAAATTGTTTTTAGGGCTTATATAGTATTTTGAAGCTATGGGGTAGGGGAATAAGGCTATGACATATTACAGAGACTAACCTATCCAAAACGTCTTGGTCTGACGAAGTGAGACAAAACATCCTTTTCAGAGCTGAGTCAGCAAGATAGTTATCTTATGATCCACTTCCAGGTTTTATCAGTACTCTACTGTTAATCATATTAGTATATTCTAAAGTACATGTTCAAGATGCTAGTCACAACAGCTGGGACTACTAAACCATGCCATTTTCACAATCTCTAATAATTAATCCATTTTCTAACAGATACTGTGTAACAAGAGATGAATGAGAAGGTTTCTGAGCCAGTATGTTGACAATCAGTAACTTAAAGCTTTAAAGGCAATGCTTTCCAGCTTGTTATTCTTGGAACTAAAATAATAAAATAATATGAAACAGAAATCCTTCTTATGTACACCTTAAAATAGTTTTCAAATGTGTTCTCAGAGCAGCAAAGCAAGTGTCAAACTAATAAAGTGGCACCTGCAGAAGAAGACAGTTTCATTTCCACTGAAGTCACTATGAAACTACCTATGTTCAATGAATATATATTAAGATGAGACATTCTTGAACTGTTCATTTTGAACAAGAAAACAGCACTTGGAAAGAAATTTCAACCTTATAAGGAGTACAAAAAAGCTTGTTCACAACCTTGAGAATGGAATGGTCTTGCCTGGCTTACAGTCACTTGCAGTCAATAATTACAAAGGACAGCTATTACAAACTGTTCATTCTCACCCCCATCCTTTCCAAATTCACATGGTAAGAAAATAACACTAAAGACAACTGGGAGAATGAGTCCTGCCTTAGTGATACGAGCCCAAGAGAGAGTAGAAGATGGAAGAAAAATATAAGCAGGAAGAAAGAGTGAGAAAAAAGGCACAGATCAATAAATGGTGACAACGTTGACAACTATAGCCAAAGCCAGGATGGTTAATTTAATGTAAAACATAAAATTGTAGTATCTGCTGGACTACTAGACAGCTTTTTTTGAGGAAGCCAACGTAAAAACGACTGAGTAGTCTAACAGAGAACACTTGGTAGTAAATAATTCCTCCAGGCCATAACATCCTGTTATTCTTCTGTTCCAGTTAGATAGGTCAAGAATCAACCACCACTAAAGCCAAAAAAAGAGCACCAAAGCTTATTACAACAATAAAACAGTATAGCAGCATCATCTTTAAAGACTCTGGCAATATCAGGAACTATATATTAAGGCTTTCTTAAGATTCATATCATGTCTGCATATAGCTCTCATTTGAAAGAAAGCATTTCCCACAGAATGGGGAGCCTTGGGTGGAGAAAAGTACTTCCTGGAATAATCAGACCTCTCAAGTCAGGCAGCCATACATGTTAGGTGACATCTAAATGATAGCAAGTCTTTTTTAGCATCAGCACTTCATTTCACCAAGGATGGAAAATGGGAAGGAGACTTTCCCATTTGACCATTGTTTCACAACCCAGAGAACACTGTCCCCTCTACAGTGACCAACAGAGCTGAATAATTTTTCTTTGAAGAAATTATTTCAAAACAAGCAAAATTTTAGATTCAGAAAGATTCCTACTATAAAACTACATTAATTGGTCTTTTAAACATAATGAAAGTCATTAACTTCCACCTGCCAGTTACTGATCAGTCTTACTAATTCAGTAGAACTTACTTGTACCATGTGAGCATTTTGTGCTCATAAATACAAAAGTCTCATCCACCAAGAAATGCTGGCTGTTACTACAGATTGTATTTAACAGCTGCATTTTACTAAAAATTATGGAAAATATTCAAAACAACAAATGTCCACTAACGGAGTTACCGATTTGCCAACAGAATTAAAAAAACCCAAAACCACCCAACCAACCACCGAACAATTTTCCACTATGTGCAAGCCAGTATCCATAACAGTCCCACTCAGTGTTTTTTAGTTCAGTGTAAAAGAAAGGCTTTTAAAAAAACAACACAAAACAAACAGAGGGACATAAAATAGCTTCTGGAAACCACCAGATCTACACAAATTACACTGCTGTTCAAAAAACGCAAGCAAACGCCAAACAAAATCAGGAAACCTCTCAAGACTACAAGCCAGCAAGCTTCACTATTTCTACAAGAGTCTCAACTAGTCCAGACACATGAGATTCTTTCTAGGACATGCCTAGCAAGGGTAAAGTCCTTCACAGCCTAGAAAAAACTGAGAGCCTTTCTAAAGCACAAAGACATGAATGTCTATTTTTTTTTTTGTTTGAGTACCTGTATAAGAACGGAGTCAGATATAGCAGACATCTCGTACACAGGCACTGGGGAGACCATAGGCTTTGAACAGGAACTGAAGCACTGGGCTGCCTCAAGCTCAGGCACAAAGGAGCCAAACAACATTACTGGTTTTGTCAGAAGCAATCCAAAAGAGTAGCCCATGTCAGTCTCTGAAGTCATGCGTGAAACATTTCTACTCATCAGCATAACCTCCAAGAGACAGCGATATGAGAAGGGTTGTGGGGTAAGGTGTGCAGAAGCAGAGAAGACAAACCATGTATCCTAGACATTCAGTTCACCAACTACAAGCTAAATAACCATAAACAACCTACTCCAGTCATAAATCTTAAAGGAACATATTAAAATATCTAAAGCTTTCCAGAATGAAATACCATATGCCTATGAGAAATCTTAGGCAACCTGCAGTAAACAAGAACACTTGTTCTACATAGGACAGTTCTCAATTGACTGAGAAAGCTGAAATGGCAAATGCATGCAAGTAGGAAGTGTATTTTTGCCTGTGAGAAGTTCCCATTTGTAGTTTCATCCCTGAAAACAACCAAACATAATAGATGCAAAAGATCTAAAAATCTATCTAACTTAAAATGCTATTTGGGAAACATAAAAAGAGCTAAACGAAGAAGTCTTTAATTCAGGCTGGGAGTGCAGGAACTCTGACATACAGATAGCTGTAAATTAAAATGACTATGAAAGACAGGTATACAGACAATCAGTGTCATTTTATTGAATGCCACTCCAAAGCCCTTTAGTGCAAGCAGGTATTATAATAGAAACCAGAAATAGATACCGGACAAATCTCTAGAAATTACATTTTTAACATAGCAAACACTGAAAAAAATGTATTTCCTTCTGTAACCAAAGAAATAACAGTGCATTAGCTAAGATATCAACAATTCTTCCTTCAGTCTTTTAAAGAACATTCCACAACTACTGTTAGAAAATACTGTATATAGTACTGCAGTCAACTGTCACAAAAATACAGTAAGTGGAAGTGCATACCTCGTCAGAAAATGACTGATCAAAGTGTTTAATCTACAGAAACCCAGGTCTTAACAACTTGAAACTTTTGTATGAGAAAGCCCCTCTACCAAAACGCTGCTGTGACAAAGAAAGGCAGCAGCAGTTGTGTCAGTCTGCCCTGTGGGTCTGAACCAACACCTGCCCCTACATTCAAAGATGTATCCTGAGCACAGCCAGAGCAGGCAGGGCTCCCACACCATGGGTGACACCAAAGTCTTACAGCAGGGAATGCTCCCAGCTGATGGCTTCAAGGAGCCTGTGGCAAAGAGCGCTGCGAGAGGAGTCTGGCCTGCTGGGACGAAGGAAGTACATTTTATGGCATTCCTTTCCCCTTTAAAAAAAGTAACTAGGAAGATAAAAAGCAACATGTTCTTCTTATTTCCATACCATTCGAGATCTACTTTTCCACTGCTAAGACCCTGCTCTGAATACAAAATCCTTGTTTTTTCCCCATTGACCTTACTAGTGCTCATTATTTATACTCAACTAAGCTGTAAGTCCTGTGAGTGACAGGATAATTTTACAGAAGAAAAACTGAACCAGAGAAATTAAGGACAACTGCATCTGCTAGATTCAGGCACTGTGAGTCAGATACCTACATACAGCATGTGCAAGAACCCACTGTATACACAATAACCTCAATTACACGCTCCTTTTTATCCCAGCTTCTTTTTGTGACAGCAACATCATATTAGCAACCCTTATTAAGTCCAAGTGATTAATACACCATTAACAAAGAAATCTGTCATAAATGCCTACCTTGAGTTGTGGTGATGGAATTCACACTCTACTACTGCGTTCAACTGCCTCAACAATTACACCAACTTCTCCTCACCTGCCTTCCTTATTAACAATTTATTTACAATTATTGTATTTACCATCGGATCACATAAAAAATCTGCATCAAGAGGGTTTGCATGGCTTTCTTTTATTAGACAATTCTGATTTATACTCCAAGCAAATCCATCTTGCAGAACAGGCCCCAGAGCAGGCCTGGGGAAGTAACAGTGTGCAGACAAACTATGACAAGACTGCAAAACAATGCGGGGGGATGACAGAAAAGTCCTTGACGATACTCTCAATATCGCTTGTGTTAGGTTTCTGACCATGTTTTTCTTGTGCTTCTGTGTATACAATCTTCCAGACAAACTCTGTGAAGACAGAAAAAGACCATCCAAGGAGGGAGAGCTCTATTTTCCATTCTAGTATCCTAGGCAAAAGCAGCTAGCAGAGCAGTTTTCCTGTAACCCTAAGATCATTTGTTTTGTCACTTGTGCATGCAGAATCCCGCATGAAAACTATGAAGATAACTGAGCAACTTCTTTACATGTGAATCAGTATGTGCCCACTGAATATTAAAGTCATGGAGCATAAACAAACTGCACATTTCACGTATGTCATTCAAAAAGCTTGGCTAGGCTTTTGAATTACAGAAAAAGTTGGCTCTAATAGATTTTTTTATGTTTTCTCTCCCTTCCCTCAGCTGTTCCAAAGGAACATACTTATGCTCAAAAAGACAGAAGGAGGATCAGAATTGTTCAGTTTTAAGCAGATTTCAAGATATTTTCCCCTTAGCAAGGGAGGCTACAAAGCAGCTAAACTTAAAGCTTAACGAAGTTAAAATAGAGAGCCTAAGGCATGGAATCTTTTAGTCCAACTACATAGCCTCAGAAAGTTACTAGCAATTGAAAACAGGATCTTGCAATAGGAAGTGTTATGCAACACTTGCAGAGTGCAGTGCAAATTTTCTATTGGAAATCCTATGTAATTCAAATACTAAGATGAAGAAAAAAAAATAATTTAAGAGCTTTTTAGTTACTTCTCCAAAAATAAAGCACAACTTGAGAAAGAGAGCCATGCTAACAAGACAAGGAATAGTATCTTAGAGCTTTAACAAACTGAATTCCTGTTACGGATGCAACAAGTATGCATTGACACAGAGATCATCACTGCCTGAACACAAAAAACAGCTGATCAAAGACAATCTTGGTAAAATATCCTGTTGGCTCAAAGACAACATTACTGACATTTCACACAGGTCACCAAACAGCTTTCAGAGATATTACTTGTAGTCTTCCTGCATCTGCAATTAAAAAAAAAAAAAAACCCTGACTTTCCTTCTTCTTGATAAAGTTAACTATTCCATAATATTCTGCCCTAAGCACTAGCCTCGGTTCCAACGCAAGTCACCCCACCTATCTGCCTCTTAGAGCCAGTAACAGGTACATCAGCCTCAGCCACCTTCCAAAGATCCACGTGCTCAGGAACTACGACCTCAGGACAGAGGCCACTGCAGGAGTCACTTTCAGTCATCCGCGGGTTTATTGCAAAAAACACTGAAACGCAGACAGGATTTCACACTCCCGCTAATGGCAATGCTGGGACGAGCCCCATCGCTCAGGCACCGCACTACCTTTTGTACCGCTCTAATCCACGCACCGCTCCTGTCACACCGCCTGTGACAAAGCCTGGAACAAAGACGCGATGCTTCGGTACCGGGGGGAGAAGAAATCCCTCTTCACTCCGTCACGAGGAAGTTGCGAGCGCACGCGAATCCCTCCGTCCATAGAGGAGGCTCCACAGCTTCCAACGGGAGAAGACGGGAATGCCGGCGCCAGACGGCACGGCAGCCGCCACCTTACGGCGGGCGGGGGCGCAGGGGAGCCGGCACCGGCGCCGGTCCCGCCGGGACCCCTCTCATCACCTCACCCCGCTCCCCCGCGCCGCGCCGCACCGCAGCGGGTCCGCAGGGAACACCCGCCCCCAAGGGATTTAGCCCCGCAGAGAAGCCGCCGCCCGGCCCCCGTGGAGAGGGCAGCGGGAGGCGCGGGGGGCGGCCCGGGGCCTCGCTCACCTCCTCGCCCGGCAGCCCAAGCACCTCCGCAGGAGACGCCGCCATGGCCGCGCGGCGCGCGCCCCCCGCCGCCGTGTTTACCACCGCCCCGCCCCGGGCCCCGCCCCGCGCCCGCCTCAGGCTCCGCCCCTCTCCTCTCCCCCTCGTCCGATTGGCGCGAGGTGCCTCGGCCCCGCCCACCCGGGTGTCGGCCGCGCCTTCCGATTGGCTCCCGCTCCGCGCCCCGCCTGGAGACACGCGCCGCGCGGGCAGCCTGAGGGGGCGCGCGGCCGCCGCCCTCAGCCCCAGCGCCCCTCAGGGCGCCGCGGGAAGCGCGCGGCTCCGCCCTGCCCTCCTCGGCAGCCCTACCCACGGCCTCGGCGGGATGATGGCGCCTTTCTAAAATTTTTCCCGGTGGTTTACTCTGTCGAGGCCTTTCTTTACAGAATCACAGAATCGATTATGTTGAGAAAGACCCCTGAGATCACCGGGTACAACCTACGACCGTACGCTATCGTGTCAACTAGACCATGGCACCAAGTGTCCAATCTTCTTAAACACCTCCAGAGACGGTGACTCTATCACCTCCCTGGGCAGCCAATATCCAATCACCCTTTGTGTGAAGAAATTCTTCAGCATGTCCAACCTAAACCTCTCCTGCTGCAGCTGAAGATTATTCTTGCACCTCTGAGAGCCAGGCCCAAGCTATGGAGCTGTTGCCCAACTCCTCATACTCAGGGAATCTGAAATTGCAAAAATTTGGGGAAAACCGAGATGAAAAAAGGACTTTGCCTGCCAGGATGAGGCAGTGCTGCCTTCCAGGGTGCTCTGAGGAGGAAGGAAGTCCCAGCTGTGTGAGGAGCTGATGTGACATAACACCCAAGTGGAGAGAATGCCAGAGGACAGAAAAAAAATAACTGTAAGAGCCGTGTCTGAAATCAAAACAATGTTGTCAAGACTTCTCGAGAAAAAATCTGCTTGCCCCCCACACCCCGTTCAAGCCTGTGAATCAGTCCCTCGGGAAACCCTCCCTGCCCACGCGCCTTTCCAGCAGGCAGAGGACAACAGCAAGAGCTGTGCTTAAAAAGCTGTAAATAGAGTGGTTTAGTCTGAGCTTTGTAGCCATAAGCCTTTCTACAAGCCTAAGCCAAATTCCTCCAGGCACTGCACAGTCCGGGAGTGCAAAGAACAGACCTCCCTCTTAGGATGAACATGTTGAAAATCACGGGTCACTAACAACAAACAAATGTTAGCGGCACCTGTACTGGCAAGGAACCAGGGTCTTTCATCACCTTTCAACTCGTCCAGCCTGGCCCCTCATGCCCTGGGTGACCTACTTCTGCCATCAGCATCTGATGAGAAACTCTTCCCTTTCCAAAACAAACAAAGACCCAGGCTCAGCTCTTTGGACTGTGCCCCAAGCAGACCACAGGTAACACCTAGGTAACACCTCTTCAGAAAGACTGAGGCAAACCTGTGCCCTTTATCACACACACTCACCTTCTCCTTCCAGGGCTATCCAGATGCTCCAAGGAAAGGCAATCTCAATATCAACATCAGTTTGTGCATGTCCCAAAATCAGCGTTGGTATTACCTATGAAAATTCAGGTGAGTGTCTGATAAACAAAGTGGCATTTGGACAAGTGACTTCATATGAATTGGTAAATTTATCTGGGGAAACAATGTCTGTTATAAGACCAACCAAGAAAGTTTAGGAAAAAAAGACCCAGAAAAGTTTTTGGGTATTTCAAAATAAACGCTTCTCTTCTGTCTCTAAATTGACCCTCTGGACATCCAAAGTTTCCAATTCCTTCGGCTTGGCTTTGCCTACATCAGTCTTCCAGCACAAGTTTAGAGGTTTGTCCAAATTTAAATTTCTGGGTGACAACCAAGGAAGGAAAATCTGCCTAAGTTACAACAGGCATGATTTCCAGGTCCAGTTTTTTCTGGGATTGAGCATAATGACGATTAGTAAATTGTTGTTACAGCTTGCTAGAAAAAGCATGTGAGTTTGTGGCTGTCAAACATGAACACTGGGTTTTGCAGTGCTGTCTCATACTCTACTAGAGTTTACAAACCATGTCAGAGCCCCAGAAACTCACAGCTGAGGTTTTTGTTAGTTTTTTTTCAGAATTGTATTGGTTAGTGTAATAAAAGATATTTTATTTCTCCCTATAAATATCTTACTACACATTACTGTGTGGTAGTAGCCAGTACTACTAGCCAGAGCTCTGGCTTTCTGCAGTGTTAGTCTCAGCTTTTCTATACAGTAAAGGCTATAAGAAGCATCCTAAAGTCCTGTTTAATAAAGGTTTTCATTGTATTAGCACATTACTTATTGGACTTTTCTGTAAGACATCAAAACTCAAACATTAAATTTTAAGCAGTGTTTCATTTCAATACCGTTGAAATTTAAAATAATGCCCTTTTGAAATTTGCAACAGGACATTAATATAGTAATTTTGTTATATTACAGTTTTTAAGTAGCAGACTAACACAGCACTGACTCATTTTTTGTGTGGGAAGACCACTGATTGTCCAGGATAGGAGTTAGAACACAGTCACTGCCCAAATCCATAAGCAGATGACCTGCTATGAACGGATATGAAACACAGATCTGAAACACAGAACTTGTGTTTCTGGCTTTGTTACCCAGAGGCATCCATATATTAAAGTAAGGCCAATGTGCATTTTCACTGGGATCAATAGTTATCTCCAATATTTCAGGAAGATATCTATCACTTCACCCAAATTATTCTTTTACTTAAAAATGTGGGAACATAAACCACGATATGTTTGTTAACAAACATTCAGTTCTTATGTTAGATATCTCTCTCCAGCATTTAATATTTTATGGTCTTATGCTGTTACAAACTATTAGTGGAAGAGAGCTCTTCTGAGAGCAAATAATTGATTTTCAGTTGCAGAGAATAACCTGAATTTGGATCATCTGAGTGCAATGGAACACTTTGCATATCCACACCATTAAAAGTCTGTTAATATTTTATATCATTACTCCATCCCAATAGTAAGTTCTTATCTGGTAACAAATTTGACTTCTCCTGCCATCTAAATTAACCTTCAGTCCCATGAAAGATCAAAAATGTACAAAGTTTAAAAGAAAATTCCATCTCTAAGCTGATGGCATTCATCCTGATAGGCCAAATCTGTGTTTTGATGTTTATATACATATATGATTTATGGTTTGTGTCTTTCTTTATCATAAATGCCTAGGCCAAAGAGAATCTGTACACCCTAATACTGACCTACTTCGAAAAAAAACCTAACAAAGCAGTGTCTGCTTTTAAAGGAGGAAATAATGTGGCTAAAGGAGATTTGCTTCAGAATTCCTAAGGATCATCACAATAGTCTTTCATTTAAGAATATATGTTAACTATAGTGATGGTTTAATGATAAAAGCTAGGACACCAAGCAACACCTAAGTACGTTTTACTTATTGAACATAGGATACACTTTTGCTACAGAGGATTTTAAATCAAACTGGATACATTATCTTTGCTGGTCTTCCTTTAAACCAAAGGAATAGAAGTCATTTTAACTGCAATAAAACAAACAACAACAAAAAAAAAACAACCCAGGTGCAAATGGCAGAAACAGATTTTTTTCCTATTGTCTTTTGTTCTACTGAGTCATACAATAGAAAATGTTATGAACTACTCACTATGTCACAGTGACAGGTAAATGGAAAACTGTGTACAACAGGGAATTCATAGAAAAACATTATATTGGTCATGAGTCATTGCTATGACTAAGAGAAGTAAACACCTATTGGTATCCTAATAATCTCAATTTCTCTACTATCAAGGCAATGTCTCAGTAAAGAGACTAATACAGAGATGTAGTCAGGAGCCCAAGACTTAACAATCTTGTTGGCTCTACTGCTAAATACAGGCTAGATCCTGGCAGTTAATACTAGATTTCAAACACCATGACAACAAGATGCAAAACTGATACAAACATGAAGGCTTACATTTCGTAAGCAAGAACTTCAGTCTGGTAGTCACTCCAGGCTGGCAGCAGTCTCTGCATTGCATTGCAACTGGGCTGCTGTTGGCTCATTCGCATGTTTCCACCAGCGCCTTCCTGCTCCTTTTTACTCTGAGTTCTCCAAAGTCACAGGTTCTGTTTTCCTTAGCTTTTCTTCTTTCCCTTAAAAGCAACATATACTTGTTTGGATACATGAGTTTTCTGTGTTGCCTGAAGCCAAGTCACTGCCTCCTGCTGTCTCAAGCCCTGCAGCTGTACTTGCTCCTGCAGGATGACAGCAAGGTATGACCATCACCCAGGGACTGACCAAATGTGAACCAGAAATTCTATGCTCAAGTAGCTCCTTCCTAGGGCAACCTGCAGACAAAACTTAACGTTGCTCTCCAAGTGTGGGCCTGTGCTCCCCAGGCACCAACACCTGCCTTGGGCCAGCTCCCTTTCTTCCCTGTCTTCCAGGAAAGATGCTGAGCTCTCCAGCTCTCACAGGGTAGAAGAGAAATATATAAAAAAATAATTTTTCCTAATTTCTGTGACTTGTATAACAGTTTACAAGCAATTTCTTTTGGAAATATCTCTGTCTTGATGAGCAAACTTGCATAGTAAGAAGAGCAACTGTAGTGGAGGTGGAAAGTCACACTCATTTTGTGCATATGCATTTGAATGAAATGGTAAACACTTGTCTGAATCACCACCACTCAGATGTCATCTTTCTCTCCCTATTTTCAGCTTGAGGGGGAGGAGAGCTGCCAGAACAGAAACCCGGAGGTGCTGAGCTCCAGTCAACTGCTGTCACACTGTTCCCAGATTAATTATCCACCAGTGATCCCATGCTTAACACACTAATTGCGGATATTTTTGCTAACAGTTCAACCCATCACAATGTTAAGAGAAGTAAGAACTTTCCGGGGATTACATATTTGGGCTTTTCTTCTTTAAATACCTTGAGATTATCCTTCTCCATATGTGTATGAAGTAGTATGTGCTATATGTTCTTTGCCAGTGCCTAAAACATTGCTCAGACCAGGAGAAGCTCTGTTCTGTGGCGTGTGACTGAGCATCACTAATGCACACCCATCCTTCCATGTCTCAGTTTCACACAAGATGCTTCTTCTTATAGTGTTTCTCTCTTATTTAATTAGGAAAATGGGAATAGTAAATAATTGCCATTATTAGTTAGTTTGAATTACTTCTGAAGTATTTTTAATGTTCAAATACTTTTGAGTGCACAGATTTTCAATGTGTTATCCTTGGTCCACTGATTGGCTTCCAATGATTTTGAAAGTTTTGTCACTGGGAATTAATTACTGATAATGCCAAACTACACTTAATAGCACACTATGCAAGAAATGTCCACATACCTTCAGGTCTGGCTGGCATAGAAAGTAATCCCACAAGAAGGTACTCCTAAAAACCAGGATGACTCACAAGAATGCAGGGCTTTGTGCATGCTGTAAAATGATATTTATTAATGATTAGAGTATCCCTCTGCCAAAAGCAAAGGAAAATGCAATTATCCTCGTGTTATTATACAGCTACCATTTTTGATAAAAAGGTAACCTCAGATAATTCCTAAATCACTGAAGTAATTTGAAGTTGTGTGCAGCATAACAGGTTTCCAGCAATTCCTTATTAGTAAGCACTGAGATCTACTTTGCTTTTGCAGACACTGCCATTTTAGGCCCCTGTGTTAGTTTTGCGGTCCACAACTAATCCTTGTCAGAGTAGATTTTATTTATGCCATTGGTGCAAGAACCAAGAACCTCTGAGCAGGGCCTCTTGGACACAGGCACTTCATCCTTCTCATCTCTACATATGTAGCAGGAGAGATGGTTTTAATTTTTCTAAGCAATTTGAAATAGAATCAAGGAGAATTTTTCCAGTCAGAAATAATTGTTGCTTATACACAGCTTTTTAAGCAACACATTTCAAAATGCCTCTTCTTGTCTCAGAGCAAGGAGGCATTGGGCTTGATCTCTCTGGGAAACGGTTATCATAGCCCTTGGAACAAGTGTCCTTTTGAAGTACTGATACAGAGCAGGCAAATAGAACACTCAAGGGTATTCTTGATAGGGAAAGGAGATGACCAAGTCCTTATCAGTTAATTTAAAATGTAGTGTAAGTTACAGTGCTGTGTTTTCCCATCCATACTAGAAACAAAAGGAGAATATTTGCAAAAAGAGAGCCCAATAGCTCTCTAAAGTAAGTATGTTGAGAAGTACCGATTTGAAGCAATAGGTAGTTTGGCTACCTGAGGAAGGCTGCAGGGACAGCTTCTCTTGATTCCCACTAGCTACCTCCTCCACACAGTGCTTCGAAAACCTGAGGCTACAGATGGACTCAGCCCCAGCAGCAGTCAGGTAATGCCCTGTTCTGTTTAGTCATCACAAAAATCCACTAACAAGAAGTTAATAAATGAACATAAGGCTATCAACCCCTGAAGAAATAAAAATGTATTTTCAGCTTCCCATGCATCTTCTTCTTCCTACCTTCACCATATATGAAGGCTTTAAAAGCACATTTGGCTTATTTGGTATCATATACACACAACTTTAAAAATAATTCCATCAAAAAGTGGCCCCTTGTATGCACAGGTGGGCTAAAATGAAACTCACAAGCTGCTGAGGCTCATTTCTGTCCTTGGGCCAATTTTTCAAGTACAATTTTAACATTTGACTCAAAACTCCCCTACACAAACAGCAGTGTATGCATTGGATCAGTAGCATACTGCTAACATTACTTGAACCAGCAGCTTGAGATACACTGAAAATTTTATTCTAATAGGCATCATCTAATTAGGTAGTGTGGACAGGCAAAGTTCCAATGATACATAACTTACCATAATCCATATAAAAGCAGTTTATTTAAAAGGAAGCTGACAGCAGAGAAAAGATGAGCCACAGGGACAAAAATGGACCATTTTAATGATTTCAGAACTGAGGTATTACCAGATATAGAAAATGGGTAGGCAGGCCCAGGAAGAACAGACTCAGGAGGAGGCACGACAAAGCCATTGGAGAATAGATATGCAAATGTTCCAACACATTTCAAGTATTTACATCACTAGTAGGATATTTCTTACATATCCAAAGCACATGGCAGAAATGTCATGACCTATCTTGAACTATAATCATTCAGTTATGTATTCTGCATTAAATCAAGGTGGTCTTTTATTTGGGGTATTTAAACACTGTAATCTACAAGAAACAGCTGTCTTTTTAGCACTAAATGCTTTCTAAATGATTTTTTTCCATGTCCTCAGTTCACTTCCAACTTAATTAATCTGGCTTTCCTGAGTTTGTATTTCACCATTTTCTCTTTTTTCAACAAGTTGGGTAGGAAGAGCAAAAGAGAGAAAAATTTGCAATTTCATCAGGTAATGTTAACTATGCACTAGGAGGTATTGGTTTGTTACAACAGCAGTAACAAAGGTACTCAGATCCTGTGAAGTAATGCTTAGAATGCCATTTGCTGGAGTGAGCAGTACCAAGAGAGGACGGTTCAGACAGTCTTACATCCCCTCAGATCCCCCAGCTGTGCAGCACAGAACGGGCCTCCAACCCAGACACACATCTTGCCCATGGAAGGCCACCTTATTTGAGCTATTAGAGGATTTTCCTACCAGAAAACAACTCTGCTCACTACTTCAAAGGTCAAGGAGAAAGGAGCTCACATGAGAGCTGCTAGCTGCGCTTTCAGATAAAAGGCAAGGACACACAAGTGGCATCATTGCCAGCACTGAGTGGGAGCTGCCTGCAGGCTCCTCTGTTATGGCTACCTGGCCAAGGTTTCCCTGCAGCCAGAGGACAAACACAGCACAGCACAGGGACAGCACGGCCCAGGCCTGGGTACACTCAGGTTAATTGTTAACTATTACGTGGATCCCCAGCTCAGAAACATCTTAAGGATACAGTCAGGTCACTGCTCGTTCCTTAAGTTTGGAATAGCTTCCCAGTGTTGCTCCAATTTGTAAGCCTCACTATATACTTTTCTTCAATTTTTTCTCCTTATCCAAGCTTAACTTGTACCTTTTTTAAGAGAGGGAGGAGAGCAGCAAGATCCAAGCATTGGTTAACACTGACTGGCTTCAGATGGAGCTTTTTTCTCTTGAGTCTAGAACAGTTTCCACAGAGCCCATTTATTCTGTGACCACCTAATAATGCAGGTCTGCTCTAGAGAAGATGGTTTATCAGTTGCAAGAGACACTGTCTGGACTGCATGAACCACTGCCTCCTTTGACACAGCAATCATTAACCTCAGGGGTGGAATTCTGTTTACTGGAATACCAGCTGCATTCACACATACAGATTTGTATTTCTGGAGATGTAAAAATATTTCAAAGCAATTGTTTAGGACTTACCCTGAATGTCTTTATTAAGCATGTAAGCACCTAATAATTTGCCACCTACAAAGCTCATGACTTCAGTTCCAACATTTCTACCTTCTTAAATCTTTCCTGTTACAATGTGTCCATTCACAGATTTATTTGTTCTTTTGATCCTTTTTACTAACCATGAAGACAAATTCTTTTAAATTTACAGCTGAGAGGTTCCAATTAAAACCTATTACTTCAGATGAAATACCCATTTCTAAAGTATCCTTCTATTATCTCCTACATTATATGCCACCTCATACCTTAGGAGTTTTTAATTTGCGTTTTTTATGACTGTGGAACATAGAGTGTCTGTCAATTGTTCATTGAGAACTCTTTGTAAAGCATGTTTAGAATGCAGTGAGATTTATTAATAGTATTTCCTCCAATGACATGTTAAAATTAATCTCTTTCTGATTGTCTTCCATATCTTTCTGTCTGGGAAGGTGGTGGAGTCACCATCCCTGGATATGTTTTAAAAAACACTGGATGTGGCACCTGGTGCCATGGTTTAGGGGAGGTGTTAGGGCATGGATTGGACTTGATCTTAAAGGTCTCTTCCAACCTAGTGATTCTGTGATTCTGTGAGTTGTCTTATGTCTCCCCAATAATCTTTTTTCTTTGTTGATGAGCCTAAATGATTTTGTGTCTCCATCAAATCTTGTTACCCACCAGCTCATCTCAGCACCTCTGTACTCTGGGATGTAGTGCTATCTTTTTGGCATGAAACCTGAATATTTTCCTCTTTTTTTTGTAGCCAGTTCCCGCTCTGTGGCAGCACCTTTCATTCCTGTTCACACAAACTGTGCTGGGTACACTGATGGGTTTACATGCAATTTTACAATCCAGATACAGGACTCCATAGATCAAAGCACACATTTTCCCCTTTATGTCAGCAAGCCAAGCCACTCTAACACCATCTTGTAAGAGTGCCTCACTAATGTGGGAAAGCAAAACCAGGCAAGCACCAACACAGTGGATGGCAACACCAGCAATGGGATGTCACAACAGCAAGAGCCACAAACCCAGGCATGAAACCAACACTTGGACTAAGACAGACTGACCTAGGCACCCCAGCAAGGAAGATTCACCTTCACGCTCAGCTTTACTGGGCTCAGCAACTGCAGCAAGGTTCAACTGGACAGCTGTCATCTGTCATTGCACAAACTAGAAAGTTCTGTATTTTGGACCAGCCCTAAAGAACATTTTCTATATAAAGAAAAAACTCCAGAAATAATTTTAATATAAAATGTTTTTATTGTTTTTGAAAACATTTAAAAAACAATTTTTGAGCACTTTCAATAAAAAAAATAACTGAAATGCTACTGCAATATTCAACTACTGTAGTTTCAGCAGTACAACAGACAACAAAACACTGGGGAAGAGGGGAGAAACTGGATTTCCTGCACTAAATGAAAATGTGGAACAGGGATTTTTCTTTCCGTATGGTGCAGTAAATAAAGCACAGTATAGTACAAGACTATTATATGATCCTCAGATGCACTGCACAAGAAACGATTTCCTTCTTTTCAGTTCAGAAGTCAGTGCTTATTGCAATTATTTGCAAATTATTTACTTCATGAATTCTTATCATGATAAAATGATGCAAAAATGTTTTTCAACACCAGAACAATAAAAAATAATCCAAGAAAGGAACATATTCAACAATAACTAAGCTGAATTAGTTAACATAAAAAAGTAAATAACTTGTGAATAACTATGCTCACCTGGTTAACACTGAACCAGCTTCAATACAGCAAAAGAATAAAAAAAATAAAAGTGGTTACAGGAATATATCTAGTACTGTACAAGATTAAGTCATTAACACTCATGCACGTTTTGTGATCATGTATTAACATGGTGAAGCAAACTAAACTTAATTTTTCCTGCTGCAATATTCTCATGTAAGAGAATCAAAAATAGAAATATCTCATTGAGATCAATGCACATTGCTACATAAGACAATTTCACCTGTCACTTTTAATGACATTTTGCCTTTTAATAATGAAACACATTAAAAAGTTTTTTTTTTGTTTTGCCTTTTTTTTAAATCTGTGGGCCGTATTTGTTGCATTTATCCTAAGGAATGTGCCTGCCACAGGTTCAACAGAATTTTAGTGCAATATATGAACCCAGAAAGTTTGCTGGACTAACCAAGCAACCAATTTTAAAGTGTTTGCTGCAATACTGTACACAGGGTACAAATTCACTAGTTTGTACACATTAGCAAAAACTGCTATCAAAATAATTTATTTCTTATGTTAGTAGGAAGCCAATAATGTAAACAAGGGGTCAGAACTGTCTCAAATTCATAGTTTTGGAGTATCTGACAAAGACAGGCTTCCATTTGTTAGGATCACAGAATTTTCCTTTGGGTATTGCATACTTTGGTGTGCAGTAGTGCTCTGTCTCAATGTATCATAAAGAACTAACTAGCACTAAGTACAGGGACCTAACATTAATTATAACACCAACACACAAACATCTCTAAAATCATACATACCAATGTACAAAGCTGTGCCTGTGCCTTGGATTTTACTTGAAACAATTCTTATCGAATTTAATACTTTAAAAATTAAATATATATTTGCTTTAAACCCACTGATTATAGAATATTTCTGCTAATTAAGTCACATGTTAGGCCCAATGTAATGCTTGCATTTAAAGATAATTTTAAATGCACTTTTAAAAACCTTTGGTGATGGCTACATAATTTAGAATGCATCAACTTGAAACCTACTCTTGCTTTTGTGAGAAATCTTAAAAAAAGCTAGTAGTTAGGCTAAACCTTTCTTCCCCCAAGCCCCCTCAGTGCCAGTGTCCCTGCCCTGAGGTGAGGCCAGTCCGCCATGAAACTCAGGCTGCTACAGCACCTGGGGCCAAGCTGGCACTGAAGCACAGAGTCACACAATAGCTGAGTTGGAAGGGACCCTCCCCCTTTCATCCAAGCAGGTTTCACCTATTCACAGTAGTGCTGGCACTTCACACAGGGTCAGGAAACAGAAACAAAAAGGTGCTGACTGTCTCTCAGACCCATCCTCTCACCAGGGTGAGAGGATGTTCAGCACATCTCTGTCAAAAGGCCATGGGCAAGTACAGGATTCAAGCCCTGCCTTCAGCAACTTTAGTCTACAAGAAAAATGGTTCAAGTCTTACTGACAGACACCTGGTAGGACAACAAGCAGAAGGCTACCTATGCAGCTTTTAGTCTCCTCCCCATTGCCTTGGAAGAGTCACTTGGTCTTAAAGCCAACCACATTATCACAACATACTTGTGCTTCAAGGAGGGATCAGAACTCTCTAAGTTTGTTCCTGATGAAGTGGCAAAACTTCTGATGCAAGCACAGTGAAATCAGGCCCCCATAAGGTGCAATAGCTTGGCACAACTGTTTGTCCCTGCAGAAGAGGCCATAAACTGGTGATGAATTGGGGCAAGGGCAAGAGAAGCCATGATACACCAGCACCTCCAGTACCAACGCAGCAACACAAGTTGAATCAGCACTGCCAAAAAAAGTTGATCAGTACTGGAATCTCGAGTCATCATCTTGAGTCTCAATCAAAAACTGAAGAAACATAAGACCACCAAGACATTTAAATAAAAACACTAATCACATGAAAAATCTGAGCATCTTCCCCTTAAAGAAATCTAGGGGGGTTTACTGCACTCCCCCATCATAGATTCATGACTGCTCATTCAAAGAAATGCAAAAGAAGAAAATGTTTCCTGCTCTATTTTCTGCTTTGTGTCAAGTCACAGGAAAAGTAATCCATTTTATACTAGGCTTAAGGGATGGTATTGTAGCATACTCAGTGCATCACTTCTTTTGTAAAAACCTGCCTCTGCAAGTCCTCCTCTTTCTTGCATCAAGGCCATGACTGGGTAAATACTTCTCTCTTCTGAC
Organism: Eopsaltria australis; assembly: GCA_034509425.1. Lineage (NCBI taxonomy): Eukaryota > Metazoa > Chordata > Aves > Passeriformes > Petroicidae > Eopsaltria > Eopsaltria australis. The sequence goes on from JAVTVJ010000121.1 coordinate 797,453, forward strand.
CATTACAGAGATTCATGTACGCCATGCTGATAAAATAAAAGGTCTTTTCAGTTTGAGTGAACTAGTGAGGCAGAAGTCTAATTCTCATTTTCCAGAGGGGCAACAGTATTTTCCTTATTAAAAAAAAAAAAAAAAAAAAAAAATTCATCAACCCTGTCAAATCACTTTTGAAAATGGAATTCAGGCTTCTAAAACAGTAAGTACTTTTGAAAGAAGTTTTACCAAAAGAAAGATCCCATGTCTTACTGTGTATCCATAAAGTGCCTGGCAGTATTATGGCTCTATATGAAATATTTTTAGATTAACCACATTTTCTACTATTTTAATATTCTTTTGTTTGAGAGAGAGCGAGCAAGAAGGACAAAAAGGCTCAACCTACTGAAATAGAGAGAAAACAACATCTTCCTACGCCCTCCACTAGGTAAGGAAAGAGCAACTTAAAAAAAAGGAACCTTTAAAAACAGTATTTTAATGAGCTCCAGCAGCTCTCTATTAAAAAAAAAGAAAAAAAGAGGGAAAAGATCATGTTCTGTCTCTAACATTGATAAACAGTATCTATCACTTTAAAATAGGGGGTTATGCCTGGATTAAATCTCAGTGCTCAAAATCTTTTTGCATTAATTTTACCTAATATAAAACATTGACATGAGAACTAAAATATCAAGTATGTCATGAATATTAATGGATAAAATAACTACATAGATTTATTTCTCTTAAATAAAAAAATTTAGTGCATCTTTTTCCTTGATCATTCCTGTTAGCTTTTCCCATCTCTGTGTCTTACTGGAGATGCCAATGGCATCAGTGCTACAGAGATTTCCCGAAGTTCACCATCGAGCAGTGCTCCAGACAGCTACACAATGATCAGGCATCTGCATGCCACCTGCTCCACTTGTATCCACTCCGCACCACCTACCTGCAGGCACCCTGCATTTCAAACCTGGATGACAAAGGTCAGTAAAGATCACCTAATAAGAAAAAACAACCAATACAAAGTATGGAAAGCCTACTAACGAGATTGAATTAAAACCCTCCCAAAGCATCAACCATAGCTGTCATCACTGTCTGCCATTAACCACTTCTTTATTTGCTAAAACAAGAAATGTTGAATGGGAAACACTCCAAAATTCAGATTTTAATACTGGCTCTTTGATAGCCCATCACCTTCAGAGATTTGTTTAAAATTGGTAAGACTGCCTTTTCCTTACTGAAGAATGAGCAACAGGTACAGCAAACTTTTTTTTAAAATGCCACAATACATAGCAAGTGTTTCTGCTGCGGGAGGCACTTCCATTAAGACAAATACAATACGTCTGTCTTTTAGATACAGTGTGCTACATACATATTATAAAACAAGATTAACCCAACATTTCAACAGCAGGATGATCCTTACTCTCCATCCACTCAAAACCTGATGCAGTCATTGAGTTAATGGATTCATTGCAGATTTGTTGAAACAAGGGGTCATTTTTTAATTCCTCCAGTGTAGCATCATCATCTTGTCCCTGCTGACGACCTGGATCAAACAGTAGATTTGTGTCTAAAGTGTTCAGATCGTTAATGCTGCCTGAGAGCTCGGAAGACAACCTGATGTCGCTGGGAAAGACAGATGCAACATTATTGAGATCTGATGCCACCTGATTCACCAGCTGCTGGTTTGTTGGCAGACTGTCCTCCCCTAAAAGGTCTTTTACAGTGCTGCTAAAATCTAATTGCTGCTCTCCGATGTCTGATTGTGCTTGGTTATCTCCAGAAGAAAAACTGATCTGATCGGTGCTGCTATTTTTTGTGAGGTAATTTGGTGTTTGGAATTCATAAACTGAAGTGCTGGAATTGATCATACTTTGTGGGTTGGCACTAGGAAAAGTGGCGGATGTCTCCAAAATCTGAGTGAGATTCATCCTGGCTGTGTAATTTGAGGGCATGTTGTTCATTCCCAAACCTCTCACTGCATCATCACTATCAGAATCAAGTTTGTTTAACAACACATTGGTTATTTTTTTAGTGTTTGTTTGTTTCTGAAGAGACGGGAAGGCCGTCTGCATCATCACAGTCAACGGGACTGACTGGCTTCTCTGTGCTATGTTATTGGCACTGGTGTCTGCATGGATATTAGCAAATACATTGTGAACTTCAGGAGTCACTGGACTTCCAAAAGGTGTCAGATTAGAGCGTGGTATGTTTGACACAGGGTAAACAGTGCTTCCACTGAGATTACGCTGGCGATGGACAGCAGGGCTCACGCTCCGGCATCTCAGACTGTTGTTGAGAGATGAACCAGTTCCTTTGTTGTCCAAAGGAGCAGGAACAGCAAAGCCCTCCTGCTTGGTAGTGCTAGTGACAGGGGCTGCCTGGTGCTGCACAGGTGACACAGGAGTCACGCGCCCGAAGTGAGTGTCGTGGTGGCGTGGCTGAGACTGGTAAGACTGGCCGGGAACTGCAAAAGCGTGAGGTTTCCTGAAGCGATCTTCCACCAGCTCCTGGTAGCTTGTAAGGATACCATGGTTTGCAACCGAGGAATTGCTAACCCCACTGTAGCCGTTATTCATCCACTCAAGCTTGGTTTTGTCGGGATGGGTAGCCATAGGCCGCTGCATTGGCTTCACAGGGCTACTTGATATGATGCTGGCATCGTGGTAAGCCATACTGGAGCTGATGGGAGTAAATGCAAATGGATTTCGGCATTCCACAGGACTTGGAGGGACACTGCTGCTGCAGTTGGAATGGGGTGTGCCAATGGGCGTGTGCCGGCTGCTTCCTAGGGCACTGTCTACGGGAGTCGTCTGAGCCAGCCTTGAGCAAGGACTCTCTCGAGACATGTTCTGAGATCCAGCAATCATTTCAGAGGTGGGCGTTGGAGTAGGGGTGGGGGTGGGAGTCGGTGTGGGGGTGGGGGTGGGAGTGTGAATTGGAGTGCTGTTGTTATGGATTGAATGGTAAAAGTGTGTGCTGCTTGGATGAGATGACACGGGAGCTCCTTGAGCTGCAGCCTGACTCTGAAGTGCCATTCCTAGACAACCACCATAAGGATGGGAATTATTCATGGACATTTGCTCCTCCATGAGCACCAGCTCCTCCACAATGCTGTCCTGGGTAAGGTCATCATCAAATGAAAAGAAGTTTTCATTTGACTGAGGGACTGTATGCTCAAACTCTTTCAGCTCAGACTGCAGAGGTAACTGATTTGAAGACTGTGCTTGCATTTGATCCAAGGAGTCCTGGATCTGGCTCTGTAACTGCTGGCTGTACACATCCTGCTGTATACCTTCGCAGTGCACGGGCTCCCACGCGGATTCCTGTAAATCACCAGAGCCAGAGTGCCCAGCAATAGCCATAACACTGATATCTTGCTGCTGATCACAATTCACAGATGCAAAATCGGAGGTTTTGGTGATATGGTGCCATGTATTTGGGTTAAAGCTGCCATCAGATTTTGAATCATTTTCTATGATAAACAAGTTTCCTTCCAATTTCACTTTTATATCTGGAGATGATGCTGATGCAAGCTGCTGTTCTAAAGCAGAATCACAGGTATTTAAATTGGTGCTCAAAGAAAGGTCTGTTGCCAAGTTTGCAGCAGCTGTAGAAGGTACAGGTACCGTCACGGACACCTTGCTGGGAACTTGAGCAAGTGTTGCTGTATTGTCACTGTTAGCTAATGACCCAACCTTCAGAGCCTTCTTAACATTGTTAGCTTTTTGACCCTCCACAGCATTACCAGTTGCAAACTGCTCCACTAGTGGTTTCTTTACGGGTGGTAACTGGGAGTCCTGAAGTGTGGAAGGTTGTCGCTTTCTTGGACTTTTAGTGCATGTTTTGTCTTTAATCATAGACTCACCAGTAGGAGGTGAACTGATGCTGGTGCTGGACAAGTTTTGACTGGCAACTGTGAGCTTGAGAGTGCTTTGATTATTGCCTGCTGAAGAAACTGGTGTGATTTCATCAGACTGTGACTTATATTTGGTCCCTGCTTCTTCAGCTTCCTGATCACAGCCCTTACCTGGTTTTAGCTCCATGACATCATCTGCTGAAACCTTCAAGGCTGCAACCTCAAAATTAATTAGCTGTGCAGGAGGCAGGTCAGGGGTTGCCTTTATGGGTTTAGACACATCAGAGCTCTCTTGGCCCTGTACCGAATTCTCATCCAGCAATGCTTCTGGTTCCGTTTTGATCTTGACTGCAGGCGTAGCTACAACAGTACTAGGCTTGGATCCTGGAGACTGAAGTGAAACCACAGATCCATTTTTGATCTGTGGACCAGTCCTCCCTTCTTCCGCTGCTCCTGCACTAGTGCTAACTGAAGGCGTCTGTTTGACGGGCACACTACTGCTGCTCGGGGCAAGAGATATTGCTGTCATTTTTACCACATTTAAGGAATTCACATGTGGAGCTGGCACAACAGTCTTGATTGGGCTACTGGTAAATAGCACCGTCGTGGGAGAGCGGATGGTGAGAGCACTGGTGTTTGCTGGCTTGGGTAAGATCTGTGGGTAGCGATGCCGGGCAGAGCGGTCACCAACGGGGCTGGCGGGAACGTTCTGGGGAGTCTTTGGTGGCTGCTTGACTGATTGCATGTGCTGAGTGACCACCTGAACATTGAGCGGCAGGACCTTGCTATCAGATGATCCCATAGGACTTGGAGATGTCACCAATTGCCTGGTCCTTGGCACCTGTAAAGAGAGAAAAAGAAAAGGTGTGGCAACGAAGGAAGAAGTCCCCAAAGCCCACACATCACCTCAGCTCCAAGCATTTCAAAGGTGAAAGACAACACAACTCAATACACCAAAGCTAGTGAATGTCAGTTTGAAACAAAAGACGCTCTTCTACTTGTCCAAGACAATTTCTATTTCTCTGCCTAAGGATTGGTAGACAGTTATATGCCTTCTACTCTTAAAGCATGAGGCATTCATGTACACACTAGTCTGCTTTTCTGCTAATGAAAGGGTCATTCTCATACAATCCTTCACCTGGGACAAAAAGACAGATATACAAAGGTTAAAGAGAAAAAGATGTGTCAAAATATTGCTCATTATTAAGGCTTCAAAAGTGAGTCAAATATAAACTCACTATCAGGCAGAAAAACTGGCTTACCTATCGAAAAGAACAGCACAGTGACTATCTTAAAACCAAATAACCTTTCTCCCTAGCCCAATTTCATATGGCTAAAAGACAAAAATGTCCCATACTACAGACATTCATTCAAAATAAAATTGTACCTATCACTAAATGCACTGGGCCAATGAAAGGCAATTTAGAATCCATATTAGGGCCTCAGTGACCCACACAACTGGTGTCAGCTCTCTCATCTGGTTAAACTTCATGTCAAGGCTCACTTCAATGACTTCAAAGATAAACTTGGCCTATGTTACATGATCAGAATCCTGCAGCCTGTGTTTCAACCCTGTAACTAATGTGGTATAACACAACCCAGACAGAAAATCATCAAGGCACCCAAGCCTTTGAATGGAAACTGTTCTAACCCACTGACACCACTGCTTAGTTACTGGCAATGTACAGCCTTCTCACAGGGTGGATTCTCTAGAGAGTTGCTGGAGAGCATTACCGGTATGGGGCTGGGGACAGCAGCCACAACAATGCCAATAGGTGGAGGGGACAGAATGGCAGGACTTCCATTAGATATACTGGTCACACCATTGGTTGCAGCGCCTTCTGTTTTCTTTACTGGAGACTCTCCTGGCAAAGGAGACTGCAGTTTCTGTTCTTGCTGCTTCTTCTGGATCTTACGCTGCAACTGTTGCTTAGCATCAACAGGAGATGGCAGAGTTTTCACTTGTGGTTGAAAAGAATTACTTTCAGCAGTAGGTATAAAAGCTGAGGGCTGGGGGATCCCTTTTATTCCTGAAAACAAAAGAAGGAGAATGAATTACAACCAAACATACCCTGTCTGCTGTGGTGCCACTTCTGTATCTATCATGGCAGGCAACTCCAAAACCATTCTGGGAACCTCCTCCATGAGGTGCTCCCATCCACTTCATGCTTAAATTTATTCCACTTCAGTTTATTTCCATATTTGTGGCAAAATCTGTCTGTCAGACAAGCTGGGGATCAGCTGCTAAAATACTCTGTATGGGCCTCATGTTTCTAGTGATGTCAAATGGCAACTTGCATGTCAGCACAACCGCAGCCCGCTGCACTTCGCTCAACTGGCAGCAGAGGGCGGCGGGCACGTTTCAGATGTGCCTGTCAAATCCAGAACCTGCCGTGGTTTTGTTTTGTTACCTGTTCTAAGGCAGCTTTAAATGAAAAATGTTTCCAGAAAGCTGTGGCTCTGTGTCAGAGGAGCAGCTCAGAGCAGATGACATTACCTAATGGCCAAGGCATCAAATAGAGTGCATTTAATATCAGAATGGATCAAAACCTCTCTGTGATCAGGGATAATGGTGAAAAAATGGCAAAAAGAGAAGTGTTCAGGATAAAAAAGAAAAAAGATAAGAAGAAAAAGTTGAAAAAAATACAGAAATTAGAATGGAAGAACATTTTTTTCTGGAGAAATGACTTTGCTGATCACAAAGCAAGTGTTGCTTTCAGGGATAACACAGTGTCCTCTGGGCAGCTACTACTAATTTCCCTTACAAAATCACATCCCATTTATGATCTTTTGTTTAACAGTCAAGAGGATTAGTATGCTCTTTAGAGACCAAATAACCTTGTTGAACTACCCCTTTAGAAATGCTTTAACATTGTTTCATTTACACTTTGAGGTTACACAGTTTTAAAATAACTCCTAATTATAAATTAATCAACATCATTTTACTACTTTACTAGTTTTAATGATACTAATTTTACAGTACTAAACCCAAGTATTTGGTTTCAGTATTTGGTTTAGCCCAGCACACGCTTAGGAACTGTGATCTGGGAGCCCACGCTCTCAGCATCAGTCTGCATGTACCACAAGAGGTTGAATGTCACAACATATCTCCACTTTCACAATTTCTTCTTCACAGAGCAGAGAAATGCCCAAATATATTCCAGTTACTGGCACACAATTCTTCTATACGGGCAAGCAATACTGATATGAAAAAAACACTTAAGCTTTTCTTTGAGGGTAAAAGTTGTTTTTTTCTCAGTTAATGCAGAGACACCATAGTTTCCTGCCAGAGGAATGGAAATACTTCTGTTTGCCATGCTAGGAAGAACCTCTTCTAAAATGACCATGCAAGCCATAGAGGCATGCACTGGAAGCTTTCCTTGAAGGAAACCATCTTGTGTTGAAGGAAGTGAGGGAGAGAAGCTATATGAGTTTAAGAGTTGTCCATACACTGAGTGTCCCTTCCAGCAGCATGGCAAGCAGAACCAATGTCACCAAACAAGAGGTCACAATGGAGCAAACAGGCAACAAAACCCACCACTGCCACCTGTCAGGTCCAAGCTGGAATAAAGGAAAGAGAGCTGGAAGGAGAAAGAACATGATCCAGAAGGGGATCACCTGAACACCACTTTCTATTTAAAACTGACTGTCTCAAGAGGCTAGCCTAGATCCAAAAATATTTTGCTTGGTAGTCCTAGACAGAACTTCTCAGAGGCAAGTCTGGGGGCATTTTGTGCACATGCATCTCCCTTCCCATCCTTCATTCTTTATCCAGTCACCAAAATACACTTTAAATTATTAAGTGACTGATTTTGAGCACAGAGAAGGAAACAAACCACATAAAAAAATCAGCTCTTGATAGGAAATTGTTTCCAAATTAGGGCAAGTTAGCAGATAGAAACACAGCTACACCATCAGTCTGTCTACAAACCAGCACTGTAGCAGCACCAAACTCGTGTTCTAGCCAAGTATATAAATTCAGCACAAGTACTCACACACCCTGAAGTGCTTTAAAAGACCAGGGTTCTCACCAGAGGAATGAGAGAATCACCAACTAAACCTGAGATCAGTGCTGATTTTCAGATCTTTACCCAGACTACCAGCAAGAAAAGTAATCTGCAGCAACGTGACTAAAATCACATAAATGAATGCTCAATGCTCAGTCAGTGTTAAAGTTTGCCCTGAAGAGAAGCTGTTACTACCCTCCGTAGGAAGATCCCCCATTTCAACATCCAGCATTATCTCATTACCTGCTGGTGCCCCTGCCATTACTGTCAGAGCTGCCATTGACTTGGTACCAATATAGTGACTTTTGACAAGGAAACGAGCCAATTCCAAGACTGTATCAAAAGGCTGGCTCAGCACTTTCTGGGCCCATTCACAAACGAGCCGGCAGGCTGCAGAGACGACTTCCTCATCAGCACTTTGCAGCTGCCCCGATGGCTCTGCTCCATCCAACTAAACCAAACAAAGGAGGAAAGGTTACTTTAATTAGTAATGGTCATTAAGGCATGAAAACAAAAATAGAAAGCAAATTATTACCAGAATCACACCAAAAGTTGAGTAACATGTTCACAGTTTTACATGAAGTTATGAGAATGAGATCACAACACCAGTATCTTTCAAAATTAAATGTCATAACGATAATCTGTGGATTGTTTTCAAAGGCATTACATGGAATTGACATTTCTGGAAGAAAATCACAGACAGAATCCTAATATTTGGACCACTAACAATTGATTTCCCCTGTATCCAGAGTCTTGTGAACTCAGTAGTCACCATTACCCAGGAACTGCTTCTTTCACTGGGGTGTCTCTTCCCTAGCATTGACTTTAAAAAACACAGTAAAAGCAGAACAGAATCAGAGTTAAAAACACGTATATGGTGGTTAGGAACACTGTGGAAGTCTACTTCACCTCCTAAATTAGTTTAAGAGTATTGCAATTCATTGTGTACTTTACAGATAAAAACATCAAACAATGATTCAGAATATAAGAATCATAAAGAAAAAATCTTAAAAGCTGCACAGATTTTCACTTTGTTTTAAAAAGTTCTGACAGAAAAACAGCATAAGAAATGTTAACTTGCAGAAATATATATAAATAAGCAAATATATATCATACCCCATCTCCAGTTTTGTGAAAGTCAAGGTTGGGCAGTGTTGGCATATGCACAAAAGCCTTCTTCCTCAGTCCACTGTAGCAATATGTGAACTACAATTAAGGTCTAAATTGTCTGCTTGTTAGCTGGGGGATAGGAGAGAAGAGCAGTAATTCCTCTGATAACCCTCATAAGCTTTAAAAGCACACTCAACACAGAACTAAGAATTCCGGTCATTAGCATGATCTCACAGCCAGCCAGAACCAAAAGTCTATCAATGGCTGCATTCTTGGCCAGGTCACTGGGCTTCTCCATCTATACAGAGATGCTGGGTATGATGAAGTTCATTTGATGACTTAGAACAAGCACTAAACCATGCCAGGCTGTTTCAATTAGCAACTCAATATTCAAATCATTAACATAAATTTGGACTAAACTCTCTTTCTAAAACAAGATGGGAGAATAAATAGAAAAAGAAAAAAAGTTAATCACTATTAAAAAATGCATTCTCGAATTTAGGTTCTACTTTGTTTCCTTCTCCTGAAGGACTTCCTTAAACTGAAGTTTCCCAGGACAAGATAAAGTGCCTGATGAGTGCATTTCTTCCTAAGATTTCACACCATTTTTGAGGCACTCTCTCCTCATTCATGATAATTTTTCTGTAAAAACATAGACATAAAGACCCAGACTTTTTCTTACACTGATCTCATCAAATCGATACACAAAAATATGCTCCTTTATTACTTGTACTCACTTGTTTATAGGTCTAAAAATCAAATCAGCCTTTTTTTTCTCTCCACAGCATTACTCTGGGAGTTCACACACAGTGTCTTTTCTCCACAACACACAAATTCTTTCCAGGACCACTAATTTTTCACATTCTGTAAATATGCCTGTATTCTTTCCTAGGCCATAGAGTCTGCAATTGTTTGCATTAAACTGGATGGGGCATAATTACAGTAGAAGAAATCTAAGGAGCCTGGGAATTAAGGTAGGTGTGAGACAAGGTCACATTTTAATCATTCTGAATTAGAAACATTGGAAATAGAACTCAAAGAGATCCCCTGAGTCAAGCTAAAATTACATTGCATTATTTCTTCCTTAACACTTCTCTAACTCTATCCAGGACATGAGTACTAAGTTTTGGATTTCACTGCTGGATAATCCAACGTTGTATTTTATGAAACAGTTTAACTGACACATAACTTCTCCATTTACTACAACATGGAAGGTTTTTTCCTCAATGGAAGACAAGCAATTCTGGGCTACCTGCTAGCATTTAATTCTGTAAGTGCATGCTTCAAGTGAGACCTGGCAAAGGCCAGTATCACAGCACATCCGTATCGTTACTTCTTTTGAGTGGTTTTTAATTAGAGCCTATGAGTACCTCAATGCCTTTTTAGCTTTTTCATGCTCTCCCTCCCCTGCTTACTGCAGTGGCTTTGCCTACCCAGCATGTCAGGATGCAGCGAGAGCCAGCCCTGGGGAATGCAGCAGGTAAGACATTACTTCACCATGGCTTCTAAGGGTTCTCATGGGAAGGTGTAATTCTCAGCTCAGAAAAAAAAAATTGTTGCCAATGAAAAAACTGGGCTGAAAATCACTAACAGTTTTGGTTCCTTTATTCCAATATCTCTCTTTGCACTAAATTATAGAACTTTTTTGATGCCTTGCTGCTGTGACAACTAAGTGTCAGAATCTAAATTTAAATACTTGCTTCCAAAGTTACATCTCGCAACCTAACACTACTGCAATTAATAATTTTTAAAGAACGTTGGGAAAGTGTCGACATTTTTTATTCAGCATTACTTCTACATTTAGCCAGTAGTTAAGCCACAACAACAGATGTTCTCCAGGCAAGTGCAGAACAAGTTACTGAGAAGAGTTCTAGCAAAGGATATTTTGATTTGCCTCTTGTGCCTAGACGACGGGCCTTCATATTTGGAAAGACATTTTTCATGATCTTTCCAAAGTCAGCAGCACTTAAAGGGTGGTAGCCAAGATTGTCACAATAGCTCCTGCAACAAAGAGAAAGAAAGTGTGAATGGAATCAAAGTTAATACAAGAGGCCAGCCTACATGCTAGACTCCAGAGGTTTTCAAAAGAAAATACTTATCCCCGTCCATATTTAGAACCACATTTAACATTAATGAAGCTATCCACAACGAATTGAATGCATTAAAAATGTATAAACAGAGCTATTAATACCATAGTTTTTGCCTTGTTCTCTACTGAGTTCAAAGACAAGTCATGTGGAGACATAACAAGTAGTGGCACTATCTAGAGCACGGTTAAGATTTACTCCACGACTCAGTTTGAAGCATATGTTTCAATCCACTTATTTCAGGATATAATAAAGCAGAGACCCTGTTCTAGTCAGAAGCACAGCTTGAATGTGGTAAGGCCTGAAGTCCTGCAGGAATATTTGAAAAGCAGTAGGTAAAAGATATTTCAGTGTCCAGAGAAAGATTTTGCATATACAACTTCTATTTAACAGACTAAACTTAAAAGATGCCTTCCCAGGGAATCAGCTTTATAGGTGTAACATAAGCACATACTGAGAACCCAGTCCTCCTACCACTGTGGCTCTACTGAACTATGAGAGCTGCTTGATTACAGACAACCCTATTTATCAGTTCTAAATTAACAGATTTCAACTGCTGCTGCAATGAAGATCATCATGCGACTCAGTATACAACCTGATGATACAGGGGAATAAAGGAACAAAATGTAATTATTTCGCCAACTTTACTTGTTCTAGTAAAATGGGCACTGTTATCTGTCTTCAGTTCTCAAAAACAGCGAAAGGAATTTTGTTTTGGCATCTGAGACATTTAAAAAGTACCTTCTTGAGGCAGAGAAAAAGAATTGTTGATTTTGCTGCAAAAGGTGAATGTTCTGGAAAATCAGAAACATAAAGCAAAGGAGAAAACCAGGACCTGCTCTGGAAGTGCTTAAGGCAGCACGAAGACAGCAACTCCCTGTGCTGTGGCCTAAAATGTAGCAGTAAAACCTTCTCAGTGAGATTCCCAACAGCCTCAGCATCAGCACCAGATAGCGATGACGTCCTTTCCTGTGAGAAGTCCTATCAGCAATACACAAAAACAACCTTGCCTCTGAAAAGGTGACTGTACATGACCCAGTGTGGTTATCAGCAGCAGAGCAGAAAAACAATGACCTCCCACCCTACAGCTGCCTGCTACTCTAATCAGGTACATACACACAAACAAACCCTTGGAAACTCAGGCATATGCAAAGTAAAACCAGCAGGTTGAAACAGATGCTTCATCCCCAGCATCACCTAGTAACAATCTGCATCCAAGTGGGCCAGTCAAAACATCTCTTCAAGCTATAGCTGTGTTGAAAGCTGCATGTATTTCTTGAGACACTTCCACTGTCTTTACTTTCTCAGTAAAAATATTAGTTAACAGAGAGCAAGTCTCTGCTGCTTTTACCCTGGCTGTATGCTGGTATCCTCCACTTGGAAAGCACCACCACAGATGTAATGATTTTGATGATGACAAACAGCAACATTTACGCCCTTTTGTTGTGACACTGCCCTGCAGAGCCTCCCCGCACATCCAGGGCCACTCTGTCCAAACCAGGAGATGTTGCCTACAATTGGTACACAGTCAGGCATCAGTCTAGTTTCCATGTGGAACATCAAGAAGTTTTATACCCAATTTATATACCAACACATTTCATTTCAATGTATGTCACTCACAGAAGCTGGATTCTAGATATGTCCCTCTGAAGTTATTAAAAAGGAATTCTTTTCCTGCCTCACTGTACCCTCATAGGAATCAGATGTTGCTTCATGTGTAATAAATAGATCTCTCTGTGCTTTTTGCCCCTTGCATCTTGCCAGGCCTCCATGGATTCAAACTTTAGTCTGCAAAATCCTGAATGGAGGGTCTTTGTTGCTTACTGATGCTGATTACAAGACTTTAGGTCTCAAATACCATTCAAAGGAGGACTCTCTGAATTTCTCTGCCACAGTCAGCAGTATTTTTGATTGAAACTCAACAATGTCAGCAAAATAAAGTAAAAAAAGCAAAAAAAAACAAGTTAGCAAAACATCAGGATTAGGGACCTACCAATCTATTAACTTCAAAGTTAAAATTATTCCCCCCTTAGGAGAAAATAAAGAAATAAAAAGGGAATTAAATTACCCATTCCTCAAGTCTAGCACATCTGGTTTAAGACAATCACTTGCTAGCAGCAAAAACACACAGTCTACATGGTCCCCTCATTCATAGTGGCAGCTCCTGCAAGCTTGTGATTTCTGAGCTATGAGTATTATCATGGAATTTCAGTTTTCAGACAGATCATCCTACACGGCCCCTCCCCCTCCTGGCTTGGCCGAGAAACCTCCACGTCCATCTGTGGTCTCTCATTGACTTGACAAGACATACCAGGAGTCTCTCCCCTGAAGCTCTTCTCTCTCTACTCGCACTCTTGGCACATCGCTGAGCCCAGGAGCTGTTTTGCTCTTTGAAGGGTGGGTGGGAATCAGAGGGGGGTGGTGGGGGGAGGGAAGGTCTAAGCAGAGACAGGAATGACAATGGACACGCGGTTGCTTTGTTCCTTTGTACACAGCTCCCCAACATGATAAGCAGAAAAGGCTTTTTTTTTTTTTGGTAATATCTTCAAATTGATTGTACTCCAGACATAAAATACATTGGCAGTGCATCTGAATTAAACCACAAAAATAATTAACCAAAAAGCTGATGAAGATAGGCTATGCAGCTCAGCTTACACTGCTTCCTGGGCAGAAAAAAACAGCATGAATAGCAAATTATAAAGAACCTATTGAACAAAACAGAGTTCTTGGTTTATCCAAACCCCAGAACAACTGGTCTTCAAAAATGAGTTAGAGTCAAGAACCTCAGAAAGAGGTAGGCTCTTAAGCTGACAAACAATGCTGGCACATAAATGAGTCCTTATAATCAGGTAGGATGGAAAGCAGATGTCTGAAAACCATTAAAGAAATGAAATAGCAGGTCAGACTCCCAAGAGCAGGACCAGAGATGAGGAACAACTGCTTTAGATGGAGTTTGATTGGCTTTCAAAGGAATATACGGGTAGATGCTTATGACATGGGACTAGACTTTGCAACACAGTAGGTCCCATCCTATTCCTATCAGGGAATTTTATATAAAAACCCTGGATAAGCACCACCCAACAAGATTAGTATGTCCCTTGTGTCCTTTATGCATTCAACAGACATGGTATACCTATATCTACTGCCCTCTTCTGTTAGCTTCTGAATATTCTTCTAACTTGTTGGTTAATATTCTTAACACTTAGTACATATAATCTATGCATCAGGTGGCACCAAGTGGCCTAGCAGCCAGTAAAGCAAGGATTAATGATTTACAGACTAAAGGAAAGAGATACAGGATGACTCAAAGACCTCCTAATCCATATTAAGCGTATCAAGTGAATCTTCAGGGCACCAAACTTAAATATGAATGACTTTCGTCCCTTGCACCACAGCAGTAGAAGTAAGATAAGAGGACTCAAGTGTTTACTGAAAACTCAACAAATCATTTTGTGGGCAAATAGGGATTTTGCCTGTCTAAGTACTGCAGGACTGTATTTAGACTTGAAATCCTGATTCTCTAAACTCAGCTAAATCTACACATGGTGGTGTGCAGAAGGGTGTTTTCTAATAGGGACAAGATAGCCAAATAAAATTGACTTACAAGAAAACATTGAAAGGATCTGATGGAAGCAGCATCCATTTGCTGCAGGCTGATAACGTTGGGCACCTCCCCTTGAGCTCCCATACTTTCCAGCCTGTATTCCTACATAACTCCCAGAGGAAGCTGGCAGAACAACTGTGAGCACCCAACAGATACCCAGCTTCTTACAGCTCAATGTATTCTATCAGTACAAGCAGTATCGCAGCACCAACAAGAGGTGAACCAGCTCTCATCTACCTCCTTTCTAAAATTCAGCTGCAACCTCTCAGCCTTCCCAAGTGTTACTGCCTTAATATTGTGATGCATTTTTAATTTATCTCTTTCAAAAGAAAGATGAATCCACTTACTTTTATCCAGTTAGAAACATGAATTCACACTTAAATTGAAGAGTAACAGAACAGAAAGAAGAGTTACTGTACAGAATAAGCCCAGTGAGAAGAGGCTACTGAAATGTGGAGGAGTTGAAAACACTATCAACACTTGCCAATGGTGAACTCATGTGGAGTGCAAGATTCTGTCTTTCCCTCTTCATAGAAAAAAAATATGGAAGGTGATGCAGAAGGTCAGTAGTTTTGCAAGATTTATTTTGACCAAAATTTACAGCAGGAATGAAGATGCTGGTATGACACAGCACTCTTCTGAAGCCTTGCACTTTTGATTTACACATGCAGAGTGCATGAGCTTGCCTATGAGCTCATGCAAGATCCATCTCTGCACAGAGAAGAGAGAAACGGTAACTGGTTAATATAACAGAACTGAGTTTTGAGAGGTCTTAGCACCCTTAGGTAAAGAAAAAGGACTTATCAAAACTAACTCACATATTTATATGCCTGCTCCCCACTCCAAGACTACTTCTACTTTGGTGTGCAAGAATAGCTCATGAAAATATTCAAAGAAACTGAATGTTTTAAAAACAGAACAGAAGCTTTCAAAGGAGAACAGATTCCAAACATTTGATATTTTCCTGAATATTTGCTTACCACCCTTATTTTGTTAGGGAAAAAAATACAATACACAAATACTTGATGCAGCTACATACAAAGCCATCCAAATTTCACACTCCACAATCTGTAGATGATGATATTTCCGGGCATCTGCAGCTTGGCACAGCATGGAAGCCAAGCAGATTTGTTGCTGAAGCAGGCCATAAATTATTTAATAAGAAATATATTTAAGAATAAGGCTCCCATCTCTCTCCCGCACAGCAGCTGCCGCTGTTGCTGTGTCTGAGCGAGCGGCTGCTGCTCGGGGATTGGCCACCCCGGCACGTCGGTGCCATTGGCTGCACTGCCAGGCTGCGTCACCGCTCCCGGCCCTGGCAGGGGCTCACAAATAGGTGTGTGCATGTTTATCAACCCCGGGCAAGCCAATGCCATCACGCTTCAGCTCAATCACAGTAAAACACTTCAGCAGAGAGAGTTAATTAAAAGGAGGTATTTGCAGAAGGCAACCCTGCAATAACAATTACTATGGGGTGAATCCTGTAGGCACTTAGGAGGTGAAGGGATTCAGCTCCCTGCAAATTACTGTAATCGTTCAGATTATGGAAATACTCATACTAGATCATAAATCTGTTATTCATCTTCAGGCAACTGGGCTGAGGATGATTATTTCTTTCCCCTTCCCCCATGGGGTATGTTCTGTAAATGAATTCAAATCCAACTTTCATCAGACAGCTCTCTCTCCCTTGCTTCTAATCGCTTTCTCATTACACGGTAGCTTTGAGACTTGACAACACAGACTCACAGTGGCCTTGGTTACTGGTTTCATACATATTCAGATATATTGTGCCTCTGTAGAAATCAGGTTTGCTGCAGGAAGGTCCAATATTTATGCATTATTCTGGAAAGAAAGGTGCGATGGGCAAGATTGTATGTGCAAAATAGCTGCATCTATGGGGAACAATTCAACCCCTCACCCTTGTTAAGCCAGTCATATATGTAAGTAAACAAGCAGACCAACACATATTGTGAGATAGCAACTGATGCTTTTTACCTGTGCCACTCTGCACAAAACCAACAAAACCAATATTCATACTGATATTTACTTGTTAAGGAATACTTGTACCTTTCCTTCAGAAATTGTACACGTAATGCACAATTTAAACATCACCGCCTTATCTCCAGAGGCAGCAGTAACTAATGTAGTTTGCCACAGAGAAGCTACTGCATTCTCAGGTACAGCAGCATGGTCCATCACGTGTCTATGCACACCAGCAGGGTACCTGCAGAGTCAGTGTCCCAGAACACTGCACTGGCTAAAGCCGTACACATGGCACTCACTTGTATTCATCATAAACCTCCTGCTTGGGAAGGGATGTCTCGGGGTGCTCTTCCAGGGTGTTGCGTATCCACGAGAAGGCGTGCATCTGCTGGGCACGGCTGGAGGACATGGAGATCTGATCGCTGGGGAAACAAGGAGCAGTGCTGATGAACACATGGCTCTACAGCTGCACCTCACAAGACTCAATAACTCTCTGCCTACACAGGTGGATACACCAGAAACAAAGAGGGCCTGCACCTCCCGCATAAGTCTATTCCTTGAGCCATGGGCAGCAGTTTCTCCCTCTTTCATCCACAATTTAACAAAGAGACTCCATGCTTCAGTTCTCGACTGATACACAGCTGTGAGTACACAGTGATTCTTAAATTTATTATTCCTTACTGGACACCTCTTGAGCTTTTGCCCATTTAGTTTGCCTGCTGTCCTTTGGAAACACTTGGTTTTCTCAGGAGATACTGAGTGCGCTTCCCATGGGCACCTGCCTGCCTATAACCATCCTACAGGGAACACATTTATTTTGTGACACTCAGATCTGTGGGTTGGTTTTCTAGAACTTCCTTTAGTCAAACAAGTGTTACCAGAAATACCATAAGTTTTTTCTTTCACCCACCATTACATTTGTGTTGCTATTTTATGACTTCATATATAAACAGTGAAGGAACAATTACACAGACTGTGAAATGCTTTCTCTGATGACTCTTTCATTTTAGGATATTTATAATCACAGGCTTTTCATGCAAGAAAAGATTCTAAAGTTTAAAAAAACCACCAACACCTGATCTTCAGGAAAACAAGAGTACTTAATGTTTAACAAAGGTTGCTTCTGCTACCAACATCATGTGAACGATTCCTCGGCAGTTAAGTGCCACAGGAAGTAAAGCAAGTTTTCAGTAGTAGCTGCTCCCCTTCACACTCACACACATACCTTTTGTCTCCATTGTTGGGACCCGAAGGCAGCTGAAGGTAGAGGTAGAGTTTCTCTAGATCTGTAAACTTCTCAACTTCTTGCTAGATAAGGTGTTTTGGTTTGGAAAAAAAGAAGGTCGAGAGAGGCAGGGGGAAAAAAAGCAAATAAGAATAGTTGAGCTTGACAGCTAAAAACTGTCATGTGACAGTGTATTCCTAAATAATATAATTTCAAATAAGAATATATTTACTTATGTGAAAGAACATGACTGTGAGCACTATGTGACTAGAAATGCAATTTTTTATTTTATTTGCACATCATCACCCACCAGAAACACTTGCTACAATTACAAAATTCACATGCAATAAAAGCAGAATCTGGAAAAATGTCAACAATGGATCTTTTCTGTAACCAGATATGTAACATGAAAACTTGCCCTTGTCAGAGTACATATGAAGGATCTCTGAGAATCCAGCATCACAACCAGCTATGCTGTAACAGCATGGAATGCCAGACCTGATCCTGCGGTCCACTGTATTTACTAACAGTTAAATGTCACAGACTTTAACAAAGTAATTTAAAAACCTATCTATCTACATATGTGTTTTTGTTTCCTTTGGAAATCAGTTATTGAACTGTTACTGCATACAAGCCACCCAGTTAACACCCATCTCAGTGATGCCAGACTGCTCCTCCAGAGGACACCAGCTGAGGACCAGGCATGAGGGGGAGTTTTACCCAGTGTATGCAGCCAGTGATTGCTACACAGGGACCAGCTTTTGTTCATCTGAAACCAGCTACAGGGACTTAGAAATGGAAGGAAAATCAGTTCTGGTAACATGCTCAGGGCCTGCTCAGCAGCAATGCAAGGAAAGCCACACAGAAGGGAGCACAGGGGGTTTCCTTCAGGAAGATGCTACAGAAGCACTGCCTGAGGTGGTGCACCATCAGTACAGACTGATGGAGACTCACATGATCCTTTATTGAGTCAGAATGCAGCTTCTGGATTACTCTAGATTACTGCTAATTCTCTGTCTTTACTGGTGTCTTACTGCCAATGTAACATTTTCCAGAAGGAAGAGGAAAGAAGAGGGACCAACATGCAGTGAGACCTGGCTCACTTCAGCAGTTATCAGAATGGAAAGTTGGGAAACCGAAAACCTAAACTTCACTTCAAACTGGGGCTCCCTACCAGACCCAGCCGTGTCCAGACCAACCTTGCTGGCATTAAACTGACAGCAGCACTGAAAAGAGGAGGTCCCACTTCTTCCTCCCTGACCCCAGACCCTGGGCAAGGACTGGTGTGACACGGGATCCAGAGAATGGTGCTGGGAGAGCATGGGGTCTCAGTAATCCTGGCTAGCAAACCCCACCCCAGAACTGCTGCACAGAACAGGGCCACCAGCGACGTGACAGACCTTCCCAGAGCCAAGAGAAACCTCCAGCAGCACACAGGTAAGAGATACTGCATGTGTTGCTTTTATAAGCTGCAGCAAACCACAACATTTGGTTGGGGTTTTTCCCTTCTGACAAACTCCTGAAATTTGCTGACACCGATTTCTGTGTGGCTCTACAGCAGCTTACACAGCAGTGGTGCTCAGACCACCAAGTATCCAGAGAGGTATTTCTTAATAATGGGTGCATTTTGTCAAATTCTCTGTTCTTCCTTTCCTGCATCAATCACAGCATTTAAATTGGTGGCTTTTCCTTTAGCAAGCTCATTATTGCAAAGTCAGTGTTATCCAAAGAAAGAATTTACAGAAAATTAATCATTTTTGAGAAGACAGAAATTTAACAAGAAAATTTGTACTTCATCATTAGACATCCTCTTGTCCAAGGAACTTAGCTCTTTTTGTTTTAAATGGCAAAAGCCTAAGCAGCACACCAAAGGGCACTGTCTGGGTGGGATTACCTTGCACGGTAAGCACTAATCCATGAGACAAAAGCATCCCAGGCAAATAAGTCCCCCCTCCTCTCCCCATGAGTATGACACTGAAGTGGAAGACAAGTTCTCCCTTCCAAATCTAATGTGCCCAAGTGCAACACAGAAGGCAAGGTTTTAGAAGAAACATTAAACTTTTCAACAAAATACACTGCAGTAGTCTCAGTGCCTGCTGCAGCTGAAGCCATTTTTGTGTCATGGCAGAAGGAAGGGGCTGTGTGGAAGGGCAATGTCTGAGCCACTCTGCTACACAGGCCCCATCTGTCAACCCCCCTAATTAAAGAAAAACCAAACAACAAAAAACCCCAACAACAAAGGAAAAAATGTGACTGGGATTGTGTTAGCAGAATCTTTTCCAAAGGATGTGAGTGAACCGGCGACTCTTCCATGAGCAAAACCACATCCCTACACCTGAGGTGCCTGAGGATTATGGCTGCCTCACATCCTTAGCAGAGGCAGCTGGGAGTGATGTTATCTCACTGTTTGCACTCAAACCCCACTCCTGGCCCTGGGCAGCACTTTCTGCACAACTCCTTCAGCTTCCAGCAGCTGTAGCAGGGAAGCCCTGGGAAGGAAGGACCTCCTCAGAATGGGAGAGTTAAAAGAAGTCACATGCAGTTCACAGAGGTAATCCTACCTGGGTGATAATTAGATAAACCTAAGCTTATTAGATGAGACTGAATCTATTTAGAGAAAGTCATCTTAAAACTGAAGAAGCGGCAGCAAGGAGATGGAGTGTGACAATCAGTGCAAGTAGATTCGGGAAAGACTGCATTTTGTTTAGGCTGTTTTCTCTATGCATTCCTGAAACCCTCAAAACTTGTTTACAGTCTTGGTAAGTACAGTCTCTACAATCTCAGCTGATATCCACCAGTTCCCAATGCTAAAGGTCTGGTGAATTCAGTAATAACTGCAGTTACTGTTACTGCAATTGTTCAAAGCATAAAAATTTTCCAAATTTTTAATGCAATTAGAATCACAGAATTTGGGAAGTTGGAAGAATGCTTCAGCTGGCCTACTAACTGACCAAGAAGAAAAAGGTTCATTCATTCAGAGGTTTTCTTTGTGCTAGGTTGGATGCATATAGAAATAAATAAAAAGAAATGAGAAGACAAAATATTCTATAAATTCCCAACCTAGTCCCCAAATAGGTCAATAGTGTGGAAAAAATAGGTCATTAGAGTGGAAGAGAGTCACGGCATCAAAAGGAAGAATGTGATACTGGCACCATCTTGGACAAACTCCCCTTTGTGCAGCCTGTTAAAGCTTATGCTACTCTTGTTCTAAAAACCACAGAGCCTGTGCAACGTCTGGGGAATCCTTTTCTGCTACTTAAAAGGATCTAAGTAAAAATCCTGACCTTGATTGACTGGCTCTATCACATCAGATGAAGACGGTCTAATTCTCCAAAGGCTATTTATGAATCATATTTCTTGAAGTTACATTAGAAAAATGCACAAGCATGCTAAACTGCTTGCAGGACTGAGGTGTAAAGCCAGCACAAAGCATCGCCTCTGGTACCCTTGCTCTTCACACGTTACCTTTATCTCCTGCAACTGGAACCATATGAAAAAAAGGAAGATTCAGTGAAGATGGGGAGAAGGCAGTGTTCACACTGATTTTTACAACTTGGCTTCAATTTAGACAAAAATCTATCAAGTACTCAAAATACCTCTGTGATCTTATATTCTGACACAGAAAAGCTAAGGACAAAGAATTAGAAACCTCAAGTCACAGCTAAGCAAAGACTTTCAGTAACATGAAGGAACAGAAATCTCTGCTATTTCTGTTTTGACAGTTACCAAATATAGATAGGTAACTACAGAAATGCACAAAATAAGTAGCAAACAAATTAAACCACAGACCAGTGGCCACACAGATCTGCTCCAAACGAATCTGTTCTTTTGCTGCCTAAGACAGACATAGAACAAGATTTTAATAGAAGCAGATGCAACTTTCTTTTTCATTCTAATAGGCATTTTGATTGAGCAAAATAAACCAGGATGACCAAAATGATGTGCGGCAGGGTTTTTTTAATGAAAATAGCAGGTTTTGATGTCTCTTTCCATTCTAGGAGACACTAACTTGCCACTGCAACTTTCTGCAGCACAAAGAGATAAAGATCTTTTCAGCATAGAATGAGGTTAAGGACTTAATCCACACTATAGGAAACAGAGTTTATTCATGTTTCTGCTCAAACCAGAGAACCCAGAGACTTGAACGTGAGTCCCCAAAATCAAAGAATATCATTCAGGTTTCCTGACCTTGGTGGATTATTTCTCTCCTTCTGGATTCTCTGCCTGCTGATCTACTGTCAGGTCACAAACGTTAGTCCAGCTTCATTTCAAAGTTGTCAAAAGGGGTTACCATAGGAAAACTCCAAGCAAAAAAACCCATGCTCTTTTTCTGGATTGTTTACCTAGTCAGGCCAAACTTTAAATATGATAGAAGAAGAATATACTAAGGAACAATCAGAAGAGCTGCAACTTCTGTAATGTACACAGTGCAAATGTCATTCAAATTTGAACTATTTCACATTTCCATAATGAAAGCAGAATTACAGGTTATTGCTGTCCTCAAGTTTGGATAAGGGGAGTTGAAGGCCAGGGGCACTCTGCAAGCTTTATGCAAGACTACTATTTTAGAGAGCACGGACTGCTCTTAATATTTCTTTCCACATTTTGAGTATTTATAGACAATGATACTCTAATCAAAGTAAAAAAGGCTGTGCCAATGGCAATGTAACCTGCACCTACTGGCAGAAAGGCCCTAAAATTTGTAATACTTCAGCAGAACAAACATCTATTATTTAACAACCAGAACTAAAAATAGCCAAGTAGTCAAGCATTCATCTCCCCACTCTATGAATAGAGAAACAAAAAGCAAAGGTTAAATAAGTTACTCTAGGTCAGGTGGTTTGTTGGAAATATCACCAAGAGAGAAAATAACTAATACTAAAAACACCCTTTTATTCTAGAAAGCAGCTAATAAATACATTTGATACGCTTTATCTGAGCAGAAGCAGGAACATATTTCAGGTGCTAAACGTTCCAAATAAGCCCTAAAAACACATGGCAGCTTGGTTGTGACAGTGCTCAAGCACAGCTGCCTAGGCTTCATAGAGCTTCTGCCTGTCTCCTGTAGGGCCCAACAGACAACTGGCACCTTGGCTGCTGCAGGACCGACAGACATTGCCTCAGCACTCCCACACCAGCAGCAGCTCTGCTTTCCATGGCCATCCACCCAGCACTCCCCCACCAGCACTGACCTCTTTTCAGAGGACTAGGGAAAGAAACCTTGGCCTTCTTGCCGAGTGATTTTATGGAGCAAACCATTTAAAAAAATCGGGTTCAAAAGTTCAGTTAGTATGTGGTTACAAATATAACAAGCGAAGTCATAAGAGAATCTACTGCTAGACATGTTTACTACAGTTAAAAAGATGTTTTAATGAATTTTTAATGCCTGTTTACACCACAATTCTTGCTAATTATCTTTTTTGGATTGCACAGTATACAATGATTTTCTTATGATCTTCCAGAAAGTGACAGGATGCTGGAATGTGAGTGGTGCAATGTAACAAGTTGAAGGCAGACATAGCTCTGGACTCTTGTATGAGCAGTTGCAGTCTCAGTGCCCTTACACCGGCTGCTTTCCACAGCCCTCTGCTATGAGCGACCTCCACAACAGACTATTGCCATCACCTGTCTCTTCCTAGTTCTCACCTTGCTGAACTGTGTTGAACTTGGCAGCCTATGAACATTTGTGTGTGGCTCTGCATAGGGAGGCTGTGACTGGTGCTACCAAAGGAGGGATTCAGAGCTACACAGCCACTGCCTTTCAGTTCAACATGCTTTTAGATTCTGTTTTGCAGCTCACAGCTTTCCAAAGCACCTAAAACCACGGAAACCATTTTGCCAGAATTCAGCTAAATTTTGATTTCCTCAAACTATTCTGATCTTGGATTCTTCTTTTTTAAGCTATCTGAACAGCATTAGATCTACCTTTGCTAACCTAGAGTGGCTTTTCCACTGTTGACACGACTCCTCTGAACTCATCAGCAGGACAGACAAGGAGGCATCTGGAACAGAAAATTAGACCATCAGGACACTGCTGCTCCGTTCCAAGTCAAGCCATGGAGACTGCTTTGTGTCCAAGACTTCTCTGTCAACCCAATGGATGAGACCTACCCAATATCCTCATACACACCGATAATCCCTACCTCAGTACGCAAGGTCCATAAATCTACAGAATTTAATGTAAAAATAGTCCTAGTGTAATTCCATTTTCTTAAAACAGATTGCCAAAAGCAGATGACTGGTTAACCTCCTACTTATTTACTCCCTCTCCAATGCTACTTAGAAACACCTACCCCAACTCCCATTTTTTTCCTACAGAAATACCTGCTGTTAAAGGAGTTTTACAAATGCAGTTTTGCAATCTGTCCTTTTACCACTGAAGACTCAAGTACAAAACAGTTAAGATCTCAAGGCACCTGCTTGGTGTTCACAAATGTCAATGAGGAATAAAGGGGACAAAAATTACTTTCTGCATCCCTATTTCCATTGGGTGCTTCCAAGAACTTTTAAACAGAGGTTAAATGGGGCTCAAAGTTTGTTTGCAACACAATACAGCTTTAAATCTTATACAACAATAAATTAAGGCATTTTAAGGCAAGACAATTCAGTACCACCTGAATTAGCCTTTGATAACGTGATTTTGAAGAGTATTTTTAGTTAGCTCAGCCATACTATTTGAGAGCATCCAGATGGTTGTCTATGACACTTTTTTATCTTATCCACTGCTACTTCTGCATGAAGTGCCAAAGGTAGAAAGTCAGGATAAGCAGCCCCTTCCAGTCCTAAGATTTATGACCTCAAGACTCTGATTTAAAGAAACTTGCAACCCGCTCACTACTAAAAACAAATAAAACCTCTTTCTGAACTAGTGCTTCCCAAAAATAATCTCTTATCACTGCCTAGATCCTGTTATTTTAATGCACAAGTAAAGATGGTGTTTTTGCAATTCAAGACCCTTTCCTTCAAAAAATGATCTCTCTGCCCTAAGCAGCACAGCAAAGCTAACAGGACCTGTAGTGTTGCACATTTCTGGGAAGGTACCTGAGATGGTAACTAATTTTGATCACATTTAGTGGTAGTACCTTGAAGTACTGCTTTATAATAGCTGTCAGTCTCCAGAGCCATCTATTTTGGTCTTGCAGTTCATTAAATATTGAAAAGCATTCTGGAGTTGTACTTACCAAAATGTAGTCCACTTTAGATTGTACAGTTTTGCTAGATGTGAGGGAAGAAAGAGAGAAGAGAAACACTGAATTAGTCTAAAATCAATGACAAAAACATTACATATTAGAATTTCTATCACTGCACTACAGGCTTTATATCTTGCTCTGAAATACCCTGCTAGTCTATGGAATAATACTCAGCTATTTTTCTGTAGAAAGTTACCCAAACTTAACAGCTTGTCAGAATTACTGCTGCTCTTTCTCTTACATAAGAACTGTATTTTTCTTAATGAAATACCATTGCAACTGGGAGCTATTATCCCAAGCTGCAATGCAGCCCGGATGGATGTCACTACTTTTATTGTAGTTCTTACACAACTCAAATGCATTTGACTTGTTTATCTGTAAACACAATTAACATCCCCCTCTCCCCGTCCTTCAGTGAATCCCACCACTTCAAGGCATTTATTTCTAGCCTTGCAAAGAGCTGCTACAAGACACACAACTGTTATTCCACCAGCAACTCTGGAGTTTTCCAAGTTAGTCTCTCTACCTCCCAGCTGGCTTATTAAGACGACACTGGGTGGGGACTCAATTGAAATATGCCAGGAATGACCTCAGTGCATGTGCCAAGGCAGGCAAACAGTATGGAACTTATTATACTTCCTATTAACACACCCATGAGCAGCTTTAGTGTTTCTTAAGGGTGCTGTACTTCACATGCTTGGTCTGGCAGCATTAGTTGAAAGCATTTATCACTGCTTTGAAGAAGAGCAGGAGGTTTTCATACAGAAAATCCCACTCTGAACACCTACTGAACATGCATCAAACAACCATTTTTTTGAGTTCAGAGAACAATTATTTTCCTAGTAAAACAAAATATAATTCAATCTCCTCACACAGCAGAACATCTCATGGAAGTTATTTTACTTTTGTATGGATGCTTTTACATATAAAGCTAAGCCAAGTCAGGCAGTTGATGGATCAATTAAAACTATGAGTAAGAAACAAGTAAAACAAACAGCTCTAGTGTCTGGTGGTGATAGGAAACCAGCATCTCCTGTTCCATCAGATGCTCAGAGGCAGGAGTTTGGTTGTCCTGCTTGTTATACCACTTCCACTTTGAAACAAGACAGTCTAAAAACCAGTTTTTTAGAGGCTGCTAATACTGATGCTCCTTCCCATACAAGAACTGCTCGGGTTATAGTGACAGAATACAATAAAAGATTTCTACAGAATATTTGACAAGTTAACTGAAGCAGATCCATCAGCAGACATCCACTTCAGCTGACTTTGTGCATGAGAAGCCATCAGGTGGGTAGACACTCAGGAACACCAAGGAGACGGTAAAACAGAGCAACTGGGGATTTTTAGGAACAGAGAATGCTAAGGACAGTAAAATGGAAGCTTTGCCTTTGGAAAGAGGCTCATATATACTGCAGCAACTGAAGAAGGGAACCTAAATGTCATCTCAGTCATCAAAAACCACCACCTTACCAGAAAAGTCAAAGGACACCTGCTGCTGCTGAATGTTGCCAGTGCACCTGACCCAAAGCTGAGCAAATTCATGGGGACACAGCTGCTCCAGCAGCACTCCTCCACCCCAGACTCCACCCTTCCACTGCCTCCAACCCCGAGCAAGGTCTCACAGATCCCGTGCTGCTACAGATCAACAGCCTCTTCTACAAAGCAGCGGGCAACAGGAATCAGGCATCTGTACCCATTCTTGTACCCAAACCTCTTGTAAGGCTTCACATGATAGCTTATGCAGAAAGGGTGCACAAAGGGCAAGGGGATGCAGGGTACAGACATAGCAAACTTAGCCCAAATACAACAGACAACACCATGCACTGGGCTTTTCAGGAGAGCACACTCCAGTGTGCACAGCTTCCCTTCTGCCAAACTGAGCATCAGCATGCCCATTTGCATTAACATTTTCTTCTTGCAAAGAGAAAGAGGCAAGTTGCCAGGAGGCAGCTGGACAGGAGATCCCTAGAGCTGTCCTTTTATCTCCAAATATCAGTCTGAGTCAGGAAACGTAAACTCTGAAATTTAGTTCAGGCTCTTCCAGTGGTGACCTCTGCTCCTACAGCACCAATCTCAGTGTTGAGAAGCTGCAGCAGAGGAACAATAATAGGGCCGGTAAATACAGCTTTGCTGTTTCCTTTTCGTCAACTGGTGGCACAAAAAAGACAGTCAAGTTCATGTCCTCCAATCTGCAAGCAGATGTTGTGACATTTAAAAGGCAAAGGTCCTACTGCTTCAGCAGGAGTAAGTGTGATCTCTGTTTTTTCCATCTCCTGCTCCACGCTCTTGAGTATACTGGGAGGACATCATTAAAATTTGTTAGTGGTAAACTAAGGTTTCTTTCTTCCTAACCAGAGCACAGGTTAACATTGCTTCATTCTATAAAGCTTGTGCCTAACAGCAAAAATGCTTATTTCCCTTCCAGTGGAGGCGATCCACGTCAAAGTCAAGCAGTAACAACCCTGAGGAATGAGCCCTTTGACTGGGAGTGACCTTCTCATGGTCCTGAGCACTGCACAGAAACACCTCATCTTTGGTGGGGGTGACGCCGCAGGACATGTCCCCATCGCATCAGGAGACAAAAGGACAAGTGACAAAGGTGGCAAAGGGACAGGCATCCCAGTTACACCTACCACCTTTGTTTATTTTGTCCAACTTCTTCTTCTCTAACAGGGCATACATGCTTTGAAAGATGAGGTTTCATTGACAAGTAAATAAGTCTGCTTCTGTCTCTGTTAAATGCATCCCTTACCTAATTACTACTGCAATTACAGTGCCTGCAACCAGCAAAGCCAACAACCAGGCTGAATCAGGCCTTACATAGAGCCATTTCTAACATCTGGAGGCCATTACCCACATGTTTTGCTGCAAGCCTAGGAGTAGCTGCAGGAGAGCAGCAGTAATGATGTTCTTTCTAATGAAAATAACCATTTGAATCTATTTGGAACCTGAGCCCCTTGGAAAATCAGAAACTGTGCCTAAAGCCCACAGCCAGTGTTGCTCCTCCTGGAGCTGCTCCTGGGGGCTCATTGTGATTCACCCCCATCTTGAAGCACAGCTGATGTTACTCTCTCTTTCGTAGCTCTTCATGATAACAGTCTCCCTCAAGTTAAACTACTTCACTTACTTAATCCAAAAATTAATTCAGGCCACTTCATGCAGTTTTAACCAGGACAAGATTTTGATTCTGGAGGTAGCTGTCTCTTGTGAGCGACAAAGGTGGCTGCTTTTACTGCTGCCTTGGATTTACCAACTTCTGCCCAATGACCCAACACAAGAACCTTGAAGCATAAAATTTTATATCAAAACTTTGTATGTGCCCCTCTCCAACCAAAAATCAGAGACACTATCACAACTAACAAGGAGATATTTATTCAGTGGGTACCATCCTATTGACTGCTTCAAAGTTAAGGCACACTGACTCAAGAGGGACCTGATTGTACTGTCTTAAAGCAATGCTCCTCAAAAATGTCAACTCTGCTCTGAACACCATCAGTGTGGATCAATCTGGTCACCTACCCATCAGCCACCCAAAAACATGCACCCAGCTTCTACTGATTAGCAAAACAGCAGAGAAAAGGAGGTTTCTTAGGCTGTACTTGGAGAAGCAGCACAGGGCAGCTCTCTGCAAAAGCTGCTGTTTCATGGAGAACCCCAGTCCCTACAATTCCCCAGAGAACATGTGTTGGTTGCTTTGGGTCTGCAGCAAAAAGCCTTACAGGAAAGCCTCCAGCCCACCTTAACAGCCTCAGATTTTGACTTTTAGGGCCAAAACCTTTGAAGAATTCTTCAAGGTAAATTTCAAAAGCTGTAGCAATCGAAGCTTCTAAATACTGAAGACAAACTCCTGAAATTATCTTCGGGAGAATGAGATATGGAGAAATCAGATGAAAGTATTTCCTCAAACTCCTCTTCTATCTTCTGCCAAAGTATGCATTTCTGTTTTCAGTGACCTATTTATGTACTTCTGCTGAGAACAACCCTGACTTGGCATGGGCAGAATGGGGAGTGTGTTCTCTTCCCAGGTGCACAGTTGAGTTTACTTTGCACTGAAGGAGGGGGGGGGGAAAGCAGGAGAATAAGGCAAGGAGATGCAATTTTTTTTTCCAAGTGGCATAAAAACAGATGCTGCCAACCTTCCTCTAATTAAGCAATACTTCACTTTCAGGAAGAGGCAGCTGGATTGCACTGAGCAATATGGGACTATTGGATTACCCAAAGTGGCAGAATTCAGTTGCTCTGAGCACGAATACCTCCATCATGTTGCAAATAGTAGAAGCCATATAACCACAAGCGATAAGAGAAGCCTTATGTCTGTGAGACCAGGAAAAGGGAGGTGGTTGGGAGAAGTAAAAGAAAGCCCTTGAATTTATTAGCTACTGCCTGGTTAACCCTGAGCCTTCCCAAAGCCTGAACAGCACAGAAACTAACCCTTAGCAGCTTTGCAGATGAGAGCATTCAGCCCCTATGAAGGGCAGCAGTGTGACCAACACTGCGGGAGCACAGTGAGCACCCCAGTGAACACCCAGCCCGCAGCACAGCTCCTCTCCTGGGACACACGTGCACAGCAGGATGCTGCCAAAGGGGGCCCCGGGCTGAGCCCCTGGCAGAAGTGGGACAGCAGCACTTCCAGACATCGCCCTTCTGCTCAGTCAGGGGACACCTCCCAGCCCCAAAAGTCACACAGGACATGCCTCTCACCATTCAGGCACTGGCAGTGGACTCATTCCTCAAATGAAGGAGGATGTCAGCAACAACAACAGACCCAGTTCAACCAAACTCAGCAGACAAGTGGAGCTACAATTTGTTGTGCAAAATTTAGTAGTTGTTTGAGTAGGTGGTCACATGTGGGAAGCCCAGAGTGATTTTTTAGTCAAAAGTTTGGTGCATTCAGTGAAATTGCCACAGATACTCTGTATCCCATTCACCCCAAGATTACAAATATTTGCCTGAACCGAAACATCCTCCAGAAAACAGCCTCTGTGTAGCTGTGTTTCATGTGCTTGGCACTTACTGGACAGCCTAGAGAAAACATTATTTCTGCCAAACCATAATGCAGTTGATGAAAAGAAACTACTTTCCATCACTGGTGATAGCTGAGCCATACATCCGGAAGGCAGGGCTTAACTCCTGAACAGACAGCAAGGGTTCCCCTCTGCAGGGTTCCCAGTTTCCAGTACTGGTGTATTAAGTTACATTATTACCCAACATGTGGGACTTAGAGCAAAAAGTTGCAACTAAAATGGAAAACCCCAGTGCGCAGTTACTTACCATAGGCATAGTTACCTAGTTATCACCGCAGTCTGCAAACCACCCTCTCAGCTATCTGAGAGGGAAAATGTTTACAAAGTTATAAAATAGACTTTCTCAGGAAAAACAGAAAAACCAAAGCAAAACCAAAAACCCACCAGGGAGTGGTCGGGGCACAGGAAAGTTCCAAGTGGCTCACAGCAGCACACACAACCCTGACAGTGCATGGTGACACTGCTGCCCTGGTATTTTACTCACACCTGAAAACAAGCCTTCCACAAGGGAAGGGTACCCAAGACAGCAGTTAGAGCTGTCTGCCAAAGAGGGATTGTCTTGGCCACATGGCCTTTCAAAAATAACTGAAATCTGAAAAGCCTCCATTTCCCACTGCATCAGTTGTTCCCCCATACCATCCCCACAGGTTGTCAAAGCGCTCAGCAACAGGGCCTAGGGGCAGTCTGGAAGGGCTGCTCCTGTAGGGAGCAGTAGCACATGAGCAGCACTGCCAGGCATGTGTCTCCCAGGCACAGGAGGCATTTGGGTGTTGACAGGACCCAGGAACTCTTTCTCCTGTGCAGTGTCCTGCTGCCTCTTTGCCTCTTGCAAAAACCCACTTCAGCTCCCAATGAAAACAAGTCAGATTCCCCAACAAAGTATCAACAGTGACAGTTTTGGCAAAGTCATGTTTCTGAAAGCCATATTAAAATAGGGAGAGTCATTATTAAACTGACCACATATCCTTTTGGAAAGATTCAATCTGAATTCCACAACTCTGATGACATCAGGTGACATTTAAAAAAAAAAATTCTATTTACTCTTCATGCTGTGAGAAACCACTCAATAAAAGGATTACCAACCCCATTACAGTAAGTGGTACTATCAGAAAGGTACTATTATCACATCCTTACCTCGACAAGCACTGTGTCCCAGCAGTGCCTGCAGCAATCAGCCCTTAATTCTTAATCTTACTGAATTAATGCTTCTCTTTCTTAGACTAACAGCTCTAAATATATCTTTATATAACCTTCCACTCAGAAGCATAAAGAAATGTTAAACTGGAGCCAAGGATCATCTAAGGAGAAAATTATGAAACAGCCGCCTATGTGTGCTGCTACTCAATTAACATCTTAACATATGCCATGTTACATTGTCTGGCTTGGCTCACGGTGATAAAGAAGTAAAATGGCTGTAAAAGCATTGCAATTAAATATTTAGAAAGCAGAGCTGCACAAGGTTGAAACTTGTTTGAATTAGCAAAATGACGACTATCCATACTGCTCAGCTAATGGTGTTAAGAGCTCTAGCACAGGGCACTGAGAAAGGAAAGCACACCCCAGGCGGGCATGGCCCTCCACCCCAGGGCCAGGGTCCCCCTCCCACCCTCGGGAGTGCAGCAGCCAAAAATCAGGTGGCTTCTGATGCCACCTAGGGGCTCTGTCCCTGCCTGCACTGCTCCCTCCCCCGGGAGAATCCTGTGTCATGCCCTAGACACCAGGCACTTGAGCCTAGCACGGACACGGCAAGCAGCGGCAAAACATTTAATACAGGATAAATTAGGTCTTCCAGGATTCAAAAGCAGATATATTTTTGTTCTATATAAAAGCCACAGGGACCACAATTGCATCCTAAAAACACATGAAGTATTGCTGTTTCCTAAAGTATAAAAATAGAGCAGTGTCCATTGGAAATGTAGAAAAGTGTCCAACTCTCAGGCCTTGAAAAGTAAACAAAGAAATATTCACCAACTGGTAAATATTGCCTCTTTCAGTCTGAAGGCAGATTCCTCCCCAATCCCAGGCAGACCACCCTTCTCAGCAAAGTCAGGAAGCAAATGCTCAGCAAGCCAGTAAGAGAGTGGAACAAGAACGGTGAGCTGGAACTACTTCATCCTCCCTGTAACCTAATCCACCTCCTTCTACTCACCAGAGAGGATAAGCCAGACCAGTTTTCCATCAGACCTAAGAAGGAGCAATGCTACATCACAGTGCTCAAAAACCTAGTGGTTCAGCATGCCTTGAAGTTAATGCAGGTTAAAATGTGTCAAATGCATGACTTCAACACTTGTTACTAAAATAAATGCAATTAAAATAGTTCATAGAGGATAAAAATTTAATCCCTTCACCATTTCTGACACTATGATCATTTTATGAGTATAAATAACGCCAACTATACAAACAGCTGAACAAAGAAGGAAGATAAGGCTGCTAATGAAATGCCCAAGTCTCAAATGTAGCCCATTGTAATGAACTGCCAAGAAATAATTAGCCAGAAGACATCAGAATACCTACGTCTGAAATGTAGGTCTATAAACATCTCTTTCAGCTCTCTGAAGAAATCTAGTTGTATTCAATGCAAAAGGCTTGTTCCACTATTCTTAAAATAACTGGGAAGAACTTGCAACAACCACACACTGCCAGGTGCTCTATTCCAACAAGACAGTCATTTAAGTTCCTGGGGTTGGGGGTTTTTTTACATTTATTTAAATCCAATATATTGCCAGAAGTTACTGTAATGAACTCTGAGAAGAGACAAAGAAAATGCTTTTACACAGCTCTCACCCTGGTTCTTTCAGCACGGCTCTGAATTAAAATCAGTGCATATTGTTACATTCAGGCAGGAGATTCTGTTCCAAGGATGCAGTGCCCTCTGTACAGGATGTGGGAAGATAATATGACTTCAGAGGAGCCGCATCCTGTATTTATTATTAACAATCTACAATCTCAAAAAAGCATCATGAAAAAAGACTGTTTCAGTAGAAATTTCATCTCAGGAATGTCCCATTGAAAGCAGAAAGATGGAAACACTCACCAGACATGCAGGTTTGGGGCTAAGCAGCAAATCATCCATTGCAACAACTCACGTATTCCACAATGAAAACTGCTGGGTTTAAAACTGATTACGAAAAAACAAATCAACCTTTGGTTGTTTCAGAATCCAGTCTATAGATAGCTAAGAGAGCTGCTGTGCTATTTTCAGCCATGGTCATCAGAAGGCCCATCACAACATTATTACTTAAGGGTCTGAACTGGAGGTGCTGTAAAGCCAACTATGAGACAGTGGGATTTTTCTCCAGCCTTTGTCGCACATGGCTCCAAGAAAGGATGCCCAGTGAAACTAAAGGGGTAACACTCCCTTAAGCAGCACTTAAAAACCAAACAGGAAATTAAGTGCACCTATAAAACACATGCACAAAATTGTTTCTCTTCCATGCCTGCAGAGCCAACAAGCCAAGGAGGAGGAAGGCAGCACCTTGCTGTGCATCACAGCCTGCCACAGGGCACAGACCTGGTCCTCCACTGCCTTTCCCTTGGGAAATGGTGGCAACAGACAGCTGATGGCAAAGCAAAACAATATTCACGTGAGAAAATAGGAAGAGTTCTACACTCTGCTTACATGTAATACACATCCAGAAATGTACCAATCTGCACAGGGCTGTGTTTGCTGTACATAGCTCAGAGCTCAGCTGAATCCAACAGAACAGCTCCCAGTGTCAGCAGCTCTGCAGCAAGGCTTTCCTGCCACACGTGTTTCCCAATGCTGGCACAGGTGCCCAGATGGCAGATTTAAGCCTGCTGATAAAAACTGTTTCTTCTTTATTTCACATTATTGCCTTCAACATTTTCAAGACCCACAGCTATCCCAGTTATATTCTATTAACAGAGAGATTTGCTGCTACTGGTTGTGCCTCTTTATTTCCTTATTCACTTGATACCCAGAGGGTGTCATCTGGTTTGCAGTGCCACAACCCAGTCCCTTCCAAGCTCTTCTGTGGCTTTATCCTGAGGGAGCAGATGAGACCCCCTGCCCTGTGGAGCCTCACATGCTGCTCAAGTCATAACACGCCAGTGCTCAGACACTGCACGCAGCCATCCCCTCTCCAAAACCTGCAGGGTCAACAGCTGCAGGTGTCCCACTGTCAGCCTGGAAATTAGTCCCAGCCTGCACAATTTGCTGCCATCTCCAGGCTCCCTGGGCCTGGCACATGCTGGGGAAGCTGGGGCTGCCCTAGGCCTTTCACACACACTGCACTGAGGAGGCCCAGCTTAACCTGCAGGGTTTCCCTGGCACACTCTTTGTCCCTCCTCCATGCCACAGATATCCTTCCTTCCCCTCCACATTCAACAGTTACCCCATAGGCATCAGCCTGTCCTTCTGCAAACAAATCCAGCTTTTATCTAGCCCTCTCCTCCCAATGCTGCTTGCAACATCCTGTTACCCCTGCTTCTGCCCTGATTTCTGGACACATGCATTCCTCCTTCTCCTTGCTCCCTTTTCTCTCATGGCTGCCCACCACACAGCTCCCCTGCAGCCTTTCTTCCCCTTGAGGAAACCCGATTGCTGACTCCCACGGAATGCAATTCTTGCAACCTCTTAGGTTTCCCTGTGCTGAGTAATGCCCTGAGTATCTACGTGCACTCTCCAAGCAACTGCCTACTAAAAGGGTCACTCACTTCTTTCCTGCTAGATGGGCATGGCTTCACTGCCATAGGAAAGGCAACTTCTCCCCAACCTGTGCCATGTTGCTCACTGGCACATCCCAGAACCCTCTCCTGTCCTTGACTTTACCATCAGGTGAAAATTAAAGGTGAACACATGCAGGATGAACATGGCACTGCTGCCTGATGGTGACCATACAACCTCCCATCTCGGAGAACTCCCTCTTGTTCAGCTCCCACAAGTTCTTTCAGGCATCCATCCTTCAGCCTTGCACCTGCATCGAGGCACTTCCCACTCACCTCTGCTTATCAGCTTCAACTCACTCTAGGCACAGAAGCTGTCTGGTCTCTGCAAATAAAGAGCTGAAAGTAGCCAGAAGACTCTTGCCTATCTCAAAGGTCAGTTCACTGAATGCTAAAGCAGTGCAACTCATCAGCTTTCCATCCTCTGGGATGGTAGAAAAAATAATCTATATGGCAGCTTTTAAAATGGTTTTAAACCCTAAACTAGGATCCTCAGAAGAGTTGCAAACATGTGCTACTCCAATTCTTAAGGATTTATTTTGAAATGTTTGAGTTCCCCTAGCCTAGAAACCAGGTAAACTTTAGTTTACTTGCAGACTCAAAAGCTTGTCTAAACCTGTAAGCTGCACCTGCTTAAAATTAAAGCTGCACAAAATTTAATTAACCTAAAGCGTGTAAGTTCATATGTGCATGTATCTGTTTCAGTTTCCACCTACAAAGGTGAGTTTAAACACAACTGCACTCACTCCTGGGTGGCAAATTAACTCTGTCCAACAGGTACCTTACATGGCCCTGCACAGCAGGACTGGCTGCTCCCACCTGGATCATGTTTGCCAGCTCTGGAGCTGCCACCACCAGGCCAGCCCAGCCCTACAGCAGCAGCACAGAGCCCCAGGGCACCACTGCAGAACCTGCAGTGTGGGGCAGGCCAACACCATGCACTCCACCCCACACACTGCCTTCCTTCCCTGCCAGCCTGCCTCTGCAGCTGTGATGAATGAACAAGTGAGTCTATCAGAATACTTCATCTAAAACCTGCTCGTGAATGGAAATTATGAACAGCAAGCATCTGACCAGTATTTAATACCCCACAACTTTAGGGTTCAGTTCCTGTGTCCTCAGAACAGGGAACAATGTGTGCAGCCAGTTTGCTGCCTTGCCATCCTAGTTCTAAAGGCAACCAGGGGGACAGGACCCAAAACCCTAACAATTTACCCATTTTCTTCTCAAGTAACACAGCTGCTTTGCAGGCACAGCATCATCATAAGCATTTGGATATCTATTTCAGAAGTTTTCATATTGTCATGGTTTTCTTTTGAAAATGCAGCAGAGGGCATGTGACCTGTCCTAGTATGAAGTACTAAAGCCACAGCCACACAGGCCACTGAGTTTAGCACCCTATTCAGACAATCTACAGAACACCTGCATGGATTCATTATTCATAGCATGTATATTCCAAACATCCCAGGGAGCAGCACAGTTACACCACAAATTACTTAGTAAAAGAGTCAAAACCAGAAAAGGCTGTCCTTGATTAAATCTACATCAGATTTCCAAAAAGCTGCACTAAACTTCTGACTTTCCAAAAATCCTAACACCAAAGAATTAGATTTCAGATGTATGCAGACAGTTCTACAGCAATACTCACCAGGGTAACAGCGCTGTTGACATTCACCTGTAGGCTGCCGCACATTTTCAGCATCTCACAATCCACTGATTTATGCTTCTGTAAAAGTCTCACGCTAATGTTACCACAATTATTTGTCTGAGGGGTCCTTCCAGAAGGAGACACTGTTTAAGAGCACTACAGAATTGATCAGTCTGGATTTTCATTCCTGTGAATCACATCATGCGTAAACATTCCAGTGGGAGAGCAGATGTCTGCATTACGAGAATGAAAATGTCCTTTCCTGATTATTAACACAGTTTGATTTCAATTTTCACAGTGAACTATATGCTGCTTTGCCACTCCTTTGCTTAGGAGCTGAACTAAGCAAGCCAAAACTGCAACTCATCTCTCTGAGTTTGACAAATTCCAGAAGAACACAACACACTCCTGATCCTGTGTAAATGCGGTGCCTCACTTACCACAAAGCTACTGCTATTTAAAGTACTCAGCAGTAACGAAGAACTTTACTAAGGAGACAAGAATCACTGTGAAGTGACAAATAACAATTATTAGTTCTGCACTGCAAACACTTGCTCATTGCAAGTATTTTCACCCTGAACAGGTGGAGCTACTCACTGACAGCATCCCAGTGCATACCTGGGTGCCTAAGTGTTCACAGAGGGGCTTCCACACAGGCAACCCTGGTACACACGAGCTAAACTTTGTTTTTCAATTAAGTTACAAGTTTCACCAACCTGATTGTACAAACCATGGTGATATGTGAACCCACATTCCTACCCCCTCCAAGAGAAGTAGCTGCTAGCAAGAAAGATGCAGTCCATGCAGATATGTTCCATAAAAGCTAAATGGGGACTGCCTACACTCACTGGTACTAAACAAAACTAAGGATTTTGTGTTTCATTTTTATTATTAGCCTTAGAGCTCAAGACTATTACCATTTGTTTAGCTGCTATTAACTGAAAACTCACTACTCAGAGTATATTCAGGAATGGATCTATAGGGTAATCAGACACCTGGCTCCTATCAGAAGTAATCAATAAGAGATAGGTGTCTGGATATCTTCATGGATCACAGACTTAATTTAAAAAGTTCCAAATCTTAAGGGTCAGCATTTTAGCTTTTTTTTTTGCATGATAAAATTATGTTAAAGATTAATTTTTAACTGAGATTCACTATAAACTGCATTTAGATAAACCTTTGTCCAGTGTAAATAAATACATACAAACCACCAGCACTTCCAAATATTTTGATTCAGCAAGCTATCTCCCAACAACTGATAGATTATGTTCAAAATATAATTTTCTAGGGATATTTCTAACATTTTAAAGCTGTATATATGATTCCCATTTCACTCACTTCTTGAATGGAAGAGGCAAATACTTTTCTCTCAGTTGCCATTTCATTTCTCAACTTTTTAGGAGTCAGTGATTGAACTGCACCACTGGAATCAAGCATAACGAAGGTAATGCTGCAGAACAGGCTCCTGGAGCCAAAAGCTGGCTTAGCTCTTCAGCAAACTGTGGTTCCAGGTGTGCAGCTTCCAATTACTGCCAGTGAGTAACTTGACTGTCTTTTAAATATCAACTAATTCATTTAGTTTATATGGCCACTAATAGCAACTGTAGGCCCTCATAATTTATCAAGCCAAAAGGCTTAATACATGAAGAATAACAAACCATAAAGAAAACAGACCAACTTTTTATACACCTTTAATGAAAGGAATTTTGTCACCCTTTGTAAGAGCTTGGATAAAACGTTTCTTTGGCAGAGTCTGACTCCTGCAAGAACAGTACAAAATTATTTTTGGCCTTTTCTTCAGACAGTCCCATCACAGCAGAAGGAGCTGCAGCTTTCACCGAGGGCTGGCCGGCCTCACAGATGCCTCACCCACACCTACAGGTTCCAGAGCAGCAGCACACGGACACAGGGGGATCGTGGCCTTGCACAAAGCACTGAACCCTGCACAGAGCGGGAGACGGGAGCTCCGAGTGGATGATGCCAGGCACCAGCGAGCACAGCTCTCCCTGGCAGGGCATCCTGCCTGCTCTTCCCAAGAAACTGCTGCCCACACACCCTCAGCACGGGCAACAAACTGGTCCTGCCAGAGGGTGTCCAGCCCTGAAGTAGAAGCCTTGAGTCTCAATTTCAGACTGCCTCCAGACACCACATTCACACAGGATCCAGAATCCCCTTGCAGAATTCTCCCCACAGTTTAATAACCACCCAAGCCTCTCAGGTAATTTCCTCCACTGAACTAGCAATAAAACTAACATGTGGTTCTGGAAGAAGAAGCTGTCACATTTTCTCAGAGCAGATTAAAAAACAAGACTAAAATTCCATCCACAAAAAATATTAAATATATGTTAAAGCTTTTCAATTTAGAGGCCTTCAAAGAGTTACCACTTGTGGTACTGAGCAACTGCCTTTCCAGTCTGTATTGTAATGTAGAAGTGGTTCTGAAGAGGAACGGAGAAGGCACACAGGAATATTTCCACAGAAGTCACAAAGACTACTCCAGGTATTTTCAAGCAATTTCTAAACAAGGGCAAGAAGGTGGTAAGGCAAACACAGGAGAACAAACTGCCCATCCTATTATCCAGAACACTTTGATCACAAACTAATTCTTGTTTGTCCAAAGGATGTTTGTGGTAGATACTTACAAGGCAACCTTGTTCATACTAAGAAAAAGTTTCAACAGTTTGTATTGCTGATCACTTTAAAAACAGTGTAATTCACTGCTTTATATGCAAAGTCATGAACTGTAATTCCTACTGTCCAGTGCAATCTAACTTTTTCACCCACAGGTGTCCCAACAACCTTATAATGGCACTTAGGAATTTCTGACTGAGAAATACAGATTGCCTGCATGCCTGTGAGGCCATCCACCAAAGGACAGCCATCGATCACGGACCTTGACATTTAACCACAAACTTCCTCTCAGGGGGAGATACAAATATGCCTCATTTCATAAACAAGGTCTCCCCAAGAACAAGATTTTCTTCCCAAACTTGAAGTACCTGACAATGGGCAAGTGATAGCACTCCCAGCTAGCTCCAGGGAAAAGCTGAGCAGGACTCATCACTGTGGAGGAACACAGGTACATCCCCAGACAGCCAGGAA
Source organism: Eopsaltria australis (assembly GCA_034509425.1). Classification (NCBI taxonomy): domain Eukaryota; kingdom Metazoa; phylum Chordata; class Aves; order Passeriformes; family Petroicidae; genus Eopsaltria; species Eopsaltria australis. The sequence goes on from JAVTVJ010000121.1 coordinate 836,948, forward strand.
CACATCCCCTGCCCTGGAACAGCCAGGGTGTCTGTGGGTTACAGCTGGGCAGGGACAGCAGCTCAGGTCACACCAGCAATGAAGACAATGCCACTCACCCGGTGCAGGTCCCACCAGCCAGAGCCACCCCATCCCCAGTCCTGCAGCAACACCTGGCCTCCCCACCCTTTGACAGGTACAGAGTCACCACAGCAACCGTAAATGATCAAAAAGAAGCAACAAGGAAAATATTTGGGAAGGTTTGAATGTTTCTTTCCCATTGTCTTAATGATTAAACATTCAACAACACAAAACACTTGGCAGCTTACTGGAAGCCTGTTGATGGCACAGCAGCTGATAACAAGCATCCTACTTGATGAGAGATAATCCTTTTTCCATTAAATCAAGAAAGCATTAAAATTGGGATACTGGCTAACTCCATTTAGAACAAAACAAAACAAACCCTCGAAATTCCCAAAGATCTAATGGAACACCACAAAACATCCCACCACTTCCAGAATTTTTAGATTTAGAGGATTCTTCTCGCTAGCTTGAAAGCACCAATTTGTGCTGGCCTTTTCCTCAGGCTCTTTCTGGGTGACAGTGCCCTCATTGCTTTATCACCTATTCACCTTTTGAATCACCTGCTGATAGCTTTGTAACACACAGCCCAGCATTCTACCTGGACTGCCACAGAGGGAAGATAGGAAGCTACCTCCCTGTCCTTGTTGCCATAGTTTAAAAATAAAGAGCTCCTTATTTATATATATGAGGCTTTGTAATTTTAGATATTAGAAAGGCTTGAACCAAAAATCCAAATTTGGATCCTGATCTGAATTTTGCAGCTCTGGCCCTTCTCCAAATACTTCTGTTTGGCAAGCAGCTGAGTAGCGTAACAAGAGAAGGCAACATACATAAGTTATGGGATCTGTATAAAAACATTTAAGCTCAACCCCTGCTCTGAAAACTACACACACAAACAGAGAAAAAGACTAACAAAACCACCCCAAGCTCCAATTAATTAAAAGATTAATCAGTGCTTCAGTATAAGTCTGATCACCCCAACCTGAGTAGTACTGTCATCTCACCCAATTATATGATTTTTTCTGATTAATTTATACAGTATCCAGAAACCTTTAGGGGCAGTTTCTGAGTTTTTTTTTCAGGTAGAGATTTGGATTCCTACTTGTCAACAGCATACAGACACATGTAAATAACACAGAACTCCCCCAAATGGAAAGCAACCCAACTGCAGAGGCCTGGGATGACAATCCTGCAATTCTGGGCTTATTAAGGACTCATTAGAACTGCTACTCTGAACCACAATATCACACCATCTGACTTGCTTCAGTGAAGAAACTCCTGCAGTGGAAAGTAAAATGTTTATGAAACAAGGAATTGCATATGTTTGACGCTGTGAAGTCAACAATTTCATGTGCTTCAAAGCATTCCAAATGAACAACAGTAAAACTTATCCAATTCTTTTATTACTTGAATAGTGTTTTCCCCCATATAGCTTTTAGATTCTATTGTTTCAAGAAACAAAGACAAACAAAACCCACAAACAAGAGTGAAAAATCCACTCTTCCTAAAAGCAGGTTTATAAAGACCTTTTTTCTGCAAAGCTATTCCCCCCAACTCGGAGCCAGGATATTCCATAAAACCTCAGCTCCATTCTCCAAAGGTTACATAAAGGTCACCATTCATTTTACTCAGGTTTATTTTCTAACCTTGTAAAAACGCCTGCAGACCAAATTGGCTTCCACACCTGCTGACCTAGAAACTCCACCACAGTGGTGGCCGTGCCCCGTTTTGGAAAGCCACTTCTCCTCCCACGCCGCGATCTCTGACCTGCCCGCTCCCGGCACTCAGAGCCTTTCCCAACAGCACAGGATGCACTGAGCAGGGAACAGAAAAGCTTCTGAACAGTGTTTGGTGAAAAGGAATTCTTCTGGGGGACCTCCCCACCAAAGGAGTTCCCTGTATACAGGAATGTGTAGTAACAGATAAAGGGTGTACCTGGCCCTTGTTCACAGGAGTGGAAGGTCTCCCAACAAAAACCCACAAAGGCCATCTCCAGGACAAGAAGTCAAGCTGAGAAAGGGACAAATGATGTAGGATTTATTTTGCCCAATTGATGAGTTCTGCACCACAGATGGTTACACCCTGGATTACAATTTGTCTGCAGCCAGAGAATTAGGCACATGAAGTGGCTGGATGGATTGTTTTATGGAAACATCTTTCCTAGAAGCTGGCCCTCACCTCAGAAATGCATTTTTTTCCTCCACAATAACTACATGGGAACTTGTACAGAACCAGGTGGAGTGAAATGAAATGAATTCCACTTTCTGTTCCTATCCATTTGGGGAAGCAGAGTGTGAAGGAGAATGACAAGCTGCTAAATGCTTTGCCCAAGGAGGGGTGACCTTCCCTGAAATCACCATGAACTACTCTCAAATATGGTCCACAGTTCAATTTTTTCCAATGTATTTGACTGCTTATACACCATATCAGGAAATGCATTCAGGACAAGCAAATCTCACCATCACCTGGAAACTGTGGAACCAAGAAGCCAGGGAAAACTGAGTTAGTGACAAGAAATCTTCGCAGCTTTACACATCATCTCTCAGCTGAGGGGCTTAAGATATTTTTTCAAAGGAGGTAAACACAATTCTGATGTTGCATAGGTTAAGCAAAATGAGTGCAGCCTGTACACCTGTCAATGATAATTATTTGATTTTCCTCACAGAAATCAGTAATCTGTAATTTAAGAATTATAACCTGTGTTTCCCACCTCCAACAATGAATTAACCAGTATGAAGAAGGGAATGATGGCCACTGCATTTTGGGCTGGGAGCCCAAGCAGAATAACCACAAGTACTCTGGAATTGGATGAAATTTTGAGTTCTCCCAATTTTGACAGGCTACTTAACAAAATACTGAAGGTTATGTTGGGGGTTTTTTCTCTTATTTCCTGTCTCCCTCTCCCAAGCTACAAGAGAGAAAATGCAGATTGGTTGGTTTACACATTAATTCAACCTCACTCAAGAAACATTACTTTTAAAAAACTACATACAGAAATTTAAACTGCAGAAGAAAACTACCAAAAAGATATACCCACCTGCATTTGCTAAAAGCCTGCAACACATACCCCTCAAGCTTCTGTCTTCATTGCCAGGCATTTTATTAAAAATATCAAGACTGTCAATCATTTTTTCTGCTGACCTAACTATACAAATAAGTAGCAATTCCTATTATGAAAAACCTCAATAGCATTTCCCAAGTTGCAGAACATTTGCTCTGCCAACAGCTAAGTGACGATCCTCGCCTGCTGACAATGCCTAATGAGGAGTGATGGATGCAACTGCAGGAGGGAGCAGGAATGTTTTAAGTCATAAGAAAGAATGGAGCCTTCCAAAGATTAGAAAACACTGGTGTTACAATCAGCTAATCTGGTTTTCTAGCACACTACTAAGAGTCCAAAAGTAACAAGGGCACAATTCACCTCCTACTCCTTCAATATGAGACAAACTGGGCCTTAGGACACATAATTTCGGCACTGCCCAGACGCGCTCATGTGGTTTTCCAATACAACTTCCAGCTAGAAGAACAATTTGAGGACAAAAATTATGGGTCTGAAACCCACACCCACGTCCAGCTGAAATGGCTGCACATGCAGTGCTTTGTGTTTGCCACTCCACACTGCCTGGTCCTCAGCTTGGTTTACACACAAGTCACTGGGGCGGGGAAGGAGAGAAATTAATCTCTTGAGCAGAATTGCCATATTCAAATCCTAACAGATGCCTTTAGGACAAAAAGAGCTGAGATGCAGGCAAGGTGAAAGAAGCTGGGGCCAACCCATGCACAGATGTAAGCACCAGATTACTATTTACAACAGTAAACAAGTGCTCATTGCAGAACCATCACCAGTTATTCGCAACAGTGAACAAGAAAACAAACCCATCCGTTCCTTCAATGTTCACAGCTACTGGATTTTGGATTAATACAGCGAGCGGAGGGATTAAATTGCCTAAAACTGTTGGTCTTTTTCTTTTATGCCAGCGATGACAGACTCTCAACTGACACCATCCTCCCTTGGCCATCTCTGCATCTCAATCCTCGTGCCACGCCGCTTTTACATCCGTACTTTGCTGGCTGTCTTCAGCTGTGAGATATTCCTTGGCAAGTCAATGTGATACTGAGTAGACTCCGTCTTCACCACCATATGTTTGGGTACAGAAACATCATATACAAATAACACACACTTGGTAATACAGTACCCTCACCCGAAGAAATAATTGAAACCCCATTAGTCTATATGCTCAGACAGCTGACTAGGGAGGTTTTCCCGCCTCGGGCTCCAATGTCTGGACAAAAAGCTATTAATAAATATGAAAGCTTTAACGAATCTAAAGAGAAATAAAAACAGGCAGATTAAGGCCCAGTGTCCAGCGAAGACCAGGGCAATTTACAAACCCGCCCATGCTGACACTAATCAGCCAGGCTGGGCTCCCAAAGACGTGTTCTCTCTGTCTAGACTTCTAATCCGTCAATGGGAAAAGACATCCAGTATTATTTCTGCCCGCTTCACCCACACCGTAAGAACACATCCAACCGCCTCAGCAGCTCACACACGCAGCACCAAACAAAACCAGACACCACTTTGCTGCATGTGTTCCAGTGGGGCAGGCAGGACACAAATACACACAGACAGTGATGAGCTTCAATTACTGTAACCAAACAGCAGTTAAATACCTGTATGTGATGTTGTAATGCAAATAAATACTTCCTGATTTATTTTTAAGCACAGCTAAGTCATTCTTTTATCTTCTCCTCCTCAGCTCAAACTAGCGGTCACTTTATATGCCGAAAAATACCCCAACAAAAAAAAAACCCAAACCCAACAGACTGGACACCTAAAAAGCACATTTTTAAGTCTTCAGTACCTATACTGACCATGCCTGCAAATGTAACCAGCAGAACTTAAACTATTGTTTCAATATAAGGGACTCCATATGTACACTATTACTTAATATGTTTTTGTCAAACTACATTTTAATTTAATAAACAGAATAAAATAAATACAAGTTGAGATAATGAATAGCTCATTGTCCCACTTGTGGCCTGCATCACTCTCTATATTTATATTTGTCTGTAAAGTGGAGGGACAAGCACAGACTTGTTTGTGATCCTCAAGTCCAGTATTTCAGTAGCTGCTATATTTTGCCATACTACTATTTTCATTGACAATACAATTTGAAGACTAAAACCTTTTAAAAAACCAACCAAACAAAAAAACCTTGTAAGAAACACAACCAACTAAAACCCTCCATCCACTATGCACAAACACGTGTAGGAAAAAAGGAGGTGGGGGAAAACAACAGAGAAGAGTCATGAGTTGGATGTGCTAAGTCTGCTGGGAAGCGAAGGGGGAACTGAATGCACCAACCTGCCAGCACATGCAACGGGCACGGCAGGGGCAGAGGGGAGGAAGAGGAGGGAAGGAGAAAAGAGGAAGCTCTGCTCTGCACATTACACCTCGTTCTGTTTACAGCAGTGCACTGCCACTTTCACAGTCAGCCTTCCACAACCTCTCCCGCTGTTTACCCACCACAAGCACCCACTGAACACAGAGCAGACCCCACACTGCCAGCACAGAAGGAGATTTTCCACTGTTTATTGAGGTGCAGTGTGCACAACATCCCCAGCAGTGCAGAACATCCTTGCTGCTCCAGAACAACCACCACATCTCCAGGAAGATGAAAACTAACATTAAACCCCAACCTCAAATGAAGACTGCTTGATCACAATAGAGAAACATAAGATTTGAAGACATGAAAAGAAAAGGTTTTCTTATAAAGAATAACCTTATCTTCAAATACTGCATTTCAACAGCACAACCTGCAGGGAACGGATGCTGCCTGTGAGCAGCAGGGAAGTGGAAGCCCGGTGCAGGAAGCAGGTAGCCAGGAGGAACATTCTGTGAAGGTGAGCAATGCCTGTAAGAGTACCAGGAGACAGGGCTGCAAGGTGCTGGCAAAACCCCTGCTGGTCACAGGCACTTGGCACCAGGCGAGCCACTCACTCCGGGCAAAACGCTGCATTCCTTTGTACCAAACGTGGGCTTGGGCTATTCACCAAGTTCACCTGAATCAAACAAGCAGCTTTCATTTCAGAAGCTAACATACGTGTTGTTTTTCCTTGAAAAGAAAACCCACAATAAAAGCAGAGGTTTTACTTAGTAGCCATTTTGTCTTCAACTTGGACATGATACCTAATCTGAATGCAATGTAAACATGCTCTCCGAGGCTCATTTCCAAACAGCATGTTCATGCAAAGAGAAGGAAACATGAAAAGGCCATCACTAAATATCATAATAAATTAGGAGGGTGTGAAGATTTTATGATCCAAAAAGAAAGAAAATTCTGCAGTTCATACTCCTTCTCTAGGTCACATTGCAGAGAAGACCAAAACAAAAGGTAGCAAGTGTGGATTAAGGAGAATGAACTACTATTTACTGTTTAAATAAATAAAAAGAAAACAACCACCATCACAATAAGAAAATGCAATTTCAGTATGCCATACAATAAAAAAACCTGAAGGTAAAATTATATTTAGATTCTCTTTATTTTCTAGCGACATCCATTCAAACCATACAATCTAACTGTAATATGACGTAATATGCAAGCCAGATCAGTATGTTTGTATTGGGATGAGTATATGTATAAAATACACATGGTGTGCCTGTATATAAAGGAAAACATTATATGAGTAACCTGTATTTACAACTCCCAACTTTCACTATGCTTTATCAGTGCCCTCAGCCAAAAGCAGCTTTTAAAAACATACATAAAATACAAATGCTGCAGGTGACAGCCTCTTGCAGATATTAAAAAAAAACCAAAAAACAACAAAGTGCTTTATTTGCAGCAAACTAAACTCGATTCACCTTGCTCCCCCGATACACATAAAATAAAATTCTTCATTAAAATGCTGGTTTACTAGGAATTTGAATTTTTAGGGGGAAAAGAAATCAAGAAAAAATAACCTGGATTCCTATGCAGAAACTTGAAAACCATCGTTACCTCCAGCCAAAACTGCATTTGAACTGCCTGGCTGGGACCTCAGCAGAGCAGAGGTTTGCAGGAGGCTGGACAATCGCACCCTTCCTGCCCCGCTCCGCATCCCCCGCTGCACCAGCGCCGTGCTGGGGGCTCATGTGCGCGCTGCGAACACGGCCGGGAGCGCAGCGGGCCGCGGAAGAGGCGCCCGGTAGCAGCGCCTGCGGCAGGTGACCCGTGCCCACCGCAGCCGGGGCTGGTCCTGCCCGGGCGGCACCGCCCGCGGGCCCGGCCCGGCCCGGCCGCGACACCCGCCCGCGCACACGCGTGGGCTCCGCGCTGCCCGCACAAAGGGACCGCGCCCCCCCCGCGCCCGCGCAGCCCCCCGGCCAATCTCCCGCTGCCCCGGCCCGGGGCCCGGCCCTTACCAGATGGAGCTGCGGATCTTGTGCTGCAGCGCGCTGGCCTCGCCGCCCTGCAGCCCCGGCACCAGGGCCGGCAGGGCCCCGCCGGGCGCGGGGGTGCCTGCGAGCCGCCGCGGCGGCTGCCCCCCCTCCGGCTGCTGCTCCTCGGCCATGGGACGCGAGCGGCGCTGGCCGCACTAGGCCTCTGCCGCAGCGCTCGAGTGAGTCGCCTTCCCCCGCTGCCCGGGGGACATCACGGGCGGAACCCGTCCCGCCGCTACGCCGCAGGATGGCGAGCCCGGCCCGCGGCTCGGCGCATGGCGCCCGGCCCCCGCCGCCCCCGCGCAGGGTCGCTCCGCGCTCCCCCGCCCCGCAGCAGCACCTGGCCCGGCCCGGCCCGCCCCGCGCCGCTCCTCGCCCCGCGGCCGCCGAGTGCGCAGGCTCGGCGTGCCCGACACACGGGCCGCCCCGCGCCGCCGCCGCCGCCGCCGCCGGGGAGGGGGCCGGGGCCGGGGCCGGGGCCGCGACTGAGGCCGGGGGCGGTGAGCGCAGCCGGAGCGGAGGGGTGGCCCCTCCGTCAGCCCCGGGGCCCCCGCCGCGGCGGGGAGGGGGTGGAGTGCGGCCGGAGCGGCCCGGCGGCGCTAATAACACGTGTGTGTGTGTGTGTCTGTGTCTGTGTGTGTGTGTCCCCAGTGTCACCGCGCACACGGCACACGCCGCTGCCCCGCTCGCTGCCCGGGCGCGCCGCAGACACGTGAAGGCGCTGCGGCGGCAGCAGCATTACATCAGCTGCGGCACCGGCCGGGTGCGCCCCGCAGCCCCCGCGCCTGGCCCGCCCCTCCGCCGCCGCTCGTAACAAAATAACAAGTGCCGCCGAGCTCACATGGCCCTGAGGAAGCCAGACACCGGCACGGGCGGCGGGCAGAACCATCGCTTGCCCTCGGGCTTCCCGTATGCCCCCTAGACATAAGTGGAGCCGGGGTGCCATCAGTCCCACCGGCCTCTACCCACAACCTTTCTGTGAAAACGTTTTCCCAAAATTTAAATTGTGCGGCTACCGCAACTGCTTTCTCTGAACTAGAGGTACAAGCCATATTTCTGCCCCTTGGGATCGTGGCTTTTAATGCAAAAAGCCAGAGGAACTGCACAGCCTGGGATAGCAGACAGGTAAACACCTAAATTCAGGGGCCATGATACAAGGTGACCACTAATTAAGCATTATTAGGAGTTGGACTCCACGACCCATGTGGGTCCCTTCCAACTCTGGATGGTTATTGTTTCTCTTCCCACTAGGGTTATGGTAACAAAGCCTGCTCAAGCTGCCCCCACGTTGCCCCTCTTTTCCCAGCCACTCCGATTCTGGTCTGTTCCCACTGGAATTCACAACTTGGACACTCAGCCCACTTGGCAGGGGCATGGACATGCAGGTACCCTCTCTGACACACATGCAGTGACTCCCTAGCCTGTGCTGATCACAGAAAATGTGGGCTTAAAGGTGACGAATAATATAAATATATACATGGAGACACAGCATTGCTAAATTTAGGAGATGAGCGTTTTGTCATCAACCAAAGCAAAGGCCTTTCAAAAATAAATATTTGCTTACGTCTCCACTGCTCCAAAATCAGAACATTAATGGCTATGACAATGACGGTGATCTTCCCCTTACAAAACCTCTCATCAGAACCAAAAAACTAGGCTGTCTTGTTCCTGCCTCTTATTAAAAATTATTTTTAATGTTAACTGAAAATTTCTGATGGTCATCCAAAAAATAAGGAAGAAAAAAAAAAAGTAAAATTTTTAATCAGAAGGAAACAGAAAAATAACCAATTTTAAATCCTAACTGCTATGCTTTTTGCAAGAAAACTACATTAGTATGCAGGTAAACTGGCACAGGAAGACAAGGATGAATGTCCTTGGTGGTATTTTCTAGTTTTGTGGCAATTTCCACTTAATAGCAACTGTATCAACACAGCCAGGGTTCCTTCTGTTGAGGTCTTTTGTTGGACTCTCACATCTGCCTGGTCAGAACTTAACCCACAGGGATCCAAGCCATAAAGTCATTCTGTCCAATGCCTATCTATTAGGCCCAGATTGAAACTGATGGCCCTACACCTCAGAATAAAGTTAAACAGATGTGCATCATGTTTGCAGGATCAGAGACCATTACAATAAACTGTAAAAAATACACATCATTTCAGTGTTGCTTTCAGTCTAAACCAGCAGCTGGAAGACAACTTTATTATTTAGTTCTTCATTAATTTAGTTCCCAGACATGCCCTTTTAATCATGTTTATTTACAGCTGTACGGGCATCATATGACAAAAAAAAAAATAATGAGGCACTTCTCTTCTGCAAAGTCTGCAATACCACACCAGGCTGGCACCCAAGGGCCACCAGTGCCACCCTGAAATCACACCAGGTGTTTTGGTGCTGAACAGGATTAAACTGGCACAGACCTTAAACAAGGGAGCCAGACTCCCAGGTTGCATTTCTGTGGTCAAAATGGTCCATGGGCTTCAAAAGCTATGTTTATGTTCCCATATCTCACTATATATCAATTGTTCTATAAAAAAAACTTCTTTTTTTTTCTGTGGCTTTTGGTGTGAAGCCTTTCAACTGGAAGCCTGTTATTGTTAGGTTTGAGCATCAGGCCCAAAATAAGATTCTGCAAAGGCCCACAATGAGATTGAGGTCCTGTTTTGTGTAAAAAAGAGATTTCCTGCTCAGGCCTAGCAGTAAATAAAAAATCAACATTTTCTCACAGTGTGATACTTACAAGAAATGGGGCTGTGTTGTGTCCAAGTACAGCAGAGAAGCTCACACTGCTCTCCACAAGCCTTTTCCTGCTAGGAGCAATGCTCCCTTGGTGCTTTCCTGGCGTAGGCACAGGTCTGTCATGTCTCTGTTTCCACTCTGAGCAGGGAGTCTTGCCCTTCACACCATATCAGGCTCATAATTGGGGGCTGCCACCCACACAAGCAGCTGAATTTGCCTCGTGTTTCATAGTGTCTGCACCTGTGCAAAATGGGCAAAGATGGTGGCGACTCGTGCGCAGTTTGTGTGTAACTACAGCAAAGAACAAATAGATCCAGAATTACTGTGTCTACAAAGAGCTCGTGCTGACAGAATTAACTGGAAGATACTGAAGGGAATTATTTAACAGCTATGAGATGAATGGCTATGAAATGGACTGACTGGACATCTCCAGGGATTATCCACCAAGGACCACTACAACCATCTGCTGGAGCTCTTGTACCTAACGGTTCTGAAAACCTTCATTCGATGCAGAGGTTTAGCTCCTGGTCAGCACTGTATAGGAAACACACAAAAAGTAATACAAAGTAGTTAATCTTAAGTCCCATTTCTGTAAAGACAATATGTGTGAAAATTTAAGCATGTCAGAAACCAGACTAGTGTTGGCAGGACCAGGATCTTTCCTGTTCTTTCCCATTTTCTGCCCTTGTTGAAGAGCATAGCAGCTGAACTGTGAGTAGGTGTGGGCTTCCTCTCTCCTGCAGGCAGATTTTACTTGTCTAGAAACTGATGTTGTTGTGTTAGTGCTAAAATTCCTGTCTTTTCTAACTCAAAAGCACTGCAAATCTCCTGTGCTGGACAGACATATTAATCTGAGGATGATCTTCAAAACAGAATGAAAGAGACGTTCTGGAGAAAGAAAGAAGAGCTTCTGGAGAAAGAAAGTGCATGAGGACAACCTCCACTGTGCAGTCTTGTGACAGGTGGAAGCCAACTCCATTTTGCCAGGTTAATTCCAAAAGTTCTGTTTATTTTCCCTCTGTTTCTGGTGCTTGGGGTCTGATGCAAGCCCTCCCTGTGGGGAAAAGTTGTATACTTAAGTACTGTCTAACCTATTTTCCAGGATTTTCTCTGCTGTACTTTAGGGTGGCTTTGTTTTGTTTTTTTCTTAATGAATTGTGTCTGACAGTTGGGGAATAGAGTGTCTCTCACTTGCAGGGAGGAATGCCTCACTGCCCTTTCTCCAGCTTGCAGCCAGCACCAAGGGGAAGGCACTTTTCCCACTCTCCTGTCAATAGAGAGGGATCTGCCGCCCCTTGTCTAGCACAGGGCCAGGGACCTGCACGCTCAGAGGTATGAGCCAGATAAATTATGAAACCTCAAGACAAACATGAAGCACATTCTGTGAGGATAAGTGACTTTAAAGGCTTGCTAAAAAAAGACACTTCCCAAAAGCTTTGAACACCAGTTCAGTGAACTCCATTTTGATGCCTTTTTGCAACTCTCCTTCCCTAGGGATGTCTGTCTCTTTGTATCCTGAGCTATGCCCAAGACATTTTGCTCTGGTTCTGTTTATTTTGTTTTCTCCATTCATGTGCAGTATCTGTATAATCAAAGTGCAATAACTAGTAAATCACCTAACAAATTTTAATGAAAACTTCAGCTTTTATGGTTTCAATTGTTAAAAAAAAAAAAAAAAAAAAGCTGGTTTGCCCAGCTGCAAACTCACATTATCCCAGCTGACAGAAGAAACTGGTCTGTGTTCAAACCAGGCAGTGAAAAGGGGGCTACTTTAATTCTAATGAAAGCCTGCTTGACCAGAAATTTTCTAAGCTTTTCTGGATCTCGCAGCATGTGTTTGGAGTGGGAACGAGTGTTGTGTGGTGCACAGTATGGCCACTTGGCAAATAACAGGAAATGTTAAAAACATGCTAGGGAAGTCTGAGGTAGGCCTCGTGATCATGAGTCCTTCTCCAGCAAAGAAAGGGCATTAACCACCCCTCTGCCTGGTGATGGAAATGGGCTTCAGACCTCTGCATGGCAGCTTTGGGGTGCTAGTGAAAGGAATGTGAGCCCTTCCTCTGTGAGGATATGGATGATCATGAGGTGCAAGGCAGCAAGGCCCAGGCTCCCAGCCTGGCTATGGCTCACCATGGCTGGGCAGAGAAGGGTGTGACAGATCACTTGCATTCCATAAATTATGATAACCAGATTAGATTCCCAAGCTCTGTCCATGTTCTTTGGTGATACCGATAGTTTGAAACTTCATTTCTGTAGACTGTCTTCTCTGTACAGTACAATACATCTTTGTCTCAGTGTAATGTCAAATGGGCTCAGCTGCTGAGCTGTTAAAAATGGAGTGTGGTGTTCCTAGGTACTGCATTCTTGTCTTCAAGCTGGAAGAAGTCAATAAGGTAGAAAAAGGCAGCAACTACTACAGCCTAAGAAAACTGCATAGAAGAGGACAGTGGATCATGAAAGTGGTGATTCAGACTGTCCTGTACAAGACTGATAAGTAGGAAGGAAGGGCTCTCACTGAAAGAAATACCAAAGTTTGGTACTTGGCTGAATGAGGTTTTAAACCATTTTTCCCCATTTTTGGGGTTGTTGAATGCTGATGCTCTGCACGTAGAATGTCGGGAAAAATATTTTCAGTCAGACCCCTATGCAGATGCCTGATCTTGTCAGTTGTCTCTTGTGCTGACACAGAGACTCAGTTTTGGGGAGATTCTGAGTGAATAATGGCCAATGAGGGAGAAATATATGCAAGTGACATGTAACAAAGCAATCAACACTTCAGTCTTCCTGGGATTTCTTTCCTTTTGAGATCCAGCAGTAAACTGGAAAGGCACAAGCATTCAAAATCCAACATTGCCTACCTGCAGAATGGCTGGAGTGCAAGGAAGGGGTCAGCTGCAGTTCACAGGGACCTTGCCACCTGCACAAAATCATCACCCAATTTAGTCTGACACAGTAATGTAGTGGCTCCAGATACCTGACAGCAGGGAATGGGAAAGCACCAAATCCCCAAACACAGAGCCATGTGGCATAGGAACCATGAATTTTAGATACATTGGTTCAAGATCTGAATCCCCAGATAAACTATGGATGTCCTTAATCTTACTGATGCCTGGAGGATTTCTGGAAGATTTCCAAGTCATACAGCCTCCTGAGAAATTTGTTTGCATTTTCTCCTGTACGCAAATTGCCAAGGCAGCAATCCAGTGATACTCAAGTGCTTGCGATTATGGCATTGCCCTTTGATTCCTCATCTTGAGAGCAGGCAGCATCTTGAAAGATCAAACCCAGCCTGAGGACATATTAAGGATATTTGTTCTGAGAGAAGTTGCACCCCTGAAATGGAGGAAAGGAAAATGCTCCCTGCACATTGTGACTGTAGAGCAGACAGGTAAACCCACACCACAGTAAAGCCTTCCATTTGGACCTTCTTTCAGCTGTCTCCCTGACAAGACAGAGGAGTGTCCTGTCAAAGATCAAAGCAATCACATCTCCTCACTACTGGCTTAAGCCCATCTGGTTTTAACACTTCAATTCCTCTTGGTCAAAACTCTAGTTCTTCCTCTGTTCATCTTCTGGCTGACAGCTCCACTACTTCTGAGCACCACTTCAGGATCCTCTTTCCCACAAAGGCTTTTGCCAAGGGGCTGCTTTGCGGACTCTTCCCAACGTTTCTGTGAGCAGCGCCTGCTCCCCAGCCTGGGTGGCTGCTGGAGGCATCGGTGCCGTGCCTGGGAGCGCTGCTATCAGTGCCTCGTCAGGACGCAGCAGGAAACGTCTGGCCTCCGCTCCACGACCATCTGCTGAAACCAGGCCTCCTCTGGCACGAGTCCAACACAAAGTAAACAGAGTTTCACAGCCAGATTTCAAACAGCAAAATAACTGAGAAATATGGCTCACTGCTCCTGGTTTTCAAATTCGAAACACTGAAGTCCCTAGAAGTAAAAATCCTTTATGGATCCTAAGACTTCCTGGTTGACAAATGGATCCATTGCAGCTAACACTATGGAGAAAGTGCAGTGATGTAGCAATTTTAGTTAATTACACCTAATTAGTTCAATTTATGCATTTGGTAATTTTTAAGATGATTTATTTTTCAAGACCAGCGATGGAGAAAAGCAAATTTCTTATACTGCAGATTTCAGCTTGCATTTTTTGTTTGTATGTGTAACAGTAGAGAGAGAATAATTCTGAATCTTGCTACTGTACAATATTTTTCATGGTATAGGAGACAGAGAAGGACTCAATGAAGTGTGAAAGATTTTTTAAAAGAACAGATTGCCATGTCTTTTAAAATAGGTCAAGTTTTTGGCCTACTTTCCTTTAGAGTATCCCTTAAAGCAATGGGGTTGAAATATCCATAATAGTGCCATTGCTTTTTTTGTTTTTAGCCATGTCTATGTGTGGCTCCAGTTGTAAGGCAGAAATATTCCAGTGTAAAACTACGATGGCAGGCAAAGACCTCGAGTCTCCAGGAGTATTTGTGAACAAGTTACACTGAACAATAAAATCTCAGTGGTAGCTGCATTTCATCCTTATGTATAATGTTATTCTGAACCATGTGACTGAGAAAAAACAAACTGTTAAATAAAGTGATGGCCAGTGGAGCCAAAACCTGCAGACACAAATCCTGTCCAACTTAATCTACTAACTCTCCAAATTTCAGGGGGGTTTGCACTGTTGTTTGCTTTCCATCTTTAAATTGATTAAATCAATTTATCAACTTGATTCAAGTAGAAAGAAGAACTATAATAATGACAGGTAGACTGAAGATACACAAGATAGCACTTGTAAGAACAAACCAAGGCCACCTGTGTTGAATGGAGATAAAATACAACAGTCAGCTGTCAAAACAAAATGAATCTGTATGTGCACATTTAAATTCTGAAAAAGGATAGTCAAGATACTTAAAGAGGGAGGAAATTCTGCATGCAATATTAATTGATATAAAATAAATACCATCTGTCTTCTTTGTACAGAGCAGTCTGGTGCGTATTTTTATGGCTGCATCTTTGCTCTATGAACAGAACAGGTATAATACACATGTATTTATTATGTTACATAGATGTAATTATTCTGGATAACACACGTACCAGTAAGTGCAGCTGGCCTTAGTTCAGCTCTATGGAGTGAGGCAGGACATGGGGAGGACTTCCTCCACCACAGAGGCCTGGAAAAAGGCCAGGTACAAACCAAGAGTGGTTGTGTTTGGAGCCTACAAGGACAGGACTTGTCACTTTATGCTCTCCCCTAAGGCTGAGATGGGTGCTCAGCACATCCCTGCTAAGACACAGGTTCTTCTCCCCATTAAGCTGATCCATAAGGGATAGTGCCCTTCAGGCACAGCCCTTTAGGATGTACCTTGTTGTGGTGAAACTCTGCATTGACCTATTGCACAGCCAACAATAAACATCAGGTGGCTTACAGTGCTGTACAGTAACAAACACGCTGAAGAGCTCGTCAGTGCACACTTTGGGAAAGAAGCAGAGTCTGCAACAACAGGGCCTATGCACACACTGGGAATACAAATGTTTTGCAGGCTGTATACTTCATTATGAAAACTGTGATTCCAGTTAAGCTGTGAGTGAAGGCAATGCAAAGGCTTGTCTGGTATTCATCTCATTATAGTGAGGAAAGATAAATCAGCCTTTAACAATGGAGACAGTTTTAAGAATATCTTTCTTTTAATAATTATCATTATTTTGCACTGAGATTTGTAGCTGTAACCACCATCATGAGTGGAACCTTTGTTTTGTACCTGATCCAACTCTACATCCTTTGCTGAGCAACCAGTGTGAGCTGTTACACACTTGCCTTCCTGACATAAAAAGGCTCAAGAAGGGGAAAGAGGAACTTTCTCATAGCGGAATATCACAAAATGCAGGAAGAGTCATCTAGAGAGCTCCTAAGGATTCTGACTTGTGAACAACTCTTTTTCACATACTACTCCCACTACTTCCTGCGAGACAAGAATATTACACACACAGGTCTGGTGTGAGTTTTCACGCTGGCAGTTCCTCCCAATGCTGTTCATATATCAAAATCAGTTTCACTTCCTAAGAGACCATAAATTCTTCCAATAATAATTCTAAGAATATTATTTTTGTCTGCTACACTTTAAATGATTGACAAAGATGCTGGGCAGATCTGTGATGCATTTGATATGGAGCAGGAAAATGTTAGTGGCTCTGCAATGATCACACTTCCAATAGCTGGCAAAGACTTATCTTGAAAAGAACCTCACTGAAAAGTTTTCTCAGCATGAATATGTGATTGCAGAATTACTCAGTAAGAAGTGGTGGACTAAACCTCATTGATTTATAATCTGAATCAAGGTGGGGAAAAGTCATATTATCTATTTGCATGAATTTATAAACTTCACACAGAGTTTTACTCACCAGCATAGAGCTCAGTGAACCACAGACATTCTACATTCTTTTATCAGGGTGAAAGATAAGAAATGAAAGATGGTTTATTTAGGATACTGTACAAAGGTCCAGATTCTTAATGCCTTCATCTGCCTTTATAAGGCAATGTGGGGTTCTGATGTCAGCAGCACATTGAGATTCCAGGTACAAATCAGAAGCTGTGAGTGGAATGCCTGTTCTGTGGAACATGCACAATAATTACACTGCATGCAGAAGTGAGGCAACTGGCTGAGCTGTCTGAAGGACAGGACTTTATTCTGTTGGGCTAAAGTAATCTTCTGTGGGGTTGGAGCCAAAAACATTGAAAAGAAAATGTTGTTCATAATCCATCTGGCTGAAATCATATACTTATCCTATCTAAGCACTAGATGTAGCTCAGAGCCAAAATTAGGCAATGAAAAGAGGTACCAGTGAGATGGGGATGAAGGCAGAGAGCTGGTGAGAGAACCGGGTCCCTGGAAAGATAACAACCTGTGAACAGGGTGTGAGGAAAAGGTTCCCATGTCAGATGAGCACGGCAGTGAGTGAGTCAGCAGTGGTGGTTATGGGCTTCTCCGTACCCGTGGGCTTAACTGTGTTTGGGTTGGATGCTCAACCCAGCCAGAAACCCAATATCAAATCAGTTGAGATAAGAGAAGATTGGCATCCTTTATCAAGATGCTTCATCAATGTCTTAATTAGTTGAACAGTTCTGTATCACTACTCCTACAAATCAATACCACATCCAGCCAAGAAACAGCTGTTCCCACACTATCAGGTTTCTAACATTGCTCTAACAATTCAAAAGAAAAAGGAAAAAAGGTATAAATTTCAATACAAGAGAACACTCTATGTCCTCTGCTGTTTTTAAGTGAACCTAAGAGATGACTCATGTATTTAAATACCTTTAATAAATATTATGTGTGAAATTAGGGAAATTTACATAAAAGCTGCCACTTTATGACTTATATGATCTGGAAATAGGAGGAAAGCATGGGGCTTATAATTAATAAAATACTGGGCTTCACTATATGGGATGATGCCCAGGGTTTTTCAGCATTTTTAATCTGAATGATTTCTAGTGGAGTGGCTCAGTTTACAAACTAGTACACTTTACAGCTGGATATTTTATACCACCATGCAAAGAGTAAAACAAATAAATTGGTAGGTCATCTTCCTAACTTGATTTTCCTGACACAAATAATTTTCTTTTCTTCATGAAGCAAGGAATAGATCTCTTTCAGCATTAAGAAGAAAGGGAGTACGGGCAGCTCTCCCTCTGCTCATTTGCTTTAACTTTGAGAATTGATCACATTTGGTTCATAAAAATTTCCCATGTTCGGGCATTTCTCTGTTTGCTTCTTTTCTTAGTTTCTCCCCTTTCAGTTTTTCAAAAGTCCTCTCCTCAAATTCTAGCAGAACCCAAGTTAAAAAATTCTAACCACAGTTTTAAAATATAGCTATTTACACAATGTTGTAAGGGCCAATTAGCCAAATGTGACATCAGCCCAGGAGTAAGGCTTGCCTCAGACCCAGGCTGTGTTCTGTCCACACACAGGAGGTAGGAGAAATAATATTTAGTCCTTTTATTAACTTAGCAGGCACCCAACTTAGAGCTGTGCCTGTTCAGGCGTCTAAAAACAGTTTGCACTGACCGTGCCCTCTGGCTTCCTGGCAGGGCTACTCCCATACCAGTAACTTGATATATTCACTCATGGTCACCATAACACCAGCCAAGCACATGGAAAGAAGAGCATCTTTAGAAAATACTTCAATGGGTTAAAAAAACCAGCAGGTCTCAGCTACCAAAGCCACGTCTGGGATTCTTCCCTCTGCAACACAAAGAGGGGGCTCGGTACCTTCTGGCTGTTTGCTGCTTGAAGAGGAAAAGGATGATTGTGCAGATGGCAAGTTTGTGCACAGAAAATCTGCTTTCAGAATTGCAGTAATTGACTAGTTTGAGTTGCTTTATTCCTCCAGCACCAAGGTGAGGGAAGGGGTAGAAAGGTATCAGCTCTGCTACTGGAACACAGTTTGATTAACTAAATGTTACAGGCCCACATTCTGCCCTCACTGTGCTGGTGCAGCTTAGAGCAGGTGATGCAGTTGCACAGCCATGTTAGAGGACAAACATTGTCAGGGCACAGTTACAGAGCTTTATTACTAGCAATTTAACTGTCAGAAAGGAAACAATATACTGCATAAATGCCTGGTAGGTGGTTAGAAAAGATTATGTTTTTAACCTTATCCACAGTGTATTTAATCTCAAATTACAGACGCGGATATAGAACACACTGGTGTTACTTTTAAACATTGCAGACCTGCCTCTCTGTAAGGAGTCGGGTTTTTTTCTGATTTTTTTTTTTCATTTTGAGGGATTTCTTTAATAGAAATTCCAACAATCACAGCACACAGTTGTCTGCTGCAAAAAATACTATTCTGCTTTTCAGCAATTTCCTCTCTTTCTGAAAGCATAGACAAATTAATGAAGGATAATCACAGCTTAGTCATAAAAACAATCTGTCAATATTTACATGGTGCTCTTTCATTTCTTGGTCTTTCTTTGCTGGTCTGATACTTCAGCTATGCCCAGCACGCATCAGCAAGCCCTGGATCTAATAACTTGGGAAGATGGTATTTTGAGATGCATTTGCATCAGCAAGAGGAAGTCCAAAGGGAGAGAGGAAAAGTGTCCTCAGCATGACTCAAAATAATTGCTGAATGAGAGGTCAGGACATAATGGGATGAAAAAAACACAAAGGAAAATAAAGCAGCCAGTCAGAACCCAAGTGGTGACTCTAGTGAGTCGAGCTGCTGTGTGCAGCAATGAGAAGGCCTGTGGATGCACTGGCAACTTCCTCAGACACTGACTGTAAAACTTTAAATTGATTTATACTTCTTTTCAAAAAAGATCCAGCTAGTACATAGTTATGTCAGGTCCATTTTAAACTCTTGTGCTTTTCTGGGGTTTTGATATCACTCTTTAGAGGCCTAAAGAAATTCTTCTAAGAAAGAAAGGAATTGGGCCTTGGAAACTTCCAGCTCCAACAGCTGTTATCATAGGCACCGTCTGGAAGAAGAGCAGTTTAAGAGCTATCAGATGGCTTTTCCATCTCACTGGCATTACCGTTTCATAGTTCTGACTTATCAAACACAGATATTGATAGCTATTTGACATAAATATGACTTCTCAGACATTTAGTACGACAGGAGCAGGCCTGCTGCTTTAGCAGGGCACTGAAGCGAGGAGAGTGAACGCTCAGCCCCTTTTTCGTGGCAAGTACGTGAGTGCTGCTGCTGCTGCTTCTGAAACCCAGCTGCTGTGGTACTGCAAAGAAAACTCAGAGCAAGTATGAAACCAAAAGTACTGCCACACAGACACCACATATTTCTTACAGAAGGTTTTTACCCAGAATTATGATTGTTAGCTATAAAAGTCTTTCTCATTCATGCTTTTTGGTTTTGTTCGGGTGTTTTTTCATAATTCTTGCGAACCTTCTGCTTGGGGACTAAGCAAATAAATTTTGTATGTGGAACAGTTTTATCTCAACTGATTAAACAAACATCCTCTTTCTCTCTTCACATTGAAAATACCTCTTAAGATTTTTACAGTTACTTGGGCTGGCAATAATGCACAGTCAGAGAAAGCACCTGGACCACCTGGAAGCGTGATGGGGGTTCTTCAAGGGGCAGCATACCTGAACTCACTTACTGAACTGGTGTCTCAATCCTTCAGTTCAGGGAACAAAAATATGACACACAGCTTCCTAAATCCCATAAATGGTTCCAAATAGTTTGTTTTCCAAATATTTCCAAGTGGTTTGCTTATTTTGAATTTCTGAGACACTTATGGATGACACAATCTTAGCATTAAATTATTGCCAAGTGTGCACAAGCCTCTACCCAGAAGATCTGGCCCGGGGGTGAATAATGTACTTGGTGCATTTGCAACACAATTACAAGGCAGAGCACAGAGCATGCATTGCCCTGCTCTGCTCTTTGCCTCAATTCAGACATTCTCACTCGAGCTACTCGGGTAGAAGAAGCAGCTTTACAATTTTTCCCACAGTACACTTCCCTCCTAAAAATCTCCCACACGAGCATTCTTACTCCTGCAGCCCCACCAATGCTAGTGCGTGTGGGAGGGCTGGCATTTTTGGTACAAGAACATTTGGACCCTCTCTACAGTGTCTGCTCTGCTCCCTTGAATACATTTGCACTAATCAGAGCAGCATATGACAAAGGGTGGTCTGCTGTGAAAGGTACCCAGTGCACTTGGGCTTAATATCCCCTCATTTCATCTGGACAATGATGCTTTTTCTTCCCCCCAGATTCCTTCTTTTCCTCAAAACTGCAGAGCGAGAAAGACCAGAAGTTCCGTGTGAGGAAACTGAAAACAATAAAAGCTCTGGTCTACTTAGGAAAAGTGCTGTAATAGAGCCAGGCTCTATATTATTATACTGTCCAATACATTGTAATAAAACATTATTAAAATTGAAGCAGTTGAGTTCATATTCAAAGAGATGATGTGTGGAGATAAATGTTCTTCAGATAATTTTCATTACTATTTTCACATATGTTACCCTGGTTTTCATATAAACATTGTATGATCTTATGTGGTATGTAGTCAAATAGCTGGAATCCATTAAAAGCATGCTCCAGCTGTGCAATCACTGTCCTCACAAAGACACATTTTTACATGTGGTTAATGCCAGAAAGAATCTACAGCTTCAATTACGAGAACATCAAAATATGTTGTTTATTGCAGAAAAAAGCATTTGCAGCAATTTAAAATATCCAGTCAACACCACATTGCTAAATCTAGATAATAGAAATCCCAGAGAAATTTGAGCCAAATCTGTCTGGATTATAGCCGTGGGATTATCTGAATGCTAAATTACTGTATATGTTTAACTCACAAACATGAGTGCAGACAGTATAGGAATATGGATGACTATGCAGATCGCAATAAAACCCATCCCCAAGGGACTTTTTCATACACTAGGTAAACAACCCCTCTCAATTTATCAAGCATTCTGGATTGAATTAATGCTGTCATTTACTTTGCTGTTGCTATGTAGAGGAATATGGTTTAACATGAACAGATTTAGCACTAGAAAAATAACAAAGGTTTTCTCTGTGCACCCTTCACAACACAGAGAGTGCAGGAATATTAATCGGCTGCTGTGTTTGTATAACTGAATTAAAGAAAATACAACTATTGTTTAGTGTATAATCAGAAAACCAAATTATATGCAATATTGAAAGAAAAGATTAACCCTGATTGTCTCATTAAACCTTCCTTTCCCCTCCCCCTTTGTTTACACACCAGTGTTTCTGGCTTTCTAAGGATAAACAGTGAATGAACGTGGACTGACCTGACACACAGCATCTCTCAAACTTTCCCCTTGGATGATTCACACATATGTGAGCTGGGACCAAAAAAAGCAAAGAGGGAAAATGCAGGATACTGTACAGACTGAGAAAATTTGGAAGAGGTGAGACTGTCCAAGTGTGCCATGCCCAAGTTCCTCCTCCACTGCAAGTGCACAGCTACTGATTATGAACACACATTCCTTCCCCTGCCAGTTTAGCTCAGCTTGACAACTGCAAGTGAAATTAGCTTCGGTCCTGTTCATGTGGGAATTATTGTCATCCTTATTAATCTACCCCCATACTAGTTTTTATTGCCCTCTGGTGCTTTATTTGCTGTTTTATGTGGCCATGCTGTGTGCCAGTGCATGGTGCAGCCCCATGGTACGGGAAGCAGTCGGGAGGGCTTTCCCGGGGAAGAAGGCTAGACAGTATTGCTGCTTCCTGTGAACAGCTACCAGCTGATGGAGATATGGCCACTTTCATTTCCCTCTTTCTCATTCAAATAATATATGTAGCTCTGTAAACAGGTTAAATACAATTTTGGATCCTGGGAAACCATCGAAGTAATCCTTTGGTCAAAGTACAAACAAACAAACAGATCGGTCTTAGCCAGGGAGTTCAGCTGAATACAGATTTTAAAATAAACAGGTTTTGGCAGAAAACTAACTCTGAAAAGTCACCAAAACCTCACTTTTTTACTGAGAAAGAGGGATTATTATGAATAAATGCCATGGAAATTTGGACATGATAGCTGTTATTGTCAGACCATGCACATGTGCCAACATGTCACAATGTCAGCACTCTCTGGTGTTTGAGATAATGAAACGCCCGTTCCATTCTTCAGTTTTTCTCCCTCTACCAAAGGAGCAATTTCTCACTATTTCTGCCACTATGTTGTCTGCTTTAGTGATGAATGTCTGAACACCAGCTGACCTACAACACAAAAGTTTGGTTGTTACATGAACTGTCTGTGGACTAAAGCTCTCATGAAGCTGAACCAGCGGTGGCAACAATGAGATATTTTAAGTGTAAAAGCTTAAAGTCACCTGGACACAAATATGCATGAGTGCAAAGCTGAGTTAATGAGCTCAGGTCTACCCTGTGTCAATGACTGCAATATGCATTGCTAAGACTCCAGATCACACAGCACCAGTCCCAAAGTGGGTCTCTGCATCTTAGTCTCTGCCACAAAAATTATATACAGAATAGGAAAACTTGAGAAATACGTAAGGCAAGTGAAGGAGTGCAGGTAGAAAACAGCTAATATGAACACTTTAAAAAATTGAGCTAAACTCATGTAAAAAAGTAAATTCTAAAAGAACTTGGAAAGAGACAGTACTGTTTCGTACCACGTTACTAACTCAAAGGATAAATAATTTGACAAACTGGAACACTAGGAATAGATTTAAAGCAAAAGAAGAAATATTTTTAATTTCAAACAGTACAGCGAAGCCATAGTTAATAAAATAGGGTGCCTCATATTACTTGCAGGAACCAGATATTCTTCTCACATCTCTTACATATTCATTACGAACTTTGTTCTACTGAAGCCCAGACACAATTTAAACTATTCCCTCTGCCAGGAGAAACCAAACTTTAAAGGCAAATATTAACTCAACTAGCATGGCTTTCTGGAAAAATAAATATGTTTTGATTAGCATGACCAGTATTTCAGAAGATGGATCAATTTCCAGTCGAAAAGAGATGAAACAAACCTGATCAGCTACCTAGTTACATAACAGCTCACATGCTTATAACTATATATGAGTTTAACCACTTTCCTGAAACAGAGTTCCAACATTAGAATGAATCTCCAGCAAAACTCAAATCTTTGCTAGATGAGATCTATGAAAATATTATGCAAGTTGGGGAAAATATGTTTTCAGAAGTATTGCTTTCTTCAGCATAGCCCCTTCAAGTGGACAACTGCCCTTGTCACTCGGGTAGCTTTGTAAAACTCCTGACACAAACCTGGGCACTGCTCTGTGAAACAGTGAATGCTCAGACACACAAGTGCCTGGCACTTATCAAAAAGTTGGTCAACACAGCCCAGAAAAGAGAAAGTTAATTTTCATTTCCTGTTGGACAGCTGACCACATAAGGAAAAACACAATTATACATGGCATGGAATAACATAACATGCAGCTTCATGGTTAATGTCAACACAGTTGGAAAGGCTGGAAAATAAACCACAGCCTTAGTGGAGGTGATTTCCCTGCTACAGGCCAGCACTTGGTCATGGTGCCACAGAAACACAGGGAAAGGATGCATGATTACTGTTCATGCTGTACTGACTTCAGAAATAAAAAGGAAAAATGAACTTCTTTTTCACTGCCATTACCTGCTTTTTCCCTCTTTCACAAGCAACACATTAAAAAGATTTTTGAAGTCCTTAATTTCCCACTGTGTGCTGGTTAAGTGATTTCTTCTCTTCATGTGCTTGATTTCAAAGAGTCATCAGGCAAACTTCCACTAACTCTGCTCATTGCCACTCACGACTTGTGTGCTCAACTCTTAACAGCTCTCTTTGCTGTCCCAGCCTGGCTTTGGAGACCCTTTCTTTAGATCATTCACCAAGGCTAAATGAGCTCTGACAACCCTTTCTGGGGATCTGTTTTCCTTTGGCTCAGTTCGTGTGATCTCTAGCATCATCTCCCAAATCAGCCAGAGAAAGTTCCTTCTCTGATTTCCTCTGCACATGGGACAGACAGTACTGTACTGTGCCCCAGGCCACTGAATGGAGCAGAACACAGGAGTTACTCGGGCTTACTGCAGAGTTGTTAGCAAGAGAACAGAAACCAGGGATGCTGAGAGCAAACCCCTGAGAGTCTGATACTGTCTCAGAAACTCCTCTGCTAAATTGGGTTGTTACAAAATATTAAGATGATTTTTTTGTATTCAGTATATCCTTAACCTGATTTTAGTTTAAAACTACTCTACTTCTACTTGAACTAATCTTCTAATATTTAAAAAGAGGAGAAAAATTTATAAGTAACTTGAACAACTTTCCACGAGCAGCATCACACATTACTTTTAACTACATAGTTCCTAGGAAAAGCCTCAATGTTTGTCACTGAATGCATTAAAATTAACCTCAGAGATAATTACTTCCTCTACAAATAGCACCTTTACAGTGAGTACAGTAGCTTTTCATGCTTCACAATATCAGCTGTGTGGGGTCTTAGTGCACTTTTGGACTAATTTTTCATTAAGGCTATCTTCTGCAATACAGCTGTTAGTTCAGCCTAGTTAAGAAATGATAGGCAGATGATCTTCACAGAAGTAAAGTCACTGCTCTGGAGGTATCAGTTAATGACAATCTCCATCCAGAATTTATTATTTTAAGTTTTAATTTTACTGAAGTATCTTTTAAGACTCAATTTACAATGAAAAGAAGTACTACAGAATTATGCTTACAACTAGAGCTGTCTAACATGCATTAAAAATTTATTAAATGCAACTTAACACTTAATGTCAAGGGTCAATTTTTCAATTTATTGATACCAGCAATAATTTTACAATTAATATTATCACTCTTCAAGCTATCTCTTTATAGTAAGAATTCAACTTTTCTTTTATGGCAAACATTTGCTTTTATTTCTACATTCCACTTGCTGCTTCTTATGCAATGGCATGATCTTGCAAAATCTGAGCTGCCAACACTGAAGAAGAATGTCCAAATCTAAGTAAACAAAATAGCTGTTCCAATGGATCCTTTTCTTTTGATCAGGTTTTATGGAAAAGAACACCCAACCCAATCTTTGAACTTCAACACCTTTGGAGTACTCTTTTTACTCAGGACAAAAGGTATAAGAGTTGAATTCATTCAAAATTAACTTCACCCAGTTCTTGATTCCTTTCTACCTTCTTAACTAAAGGTTCAGAACATTTGAACACAGACATTCACTTAATAATGCTAATAAACCAGTTAACAATAAATTTTAAAGGATTGAAGAGTCATTTACCTGTCACTATATTGCTTGTGTATCTGTCCTGTAACACCCAATGAATATACAACACCTAAATTAACCCTTGTTTGAGAAAGAAAACAGTAAGGTGTGATGGGATGGAAGCAAGGTAATTTTCCTGTTTTATTTGCAAATGCAACTAATAAATTTTATATTTATGTACTTGTTTTTGTTAGGGATTTGAAATCTGAAGTGTTTTAGGGTATTTTTACAGAAGACTTTCTCCATTAACTGTTACCTCATGAGGCACAAATTCTGGGAAAACCTTAGCTGCAATAAGGAAAAAAAAACCATTTTGACCACATAACAGAAATCTTTAAAGCTCTGTCAGATGGGCCTACCCTGGGAACTGAGCTCAGTGTTCAGTCTGGGGTTATTTTTGCCATAGATAGTTTCTTCATAGGACAGATGTTTCCCTGTGCCTGAGTGTCCCACAGTGGTTATGCTGCAATCTTATCTCTGCATTCCCATTAGTAAAGCACAATTACCATTAGAAAAATCCTGCTTTCGTGTAAGCTAACTTGCACCTCACTACTAAGGCTGACTGCTGAGATGATAACTTGGCAAGTTTATGAACACATTCAATATATGTACTTTCCAAAAGGCTCAGTCCAATTTGTGTTCATGTACAGAAAACAAAGCCTCTGTGCTTTTCCTGGTGACTGTGCTCACATCAGAGGTGTTCCTTAATGCTGCACTTGGATCTTGAATCTGAGGGACTCCTTACAGTGCTGTGGGGTATCTGCAGCAAGAATTGACTTCAATAGAAATTATGGGGCTCAGCATGCCTAAAAACAAGGCCTTGTATTTTTAAAAGCTATCAAACATTCTGTTGTTAAAATAACATCTCTTTTTAGTGTGGCAGTACAACAAAAAGAAACCCCCTATAAATTTCTGCTGGCTCTGCAAAAACAACAATTGCTGTTGGCATTTGTTTATGAAAACAGGCAAAAGATAACAAACCAGAGCTCTCCCCCAGCTGACAGGGAGCTACACATCTTTTCCTCCAGCTAGTGAAAAAGTTCCTACCTCCCCTAAGCCAAAATAACATTTCAGTGCAGTTTAATACACAAACAAGTCATGTGTGTTCATACTGGGGGTCCACATGGGGTTATAGAGCTTGACTTTTAATTCCTTTTCTTACACTGTCACAGGTTCCTCACAGAGAGCAGGCATTACCAGGGAAGCCAAAAGCTGAACTGGCACTACAGACTCAATGAGCATTTCTTTTATCAAGTGCACACAAAACCACGTGTTTTTTTAGTTTAAGACTAACATCGAATGCTAACATTAGCACACTGAAAATGTTAGAACTCATTTGTACTTGACACATAATATTAATTTGCTTGGCCATAGCCCACTACAGTCACTGAATATTTCAGAATATTTCACTGGATGAAAAATTAATAAAAATATGCAATTTCATAATAAAGGGTTGTGTTGTCAACACAGCAAAGTAACTTTGAAAGCTCTCACCTGCACTCATCCTTGATATACACACTCCCATATACAACGTGGCAAATCCCAAGAAAGCAACAGTATAAAATGTTTTTTCCAAATGAATTTTATGCCGTGTAGCAGAACATAATCTTCCAAGTAAAGAGGAACTGGATGCAAGTGATGACACACCTATGCAGATAAAATATTCATGATGAGCACAACAGTATTTGGCTCTTTCAGGCTCTGGGGTTTTAGCTCTAAATACCCAGTTGGATTTCTTACTGACAACGGCAGGGACAGAAACAATAAACACAGCCCAGCAATGAAGGCTGGAATGAACAGGAATAGCATGGAGAGATTTGCACTTGCTCCTGTCATAACTGCAGGGCCCTGCATCTAGGTGACAAGATTGTTTATTTTCCCAAATCTGCCCTGTTAATTGAAAGCCTCTCTGTTGAAAATGAGTGATTTCTTAAAAGCACCTTGGTAGCTCTCTTTAAGTCAGGTGGGGTTGTCTTCCTTAGACAGGGATCTAACACGTAAAGTGATGATCTTTTGGAATCCCAGTGATCAAACATAGTGGGAAATATTCAGTTTCATTTTATAGCTAGTTCGCTATAAGCAAAATGAAATTAGTGGAGGAGGAGTCAATTGTTTCAACTTACGTATCCTTTGTTTAAAACAGGATGAGGAAATTATCTCATTTAGGGAAAAACTGTGATACTTCCAGAGCAGACCAATGAACATCTAACAAAACTATCTGGTAGGCAGGTCTAGGAAGTAGATTTTGGTCCATGAGTGACGTGCAAAATGTTTTCCTTTTTTCGATGTAACTTCACACATGACAGCATTTCAGGCAGGAAATGGCATAAGATTTCCATCTGCAATGAAATGAAAGGCACTCTAGCTTTGGGAACAAGCTCAGAAAAGTCTTTGTGTATGTTGCAGCAGCCCTCTAAGAGTACCCTCCACTAGAAAGGTTGCCTCTTACACAGTAGGAGGAATTTCCATCATCAGTGAAAGATATTTCTCCTTTACTTTGCCATATTCTCAAATCCTCTGAACCTCTATACTGGAGGACCACATGCTTTTTAAAAATTTTCTGTGTGGCAGACCGTTGCATTGATAAACTAACTTCTCCGTTTTTTCCAAAAATACCAGCTACCACTACAACAAAAAAATCATACAATTGTCATAACAACCTGGTAATATTACAGTGGCCACTTTGAAGAGTGGTCTGAAGAGTATTTGCCAAACCTTTTGATCCCTAGTAATCAGAACAGAAGTGCCCAAAATCCAGAGATTAAAGGATTAGGCCTCAAGAAAGACTTGTGGTATTTCAAGAAAATGTGACTGATGCTCACCACTTATTTTTTACAGTGCTGATGAGATTTAGTGTTTAAGGTCCTTTCCTGTTCAGACATAAAAGCTGCTGTAATCAGAGTATTACTAGGGAAAACTACTCTGGTTGGGGATTCAATATGTTTAAATTGTTGAGCCAAGGTTATTGTTTGGATTAGGTTAGGAAGGATGACACTGAAATAAGTAAGCCCCAATAGTGCAGTGAAGCAGAGAAGAACAAAGAAAAATGTTTCTATTTGTAAACAGGAATCTGGATAGCACAAGTATGCTGGTTATAGCTATATAAAAAAAAATAACTTAGACCAGCCTAGAAACTAGGTATTGTATATGTCTACACAACTACTAGAAACAGAAAAAAAAATATTTCCATGGCACTGAAATCTATATGAAATCAAAACTGGAGACACTGGAGATGGAAGAGACTTAAAAGGTCAGGCTGCCCATCCCCCAGCTCTGTTGTCCCTCAAAATCTGTGTACCTGGTTCCCACACACCTCCCCGACTTCTGCCACACAAAACTTGGCACACACCACTGGCAATCATCAGGGTTATCCTGCCAGGAAACAAAACATACCAGGCCATAGTGCTGCTAAACCAGCTTAGGATGTCTGTCAGTAAGGGCTAAAGAACTTGCACACACTTCATATATTCAAACAGCAGCTTTTTCACAGGAGATCCATGGCTGTGAATAATACTTGGTCCTCTTCATATTTTAGGGAGCCATTAGAGATGCATGAGAAAATACCAGCACAAAAATACGCTCCAATATACAACTGTGCCATTTCAAACACCATTGGATTATTATTACTGATTAGGGGAAAATATCCAACAGCTGTCTGGGGAATTCCCTCGATGTCTGGATTATTGATTTAATAGCTACATATTGTCTAGATTCTACCATTCCACTAATGTTTGAAAATGCTGTACACAAGTTTATTTTTTTTCCAATGATTGCACAATAATAATGTATTTTAGTCTGATTTTTAGGTGAATTGGAGATTAGCTATTATACATGCCATACAGAAATATGAAATAGCAATTTTATTTTTGAAAGTATAAACCAAGATGAGCATTTAAAGCTAACAAAAAACCAACCAAACAACCCCCCAAAAAACAAAACCGAAAGACCCCCATAAAAAACCCCAAAAAACCAAAAAAACAAAACAAAAAGCAAAACAAAAAACCCACAAACAAACAAACAAACACAAAAAACCCAAAATTGAACAAAAAAACCCAGCAAACAACAACAAAACACCCAAAATAAAACAAAAAATCCAATCCACCCAGGTTTCCAGAAATCTGCTAAGCATTAAATTCCACTTTAAATTAATTCCAAAATTTTGCTCTTCCCTCTCTCCCCTCCAGGAAATTGGAACTAGAAAAATGAAGGAGAAGTTTAAGGTAGGGAAACTATTGAAGTGTAGAGTGGCTGTAATGGTTACAGTTGCTTAGGTTACAGTGATACGATTTGGATTTAAGTTTGACACCCTCTCTGGCACATTCAGAATAAATAAGTAAACAAACATCTGCCTGCTAGCTTGACATTTGCCTTCGTGTGTGAGTGCTGCAGTCAGGCTGTCTCTGGTTTCCATCCTTGTGCCTGGGCTGGGCCTGCCCAGGCTGTAGGGTTTGAGGCTCCCTGTGCATGCCCGGCACAGGAGGATGCTGTG
Source organism: Eopsaltria australis (assembly GCA_034509425.1). Lineage (NCBI taxonomy): Eukaryota > Metazoa > Chordata > Aves > Passeriformes > Petroicidae > Eopsaltria > Eopsaltria australis. The sequence continues at coordinate 867,389 of JAVTVJ010000121.1, forward strand.
AGAGCAGAGACGTGGTAGCGATGCAGTGGAGCAGCCCCGTGCCAACACACACACACCCTGCAAGGGTGCAGCATTCTGCTCTGCAGCCCCGTGCCTGCAAACAGGGCTGCTCTCCCAGGGAAGCACCAGTGTCCGGGCCTGAGGGAGGAAATGTGGTGAGGGAAACAGTCCCTATGGGCTGCTCGACCCAGAGCAGGGCAATCAGAGCAGTAAAAACGGTCCTGGGCAACCAAACTTGCTGGCAGGGAAGCCTGAACATTTTGAGTCCTACTGCCTTGGTGAAGCATCCCTCTTTCCTAGGATGGAGGGACAGCAGGCAGCTGCAAGTCCTATGAAAGACTTTTTCTTCTAGAGGTGGAATCAACAGATGTATAAATGAGAGAGGCTTGTAGTAACAGAAGGTTAATCAAATTTAGCTCTACCACATACCAAAGGCAATATATAGCCCATAACATGACTCTTGGTATAAGAACAGTAAGCATGTGTGGCATCTTTATGTGCTATTTATTTGTTTACAATGGGCCCTACAGTAAAAAAACCCACAAAAACAAAAAGCTTGAGCCAGCGTATCAGCTGTTATCTCTTTGGCCTGATACATTTGCAATGACTTTTATGGAAGAAAACACTCTGCCAAAGCACTACTGTTCCTGTTTCTGAGACATAATGTGACATACAGTGAAATCCTGTCCCTTCCCGCTGGTAGTTTTCTAGGTCTCTACTAAGCTTCACAACTTTTAGGAAGAGAGAGGAAAATTCTGTATAATCAATCTTTAAGCCAATAAGAAGATATTACGAACAAAAATTGTGTCTAAAGGCATGAAGATAATAGGCTCATGTAAAAATCTCATGCTTTTATATTTTTATTGAAGGAGGACAGAGGGACCACAAAATTTGTGCCTGTAGAAGGAAGAGGGCCATGGTAACAACTAAATAATGCATGTGCTTTGGTTTAATCAAAGGTAGACACTGTATATCGATCCTCAGCAGTCTTCTGCAATAAACTATTCTTACATCCCAGCCCCTACACACACCCTTTTGTCCCAAACCACTCCTGGCAGCTGAACTCACGGAGCCCTTCTGTTCTCTGAACTATCTCCTCCTTTGCTGGAAGAAAAACAAAAGCAACACAGCGAACAACTTCATTTTGAATCTAACATTTCTGTTGGAGTAATTGCATTATGGGATCTTATAATCCTCAGAAAACAAGAATTTAAACACCTGAAAAATACAGAATGATGATGTACTACTCCCATCACAGAGGTCCCCAGAAAGAGGTCCCAAGTACAGCCCATTGTGATCACAAATATCACTCTGGTTAAAACCTGTCTCTAACCTGCTCTATACTTCACCTCAAAATGACCAAAGCATTTTCATTGTACAGTCACTATGTTTGAGTCAACCCTTAAAAATGATGAAATGGAAAATGGGAATTTGCTAACAAATATTGTTGGCTACATCTTACACCATTTAGCATACCAATTCTTATGCTTTCAAACGCCTTTTTTCACCCCAGATAAAGACTGAGATAAATTTTCCTATCTCCTTATGTATCTTGCTATTGGTTGGGGTCTCTAATATAAGCCTATTCTCTACCCAGTTACCAACTATGTATTAGAGAATTAACCACAACTGTTAAGGTCATATCAGGTCAACTTTAAAGTGATAAAACCTTAATGGAGTAAGAGATCAATAATCTAACAAAATCTCTTATTTTTTATAACTTTGTTTTCTACATCTCTGGAGAAATACTTTAAAGTTCAGTAAGAAATTCTTATCCAAATATACTGCTCTTTTCATATTATTTCAAATATAGGTAGCTGAATTCTAAATCCAATTTATATATTTCAAAAAAGAAATCATATTAAATAAATCATGCTGTGGATCTTAGAAATATTGTGCAAATCTGCAATCCTAATATGTATGTATGTTATTAATACCAGGGGGTTTTAAACAAAAAGAACCTTGTGTTGCTATGTTTGTTAACATATTTAATAATTTATGATATAATAAATTGCCCCTCTTTTGTTTATTAAGTCTTAGCTAAAAGCTGGCTAGAAAACCAGTTGCTCTAATCTCTCTAATCTCAACCAGTGATTTTGTTGCCTCAGTATCTAACTAGCAGAAATCTTCTAGCTAATACTTTTGGCATTTTAAGGTGTTATGCTCTTATAGCTGTTTTGTACAAGAACCTTAAAAACAGTAAAAATATTAATAAGATGATATTTTAGTTCTGCAAAAAGAAATAGTACTTTTGGAGGAAAAACGTTCCTGTTTGGAAAGAGCGTATTTCTCCTCTTAGCTTTCATCCTGCCAACCTTTGTTTCCTTCTCTAGTTCCCCTGTTTCTCTTAAAATTGGCCGGGAAATCACTAGAGATATTTCTAAAATGTGACTTTGGTTATGATGTGTTAATGTCTCGTAGAATCTACAATTTATTTCTTAACAAAATCTGTCTTTTCCCCGTGGAGGTTAGATCTCTACTATTGACCTCACCTTTTTTTTGTTTTTCTAAACCAAAAGCACAAATGATGGAGTTAAATTCTGTGGGGTTTTTTTGTTTGTTTTTTGTTTGTTTGGTTTGTTTAGTATTGTTTTTTAAATACCACAATCAACCCCTTGCTATTCTTCTTAGTCAAAACACAAAAATTATGGAAATGGACTAACTTCTTGATGGATTCTTTTTTCAATATCCCCATAACATTTTTCATAGGCTCACTCTTTTCCCCTTCTGTGTCAATATTTTTGATTCAACATTAGTGCTAAACGTTTTCATTTTCTGTATTGATATTTCTATTTTTGCCTTCCACTAATCACATTTGTCCTGTCTTTCACTTCACTTTATTTATCCTGTTACACTGCCTATCTCAATGCTCACAATCTTCAAGTATTTTTCCTGTTTTACAAATAATACTTCTGCAGAAATCCTTCAGCACAGGCCTTCTACTTCCAGCCAGCTAAGCCCTTCCGGTTTCCCTTGTGCAAATCTCTTAATTAAAATCATATACAGCCCATGTAACAGTATAGAATTACTTTATTCTTGCTCTATAGATACCTGGTGCAGGACACTTGGGCTGTTGTCACATGGAGGGGCACAATCCTCTAGGAAATTGGGAAAGGAGATGGGAGTGAATGAGCAGGTGAGTAATCTGCAACCTCCTTGGTGGTGCTGAGCAGGGGGACACGAGGCAAGGGCAGGAACTGAGGCACAGGCTGTTTGTTCCAGCTGAACAGAGAATTTCCTTACAGTGCAGTGAGCGAGCACTGGAACAGGCTGCCCAGAGACGGCGTGGAGTCTCCCTCACTGGAGATGCTCCAGAACCATCTGGACGCAATCCCGTGCCATGTGCTCAGGGATGACCCTGACTGAGCTGGGAGCATGGACCAGATGACCCCACTGCGGTCCCTTCCAGCCTGACCTGTTCTGTGTCTCGCAGACTTTGTGACAGACGAGAGTGGGAACTCATGGGTGACCAGGAGAAATGCAGCAAAATCAAACCGTGTGGGGGTGAGGGACAAAAATACTGGAGGGATTCAAACAAGTGGTGAAGGACAAGGCTAAAACCAGGCGACAATCACAGAAATGCGTGTACAAGAAATGCAAGAGGGACGACAGCACCAAAGAGCTGTACAGAGGATGGCACAGTTGCCGTCATGCTGCAAACAGGAGATCAGTGCACTGAAATGAGGGGACGCTGCCAGGACAACGTGTAGCAAGGCCAGAAGGGCTGTAATAAATATTTATTACACTAACAATTGTAATGGCCCCTCAGCCCTTTTCACCTGCCCCTCACCTGAAGCCGTGGCAGCCCAGCGCCACGAAGGCTGCCAGCTGGTCCCGCGCACGGGCCTGTCCCCGCGGCTGTCGCTGAGGCCCTCACACGGAGGGAGGGAAGGAGAGGGGAGGAGAGAGGGAAGGAAGGAGGGAAGGAGCGAGGGCGGGCGGCCGCCGGTTGCCCGGGCGAAGGCGACGCCAGAGCGGCCTCGGCGCGGACAAAATGTCGGCGGTCGGCGCGGCCCGGCGGGGCGGGGATGTGCCCGGGGTAAGGCGGCGGCCCGGGCTGGGCTCGGACGCGGGGCAGCGGGGCCGTGCCGAGCCCGTCCCGCTCACTATCGCATCCTCCCCGCAGGTGCGGAGAGCGGCCGGCAGCCCCCCGGCGCTGGCGGGGCCCGGCGCGCTGAGCGGAGCATGGCTGGCCAAGGAGGAGCAGTACAAGTAAGGAGGCCCTGCCCCGCCGGGAGCAGCGCACAGGCGGTCCCACGGACCCGGGTGCCGCGGCTCCGGCCCTGCGGAGCGGGGATGGCGCTGCCCGGGGCCGCGGGACACCGCCGCCTCACGCAGGCTCTAGGCCCGGACATGAGGTTCTTCTGCACTTCGAAAATTGACTTCAGTTCTAGCTTATGTATAAAAACTTAAGCATGTTAAAAACAGCTTAAAAGCTGTAAAGGTTTTAAATGGAAGCCCTGTCCCTGTTGCCTGTTGGTGTTCAGCCCCTGTGAATGGTGAGCCACGTTTCAAACTCCAGCAGTCACAGCACCAGGGGCTGTAAGTGAACATGCAGGAACACCACACTACTGGAACCTGTGCATCCATGTAGCAGCACATCTTTAAATACATGATAAGCACTGTAGTCGTACATGAGTCCTTCCCCAACCCTGCTGCTGGCTATACTGAAGGGAAGGATAACGTTAAACACGGAAAATCTTTAGGAAATAAAGACATACAGTGTATATTAAGAAGTGGCACATCCAAAACCAAAGCCATCCTTCACCTCTCACAGTTATAGTATAAACCTTGCTGTTTAATGGGTATACGTGTTTCGTTGCTATTGGTTTGGTTGGAACACAGGAAATTGTTGAAACATAACTTTTTAAATACCTTGAAGTGTATTGCAGCATTCTTTTGTAGGAATCATTAAAATTTCACTTAGTTCAGGCAAAAATACTGTCATGCTCACATTTATTCTTTTTAAATCTTTCAAAAACTCAGTCACAAAAATTCTTACTCTTTCAGGCGACTGAATGCAGAATTAGAAGCCAAAACAGAAAAACTGGTGCGTCAGGCTGAAGAACTAATGGTGAGTAGGTTATGCGGATTGTTATGTAATTTAGTCTGGGTCCACATGCACACAGGGTTGAGTTTCAAAAGAAATTTAGACCATGACTACTAAAAGCATGTTGCTTTCAAATGCAAGGTAAGCTTTAATTTATTTCTTCTCAAAGTTGTAAACTTGTACTAAAAACACATTCAAAAATAGTTCATCAGGTAGGTATTCACACAGCTGCCTACAGCATTTGTGTAGATACATACATAAAACCACATTAAAAACTTGTTTAGCTGTTTAAGAAAAGTATCTGTAGGTGGTTTTATGCCTTAAATACTAAAAATTAGTATTTGAAAACCAGATACTGTTACTGTAACCTCCTAGAAAAATAGGATCTACATTGTTCAAGCTGAAAGAGATACAAAGAATAAGCAACATAAACAGAAAACATGGACTTAGTAAGAAGGAAACTTTCTCAAAACAGAAAAAGTTGCTGGTTATTATCAGTATTAACATTTAACATTGGTGTGGCTGTGCACCAGATAGAGTCAAGACTTTATATACAAGTTGGACAAATTAATAAAAAGGAAACAGGGCAGGTATGGCTTATATCCAAAACAGTTTGGAGAAGGTGTTCTGCCTATTAGAAATATTCATTTTGAGTACACTCATTCAAATAAACAGAGCTTAAAAGCAAATTACTAAGTATTCTGGAAAGCTGTACTTGTATGCACTTTTCCTACTGTTGAAACTTCAATTTCATGGGCTATGAAAACATATTCTTCTCTTGAGCAGTGACAAGCTGAGGCTAAATGCTTGGCATTTGAACAGGAGCAGATGAAAGAGCCAAAATAGCATCTAGTCTCTTTCCTTTAAAAAACAGCAACAACAAAACCACTGGTTTTTTTCTTCTCTAAATATAGCAGAAGATGAAATATTCTTAGGGCACTTAATATACCACATGGCACTGCCAGATTGCACAGATATACATTTAAAAACAAAATAGCAACGGCATTTTCATTTTTAGACATCTTTTCCTGTGTTTCAAAAGTTCTTTTGCAGAGTGGACTGTAGTTTCCATCCTTTTCCATAGTAGACTGTAGTTACTGTGATTTGTGCTTTACAAATAGGTACTTCATTTTTAATGGATTATATTCTTCCAAAATCAACTACTTTTTTTCTCTTTTGTTAATGAAGAAAGGCCAACAGAAGATACTATCTCAGCCAGTTTCAGTCCAGAGTAAGTCACCTGAAGGTGACAGACAGAGGTATGTGCTTTACAACTGCTGTGTATAATTGGTGGGGGACCTCACACTGATCCTGCATGCCTTGTGACCTAATCATGCTCCTGTTTTATCTGTCTTTGCTGCATCCTGCATTGGTGAAGTCTTAATTTTTTTCCTATTTAAAAAAAAAAAAAAGTGATCCTAAGCTAGTGGTGTTCTTTATTATTTCAAGGAAGGCTTAACTTTGCTGGAATGTTCTATCTAAGATGTTAAGTAGTGCTGACCTTTGTAAAAGAGCAAGGTAAGGTCACAGGTTTCTTTGCAGTACCAAACAGTAGGCACTTGGCAGAGGATGGTTTTTAACAGTTCAGCTGACAAAGTGAAGGAATAGATAATGGTTCACATTTAACTTGGGCTAAATGTTCCTGGGACAGGAAATGCCAGATGAAAACAAACACAAAACCCTAAGACAGGCAAACACTGAGCTGCCACCCTCTGGAATGTGGATACCATTACAGTGCTGGGCCCTGCATGTCTTTGGTCTGGATGAGCCCAGCCTGAGTGTCCAAACTCCTCAGCTAAGGAGTGGGGACATGGCTGTGCTCCCTTAGGCATTCAGGGGCATTATTATTTCCTTAGTTGTTCAAGGGTTTGTATATTGGTAGTGTGGGAAATGGGTGCATTTAAGATAGACTAATATACAGTTTATCAAGGACCTGATCTGTAGGTTCCTAAATTTAAGATGCCACTAATCTGGATAAGAAAGATACAGGAGCAGACTACAAAATGCTTCAAATGTTAAGCTGCAGTTGGGAAACTTTTCAGATAGTGTATATGAAAGTCTGATAAAGATGGTCAAATAGTTACTTTTGTGTAGAATAAAAGCAAAGACATGGAGTTTTTCTGAAAGTAAAAGGGGTTTTCAGTACAGAAAATGTGTGACAGGAAGTCAGCTTCTATGATAGAAGCAAAAGTTTGCTACTACAATTAAAATGATTCCTGACCTATTTTAAAGCCATAGCTGGGGGAGTGAGGGGCAAGAAACCAAATGTGTTATTGATCAGTATAATCATGCTTTTTAAACAAATTTTGGATCTCACTTTATGTTCTGTTAGATGGATTTTGAACATTAGACACAGAATTTTTAAGAACTTCAAACTGGAGTTGAGTTTTAGGGCTGTTTTGTTAAGTAACGTGACTGGAAGATTCAGCCCCACAAAGGGAATTATTAGCTTTGATGGCACACATTAGAAATAAATTGAAGTGTTGGAAGAATTTTTAAAAAGAAACAAAAAAGGCAATTAGCATATCAGAGTATCAGCTGACCTACCAATCACCAACATAAATTAAAACACTTTAACCACAGTCTGGTAAACACAGTGTTCTGATAAACATTTACGTGAGAGAAGATTGGAAATCCCATGCTGTAGTGAAAAAAATTAGAAATGTGTGCTAGGAATTAGGCACACTGATTATCCATGAGTGAACATTGAGGCCATTCAATTAGATTAGTTCCACGTATTTAATATTTAATTAAAAATTCTTTTCTTTCTAAATTGTGTGAGCAGATTGGTCTTAAATCTAAAGGAAGCACTTGAGGTATTTTTGAAATATCTCGTTGAAATTTCTATTGATTACTTCTAAAGCAACTGGAAAGAAAGAGAGGAACTAAAGCAAAGAAGGAGGTGGTATCCAGGGGAAAAAATGACAGGTTGAAAGGAAAAAACAAATGAGAAAGCAAAGTAGAAAAAAGACAACAAATATTTAAGTCACTCTTCAAGTCAGCGTGTATTTTAAATGAAGTTGTTCTGGAGTTCTTGTCGCATATTTTCTGCAGGCAAATTTGAATTACTTAGCAACAAAGCAGCTCCGGTGGGAGCACACTGCAATGAGCTTTTGTTTACACTTTGGCTGTGCAGCCATGGCCCGGCTGGCGGCGCTGGGCAGGGCCGCGCATGGGCAGCCAGGGCTGGGGCCGGGGCTGGGGCCGGGGCCGGGGCCGGGGCCGGGGCCGGGGCCGGGAGCCGCCGGCACAAGGGCCGGCCCGGCATGGAGCAGGAGCGGCAGCGCCCGGCCCCTGCTGCCACGGCCTCGGGCTGCTCATCTGTGGCCTCTGCGGGGTTTACTCCGGCCGGGCTGCGTGTCTGCGCCTCCGAGGGATTGACACGGTCATTGCACCGCCCCTACAGCCGCACAGCTGGAGAGGGGCTTTCAAAGCGGGCTGCCGTGGATGGGGGACGGGAAAGGAACCACTAGGGTTAAACAAGTTGGAGAATTTGAGAGATACAGTGAGGTTGGGTTTTTTGTTTTGCTTTGTTCGTGTTTGGGTTTTTTCTGTTTTGGTTTGGTTTTTTTAAGGCGACCCTAAGACTACAGACACAGTAGGAACAAATTACTCTATTGAGGGAAAGAACATAATTGTTTGCTTGAGTATAGAGCGTGTTGTATTTTCATATTTTTTAGAATAACATGTAACTGCTATTTCTGTGGCAGCAAATCCTCACCTTCTGCATGCTCCTAGAGCTAACCAATAGGGAGAAAGCTTGAGGAAAATAGGGTAAATAGACAAAAACTAATCATCCTATTCTTGAAGTCTGTTGCCAGCCACACACAGATGATTTCTCCAGGTTTTTTTTGGGGTTTTTTTTTTTGGATTAATAAAATACGGAGCTTTGTGCGGATAATTCTTGTTGATGAATGTCTGTGAAATTTTTAAAGGCAAGATCTAAACATTTGCTCAAATCAGCCTGGCGAAAAAAAATAGGTGACTTGATGAGCCAGAAATTTAAATTTTATTCAAAATCTTTTGTAAGCCAGCATTTAAATTGAAGTAAAAAATTTATAAACGGTAGTTAAAAAATACCCTTTCATTGCAATAATATACATTCACATAACTCATTTTGGAAGCAAAATTACATCTGTATATCTATCTGACAAGGAGTTTGACCTGAATACTACACAGCACGCTAAAACTTTCTGCTTAATTGCAATAGACTTAAAAAATGGTCATTTAACCTGAAATTCAGTTACTAAGAAGCACAGTTTTCAGCCAAATAAGCAGATAAGAAAGCTGCTTTTTTTATTCCTGGCTTTATTCCCCATCTGTAAAATGGATACCATATTTATAATACTTATTTCAGAGAAAATTCTATGAGGCTTAATTTATAAATTGCTCCACCTCGTATTCCTCTGACAGTCCCTGTCAATTGACCTGACAACAGTCAGTCTGATCCTGCTAGGACAGATGGAGCTACCTCCTCACAGGCTTTAGAGGACACTGGTTATATTTTCACTTTTTGTAGGCATTTAGGAGTTTGTATGTCAGGTAGGTGTTACCAGTGAGCTGCTGGCAGTCTTTGGTACTGGATTGTCCTGGGGAAGCTGGAACTCTCTGCTTCCTGGCTGACTACTCCCTGATACAGGGAATCATTGATCTGACAAGCCAGCAGCCTGAATTCCAAGAGCCAAGCTCAGGATTCTGGTATGAGTACTGTTGTATTTGGATACCACAGACTCACCAGGCAATTTGGGTCATAAATGAGGTAGATTGGACATGCAGTGAATGAGACTGAATTTCTGCTTGAACTCAGTATATGTTCCCACCATAGCTATATTGTTTATTCTATACACATAAAATGTTATTCTCCTGATTCTGATTGGGGGGGGGGGGTTGTATGTGAACTGCAAAGTGTTTCTATTATTATAGATCAGTGAATTTTTAATTTTTATTTTTTTATGCAGAGATCCACTCTGTTCTGAAGTTTCATCTCTTACACACTCACTTGCCAAGGTACCAAAACTATTTATTTTCTAGCATAATTTCAGTAATATAATGACTCGTGGTTTTGAGGCTACCCTGGGGACTTACATGGGTGCCAAGCTAAAGGAAAGTGATGCCCAAAGCAGGGCTGCAGGGACAGTGTTACCAGGGCTCCTCAGTCCCACTGGTGGGCAAGTGGTCTAACATAATGTTTAATTTTTTTATTCTGTTTTTTCTTCAGCATTGAGAGGAATGTTTGGTGTTTTGAACATTAAGAATTCCGAGTGAAAAATATTTGAACATAATTAATTTCTTGCTTTCTTCCCTCCCTCACCTGTATAGCACTAAAGGCAGTACTAGTGCCTTCTAGATAATAAACAAACAGTCAGAGTAACTGAATTTAGAAAATTCAGTTTTAGAATTTTATTCTAAAACTGAAACTATTTAGAAAATAGGATGGAAAAATGAGATTAGGAGCAATCTCAATAGTCTCTAACTACAACTATATTGAAACCTTCATGAGGTGAGCTGAAGCTTCTAAAATACCATCTGCAGTTATTTATCAGTAGAAAACTCTCTAATTTTTAAAGAATATTTGGGTGAAAGTAACAGAAATATTGTTAGATCTTTCTTCAAAAGAGACTTTATAAGATTAAAATAATGCATAAAATATCATATTTTCAAGGAATTATGACAGTCCAGTAATTAATACCTTGTTAAAAGCTCAGAGCCTTGCTTGTGCATAGATTTATTATGAATGTATGTGGAAAAACTCCCACAAGCCAATGACTATTGGGTGTATTACATTTAGGGCATAGAGACGTAAAAGTTGCAAGCTAAAGATGAATGCAAATAAAATTGAGAAGTCATTTTGAAAGTTTGAAAATCATACTTTGAAAACTATCCTTGAGTATGGATATATGAAGAATGAAAAAAAACCCATGGAAAAAACCAGAAAAATGTATTTCAATAATAATAATAATACCCTACTAATTTCTGAAAAAACTTTTAGGTAGAAAACAAGAAGAAATTTCATTATGTGCCCACAGCTCAGAACAGACCATACTCTGCAAGTAGGGGAAAAAGAACAACTTCAAGGTATATCAAACATTTCATTTGGTTTGTGATGAAATCTTAGTTGCTATTTTTGTCTATCAAGTTATTTTATAGATGTATGCTTTTATATTTATACAAATAAATGTATGAAATTTTTGGTGCTCCTCAATCAGCTCCACCATGTGGCTGTCTCTGTTTACTTGCAGCAAAAATTATCAGTGAACATATGTGATTAATATTACACCAAGGAAACTGATGTTTTCTGCTTTAGCATTTCTCAGGGCTGAGAGCTGAATTCAGTAAACTCCTTCAGTGAAAGGAGGTTCAATGAGCAAAAATAGAGCACCTGAGGCAACCTGGGACAGCACACTTGGGTGCTACAGCCTGATCTGTGATCAGACTGGTGCTGGGGAACATGAGGCCTCTGTTGTAGTGAGTCTTGGGCTCACAGGACTAGAAGCTCAGTACTATAACACAGCTTCCAGGGGCTCCAAGAGGAGAAGCTTCAGCTCTGTAGGCAGCAAATTCAAGGTTGTAAAACCAAGAAAGGGAGATCTGGACAAAGAGAGAAGAGTTGAAAAATCCATAAGATTCTGGGAGCAAATTAAAACTGCCATGAATTATGGCACAATACCAAAATAGGATGAAAATTGTCTGCAAGGTGGCAGGACATGGAATTGCCAGAGGCTGAGGCTGTCTTACAGGAGTTGAAAATCCCTGGAGACCCTTCGGATCTCCCTTGGGCAGTTGAGGGAAGGCTGTCGTGCTGGCACCCCATAATGAGCTTTGGAACTGGAATTGTACAGATACGGAGCCAGTGGGGCAACCCCAAATTGTGGGAGAAAGGTAGGAGCTGGAAGGAGTTTGGAGCCTTCACTGGGATGAGGATATGTTGGAATAAGAACTTAAAAGCATCAGATCCTGTGAGAGCTAAGATCACCTTTCTATACGAGAAAGCTGAGGAGATACCCTGTGTAGGTGATGTTACTTTGTGTTTTGGTTTTATGAAAATGTTGATATGCAACTTATAGGATCAGTGAAGTTTCCTAGGCTAGGCATAATGATACAGAAATTGTGGTAAGGTGTGAGGACAGGCAGGGGCAACAGAGTTCTACAAGATAGTGTGGTGGGGGGTGGAAAGAACAGAAATTAAAACAGAGCATAGTAGCCAAAGCCAATGGAACATTGCTCTCTTTCTTTGTTTTACTCTGATTTAGTTATGGATTTGTTGGATGAGAAGACTATGCCAGAATCTTCTCAGTTGAAAATGGTAGTGGTTTCTCTGCCTTCTACATTATAGAGTGTAAAATCCAGTAATTATTTATGTGGAGTATGGTAAAGGTGTCTTACAGAAAGCAAATGAGAAATTGCCATCGATGCATCTTTCCTATGAATGCAGGTAATGAAATCACATTAGGTAAATAACTGTACACTCTTAAAAATAGCAAATAAAAAAAAATTTGCACAAATATGATGTATTGTAAATTTAAAACCTAGGGTTTTCATTTTTTTAGTTCAAAAATAAGAAACGTGGAAGTACAAAGTGCCGATGGTGTTGCAATACTGGAAGATTGCATAGGTTTTTCTTTAACAAAAACAATAAGCAAAGTTGAAGAAAAACTAAAGAAAGGAGTCTTACCAGACTGTCAAGATGATGATCTTATTCCAAGGGTTGGAAATGAAATGGGAGCAGGTAAGTTTCCTTCCATGGTTAGTACCTTTATTCTTGCTTCATGTCTGTTAGAAATGGGTTTTCCTGGGGAGAGACGAAAGAAGGAGTTTCTGTAAAAACTACAGGGAAAATACTAAAGCCCTTAACTAAAAGGAAAAGGGAAAGAAGATTTTTCCTCTTTACATAGTCCTAAAGGAAGATCAGGTCACATATGAATGATTATGTGTAAAAGTGAACTTTTATCTTCCATTCCACCTTTGTAGGGAGGTATTTGAACAGTTACATATGTTGAATAAGTGCATAACAGTTGTTTCATTTCACTGGGGAAGCCAAAGTACAGGATGCTAAGCTTGTATTTCCAAAAAGATGAGCTTCAGTCTTTGCACAGACTCTGCCTTTAGAGGTAAAAGCCTTTTCCCAGACCAGTGCTGTGGCTCTCAGCAAGTGGCTGAAACAGGTAATGTTTCAGCTACAGTGCTTGAATTAGAATCCTTCAGATATTTTCCCACTCTGAGTGGTGTGTTTACGTCTGTCCTAGAAACAGAACAGGGAAGGGATTGCAGCATTTGCCAAAAAGGCTAAAGGCATGACACACATCTGGCTTTTTGGCTCTGGTGTGATAAAAGTGAGATTGTGTAATTCCTTACAATGCTAAAGTGAGCATGAAGTCAGAGATTCACTGCAGTAGCTGGAAGTGCACAAGCCCTCTCCTTTTGATCTAACAGTTTGATGTCAACAAGCATGCCAACACAGAAATAGCTTGGTTTCTAACCTCATGTAATTCTGTGCACATCTTCTGTTATCAAGTCTCCCTGAACAGATCCTCAGATAACTTTTTTGTAGTTTTCTTCCAGAACCAAAAAGAAATTGCTTTGGCTTGCATTGGAAATTTATACCAAATTAATTCAAGGCAACTCAAGAAGAGTTATTACTGGTGCCTTGTAATTGGGGACCAAGGGCATGTATTAGAGTACAGAGGATTGTTTCTGGAACTTTAAGGGTGAAATAAAAACCCTCTGGATTGATTTTTGCATTTTGAATTTGATACTGATTGTTTTGAACACTCTGAATGCCTCCTTAATATGGTAAATTAGCTACTGCAGAGCATTCCAGCAGTGTCGGACTCGCAGAACACTTAGGGTGTTGACAAGGAAGCAGACACAGGTATTAGGCAGGCCCTGTTACAGAGAGGGCTCAGTAGGAATCTCTGTTATGGATTCCTTAGGCCTGTGTGCCTGTGCCCAGCTATTTAGGCCAATGTGCTGAGAAGGCTCCAAAGTACTGTCCTTTCCCTGAGCTTCTTGCAGCACTCTTCCTGGAATTGGGTTCCCTGTCTTTATTTCATGATCACAGGCTACCAAAGGCAGCTATTTTTCTGCCAACACAGTTGATTTAGAGATTTAGTTTAGAGATTATTTCAGTCTCGGACTGTTTCTGTGGATTATAATTCAACTATAGTAACCAGCAGTGATAGAAGCACACAGATGTAGAGAATGCTGAACATGAAGCTCTATTTTTATCTAATACACTCTTACACTTGTGAATAAAATCCCTGAATGTATTGTTGCACTTCATGTTTATCGTATCTCAAGAATTCAAGAAATCTGTCATTTCTTGTAGGGTATCAGAGTCTCTCCAATGTCCTTTTCTTGTTTACCAGTCCCTAAATCATTGGTTACTTTATAACCTAAAACCATCCTATGAAGTGATATTCCCCCTTATCAGCCTCATCAGGTGATTAAAATTGACCAGTTAGGAAGCTAGTTATTTAATTATCTTTACCCCTTGTCAGAATTCAGATTATTTGGATCACAGGCACCTCCCAAGACTGATCTGGTTCTAGTTGTGCACTTGACTTTTAGCAGGTTTTACTGCTAAGTGCTCTTAATGACACGCAGCTGAATAAGACAGAAGCTTTCTGTGGACCAATAGCTGACTAAAAGAGAAAACAAAATGGTGAAAAGACCCAGTTTTTACAGGTAGTGGTATAGCCCTAGAGGAATCTGTCATGGAGCTCACGTTGATAGCTGGTAAAGAAATTTGTCTATGAAACGATCTTAGGGTAGTTAAAACTGATGCTGAAGTATTGCAAAAGAATCTCATAGTAGTGAGTGAGGTGATGGAGCACAAGTTTATATTCTGTATTAAAGAGTTCAAAGTTACACTGACAGAAAACACAGCTATCCAGTCCCACCTACTACACAACTCCAGTTACACCTACTACTGAGCTGGACTACCTTAACTAGTGATAAATAATCTCCAAAAGCATAAACTTGCTGCCTGTTCACAGTGGAAAAGGCAAATGAATTTTTAGAAACCCTTCAGAAGAGAACAGAAAACAGAATACTGTACTGTTACCATTATGCTATTATATAATTGATGCTACCCCATCTTGAGAATGTCACAGAGTTCTGTACACCTCATCTCAAATCCAGGATGTAGAACGAGCAAGGATACAGTCCAGAGTGTACAGTGCAGTTAGAAGTGTAGAGCAGCTTGAATTTGAACCTTCAGTTTGAAAACAAAACTGTTAAAGGCAACATGAAAGTTCTGTAATGCAAACAGTAATGGTAAAGGGAAAGCTGTCTTTCTCTGATGTAAAAACTAGTAAATGCCATATTAAATTTAAAGTAAGCTATACAAAGTGGTTCTCTTTCATATAAAGCATATTGAAATTAGCCAGCTCATTGCCACAGGATGTGGTACATGCCAAACTACAATACATTTTATGAAGAAAATCAAATAATAGTATAGAAGTACCTGAAAGGGGATTAAACATGAAGGTTTCATTATGATCTGCATCTTGATAGCCGCTAATTACCAGAAGCTAGCAAGGGTGTAGCAGGAGGACTAAAAGTCAGTCTTTATCTTATTTTTCATGGTGTTTTCCTAAATTGCACTTATTATTGGCCTCTGCAGAGTTAGAGCTTAAGCTGCAATTGATGAGGGAAGGTGGGTGAAATTAAACAAATTCCTGTTACAGCAAACGAACACATGTACTCATCCATTTCTCTACTCTTGCTCTAGATCCTCCTCCTCCACTTTATTCTTTTACTCTTGTAACTACTGTGAATAATGGTTATTCCTGTGTTAGTCAGCTTGATCCTCAGACTGTTTCCATGCTTGATGCCTGTGAAAGTTCAGGGGAAGTTCCTTGTGAAGGATCTGGGGAATAGGAAGTATGAAAACAGACTGTTTCTTAGCCAGTCCATTTCTTAGCAAGAAAGTGTTTCATTTGGAAAAAACATCTGATTAAATGGATTTAATTTTAAACTATTACTTGAAAAATGTTAGTGTACTTTTAAAAAGCATAGACTACTGTGTGGGAGGGGTTTGCAATCTCCATCGAATTCCTTGTTGTGTACAGTTTAAAATTACTTTCTGTAACTACAGAAGTTGCAGCTCCAGCTGGATTGCAACGTAGACATGCCCTACAATATAGTTATGTTGACTTCAAACTCAGGAAGTGCTGTCATGTACAGCATGGTATGATGCAAGTTTTCAGTAAGTTTCAATTTTGAGAATTATGAATCTTTTACATTTTAAAGACGTCAAGTTCAGTCATTAAAAGGAAAACAATCTGTACAAAGCTTTGCCTTAGAATGAGAAACCTGAAACACTTTCTAAAAAATCTGAGTTTTTATTTGCCTATTTCTCTTCAATAATTATAAACAATGTAATGTGTTTCTAAATACAAGATGAAAGTGAGTTTTTGCATCAGTTTTGCTTCTTTTCTGCATTGAATAATGAGTACTTATGTATATTAAATGTAACTTTTTATGTTCACAGAAGCTCAAATCAGACTTCTTAAGGCAAAGTTACGTGTGACACAGGAAGACCTGGCAAATGCAGTGTTTGAATGCAGGAAAAAGGTAAGAGATTAAATTTTTAATCTAGAAATGGAATAGGTTCCTCTTTAACAAATAATCACAAAACAGAATTCTTTCAACCTTTTCAAGTATTAAGAGCTAAAGTTGTATATTTTAAAAATACCCTAGGAATTTAGAATCAGGGGTGGTAATTTCTGTATAAATGTGATCTTGGGCTGAAAGCTTGCAGAATGCACTTAATGGAAAATAATTTGTGGCAGGAAAGAACCACTGGGGAGGAAGACATGCCCCTGCTGTAAGGCCACTGTGGTGCTGCAAAGTCCCAAACCATCGTTGCTGGAAAGGAGAGCAGAGCTGAGAAAAAGGAGGAAGAAAGAGTAGCTGAGAAATGCAGATTGTGGAGTACAGAGAGAAGGAGGGTGGTGCCCAGAGCTGGCTGTTGGGATGAGGTGGATATTTAGGGCAGAATGAGAAATAGAAAAGCTTGAGAAATATAGTCAGGTGCTTTTGGTGTCGTCAGTGGATCAAAGCGTGGAAAGAGCTTCCATTTTAAGTGGAATATTGTAATCAAAACAGAAATTTGGCTTTCTGTGTTCTCAAGAGTACAGTTGGTGCAGAGAACAATATTTAGTATTACATGCTTGGGCAGATCAGACTGAACTTAAGGTGTTGTGAAGCTACACTGGTATTTCAGTTAGAATGTACAAGTGAGTTTTATGATCTGCACTGTCTGGCAGTATATTTTAAAGTGATGCTCAAACAGCTCTTTAACTGTAAAACCTTAAGTAGTTCATATCTGTCTGCCAGAGAGATCACTTCTTATTCATGTATTTGTAATCAAGCAAGGTTTTTGAACTAGCTTTCCATTTTACATAACTGGATTATTTTTAGTTGTGGTCTCTTCACTTCAGAATGCTTTTTTCCACCTATTCCCTAGGCCTAAATGTGATGATGACGTTTAAGAAAATATTGCAAAACACCTATACATTTTCTTACAAGCTTTTAATTTAGTATTAAGGAGCAGGATGATAGTAAACAAGCTTTTTGAGATAAGTACATGAACAAAATCTTTAGAAGTAATTAGATTTTGATATTTTATATCTGTACTTTATTTTACTTTTATCAACACACGTGCTTCTGCATTTCAATACTTCTATGCTGTGATCAGAAGAAAGTTGGTACATTAGATTTTAAAGACATTTTCATTTTCAAACCAAATGTAATTTTGTCAGTAGCTGTTGAACTTCATCATTCCATGCCAAAATCAGTACAGAATTCAGTTACTGTAGCAGATGACAGAAGACAACCTTATATTTATTCTTGTCCTTCTCCCTTAGCACTTTGTATGTAAATGTATCATTTTGGGTTCTAGTTTCTCTGGTGTGAAAATAATTTTATTACATTCAGAAGGTCACAAAAATTTCATTTTGACGAAGCCTTGAGATAGATTCTGGGTTTGGTTCCAATTCACAGTTCAATTGTTATAAGGAAGCAGTAAATCTATTTAAATTTAAAGAGGTGGGAGTTTCTGAGGTGCATGAAGTCATGAGAAGCTTACAGTAAAGCACACAGATTTCCCAGGTGGGGAGCTTGTATTCCAAGGGGCTGAGAGAACAGCAGAGAGAGACTTTTTTCACAGATATTCCATCTCTGTACGTGCCTTGATTTTTTTCCTTAAAAAAAAGCAGGGCATAATGTGTCTCTGAAATAATCTACATGAGTATTCACTTATTAAGTTTGAAAGGTTATAAAAGAAGAATGCCTTGAATTATAATGCTTAATGTGGGATGTAATTGCCAGTAGGTCATGAATCTAATACGGGATTCACTTCATGTTGAGAGAATCTTAAATTTGAATACTTGATGTATCCTGGATCATTAGCTTGCTTTTAAGTCAAAACCAGATAATCTCCTAAAACATAATGGATTGGTTTATCAGTAATTATATTCTCTTCTTTTTCCCATAATTTTTTCTAATATGTGCATTTAGCTATTCTCACAAAAACATCACAAAATTTCTATGTGCCACTGTTATTCATATAATTCTATAACATTTTGATTATTTTCAAAACCTTTGAACTATGAGAAATGTTTTACATACCGCTACAAGACAGTTTCAACTAAAGGACTGCAGAAAATTAAATGAGAGAAGTGCTACTGGTTTCTGAAGTATTATCTTGGTAAAATGATGTTTTCTTTTCTTAGTCTTACTTGTTGCTGTTTCTAAATCTACAGCACATATATTCTTACTGCCTTTTATTTACAAGACATCATTACTGCTTTACCCTCCTGCTTCCTTGCAATAATTTAGTTGGGTTTTTTTGCTAATTACTGACATACAGGATGATGAAAATCAGAATTTAGAAACTCGGCTTAAAGATTCTGAAGAAGAAAACACAAGACTGCAACGAACAATCAGCCTGCAGCAGTCTCAGACTGAGAAGTACAAAATGTTGTCACAAGAAGCAAACAAAAAAACCGAAGGGTTACAACAAGAGGTCACTGCACTAGAAAAGGTACTGCAGATATTAGTCTCATTTGTCTCAAAAGAGGGAAAAAGCCACATCAAATTACCCTCTGTTCCCTGATGGATTGATAGAGCTGTATCCAAAGATCTGATAAGTGTTTCAATGTCTGTTAATTTGTAAATTGTATTTTTAAATGGCCTAATCTTTTTTTTTTTTTTAATATGTTTTGCTAGCTGCTTTTCTTCTGCTTCTACAATCGTATATTTCTGTGTTTTAAAATTAAATTCCTAGGTAAAAGACACACAAAAGACAAAACTGCCTTTTCAGAAACTGCTGTCAAATTTAAAAAGGAATCCTAAAAAATACAAGGAAATTCCATTTTTCAGGTTTTAATTATAATTTTTTAAGTATTGCTTCTGTAATTTCTATTGTAAGCTGTAGAACTTAGTGACCATTTTTTTAAAAGCACTTGCAGCTTATAGTAATATCTTCTGCAGGGTAAAGGGAGGGATGTTTTTGTTGTTGCACGTGGACTGTTGGGAAAGCCGGCCCTGCAATGTGGCTGAGCCCGAGTGAGCGTGGCTGCTGCTGTCCCACACACACAGCGGTGCCTGGCGCGGCAGATGGCTGCGTACGCAGCTCCGTTTGTTTGGAACTTAATCTTAAGGGCAGCATGTGTTTTTCTTTAATTACTCAGAGCTAGAGAGGTTGACTTCAAAACCATGTAATACAACAGGAGAATGTTTCAGTTAAAAATTTGGGGAAAACAGAACACAGCTCAGCCCATCAAAATCTCATATTTCCATTAAATCGTGTTATGGATTTGTGTGATGCTTGTATCTTAATGTTTTGTAGTTCTGACATTTTAAAACTAAAATAGTCTTTGTGGTCTTTTTGTGCAGATACTTGGAGGTTTTAAATTCCCTTACACAGATGGTGATTCTGTCAGGAAAAATATTCAATATTAGTATTTATGCTACTCATCAGCTCACAGTTAATAGTGCCCAATCAATACATAAATACAATCATTTAGTCCCTTCTCTTAAACCAAGACAGGACAAATTATATTCAAACCATCCTGGACATAAGTTTGTTTAACCTGTACTTACAGCCTTCTAGAATGACAATTTCCACCATTTCCTTACACACAGTCACATTTAGAAAGTATTTAGGAAATGGGATGAAATGTTTATATACTTCCACTGCACAGGTACCATATCCAGAATATGGTCACTTCCCTCACTAGTCTTGGCTTTGGATTTACCATCCTCAGTTGCTTCAATTATTCCTCATAGGTTGCATTTTCTAAAATTCATCAAGGTCAATCAGTCATGATCATGAAAAATAGTGGTAATTCTTTAAAATACTAAGACAGCAAAAAAAGGCATATGTAATGAAAGATTCTCTGCTAATTCAGAAGGTATTTTACATATTTTTTCTGCTATAATAAATTATCTAACTGCGAAAACCATGCATGTAAAAATAATTTTGCAGTAACTGCTTAAATCTCCTGTGGATTTAGGAGTCTGAAAACTGCTCTATTTCTTAGATATGAAGCATTATTCAACCGTGTTTAATTAATGTAGTGTAGATGAATTCTAGACATGTTTAGAAGGAATTTCCTGTGAACACAGGCTTGAAATGGTGCTACTGTGCTGATAAACTCTCACAACACTTTCGATCTAGAGAAAGTTTTTCTGTATAGCTGAGAGAACACAAATGTAACCTCTGATTTTGGGGCTTTTATTGCTTTTTCTGTTGTTGCAGTGTAGGTGATAGTAGACCTAAGGTGTGACACATGCTTCTCCAAACTCCTTAGATTATCAAGTTTTTTTAACTTCATTAATTGCCCAGGTACTTTTTGTATGTGCCCAGGCAAAGATTCTCATCTGCTTTTCACAATTTACCCAAAACATGGTAACTACTTGGTTATTTTTACATTTTATTCTTGTGGTGTTTGGTCTCTGTAAACATTATCTCTGCAGCACCCAGCTAAGTCAGTACCTGAGTTCTGATGCTCCCAGAAACTTCCATCCTTTTCTTTCCAGCATTCCAGTTTTTTTCTGTCTAGTTGATCTAATAAATGCTGTCACATCTTTCACCACTGGTCTACAAGAACATTCCTTCCTTTGTGTTCTCTCTCACTTTTCAGCCTAGCTCTAATGTTAGGTAGTGGTCAGGGGAACACCAGAGTTGTGCTCTTACTCTTTTGTGCAGGGGTTTATCACTTGCCTTGAAGGAAGGCTTGATGTTAAGTACACCTTCTCTCTCAGCTGTTTTTTGGGGAGGCGTTGCAGAGCTTCCTAAAGATAGCAGATAGCTGCTGTCCTGATGGGAGGACAGAAGGCCTGGGGAGGGTTACTTAGGGGCAATCACAGCCCCTGCTGATATTCAAGTGTCTCAGCCATGTCAGAACAGTGGGGAAAATACAGAAACTGAAATGGGATGCAATTTTAAAACACAGTAGTTTATCCTCCCCCCTCTTAGAGAAACACTATGTGAGAAAACTAATCCAGCTTTGACTTAAAGTATTGAAGAAATGACAGAAACCTTACCTAGTTACAAAATAAAAGATTTATTTCAGGCATTTTTAAGATTAAAAACTTGGAGTCGAATATATTTTGCAATATACGCTCACTGGATGACTTGCAAAAAAGTCCTTGATAAGGTATTATGTGTGACAGTAAATGTCAAAAATCCCTAAAAGAATTCTTAGAATTCTTTCATTAAATGATCTGATTAGCTGGTAAGTAATTTGCATTGCATATAGACTATTTTTTTGGTCATTAAATGCTTTTAAGACTGTATTTCAGACCTTTTCATAGTAACACAGAATAAAATATATAGCACAAAAGACCTAGTTGACTTTATTCACAGCTCCATAATCTTGATACAAGACAAAGAGGTCAATTAATATGTATTTCTTGGATAAATGATGTGGAAGTCTTGAGTAACCACCACAGAACAGGTGTAGAATTCAGAAAATAGAACAACTGCTCAGAGGTGAGGCAGTCTGAGCACTGCCTCATTATCAGTAAGCCCCCTCTCTACCTTGATTTGGTTAAAAGAATCTGTCTGTGCCTGTTACTAAAAATTTGATAAAGGAAAAGTCTATTTCTTTTTCATAAAACACAAGATGTGCTCTTTCTGCCAGAATTGTTTATTTCTTTTACTTTATCTGTTAACTGTACTCCCTGATCTTTAGTCTCATTATTCTGTTCCTCAACTTGGTCTCTTTCTCTCATTTCCCCACTTACAGCACTATGAAATACTGTCAGCAGAGTCAAGAGACAACTGTTTTGATTGGTGCCATAACATTCGATGAACTATTTTCTGCCAGATGAAATAATTCCTACCCCCAGCCATCTTCAGTAGGCTGCTTTAACTTCTTTGTGGTAGTTGCATGTAGTAACCTCTGGGGCAAAGAGGTGAAAGGAACAGCTGGGAAGAAGCAGCTGGGAACATGAGCCACCATTCCAAAATCTGCCAGAGTGGACATAGTGCTATTTTTTTCTCTTTTTCTGGCTGATCATACAAGGTTTTTCAGTCAATTCTGTAGTCTTACATGATCAGCTTCAAAATTACTCCAAAAGAAGCTTAAAAAAATTTCAAAGGAGAAGGAGATGCTTTAATGGTAGAATTGTCTTTGAGACAGATTCTATCTGCAGGCTAAAGAAGTTCACAGACTCTTCAGCTTTCAAGGGTGAGCCTTTTTGTGTGTTGTTGATACAGGATTCATTAGAACACCATTATTCATGATGTTTTTATTGGGTTTGTCCTTTGCTTCTTCAATAGGAATTGGAGAATCTAAAGCGTGCCCAAAAGCAGGCTGCAGCCACCCAGAGTGCAACAGAGGTTCGTTTAAACAGGGCCTTGGAAGAAGTGGAAAAGTATAAAGCGGAGCTGAATAAACTGAAACAAAGCAACAAGGTACTATGGCTTAGGAAAACAATTTCCAGTCTGTTATCACTCAGTAATGCTAGAATGAGACAAAAAGCTTGATGGGCTTTGGAAGCTTTGTATCTCTTACAGGCAACCCCAAAATTAACTTGAAGCAAGTCACAAAAGGCCTCAGTAAGTTATCTTAGATGATACTACTGCAACCTCTGCAGGAGGAAGAAATGTACAGAATGAATTTAAAGCCTGATTTTCCTCATTTGTGTGAAAATGAGACATGTTTAGAAAGAGGGAAAAGTACACATACACACCTAATACATACAAAGGCAAACCATGGCTCTTATTGCCAGGATTTTATTTTCTTTTTTAAGCTTTAATGTGGGAGTATTTTGATTAATCCCATTTCTTTTCAGAAGTGTCACGTCTGGCTACTGTTTGTCATTTTCTTACGTAATGCCACATTTCATTGGTTAAAGCACCATTTTCATAATTAATACATTTCTCCTTTTCTTCCCTTGGTAGGATGTAGCTAACCAAGAACTCAAAATGATTGAAGAATTAAAAACAGAAAACAAGAAACTGCAGAAACAAAAAGCAGAGCTAATTACAGGTTTTAAAAAGCAGTTAAAGCTAATTGATATTTTGAAGAGACAAAAGGTAAGGAGAAGACTATGGATGTATTTCAGTTAACCTCTAGCTAAATGTGTCTGCTGTCCAGCAAAGTAATACTGAAAACTGTGAGTTTACATGGAAGGAAATTAAAATGAAAGGAATGTATACTAAGAGATACTGCCCAAAATGAACAATTTTCCACTTACTAGTTCCATCACACCTTTCACTTAAAATACTTGGGATGTGTGCAGTCATTTCTATCAGTTTTCCTTCTGAGGCTGCATGAGACATGTAGAGCTGTGGCCTGCACAGCTGTCTGGACAGGACTTTAACACCACAGAGTGGGTCACCTCCAATTGCTTACTTTGCTGAATCTCATGGGTTTCATTTTGGGATGGAGTCAATGCACTTCTTGCATTCTCAAACTGAAGCTGTTTGGTGGCTTGTTGAGCAGAACCCCCTTTAAGAGGGCCAGCCTTAGAGATAAGAAAGTAGAACATTTTATTTACCCTTAGAGTACTCAGTGATCACCAGTCATTTAGTAAACACTTTTGAAGCTGTTGAGCCCCTAGAGGAAGAATAGTTCTGTATGAAGTGGCAACTTCAGGGTGCAAAATACACACACTTATCCTAAAAACTGGGAATTGCAATATGAAATTACACCTTGAATCTGGAATACCTCCCCAACACAGGGCAAAGGAGGACAGGTAAGTGCAATAAGAGGAAGTGGGGCTGCTCATGCATTTCCAGTGCAAGAGAATTTTTCTCGCAGTAACAGGATGCAGAGGAGATCCTGGGGATTCACCTAACAGCAACAGTGCTAGCTTAGCCTTCGGCTGGCCCTTCTAGCTCTGCATGAAAATGTGTTCTTCCAGATGAGGTAGCTTGTTGTCCTCTGGAACATGAATTCACTGTCACAGAGCAGCATTTCTGCTTGACTGGGAACCAAATCCATGGTCTCAGACAAATGTCACAAACTGCATTAAATACATTTTGAAACAATTATAAATGCTGTATCAGAACTGCAGGTAGGAGAGAAAGCCACTTACCTTTTCTTACAAAAAGTGTTACTCACAGAAGGAGGATGCTGTGAGCTGTCCTTTCTGAAGAGATTGGGGCTAACCTAGCCCCTTGCAGCTTCTGGCAGAAGGCACTGGGGAAGGGCAGTTGAAGCTCACATGTGCTCAATACTCACAATCAGTGGAAGGACTTCAAGTCTGCTTCAAACAGGCCTTTTGTTGAATGAATTAGAAAAACCTGATTTAGGCTATTTGTGTACTGTTTGTGTAGCAGGTTCAGATGCAGACAGAGCCTGAAGAATGATAGAGGGAAAAAATTCCCCAAAGACTTTAAATATCAGGAGTAGGATGATTTGCTTTGTCATGGTTTTAATGTTAAATTGTAGATTGATCAGCTTGAAAGAATGTGGCACAGTTTCTTTACATGTGTTCTTCAGAAGTCACAAGTATTGTCAGATTTTCAGAAATTCCTGTGTTTTATTAAAACCCATAAAATGTCCCAGTTAGCCAAGATTTTGTATTGATTGTTCACTCTATTTTACCTTCTGCTCTTATTTTTTTTTTTAGATGCACATTGAAGCTGCCAAGATGCTTTCTTTTACTGAAGAGGAATTCATGAAAGCTCTTGAGTGGGGAAATGATTGATCGCATTAAATAACTTCTGTTTGAAAGATGAGTCAGATGGTACATTATTTTGAGACTCTGTATGAGTCCTTGTTAATAGTTAATAACTGTATATCCCACTGGATTGATTTTGTTGATTTTGCTTATGTTTAAATAGTTTAACTTTCGTAAGCTTGATAGCTTGTGTTGTAATGTCGTATGAAATACAAATTTCTACTTCATTGTCAGGCCAAACTGCCCATTCTGTAAGGAGCAGAGAAGCACAGACTATGCAAGGAATATTCCAACAAGTGAACTTTGTTAGCAGTTTGCTCTGTTCTAGCATTGAAAACTGTACCTTACCTATGGTAATATTCAGTCCAAGGAAGTCAGGATTTAGTCTCAGAAAACTCCTTGTTGCAACAGAAATAAACTAACCAGTGATCCAGTTGAGAAGAAAATGTCATGTCCTTTTTAAAACACGTGGTTGGAAAATTGGCCTTGTCTGTTCTCTGTAACAGATCTCCCCTCAAAGCTAGCTGGTCTGGCATCTAATTTAAGCACCGACAGCTCTTTTATAGAAATGACCATAACTTGTTGTAGCCATTACCTCTTAGCCCCTGGCTGGCATAACCATACATGAGACTTGCCCCTCATTACCCAGACAGACTCCACAGTCCCATAGAGCTGCTTTGTATAAAACTGTTCTTCAGTCAAGGTGAATGTATTAAACCTTTCCCTGGCCATCAGCTACTACTTTGGGATACAGACAGGAGCAATGACTCGATATTCACAGGTGCTCTGCAAGCATTACATCCTTAAAAACTCCATTAGTCATCATTGCCATCAATAACTAGAAAACAGATTCAGGGTAGATGAGCTGAGCCAATTGTATGTACATTAATGAACAGGAGCAACACAAGCCTGTGCTGCTTGCATGAACCTCTGCCAGACCTCAGCTATTTCAATGGATTCCTCCCTCAGAGTGAGTAAGAACATGGGACAAAAATAGTCAGTTTATGTACTGAAAGAAAGGTATAAACAGTAGTTCTGACCTCAGAATGACAAAACATCTCTGCTTAGATCCTACCAGTGAAGTACCTCAGACCTACCTCATAGAGATGAGACAATATACATTTGGAAGAGGATTGTAGTGGTGTAATGCCAGTACAAATACATCTTCCCAGAACTTTAGGAGAATCCTTTAGTCCAGACTGGAATACACATGCTAGGTTAGGTTTCTGCTGTGTTGCTGCTGAAGAAAACATTTCTAACATTGCTACATGACTGAGAATAATTGAGAACTCCAGAACAGTTTATTGGTGAAAAATGCAAGTGGAGCACACACTTATATAAAACTAACTGCTCATCAGTTTAGAACTTATGTCTTAAAATGAAGGCTTTTAATGCTACTAAAAGGAATTCCTCACTGTTAACAGCAAATGGAATTTTTCACTGGGAATCAGCTGACACCTAGTGGCAAAGCAGGATCTGAGCTGGGGGAAGGTTCAGCTCTCTTCTGAAAGTTCATTACCTCTTCTCTGCTGGTAAGCCAACCTGAAATCTTCTCCAAGCATGTTAATATCGTTCTCGTCTTTGAGTATTCCCTGCATTAATGGGAAAGAAACATGAGAAGGTAAAACACAGTATAGAGAGTAGTATGGATCTCAGAAATTTTCCATGGAAGCAAACATGGTATCCATAATGGTATCCATAATACTGTTATGTTACCTTTAAAACAAGCCTGAAAACCATCACAAAACCTGAACAGGTGAGTTACAAATTGGTGCTCATCCAGAGCCCTCTTGTGCTCTGCCAAAAGACAACGTTTAGCTGCATTATCTTGCTCACAGGAGTGCTTACAGTCAGTACAGCACAGGAGCGGGTTTAGTAACATCAAGCAACTGCAGTGCAAAGAGGCCCTGGCTGTGCTGGTGCTCTGTCTCCACCTTTACCTATGTTGGAATTAGCTCATACAGAGAAATAACTTGGGAAGTCAAGTAATGCTGGACTACTTAATCAGAAACTATGTTTTTGGGAAGAGAAGCAGGGGCACCCAGAAATGTAAATTTCTAATTAATGCTAAATTAATTTTACTGCTTAAAATATGTATGACCCACAGAACATATCTTGCAGCATTTAAAAAAGAGGAAAAAGTTACAAACTGCATTTATATTGGAAAGTTTCGAATTTGGTAGCACTTTGCTATTTAACTATTTTGAGTGAAGTAATGGGATGTGGGAGCTCCCAACTCGGACACAGTGTTGAAGCAGAGAACAGAAAAGTAGAACATCATACATGGCACATGTGTGAGCCTTGGACACTGGAATTGCCAAGGCTTCCTATGAGACAAAATTCAAACCAGACAAGTTTATCAAAATTTTGTCAATAAGAATTATCCTTTAATTAGAGAACAACTCACTCCAAGTATTACGAATTCCTGCACCAATTATCATATTAATATTTGAATAAAAATTAAACTCTGCTCTACTTAACATTTTCCAGTATTGCAGAATTTCTTTAACCAGCTGGGTAGTTCCCTCCCTACTGTAAATGCATTTTTACATCCTTAAGGCAGCTCTCTCTTAATTTGTGTACCATTAGGAGATCTTTCCAATTATTAAGCACAATACAAAATAAATTGTAGTTTATTCCTATTGCAATAACTGCTTCCATCTTTTTAACTTTAAACACAGGGATGAACAAAGCAAGCTCTGTAATGCCTCTGTAAATGCTGCAGTTCATTGCACTGCTGCAGAGTCCATAGTTGTGGAATACTTGGCAGACAAGCCAGAGCTGCAAGAAATTGCTGCCAAAACCCAACTGAGAAATTTG
Source organism: Eopsaltria australis (assembly GCA_034509425.1). Classification (NCBI taxonomy): domain Eukaryota; kingdom Metazoa; phylum Chordata; class Aves; order Passeriformes; family Petroicidae; genus Eopsaltria; species Eopsaltria australis. Next base: position 895,407 of record JAVTVJ010000121.1, read on the forward strand.
GTGGAAATAGGTTTTAGATGTGGTAGACCCCTTTCTAGCTAGAGAAGCCCTGCTGTAGAACTCACATTCCATATTTCTAACACTGGATGTGCAAAGTGCTGTGGAAGCTTTCAGGGAGTTCTGTACAAGGGATCAATAGTGCCAGAGAGCCCAAAGCCCCAAAGCAGAAAGGGCAGTGCTGTAAATAGGTCCCAACTCAGAAGAAAAAGGAAGAGGTGAGTGCAGGTGAGCTGACGCAATAAGGACATCCACTGACTCCAGAACTCCCACAGTTCTGCAACTTCACCTTCAAATATCCAGGAGAAAACCAATGTACAGGACAGGCATTAAAGGTATTTAAAATACAATTAACTTACTCGAGGAAGATAACCCAGCAATTTCCATGCATGCTCTTTCAAGAGTTTCTGTCTCTCTTCTTCAATAATTGCACGGATACTTTCTTGTCTTCTCTTCTCTAACTCTCTTTCTGCAAGTTCACGCTCCTAAAATAAACAAGTTTTCCTAAGTTCTGTTTCAGCTCTGTGAACATTTGTTTCCACCACTTTCCACCACAGCATAAAGAGAAAAGTTTTTAGTGGAGTAAATTTTGAATGTCTACTTACTAATTCCTGGTCACAGGAAATTCTCTTGAGGAGGGTGGAAAACTATGTAGAAAACCCCACAAAGCACTGTTTAAACAATACCTGTTTGGCAACTGGAAAACAATCTCAGACAAAAGAGAAAACGGAATGGCAAGTCATGGGGTGAGTCTGCTCACCCCATGTTTGGTGTCAGAAGCCCTTTTGAAGGCAGGGAATGTTCAATTCTGGTGGCTTTTTGGCTCTCAGATGAATTAGTCTGTTCCTGCCCTACTGCTCTAATCCAGGAAAAGGAGCAATAGGTATGAATCCTCTGATGACTGGAAATTGTAATTCACATTTTACAGATGATTTATACCCTGTAGATCTGAACGGGTCTGAAAACAGGAATATGGGATTCCGTGTCTTGCTTTCAGCCTACACCTTTTCTTCCTCAGATCTCAATTCAAGAGATTTAACCTCAAAGCAAGGCTGGGCCTCCCCCTCCTCACACGTCATTATTAGTGCAGCTGACCAGGGATGTAGAACTGGACAGCAGTTGTGCTGCTGATCTCATAGTTCCTGAAGAGGTATTTGCACAGCACATCACCTACACGGGGCACCAAGGATGGTGTTGACCCCAGCCTCTTGAGCAACCATAAATATTTAGCTCTAAAAATACTTCTCCCTTGTCAGAAACCAAAACAAAGTCCTGCTTCCCCCTGCACAATTGTCTGCAGTTCCCATCACTTTTCCCTAGCAACACCAGCATTGTCATTTAGGATAGCACAAGTATTCCCATTAAACACTGTGCTCAAACCAAAGGTGCCTGTGAAACTCTTACTTTTTCTGCAATACATTGTTTGCGCCGGTCCTCAAGAATTTTTTCCACGGCCTTTTTGTGTTCAAGCTGTTTCATTCTCCGTTTCTCGGCGTTCAGCTGCTCAATGCGATCGTCCTCAGCCAGCTTGGCCAAAATCTGCTGCCGGAGGGCTTGCTCCTCTTCTCTCATAGCCTGTTGTGCTGCTGCCTTTAGGGCAAATTGATCTTCATATGCTTGCCTTAAGTCTAGGCGCTGCCTTATTCTCTTTTCAATTTCTGCCTATAAAGGAAATTTAGTAAAATGCAGTACTACTGAACATATTTAGAAAAACTCTCAGCAGCAGCAGCCAATCTACTAGTTTGCCTTGGAATAAATTTACTGTAGCTCTTAACTTCTAGCATAACTAACTGGAGCAAACATTCCACATCTGACACTGCTCTCCAGTATTAATCAGCTTGGCAAATGTCACAAGATTCTCAAAAACCAAAGGAGTTTTTTTTACCCCACTATGATGAAGGGAGTCAACAAGACAGTAATCCTGAACAACACTCTAAAAATAGCAGTGTTTGGTATCTCAATATATGTTATATTCTGTTTGTCACCCACAGCAAGGTAAGACAGAGTGTGGCCAGGCCCATAGGAAGTAGACATGCAGAAAAAAAGCAGTTAATTAAACTGCTTAGCTTAAACCTAAACTTGAAAGTTACTGGTATGCTCTTTCACAAGATAAATATATGTATAAATGGAGGGGCCATAAGGGTATTTAAAACTCACTTGTTTTCCTCGTTGAAATTAAAACATAAAGACATTAGGAATGGAAAAGGAAACTCGAAGTACAACATTTTTCCTCCAAAACCTAAGCTAATGTACAAACTGCCTGTCTTACTGAGATCATTTAAGAAATAGAGTTGAAAATAAATCCTTCATGCTAGAACATAACTGGAAACCCCAAAGTCACAAACAACATGGCAGACTTAGAAATCCAAAGCATGGAAAAAACCCCTTCGTGTACCTGCCACAACTTACCATCTCCTTCTTCCTTTCCATTGCTTCTTGTTCTTCCAGATACAGATCTTGGCGGATTTGTTCCTGTTCTTTACGCCTCTGTTCTTCTCTTTCCATGGTCTTGGCAACCTATTACAAGAAGGAAATGTTTCTAAATGAAAGACAAAAACATACAACAATTTTTTCTATAATTTCAATTTTTGATACCAATTTTTGAACTCTCTGTTGTTTCTCCTCAGTGTCTCGAACTTTAGCCATCCAGCTATCTTCTCTTTGTCGTTGCATGTTGGCAAACTCCATAATTTTTCTATTTTCTTCTTCCATCTCTTCCTGTTTCCTTTTCCTCCAGAGAGCTTGTTCTTTTATAAAGTCTTCAATATATGCCTGAGTTTCTTTTATCTTATCTAACTTCCGTTGTTTTTCCCTGTAGAAGATGGAAAAAAGAAATGTTCAATAATTATTTAACACACTGCAGAGTAACACTAAATCAACCAGATGCTCACCATTAACAGCATATTCCTGAGACTAAGATTTAAATTACCCTCCTTAACCATTCAGCTAGAAACCAGATAGCTAAATTGAAAATACTTAGTAATGAACCGCCCCAAGAAGGGAATCTCATGTCTAACACCTTTCTGGAGGACAGACTGTACAGGAAAGTACTCACTGCAGATGCATTTTATACGTGCCCCATCAAAGAGAAAGAAGAAAAGAAAGCCCAACAGCACCACAACCCCTAAATTTTTTATTTATTCTAAACTTCCCTCCCCCACAATACTCTGCCCTCAGAAACCTCCTTCCCTGTTCCTAAGACAAGCAAACAAAGCATCTGGTGGCAAGGCAGGGACACAAGGTGAGGCAGAAACGTATAATATGCTGTCATGTCCCACATGATGGGCCCAGTGGAAGCCCTCCTGCAAATAAGCTGGATTTCATATTTGGGGAACAAGGACACAAGAGTGACTGGGACATTCTGAAGTTCCAAGGAAAATTCATGCAAGTCAGTCTCTTGTCAGTAGAATATGATCAAGGAAAACTAAAATGGGCCTTAGTCTATTTGGAATAGGTGCACACAAATGAGTTTTCTGAGCAGAATTATACGAGTTGTTTTGTTTTAAATAAATAAATAAATAATAAAAATTAAAAGAAACTAACATTTGGTCTTCTTCATAGATCTTTTTTACAATTTCATCAATCATGACTTTATCTTTCAGAAACTCTTCATAAGCCTCTTGCTTCTTCTTCTCCTGTTCCTCAACCTGCTTGTCCAGTTCTTGATGGTATATTTTCTTCTCCTCGTGTCGCCTCAGTTCTGCAGACATTTCTTCTTCCAGATACCTGTCGTACTCTTCCTTCATCTCCTGGGCTACTTCCTCCTCCCATTTCTAGGGGGGAAAAAGGCAATGCAAGATTCCTCTTCACTCCCACTACTACAACAACTTGTAATGAAAAAAATACACAGTATGGAAAGGAATTATGCTGCATTACCAGAAAGGAATGTCTTCAATTCAATCTATAAATACAGAGACTTAACAAGCTTAATACCTTAATCCAGTCAGTAGAACTCTTGAAGGGCACCCTCAAGATCTGAGCAACTTGAGGAGCACTAAAAGTACTTAAAGGACAAAGTATTGAGCACTGAGCACAGGTGGGACTCACCCACATCAGCACAATGACTGGAATGAGATTGCCCTACACAGAGCACCCCCAATGAGCACATTGCTGTACAGCAATTGCCTGCACTGAGCTCTGGATAAAGCATTAACATAATCACCTGCCTGATCACCAGTGTTGTTCTGTACATAAATACAAATTTGGAAGTCTTTCTGAAGTTACCCAGATCACTGTTTAACAACAGTAACACTGTTTTCAACAACCAGACTCTGAGGTAAGGAGTCACCACAGTCAACACTTACTGCACAAAAGGTATCATAGTTTTTACTTGGATAAATATTACAAAACCACTAAAATAACAACTACAACCAGTCATACAGCTAATTTAATCACTACTCCTCAATTGCAATGCCAAAGTAAACCTTTTTCTTATAGCTAGTTATTACTGGTTAATTATTCCTTCGTAACACAAAACATATTTTCAACTACACTGAATGCCCAAACAACATTTTAGATAAAAAAGGTCAGAGGAAAAATATTCTGCACAATCCATACAAAGGATTCAGGTGCTGGGATGCACTAATTACCATTTTTTCATCGTATATAGCTTTTTTTTCAGCCATCTGTGCAGCTCGTTCTTTATTCATATAAGCAGACTGCAGCTTTCTTTCTAACTCTCGAAGTTCAAGACTGGAGAGGGAAAAAAATTACCCTATTACAAGGGGGTTAGTTATCTAGGGGGAAAAGTTAAGTTTCCATTGCTACTTAAATACAATATTTTTCATCAGGGGCAACAAAATGAAAAATATTGCTCTAGTTAAAGGGCAGAAAAAGAGAAAAATTTATTTAAAAACAAGAGTTACCTGTATTTCTACATGTGCTATCAACAGTTCTGCATATTTCATTTCTAACTGTATAAGCACAGGTACACATACACACACATGTATGCTCACAGATATGTCCAAGTGTACATATACCTATATTCAAAACAAAAATTTGTGGAACAACATCTTTTATTGCCAAAAATTGCTTAAAATGAACTTTTTATTATACCTTGATCTCAAAGCAACTTTTCCTTCCAGGTCTGAGTCCCCTCCACTCCTGCTGCAGCTTTCCCAAATCATAACAGCAGCCAATTTGATACAGGTGGGAAATTTCTGAATTACCTGTTTGCTCTGACTTGTTGCCTGATCTTCTCATCTTTCATTTTCTCGAGGTCCCGCCTCGCCAGCTCAGCCGCCAGCTTTTGCTCTCGCTCCAGCTGCAGCGCTCTTTGCTGTCTGCTCTCTTCTGCCTGATCAGAACAAACGATTTCCGTACCGATTCTCGCACACGCACATTTGGGAGAAGGCAAGGAGACAGTGCAGTCAGCAAGACTACACAAGTCAGTAAGTGATTGTCAACGGGGAAAGCTATTGACAGGCAAAGGTAAAGCCAGGCGAACACCTTTCCCTGGCCTTCCCCCTCCCTGCGTGTGGCCGCCCCGCAGCTCTTACCGCCCGCAGCGCCTCATCCAGCCGCCGCTCCCGCTCCATCTCGGCCCACAGCCGGGCCGCCCGCCTGCTCCATTCTCGCTGCTCGGACGACTGCGGGCGACAAGGGAGGCGGTGGCGCAGGACAGCCGCAGGGACCCGCTCCACCCTCACGGTCCCTCTCGCCCCCAGTCTCACTCCCATCACGATCTCGCCCCCCTCTCACGGTCCCACTTCCCCCTCACGGTCCTACTCCCCTCTCACGGTCCCGCTCCTCCCTCACGGCCCGTGTCGCCCCCAGTCTCGCTCCCATCACGATCTCGCTCCCCTCACGGTCCTACTCCTCTCTCACGGTCCCTCTCGCCCCCAATCTCCCCTCACGCTCCCTCTCACCATCCTGCCGGCCGTTGCCGTGGCAACGCGCGGCGCCGTCGGGCTCCAGGGCGCGGTTTCACTTCCGGGGGAATCGCCCCCGCTGATTGGCCGATATGGCGACACGAGCCTGACACGTGACCCTGGAGTGGGCGGGGCCCGGGCTGGTGACGTCACCGCAAGGGGGCCTTTTGAAATCTGTTTAAAAGCATTTCTTGAATCGTGACTTTAAATTAATGCACTTGACTCACCTTTAAACACAAACCCCAGGTGGCGGCGTTTAATTAAGAATTTCTGTCCTTCACAGCTGTGAGAATGGATCCCCAGCAGGTATGGGATTACAGGCACAGGGCAGAACACAACAGCCAGAACAGGAACCATGAGCGTCACCAAAAGAGATGATTCCACGTGGTTCTGGTAAGGTCACTTGGTACAAGGTGTGCTTTATTCAAGGAAACCCAGCCCCGAATATTCCAGAGAGTCCTTACACAGAGCACAACTGCTCCCTCCAGAGTTTTTTCCCCGATTGACTCTGCTCCAGGAAGGAAATCAAAGTTGTGGTACCCAATTCCTCAAACTCTCACTTTCCTCACCTTTATGTTCCTTTCTACGTAGTTATGTAAAACTAAAGACATTTAAACCTATTTAAGGCAGTATTTCAAATTCATTAATGTCACCTACTTTATAAAATTAATTAAAATTTATAAAGCTTAAGAGAAGAACACCTCTGAGAATTAGGTAAAAAGTCTGCTTGTTTCTACTGATGCAGTGCGAGATGTGTCTATATATCGTTTTGGGATGAGAACATTTATCATTTTAAATATTTTACAAATTTTCCCAAATTGGTGGAATTCTTTCTGAAGCCTTGGTCATTCCCTGTCCTTTTTATGAGAAAAGTATTTTCCCACAATGCTTGAGAAAGGGAGGAATAAACTACAGGAAACCATGTCTTTAAAAAGATACAAGCGGAGAGATGAGACAGAAAAATACCATAAAAGTTCCCTAATTCTTCTTTGCAAGTGGTGTTACCACTATATTTTTCTTTAAAAAATTTAAAGTTTCTTCAACATTAGGCACAGAAACAAGTAAATGTAAAAAAAAAACACCTCTATCCCCCAATGATTCCAAGGCATTGACTTAGAAAGAAGGAATCTTGTAACTACTCTGGCACAGCAGTGACTTTCAGTGCTCAAGGTTTGGAGGTGGCAGGACTGGGGGGATAAAGATGCAAAAGGTATTTTTGCTGTCCCTTCTCCTCAGTAAACAGATCTATGCCTCACTGAAAATAAACAGAATTTTCTTTCTTACCAAACAAAAGAACAAAATCAACTCCCTGCCCTTCCCTTTCAGGATATAAGAGCAAAGAACCTTGAGATGTAAAATGCCATCTTTGCTCACACGACATCCTCCTCTTGGAGCAGCAACCCTCTAAAAGGAGAGCACAAACACACCTTGAGTCAGGCTCCAGGACAGCAAGGCACTCAGAGAAAAAAGTGGGAGTAAAAATGCTTGAACAAAACACATATCAGAGACCAGTGGGTCAGTTCACAAAGTTATTTTTAAAATTAAGAGGTGGCTTGTATTTGCATGTAAACGATTTATTAGTAGTGTATCTTTCACAGAAGAGACAGAACACAGGACTAATATCCTGAAAGATTCCCAATGGGAAAAAATTTTGAGGTTTCCAGTCCTTGGAGCCTCACTATTCTTTTATTTCCTATACATTTCACATTTGCTGAAGTGTGCTTAAAATACAAACAAGGAAAAAAAGTGCAACCAGAGAATTCTTTTGTCCTTAATACCTCATGGCAATTTGTGCTCAGAATTCTTACCTTTAATGTCCTGATTGTTTTCCCCAACATAAATTAAGCCACAGGGACAGCTCAGTAAACACACTGTGCCTGCAGATTTCCAAAGGAAGGTAAGTAACCTTTCAACACACTCACCCCACGCAGAGAACAGGGAGGGGAAAATAACCCAGAAACTCCACAGAAACACACAATACGCCCTTGCCTTGTTCTTCCATTAAATTGAATATGTAAGAGATGGAAAACAATTGTTTCCCTCCATTTAGATGCAACTGCTGCTTTCATCTCTTCTTGAGAGCACACCCAGGAACTGCAGGCTGCTCTTCTAAAGCTTGGGCATCTTAAATTTTTTGTTACCCCCCCCCCCTCCTTAGATCCAGCCAGAAGTTCCCCTTTTTCAGTTTGCAACCACTGCTGCTCAGTGAGTCAACACTGCAGCCCCGGGCACTGAGTGCACTCCCTGGTGGGTCTCCACACCTGCACCTGGCCAAGCACTTCTGTCCAGGCCCTCTCAGCACATCCCGTTCTCCTCCTCATCAAGGTCGTCTCAGTCGGGTGCTCCTCCTCCACTGGAGAGGGAAGCACCTTGTCCTTGCTGCTGCTCCTCCCAGCCCTCTGGTCACAGCAAGTCGCTGCTCCCCGGAGGGGCCTCCCTCGTACCTTCTCATTTGGGAAGAGATCTGTGCTGAAAACAGACCTACCTTCTCCTCGTGTCAAAAAGCAGAGCTCCTTGATAGCACTGATTAATTTCTCAGTTAAAGACCTAAGAATTTCACACTTGCAGAGCAGAGTTCAGTCCAGGCAGAGTTGCTCTGCTCTTCTGAAGGAGAACAAAAATGCACTGTTTTAGCAACCAGCTGGGTCAGACTTCTTAGAAATCCAGTGTGTTTATATTTAAGTTTTCTTTCCATTACACAGTTTATGAAGCTTTTAGAATAAAAGATAAAGAAATATCTGCTTTCCTATGGTATGGACAGGAATGAGTCCCAGCTGCATAACTGCTACCAAACTCATGTTCCATACAGCATTTTTTCTTGCAGTGGCCTGGTTACAGCTACAGGTCAGTGACCTGATTCTCATTCCTTTTTCCTTAAGAGCATTAAACCCTCCTAGAGCCTGAAAAGCTTTAGGTAATCAGCAGCCAACTGTACAAATGTAGAGTTAAACTCAGCAGTCCTTTCTCAGGGTTAACACAGCATCTTAATACACGAGTCAGTTCTTAAACTCTGTATCAGCACCCACTGATGAGCTCCTGATGGCAGAAGTGAAGACTGCTGAGGAATGCTAATGGTAAAAACGATGAAATGGAGCATTGAAGGGAAAAAGTGAGTTCCCTTTATTTAGCAGTTTCAATTGAAGGTGATACAGGAAGACACAGCAGAAAAGGTCATTAAATGAAAACGGTGAAGCCATTTTGCAGGTTTACCTCTTTTTTCTAGGGCATTTTACCAGATGATCATAACAGGAGACAATGACAAATGCATTCCAGCTGAGATAAGATATGTGGGTCATGCTGACTTTGCAACATTATAAACCACTATTGGGGATAGCACAGCTTCTCTGTGAGGTAATTTACCTTCTTTGGATGAAAAGATAAATGCGAATTAACAGGGAAGAGTCTGAAACATCTGAGCTGTGCTATTGATCTACTAAGGACCTAGATAAGTCACAGAGAAACTAATGCTTGCTTTGCTTGAGATTAGTGATGGATGGGATAGCAGATTTAGCAGCTAAGGGGCTATCACTGTCAATGAAGTCTTAGCACTATTTTTTTTTTTTTTTAATTATCCTGCAGTAGTAGGGAAAACATGTCCCACAGCAGCAGTAGGCAGAAGCGATCTTTTACTCATGACATTATGGGCTCTAAACTAAAATATTAGAGGGAACAAAAATACTCAGTGCTTCAAACGTGTTCAACAAAAATACATCTGTTTCTGATGAGACAAATGTGGATTTAATAAGTATTTAGTTGTAGGACTCAGTTTTCTGAGGGGAGCATACAAGTGCTTTCTGCTGAGAATACCTGGTTTTTTGCTTCACCTCTAAGAAGTTTTTTAAACACCTGGTCTAGGTACAGCAAATATAGTTCTCCTTTAAATAATGTTGTAAAACACTGCAATAATTAGACCTGTTTTTTGCAGCAACACCTTTATCCACTTACCTATCATAACCAATGAAAGAGAACAGAGATCATAAGTTCAAGCAAAAGGACTGAGTCCTCACTTAGGAAAATGAATGGAAATGATTTTTAGTACAGAATCTAAATGTTTATGGGTATGAAAGTTCTGTTTGTAAAAGGTGTTTCAAAAAGTATATATTTACTGAGATTTTGACATGGGACTTCTGATACAAGTATTTGTCAAAAAGTGCCCTTCAAGATAACAAGCCTCATTTCTAGCTTTTAGTTTGAAAGGAGAGATCAGGTTTTTTTCTATTCCAGCCTATCCTTGTCTTTTCTGTGCAGGGTGTAGAAGAGGCATTTGAGTCATCAGCCTGCAAGTTCATCTGCCAAAGTGCCCAACTGAACAGGCAGAGGGAAAACTAAAACCAGTCATGGCCTCCACCCAGTGACCATCATCCCCCCAGCTGATCTTGGCTGTCATAAGCACTGAACATGGTTTCCTTTTTAGCATTTTGTATGCAACATACACCTCTGAAAGGAAGAATTGTAATTTTCAAGGCTGAATGACATATTGAGAAATAAACAATTAAGTACTACGCTTTACTACTCTTCCCATAGCAGTACCCATAAAAAAGTATACACCAAGCAGAAGAGTGAGATGGCCTTTGCTTCCTGGGGACTGCTCACTCCCTGGGAAGCACCAAGTCCAGGTGTTGGCATGTGTTCTAACTTGAGTGCAGACTTGAAAGCACTGAGAAATGTACTTAGAAGAAAGCAGAACCCCTTTCATTCCTGCAAGATACCACCAAACACAATTAATTCCAAAGAGTTCAGTTCAGCTTTTGTGAATAATTAAAAAGCTGAGGAGCTCCAAAGGGAAGATAAGCAAAGAGCAGAATACTAAGAAAAAAGATGTAATTTGCAAACAACAGAGTATTAAACAAATTAATCCACGTCCATAACCTCAAGCCAACCAACAGAAAGGGCGACTGAAGGGCAATAACAGAAAACAAACATCAGTCCCAGAAAGGGCTGAGAGCAAGGTGAAAGTCATTCTGCTGCCTGCCTAGCAGCCTCGGCAGAGCATCGTGATGAGCCCCAGGCTGGTGGAGGCTCTGCTTCCCTGCCCTACACAGGGATGTGTCTGGAGGAGTCCTGGGGCATGTTCAGTAAAAACACTGATGTTTTATTCAAGAGCTTTTAGAGAGAAGAGTACACAATGGTTACTGATACATTTTGCTGCTGATAAAACAGAAATTTCGTGCTCCAACAAAAATTCCTCAGTGAAGCAGTGAATTGGCTCTGCATTGCTGGGGGCCAGACAAAGCTCACAGATTTGTGTCTGTGAAATGTTCCTGCTGTAGTGTTACCCACAGGCTTTGCTGTGCATCAGCCCCTGTGTCTGCTTCAAAAAGTGCTCCTGTAAGCCAAGCTCATTGGTAGTACTGAGATGATCACAGAGTTGGTACAGAGGCACCAGCTGATTTTGGTTTCAGAGCTCCCGCAGGAAAGCAGGGCCTTTCTCCATGTCTCCACTGAGATGAGAGAGAGAGTTGCCTTGTTTCACTGAGAAAAATTCAGCTCATCATATAGAACTGTTAAAAGTAAGAAAGATAGGATTATAGAAGGATTTCCACCAGTGAGCAACATTCACTTTCCCCTTGAGATCTTAAGACAAGTTGCTTTCTTGAAATCAGAAAACAGTGTTACACACACATACAGTAATGAGTTACTACAGTTTGGCTGTGTACTTATGCCTTGCACAATAAGGAACCTGGTTTTGTCTCTAGTTATATCTCTAGAATTTAGAAATCAAACCTAATCTAATTTGCTACAGCTGGACACCACCTGCAGAGTACTATTTAAGTACTCTGAACATTACATACTTATCTTTTAAATATTGATAATGCCATTTTTCATTTATGTGACATGAAGTCCCACAGGGAATAATTATGCTAATAAACCTTAATGATTCTTGCAAATAAATGATCAAACAAAATTGCTACTGTTGATTTATATTAATGGATGCCTTTAGGAGAAGATTTGTCAGGATGTGCTGCTTCTTGAATCCCAATTCATCTTATTTAGCAGAAGAATGTACATAGTTTGTAAAACAGATTAAGTGTTTAAAATATAATGTGTTCATGCAGTTTCTGCAGTTCATAACACTCAAGGACTATTATCTTGCCTTATGGCAAATCTGCATTAAAGATTTCCTTGTATACAACCTTTGTCAGTCCTTTTTTCCCCCTCCTTTTGTCCCCTATGGCTAAAAAAGTCCTCCTTCGGAAGATCTCTAACTTAACCTTTCTGTCACTCATGCAAGAATCAGTGATCACTATGCTGTCCTAACAGATAAACACCACTGTTGAACAGCTTGGTTTTTACTGTAATTAGTCTAGAAACATTCCTGGTGCTTTCATAAGGGCACATGACCTGAAACTGGGTGACCTACAGAATTTTACAAGATATGTTAAGATGAGCAGTTTCTATTTTTCCTCAAGTGTCAGCTATGCAGATATCATTCCCAACCATCCATACTTTTGAAATTTTAACCAAGTTCATTTGGAAAACATTTTACACAGGCTTGCCTTTTAGATAGTATGTATGTTTGAAAGCAATACCAATGGACTTTTTGCTTTAGCTTATAAATAACCATTTCCTGACTCCATATCTATTCAGATGCATACTAGAGAGATAAGACTGTAGTTCAAGAACCTCATTTTAGTATTTTCAGAGGAGTTACCTCTGCCCTCTCTGATCTCCATTGTCTGTTTAGTATTTTCTTCCCATCCCACAGGTGTTGGTACTACAAAGTACCCTTTTGGGCATTCCTAATTCCTCAATTTTTCCTCTTGTTGTGAAGCATTTTTCAGGCCTTCCCTCACTTCATTTACACGAGTACCATTACTCCTCTTCCTTCTCTGTCAGTGGGTTTGGAGTTACATCTCCTCTCAGCATCCAAGAGCTCTGTTGAGACCTGATTTCTGCAGACAGAAGAAGAAAAATGTGACTAACACAGTATCTACATTAAATGAGATTTTTCATTGCTCCTCCAACATAGAAACTTTTCTCTTAAGCTGCCTCACCTCTTCTTTGCAGATTGTTTTAATGTGTGGTGGTCTGGTGAATCCCATAGTACATGATTTCTAGTTGCTTGTTATTTATTTGAAATCCAATCACTTCTTATTCTCAAACCATCTGGCCAGACATGCCTGCTTTTATTTACTATAGATGTTCTAATTTAAGTTACTTGATCCTTAACAGTTAGTTCATGCATTTTAGTTAAAATTTATTTACAATTAGATGATAAAACATTCACTTACACTTTTTTTATGCATAAACTGAGATTCCAAATGGATGTCACTATCAATTTGCTAGGAACACATACACATTCCTTAGTGCTTATACAGTGGATTCATTCTGGTTTAATACTCATTCATTTTTATCTTTATCTTTATGTGTCTTCTAAATAGTTAATGTTTATTGATTACAACTTACAAGCACCACTGCACCAGGACTCTTCACTGGCAGCTGCATAAAACAAAATCACTTTTACCTAGACAGCAAGATTCACTTTCTAAATATTTTCCTCTTTTTAAACCTGACTTGAAAGGAACAATTCATTCTTACTGCTTGTTACACAATGTGCTAATTTCCTGAAGGACTACACATTTTTATTTTATTTCTAGCGGGGGGGGGGGGGCTTTCTTCTTCTGAATTTCAATATTTTGCTACTCAGTATTTGAAAAACTTATTCTCTTTGCCTTTCAGGCAGCAAATATCCACCTTGCTTTGCTCCCAAATTGGCTTAGCAAATCATGGCAAAGCATCCTATACTCTGCACACAGCCTGGGGTAGGAAAGGTGTCCAGTCAGGCCAGACCTAAGGTGTAGAAGGGAGGCCCCCCGGCACAAATCCTTCCCTGGACACCTTGAGCTTGAGGACTGAAGCCAGAGTCCCTGTAGCATCTTGTCCTCAACTGAAAGCAAGAAAGCAACCAACCAATAATAACCGAAATGTGCCTTCAAAGTAAGACATGGAGATGTAGATGATAAAGTGAGATATATCTTAAACAACAGACAATACTAAATAGCCAGTAGTTTTGGATGTAGAAGATCTACCTTCCATGCCCTCAACTGCATCAGACAGAAAATTTGTCCCTTTTTCCTCCAGAAGCCATGAAAAAAAAAAGAGATGATTTTCATCCCAAAATCCTCCCTAAATAGTAATTTTCTGGCCAGTCCTAGTCAGTGATAAATGAATGTTAAGGTTATATTTATAGGCTCTACTAAGCTGTATTTTATTTTATCTAAGATTTGAACAGTTTAAACTGACCTGAGTAAAACCTGAAAAAAATCCTAGACGTTTGTTGACATTTATTTTCTAAATAATATTGCTAAAAATGTGTAATTCAGCAATAAAATAGGCAGAGCTTACAAACAAATGATATAATAATAATAATAATGCCAAACATAACCTTAGTCATGTCATACTGTACAGCAAAGCTCTGTAATGAACTCAAAATGAACTATGGCAGAAACATTACAAATAGACAAGGATAACAATACCAGTGCACAACAAACACCAAACCACACATTTTTGTGTCATCTCTACCTACAAGCAAAAGAAGTTCACTGTGAATTCTTTTTATGCTCTGCAGATTTCATTTACACAAAGTTTTGAACCCATTCTAGTTGGTAATCTGCCAAGCGTAAAGAGATGCAGTAATTAAGATGCTTAAATGTAAAGCCATGAAATAACATGACATTCATGACATACACCCAAGCTCTTCTGTAAGTCTCTTTCGGGTACCTTTATAATTGTTGATATCCTGGAAATAGCAACATTTTTTAAATAGGTCAAGTAAGCTTTATCTTAATAAATGAGAGAATAAGCATATTTATAGAATTCCATAATGTTTTTCAGGTGGAGGAAATGTCTCTCATATCCCTCTTCAGGAGTGACAGAGGAAAAGAATTTCTGGTGCACATTGCTCAGGGAGTGAAAGTCACAGTGTACAAATACTGATTTACTAAGGAACAGAAAGGGAAAATGGGCTTTGACACCTGTTTGCATCAGACTGTGTCCAGCCCTGGGAGAGGATCCTGACCTGGGGAGAGCTCTTCTACCGGCACAAACCAGAACCTGAAACAGCACAGCAGAACCACATTCCGGGACACCACCCTCCACCCCCTCAATTCTGACTCCAGTTGGTCTCAGGCTTCATAACCCCTTGCTTTTCTCCCAGTACCATCACAGGCTGTCACAGGCACTTGTCCTTCTCGGACCTGGGAGCAGAGGCTGCACTGACTGCAGGTGTCTGAATTCAGTGCTGCCTAGGTCTGCCTGAAGATGACCAAAGTGACTATTTTCCTATATAGTATATCTTCAAAATTCACTATTAGAAGATGCTAAAATACACTGTAGGCCTTGGCTTAATTTAAGAGTTTGCTGTACCCTGCTCTTCCTTTAACAGAAGTGCCTTGTTTCCCTGGACAAGTTTCTGTATGACTCACCATTTCCATAACCTCAGCCTCACATTCATGAATGCACCAAAGCTATTGAATATTTATCAGATCTCGGACTTTTTTTTTTTTCCCCCTGTAAGATTTGCATTTAAATAAATGACAACAAAAGAGAGCTGAAAAGAGTCTTCCAGAACTCCCCCACATTACCTCTTTCAACTTTTGTACCATCATTGCAGTCATTGTCTACCAAATCTTCCCAGGCAGACAGAGAATATATTACTGTTGCAAAAAGCAAGATGCAGTTTAGGAACAATAACTGCATGTGATTACATGAGTTTACAGCATGCATAGTGTTATGATACTTGTCGGTTTTTATTGCTATTATTAAAAAGTCTACATATTAATCCTTCACTGAAACTAATGTTGAATTTGTCATTGATATCTTTTTTTTGTTATTTTGATTTCTTTTTCTGGAAGATGCTCTGCTGGAAAATCTGAACTTATCTTCCTTTAATTAATTTAAAATTAACTTCCTCAGCATAATCTTTTTCTATCCTCTCCCTAGGTGATAGCCACTCTTCTCACAAGAGAGTCTTCTGGCAGCATTCCCTTCCCATTTTTGGTGCAAATGCCACCAAAGAGGACCTGCCACTCTCTTTGGCGCCAAGAGAACCGAGATGTTTCTGTTGGACTGGCTCCAACAAGGGTGAAAATCAGAGCTTTTGCATGTTCCTTCAAGCAACAAAAAAGAAGCACCAAGATCTCGCCTGCCTACTCTTTGCACAGGCTTTTCCTTTCCCACAGGCATCCCTGCAACACCAAACATCCACAGAGCTGGGAATAAGCTCAAGACCAGAGGTGTGGAGAGTTGTGCTGCCAATGGAAATGGCTGCTCAGGACGCAGAGAGCTGTGTGGAAAAGCTCTGAATCCATTTGCCCTTCACCCTCACCCAGTAATGCAGAGAAAGGGAAGATGAAAGTGTAGAAGAAAAAAACGATTTAAAAAGTAATTTATAAAATAGCAGCTCTGCGAGCTTGAAGCTGCTTCTGAGGGTCTGCAAAACAGAGGCAACCTCTGCTAAACACCTGCTAACCTCAGAGTAACAACTGAGCTCATCTTCCCATCCCTACCACTACCCAAACTCCACAGAGAAACAAACAGGAACAACCTGAGCCCCTTTCTCCCCTCCCCATGTCCCACCTGAGGAAACCTGCACCAGGTAAAGGCAGCACCAAAGATGGGCCAGAAGCATTTGGGTGTATGCCACGTGCTAAGTCACACTTGTAAACACTATTTCAAAGTCAGGTTTTGCTTTTGCAAGGGATTTTTGACCTTACTGTTGCTATGATGTGTTTAGAGGGTCAAGGACAGAGCAGCAATGACTCCCAATGCCACAGCTGGGGAATAGGATGTCTGTAAGAACCAGAAATCCCCTCTCTTTGCTGGTCATTATACCAGTCCTAATGTACCTGCAGCTGCTAAACTGCACTGCAAGAATATTACACTTCTACAGCTCCTTCATGCTGGTAATTGCAGTAGGTATAGAAAGGTATTACAAAAGCACAGAAAGGCTGGATCTATTCATTTCCCAGGGGGCACCATGAGAAAGTTCAGCAACTTCCAGACCATCACACTGCATTTGCTAACACTGAGGGTTTTCACTCTATATATTTACTAGAACTAATCCATACCTTTATAAACTCAGAGTAATTTCTATCCTGAGGAACAGCTTCTTCTCATTCTAAATCCGCTTTAATGATCACGCCTACCCCACTCCACTGAGACCGTTCTGAGAGAAGAGGCTCTAATCTATTTAGCTTCACGAAGGGTTTCTTTCTGACACGTGCTCTGCTAATAGACCATTTATCAGGATGAAGGGTGATCCCCAGAGAGTGCAGACAGCAGGACTGGCCTAGCCTGAGTGACAGTCTGTCCAGCAGAGATTGACTTTAATGAAGCACAGAATAAACAGGAAGATTAAGAGAGTGCAAAAATCAGTGACAAGTTTTGAGTCCACCTGGGCAGCTTACTGTGCAGCACAGATCTGTCACTGAGTTATAAATGTTATATATCTGTTTGGTTGCTAAGGATCAAACACAGCAATCCCACACATATTACAAGAGAAAGCTTTCCCCTTGATTCTCACCCTTGAGAAAGGGTACCTGCTTTAAACCCAGAAACACAAACTGAGGGTGGACAGGACTCTGGCAGTTGTCTGGTCTGACCCTCTGCTCAGAACTGGACCAGTTTCCAGTATGTTGCTCAGGGATTTTCCAAGTAATTCATTTCAGTTGACAATGTTTTGTAAACATTCATGATGGAGTTTTCTCTGTGACAGAAATGTTGTGACACTATGGCTGTATTGTATGGGATCCATCTTAGCAAAGTTCAGACCATAGCATCTCCCAAAATCTTGTTACTGACTATGGATAGAAGGCAGGTGTGCCTGCCAGTTAGGAACATCTACCTCAGGGTGAGATCATGTCAGCAGCTCTCTGCAGTGCCTGTTAATGGAAAAAGATCAACTCAGACACAGATGTCTTTGGACAATGACTTGCATCCACAAACATTAGGCACGTAGCCCTGAGGTGTAGCCAAGGCTCATTTTTCATTGTGACAACTATGACTTACACCAGACAACTCTCCAGCATCTTCAAACTTACTTCTTTACTTGGACTTGGATAAAAATTCGTAAATGGAGGCTGAAGCTACAAAAAGAGAGAAGTTTTTCACCTGGTGATAACAGGATTCTTACCACTACACCACCTCACAGCTAGAAAAGCCCAATTACAGTGTATATATATCTACTACCAGCAAGTAAGAATCATGTTAGACCTTGTCTGTGGACAATCTGCTGGATGTAAAACACCACTTCGGTAAAGCAAAGAAACCAATTATCTTTCTGCAGAATCTGGTCTTGAAGAGAACACACATTACTGGCAAGATACTTTACTCCCCAAAACATGGAGCTTTACCTCGAGTTTCTAGAGCAGAATTAAGTCACTATTAACTACTTTCAAATAGTTTTGCTCATGTAAATCCAAGTCTTCACTGAAACAAAGCAGAAATTTCCAAACAGAAAAATAATGGCAATACATACTGTTGCTGCCAAATATCAGGACCAATAGTTTTTGACATAAAGTGGCTATATAAAATCAGCTTTACAGATGCAGTTCTAGAGTTCACACTGTCTAGTTTATGTCCCTGTAAAAAGCCTGTTTTGTCTGTATCAATATTCACATATGACATCCAGCCAAACAGACAATGACTGCTCCACTGTACAGGCTTCTGTGTTTGTTTTTTTAAAGCACAATACATAAGGTGTGAGCAAAAGAAATGAAGCTGGATGTGAAACAAGCAATTCAAGAAGTGTTTCAGGGTCCCCATCTGCCCATGCTGCAGTTGTACACAGCCAACAGATGATGGCACCAAAATTCAGTCTGTTAGCTTGGGAACTGACAAAGTGCTTGGGCAAACAGATCAAAATTAATGTAGTGAAATGTAGCTGATTTAAACTGCATAAAATAGACACAACTCAAGGGAGGATGGAATGCACCTTTTACAGTAAACATCACTTTTCCTCTGCTCCTTCTTTGCCCACATCTCAAAGACATTGTCTTTCAAAGTGTACACAGTCAGGGTGTGACTTCTGAGGGACACTGCAGACAGATCATATTAACGGTGTCATCATACCTTCAGCCTTTGCTAATCTTGTGCTACATACAGCAGCAAGAATGCTCTCAAAAGCACAGGCTAACTACAGCATCAAATGCACAAGCAAGAATGTGAAGCTCAAGAATGTACTTCCAAAGGCAAAAATAATTTGGCTGTTACAAGTCATAAATTTACTATCCCATCAGGGATATTTTCATGAGTTTCTTCAATCTTTCTCAATTGCTGTGGTTTAAACACCATCAGTTTTGGCCAGCACTTGAAAAACCATCTGGCATATAAATATTCGTAAATTAATTTATGAGAAATACAGTCTCCTTTCACTGCTTCTCAGGTAAACATCAAGTGCAGCTTTAAAGAAGCAGCAGCAGTACAGTTTTGAAGTAGCAGGAAGTGTATATGTGCTTTAAGATTTGACAACCTGATTAGCAATAGAATTTCTAATGCTGATTATACCTTAAAGCAGGAAAGAGGCAGGTGTTAAATAACTAAACAAAGCACAACAAACAAACATACACTTCAGTGTTTAACAATTTACTGGGTTTAGTCATTCCAGAGGTTTAATGGAAGCTGTGTTGTTTAATCTATGAGAAGTGTTTTCTGTTTGCCATATGTTTGCAGAGTCATCATTAAAACTGTAACTTTATTACTGGAATGAGCCTCAAAAATATTATGCCCCAGCATTATCTCCTGGAACCAAAGGTCATATCAGCACTTTATTCATGGTATTAAGCTCTGATATGCCTCGAGCAAGACAAAGAGGTCCATTAATTCTGGAAGGCCAAAACTCCATCAACTAACTTGTTAGAAGCATAATTAGTAGGTTGAGTCCTACAGTCCATAATAATGCCTGTGGCCACACAGTTTTAAAGGGTAAAACTTAAGGATATTTCACAAGGGGTATTTAAAATTTAAAAAAATACTACAAAGCTTTTTTATGGAATATAAAGAATAAAACATTTTTTGACACCTGACACATTCATATGCTCCTATTGCCAAAATGACTGCATTGAAATTTGAAAGCTTAAAACTGCATCTTCTGTGTTTAGAGATCACCATGAAAGCAATTTCTATAACCTGTCCATTTATTCCTGCTAGCTCATTCATTTACTGATAGGACTGTCATTTGTTGACAGTAATGAAGGTATTAGTAGCTGGTTTATCCTGCTTTGTACATTCTATATACCTTTCCTCATTAAAGAGTATTTTGACACATTAGAACAAGACAACATTATTCTTTATGCTTGATGCACAGGTAGCATCTTTATACTAGTATGTGCCCATGTTAAAAAAGAGCAAAGATTTTTATTATTAGAAACTGTGCACTCTCTGCTTTTAAGCTATGTCAGGAAAAGGCTTTAGATGAGATGCTAAAATCTGGCTATTCAAATATGCAAATATGACTTTTACAACACTGAAAATAGATTCAAACAAGATTCAAAACCTACCTTTGTTATTCACGCAAAATACGTTGCAGGGATTATTTTTTTATAACTCTGAAGTTGTCTGTACTGTTCCAAAGTAAATATTCTGTTCTATATGATGGATGCTTCTCCCTGTATTTTGAGTATTACATCTTGGTCACTTTCTCAGGAACACTCATGTAAATGAAAACATTGGAATGGAAATTAGGAAATACTTTGTTTCTACAAAAGGTACTATATATTCTCTGCTTAATCTGATTTTCATTGAGGTCTAGTTTTACAAAGTTGCTTATTCTCCCTATTTCAGACTTGGATCCCTTAAAATCCTTCCTTTCTCCAATCTCCTACTGTCAACTTTTTACAGGATTCTTTGTTAACTAGGTAAGAAAAAAGTATACTATATTTATACCATGTATACTGTGCTGGGCTTCTGCATGCAGCTGTGAAGTGAAAAATTACTGTAACAGAGTTGGGATTAAAAGGCCAAAGTTTCAGAGTTAAAATAGCAGTGTTAATTACCAGTTCCCTAAGTAGCTGAATTAAAAAGCCAGGACAGACTAGAAGTGATTTTGTTCACATAAAATATTTTACATCTCTTCCTTGCCTTACTGGTTTTTTTCTCACAAGACCACAGATCAATTTTTAAACTACCAAAGTCTATCCCTCTCTTTGTCAACATCTAAGTGATTAAGTACCACTTTATCACAAACAGCAGGCCTTGACTGATGAGAAGGCAGCCTACCTCACATACTAGTAAAATCAAATACTATGGTAGAATAATAGAATGGTTTGGGTAGGAAGGAACCTGATGGATCATCCAGCTCCAACTCCCTGCACGGGCAGGAACACCTTTCATTAGCCCAGGCTGCCCAAAGCCCCACCCTGTGGCAGTGACAATGCTGCATGGCTTCACAGCTGTCTTGGACTGTTCAGCCTCCCCTCCCTCAGCTTTACCAGCCATTGCACCTGAACTATTTTGAGTTCATTCACATGCAAATACCAGGCTGGCATCCTGAACTGCCTGCACTGTGGATGAATCAAGACAGGCAAGACTGGTTCAATAGTAATCTCAGACATCAGGTGAAAACACCTGTTAGCACATCTACTTATACATAATTTGAAGAACAAAGGCCCTGGAATTAGTAATCCCTAAAGCAATACAATACTAGCCTAATATCTGGCTAAAGTGTCCAGGCAAATACAATTACCAAAGCTGCAATTCCAACTAATATAAAACACAAGAGAGGAACTGGAAGGTCAGGGAAGGAGCCTGTGACTGGTAGTAAAGCACCAGAAGCAGAAATAGAATGAATTTCTCCACTCCTAGAACATAGCTCAGTGATGAGGGGATAGGGAAGATGAAAATCTCAGGAGGAGCTTCAAGAGGCCTCACCTTACTGGCCACACAATAAAAAATGTCTTTTGCTTTAAAGAAATGCACAAGGATTATAGTGCTGTTTTTCTTTGTCCATCTTTTTAATCAAATCCAAAATACCATGCTCTGTTCTTCTGGGACAAACATATGTGTGTTCATGTATCTGTGTATTTTAGTAATTTATATAGAACTAATCCAGTGGTGTGATGAGAAATGCACATTACATTTAAATGAGCAAAGGGAATAACAAAGAAAACAGATGAATCCCATTACAGGTGTCTGTGAGGAAGAGAATACTGATGTGGAGCTCCAGTTTGAGAGTTTTAACAGCTGTCAACATTAAAATACCCCAGTGGGAATTAGAAGAGTAAAGCCTTTAACAAATCTTGCAGGTTACTGATGTTTGGACTGTGCATCCACAGAGGGTTGAAATTAATGGAGCAAGGTTTAAACTCAGTCAGTGGTATAGGATAATTTTGTATTCTGGTAAAACTCATCTTCATCATCCAGAAGGAATGCCTTTTACCAAGAGAAATCTAGTAAATGTAGCATTTTCAACCTTCTGAATGTTCAGACCAATATATGCAAGGAGGGGACTAGAAGTACTGTCTCACTCTTAAATGTAGCAAGATGTAAATTGTAAGCTACTGGTAGCTTGCTATGCATTTGCTTTACCCCACTAGAAGTGTGAACTAGGTTCAATAATAGAGCATACAATAATTTTCAATGAACTTAATTTCTGTTAATTATAAAAAAAAAAAAACCAACCAAAACAACCAAATAGAGACCCTTCTTAAGAAGATATTTTTGTTTTGTTTTTAGACATATTTCCTTAGGTTTATCATCACTGCCATGAAACATCTTTTCTTACCTTCACACAAGTGCTCTCCAAAGTTCCAGCATTTTGTGCAAAGAACTATGTGGCTTTCTGCAATATGAAGCACTATAGTCAATATTCAAACAGAAAAGAAAAACTACAGGATCCAAACTACAGCAGGATTTGGCTTCCAAGATTCAGAGGTGTTTGCATTTTAATGCTTAATTAACTTACTTCAGTATTTGAAACGATACATGATTCTCAAAACTTCTGTAAATAATGGACAGTTCAGACTGAGAGTTTCCATCTGCTCTGGTAACAGAGAATTTTCTTTCTAGTCACTTGGCAAAAAAGGCTTCTGATATTGTGTTCTTCTATTCATTGATGTATCCAGGTGATTTTCAATTAGTAAAGTAAATTATTACAGGCTCCAAGAAGACATAAAGCTTATTAACAATTTTGCAATCCATTTGAATACTCACTGCAGAACAAAATGAGCCCCTCCTATGCTTACTTGTCCTTAAAAGAAAAATTATAGAAATAAAAATAATAAAAAAATAATTAAAACAGTTGATGTTAATGTGTTTGTGAGAGAAGGAAAGAGTAGCTTTGGCTTTCTGTGCCAAAGATGAAAAACTACTCCTCTGGTGAGGTCAAGCCTGCTAATAGTTATTTTGAAGGTTATTCACAACTATTGCAAATGCAAGGCCATTTTCAATCACTTGCAATAAAAGGGATGTCAAAAACACATATCCAGAAACAGTTTAAGAAACATCATACAAATTAAAGGTAATTTGCCCACACACATAAAATCTCACATTTGAATCCAGAATTATCAGTGTTGTAAACTGGTAGTTAAAATTCAGCATATCTAAAACACAATAGAACTTCTGTAAAATAATGTGTTTTTCCAACTGTCAGCCATCTAAGTGAGCAAGAAAAATTGGGTCCAAGTGAGACTCTCTTCCTAGAGTCTACCTTCTGCAATGAAATCTAAACTACGGTTAAACCCAGTTTTTATATCTAACTACAATACAACACAATAGTATTTGGCTAAGCCTGCAGATCACCAGGGATTATTAACCCTTTGCTAGTAAATGTAACCTTTAAATTAATTTTTTGCAGACTGAGGAAAGCAGAAAAGAAAACATTGGATGGAAGATCTAAGGTGAATAGAGCACTAGTCTGATTTCTTATATGAGCCAAACCTATCCAGTGGTTGGAGCACAGGGAGCATGTGCCATTCATCCCAAAGCTGTGTGAAGGTTAAGTGAAAATAGGCTACATCTTGCAGCACCAACTCATCAACTGCCATGGGGAATCTGCTTAAGTACAGACTGCTGGGCATGGTTTGCAGTGTGTACTCTTCAGAATGTTGCTAGAGAAATGAGGCAGTTACAAGCATATTTGAAAAAGAAAGGACCTGACTGCAATTAGGGAAGAAGTGTGCATTAGAGGCTTTTAAAATTTAATTTGGATACCATATCACATCTTATTTCTCTTCCCTTAAACAACAAAAATCTTATGACCTAAAATAAGCTCCTTTAAAACTCAGAGCAGCAGCTATTACTCAGTGGCTGTATTGTACTATCACCCTGAAAATACCACCCAATGAGGTCTTGCTGTACTTGCCCTACAAATACATGAACCAATCCCTACCCTAAAGAGTTTGTAGTTTGTATGTTATAAAGTCTAATTATAGTGTGAGCATAAACCACAAACCCTCCTACAAATGGCAAAAATCCGAAAAATCAAAATAATTACAACCCTTGCTCATCCTGATTTTTGAGGCTATTTTTAGAACAGCATGGGCTGATGTGCTCTGAGCTTCTTTATATTTGCATTAAGTCCTCTGTGATTCCTCCTCTGAAATGTGTGCATATGCTGAGTCCATGTGAGATGCTACCACTGGCGCTTGTCATAAGAATTAAATCCCTCTCAAGCTTGTTTACAGCTCAGCACTTGTCATACTGCTCCCCTGAGCTTCATGCCTGGTTGGGCTTTTTCTCTCTCTTTGGCTTTGTGAGAGATTTAATTTCTTTTTTGTTTATGTGTGTACTTCTACTTGCAGGTGCAGAAAAGAAAAAAATCACTCTACCCAGATGTTTTGAAGCTGCAGTAGCTACATACAGCTGACATTAAGGAGAAAAATTGTAGGAGATAAAACCAACTTTCTCATACATTCTATAGCATATTTAATAAACCTATCATGTTCTATTGACAAGAAGACTCTCAAATTCCATTTTAGGAAGACCAGAATATCTCACCGTTGTTTTCTTTGCCCTTTTGCAAAGAGCTTTTTAACATCTGAAGATGGTCCAATTACTCCTATTTACAGCTTCACTAAAATCCTCTTGTAATGGCTACAGATTGCATCATCACTACAGCTACTGCAAACCAAGTTGTCTTAGCTCATTACTGAGTTTATTGAAGCTCAGAGTTTCACCCAAATTTTCACTTGTAATTTTAAAATTATATTGTATTGTTAAAAAAAAAACAAGCAAAATAACACCAACAACCCCCCCCCCAAAAAAAAACAAAACCAAAAACAAAACAACCCACTTGCTCCCATAGTAACGGAAGTCATTGTGTGGATTGCCTGTAGTTCTGATATTTCATATCACATCTAGTTAAGCATATCTCCATTTCACAACTGTCACTGCTTAACCCTCCAATTCATTTCCCCACCACATACTGCAATAGTCCATGAAAGGATGAAAATACCAATGAGTTGTGGTTGCATAGGCACCTACTGCAGCCATCCCTCTCCACACACAGCAATGGCTTGTCTGCTTCACCTCCACAGCAGCTGCAGGCAGAGCCTTTCCCAGGCAGCAGAAGGGCTGCTCACGCCTTTGCTCCACCTCAGCACCTGCATGGAGAACCTTTCCACATGCATGTTCCCAGTCAACCCAGTTTATTCAGAAAACTATGGGTGGAACAAAAGAATTCTTCTGTGGACTTTTTTTTGATCAACTTTTACCTTTTGACTTTTCTAGTCATGCACTATTTGCAACATAGAACTTGCTGACGATGGGAATAATGAAAACAAGCATCTGATGCAGAACCCACTGGAATTTTAAAGGGCACTCTTGTAAAACCTGAACAGATGAATCTGCTTTTTTTTTTAGCTGTTTTCAGCTTCAGTAACTTCCTCTGGAGCTCCACTGGACACTATGTGGAAGAGCCTGATCAATGCTTCTGTGACATGACCTCTACAATCACAGCATTCTGCCTGCTGGCACAGTGGGGAAGTCAATTTTTTTACTTTTATACCCAAGTATTTGTTGAGTTTTCTCTGGATTTCCAGCAAGCATAAACGTTTCCTGCTCTGCATGTTCAGCAGGGTAAATGAAACATAAGAGAGCTTAGTGGATAATACAGGTGAGGTGCAGAAAGTGCTTTTCACCTTCCCTGAGCCAGATATTGCAAGGAAATATATTTCACTTGATGGACACGAACTATGTTTGGATCAAGTGAACTTTGTCAATTACTGACCTTAAAATAATTGGTGTACATTAAACTCCAGAATATCAGTTTACGGTCAGGTCAAATCTTTGTGCTGGGAAGTGACTGGTAACAGTTTTGTCTGATGCAGCACAGAATTCCATGTTTCTTGTTAGAGATGTCTACTCTCATTAACCAAACTCTCATTAAATAAAAGACTGAAAGCAGAAGCATGTTGCTTATACGTGTTCTATATTCCACTCACAGTAAAGCTCCCATTTGCTGCTGCTTCTTATTGATCTTTTATTACAATGAGGCATCTTGATAATCCAATGACACTCTTTGTTTGCTGCTTTGTACTTTCTCTGGAGATTCTGTCCACAATTCCTATCACCTTTAGCATCACCTATAAGGAAGAGAACATGGCTGTTATTGCAGAGAGTCAGTTCGGAGTGGATATATTTTACCCAGTCTAATTAAGAATAAGCGAAAGACTGACCTTCTAAACATTTTTGTCATAGTTCCCTCTCCTTGTTCCCTGTATGTTTTGCAGGGTAACATACATATAAAAGAGATGTGACCAAGAAATTCTTGTAACAGTGCAAGTAGATTCTAACCTCTCACAAACAATACATTTTTTTTTTGATGGAAAGAACCAACTCATTTTTTAGGACTGTGTAAACACATTAAATAAGGAATACATTAATATAAACCACGAATTATGTGAGAGAACAACAGATATATTTTTATTTCTGCCAAAATACGAATGGCAATTAAGAGGCAATAATATGTTAAAAGCTTCCAAGACAGCTGAGTAGCTTAGTTAGAAGCATGTTTGGATTAGCAAGATGCTCTAATTCAAGTATAATGGCAATTTTAGAACAATCTGTTTAGACAACTTCATGCTCAAAACAGCCTAAGGATTGCTGCTGAACTCTCCTAATTTTTAACATGATAAAAAACAAGATCCTCTTTGTGTTTTATTACTCTGTTCAGGTACATCAGGGAAAATAAAGCCAAGTTATGTTTTTGTTATAGTTCCACATAACTCTGTGTGTATGTGTACAGAAAGAAAAGTAATGGGAATACGGGAACAGTCCAGTGTAGCTAGGGCTTCACCTGACTTTCTACACTGCCACCATTTATCTATCAAGTTCAATGTTTCTAAAGTTTTCCTTTAAGGTTGAATTCTTTCTAATTACTCACAGAACTGGGATTCATTTTGACAGCCTCTAGTCTGTCCCACTTAAATGATTTCTAACAGATACACTGGATTTTATTAAATAACCTGGGAAATTATATCATGTGCCATCAACTTGCTTGCCCCTAGAAGTAGTGAAGTCTTTCCAAGATTAGGTGGAAAGGACAAATCTCATTTGAAAACCCAAGCCCAAGAAATCTGTACACAAAATTCAATCCTCGTTTCAGGCAGTAAACACACAGGTAATCGAAATACATACAATTTAAAAACTATTAAGCATGCATGTTCCAATTCTACAGCATTAAAAGAGCAGAAAACAACGGCTTCAATTTGTTGCTGGAATATCATGACAGATCCATATGAAAAACACAAGAGGCTGTAAGGAACAGACCCGCAAGTGATTTTCCTTTAGTTAAAAGGATTAATTCTTAATTACACTGTTTATGAGCAAAACATATGAAGGTTAGATTTTCAAGGCTACCACACTGTCAGTATGAGACAACTTGCTTCATAAAGAAACCACTACATTCACAAAAATTTTTGGAGAAAATAGCTCTTTTGACTTCAGTGAACTAAAGTATGAAATGCAGTTTATTTACATTAAATTCATAACATAAGGAACTTAGGAATGCTGCCTAAAAATGGAGAATTGCTTGCTAAAAAGCTACTGGTTTTTATCATGGACTTGATATTATTTTGGCCTGATTACAGCCCACCCATGTAATTTGAGCAGTCAATTTTCTTAATGTGAAGATAAATTTGCCCAAACATAAATGCAGATACAGATATAACGGCACAGTTATCTTTCTGGTTGTCAGAAAAAACTCAGCCTCTCTGATATAAAGGCTTCAACAGGAAAAAGCCCCTCAACAAACCCAGCACATTTTTATGTCAATAAACACATTAGCTTTATAGCACCTTGAAGGCACAACTACATGCACCTCCCTCAAAGTGTTTCACAGATAAACGTTTTCTACTTTTTGTTTTCTTTAATCTGGTGCAAAAAGAAAATATCAACTTTACAAGGCTAATTTGGGTCAATGAAATGACAATACAATACTTGAATTAGCTGTCTTAGAGCTACAACAGTGATCCAAAACTCAAAGGAACTCTCTGCGTAGTGTCTGTAAACTAAGGTGAAACACAAGTGTACATACTTTCCATTTTAGCACAGAATTAATGGGGAAGATTAGAGTCAAAACCATGCATAAAAACAATGTTCAAAGGAGGTAACATGCCAGCCTTCATTAAGGGACTGAGAACTCTCCTTTTGAACTACATTAAAACTGGAATAAACGCTTTATTAAAAGCAAAAATCATTCAATGTAATCATAAAATGTACTTACCTTTTTTTTTTACTAAGAGTGTATGAAACACATCAAAATATGCAAGACGCAACTAGCCAAACTAAGTCCACAAGCTGTAAAAATCAACACTAATGAAAACAAAAAGAGAACTATTAGGTAAAAATTTGCCCTACGCAAAAAATTCTAAGTGGTCTGTAACAGAATTCTGCTGTGACAGCCACGGTCACAATCTGTAGTGGAATATTTGTGTATCTGACAATATTTTTAAAAAGACTGCTTTCTGCATGCCAGCATATAAATAACAATGCTTAATGCCTGCAGAAAAGCTTTAAGATGTTTTATTAAAGGTGTTGCAGAATAGAAGCATTACTCAAGATTCTTTATCCTGGCCTTTAGTTTCTGATTCCTTCTAGAAGTAGCATGACAGAAATGAGATTTAACATGCACTGCCCAAGGTTCTCCTCTCTCTGCCCCAGGAGAAGGAAAGCAGACACAGTTTTATTATAAAAACTTTCTTGTTTTAAATACATCACCCAATACCTAGAATTCAGTATGCCCTACAATTGGATTTTTTTTTTGCTGTGTTTACTCAGCCATTCCATTTAGGAAAATCTGAACCACAGGTCAATGAAAGCTTCTCCCAAAGCTGCACAAGGCAAACCGACACTGGTTGCACTTGAGGAAGATTCAAATTCGCTGATCATCATGATGACTGCAGTTTTTTATTAAATGTCAATAATGTAGACAACAAACATGTAGCACATGACTTCCTTAAAAATAAGCACTATAGAAACAAGCTGCAATGATTTTTCAAGCAAATATGATAAAGCTCTTGAGATAAGGGGAAAGGGTGATTCTACTATGAACATCAAGAATTAAGTGACTGTTTTTTGGTAAGGCAATGAAAACTGGAGGTGAAATGTCTTCTCCAGGACAAAAAGAGGTGACACAGTGTAAGAATTCCTGATGGCGGGATGAAAAAATGACTTTTAAATGACTCAGAAACAACAAACTGAATCATGTGCAGTTATGTTCAATTAACTGAAAACGCATTAATGAAAGCTGATCCTCCAGAGCAGCTTCCACCAGAAGTATCAATTTAACTTATTTCAGGGAAACCGCCCAAATAACATGATAGAAACTAATCTATGTACTTGTGCTGTTTCCTACAGTGTTTATGAGCAAATCAATTACTTCATATAGGAACAACAGTAGAGTTTTAGTTTTTCTCCTACACAAAAATACCACGCCAATATTTTCGTGATATACCTTCCTTGCCTATGAAGAGCTATCTGATGCTCTTGCTAGAACAACTGAGTTCTTTCACCTCTTCTTTTCAAAGAACCAGAAGATATTTGGGTGGTTTGTACCTATCAGTACCATTTGCATAAGCACTGTCAACGTGGTTTGAAACAAATGCTGCTTTGCATAATAAGCAGCTGAGATGATATGGATATAATTCTGCCAAATACGCAGATTTTTAGCTTTGAGTTCTATTTTCCACCTTTTCTCAACACTATGTGGCCAAATCCTTCCAAATTCTTATTAAAATGGGAAATGTTTTAAAAATTAAATTGCATAATGGAAGACATATATGAGGAAATTACAAGTATCGCAACTGGTTCCAGTTGAACTTAGTATTTCCTAACACCACATATCAGAGCATTACTCAAAATATACAATTTGCATGGAAGATCATCAACCAGATTAAAAATACAACAGATTTCCCTGGGTTTCAACACATGCATTCAAGAACTCCCTTGGTAAGATACACATCCAGTTTTGTAGCTGATTAACTGCTTTAAACCACGTAAAATAAAGCAACACAATGAGTAATCTGCCATGTGTAAAAGCATGAAGACATCAGACTGGTTAACCAAACCACTATTTAATGATTTCACTAAAATCTTTCAAGAACAAAAGAATAATGGAACTTATTCTTCGCAGCTTTTTCATGTGTCGTGGTATTTGAAGTTCTTCAAGTGGCAGATCTGGAAGAGATGTGAGTATGTAAACTGTTCCACTTTTCTTTTTTCAATCTTCTACGTGTGCATGGATGACAATGAAGATGCAGTCCAAATTGTAAATCATACATCTCTCTAGAGCTTGAAGGAACTTCTGAGGTTGTTGAGATCTGGTTTATTTAGAGGCTCCGATAGTCTCTAGATTTTAATACTGTTAGATTCACTTAGCAGCCAAGCTCGGTGAACTTAAGAGGACAGCGGAAACTTCAGTTGCAGGCTGACGGGCCAGAAAAATATCTGTCTAGTCTGGAAAGGTTAGCACATCACATCACAATACACAGGTACAAAAAAATGTTTATGCATAGGCACTTGCTTATTTAATTCTAAAAACAACAAACAAACCAACCAAAAACTAACAAAAAATCCCCAATGAAACATACGTCTCAAATTCACAATACTGAAGTTACTTATTTTTTGAGAACTGTCACTAAATCTTTTTTAAAAATGGGAGAAGGCTACGCCCAAAGTTTCAAGCTAAGCATAAAATTATGCACAAAGACAAATTTTTGTTGCAAATATTTACTCAAAAAGTAATAATTTACAGCATTGCTTTAACAGCTGTTCAAAACATATAACATTCATTAAAAACAAAACTTTAAGTCAAAAGCACATTCTGAATGTTTCAAATGGAGCAATGAAATAAAAAGAGCAAGCTACTGTTAATCATATGCATTCCTAAATCTAGCTAACTAGAAGACAAAAATAACCCCCAAATCCAAAAAACCAAACCTAAATCAGCAGCCATCTTTCTGTGCATAACTTAGACTACAAAAAGTCCTGAAATGGAACTGTACAATTCTACTTTTTATGCCCTTGTGTCCTATTTGTAAGTTAGCAAAGAGCAGCTGTAAAATGGCAGAACGCATGCCAGGTGGTGTTTCCAGTTTGGAGTTTTCCTTATTTTTGCTTAAAACCATTTTTACATTAAACCAGACTTTGGTGTGACTTACAGACCATTCCTACGGGTCCACGGCTAAGAATAATTAAACCAATGGTAAAAGCCTAACAGCTACAGTACTTTCAGCATTATGTCCTACTTTATACAGTTATATTCGGTATTTCCGCACAGCCTGCACAATGAAAACCCCACAAATATATATTTTTATTGTAATAATTTCACTTTCACTGAAAGTTTATTAAGGTAAGTTTACAGCCTGGCAGGATTACACCTGTACAGAGGTGCACAAATTCATATACTTCTGCTTACGTGCTTTTACAGACAGGAATGTGACACCAAGTTCCGAGGTTTATATTTACCTAAACTACCAGCAGACCAATAAGCTTCATTACAGGTGTGCTCCATATCAGCATCAGAAGTGAATTCCTACTCAATCCCCAGTTCAATGATACTCACACTAAAGAATTTAGAAAAATACTTTCTGGGCGAACCAATCACCTTATCCTGGGCTAGTTAACTATAAAAAAATTAGAATTTATACCTCTTTTCAAGTATCAATCTAACAATATATCACATCCAAGAGACAGGAAGATATATTTTCACGTGTTACCTTTTGGAAGCTTAATGAGTTCAGTCATACATACACATACATGCCACCTCCATATGCAAACTTCCCTTTGGTGTCTCTTACTCTTCTCCTCCCTTTTAAAACTTTTCGTATTTAGCATCCATGAGCACACTCATCAGGAATGGTCCATGGTGTTCTTACCACAGTTTATAACAAACAATAAAATTAACACAATTTCAGCTTGCTTCATTTTCATCTGTTTTGTTTGCGGTTGTTTCCATTCTGCTGGGATTGCTTTCTCTAGAAGTCTCATCTGTTGGTTCAGCGAGCTGTCCCGCTTTATTTGAAGGTGTGACGTTACCTTTCTGGAGGATTTCAGTAGCCTCATGCTCCAGTACCTCTGATGGAGTTAAAGGCTCCAAATGAATACTGCCTTGCTCACTTATGTCTGAACTAACAGATTCGGGTTCATCCCTCTTTCTCAAGAACTGCTCAAAACTGACATCTTCACCCAACGTCAGCCTTAAGTCCCTGACATTTTTTGCTGAAAGCGCAGTTTCATCCAGGGTGCGCACTTTAGTCTGCTCGTTCAGGACAGCGTCATCTGAACTTTGGCATGTTTTCATCTCGCTTCCATCATGAATACATTTTTGTTTCTCATCTACTAACTGTTTGTTATTAGCTGAATCACAATAGGCTCTTTTCTCATGTGAAGAATTCTTTGAGCTGTTGCCAGGAAGTTCCAAACTAGGAACATTTTCTGTATTTGACAGTGATGAGTCTTCCTCACTCTTTTCAACGGATGCAACTTTTTCAGTTTGATTTCTACTGCATTCTTTTGTTTCATCTGAAGAGTCATGCTCTTGTTCACTGAAAAAAACCAAAACAAGTTATTTTAAGATATGATTTTTATAATTTTATATTATAAATGAAGTAAAGAAATGCCTGGCTATACTCTGCAAAGTGACACTCAGAGGGGTATTGAAGATTTCCTCTTTGGGATTTGTCATGAGGCTTCATAGCAAGACAGGCAGAATTTATTTAACAGCCGCATTTTTTTATCTACTTACAAACTCAGCTTTGTATTTAGCAGTCAATTAGTACTCTAGTTCTTGCATTTCAGCTCCAGAAAGGAAGGTTGCCTTTGTGTGACACATGGAATTTCCCAAAATAACACCTATAGTTCCTCTACCTGCACAGCTGCTTTGACACAGATGCACATAAAATTGCTTTATACCTTTATCCTATCAACTGACTCTGCAATACTCATGAGAATAAAGCTAACAGCTGGAAATCTAAATTAACAAATCCAAAATTTATTTTTAAGCAATCACAATCTGGATTCACTGGAAAAGTTAATCTGTGGAACAGCATTTTCAGTCACCTTTCAGAGTAAACCTGTATTTCTGGAAATACAGAAATAGAGAACCTCAATTTTTCCTGTAAACATTAAATCTGGTAAAAGTTTAATACAATTTTTAACCAATCCAAAATTTTTCAGAATGATAAGCAGATTGAATTACCTAAAATGATGATGGTGACAGACAAATGAAAGTATGGGGGAGAGGAAAGAAAAAGCTGGAAAACCAATAATTTGTCTGATTTCAGATATAAATTCTATATAGAAAGTGAAATTAGGCACAAATTCTCCCAAATGAACTTTTAAAATTTAAATTGAAAGTAACAATGTCAACAGTAACATGCAGAAAAAAAATCTGTGAGAAACACAATATCACCAAGTATCTCATTAATCAAAATGCATTTTTATTTCTTCAAGTGGTTTGAAACAATTTTTGGGCTAAAGCCACTCAAATTCTGTAAGCAACACGCAGTTCAGAACTCTTAAAAGGAAGAAACAATTCCTTGCTACTGGGTTTTCTCATTTATTTTCAAGCTGAAAACCTTCATATGTTCTACTTATCCAGGAACTTAAAACAATTCCAGTGATTAATTTATATGATAAATGATACTGAGTTCTACAGAAAACAGTTATTCTAGAAAAGAGCTACAAGCATTCAGAAATCTCTTTTCAAGTTTTACTTTCATTTAAATCAACTAATCCAAGAATATTCCATTTCCTACTTCTACTCTAGGTCAGAGGAATAATTTGAGCAGGAATAAGAGACTGTTGGGATATCCTTCAGTGGTGAAATTTTGGTGGTCACTGAGGTAGCCATAAGAATCTTTTTATCCTGTTACACTGACTTTTCATTTATAAGGAATGAACTCAAGAGATAGGCCAACCTCTTTACCAAATTACAACCTGTATTTGCTACTTTTGTCAAACAGAAATGTTAGGGTTTGGGGGCTTTTCTCATTTAGTGGAGAAGCTGAAGAGTAGATGACATTGTCAAATACACAGTTTATCTATCCAAGTTCTCCTCTCTCAAGCATCTAGAAAGTAAAGGGCAAAAAAGGTAATATTGGAGGGAAAACTCAAGACTAAGTTCCAGTACAAAAGCCAATGCTCAGAAGTGCCCATCAGCTGTGGCTGACATAACTGATTTGCCATAACTGTTCCTAATTTCTTCATCTATTCCAGAGAAGCACTTCAGTCCTACAGAGCCATATCAATATTTAGAATTGTTTACATATGAAAATCTAGTCAACTCTTCATAAAACAGTATATACACACATGACCTTTAGCTGCTATTTTTCAACAAGCAGCTTGAAGGCAAGATCTAGTTGCAGGGCTAACAGACACAGTATTGTGTTTTGTGTGGGAAGTTTTGAACACATATGCAAAACAAAAAAAATATCTTTTAAATAAAGGGATGACCAATGCCTAATTATCCCACAAAGAGCAGTGTTTCCACACTGAAAAACCCAGACAGATTCCATACATGTGTATACACACACACAGACAAGATTCACATCACGAAACTCCTCAAAGGACAAATATGCCCTTAACATATAAAACAAATTGATCACAATCCTCCTTCTAGAAACCAAAATCCCAGCTTCATCCAAACCCATCCCCATTTTCCCATTCATTTTTGGAAAAACACAGAAAGGGAGGAAGAAGTGGTGGGGGAAGAAATATACACACACATATTGTTGTGCAACAATCACATCACAAAAACAATTATCCACAAACAACAGTGATCTTTCAGATTGCTAAGCACAACACTAAGTTCCTTTACATAGAACAGTTCTCCAATGAAATAATTGGCCTCTGCAATGAACTGTAGGTGAATCAGCACACCCTAGTGATTGTGATGCACTAAAATACCACAATTAGAAGAAAAATCATACAATATTTCAAGAACTCGTTTTGTTAGTGTGTCAGTAGCTGAAAAAGAAAGGCCTTCTATCCAGTACTAGCAACTAAAAGTACTCTGTAGATAGAACTGGTTACAGTGTAAGAAAACAAAAAAATTCAGGCATCAAAAATACAGGAGAACATGAGAATATTACCAGCTGTATTTTACAGAAAAGAGGATGTCAGTCAACAGTTGGAATGCAAAATCTGACTTCTGTTTAATGAAACCAATGAATCCAGGTTCATGATCTGACCACCAAGTATGGGATATATTAATGAACTGACTGCCACAGAGTTTATCTGAAATCAGGGCTTACAATAAGACTTCAAGGGAGCAGCACAAGCCGTAACTCTGAACACAAAAGATGAGTCTACCACGTACAAACACCCCCACCTTAGGATACAGAAGCTTAAAAATTAAAGCAATTTAGTTTTCCTTTTTC
The DNA here is from genome assembly GCA_034509425.1 of Eopsaltria australis. NCBI lineage: Eukaryota > Metazoa > Chordata > Aves > Passeriformes > Petroicidae > Eopsaltria > Eopsaltria australis. Next base: position 931,090 of record JAVTVJ010000121.1, read on the forward strand.
TCATTGTACAGAAAATGCAAGATTTGGGTGTCAAGTGAAGCCAAGGAAAGCAAGGCTCTTATCACTTGTTTCAAATCCTACTAGCTCAAGCTTTTTTGCTGCATTATTTAGAGTATCTTATTATTTCATATTGGTTATTTTATATTAGGATTTTAAAATTAATTCAGGGAAAAATTCTACAGCAAAACAGAAAAAAACCCAACCCTATAAACAACTGACATTTACACATCTGCATACAAAATAGTTGCAAAGTGTGTTCAAACACTTCCTTCAGTCTGTGGAAAAGGATTCTCCAGGTAACAAAACTTGTATTACAGCTGCATTTACATTAACAGTTTGGGCTGACACATTCCTTATTGTTTCCACATAACAAGTTTGGTTTACAAGGCAGTACTGGGGCATGCAAACTGCATTTCTTTTTTGACGAAAATGAACTGGAAGCCTTGATCCACAAGTGCTCCAACCCCTAATGGAGCTGAGTCCCCGAGAGTCCAAACCAACAGGGGATGTTCCACGCAGCTCCGCATGCATGCCCAGCATGAGCGCCCTGTCCAGGGAACATGAGTCTGGTCTGAAATAACACCTCTGTGCCTCAATGCAGTGTCATCTACTGATCTGCTCCTGGAGCACTAATTACTTGATATTACCAACACAACTACCTTGGGCTAATAAGAGAAAGAAGTGGGAGGACTGAGAATCTCTAGTGCTAGAGCTACAAGACTGCAAAAGTCTGTCTTAAAGCCTATGAAACGACATCAAACAAAGTTTTCATCAGAAAGCACAGAACAGATTTATATATTAAAATTATTTTTGTCTACTTAGCCACAAGGATAGGAAGAAGTAGTACATCACATTCAACTAGAATTACAGTGACCATTTACTAACCTGTAGCCTGAACACAGAGAACTTCTAAAACCTGAACCCTTTAGTCTCAATTATTAAGCAAGCATTTTAAGTGAAGGCAGAATTTCAAATAATTTGACCCACGCTGTGTATGACAGAATAAAAAGTGATGAAGCAGAGGTATTCTGAAAGCAGTTAGTCTTTTTTTTTCTTTAGGGGCACTATAAATGCCTACATAGCAAATAACCACAATTAAGTTTTGACTAAGTTTTTAAAGGTTAAATTTGCACCAACAATGGTGAAAGATCACTAACTGGGATGATATATTTCAGGCTGTTGAATCTGAAGTAATATGAAGTAAAGGTCTATGAACAATATGTGCCAATAAAAGGCATAAAAAATGGCAATTCTTTCCCTAGACTGATATAATTTAAGTGTAGAGCTGTAATTATTAGTTACCCAACAATTTCACATATTTGCTCTGGTAAGAACTGGGTTCAGTATGCCTTCCATAAATGACACAGGTTTTTAAAGACCTAAAGAAATAGACAAGAATCAACATTTTATACTGTATTTTAAAATTGTTTCCCAATTACTGCAGTAATAGTGTTAACTCACAGACAATATGATAAAAAGTTTCTTTTAACCATCTTTTAACCATCAATCTATTTAATATCCTATAAATCTTAGCTAATTTGCTGTTTAAGCATTAATTACAACATGTTTTGACACTTGGAACATAAACTCTCCATGTCTTATGGAGGAAATACCTTACAACTGTCATTGAAAATTTTCTATCATAGGAAACACTATGAAAATACTAATCAAACGTTTTTTGCCCAATTCTCTGATCAATAACACAGCATGTGTTATTTTATGTACCTGATTGCAAGATGCAGCTGATCATTGTATTTACCTTTCAAAAGTTGGTGTTTCTCTTTTTCCTTCAGATAAACTAGATCTTGAAATTTTCTGTAATAATTAATGTTATTTCTTTTATTTTACATTTGTGAGCAGCTGATGACCATATAAAGTTGTATAAAACGAATGGTCTTCTAATTTCTACAAAACCATTGCTTCTGTTAAAGAAACTCACCAAACCCTTTGTATTTTGGGAAGCTGGCAAGCAGTGTTACACGACAAATCTTTCCTAGGTCTGAGGACTTCTCCCACTCTCTTACCATCTGATATTTCTGCAACAAGACTGTCTTTTCTGAAGGGCAACAGAAAGACATCTTCTTCAAAAAAAATCTGCAAAATCAGAATCCAAAGATGATATTTTTGAAAAAATGTTAAGAATGTGTACTGTGAGATCATTTAGATTCTGATAAGCCTCCAAATATTACAGTTCAGAGTCAATATTAATCCAGATCTCACAGTTACCAATTTCCAGGTTCCCTGCATATGAAGGTACGTAAGGAAAGCAAACCATTCCTTCAGTGGAGTCTGGCATCCAACTCAGCCAAAGAGACTGACTACAAACTGCATATCTTTAGTGTGGCAGCCCCACCAAAGGTGCACCTCTGACACTGCCCAGCTTCCTTACACTGTGCAGATCCTCTGAGCAGGAATAGGTGCATAATTAAAAAAGAATCTTCACACTAGATAAAAAGTTCAGAGATACTCTTAGACTGTGTGTAGAAAAGACAAGACACTACCCCCAACTTACCATTTTTCTCTCTAATGGAGATTTCAGTGTGGATACCAAATCAAGATTCAATGTTTTAAAATACTGTATGGTTGAAATAGAGATACAGATGAAGGTATTTACAGTTAGAAAGCAATTTAGTAATCTAAAACTGATTTTTAAAGTTGATACTTATGCTGAGCTTAAATATACTTCACTTCAGAATTCTGAAATGTTTTATTGGGTGTACAGAAATAATAAGATAAACTTGTTTCATGTAAGCTCTTCCAGTTTGCCTCAGAAAAACCAAGAAGCAACAGACTTAAGACAGTGAGTGTTACTTTTATTCTAATTCTACCTGAGGAATGATCTCAGCAAAAATGCCCTTTAAAACCATGACTGAAGTACTTCGAGATCTGAAATGCTAAAGTAAGTGCATAAAAGTACCTGACAAAAACATTCCACAATATAAGCTCAGTTTTCTTTCATTTGTCTACCATAACCCAAATAACCAGAACAGAGCTGTAGTTTACTTTAGGACAGCTGTAAAACACTGTAGCTGACCTCCAACTCCTATCTGGAAGGGATGCTTCCTGCAAAACACCTTCACAGGCACAGTCCATACATTAGATGAGCTATAAATTATTTAAATTTATTGACTTTTAAAACCACATTAATTAAACAGCTTATCACAACATCACTAAAATTGATTTTCTGTGTTTCTATAAGAAAATGTTATCGCAGAGATAGCAAGAAGGATCTCCTACAAAACTTGTTAAGTCATCAGTTCTAACAAAATCTAACCTTTCAAAGGTTTCTTATGGAAAAAAAGAAAAACCAAACAAACCCTTCAAAATTGCTTATGCCTGTATCTTCTTTGTCGATGTTGCATTAAAGGCAAATTAAATCTGCTGAAGTAGGGTGCTGCCTCTATTATATTTAGATAATGTTATTAATCATAAATTAAATTATTCACAACCTCAGCAAGTCTTAATGGTTGTCTACAGGGTGCAAAATACTTGACATAAAAAACAGCATTACCACTTAAATTTTAGGAAAAGTGTATACTAATATTAGATTGATCAACCGCATGCATTTTCCTAAATCCAAAAAAGCAATCTAAACCCAGACCTTTTAAAAAATTTAAGCACATAGCTTCAGCACACCATGAATACTTTCTAACCAGCAACTTAAACTCTAGCATAAACCATCACATATCATTACTTATTGCATCTTAATCTGCAACAATAGATGGCAAAAATATCTACAAAAAAGGACTGGTTTCAGCAGCACTGTAAAAATACTCTTCTAATTAACAGAGAGATAATCTAGATAAATCAAATGAGAACACTTTGTTTTGGGTCAGGTCTTTCAATACTCTGAAGTATTCAATCGTAAGTAGCCACACCAGTAAAAGATGATGCAATACCAAATATTTAGCTTTACTACTTGAATTATTTCTATGCAACAACTTAAAACAAATATGTTGGAAATAGCCACTTGTCATAAAACAATCACTCCTGAAAGACCAGAACAACTTAGACACAAATAGATCGGATATTGTATATTCAAAGACAAAACATCCTGTTCTTCTTGTCTCAATAAATTTAAGTTTGGCCACTAAATTAAATGGGTGTGAATTGGACCCAATATCTACAGGTTATTTAAAACCATTACAGCATCAAGTTTGAGAGAGTCCTGTGTTCATGTTTTATAGCTTATAGAATGGATTCAAACTGGGTAATTGATGCTGGTTTGGAAATGAGCAGAGTTTGTAACATTTTGTGGTAACCATATCTTTGTTATTATGGTTTACCTTGGATTCATTATGCATATGCTCAATCTTAATTTTGTTTAGGAATAGTTTTAGAAAGCAGCTCCTTCTAATTTGAAACTGACAGAAGTTGCAGGAATAGACACTAAACCATAGAAAATTATCACATTGTGATGTTCCCAACACTTTCATGATACAAGAAGTCTTAAATCCCATAGGTCTCAAACATCAACAAAGGAAATACTTTCCTACATCTGTGAAGTCACAGTGCTTCTGGAAAGAACATCATGAAAATAAAACAATGATTTTGACCACCTCCTGTAAGTACAGCCTGTTGGTCCAACGATTTTGAGCAAACTCTGAAACCTTTCTAGAACTCTCCAAACATTCTTCACTCTACATGAACTTCTAGTTAAGAACAATGAAAAAATGCCCTTTAATTGCCAGTCCTTTAAAAACACTGCCCATAAAAAAGGAGCAGCTGAGCACAAAATTTCACCTTGAGATAGTCAATAGAATGGATCAGCCATAAAACCAGAGAGACTCAGAGTAAAAGTCAAGTAAGAACATTAATTTAGACACTTGGAAGTTTAAATTCAGTTTGATCTGTAACTTTAGCTGATAGGTGAAGAGACACCTAAGACTGATGGAAGACATCTGGAGTCAGTAACAAAAGCTAGACTCTAAAATGTAGTTAAGCACAAACAGGAGTATTCTCATTTCTGAAATTCAGTCTCACTGCTTGCCCTGCACTCACACAATAAAATTGTATATATTTGCACACACACACAGTTCAAATAATGAGCCACTGTCTTCCCAGCAATCTCTCATATTTTCTTATAACCAAAGGCTCACCAGGTAAGCAGAACAAACTCAGCTGTAATCTTCTGCCAAACACTTCTTTTTCATCCACACCTAACCAAAAGTAACTTTTTCTGAGATGTCTGTAGCTTCAAGAATTTCTAGAAATCAACTTCAAGTGGCTCAAGGTATCTTCCAGACACTCAACTGAATCATACCCAGCATTGAAATATAGAAATCTATTTACACCCAAAAGAATAGAAAGGTCATTGCATTTGGGATTTTTGGGTGTTTTGTCTTTTTTTTTAATTAATCCCACCTTCAAGCAGAAATTCCCTATTTTGACAGACGTAACTTTAAATGCTGCACAGTTAAATTTAACAGAAATGAACATTTTACTTTGTTTGTAAGAGTTCCAAAACAAAGGTAAGACATAACTGGCTTGTCAAGCAGTGACATTCAATGTCCTAAATATAATAAAAGAGAGATAGGTTAAGGTACATACAAATGAAATCTTAATTCTCTGACCATAAGATAAGCTGGTTATATCATGCACATTCATGCTCAGCCCTTGCAGATATGGTCCAATATGTTGCATTATTCATGTCAATTGTTGGAATCATAAGAGATTTAATACCAAGTCAGGCAGGTTTATTTGCATGATTTAGAAGTGCTCTTATGCTAAGAGTTTTCCACGAGTAACTTTTCCAAGATCCTCACACAAATGGAAACAGCAAGTCACAAGGCCAATTGATTCTACAGGAACCATTTCCACAAATCTCTCATATCTGTAAGTAGCCTGTAAGTGTTTAAAATGCAAGTTTGAAACTTAAACTTCTGTAGCAAAGCTGCAAAAGAATAGAAGGATAATACTCCAAATAAGCATTCAAGTAACTTCAAATCCAAGTGTCTATCTAGTGTCACTTCTGGGAAATTTTTAGAGGATGTTTCTGAAAACCACAAAAACCTGCAATCACATTCCATTCTTCTTGTTGTTGGAAACCTGAATGAAAGTGAAATATGGATTTAACTTCCTCTGAAATGAACAGCATGTTCACAATGAAAACACAAACCCACTATGCTTTTTTGAATGCTGCTGTGTCAAAACAGAATTAAGTCCTGCAAGAAAAACCTGTAGTAGGTAAGTGATGCTTGAAGCTGAACAGCAGCATTCAAGATGGAACACAGCTTCTGTAAGAAGAAAATAAAAAATAGCAAAAGAGCAAGACTTTAGAGTACTGAGCAAATGTGCAGATGCTCAATCACAAAATACGCAGAAGAGACAATGGATGACAGGATCCTTGCCATCATTAGTAATACTACGATGGCTGCAGAAGCTCACTATCACCAGACCTGTGACTGAGTACTAAAAGTCAAGAGGATAAAAAAACTGGTCAAAAATAATTAATCTCAGAGAATTTGATTATTCAGAAAAAGGAAGTGCTGCAAATCAAGAACAGCTTGCATTCACCAAAACTGAACTCTTATAACTAGGAAGCTGTACCAGGGACTGATCCTTTAGTGAGGTAAGCTTTATCTATTATGCTGCTTGCAGGCTAGGAAATGAGAGATTCAACCAAAACATATCCACTGCTAACAGGAAACGGAGTTTGGAGGAACATTAGATGTTCATCATGGCAAAAGGAAAGCTCATCACATACCCTGATGGATAAACTTGCCATAGATAATCTAGAACTGAAGATTAAATCAGAAGCAGTAAAATCAAATGCAGCAAATGTCCCAGCAGCTTGAGTAGAGTATCCTTGAAGATGAGAGATAATACAAAAGAACAAGGTGAATCAACTGCTGCTCCACACTCAGAATCAAGGCTCAACGAATGTATGTACTTCCATTGCATGCTTTCCTCCTCTCACAGAATTTTCGAGCAAAAAGAAGCTTAGCTACCAGAGAGCAAAGCAGCTAATAAATTCCTTTGGCCAAGACTCGGTTTTACATGCAACAGAAGACATTCAAAGCATATTTTGCCACTATATACCAAAAAGTTACTGGCAGAAAAAAATGTAACTTACTTGAATATTAAATAGATCAGGACTTGTATGCTTTAGTGAACACCCGAAAAGAATGAAAAAGCCTTTTAGTTTCAGAAGGTGGGATCAAGTTCAGAACAAAATGGGCTTTGATATCAACCCATATACATCACCATTTACACACTACTCTAGCTTGGAATGATGGACTGGAGCAGGAAAGAAACGCTGCACATGAGCAGCAAAGAAACACTGCATCATGTAAGTGAAACTCCAGGTAAGCCTCTCTTCAATGGAGCACAGCCCCTAAAAAGCTGCAAATCAGTGCTGCAAAGCAGAGAACATTATCAAAAAGGGCCTTTGACTACAATACTGGGAGAAAAAAGACCAGACCTGCTGTCTAAAAGATGCAAGAAGAGAATACCACAGCTTCAATGCATGAAGAAAAAGGAAAAGGTCTGGTCAGATCCTTGTTTGCTTACATACCAAAATAATCCCAAGCTGGACTGGGTTCAATTTTCTGGTCCACAATGATGTATCAGTGAGCCAAGGCAGTATAGGATACCTGCTCACTTTCAACTGCCCTGCAACAAAAATGTCTGCTGTCAGTTCATTCAAAAATATGTTAATGGTTGCGCAAAGCAGAGAGTTGAGCAATTAGAAGAGTACTCGCGCATTAAATCTTACTTCCTCAGCACAAGGTGGATCACCAAACAAACAAGGAGACTTGAGTAAAAATTTAAACAAATTTTGCTGGAACATCCCCAGTGAGGTTATCTGTATTACTAATGGCAGGATTCTGGTCCAAAGACAGGCTCTGTAACAGTACAGAGTCCATGGAACATGTCTGATCATTAGCAATAAAGATGAGTTTTCAAACACATACAGACAATCCAGTATATAATAAAAGACACCAAAAGATACCATCTGAGAGATGCAAGAGAAGATCCAAAAGTGTTCAAGATTGTAATTGAGAATCGTTGTTTCCAACGATGAAGTGATTCTAAAGAGCCCCATAAACAAGTCATTGAGTTATAAGTCAAAGAATTGGAAGAAAGATTCAGAGATCATTGAGAATCTATACAGCAAAAGTAATGAATACTGTCTGCAAGTTCCTCTAGTCCAGTAACTAATTTTATGTCGCATCAGAACTCTCAAAAATAATGACTATCTGCATGTGTCCTAATCTAACATCTTGCAGAAACAAACCTACATATATTGTTGACTTTACTTCAAATCTTTTCAGTGCTCACCCATCTGCTTCTGAGGAGTACGTATATATCCATACATTCAACACCCTTACATATTTCCATGTATCTCTGTAATGTATTCAAGACAGCAAGATCCTTTTGCAGTACTGACAACAGCCTGCCATCTTCAGCCACCCTTCAACACATCTATAACCTTTCCTTCGATACAGCTCAGCAAATATTGATTCCCAACACCTAATGCCAGCTCCAAATACAGAAGCTAAGGTTTTCAAAAGTATCATAGCTTAACACTTTATTTTGTCACTGTTTGCATTTCACTAAAAGCTAAACTACTAGAGGACCCTCTTACTAGCCACTTCATGGAAACTAAGAATGAAAATACTTAATAAATATTAAATAATGTATTTGGGATATTTCCAAAACTCAGTGAAAGCTGATTTATGCTTCAAGGCCACCATGAGTTCTCACCACCATTATCTAAACTCCTTCTAGAATCCTGCTAAAGGCAAGATGGACTCTATCAGGGTTAAACAATTTTCTTCTATCTTTTAAAATACTTCTTTGCAGTCTAACTGGAATTTTTGATTCTGTGCTCTGAAGTGCTATGAAGAAAACACAAATGTTTGATTTAGCTGAAACACCTCTAAACCTTGAATTAAGGCATAAACAGGCTCATAAACTACAAGGTAAAGCCTCAGAAAGTATTCCATGATAATCAGGGAGGGCTTGGCAGGTCTGATTCTTCTAAGTTTTAAAAAAACCCAAACTAACACAATCTGAAACACCATCTCCACAATACTGCAGGTTCTTTTACAAATCCTTTAAAAGCCCAGATTAATACACACTAATTCTTCGACAGAATAAAAAAGATAATACAAAACAGAATGCCTTTGTCATGTAAAGATGATCATTTTGAAAATAACTCCTACATATTTTTAAATATTAAGACTGAATTCTTCCTACTTCAAGGACATTCCTTTTTGCATTTATATTCATAAAGAACATAAACCACTAATTTGATAAAGCTAGTATTAAGTAGAAGTAACAGTCTCATTGTATATAGACAGGTCAGAATTGAGAAGTTCCAACATTGCAACAATTATTTATATCTCTCCAAACTGAACAAAAGCCTGATTTTGTTTCAGCTGCAATAGGTAATCATTTTATCTCTTCATTCTTGTAATTGCTGACATGGTAAGATGAAAAACCACTAGTAAAGTCAAGGCCTGTGTTCATTCATAGATTTCAAATTCTATGGAATTCAAAAGAAACCCAAGTTCAAAGTGCAAATTATGGCCATCTATCACTAAATCAATAGGAAAAAAAGCAGTAAAATAAAACTTACTGAGACACTTGTGCAGCAGGCATGTTATCTGTGGAAACTGAAAATAAAAACAAAGGATTTAATTAAGAACATTTTAAAATGTGGAAATACAGAACTACTCACTGTCAAACGCAAGTACAGAAATAATGCAACTCAAAATAGGACTGTGATAACACGAGAGACTTGTACATGTAAGCATTTAGATACTGTATGAGAAAGACACCACATGTACCCACCTTTCTCTACAATAACTTGGCAAGTATGAGTCTGGTTCTCGCTCAGATGTGTGGCCATGTTATCCAAGCCAGAAACGTCAGCCAGGAATTCACAGTTAAGACACACTACAGTCACACCTCTAGGAAATAAAAAGCAAAAAGGAAGTGTAACTACAAAATGGCCATGAAAACATTTTTCTTAACTTACAGCAACTGGACAGACTATAAAAAAAATTAACTTCAGATGAGATGATTCACAAAAACATAATCTTACTTTTTCTACTGCAACTAGTATCAGGAAATTCCCATCAATGAGCAGGGCATCTCCATGCTGGATATAGTACAAAGAACATGACTTTAGACAGAAATTTATCTGTAGAGCATGAGTTTCTCTGTTTGGATGGTTGTTTTCTTTCCCTGACCCCCTCCCCATTTTGCACCTTATGAATAACCAAAAAATAATAAGAATAAAAAAAAATTTGAACTGCTCAGAATTAAGTTCATAAATGTAGACAAATAAGTATTTGTCACTGACCAAAACACTGCTATTGGAAAAGCTAATGGTTTTATTTCTCTGCTCTAAATTGTGAAAATTCAAGAGGTTATAGTCTAAACTAAGTTATCAGTCCAACATCAGAAAGTAAAAACATAACAATCTGTAACTGAAAAAAGCTGAATTACCGTAGCGCTTCTGAATGCTTCTTAAAGATCCAAAATCTTTTACTTGGACGAGCACTGTGAAAACTAAATATATGAAAACATTACCACTTAGACTGGTTTTCTTGAATACATTACTCCACATAACCCCTACACTAATCACGGTACTGCAACCTGCTTATGACAAAACATGAAAATAGAAGCCTAAGTTACTGAACTGCATTATTCTTAAACATTAAATTGCTTAAAGCTTATTAACTTGTGAATCTCAGCTCCAGTTTAAAACATTGCTTCCCTTGTACATGAGTTTGGGAGGTGAAAAGCTTCACTTTACTGGCACAGTCCTGCAAAAACATACTTTTATTGCTTCCATCAGCAGCTCAGCTTTTGAAGAATCACGGCTGTAGCTATGGAGTGCACCACAACAGAGTTAAAACTTGGCTGAACTTGTGCTTCCTAAAGAGATGGCTTTCAATGAGAAATGAAATTTTCAGATAACCTGTAAGTTGTCTCTTATGCAGGTTAAGTATGTGCCAACACTGCTCTCTCCCATGGGACAGTGTGCAGGCAGCCGAGTACAGGGGCTGCTCCTCCACACACACCCTCCCTCTAAGAGTCTTCCTCCTCACCAGCACTTCTTCCTTACACTCACCAGAGCTGCTGATGGGTGCTGCAAAGGATCAGAGTAGGAGATGCATTAGTGCATCGAGGGGACAAAGCACAAAAGACTGGTGATTTTACTGCACCGGTGAATTTGACCTGCCATCCAGACCACTGGTAACAATACGAACAATTGACCTCAGATCCCTCTTTCCCCTTCCAGAGTAAATTTTTTTCTTCTACAATTGGAATTATGCACATTAATTACTTTTTTTAAGCATGCAAACAATGGATTACACACATAAAAGCAAGTAAACTATTTCAGCCTAAGACTTCTATGAGCATTGATATCAGTATGAATAGGTCAATATATATAAAGTATATCTAAAAACTTAGGTCAGAGATCCAAAAATTCTGGCTTTACAAATGTCAAGGCATTTTTTATGTACATGAATTCAGAAAGAAAATGACGCTCACTCTCTTCCACAATACAGCTGGCTTGTTCAGGGCACAGGATTAACAAGTAGATTATTAAAATTTTGTTTTACTGTCACTGCTATGTGATCTGTATCTAATTATTGCATAGTATAATTCTCTGGCTCTGAAAACTAATGCATTTATTTTCTTAACAGGCCTTTTTACAGTTGTCATCACTAATACCCTACACTGCCCCACAACCAGTGACAAAATGCGATGTTATTTCTATGGATGACAAGAAGTAGTGTAAGAAGTATCCACTTGAGTTTGCTATTGGAGACATGCTTTAAAACTGAGCAGATTTCACTGGCAATAGCTGTGGCCTGTATGCATTCACGTGGCATTCAATTTGAAACCCAGAGAACATGCAATAATTAGTCATTATTTGTCAAGTCAGGCTGAAGTGATTATGGAAGATCCCACAGAAACCCTGAAGCAAAGGTGCTGCCTGAACCATTGCACTTCTAAGGTAAAACAAGAACGTAGAGATTAAGCCTTCATTACAAAGTAAAAAAATCCAACCTTACACATTTCCCTGCCAGTCTGAGGACCCAGTTCAAAATTCACGTAACAACCACTTCACACCTTACATGAACTTAGGAAGTATTTGCTACGCCAGTAAAAACTTGGAATAGTTCTCACCTCATCATGTGATTCACGTAAGCTTTGCTACAGCTGGTGTTGTATCTGCATAAACTACAGTGGACGTAAGCAGGAAAGTGACTCGCAAAATCTTTTATTTCCGAGAAACACTCAATGCACTTGTGAGTTCCCCCACGAAGCCTAAGAGCAACATGAAAAAGTTATCAGTTAACAGCAACACTTCCAGAAGATACAACTGTTTCAAACTTTTTGCTTTAAGTAAATAGCAAGCTCGCCTACACTAGAGGAACTTAAAAATGCAACAGCTAAATACTTGCAAGTTACACTAGCACACATCAAGACAACTTTGCTTTTACTTGAACTATGATATCATTATGATCCTAATAAAAAAGTGGAAGTTAATGTAAGCATCCATTATTGGCCACTCCTGGAAACAAGAGATAATGCAGTGGATGAGAACCTCCACCTCCAGCTGCTGCTGTTGTCCCTATGCACTTGAGAAGTATTTCCAGCAATTGTTTTCATCCATCACAACGCACAGAGAAAGCCTTTGGCTTTTCTGCCACCCCAGTATTACCCACAAGCTTTGAAACATCTACAAAGCAAGAATGTAATCCTGCTCTTCCCCAGTTCTGCTGACTGTTTTTGGATGTCTCCCAGAGCTACGCACTGAGAAAGGCAGAAACTGAAGGGGTGACATCTACCATCTTAGACAAAGAAAACTGCTAACTCATCCTAACCAATGAAATTATACTCCAGTGTAATAAACAACCCATAGAACACCCATGAAAATAGTAACATAACGACAGCAAACCCCAATAAATTGTAAAGATAAAGACAGCATTCTCCCAATAGCTTGCTTTTATTTTCTTGATTTTTTTTTTAATTAGCTCCCCAAAATGGGCTCTCTCCTTGGACAGACAGGATTTAATCTTTTAACTAACAGGTTCAAATAAAATGAAAAAAAAAAAAAAAACCCAAAAAACAAACAAAAAAACACCCCCCCAAAACCACACAAAAAACCAAACCAAAACAAAAAAACTAAAAAAAAAAAGCGCCTCCATGCAGAGAAAATTTCTAAATGTGTCACAGAGAAGTTTCCAGAATACTTGTTCTTCCATCATAGTCTGCCACCACCAAAATCAGTGAATGAAGATTCAGAATTATAACCACAGTACCAAATATGTGGAAAGTTTATGCATCTGCTTTCTCAGCAAACATGAGGTGTCAGATCTTCTGTATTACAGTATTAATATTACTGAAAGACCATGAAATGATCAGTTACTTATATTCAAACTGTAGTTACAGACAATTTTAATGCTAGTATTTTACCTTAGATTATGAAATACTAGATTTGTAGGTTCCTTTTTTTTTCTGCTGTTCGTCCACGCATTTTGTTTCTTCGATGTAGATTGTTTTGATTTTCCTCTTGACTTATTTGTATTAGATTTGTTATGATTTTTAGTGGTGGCGTTTTTAGCTTTAGGTGATATCTGAAAAGTGGAACTGCTTGTACTAACAGAAGATGTAGCTGATGATCCTGACTGATGAGATCCCAAAGATGCTCGAATAGTCACCTACAAGGATGAAACAAAAAATTCTGCTTAGATTTAAGCTCTCCAAGTTCCCACTTCTATTTGTCTCAAAGTTTAAGTCACTTTACAGCACAAATCACAGCATAAGATGTGATTAAAGATTACTTTGAAGAATACAAAATAGTGAAAACGCTGTTGGATTAGAGTTAACCTTTAATAGCCTACTGGATGCTTAAAAAGCCCATTTTGGTTGAAACAGTTAGTCATGACAAAACACACTGTTTACTTTCCAGAGCTGCAACTGGCTATATCCTGCTTTCTAAAATGAAAAAAACACGTAGCAGAAGTGTCAGGCCAATCAGTTCTAAGAGGAGTATCAAACCATCCCATCAGTCCCTGGATTTAACAAAAAAGTCCTCTGTCTTGTTGCCTCATGAAGAGTCAGTCTACTCCCTTGAGATGTGTTTGCTCCTCATGCTAGAACTCCAAGGACTAATTTTGGTTTCTGACCTCTCATCTCGTATTCTCAAACCCCCTTGTCATGCTCTCAAATGTGGTTTTAAGTCACAACATGACTCCTAATTCTATTTCTTAATCATACTCCTAGTTTAGAAGGACCTCATCTAAACCTGGTTCCAGGCTCTTCAGTATTATCATTTGCATCCTGTCAAGGTCTACTAACATGAGAATTTTAACATAATCTAAGCTTTTATTATGTCATGAAGACCCTGAAATCTTTAAAAATTGAGGTACTGTCACAGAGTAAAGAATTGGTGCTTTACATTCCTTCTGCCAAGCAAGACAATCAACAGCAACTGCAGTCATTTTCCCTTCCTGACTCTACAGCAAATGAACTGTGAAGAGCTGATCAAAATGTTAACTTTTCTTCTTCCTTGCAACTGAAAGAAGATATATTTTCACGCTCAACTAAAAAACTGTTGGAAAAAGTCCCAAAATCAAGAAAATCCTAGTCTAAGTAGTTCCTTCTTAAGAAACAGAAGAATGACTTAAAGACAGCGGAAGTGCTGTGAAAGGACCCAAGTTTTCCTCACACACCTTCAAACGCTGCACCTAAGATCTGGTGAACTCAGTTTTAAGCATATTTATTCTATGCAAAAGTAGGTCTTGCATTTTTATGTTTTTTTGCCACCACCTTCCATAAGTTGAAAATCTTTCACAAGAGATGATGCAGAAGCAGCTCCCAGTACAAGAATGCATGAATGGGAGGAGACAAATTAACCATCAGCTCCTGAAAGCAACAGCTCTGACCGGACTACTGGCATGTATGTAGTTGTATGAAACAATAGGACAGAAAGCAAAACCACGTATCACCAGGAAAAAATCATAGATTGTGCCTGGTAATTCTTGAAACAGGAGCATTTTTTAGTTTTAGTTGTAGATGCGAGGAAAAAAAAACCAAAATACAACACACACAAAACAATACAACCCCAAACACTTTGCTTGGGAAAAGAAAGGAGAAAAGCACTTCTTTCTATTCTACCCTTTTCTCTACTAAGACTTTTTTCCTTTGTCTCCTCAAGTTTTCCTGCATGAGCACTCACCTTAGTTCCAGGAGGCAAGCCTTCTAATTGCTTGGGTTTCCTAAATGTTCGGTGATGCTGAGTCTTGTGATCCATTTTTTCTTTGCATGTTAAAAATTGCAGTCTGCATTTAGTGCAACGGTATATTCCCTTTTTCTTTTAAAGATAAATGACAATCTATAGTAAGCATGGATGGCATGA
Source organism: Eopsaltria australis (assembly GCA_034509425.1). Classification (NCBI taxonomy): domain Eukaryota; kingdom Metazoa; phylum Chordata; class Aves; order Passeriformes; family Petroicidae; genus Eopsaltria; species Eopsaltria australis. The sequence goes on from JAVTVJ010000121.1 coordinate 946,484, forward strand.
CGAAACTTTAGTCCTACCATGTCTCAAGCAATGCTCATGCAGTTTCTAAAACATTAACTAAACAAACTCCTAATACTGTACAAAGACAAGATATTATGTAGAAATTAGATACTTGAAAATGCAAGGCACTACGATTACTAAGGGGAGAAGGAATTAGATTCCCAGTTACAAGACACAGTACTTCACTATCTTTTTCTTTATTTGAACTGGAGTCTGGTTTGCTAGTAACCTCAAGAAAAGCAGAATCAAATCACTACAATGTAATGAAGAAACCAAATACCAAGAAGATTCTTCCAAGAATATTCAGAGATTATTTTAAACAGGGAACTGCTGTCACACAAAAGCCAGACAAAGTCTAACAATTCCCTTAAAGACTTCTGAAATTCTTCTAATGTATTCTTTTTAACTATTCTTACCCAGTAACGACCATACAAAACAGCTGTGTTTCTTTTTTCAGAGAGAGATTCCTTACACGTATTTAGCTTTTTTCTAGCATTAAGGACTGAATAAACCTGCTTACCTGATGCCTCATGTAATGATGCATGTAGGGTGCTCCAATTTTAATCACTTTGAGGCAAAATGGGCATAGCAAATGTTTTGTGTTTTCATGAACTGTTCTAAAATGTGTTTCTACGTCTGAAAAAGCCGAGGATCTGTAGCTGCACACCTAAAAGAAGAAGTTTGACTTTTTTTGTTACAAGTCTATTGATAGTGAAGACAGGGGAGTGGTGTAATCTATGAAAGTCACTGAGATACCTGGCAAACATACGGCATTTCACCTGGCTTATGATTGTCCTTCATATGTTGCAAAAGAACTTGCTCTGTTTCAAATGATAATTCACAGATTTTACAAATAGCTAGAAAAAAAGAAAAACAAGAAAAAAAGTAAAAATTTTATAAGGGTTATATATAGATAAATTATAATACATATATACATGTGAACTGTATATATCACTAAAGGTAAAGCAATCTAATGATTATTCTACTCTTTAGAAGAAATTCCCTGGATGATTTCAGAAAGCTGGGAAGGCAAGTGCCTTTAAATATAAGTTCTAAAAGTAAAGCTTTCAATTAAAAAACAAACAAACGAACAAAAAACACAAGGGAAAAAACCAAAAGCTTTTTAACATAGTTTTTTGCACATACATTGTTCAAAAAAAGCAAAGTGCTCTGTTCCTATATTAAATCTAAAGATTCTTGTTATTCAAGTACAAAAGCTTTATTCTGAAATTGCAAACCAGGAAATAAAACTTGGAAAATTTCTAAAAATTTTGGCTTAGAAAAAGATTCAGTGTGACAGGAACCAACTCACTGGAGGACTCGTAAGGCGTGTGTGTGCTCTCGATGTGGCACTGCAGCTGGAACGGCGTGGGGAACTGCCGGTAACAGTGCTGGCACGTGGTATGGCTTTCCCAGCTTTCATTGCTTTGCTTCTCAAGCTCCAAGTGATGTTTCATGTGGTTCATAAACCTTTGAATTATAGTGAACAGGTGCAAGAAACTACATTTTAGCATTCCTTATACATAATGTATCACATACAAGATGTACAGGATTCTGTAGGAACTTTAATCTGTAAGGACTTCTAAATTTAAAAAAAGAAAAATCCAAGTAATAAGTGTTTGCTGAAAATAAAGGCAACAAACTTTGCTGACTAGAAATCTTAACTTTAAGGAACACACAGCAAGTCTAAAACATGTTCTAAGACTAAACAATCTATTACATTTTTCACGTTTGCTTAGACAAAATTGTTGCCTTGAAATAGAGGGAAATAAGTAGAGACAAAAAGTACACATCAACTGTTCAGACTTGATTCACCACCAGCAATCTCAAAGTCACATTCTCTAACAAGTGTAACTGTAGCTCTGCTGAAAACTATTAAGTAGCAAGAATGTATCTGCAATTTGGACAGGATAGCTTCACATGAAACCAGGGCAGGAGCTCTGGGAGTATTCTTTGTCTAAAGCATTCAGGCCTGATGTTGAATTATGAAAGACAGCTATCAAAAAATGCCACTGTGCAGCCAACATCAAAAAAGTGGGAGAAACTGGTATGGTACTACTTTAAGTTACCAGCTTTTCCTCATTAATCTTTAAGAGTCCACCTCTCTGAAGTAGGAACCTATTCTGGCTGAGAAGTCCAGGCACCTATGACAGCATCAAGCAGGTCACTGATACTGATGGAGCAGCAAAAAGGGCTGCAAACTCACTACTGTTCAACTTCCAAAATTCCTGTTTTGAATGCACTTCATTTCATTACAGCCAGAGGAACTATTAAATTAAGGTCACACTCACAAAAGGAATGCAGACCTTGGAACTGGAAAAAACAAATGAGCAAGAATAGTCTCTTGAGCTCAAGCTTATAATATCATGCAGTTGCTTAAAAAACAGAAACAAGAAAACCAGAAAAAGCCAACTGAGTCTATCCAAGTTTCTAAGCAGAAAAAAGGAACTGACACTGCATAATGCTTTAACAGAAAATTATTGCAATGTTAAGTTCAACAACAGATATTTAAAGAAAGCAGGGGATTACCATGATGAATCACTTTCTGCTTTTCTGAATTTCAGTCAAAAAACTTATACTTGAATTAGGAAGGCAATATGTATTTATTTTGACCACAATACATAAAGGTACAAAATACACCTTGGAATAAAAATTCCTAAGTTATAGAACTATGGAATAAATCTACAAAGTTATAGTCAAAATTAATATAGGTAAAGTCAACCCCACATATATTTTTAAAAAAAGGGCTTGTACATTTCAAATGACTTGCCATGGAACACATAGGCACCATAGCACCAATTGCTTACAATATAATGCTGAGTAGAAAATAGTGCCTATTTAATGATTAATAGCAAATGTCATTGTTTTAATTACACAAAACTTGTTTTTTTCAATAATATGTGTCTAATGTTAGCATAAACCTGTTCATTTTAACTTGCAGACTGTGCCCTTTGAAACAATAGTCCATTTTTCAATTTTACATTCTGCTACTTCAGCTTCCCTTGAAGAGTGCATGTAAAAAAGTTCAGTGACCTTAACTTCCAAAGGAACGATGACACAAACTTGTCTACCTACTAAAAGAGCTTACTGGGGATTTATCAGCATTTGGAAGTAAAATTACTCCAACAAAATAACAGATGTTACATAAGTGAACTACTGACTATTAGTCATTGTGTGTCCCTAAAGGGAATTAACACTCGCATCTACTCATATCGCCATCAATCCAGATGGCAAATTGTAAAATACTTGGTGTTGCCCTTTCTAACCCCAAAGTCCTACAACTGCTCTTATCAAAACTCTATGTTTATGTTAGATACCACTAAAATTTGTACTCTAATCTGTAAAAGGTTTCAAGTTATGGCCATACATGCAAAGTAAAAATTAATTCAGTCACCCAATATTATCAGTTTTTAGTATGAAAGGAACTCTACTTCAGAGAGACAAAATTTTAATACATGAGACTACTATGGGCTGTAAGTGATTAACAATTAAGGAAGTGAGTTCAAATACCTTATGTTATTTTTAAGAACTTTGAGACAACTGATGCATTTAAACGTCGTATGAGTCTTCTGTTCCTGTTGTACCTGCTGGAGGTCACCTTCATCCTTCCCATAATAGAAGTCGTTAACTAACATAATCAGTTTTCCTTTCTCAGATTCAACAGTCTTATTTGTGCTCAAAGACTCTGTTTTGACTATTCCTGGGAAAAAGTTATTTACCATATCTGGACAACAATACTGGATGCAAACAGGGACAAGAGATGAGACAGAGAGAAACAAAGGTATCAGTCTCACTTACCAAACTGCATCAATGAGAACAGCATTTTAAAAAATGAAGGCACTAACAAGAATTAGATGCAAAGCTTTTCCCTGACACACTGACCTTAGTCATAGTCAATTTTGAGTCATTTTAAGTAGTGTTTAAGTAATAAAACACTATATATTATAAAACTGAAGAGGATGATTCTCACAGATTAATGTATGATAAATTTAATCAAGGAAACAATACTAGTGTTGCCTTACTCTTCAGAAAAATTTCTATTTCATTTCCATTTAATAAAAAGAAAGAGAAAAGCAGTTTTCGTGCAAGTATTTTGCTAACAAGTGTAAGTTTATTGAGAACTTAATGGGAAGTTTTACCCTTTATTTCTTAGGGGAGGATGTATATTGAAACCTTAAAAGTTCTTTCCAGCATTACTAAAAAATTCAGAATCCTGAGTCACATAACAGACATTATTCAAGCTTCTTTATGTTGAAGAATACATAAAGAATGATTAGCCCAGGAGCCATATTATGAAATTTATCACTTAAAAGTACAGACTACTTCATAAAGAAGATACTAGGAAGCTTCCAACAAAATTATAATGTTTCAGAGGACAAATTTTTCTCCTGCTGAATAATGGTTCTTACCATGCAGGACTACTTTCCATAAGCCTAATAATAAGCAGTAATTTCTGGCTGTGGAATTGTAACTCAGTAACCCAAGTAGACACACCTCCTCAATGGTTCCTTCGTTCACCTGATGTACCCAGGGCAAAAGCTATTCTGTACAAATAATGATTAGAAAAAGATAAAACCCTTGGGTTTTTTTGCACTGCTATCTGTATTTCTGAATTATGTTTCAGAGCTAAAGAGGACAGCAATTACTGCTTAGGGTATCGTAACCCTGTAAATCAGAACCATCTGTGAGAACAGTAACTCAGATCCTCACAGATTTCTGTTATACAGTAGTTGATACTCCTTTTTGTTTTGGATATTCATAGTGTATAAAGACTGAAAAGCCATTTCTCTGTCCCCGAAATGGAATACATATACCTGAGAACTGTGAAGATCTTTGCCAAATGATAAATATTTTCCAGGAAACAATGTTTCCAGAAACAGTAGTAAGTAGTTTCCCAATCAGATAAAGTGACACTCAGTTTCTGAAAGTTTTGCTTACCACAGTGTCTAAGTATGAACTACAAATTAAATTCTTTCCCACAGCTTAAGAACTTTTTTTATCTATTAAGTATCAAGATTTTTTATCTTGATGTCCCAAGCGATACATGGAGATAAAACAGTAAGTTTGTATTGTCAACTTTGTGTCAGCTGCAATCTTGCACAGCTGTGGGTCACCTGGCTGCCTATTCTCATAGACACTTACCTTCAGCACATTGCAAACATGAGGCAAAAAAGGGGCAAGATTTAGAGCTCCCCTACTCCTGTCTTGCTCTCCATGACTGCAAGTCTTTGAGCATTTGGCTCTGGTTGATAGTAGACAGAAGCCAAACTAGCTTCCTATCAAACCATGGCACGCTTCCATAACCAAAGAGAAGCCCACAAAGTGTGTTCTGATGTTTACCAGCCCCAAAATATTTTACCTTCATATGATTTTTTAGAGGATCCATAAGATTGAAATGTATATTACATTTTGGACAAGCCCGTGGAAAAGGTCCTCCATTTTTAATGGTGCTGGATGCAGCATTTGTCACTGTAAAATTTAAAACATATGAAGACTTAGAATTCACAAGCAGAATACTCAACTTAGTAGCAGTATTAGTATTCTAGCAAAAAATGCTATTTCAAATGAAAACTATCACCACTAATGAAGCTGTAGTAACCATAAGGCTTTACAAACAGCTTTTAACTACTCTTCCATTTTCCCAAACTGACTTGGAGTTTGTTCTGTTCGATAGACACTGATAAAGACATTTTACAAAATCTTATCAACAAACAAGGAAAAAACACATGAGGAAATGAAGGCAACATGATAGGGAGAAAGCATTCCTTCTGTGCACCACCAGTCCACCCCATCCTGGATAGGATGGATTTTTTATGTTTTAGTTTCACAGACTTTAATTTTCAAATGAACATGTAAAGCCTGTTTTCTGCAAAGACCTGATCATCATCACAATAGGATTCAGATAACTGGTTTTAGAAAGGAATTTCACCATTTGGTTCTTAATGATGACTCTATTTCTCTCTGGAGAATCTAGGCCTACTCAAATGTATTATTTCTGTGAAGCAAAGGTGTCTCTGGAGAACCTAGAGAATAAATCCTCTAAATTAATAATTACTCCCAGTAATTAAAGAAAATAACGCTTCTCTTATCAACAAAAATGATTAATACCTTTTATGCAAAAGAGAGATATTTAAGCCTTGCTTTAGTTTAAACTTCAATGAATAAACCCAAACTTAGAGTTGTCTCTAAAAAACATTGTTTTCTGTCAAAAAATATTAGAGCAAGAGCTCCTTTTCCAGGTGAAATTCTCTTGCATTCTCAAGTCATTTGAAGATCTGGAGGATTCCATACTAAGTAGTTTAGAAATGAAACAGTGTCTCAACAGTAGAGTCAACTGTTCCCTGCCAGAGCAAAGTAAGATGTAATAAAAACATAAATACAAGGGAATGAGTAAGTGCATAAGAGATGACCATGCAACAGTGTTATATACATTTTTACACAAAAATAGTCCTGCCTAGACCATAGGTAGACAGTAATTTTCCTTAAGATAACAGTTTTGATAAGAATCTTTATTAAGCAGAAAGTCCTTCAGATGAGTGGATGGCCATGTAAAAGATGTACCACAAAACAGTGCTGCAAGTCTTCACTATTACAGTTGGTAAAACATTTTGACACATAACAGCTAAGTGCAAACTGAGTTGAAGAAAACCAGGTCTGCAGCAAAATCTTGTGTTCTGCAGTGCTTCAGTGCTGGATTCTGTGACAGATTAGAAATTGCTATGCCAGCATGGGGTGGTTTAGAGACAAACTCAGCAAAATAAGGTTCTCAGTGAATATGATCTACTTCTTTTTTTACTGAATTTAGCAAGATCCTTCAGTTATCTATTTTTATTATGGGCTACAGCACAATATCTATTTCACTCGTAAGAGGGTGGAGGAATTTTTTTTGCTGCAATGTTCATGTTACAGCCTCATCCTTCTGGTTGCTGGAAAGAGCAAAAGAGCTCTAAATAAAACATGCAAAAAACCCAAATCTGAAATTATTCCAAACACTTGTTTTAACATTATAGGAGACAGGGTGTCTTGGAAGTGTCTCAAAGTCAAGAATAAATCCTGGCCTACTGCAATCACTAGAAAGCACCTTTTGGCTCAGGAGAAAAATGCACCTATTAGCTAATACTCTGAAACAGCTAGAATAGCTTTCTTCTCGCAGGGAAGGAAAGATCTTTTCAAGAACATCTTTTCTTTGAAATAGATCTTCTCCCCACCCACTATTACTTCAAACCATATCAGATACACTGCTGAAAAAAAAAAAGGGGGGGGAAAACTGCAAAACACACTTCGCAATGGTTAGCCAAAGTACAGATTCACAAAATAATTTAGGTTGGACCTTTGGAGGTGGTTTTGTGCAACTTCCCACTCAAAGCAAGTCCAATCTTATGCTCAGAGCTATGTCCGGTCAACTTGGAATATCTCCAAGGATGGGGATTTCACAATCTAAGTCATTACTGCCTTGTCTGGCATTGCTAAAATGATTTTTTTCCTTCATCTAATCAGAATTAGTTCCTAAATTCAGCAGTTAAAGAATCAAGTCAAGAATTCTTTCAGTCTTGATTTTCTGGTTGCCCGTGTTTTGAAGTTTCAACCCCCTACTTCCTTCTCTGACATAGAAAATCTGAACTAAGAAAATGAGGTCAGGGGCATTCATTTTTATCACCTGTCTTTGAATGACTAATTACAGCTCTACAGAATTCATATCTACCTACTAAACAATAACAGTCTAAGATGTGAAAAGGTAATAACCTCAGGTAAATTAATTTGTAAAGGTATATAAATCCTTGCATAGAACAGTTATTTGTATTTAACAGCATAAGAACAGTTACTTACTTACACTGCCTTAAGAGCATTAAAAATAGTGACCAACTGACACACTACAGATGTGTTAGCTTTTCCCATGGCAGAGGTCTGGACTGTCAGCTAGACCATTCCATCTTTCCATTGTTTGAAGATGTCTTTTATGCCTGCCTAACTGTTGAACAGTTACCTGTAGGTGAAATAGCCGTGGTGCTTCTAGCAAGATCTCATTAAGCTTGGTCTGTTGTGGAGTTACACTGTTGCCTTCAGAAGTAGCAGGTTTAGATACAGAAGCATTCTCATTTCAATCTACAGAACTTTAATTTAAAGAACCTTGTTTTTTCCCATAGTAATTAGAACAAATCAGTGATGCCTGCAATTTAGTCCACACAAAAAAGTTTTAAAATTTTCCTAAACTAATATGCCACACTGAAGTTAAGAAGACAATATCCAACTGAGACTGAAGGCCCAGGCCAGTGAAGCAGGAAAGGGTAATCACAATGAGATACAGACCCACCTCCAAAATCCCAGTAAATCATACTATGGCCACTTGAATTCATTTGGCCTGCTTTGCACATCTTGACCCACTCTAATCTGACACAAGGTGAGTTCACAGGAATGAAGTTAAGCTAAGCACCTGGTTTCTGCAAGGCCCGCTATTTCAAACAAGCTCTGCACTTCTGATGAAAAACACCTCTCCTTTTATTCTGGTTCTGTGTTAATGCTTTTTTAGTTTGTTATTTGTATATTCTGTAAACTTCAATTTGCATGCAAAATGAAAACAGTGTTGTAACTTCTAATGACAAAGCACAGTACATCTATGTGCTCTCTACTTCTGAAAGAACGCTACATGTCCTTATTATTTGCAGTATTTCTTCTGAAGAAAATCACTAAAAACAAAACCACCAAAACAAAAAACCAAAACAAAAATAAAGCAACAAAAAATAAAAACTGAACAAAACCAAACAAAACCCCCAGAAACAAATAAAAAACCACCAACAACAAAAAGAACAAAAAACCCCCCACAAAACAACAAACCGAAAAACCCCACAAAAAAAAAAAAAACCAAACCCAAAACACCCCACAACAAAAAAAAAATCACACAGGTTTGAATTTTAGTTCTGTTGTTTGTTCACAATAAAAAAATTTGGCCTATTTTGAAAACTATTCACACCAAGTCTAAGTATTATTTAATATCTTGCTGGTATAAATCAGATTGACACCTCTTATCATGAAAGTGCCTCTCTCAGCTGGAGTGTGGATACAATAATTCCTTGAATCATCCATGTTCCAGGCTAGTTTGTCCAATCCTCTACACAGCAGATCACAGGGACTCCAAGTACTCAGGATAGCAGGGAAAAGCAGCAGCCAAACAATTCGTGTTTGTCACTTGGTGCTATTAGTGAACACTTCTATAGCTGTTACCCAGCAGTTGGCTATGCTCGTAACACACAATATTCCTGTGTACCACATCCGTGATGGCAAGGAAGGAGCTAAGTATACTGGCTACAGCACCACCTTCCCAACAGGTTTTTGAACATGCAGCACCCCTGTAAAAATCCTAAAGCTGCTCAGTGCAGCTGTGCTGGCTGGGCCTGAATTTATAAATGATGAAAAACGACAACAGAAATAGTAACCTGGAATAAAAGCATCAACTGTACTGTGATAACAGAACAGGCACATGAAAGCCAAACTGCTTCAGGCCTCTCAGTGCACTGTCTTGTACCAACACCTCTCAATGTGGAGCTATGGATTCATGGATGCAGTCCAGTCAACTCCACGACAGGTCTTTTGGTCACAGCAATTTCTTGTTCCTCCAAGTGGGTGAAGTTTGTGGGAGAACATTCTCACAATGTTCTCAGGAAGCAAGCTACATGTAGTGCCACCCAACCTGCATGGAAGAGTTCCCGGTGCCATTTACCCAAACACCACTACCTATTTAACAGCCTAACAAGATGCTTGGTTAGTGTCCTTTAGCAACCTGTCATTTCCCTGCTTAGACCTCAGAAATAAACATTTATGCTACACTGAGCTAAAAAAATGTCTTTCATGGTCCACGTGCGTAAGTTAAATTGTCCTGCAGAGTATCAAAGGCCAGTTCCCAAAAGGATTCTGCTTTTAAATACCATATTCCAGAATGTCTTGTGCCCACAGTGCTGTATATGAATGAGGGAAGCATAGCACCAACACAGGCAAGTAGGCTTTGGCATACATGAACATAATCTCATTACATGGCCTCACCAAGCAAGCCAAATCATAAGATACACAAACACTTCCTTTCTGCAAAGTGAAATGTATCTTAAATTTGCCTTCTGCGACAAAAATATTCATGTTTCAACCCACAATAAAACTTGTATTTCAACTTTCAAATCCTACTGCCATCTTAAAGAAATAAATGTAGACTAGGTATGGCACATTTAAAATGCTTTGAACTGCAAACCTCAATGCTTTTAAGCATTTCATTTTTTCTCAGTGAGAGAATAATACAAGTAATTTTTAAGTAAGCATGCAAGTCTCCAAAGTCAAAAAAACCAAACCCACAATTAAACTTCAATACCTGTTCTTTGGAGAACAAGGGCTGGAATATTGAACCATCTGCAAAAACCAAACCATTTCCCTACTTGACAAAAAGCTATTTAACCCAAGAGATGAATAACACCAACAGAATGGCTGGACACAAGCAAGAAAATACACTGCTAACCCTTCACGGATGCATTTCTGGAGTGAATATCTAAACTAAAAATGCAAGATCGTCACATGAAGCTGAGCAAACTAGCTATCCCTCTGTCCTACATAACTTCTTAGCATGACCAGCCAGGCCATTCACTGTACTTAACCTGTTGCCTCAGGGAACAATCAGAAGTCATTGTCACCCATAACTTACAGACATAAGAATAATGGGATTCTGGTCAGTTATTACAAAAGTACAATCCTTCAAAAAGGACAAGGGAAATCCCAAGTTTTAGCCTTGTTAAGGCTGAATACACTGAAAGCTTCAGATCTACTTCATCTGCTGTCACACACATGCACAAAAGTTGCCTTTTGTCTTCTTTTTAAGTAGGTTAAATATTTACTGCTGAAAAGCAGTTTAGCTGGAAAAAAAAGTTTTGTTGTCAAATTACATACTCTTTCCCTTCCCCTCCTTTTCAGGAATGATCCTACTCCAACTCCTGCATATAGCAGTCAGAAAACCAGGATCATCATCACAGGGAATCCATCCAGCAGACTCAGTTCTTCAGGAACTGTTCACAGCTCTTTTGCTAACAGGCTGTTCCTATTCCCGCCGGTCAAAGAGTGATGAATATACTGAAAACAAACCTTTACCCATCAATGAAGATACAGTGGATCTGGCAGTGCTTTTTCCCATATAAATGAGCATTACAAGATGACATCAATTGATTTTATAGTCAGTCTAATGCACTGAAAAGCAAAGTCTGACAACATGAGACTTCAAAGTTTATTTCATTAAACATTATACAGTGTTATGTAGAGGGGGAAGAAAAAAGTAGCTATACTATATTCTAGAAATCCTATTTAAAGTTATAACCCAAAGATCTGCACTAGAGCTAAACAACATTAGGTTGTTTCTTTCTCTTATCAACCACTACAGTTATACCCACCTGTTACATTCACTGCTGGCCCAGTCTGGTACTGTGGAACTCCCGAGTTGTGTCTCACACCAAACAGTATACCAGATGTATTATCTGGTGCATCTGCTGGAGAATCCATGATATAATCCTAATAACATATTTTCAAGAGGGAAAAGAAATTTGAGGTTTAATACTTTTTTGCTTGCAGGCTTCAAAGGGTTTATTTTAAAAACATATGATTGCTTAGAAGTACTCAGCTGAAAATCAAGTTCATTACAATCTCCCCAAAATAGTTTCTTTTGACAATTTAATAAGGTTGCAATTCTCATCAGTGCTTGTTAGTTTTTCATAGCTGTGTATTCAGAATAGTAAAAACAATCCTAAGACCTGGAAAGACCATATAATGAAACATCACTAATCTGTTTGAATTGCTAATTGTAAATGCTTTTGTTCAAAAAGTCTGATGACATTTCAAATTATACTTGACTGTTTTTCAAAAAAGCCAAATTCTGTCTTCTTTCAATCTAAACTCAGGAGTTTGCCTGTTACACCTGCATAACATCTAGCTGCACTTTAAAAGTGCACAAAAACCACAACTCAAAAGTCGCACAAACTTGTAGCAAGCAGAAGCTTCTCAAAGGAAGATGATACTAAGATCAAATTCTACTCAGTGCTCAAGCTTTAATGAAAGTAAGGGGCATCTATTGCATCTTGACTGGGAAGGGCACTCATTCCTGATATCAACAAGGGGTTTTTTTTTCTTTTACGTAGAGTAATTTTGTAAGGATTTCTGAAAATAATACTATCAAACCCTCTTTTCAGAGTCCAGGTAACCTAAAAGTTGGTTCATGTTTCCCAGCACCTTGTTAAATTAAGTTCTGTGCATCTCCAAGTATAGGTATTCTTTTATCCTTCAGTTTAAAAGCTTTGCCCTTTAGTACACATATCCAAAAGAACTAAATAGTCCACATTTCTTGTCTCCAGCACTGAAAACTGAGTTAAAACATAGCAGTTCCACTGATCTGTAACAGTAGTAACAGTTCCACTGTTACTATAACAGGTAACATTTGGAGGAAAAAGAAACATGAAATTTAGTTCTCTTTACAAATATTCTAAATTAAGCAGGTGAGGTAGGAGAAACATTTTTCAATATTCATCAATACTGGTCACATTTTAACAGGTCATTCATCCTAGCACAATCTGAAACATGAATTATTTCAAGAATAGAAATAAGCAGTTAAGAAAAAAATATTAGAGTTAGGTTTAATTTTAACACTAAGGTAGAAATGGAAAACTATTGGCAATTTCAACTCTGAAATAATTCAAATGGTCACAGTTCATCAAGCTGTATTGTGAAACAAAAAAACTGACAAAAGCAGGGCTATCTTCCTAAAATAAAAAAAAACCCAAATTTAAAAAAACACCCACTACACATACAAAAACCTTGACATCAGTGTATTCATGAGAAAAAGGCCAAAATGCATTTTGCTGAAAAGATCCATCTCACAAACTGCTTCCCATTCACAACTATGCTACTTATTTGAAAACATCCCTGTGGAAGTTATCACATCTTTAATAACCACCACTTAATGGAAAGAAATCTAAAGGAGCACAAGTACATAAACAAGTACTATAATCTGGTTTAGGACTCCTAAATACCAGAACAAAAAGGAAGATGCTGCTCCCCATCCTGCCTTTTTATTGTACATCTCCTTAGATGAAGACCCTTCAGGACCTTAATAAAGAGCCATTCTTTCTTCTGGTGAGTCACCTAATCCAGTCTAACGAAATGAAAGAGAGATGTTCTGGAGTAGCTGTAGAAATAGTTACTAAATTTCTGTGCTGTATTTGCTATGAGTAACAGCTACATGAGCTGCAGACACAACAGAGCACGTGTTACTGTAGTCACAACAGTTTCAGAAGAGCCAGTGAAAGGACAAGCACAGCAGCTCAGCCTGCAGGCCACACCTCAAGCACAACTAATGCTCAGGGGATAAACCTGTGGCAGGCTCTGAGTGCACAACCCTGTGCACACCCTTTTTATTTGAAATGTGACCAATACAACACCTACATACAAACTCTGTATCTCTCAGTAGTCTGCAGTTTCTTTGTTTTCATGTCCTGCCAGTATTTTAATTTTCATCAAGTATTTTGATGGCATGGGTACATCTCCCCAGTATATACTAAACGTATCCAGCAAGCAAAAAAAAATGTAAAAATAGATACACTGAAAACTCCATCTCCTAATTTTCTGTTGACTAGTATTATTTTAATGTAATCTGGCTCTGTCATTTTACATACAAACCCCCAGTATTGTCCAATGCCTTAGAAAACAAAAAATGTTTAAAAAAAACAGACCAAAACACCCTTACCAAATTGATGAAAGAAAAAATAAACCAAACTAACATGAACAGGTGCTCTCATATGCAGAAAGGCAAAACCCTACATCTTTGTAAGACAATTCCCTACACCTCAAGTGAAGAGAATACACCACTACTTTTAGTTTTCTAAGGGACTAGTGACAATATTGGGTTCATAGTCTGCATCCTAGATTTTCTAACTGTGGAAGCCCATATGGTAACTGGTAACCAAACTCACCCTGGAAAATTACAATGCATAATACTGGACCTTTGTTCTCTCAAAACTACCTAGGAACAACCTGAATCCAAGTCACACTGACTGAGTAAAGTGCCTAGGAAGTAAGGGAAAGACAGAATTGGCTGTGGCTTAGTGGAGAGCATTCTGAGCATTGAATTCCAGAACATCTTCACTGCAATGGACAAATTTTTCTTAAAGAGGATAGTCCTATGCTGTAAAATGCAACAGCAGCTCTGACTGAATTAAAATTGCTGTAAACTGTATGACTGAAATAAAAATCAACTCTGAATTTCTGGAACTGCACAGCAGTTAGTACACAGCATGTAGTACAGTGACAACACAAGAAATAGACTGACTTAGGAAGTCAGTGAATCAAGCTCATGATTGGAAAGGGGTATTTCAATGATAAAACTGGAACACCAAGCATTGACAAGAGGCAAATTATAGACCTGCTGAGAAATTGAGGAGATATGTGTTTCAACTCAGTAGATCAAAAGCAACCAGTTCCCACAAAAAAAAAATCTTCTGACATCCTGAGATTAAAAAATATTGCACTGTATTTAGAATGCAAAGGCACTCTGAAGGATGTCCAGCTAAATAGGGGTCCTTGTCAGTGCCTAGTCATTCCCCACAGAGATCTTCACAACATGGTATTTTCAAAGGTAGGTTTCAACAGCTGGAAGCTGAAGATCCAAATGTCAAGCGCTTCCCAGAAAAACTTTTCTGAAGCTTTTGCCACTTAGGAAGAATCAAGTTGGGAAGAAGCAGAACATGTGCAAACAAAAATGTCACAGAAAGCCCAAGGCAGAAAATCATCACTATAAAACAGCAACTCTCAGTGAAATAAACACTAGATGGGGAAGGGGGGTTGAGGAATCCAAAACACCCTAAGGAGCTCTTGAATGAAGAAAATTCAAGCTAAGGACATAAGCCAATATACAGGTAGTATACATGCAACACTAAGAATAGCAAATGACATCATGTGGCAGGACTGATGAAAAATCACAGAACTTTGTCCAAGAAACTAAATTATAGTACCTCTCTAAAAAAAAGCACATCAGACAAGATTCTTCTTCCATAAAAAGTGTAACATCATCAAGTGGTACGAACAATAAAAACAAGAAAACAAATTCTAGATAAGGCTGAAACTGAAAACACAGCTTTGACTCTAGCAAAGTTAAGCTGAAGAGATAGAAGATTCACCATGTCTTAAGCAAGGAAAAAAACATGCAAACAGAAAACTCTTCTTAAAGGTACTCAAGAATTTCTTACTATCCAAAGAACAGGATGTTACATTTAAGATAGCTCAAAAAAATTAAGAGCTCGTGAAGATCATTATCAAAATATCAACACTGTAAAGAAACCTTATAAGACCGTAACTTCAACAAATAGTAGAAGCTTTAAGAGACCACAGAATCTGCCCTGGATATCCCAGAAAAGGATGCTTTACTTTCTAAAGTCTAACCTGGAATAGACAGAACTGATTAATATATGGTTAGAGAACCTTTTCCATGTCCTATTTCGGGCTGCAACTTCTTCAAACAGCTGTTTCTCTACTCTGCCATGGAAAAACAACCTGCAGATTTTGACAAAGTAACACTATAAACACTAAAGCCTCATCTGTGACATAAGTAAACTCAATGAATGAGAAAGAACTTTCACCAAAAGAAGTGCACTCGGCATGCTTTCTTTAAAGGAAATCATTGTCTTGATGAGTTACATCCAGCTTACATATACTCTGAGGAAAAATTCAGCTCTTTACTCTGAGGTTTAGTCATGAAAACAATGTAGAAGCCCCTACCACCTTTGTCTGTTAGAACAAAAACATGAGCATGTATGTGTGAGGAAAGTAAAGGAGACAGCTTTCTTTTGCAGTAAAGATTCTGCAGGACATACTAGCAAACCCTTAAAGGATTTAATAAAGCACACTATCACATCAGAAAACTTATAAAAAACTTCACACACTTGAAATACATGTATGCATCATATAAAGTAGCCAACCTTTCTGTATTAATCTGTTCTGCTTCATAAAAGCTGATTTAAGAAAACTAAAGAAGCAACCTAGACATCCTAATGATAGCTGGACTTTTAATTATATAATTTCTTAGGCCTTCTTAACAGTGACAGACTGATTTAGCTAACCTGCTTCACCAGACACATCCACTGTTTCTCTCTGCAAATGATCAGTCAACTGATGAAGACTCAAAATTGGAAAGCATGAGTATTTTTCCTACTGAATTTGCCAAAGATTCAGCTAGCCAGTTGATAGGCAATGATTACGTTGCATTGCTTTAATTCTGTTTTTCTTAAAACACAGCTTCTCATCAGCAATTATTTAACCACAAGTCTTAAGAAGAACACCCAATTCCAATCCTCATGTCTTAATGGCCTAATTAACTCTCATCATTCAGATAGATTGCCCTGCTCAGCAACTGCAGAATTCATTAGGCTGCACGATTTTTATTTACACCAAAAGACTAACAACTGAAACAACCTCAGGTGTGTGTGTTTGCATGGCCAATGGAGATGGTGTGTACTGTCAGGCTTCATTTTAACCTGGCAGCAGTAGCCAATATTACAAGTACACTGTCTGAACAGTTTCAGCAGAAATTTTTCTCAATAAAGACATTGCATCACCATTTACTTCGTACAAATATGCAATTTTAATCCTCATTCTTTCTCTCTCACCTATGTCCAACAAATAAAGCAACAAAACCAGCATCTAACTCAACTCCCTCATGCCAACATTTTGGGGTTCTGTGGCAACCCAGGGAGGTCCATGACACATGACCTACACACACTATTTCCTTAGGCTTTTCAAGCAAAACAAGTACATAGCCAAATTGTTTCACCTGCTGATCATGCAACTTTTGATTGCTTAAACCTCTTTACCATACTACTGTTTCACAATGCTTTCATTCATGCGCCACATGAATGAAAAAGCAAAACCCACTAAGGAACTACTACTACAGCATTCTCTAAAGAATCAAAAATCCCAAGGCAAGGCACAGTAAAAAACATGTGGAAAACCCACAAAGTTGCTTTACACACTAAACGCAAGCCATTTAAAAATGAATTTAATTTATCAATGCTGAGGATCCATCTCTGAGCAAAGACACCTGCAAAATTTAGAGAATGAATTCACATCATTTCTCCATAGAACATAAAGAATCTGAACAGTACTAATTTCTCTAGTGTCTAGGATTTCCATTTAATGCCATTTTACTCTTACTGAAGCTATCATCTTTGAGCCTTCCAAATCAGTATTTCCAAATATATATTTTAATTTACCAGAGCAAGATTATGGTCCTAGATTCATTACAGCTTACATAATGTTAGTCTATAATCTAGCCCAGATCTTTAAAGCACTAGACTGAGTCAGTATGTTCTTCATTAATTTATTCAAAAATATTCATACCTCTTACATTTTAAATTAATAAAGACTTACCTGATTGAGTATTACAGGCTGTGTTGTTTCAGTAGTCTCTGGCCTGGATACAGGTTGAGACACTATAGGAATTGTGATATTTCTTGATACTGGCTGTGTTGTCACTGGAATGGTTACAGGTCTGCTTACAGGCTGTGTTATTCCAGAACTTGACCCAGGCATCTGCTGTGTTGACAAACATCCAGCAACTGGTCTCTGCAGTGTTTGTGAAGTTCCTGAAACATTCACTGCTACAGCCAAGGGCTGAACTGTCACCGAGCCAGTCACAGGTCTGGGCACAGTCTGAAAGACTGCCGGAGCAGGCATGGCACCAGGGCTGGAGGCAGGAGTCAAGTAATGCTGGCTCTCAGACTTGAAGGTAGTGACTGGACCTGTCGCAAAGGATTCCAAAGTTATCTTTATGTAGTTTTGCAGTCAAATATTTCGTAAGTGCTGCAGCTTTTTTAGTTTATTACCATATTAGGACAATAAAGTACCTCTACTGGGTGCACCATTCTGTATCCCCCTTCGTGCTGAGCTGTGGTTGACTCTGTTCAATATATCTGTCAAAAGTTACATTTATCTTAATTGCAAATAAATTAATAGCATCATTACTTTTCAAATTTAAAAGAAAGCTGCATTCCTATACATGAATTAAGCCAATTAGGATTTTGCTTATAAATTAAAATATTATTTCTAAAACAAAAACCTGGCAAAACCAAGTGTATTTTGTACAAATCAGTATATGTTCTTCCACTCCTCTTTGGTTAAGCTAGTTCACTTAACAATCTCAGTGTTTATTTTCTTGGAGACAGATTAACACACAAGAGTACAAACAACAACAGAAAGGACATTTCATTAACATTGAAATTTGCTGATTATAGTGCATTTACTTACATCTCTTTCTCGCATAAACATAGTGTTTCCCAAATACTAGAACTGCTCTACCTGAAAGGAAGCATTTTTTCTCAACCAGTAATAACATAATTTGCTTCTGTATTAGCAAAATATAGCACTTACAAACTGGATTTTAGACTTCATGATACCCATTTTCCAATGTGAAAGGAAAATCAACAGATCAGCAACCAAAGGAGTTGTATTAGAATTGCATTACAAGAGCACTGATTTTCTTACATATCCTACATGGTAGTCTGTATCTAGAGTTCTAGCTCAGCAGGAGCACATGCAATTTCTTAAATTATGTTTACTCCCTAACTAATGCCACTGAAATTCCCCAACCTTTTCAGTCTGGGGTTTCTGACATTTTCAGAAAGTTACAAAAATATTCATCAAATCAAAATACTTTTCTACTCCAAGATTCTCAATTCCATTAGCGTTGCTGACAAGTTGCTTGCTCTGACCTGTGAAAATATGCATAGGAAATTTGATTGATTCTCCAATATCCAACCCACAAGGCTTAAAGGAACTTCTCAAACCAGGGTCAAATTACATCAAGTTCTCAAACAATAGATCTCAGAATATCTACACACTGTGTTTAATAACCTTAAGGCTACTTCCACCAGCAATGGCTCATTAGTATACACTTCTCCAGTTCATAAATAAATCTAATAGCAGTAAAGCTCAGATCACAGCTTTCAACTTGCCACCTGCATTTAGATCACACTAATAAAAAAGCAGCTGCAACCAACAGATTTAAAAAGGTTTGCATTTTTTAAGATAGGACAAAATATGGTCCTGTAATAGTAATACTATTTTTACTTCAACATAACAGTAACTACTAACAGGGATTAAATTATTCTGATATTTAGCTGAACACATACATTTTGTGATTGTTAACAAATCTGCACCTCACACATGAATTTCAGAGTGAAATTAAACTAAAGCATCATCTATCTACAAAAGAAAAGCTATTCTAAAACTTTTGACTATACTTCGTGAGACATGACAGTCCAACGTACACACATCCTAAATAACAAAAGTAGATTTTACTGCTTTTAAGAAGAACATTTTCAGGAAGCCAGTTTTATAAACTACATTTATATGACTCAATTGATTCATCATAGACTTGATGTGCACTTTCCCCTCTTCCATCCAAGTGCTATTTGTCCTGTTCAGGTAAAACAGCACTGAAGCACAAGCATGCTGACATGCAGAGTAACATTTTAAAGCAGTAACAAACTATAAATTTGCATCTTTATGAAAAAGGAAGCAAGAACAACAAGTGGTAACTGTAGGAAAAATGAGCAGTTGCAGAAAAAGGTAAAGGAAACAAAGTGTGAACTACTTTTCATCTTAGCCAAAATCATCCTCCAGTATATCAGAAAGGACATGTGATACTGCACAACTCCCTGACAGCAGGTCAAAGTTGGGGTTTTAACTATTTCCTTCAAGTTTTCCACACAGTCTGTACAAAAACTAGTAATTGTACTCTCAGGAAAGGGTTAAGAAAATGCAAGGCACTGTAGAAACCACACCTTGCAGAAAAATTAAGACCTATATGTGAGTTTCTATTTATCACCAATTTTTCATCTTATCAGGTGCAAACTAAACAGCGACAAGCAAAGCTGAGCTCACGGTATCCTGCCTATCACCAGTAACAAACTGAAGCCTGACTGCTGCCAGGTAATACTACTTACAAGCCAGAAAAGAACTGAGGCCATTCTTCCATAGCTGTTTTTGAAAGTGAAGTAGAAGATTAAAAAGAGAAAAGTTGAAGAAAGAGAAGGAAAAAAGATAAAGTAAAAAGTTATACCATAAGTGATTTTACTTGTGTCAGGACCAAGTGTGGACAGCACTAGAATAAGAAGCAAACATTTTAAGTCTCTATCTTTTACCAAAGTGCCTGAAGTTTACAGAATCATACCAGAATTATAGTTTTCACCTGAATTATTTATATCCTTAAAAAAAAACCTAATGCTCCAACAACTGCAATCAAACTTGGCATATTTGTTTTCCAATACATGCTAGTGCCTTAATAGCTGTTCTATGCCATCACCTACTGACAATGACCAACAGCAATCCAGAGGTCTCGGGACCTCCCAGAAAAAAATAAGGGTATTTTTCAGACATTCTAAATACTTCAAATTTTTTAAAGCATCCAGAGTATTGTTTAAATATTCACTCTCAAAAAACACTTTCTGGTGAGAGTACTTAAATACCAGATTCAGTATTCTTTTAATATTTAAAATCCCACTCTTTTAGCCTAGTGTAAGAAGCCTTAAACTTACTATCCTAGTGAGCAAAAATTAATAGATGCAAGATGAAACTATTGTGAACTAAAATGACTGAGCAGCTAATAACAGCTCTGAAATCCACGCAGCAGAGTGTGACAGACAGCGTAATGCAACATTTTGTCTTGAGATCCTTCACTGCAAATTATACACCTCCAGAAAACTACTATGGAAATCTTGGATACAAGCATTAGCAGAAATGAGGCAAAAACTGTGAGCAGTAAACCTCATCAGGCAAAGTCTTGGGTATGTGACTGCCAGGGAAACATTAGATCAAAGCTCTTAAAAATTGACTAGAAGATGGATGCACAGAAATCAAAAAGTTTCATTACTACAGTTAATTAAAATAACAATAAAAAATGCTCTTCTTTACTTACCTGCTAAAGCCCAAGCCCAGGACAAACATGGAATCCTGACACATCTGTCATCACAACCTAGCCTCCCTCCCTGCATTTAGGAGAAAACTACAGAACCTGATGGAAAAAACCTCTCAATTTCACAAAGGATGAGTAAATTTATCAATAAAAATCTCCTACTTCACAGACAAGCTTTCAGTATTTTCATATTAATCACTTTCCAGATTGTGCTTTTATTATAGACACTTAAGACAGTTACCTTGGTTTTGTTATAATGATGTTCACCAACATATGAAATGAGGGGTGGAGAAAAAAAACAAAACACAGTAACAGGAAAACTTAAATTCATGCACATTCTTTTAGTAGGGAGACTCTCCCAAGTATATAATTAAATATTAACTATACTGAGAGCAATTGCATGCATGATTTCAGCCTTGTATATACTATCTTTTAAACTCTGTCACTAATGCTAAAACCTTCAAATGTCCTTATTTTGACCTCAGAGATTTAAGGTTAGAGGTAACCAGAGCTGTGCATAACCTGGGGTTTAAGACAGAATTTCTTAAGAATTCTGATTTTCAGTAAGACGGAGGCCTACAGCTTAAAGATGTGGAATTTCTGTTATATACACACTGTTGAAATACTGCTGTAATACTGTTACAAATTCTATACTTTCAAACTAAGTTTAACTTTCTATAACTTGAAATAATTGTTTTAAATTATGGAAAAGTTTTGTCTTACATGTAGTATCTGGCTTTGAGCTGGAGATTTCCCCAACAAAGATTGGCTCATCATCATCATCCTCATCATCCTCTTCCACTTCTCTCACTCTCTTTTGCCAGGGTTCTAGCTCCTCTTCTTCACATTCCATAAATAATTCTGCCATCTTGAGACTAGATAGTAAAAGAAACCAAAAAACACACATACCAAAATATTCAGTACTTTGATGAAATGTTTAACCGTTCAGTAAGGAATACTGCCATTGTCAATAATTCCCATAGAATGGTCTCCCTCCCTCCATGTTATTTACAGATCAAACATGATCTGATACAGGAGATCTTCAAAGACTGATGCCACATCACCATTCTGACAATTACTTGCATGCTCATCTTTGCTATTAAAAAGACCAAAGATATCCTACACAGAATGTAAGTTATTTTTGTATAAAACAGCAGTAACCATCAGAGGAAGCCTCTGACACCACAGTGAAAGGTATCTTTTAAAAAATAACTCCTATTCCAGTTAAGTGATTCACAAGAAATGTGAAGGGTCTTCTACAAAGCACATAAAGGAGTTAGTGAAACACTGATTACAGCTTTATTCTATTTGTATCTAAAAAACCCAACACAAACAAAGCAAAACCCCACCCAAACCCACAACCTACCACAGCCTCCCAAATTTTCCAAGATTTTGCCAGGGCTTCCCACACGGTCACATTTTCTTTAAACCCCAACAAAATCTACACAAAATTCCCAAAAACCTACAAAACAACAACAACAACAAGCAAATCATCCACAAAAAACACTTCAAACAAAAAAACTTCACAACAGCAAAATCCCCAAGCCATACCTACAATGCATTGCATACTGTTTCCATTATCAATTAAGACTTGATAAAAATTTTGCATAAATCTCATTAGATAGAGTCCCTAATGCCTGTAGATATTTTCTTGAAGTAAGAAAAGTCACATACAAAAACAGTAATGAAAAATACGCACCTTTTGGAATTAACCAAATTAACATCAGCATCTCTTATCACAACTGGTTTATTTTTTAAATAGAGATGCCCAATAAAGTTTTCTTCTTTCTTTTAACATTCTTTAACATAATCTTGAAAATATTTTTGAACAGCACAAGAAATAAGAAACTTTGCTATTTCTTCAGACAGAGTATCAATAATCTAATAAAACTGCAGAAATAATTCATCTGTAGCAGCTTATCACAGGGGAGCAATCATCCTCTACTTGTATGAGAATGGGGCTGCTGGTGTTAGCACATGTGAAGTCTTGAGATGAAATAAAATAGCAAAGCTAAACTTCTTTGCTTCCTCCATCAGCTTAGGGTGTTGAAGTTAAACATGGTGCTAGGAAAGAAGAGAACAGGATACCAAACTAAACTCTTGTGTGGGGAAAAGAGAAAGATTCTGAAGCGAATTTCCACTTGACAGAGATGACATGGGCCACATGCCAGGTCTTGGAATGAGAATCAAGCCTAACTCTATAATTTTTTCTTTTCTGTAGGACACTCTTCAGAACACTTCTTTTGATAACACAGAGGCAAAGTTTAATAGACTTTAAGGCAAAATAAATTACTATTTCAGAAACTTATTTTATGGAACAGACAATATAAATGAGCAGTGTTTTTATTTTAAGAATTTAGTTTTACTTGACCTCAGGGGAAAAAAGAAGTAAGTTATAAAACGTGTTCAGGGGATGCAATGCAATTTATATTAAAAACACAAATTAGGCACAAGCAACCTCTGTCAGCAGAATCCTAACAAGACACACAACCTCCTCTACATCATAACACAGCTGATTTTTTTTCTTAAATACAGTTAAAAGTAATTTGATAACACAGCTTTTGGAAAGTGACACCAACTGGTGATACCTCTTATGGATATCTCATTTTATGAATCAGGATAGACAGATATAAAGATACTCTTAAAAAGTGACTCAAAATGCAGAGCAGCTTTTAAAAGGCAAGTATCAAGATTATTTCACATCTTTTAACCTATTTTTTTTAATTTCAATGCTATAATTGGAAGTCAAGCTTCCACTGACTTCTTTTTCTGGGAAGAAAGCTGTCCTAATGAGTTCCTACCCTGCTCCTGCACTGCTTCCTCAGCTGTGCTAGCACAACTTTGCACAGAACTGTGGTGTGAAGCAGGGCAGGTTAAAAATAACCTGGTCCAGTAACAGTTTTATCGGCACAACTGAGAGGTCAAAAATCTGTAGCCTGAACAATCAAAATTGTAGTAAGGGGTAATGGATTTGATTAGAGGAGCTGTGCAGGAACAGCTCCTGCAAGTGGTCTCCATTGCCAAAGGAAACACCTACACCCATTTTTAGAGTACAAATAACTTCCAAATTTTTAGCTTTTTTAACTACATTACACATAAAATGTATTCTAGGAATTCTGCTAGCAGTTCCTCTCAAAGACAAAGCCAAAAGCAAATCCTTTCCCCACTCTTCTCAAATACTTCCCAATGGAGGTGCAGACACCTGTATAAGAAAAGCAAACCTACTGACAATAGACTTTATCTTCCTCATTTTTAATATGTATAAGCATATATATGTGTTTATACACACATTTCTTTAAAGGTAGTTTACAGATCTGAGAGGTCCAAAGCTGCAATGCAACGCTGTATGCATAGGATCAAAGAAAGTGTAGAAATCAGTATTGTAAGGTAAAGCATCAAAATCGTGAACAAGTTCTTTAAAACATTTTAAAAATATAATTATAAGCTGTGTCAAGACACTGCTTTAAAAAGCAACTGTCCATCTAAAACTAAGCATAGCCATGGAAGTTCATTAGGTAGGCACAAATAACCAACAACTTGCAAAAACACAACTCCCTGGAACACTATTATAGTTAGTAGGGAAGTGATGAACTAAAAACCTGATACAGGACAGATTAAAAAATTAGAGCTCATTGCACAAAACAGCAATAAGCTCCTGATGAAGTAACTGCTTTAAAAGCACTAGTTCAGCCATCTTTATCATGGCAGTTAGGTTTAAAAATACCTAACTTTATTAAAAGCCAGTTCAATTTATAACCTCTTAGAAGCACTCACATAGAAACAACAAAAATTATACAACATAAGCAAATGTATCCAGAGTGTAACCGCTGTTGTGAAAACAGCAAAATGATCTGTAGAAGAGCACCATGAGGATGGAAAGAAATTGACACTATAGAAAATCACAGTAGATGCAGCCACAATGAGACTTAAAGAGTTATTGAAAAAACAGTTATTACTTAAAATGGGAATTTATCTCTCCTACTGTTAAGCTCAAGTGAGCCTTCCAATACTCAAAACTTCCTTGGACTGCCTTAAAACCAAATAACTAATATGAAATTGGTAGTGAGCTTAAAGAGTGAGGGCATTTACATTAACCAGAAATTTTTCAGACTAGCCTTGTCACCTTTCCATAACAGAATCACAGACTATCCTGAGTTGGAAGGGACCCACAAAGATCAGTGTCCAACTCTTAGTCCTGCACATGCCATC
Organism: Eopsaltria australis; assembly: GCA_034509425.1. Classification (NCBI taxonomy): domain Eukaryota; kingdom Metazoa; phylum Chordata; class Aves; order Passeriformes; family Petroicidae; genus Eopsaltria; species Eopsaltria australis. The sequence continues at coordinate 971,667 of JAVTVJ010000121.1, forward strand.
CGCAGTAATCCCACCACGTGCCTGACAACACTGACCAAACTCTTCTGGAACTGTAAGGTTTGGTGCTGTAGCCACTTCCCTATGGAACCTATTCCAGCGCCCAACCACTCTCTGGGTGAAGAATCTTTTCCCAATATCTACCCTAAATCTCACCTGACACAACTTCAAACTATTCCCTTGCCACTGGTCACCACAGAGAAAAGATCAGTGTTTGGCCCTCCTCTTCCCCTCACAAGGACTGCCATGAGGTCTTCCCTCAGTCTCCTCTTCTCTAGGCTGAACAGACCAAGTGACCTCAGGCACTCCTCATATAGTTACCATGTTACTCAAGCAATTTCCCCCCATTTTAAATAGCGGCATTTGAAATGCCCAGAGAAGTTATTTTATTTACAACACAGATCAGACGATGGGCTACATGTGGTATTTCTCAGATAATGTCCCATACTGGCACATAACTTTGCACCACATCAGTTGATGAAGGGTGTGCAATCCACAGCTCCACCAGGACGGGGAACAACTGCGTTTTAATTGAGGGCTGCATTTGTTTAGTAGCGAAGAAACAATGACCAAGCTGAAACTGCACCTGAAAATTGTAAAAAACCAAAGCGTAAACCAACTTCTCTCAAACACAAACCTCCCCAGCCAACGCTGCCCTGTGTGCCGTGAGAAGGCACAAGCTCCGCCTAGGGAAGGGCAATATCGGTGGTGCCAGCCCGCCAGCAGCTCACGCCGCCGAGCCGCGGCGGTGCCAGGCCGTGGGAGCAGCTACCGCTCCAGCCTGACCGCCCCGCGTCCCGCCCCCCGCGCCGGGTAACCGCCGGCACTCGGCTCGGGCTGCGGGCTCCGCTTTGGGCGAGGCCGCATGGCAGAACAGCGGCAGACGGGGAGGAGGCCGAGCCGTGCCGAGCCGCGCCGCGCCGCCAGCACCGCTCCTGCTGTTAACGCCCGGGGCCCATGGAGAGCCTCATGCGGCCAACGGCGGGCGGAGCGAGCCCTGGCCGGGCCGCCCCCGAGGGCAGAACCGTCCGGTGCCAGCGGGGCCCGCGGGCGGCTCGCGGGAGCCCTCACAGCGCGGGGGCCCCGCTCGGGGACGCCAGGCCGCGCTCCGACCTAAGATGGCGCCGGTCTCGCCGGCGACAATCCCCCCGCGCCCGTCCCCGCCAAGCGCCGCTCCCACCGCCTGGGGAGCGCGGCAGGGCGGGCCGGGGGCATGGACCGGGCTGACCTTACCGTGCTGCGCGTCCGTAGGGGCCGCGGCGGGGCCGCCGCTCCCTGTCGCCCGGGCCGGCGGGGGATGGGGCAGCGCCGGCTGAGGCGCCTCGCTCACCTCGCCGGGGCGCGGCGCCACCTCAGAGCCGCCGCCGCCGGGGGAACGCGGGCGGGAGGCGGGGGCGGCCGCGGCCCCGCGCGATGCCTGACGGGAACCGCGGGTCGGACACATCGCGGCGCCCGCGATCGGGGCGGGGCCAGGCCGGGGCGGGGCCGCCGCCATGTGCTGGGCCTCACACCCCGGGACCGCGCCGCCGCCATGTGCTGGGCCTCACACCTCCAGTACCAGGAACTGCTGCTGCTTTTGGGCCTCATGGCCCGGACCTGCACTGCTGCCATGGGCCAGGCTTCATGCCCAGCAGCCCCAGCTCAGCCTCGCGCTGCCCGCTCACCGCTTTGGTGAGGGCACTCAGGGCCAGTATCATGCTTTCAGGGAAACCAGCCGGTATCAACGGAGGCTGGGGTCTGAACAGATCGAGAGCAGCCCTTCCAAGAAGGACTTGGAAGTGCTGGTGGATTCAAGGCTTAACATGAGCCGTCGATGCACACTTAAAGCCCAGAAAGCCAAACATGGCCTGGGCCACATCCAAAGCAGAATGGGCAGCATGGGAAGGAGTGGATTCTGCCCCTCCACTGTGGTGAGGCCCCACCTTGAGTACTGCAACTACTGGGATCCCCAGAACAGGAAGGATATTGACCTGTTGCAGCAAGTCCAGAGAAGGCCAAGTTGATCAGAGGTATGGAGACCTCTCCTATGAGGAAAGGCTTGAGAGATTTGGGGTTGTTCAGCCTAGAAAAGCTTTCAGAGTAACCTAATTACAGCCTTTAAGTATCTGAAGGAAACTTATGGGAAAGATGGAGCAAACTATTTACCAGGAGCGTGCAATGATAGGACAAGGGGGAATGGGTTCAAATTCAAAGACAGTAGGTTTGGATAGAGAGTAGGTTTGGATTGGCTATTAGGGGGAGAATTCTTTACTGTGAGGGTGGTGAAGCCCTGGAATGGGTTGCCCAGGAAAATTGAGGTTGTCCCATCTCTGGACATGTTCAAGGCCAGGTTGGATGGGACTCTGAGCGACTTGGTCTCATTTAACAAGCTCACCATCTAGTTTGGAGCAAGAAGATCTTTAAGATCCCTTCCAACCCAAACCGTTCTAAGATTGTATGCTCCATTATCTAGGAACCACTCTGGCTGTCACATTCACACCACTTGAGATGGGACCAAAGCCCTTTCGCAGTGGCACCTCTCATATTCACACAGACCAGATTTCCTTGCCAGTTCGGCCACAAGTTTTGCATCTCAGATTTCCTGATCCTTAAAAGAATTTCATCATGGCGGAGTAACTAAATCATAAAATAGCAGCTCGAGCAGGGTACGTCTCAGGAGGGACCTCTGGGTTTTTATACCCTTACAGTCTAAGGGCACGGAAGTCTGGGGGTCGTTGGTTCCTGACTCGGCTTTGTGTGCCCCTCACGTGGCCGGGCCGCAGGTCCCCGGGCCCTTTGTTGTGCAAAGGGTCGGCAGTTCATGGCTTCTTGCCTGAGTTCTCCTGGCCGCCCCAAGCTGAGCCTGCAGCTTCAACTGCAGCTGCCTCCGGAGCTGCCAGCAGTGAATGGGCTCCTCAAAAACGCGTTCCGGTGCCGGGCGGGCCTCAGGGCCCGGCACGGTTCCCCTCAGCGGGGCCCCGGGCGCAGGCCCCGCTCACCGCTCAGGCGGTGCCGCCGCGGGGCAGCCCGCGGGGCGGACAGGCCTTTCCGTCAGGGGGCAGCCGAGCCGAGCACCAGGAACTCCCGTCAGCGCTGTGGCCGAACAAGGCCAGGGACAGCTGTACCCAGAGGTAACATGGAATACAGCGGAGAATACAGCACACGGCGTGCTGCTGCAGTCAGCGGAGCAGCACAGATACTAAATGCCCTTCAGACGGAAGGCTCGTTGTGCACCTGTGTTCTCATTTACCCGCTTGGTTAAATATCAGTGAAATACATGATCAACTGTTCTAAAGCTTTATCGAGTAAAATGTTCCCATTACTTTCCGTGGGATGTCGCAGAACTGCTGGACACATCTTTACCTGGGCGATGGAGCCACGGTTGCTGGAAAAAAACAGCCCTGGAGCACAGCACCTCCAAGAGCTGCGGTTTCACTCGCCTCAGAATTTGCATATGAAAATCTCCAAATTGAAAGGTGACTGAGTAATGCCGTTTTTCTCATGCCTTTTTGTCTATAGTGTGGTATCACCCTGGCCAACAGCTAAGAATGCTCCTGAGACTGAATTTGTGGGTTTTTTTTCTGTTTTTCTGTCCGTTCTACACTAATTAAAAAACCCCAGAAAGAAAAAAATTCCAACCAACCAAAAAACCCCAAGCAAACCAACCAACTAACCAACCAAAAATAAAAAAAACAAAACCAAAACCAAAACAATCCCCGCAACCAACAACAACAACAAAACCCAAAAAGAACAACAACAAAAAATCCCCCACCAAAGTATGATCCTTTAGTAAAATATGAAAATATTTCTGGTCATTTTTGAAGATAAATAATAGGAAAGTACTTAAACATGTAATCTATATCACAACTTTTTCAGCCCATACTTCTCACAACTTACTGTTGCAGTATCTGCCATAGCTGCCTTCAGAAATGCAGCTTATTTAGTGTAAATTCTCTCTTAAAAATAGGCATTTTTTCAGATGAATGAATGAAGTGTCCTCCTTGTGAATTTAAGCTCTAAAGATTTGAGTACTGTGTATATCCTGGGAAATATTCTATTAATTTTAACTAATATCTTTAGCCTTGAGATGCTTCTAGAGTAGTTTGGAACCTAAGAGAAGTGAAGGAAAAAATACATTAGTAGTTAAATAATTGCTGCTTAGTGATTATACCATGAAATAATTTGGTTGTTACTGTTTAGTAGTTAAACAATTACTAAACTATGCCCTTCTGCCAAAGAAGGAAGAAAAAAGAGAGAAATAAATACTCTTAATATTTGGCAGAAAATGGAGCAAAAGGATGGGAACCAGAGTGGAGCTTATTCTAAGCAGAATTGACTGGGAAATAGTCCATTTACTTGAAATGTGTATTTTCAACTACTAATTTGCCTACTGAGAAATCATTGCAGGTGTTTATGTTCTGTTTATGTTCCTTCTAAAGCAAGATAAACATAAAGAGAGTATTAAGATTACAAGGTAAAACATTGAAAAATTGCGAAATAACAAAACCAAGATCAACTGTGCACATTTTTGTAATTAAATTTGTGCATTCCAGTGGTGCACAATTGAATCCTGTTCTGCAAAGCCCTGTGTCCCTGGACAAATTGGTGTGAATGTCATGTTTTCACACCATCCCACAAAGGCATAGGAGCAAACCAAAGTTTATCAAGTGAGAATTAACAACCATTCGTAACTCTAAAACACAAATTAATAAAGTATAGTAAATAGTCCCCATAATTACAAAAAAAAAAAAACTACAGGGAAAGCTACAAACATATGACACACTCTAAAGAAAAACTTAGCAGAAGCTGATAGGAGGGAACAATTGTATTTCATGCAGTTGGGCAGCATTCGTGCACTGCTGACTGTAGCAGTACAGCTAAGCTTGAAAGTTTACTAGTGTGAATTACTTCATCTGTTATTACAGTCTGCTGGCCCGGGACTCAGTTGCTAAAGAGACATTCCTTCGCCTGTAGAGAGGCATTGACAGCAATCTCTCATCAGTTTCTGGGTTTTGCCTTAAAAAGCACAATCTGTGCCAGAGAAATTGATTGATTGATTGCCATATCCCTCAGTGGTCCAAACTGCTTCTATTGTTTGTTGCAGGTTAAAAAAAACTGGGGGAAACACTACTGAATTACTGTGACAAATACACCTAATGATGATTTTTAAATTATTATTTTTATTTTAAACTCTACTAAACTCCATGTTGTGTCTAGTCACTCTTTGAATGTGATCTGGGAATCAGAGGGCAATTGTCTAGTCCTGATTTTGTACGTCAGTAAAACACCTGTGGCAGAGTGGGGAGGTCTTGCTCATTAGCATTGAAATTTGGGGTTGTTTAATATTGTTTGTTATTCTTTGAGGCACTAGACGCAGACAGCAAGCACCGAGCCATATGACATTGCAACTGAAGTTGCTGCCAAAGCTTCATTAGAATAGATATGTTCTGATGGGAAGCCTGTAACTGTGAATGCACAAACAGATACTAAATGAACATCTGCAACACAAACGCTATTCAATACATGTATGGTTTACTCATTTATTCCATAAGGTACACTTGTAAAATTGATTGCATTTAGTCTGCCGTGGCTTGTTCTTACAGTATCATACCTTCAGGAATTTGGCACAAGTATAAACACTGAGGGGTGATCTAATGTGTTTATAATGTTATTTTGTAATGCTTGTTAGGCACAAGTAACATGTTTATAGTGTCTTTTTTGAGACGATGTGAAAAGTCACAAGTATGCAACCCTGAAGAAAGCGTAAGCTTCCAGTCTTTAAAAGTATGTTTCTGTAAATGAAGAAAAAAACCCCAACCCAAACCATAAACTGCCTTTTTAAACACTTCCAACATATCGTTATGCAGAATAATAATAAAAAATCAGCATCTAGGAGAGCCAGTGTTTCATCAGCTTGTATGTATTTCTCCTGTCAACGTTACCCTAACTCAGCAGATGAAAACACAGTCTCAACTGCTTGAAGTTACAAGAAATGTTTAAATTGCATGAGCTATATCAGAGTGAAGATGGCTGCAGAGTCATCACTATTACAAATCCAGTTTGTTCATTTGGAAGCAAAAGAAAAATATTTCTTAAATTTGTTTTCCCAGCAGTTTTTCATGGCAGCTTCAAGTTAAAAAAAGATCAGTAGATTAACATAAAGAAATAAGCCTTGAGATAGTTTAGTTTTTCTTTAAGAAATTGATCTTGGAAAAATGATACTATGTACATCCATTTATTGCAACTGCTCACCCAGTTATCAGAGCAGAGACACAGGACATACACCTTGTCTGCTGGATTTTTATCCTTCCCATTCGAAGAAATTCAATCAAAAATGTCTTCTCCTGTGTGTAATCCACATAGTAAAAGAATCCAAGCAAACAGCTGTTTGGTTTACATCCACATCTACATCCACATCCACATCTACTCAATTAAGTAATTCAGGAGTAAAGAATATTGCTCCACTGAGTTTATGCCAGTCTTTGTTATATTGGCAGATGCCTTAAATAGCATGAAAGGTGACATAGTACCAACTCAACAAATGACCTGGAGACTCTTGTTGAAAAATTACTTTACTGGGTAGAGGTTACAGTCATATTTATTGCTGTAAAAAAAAAAAGTGAGTAATATATATTTATTGGAGCAGTTGTCTTATTGACAGCAATTGTCATACTGACAACAGCTATACTGCAAGAATCCTATGGCTGGATTGGTTTCCCTCTCTCACGAGCCTTGTCAGAGAAAGAAAGGGTGTTTGTTATTTTGCCAAGATGCTGCAGTTCATTAAAATATGGTGAACAGATATTCAACAGCATGTGCCCTTGTTAGCAGGAAGTGAAAATTTCTTCTATGATGCTTCCTTTTGTTGTGATTTGTAAAAATTAATTAACTCTTGCAAAATATTAACCATTGCTCATACAGGATTCCACAAGCAAACCACATTCTTCAGAGCAGACAAAAAGAGGACAATTCCAAGAAAAGAAAAGAAAAGGTCAAAAAAAGGTGTGTTAAAACTTGTAGAAGTACAGTGTTCCAATGCAGCTTTTAAACTATTGCAAATAGTACTGGAAGTGATAAATGATGCTTCTACTTTGAAATCATAAAGTAACTCACATTAGCTCACAATGAGTTGCTATTGGGAAGTTTTTAAAAATACCTGAAAAATAAACATAGAAACACATTACTAAGCTTCTAAGCAGAATTTTCTCATCATCCAAAACCACCTAACTTATAATGAGTAATAAAGAAAGAAAATCTGTTATATTCCTTTAGCACAATATTGTTCGAAATTTCTGCTGATGTATCAGTAACTCTGGACCAATCACTGTAAAGAGAAAGTGACACATTTTTAGATTGTTAAATTTCTTAATGTTCTTTAAAAGTAATCGTGTTTGCTTAGCAGTTTTTATTCAGAAAACTGGAACTGAAACTAATTTATTGGCATTATCATCACATTTGTAAAACTTGTCCATGAATTCTGACAAAGTCTGCACCAATAACTGATTTTTATTTATCAGATTGTCTGCTAAACTGAAAGAAAATATTAGGATAGCAAACCAGAAAACAACGGGAATTGCTGTCTTATCCAGTAGCCAATCAGTTACAACCTCTAAGGGGACATGTCTTATTTTTCACAAGCTCAACACTTCCCACAGGTCTGATCTAACCAGAGTTTTGCAGAGTATTTGGGGTGCTCTTCTCTGATTTAGCTGTTCCGCTTTAAGAATGTTAAATGTCTATCTGAACAGGGATTAAGGGTCTAGGATGCCCCACCTCCCCCATTCCTGGTTTACATATCAGACTTGAGTCATTCTGGCTCAGTGAACACTTACATGAGACAAAACAAGGGAGTTTATTCCAAAATCCTTACAAAAAATCCCCTCAAACAGGAACAGGTCTTCTCTGTCCTTTTCCCAGATGAATGCATTAGTGACTGGACTTTCGGATAAAAGGCAGCATCACTTCCAGTTTCCTTTTCTTGCTTATGAATCTAGCCAGTGGTGTCCTGGGGTTTTGCATTAACGCTGCTTTATGAAGTTTAGAAACCAGCAGAAGGAAGTATTGCCCTCTTACATATTCTGCTTATTCTGCTTATTTGATTCTACTGTATCATTGTCTTTCTTTGAACAGCTCTTTTTGCCAGGTTCTTATGAGAACAGTCTCTAGAAAATAAACATTTTTTCAGTTTTAGGAAGTTCCTCTGTAGCACATGAATAATAATTTTAAAATAGTAGAATTACATATTTTTAAAAACCTTATAAAAAAAAGATTTTGCTGTTTTGTTTGTAAATTTTGTGACCCATTGGCTTCTATTTATAAAGCTGTCCAACAGGCCTCATATCTACACAGCTGTTTCCTTTTTGCCTCAGTATTCAGCAGTCAACTTGTTTATCTTTACTTCAGGCTCCCTTCTGTTGGGCATACAGTGTTCTTAGGAGAAGTTTTTATATTCTTTGAGAAAACCTATGAAGCAAAGCTGTGAGCAGCAACTCTAAAACAGAGTTGATATTATCAAGGCTCTCCATTATCTCCAGATTCTTGAATATTTGGTCCTCAACTAAAATTTTCCCTTGCCAAGTTACAAAGCAGATTGTGTGCATCCTGCCTGGACTACATGTGTCTGACAGCCTGGAGTGGTTTGTACTTCAATCAAAATGCAAAATGCATCTGAATGTCATTGCCTCATTGGTGTCAATATTGACTCAGCTCTGAAGCAGACAAGGCAGTCATTTGCTGGGGAGTATCTCAGGTGTTCTAAAAAACTTGATTGAAAATCTTACTTGTCATGTGGAAGCATGCAGAAAGAGGCAAAAATTCATGTAAAGAATATAATTTCTTGTTTATTCCTGTACATTTGAATAGTAGGATTTACAGGATACTAAATTTGGTAGGATTGTCTACAAGAAATAATTTTTTAATATCATTTATAAAAAATTAAACTTTCATTTGGCTTCTTAGAGGTATTTGGCCAAGTTTACTAAGCAAAGGAGATTTGTGCAACCGTAGCACATGTGCCCTCTTAATAGGTTTTGAGCACATAGGCTCATTTGAGACAAATTTGATAAAAGAGTAGATACTCCTTTAAAGTAATTAAGAACTTTAAATTTTTGTAAAAGAAAATACCCAGGATGAGACTTAAAGTGGAGAGATGCTCATTCTCTTCAGGAGAGGTCTGAGAAATGTTACAACTGTGTCTTCCATCAGTTTGTAAACAAGAGCCAAGTTTCATTTGTTGTGATTCTCACAGACCTGAGGTAAGAAAAGGAAAGCAGCATTATATCCCAGTAACTCCTGAGCTCCAAGGGCATGGATGGCACATGAGCAATCAGAATCTGAGCTGGCTCCCAAACAACAGCTGAAGTCCAAATGACACTCTCTGTGTCATTCTGTCACCTCTAACATTTCTGAGATGTTTTTCACAGATAGAACTATTTTGCTGAATATCAGTGTATTACTTTTCTGAGTCCTACAAGTATTCTTAAACTAATAATAGTCTTAAGTCTCAAACTGGAATTTACAGCTCTTTTATTTCTTTTTTTGAGAATTTCTGTGCTAACTTCAAGTTCAGTATCTTTGCTCCATTTTCTTTATCTCAGCACTCCATAGTGCTCCATTTCCGGTCAATATGCCCTATTATTATCCCTGTTTCCAGGGTTGCATAAGTGAATAAAATTAGTAAAAATACCCTTTAATTTCTCTCTTCAAATTCTGCGTCTCGCTGACCAATGTAACTTTTCAGCCCAGCTACAGTAAAGTTTGTATTTTGTAGACTCATAATGGACTGGTAGCAACAGAGGCCAACACGGCATCAGAGCCTGTATTAATAAAAGATTGTAGAGCTACATCTTAAACAGTAGAGTTATAGGAGAACAAAGTTTGCCAGATGCTTGTTTGATCTCTGAGTGAGGATTCACAGAGAGAAACTGGAATTTCGTATGACATTGCAATTGATAGTATTGCATAGGCACTGGCTGAAAATTCTTGTGGCTGAGGACAACTGAAATGCCATTTTGGTGTTAAAACAGCTAAAGATTAACTTTATGTTTTATGAACAAGCAGCATTAAATCACAACAATGCAATGGCAATAAAATCCATCCTGACAAAAAAATACAGGTGAACAGAAGCTGCACAAAATTCTTTAAGGGATCTTGATCATAACGTTCTGCATCCCACAGTTTTCTAACAAACGTTTTTTTATGTGCCTGCAGCAGACATTTGCAGGGTGATTTCCTTAATTATGCTACTATATTAGTACAAATCTGTGTGCAGTAAAAAATATTTTTTCTAGACCTTAAATATCTAGCAACACACTGAAGCCCTGAACAATTTGCAGTGTGTGGTTAATTTCGTTGTCACAAAAAAAAGATGTCAGAATAGTAGTTTTCTCTAGTGTCCCACTTCTAGTGTATGGGTTCCTTGGGAAGCATTAACAATGAATCAGTCAACTGCTCTGCTTCTGTTTAGACAGGTGGAGTACAGATATTAAATTTTCACAATAAACAAGATGCCTATGTGAATTTGACAGAATTTTTTAAAAACTGTATTTTGGCATGTTTTCTAAACTACTGTAAACACTGTGCATATCATTTACTATAAGCCAGAATTATCTACCAGATCTGCCAGTCCCCACAGTCAGTGTTTTAAAAGGCCGTGTACAAGTCAGTGAAAAACAGCTCATCACTTTGGTGGTTCAAGATAGGGTAATATTTTACTTTTTAGGAAAGAGAAGTATGAGTTACCAAGAAGAACATCAAGAAGAAATGGTGTATATGAAGCAAGGATACTTAGCCTTCTGTTCAGAGCTATTATTATAAAGACTTACTGGCATTGACATAAAGTTAGTGTTTAAATAAAATAATCTTTTTGGAAGTTAACCAAGTGGAATTCTCTTATAGATTTAACATCACACCTTGCTTCTATCAGTAAATGCTGTGTGGACTAAAGCTGCAACTTTCAGACAAAATGCCAATACCCTGACAAAATATATAAAAATGCACCTGTGACAAATTGGGCATTAATTATAAATTGTCTCTAGTGACTTAAACTACAGGACTGCTCTTGTTCAGTAGCAAAGTGCTCACTTGGGAAACTTGTGTTATTATTTTAGGGCAGTTTCTCAGATGAGTTTTCTATTTCAACAGCTAATTGAAGACAATTTGCAGGAGCAGCCACATTCATTCAGTCACATTGTTTGCCACCTAAAGATCTATAACAGGGGAAGAGATACTGTTCTTGTGGAATCATGTAGTCATCTAATTCTTATAAGGTACTTTCCACTTGGTAATACTTTGGAGAGGAATAAAATGTACCCACATGATAAACTTATAATTTTCTACATCAACCCCCAGATGTTCTTGTGTCCATTAGCGCAACATAGCTTCCTCACCATCTAGAAATACAATATAGTGCTGGTTTGCATAAAAATTATATATTTCACTGATTTCTACTGTAGCTTACTAAAATAAAATGTTTTTAAGTTAGAAAGGTTTCTGCAGTGTCTTTACCCAGATATTGATTGTTTTGGTTCCGTTTCTTGTGAATTTTAGAGAATACCATAATGTTTTGTACTATTCCATTTTAAATGACAGTTTTTCTCTATACATCTCTGTCTCAATCTGACCTTCCTCAAAGAATATTAGAAGAATTCATTTAAAATGTGAGCAAGAACCAGAATAACCTGAGGGTCATTATAATCTGCAAGAAATATATCCCATACAGTAAAATATTAAATTACAAATATACTGTATGTTGCACACCAACCAAAGCATCAATTTTAGGGTGTAATCAAGCTAGTGTATCTTTGGATAATATGTGGACTTATTATGTTAAAAGAAGATGGGCAAAGCCTTTTTTCACCAGTGTTCATGTATAATAATCTGGAAAACCTGTATTGAGACCTTGAGCATAACACTTGCAAGCCTATGACTGCTTTAGGAATTCAATTCCATCTGTATGCTCTACTAAGGTCTCTTTTCTACAGGTACATCATATATTTTACAATACTAAAGAGGATAACAATGCAGCATGCAACAAGGGCACATTGCTAATAATCCCATTCCCATTAAATATTTAGAATTCTGTTGTATTTCATAATTGGAACATAGAAGTAACAAATTAGAACAACTTCCACGGTGATGGAAATGACTAGGTAAGTATTAAAAGTTGTTAGAGGAACCCATTGCTTGAAAACAAAATCCTCAAAGGGCAAAAAAAGATGCAGATACAGTAATGTCTAAATGGTTTTTTCCCTTGATTTTTTGTTTTCCTGTTGCAGTATTAGGGCAAGAATGGAAATTTCTGGATATCCTGGACATATCTGTAATACCAAAAGAAATAATTTCATCTCTCTCATCTATAAAATTGAAATAATACAGCTTGTATAGGCTTGGGGCAGTTCTCATGAGAAATGGGCAACCTTAGTTTGTGGTGATGCCTCTTAAGTTTTGCACTGAGTCAAACCCTGACACGAATCGTAGTAGTTCTAATGCTGTCTCAGTTGAAGCAATGGGTACAAGTCTTTTGCTCTGTAGCTGTTACCACATCATGAGATTGGAATTACTAATGAAAAATTGGAAAGTACGAACAGGGAGAGCTGCAGCCTCAGCAGGTTCCAACAAAGAAAGTATTTGAGCTTCCCTCAACTCTCACACAGTTTTTAAAGGTTTAGGCAGAGACCCTGACAAGCAGGACAGAGCTACAAAGCTACGCCCAGTGTTTGGCAGCACCTGCATAGGAGAAGGGCAGCAGAGCCTCAAAGTCATGCAGCAATGCCAGGGATTTCTGCTTCCTGTAACCCACCCAGATTTGTGTTTGCTCTGTGCAGTCAGATCAGAGCAAAGCAGATGGGCTGAAGCTGGGCTCCACAAGTACTGAGTAATAGTGGTTATGGCTTTGGATGACAAAATATTGTCCATTTTTCTTTTAGGAAAACATAGATAAGCACCCACAATTTCACTTTATAGATGCTTTCTAGTCATCTTTCCATTAGAAGATCTGTCTTCAGTAATTATGATTGAACTATTTCCCTACAAAGCAGTTACACCAAAAATCTATCTTAGTCCATCTATGCCTTTGTAGGGGTCTACAAATTAAATCAAAGTAAAATATCTCCAAATATAGTAGTTGGATATTCTGAAAGTTTAGGAATATTCTAGCACTTACATTTTAAATCTTATTACAGAAAATGTGTGTTTCCAAAGGACAACACAATTTTTACTACCAGATATCCAATGGATTTCATACTGTATTAACAAGTTGTAGACAATTAACAAGATTATTCTATTCTTTGGCTTCAGACTTTAGCCTTCTTCAGTCTGGAATACCAGTGTTTTAAGATTAGTATTTTGTACGTGAACATTTGCAATTGAACTAAAACCAGTTAAGATCCTTTAAATTAAATCACGACTCATACCCAACATTAAGTTGATATGGTGCAGAAGAGAGGTCTGCAGGGAGTGACTTACTCAATACTATTCATAACACATGGTTTTATCATAAGCTTCCTTAGTCTGCATGTGTAGATGGTATGGATTTCCTGAAATTTTAGTGTACACATTGAGAGTTTGGTTTCAAGTAATTTTCAAAGTGTTTGCTTACTTTGCTTAATATAAAAGGAAACATTTTGAATTGAAGATTTGCTGAATTTGGCTCTAAATCTCTTACACTCAATCAAAAATGCCAATAGTCTTAGTCACTCATGTTATGTAAAATACCTATTAAACGATGATCCTCAGGGACAACCCAAGACATCCTCTCCTTAGCAATATGTTAATGTCCCACCAGCTCTTCAGTGGTGTAAGAATTTCAAATATGGACTCTGAGCGTTTGTTCTATTGCTGATCTGGTTATGCCTGTGAATGGCATCAGATAGATCAAATATAATGATGAAAGATTTATAAATGTTTGCGTAACAGAGGAAAAAGGCTTCCTGAGAAACAGGGAATCTCTGGGCCAGCATAGGCAAACCTCCAATAACACGGCCAAGAAACTGCCAATTAGTTGTGCTTGCTAATCAACTATATGATATTAGCTGTAGGTACTAAAACCAGAACCTTTGCTAGAAAAATGTAGAGAAGAGACAAGAATGCATCATAGGGCCTTTTTTTAAAGTAGGTATTTCAAAGTATCTGCAAGATGTTATATCTTTCTTTATCACCTGCTCAATGCAAGGAAGAAATTGAGTGTTTCATGCTGGGATTTATAATCTCTGTGGACCGTACCATGGTATCAAAGATTAAGTCAGCTACCATCTGCTTCATTTTATGCAAAATGGATGTGGCCCTTGAACTTCTGGCAGTCTTCTAATTTGATCCTCCACGCAGATTTCTGACACTCCTGCTTTACAGGATATCCTATTATTCATCTCAGACAGTAAATTTTACTAATCGGGGTCAACTATTTGTTGACCACGTAGACTGTGGTCTGAAGAGAGTGGTAGGGCAGAAAGGCTTCTACCCTTGTTTTTTGTAAAAGCTCTAAAAGAATGTCCTGAAACAGTATGTAAATGTGCACTTTTCACTATAATGAACCAAATTCATTCTTTACCACAAGACTTCTGCAAGTGTCACAGAAGTACTTGATTACTAGGTTTTACTCTTTTAAACTTTTTTTTTTGAATACACAAATCCTGTTAAAATTCAAGACTAAAGACTGAGAAAGATGATCAAGAAGCCTGATGCAAACAAATATTTTAGCAAACTCAGCCATGTCATTGAAATAAACGTTTTGATTTTGAAGAAAACTTGCAGAATTTGAGGTCTTTTTCAGGATATCATTCAACTTCAGTAACATAAAAATATGATTTTGTGACTTGTCAATACCTCGTAAGAATCTTTGTTCAGTGGTTAGACTTTTTTACATTTATCTTCAAGACAGCATTTTATTACATGAGGCTGAGGTAATATTTTGTAGTTACTATTAGAAAGAAACTTCTAATATTTCTGTCTTCAAAGATTCCAGATGTGGTAGAATGCTGTGGCTCTCTCTTCAGAATGCACTGCAAATTAACACTCTATTTGTTACATTTCAATGTGTGAAACATGCTATGACATTTGACTCCTTTTAAAAAATTCACTTGAGCTTAGTTTTGCATTTATTAAAAATAAACCATGGACTATTTTTCCACAAGTCACACCCTGATCTGCCTGTAAAATAATTTATTTTTTAATTTGAAAATGTTGGAACAGGAAGTATAGCTCCAAAAAGCCGTAAAAAATGTACGTTTTGAAATTTTACTATTATTGGGAAAGACAGAACTCAAGAATAGCAAGTGTACAAAGGTGAAATTAATTCACCTTTTGAACTCTCAATGTACACAAATTTAGGATTGGATCCTGATAGTCCTAAACAGTTTATCAAATCCAGAGACCCATTCATATTCAGATAAAGGCTGTGATAGCAGGGATTTCTTATCTTCAAAGGAGAGAATTCAGAATCTCAATAGAAAGAAAAGCTCCATACTCCTGATAAGAACTGCAACTGTTTCCTTTGAAGACTGACACTATGAAGGATTCCTGTTCAGAGAAACCTGAGTGATATCTTTAGGTAATAATGTCTGGACTCAGATGTCACACACTGCAAAATGCAAACATTTTGACGAGAGAGCGTGCTGGAAGTTGGAACTTACAGGAACTGCAATGAGTGCAGTAGCAGACTAAACTAGAGCAGTAGTATCCTGAAGTGGCAGTCTAAACAGAGCTCCCGTGGTTACCAGCATTCTCCATTTGTTGTCATTTCACTCTCATCAGAGAGACATTTATGTCACAGTGACTACTGATAAAGGAGTCCGCAGCACGCCTGCAGTAGTGACTCCAGGTTTGAAGGACTGATGGTTTTTCAGAGACATTCCTAGTTTAGCTCCTTATGATGGATTTTGGCATGATGCCAAGAATTTAATTTTGCATTGCATTAAATAAAAACCCTACCAAATAAAAAGAGCAAAGTATGAACTATAGTAAAGATTAGGCCCCTCTTCTTTATGCAATTTTTGGCAGCATGTTTACTTTTCAGACTAATGTCTTGACTAACAAGAAATTCTAAGGCTCAGGTAGGTCCAGGTGCGTATTTACTGTCACATCTCTCAAAAGCTGTTTGTCTATTGTCCCTTTGTTAAATGTTAAGAAGTCTGTAAATGCTATGGGGCATGGAATGTGTGTAAATTGTCTTCTGGACAAGAAGGTGATTATGTGCTTCCTATGTGCTACCTGGTAGATTATAGAAATGAAAAGGATGCAACAGAAAGCATTTGGGAAGTTTTGAAGGAGACCGTATAATGATTTCCTCGAATGTTATTCTTAAGATATCTCATTCACTTCCAAACTGTGCAGTTTTGACCTTTAAATTTTCCCCCAGCTTCCTTCCAAGAAACGTTTGAGCCCACAGGACAGTTTTGAAGATGTTTGTCTTCAAAACTTACTAACTGAACTTACTTTGAAGGGGAACAAGGCTGGCAAACACAACAGAGAAGTTATTTTTCCCCTATAATGATTTAGCCTTTGATGCATAGACAGATGGTCATGATCTCGTCCTCCTCCACCCATGGATTTTTCTAAAATGACACCCAAGTTTTTCTTGGCAGCAGTTAGAAAGTCTGGCAAACAGCTCACTGCAGCTCCAATTATATTGACCACATTAATGCAGAAGATCAGCAAATGAAATGTTCCATATTCATTTAGAAGAGATGAGCTAGAATTTGCAATGAAATAAAATAAACATGAATTAGAAACAAATGCCAGCTACTTGCCTCCACCCTTATATCTAAGGATTTCCTGTGGCATATTTTTTTATAGAATGAATGCTTCTTAAGGCAGTAGCGCTTAATAGAATTGGATTTCTGAGAATGTCTTCATGGACAGAATAAAACCACTTGCAGTGAGTGTTTTAAGGAATATTAGAGAATAACGATTTCCCTCCATTCTCCAGGGACACCAGCTCTTCAGATGAGTGTTATCTCTAGATTTAATATCAAAGCTTTTCACACTTCTCTGTGCTTGTCACAAACTCTCTGGGGCACAGGAAAAGCAACCAGGAATGTGACTAATATCCACTTGAAGGCTTCTAGCTGAATATTTTTTTCAAGGCAGTACCTACCATCCAAGATACATTTCTTTGTCAAGGCAAAAATGAGAAAACCATGCTGGCAATTCTTTTTCCACATAGTTACAGGTTAACTTCTTGCTGGTACTGTGTGCTGTGACAACTGCACGTTAGCTCCTGCCTGCTGTAACTGCTGGGCAGGTTAGTACTTCTCTACCAGTACATGGGCCATCACAAATAGCTAAATAACAAGGACAAGGTATATCTTAAGACAGTTATATCGTAATTATTAATTCACCATCTCTTTAGAAGGGACAGTAGTAGGAGTAGAATCTCTTTAGTAGGTAGAGCTGTGTAACATCTGCTATATTTATGTGTATTTATGTAAATATAAAGAAATCCCATTTATAAAAATCCTATTTTTTTCTACAAAACTCTAAATACTAACAAGTTACATCAGTGAAGGTATCTTGTGATGATAATTTGTTGTTCCACCCAGACCATCTCTGAGTTTGATTCATTGGCATGAATAATATGAAAATAATTGTACTCGAGGCGTTCACAGTTCTGAGCTATCTAAAATAAATTTCTAATTCTTAGATAATAAATAATCAAAGCCTTCTGATCATTCTCAGCAGGGAAACTCTTATGCTTGTGCAACTATGTTTATAAGAATTGGACCTGGGCAGCTGTATACTAATTCCCAGTGTTGTATTCACACACACTAAAGCAAGTTTATTAATCAAATCTCTTCTTTCAGGTTTCTGAATATTTTAAGGAAATGTCCAGTATTGAATCACAGACAACAGGATTTGAAATGCCATCTTAAGCCTCAAGCATGTCCTGTCCTACTTTTCCATCAATTCTTACCTTTGCCATAAATCACACCCTCCTCTGCTGTAAATATTCATTACACAGCTGCAGCTCCTCCTTTAAGCTTGCTAGCACAGCTGGAGCTGGATCGTGCAGAGCAGATGGCCAGTCACACTCCTACTTCCTATTGTCTGCAAAACACAACAACTATTGCCAATAATCTCTGCTTCTGGGCCCCTATCTTGTGTGTTTTAACTAACACTACCGTTCTTCCCTCAGTGCAAAACTGGCCTGTATCACACATTGAACACCATCATACTTTCTTTAGGGCTTCGTCTACTATTTTGTTAGCATCCTCAACTCATTTTTTTCCTTTTTTTTTCTCATTAGAAAAGTTTACTTTTAAAACACAGGCTTTTTCACCTGTTTTAGCCATATTGTGCAATGAAATTCCATTGTGCATTAATTCCAATATTTGTCTACTTCAGCAAAAGAGCAAAAAAGAAAACCGCTTTTTTTTTTGCTCCACACTTGGCACATTGTTTCCACAATAACATTTACATAATGAAATGATATATTTATTGAGGAGTTAGAGATATTCATGAGGAGTTAGAGATAACACCAGACTTACAGTAGGAAACAGGTCTGACAGTTCCCCTACAGCAGTTTGTGGAAGTGTGGCCATCAGTTTGAGTCAACTGTCCAGACTCCTTGTCCTGTCATGAGCATCACTGAGGAGAGTCTGTCTTGCTCTGCTTGATAAAAAGGAAAAATATATTCCTTATCCTTTTAAAATTTAATTGTTTATTAGCACTGGAAATCCAGTCTATCTCCAAAATGACATAAACATAGGTATGAAATGATGTGGTAAGCCTTCAGTCATGGTTACAGGAAACATCTTCATGCTCACCATCCTGAGCACTGTTCAGTAGTGTCTATAGTATATCATCAACTCATAAAGAGCAGCATGGAAGACAGAGTGAGCCCTGAGAGGAACCTTCTCATGGCCAAGATAGAGGCATTCCTTAGTGCAACAACTGCAAGAAATCTTGTTCAATAGGTACAGAATTTGCTGTAGCAAATTGCAGCTCAGTGGAGAGGCAAGAGAAATTGGAAGATTACTACAAATTATCTGCTGTTGAAGTTACGTTTTGGCTATAACAGATGTCAGCAGCCTGGGAAATGCTCTAGTCCTTCCTCCTTACCTGTAGGACTGGGGTCACCCTCACCACCGTTCCCGAGGGTGCTGTAGTCGCTTCCCCCACTAAGACTGGCAGCTGTAGTTGGGCTCTTGCATCCTGTTTCCCTCATTTTGTCCTTGCTGTCAGCCCTGTGTCTGCCCTTTCCTTACTGAGAAGCACAAAATTCAGAAACACAGAAAATCTGTCCCTTTGAACTTGTTACCTATACTCAGTGAGATGTGGTTTTTAAGCCACAGCTTTATTTTACCGTTGTATGATACAAAGAGAAGGTATGTGTAGAGAAGACAGGAGAATATTTACATGCAGTTTCAATTCCCCAGTTTCATTGTTACTCCAGAACAGCCTTTGGATATATTTCACTGTTCTTTAAGATACCCAGGATCATTCTCCTCCTTTTGTAACATTTGGTGAGTCATTTATGAACTTTCTGATACATGGTGCCCCAAATGCTCATAAGCTTTTGAAGACCCTTCATAAGTGATAAATTGTCTTATAGCTGCCTCCAGAATGTGACAGAATCAATTTCCTTGATTTCTCTTCCTTTTGTGACTGTGGATGTCTTTAGGAAGCTCATTAAACTAGAACTGTATCTAAATCTATAATGAAGAGACTATACTCAAATAAATACTTGAGATATCTGTTGAAAACAAATAATGGTTTATCAAATAATATTTTTAACAATTATTTTAGAATATGTCTTTTCAAATACCTTGTGCTGTAGTTAACATATGTAGATGTAGATAAATACGTCTTTAAATAATTGACAAATGCAACTACATTCTCATGTATAAGTGGTCTGCTACAAAAATTTTCATTTGATGATGAAGACTAAACAATTCTAAGAACAAAAAGTGTATCCTAATCACAGCACACTATGAAAGAAGAAGGAAAAAAACCCTAATGTAGAAGTATGAGAGTATGCCAATAGTTATCTCCATACACAAAATATGGATTATTTTTACATCCTCTCATGGACACAAGTAAAACCTTCTATAGTGCCTAAAGCTTTAAACATATTCAGGTTGTGAATTCTGACAGCCTGCCTGCACACAGTGATAGTTGTTGTGTCTGGCAGTGGCTGAAAGCAGAGGGAGTTCTGTCTACATCAAAATGGTCACCTGTTAGAAATACTGACTGTGTGCTAATACTGAATGTGCTGCAGTGCAAACTGGTAACTGCACTCAGAGCCAAGAGGGCACTCAGTGCAGCTCTACACACCATTCATTGAATTCTTTCTGATGCTGAGACAGCTAGGCCTTGTGCTTCTTGAAGCTTCTCACTGCACAGAAAAATACTCTGTTGTGATTATTATAGAAACTTAAATAGTAGTCCTGTATCGAGTGTAGTGTGCCTTTCTGTACAGAATATTAGAAAGATGCAAAAACCCACTGGAAATAACATGTATGAGATAATCATAGTCTTGCTCAGTGTGGGTTGAAATTACAAATTCTTCTGGAACTGGTGCCTCTAGAAGCAGTTGACAGACGGCTAACCTTAAATAAAGTGGGCAACAGTGGGAGCCACTTTGTCAGTTCTTGAAGAGCTAACAGATATCATTAAGAACATTAAATCGTACAAAACAGGAAATATGTCTCTGAATGCATTGCTTCAAAATTGGAAGATATTTTTGCTCAGCGCCTCATCTGTTTCATGTAAAACTTCATTGACTTTGTAAAATGTATTCAGCCTTGTGAATTGTTCCGCGATGAAATTTGTATACAATATTTATTCTGTTATACTGGTAAAAGTTCAGTGGGTGGGATCTTCTGTTCTGCAGAATTAAAGTATAACATTATGGTGATTCTTAGTGTAGTATCTCTAAAGAAACAACTCCATTTAATCTTCACAGAATACATACATCATGCCCATAGGAATAATTCATAAAAATAAATCACATTGACACATTCCATGATATCTTGTAAGGCCCTGCAGGATGGCAGTGGCAGCAGCCACTTCTATTTAGCATGTGTCTATTCCCCCAAAAGCTTTGTGTCCTACTTTTAATTTGGCTTTACATCATGCTAAACAGTCTCTCAAATGTAGAAAAAAAGCCTTAAACAAATTATCAGATATTTCATTGCTAACCTTTCTAAAGGCTGTCTGTAGGTCAGAGACATCAGTCCATCCTCTGTGATGAAGTTCTGTATACCTATAGAAGTTTTTCATGTGCAGTTTCTCTGCTGGTATGAAGTCTTAACAGAAAGGTTAAACCAATTAATATGAAGAATCATAGGCTCATGAGATCATAGGTAGTTCATGTTGGAACCTCAGAAGGTCAATGAATCAAATGGTATGTGGGGATGACCAGCTATCCAGATACAGCAAAGCTAAATCAGACCAAAAAGGTGGCACTGAGCCGGTCACAAGACCAGTGTCATGAGTACCATGAGATAAATGTAACAGCCCTGGTATTGCCTTGTGTCATTGCAGTTGTAGTTCCTTATGTACCAAAGTATCACTGGTTATTATTCACTGGTAGTCTGAAAAGCTATGCTGAAGGAAATGGTTCTTGTCTCAAGAAATCTCTTTAGGCTTCTTAAAACTGTTTTCTTATCCATTAAAATTAAGCCTGTCCCATGGGGAAAAAAAGTCTGGGTACCGCTTTTTAGCAAATAAAAGCTGTTTAGGTATTATGTATTCTGTAGTGGAGAGGTAAAAAATACGCTCTGAAAATGTGAAATGCAAATAAGTAATAAGTCATAGTAAAGAGCTAAGTTTTATTTTATTTATAAGCTACAATTGCCCAAATAACTGTAAAATGCCCTATAAAAAAAAAGTCCTGCTTGTTTGGAGTTGCCTGAAGGATGGCCTTGTCTCACAGACTAAGGAGTAAAACCTCATGCTATTTATCATTTCATTTTAACCACCATAAATGCAATATAAACTTACATAGCTGCAGCATAAAACTAAAAATACCTACCAAACACCACCTCTCCCAGCAAGCAGGTCTCACTCAAATGATACTCTATTATTATTTGATTTAAGGACAGTTTTAAAGCTATATTGATATATAGTTGCAACATGTTTTACAGTGTTCTTATAATACCAGGTATAAGGTGGAAATGTAGAAACTGTTTCCTATTGAAATGAATATGTATTTTAAAATGTGATGAGTGAAATCGGGTGAGTGGAATTTCACACAGAAAAAAAGTTAAATTCATGATCCCTGCATTAAAAAATTTAGAAAATCGTTGCTTTCACAGGTAATATAAACTTAAGGAATTCTTTAGGTATTGTACAGGTGTTAGGAAATGCAGGTCATATATACAAATTCCAATAAAACATCTGAAGGCAGTAAATTAAGAATACATTTCTCATAAAGTTTGAAAATATATTTAAGTAAGGTGTAGGGCATAATCTCTTTAAATATTTGTGTATCAAATAACAATAATGAGAGGTTTTAGGTTGACATTATTAGCTTTTCTGAATAAAGGTAGTATATCCCTAGTGATAAACTGTATAAATTATCCAGGTTTTTCTTGATGTACCTCTACTCTATAAGCCAGAATTAAAATACAGTATGTAGAATGTTACCCAGTTCTAGTTTTAAATGTCAAATTGCTTAAAATCTTTTTTATTATGTGTTCCATTTGAAGCTATTATAGTTTAGTTCTTCTTGGCAAGCCTTTAAGCAAGGTTATTGTCTACTCTTACGTTATATGTGAGGCAACTGAGATAAAGAAAATTAAACTGACCTATATGAAGTTACTTGACTATTGGCTGAGTTGAAAGCCCAGAAAGAAAATCATAGCTCCCCTGAAGAGAAGCCTGAAACTTTGAGATGGTTCAGAAGGGCCAGATTCTGCTGCAGGTCTTCTATTTGTGCTGCTAAAATGTTTTCCTTAACATTAAAAATAAGAGCAAAGATAGTAATATTTAAAACTATGAAGTGGAAAGCAGTATTCAAAATTATTTCTACAACAGTAGCCTCAGAAACCTTAAACTGAGTCTGACATTGAAAAAAAATTGCAAACTGTACAATAATTCTTGCCTCACAGAGATAAAAGTATGTTCTGAACTTCTGCTTGGGCTCAGCAACCCCTCAATTTTCAGTTCTCAGCCAGGACCCTGATGGCAATGCAGCTGCTCAGGTCTCTAATAACCATCACTTCAATCACCATCAGCAATGAATGTAAACTTTGGAATTGCCTTCAGCTATATGATTAATTTAAATATTCTGTGCAGTTTGAAAAAGAGGGGATTAATACAAAACAATGTTAGAAGAAAAATCTCTTGACTTTGAAATAACCATTTTTCTTAGAGAACATAATGAAAAATTTCTGCATGTAATATGAATTATTTTGACAGGCTGTGACATTTCTGCTGGAAATAGTTCTGAAGGGACACTGGATGGGCTATACTTTGGTCCTCCTTTGAAGCCAATAGCTCCATATCCATCGACTTCAATCAGAACAGTATTATGGCAAGTACCTCTTATAACTGCTTTATTCTGCTTTTTATTTACAGATGATAAGTTTCTGCAGTTGCACTACCAGTTTATCTGTTTGTCTTTCCAATAACTTTTAAACGTATTTTCCAATTTTAATTCAATTTAACAAAGTGTACTTGTCTCCAAGACAGTAAATCTGTGCAAGTTTCATGAACATAAGAATTTGAGTGGAAGGACGTGAGCCCTAATAAGGCAAATGCAGAAAGACAGTGACCTTTAACCCTTCAGCTTGGTCTGCCCAACAACCAAGAGGCAACAGCTTGCATATGGTAGCAAACTAACCATGATACCCTGGTCTAATCACAGTATGTTCCATTGTCGCGTTCCCTGCTTCTTAATCCCACTCTGATCCCGGCAGCAGAGCGCTAGCGTGATCCTGAGAAGCCGTCCGCGTTCCGATCGGGGAGGCTTCCTCGGGGAGCTGGTGGTGGGCTCCGCTAGTCTGCGTCGGGCTGAGGTGTTGGTGCCCTCAGAGCACTGCAGGATAGCAAAGAACTACCCAAAGAAGGAGGACTCTTAGTATGAGGGTTCGGCAGGTTTACTACCCCCAAGGGAGCTCAGGGACTAAGAGCCCCGAATAGCTCATGACATGGGTATTTAAGGGAGGGATAACATCCAATAATCTGAGGGTGCAGGGGCAATACAAGAGAGGGTCCAGGGTGCGCAGTCGAATGAGGTTCAGGGAGAGGAAGGGGGAAGAGAGAACAACGAATGAACAATCAGGTAACAGGGAATGTTCCAGAACTGGGATACATAGCAGACAAATCAAGGAACCAATAGCAGGAACTTGGGGTTTGTGGCTTGGTGGTCTAAACCATTGTCTCTGGCAGCTCAGGGGGGAAATTCTCTGTCTGTGGAACATTCCACCAGAGGTCTTCGTCCTCTGCAAGTCTGTGGAGGGACTCTAATCCTTCCTGGTTCAGAACCACCACTACATTCCATATTTGTAAATCCTCAACTTTACAATAAAGATAAGGTGATACAGGGAATATAAAATGACTGACTAAAAGCTCATATTTTAACTTGGCCCTTACAGCTTTCAATGGCAATATATTTATCCTGTATTTGATGGAGAACAATCACAAGTCTTTGCCGTCAAGACTTGGATCTCCTTTACTAAGTTTCAAGGAGTCACCCTCATGGACCATATTTACCCCATTAACAGTGTAAAAAGTTTAACTATTTGATTACTCTTTTGTCATGATCTCTACAAATATGGCCGCTGAGCAGTTAAAATAATTCAATATGAACCAAAGAAATTAATGAAGGATGAGCTCTCAATAGCCACTAAAAACAATAATCAAATGCAACTTCTTGCTTGAGAAATTATTAATTTTCTTATTGGCAGAAAGGGGAATATGTCAGGTACAGGATTACTCTGCTCGTGCCTGCTTCTTACGTACTTCCCTAAGTGTCCTGTACTGGCTAATGATTGATCTTTCTCATTAGTCTGGAAATGATGCAATACCAGGAACAGGCACAGGGCCAAACCCATTTCTAATCTCCAGAATCCTACTGATTCACTACATAGTCACTACATTGAGAACATATGAGAGACTGAACAGAGGAGAACAAACACTATACTGAGCTGTTATTTTGAAAATGGGCTACTGGGATAGGTGGGCCTTTGGTCTGAGCAGCATGGCTTTCTTATGTTCCCTGTTCTTATAAGCTGTTGAAACTTGACTTAAGGTTGTATTTCATTCAGAAGCTTCTTTGCCATAAGCCAGCTCCCCAGGACCTACAGCTGTGGTAGAATTATGGCTCTGGAGGTTGTTACTACTGCTGTATAAGCACAGAAGAACTGAAAGGATAAACATGCTGTTTAGGAAGTAAACTCTTCAAGGAAAGAAAGGTAAAACTTAGATCTCAAAAATTCACTTTTCTTTGAAGTGTCCTTTAGCTCTAGACTTGAGACTTGTATAGAATAACCTTCTACATGGTATAACATCCACATTTTCCATGTTAGTTTCTAGTTTGAGAGCAGACTCATAACATTTCTGATGGACATAATCTTGAATGGGATGCTGTTCTGTAGCATCTGGAAACCATGCAGTTGCAATATGTATCTGAATGTGACAATGTCAAAATCATGTGAATATATAAGACAGTTAATCTGCATATGATAAAAGAGGGGTTCAGATGAGATAATGCAAACTAGTTCATGAAAAGAATGGATACCATTCTTGAAGTCATCTGGCCTTGTATATTTACATGTCTGTCATGGAAACATTTTATGGTCAAAATAGAAATATGCTGTGTACAGTAATACTATCACATTATTATTTCTGACACTGGTTTTGGTTGTTTGGGTTTTTTTTTTCTCTGAGAAAGACTAACCAGGATAATCAACTATCTTCAGTAAGTGAGACAACTCCCCTAGATTCTCCTATGTTAAGAGCCCCATAAGGGCAAAGTATGGGGGACAAGACATATTTTATGAAGCTTAATCTTAAATGATGAATGTAAAAAGAACATTAAATGTACTCAATCAATAGTTCTCTGGGCAGAGCACTTGCAATTCTGTCTCTTATTTCTAACAAATATTTATGTTAAATACAAGGAAGTTTTAAATATGTATGACAAGGACATACATATTTGCATTCCCAAATGAAAATTAATCTGATGTATTTTGCAGATTTTGTTAAAAATAATAATAATATTGATAATATATGAGGAAGGAAATACTTTAGTATTAACCATTGTCTTCATACAAGAGTCCACCTATGATGTGGCTGCAACAATATTCAAAATAGAACCTCAGCTCTGAGCTTTGTTTTTCTTCCTACAGCCTTAAAAACTCTGTATTATCACTCTACTGATTTACGAAATGAAGCTTCTTTCAGTGTAGTTCTCTATGTGCTTGGTGTAAAGCATTCCTACTGTTCTTCAAAGTTGTGATTTTCCTCTGTAAATTTGGTCCTCTGTTATCCATTAGTTCCCCAAAGTGCATCATCTGATGGTCCATTAGCTGTGTGAAGGGTAGAAACTGTTCCCATCAGTGCCAAGCAGGGAATTAGTGTTGGGCAGGAATCTCGTGCATGAGGGACCCATGGGACTGGCTGATGAATAGCTGTAGTCAGACTTCAGTTAAATTCTTTCAAGCAATTTGAGAATGTAAAACATTATCTATGGGTTATATGGCTTTTGATTACATTAAAGCAATTATTTCCTGGCTCCTGTGAAACTTTAGAGATGAGGAAATGTTCAAAAAGTTCTGTGTAAAACAGATGGCTGATTCCACTTCCGGTGGCAGGCAGAATACCAGAATTTTGTCTGCCGGAAAGTAACTGCCTAAAGTTATCTTCCCCTGGCTTTATGTCCCTGGGTTCTTTGGTCACCAACAAGGGTTGACCTTATAACTACTCCTTTCTTCAGTGGATACACTAAGAGTCTCCTGTTTTCCTCTCCTTTAATCCTTGTTTCCATTACATGCATGAATGTGATCTAATTTTCCTTGACTGAGATTAGCAAGTAAGTTTGTGATTTATTAAGAAAACTTCTCCATCCCCATGAACACTGTGATTGTCTGCAAGTGATTTCCCTAGGAAACCAAGCTAAAAGTGGTGATACTTTATCCTTTCTGCAAACTATCTTTATTCTGACTACCTAGCCAATATCCTTCAGTGTGAGAACTTACTGGTGAAAGATGCTTTGCCCCAATGGCTTTCACTAGTAATGATGATCCTAGGGATATTTCACAACTGTTCACGTTGGACTGTGTGATGTCATCATCATAAACAATGCATAGTGACGGGCATGTAGTTTACATAGGAAACTTAAAGCATTGTATTATGTCCTCACTGAAAATAAGTCCCTTTTTAAACCTCAGTTACATGATTCTTTGTTGTAATCTGTGTCTTCTGAGTTTATAAATGGGTTCTCTAAAAATGGAGTAGTTCAAAGTGCTGCAGCTGCACAGCCTCTGGACTGTTTATGCCAGCAGTCTGTCCCTGCGGTAGCGGGGCCGTGCCGCATCCCACACCCCGCACCGGCTCTCGGTGGGACCGGCTGGCTGCGACACCGCGCCGTGGTCCCGGGGATCACCTCCTGGGAGCGGTCGGCGTGGCCATGCTGAGAGTTCCTGAACAGAAAGGTTGAGATACGTTAGAAAAAAAAACCAGAACAACTTTCTCCGGGGATATCAATCTGCTTTCAATGTAATGAATGCTTTAATTAAACATCTAAACACGTTTCTATTAAGCTTTAGACCATAGTGATTTTTAAAGCCACCTTTAAAGACAATATAATTTAGATTAATTTTATTAAGCTTGTGTAAGTCTCTCGTGACTACTTACTTCTCTGTAAGTAGCAAAGTACTGTAAAAGCAAGAAAACATTATGTTGCTTTTAGCATGAACTTGTTGATTGTTTTTAGGTAATTTGAGAAATATTGGCTTAAAATGAGTACCCAAGCCAGCTCCTGTGTGATTTATTTATTTAAACTGCTTACTTCTTCACTGATGGTGTTCAGGTTCGTTTCTTGAACTAGGGGAAGATGAGGCGTGTTCCAGGCGCACATGGCCACGAGCTGCGCCGCGCTCGTACGGAGCCCTCGTGCTGGTAACTCCCGCAGGAAGGGGGAGTGCAGGGCTTGGGGCGGCAGCAGGGAATACGGGAAATCAGACTTTTTCCCCTCTGCCGAGCCGTTTCGAGCACTGCTGCCCCGCCAGCCCCGCAGCGGGAGCCAAGCCGGCAGGCGCAGGGCGGCGGGGACGGCACGGCACGGGACAGGACAGGACAGGACAGCACAAAACGCGGCGCTGCTCCAAACGCGGCTCCCGCGAGGGCCCGCGGCCACCGGAGCGTGCCACAGTCGCACACGGCCTAACCCCGGTCTGGGCGGGACGGGACGGGGCTGGGCTCCCTGATATTTCGTAACCGGCCCCGGGGAGGGCTCAGCCGGCCCGCCCCGCCCCGGGACCTGCGGCGAGGAGCGGCCCCCGACCCTCCCCCGCGGCCGCCGCTCCCCTCCCCCGGCCGGCGGAAGGACAAATAGTCCTCGCCGCATTGTTCGGCTCCGCACAACTTCGGGCCGCTCTCGGCCGGCGGGCGGAGGGGCGGCCCCGCGGAGGGGCGGCGGGGCAGCGGGGCAGCGGCCGGGCGGGCACGGACGCTCCGGTCCCCCGGGGCAGCGGGGCTCGGGGCGGTGCTGGGGGCGGGCTGCGCTCGGCGCGCCCGGGGCTCCGCCGCGGGGTTCGCGCAGCCCGAGGGGCCGCTGGCGGGGCAGCTCCGCCGGCCTCGGTCCCGCCGCCCCCGGGCTCTGTGGTCGCGGTCACGGCTGGCGGGTGGCCCCAAACGCCTTTGGGTGTCCGGCCCGGTTCTGCTGCGGGGAGCGGGACCAGGAGGAGCCATCTCTGATGTGGTCCTCCCGCCGCGATTTCTCCTTTCAGTCGCCTTCTTTTTTTTAACCTCCTTCCCCCAGACAACTTTTGTAGGAATTCCTCTTGAGAGGAGGTCCCTTACGGCGAGCTAAAGCTTTTACTCACTCCCTGCTCAACCACAAGCACTTGGCAAGCACTTTGTCAGCGGCAGCAAACAAGTGAAGTGTAGCTGTCAGTGCCCCACAGAAACAGATTTTGACTTAACAATAGTCACTCTGCATATGTTCTGTCTGGTCACCTCCTAAGTAGTACTCTTTGGTGACAGGTTCACCATTGTAGCCTCCTGAAAATGTTCTAAATCTTTCCGATTGTAGAATATGTTACATAATATATATGTTATATAATTTTAATTACCGCGAGGTAAATATAGCAGGCAGCAAATTCGGTTATCTGTAAGATGGGCTGTACTGATAACAGCAAGCACTGCGCAATCATGAGACTTGGGCATAGGAGCACAGCTCTGTGCTCTTTTGTAGGATACTTTTCCAGTCTGTTTTGTGAGGAAGAGCTGTAGGAAGAACAGAATGCCTCTCCAAGAATTTCATCCAAAAGTTTCATGCATTGTAACAAAAATATTTTAATTTTTTATTGGGTCAAGTAATGTTCCAGGTGAAGGAACACATCAGTGAGAAAATGGAATTGCTTTGTCCATTCTAGTGCAGGAAAAAATGTTGTTTTCTCCTTATTGCTGACTCCAAATGAGCATTGCTCTCTGTACAGGGAAGTTTACTGGAAGCAATATAAAGAATTCAGTGGTTTAGGTGATGGTGGGAATTTGTTGTAAGAAACCAAACAAGAACAACAACAAACTGGAGCAGGGAAGAAGGTTTGCTGACTTTTCTCCAGGGCTATGGATTTGCTGAGCAATAGCATTTATCTTGAATAAATTGTTGGCTGTGGATGCAAGCTGAGCACATACATGTTGATTTAAAGGAGCCATTCCAGTGAAAACTCCATCCTTGGTCAAGTGCTCTGTCGGGGATCACCCTAGGAGGTTGGATGGTGATGGTGAATTAATTCAGTATCTGTAAATTTAAGAATAAATAAGCCAAAAGGAGACATGCAAGCTTAATGATTCTATTCACACAGGCATGATACATTAAATAGTAATACAGAATACATTTTCTCACATCCCTGAATGCACAACAGCTGTCTGCTGTATCAAATATTTTTCCTTTAAGGAGTGGATGGAAAGCAATTCATGAAGGCTGTGAAAACCGTGTATGAGTGTGATTATTTTCAGGGAGTTGTGCTCAAGTGATTTGGGTTTTATATTCCTCTTAATTTTTTTATGTTCTGTATGTAATTCTTCATTTTCATGGTCACATTGAAGCATGTGGAAGAATGCTGCCATTGCCATCTGGCAAGTAGCAATTCCCTGATTGCTCTGGTTGGTCGCTGACCATATTGATGTTGGTAGCTCAGCTGTCAGGGCAGTTACCATAAAGATTTACAGTTGTATTGTGTGTTCTGTCAGCATCTGGAGTTTACTGATGACTTTGTGTGCAGAGGTTTACCTGCCTGTTATTTGCACTACTCCATGACAGACTGACGACTTCTCTAAGGGAAGGGTATTTATCTACAACACTGATACTTATCTTGGTAGAAAATTAATTGATGAAAATATTTTTGGGAAAGCATCTACAGGAATACAGTCCTGATTGCTGGAGTCCTGGCTTGTGAAATCACCAGCAAAATTATTAGTGCTTATGATTGCTCCTGTATTTTCCTTCTATCCA
Organism: Eopsaltria australis; assembly: GCA_034509425.1. Taxonomy (NCBI): domain Eukaryota; kingdom Metazoa; phylum Chordata; class Aves; order Passeriformes; family Petroicidae; genus Eopsaltria; species Eopsaltria australis. Next base: position 1,002,265 of record JAVTVJ010000121.1, read on the forward strand.
TCTAATCGTTGCTCCCTACATAGTGAAGACCTTTTCTTTTTAATGAAGTGAAAGAAAAGAGGGTGTAACAGTCACAGAAGGGGGTAGCATTTTAGCCTGCAACATAATGTACAGGAAAGGTACAGTTGTGTTGCCAAACAGTTGGAAGTTTTTGGTTTTTGTGTGATTTATATATTCTGCTTGCTGCATTTGCACATGTGCAAGGAAAGAACTGTATCTTGGAGTTGCTGCAGGAATGAGACTGAAAGTATTTCCTTTGTTGCAAATGGGAAACCATTGTACCTGTTTGAACCAGGTTTCAGACACTGATTTCTTCAGATCTTTTTAAATGTTTACAACATCTACTGCTTTGGGTTTGGGTTTTTTTTTTTCATTTTAGTATTGACAACATCGGGTTTTGTTTCATTTTCTGTGTGTGGCTATGACACAATAAGGATATAAAATGCATTTTTAAAAACCCTTACCTTTGCAGTGAACAGGAATAATTTATAGGGAGTGGCAGAGCTGAAAGGATTCTAAGTAACACCTTGAGCATGGGGTTGGAGATTCTGAGAATAGGTGAAAGACAGTATTGCACAGACACAGAACATCATGCCTTCGTGTTCTGAGTGTACATGTTAGTTCTGACCAGTGTTACATGGTAAGGGGTTAAAAACTGTATAAATTAAAGATTCCAAATCTCAGCACTGTGGAAGAATATGTTCAGCACCCAGGAAACATTAGATTAATTATATTTTGAATTTTACTGTAACAAGGATGTGATAATTACTGATCTTCCACACCCGTTTTAGTTGAGCTACCTGCAGGAGTATGTTCTGAAATTTCTGACTTGGCCAACTCACTACAATTTTGTGTCCCCAAGCAATCTTCTTTAGATCAGACTCACAGTGTATTTTGGGTCAAAGCATACCTTCCCTGAGGCCTTGTGTACTTGCTAAATTGTCTGGCGTAATTTCTGGAAAGTTCATTTATGTTCTGATAATTTTTCTCTAAGTGCCTTGAAGTTTTTCTGAGAACGGCTGAGGCATGGAGATGTAGTGCAGAAGAATGGCTGCCACAATGTGACTTTGGTGATGAGCCTGTTTACTCACGATCTGCACGAGAAAGTGGCATGTCATTGTGGAACAAATAAAACATTTTATGGTTTATTTTATGGTATTTTGTGTGACTTTAAACCCTGTGCCATGGATTATGTGGGTATATCATCTTCCACTCAAAGTTTCTAGCTACAAATAAAAGCCTATAAATGTGAACCTTAAAATCTGATGTCAGAGGGCAAACGCAAAGTATCTGTATTAACAAAGAATCTATAATTATCTATATCTTAACAAAAATAAGTTATAATTTTTATCCAATTACACATCAGTACAAATAATTGTTAGCATTATTGCCTCCACTTCTTTTACATTCAGCCAGTTTTCTAATCAATGCTTATCAGCGTTGCAGCTGTACTAAATGGTTCTGAGTGCTCCTACCAGTTAAAAAGTAGCGCTTCCAGAGAAACAATATCTTCTCAGTAGGTTCATAGGGGATCTTGTAACAAAAATATGTTAAAGAATGTTGCACATGAAATGTGTGATGATCTCTGTCAATGGGTACTTCCCTCTGAAGTGTAGTATTATTTATACATCAAAGAGGAAAAGTACATACTTATATCCCTCAGGGGCACAGAGAATGGAAGACATTGTGTTGGAATTTTAATACAAATTGCTTCCTGCATTTCTAAGTGGTAAATATATGAATATTCATAGAATCACGAGGCCAAATGATCATCCAGCACAAGGCATGTAAGGGAGGAAAATGGAGGAGAATCTCCAGTTTGTCTTTGCCTGGGGGTGGTAAGTTTGTTACCGCATTCCCCTTCCTCCGGAAGATGTCACAGTTAGGGCCTGGAGAGGGAAGAGTTGATTTGGAAGGGAAGGGTGTGTGGCTGGAGAGCCCTCGGTACAGCCTGCTGCTTTCCAGAGCTGGGGCACTGCCAAGCAGCAGCCTGTGAGGGATGTGCACTCCTGCACACAGTGTGCCCTTCCTCTCTGCGCTTACCGGCTCCCTGCAGCCTTTTAGCTTCTCCGGGATTTTAGTATCCTTTTTCATTGTCCTTGCGTTTTGTAAATACCCTGCTCCAAAAGAATAATATGCCAGTAGCTGCATAGATTATTGCTTTCTAATTCTCACTTTCCGAGAGACTGGTAGGTGGCCCTCGGTAGCTGGGGTCAGAAAAGAGCAGGCCCAGCCCCAGGTGGTGGCAAGTAGGTGCCACCTGGGGGCTCTGCAGGCTCGAGAGACGGGTGTGCGACAGAGCCCCGGCACCGCTGCGCTCGGTGCCGGCGAGAGGCGTGCGCTTGCCTTAGGCCGGTTCGCTGGTGTGTGGGGTGGCTTTACAGACGCGAAATAAACTTCCCAGCAGGACAGGCTGGCAGTGCGGTTTTGTGAGAAGGAGACGGAGCACAAAAGAGTGATTTGTCTGTAGCGGTGGCAGGACCCAAATGAGGGCGCAGGTTCTTCGCACGCTGCTTCCCATTCGTGCACGGAAGCCGTTGGGCTGATTCACCTTTAGCATCACCTGTTTCAGAGAGCTGCAGAGTTTATTTGAATGTATGTTCTTGTAGTAACAGCCATGTTCTTGTGCTTTGGCACGTTACGGTTTTAATGGTATGTATCTAAGAGGAAGCTGCTAATGAATGCTTAAAGATTTATGTAATTTATATGCCATTTTATTTTGAGCAGTAAGACTTTGTATTGATATATTAAAAGTACTCAGGCGTATTTTAGGGTATGTGAATTCAGGGTGAGTGCGATAATGTGTTTTGGGGCACGTGCGTTGCCGGCAGTGCTGCATGTCGAGGTTTGCTGTGGGTTTGGCTGAGTTGGGGAGCGGTGGGGAGGGGTCTGTTCCCGTGGGGTGCGTGTTTCCGTGAGCGGCCCGAGGGGACCCGCTTCTCCCCAGCTGCTGGGGCGTTCCGGCGCCGCGTTCGGGGGCGAGGCGGGTGCCGGGGCGGCTGCCGGGAGTGCCCGTGGATCCCCGGCCGGCCGGCCGAGAGCGGCGCGGCGCGACAAGGGTTAAGGCGGCGGCGCTCGGCGCGGAGGGATACGGAGCCGGAGCCGTGAACGTGGTGCTGAGGCTCTGTAAGCAAAAAAATGTCCGCCTGAGGGAACCCACAAGTTCCTTCCAGCGGGGGGGGAGCGCTCGGCTCGTCGCCTCCCACCCAGCCCGCGGCCCGCCCGCCGCCGCCGGCCCGGCCCTGGTCACCGGAGCGTACGGGGTGAGCAACGGGTAAGTGCGGGCGGCCGCGAGAAGTTGGGAGAGAGCGGCGGGGGGAGGGAAGCGGCGGCCGGGCGCTCGCAGGGGCAGAGGCGGCGGCGAGGGGACGGGGCCGCGGGCGCGCGGGCGGGAGTGGGGCTGCCCGGGGTGGCGGCGGGGAGACCGCGGGGGAGGCGGCGGCTCCACCGGGGAGCCCGAGGGGCGGCAGCCGGGGCCGGCCGCGCGGGTGGCGGGGCGGGCGTGCGGGGGTCTCCGGGCCGCGGACCGCGGGCAGGAGCGAGTCCCCGCGGGCGGCGCTCGGCGGCTGCCCGCGCTCATAAAGGAGCGGGCGGCTCCGAAACTTGCCGGGGCGCGGGGCCGCGGCGGCTCCCCCGCGGCGCCCGCCGGCACAAGGGAAGGCGCGGGCCCCTCCCGTCCCCGCCGCCGCACGCGCATTCCAGCCCCCCCCGCCCGCCCGCTGGCGGCGCGCGCGCCCGGTCCCGGGTGTGCGCGTGCGGCGCGCGGGGGCGGCTCCCGGCCCGCCGCGGTCCCGAGCGCGGAGCGGCGGCCGCGGCCCCCGGTGGGTGGGTCGGGAGGAAGGGGGAGGGGGAGCCGGCACCGGCGGTGGGCGAGAATGCCGGGGCAGAGATGGCTCTGCTGAGGCTCGTCCGGCCCCGCTCGTCAGCCCCATTGTTGCGGGGACAGTGAGTCACTTAATCTCTCGCTAATTCTCCGGACCTCGCCGGGCCGCGGCTGTTTATTTGCTTTCGCTTGCCTGGGGGGGACTTAATTCCTGGCGGCGGCCCTTCTGCGGCGTGACCGTGCCTTGCTCGAGGTTGGGGGAGAAGTGGAATGAGGGAGAAGAAGGGAGCCTGAGGAAACTTGAAGAGAGTTGGGTAGTTCGGGGCAGCTGCTGCCGCCGATTCTCTCAGCCCGGCCGGCCAGGCGAGGCTCCCCCGGGAGTCTCCACCCCGCCCTAGGGGTGCAGGTACCAGAGGCCCCTCTCCGCCGGGTGCCGGGTTCGCGCCGTGAAGTGCTGCCTGTGCCTCTCTCCCTGTGCCCTAGAAAGGTGATCGGAGGAGCGGAGGAAGATGAATTCCCAGCAGCAGAGGATGGCCGCTATAGGAACTGACAAGGAACTGAGCGACTTGCTGGACTTCAGTGCGGTAGGATATTCTCCGAGGTCTTCTCATGACTTCTCCGTGGTCATGCGAACTGAGGAGCAGGGGCAGCAGCGTGCAGGGCTTGGCTGGGTCTGCCTCAGCCAAGTTGGACACCTGAACTTTGATGTAATGTCTAGACTTCCAGATTTAATACTGTAATGCTGGGTCAATTGGTTTAACTGGTTAAAATCAGGCTGACCCAGTGATGGCATAATCTAATAATTAACGTTGGTTAAGCTGGCGTGTGGCACTGGTACCTTGGCTCTTGGGTGGGTTTTGTTTTTTTTTTCTTATTTAAACAAAAGGAAAATTATTGCCTGCAAATAAAAGAAGTTATTCATTGATGGTGTTGGCTAAGAAAATTGTAGCTATTTTCTGTGGGATACTTTTAACATACCAAAAAGGCTCTTGATTTATAAATATAATAGAAAACTACTTTCTCTTAAAGGCTGTCTTTATGCAGTGACTTTCTACTTGCAGATCAGTAAGAAATACAGTTTGAGTAAAAAAATTTAAGTCATATAACTATTTGAAATTGACTCAGTAGAATTAGGTGTCCTTTTAAGTTGTGTTCATGTAGGAATGAGGTTTTGGTCCTATTAATAAATTACAAGGAGTACTTCAGCTTATTGGTGTTGTGTGTCTAAACGTGCATCTTGCGTTCTGTTTGTTTTCAAGCAGAAAATAGAAAAAAAATTGTTTCCTATTAACCTTTTTTGTGTTTACATTAATAATTCAGCACAGACTTTCAAAGCAAACTAAAACATGCCTTTTTTTTTTTTCTTGTTTTGCAGATGTTTTCCCCACCTGTTAATAGTGGAAAAACTAGACCAACTACGCTAGGAAGCAGCCAGTTCAGTGGATCAGGTAGGATGCATCTGAGATACACAATGTTCATCTCACTGGGTCTTGATATTTCAGCATAGTCTTCATGTTCTCAAAGTATTGTAATCTTTCCTTTGTGCATATTCTCATAAGATATTCAGATCAGGTAGAGATGTGCTGTTTTGCTCTTTATAGAGCATTTTGCTAACTTTACCCATGGTTTTTCTCTCCATGTCTTAGACTATCAATCACAGTACAGTGAAGTGTTGAGCATCTCTAGCCATACTGACACGGAAGCTGTATATTTGTTATATTAAAAATGAATGACTGTGTTGTTTTTGTTTGAGAAAATCAAACTTACCTGTTCAATTTAAGAATTTCTTAGCCCCTGTATGAAGGGAGAAAACTTCTGTAAACACCAAATAGTTAAATACTCCTGGCTCAAGGACATGTTATTTTTATACGCAGTACTTAAGGAAAATGTGAGTTTAATACAGTTTAGTACTGTGTAGCTCTCAAAAGATTTGACAAGTAGAATTTTCTCGCATTGAAACTTTATCTGTGCATCTGGACAACAAGTAACTGTATTTACATGTTGCATGTGTTTTGTGGTTTCAGTGTATTGTCACAGGGTACACCTAATAGCTGTGTCAGAGAGCTTTAAGCTAAGACTGTAGTAGGAAATAAGTGCAATTTTAAAACAGATGCTTTGTGTCATTCCCTGAAGAGAATATTTATTACTACAGAAGAGAGACCAAAGTAAGTTTTTGGTAAAACTTTTTATGTAGGTTCATCTTGTTTGAATACAGTGAAGCGATATTTTTGCTCTTATGGATACATCAAAGTGATGTTTGTGTTTTAGTTAATGAAAATGAATGTTTAGAATGCCAGTAGAGAAGTCAAGTAGTGACTTAAGTTCTGCAGTAATATCCCTTGATAGCCTCTTAGGTTGTCAGGGCTGTTATTTTGAGAGTCCAAATGACACTGCATTTTAGTGACACTTGAGAATTTTTGTTTTTAAAAGCACCTTAAAACTTCTCCATTGAGAAATTTTTCAAACTTTCCAGAGACTGTCTCTCACATTTAATTTAATGAAAATATGTAGCAAATATAATTGTTACATCATTGAAGAAGTCTGTTGGGTTTTCTCCTAAACTATATGACTGTCTTCCTCTTTGAAAGTACATCAAGTTTAAATTAATGACAACAGTAAGACAGCAAATCTGTCTTTCAATGTAGTTAATATTGAATCTTTTTAAAATACAACTATTTAAGAGAGTTGTTTCTCTGAAGCTTGTTTTAAAAGCCATTCAGGCACCTAAAACATAATTGTGGGGAGCGCAACCTGAGCATCTCATTCCACTTTGTCCTTGCTTTTTCTGAATGAGCAGAATAATTTTCTGTTGAATAACAAAGACTTCAGATCTTAGAGCACTGCTAAATAATATGACATGTCCTATTTGTAGCTAATGCTTCCCTTTCTTCCCTTGGATGTCTTAGAAAAAGAGATAATGCCAGAATAGTTATTTCTTTAAGAGAAACAGTGTGACTCCTTGAATTTCTTTACCAGTATGGTGTATCCTGCCATAAATACCAATCCTGAGTAATACAGTGCAACTGTCAAACAAGCTGCAACCTCAGCTGAGTTCCCCTTGGAATGATAGGAGTATATATTTGTGGATTTTCATTTAAAACATTTCTAGTTGAAGAGATTTACTGGTTAGTGGGATTATATGCCCTAATTCTGGTAATGTTATGACCTAAGCCTTGACCTAGGGGGATTACTCTGCAGGAGTGAGAGGTGACAAATTTCTTTATTAGTTGTGTTCTGAGACAGTGTTAAGTATTATAGAAAAACTATGTCAAGGTCAGTGATGAAATACAGGCATTTAATTTCTAAGTACTTTGATTTAATTGTGATCTTGCTATAATTTCAAGTGTTTTGTAACTTCTAGGACAAACAATACTTAAGCCTTTTTTTTTTTCTGACTAGAGGTCACTTTTTAAAAAGAAACATGAAAAGAGAAGGTATTTGTTCCTTTGAGCTATCTAGGACTGAAAATCACACTACGTGCAGATTCCTAAAAAGTACTTCTTTTTTTCCTTGGATGTTGCTGCCTCTTACAGAGACCTTCAGTGGTTTTGATGTCAGAGAAGTGAAGCTTGCTTTAGTATCTTTCCCATTAAGCTCAGTTTTATATTTGTGACATTTTTACAAGCATACTAAAGGAACGTGCTTTCTTTTTCTTAGTTGGAGTAAGACTGTGTTCATTGTTTCTTGTTATAGAGCCCCCTCTTTCTCATTTAAACTTAAAATAAACATCTGCAAGCACCTCCCCTCCCCCTCCAACCTGTCAGTGATTTGAGGTTCAGCCTAATGGCTCCCATTAAGTAGGTGAAGATCAATTGTGTGTCTGCATAGCTCTTAAGACTGTATATTTCTGAGAAATCTGGTTTGGAAGGAAGGAATACTCATCCTTTTTTCTTACCACCCCTAGGTCCCTAGTTTAAAAGGACAAGTTAGTTCCTGTTAAAGAATGGTTAAATTTTGTTTGTTTTCCAGGTGTGTCTTTGTGAAGTGTTGGAAACACTGGGGTGTAATTCTGATGTAACAAGCTTGATTTGCTTTAATTCTGCAAGATTTCTGTTGATTATATTTTAAAACTATATGTGTAGTTGGGTTGCATGAATAATACAACTGATTTATAATTTGTAAGAAATTGCTGTAGTGGATTAACAGATGAACATTGTGCTTTGATTAAAAGATAGCTGGAGCAGGCTTGCTTTCTTCAGGTCGATCAGTTATGTATGAAAGCTGCAGATAAAATAAGTGAACTAATCTGATATATCATAGTATATTATGACAGTAAGTCGTGTAAGCTGCTGATAAAGTCAAATGACTTGGTCAGACTACTGGTGAAAATAAACATATTGGAAAAGTAACCTGATATGTAAGCCAGTGAGTTCGGTCACAAAATATTCCTTGTCATACCAGTTGTAAGTAATTATTGTTTAAAATAGAACTTATTTTCTCCTCCAAAACCAACATATGAAGATAAAGCCATTTCTTAGAAACTATAGTAGAAAGGTCAGAGATTTCTTCCATTGGGCTCTTTAATCAGGTTTTTTTTCAGATTATACTTAAAATCAAAATTTTCAGTTGCTACTATGGCTAATGGTAGTGTTTGTGATTTACAGTGACATTTTGGCTTGTTTTGCCTTGGATGATTACTGATTTTGTCCAACACCCTTTATATATTACAGTAATTCCATTAGCAACCAGTCACAATATGCACGTGCCTGCCATAGGCAATGGTAGTGCAATTTTCCTGTGGTTTTCAGTAGATTTGATCTCAATCTCAGTTTTTCCTGTAACTGAATTTTTTTTAATCCCGGGTTTGGTACCCTAAAATAAATCCCTTTGATTTTTTTTGTCTTTTGCAGAGAAGAGTAAATGAGGCAATATTTTTCTCTGGCCTGCCATTTTCAGTTTAGTAGCTTCTTCAGTGTACTAATAGCATTGTTTATTATTTTTGCATGTGGCTGTGCACATGCATCTATAAGGTATCAGTCAAAGAGATGAAGTACGATAATGTGGATGCATAGCAGAAAAGAGGAATAAGAGTTTAAAGTAAGAGGTACAGTTTAGGAGCTGAGTTGTCAAAATATGACACCTCTCTTACCTATAAGGTTCTTCTGAAGTTCATGAAAAATAAGTACACACGTTTGAGTGTGAACAGCTTTGGGTACAAATCTTGTGTATACCCAGACATTCCTCATACATGCAAAAACTTCTGAATGTATCTGTTTAGATATCTGTTTGTATTGGTTTGATCCCTTTTATACAAACACAAGAGAGGGGCTGCCCTTTCCACTTCTCTCTGCTAATGTACTGAATTTGTAAGGGGTGCATTGGATTGGGATAGGCCACTAATTAGTGGCTTGATGGAAAGACCATTTAAGTTGATAGCCTGCCATTAACCTGAGTGTCCCTAAATTAGGGCCATGTGTCTTGAGAATGGATACAATAGCAGTTCTTCAGCAGGTCTATTAAGGTACCAAACAGTGTTTCCAAAATTAACAAAACCTGACTTTGTCAATCCTGTAAACTCTTATTTCCTTTTCAGTTTTCCATCAGCAGTTCCTTGTAGAAGAAACAAAAAAATCCCAAATAAAAAAAAAGAAAGTTGGGAGAGTTACCTGGATGAGCAATGGTTTAGATAATCTGTTCGTTGATGTATGCAATTGCTGAAGAGAAAAGGCACTCTTATTGTGTGTTAAATGCTAGAAATATGGAGTGGCCTGTTAAAGATTAGGTCATGCAGCAGTGTAGCTTTTTTATTATTTTAAATTTTTTAATACCTAGTATGTCCTCTAGCTTCATTAAAGGTAAACCAGCAGACCTGGTAACCTGGTATTTCATATTTGGTCTGAGGGGTACTAAATTCTGTCCTCTTCTGAAGAGCTTTGGGAGACTTGAAGAAGCTTTGTGCTTCAAAGCAGAAGGGTGTCGATGGCTTCTTTACCTTCTATTTTTTTGTTGGGGAGACCCATGGATTACTCTTCAAATGAGCCAAATGCAAGTAAGATCAAGATTTCAGTCTGGATCCCTCACCTGTTGCATTTAGAAACCTGAAGGGTGAAACAGAGCCAGTAAATACATGGCTACAGCCCCTGCTCACTGTTGCTGTCTCCTTTCCTCTTTCCATTCCTCGCCTTTGGAAAGATAAATTACCAGGCTCTCCATAGAAAGTCTTGAAAAGTATCGTGTATATTCCTGTGTAATAAAGCTTCCATACTCCCGTTTGAGAAAGAGAAGGGGAAGAAGTGTTGGACAAGAAGAGAGAACTGACAACCCATCTTTAAAGCAGTGTATTGCAAGATGTTTGTGCTCATATGGATACTGAGGTTTTGGGGATTCAGGAAAAAGGGAAAGTTACTAAAACAGCTCAGTATTCTGAATCTAGTTTGGTGAGCAGAGAAATAAGTGTTAGTCCATTTTTCATTGCTGTTGACTTTGATTTTGAAAGATGGTCAGAAATTCTTTGGTGTTTTCCAAATAGAAGATTTGAGAACTTTTAGTAGTGTTGGTCTGTCTTCTGTTTAGAGATACTTTTGACACTCTTAATAAGGGAAACTGGCTTTTGTTTTGTTGGCATGTAGAAAACATTCTTTCAAAAAGTTAATCCTATATTTCCAACAACTTTTTCCTTAGATGAGAGCAGCAGTGTGGTCACTGTGTTCCAGGCACAGCATCCAACCTGCAATCCCCATACAAATGTTATTTTTTTGGCATGTGAGGAAGATCTTTGCAATGTTATTTCTGAATGGCTTCAGAAGATCTGGGATTGCAGTAGTGCCTTGTCCTTTCCTGATGTCGAGCTACATAGGGTGGGGTACCTTCCACCATCAGTATTCCCCCTGCCAGTAACTCTGTGTTCTGCCAGATTTTTCTGATCTATTGTAAGTGATGAAGGGTATTCAGATGCTTTGGGGAGTGGACTTAATGGCATGTGGGAAGGAATATGATTTGAAATTTTGTGTTTATCCAGATAGCAGAGTTGGTAGAAATGTAAATGCGAGGACTAAAGATTCAGATAAAGAGGAGGAAGAGAAGTATGAATGAGATTCTTACGTATTTGTGTGTCCTTTAATGTCAGCTGAACTTGTAATCTCTCCCTGTAAAACTTTTATGTCTGCAGCTTTTGCTAAGTTCTAGCTTTTTTTGGGTTTATTTGTTTATGGTCTCTTTTTGATCTTTAGCAAAGGAATTTCATGTTAAAAGCTTGTCATTCATACATGCTTGCCAAAGTTCCCCTTCCCCTTCTTTCCAGCTGTCACACAAACAGGGTTTAACCCCTTAGTTGTTTTGCTATCAAGTTGCTATGACAGCTGTTTGTCTCGGGAAATTCTACTTTATCCATGGCTGAGCCTGCAGATGCTGTTGTATGAGTTTCTGTTAATCTACCCTATACTCTACTATTAGCTTGGTAAACTGTGTTTTCCTGAAATTGCTAAAGGTATAGTGTAATTTTTTCCATGGTTGAACCTTGTGTGTGTTTATGAAGAGAAGGGTGTTTAAGGCAGTAATACAATACCGTACCACTTAGTAAGACTAAAGTTTGTGGAGACTGTTTTTAAAGTGGGAAGATGCACATTAACTGTAATAGTTTGCTAGATTTCTTGAAATGACCTCTCTCGACCATGGAGGTGCAGCTCTTTTTGTTACTCTAATGTGGAAGGATTATGTTTTTAGGGAAATAGCACTCAGCCTTTTCAGAACTATATAAAATTTATTAAAGTACCCACAGAACCAGGTGTGATCTATGAGATACAATAAATAAGTCCATCTTAAATTTACTTAAAAATAAATACTAATTTAATACTTGAAAATTCAGGTTCAGTAAATGACCTCATGAAATAAAATATGTTCTGTAAAAACCTTTTTTTACAGCCATTGTCTAGTTCAATGTGTTAGCACTTCTTCAGAAATGTATAGCAAAACCTGATAGGTTTTGTATGTTCTCCTGTGAGGAGGTCACTAGATTTTAAATAAAGAAAGAAATAAGCAAAGGCAGTATTTTCTTTTGCATGTGAATTATGTGGAGATTGTTATTGAATATGCATAACTAGTTTTAAATAGTGTATTCACCTTAATCACTTTTGGTTATTGAACATTATAGGAGAACGGGGGAAAAGTATTAATTCAGTTAAAAGTTATCATTCTAAGGATAGGAGTTTTATTTTTAATATTTGAGGATTTTTTTCTTGTATTACAATATAATGGCCACTCAGGAATTTTGCTTTTTGTTTATTTTTTAATTAATGTGAAAATTTAGAAGTCCCCAGTTCCATTGTATACCTCAACCTGATGATTTGGAGGTACTTTGTGGTACTTGATGGACTTTTTAAATACTACAATGCATTATTTACTAGTGGCTGTAGGGGTAAAGTTGTTTGTTTTTTTTTTTTTTCTATTATGAGTCTAAGATGAGATAATGATAATTTTTTTTAATGTCTTGAATGAATGCCTTGTTTTTTCATCTGTAAAACAAAACTGTGTTTGTAAAGACAACATTCAAAAACATAAAGGACGTACTTCTTTGGTGAAGATGTTCACTGAATACCAAGAATGATCAGAAAGAGTAGCTTTTGTTATATTTATAATATCTCACTGTTTTCAGAGGATAATCAGGCTAAAAAGTACCCAGTCAATCTTCAGGACTTTGTTAGATTGTTGTATATTAGAGATGTGATTTCTTACTTTTTTTTTAAGAAAGGGCTGAAATTGCTTTAAAACGCATGAACTTCATGTTCTTACCAGTGTAATGCAGAAGAATCTTGCTTGACCACACCATAATTGTTGTTGGTGTGTTAAAGTAGTATTTGGAGTGGGGGGCGGGGGGGGTGAAAAAGACTTGATTAGAAGTGTTTAATTTGCAACCCTTGCAGTAGGGTAATGCGCTCTGTGAATGGTAAAAAAAACTTAGCATAAATCTAAGTAAAGTTTATCTTGGACAGACAAGTTGTGCACTTTCGTATTAGGGCTATGGAGTTGCATTTAAAAGATGGTTAAAAACTCTACATTTTTGTTATGGTAGCAATTCATTACTAAGTGGGAAATAAGTAGGGTTTTTGGGGTTTTTTTGTTTTTTACCTAGAGCTGACAATTTAATGTATTTCTTTTTCTGAAGTAAATTTTGTTTATTGCAGTGGGCCTGATTTCTTGCTCTTGACCTTCTACAAACATTGCCTATATTGTTTTTTGCATGAATGTGAGGTATTTGTTACACTTCAGAAGTTTGCGCTTTTTTGGTAGCAGATTTTGTTGGGTTTTTTTCTGTGCCAGTTGTAGTTACAGAGACAGTGGTGGCTCCGTGTCTTGATCGCATTGTTAGTTGCGTGGACTTCGAGTAAGAATTTGAACCACTTGCTTTCTACTTTGCTTTCCATGAACAAAACTGTATGTAGGACACATTTTGTGTTTAACTTGTCTCTGTAAGAGATCTTTGCTGTTGCTGAAGCAGTGGTAACGGCAAAACTTAAGTTAGGCTGGGCTGGAGTTTTATGTTGAAGTGTGCTCTGAGCCATATTTTGTGAAAATTATATCTTAGGTGGTGGGTTTTTTTCCTCTTTTTTAGTTATAAAGATGAGAAGGCTGAACTAATTGTTAGAAAAACATATCTAGTTAATCAAAGTCCAAATTTGGCTATTTCTAGTTGAGTACATTTTGCAGGTAAAATGCAAATGAATTTCAGACCATAAATGTGCCTATTCTGTGTGTTAAATGAAGTTGAGTTTAAAACACATTTTACCCTTAATTTAGTATAAACAAAAAGTCCGGAGGTATTTTTAGTCTTCTGTAGGAGAATGGAATTTACTGTGTATATTTTTATTTTTTGTTTACTTGAATGCAAGATACTATTGTCTTGGTGTTATCCCAAGAGCTATTGTGGCTACCCTATGAAATGATTAAATCAGACAGCTTTGCTTGTAGGACAAACATTTTTCATATTGTGGTGTTTCGACCATTTCCAATGCGACACCTATCCCGTTCCAGTTCTTTATGCAGCAACTTCATGAGTCATAATCCTTGCAAAAGAACACAGCTTAAAATAATCACTGATTGTTTCTTTGCAATTCTATTCACTGCCCATTGCAAATAAATAAGAGCAGAAATGACAAAATAATTTAATCCTTTACTGTTTGCTTTTGACGTGCAAAGCATTCTCTTGTAATAGAGAAGTAATCCATAAGGAGGGTAGCTGCTCTTTCATCTTCCTGAATGCTAAATGAAGCCAAGGCTCTTATGAAGAGATGGTGATTTAATGAAGATGACCGAGTTTTGGAGTAATGAAAAGCTTTTGTGTATTTCTAAAAGTGATGTCTGGTGCTTACTACTGTAGAGCTCAAATGGCTGTATTTTGTAGTATGGCTCTGCAAGATTAGTGCTTGTGATGCTTAGATGCAAGGGGATTGAATGGAATGGTAATGCAAAAATTTTTCCCTTAGCTGGATTTTGTAAAACAAATGCACATTTCTGCCAATTCGTGTATAAATACATGTAATGTCTGGCATGTGTTCTCTGCTCTGTGTAATACTTTTTTTTTGGTAACCTTGAAAATATCTCTGATATCATATTCCCTTGCCAGAGGAAAGTAATGAGCACACAAAAAAATGGAGCATAAACTTTGTCAATACCACTTATGACAGGAACGTTGGAATTAGATACTTGCAAGTATTTGTAAGATGTTGAATTTCAAAGCTCCTCAACTAAAAAACTTACCCTGAAAATACCCAAACAAAACCAAAACAACATGAAAAAATATAAACCAAAAAACCCAATACCAAAGCCTAAAAAACCTCCCAAAAATGCAAACCCCAATAAAACACAAACAAACTAAACCCCTCATATTTCTTACTCTTTCAGTTGTTTATTTTATTAGTTTATTTGAACTACTTTTTAACAATCTGCAATATTACTACTTGCAAAGCAAGTTAGATAATGCCTGATACTTCAAAAGGAAGAAGAGAGAGGCTTTAAAGAATGCAAGACCATATCTTCTCCAGCACATACACCCAACAGTCTTACCAGGCCTTCAGGATGTTAAGTGCTGTACAGTACAACCAGAAGTAATCTTAAAAGGGGCTAAACTATTTTAGGCATTGTCAGAAACATAGAGAATGCAACTATGTTATATTCTTCACTGTGTACAGGAAAGATAGATCTGATCATCTGGGGTGAATGAACTTAGGTGAGCAACAACAGGCAGGGTTTTGTCTGTTTTTTAAAACTAATGTAATAAAAGTGCAGAAATGGATAAATAACGTAAATTTCCTTCTGGTGCTTTTTAATCTCTTGAATTACTGGCTGGTCCCTATGTAGTAGTATACAAATTCTTAAAAGTGTGAGAGTGATGTATATGGGCTGCTTAAAACTCAGCATATTTGGTGATTAAATCTCAAGATGTCAAGGGTGTGTGTTTGTGAATACCTTTCTGGGTAGAAGGTGAAGCATTGTAAGAGATTGTTTGGGTTTTTTTGTAGAGTGATGTAATAAAAGAGAGTTTGTAGCCATGTGTGTCTGCCATACTCAGTAAACCCACTTTATTTCAAGATACTTCATGAGTACTGAATAGTAGTTTCAATAATTTGCTTCTTTGCTATGTACTAACCCTTCCCTTTTCCTTTGTCCTCATTCTGTTAGGGGAAATCGGGATCAAAAAAGGGGTAAATAAATGCCTGCATATAGGAGATGGTGTGTAATGCAATTTGTATTCTATGCTAATGATAATACACTGCTTGGCCTTTGAATAGTCTGAATTTGTTTAATAAGGTGAATGGTATTTCTTCTCCCAGACACAGCAGTGTACAGGCAGGGAACCTACGTGTCCTGAGAACTATCATAAACCCCCCAGCTTTGTACCTTGCCTTTCTGCAAGTGCTAACTGGCACGCGTGTGGCAGCGCAGCTCGTGCTGCAGCGAGCGCTCCGCCGGAGTTTGGCCATCTCTCCCGAGTGTGTCACAGGTTGTCTCTGAATTGGATCCTGGAGAACATGCTGTTGCCATAGCAATGAAAGTCCTTCTGAAGGCAGGATTCCTGGCAGAGCTCTTGCATCTCCTGAAGTGCTTGGTGCATTGATCTGAAAGTACCTTGTCAGAATTAGCACATAGCTGGAGTAAAAAGAGCGGGAAGCTGAGATTTCCTTGAAATACATTATTTTCTTCTTTGGTTGGTTGAACCCAATGTTCATATAGCTACAGCTTTTGAAAATCTTACTCTGTGAACTTTTTGTGTATTTAACATGCTTAGCTTGCACTTAGAGATTGAATGGTTCTAACAGCTAACCAGTGTTTATTGCGAAAGTATCACTGTCTGACTATGAGTTTGCCACAGTGCTCGTCCCTTTTTGTACCTGGAAGAAATATTTTTTGAGGATTTCCTCCATAATTTTGGTTAGTGTAACAGTTGGGAAATATGCTGCTTCATTCGTCATCCTTTTCTCATTCATGCTTTCATTTTTAATAAAAGAATTGTTTGTCTTGCTACCGTATTATTTATAAATGTGACACTAATAGGGGAAAATCACAGAGATGTAAAGTTGTGTATTTATTTGGAAAATGTACCTTACATAGGATCCCTTTTCCAGCAAACTCAGTTAGTTCTTTGTGTATAAATACTTCCTCCTTAGACTGTAGTTACCAAATATTAATTGTTTTCAAATTAAGAAAAGACTATGAATTTCTTGTGTCACATCAGATAATACAGTTTTTGGGGGTTTTTTATATGTGAGGTTTTTCATCAAGATGAAATATGGGAAATCAGAGACAATTTCTAGATTCTAGAATTTCTAGAATTTCACAGACACTCTAGGCAGCCGTAATATCCACTTCTACATATGCTGTGAGTATAGAGTTGATTAATTTTTTGGTTATTTAAGAAGATCAAAAAATTTTTTATCTGAAGAATTAAAAGAAGTGGAATTTTTTTTAACATTTGGAGACAATGTGACTAACACTGTACAGCATATTCTTTTATGTGGACTGGGACTTCCATGTGTAAGTATTTTTTACTGAAAGAACCTCTAGATGAAATGCGTTCTGAAGTTATCTGTATAGCTTGCTCCATCCTTTACGTCTGTTTATGTAATATAGTCTTCAGCTCTATCACTTTCTCTGAAATAGGTAAAAGTGAGAATTAAGCAAACACTTCATTCTTCCTTTTTCTCCTTCCAAGTGAAATAAAGGAAGAATGAAATAATGAATGCTTTACTTGTACTTGAAAAGAACTTTCTGCTGCTGCAGCAGCTGTGTGCATGTGCCACACTAGAGATCCTTAGGTTGGGTTTTGTTTTCAGTCCCTGCCTGCCCTTGCCCCTTTCTCAGAGCAGGAAAGCAGCATAGCTGCAGGTTGGCTTGGCCTTGGGAAGCGTTGCTGAGCTGCTGCTATAAGCACTTCAGAGAGGACTTGTTACTTACGTTTCCTACTTGTGTTGGCCTAACCTGCATAGACAAGTTGTGGTGTAAGTGTCCTTGGCATGGGGACCAGATTCTGTACCAAGGCGAGGTCGGCATTGATGACAAGGAGAGTGTGAACCGAGGGAATCAGACTCTGCAAGGTGTCTGCTTGTTGTTGTTTTCCCCTTTTAAGCAAATTTACTGCTGCCTCAGCGGACGTGTGTCCTAAAGCTCTGCAGCTATCCTTGGGAACGAACACAGCATTAATAACCCAAGTATCCTCTGACTGTTGTGCCAGTTGGTCTCAAGTCACGTTTGGGAATAAAAGGTCTTTCAGAGCTCCAACAAATGTTCTCTTTATGTGTCCTTTTAGCCTTTGAGTCAGTACCGATTGAGTAGGCACTGTTTTTGGGATTGTGGCAGTAGGGTCACTGACATACATTGAGATAAGCTCATTGTGTTCTGAATATATAAGTGTGTATAAATACTGGCCTGATTTTGTCAGGCTTAATAAAGATAGCATTTTAAATTAGTTTAGTATGAGAAGTTAGGTATTTATCTTTTTAAATTATAATTCTGAAATAATTTTTATACTTGCACGACTAACCTTTAAATGAAAGGCACAGATCATTTAATTCCTGTAACAAGCTTCCATATTGAGATATTAAATGCTTTTCAATATTCTCTGGTTTTATAATCTGTGCTATTGTTTTATTGGATATGTTAAATTATAGGAACATGGAATACTGAATAATGAACAAAATACATACTTCTTGAAATGTGTTTTTTTTGTTTGTTTGAATGGCTCTTAATTAATATCTAAAAATTCACTAGGAATAGCAAAGTCCTAGGAAATATTGTTACTCACTTTCTACTTAGTGCTGTTATTTTTATAAAATTGCAAAATTTTGTAAAAAGTTAAAACAGGCTTTTTATCTCCATTAAAAGCTTTTGTCAAGATTGTATCATTGCATGGTGAAGAGAAGATATTCTTGAGTTTTAAAGGATGTAGCAACAAGACAAAATTTCTGTTCCTGTTTTGCTGCATTGTTGAGGAACTGCCTTTCTTTTTTCCTTTTCTGTTTTCTGGTTTCCTCAGCTGTAAAATGAGGCCAAGTGTTTACACTGTAGAACAGACAAGAAGTTTTGGAACTTGCTCAGTTCATGTAAAAGGTAGTTTTGGAATGGGTTAATATAAATAACCTCATATGACCTAAGCAGAGTTAAATTAGCTTCCACTGTTTTCAGTGTCAATGTTCACTCTCTCCTTTTGTATTTAGTTTGATGTCTCTGCTTGTTTAATTCAACCTTCTACTTACGTTGATCAGGTTTTGGGGTTTTTCTTCTTCAGTTCAGCTCTTGCTGTGTCTACTATACAGCTTCTCAAATGTAAGCTCTGTTACTTGAAAATGTGGAAATGCAGTTTTCAGTCTGGGACTCATATTAGCATTATAGAATCTGTTTCAGCACACCTTCACAGATTACATATACATCTCGATTCTGTAAATTTTATTTGAATCTTATCCAAATAAGAAAACACAGGTAGATACATTTGCCTAAATTTCTTCAAGGAAGAAAATTTCTAGTCTAAAAAGCTTTTCTGATACATAAACAGAAAACAACCCTGTCCGTAGCTATCCTTTGTATTTAATGGATTAAATGCACTTTGACAGCTGGATATATGTACCAGTGTCTAGCCTATGGCCATGATCTAATAATCATGGATATGGTAACAAGTAGTCTAAAAAGATTCAGTAATCAAGTGGGTTTTTTGACAAAACCTACTCTGACTGAAACAAGAGATGAGGCTCTGTTAAATGTAGCTGCACTTGGTACTCTATCTGTATTCTGAGTACTTAAAATATCCTTTGGGTTGTTGTAGACAGAACCTATGCTCTATCAGCAATGGAAAAGCTAATTGTGCTACAACAAGTTAGGAAACAAATTTGATTTAGCCTAATGATCATGAAGAACTTAGTTTCAAAACAATAATTTCTACTTCCCCTGAAGTGCTTTTTAATTCGTCTGCTTCTTCTGTCATAAGAACAGTTGTATATCATCAAACGGAGCCTTTTGTGAAATAGATGACTTTTTATATCATAGTTCTGGTATGTGAGGGTAAGTTTAAGAAGTACTGATGAGTAAATACATGTCAAAGGGGAAGACTTCAAGCACTACAGATATTTTGGAAACAAATACTTCACATATTAACAGTGTGCTTTGGTCTCAGTTCCATTTGGTTAGTGAAACCTATTTTGTAAGTAAATATTATTTAAGAGAAAAACAGTGTCTTGGCCCTCAGACAATTCTTTGAAACTCAAAATTCAACTACCATGTTTTGCCAAACGAGCCTGTTTTGACTCTTGTTTTATATTTGGTTCTAGCTTTTGGGTGAAAAAAAAAGCTGCTTTACATCCTGTAAACCTTGTGAAAAACAACCAGGTTGGGATAAAAACAAATGATCCAAACATTGTAGATTTGTTATCTCTTCTCTTATTTTAAATGGAATTTCTGATCTGGCTAGTGGGAACAATATTTTAGAAAACGCGGAAAGGGGAGAGAGTGAGAGTGAATTTAAGGAATTAAACATTTCTTTAGGAAGGTGAACTAAGTGTTGACCCTAGTTTATAGATTACATTTCTGCAGCTTCTGAATGTGATACTTATTGTGAAGTTTTTTGGGTTTGGGGGTTTTGTTTGTTTGGTTTTTGGTGGTTTTTTTTCTGGTTTTGTTTTGGTTTTTTTTGTTTTGTTTTTTGTGTTTTTTTTTAATCATTCATGTCTGGTTTCCCAACTCTTTGTAATTCAAGAGATTTGAGGTACTTGTTTTAAAACTTCACAGCAGCTTTTATGAGAAGTAGGATGTTGACACTGAAGCAAGTATTTAGGGAGATACGGAAAGCTGAGGAAATGAGGAAGCAGAGGTATTTTCCAGGGAAGCCCATAAGATTATCTGGTTGGAACTGTTAGTGTGGGAAGGCTATTTGCTTCATGCCTGATGTGCAAGAAACTGTGGAGATTCTTCTCTTTTCAGTTCTTGTTAGTGTGCAAAATATACATTTGCTCCCTGACTGTTTTATTATTGTAGATAAGTGACTTCTCCAACTTGTTTTTGAAGAATAGATGTCTTTAAGTGGTAATGAAACAGAATATAAAGGCGCAACTTTCGTATTTATTTTGATATAATTGTGTTATCCAAAAATTTAAAACAAATCCTAGGAGCATCAGCATTTGTAAAGAGGAGTGTCCACCTTTGAAGCTGGGAAATAAAGAACTGCTGTGCTCTTGGGTTCTTCGTGCAGATCGCCACGTCCACTCCCATGTGATTACTTTTGTCCATTTCCAGATTTTGTTGCTGGTTAAGGTAGTTGAGGATGTCTTTTTTCTGGACTTGATGTAAGTACTTCTTAATTTCTGAATTAACTATTTTTAAAACAAACTTCATTTTCAATTCCAAGGAAAAATAAAGAGGAGGTGGTAAAGAATTACTGAATTTTATAGCAGTTTGTTAGTGGTGCTGTTTCTACTAGTATTATTAATGGCATCAATAAAACTTTGCTAATGTAATTGCCATTGGGTAGCAGGGAAAACAGTCAACTTGTTTTACTTGGGGTAGATTTGAATTTGGATGTTCAGCTGAAATTTATTAATTTTTAAATTTTATTTGGTCATTTGCATTATCCTAGGCTTAGTTTCATCCATGTGGATAATACAGTTAGCTGCTTCTAGGTGTGTGTGATTGCTCCAGGCATTTGTACAGCATGAACCAAAGGAGCGCCAGTCCTGAATGCTGTATTCTGTGTTGTGTTTTCCAGTTAGGCTTTCTGACATCTGTTGATGGACAAAATGCCCAGGGACACTTCAGTAATTTGCTCTTTCATTACTGTTCCTGGTGGTGTGATTTTAAGTTTTTTTTATTTTTTAATAGAGATGTCTTGAATAAGAAAAGAAAGTGCATGGACATAAATATTAAGAATAGTGACTGTGTTCTGGAGTACAGTTTGATTCACTTTTAATGTAAGGCTATTCTTCAAGAGTGCCTCAAGATGGTTGTAATCACCTTTGAGCAATTTAAAATAATTTTCCTTTTAAAAATCACTTGTCTTAAAGTTTCTTCTCACACACATGTATTTCTGGAAGTGTACAACTGAAGATGTAAGTGGGAGGCACAGCAGTGTCTGCAGTCACCCCTGAACCAGTGACAGATTTAGTATTTTGAGACTTTGTATTCCCATGGGGCTGGGAATAGGCTTTTGAGTTGTTTTTAGCCTGCCTTTTCCTCTGAAACCTCATGATGGATTAAATTTGAATGCAGACAGATTAAAAAAAAAAAAAAAAAGCTAATTTTTGTTTCCAGTCCTTTTGGAAATGATCTTCGAAATACACAATATATAGAACTAATTGGCATGCATCTGGAATGATACTATTGAGATTTTTGTATTATTATTTCTTCATAGGAAGTTTGTTGAATTTATTCAGATAAAATTTAGGACTACAGGGAAGGACTTCATTTCTCAGCAGTCTGATAATTTCTTTGGAAATATGGGCCACCATTATGACGAAATAGAAATTTGGTGTCTGTACCTCTTGAGTGAAGACTGTGCCTTCGTTTATTTCCTTTATGCATTTTCTATTTTCCTTTAAAAGGAGCAAAACTAACAAGCTACTTAATGTAAAGCATGCTTACACGTGTGAAATTCCATGTTGTGTTCTGTAGCAGCAGTAGTAATGAACATGGTGCTAATAATGCCAATATTACAGGTTTGATGCCCATACAGGCCCGTAAGAGTTGGGCTTGATGATCCTTTTGGGACCCTTCCAACTCAGAATATTGTGTTCTGTGAAAAAGCACTAGAACTATTTGGTATTCTACTTCTGTCAGCACTGGAATATCTGGCCATCTTTTCGAATGCTTTATTCTTGATTACTTTTTTCTTGGACCTTAAGGAATTGTTGGAGTATGTTCACTTAGTACTTTTTGTTAGTTTTCCTCTCAATTTAGTTCAAGATGTAGCTTTTTATCAGTGAGCGTGTCAGTGATATTACCTCTTGTAATCAAGCACTTATATACCTGGTTTAGATGGGGGAGTTCATTTGAGTCCTGTATAGACTGCAGAGGAAATATTTCTATTATAAAATTCCTGCAAGACTTAGTATTTTATATCTGATACAATGAAGTTGTGTCATTACCTTTAGTATGACAGTATTTTGCTATTGAAATGTAGTTTGGATGCTGGCTTAATAATCCTGTGCTGTTGAAGCCTCTTGCATGCTGGTAGTTTTTACTTTTTACTTTGTATATAAATTCACATGATCTCAGACATTTTGGGACTATTGTTGTGAGTTGTAGTTATCTCTGTGCTGTAACTTTTTCCTTTCAGAATTTCTGTAAATTGTGTCAGTGAACAGAAGTTATTGGCATAATGGCTCCAATTGTGCAAATAAATCTTCTGTTGCTGTCCCACAGTGAACAAGCCTTTGCTTAAGTGGCCTGTCTGGTTTTCTTCCTGCCTGTGAGTGATAGGAGTCAAGCTGGCTGGGAGCCATTTGTGCATACAGCCAGCACTGCACATGTGGTGGGGTTTGGTTGTGGTTTATGTTCTGCAGTGAAATTCATTCTGTGCTTACTGCCAGCCTATGCTGAAGAGCAGAAAGAGGCTGTTAGGGTTTGTCTGTTAAGAGGGAAAGAGCTCAATCAGGATGCTAAGGTTTTCTGGGGCGTGCGAAGTTCGGTTCAGAAACTGTTATCTGCCTATCCATAATTCTGTTCTAACAGCTTGGGGCAATGCCAGCCATTTGGAAGTTGTCTCTGACCTTTTTGGGTTTGTTAAGTAGTTATTCACTCCTTTACAAGGTTATTTGTAGGGAAGTAGAAGTCCAAACCAGGTGTGCTTTCATAGCCTGTAAATCTCTTCTGGTTTTTGGATATGAATGTGGCCTGATACTGGAAGTGCCTTGCAGAGGAGAGAGCTGGCTCTGTGCTCAATGTACACTTTTCTCAATATGCCTCTAACTTACTACTTCAGGCTGGAGCTCTGTTTTAATATGACTGTTCAAGTATTTCTTTTCTGGATGTGACACATTCTGGCCTTTTTGTATTTGGCTTTTCTAATTTGACTTTCTCTTTGGGGATTTTGATGACTTGTCTTAGCACTTTCTTATTATTCTCCTTAGTGTTAGAGAAAGTTGTCCTAAGAAGGGTTATATGCTCATTTACTTCAAATAAAATTTGATGATATTGCACATCCTTAAAAAATACTTCCTGTAATATGTGTCTGGAGCTGGGAATGGAAAACTTTCGAAGTAAATGTCATGGTTACACAGGGTGCACTGCAGTGAAGGAAGTGTCTCGGTAAGTGTAGATATTGAGAAGTAGAAGCTTGCTGAATGTGCCTACATCTCTGTGATCATGAATTCCCTTTCCTGTTGCCAGTGCTGACTGTGGTCAATTGCTTCATATTATTAAAAAGCAATAGCCACAACCCCTCCTATTTTCTTACGCATCTTCTGATTCAGCTGGATTTATCTGGATGTCTGTTATTAAATCCATACTATTCAGGAGTGGCAGATTAATTAAGAAGTTTGTCCTTTGGTTTTATACTGTGGCTTGTAACCAAGTTGGTTTTTAAGGAAAAAATGTCCTCTCAGAGAGGAGCTCTACTTAAAGCTCTGCTTTTATTATGAGGAATATTAGATATAGGCACCTGGCTGTCGGCTATAATCTACTCAAAGGCTAGCATGTATTTTGATTCAAATTAAAAGAATTAACTTTTTTTTTTCAGAATTGAGTTTTCCTTGTAACAAACAGAAAAAAAACTTTTAGTTACTTCAGTTAACAGAAGGGATTTTTTCATAAAAATTATTTTTAGTAAATGATGGCAAGAATGGGTGACTGGCTTGTGTAAGAGTATCCTTATTTTAGTTCTTCCTCCTCAGCACACTCTATGCATTGTGCATGCACAATGAGCTCCTGGTAACTCTTAGAAATAAAATGGAATTTATCTGTGTAGCTATGGTTTGAGATGTCATTTGCAGAAATAAAGACCTTGACTGGTTTTGATTGGACAGACAACCAGTTATGAAGTTAAAGGATGTTGACTTCTACATTTTATACTTCAGATTTTTTTCCCCTGGACTGGGAATGGCTCATGGTGAACACGGTTATTGAATGCTGAAGTACCATTGTACGATTGTTTTAATGTAAATTGACTTACTGAATCTAGTAAGGGTGATAAGGTAAGTAGGATATTAGTAGAAGAGTTTATATGCTGTTTATCATTGCTGTTGACAAATCTGTTAAGGCAAATTTCTGTCATTACTAGTCTAGGACTGGAGGAGTGTTTTCTGAAGGCATATAGATGATGTAAGAGTAGCTGTGTCTGTGTGTGGTGGACATGGGGTAAAGCATGCTCAAAACTGCAAAGGTGAGGAAACAAAACCAAGTTTGCCTGCTGCTATTAGATTCTCTGTAGTACTTATTTCTGTGTACTAGTAGAGGGCAGGTGTGATTGGAGTGCAGGGGCGGTGCGTTTTGATTTCCTGCCTATTTTGACCGAATGAATTAATGGTTACAGTTCTTGATACTTATTTAGTCTGCCAGCTTGTTTTTCCCACAGAAGATCATAATTTGCCTTTTTCTCTGTATTTGAAAAAGAAACTGTTGTGTACTGAGTTAAATGTACGTATATTTGTACTGACTTCTTCAAGGGTGTTGGACATGTGGTTTAGATTTTCCAACCATGTGCCATTACACTGTCAATATACTGTTATTTTGAGAAGTGAGATTTGCATGGAGGAATAATGTACTGGGTAAATTCAGTATTATCTGCCTTGTAACTGTTACATGGCTCATAGAAACTAGAACACTACTACCCTAAAACTAGCCAATGGAACAGGACTGCTTTATAATCAGTGTGAAATTTTCAGCTACATCAAAAATACACCATTCTGTTGATGTTGTAGGTACTAAGCTTTGTCACAATACCTTCATTATGAGCTTAGGTTGGCCTTCCGGCTCGTATGTAGTCCTCAGGCTTTACATTTCATTTATAGAAAATGCTTATGAGCACCTTTTAATGTACTGTAATCTTATTAAGCCAAGTTGCTGATGTTTTGCGTTAGGTTTGTGCTTTGTATCCCTTCATGCTGAAGGATACAGTTGACCATAAATACAGCCTTGACTATTCCTGATTTAGGAAAAAAAAAGCTTTGTAAGTACTTTGAATGTATACTTGTATTACGTTTGTCTGTATACTAAAAAAAGTAGCAGCTTTGCTTTGTTATTACAGTTCTTCAGTGCTTGGCACTAAATTCTATTTACTTTTGAGTCAAATATTTTGGGGAATGTTTCATTTTCATCTAAAAATGTTTTAAGCGTAATATCAATGTGTGTTCTTCAGAGGTGCAAACCAAGTAGTTTAGTGATTTCCATTAGAATGCTTTTCAGTTAAATCCCTTAGACTTCTCTGTAAATCCTTAACAGTTCTTGACATCACTACCTCAAGGCACAGAGCTAGCATGTGCAGTCCCAAGGGAGCAGACCCAAGTTCCAACCCCAGACTGCTCGCTCGAGGAGGCATTTTGCTCAGATCCTTAGGGGAGCGTTGACCTTCTCTTTCTCAAAAAAGTGGCACCTGCTGGCTAACCAGGCAGGGCTTTGAGGGAATTTGGAAGAGGATGCTTTGGTCTTGGTAGGCTGTGAGATAAAACTTGGGTCAGGGCTAAAGAAGTACTTGGCTTGAGGAATGGATAGATGGAAAACAAAGGGGCATTAAGATTCTTGTGAGAGAGAAGCACTGTTTTGATCCATATCTGATGCTCTTTATTCAGGTCTTTGCACTCACTCATAATGTGATTTTCCTTGGTGTTCAGTGTTTCTCAGTTATTTGCAGAAGTAGTGCCTCAAATAGGTGGTGTTAATTAAAACAAAACAATGTTTACTTGGTCATTTCAAAATAAATAATTCGATTCTTATAGATCAGCCTAATGCTGAGGAATCTCAACAATCCAACAAGTTCTTAATTTTTAGTTTGGTAGAATGACAACAGAGCAAGGAGAAACTCTATTTTCTATTTGCAAGGTCAGTACATAAAATGCTATTCACAGCTTTTAAATCTCATTTTGTGGTTTTATGGTCTGTGTATTTAATGAAAAGTAATATATTTGTAGGGAGCAATGAGATTTCGTGCTGTTATTTCCAGAAGATGGCTAATACAATACAAACTCAGTGTTTGTCTTTTTTGTTAGATTTACATAGACTTAATCACAGTAATTGTGCAGTTTTGAGCTGAGAGTTAAATGCATAGAATTGTGTTAAAGCAGAATTTTTTTCACTTCATCCATTCACTAAAAAAAAACCCCAAAAATTTAAATCTTCAGATGCAAGAAAGTGGGTGGTGTTGAGAGGAAAAGCAGTATAATTTGTAGTATATCTAAGTCCAAATCAGTGATTTTTTTTTTAAAAAAAAAAAGCTATTGAGTTATTGAGTGTTAAATTCTAGACTGCATTTAGTAGGGTAAATTGCTTATAATTCTGGATGCACTGATCCTGATAGGAAAGGGTGATAATTAGTTTCTAATATGGACAGAATTGCTGTTATTAGCTGTGCTCCACATGTTTGCTTCCCCTGTGGCATTCCTTGAGGTGCAGCAGATGGATGAACCAGGGGCAGAGGTAATGTGTGCCATGATCGGCTGCTGCTTTCCCCTGGGGATACTTCTGGAATGCTGATCTCTTCTTTTTCCTTCTTTTTTTTTTTTTTTTTTTCTTTCTCTTTTTTTTTTTTTTTTCAGCAACTTTGCTGAGATGTATCAGAATTAATTTATGGCATTACTCCTTTATAATCCATTAATCCAAGCATTTAATGCCAATATGTTAATGTGTTAGAAAAGGATGGGCTGTTTGTGTGCTGGTATCTTAAATCTTACAAAGTCAATATCATGCTTAAATACTTTTCTCCATTCTGTGAGGTTGTGTCATTAATAGTCTGATGTTGCCTGATACTGTTATCTAATCTTTTGGAACATGGTCATGTTGAGAAATGGAGCCTGCTATTGAAAAGGATTGTCCTTTTTCTTTAAATCTAGCCAAGTAATATCTGCTCTCATTTTCTTTTCTTTCTGTTCTTGATTAAAATGTAGGCAATGGGTTGTGTGTGGGCTTTTGCATTTGAGTTTTATTGATGTTATTTATTTTTAAAACCAGATCTATCTGAGGTAGTAATGCAGATTGCCTTACTTTGTTGTCATCCAAAAGAAGTAGCCTTGCTTGGGTGAGCACCAGGAGTCTGCCTTTGCTGTGCTGCAGCTGGGGAGAAGCCCCACTGGAGCAGCAACTCCTCCCTGGTGGCACAGGAGCAGAGGACAGGGGGCTGTGCGTGCACAGTGTTGGTTATTAGGAAATACTTTCGTTGATACTTTTCAAATGTTTTCACTTTGTTTATATTTGTCCCTTCTTTTTCCTTGTCGTTTGCTTGTTTACTCTTCCCTCCCAGTCCATTTCACTCCCTGTTGACACTGTTGGAATCTGCAATATTTTCAGAGAAATTGGTGATTTTAAACTAAGTGACCTTGAAGGTGAGGCTCCATGATTAATTGCAAGTTTCCCACCAGGGACATAAATTTTACTGAAACTCTCTGGCTCATATTTTTGTGGTTTTTTTTTTGCAGTGTAGTAGCAGTAGAAAAAATACCTTTCTCTGCATTTTAAAGATGACATGTAAATGTCAAAGATTTTTTTTTTTTAACTTTATTTCTTTTTGTTTTTAACCTGGAGTCTTGATCTGGAATGCCTAAAGGAAACTTCTATAAATACATATTTTTATACATGTTTGTGTGTGTTACAGGTATGTATTTGTTTTCTTGGCTCTGGAACCATTTCATTGTTTTTTTTCTTGTCTACTTTTGCTACCACATATTACAGATGTGAGTGTGCAGTGGAAATCTATTGTCAAGGAAGTTGCACCTTCTATTTGAGGTTTGCAATGTTTCTAGCACAGTGACTGCAAGTATTTTTTGTTTGCAGTCTTAGAGAAGACATCCTTTATAAGACAGAATTTCAAGTGAGTTTTTTAATAAATGCTAATCCACTTAAGGCTTTCAGAAATGGCTGAGTGTTTGAGTGCTTCCTAAAATTAGGTGAAGTTGGAAGGGGACAGTGTCTGTCACTGCATCCAGTGGCTCTGGCGGTGACAGTGGAAGATGATGTTTGCCAGCTATGGCAGTGTTTTCTCCAAACTGTGGTAGACAATTTAGAGCAGTGTCTAACTGGGCATGTAAATGTGTGGATGCTGCTGTTGTTGGTACTACTGATAGTGTGTAGTCAGCAAAAAAGTTTTGCTCTGAAGTGGTTATTCTGTTATTTGATAGGCTCACTGTGACTGTGGACAGTGTGAGATATTTAATATTCTGGTCATGCACTCAAGTAATTCCTTCACACTCAGGCTGCCTAAATAGGCTGAAGAGTGCAGAGCTCCTTGATGCAGGGAGTTCTGCTGCTTGGATTTCTCAAAGGTTGTGTTATTCAAAGACCTTTTTGCTTGCTTTGTCTGCATACTTGGATAACATTCATGTTCTGGATTAGTAGACGGATTCCTTGTTTTTAATGCAGAAAGTTGGGAACGACCAAGACTATGACTTTTCAGAAGGAGGCTCCTAAACCAGGAGGCCTTGTCAGATCCAACCATTGCCCGTTGCTGCCAGGCTCTGCCTCATCGGTGATTGTCTGGAGATGGGATTGTTTGTACAATTCACAGCCACAGCCAAATACTGGAACTGGATGTGTATTGAGGAGGATGGAAACTTGGAGAACCTTGGACAAAAATTATTTCCCAAAGGGAAGGATTGGCAGTCAGAAAATAAATAATCATCTGTAATATGTCCTAAAGATCAAAGAAAATGGTAAGCAAACATAAGAGAATGACGTTAAAGTATTAAAAAACCAGTAAGTTAGTGTTCCACAGTGAAACACAATTTTCTTTAAATCCACTCTGTTCATACTGACCAATTTAAAGCAGGAGAACCTTCTCCTGCTTCATAGTGTTGATGTCTGTATTTGAAAACTCCTTTGAATTGCCTTTGTTTTATTGCTGGAGTTTCATTATATATATATAAATTTTTTTCCTGTGAAAAAGACTAACTACTTTTTTTTGGTGAGCCTTTCCTTTTTAGTTTTATAATTCAAAGTCAAATTGCTTCTCTCTTCATGCAAGGAGCAACTTCACCTGAAATGCCTGGGACAATGCAGGAGGTTTCCATGTAACCAAAAGAAACAAATCAGAAATTTTCTGTAGCAGGTGTTTTCTGTGCTACTTTCCTGCTAAAATCAACAAGACATTTAGATTAAACCTGGTATCTTGCCACACACTCAGAGAAAAAAATGCAATGATCAGAATTACAATTTTTTCAGCTGTATTAATTGTCCTATTTAATTCTTGATAGAAATTCTTGATATTAAATTCATGAAATATTTAACCACAGTGGTGGTTCATTTCTGCCTTAGGAAACTGGTTTTATTCAAGTGTTATTCCTGTGATGAACCAGTTCAGGAATTTTGTTTTCATCTCCTTCCACATTGTATTAGTTAGAGCAAAATTATTTCCATGCTATTTGTCTAAAGGACAGATGATACGTGCATGTGTATAGATGCATGGGATTATCATTAGTCAACACACATAGTATCAAGCGTCTCCAAAACAGAGAATTTGACATTTTGTTACATTTTTACTGATACACTTTTCGAATGCTGACCTCTACAGGTGGCTCATTCTTATTCAGGCTGTTGGTGGCCTTGAATTACTTCAGTTATATTTGAAAAGAAAACAAAATAAATCCTGCAGAGATATTTTTCCTTCCTAGTGAGGCTGAACAACCTCAAGGGACAAAGAAAAAGCTGGGAAAAAATCACTAGAGCAGTTAGCGCTTTTCCCCCCTTATCTCTCTTCAATAGCATGTTGTCTTCCACCCCCGGTAATGTCTTGGTGCTGTAACCATATTTGCAGTCACTAACTTCAGACAGTATTCCATCCTTTAAGAGTGTTCATGAAGTTGATTTTGGGACTTTCTATACTTTTTTTTGCAGAAATATATGCTATTTGTGAAAACATGTATCATAGGGTTTTAGTTAACTCATGAACTTCTGTAGGTTATCCATCCTTTTAATGTTACTGTACTCGATGCTGTGAGGATAAAGTACTTTTCCTGTGTTTTTAGTTGCTTGATGTGATTTAGATTCAGTTTGGGGCTCTCAACTGCTGTTAGCAAGATGCTGTGATTGAACTAATCAGCCCTGCTATGAACTGGCTGTGGTCTGGAAGCTTAACAGCCTTAAGATTGCTGCAGTTACAGACTTCTAATTTTGGATCTGTTTTAAAAATGGCTTTGAGTGGATTTTCTTGTGTGAAAGATGGCATACACATAATAATGACACTGTTGTAATTCTAGTCAGTATTTTTCTTAGGCCTAATATTAAAACTGATAGATCTTTTTAAAATACAGATTTTATAATTTTTATGTTTTCTGTTTAGCAGAAGAATTCTTGTGATGTAAAAAAAGTTGTCAACTTTGTCTTAGAATGAGAGATGTGAGTCTGAAGGAGATGTAATTGACTCTCAATAGAAAAAGTGTTCAGTACAACACTAGATCAATATAGGCACCACAGCAGATTCTTCTATTACTTCTCTGTAAGGAGCATTATAGATGGCATTACTCTGGATTAAATCAAATACAGCAAGTATAGAATTTTTATTTCAACTGTACTTCATTTCATTCTTAATGGAAAATATGATGAAATGGCTTAGCTGCATCTGTATTTTTGCACTCTCTTATAAACTGCTAGACTCTGATTTTACAATGAAAGGGCTAAGAATCTATATTCAATTGAAATTCTGTAGGAAGAGGGTGTATTAGATTTCAAGACTTCTTGAAGCTCTAATTAGTCTTTGGATGACTTAGAGGCTTCACAGGTCTTAGAAGGTTCCACCATGTGTGAAGTTCCTGCTCACTTTGAACCTTTTTTGATAAAAGCAGGTATTGATTGTTTTTCTGTGCTCTTCTTACTCTGTCATCTGTCCTCTTTTAAGTGTAATAATTAATAGGATTTTTTTTAGTTTTTTTCTCTTGTTTGTCCCATAATACACTCAACATTAAAATAATGATTGCTCTGAGTCTTTTAGGAGAATAAAAACTAAAGAGATCTTTGGGGCTAAAGTGTATACGGTGCTCTAGTTTCTTGATAATTAGTTAAGAATATGGATCTTACTCAGGGCAAGTTCTGCTCTGGTGTTTAAATATTCAATGGTAAACTTAGAAGTGTAGAAGGAAGAGGCTTCAGTTGTATTCTTTGTTTAGTTTTTCTTTAAAAAGGCAAGAAATAAAATCCAAACAAAAATTTTATTCCTGAAAGTAAACTTTGTATATATTACCAACTACAACATTGAGTTTTTTTAAAGGCCAAATTGCAGATACACACCTGGGTGTTGCACATGTTTATTTCTTTTATGTGACCTTTTAAATAGAAGTTTTACATGTTAAGTAAATGGAGTAGAACAGAATTGCTGCTGGAGCTCTTGTACTTGAATTTTTACATTTATTTCACATGATTCTTGCCAGGTGCCTTAACTTGTGTTTGTTTAAATCACTGGGCTTTCATATCACTTGTGGAAATTCGGTCAAGAGCTTGTGTTGGTTTGGCTGCCAGGGAAATCCCATGTGTGTCTGTGGAATGGGCACAAAAGGACACAAGTGTCATCTTGTAAGCCTTTCAGTTATGTGAACATATCAAATTTGCTTGAGTTCAGGGTGAAGAGTGTTAAGTTATGAATTCACTTCAGTTTACAGGGATTTCTTAATTTTCTTTAAATATTGTGGGCCAGCCTTGTCCGAAGGAATAAGCTTTGCATTTTTAGTTCACATGAACATATGCTGTAGAGCTGTATGTGGTGTTTATTCTGAATTACCCTGTTACATGTGTGAATCTTCAGATCTTCAGAATGCTCTTGTGCATCTGGGAGGTAGGGTTGATATTTTTCTTCTGGAC
Organism: Eopsaltria australis; assembly: GCA_034509425.1. NCBI lineage: Eukaryota > Metazoa > Chordata > Aves > Passeriformes > Petroicidae > Eopsaltria > Eopsaltria australis. The sequence continues at coordinate 1,034,486 of JAVTVJ010000121.1, forward strand.
CTTTTTCAGTAATCCTTCCCTTAAAAACTGGAGTGTGAAGATATTTGATGCCTTATTGCCCTTTCACAAAGTGTGATCTGCAAAATACTTATAGTATGTTGAAGAGTGATAATATTCTTTGTGACTGGAATATAAGACATTCTTTCCCAAGTACCAAGTCACGGTTGTCTTTTTCAAAAAGGCAGAAACTCTGTTCTCATTTTTGTTATTTTACATATTTAACAGAATGGGAAGAGTCTGTCTTGTGTTAAAATTATTTGATAACCCTTATAAATGGTAACATTTTTATTTTTAGTGGTTGAACAAATCTGGGCACTTACACAAATTTCATTGTATTGGAGTGTTGCAATATGAACAAGTGAAGTACAAAATGAAGCAAAGTCTGAAAGCTGTTGCCAGAGCTAAAAGCATCTATATAGAGAACTGAATACAGGATCTAAGACAAAGTTGCCACCCAAAGAGGCAATGTGGTTAAATTGACTTCTTTTGGCAATGCTTAAGATTCTTAAATGTGAAAGAGAAGATAGGATATCATAATTTGTAGAAGCAGTTTATTTGGCATGTGGAACCCAAGACTCATTTTGGCTAAATTTCAAAATGTACTTTGATTTTTTTTTTTTAAATAAAAATTCTTACTTTTTTTCTTTTTTATTACAGAAGAAACAGAGGGAAGGAAAATGCTTGGGTTTTGTTGCCTTTTACTTTGAAGTAATTTACTCTTCTTCTAACTTTTGGCTAAAATTCTAGTAAGTGGTCAATAAAGTATGTGTGGGAGTTTTCTGGCAGTGTTGAACTTCCTGGTAACCTGTTTCTACCCTAACATGGAACAGATCCGATATTTTTAAGATTTTTTAATGAAATTATTGGCATTTAATGTGATTGAAACATGCATTTATTCAGTTATTTTTCTCACACACTGGCATAGTGGTGAACCAATGGTTCAATAAAGCCAGTAATCCCAAAGTAGGCTGCAGGACTTTGTCTCACCACATTGTCATGGCTAGATTTTTTTCTTTTTTTTTTTTTTTTTTCCCCTGAAAAAAATCACTGGGTTTTATTTTCCCTTTTAAATACAGCCAGTCTCAGAGGTAGTAAATGCTTCAGAAGTGATGGGCTGGCTTCCCTGGCCCTTCATACAGCCCTGACTTTGGCCTTGTCTGATTGTTGTGCTCTCCTTTTCCTTTCTGCCAGCACTGGTGCTGTTCTGGCCTGGGAGTGAAATACTTCTGTGAGCAAGTCTGGCCAGAAAGCAGTGAGGGTTTGTTATTTTTATGGGTCTGTTTTCTACTAGTTTCTTTATGAACAGGCTTACCACAGGTCCCTACAAAACCCTGATATGAGGGAAGAAGGTATGAGCCAGGCTGTGGGCAGTGGGGACAGTGAAGTGTTAAGGGAAGCAGGATGGCCTCCTTTGGGTGGCAGCCAGCCCTCAGTTGTTGGGAAGATAGGCTGTGTTTGCATATATAAACCTTGACTCATGAGCTGTTGTTTGGCAGTGGTTTCTGCCTCAGAATCCCTTGCTGGAGTTGGGAAGTGCAGCTTGCCTGTGTGAAGGCTGTCTTTGCAGAGGAGGTACAGTGGGACTGGACTTGCAGGTTGGCTGACGGGACGGGTCTGTTGGACACTGTGCTGGCAGTACTGGTGGGGACTTGAAGGGTTTTAGAATCCTTCCACTTCTTATTCTTGCTCACCTGTAATATTAAAATTAGTATATTCATCCTATTTTTAATGTAAAATCATTGACTCCAGTGTTCTGGTTAAATATCCCTAGAAATTGGTTCCTAAAACAAAGGTGTAATTTTTAAAGGAATGACATTATGAGACTATTTGGTGCTTTTGTAGAAGGAGAGACTTTTAAAACATCCTGGGAGGAGGAATTAAAGAAAAATAATTAGTTGTTGATTGCTCCTTGCTTTCTGACTACTTAAGTAAATGTTTTAAAGTCTTTAATACCGTATTATTATTGTAAGAAGGATAATTACTAGGTAAGGGTGCTTTTTTTCCACAGAAAGACTCTCTACCTTATTTTATTGGCTTCCAGCATTTTCTAGCTGTAACCTACAGAACTGCTGTAACAGCATACTTGGAGAAACAGCAACAGCAAATTTATTTTGTATTCGAAGTACTACTTGTCCTCATTTAAAAAAAACAAAGGCATGAGTGCTCTTTAACAGCAACAGGTATGTCTGTTCCAGCTGTTATACTATGAAGGCATTTTAAAATGGGGTTACTTGACTGTAAATTCCAATTCCACCTTTTTTGTCCAAGTTCTGCTTCTGAAGCGTGCATGGTTTCTAAGTGCATTTTATTAAGGGTGTTTTAACTCATGTAACACTTGTTACAAGAAAAGCATTGAAAACTCAGATTTCTATAAAAAGTGTGATATTTAGGATTTAAGCCAAGGAGAAATGTTACTCAATTGAACCAGACCAAAGAGTATTAAATAAAAAGCTAGCAGAAGAAATAAAAGGAAGATCAGTAAATTCTTCAAACAGGAAACAATTCTTTGGTTAAGAACTAAAGTTGGAGAAACCTCAGCATCTTCACTAGCAGATGGAGATATTTCTGGATTCACTTCCACCAGAGCCAGACTCTGTCAGATTTAGTAGTTATTTTCTAGAATAGAAAAGTAAGTTTTTTTTGGTTTTTTTGTTTTTTAGTTAGTGGGATACTGCTCTAAGTTATTTTCATAATAGTTGCATGTTTCTGCTAAACTAGCAAAGTTCAACTTTTATTCCTTAGCATTTAAAGACCGCAGTGCTGAACAGAGTCTTGGCTACTCTAGGAAATTGTTACTTCTGTGCTGCTGATCATCACTTTGTTCTTTAAGGGTAGTCTTTCCAGACTTAAAAGCTCTAACTACATGCATATACTAGCAGAAGAACGTTAAAATGTGGATTGTCCTGAAGTGCAGCAGAAATCAGTAGATCAGCTGATACCTTTTGGTTATGAAGGGAGAAACCAGTGAACACGGGTGTCATGCAGCTTAGTCCTGCCATGAGCTGTGGTGACGTGTCTTCATTCAAGAGTCAGAACAGCCTTTCTTTTAAACAAAGGGAAAGAGTGGAAGCACTTAATGAAGAAAAACAAATGTTTTTGGGGATAGAAGGTGAACCAGGCTCCCTCAGACATCTCAGTTGCTGCAGTGCTGCTGTGTATTAGCGCAAGGCCCATTAACATCAGGCACCAGTCGTCCTTCCACCTCGTTTATTGATGTAGGAGACTGAACTGTATCATATCAGCTTTCCAGCATTGTGGGCACACCATCATTTACTGCCACTCACACTAAAGGAGCTGTCAACACAAAGCCTGCCTGCCTCAGGAGGCAGCTAACAGCCCAGGCAGCAAGGAGCTTGATTCAGCAAATATTTGAGCAGATATAATGATACCTGGCACATTTAAAGACCGATTTCTCTCCGTTGTCAGAGAACATTATTTTATCTTAATTTGAGAATGAGATTTAACAATACCAATAGAATCTCTGTCTAATAAGCTGTTGGAAGAAATGTCTCAGTGTTGAGAAAAGAAAGGTTTCTTGGGGTGGGTTTTTTTTGAGTTTTCTTAAGGTGTGTCAGGGCCCTGCTGGCAGCACAGGCTGTGCCAGATCTCCGTTTGTTCAGTCTGCATTCTGGCTTTGACTTTTGGAAGTAATGGAATTACTGAGAACTGTTGATTTTGGACCTCTGCAGAAGGAGAACATCTGGCAAGAGCCTTGCTGCATTCCAACTTGCTTATGAAGGGGGAAGCACTTGTTGGTACAAAGTGCATACTGGAAAAAGTAGTCCTTGACACTGCAGGCTGATGCTAACTTCCATCAGCTCAAATTATTGGTCATATAAATGCAAGTAGAGATGCTTCTAGAAATTTTTTAATAGTTTACTTTAAGACTTTTTTTTTTTTTTCTCCATGCTTAAAATAATAGAAGAAAACACATTTTGCCCTAAGCAGCTTTTTTACTGAGGGAGGAAGGTGCTACCTTTCCCTTGGACAAACCATTGTGCTGCAGGGCAAATAGTGGAGCCCTAATCTCACAAAAGCTTCTTTCTTGATTGAAGATCAAGTATGGAGGATTTTTTCTTGATTTTTAGCAAAAGAGGAGAGAAATAAGTGAGCCGGGTTGTAATAATTACCTAAGTCAACATTAGCTATATTTATTGTTTTTTTCCACTTCTGATTTAGAGCTTGCCTACCTCAGCTCTGGCTTAGATGAGCAGATGTGCAGTGCTTGCATTTATCCATTAAGCATTCTTTCCTGTTTAAATACTGAGCAGATAAACTTTGTTTTCAGAGTTAGAAGTGGGTGTTTATGGCTGAAATGTTCATATAATAGACACTTTCCTGTATTGAAAGAACCAGAATTCTCTCATGACAAACTTAAGTTCACACAACCCTGATGTGTAATTTCTGTTTTGTTTAATAATGAGAGTTAATTCCTGCAGCTGACTTAGATATGCTCTTTAGAACAAGGAAGTATAAGAAATCATCTCATTGAGGATGTGCCTGTCTAGAGGCAAACTTGAAACCCTTTCAGACTTCTTTGTGTTCTATATGCTTTGTTTTACGAAAAATGTAAGATGTTGGTGTATTGTTGTTTTAATGTGAGAGGCTGAGATGCCATGCTGCTGGTAATAGACTTTTGATTTCAGTATTGTAGGGGTACCAAAAATCAGATACAGAGATACTGTGTACCTTGGCAAAGTATAGGTTTTCTTCCACATGCTTTTATGAAATGGCTTGATCTAGATCTCATTCAGACTTAGGCTTCTGTGATCTTGACTGTGTATCTGTAAGTATCTTTGTTTCCAGTCACATTATTGTAAACGTGGAGTTACACTGGCATTTTCTTGGCTATGCTCTATAGTACATTTGCCATTGTACTTAAGGCTCAAAATTCTGCCTCACTAAATTCCAAGGTTTTTGTCTGGTGCTTGATTTCTTCACTGGTTCACCTTCATGAACTTAAAAAGTCAATATATACTGTTTCTCAAAAAACTATCAGATTTTTTCTCCCCCCCCCCACTCTCTGCTTGCCATGTCAGAGGGTCTGTTTTTCCCTGAAATATTTTAGTGTTAAGGTATTCATGATCTTCTAAATATCAACAAAGTAATTTGAATTTGTTGCAATTGGGTTATCTTAATTGTGTGTGTATAAAGATGCATGGCAACCATCAGCACTGTGAAAGGATACTGACTTCACGTTGATATTGAAATTTGTTTTCAAGAGGGTCAAAATTTGCTGGACACCTTGTGATATAGTAAATGATTAAAAATACCTTTTCTTAAGATTTTTAGACATTTTGTTAGGAAAGCTGTCACACTTGCCATGTTTTCGTTGCTCGTGAGAGTTAGCACCTCAGTTGCACACTGGGTAACTCAGATTAATTGTGTTCTGGTGCCTGAATTGGCAGTTTCCAGTACAATTGTGTTGTAATTCTGTTGGTAAAAGTGGCTGTTGCCTGTGTGGCTGTATTAGAATATTTTTGGCCTGGTGTGTGCAGTCTTGTGACACTGGCCTAGATTTGGTGTGTATATATAAATATATTTGTATATATATTTTTTTTAAAAGTGTGTGGTTATATAAAGCAGTTGAGTCATAACTGAAGTAACCACAGGAACATTTGCCAGTAGAATGGATTATTATGATAGCTGGTACTGTGGGGCTGAGTCTTGCATGTTAGAGCTGTTCAGCCTGATACTTCATGGCTCAACTCAGAGAGGGGAATAAGCAGTGTGATGCAATTTAATAACAGTTTAACTGTGTGTGTTTGCGTGTGAATAAAAGCTCTGGCTTGTACCCCTGCTAAAGGCTTGATCTCTAAGCTGGTGTACTTTATTCACATTTGTAACCAGGGAGGCTTCAAAATACACTCTGCTTGCACACTTGTACATATTATTTGTTTACAGGATAATTTATGAAAATTAGCGTTTTAATTATTTTAAAATGTTAACCTTAAATTGGAACAAAGAATAATTCTAAAGCTTGTATTAATATAGGGAATTTTGGGGTATGTGTGTGTGAAGAATAGCTTTACTGTGTAGTGCTCTGAGCACTTGGGATTTATAAGAAAATTCCTTTTCTTAATAGTTTAAATGCTAATTTGTGTAGTTTTTAGCATTAGCTTCTGCTTGAACTGTCTGAATAACAAAACAACTACCAAATGCATGTTACATACAGTATTATAAATATGCTCTCCTCTTTGAACACTACCTGATGTCCTTTTTCTGGCAAGATGGCTGTAGCAATGTGCAGTTTTCTGGTTTAGTACAGTTTGTGCGGGAAATGCCAGTTCCAGTTTTATTTTGAGTGGGTTGTATTGTATTTTAAGTGTCCAGGTCATGCCAGGTCACTTGATGTGTTCAGTGACATGAGTTAGAGTTCAGGAAGCAGAGAATATGAGGAAAGAGAAGCAGGTAATTTCTGTAAGGGCACTGCTCTTACAGGAATTAATAACCCAATGTTATTCTTAGGGAATACGTAGGTCTTACTGCAAGAAATGAATAGGATTATTTGTGAAATCAAGTTAAAAGTAGTAATTGCCTGTTTTTTTTGGTAGCAAATTGTATTTAGGTAATGAGTTGAAACAAATCTAAAGCATACCTGGTAGTTATACAGGAACTGTATTACCAGTACTGACTTTCGATGCTAATAGACACTTGTAAAACAAATTCGAGCTTTTCTTCAGTTTTTCTCAACCAGTATGGGTTTTATTTTACATTTTCTTCTGAATTTATACAATGTCTTTTGTTCCTTTAGAAAAAGTTCTTTGAGCATACACCCTGAAGTTTTATTCTGTCTGGAGAAAATGCTGTTCTTGCAAATAATTTTCTGTATGAAAGTATAGGTTTTAAACAGCTTTACATACAGGGAGAATTCAGTTTGCTGATATATTGTGTTACCACTAATTTTTAATACCTGCCAATGCCAATATTGGTCTAAGTTTAGGTTATTGCCCAGGTAAATTGTGTACTTGCTGTACATTCATCCCATTTGAATAATTTTGCTCTTCTGAAGTCTTAATTGCGATTAACTGTTCTATAAATAGAAAATAACTTTGTATAGCATATCTTCTGATTATTCTTAATTTCCACAATGACTGGCATAGTGGATGTTTATTCTTTGCTATGTCAGATAATCGTGCTCTGGGATTCTCCAGGATAAACAGTGTTTCAAAAATGAAAATTAATGTATTTACTACTATTAATTATCGCTGTTGATATTTCAAACAGATCATACAAACTGATCTTTGCAAAGATTAATATTCAAATGGAAGCCAGTGTTTTATGGGTACTAATCGAGGTAACCAATGTCCCCTCAGGGGGCCTTCAGTCCCTGCAGGGCTTCCTTGCACTTTTACATCCCTGCCATTAGAGGCTGGTAGTTAACAATCTCAACTCCCATGGTTATGAACCTGGCTGGGCAGATCGGGAAAGATATGAAAACTAATAAGTAAGCTCAGAAATTTCACCTTTACGATTGAGTGTCATCTCTGACACCACAGCTCACTACAGGGAGGAGAGTAAGCAGCACTGCAGTTTAATAAAATTATCTTGGGAAGTTTCCTGAAGTAATTGTAAAGTACAGATTTGGTACCAGATGAGAGACTCAAGATGGTGTTTCTGTGACATATCCATAACTCTTCCATTCATTTTCTCTGGAGCAAATATTGCTCTGCTACTCCCACTGGTGCCTCTAATAAGCAATTCTGTTACTGGGGAGGAACTTTGCTTTTGATCTGGAGGGATGGGGAGGAACTTGGTATCCATATGATGGGAGACAAGTAGTACATTCTCCAAGAAAAAGTATGCATTGGGATTTGAAATTTTTTCCCCTCCATGCTTGCACTTCCCTTTGCTTTTCCTTTATTGTGGAAGGTGGATGAAGAGAAAGTTCTCTATTTAGTTGGAAATGAAAGCAGTTTGTCTTTTACCTAATCTAAATTTAGATTAGATTTTACCTAATCTGAATTTATCTCAATGGCACTTAAGTGATTGGACTATTGATAGTTGCCTGCCTTTCATTTCTCTTCTCAGTTTGATTAATGCCCTCAGCTTTGGATATTTTAAGCCTACCACATTCTATCTATTATCAAAGCTAGTTTTGGTTTTGAGTGTCATTCTGGTTTCCTTGTCATCAGTGTTTTCACCCACTCCCTGAGTAATAAACGTGTGGAACTTTATCTTGTCTTTATTTATTTATTTATCTGACTTATGAATTTTGAATTCTTTGTTAGAATATAAGTGGTTTTATTATATTATTAAAAATACCATGTCTACTATAAAAAGAGAAATAATTTTAATTGAAAACAACCAGAAGAGGCTGAGAACTAGTCTTAACCCTATTGGCAGTTAAAATATTTGGGTATAATATTACTTCATCAAATAGTATTACTCTTTTCATCCCATTACCAGAAAATCTAGACCTAAAATAGAATTTTGGGTAATAATTGGTATCATACTTCACAATAGACTTTTGCAATATATGGCCTAATGGTAGATTGATTTGTTTGTGTGTCTGAGATGCAAAACACAATCAACTCTGTTATGGTTTGTGCTGTAGGTTTTTTGTAATTGATTTCAGATGTTGAATCTTATCTGAAGGAATATCATTACTCTGAAAGAAAATTGGATAAAGAAGCTATAAAAGATAGAAACTCATACCTTGAGTACCTAGTGTAACAATCTACAATGTGATTTTTTTTGTCAAATCATTTATTTGATCAACATCATAGCAGATGGTAACCCTATAAAGTATATTGTCGTGTTTACACGAACATTAGAGCCCGTGTCTCTTGAAATAAGTTTTAAATATAGTCTTCTTTGTCTTATGCCAGCAAGAACAACCTTCATTTCAGTTTGATTGTGAGATCCAATTTTTTTTTATTAGATGAACGTTTGGATCTGTTTCTTCAGAATGAATACGTATGTTGAAATAATGAGGCAACAGGTTTCTTCAGGTTTTCTTCTAGAATAGCTTGAAATGCTCACTGCAGCATCGTAAAAGTGATGTTAAGCAAAGCCTGTTTAGAACCCAGTGAAGCCAGAAAGCATCCTCATGACTTGGCTGGGTCTCCCCGAGGTGAGTGAGGAACACACAGCCTTTCCTGTGGGCTGGCCGAGCTCCTAGATCTGGGCTAGCCAAGGTCAGGAGTGTCCTGGCTGGCACAGCAGCAGGGAGTGCTGAGGAGGTGTCCTGGGAGCCAGCCCAGCCCCAGACTGCCAGCTGAACCAGCTCGAACAAACATCACTCTTACAGAATTACCCCCTAATTAAACTGCACTGTATGTACTATAGAAGTAGTCAATTGTGATTGAGAACTATGAAATCATGAGTCATTTCAGTTACTTTCTGTCCTCAATGCCTACTATAAAAAGGAAGTGGGGGATAGAACCTTGTTATACTCCTGTCTGCCTGAATGCATGTGTCTGTGTTATTGGACCTTTATAACAATACAGTTCAATTTCCACCTTTTTTGGTTTACCTACAGAGGCTGAGATACTGCAGCCTTGTCCTGCATATTTCTCAGTGCCTTGCTAGCTGTCACAGCTTTCCTGTGCTCTTTAACATGCATGATGAATTAAAGGATTCTGGAATTGGTCACTGTATTTCCTTGTGGAAGGGGTTATACAAAGGTGATGATCCCCATAGTTCCCCTGTTCTCTTTTGTGCTTCTCAGGAAAATGCTAGAACTCTTCACAATACTTTTGCTTTGAGACTTTATTGAATTTATTACCACAGATGATTCTTATGTTATTTCTTACCAAGTCTTCCACACTTCAGAAGCTTTACATCTAAAAGGTGAATCTGATGGTCCTGGCTCAGTCACATAGAGTTACCTTTGGCTGTGTTAAATTGTTGTTTGTTTGTTTGTGCCCATCCTGCTAGAAATTGTCCCATTCAACATTTGGGTGGTTTTCATCTGTCATCCATGGAAAACACATTAGTGTACAAAGCAGAACAGATTCCTTGAGCACTGTGGTAGACACACATCTGATTTCCTGGTTAAGTGTTGCTGGCTCCCTGGGTCAGCACTTGTTTGGTGTCTTATGCTGACAGAGACCAGGGGCAGTAGGGGTATCATTCCAAATCAAATCCAGATGTCAGGCAGCAGTAAGTCAGAGTGCTGGTGTTCTGTGTGCAGTATTTGATTCCTTTTTTTCTCGTAACCTTCACAGAGCATCTAAAATGTGAAAGCATGTTGCTTGTGTGAAGAATTTATGTAAGGGATAGGTCGACATGCCAGCCTGTTTGGGGCTTATAAGAATAAAAAGTGCTGCATGAAAAGGAGGAAAGACACCTGGCAGCAAAAAGGAAGTTTACTACTCTAGCTAACTATATTGGGCTTTTTTAGAAAAAAAGAATTTTAGGAACTAGTTGGAAATTAGTTTTCTTCCCTAGCTGAAACAGTTACATTTTGGTTTAGAGTAGTTTCTTGAAGCAATTTATTTGCATAATTCAAATGGTAGAATTAAAATACTGTAATTTTTAGCTGTACATGTGCTGATTTAGCAGAACCATAACATAAGTCCTTACGTCCCACTGACTCAAATTTTTAAATGAGTAGCATGTTTTACTGATTAGGGGTCATGCATCTGTGCACTCTATGCATAACCATTATCTGGTGACATATTTCCTGAAATGGGTTCATATAACCTACAGTATCTTAAACTTTCCCAAGGACTTTGTCTTGCAGTAAGATATTTTTCTTTTCTCCTCCCACATATGTCTCTTTTGAAACTAAGGCAATGGAAGACTTGTTATGATAATGACTGGATTACTAGCACTGTTGTTTCTGGCAGAAAAGAGTCAATTGTGCCAAAAGATTACTTTTGCCTTTGTCAGTGCCAGCCACGACTCTTTACTCAGCTCCTGGACCAGTTACAATGAAACAACAACAATACTGTCAGCTGCAAGATGCAGTAAACTTCCCTAAACTGCTGGCTCAATATAGTGGTGGTTTTGCATTTTCAAAGAGCGTTCTTCAACCTTGAGGATCTTTCCTGCAGTGCACAAAAAGTGCCTGTAGTTTTTATTTGAGTGATTTATTGCACTTTCAGTTTAACGTTCCCTTTTGCAGGCTTTGTCAAAACAGTATTTTATAGCTTCATAGAGCATATTTCTTAAGAAAATAGTGATTAGAGTAGCAGTAGTCCATGGGTAGTTATTTACAGTATTAGCTTACATTCTATTTTGCAGTATGGCCAGTCTGAGAAATATGCATGAAAATTTTATGGCTGCAATATAAAGTTAGGGTTTAGAGATGATTGTACGGAGTAGCTTGCACTCTACTCTTATTTATAAATTGGGACACTTAGTTCTTATTTATAAATTATGACATTATAAAACTTCATAAATAGTTTATAGCATTTATCACATAAAGAATTTATGCTATATATCAAAGCTCTTTATGAGAAAAGTTCATGTGACAGGAAAGTAATGAGTTGCATTTTGCAGGCCAGAGTGCTTGGAAGCCTGCAGTTTAGGATACAAGTGTTCCACATCTTAAAAAAAATGTCTCTTGAAGCAGATAATCAGGAATCTAATTGTTAGGATAATAGTAGCCTTATCCTATATGGAGGGATTCGCTATAGGAATTCAGGTGCTTTTGCAATTAGCTGGTTGGGAATGTGGTTTAAAGGTGGTTTGAGCAATTAAATTTGGATAGTATATAATAATTATAGGATAATACATGGGATATATATTCTGATACAGTGTTCAAAGATCTCCCTATCTTTTCCTTCCCCTTTCTCTTGTGAGCTGTAACCTGGATTTGCATAAAGGGAACTGATTCTAAAAGAACCGTTACAGAGTGTAAAAAATGTTACTGATTTAGTAGGGCAGAGACCATGATTCTCTGTGGGTTTTTTAAGCCATTGAAATATAACCAGTCTGTCTTGCCTTTTTTCCCCATTGTGCTAAAATATCTTGCATGTCATGTAAAGGCCAAGTAGGGGAAAGAATTTTGCACATTTTACAATACTTAAGCAAGATACAAGAGCAAAGAGGAGATAACAAGTATGTGTTTCACAGTGTGTGCTGCAGTATTTCAGTGCTTGCTTGAGATGCAGATAAATCGGGCTGTTCAAAAAGCCATGATGTTCACATCGTTGTGCTTGTTTTGTTACTCATGCTAATTTCTTATGGATTGGGTTGGGCAGACTGCAGATTGGCAAATTTCTTGGCTTTTTATGCTCCCGTTTTCAGCAGCTGCAGGTGTCCAAATGAACAGGTTCCTCTGTAGCCAGCTTAATTGATAAGGAAGCTGTTCATCTGAAGTTTGGCTTTTAGAAACATTGCTTTAAGTATATGAAAGCAGATGAATTTACTTAAAGTGTATGGAAGTGGATGAATATTTTTTCAGGTTGCATCAGAGAACATTGTTTTTGCTATCATTTCTTATAGGTTTGTATTTTTCTTTTATTGCTAGGTATGGATGAGCGAACAGGTGCCACATCCTGGGGAACAAGCGGTCAGCCAAGTCCTTCCTATGAACCTTCAAGGGTAAGATACCCACGTAATAATTCATAATGAAAGTTTATGGGAACACAGTGTAAATCAGCAGATGATTTGGCAAAGTTTTTGGTGGGAAACTCCTTTAAATATATCGATTAGCATCTTTTAGGGACTTTATTGACTTTGATGGGCTGCAGCAGCCATTTAGATTTCTAAGGCTAAAAAACATATAGGCTAAGAATTTATGAAAATAAGCCATACATAACTGTTTACTTGAATGATGAGCATGTATTTTATTCAACATATAGTCAGAAAATGAAAGTAGAAGTCATGTCACTTAGGAGCAGATTTACTGGCAAAGCGTAGGGAATGTTTGCCTCCCTGTTAGCATTAACCAGCTATAGTATGTGCTGTCATGATGTTGAAGAGAGGCTTTTCTTTTTTAAATACCTTCCTCCTGTTCTTGTTCCAGCTTCATCCATCCCACTTATTAAGCTGAAGGTTCTTTACAGTATCTGATATCCTAAAACATGACCCTTTTCAAACTCAACTCAATGGCCAAAAGCAAGCTTCCCCCTAGTAACTCACATTCCCTTTCATCTACTCCATTTTCTTTTTATAAATATTTACTCCCTAAAAGGACAATGAGCTAAACTAGATATACACATCATACCTGATGTTCTGATTTCAGTGCCTTTGAGCCACAGCAGTGTTAGCACTTGCACCTTTGCAGCTTTCTTGTGCTGTGGAATGAAATGGGTAGGCTGCAAGATCTTGTTCAGCTCACTGGATGTTGTTACAGCCTCTGTCTTACTTTGGAAGACAGCAGTAGAAAGGTTTCTCAAGAAGTCCTGATTTTTCCACTGATCTTTAGTAAATGAATCATAGTAAATGTAGAAGTACTTTATATGTTGAAGAAATATTTCTATGCAACATGGAAATTAAGCATTCTTTTAAAACATCCAGCATAACTTGGGGCATGGAGCTGAACCTTCAAATGCCTCCTCTACATTTGAAATGGAATCAGCTTTACGTAACTCATATTTTCATCATGTGTTTGGTGTTTTGACACTCATTTATTATGTTGCTGATCAATTTTAATCAATTATGAGTTAAGCTGACCTAACTGGAATTTGAGGTTGTGATTCATTGGCTGTGTGGTTGTATTAACCACAATTTTTTGTATGTTAGAGGATCAGGCAGCTAATATTCAAATAGTGTAAAGTCAGCTAACCTTATGTCTTAGGCTTTTTTTTGGTCTTTTTTTTTAATGAGGCAAGAAAGACCGGTAATCTGGAATGTCATTTAGGTGACAAGAGTTTTCCTTTGAAGAAAACTCAATTCCTTTTCACAGGTAAACTTCATTCCTGTGTTCTCCCCAGAAAAGAGAACACTAGAAATATATATTCTCTGTATATAGAATTGATAAGGATTAAGAGCCAGAGATTAATTTATCCTGTGGCTGGAATATTTTGTAAAAAAAATAGAGCACAGGAATTTCTCTTCTGAATTCACTGAAAAAGCGCTGGACTTGATTTACCAGTTTAAATCAAGTTTACATGCATAAATTTTGGCTATGATGTATGGTCTTTAGTTTTTGGTTTTCTTTCAACTAATGAGGCAAATTACTGATTCAGGATTTTGAATAACGATAACTTGTGTCTACTCCTACATGTGCTGCTAGACCAGATGTCTCTGAGAAAGAGCTGAAATGAGTGTGTGGGTCTGTATTGTGAGAGTATAAATTGGTTTCTCAGAAGGCAGGGTAAATGATACAGAGCCTTCTACATTTCTAGGTTATTCCTTGTGTTGATTAACACAGAGTTTGAGTAAGTTGTAATTGCCTTTACGTGTTCAACTTTCTAATCCAGTTCTTTCCCCCATTATTTCAATATAGAATGTTATTCTTGTCCTAACTGTTCTTACTACTCCTTGTCTGTTTACAGGAAAATGGCAGTCTTCATGGGAAAAGCTCAGACCTCTCCACAGACATAGAAAAGTTGAAATCTCAAGAGGTACCACTTATTATTTTTATATTGTGTGTGATTTTCAATTTTTTTTAAGTCCATGTGCAGCCTACTACTGGAGTTTTCCATTAAGTTCACAATATAGTGTCAAAATTATTAAGAATTTTAAGTGTTTGCTCACTATTGGCTGGAATTTCCAAAGACACTGAAAGATAAGCAGTTTTCAAGTGAGTAGAGTTGGAGTTTGGTGATAGTTTAGTGCATACCTGTTGAAAGCTAATGAAAAAAGATAGTGGAATGCTGGAATACTGGCTAAAGGACGTTTTTCTTTCCCAAATCCTGCTGAAGGTCTGTTCAGTTCAGTATATATGATCTGACTGTGGCCAGCAATGATGCATAAGGAAAGAGTGTAAGTATAGGGCAAATATTTTGCCACCTTTACTGTGTACTCTCCTAGCAAAACCCCAGCTCTTGGCTTAGATTTTCTGGACAGAGCCACATGGTTCTTATAGCTATTGGTGGGCTTGCTGTCTGCTATTTGTGAATTTTTCTGGCTTTGGTTGCAGTTTCAGCAACAATTACAAGGATTTTTGTGCTAAAACTTACCAATTCTTGTCTTGTGTGTGCTGCCCATTGATGTAACTGATTTCCACCATGTTCCTGTGTTCCAAATAGTTACTGATGGACTTCATAATTTTTATTCTTTTCCCCACAAACACCTTTATTTTACGTGCCACTTCCATGTTCTCCTCAACCAAGCTGAAGTATTGTAATCTATTGGTATCTGCTTGTAGAGTAACTGCTCCTAACCTTGTTAGTTCTTGGTGCTGTTCCCTGAATCTTTCTGCTTCTGTGTAACTTCAGAGTTAGCGTGATTATGACTGCAGGCACTAGTCAAGAGAAGGGTATACCATAAATTTCTGCCTCACATAATGATAGATTCATTCTCTGTTCCTTTCCTGGTTGTTACTAAGTCATGCATTCTCCATTGTCACTGAGCTGTGAAGTGATACTGTTTTAAAAACTGTATAGAAAAAGAATATTTTCTCTTACATTGCACCGTAGTTATCACATTGTTATGACATTAAGTCATTTCTGAGCATGTTAATTTTGTATTTACTTACACCAAATTTTATCTGCTCTTCTATTATCAATTTCACGGAGAACTTGCTTTGCAACTCTGCACTAACATTTAGTTAGGATTATTTTTTAAAAATGTGTTATCAGCAAACTTTACTATGCTTGTTTGCTCACTCTTTTTGATTTATTCATTTATCTGTTGAAGAATGTTGGTATAGGTATGGTTTTTTGGGGAACTGGGGAAAACATATTGGTAACTTATATTCACTGTGAAAACGAGATGTATGTTCCTGTGCTTGGGGTGGGGTGTTTGTCATGTGTTCTCTAATCTTTTCATCAATAATTAATTCAGACAAGAACCTTCTCTCATGTGTAATAAGAGTTTATTTTATTTTAAGAGTCTCTGTTAATACCTTATGGAAAGCTAAACCATTCTTATTTCAGTAGTGTTTTGAAGTAACATTAAAGGCCAGGAATCACAACAGGCTTGAGAAAACCTCATAGGAGCCTTGTCTTTTCATTACCTAATGTTACGTAAATAGTGTTCTAACACTGAAAGAGCAGTGAGTATTTATGTTTGAGTTGTCTGTGACAACCTTAGATCTGTGAAAAGGTACAAATTGAGACATTAGTGGCCTCTGTGAGCAAAATCTCTTTTGCATAGGCCAACTGTTTTGTTAGAAAAAGGAATAATTTGAAAAGATACCTATTGCAGAGGGTGAAGAAAAAAGTAGGAAAGCTTTATTGTTTGCAGGAATAATTCAGAAAAGGTAGTTAGCAAGTCAGTGGAAATCTGTCAAGTGCTGATGACCTCCCTGATTCTTGAATGGTTGTACTGAAGTCCATATACAATACTGTGTACCAAGTTTGTCTCTGGTGGGGCTTGTTTTTCTTCCTGGTCTCCAATCTTGTTTTTACCTTTCTATGTGCAGCAGTGGTGGATTTTCAGTGAATATCTCTGCTTGATGTATGCAAGTTTCTCCCTTATTGGAGTGATATAGAGCTACAGATATTTTTGCATGTGTTCATAATGCCTTGCAGTAGAAGAGGAGCTTTGAGTGTGTTTTGCAGAGGATAGTAAAGCTGCTTTTTGAAAATCTTGCTCTCCTGAGCTCTTTGAAGCAAATTCTGAGGTACTTGAGTACCATGTCTTCTCCACAATAATATATTGCCCTACAGCAGTAGAAAGTTTTGTCTTTCTGTTGTGAGATGATAGTGAACTTTTTAGCTTCCCTGCTGTATTTGTGGGTTGTAATTTATACTCGTAACATAGCAGCAAATTGGTATAACCACTTTTTTGGGGTAAGAATTGTATTGTAGTTAAACATTTTTTTGGTTATAGTTGTTATTGTGGTGTGGCTAATGATTGCTGTTTCATGAAGAAGGATGCTCTGCGAGGTTTTCTTATGTTGTTTTGTTTTTGTTGTAACCTAAAAGGAGCAAGTCAGTTTATGATCTGTTTAGATTGCTGTCTCCAAATCAAGCATATCTGAAATGTTTTTCATAAGACATTTCCTTGATGGATTTCCTTTTTTTTATACACACACATAATAATTGTAACTGTTGAAAAATTAGCATGAATTAGCTGAGGCACTTTTCTTCCAAAATCTGAACTGCGGGTGTTTCAAATAACTTGCAGCATGTACATTGCACTAAAAGCTGTGAGTGTACATTTGGACCTGATTTAACATGAATGTAGCTTCAGTAGTGAGGATGCAGTTTATCCTCCTGTTCCTTTACAGAACTCTGCTATGTATTCAATTGAAGCCAGAGTGGAACTGTTCAAGATAGCACTGTTAGATTAGATGCTTTTGTAGCATCAGGCAACAGGTTGTTCCCTCTGCTGTATGTAAAATACTCAGACATGAATTGGAACCTGAAATTATTTATGCCCAAATTATACTCCCCTCCCCTCCAAGCAGTACTTTTAATTTGCAAAGAAGTCAAAAAGTAGTAATAGCAGGTTTTGAAATAGTATTTTATACCTCTTAATCTCAGGTACATAACAAGAAGGGAAGCTGTTAAATAGCAAAACAAGACAAGAGGGACACAGAAATACAGTAAGTGTTATCGAGTCTGTTGTATTTGTGTCCTTTTTGTCCTCTGATTTTATTTTTATTTTTTCTACGGGGGAGGGAGATTGTTTGGTGGTTCTGCTGCTTATTTGTATTTCCTGACGTATTCTACAAGGTAGCAGATGATTCACTGTAGAATTAGAGCCCAAATTAAATATTCCATATTCAGTGCTCCGGACACTTGCAAATGCAGCATACTTTATAATTTGATTCATGAGCAGCACTTTTCAAAGCCAGTTCTGTTTTTTAAATTTTGAAAGCTTTAGTAAGGTTTTCAAGTATTTTCTTTAAGCATTTGTTGTTGGTCTGTTGGCTACACTTGTATTTTATTTCCTGGTTTATAGCTTAGATAAGAGCTAGAAAAATCTGGTTTCCATAATATGAATTTTTCATTTGAGCTATATTGGAGAAGTCGATCTTTTGGTTGTGCTTTTTGTTTTGTTTTTATTGCAACTACCTACCACATTGGAATTAGCATTGGAATCTGTTCACAAATTAGTTTTCCGTGTGGCCAGGGAATTGTCCCATTTCATATCATGTTGATATTTGTCTCACAGGAGTTTAGAGAGGTGTAATTAGTTTAGCTGCTTAAAATCAGATTTGTCTTTCAGTAACTTAACTTCTTGGAAGTGGATTTAGAGCTGGAGAAAATGATGTTTATTAAAAATAAATAACATTCAAAATAAATTTTAAAAATAAATATACTGTGTTTTCAGTTGTTCTCCATTCCTGCACATGCAGGTTTTTTTTGTATTTCAACTTGATATGTGAAAAGAAACTAATAGTTTTAGAACTCTGTTACAAAGCACGTTACTTCTGGTGACACAGGATACTTGTGAAAGCTCTCTTGACTTTTCCCAATAATATGTGAAATCTGGGAGAGTGATACCTGCTTTTCCCCCCACCATGTAGCAGGTGACCAAATAAGACAAAAGCTGCATTTCTATCTTTAGGAAATTGTAGTTGAATATTAACACTTGCTGATGGTTACAAAAAGGGAATCATACTTAAAGCTAGAAAGTGGAGCTAGGAAGCCCCTTGTTTCTGGTGCAATTGGGTGCTCTCCATCAGCAAACTGCATTCATTCCTCTGTTTAAGGAGTATTGTACAAGCTTCTTGCACAATGAAAGGAGATGGGGTTGAAGTAGTGGCTAATCTCAGGGGGCTGGGATGTGGCAGACGTGGAGCCTGCAGAGGGAGAAGTGTTTGTTTCCTGGCACATCAGACAAGTCTCAGCTTGATCCCTTAGCTTTTGGATTGTAGTGGGCAAATGGCAGCAACATGGATGAAACAGAGTAAGGAGTGTGGGGAGACTCCCATCATCATCCATCTGCTCCAGGCTTTGTAAGATGATTTTGAACATTGCGTGGAAACAACATTGTTCCCACCAATAGTTCGCTGCAAAATTGTTCATGACTTAAATGGAGTTATGGCTGTGACCTGTGACAATGTGGTGTTTCTTTATGTTCTGTTAAGATCAATGAGTATAGTGCAAGTGATCCTCAAGGCAAAAAGGAAGAGTACTCGTCTCTGGATTTATTTCTAGCTTACCTTAATTTTTACAACATTCTTCCTGATCTGTATGTTCAGTAGACCAAGCCAGGTTTTTGGCTCTCAAGTCTTTCCTCTAGGAGCCATTGACAAATACACAGATACAATGACTAAAAGTACTCCTATTTTTCTTACTTCATTTTTTTTTTTTTAAAGGTTGTGTATTTCTGGAAGCATACAGCATCATATAATCCATAATCTTTTAAATGAGCTAGGACACGTTGGTATGGCTGTTGTACAGAGCCTCTCATCTGTCCTTCAGTCAGTGACTCAGCACAGTGTTTCTGGATGTAGTCAGTCTCTCTGGTCTGTCCGTCTGTCTCTTACCACCTCTGCATCTTGCTTTCTTTCCCCACTTCCCCCCCTCTCCTTGTGTTTTTTCCCTTCTTGTTTGTCTTTAGAATTTTCAGATTAGTTTGGAGAGCCAGATAATCCAAAATAAAGTGGATTTTAGCAGTAGCTTCACTCGTTCATTTACACATTAGTCATTTGGATGACTGTTGCCTGATTCATAAGTTCATTGCCAAATTTAGCTTGCAAGGGACCTCAGTATTCCTGAGCTTAAAACAATTAATATTTGTTATTTGAAGTCAGCCAAACTGTAAAACTCAAGGAATGGAAAGCAGCATTCATTAAGTTTAATCTTTTGGTCTGCAGCCACATCAAACTGTGAACTCAACCATTCATTTTAGTGGAATTTTAATACCTTAAGTTTAAAGGCAATAATTGAGCTATATTGTAAATTGCTAAAATGCAAATACGTGCTTAGTGATCTGGCATCTTGGTTACGAGCCTTAGATTTTGGTCTTTTCCCAGGGACTTGTGTAGGAGAGGGCTTGGGGCTAAGGGAGGAGAAGCAAACAAAACCCCTGTTATCTCTAGTGGAGTGGAGGAAATGAAATGCTGTGGAGCAGTAAATTGTACAGGGAGGACAACTCAATGAGTTGAGTATGAACTCAATAAATGCATAGGGAAATGGTGTGCCATGTAGTGACAGTGTCTTCTCCATTTTTCACATTTTACCCTGAAGAGGAAACAGGATGTTGTACTTACTTAAAAACAGAACCAAAAACCCCCCAACTTGAGTTAGGATCAGGAGTACAGTTTTGCTTATGCATGGACAAATCCTGGTGTGACTTCAGAATATAATTGCTAAAGGACAGTAGTTTTATGTTTTTGAAGGGGAAGTAAATGGGAGAAGATTAATCCCACAGAGACTCTGGAACCAGTGCAAGGAAAAAGGGTAGGGACAGTGAACTGGGAAAGGCTTTTGGCTTGTTCTTGGGCGAGTTCTGTAATTAACTTTAACCAAAATGACATAACTTTAATGATCATTGACAGACATTGAGTTTTAGGAGGTTAATTACCACTTTGTTTGTAAAATGGGGCATAGACTCATTGTGTCAGGCCTTCTCTCATGGTTTGGTAGGATAAACGTGCCTAGTAAGGAATGTGTTTTCTCTGGGTGTGTGCTTTGGGGGCTTTTTCCATTTTGTCTTCTGAGTCTTCTAGAATAATACATTATGTAAGAAAATTTTCAGGTGTCCTGTGTACAAGTATTTATGATTTTGTAAATAGTGTCAGATTTTTAATTGGTTTGGCTGTATTAGCATCGCTATGCTTGGAAGATCCTGAAACAGATACAGCCTCAATCACGGGCACGCTTGGAGCATCTTACCCAGAAGAGGTAGGAGTGAATGCTACAGCTGTGGAATTTTTTAATTGGTGGAATTTATTTATTGGAATGGTTAGAGGACATCATTCTAATCCAGCGAAATCCCTGAAAAATGAGTAAAGCTAGAGCATTCAGTGTTGACAGTGCCTTCACTACTCAGTTAAATTGCAGCACTAATTGGTAGCAGTCTTTCTACTGCATTTCATAACAGGTATTATTAGTAAACAATACTTGTTGCTTTTATTTGTAGATGTATCTTACTTGGTCTTTCTGATCACAAACATTCAATCAGAGTGAAATCCAGGGAGAGGCCTGCCAAAGTGAGCAGTGACATTACAAAATGCTGTAAGGGACCAGTTAACCCCAATTGCACTTTATTTGGGCTATAACAGTACAGAAAGAGAAGTTTTGTTTTCCTTTGGGAAAGTTAAAGTTGCTTTTGTAATAGCTATGTAAGAGGTTGGAACAAGCAAGACAGTTTTGAGTTTACAGCTATGTCATCTAATAATATTTAAAATCAGTTTGCTTTCTGCAAGCAGAAAAATGCCCTGAGCTGTCTGCGGTCCCTTCAGAACAGGGTGCTTAGAACAGGAAATAAATTTATCCAGTAGCTCCTGTTTTGTAGACTTTTTGCCAGTTATTTGCTAAACACTCCAACTGTGCACTCTGATATATATTAATCCATTGGTAGGTTTGCTGAGGAGCCACAGAGGCAGAAATGGGGGTGTATACTCAGCATGGAGTGTCTCTTCCCAGCTTTTCTATGGTAAACATGCCCTGCAGGTAACCGGAGGTAGAAATGCTCCTAAGGGCTTTGGAAGCCCACCTGTGGTCCAAAGAATGACATCACCAGCCAGAATATGTACCATCAAATAGCTCTTCCCAAGAGGGGAGAGTAACTCTTGACATGACTGATTAGTTCCTTTTTCTGCTCGGAGTCTGTATCAATTGAACTATATTTAAGTGAGCTTCAGTAGATTAGTCTTCAAAATTGCTAGGAACTGAGATTTCCTGCCTTCATCAGAAAGAAGAATGAAATTTGGCAGTATTTGTTACTGAGTCTTGTTTAAAACATGGATTTGAAAAGGGGCTCTGATAGAATTTCATATAAATCCCTCCCCACACCACTTTCTGCTGCTTTTGTCATGAAGGATGAGTTCATGTGCCAGCCGATTGTGTCTTCTCTTCATTACTCAGTCACACAAATGGGGTGCGTCTTGGAAACCACTATCCTTCATTGGTATTCCAGACTTTTTAAGGCTCTCGACTATGTTCTTCTTTGAGCAGTAAGCATATGTTGTCAGTTTGCATCATCATATTTGTTAAATACGTATTTTGAGCTTTGATTATATGACTAGAAGATTCCAGTAGCTTTTCAGAAGCTATTGGAAGCTTCTAAGGTTTTATCTGTGATTGGTTACAACTTTTCCCAGTAGTAGTACTTTGCTATTTAGTCTGTAGGTTACCATTACAGATGCAAAAGCAAGGAATGGTATCACGAATGCAATTTTATTTGAAGTACAGCTAAAATGTGAAGAATACTCTGAAAAAATTCCTTGCAATTTAAATCACTGTCCTTAGAGCTCTTCTGATTTTTCTTAATTTGCTTTTGTGAAGTGCAAAAGTTGGTAAATCAAAACTGCACGTGTTTCTGGTTATTTTGTATTCATTTAGTGTGGGTGAGTTATATGTGGGAATCAGCCCAGGGTTTCTAATCCCAAACAAAATTGCAGCTTGAGTTGATAATCCATAACTGATTACTAAGACTCTGACTGGTGTCAGGTGTGGTGACCAAGGTAAGAGCTCTTTACATTGGTCCACTGTAGGTGAAGGCATAGGTAACAATTTGCAGAAGTGTGAACTCTCTAATGGCAAATGCCTGATACAATTAATTTTAGGAATTGCATTAAAGTCCAGAACAGACCAATTCTATTTAATGACTTGTGTATCCCTCAGTACATTTTCCTACCAAATGTTTTGTTTTCAATGGCTTTGGTGTTGTCAAGGATAACCCTGAGCATTTTCCAGGTAGATGAAAGAGTTAATTTGTCTGGTGCTGTAGAAATACAACTTGGATGCTGTGGTAATTGGTTGCAAGTGCATTTTGGGAAGCTGAGAGGGTATATGAAAAGAATATGATGTCAAGTATTCTTCTGAGGAATTTTGATGATAGAAGGAAGAATATTCCTTCTTGTGTAAACCACCTACCCAGTTCTCCAGTTCCTCTATTTTGTGAGGGAGATATGTGATATTAACATGACGAGGATCATTAAGAGTCCTGTGCATTAGGTAGACTGTGTTGCATGATGTGCAACTGTGTATGATATGAGTCTTACTCATGTTATATTTTCAGTAATTATCTTTCTTACTTTGTAAATAAAGATGTCTTAAATATTTCAGTTTCTGGGTCTCATTTGGGCACCACTTGAATGTCTGAGATATGGATCCTCTTTTATCACTTTTTTTATCCTTTTATCCTTATCACTTTTATGGTGTCCTATGTAGTTTCTTTCTTTCAAAAATAAAGTATAGCTAAAGTATTTTCTTAGGGAAAAAGGTTTAAAAAAACCAGCCACGATAAGGAGTACAAGCAGAGACACAAATATGAAGCTATCTACTTAGGAACTTGGGTTTTGGTCCTGGTATTTGTAAATTTTTGCTTCTTTAATCAGGACATTTAATTTCTTTCTTGTTTCATTTCAGCATAAAAATAAACCACATGTGGTGACCTTAGCTCAGAGCCAGTCCATTTCCTCAGCAGCTGCTGGTCCACGCTGCTTGTCTGACAGACGGGGCGAGGTCATGGTTTCCAGAGGACACCCTTGTGGTCATAACCAAGTTGTAAATGTCACTAAGACTGTTTCTGAATGCCTATCACAAGTGTATCGCCGATTCTGAAGCAGATAAAGTCAGCCAAAGATTCAGTGGGGAGCTGGGTATCCCGGAAGATTCTGTGCAGGAGCAGCAGCAGGAGCTGTGACACGCATCCATAAGCAGCAGCAGTGCTGTGACAGTTCTTTAGCCCTCACTTAGCAGCCCTTTGGTAGAAGTGACAGCACGCCTGCAAAGATAGGGAGGCCTGTTTCAGCCCCATTAATGTTGTCTTGAATGTGTGCCTGCGGTCTGGAGAAATGATAAATGTTCAGTGATTGATGATTTTATAGTCCCAGGACACTTGGGATGGTTTCGGGTAGCTGTGAACAATTTTCCCTCCTCCCTTAATTAGGTCTGAGCTTTAGGTTTCTGAATGAGAAGTGACCAAGTGTGAATTGTAAGATAAGGTCCACAAAATGTTTTTCAAAACTTTGGCTGCAAAGGAAGTACAATTTAGAGTACCAGGTCTTTCATGTTTTGGTATGGAATAAGTGATTCAGTGTGCATTTGTTAAGTCTGAAGGGCAAATGGCATGTTCATACCTTTATATGGAAAAGCTGACGGCATTTCAAAATGTTTTGAGGAGAGCTTTACGTAACTGGGCTAATTAAACAATATGTACATCCAAGGACTTCTTTGTTTTCCATCTCCCCTGCCTTTGGTGTAAGCTTTCAATAACCCAGTGTTCCCTGACTGTGTAAGGGTCGCTCCAAGTCTGCAAAGCTGGCTGTGCTAATGGTAGAAAAATGCAAAAAAGTATTTCAGTTTCAGTGCTTGTTTGCAAATCGGATGACAAAGTTGTTTTTTAATCACTATATGGAAGTAAACCTTTTGTCAGTGAGCTGTGCTGGTTAGTAATGTGATAGTGTCAAAATGCCTATTATTCTGTGACATTATTAGCAAGCTGCAAGAAGAAATGGAATTTGTTCTTCTTTGCACCAACATTTTTTCTTAACATCAGTGACTCTTCCTGAACTTTTTACTCTTTTTATTAATGCACACAGAAAGCTTAGGAAAAAAAATCAGTTACAAGTTCTTCAGACTAATTTTACTCTCTGTGGTTAGTGACTTAACACTAAGAGGATTCAAATATCAAAATATCTCTGTATTATTCAATTTTTAGAAATCTTGTCCATGAGGACACAGCTTATTAAAAAACTATGTGGTTTCTTTTTGATGGGGAGAAAGTAATATGTGGGCAGAGAGTCATTTCTGTGAGATAGACCTGAAAGCCAACTTTTGTGATTAATGACCAATTGTGACTCTGCACATTTAATTAGGAAAGTGTCATTACACTCAATTAGCAGGGCTGCCAAATAATCTGTTTAATACTCTGGTCTTTTTTTCTCTAGGGTTTTGCAGACAGTCCTCATTACAGTGATCACTTGAATGACAGTCGATTAGGGCCTCATGAAGGATTGTCCCCGACACCTTTCATGAACTCAAATCTGATGGGTAAGTAGGTAATTCTTTACGAGTATCCCCTCAAAGCCTCTTTGGTCAGAAAGAGACATTTTTCATTCCCTTGTCTAGGCCTGACATGTCAAGCATCTGGAAGTTGCTCTGTTTCTCATAGCAACACTGACTTCCCCTGTTCAAAACTTTTGATGTTGGGTGAGTTCCTCATAAAGGCCATTATCCAGGACTTTTTAGGAGAAGGAACAAGATTTTCTTAAGTTGATCTAGAAAGCTGATATATTTTGATTTGATGTAAATTCTAAATTATTTTAAATATTAATTTTCCTTAATTTTATTTGAGACGACATTTATAGCAATTTTTAATTTGTGCATTTAAAACAATTTTTTCCCTAACATTCAATCCTGAACTACCTACCAATTTACTGTAGGCTTCCCTTCAGGTAATAATTTGAGGGCTTACTTCTTATTTTTAATTTTCTAATTTCTTTGATATTTGTTATATTAGAAGCTCTGTCACTTCTAAGAAATAGGTGGAAACTCCTGCTTCCAGACCTGTTTAACATTTTCTGCTTTTGAAACTGGAAAAAAAGCGAGCAAATGGTGTATTATATTGTGGCCTTAGGTATTGGAAGCTTTTTTTTTTTTTTTTATTGCCTGCACTTCATGTTACTTGAAACATGTTAATGTGTTGATGGCACTGGTTGAAAAATCTCCTTTTGTGTGTTCCAGTTTGGAACGTAAAACTGTTGATTTCAAAATATTTAATTTGGCAATGCGTGGTCTTGGGACCATTTCTGTTTTGTTTCTTAGATTTCAAGATGGCTCTGAGTATTTGTTCTGAATTTGTACATTTCACATTGTTTCACTTCTATATACCACATCTTGTAGACATGACCTATTTTGTGATCTCAGTATTGTCCTTTTAAGACATAGCCATGGTAATCTAAGTGGATTACCTAAATCCAAATCCTGGTGGTCTGCAATTTCTTTTGGAAATCTTTCTACTTTGCTCAGTCTTTGTTTACTACTTTAATTTTCTCTGAAACAGAGGCAGACAAAGCTCAGCTTTTGCTGTGAACAGAATTTTGTTTAAACTTCATATATAAAGCTGAAAACATGCAGTTCTAAAATGCTCGCCTCTGTAGACTTTGATTAGAGAGAGTACATATCAATTGGTCAATGACACTTCTGTCTGAAGAGAGAAAAGCTAAATTGTAGCAGTTACTTTGATAAAGCAGAGTAGACTTTCCCCAAATACTCTTTCGAACACGTTGTCTTTTTTCTTTTTTAGCAGAAAGCTAAAAAGACAAGTTATTTCCATTGCTTCTGCAGTATTTTGATCAGTAGCATGTATGGAATGTCTCTAGGCTTTGTAGCTGATACTGATTTTATTTTACAGAAATATGTAGCAAAATTGGGGGTTTTTTTAAAGTTCATATTACCAAAGGCAAATTAATTGCTCATGTTTTTAATTTATGCCATCCAATTTCTAAACAATATATGCCTTTAAATATATTACAAGAATAATTGGTGCAACTATATCTTCTTGGCTTCTAATTTTTATTGAAGAGATGATTCTGTTAGACATAATAGAATTACATCATTAATACAGATTTGACAAGAAGCCTCCATTTAGATGGTTTTGTAGAGAGGATTAACAAATTGCAAGATATATATGTGTCAGTCACCCAAAGCAGCTGAGAATTGAAATAGTTTTGCAAAGCTTTGTGGCCAAGAGCTCTTGGGGATTTCATTTTCTTGGAGCAAAAGTACTTAATTTCCTTCTATGTGCAGCCAAGAATTATAGAGAGCTTTCAGTGTATATCTCTAAGATATGGTCACATCAAAGCTCTGTAAGTGTGCATTTAAAAGTATTCCACTTGTGATTTTTGGCTTGTCATAACAAAAAATTATGTTCATTTTACTTATGCTACTGTATAGGATGCAACTTTGTATATAACACCTTCACATCATTAATTTTTGCAATATATTTTAATTGATGGTGAAAGTTTTGAGAGAGGAATGAAAAAAGCTACATGAAAACATAGAGTTGTACTTTTCTGTGTAGTACTACTATCTGTGTTTGTAGTTTCTTTATCTATTATTGAAAAGAAAAATGATAATTCTTCTAAAGTTTTTTTAGACAAAAAGATGTTATATAGTTTTTTAATATCAAATTGTGGACGTGTTCCCATAAACAGAATGAACACATCTATTTTATTAGCTAATGTAGACATATGAATTCAAGGTGTTGATTCATTATTTTGTCATCTTTGGAGTTTCAAAGGAGATGGAGGCTAAGAACGTGAACTTCATGAGCTTATAGGAAATATCTCACTAGCTAATAGCAGTGATTGAGCATCAGGGATTCCACAACCAAGATCTAAGAAACACATCCCTTCCCAAAATTTTATCGTGACTGAAATACATTTCTGAAATAGTTAAAAACTATTAAAAAAGAAGAAGAGAGAGCAACAACATATTTCACCATTGCTGTCAACACTTAAGAGCACCATTAAAAGAAAGAATTGTGTGTCAAGGGGATGTTGTTGTTTTGTGTATTATGTTCAGCCGTAAGCATATTTGCCTGAAGAGATAGTGGATTATAAAGTGCCACTGTCTTTCATGATGGAGCTCTCAAACATTTTAATGATCTTGTACATTGCAAAAGAGAGAAATTTTGTCTAACAAGAGTTGATAATGATTCAATAATGAACAATTTACCACAGAAAGATGCATTTCCATATTCATTTAGATATTTTTTGAAGTGTTTTGCAGAGGAAGTAAAGCTATTATGCTGGATTGGTTAGTGTTCTTCACTAATGAATTCCAGAATTATCGTGTTGATTTGGTAGTATAAAAAAAGAAGGGCCGTTACTTATATTTTGAGTAAAACCACTGAATCCTCTTGGGACCAGCACAGTCTGTTGGTATCCATAGAGATATGTAGAAAATCAGGCTAAGATATATTGGTGGTATTGTAGCTCCATTTAGACTTGATAATCTTTGCTTATTCAACACTTCTCTTTTAATTACATTCTAGAAAACTATTCACAAGGATATGAGATTCTTTTCTCTGTAATTATGCTGCCTTTTAGTACTCTGCAC
Organism: Eopsaltria australis; assembly: GCA_034509425.1. NCBI lineage: Eukaryota > Metazoa > Chordata > Aves > Passeriformes > Petroicidae > Eopsaltria > Eopsaltria australis. The sequence goes on from JAVTVJ010000121.1 coordinate 1,062,685, forward strand.
TTGCAAGGAGAGGTCAGTTTTTGCTAGGACCCTTCAAGCATGTGGTATTGTATCTTCTGTTGTACTGTTCCCTGGACTTTATTCTCCTGAGCTTTTTTACAACTACTTACCGGGAAGAAAGAAAGCAGGTTATTCTTGAATATAGCTTAAAAGAGTTTTTGTTGGTCTGTCTTGAAAATTTGAAGTGGGTGAATTGCTTTCTTTTGTGTGTCTGTCTTTCCACAAGAGGTAGAAAGGATAACAGCCAAACTTTTGTGCTCCATGTTCATCATCTGTGTGCCGCAGAGTTCCACAAGGTTGCATATGACAAGAAGTCATTAAAAATTTAGTCAATAGTGAGTGAAAAGACAGTGGTTGAATATCAGCTTGCCATGTTGAAATCAGTCCCTTGAAGTAGGAAGAGAGATCATTCTTCAAGTTTTCTTTCAAATATATTTCCTTGTTTCCTTGTTATTTTTTTAGCTAGTTCCTTTGAAGTTTAATTAGGCTACATTTTAGAGCTCTAGGTGTTTCTGAGCTAGCAACAGGGCTTGAAGACCTGCCAATGAAATCAGAGATTCTGAATGTATGAAAATGGAGGATTTTAGATTATCTGCCTCATTTACTCCCTGACTCCAATAGATCAGCTGCAGGTTGTAGTTACTAGTTTATTTCATACCATCTGGTGATTTTGTAACACTCACCTCTGTTAGCATCCTGGTGGCCTTTCTTCTCTTCCTGACAAGTTTCTGCTAGGTAATGCTGTGGTGCTTTCTTATGGCCAGCGATAAGAGAGAGAGGGACTGACCATGCAGAGAAGTCAAGACACAACAGTTGATATTTACAAGGTGGGGATAGAAACTTGCTTCAGCAATTACAGCTATAAATTATTCTGATTGTTTAAAAAAATAAAGCTTCTTTTGCTGTTTATAATGTGGATATAAAGGGTTAGTCTGATTCTTCTGTTTGAAATAAATAGGTGAAAGAACCAAAGGTAGTATGGGCAAAGGGAAGCAGAGTAATGCATGTTGGGGTTTCTTTTCCCATTGGTTGTACTTGAAGCACTTGGATGGTTTGTCATCAGGCATCACAAAACAGGATTTATGAGTGAATTCCATCTTTATACACCATGAATTTTACCTTCTCTTACTGTTTAGCAGTCTTGGTCCAGTGTGACAAGGGTTAATTGGTTTGTGCTGGATAGAAACTACTCTGTGAAGGGTGGCAGAAGAAGAGAGGTGCTTCAAGGGTGAAAGCCAAATTTTAAGAATTTTCAAAGCTAGTCTTCAGATTACTGTGAAACTCACAATGGATTTTGTGTATTAATCATATGAATGAGAGATCAATATCTGGATTGGGATGCCTTCTGGTTTTAAAGTTACTGTCCATTTAATTCACTTGATTGCCTGATTGTACAGGTTTCTAAGAATGACTGGGCTTCTGCCAGTGCGTCTTTCAAACTGAAATTACTGTCTTAATTTTTATTGCAGAATCTATTATTTGACTTGCAATTTAAGCACTCCAGTTGGCTTGGATAGAGTAGTAGGTATTTTTAAAGATGAACATTGCAGTGGCATTTTTGAAACAACATGTAAATAGCTGAGGCTTCTGTAAGCCTTCCAGTACTGATACAGTTCTTGAACAGCTGATGTAAGCCTTTAAAACTATAATTTGTGAAAGGTTATTCTCAGTAAAAGGAGAGGCTTTTGAACTTTAAAATACGATTAAAAGAGGGTGTGCATCTGAATTGTTACTCAGTTAAGAATCTAACTAATCTTCAGGAAAATTGCTAGTTTTCTTCCTCAGTAACTTTAATAAAAGAATTTTGGAATTGAATAGAGAGATTTTGTTATCAAATGACTTTATAATGGTGAAGGCAATAGTAGGAAACCAGCAAGGGTAAATAGTTATTAAAATGACACACATTAAGAATGATGCCATTATAGTTTTTGCTAGGAATCTTGTCTTAATTACCTTTTAGGAAGGGAGAGGGCAGATGCAAGTAGGGAGTTGGCAGACCCTCTATTTGTCCAAAATAATAGTTAGATTTCCTTGAATTGCTTTCTACAGTCATTAATATTTCAACACATGAAAAAAAACCAGGCATCACAATGGAAATTATCTCCAGAGATATGAGTAATAGCAAGATTGATCTGAAATGATTTATATGCAGTTACATTGTTATTAACTTGGAGAATGGTGGGGACAGAGTATTTTATATCCTTTGGAGAATTCATTAGTAAGAAAGAGGAAAATGTTAGAAGAAGAAAATGACAAAACAGTGACATAACAAAGATTATGACAAGTGCTTTAGTCCATCTCCTTTTACAGAGCAAGAAAAGAAAATTATAAAAGGATACCTAATAAGCTTCACATTTTGCGTACTTCTCTGTCAAATATTACTGAATTTAGAAAAACTTTCCCTAGTAAAAAAACCATGAGTATAAGATCATCCACAGGTACAAAAAATACTTAGAGGCATTGATACGGAGTTCACCACAAGCCATAGATTGTAAACTTTCCATGCTGACAAAGTTCCTTAATATTCACTTTTTGTGTAGTTTCACAGTATTATGTTTACATTTCATTGAATCACTTATTGTTTTGATTATTGAAGCCCAAAATACCAAGATGCTGGCTCACCTCTATGTAATACATCCTGGCTACTTTTCCCAGAGTAAGCGTTGCCATTGCTTCACCCCAGTAATGCTTCTTATTGTCTTGCTTCTGATAGGCTTATGTTTTTTTAATAATTAACATTTTCCAAATCATTGCATATAATGAATCTGGCAAATGGAAGATTTCCATTTAAACTCCCTTTTAAGGTTGTTTCTTTTCCTTTTGGGGCATGTCACTGTTGAATTGATGCTGGTTTTATATGATCTAGATTGGCTAAAAGCCTATTGTGGATTTCATTGTGTTTTTGATTTTATAATGAAATTTCAAACCCAGAGTAATGTTTTAAGTTAAATTTCATTTATTTCTTCCTCTCTTCCAGATGATTATTTGAATAGTTTACTTCACATATGAATATATTAAACCGCCTTGGATAAATCGAGGTTCCTTTTTGTTTGTTTGTTTGTTTCTGTTTTGAATGCTAGCAGTCCTTTTGTTCTGGAGTGTTTGTGCATCTGGCTGTGCCCCAGCTCTGGCGTGGTGTGTTGGGCAGAGGCTGCTCTCAGACCTGGGCTGTGACACACTGGTTACTGCCAGCACACAGCCGCTGCTCTGTGGGCTGAAGCTTTCTAGAGTAACAGCGTTTTGTATCAGTTCATACAGTTTCAGATTTATCTATTTTTTTCCCCAGGTATTACATTAAATAAATTCCACTCACACCAAAGAATTGCTCTCATCTGCTCTTAATTTTCCTTTTGTGAAAGCTAATGGGTTTCTGGGAAATTAAATTACACAGTCATTTAGTGAAAGTGCTAAGTGCAGGGCATTTTTACCCTTGGGTTTTTGCTCACAAGAGCGTGTGTTAAGCTTAGTTTTCCCTTCTGTTTACGGTAATATTTCAATCAAATAGCTTTCCTCACATTTCTTTACCTACAGTAATACACGGAGGCTCTCTCTGCGCGCGGCGGGGGCTGTGTCCTTTGTAACGTTATGCTGTAGCAGGTGTCCACACGTGCTCTCTGCCCCCTGAGACTCTGATCTCTCTCCTGGCGAGCAGCTGCGGCAGAGGGGCCCTGGCAGCGCTCCTCAGGTGGTGCTCAGGTGTGGCTGTGCCAGGTAGGAGCGTGGGCACAGCTGCCTGCCCGCTCTCCTGCCTCCGCTCGCGCCGGCGTCCCCAGCCCTCGGCAGCTCCGGGCGCAAGGAGGTGAGGAGGGGTGAGCAGGTGCAGGGTGGGCAGCCTCCCCCTCCCCTTGGTGATCTGCTCCTGCAGGAGTGTGCTCGAGTGTTGAGGCACTTCATCCTGAACCATTCCACAGTACTGTGCACGTTTAGATGGTTTTAGTATCTCCAGTGTTGGAGTTGTTAGCAGGCTTAGCCTGCAGTGCTGTTGTTCAAGGAAGAAACCAGAAAGGTTTTCTTTCTGTCAAGTAAGCAAATGAATAAATTTGTTCTTGAAAACCCATCAAGCTGTACAATTAAATATTGTGGAAGAGGTGATGATTCCTTTTCACTGGATACTACCAGTGCCACAGGTATCTTACAATCCACAGCGTGTCCCACAAGCAGAATTTGCAGCTCTGGTGATCCATGGACAGAGGTGGTGCTTGCATTGTGCACTAATGGGAGGAAAAAAATGTGACCTAGTGCTAATTGTGTTGGAAGAACATGAAATGTTGCCTTCTTCAAAATGGTCTCACACTTGAACCCAGATTTTTTTTGTCATACTAAGTACTTTTGAATTGCCAGTCTGGGAATAAATATGCAAAGTCTGTGGCTTTTACATTTTGAAATATTTTAGTTCTGATAAAATTTGTTCTGCCAAGCTTGGGTTTTAGTTAATGCAGTCTGATACATTTGAGTGTTGATTTATTCACAGTGTACTCTGCCTCTGAAAAGAGGAATAAATAGTAATCTGATGAAATTTTTAAGTCTTGTATTTCCTCTTTGTTATAACATGTCAGTTTAGCTGCTGCAGGGTGTGTTTATCTGTTACAAGGCTCATCAGTGCATGAAATGCTGAAAGGGCATATTTCTCTCCTGTGGTTCCTGCCATCCCTGGGCACTTGTAGATGTGTTCCAGTGGATGGGATCAGCTGGGTGAAGCTGTAGGATTTTAAATTTGAGTCTGTCTGAAGGCGCCAAGCTCCTTTCTAGGGAGGAGGGGGTGCTTCTTTCCTATACTGGTGATGTAACTTCCCCATGAGGCAGTTGCTTAGGGATCTACATAATAACTGTTATCCTGTTCAAATAGGAGGCTGTAGAAAGCTCACTGGTGATTAAAAGATAATTTTGTAATTTTTCATGGCTTGTCTTTGTTTTGTAATAAAGATGTTTGCTTATCGCCAGGTGCATAAAAATCATTTACTTAATCTCTATTTCATTCCATTAATTTTTTTTCATTCTTGCATGCATGTAGCTGTAGCCTGTGAGTTGCAAACAGTCCAGTTTTTAATAAATACAGCGGCCTATATCCAGTGATTAAATTCTGAACTGATCAACCAAAATATTCTAACTAGGCTGCTCATGCCAAAACAAGTGGCTTTTGTGATTTGGGGCATTATAGTATTTGCATTAATATGATTTGAAGTTGCTAATAATTTTCTTTAGAGATTGGGTTTTAATGAGTCAAATGTTTGTTGCTGCTGGAAACCTGACTTTGTTTAGATGACAGACATCTCGGAGGGGAAAGCAAGCCAGATGAAAATAAAAGATTAAATTTTATTTTTCAGGTGCATGGGGTGTTGGACCTCTAATGTTATGGTTTTTATGAGTTATCTGAGCAGCCAATGCATTTTCTATAGCTGCTGTAGGTGTGCAGTGCTTCAGATACATAATAGATAAATGGGACAAATATCATCAAAAGAAAACAAAATGTTTAAATTTGATTTTGGCAATAATATCTGGACACTTTCACTTCAATATAATATTGCACACAAGTTTTGTTTTGGGAAAGTGGGTGAAAGACTTTCATGTAACAGAAGTGTGCAAAGCCCAGAGGAGCTGCAACTCATTTTGTTAAGAGATGGTTATACCTTGCTTTATTTGCAAGGCTTTCTTGGTTGCTGGCTGTTAATGTTTTTTCCTGGAGGCTGTCAGCATTGTAGCTTTCACAGAGGTGTGCACCTTGTGTTGCATGTGTGTAAATTGGGAAGTCAGATGAAAATTCTGCAGTTATTTCCTTGGCATCCCAATGAGGGGCACTTGGAGACATAGTGTGTGTGGGAGCTTCACCAGGATGGCATTTGGTGGAGGGAGGGTGCTGCTTCATGGGGGTTTTTTTGGAAGGTGCTCACACGGGTCCTCCATCTGAAGGTGAAATACGAGGGAGAGTTGATGAATAATTTTATATGATTATGTGTTACATACACTATTAAAGAAACTTGTACTATTTGGGTTTACTGTCACTGATTCTTTTAAAGAAAGCAATAGCCATAAATTGAGAGATAAAATTAAAAAGGTCCATTGAAGTGGGAATAAAGAAGAAACACAGTGGTTACTACTGAGATGAGTTGACTGATTTTACAGTTTTTTGTAAAACTGGCAAGGTCTGGCCATGAGACTTAAAGGTAGTAGGGAACCAAGTGCAATAAAGTATGTAATGTGTAAATGTACAATGTGTAAATTCAAATTGGAATTGTACAGACCACGGGCAAAACTAATGCTGTCTTCACAATAACTGCAGTGAAATTTTAATTTGCTTCCCATTGTAATAGGGACCTCTGAAACAGTCCTGGCACTTTGGATATGTGCAATACAAATAAGGCATCTTGCAATGTCTTCCTCTTGTACAATGGGGCAGAAAAAGCAGAAGTCCTGAGAGTAATGTGTGACTTGTTAACAGTCTTGTAAGCTTCAAGACTGATCCCTGGGGTCTGCGTTGAATACCTAAGTGCATGACTGTATCATAAATAAACTTGTATCATGTTTAAAAAATGTTCTGCAGTGATAGGAAGGAGTGTACTTGTATGCTCTTTATCAGGATGCTGCAGTTTTAAGTATGTTTGCTCCATGGTAGGAGCAAAGAGAAGTTTGTCTTATTATTTTGACGTGATAAATAACACTTCTGTTTCTGACTGAATTAATTTCTTTCCTATTACATCATTTATTTATTTCACATATTGCTGGTCCATTACAAGCTGTCACCTCAGATTTAATTTATTTATATATTTATTTGAAGCCTTGATTTACTTTCTAGTTTAAACCGATTGACCTACTAGAATCAAGATTTACAAAAACAAACTCCTTACAGAACCGTATTTCTCAAATTATGCCTTACCTGTCTTAAAAGTTGCATTACATTGTGAAATACTGTACAGAATCTTCTGATCATGTAATTCTAACTTCAAAGGAGTTTGCAGAAGCTCCTATGTGTGTCATACTATAGAAAGCATTTGACACACCTTAATAGTCTGTGTATCAGTCAAAAAATGAGAACTTCTTCCCCCGTATTTGTAGGTTCTTTTTGCTTTAATTTTAGAGGAGATTTAGTTTCCTTATGGGTGTGCTGAATTATTATGCAGCTTCTAGTTTGAAAGGTACTGGAATTGGTATGGACATGCTAGATGAGAAACTGAGCTCTTGCTTTTTTTCCAGCATACATTTTTTACTTTATATTTAGAGAAATGTCATCCTTTTACCTGGCATGAATTAGATCTTTTTTTCTCAGTGATAGGTGAGGTGAAATTTCTTTTAAGCAGTGCTCTATTCTGTGGTGAAAGATCGGCTAATGTATTTTACCATCACTGAAACAATTTTTCTTTACATTTTCTGGGTTTGATATTTTTAAGCTTAAGATAGCGTTGAAAATTATTTTAGCTATAACAAACCTGAGAAATCCACACGCCTTTTTTTGGTGTGTGTCTGAATCTTGCCACTTTGCTGGGTACTTTGCGGACTGAGTTGTGAGAGCACGGCCTGAAGTCACTTGTTCATGGAATGCTCTGTTTACCTTGCACCACTACGTTGTTCTTGCCCAGCATAGTGGGGGCTTGAGGGTTATTTTGTTTTGTTTGATTACAGAGTGGTGGGAGGAGGAGCGATGATTGCCTTGTCTTTCTGAGGCTTGGCTGCATTTTTAAAATTTTTTTGTTCACTGCTTTTATTCATCAGTGACAATTTATAAACAGTGCATGTTTCACAATGATTTCAGCCTTGAGTGCCAAACAACTGTATGATTTTGTTCCTTTGTTTGACAGCTATCTGGCACTCAGCCCTGGGCACAATTATAACAAATAGTTTTGTCCAGTATACTTGTATGTTCTTTATTTCAATTACGTTTTTGCTGTTACATTAGAAATGGATCTTCTTAGAAATGTGGTTCAAAAGGTAAAAAAAACCGAAACAAGCCCTTTTAAAATCTGGTAAAGGAATTGAGTATAAATTTGTCCCTTCAGTATTTTGGAGTTGGGGGCAGCAGGGCAAACAAAGAGGGGCCAGTAGAAAAATACTGCTAGGTTTAGTTGGTTCAGTTGCACAGTTGCAAACTATGAAGAGGAATATAGTTTGTTGGCAGGAGGGAAAAGCCCTTGTGTTTTTCCAGTTGGTAACCATTTTAATCTTGGATAGTTTGTGTACGTATAGACAGTAAACAGCGGGTTTTCAGCTATTTATTTAGAACAGAGTAAAGCTAAATAGTACTTTTAAAATATAGGCTATTTTCTGTATTGATTTATCTCATTTTACCTACATAGAAGAAGATTTAGAGCCCAAATGTCTCGAACTCAAGGCACTGTGTTTAGTTGGCTTGGTTGACATTCTCCAATACGAAGGAGGAACGCTTCCCTGTTACTGTGTGCTCAGAGTTTCTGTTTTGTGTGCCTCCCCCTCTCCCCAGCTCAGACACAGCTTGGTCTCATGATAGAGACATAGTGCAAATGCCAGTAAACCAATGTGAAATAAAACACCAAATGGAAAGGCAGTGATTCATCAGGAGAAAATGTTATCCAGGCCCCAGGAACTTTTTTTCTTCTTTTAACCTGTGCTCTCAAGCATTGTTATTCCCTTGATAATCAGTTTCAGCACTATTATTGAGCTGAAAGCTGTGTTTTTAAAGTTGCCATTGCCCTTCTACTGCTCTCTCCTACTTTCTTGATGGTACTTTTCTGTTGCTTTCATGTTTGTTAGTGCAATGCAATTGTCATTGGTCCACTTTATTTTCTCCAAAAAATGTTGAAGCCTCAGAGGTAGGAAATAATGTAAATTTTAATTTACACTAAAATCATTAATAAAATCATCTGTCCTCAAATCTGTAGAGTATTATTTTACTGTAGTCTTACTTTGTGGTTAAACTCATATTTTTGTCCCTTGAATGCACCCGTCTGGATCAGTACACTGTTCCACCTGAGCACTTTCATGAGGCTTGTGCTCAGCTGCACTTTGGAATTTTTCCTGTCTTTACCTGGCTTGTCTGTGTGCCTTGGTCTGTTGACTTGTTTTGGCTCTTTTAAGAAAAGACTATTTTTTGTGGTTTTGTGCAGATGTGTTGCTCTTTGTCAAGATTTCTTTTCTTTTTGTTTCCTTCATCTTAAATATAAAGAAAAGGTAAATTCTAAAACTGTTTATGCACTGTTACCTGCCATGTGGTGCATACTTGGCTATAATGCCTGACTGTTGAAGTCCAGACCATATCATTTTTTCACGTTCTCTCTGGGTTTTTATGGCTCTTTCTCTGTGCACCTGTTAGTGGCCAGTGCTATTGGTGAGGCACCATGGTACAGGAGTCTTTCTCCAGTATGGGTCTTTCTGTTTGTTTGTGAGATATTTGTGTACTCAAAATTGGCATCTTCTTAGAGGTCTGTAAGTGCAGGTTCTAATCAGAGGTGCTGTAGTAGTGTAAATTTTCCCCTTCACAGGACAGATTATTGGGCAATAGATTGGAAAGATGAAAACCTTATATTGCAGAGAGGTTTGGTAATGCATTCACTGATTCTCTGTTAGAAATACTAGAAGTTGCGGTGAATGGACATAAGAATAATAAAAACTGATATAGGAAAATACATTTTGAAGTGGAAAAATAATAATTTATTGATGGTCAACTTCTAAAGGACATCAAAGCTGCAGGACTACGGCTTAGTTACATTGGAGGAAGGAATATGAGCCAGATGATAAAATTAGACCTAAAATAGTTTAAATACAAAATTAGTTAAAGTTTGCTTATTTCTGTGTTAGGTCAACATCATGGGTTGAAGAGGAACTTTGCAGTTTTCCACTGCAGAAAGCAAATTCACATACACATTTTTAGTGGCCAGTATTTTGTTGTTTGAAACATGTCCTTTTTACTGAAGCTTCTGAGATGTGTGTGGATGTTTTTCAGAACACTTGATCCCTTGTAGCGTGTACCATGCTGCTCAAGGCAAGAATCTTTAGATGTCACAGTCATCTTGCCACACATGATGAATCACTTTGCCTAAAGATTTTCTGCCCACAAAACCTCTGGGGTGTCTCTGTCTCCCTAAGGATGTTCTGTTCAACTGGCCATCTGAGCTAACTGTGCTGTGACCAGTTTGTAAAGTACTAAATCCCAACTTTTTCACATTTTATTTCTGTCTGTACATAAAAAAAAGGGGTCATATGCAGAGAAGCAGTTTAGCTTTAAAAAGACAGTATTGCCTTGAACTTGTTTCGTTTGAATTTATTTTTTTAATTTAACTTGTCATGAGAATCACGTCAAGTGATTGTAACTGCACGAGACCATCCAAAGTGTGTTTTCCTAGGTTTTCCCTTTTTTAAAAAAAATTTTTTTAATGTACTGCCAATAAACCAGTGTGTGTGATGAGTTTCATGGCTTTCCTGATTGTGTCCCTCTTTGGATATGTTCTTTGGTTGTATTGGCCTGTGAGACAGGATTAGTGGCAGCTGGCAATAAAACCTGAAGTTTCAAGATATTGAACAGATATCTGATTGACTGTTTCCTTTCAGAGGTCCATAAATTTGCTGTGGGGAGCTTGGGGGACCACTTGAAGAAGAATATTTAAAACATGAATGTTTTAAATGTTTTTAGGATTTAGAAAGCAATTCATGCTTTTTAGATAGTTCAAAATTTGTGGTAGGGTAAACTTAAATTCATGCCTTGTTGTTCGTTTTTCATATTCTGTGGGCTAAAACAACATGCATTGAACACTTTGTTGTGACAAACCTGTAGAAGTAATATATCAACAATATGACATAGGAAGTGACAGACTACAGCAAGTAAATTTTATTTTTAGCTTTTTAAAAAATTAGTATTAATTATTTCTATTCTTACCCTTCCTGCCTTTTTGCCTTTGGCTGTCTTTATGATAATATGTGTTCCTGTGTTCTCCCCTTCTCACGTGATCAGTGGAGTCCCTCACTCCCTTTGTAGCCTGTTCAAGGTCTGTTGTTGTGAGGAGGAGGACACGGCCCTTTGCCTGCTCTACTCCTTCCCCCTGAGAAAATGCATGAGCAGACCTCAGCAGTGATTTAAAAAGGAGGTGGCAATGTGACTACAAATATTAGATGCCGTATTTCATCTTCTGCAGCTGTACAAAGAACCACCTTTTCTAACTAATGCCTCCTTTCTCCTTTCTGTCCTGTTGACCCTTTCCAAATATTTGCTTAAATAAGCATTGATGGGAGAACTGCTCATCTGTTTTCTGTTTTTGGAGGACAAATATAAATTAAAAAAATTTCCACACACTTCCCTTTTTCCCCTGTGGATATTGATTTATTTTTTTAAAATAACTATCCATCTTGCAGAAAATATTTTCACTACCAAGAACACCCTTTAAATATAAAATAGCTCTGAGCAATGTATACGTTCTCTCTTTCATAATTTACAAATCCTTTTTGTTGAAGATGTAAAAGGTATCTACTCTTTAAGAGCCAGCTCAGTAACTACTGAAAAAAGTGCCCAAAATATTCCTCAAAGTTTTTTAAAAGAAGTTCAACCCATCATCAGCTTCCATGTAGTTCCAACACTTCTTTGCAAGGAGATTTTTAGTTATAGAATATAAATTCTTGGTCCTTGTCCTGATTCTTTTTTTCTCCTTAAAGATTTTGATTTTGTTAGCGTCTTTACATTTGCAGCTCTTAATTAGATGCAGTCTGTGTCACATTGAAAAAATTGTATTGGAATGAATGTCTTATTTAATACCTGAAAGTATAGCATGATTAGTTAGAAAACTGCTTATTTGGAAGTCACAGCCAGTTATGCCTGCCCAAGGTTTAATATTCTTTTTTTTTTATGATGAATCCAGCTGTGCAGCCTGAATGGAAATCAGACAGCTTGATGCTAACAGCTGATCATAAGGAGTCCAGTTAGGCAAAACACAAAATGAATCATTTTTGTTGACCCTGGATAAAGCTGAGTAACGTCAGTACGGTTGATTAGATAGAAGGGAGCAGTTAGGCACTATCTAAACTTTAAAGCATTCAATGTAGCTGCGTTTGAATGTTTCTGTAGTAGTTAAAATTCTTAGTAGCAGTGAAGATTTTCTTTGGATTTGTGTGCTTATAAGAATTGCTTTCATGGAGGGAAGTATATTCCTAATTTGAGCTGTGCTTTCAGTTTTAAGTTTCATTCATTGAATGAATTTTTTAAGGCTTGTTTTAATATTGGGCAAATATGTGTCTTTTGTAAGGGTAATATTTGCATTGCCTCCCTCTCATTTAACCATTTTCACTCAAGTAATTGCAAAACTCTTTCAATCTTCGCTATCTACCGTCATAAGCTTCAACGCATTCTTGCTTATGTTTATTGTAAATATTAATTTTGCTTAATTTTTCATACTATGAGTAGTTCTTACAAAAATGCATTTCAGGATATTGCACTGACAAGATGAGGTTGTTTTGATTTTTTTTAAACTGTCTTGTTCATTAACTTCGAGCTTCCTCTTTCTAAACAGTGGTGCTTGTCTAATTTTTAGTGAATGAATAAATCAAAGCTACTTTTTGCAAGATAAATTTGCTAATTTATACATTATACACTTGTGAATTATAGATAATGTTTTATTGATAAATTTGCTTCTGTATATTTTAGGATAAGAATTGTAATATAAGTAAATCTTCAATGGAGTCCTTTGCTGTAGAAAATGCTTCAGGAGTTGTGTTGTTTTCTTTATGGATTAAAATTTGTGTTACTGTTGTCATGATTCCTTCAATGATTTCAACAAACTGGTTAAAATCTATTAATCTCGATGTCCTTACAGCCTATATAACTTCTGTAACAATTAGATCCCTGATACCTGTGCCACGCACATTTAACAAACTCAGAAGTCACTAAAATGTGTCTCTGGTGCATTTCATCCTGTCTTTGTGGAAATCCCCTTGCTCACAAGCAGTACCACCTTTTACCATCTTGGAATACCTTTCTTTTGATGTTTCTTTGATAAATCTTAATCCTGTTGTGCTCTAGTTCCCATGTGTTGAGCTGAACCTTTTTAAGGTGTAACTGTGTCACAAGCAAGTGCAAGCAAAACCCCACTGCTTCCCCGTCCTGGTCAATGAGAGGCTGGGTTTTGTCTGAGGATCAGAAGATCTTTAGTGGCTGGTTTGTGCTGTCTGTCAGAGTCCCCTGTGTCCTTGGCTTCACTCAGGCAGAATTTTAGCACAGGGAAGGCAAGTGAGATGCTCAGATGGACCTGGAGACATGAACTGTCCCCTTGTTCTCCAGCTTGCTTAAGGGTAGGCTTTACTGAGGCACTTGGATTTTGGATGAGATACTTTGTCAAACTCTTCCCAGCACTTTCCATTGGGAATGTCACCAGTTGTTAGTTTTTTGGCTCTTAAGAGACGTCAAGTCTGTAGCACAGCCATCAACTTGCCCTGTGCTGCACATGAAGTGTAGTGAATATTAGTACTTAATTCATTATATGACATTTTCATTTCTTTTCAAGAGCTTTCAAAATAAAAGGAGCTGAATTTAATCTAAAAAAATGGATCTTATTAAAGGAGAAATTCTGATTTTAACACTATAGGTTCTCCAAACACTGCAGTAATTAGCATTCTGTAAATGCCCAGAATAGAACCAGTTGTCAGGCCCTTAATTTAATAATTTATTGATTAATGATTTTTGTATTCTAATGAGGGAGAACACTTCCTCTGCTGCTGGTCAACATAATTCTGCAAAAGGATGTGAATATTCCTTTGATAATACTCATGTTTGTTCTTTAACCCTTCCGTGCTCTTTAGTCTAACACCACGTGTGCCACCTTTTTATTGTGCGTGGTTTTTGGGTTACAGGGCTTGGATTTGACCCTGTGGTTCTATGAATCATACCCAGACTCTGAATTGTTAGCAAAATACAAATATTTTTGTACATTTCCTAGAGATCATTGATATAGGGAAGGGAGGAAGTCAAGGAAAGAAGATTAGAAGGCCTGCAGGCACCACAAATCACCATATTATCTGGATGCGAACTATAAAAAAGTGTACATTTTGCTTATGACATTATTTTTTCCCCCTCCTTGTATTAATTAATTAAATTACGCTGTAGTTCCTTTGTGTAGCCTCCCAGATAGGCCAGGAGGAATTGCCGTTGACCTAAAGCAACACGTAGTGCTACAGAGTGCAACCTAAGAACTGTACTCTTATCATGCCTACATACTTATTTTGCCAAGTTCTCAGCAATTTATGCCCAAAAGCAAAACTGAGTTGGTTCAGTAGGTGCTACATTTGCATAACATTTAACTGAAAAATTTAGGTGGCTGCTCTTCATATAATCAATTTAAGAAATACTTAAGTAAAACTAAGCTCTTTGCTTTGATACCAAATGGTGGAGTCCTACCTACCTGGGCACTTGCAGCATTCTAAACATTATATGTGTTTATTACTAGTTTGTTTAGTCTTTTACATTTCAGTTGCAACTCATTTGACTTTTGGCCCCAAGGCATGATGCAAATCCAAGAGAAGATGTGCTCCTTATCACATTTTTTTCCCAAGTATCTTTTTAACAGTACCAATACTTAACAGTATAGTGTGATGTGCTCTGGCAAAAATGTTGCTGTATCCTTTTGTCCATAATGTTTATTATATTCCTGAGTCATCAATAACACAAACATAAATTAGCATTTGTAATTGATCTTTTTTACAAACTAGTCAAAAGCAGCTAGTTTTCTGATCCAAGTCTTGGTGTGTCGGGATCACATTGCATTGTGTACTTTATCTGCTGGTTTTAAAACGAATCTGTGACACTTGGCCAAAAAGAAATAAAATTATTTCTTTCCCTGAGATCATTGGTAAGCATATAAATTTTTTTTTTTTTAGTAGATGTTCTTTTTTTGTTGTTGTTACCGGTTTTCCTGTTTGTTTCAGAATTTTGTCTTGCATGTCACCAGGTCCAGCAGCACATTCTTTTATTGATTTTTCATCCCGCTTTGTCCTTTATCTCTGCTTGCTTGCTATTGTTCAAGGGTCGCTTGGTGAAAGGTGCGAGCATCGTGCAGAGTTTATTTTGGCAAAATGAATAATGTTGCCATTGATCTGGGGCTGAGCCGACTCCTTCCTCGGGCAGAAGTTCTTAGCTTCAGGTTGTTTCCTTCTTGCAGGCTCTGCTCGAATTGCAGCGCGGAGCCGGTGCTTGAGCTCTACCCGGCACTCTATTAATATGCACAACATGACCGGTTTCGGGGGAAGGTTATTAGAATGCTGGTTTGTATCCTCCAGTGAATGAAATGATGTGTGATTATGAAGTCATCAGGCATGGACCAGTAAGGCTCGAGAGAGCCTCCCCCCCAGGTCCTGGGGGTGCCATTGATTGGTGACCATGTGTTTGTGCCCGATAGACTGTGAAATGGTGTGTTGCTACACGGCTGTGTTGCACCTGCGCCCCACCGAGGTGATTGATTGGTTTGGTCATGTGGAATGTTCCCATCTGGTCTGCAGTAATGTGTTTTTTTTGTTAGGGTTTTTTTTTTCCTTCCTTCCTCTTCTCTCCCATTTCCCCTTCATCCGCAAGCCGCGAGTGCTGGCTGGGGAGTTGGAGCAAGCAGGCGCAAAAGGCAGCGCTCGGCTTCGCCTTGAGAACAAAGTGGGGCTGCTGCAAGCGCTGCTCTCAGCCCTGCTCAGAGATCAGATAGTCTGGGGGGGGATCATGAGCAGCTTTTCTAAAAAAAAAAAAAACTGGAGGAGGGATGGAGTACAGCAACCGAACCCCAAAACCTACGTGTCGCTGCAGATTTCTTACTGATTTTACAAAAGCGCTCTGCTATTGTAATTAGATTACCCAAGTAGCAGTGCATGTGGAAGATCTTATTTAACCTCAGGAAAGTAGTAGTTTATTTATTGAAAACTACTGATGTTGCACTTTAAATGCCAAGAAATTATTTTAGTTCCTTTAAAAAAAATTCTATGGTTACATTGGGCGGTCTTGTTTGATATTTCTTAATCTCACTCCTTTTTCATAATTGATCTATTCATTCCACTTAATGACTAATTACATATCAGAGCACATCATCAGCAGCATTCATCATTGTAGAATGTAATAATCAATGACATTTCAACAAAGGAAAAAATAAATATGCAAATAAGGACTCATTAACATTTGCATGAGCTGTTTGAATAATCACGTTGCTGACAAGGCTGTAATTAACAGAAATTGATGCTGAGTTCAGTATTTGATAGTGTGTTTTCTCAGCGTTTTATTGTTGTCACTGCGGGGGCTGGAATGAAGTTCTGCTCTACTTGTACCTTGACTTAGGCTTGATGTGATGGGTTGTGCCAGGTAGCAGAGGCTTCTGGGAGTCCTTAATTCATCTGTGACCTACACTTAATGCATAGAAAGATATTTACTTAAATTGCCATATTGCTAATGAAGGATTGTTAAATTCTTGATAATTATATAACAACTGAAGGCAAACCTTCTTTCCAAAGTCAGGAAAACTAAAAATTGCTCACTTTTTTTTTTTTTAATTGATAATCTTTTGCATGAGTCAGGCACTTTGAAACTATAGAATATATTATTTGCATTGAAAATGAGGTATTGATGTAGGGGTTTTGGGGTTTTTTGTCTCTTGTTAATCTGGCACACTGTATCAGTGTCAGGAGTCTTGAGCTTTATTGTAATTGAAAATCACTTGCTAAGGAAAATGTTGTGTAATTATGAAATATACAGTCTCTGTCTCTTCCCCTCCCTTTTTATTATTGCTACTTTACTGCCTCCTCCCTCTTTTTTTTTTTCTTCTTTTTTTTTTTCTCCCCCGAAGCTTCCTCTTTTTGTCATGGATATCAACTGAAATGCACAAAACACAATAAAGCTGTTTATGTCAGTTTTTTTGGATGACTGTAAGTGCTGATTATAACAAGTTTAAGGAATTTCCTTTGTTGAGTGTGTACCCACGCCATATGGCTCAACATGGAACATTAACTTGACAGGGATAATGGATTGTGGTATATGGAGACAATTTTGCCTGCAGCTTCACTATAACTCATTCTGGTTGGGGATCACAAGTTTATAATATAGGATGCAGCAAACATCCAGATGGATTTACTTTACATTAAAGAGTTGCGTTTCTTTTTATTTCCTGCCTGTAATTGGAAAAAAAAAAAAAAGACTTTTAAAAAAAGAATTAAAAAGTAGTAAAGAATGGGTCTTATTCAGGGAAGAAAAATCTTAGTGGAACTGTGCATGTATGTAGCTCAAGTGTTCTGGATACACTGAAACGTGCCTAGGTAAAGTGTTGTTCCTTAACACACGCACACACAAGTGTTGAAATAATGTCTCAAGTGCTTTCACTTTTCAGAATATTTCAGTATAACTCCAGTTCTAGAAATACATAATGTTCTAGGATAGTGTGAAAAAAGCTATTTAAAGGATATCCCTGATTTTTACTTAAAGGCTGTTTTTCTCATAAGCTAAGTGACCACTTAATTTAGCATTCTGGTGCTTTGGTAATGTAATAGTACCCTGTTTTATTTTAGGAAAACAATAATCCTTATAAGCTTTTTGTGATACATGCAAAGAAAATGCTGCTAAAATAGTTTTACTTCAGCGTTTACCTGATACAGTAGGAAGTGTCCAAATGTCTTACGAGTATAACAAAAGTCAGTATAAATCTAGTGTGTCCTACTGATCTGCATGCCCAAGGTAAGTCCTAATTTTATGAATACTTCTGCATCTAAGAGACTTTAAGCACACATAATCCTGTTAAGCATGTATGTAGCTGTTGGAAGGATCAGGGTCATAAATCCATATTTAGGATTTCAAATAGAGCTACATGACATGGCTTCAGCATTCCTGTGCACTTGTGATTGAGTTATACTTCAAATAAAATTGGGTGCTTTGCTTTCTGAAAAGCAGACATCTTTTAGCTATCAATTTTGGAGATTCTTTTAAAACACTGTTTTTTTGAGACTCTGGATTTTGACCTTCTGTATCCAATATAGCTGCTGTAATTTTTTTTTTATTTGAACCACTATCACATGGATAAGAATTTATTCAATTATCTCTTGAAAAAGAGGTAAGTACCTGAGCAGATGGACAAGACATGGTTCATGGTTGGGGAAGAGAGATACTGGTAGTGATTATAATAGATACTTTTTGTCTGTCCAGTCTTCTTCCCGTTACTGACTTAATAGGTTGATAACGCAATTTAGCATCTTTCGACATTATCCAGAGTTTCAGAAAGTAAACAGCTATAAAGAATCTGCATTTGAGAAGGCATCAATAAGAAGGTTTGCTAACTATTGATGTATGAAGAATCTGTGTTAGCTTAAGATGTGGGGTTTTTTTTCAGGTTTTCATGCTGCAAATTATACTTGAAAAAGCTCCTCTATGTTCATTCATCTTCCCCCTGCATGCCTGGCTGTGTGTGTGATAATCACAAACAGGTGGGATTTACTGTGGACTTAGGAAGAATATAAGCAACAATATCTATGAAGTTCCTTATTTGCTACTGCCACTACAGCTACAAAAAGACAGTCTCAGGAAAACACATGGATTTATCTTTAACATTTTTAATAAAACTGGCACCATATTTGATATAAAGGAGAAAAAGCATCATCTCTAATATACCAGTCAGATGATGGATCTTTAATTTGTTGTCTGCTTTTTTGGGAGTACTAGGATAGGGAAGTGTACACCAGAGTTGCAATAAACTTGAGGAATTTAAATCTATAGATAAGAAAATTCTTTCCAGGAACTGTAAGCAGAGTTGACTATTTCTGCCTGCTTCTGGACTTCTTGTCTTCTTTTAAGCTTCTGAAGGAAAAAAGGAGGCAAACCCTCAGCAAACACTTAATAAAATTCCAATTTTGAAGATAGTATTTGTGTCCTGTATCAGCATTTACTGATCCCCCAAACAACTTCCACAGGACACTTGTTTGCAAAAGGCATGAATGTTCATCCTAGGTTACAGTGATGACTGCGTGCAACATAGATTATACTCCAGTCACTAGACTTCTGTGAAGGTGTAAGTGCTGTGCTGGCAATAAGAGTGTTGCACTCTATGTGTGCATATTTCTTATTCAGGTCCTAGAAAAGCTACAAAAGCCAGCTTCACTTCTTTTCTGGTCTTGTAATCTGTAGTGGCCTGTGGGGACTGCACTGATGATCCAGTCTTGTTAATGGCTTAGTGCAAGGATGTGATAAAAGTCCAGTAAGTTGTCAGTGGAAAGGCCATCAATAGAAATTTATTAAGAGTAATGCTTGAAAGTGAATTCCACTGGCCTCTGACAGTAAGCTGCTGTAAGGCTCTTTGATCCTGAAGGGTCTGCTGAATCTCAAGTTGAAGTCAATGGTTTGGGTACGGAGAGCAATGATTTAATTTTTGTCTCGCTAATGATTTATTACTAAATATTGCTGCAGCCTTTGGATTACCGTTTTTCTTTATTGAGCTGTACTTTAAAGGGGCTGTTGGGAAGGGGAGTCTCGGTCCGTGCCGCTGCGAGGCAGTGCCTGGGGGTGACATTTTCCATGCGCCGCTCCTGTGGCGCTGCAGGGCCGGGGCCGCGGCCGGGAGGGGGCGCTCTGGGCACGGCAGCGGCCGCGCCGCGGGGAGCGGGAGCGCGCCAGGGCCGCCTGCGCTGCGCCGCTGCCCGGGACGGCACCGGCGATGTCCCACTGACACCCCGGGACGGCACTGTCCTACTGGCACCCGGGAACGGCACCGGCACTGGCACTGTCCCTCCGGCACGGCTCTGTCCCCCCGACACAGCGGTGCTGTCTCCTCTCTGCTCCAAACACGCCGTGCCACGAGCCACCACTTTGTTTCTGCCCTTAGAGAAGGTGGCTGTATTACTACTGTACTTTATGGCAAAAGCAGAAATTATTTTCTAGCTTAAAGTAGCACTTCTGTTAAGTTGCAAACGACTTACTATTCACTTTATACTTTTAAATATTTCCAGTAGTTTTGACAGAATTTCTTAAGAACTCCCTTAAGAGTTGGCTGAGATGATGTGTTTTCCTTTGTCAGATCTCCCTGTGATCTGCCTGCAGTCCCCTATCAGTTTCCTGAGTGTGTAGTTCATATGAGCAGTCCCTGCTGAATTTAGTCCACTTGTATACTTGGAAGTACATGTGTGCTTAGTTGCTTTACTGAATTCGTGCCTAAACCTACTTTTAATAAATGTGTAATATTGATTAAGTCCTCTTTTCAATGGGACCTTCAGGATCAAACCAATGTAATTAAGTCTCAGTGTTTGTTTAACAGTGGTGTGCTGACCAGTGTGTAAAGGGGAGTGACCATATACCTAAACTGAATCTCAAACAGATGATAAGTTAGCTAATATGGGGCAGGATTCAGCCATTAGCAAGTGGAAGTCTTGCATCTTCTCCTAAACCAGAAGACTGTCTTTATAATATCTTTGTTCTAAAGAGACATGCACACTTCAATGCTCCTTTCTGGGGAGGGAAGCAGTTCTGAAAGCTCAGTGCCATTCCTTGTCTCTGGACTGCCACGTGACTTTCTCCATTTACCAGTTTTAAAACTGCCCCTGTGATTTTTCTTCAACAGCTTACTTGAAGCAAGTAAGTTGGAATTGTATCAAGGAGCAAAGTTTGAAGTTCTTTGGCCAAAAATTTCTCTTTAACTCTGGAGGCAGATGCTACTGTTACCGAAGCTGTGTTTCTGGTTATGTACTTTGTTCGGTAATTTGGAAGACTTAGCATTGGTATCATTACTTACAGAATTGAATAACTTTTCATTTCAAGACAGAGCAGCAGCAGGATTTGAGATGTTTGAGTTTGGCAAGAAAAGGCTTGTCTGTAAAACAATGAAATTGCGTTGGGGAAATACAGTGCCTCTGTTCAGCTGGGGAGGGCTGAGGTACACTGCGAGCTGTTGTGAGCTGCAGCTGCATTTACCATCAAACACTGAGCTGGTGCCGATGAATGTTTTGTTTTTAGTGTCATGGAAACTGTGAGCCAAAGAATGGATATTCTATTCATCTGGGAAAATAGCAGTTCACTGCATAAAACATCAGTTGCTTCCAAAGCAGTTCTTAAAATAGACTTTGTGAATATAACCCTAGAAGTAAAAGTGCAGCAATTTAAATGACCTCGGTACTACTTCAGTTTTTTAAAATTAGAATATATGTGTGAATTAAATAAACATAGAAGTAGTGAAAGTTTCAAGATACAGCTGTGGCATGGAACTTCTAAAATGATTCCATGTTTTACTTTACTCTGCAATTTTTAATTTTAAAAAATTTGAGAAGCACAGATATTTCAATATCAGTCTTAATCCTTTTTATGACTTCTTCAAATGGCTTGCTCAAAGAAGGATAGTTTTGGTCATCATTCAGTATCATTTACTGTTTTGTACAGCAGAGTGCAAATCATAAACTCATTACAGAGACCGGATATCCAAGAGAGTGCTCTCAGGGGTAAAGAAGGAAAGAGGTTATGGAGCAGTGTTGTGTGGGTTTTTAAATGCATGAGCATTTTTGCAGAGCCAGTATGTAACGAATAATTAAGGGACTTAATTCAGTTGAATTGGGAAGCTTAAACTTATTTCACTAAATTTTGGTGTTGAGGGTAAAGTAAATGTAAGATGTAAAGAGAAACCAATACAGAAAAATAGATATACCAAATCATTGCAAAAGGAAGCTGAAGAAATTGGAAGTATTTTGACCTGGTGGAAGCTGGGGGGAGAATTGCCAGTTGTGGGATTTCAGAAGCCAGGATTCTGGAATGGATGTGATACTGGTTAAAAGAAAGGAAGCTTTGCATCCAGTGAAAGTAGTGGGATTCTTTCTGTTTATTGCTCTCTAGCTTAGGGTAGGTTGCTTGGTGTTTGTGGGCTGATGGGGGGTTGTTTTGTTTTAATTGGGGGTTTGGAAATGAGGTGCAATGTTTTTGATCTGGTGTAAGGCGTGCTGAGCAGAGGTGGATGGTCACTGCCCTGCCCGTGCTCTCACCTGCAGCTGCCCCTTCCAAACCCCAACTATACTGGTGCAAGGGGCTGCTCCATGCCAGGTGCAGAACTTTTCTTTTGTTATTGTTGAATTTTATGAGGTTCCTGTTGGCCCAATCTTCTAGATTGTTTCTATTCTATTCTGAATGGTGGTCCTGCCTTCAAGTATCCCAAAACTAGGGCCTGTGCAAACTCTTTTAGGGTGTGCTCTATGTTTTCCTCCAGATTGAAAAAGACATTAAAAGAAAGGCTCTATATACACTGTATAGTTGGTAATAACAGAATTATAGATGCAGGGAGAGTGATAAAAAGATAGATTTAAGTTGAAAAAACTGCATGAGAAGTAAAATAGGTGCTTCAGGTGCTGGGACTTATCTAAGTTACTCAGAACAGGATCAAGAAAAGTATTTTATAAGTGTTCATGACTGATATCAAGAGCTAATGTGTAGTTGAAAGCTTGCAGCAGAGATAACAGCTAGGTATGAAATGGGAAATGTCTTTGAAATGAATCCTTGTTTGTGTATAAAAGGCTTGCACAATAATATGCAAACTCCACAGTACCTGTTCTATAGTCCAGGGAGTTGAAGTACAAGCAGGTAAAATAGATAAAAAGATACAAAGCCCATGTGGTTTTACTTTCACTCATTAATACTGTTTAGGCAGTAGATTTTCACTCTGCAATACTTTCAGGTACCATGATCACATATCCTTAACACCATGATGGACATTTGGCCTTTTCTAGTCAGTGCCTCAGGAGGGTCCCTGTGGGTTTTGCCAAGGCCAGAATGCCTTTTGCAGAGCTCCTGAGGCAGGCCAGCAGGAAAGGTTGGGATAATGGAGGAACATGGAAGTTTCTATAGCTCCTGCCCTCTTCCTGAAGGGTAAATCCAGCTCCAGGCTGCAGGGCCTTGTCTCAGTCCTGCAGGCATCCTGCACAAGGCTCAGTAAGAGGCAGTTTGCTTCCTTAAGTGCAGTTCAGAGCACTCCACTGACCTGTCTTCATTTGTTTCAATCTGCCAACAAGCTCTGAATTTCCAGTAACACATTTAGATTGACAAGATGATGCTTTAAAAAAAAAAAAGGCAAAAAAGACTAAATCAAGCGGGGCAAGGTTTGAGTCATGTTGATGGTTCCAGTTGCATTTAAAATATTATCTGGCGCCTAGCTTTCATTCCCTTAATGCATTTTTATTATTTTAATAGAGTAATAATGTTATTCCTTTAAATTGTCCTTTTAAAATATGTCCTTCCATTGTCAAA
Source organism: Eopsaltria australis (assembly GCA_034509425.1). Taxonomy (NCBI): domain Eukaryota; kingdom Metazoa; phylum Chordata; class Aves; order Passeriformes; family Petroicidae; genus Eopsaltria; species Eopsaltria australis. The sequence goes on from JAVTVJ010000121.1 coordinate 1,085,846, forward strand.
CTGTTTGTTATTAATGCACATAGCTTACAAAAATCAGGTGCATTGATAGTGTATGTGCCAGTGAAAAAAACACACCTTTCCCACAAATTCAGGTTGAAGAGCATTACCATTAGCCTACTAATCTTTTATTAATAAAATTCCATTTTGGTGATGTTATTATTTATGATTTGCTATCAGAAGAATAACTTGTTTACTTGTTTTAAATATTGTACAAAATGAACTTTTTTCCAGCAGTCTTGCACTTTGAGTATTCTAAGGCTTAGTAAAAACCAATCTTAATATGTGAGACAACCCCTTGGCTTATATATATTTGAAAAAAATATTTCTAATCCTTTTGGAGTCAGGTTACCTTGACCTGCTGATACAGACGTGCAGAGCCTTAGCAACTACTTTTGCATTCTCCTTGCTGTTGAAATAGAAAGTATTTCATCATTCTTATTCAGGTTACTGTTTCTATAAAATAATTACCAATATTGAAATGAGTGTTGCTTTTGTTCTTAACACACTGAGGAAAAGTGTTTTCCTTATCTGCTTTAGGTCATTTAAAGCCTGTGTAAAGCATGTGTAGCCAAGCAGAGAGGTAGTATTTATTGATATATGAAGTTCTATTCTTCAGTTCATTGAGCAGCTCCCCATGTTCCATGGTGTTTTTAAACTTGAGAGTTATGATCATCTTGGCTGTGTCTGGACTTAGGTTATTTTTCTTAATGTTTCTGTAGTTGTGTTCCCACACCTGTTATGGTCTCTTATAAATGCTCCATGGCTTAAAACTGCACTATTCATCCTTGAGGTGCCTTGGCAGTAAGGTATTGGTGTTTTCATAAATACATGGAGATGTGAGGTGCCTATAGAGGAGGGATGGTTTGGAGAGAGCTGTATTTTTGAGGGTTTTTTTTGGTAGATAGTTAAAAGTTTGTTCTCTGCATAGCCCTAATACCTCTTTGCATTTCTGCAGACAGTGATGTTCTCTTGTACAGTTATTGTCAGTGGTTCAGGGATTGGGAAGATTGCTTTCAATTTTTGGACACTCTAATGTCCTGTACTGCAAATACTGCTTTTGTACTAAAATAAGAACACGTATTTTAAGCTCTTAGCATTTTAAGTACTTTGCATTAATCTAGACTATCTAATTATTCTTTATGGGGTTACTGTTTCACATTCTTTTGGCTGGATGTGCCTTCATATAATGCATGTGTATAGTCAGGAGTTTCCAGCCCCTAACCAGGAGATGGCTCCTTTCAGGCACAGGATTTCCCCTCCTGTTTTAACAGGTAACTTGATTTTTCTGTGGTGCCTGGGGGAATTGTTTATAGAAGAAGTAAGGCTCAGAAAACACTTAACACGTTGTTTTAGCATCGAATTTGTGTTTGAGGTTTGGTTTTCTATGTTGTTTTTCTGTGTTGTTTGGTTCTTTGGGCGGTTTGGTGGGTTTTTTTGTTTGCTTGGGTTTTTGTTTGCTTGGGGTTTTTTTCTGTTGTTGGTTTGTTGTTTTTTTTTTCCTTCAGTCTAGCAGCTACTGCTAGTCTGGAGCCCACAGTTTGAGAATTCCTGTTTTACAAACCTCTGTCTCTGCAATGGAGATGGCTGTGAAGGGTGAAGTTAGAAAAACTTATGCAAGTCATTCAAATAAGAGCTGTCAAGAGTGTTGTACAACAGAGGGGGACCACTGTATGCATTTACCAGTTGCCTTATGGAAGATGGTTATAAATGTTTGTTGTGTTTTTGCCTATGTTCATACATGAAATGGGCAAGGGGGAATCTTTCTTTGTTGACAAGCTGACTTTTCACATTTAATGAGAATTAATAGATCTTGGATAGTGAGAGAAGCTGTAGATACCTGCAGAACTTATATATATATATATATATATATAAGTAGTCTAGCTATTTGTAGTAAATAGTGTCACCAAAATAATCTTTTAATTGGAAACAGGTGTAGCATTTAGTTGTAAAGTGTGGATTCTCTATTCATTTCCAATTAAAAAATCCTCTTGACTTTAGACTTAAGAATGTAATTGATGTTCAAAGTAATTTTTGTCCCTAGATCTGGGACAAATTCCACACCAGGAGAGCAAGGGCTGCTTTTCAAGTTAACTCTAAGTAGCAGCTTTGTTAGTAACTTGAGAATTTGAACTAAATACCTTAGGGATGAGGTGGGGAAAATGGCAAAAGGAGAAATATTTTAATTGACAAAGTGAAGACACTTGGATACTCTAGAAAAACATGGAATGTATAGGTGAGGTAAGTAAATGCATATGACAAATGTCACCAGTGTGGAATGGTTGTGTGTCCATATGCAAACTCACTTCGGTTATTGTTTTCTGGATTTTTGATATCCCTGATTTCCCTCATTTTTAGTATATTTTTTAATCTGTTTCTCACCAGATGTTCTCTCTATGTGCAGCAGACATTAATGGGTTAATAGAGTGTTAGCATTATTAATGGTAAGGTTAGCCTGGGGTAGACGTAGTAGTGGAGAATTTGAAACTACATGAAACAGCTATTCAGGAATTATTTGGTTCACAGATACTTGCCCACATATGCTTGGGGGAGGAAGAGAAGAAAGTTCTTTCTTCAGGTTTGTCCTCCCTCTTCCCTCAGTTAGTGCTGTGCATTCTTCCTGCCAGCGACTTCAGTGCCTTTTAGCCTTGCAAACATTTGATTTGTTATTCAGCACAGTGTAAACCTGCTAAGTGGAGGGACAGGAATAGTACTGAGGAAGGAGCCCTCATGGATCAGCCTCTGTTGGAATAGAAATGTTCTTGGTTTGACAAGAGCATATAAATTACAAGTTCACAGGGTCAATCCAAATATAATGTGGAATTTAGTCCACCCTTACCTCCTGTGTATTTGAAGTACATAAGAACATTAATAAATTGTTTTTATAGCACAAGATCTGTGCAGTGATCTGCAAACTGACAAAATACTCCATCTTTTCTTAGATGTACTTACAAATCAATGGGATGGAAGTGTCAAAGGCATGTCTTTGAGAAGCAGGTTCTTTAATACCTCTTCACACACTGACATTATTTTTTAAAAAAATATTGTGTTAAAGAAGTTGTGAGAAATCCCTTGACTTCTGTGTTTAACATCTTTATAAATATACTCTGAGATTTATTGCCTGGTTGGTTCAATCAGTAGAATTTTCACAGTGAAGACATCTGCAAATGCTGACACAACTGTAAGGATAAAAACTTCTGATCTTTTTAGTCTTTGAAAAGCAAACTGAATTTTTTTTTCTAGATCATCTTGTGCAAATGTTAACAAAAGCAGTAATTCAGTATTTGTTCCTAAATTGCAAAAGTTATAATGGGAAGTTGATTACAGGTAATTCCAGCTTCAGAATTTTCACATTTTGGATTATTTGGATGTGAAAAGCAGTTCTTGCTCCAAATAAGTAATTGGACTAGATAACAGAATTATAATGCTGTCTTCTTACAAACGAGAATTTATGGCATGGAGAATCCTAGGAGAGATTCCTGGCAGACCTGAGATTGCACTGTTAAATCCCATAAATCTCATTCAGAATCATAGACTTTTGCTTCTTGACAATCATTAGTTTTGTAGGATCCCAGTTTTTCAAAATTTTGGCCAAAAAAAGGAGGAGAGAGCAAATCTGTAGTGTTAAAACCAAATTTTGCTAAAACATTTACTTCTGTGGTCTGGGGAAACTGGTCTTAGAAGATGTCACAGTAGGGGGGGAAAAACGGCAACATTTTTTCACTGGTCACAGTCTGTACATACCGTTTTTATGATGAGCTGTATGGACTGCATTGCTGATCAACACTTGGGCATGGCATTTCTGCCCAAGTAGGTTTGTAGTCCTTCTCCTCCGTTACTTTATTGCAATTTTCCCAGTGATGTGATCTTATTGTGTATTAATTACTTATTAAACTTAAGGTTAAAAATTTGTCCTACAAGTTTGCAGATGTTACGTATTGTGTGGGTTTGCCTGCTGTATTAAAAGGTGTGAGAGTGTGGATGAGTTTGCAAGACTTGGAGGGATATTGATTGGAGAAGCTGCTTGCAGTCAGAAGACTGAGCTAAGATGGAGTGTGTGATGAGATAAAGGCTGGGTTAGGAAAGTGATTACAACTGGGGACCTGCTAATCACTGACCTCTGTAGGGATCCTGTAGTTTATCACTAATCTCTCTTACACTTGGCATTTTTCTGTGTTGCTGCTTCATTGTTCATAGCTGAGTGAGTAATTTGGCTTTGGATGAACAGGAGGAGGGTGCTGCAAGTCCAGCAGCTGCACTTGTTGGCACTGGCTTGTTAAACATCCTCAGTGCAGCCAGCAGCATGCTTGGCACACATCAGCCAATAATACTTAAACATTGTCACGAAGAGAATAGGAGGTCATTTGTTTTAAGCCATTTTTTCAAATTCTGTTGCTCCAGATCTCTTTTTCATTTCCAGGAGTTCTGGTCTCGAGTATCATAAGGAAAAATGTACGTTGTATTTTTATACGTATTCACAATATATAATGTGTGCGTTATAGATCTTTAAAATGCTAGAGAGAAGATAATAAAACTCTGACACCCTCTATTAATGAGTAGGCTATATAGCAGTAGAAAAGGAAGAAATTATTCTTCTACTGCTGTGGGAAATGCGTGGATATATAGTAAAAAATTTTATGGCTACATGTGTCAGCCTTGCCTCTAAGAAAGCAACACACCACGTCCTAGGAGCAGGGATGGCTTTGTGTTTTAATCAAACAGATTTTTTTTTCACTGTACTGAATAATTGCTGAATAATAATTTTTAATGCCAACAAAATTTTAAAAAAGAAAGAGTGGACCTGCAAGAATCTTATTCTATAAACTTTGTGTGCTTTCTACTTCATGGTAATTTGGAAAGCAATATTGATTAGTAGAAAAATGTCTACCTGGTTGAAGGTTTTTCTGCTATCTTTTGTATGCGCCTGTCAGTGTAGCTTGTGCAGCTTGTTCCTTGTTACATTGGATCTGCATACGAAAAATTATTTGAATGTATTCATTCTGTGGGTAACAAAGACACATACTTTGCTGGATGTGGAGGGGGAGAAAGCAGTATGATAAATGATTTCTAGCTGAATTACCAACACCAGTTTAATAACTTGAAAAAGAAATTCTCAAACTTGTCACCAATATTTTGTTATAAACTGATTTTTGGGTAGGCTATGTCTCGGGACCAGTTTAAAGTGTTAGCAGTGAAGAAATGATGTTTCAGAACTGTAAAAACATGCTTCAGTATTCACTTAAAGCAGATTCTCTGCACAAGTAGGGCAGACATACTTCATGTCTGACAAACAGAGCAGCTGCCAGCTGTGGTCACTATAGCATTCATACTGGATGATAAACATTGCTTCATTAAAAGATGTTGTTGCTCTCCATATTGCCAACCAAACAAATTCTTAGCAATGCACAGAAAGATCTTCAGTCTGTAAAGGGTTAATTCTGTGGGAATTGAAATAATTTTTTGAGAGTTCTGTGATCTTCTCATAAGCCAAGCATTATCTAGAAGCAGTGGGAAAAGGCTGTTTTATACTGGCAGGCATTTATAGCACATTCACTGAAGTAGTCCTCAACTGAGTTAATGTAGTGCTGTTTTCAGCTCACTATCACTTTGCATCTTGCTGTTTCAGTTCCTTCTGTGTTAAGAGTATTTAGGCTGCACAGCTGTTATACATATAGATGTATTGTGAGAGACAATTCCTCGTGTGGTATTCAAAGGCTATATTAAGTTGTGAGCAAATCACGTTTAGACAAGTGATTGCAAGAGAAAAAATTATTTACTAAATGCCTATTAATGTTTGAATTGATAGAGAATGTGTCAAGGTTTTAAATTTATGCAGTTGGGAAATACTTGTGGTTCAAAGTGCCTAGTGGGATTTTCTTGGTTGGGTTTCTGTTAACTCCATAGTCCCTGAACTTTACGCCTGTTAGTTGGTGACTGAGTCCTTGAAATTTTTCCTGATAAAAACACATGAAAAAAAAACACATTTCAAAAAAAACCCCAAAACCCAATAAAACGCATTAATTCCAAGTTATTAAAAGATTCAAATGCCTTGTGAGTTGACCTGTGCAGATGTAAAATTTTTGCTTACAATCAACTAAATTGTTTTTAAATGTCTATTGCTTTATTCCAAATCTGCTTGAAATGCACAACTCTGGTATATAGAGCCACTAGTATGTAAGCTGAAGTAAAGTATACTATGATGCTACTTTGTAAGCAAGGCATAGATTTTGCTTCTTAAAGGACAGCATCTAACTTTGTTGTTGTGTGAAAATAACATCAAATCTGAAGAGGAAATAAATTTCATCTGGGCAGCTGCTTTACCTTCCCAGCTGATATGTCTGCACACTACCTTACATCTCCATCTCTACACAAACCTATGCAATTGAAAGTGTTTAATGAGGATTTTGTCATTTATAGTGTTTTTTGCAGACTCCTCTCCTTCTTCTGATTAATGTCAGGTGCCATGGTGAGTTTCCTTATGTCCCCGAAATGCTGAGCCATTAGCGTTTCTGAATTTGCCGCTGTAATGCAAAAGAGACTTGCTGTCTGTGTAGTGGGCACTGACTGAGACAAGACCTGAGAGAGGGCAGACTCAAGTGCAAATCTTGTGGGGTAAACCTGCAAGTAATTTCAGGGTCTGCTTTGGCTCTCTGTCTCACTGTATTTTTAAAGGTTGCATTCTTATAAGCACTGGGACTCCAGCCAGTTTGGGTTTTGCTGTAACCTCTACATTTTTATGTTCTTCTGTCAATCTGTAGAGAGTATGAGTAAATAAGAAAGGTATTTCGTAAGCTAAAAAACCAACAAAAGGATTCTTCTTTGATATATTTGGCCATGTGTGTGAACTTTATTGGATGCTAGAGACTGCCCATGCATAGATCAGAGTGTGTATGGGACCTACCTGTTTGTGAACCATCAAGGAAGTGTCATTGTCTCAAACTTGACATTACTCACCTTTCAAGTACTTATGAAGTATTGCTAAGTATTTTCTCTTTCTATTGCTAAGTAAACATTACCTGTGGCATTAGCTTACAAAGGTTTAAATAGTGAGAATAGCATTGTGGAGCAGATGAAGTGGATCGAAATGATCCGGGCAGTTTGAAGTCTGTACTGTGTCACCTTTCCATTGTGTTGGTGGTGAAGCTCTCCTGTGATATGGCCAGACAGCACATCTACCCATGCTGGGGTGCTGGGAAACCTTGGTCTTTTATCACTGAAGCTTCAGGGGCTTCACTGGACTCCAGAAATGTGCTCTGATGGTGCCCAGGATCCTCACCTCTGTCCCATCCTTGTGCTGTGCTATGTGGAAATTGAGCTGCTGCCACTGCTGCAGTCCCACACAAGGGACCACGGGGTGCAGTTCTGTAGTTTAAGAGAGAACCAGGAGCAGGACTTGAGTGTGGGCTCAATGTGGTTGCTGTAGTGTGTGCCTGGTAATTTTTGATGTTAAAAAGATGTGTGTCTTTAACGTTGTGACATTATTGCAAGTTTCAGGGTCCTAAGTGCTTGCACTGGGAATGTGTTTGGGAGATTATCTATGAAAGGCACCCTCTCACAGTTGATCCTGGGCTGTTTTCCAGACTCTCATTGAAAAGCTAAGGCATTTGAACACAGGTTAAATGTTCATTTGCTCCAGCTAATTTTTGATAAATATTTGGGCATTGCAGCATCAGAAAGCTTTGACTTTTCCTGGTCGCTTCTTGGAACCAAATTTACTATAGATTGGGCTGTTGTAGTAAGCTTTTCTCCTTTAATATGAATCTGCCATACTTTAAAAATTATAACATTTAAATAACACGATCTTATGCATTCTTATCTAGCAATTTCTTGCTTGCCACACAAACCATAATTTAAATCATAATTTTTCTAGCCTCTGTAATTGACTCTTGTACAAATATTTGTTTTAAAGCCTGCCTGGAATACTGCATGCTTCAGTCAAAGTTGTTTATCATGTGATACGAGATTCTCATTTTCTGGAAAGAAAATGCTGAGTCTGGTTTAATATGAACAGCATGATTCATCCTACTACTTATAATTTTGCATGCTAGGTATTTTATTTGCTTGGTGCTTGATAGTTGTTAGAGGCAAATTGCTTCAGCAGAAAAATGTTAACTTTTTTCCTCCCTTTGTTACAGCAGAGCTGCCATTTTTCAAGCAAACTATTGTTGACCATACCTTTGGTAGCTATCACAATGATAATCTTACAGAGATGTTGTTCCAAGAGATTCAGACTTCCTCTTCCTCCCTGCTTACAAAAGATGCACTTCTAAAATGAACAAAAGGCATACTTTAGATTTTCCTCTTACAAAATTATATTTAGGGATTTTTGGTAGTAAGAGAGGAAAATCAGAAAAAGCAAAGGAAGTCCTGTTTTTGAAGTGCAATTGCAATAACAGGGAGCTATTCATCACTGAAATGGGAATGTGAAAGAGAGGCTACTTTTTCTTATTATTAGGACAGGGTAGCACACGTATTGTTTGCAAAGGGAATGCCTAGTTGGGTGAGATAGCATTCGTTTTCAAATGGGTAGATCTGGTTAATTAATGCTTGCCTTTGGATAAGACTGAGTGGTGGTACAGGCTTTTTCTGAGTCCAAACTCTGTTGTAATTAGGGCAGGCACATGCACTTGGTGTTTTCTGATACACACAAACTTGATGAGTGTCTGATGCTTGGCATTGTTCAGCAGGCTTCTATTCAAGATTTTTTTCAAAGTGTTGATTGATAAATTTCTGAGCTCTACTGGAGAACTTGCACACTGAGTTTTGAAATACAAACATGTCATTTTGGTGGCATACCTAACAAATTCAGCACTAAGTACATTCCCTGGAACTGGCAAACCCATTGCTAATGTCTTGTGACCTCGGGCAGCAACATCAGAAGGCAGCCACTGCATGAGGCACCATGTTCTCTATGTGCTACCTACACCCAAAAATTGCAATTACGGCAGAAAAGTCTGGTTTGCTGTCTTGCCCAGTTGTATTGCTTGAGTTTTGTACCCGCTGATCTGTACACAAAACAAAAAGATTTTTAAGGACTTAGGTCTAAGTGTCAAGAGCTGAATGAATCAGCCATGGTTTAAGGTTGGAGTTTTACTGTTTTTAATGAAGCTTTTGTTTGCTTTTCATGTGGTTTTATTTTATTGCTCAGTATATTCATTGTCTAAGATGGATACCAGCTAAGTGTTGGTTTCATGTAGGAAGGAGAAATGTCTTAAAGTGTCTCTGCATTTGCTTGTTGACAATGGAAATGAAAATGGACCTTTGCATTTTGTATTTAAACATATTGAATAGGAATATTTTATAGTATCTGACTGGTTACAAAAGGAATTTAATTAGGTAAATATGTCATCTATTACTGTAGTGTTGTTTGTGTCAAGCACAGACATATAAAAACCTGATTTTATTCGTGCAACTTGATGTCTGTAAGTTTATTATGATGCTAATAGATTTTTCTGAATTGCATATGTAAGGACAACTGATGTGGGTGTCTAGGGGATTTGAAAAATAACCAGATTTTAAATTTCTTTCTTTTATAGGAAAAACCTCCGACAGAGGTCCATTTCCACTGTATGGCAGAGATACAGGCTTACCAGGCTGTCAAGTAAGTACAGATTTAGAGTGATGATTTCATTCATGTTTTTGCTAATGAGCTAGACTAAGAATACTTTGATCATTGTTTAAAAGTCTGTTTTGGATGTACAGGAAGTTTGACTGCTTAAAATGTATAATTAGCTTGTGTTTACATTCAGTGTCTGTTGATAAAGATTTAAATAACTAATATGTTTATAATTCTAAGAAATTAATTTATATTTATTTTCCCAAAGAGGAATCTTCTTATAATTTTACTGTAGGTTGCCTGTTTCCTTTGAACTGATATTTTCAGGAGTGTCTCTCTCCTGGAGGATAACATCTAGCATATGAGTTTGACATCTTGGTTTTCAGTCGTTTAACTAGTAGCTTGGGAAGTGTGAATGGGCAGCACCATGTGGCAATGCTTCCCCTGTTAAGAAAGGATCGTTCTCACAGCCTTTACTATTTCTCTGCAACGCAGATGTGGCAAACAAAGACCCATTTGTAGCTGGGTGGGTGAGCTTTCAGCAACATTCTCCCAAAAAGCAGTATAGCTCTTTACCTGAGAGTTATGGGCTTCACATTATTGCCAGTCTAGACAGTACAACATTGTATTAGTGTTGTTACTATTGTTGAAATAACTCTGTATGTACTCTATTTAAATATAATCACTTGAACTTGACATTAGTTTGGAAGCAAATTAATTTCCACGTTACTCTTTCATTAAGTTAATGTTTTGTATTGGAAAATGGTTTTATGTGAACTTTGTGTAAAATTCCATTCTGCTTTGCAGTAATGAGCGTAACTTCTGTTCAGTTTCTCAGTGAGGAAAATCCTTTTATGTCACTGTATATTTGGGATTATTTCTATCTAGTACTATCTAATATTAATTTTTTACATATAGTTATTTAAACCAACAATCTCATACACATTTGTTTCTATTAACATAACTTTTAGTTCTGTTTATCCCTTTGATAATCTTCCTGCTATTTAATCTCCCTCAGTTTCTTTTTCCTTAAAATTTTTTAGTATGTGGGGAAAATCTTACTGTAGGTAAACCTGTATTGGTATTATATTCAGGATAATACAAAAATGAACATAGAGTTAACTTCAATTACATTTTAATTCCATTTAAATTCATGTGATAAGTTACAGTTTGTACTTTATTTTGGTCTTAGGTAAATTTGACAGTATTTGAATTCATTTAACTTGGAATGTTGGAATCTTTTTGATTTTTTTTTTTTTTTAAATTTTTTTTTTTGTAAATGTGTTTTGGTAGTGCTTGAAATACAGCTCTCATTGCAGCTACAGTGTTTGAAATCTGTCACAGAGATGGTCCAAAGTGATCATGAGAGGTCATTACAATCCAAACAAAGAATCAGCTGCATTGTCCCTGACAGAGGCTTCATGTGGTCAGTGCTCAAAAAAGTCTAGAGATGGAAGAGACTTCATGACCACCCCGGGTTTTGTTTTCTACTACTTAAGTGTAATTACTCTTTAAAAGTTTCCCTGGTGTCTTATCTAAACATCATTGTAATTAAAGTAGCTAGGTCTTGTCTTACAGGCAGTGGACATGGAGAAGAATCTATTATCTTTTAAGTCTGTAGAGGCCACCATTAGATGATGATGATAAGGAATCCTTAGAAAAGATAAGACATAACTGGAGTTAATTTTTATCTGGGCGTTCATAGTGCAGGTATATTTTAACAGTGGCTATGTAACAGGATCTATCTCACACTGAAATATTAGTAAAAAAGGCTGTGCTCTGCTCTGAATGTTCTCCAGTAGGTCCACAACCCTAGAGAATTCCAGTGCTTTAAATGAGGTCAAGTACCTCACCCAGGGCCTTACCACAATGGCAAAAAGAAATTTCCTGGATTTTTTGGACAATATTGTGGATTTTTTGCTGGGTGGTATCTGCCTATTTTCCTAACATATATCCAGTTTCTGATACATATTTGAATAAGGGTGATCTAAAATTTCCCAATACCTCTTTATGGTAATGCTGGCTAGCTTGTTATTCCTCACCCTGTATTTTTCAGTTTACAGGTTCCATATACAAAAATGTATTTACTTCTTTAACACATTGCTTCTACCATCTCTAAATTTGTCAGTGCAATTTCGAATTCCAGGCTTGCACTGCATTCATAGATCCTTATGGGTTATTTGCTTTGTGAATTTAGTAAATGTAGTCTTCATTTTTCATCCAAGTCACTAATTAAGAGGTGGAATGATGCCCAAAACAGACGCCTGCAAAGTCTCAGTTAATACATTCACCCACTGCTGATCATAAACTCTTAGCTGTTTTTTAATCAGCTCTGCTCTGTATTGAGTACTAGTTTTAGTTTTCCTTGGTTCCTTAGTTCACCTGTGAAATGTGGAAGTGGTGAAAGCCTTATTAAAACATCTATTATGCACTCTGAGAAGGAAATTAATTTTGCATCGTGTATTCCAGCTGAATCAGTATCACTTCTTCATTATCGTCTGACATTTGCAGTCTATTTCTTCCAGTATTCTTAATTTTCTTTTTTAAGTTGTTGAGGAATTACAAGCCACTACTTTTCTTCCTCTCTGAAACCAACCAACCCCACTCTTTTCTAGTCCCTGCTCTGAAGCATGAGTTCTTCAAGGACAGTGGCTAAGATTTCTGAAATGGTAAAATGGCAAGAGCCAGTTGGTCTCCTGAGTTTGTTATTGGGTACAGGTGAATTGAAAATACCTAACTTCTCCAAATACTCCTGAATCCATCCTTCTCCTACCTCCTTTCCTTATGTTACTGGTGTAAAGGGTATTAATATCCTGCTATGGAAGTGTGAGGAGTTTTAATTTTTGCTTTCTGTTGAGTTTACAGAAGGCTGCAATGAAAATTTTCAAGACCACTGTAAACTGCAATGTTTCAGAATCTTAGTATCATTCCCACCTTTTACTGAAAATAATCTAAGCAGTGATTTGTAGGGACTGTTTGCTACCTACAGGCTTTATATTTAGGCTGTAGGAGTTGAAGTGTGATTGATTTTCAATGTAGCTTAAGAACCTGAGCGACTTAGGTAATGGAATCTGATTCAGCTGTAACATTTAGTCACAAGAACATAAATATGGTTAATTTAAGAATATTTTATTAGCAGGAAGTGCAGGTTTTTAGGTTTTCTTTCAATCAGGTGTTTTAAGCAAGGCAAAAAGGAGCATCCAAAAGTATATAGACTCTAAGTGGATGGGTAAGATGACAAATTGAGGCTTATGCAGAGCTGATTTAGATGAATGTCAAAAATTTTCACCTGGGGGAGGAATTGACAGCTTTTAGAAGAAATATTAAAAACTCTTGTTTTGCTGTGAGAATGAAATGCAATGCTACATGACTTGACACAAAGTCTCTTTTTGTCTTTGAATTGGAGGGATGGTGCTGATTTGTGATTTTTGTGGGGGACTCCATCATTCCTGTTGGCCATGTAATTCAGTTTTGGTAAGGGCATCTTTTCACAAATTATAAATCAGGTTAATGTTAAACTTTCAGAAAGCTTCTTGTAATAAAAAGGGTTTTCTTCACATTTGTGTGATTTAGTACTGAAAACAGTAGCTTATGTAAAAGAAACAAGATTAGACTTCAGATATTGAATTCACAACTCCCATTTCCAATATCATCAAAAAGGTCCCCAGCTGTCGCTGCACATTGGTTTGACAGGTCTGAGCTCAAAGAAAGCCAGGGGTCTGCATTATTTTTAAAGTGAAATTGAGATAAATGTGCAGTACATGTGTAGCTGTTAGACTAATTCTTCTAATTGTTTGTGTGGGTCTTCACAGAAGGTAACTTTATCCCCAGGAGCCCGTGAGTGCCCTGGATAATTGGTGGGGGGTGCTCCTTTAGGCTCACAGTGCCTGTTCTCATGTGCCTGGCACAGTCTCTCCCCACTGGCATCACTAGGCTCAAGATAGTAAATTGTTAGTGACTATCCCCTTAATGTTCTATTTTCATTCTAAACAATCATGCATGAAAAATAGACATGATGGATTTTTTGACGTGTGGAGATAACACATTTATCCTCCCTTCATAATAATTTGACGTCTGCACACTGTCCTGTGTGTGGGAAAGGAGGTAGAATGGAGTGCTGAATGTAGTGGGTGCTGGGCAGGAGCTAAAGAGGCATTTACCACTTGTGGTTTAAAGTGCAGCCTTTTATAAAGAGTCATATCTTAATTTACTCCATTTTTGTTACTCATTAATCTCTAGGTCTGCATGATGATGGGACACTTCAGAAGTTATAAAATGCATTTAGAAAAAACTGCTGCTGATAGAACTGTAGGATACATGAATGCTGGAAGGAGCTATGGATTGAATTTATTAAATACATTTCACTTAGACTATGTACAATCATATATATACAAAATAATGTGCAAAATATGCACTAATCTATAGTACATGATATATATACATATTGCATGAAATATATAGCACTACACAGGGAGTATGTGGACAATCTATATGATACTGTGCATGCTACATATATTTTATTTAGTGGCAGATGGATCTTTAACTCATTTCTGCTGCTATTATTATGTAAGTTTTGTGTATGTTGGTAATAAATAAGGCAGCTTTGTCTTGGATGAAAAAAATCCAGTAGAAGGCTGGTCCATCAATATTTGCAGTAATATTGCTACCCCAGTTTCCTTTCAATAGCCATCAACTCTGCTGTTGCCATGAAGCTAATGTGAGGTGACTCATTTAGCAGCATATTATTGCATCATTGCAACGTGATGTAAGGCACATCAGGCTTTATTAAATTAGCCTGAATTTTGAAGTATGACAGTAACGTTTTATGCACATTAACACCACACTTAGTGCTCCTTATGGGGATATACTTCAAGTAAACATATTAAGACATGATTTCAGACAACTTTTCAGAGTTTACCGATTTCTCCTATCTTCACAATTTATCATGGAACTTTAAAGGTCTGCCTCTCATTGTCTGCAAATTTAGCTATTTATTAAAGAACAAAATGGCAGCACGTTAGACTGTATTTGTTAGCTGTTACATCCTTAACGGACTAAAAAGTTTTATTTTTGTGCAAAAAAATTTGTTTCTCAACAAACACTACAAGAACTCTTGAAATAAACCCCAAAAATGCCTTTAGCACCAATTTCTTGGGCAATTTAACAGATGATCACTTCAGCAAAAGAAATGTCTGCAAGTGTATGTTACTTTTTCTTTGCATAGTCAGTAATTTGCCTCTTTAAAATTTAAAGAGACTTTAAAGCAGCTTGAGCAGAATTCAAACCTGAAGAACAATCCTGCAATGTTGGGGCAAGTTGTATCTCAGAACTCACTCTCTAATAGCTAAGGAAGTGTAATAAGGGTACAGCTCCAGAAATTTGAGCTGTCTAGGGAGAACATTAAAGTTTGTTCATATTGTGTATAAGCAAAAATGGCAACTTTTCTGTATGACTGGCAGGGTGGTGAGGATTAAGCAAGCAAAAATTAAAACAAGGGTATAGATACCAGAAAATAGCACCAATTTAAAAGTGTTTTTAATATGTTTCTAAACTATATAATTGTAAGATGTGTATTTGGTGTAATGGAGAAGAATAACTGATTTTAATGTTTTTAATAAAGCATCAGGTAATATTAAACAGCTGTAAGAATAAGCATACAGACAGAAATGTGAATGTTAGGAGATAAGAATGTGTAAAATGTATGTGGGAAGCAGAAATGAGATTTACTGACAAAAATGGAAAAGTAGAGAAGAATACGAAAAATGTAATTGGAAATACAAGTTTTGTGACAACAAAAATCTCGGAAGTGTCAACAGTTGAAAGAAATGAGTGATTGTGAATAGTGGGGTAGAACAGGATTTTAGTGGCATCTGACAGCTGGGATGTTACTTAAGATGTAAGAGTTAGACTAGGAAAAGGTATTTGCAGCACATGGTATTTTTCAGGGTGATTGTTGTTGAAATGGGTGTGAAGGCACCCCAATAAATCCTCCTCTGGCTGTGGGTGTGGCCCCGAGCAGCAGCGTGGCAGCCTGGCACTGCATTTGCTCCTAGGATGCTTTGCCAGGGTTTCTGCTACCCAGTGCCTATTAAACAACCAGAAAGCTCTTCCTCCTCACTGCTGGTGTGTGTTTGAGGATGCTTTAGATGGATCTTTCCAATGAGGCAGAAAATTGCATCATTTTCTGGACCTTTCTGATGAGTGGGGCCTTAGAAAGACTACAAGCAGTGACACCAGTTGCTTTTCTTCCTTCTTCACATAGTTTTAGGAACAGTATAGAGAACATCATGTCTTCTTAAATCCAAGTAATACTGAGTTAGGACAGTATAAAAAATTTAAGGCTTGTACATGCGTGGGGCTTTAATACCAATATAACTTTAAAGCTGAAAAACTGATTTTATTTTGTAAATTTTCTCGTTTTAATCTCCCCTTCTCTGACACTTTTGATATCAGGTGTCTCCCTGAAGCAGATTTTTACAGCTGAGCTATCAATCTCTAAGAAATGCAGCTGCTGAAGGAAAGGCTGACACAATGTTAACTGAAGCAGTGACTCTTAGATTCTGCCAGCTGATACCATCTTAAAAGATTGGGATGGGGAGAGGGATATATAGTTTAAGGGCAGATAGAATGCCTGAACTTTAGTTTATTTTGCTTCATTTTACTTCTCGAGTAGAATCAAGCAATATTAACTTTCTGTTCATCATGATTTATTAGAAGTGAATTACTTACTGTGCTATTGGGAAAATATCTCCTGTCACTCAGCAGATAAGGAGTCTGCAGAACCTTTTTAGAAAGTAAAAATGTATGGGACACAGGCTAGATTTCTTTTTCCAACGCTGGAGGTGACCACCTGAAGTTAATCAGGGAAGACATTCCCCCTGGAATGAAGTGGGTAGCAGGTGTTAGGAATTCATTATAGTTGGAGGAGGGATGCTATTTATAAAGGGGGAGCAGTTCTGTAAGGAATCATTTTCAGTGCCTTATCAGGCAAACAGTTTCTTGTCTTTGCCCTTCTCTTTCTCACACTGTTTAGGGTTGACAAATTTTCTTGCCACCTTTATTTTTTGTTTATGTTTGATTGTGTTTAAGGTTATGAATATTCTGTAAACTAATATATATATTATTTCACGTGTTGCTACATAAGGAAGTAAAAATCATGCTACAACACGGAGTGCAGATAAAACTTCTTTGGTGAATTATTATTTGCATGCAGCTATTCTGACTGCCTCCAAGCTGAGTGCTTCTCAATTACAAATTTATGGTATTAGTGGAGGATGGGGAAAATACTAGCTCAGCTCTGTACTCCCAGCCATGCCTGTTGATCTGAATGGATCTGGACTGCCCTTTGGATTTTCTTGAAGTGTGCATTCCTTTTGTCTGTAATTACTCTAGTATGTTAAGCCCCCATTTACCTTCCTTTTTAAATTAATAGGTAGAGAAAGTCTCTTCCCAAACTTCACATCTGCACAAATAACTGGTGTCAAAAAGAACAGAGGCCCTGAGTAGGGCTGGGGAGGGAGAGTTAAGTGTTGTAGACAACCTGTTACTGAGCCCTGCTTCCTGGGATGGGTGGGGGAGTAGATCTTGGGCACTCAGACACTGATGGAAAAAGCACAAGGTGTCATTTACGTTCCTCCTTCATGGGACTAAACCATGCAGCTTATATTGGTTTCAGCTGTGTTGTGGAGTGCTTTTCGAGACACTGGTGCTCCTGCTGGCACAGGTTCCTGAAGAGCAGGGAGAGAAGGATGACATTTATTCAAGAGATGGGATTGTAGCCTAAGATATTTCCTGGCCATTTCCTAGCCCCCTAGCATGGCACTGAGCTCTCCCTTGATCATGTGTGAAAACATATGGGTTCTCCAAGTCCTAACAATTAACTGGTTGCTTTATTAAGGTACCCTCATGAAGTTAATAATTTTCTGACTTGGTGCTTAGAGCAAGAGAGATTTTTCTCTTGGTTGTGTGGGAGAGATGTACAGCTTCCATACTATGTACATGAAATGATCTGCTAATGGTCTGAAATATTTTTAAAGAATTTTGCTGAAGATGCTGAGGGAGGAACAGATGCAAAGATAGTTTGAGTTTTATAATATCCTTTATAGCCTGACTTCTGTAAATAAGACTCAGCATAAAATCCTTTATTATAATATTGACTCCTCATGCTAGTATCTTGTAATTTCATAAAGGAAAGCAAGGAGGCTGGTACCATAAAAATTAAAAAATAGATGAATAACCACTCAGCAGCTTTTCTTGTAAAATTCTGGAGTTCTCCAGAAAGCAGCTTTTGTATAATCACAGTAAGGAAGCTGTTCAAATTACTGTTTTCATAATGTAGCGAAAAGATTCAAAGGCAAAGGGAGGGGTGCCTGACCTGTAATCACAATGCTTAGTAATGCCTTCCTAGAATTCAGACAGCAATGCAAAAATACCTTGCCCGGGGGGATGAAGGAAGACAAGCTGAGCCAGCATAACCTCTGGGATTGGACACCAACATCAGCAGGGTGCTGCTTTAGAAGCATAAAACTGAATTTGTAGTCTTGCCAATATGCAGCATCAGTGCAGGGAGGACAATATTGCAAAAGAGAAGGAAGGGGCTCTTCAAAATATTTGTATTAATCAGGGTCTTTAAAGGCATTTAGATGCAGAAAGAATACAAAATTATTCCTTCCCTTTGCATTTAATCTTTGCTCTCCTCACTGCTATAAAAACCCCCATATATGAAATTCTGAATAAAGTCCTTTCTTCTCTCTCCTCTGTCCCAGTATATTTACACATGATCAGAATTTGCCACAGTAGCAGCCTCTGCTTAGGTACACACATGAATAAGCAGCTCATGGTGATCTGGAGAAGCTTTGGCGTAAAAAGAGTATATATTGATAACCTGATCTTCATCAGTGTTAACATTAATTGGAAAGACAGTAAAGCTAAATGTTATTTTGTTTATAATGTTGCATCACTTCAGTATTTAGTACCCTAGGTAGCTGGTTTTTAATCCAGTGAGCTAGATTAGCCTGATTACACTGGCAGGATGCAGTTGATGGATGACTGTCATTATCTTCTCAAACCTGCATGATACTTTAGGTATAGGAGATGATAATTAAATTTTCAAGAGACTACATTGAGATTATAAGACCTAAGTATTTTTTTAAAATGAGGAATATGTTTGCAATTATCAACATGTTGTTAGAGGATCCTCTCCTGAGATGTTTTATTAGCAACCCCTGATTTCCTTTAAATTGATCAAGGAAAAAAAGCTCAAGTTACCATATAACACTTTAGATGTTGTTTTGGTTTTCTAATTCTGATATTTTCCTCCTCCTGAAACAGACCAAAAATGTATCTGATCAAATCTATTGGTAATGGCTTGAAGATGTACAGGTTAGCACAATATATTTAATGAAACGTTGTTTGAGACAAAACACTAGAGAGGATCATAATTAATGCCTCATTTTCTGCCAGTTGCTATTGATTACTCATTCAGAGTCCCTTTGTTCTCAAAATGGTAACACTGTATTTCACATTACTATTTGATGATATTCTCAGGATGAGATTCTTTAACAACATGCTGATAATTGCAAACATATCTCTAAAATTTAAATTTAAAATGAATTTACATCATGTCAGTGCTTTTTCCAAATTCAGCTCCTATTTTGAAGTGCATATTCATTACAGTTTCCAAAGACTGGAGACTTGAGTAAAGTGAAATTCAACACTTTATATCTTAGTTGTATTTTTGGCTTAAACTGCATGACGTGGAACTCGAGTGAATGGTCTTTTTGCAGCCCTAACCCCTCTACTGGACTAGGATTTCAGAGCAATTATTTGTAAATGTTTTAGTGTTGTGCTGGCTTTTCCTTTGGAAACACCATAACAAAATACACAACTTTACTGGGGGATTTTTGCAAGTTTACCAGAGTTTGACTTTTCTGTTTTGTTATGCTCTTTTAAGCCAGCTTATGCAAATTGTCAGGTTTATCTATAAGGCAAGATATGCAGTACTGAGACACATTATATCCATGCTCTAAGCCATCCAAATAGCTCACTGAGTAAAAAGGACATGCACATGAAACTTGTGCTCTACCCAGGGCAACATTTCAAGTTTACAGTAAGGCAAGGAATGCACTTGCCATCTGCTCTGTGTAATTCTAAGAAATAGAGAGATGCCAAGTGAGTTTGTCAGTGACTGTGGCGGGATAATGGAGGGATTTGATTGAGATGAGTGGTGTTGCATTACATTATTTTGTAAAAGTAAAGTATCCAAGCTCCCAATTTTTAACTAAACACTCAAGTACTTTTTTTTTTTTACCTCTAGACAATTTTCCTGCTTTAAATAGGTACAGCTTGACTACTAGGATTGAAAGCATAAACTTTATGAAAAGGAATCTAATGCAAAAAAATAGGAAAATTAAAATCTAGTTAAATCTAGTTGACTGTTGGGGATGTTTTCAAGATCTAAGTTTGCAGTTGGTGAGTTGCAGCTCTCATTTCACTGCCAAAGCAGCCTGCCTTATTATGCCAGCATAATGGGCCTGTCATAATCAGTTGCATATAATGGGCTAATGCTTTTATTCTCAACCACATTATTCTTTTGATAGAAAATAATGAATAATGTAAAGGCACACAGTTGTATTTGGATGAAACTATTGCATAGTTTGGCTATGGCTACGCTGGGAAAATTTGAATTCTTAAAAGTGTTTGCCAATGGTTGCATTTAAGAAAATAATGGGAACAAGATTTAGACCAAGAAGCACAAGGCTACCTGCCTATAGCAAATACATTTTTGAAGAGGTAAAACTTTATTTAGGTAGTGTATGGAGTGTGTTTGTTAAAATGGTTTGTGTGCTTTTCAGGACAGCTTGGCTTTCCTGTCTGCATAGACCCTAAATGCTAGTGAGCTGCAAGGAATATTATGTAAGGACATGTGTAGGCCTTTACTTGTCCATTTTTTATTTTTTTTTATATTGAAGTAAAATCAAAGAAATGTTTACCAGCATATTAGAATTCTGCTGGCTGGTGTCCTAGAAGTTCATTGAAGGCAGAGCAATGTTTTGGCATCAAATTGTATCTAAAGTGTCAAGGAGTTGGGCTGGGGAGAAGAAAACTTTGGAATTAGTCAAACTCTTTTTTACTTTTATGCTTAAATTCTTTGAAAGAGTCAATTTAAAACCCATTTTAAAATAACTAAGGAGTTATGTTAAGTGACTAAGGAGCTTTTTTTTATCTCAGGCATATCATTTTGATATAAGCATGTGGTTCATTGGCTTGTTAGTTAGAATGGAAGCGGGCTTTGCCTGCACAGAAGTGCAGCTGCAATGCAAAGTTACTTGTTCTCTCTCCCTATACATAGATATGATTCTTTTCCCCCCACCGCATCCTTGCAATGCTTGAATAGATGACTCCCTTGCATTTCATTTTTATGAGAATACTCTTTAGGAAAGTGACCCCTTTAAAGCATTTGTCAAGATAGTGGGCCCTGTGAAAGCCTTTCCTGTTTGGGTCAGGCCATGCCATTTTCCCCCGAGGCTGTCAAAACTGTTTCTTGGTTTCTCTGAAAGGGATACATCTGAAAAGTAATGCAGTCATGTTTACATCTTTTTCTCTTTTCTCTTTTGAATCAAGCTTGCTGTGTTCTTAGTTGGTTGTAATAAAAGCCTTTTTTTCTTTTTTTTTTCTTTTTTTTTCCTTTTTTTTTTTTTGAAGTTATTGAACACTCATTCTTTAGGGGAAACATTGCTTTAAATAACTTTTTGTATATCTTGAAACTGGATATATGCATTATAAAATCCAAAGAGGCAAATTTTTAGGGGTGATTCCTGTTTATTTACTATGGTAATACAGATGAGGACTTGGACAAGCATTCAGGAGAATAACCAGTCATTGATTATTCTTTGGTAATTGGATGTGTGCTTGGCAGATGAGGTTCAGAGTGAGCGTGCAGGTTCTCAGTGCAGAATGCCCCTAACTACGTGTGTAAGTGATCTGCCTCTGTGCAGGGACCTCAGGCACTTAGTGAGGGGAAGCTTGATGCTGATAATACAAAGCTTTTTTGCTATCCTCAGTGGTATTTTTGTATTCCTTTCTTTATCAGATGCCCTTAGGAAAGGATCAGTCCTAATCAATATTTTTTCTCAATTGGTTCAAACAGGCAGAAAAATCAATGGCCTGAACTAATGACATGTATTTTTATTTTCCTTTGGAAGACTGAGGAACAATTATAAAATTCTAAACAGATGTTTCATTTGATTGGGCCAATGGTAGAAGAGGGTTGTGGTTTTCTGTTGTTTTGGTTTTTTAATCCTTTTTTATAAATAAAAAAATGCTTACCCAAACACAGTATAGATAAGAAAACTTCTTCAGATTTACTGTGTGTTTACTATAGTGCTTACCCACTAACTTTGTTATTGTAGAAGCCAGGCTGCTTTGAAATTCAGGCTCTGGTGAAAATGTCAAAAACTGGAGTACTTAGGACCACGAGCAAGAGTGGCAAATGTCAAGAAGTAAAGGTTGGAGGTTAAGTCTGGAAAAGATACAGACTCATGCCTTTTGGAATGACTTCGTTGAATTTAAGTTTTTACTGGTTGGTTCTTTTCTTTCTTTTTTTTTTTATGTTACCCCATCTCCTAATGAGTAGGGGAACAGAGGAACTAGGAACCCTCCCACCCTTTTTTTTTTTTTTTTTTTTTTTTTTTTGAAGCATCTGTATGGATCCCATTGCATTTCCAAAATCCCTCCAGTGATCAGGGGAGATGCTGGGGTAGCAGGGAGGGTTGTCTTTAATGTGAATGGGCCACAGTTCTTGATTGTGTTTGACAGCTGCTCTGAGCGAGCAGGGCTGCACTCACTGACCTCCAGAGGTCCCTGCCAGCCTCAGCGCTTCTGCCATTCTGGGAGGGGGACCTTCCTCAGCTACTTGAAATGACAACTATCACAATACTTCCTCCTTTCCCCACAGGCTATGGAAAGAAATTTTCCTTCAGTCCTGGGTATTCTTGGTCAAGGAGGTCAAGTGTTGGGCTAAGTGAAAACTGGTTTCATTTCTTCTTCTAGCCAGTGTTGGTTTGGAGGAGCTGCTTTTCACAGAACATTGCCCAGATTTCCTGCACAGTGTTCACCTCTAAAACTGTAATACATGTTTAGAATAGTTTCTTTTTATACTGAGTAAGTCAGATATTCTGTTGTTGATAATGTTTTCTGCAAAACAATAAAATCTTAACTGTTTGACCAAAACAAGAATTAGAAGACCTTGGAACAGCCCACCAGCAGATTTCCCCCCACATGTATTTGCTGTATACTTTTGTCACTCCCTATCAGAGTGTTTCATTTAAATACAAGCTTCAGATTAAGAATTCTGTTTCAAAGACCATTGTAAGAATAACAATGAAGAAGTTAAACTGAGAAGAATCTATTTCTATGCACTAATATTTTAAATAAATTTTGGTCTTCACACTTTTGTATAAAATACTTAACACTTTTGGGCCTTCCTTTAGTTTGTGATGCAATGATTCTTTCACATCCCACTCCATTCAATTAAAATATAAGATTTTCACGCTCAAATTAGTCATCAAGCAAGTGAAAGAAATTTCAATGGTGATACAATGCCAAAAAAAAAAAAAAGCTTATTTTTATATACATTCTGTAACTGTCTGAAGTCTTAGTTTTCTGCTAATCCTAGTGCACTGCAAGGTAGAAGGCATTTAATACCTTACTGAGAACTGTATGAGTGAACCTCACCTTTCACAACTCATCTCACCAGAAGAATCAGCTTTGATGATCTAATATAATCAAAAAAATACCTTTTTTTATGAATGAGGTATTTGAGCCTCAGAAGGGAAGGCGAGGAGAGGCTGGAGCAATGAATGGCCTGTGCAGCTGTGCCAGGGGGCTGCTGTATCCTGGGCAAGCAGCAGCACTGGAGCAGTTCCTGCCATAACCCAGCCCAGGAGTGAGTTTGGTGAAACCCCCAGAGCCTGTAGGGGCACGAGGGCTCCTCCTGGAGAGCAGCTGGATGGGATGAGGAATGTTGGCTTGGGAGCAGCAAGGCTGAAGGAGAAATTAGGTGGGGTTTTGGTACAAAAGTTACTTCAGTCAGCAGTTTCTGTCTTAGCATCACCTGACAATGAAATGTCAGTGCAGATGAGGCTGAGCAAAACATCCCTGCTGTCCTGCCTGCTGTGCTTTACCCCGTTATCCTGCAAGGCTGCACCATGTACTGACCACAGCTGAAGAAATCAAATTGCTCCTGAGGCTGCTGCTTCCATGTGACTGTAAAACCCTGGCAAACATTAATAGCAGTGTGTGTAATGCAGTGTGGATGCTGCTCCATGAGGAAAGCTGTATGCACCAGGAGCCAGGAGTGAAACACAGGGAATTTGTACCACCTGGTACAAGTACATTTTCTGTACAAACAGTTCTGTGGATTTCAAAGCCAGGATTTTCAGACTAAAACAAGGCTAAGCATGGCATCACCCACGGAAAAACTGTGTTCTTCTAAATCACCAACATTCATTTCTGTCTTACAGAGGAAATCCAAATAATGTGAGGTCAAACAATATACAATGCACTTGTTAAGTGCTAAGAATGTTTTTGTTTTTCCTGCATGAAAAGGGAACAAAAAGGGTAGGGTTGAACTACCTTGTTAGTTGGAAGTTTTTTAAATGTCAATTTTTCATGTTCTGTTCATTATTCTACTCTGTTATCTCTTGTCTGCATTTGATTTTTTTTGGACAATTTTATTCCATGCTTTTATGAATGTAATCTAAGTCTTGATTTCTAAGTATGTGCTAAAACTTAATGTCACACTATAAACTCTTAGCAGTTTTTATCAATTATGTTTATATTGTGTAATAGAAGAGGTGTTATATTGCAAACTAAACAAAGGATTATGATTTTTGTTTAAAATTTAAATATGAATTGATTCTTTCAGATGCTTTCAGCTGAAATGGTTACGGCATTTTGGAGGCTCACAGCCAAACTTGCTCTGACTTTCTGAATTATGCTGTAGTCCATACTCTGAACGTTGATTTTAAAAAGTCTACATTTTTTGAACTCTAGAACCTTCACTAAATCCCAGTAAATTCCTAAAAATACCAAGAGCAGTAAATGTGGTTAACAGTTTGTCAGCCTGGCATATTAACAGCTGCATTGTTATAGAGCCTAATTTGACTTTTCTCTGTATACTTTTGTAGTCTAGTCTGCTTCGGTCTGATATGGGGCTTGGAAGTCCAGGTCAGCTGTCATCCTCTGCAAAGCCTGGAACACCCTACTACCCCTTTTCTGGCACAAATCAGCGCCGACGACCACTTCATGACTCATCAGCTCTTGGTAAGTAATTACAGACAGTTTTTAAACTTTTGTTCATCATGCTTTTCTGCAGACCTTATTAATTTTTGGACAGTTCTTTTAATATATGGGAGATTGCTTTGTGTTGAGCAATTGAAATGGCATCCAATTGCTATATCAGAGAAAAATTGGAATTATTAATATTTTCTTTGAGACACTAGCTCGGATTCAGCACTGGTCAGTATGGCTTACAAAACAAACAAGAAACTCTAATAAAACCCTTAATTGCAAAAGCAATAATGACAGATGGATAGGAGCTGATGACCAGCTGAGTGCCCTTAACCCGTGCCATCATTAACTCCTGGAAATGCCTGACCTTGAGGTCATTACCATTATTTAGTAGGGGAAGGACACAAAGGGGAAACAATTATCCTTTTATATGCTAAAAGTAACTTTATTCAGGGCAATATATAGTTCATTGTAATTGGTTCAACATGCCTTTAAAGATCTTAGCAATTGGAGGCTAGTAGTTTATCCTAAAATCAAACTACCTTACAAAATATGCAGGCAGGAACTTGCTTAAAAACTGTTATAATCCTTTGACAGTCTTAATCTGGGGATAGTTGGAGATGAATGGAATTTTCATACTTGGTCATAGACAGTGGTAATATTTTATAGCTCTCTAATTCTGTTGAATCAGAGAATCAAGAATGTGCCAGCTGCTATAGTATCTGCTGTAAGAGTATTGTGAATAATTAGGTGTGCAAATTAAAAAAAATCTTCTTGGTATAAAAAGAGATACTCTAACCTTATATTCTAGTTTACCATTATATTCTAGTTATATAGTATAACTTTATATATTTCAGTATTAGTATGGTAGGTCGTTAGAATTTCTCTAGTTGTATGGTTGAGTCTTTAATGCCCCTCATTCTGTATAGCACTTCTATTCCATAGGAAAAATCTTGTTTGTTGGAACCATGTAACTCCAACCATACTTAACCCGACATAAAATTTTCAAATGCAAATTGCTTTGTGAAGTAACTTTGTTATTAACTATAACTGCAAACTTTTTGGGCACCTAAATAGTCCTGAACATGCTTGAAATTGTTTTTTAAATGTTTTTAAATAAAAATATTACTTTGGAACTTAATCTTATATATCACAGAATCATTTAGTTTGAAAAAGCCCAGTTAGACCATTGAGTCCAACCTTTACCCCAGCATTGCCCAGTCCAGCACTAACCCATGTCCCCATGTGCCACATCTCCACGTCTTTTAAATCCCTTCAGGGATGGTGTCCAGCACTTCCTGGGCATCCTGTTCCAGTGCCCAACAGCCCTTTCAGTGAAGAAATTTTTTCTAACATCGAACCTAAATCTCCCTTGGTGCAACTGAAGGCCATTTTCTCTTCTCCTAATATGTGTGTATATATGTTTTAAAATACCGTATTTTTATAACTTTTTACCTTGTTGTCGAGCCAACTGCCGTTTAACTCGGGATTGGCTGTCTCTATGAAGATTGTTTTAAGTATTCCTGTTGCTCAAAATACCAGAACAAATGCACCAGTTCCTCACACCTGTTTCAGAAAAGGAACAGTCTTACTAAAGTTGGATGAAGTTGTTTACAGATTGAAAGGGTGTTTGAACTTCAATAGAAAAGAATTGGGTTTGATGATGATGATGATGATGGTGTTTTAGCCCATATTGAATCAGTTTTAGTGAGAAGCTGCTTACAGGAGGAACCTGCTCTGGCTTTGAGGAGTAGGAGGGTGTTAGAGCTGGGCTTTGAGTGCTGGGCACAGAGGGCTCGAGATGTGCAGGAAGGTCACTGTGTAGAGCAGTCATTGGAATGGTCCTGAATGAGATTCTTGTTTTCTGTGCAAACTGTATAGAGTTTGGGAAGTTCCTGATACTATTAAACAAATGGAAGGGAAGTTTGGTGTTTCCAGAGAAACTCAGGGGGTATAAACATGTTCAAACTGGTAAGATTCCTCTTTCTGTCATGGTTGAATCTGAGGATTGTAACCTGGGATATGGCAGGTGGTGGTTACAAATTTATGGAAATGTGTTTTCAGAAATGTCAGGAGAAGGAAGTATACTTTTATATCAAGTCTTTTCCAGTGGCTTGAGAAAGTATGTCTGGATTTTAGGGGTTTTGGGGGGATTTTTTTGGTCTTGTTTTTTTTTTTTTTAATGGACTTGTTAAGTGCTACAAACCTGCTGCCTGAGAATTTCTAACAAAGTCAAATTATGCCCATTTTATCCCTGAGAAGGAGTTATCTTACCAGGATTACAACAAGCTCATGTTAAATTTCATATTAAATTGCATTGAAACCAACCAGCGTTCTCTTCCAGGTGACACTCTGAATCCAATGTAAATATCTCTTCCAAAAGTCCTTTTCATTTCTTTGTGAGTGTGCCCTATGGGGAATGATGCGAGTAAAGATATCCAGCAGATATTTCACCTTATCTCATCTTTATCTTGTCCTATCATATTATGACACTGATGTCATAAATGTTCTGAATGAAAACAGAAAATAGGAATTTTGTGTTTTAATTAAAGACTCAATTGAGTAACTGGAGAACTGGTAATCTTGCCTGATACTCATCTTCAAAACATCAGTTAACTTGTAATTTGCATGCGGAGTTTTCAGATTAATTGTATTAGCAGCTTATTAAACTGGTTCAGCTTGTTGGTTTAAGTAGTGAAATTGCTGGGTACTTTTGGTATATTACAATACCTAGTGGAAGAAGGAAGCAGGTGTCATACCTCCAATTTTACTATTACATGCAAATTTGAGATGTATTGCCTTTATTATTTAAGGAAAGTATTTAGGTCTTAAATTCACTGTTTATTTACAATGTTAGTAGAGTACAGTAAAAACTGTAAAATTTACATCATGTTAGACATTCTTAGAGTCTAAATCTCACTTTAACATGTCAAATTCCTTTTGGATAGTTCTGTCTTTACTTTGATGTGCAGAAAATAAAGCATTTCTCTTGCTAATAAGTCCCATTTTCCTCCTTATATATCTCAAAACCTTACTTTGTTTCTTACCAAGTGTATGAGGTCATAAGTATACCCTTCAGAGTAATTGTTCTTAGGAATAACTGTTTTCTTTAGGAAAAGAATTGAAAGTAACTATTTAGCAAAGCTTTATTTCAGAGAAGATTATCGTTATGTTATATTTTTATATTGACGTGAAAGACAAATTTCATTGCCAGGGAATAAAAAATGCATGAAATTGGAAAATAAGAAATTTATCATGGAAGGAAAAAACTGAGCAGTGTAGCTATTTATTCTATCTCATCTATAATATAGATACTTGATGAAATGCTATTTTTCTGTGTACAGATCCTCTACAGACAAAGAAAGTGAGAAAGGTGCCCCCTGGTTTGCCTTCTTCTGTAAGTACTACGTTTTTTGCTTATAGTGATAAAAATTTGGCTCAAATTGCATTCTCTTTACCTGCCACACATACAAATTACTTAACTTTAGCACTAGGAGGGCTGTCTGCTGGACATGAACAGCTAGGCTAGGTAATTGGGAGTGGTTCTGCAGGACTAAAAACACATTTGATGTGGAATTTTTAGATTTCATAGCAGTGATTTGTAGCTCGCTCATATGCTCCTACCCACTTGTCCCTGTCATTTGAATTCCTCTCTTGGGAAGAGAGCTGGGCCAGGAGCTGTCAAAGAAGATCTCCTGTACAGGTCTTTTGATGTTTAATTAGTCATTATGTTGCTGAACAGGAGGACAGACAGAGATTAATAGCTGAGAATCTTAGAAATTTACATTTGTAATAATCCCAGTGGAGCTGAAGACATTAAGATTCGGAGGACATGTACAGCTCAGCTTGCCTCAGTAGGACTGAGGTTATTAATATGCATAAATCACCGAGTCAGATGTTCATTGTGAAGCCCTAGTGGATTTTAAAGCCTTCATTAAGCCTTTCCTAACTTCAGCCTAGCATCAGGAAAGCTTTCAAGCAACTAGTTTGTTGATCCCTCTTTGCTTGAAAATTTATCCTTCGAGAATAAAGGGCTTTGATAAAAAAGGTTGGAAGGCTTTTGGTGGAAAAATCATTAATGGCTGTGATAATCTGATGCTATAGGGGTGTTTTGTGGTATTAAATATGCTTTATTCTTAAAAGGAAGAAAATTGTTTATAAATGAATCTGCATTTAAAAATCCACGTGAAGTGAAAAATCCCCAGTGAAGTGAAGGACAGAATTATTTTTTCCCCTGCTCAGAACAAACAGGAGGGGAGGGGGAAGCTCCGCTGCCTTGCGGGATACATCTCTTTGTTGTGTAAATGGATGTTGGGCTTTTATTTGGCAGTACTTAACACATGGGCGCAGGTGCACTTGGATGAGTCATAACTCAAAGCCGGATAGGCTGAATAGAACACACTGCACAGGCAACAGCAATACAGTGGCAGCAAAATGGGGCTGAGCTTTTCATTCTCTATGGAGCCTGAAGTACGGATGGTGTCTTCTAGTCCTCGCAGCTCCCCTGTTCTCTCCTCCCTCTCTTTCCCTTCTCCCTCCCCCTGCTCACGATGATACAGACAGAACCCGGAATCTGAAATCCTATTTTAACAGTACTTCCAGATGGAGCTGAGATAGTGTGGATAGCCTGGGGCAGCTGTGCTCTGAACCTGCAGCCTACCTGGAAGCCAGGATTGCAGCTGCAGGCACTCTTAAAAGCTTTTGCTTGCATAAGCACTTGGGCCCCACTAGAGGCTGAATAGCTGCTTGATAAACAAAATGAACACAATGCCTCAAATCATTATTCCCGAGGCCAGGAATATTCTTCTTTTCCCCCCTCCCTTTTTTTTTCCCCCCCTTCAGCAGCAGCTAAAAATAGTTTGGCAATTTACATTTTAACAGTTGCGTGTTATGTAGGGTGGCTTTACAGTCTAGCAGATGATTTCTGCTAGATTAACAAAAATATATTTAAAATGTCAGAGAAGCTAAAACACATAGCAGTGCAATTTTCATGTAATTTATTACTGTAATTCTAGGCACTAATAAAGCTTATGCTACATGTTTAATATTTAGTACCATCAGCCAGGTAAAGAGATCATTTTGGAGAATGAAAGATTTCTCTCATTTCTCTTACCAGGGTTGAATTTTAACAAGCAGTATTTTTTAAATGGTTTTCATTTAATTCTTCTTCTCTAAGAGTGGAAACAATAAAATGCTGATAGATTTTATTTGTATTAACATTGTACCAATCTGTGCAATTAAGTGCAGTTACTGTGAATAATCAATGATTGCAATGCTGCAGGTTTTAAGCACTGTTCCTCTGTATTTCAATGCTTCCACTGCTGAATAGAGCCTTGACGTAAAATGGCACAAAATGGTTACAAAAAAATCCAGAAAATTATATGAGATACTGCATGTGGATGATGACACGAAACTAAATTTCACTGAGCATCATAAGAAATTTAAATTGAGTAGATCATTATGTAAGTGTAGTCTTTATTTTAAATATATCTTTGTAAGAAGTTGGAATGTATTGTGGGAAAGACAAAAGTTACTTTAGCTAGTAGATAGTGCAAAGAAGTTTAATTATAATATGAAAAGTCAGAGGAAAAAGGATACTTAATTTTGTTATACAAATCTGTATTTTTAAATTTTTCAGTTTCTAAAATACTGGTTTCTGCAATGTTTTTGTTAGCATTGGGCTGCCATGTCAACGGATACTCAGCAGTAATTTAATTTCCTAGATAACTGTAATTTAATAACAGTCTTTTAAGTAATAATGATTCAAAAAGCCCCAAACAACCCTTCCTCTAGTTTGTTTCTTTTTCTCTTGGTTTTGTATGGTACTTTCTGAAATTATTTGTTTTGAGGTTTATCATTTTTAATGGGTTCTTACCAGGGCCTAAAGTAAAAACAGTTACAGAGAAAAGTGCTGGTGAATTGTTTGGCTTCTTTCTGGAATACAACTCAATCTGAATTTGTCCTCTTACTGTAAAAATTAAATGTTCCAGGCAAATGCATTTTTAAGTTTTTGTGTTGTAATTTGTTAAGTGGTGACTCACTGCCCAGAACATTTTAAATGCTGACATGCAAGCGGTTATGTTAAATTATAACTATTAAATTTAAGGTGCTCTGAGGAGGATAGAAATTTTTAAAATCTCTTTTTTTTTTTTTTTTCAATCCAGATTTGAGTGAACAGCAGGATTATGATATGCTGTTTATATTATGGGGAGGAGGGGGAATGCTGTTCAGGGAGTTACATTATCTTCAGAGATTCAAAATTGTTGTATTTCTGAGAATTTTTCTGATTGTAGGAGTTAACTAAGCCAGACATTAATAACATCATGTGACTTGAAACCAGCGTAGCTCCTCGGCCAGGAAGAGCAGAGTGTCAGGGCTTCTGGAGAGCTGCTCAGGCTGCAGAGAGAGAAGACAGACAAGTGAGGCTCACTTAGAAATGCCCAGGGAGGTTGTCATCCAAAAATCGATGGGCTCTGAGCAGAAATCTACTGTTTACAAGTGGAGTCAGGAAATATTTCAAACTAACATTTGTTACTCGTACCATAATCGGTGGCTATCATGAGGTCGTAATTCTAGGAGAAATAGTGTGAATATCCATCATCATTCTTTTGCTATTTAATTAGTGTCATATCAGAGCAATAACTGGAATACATTGTATCTGCTGATTTTTGTTACAGAAAATGAGCTGTGACATACAGACACAAATGTCTACTTGTTTTCTGTCTAGTTCCTAATTATTTTGAGTATTTTAGGCTTTCCATAGTACCTGAGTTGATCAGTCAATATTAAACTTTGGATTGCACTTGTTTAATAAGAGATTGTCAAACTAATATTTTCTGATACTAGAGATTTCTTTCTAAATTCAAAGTCATATTTTTCAATACATGTAAGACAATTTGTAATTTCATTATAGGGGTTCCTCGTATATCACCCTCTGTAGTATGTGTATAGTCCATGGGTTCTAATTTCTTGTAAGAATTATTTGTGGTGCAAAGATACAGCTAACTCAGTTTGCAAGCATAGAACTACCTCCTATTTAAAGCACTTTCCTTTCTGTTTTCCTGCCAGTCTTCTATGACTGAGCTTCTAGAGATCTTTCAAAACATGTCACATAGAGATACTAGTGGTACCTGAAGAAAAATAATAAATGTTACTTCCTTCTGTGCTGTCTCCTTCCTCCACCCCTCCTAAAGGGTAAAAGGAGTTTATTTGAAATGGTGTAGAACAGGAAGTATCTTCTGAATGATTATCTGAAACCCAGTTTTTGAGAGATTAAAGTTGAGATGATATTAGAAATAATATAATGTTCTCCACACTGAGTGGACTCTCTCAGTATTAGCAATTTCCATGTGGACTGAAGTAGCCTGGTGTGAAGCAACACCATCAGAATACTTCTGTGTAGTCTGTGGCTCTGAATCAAAACTTTGGAGCATCCTGGGTTGGTGCTTTGTGTGATGTTGAACTGACTGTGATGCTGAGTTCGACTGACTTTCTAGGGAGACATTTTTTGGTAAGGTTTTTTCCCCTGCTGTCAAGAGATGGTGCACAAACGCAAAAAGCAGGATTTAGTTTGTTCAGATCTGTTGTGAATCACCTTATGCAGTCAGGTGATTCATTCAACTGTCACTTGTCTTTAATACTGAGAGCTCTCAAAGACAGCAGTAACTCTCCTGACCCCTCTCCTCTGCTGCTGTGCTGTGTTTTAGAAAGCAATTTTAAGTAACAAAACTGAGTAAATAAATCTTTATGGATAATGCAATACAGAACTTGTGATTTCTTCCTCATGACACAGTTTTCCATCTTCTGCTTTATGCTTGTTCTTTGGTCACTTGATTTATGGGATAAAGTTTCTAGGGACTTGCTAAATATTGCTTTCTAAGCAGTGTGTTCATCTATGAACCTGAACAAAATGCAAATGGATAAAGCATCAAACCCTAAATTATGTTACAAATCAAGTAAAAATATTTGAGATTTTGTGTTTAATAAGAAAAAGATCTGTTGTTTTGGTTAGATTATTGTAGGTTTTTTTTTTCAACATGGCCTTTATTTGAAATCTATCTGAAAACCACAGCAACCTCAGATTATAGCATCCCACCTGCTCTTTGCTACGTGAGAACATTTAGCTGTCATTAAACAACCAGGCAGCCCATTGCAAAGTCCTGCAGTGAGAGTTCAGCTCGAGTTCTCACTGAATTAGGGTGAAGGTACTTGAGCAATCCTCTCTTAAAAGCTTTTTTAAAAAATTGCAATCAGATCATTTTTCCAAAACAACTGTCCTGTCATCTGACTGTGGTGAACTAATGTGAGATTGCTGAATTGAGAGATCTTCTCTGAAAATCCTGCTTATACATACATCCATGGTATATAATGATGTCAAATAATTTCTCTGTGTTTGGATTTACTGGAGATACTTTATTTTTGAAGTTTTTACAACATATCAAAACAAGTGTATTAGATGCTCTTAAATTAGAGCGAAGATTTGCATAAAAGAATCTTAAATTTTGTGCACAGTTAGAAAAACTGTTTTAAAAAAAATACTGAATTGCAGCTCATTTTATTTAAGGAGAAGTTACATGACATTTGCTTTACCTCAAAGATGAATGTGTCCATTACCATAAATTGGTGTGATGTTTTATAACAATAAATAAGGATAGAAGGATAAGGATTTCTGAAGACTATTTCTTATTATCTTTTGCTTGATAATAGTTGTGGCTTTGGTGGGAAGATTTTTATAATACTTGAAATCAGCTAGGACAGTCGTGAGGAATGTTGTGTTGCTGGACTTCCGTGGGCTGTTGAAGTGAGGGGTTTCCCTTTGCTCAGCCCAAAAGGTTGCTTTGCCTGTGACCTGGCCATTTGTCAGAAATGGGCAGTATGAAAACAAAACAAATGCTTTTTTAGAAGAATGGTACTGAAATTAAAGGATTGCATAATCTTTAAGTAAAATTTCAGATGTAGATGTGTCTTTACACAATGAAGCAAAGAAATTGAATTAAATTACCTCCTGTTTTAGTGCCACAGTTGCTTGTGACATCAGGTTTTATAAAGCAAGCAAGTTGTTCAGTCTTGGAGATGCAGGAGATGTGGGATTTCATTCCATTTGCACGGATAGCTAGGATTAGTTGTAAGTTCTTTCTTTCTGGGAGGTACGGGCGGATTCCTAACTGAGGATGACAAAAGGATTGCCCGCTTGGCTTTCGATAGCTCTCGGTTTCGTTTGCGAAGCGGTTTTGCCAATCAGCGAGCTGGAGTGCGGAAGGGCAGGGATGCAAAGAGCTCTGTGCCGAGGCACAGTCAGCTCTGTGCATTTTGCCTCGCCATGTTCCGGAGCTCCCCTGACAGGGAATTATTTATTCCCTGAACCTGGGAATTATTTATTCCCTGAACCTGGGCCGGGTGCGGAGCGCAGGTCGTGCCTCTGGAGCCCCCTGCAGGCCGCTGGCGCAAGCGCAGGGCCCGGCCGGGCACAGCCGGGCTGGGAGAATCCCCGCTTGGGCTGGGCTGGGCTGGGCTGGGACCCGCGGGGACCCGCAGGCACCGCGCCGCTGCTCACTGCCATCCTCCGGGCCGTCTTGTCTTGGTGTGAACACATCTGTAGCTCAGGTAGTCTTCTGCGAGTTTCACTACCAGCCTTGCTAATTCACTTTAGGGTTTAAAACTCTTTTAAGGTCTGTATAGGTTATGATTATCTGGCTTCTGATAGGATAATTTATTGCCTCAGGATAATAAACGTGTTTGTTTACTTTTTAATGCAGATATGCCTAGTTAAGACCTTCCTACAGAGGCTTTCAACTTGTAAGCGCTTTATATTTCCAGCAAAATAATAGAACTTTCTGAACTTGAGCAATATCCTAGCAAAGTTATATTTCAGTGATTTTGAAACAAATTTTAAAACTTCTAAGAAATTATTTTGTGATTGATTCTAAGGAATGGCATATACAGCATTTTTTTCTTCACTCTTCCCATTCCAAGAAAATATTTGTGTAATAATTTAAATACCTCCTAAAATTGGATCAATTCAACTTGAACGTTGAATAAATTCATTATTATTTGGAGAACTACTGAAACAGAAATGTCCTAGCTGTAGTTTCCTATTAAAAAATAATCTTTTTTTTTTAACCTATACTTGCCAGAGCTAACTGCAGTTTTTTGCAGAAAAAAAAAGAGCCCAAATCAACATCAAAAACCCCAACAACCATCCGTCAACCTTGTAATACTGCAACGTAAAAGTGGTGGATAGCAATTAATATCCATTTAATTAGTATTTATCTATTCTCTATCCCTTCAAACTCTTTCTTTTTCCCTGGTTATAATAATATGAATGTTAAATGTGCAGTTAAAGACAAACCCTTTGAAAGGAAAACCAGCAAACTGTGTTAGCTCTTGTGTAGATTAGTAAATTAATTTGCTTAAAACATCATCCTTTGGATATTGGCAGGAGGGATTGCCTATAAAATTGAGTCTACTGGGTTATTTTAAATTGCTTTCCATACAGCTCATCTGCTCCATCTCTGCTGAGCAGCATGCTTAGTGGTTGGTTAACACAGAAGGCTATCCTTCCAGGATTTTAAAATAAATTAACATTTACTTAGCTGATGAATTACATAGAGGACAGTATAATAAGCATTGTGTTTTCCCCTGCAAACAGCCAGGTTTCTTTCTTACGGCTTGAAATTTAGTCTATTCTGACAGCTACATTATGCAACATATTCAATGAAAGGGTTAGCAGTGGTCCTAACTTTGCCTTTGCTTCATAAATATTTGGCTTTAAAATAAGTTATATTGGGAATCCCAAGATGTATAGAATTTTTTTTCCTGAATTTTTGCTGGACAAGAAGCTCAAAATTGCTATGTATATTTTAGTTAGCAACAGGTTGTTCTGTATCGGTTCGAGTCTGTCTCTCCTGTTCAGGTTTCAGTTTTCTTAGAACTGATAAGAACTTTATCACTTGTGAAACTTCTGTCCCTCTGTTGAATGTGGTTGAAATTGATAAGAAGTTCCAGCCTTGGACAGTGGGGAAAGGAGAGAGTTCTAGGGCAGTTGTCTTTGCTGTATTTCCAAAGCTAGAAGGTTACCCTAGCCCCTAAGAATTAATGGAACAACAATCAATGGTAAGAACAAAAGATCTGGGTTCCCCATCGAAAGCAGGCTTGTGCTCTCACCATGTTACTGTTTTTTTTCCAACAAGACTGAAGCTGACTCTCCACAAGGAGATACTTGATACTTGGGTTTACACATCAC
The DNA here is from genome assembly GCA_034509425.1 of Eopsaltria australis. Lineage (NCBI taxonomy): Eukaryota > Metazoa > Chordata > Aves > Passeriformes > Petroicidae > Eopsaltria > Eopsaltria australis. The sequence continues at coordinate 1,121,932 of JAVTVJ010000121.1, forward strand.
AGTTGCTTTTGTTGGTGAAAGAGGAGCTTTAATTTTTAGTAGCACATAATTTAAAAAGATTTGATGCTTTTTGTGTTAGAACAGACACATCTAAAATAACAAAACTGTGGTAAAAGGCATTAACCTCTCTAAAGCATTTTGATATTTCAGTTTTGTGGAATATGTTGGAATGAGATGGCTCTCATCTATTGAGACAGTTACATAACTATCTTTCATATGGTATAACATTCAGTGATCTGTAGAAATTATGTTTATTTTTTATAAATTCAAGTGATGAATTACATATGCGCTATTGTGTATTTGCTTTGTGGCTCTGACAAATTGAACAAAAATGTATTTCACATAGAAGTTTGTTTTCAGGGAGAACATGGTTCATTCACAAAATCTCTCAGTGTTAAAATCATCTTTGAAAATATTCTCTTACAGGTAGCTTAGTTTATTTTTAGGTTAGTATTTCACTCTGCATCAGCTTTCATAATCTCTTTACATACTTTAGGAACAGGCAGTTTATTGTTTTTGACACACACTACAGGGTCATGAGTGGAAACAATTCGGGCTACAAAGTGCATGTCAGTTCAGTGCTCCTCTGCTGACGGCATGTCTGTCTGAAATCAAGTTTAAAAAATTGGCCCTGTCTCCAGCTGACTTGTTTTGTCAGGCTGAGTCATAAGATTAACCCTTGACTTGTCACCAAGGAAAAATGGAGTAAACAACTGTACCCTGTACAGTATCGCTGATCCAGCTATGATTCATTTCACTGTAACATGATTCTCTTAAGAAAACAAATTTCAGAGCAGCTGTTGCTTGGCTTAAATGAGGATTAGAAAAATTGCAACCACAAAACAAAAACTTGCTTTGGACTTCAGGAGCTTTTGGAATAGTTATCTGGTAGCAGTTCCTGCAAATACAGAGTTATTGCTAATAACATAGCGTTTTTTTCAGCAGTCTTTCAAATTCTTCCAGTTTAGGTTCATATTTTATCCTGGTGAAAATAAACTTCTGTGGTTTGAAGTTTGATATGATGATGGAATTATGGCCTGATCCTGTATGGTGAATCAATGTAACAAATGTGAGAAACAACGTTTTCATACAGCAAATGCAGAGCAGATACAGGGATATGTTTCAAGCATTAGGCACTCAAGATTTTATTCCCAATGACGTAACTTAGTGTAGGACAAATAATTTCCTTTTCGGTAAAATGCAATTGTTATCCTTTTGATTTGTGGGGAAGTAACTCAGGAGCAAATTCATTTAGTGACTCATTATGGAGGGACCAGTTTGTCTACAAACAGACGTTTGCAATGGTGTTCCTCAGTTTTATTGATCATATTGTTGCTTTTGTCTTACCCGTGTGCTGGTGAACAAGTTAATGATTTACTTCTACTGATAAATGTTAATAGTGTTAGTAAACATTACTAGTAAACATTACCTATGTATTTTTTGATACATTGCTCTGTACAAGTATAGGGCAGCTGTACACAGAGCAGCCCCCCACCAATGCTACACAGTCAAGCTAGGTTTTTCTGCTTGATGTTTTTAATATTTTTCCAATTGCTTGTATATAAGTGGATAATGGTTATTATTTGAAGGGGGCTTGATCATGCTCTTCATCTCTAATACAACTATTTTGAAAACTGGGCATGTGTACATGGAGGTGCAGTAGCAATTACAACTATGTTAGTGATAGTCTTTACTTCAAAGAGCTGACTGCAGTTACCCTGGAAGCACTTCTAATGTTTCAAAAGTTTGCATATTAAAATTATTTTTTTAAAGGGTTCTCTTACTACTTCAAGTCTGTATGCTGAAAGTGCCTTTTCCAACTTTTCTAAGTTGTCCATTATTCTGAAGTAGTGTTTTTAATCTAGTGCACTATGAGAAGTAGCACATGCAAAGATCTGAAGATCTTTTAGCATGTCTCATCTGTAGAGTCCTGAACATTAGTGAGAAGCTTTAAGGAATGGCATTGTTAGCTGCAAATCAAAGCTTCTTACGGACTCTCTGGGGACTGAAATGGGTCTTTGTGGTCCCTAGGGAAGAAGGAAGCCGCCAGTCACTCTGCAGGCCTGGCAATTTAATAGTCTGCAGGATAGTGATGTTCTTTTCTGCAGCTGCTGCTGCTACGCCTTTTGTATTGGAGGGGAGTTTGGTTCAGATATCATTAGCTTTGCTGCATAGTTAAACAGTTCTGGATGCGTAGCTTGACTTGCAGTAAAAATGCAAGTGTTCTTCAGCAGATGGAAACTTCAGGATGTATTTGCCAACATGCTCTGAGCACAGTAGTCTAATTGACTGGAAGAGTTCACTGAAAAAGCATTTGAAGCTTGAGATGGGAATATTTTTTGTCAGTGTGTATATATTCTGTGTATTTATAGGCACTACAGTAGTTATGTCCTGAGATAATGGACATTATACAGAGATTTTTATCTGATTGTAGTATTCAGCTGCAGTCAGTTTATCACCCTTGTGGATCTTTTTAGTTCAGAGGGTTTCACTGACACATGAGGTGCTTGGCAGAATGAACCAGACTTCTGCAACTTGCTTTCTCTCCCTGTAAATGGCTGAATTGAACTTTACCCATTTTTTTCCTTATCCTGAAATATTTTCCTGCTTTTGTCAGGAGGAAGGCAGGGAGAATTCACAGCATTGGCAGTAGACACAACTAGAGGTGGAGAAACATACAGCTGTGTGTTAACCTTTTTTTTCCTGGACTGAAGTCGGTATCTGACTTAGCAGAAGCTCAGTTAATAACCAGCTGTGTTCACTTGTAGAAAATAAAAAAATGAACGCCTCATTAAGAGTTAATGTTAGTTAATGCCACTGCTCAGTGAAGAAAGCAAAAAGGCCTACCAGGCATTGATAGTGTGTGAATATTGAGGGATCTCTGGGCTGGAAGTTGCAGTCTGTTTGCTGTATTGAATAATTCACGTTTTTGTGATGTGCCAAAGTTGCTGGGGTGCTCTCCCCTACTCTGCCCTGTCTTGAATGGGCACACATGTGCTATATTCATACAAAATGTATTAATATAAAGGGACCCTGGACTTGTGTTTCCAAGAGAATCCTTCCTTACAGTTTGTATACCCCGTCTTAAAGATGGATTTTGGATGTTTCCATAAAGTGAAAATATTTATGTGATAAATTTTTAAAAGGCAAGCACCTTTTAGGTGCTGTCTGTGTCAGGGTCACTCCCTGCCCCAGGCTGCCCTGCTCGGAGGGGCCCGGGAGCGCTGGGTGCTCGGGCTCTCCCATGGGACTCGCTCCCTGCAGCTCCCCGCGCCCTTGGGAAGCGTTTGCCGAAGTTGGAAGCAACTTTAGGCAGAGCCAGATGGCCGTGTGGCTGGAGCTGCATCGAGCAGCGTCTGCACGGCCACAAGTGCTCTAATTTAATTAAAACAAAAAGCAGACGATTATCTCAGGGCTTAGGACGTGCCCATGTACGGGTTCCCTGCGGCTCCCGGCGCGTTGGGCTGCGTGTGCCGAGCCCTGGGCGCCCGCGGGCCCGTGCGCGCCTCCTCCCGGGGCCGGGGCCGTGCGGGGGCTGGGTCCCCCCGCGCCCAACCCCCGCGCCGGCCGGAGATGGTTCAGTCCTGCTTTGCATAAGCCGCCTTTGAGCGCTCCATGTGCGCGGCGGCGGGTGGATGCCGTGGGGAGCGGGAGGCGGCGCGCTGAGCCCGGCCCGCGCCAGCCGCGCCATGTACTGCGCGTACCCCGTGCCCGGCGTGGGCAGCAGCTCCCTCATGTACTACTACAACGGCAAGACGGTGAGGGGCCGCCTTTGTCCGGGGCCGCCGCCCGGGCTCACGCAAGTTCTCCGCGCCGGGGCCCCGCCAGCCCGGCTGCGCTGGGGCGGGAGCTCCGCGGGGCGCTCCGCGGGTCGGGCTCTGAGGGGAGCGGGCTGGGGCGCGGGGGCTGCTTTGTGTGACGGGGGACGGGCGGCCGCGCAAGACCCGCCGAAGTTTGTGTCCTGCGTGCCCGCGGCTTTTCTTCGGGATTCGTAGGTTCGGCTGAGGTTGTTTTGGGTTTGTTTTTAAGCAGTGCCCTCCCCAGGCGCTGCAGGGCTGCCCTGCGTGGCGCTCCGCAGCCCCCGGGCTCCGGCGGCCGAGCTCCGGCCAGCGCCGCGCCCCGGGCCGGCCGCCAGCGCTCCCTGCCCGCGCCGGGCGCTCGCCGCGGGAGTTCGGGATCATCAAATGTTCCTACAAACACGGGAAGGGGGGTGGAAACGCAGATTCCGGAGGGGGAAAAAATTTCTTCTCTGTGGATTTAACTTTGTGGAAATTGAACGGAGTATTTCTGTTTCGTGGTAGATACCTCTGATTTTTAAATTAGAACACCAGCTGTGATTTTTGTGCGTAAAAATTAGCATACGATGGTAAATTAACGACGGTGTGTTTCTTCCAGTCTGTTTATGTTGTATGTGGTTTTGGCTTTCTTCTGTTATAAAAATAGTATTAAGTAGGAAAAGGGACATGCTGATACTAATCTTTTTTTGTGGCTTTTTTTGTTTTGTTTTGTTTCTTTATTGCCGATCCATCTCCCGTGGGCCTGTGAGACTTTTGCTTTCATTAGTAAACTTTTTTTTTGCCAAGATTTTTGTTCAATCGTAATTAAATTATGGATTTTTATATTCATAAAAGACGCCGTGTATGAGCTTCTTGAATAACAGCAGAGACACTGGAGGAGAGGTTGGGGAATCAGTAAAATCACTTGGTCTCTATTTCATTTCCTTTGGTATAAATGCCAGCTGTCTTTCAAATATGAAATGATTTTTCTTTCATGTCTGCTCCTAGGCTAAAACAATCTGTTTGAAGTTTTATGTGAAGATATATATAAGACTTAAGTAAAATTAACTATACAATACCCCTGAAGCAAAGGGAATATAACTTTCATGGAGTTTTGATTTTATTCTTTCTAGAGCACAGATCACTCTATTACAACATTTCTCTTTGTTCTTGTAGCAGGAAAAAAGGCTTTGATCTTATTAAGTATTTCCAGGCATATAGTAGATGGAAGTGCTGGTACTGTAGGAGGGCATGGCTTGAAAATTGATAGCATGTGCCTGTTATGGGTCAGAGGTGACCTTTATGAGCTTGAAAACTTAGTAAATAGATGACAAATCATATGATCATCCTATATCATGTTGCCCAAGGTTTTATTTAATTTTTTTTTTTTTAAAAAAGGTCTTAGTAACTTTTACCACTGTTTCTCCTAGGAATACTGCAAGTTGGCCTAAATTACTAATTTAAATATACTTAAGGAGGTTGTGTGGAGTTGTGGGATTGGTTTTTGTGTTAGTTTTTGAAGCACGCCTCTTGGTGTGTATGCCACATCTTTGTATGAGCCTTTTTACAGTGAGAGAAAAGTACATACCTTAATTTTCATGTCTTAGTGCTTTTACTTGAATTGTCTGATAAATGAGTAGTTCATACTATGAACCTCATTGTTCGAGTTGGAGATTTTTATTTAGATCATCATATTAGATATTGGGTGTTGACATTCCTCAATACCTTCTAGTGTATATAAAATCTGATTTATTTACTCACAAAATAAGTAAGAAATCACGTGTAGAAAATGTGTAAACTTTTTATTAAAAATGTTTTGTTCTTTTCAACTTCTTTAATTTGTAAGCCAAAACAAAGCTGAATATTGTGCTAGAAACCAAGCATCTGAGCATCCCGATAGATGGTTTGGTGTGGACTGGCACATATACTAAAAGGCTGAAATATAAATCAGGGGCTTTTACTGTTAGAAGAAGTTCAATTTTTGTAATTTCTTTATGCTTTAGGAAGGATCCATGAAAGTAAAAAGTAGTCGTTTCATACAAATCCTTTGCTAAGAAGTAAAATTTTACTATTGTGTGTAATAGGTGCTAGAGGAAAAATTATCTATTTCAAGAATCTCCTTCAAATCAAAAAGAAAAAAGACTTCATCTGTTTCATAAGGAAAATAAAGCACTTGCACTGCACTAGTTTTTTCTTTTTTTCCCCTTCACCTGTTGACATATAGAAAATACTCTCGGTTTAAGGAAAGCTTACAACATTTTCATATAGAGCTTCTAGGAAAAAAAATTAAAGCTATACTTAAATATTGTTTCTATCAATAAAGTTTTATCTTCTCTTTCATTCAAGAGGCATGCTGCAGATCCCCCCCTCCCCCAAATAATCAAAATATCTAATCACCATTAAAAATAAAGCTGCAGAAATATTTAGGTAGAGATAATAGCACAAATGTAAATTATGCCTTTTTGCATTTTTATTCCTTTTAAAAATTGATATGTAATTAAGCAAACTTCTTCATTCACTGTGGCCTTTTCATTTAGATTTTAGGAAGTGCAACAGTACCAAAATAATATTAAATATAAGTTTGATACCATCTTTGTGCTTACAGAGTAAAAAAGACTTGCATGATTTCCACTGTTTTCAGTTCACCTACAAGTATAAAAATAAATTAGTTATTTTCTAAATGTATTGTAGAATTATTTTAATGTAGATGGCAATACAGTGATGTATCAGTTAACATCAAAAGAAATAATTTTTGAAAAATAAATTCTATTTTATTTTATATCACCTATTACTACTATTTCATCTGAGAATAGGTTTGTGAATATATTCACTTTATTGTTTTATTTTGTGCATTTTATGGGTTGATTTAATATACCAGTCGATGTACAAGTATTTTTTATTATTGAATAAATATTTATCTTTCTCATCATAGGCTGAGATTGAGCCCTTCTCCAAGGTGGAGAAGCTGCATCATTGTAGATTTCTACAATGCCTATTTTAAAAGGATGAAAAAAAAAGTCAGGAGATATAGATATTTTTCATATGTGTGTAGTGTTTTATGATTTGCTCTTTGGTGAACTGGCTTATTTGGGATTTTTTTAGAGAAAATACTCTTTTCCTTGAGAATTTTGAGAGTGTAAGAAGCTGTTTATAAACGTGTGTGTAGATGACCAAATGAGGGGAGCTGGGTATATTTGGGGTTTTTTGGTGCAGAATGCCCGTCCTGCGGCCATCACTGTCAGCGTTGGAGCAGAGCGCAGCGTTAATAATCCTGCGTGATGCTCAGATGACACGACAGCACGCCTTGCTGGGCCTGTTATGCAATAAATAATGTACTGAGCCTTCGAACGTCCACGGAAAATGTTTTCAGTTTGTAAATTTTGGAGCAACCAGGTGCTAAGATTCAATTTTGCTTTTATTAGTATTGGGCCAGCTAGTACGCAGGGAGGAAGGTACAATTAAAGCTGTTCTGTACCATATGCTGCCCACAGCAACTTACACAAGGTCAAAGCTAACATTTGTGAGTCAGGACAAATATAAGATCATCTGGAAAATCTCTAGGGGTACGCGGCTGTGGACATTGAATAAAGAGAGGTAGTAAACACTGGTCAGCTGGATTTTTATTTTCTTTCTGTTTCTCGCCCCTCATCCCACTAAAAAACGATGAGTTACAATTCATCAGCCCAAGAGAGTTTTCCCTGCTCCACTCCATTGGATTGAACTGCCAATCTGCTGAGCAGTGGTCCCCTGCCAGAAGGGTGTCTTGTCTGCAACAAGCTTTATTAGTGCTTTAAAGGGAAGGTTATGTCCCTTTCCTTGGGCAGATGACAGCAGCCAGGATGGGCTCAGGTGCTGTGGGGGAGATCAGTATTTCTCAGAACGGGCGCCCCGAAGAGGAGCACGCCCCGTGTGCTCAGCCTCGGCTCCCGTTAGCACGTGCAGGGTGAGGTCTGTCTGCAGAAATACAATGATCTCTGCTGGAGCTGCAGTACCAGAGTGGCTTCAGAGAGGAGAGGGACAAATGAAAAAGATGGCCTGTATCCACTACTGCATTTGTCTGGGGGCACTGCTGGTGCTGGGAATTCCTCCCACAGCTCGAGCAGCCTTCTGAAATACGGGGAACAGGTTAAGAAACAGGCGGAGTAGTTTCAACTCTTCCGGTTTTTGTTTCCTGAAAATCTGAGTTTAATCAGGAATTTTTGAAGACATAGTTGCATGTGTCCCTTAGTGACAGCATGATTTGAAGAGTGTGGTGAAGAGATTTTGCTTAGGAAATAAAATAAAAAAGGAATTTTCAAGCAGTATATAAATACATATTTCTTTCTAACGTTGTTTTTGCTTCCTTATCTTCTTTTCCCCCCTCTCTAGTTCACACTACAATAAAAATAAAAACTACTTCTGCTACTAATAAACAAACAAACCAGGCCAAAATATTTCTCTATACTGAATTTGAGATTTTTGCTGTTTGCCTCTTGCTTTTTAACGTGACTCTAAAATTGTCATTCCCTAGGGAAGCAACTAGGAAGTACTTGTGCTATGTATCATTACAGTGGGATTCTGCATTTCAAAAATACCCAAATAGGCATGTATAGCATGCCTAAACTGCATAAACATTTATTTAAGATGGAATTCAGTTTAGCTACTTTAGGAAGTTTGAATTTTATGCCATCCTTTAAAAATATGGTTTGATTTGCAGACAGGACTGTTCTCTCTAAGGGAGTCTTTTATTTTCATTTTGGATGGCAAAAAGAGATTTTTAAATACATGAACCTTTACACCTGGTATTGGAAACAAAAGTATGGTTGAGGATGTGGTTATACTGACTTTGTACACTAGGGCTCTTCATTTTATCATCTTGCTTAAATATCAGTTAAACAAGAATTTAGACTGGAACTTGGGTTTGGTTGGGTTTTTTTTTTTTTTAAGCTTCTGTCTAGCTGTAAAGAGGAGTATGGAAAACTGTAGTTAAGTTCTACATTCCTGAAGTTTTAGTATATGATTTTGTCAGAAATATAATAAACATGAAAACAAGTTTCCTTTTCCTAGAACTGCCTTTCAGCAAAATTAGCTTTTGCTCCAAAACCTGCAGATAATACACTGTAAAGTTTTGCCACATGTACACATCATTCATCAGCGCGCACTTGCATGACTGATGCTGATGGAATGCAGATAGACTACTTAGCAGAGTTTACAAGCTACAGAATAGGTTATTCATCTTTACTGGCTTCAAAAAATTCTGTCTCAAGCAGCTTGACAAATATTTTCCTGAACTTCCAAGAATTGCTAATAACTATGCTTAAATGAGTAACATAATTCATAATTTCATAAACAGTGTGTGTGATGGGAGCCTTGGTCTTGAGATAGCATGAGCTCATCGGAAGTAAGTTTGGTTGCTTCACTGCTGTTTTTTTAATCTGCTTTTAACATTAATATTAAACATGGATAAATATTTAAGAATTTGAAACAGGAAAATTGCCTGAGAGGATAGATGCCAACAGGAGGACTCCAAGTGTTATATTTATTAAATGCATTTATAGAACGAGACTTGGAAGTTTTACTTAGCATAAAATTTGGTAAACCCAGATCTCCAAATTACTGTTGATGTTATTGGCATTTGTATTAGTAAACAGAAGCAACAGTGAGTAATATTTGAAATGTCTTAGGTATATTAGGTACATAAAAGTTTCACAGTAGTGTTCATTACCTGTGGTAATCACCAAGGCAGATTTCAGAACTGGGATGAGGCTTTTATTTTCATTAAACCTGATGTCGTACAGCTAATGTCTCCTCAGCTCTGTTCTGCAGTCAGCCCCCACCACTGCCCCTCATCAAGAAATCTGAGTTGTCATCCTGCCTTTCCTTCTGGAGAAACATAAACCAATTCAGGGTGCAGGAGAGACTGATGTGGGTCCCTGACTTGATGTCCTCTGCAACTCGTTTGTCCTGCTTGCCTCAGCAGAGGCTATCACCCCTTCAGGAGCAGCGCAGGATTAGGATTGATGTATATATTAGCACAGCTCCAAAAAAGCCGAGTCCAAGACTTGATAAGTCACGTAAAAAAACTGGTTTTGGCTTGCGTTTATCGGAAGGGAATTTCCCATTCATAATGGGAGAGTGTTTTGCTTGTCAGCATGGAGACACGTTCAGTGCCTTTGGGCACAGTGCTTTTGAGGGGATTAAAGATGGGCTCCTCTTCTACCTGCTGGAGACAGCCCTCTTCAAGGAGACTGCAAACAGGCTGACCTTTTAACAGTATTCCTTCCTTGTCTTAGTGGGAATGTCAGCCAGGAAAAACTGGTTTGATGCCTCCTGGATGTCAGTGTTATCGGTTTAATAGCTAAAAGAGGCCGTCTTGAGAAGCCACGTCATATTTTTAACTGCCTTACTCAGCTGTTGCAGAAGAGAAAGCCCTTTAAGTAGGACACAGAGTCCTACTGGGGAGCCGCTGCGCAGCCATGCCAGCAGCCACAGGGCTGCGTTTGGCTGGGTAGGGGTCCCAGTGCCCGTGGGCCTTTCAGAGTGAACAGACTGCTTGCCTTGATGCATTGCTTCCCCACCTAAAAATAAAATTTCATCCTTTTTGTCAACTTTCTTAGTTAAAACCTTTGTATTTTGCATCTCATAGACTTTGGGTTAATTTTAGCAAAATTTCTCCTTTGCTTTTAAATTTTGTTTGTAGTAACGCAACATAAAAATTATGATTAGGTCATTAACCAGAAAAAACCCGGCGCTCATCTGCAGGTGATCAGATGACATCAGAGGCCTGGTTTTAATTTGTGGGTAGTTCTGATTGTAACTAAAAGAGACTCGCTCCTTTTGTGGAATTGGCTGGCTATTTACCCACATCTGGAGTTAATGAAGTCTTTGAGACCACATCAGTTGTGTTTTGCCGCAAGAACCCTTTGATCTGAAAAATCTAGACTGGCACAAGTGCAGCTTCATAACATTGCAGCTATGTTTTTGCAAGCTATAGTTAAGATACCAAAACAAGCAGAAACTATATGAAGTTATGTGTCTGTGCTAGGACTTTCATGTAGCTGTTTGGAAGGGCCTCTTTTACATTTATATAGTTAATAACATTTTTATTATGTTAATGGCTTGTACATATGTATCTGTAAATTATACATTTGTAGTAGTTTTTGAGTTTAATTCCCCTTTTGAGATAGTGTTTAATCAGTTTTTATAAACCAGCCAGTTATGTAAAATGTTAACATTTCAGTCTGAAGCTTGTATTTACAAATCTCATCGATAACGTTGCAGTTTAAAAGAAGTATAATTCGTCACTGTAGGTGACTTCGCATTAATCAGTGTACATCTCCATGGCAGTGCTAAATGTCATAAAGCTTTGTTTCCACTGCTGTCCTGTGACAGTGATAGATTATCCATCAGCTATAGCATATGCTGTGTTATTCTGCACAACAGAGAACTTGTAAATTAAGCCCAGTTTTACCTAATATGTTTGCAGTCTTATGAGTGCGAGTATTTACAATTTGACAGAGTGACATTTCTGTTAAAATACGTCTCAGGCATGGAATATACATGCATTCATCATATAGAGTAAATACATATGTACTGTGAACATTGCTCAGAATGTATTGTCGTTCTGTCACTCAGGTCTGCTAAGCATCTCTATTTTACATTTATTCCATAAACTGAAAAATTTCGAGTAAAATATTGAGCAGAAGCTTTCTGAAAAGGTTTCTTTCTTAAAAAATTTTCGTTTTCAATGAAAATCAGTGGTAAACAAGCACATAACTTAAAGTTTTGAGTTTTCCACTTGACTCCTTCTAACCAGGTGTCTGTTTACCTGCTGCCCTTTTCGTTCCGTGGCTCATCCCGACAGCTGTGCCCTGGGCCGTGCCCTTGTCCCGGTTCCCCCATTGTGGGATCGCAGGGATTTCGCTGCAATGACCGAGCAGTGCTGGGTGCGGGTGATGTCAGAGGCGCTGGCTCAGGCTCATCCCGGCCATTTGTTCCCACAACAGCAGGGCTGCAAAAGCGTTCGGCAGCGGGAGGAGGGGGATTGGGATGCAAATGGAGCGGGACTTGCCCACTTCACTGTCCTCAATGTCCCTACCAGAGCAGTCACCCTCCGAGAGGACAATGGTTCTTTTTTAGGGGAACTTAGGCTTTTTTGTTGGCTGGCTTGGTTTTCCTGGCCCTTCTCTTGCTTGGTAAACAAGATCTCAGAAAAAGACCATGGAGAGTTGTGAATGCCGTAGAAACATGCATGTGCCTGAATGTGCATAGGAGGGGATCAAAATAATCACTTCTGAATGTTAGGGCATAGTGTGCTTTTTAAGTTGCATTATATAAGCCTTAAAGTTGTGAAATTATTCTTCATATATGTATTTATGAAGTCATCTGTATTTAACAAGATAAACAGTTAAAAACACCGCAATTTTTACTTCATAGCAAAAAGATGCTCCAGTTTCATTGTTACATTTTTATATTTTTTGCTGCCATATATGTTGATTTGCTTTTTATTTAATTTATCTTTTAAGACACACTAATCATTGCAATATTCGGTATAGAGCAACTATGGGTAGAGTCCTTGACTCTGTGAATACTGGACCTTGTTCATTTTACTTAACTTATTTCTGAATACACTTTATATTCCTTCTTAGAGTTGCTGCAGTGAAAGGCTTTGAGTCATTATGTTTATTTGGCATCTTACATTTTTAACTTGAAAAGAAAATTTGTTGCTCGCAAGTCGAGAATGGGCATTCCACTGGTGTGTTAATACTGAACAAACAATAATACTGCTTTTCTTTAATGCTAGGCCAGTGTGAAAATTACGTGCTCGCTGTTGCAGTTTAAAGATTATTCCTGAGGACTTGCATGCGTGTATTTCTGATGACTCTCCAAAGGCGTGCGAGTTTCTGAATGGATGATACAACGGCTGCATTGAAACCTCTCCATTTGTCACTGGATGTTCTTTTTCTTTCCGATTGTTGGGATGCCAGCTAATTAAATATTCAAACAGGCATACAGTTGTTTTAAAATAAAATTTGTTTGGGGCCCAGTTGTTTTATCTTGCTTTTTTATCTTGAGCAACAAGTCTGTGCGAGTCGTGCACTTAGAAAGCAAAATCAGCATTCAGGCTTTTATCAGGCCACCTGGCTGAGTTGGCACACCAGAAAGTGTGTTGTTAGGATCATTCTACTGTAGTTCCTCTGTACTGTGGCAACTTGCTAAAAAGCAAATAAAACAAGGGCAACAAATGCTGCGGCTTGCTACACTGTTCTTTTTTTATTTGTGCTTTCTCTCTGTATCTGTATGCTGTTGTGGTTTTTTTAATGCGCGACACCCAGTTATTGCTAACCTGCTTTTATTGCTCTCCAATATGTAGGTGTATGCACCATCCCCGAGTTCTGATGATTTCAACAGAGAATCTCCAAGTTACCCATCTCCTAAGCCACCAAGCAGTATGTTTGCTAGCACTTTCTTTATGCAAGGTGGGTAAAATGTCACTTGTCCTTTAGGCAGAAATCTGCAGTCAGACACTGTTTTACTGAGTGAGTGAAGAAGTGTAAAAGAAGCATATTGTGCTAGAGCCTATGGTTAAGTTTCATATACTTTTAAAACCAGTTAGATGAAAGGAACTGTCTGTTGATGTAAAGTTTCTCTCATGACATTAATTGCTGACTGAAATTTAAAGGGATTACACACCAGGCCAGATGGACAGAATTCCCATCCTTTGATTGGTAGGGGCTTCAGAGCAGCACACTGGAGTGATAGAGAAAAATGAGGTGGGGGCTTATTGACTCTTCTGGAATTTGACTGTACAAAATCAGCTAACAGTCTTATGTTCTCAAATAATGCTTGTATGTCCAGCATGCCAGAAAAAATGGGGGTTGCACTGAACGAAACAAGAGCAGAATCCATTTCCTCAGCCTCACGTCACACAATTAGCTCGTGCTGCAATCTGGTGAGGGTTTGGAGCACATTGAGAGCTCAGGGTCTCAGTGCGGGAATTCACAGAGCGCTTCAGTTTGGGCTACAGAAGGGAAACTGCACTGACACACAGGCTGAGGCTTATGTAATGTAGTCATTTCAGCTACTTAAATCTGCTATTTTGAAATGTTTTTATGTTTTTGTGGTGTTGGGGTATCTTAGACTATAGATTGCTTGTTTTACTAAATAGATGTTTTGCAGTGTATGCTTATGATGAGTTCTGTTTGGCCAAACATCTTACTTATCCCTGCACCTCCTTTTTTATTATTTCTTTCAGTCTGGACTTTTTATCAACACTCTTGATTTAAATCTGGCCTTACTGAAGGTCTGTGTAATTAACAGAAGTGCTTGGTATTTTCTCAGCTGTGGTTGGATTATATTTCAGCTATAAAGCCTCTGTTGTTTCTTTGGTTGTTTTTTTCCAATAAATATAGCAACAGTGTGGTGGCATGAAAATAGAAGATGCAGTATAAACTGGTCACCACTTCCCCACTGATGTTAGTCTCAGTAACTGAATTCTGTATTTGTTTAAAATAATCTTGTAAAGGAGCAGAGAAATTAGTGTTCTTCATTAAATGTATTTTTCTTGTTTTCTTTTCTGCTGAAACAATGCTACAAAAAAAGATGGGACCCACAATTCTTCTGACCTCTGGAGTTCATCCAATGGCATGAGCCAGCCTGGCTATGGTGGGATGCTTGGAGGCTCCTCTTCCCACATGTCCCAGTCCGGCAGTTACGGCAGCCTGCACGCACACGACCGTTTGGTAAGACTCAGCACACATTCATCTGTTTGTACTCGTGTATGGAGACCTAACTTAGAGAATTAACTTCTCATTTGCTGCTCATGTATGTCAGTTAAAAAGCCAGTTGTTAGAAATCACAAGCTTTGGGTATTAGATTTATGTCCTTTTAGTTATGTCTGTTGTATAAATAAAAATCTGTGGCCGTAGTGATCTGTTCAGAGGATGGATGAGTCCCTTTCTTCTGTAATAAAGAGCTGGGTGTTGCATATTTGATATCTTAAAATATCAACATTTATTTAAGGACTACGTAATGTCTTATGTCTGTTTCTCTTCTCTCCAGAGCTATCCCCCACATTCAGTCTCACCTACAGATATAAATGCCAGTCTTCCTCCAATGTCCAGCTTCCATCGTGGCAGTACCAGCAGTTCACCTTATGTAGCTGCCTCACACACTCCACCTGTCAATGGATCAGATAATATTCTGGGTAAAAAAATTCTTCCTGCTTCTTTTTTTTCATTTCACAAGAAAATGAAATTTAGGGCTGCATGACGCACAAAATTAGTAAGATTTAATTTATGGCAGGCTTGTAGATGAGAAAAATTCACCACTGTGATATTTCTGTCCTCAGTATGGCTGAGATGAGGCAAATTGTTTTTCAGTCAGCTTATGACTTACCTGTTTATTTGCTGTCACAGTCAAGCCTATGCTCAGAGACTGGATCTGTCTGACTTAATGCCACTGTCCCTCTGTAGTCCAGTCCATGCCCATGTCCATGTAGGTATTTCTGGTGCTGAAGTTTCCAGAGCTGCTGTGTCACCAAAGCACTGCTCTGGAGGAAGGCAGGAAGGCTGTTTCTTAGTGAAGGTTGATAAAGTGCGTTGTAAATTCCTCTCTTAATTGTTTTAGAGATTACAGAGTAGCTGGTGTGGTGGCTGAGGTAGTCTCCTCTGTGCTCACCTAGGAAGCAAGAAGTACAGGATGATCATCTGTTCATGCACGTATTTGCCCGCCTTAAGATACAGCTGTAGAAGTTAAATGCTTGTAGATGCCCCTTGTCAATTTGATAGGATTTGCACTTAGCTTCATTTTAAGGAAGTGGAATTTAGTCAGGCTGACTATGTTAGCTTTGATTTGGGAGCATGTTTTACACCAGGATCTTTAAACAGAACCTAGTTAGTGAATCTGCATGGGAAATTCAGGCTGGAAACAGTGAGCATTGTATTATTTGGATTTCTGATGTGAATGGCTTATATTCACATTCAGTACATTTTTTGGCTTTAGAAGTTGATAATTGGAGAAAGAAGATTTGCTTTTATTTAGCAAAGCAGATATTTCGGAGGATTCAGTTCCTCTCTGCGTTTCCAATTGGCAGAGCTTCAGACTTCCTCTTGGCTTAATGGTGTGTGGAGCAAAAGGGCACGCAAAGCTGCTGACATGCAACTGAGAGCAGGGGTGACAGAAAGCTTGGTGCAGCAGAGCTTTTCAGGGACTTCTTAAACTAAAGATGAGAGTACAGCACAGGGAATTAGAGCAGGGGGAGCAAGGAGACACAAGGAACTACTCTGTGAATTTGGCTTTAAGAATTAATTAAACGTGCAGCACTTTAGTGACAGCAGTTTAGAAATAAGCTGCAATAATGTAATTTCCTGATTTTGATTTTTCTTTTCATATTTCATTAAAATTAGACTATGATCCTAGGAAATAATTTGTCTTTTTCTAGCTACTTTCACTTGTTGGTCCTTAAGTTATCATGGTGATACTGTGTTTGACTTTTAAAAGGAGACCATCTAAATGTAAATCTAATTGTTTTAATTAAATTTTTAAGTCTAATGAGAACTGATTCTGTTGACACTGACTTCCTCAGAAAATCCATTTAAAAAGTGGTTGCTCAACTCTATGTGATGAATAAAATAATAAAAGTAAATAAAATTTCAGCTTTAAAAATAAGTGTTTGGTTTACTTTTCACATTACAGGAAACAGAGGAAATGGTGCTGGAAGCTCACAGACAGGTGATGCACTTGGAAAGGCATTGGCATCTGTAAGTAGCAGTTAGAATATTCAGATCTGAAACACATATTTTAATCCATTGTTTATGTGTCATTCATTTTATAGAATCAAATCAAGAATTTTCACATATGAAAGTCAAAACTGTCTACTATGATGCAATTTCCTATACTAGAAAAATGTCTATTTAAATGCAAGTGAAAAATACTTTTATTTGGAGAACACTAATTCTGAATTCCTTTTTCTTCAGGTGATCAAAAGATTTAAGGCAGATCTGGTTTAAAAATCTGGTTAGACAAAGTGAAAGATAATCATAAAAAGTTAAAGATTTTATTTTCATTTTTTTCTGTAGTGTTTTAGGTAAAGTCAAATATTTTAACATTAGTCTTAGAGTAGATCCTGCCTCAAGGTTTAAAATATTTTCTCAGTGGCCTTATAAAACTGAGAGGTTTTGAATGCTGTGTTGTATAGCTATAATTTCTGTAGCAGCCTTTAGAATGTCATATATGCATAAATTTAAGCTTTTAACTCCTGTTGGAATAATGTAAAACATGGCAAGTATCTTCAATCTACTGAAAGCTCTGTTTCCATATGCATGCATACAGTAGTTATTTTTTCATTAGTACAATCAGATGTACTTTTTATAAAAGAGTAATTGATACACAGCAGCAGAAATTTCAGAGTTGGAAATGGTGACTTTGTATTTCTTGCATGGAGCAAACTTTGCAGCCCGAAATGACCATCCCTGTGTTGGGGTCTGCATCCCTCACCTCATACCAGTGAATGCAAATGTGCATATTCATGCAGATCCTGTTGCCCTTGCATCCCTCAGAGGGTCATATGTTAAAAGATTACCAGATCTGATAATGTCTGTATGTCCATATTGGGGAGGAGAACTCTGACCTACTGGCTTTGAGGAGAAGAGCGTCCCTGTTGCTTTCGGGGATTCAGCAGGCAGATAACAATTTGGGAGTCCAGAGGGCACTTAACGCTCTCTTTTGGTCTGTTTGAGACCTGTCAGAAAAGAACGGGGATCATTTTGCCTCCTAGAAATAGCAGTGCTCACACACTCCAGGCTGTTCATTGCTCTGCAGATGTATTTGGGTGTCTGCTGCTCTGCAGCCAGAACAAAATTTCATTGTTAAGTCTGACACGCTGGCCAGTTAGACCTGCGGGACTTCGTGACATTTTCCACTGCTCTCCTTTTCTAAATGATTTTCTCATCCTTTCAGGTATTTTTGTCCAAGTCACTAGCTGAGAAAGCCAGGCTGATGTTTTGAGGAAAAACTAAATATATTGCGAGTGGAAGTCAGGGCAGAAATGTTTAATCTAACTGGTGGGTGGGCTCTGGTTGTCATAGAAACTTGTTTCTGTCATCCCGTGTTGTTGCTTGGCAGGAGCAGCCAGGTCATTCCATAAATCATTTCTGTCATAGCTGATGGTGATGCATTCCATCTGCTCTATCAGTGCATGCCATAGTCTGCACACTTCAAATCCCTCGCCTCATCCATCTGCTTCCCCCGCACCACGCGCACCCAGCACACTCCTCGCGCTCGTTCAGCGAGAGCACGGCTGGGCAAGGAGGGAGGTGGGCTCTCCTGCAGGTGAAGCTGGCACACATGGATTTTGACAGCTAGGAAATCAAGAATATTTTTCTGTTTGAACAAAGTTTTATTTAAATACTGTGATTGTCATGCCTTTTTTTTTTTTCCCCTAAGATGCCTCTGTATTTCTTTCTGTTTGGATTTTAAATGCTGCCACTGCAACTGTTGAGAGGAATTTCTAGTTCTAAAATTCTGTTGATGTACATCTCACAATAGGCCTTTCATGTGTGAAACATCAGAGGATACGACATTTGTTCTTCAGTTTAGGTATTAAAGACCATACAGAATAGTATGTGATTAAACATGTAAGGCCAGATAATACATTTGCAAAGGTTCTTTTATTTTAGGTTTAAGCCTGGATAATTGTGGTCTTAATCTCAGGGTAGGCAAGAAAGAGAATTGTACATGAAAGTATTTACACAAAGTTCCCAAAGCCCTGTGGATTATGCATTAGTTTGGATAATGAACTAGTATAGATAGAAAGAAAAGAAAATCTGGGTATTCGTGCCATTTCTAATGTGTTTCCCTGAACATTTGCCAAACAATAACCCTTTAAGATTGTGCCCACGGAGGGTTATATGGCAGGAGAAACATCTGGTTTATTTCATTGCCTAATGCCAAATCAAAACACTTGGTCTTTAATTTAGAGGAGATCAAACAGGAGGACTGTTTAACTTTGTTGATTATATCAGACCTCTTTGTGATAACTTATGTTTTGATTCCTACCTCAGCTCTGGGGTAAAGGCCTTTGTACCGTCTCAGTAGTTAAATAGCCACTGGTCCCTTCACAAAAGAAAAGAAAATGTAGGGAAGTTGACTTCTAAAAGTAATTCATGAATTAAGTTTCTTTGTTGCTTTAGACTCAATAACATTAACATAACAAAGCCTAACTGAAATGTACACTGTAGTGTTTAAAAAATTGGACTAACAGCTCCGAGGTTTGGCTCTGCAGGCTCTCAATTGTGCAGCTTTTGTCTAAGAGCCTTTTCATTAGACCCTGGCATATTGGCACCCCACTGATTGGAATGGACCATGACTGATAGGAGGAGGAGTCTCATTTGTTGCAGTAAAATGAGTCATGTTACCGTTTAAGCCTGGCAGAAGGTGTCAGGGTTGTTCATCATTGGTCATTTAACAGCACAGCAGCCAGGGACTGCATGCAGAATGAATTCTGACCTCGTGTTTTAATTGGGACTTTGCTGTACTGTAGATTTTCCCTGTTCTAAAATACAGCAAAATGAAATTGGCAGGTAGACCTGTGAAAAATTAGCAGTTTCAAAGAAAACTTTGTGGCCTTTGACGTTATTTTAATTTTCTGTGTCTTATCTGTCTGAAACTCTCTACAGTTCTAATACTGACACCCAAGATTTATTTTCATGCTGATGTACAATGCATGAATTTCCTCCGGTAGTATGAGGTAGTTGGTTCTAAATATATTTTCTTTCTAACATGTATGAAAAGGAGGAAGCATTTCCATTAGGGAACTGATGGTCCTTTCTAATGGAAAAGTATGATGTACCAGGAAGGAGCATGTGGTCTGTCGGGTCCTGGTTTTGTCGGTTCAGAAAATACAATATGGAACTTAATGAAGTTATTGTCAGCTAAATGCTGAAATGTCATATTGTCTGTGTGAAGAGACATCAACCACACTGCCAGTGAAGATTTTTTTAACTGCCATCTGATGACTAACAAATCCTGGTCTCTGCTCAAGTAAAACAGGTTTGAACCGATGACCTATAAAAATATGTTCTGAAGTCCATAGTCAGCCTCTAAGTCTATTCAATTTCCTTTATAAAATTAATTTTCCCAGTGTCTTGAGATTTTAATTTTTAATTAAAGCTTTAAACATTATGTCTTCTATTTTTACCAATAGTTTTAAATTTCATTAATAGCAAGGAAAGAATTGTTTAAATCAAAGTTTAGTATCTCAAGAGGCCAATTGATACTGAAATAAGAGAGAAACATGTTTTGTGCTGCAACAATTTGCAAGAACAACAAAATTTCAAGTGTTTTTCGTTTGGTAGGTACCAATAATAAGAGAGCCTGAATGCTTTCTTGGTATTTTGTGAAGGATTAATTTTTAGCAGATAACATGTGTTGACTGCTAAAGTCTCTCTCTAAAATTTGGAAAGTCATTATTCATTGGCATTTTTCTGAAGTTTTGTTTGATATAATTAGCTGTGTGCTGTGAACTCTTATGTGTATCGTTCCCCTGCAGTGACAGAAAGGCTGTAATTTCTGCTGCTCTTAAATGAGAAGGAAGGTCAGTTATACTTGTGTCACTATGAAATACAGGCTGTGCTTATTTGGACAGCTGCTTGAAAATGAAAGTTCTTTGGACATTTTTAGAGCCTTGAGTGTAATAAAGCAGAGCTGTGATTGAAGGATCAAATTGCATTTTTTATCAATCCAGAATCAAGAGTGACAATTGAAACATGAAAAACAATCCTAATAGCTCTTTTCCCTGTGTATTATAACATATATTGATATATAATCTCTTTGTCTGTTGTCAGATTTATTCTCCTGATCATACCAGCAGTAGTTTTCCATCGAATCCATCAACACCAGTTGGATCACCATCGCCTCTTACAGGTACAGACTGGCCTTTGTCAATAACTTGTTCCTTGTTTTGAAAATGTCCTGTCTGGAATCACAGTGAAATCAACATTAACTTCCTTGCATAACTGCTTGTGCATTTTGGTTATTTTTCCATTGTACAAAACAAAGATTTATAAATCCAGATTCTTAGACGTTTTGTTAGGGGCATTCACTTGAGTCCTGGCAACTGGGTGTGAAAGTTAACTAATTAAGATAATGTTTGGAAGCATTAACTTACCATATATTATCAGGGCTTTAAAGATATCTGTATAGATTTGCACTGTTTGAGAGAAAGGAGAGTGATTTGATTTGATTTGATTTGATTTGAATTGGAATTTTTTAAAAGCTATATGTTAAAGCTCTGCAGCAGCTTTCGTTGACAAACACAGCAGATGTGTGTTCCCTTTAATGAAAATATAGTAGGCTATGAGACTATCCAATTTTTACACAAGATAGCTTTTCATTCATATCTTTCATGAATGTTTTCATTCTATGGGAGAAGAATTTCTGGCATTTTTCAAAATAAATGCTGTGTATTGCAGCCACCTCTGTCACCTGTGCGTTGTGTGTTTGTAGTGTGAATGTGGGAAGAAGCATTCCAGTGTGGAGATGAACTGTGGGCAGCTGCCTACAGCTATTAGTGTAGTGCAGCTTTCACAGACACTGTGGCCTCAGCTGTCTAGTAAAAGTTGAACAGCTGTTCTCCATATAGAGAGGACTGTGAAAGCTCCATTGACTTAAATTTGTTGTTTAACAAAGAACTAGAATTACAAGTAAGATGATGTAACTTTAACCCTGTTCTTTCCTGTAGTGCAATTTGTTAAATTATTTAACATTTATACAACAGTCTGTTCCCCTATTCTCCGTTGTTTAATATATCCCTGCAGGCTCCTGGCCATTGGTCACTTTTTTGTAAGTGTTGTGCTTTTTATAAAACAATAAAATTACCTTTAAGGTGAAAAGGGTACAGAACGAGCCTAGCTGAACACTTTTGTAATCTAGAGGAATAAATAAAGGTTTTGCATGCAATATGCAGTCATTATCATACGGATGTGAATATGCCTATCTCTGTATGCAGTGTCACTCAAAGCCTTCATCATTCATGCTTCACTCCTGTTTAATGGACACTGCTCTGGTTTTCTGTGGATGTAATGGATTAATGAATATCTGACATGGCTTACCTGAGCAGCTGCTTTGGGCATTTCTTTTCTGTTACTGAATAATCCATGTTGAATTGAGTAATGATGGGATTAATGGGATTTTTGATTTAGTGATTACAGTTGACAAAAAATGTTTTGTGTATTCTGTTGTACTGAAAAGGCAGATCAGACCAGAAAATTATTGTTATTTTCTTTTTAACATCAAAGCAAGTATTGAAAATATTTTGTGGCTGAAAGAAAGAAGTTCTGACATTTTAAAGTATTTAAAATTTTAAAGATCCCAAGGAGGTTTTTTTCAAGAGTTGCCTAATGAGATACTGCACCTCATTTTGTAAGCATGAAAGCACTGGCTAATTTCTGGGTTTAGAATACAAATTTGAGGTTACTCAAATTTGTGTTTTCCTTTTGCCATTGTTGCCTTTGCCTGCTGCAACCTGTACGAAATGTAAAACTCTCCCAGATTTGCACTTTGTGTTCCTTATTCTGGATTCTGATGGTTAAGACAGTAGTAGACGTAAGCAAATAACGCTGAAATCCTTTTCAGGCTCAAACTTAGCATCTGCTTCACGTTTATACCCTCCCACCCCCTTTAATTTCAGTGATACAGAATTTATCAAGCCTTTGGTAAATTGCTCCAGTAGTTAATTACCTTCATTTATGAATCTGGACTTTTATCTTTATTCCCAGATGAGTCACTAAGAACACGGTGAAGCACAATGTGAAGTAATTACTACTGCATTTATTGCTATTTATACTCCTGGTAGCCATTTTCTGTCTTGACCCAAAAAGTTATTGCAGATAAAACAAATGTTTTATGTGTACTGAAATAATATATTTTGGAGCATTTTAGCCTCTATTGTCATTTTCCCCTTTTGCAGTTAGGTATTTGTTTAGTTAGCATTCATAGTATTACAGATTGCTTCAGTCATAATTTGCCTGTCCTTTAATTGTGAATTAGGCAGGAGCACTCTGTTTACCAGGGAAAGCACTGACAGAGACCAACGTCATGAGACCTTGGGGTTCATAAGCTCATGACTGAATCTTTGGCTCTCATGTTGCTCAATGAGGATTAATGACGTTTTTTAACTCAGTTAAGTAAAAGCTTGAAGAACAACTTGATGAAAACCCCCAAGTATTATGAGACAATAGTGTGTGTCTCGCATTCCCTGCCCTCATTTAATTTCTAATTTTACATAAACATGCCCAGAGCTGAGCATCTTGCATAGTTTTAATGATTGTGTGCACGCATGTGAAGTTTATATAGGGATCTGAATGGTGGGAGCCTCGGTATTTTAAGAATCCTTCTGGCAGGATCAGAGGCATTCAGGAGGTTTGGTGGGTTCTGAGGATGCAAAGCCAGCCCTGTGCAGCTCTGAGTGTGTTTGAAAGGGGAGCCAGAGGATTAGTGTTGGGGAGACTCGGGGTAAGAACAATACTGCAGTGATTGCTGTCGGTGACCCCTGTAAATCCTAACACTTGCCTGGCTTATTTGTTTTTTAATGCTGCTGTGTTGGTGCTGCACTAAAAGCTGCAGTTGTTAATTGCAGGGCTTGTGGTGCCAGGATGCTTTTTAACATAATTGGTGGATTTCATGCACAAACTTCTAGGAGGGGGAGTGGAATGAGGCAAGCAGGAAATCTGTGCCATCTGGCAACCTGCAGCCATGGAGGCAGAGTGCCACCGCTTGGGAGGAGCCCCGGCAGTGCCGAGGTGTGACTGAGAGCTGCAGGTTACACTTGGGTTGGGCGTTGGGCAGGAGGAGTTGGTTATTCCCTCCCTTCTTTTCTTTTTGTCTCCTTTGTGAGATGTCCCACTTGAAGGTTTCTTCTGGGCTTACACTATAGAAATAGTCCCTTCTTCAGTTAAACTCCCAAACCGATGTGTCAGAAGAGGTGACCAGGCTTTCAGTCTGTTTGCTGCTTCCCTGGCCACCTTCCTGCTTCATCCTGAGCTGCTGCTGTGCTGTAGGGAGTGCTACTCCGAGTTCTGATAGCAGGAGTGCTCCTGACCACTGCCTCTAAAAATGGAGTTCTGAGCAGGGAAAAATTGGAGCATTATGCTGAACCAAAATGCTCTGTAGTTTTTTCATTAATGTCTGTGCAAAAATAAGTGGGACTCCAAGCATTATTCCCAAGTTCAGGAATGACAGCAATGCAGACGGAGACTGCAGGTCCAGACCCAGAGTAGCTGTGTGTAGTGAAAATCAGTAATTATAAACTTACTCACTGAATTCTTTGTATTTTAAAAGAGAACTCCAGCACAATTATGGCAGGTCTGGACTTTTATGAAATAGGAGATTTTTATTATTATTTTTTAATTAGAAAGGAAATATTTAGGTATTTTAATAATTTTAATAGCTATGCAAGCTGTACTCTTTTTGTTAAATAAAACCTTGTCTTTAAAAGGTAACTACTTGCAGCTCTCTGAACAAAGGAACTGTAATGTTATTAAACCTTTTCCCAGTTTTCCAGACGTACAGCTCTGGCTGTTATTGAAAGAACAAGCCCACAGGCTCTTCCTTTAATGAGCTGCTTTGGATTGTATGTCCATAATTTATTAATGTAATTGCTTTATTATTACATTTGTATGGCTGAAAGGAAGCTGTCTCTAATGGCCATAGAATTTCATGTAGTATCTTTATAAAAGATGCATTATTAGTTGGTGAGAAAAATGCATGTTGTACTACTTCAGGCTTTGTGTCAAAAATATTGCTTTATTAGTTATTGCATTTCACATCTAATTATTTTTTAAATTTACATGATAATTAGGTATATTTATGTCAGATTAGAATGGCTATGTATTTGGATTTGCAGTGTATAGGTAATATGAATTTAATTGTCAATTTGTTTCACAATCAATGATTCTTCAGCTGCTGATTTACCTTAAGTATATCTGAAATACCAAATGGGAATGACTTAGGTGTATTTTTGCTCTTCTAAATTTGGAATGCATTGTAATCTAAAACAGTATAGTGTACAGCTAGGTAAGATAAAGCTTTTAGTTCCTGTTTTAAGTTTTCACATTTAGTAGAGAAATGTCATAGAAATGGCTCTCCAGTTATCCTTAACTTGGTGTGTATCCTTAACTTGGTGACTTTAAGTATTTTTGTTGTGTATTTTAACACTATTTAAAAAATACACCTTCATATACTGAACAGAATCTGAAGAAGAATTCAGCAGGTCTTTTATGGTGACACAGGCAGAAGCAGGTATTTCAAATATGGTATGAGTGTACTTAGTCCACTTTTCAAATGTTGAAGTACCTTGAAGATGTCAGTACTTTTGTCACTGACAATGATCTAACCCTACGGATGCCAGGATATGAAAATTATCCCTCAGTAAGGCAGAATGAAGGAATTTGTCCTCCTTTGTAGACCCATATGTTAGCTTACCTTTATGCAGAATATGTTGGGTTTAATTATGTTGAGAAATACAGTCTCTGCTTCCCACTTCTGCTGTGTAAATCTGTGCACTAACCTAGACAATTTTGACAGGTGCCAGTCAGTGGTCGAGGAGTGGAGCACAAGCCCCCTCATCTCCCAGCTATGAAAACTCTCTACACTCCTTGGTAAGAATTGGTGAAAGCAACATAGTACTTTTTACTTAGGAGTTGAAGGCTTGGTTTTGTATAAATCCTGCATATCATTAAAGGAAACAGTAGGATAGCATTACAAATGAATTCTTTGCTAACAAATGGCCTGTTCAGTTGAACAATATAAGACGTGCAGGGTGTGTCTTTCACCATCTGTTCCTTGGGCATCAGGCTTCTGTGCTGAGGACAGCTGGTGCTAAAGCGCTGTTATGAGATTCTGGTACCTTTTCACAAATCCATAGCTAATTCTTATCTAAAGTTCAGTCTGCAGAAAGATAAAGACTTCATGCCTCCGCATTTACTTGTCCTTCCCCCTCTCTCCCTCAAATGGCAGTCTCTAGGGCTTGTTTGCATTACACTGTTGTTAAAGTATTAATACGTTTTATTTGTAATTATTATTTGTTGTGGGGAATGTTCATTTATTAATTAAACATTTTACAGAAAAGCACACAGGCAGTAATCTACAGCATGGTAAATTTTCTTCTTTTGAGGATTCAGCAGAGGATTTAAGTTACTGACTTCCTTCTTACATTTCCGATACAATACTGGGAAGGAAACAGGGAAAATTTGAGGGAAGGTTTTGATTACTTGCTTAATATTTCTAGTTTCCACAGATGTAATTTCTATTTTTTTTCCTGTCTAACAAGAGTAAATTATAAGTTAAATCAGATTTCTTTTCTTCAATATTTTTGCAATTAAATATAATTGTTATGTACATCTTAGAGTCCTAACATAACTGCAGTGTTAAATATTAGCCTTTTCTTATCTTAATATAATCAGATCTCTGTTGCATTAACTTGACTAACAATTTATTGCTGACATGCACATCAGCTGTTTCCTCACCTCTTTTTTGAATTAATCTTAACCTGTGCTTTGCTTCCTGTTCTGTCTTGACTTTGCCAGAAAAATCGAGTTGAACAGCAACTTCACGAGCATTTGCAAGATGCAATGTCCTTCTTAAAGGATGTCTGTGAGGTACTATTTCACTTTAGATGGTGCCTTTTTGTGTTTCAATTAACGCTTCCTTCGGATTCCCCATTAAAAACTTAAATTAGTGTAGTGTATGATCCGTCTTTTGGCTCCAACATTCTGCTATTTCAGTTTCTACAGCTGCAATGTCAGAATTGGTTTTGCTTTGGGTTTTTTTTGGTGCTCCTTTTAATAAAAAAAGTAATCCAAAAAAAGTAATTTTAAGACAGACTTCGACAGTAACACAAATAACTCGCTTTTGTTTCTGAAATACCTAATCTGTTTGAAGGTCCATTTTAAAAAATGATAACTTAAAGTTTTGCCCAGTTTTTTGTAATACAGATTCTCAAAAAAGCACTGCCTCTCTTAATTGTTTCCAGCATGGTGAGGCTGATTTTATGATCATTCTTTCTTGTCCTGCAGTAGCTTATTTTGTAGCAATTCCTTTTTTTCTTTTCATGCTGTATAATAGCAGCTGAGTAACATTAACCTTATAATAAGCTTCACTTTTAAAGCTGCCACCTATTTGTGGAATGAATGCTATCTTGAACAAAATCTCCAGATAATATTTTCTTTCTCCTGTTTTTTGGTAGTGCTGGTAGGTGCTCTCTTGATACTATTTTGATACTACATTTCATCTTGTGTCTTTAATACCTCGGAGCTGGGCTGTGTTGTGGTGTGAGGAGCTGGGGGTTCACTCAGTGATGCTGTTGCTGTCCCTCTTGCCTCCCCACAGCAGTCCCGGATGGAGGATCGCTTGGACAGGCTCGATGATGCCATCCATGTGCTGCGGAACCACGCTGTGGGGCCCTCCACCAGCCTGTCAGCTGGCCATGGGGACATCCACAGCTTACTGGGACCATCCCACAATGGGCCAATTGGGAGCCTGAACTCCAACTATGGAGCATCCAGCCTGGTAACAGCCAGCAGACAAGCATCCATGGTAATGATGTTATAAAACATGAGTATGTTTGTGCAAAGCAACTACAGCTGATGCATTGAAACTATCATAGAGCCTGCTGAGGTAGACCTGGGCTGTAAGACTAATATTTATCAGGAAGAAACCACTTGAGATTTTTGTGGAGGCAAAGGTGGCAGACAGCTTGCACCTGCTATGGGTTTCCAATTAGAATGTTGGAGTGGGGGTGGGCAGAAATGAGGGGGAGGAAAAAGATGGGAAAACTTAGACTTTGGCCTGGTCAGTGGCCCATAAAATCCTGCTGTGACCATATGCAGAAAGCTGAAACTTTCTGCTGAGAGCATTTTAGCTTATACATGCATTTTTTCCAGATGTGTAATAATTGGCAGAACCGTTTTCTCCTTGAAATGGTGAATAGGGAGATTGAATGGGAAAAGCAGTCAAGAAGGACTGAATTTCAAGTGTTCTGGTCTGGAAAAGCTGTTTATTGTAAATTGGAACTAGTCTTCAATAGCAGATGCTGGCAGAGGACTGGGAGGAAGCTGTTGGAATGTGGAACCATAGTGTGCGCAGGCTCAAAATTTAAACTTTTTTTCTAAACAAAAAGGAGTTTGAGCACAGCTGTAGTGTAAGTAACAATGAAAAGGAAACAACTTTCAGATTAATCCCCAAGAAGGGTGAAATAATTCAATCCATCTCTTTTAGTTTCTTTAAAAATGTGAACTGTTCTGAAAAAATGTAGTAGAGCTTTTTATAGATCAGAAATATGCTAAAAGCATTACACAGTAAACGAATCTATTTGTAGCATTGCTCACTTCCCTTTTTCTTCCTTTTCATTCCTCCCTTCTCAAAAATGCTTAAAGGAAAAAGAGCTTTTAAAAACATGCTTGTTTTAGTGGTGCCATGTGTTTGCATGTTTACAGCGTAATTTTAAAGACCAGTTACATGCTGTGAAATTTTGTGTTATAAAACAGATTCACAGCTGGGTACTGTGTGATCAAGGCAAAATTTCACCTATCATCAAAATAATTAGGTACCCCAATTGCTGAAGGGTTTGTATTCTATAAAACAGAATTAGTTCCAGGCTCACCCATTCGCACGTCACACATCCATTTATATTAATTTCAGGACCACTGCAGTAAACATCAAAAAGAACTGGTTGCTTTCTATAA
Organism: Eopsaltria australis; assembly: GCA_034509425.1. Lineage (NCBI taxonomy): Eukaryota > Metazoa > Chordata > Aves > Passeriformes > Petroicidae > Eopsaltria > Eopsaltria australis. Next base: position 1,150,427 of record JAVTVJ010000121.1, read on the forward strand.
GTTGCGTGTGTTTGGGGGCTTTGGGGAGGGGGTACTTTCCAAATGCACATCCAACTTCAGCTTTCTGTACAAGTTCACAGTTCCTTTTAGTAATGAAAGAAGTGATGCATAAAGTACTTTTGAATTTTTTCGTAGTACATACTGAGATTTAATATTTAAAGAATGTTGTTAAAGTTCTACCATGTTCGGGGGTAGTCTGAAATTTTGTCATACAAAAGAAAACTTCTTTTCCCTCTGGTCTTGATGTGGCATAAAGTCAGTGATTGCAACTGCAGTGACAAATTTTTTCTGTGACTTGAGGAACCTTCTGATACTGCTAAGCCAGACACAGTCAAATAAATGCAGGTAGTGCCAAAATTTACATAAAAATCCCAGTGTTTCTTTCAAGTAAGCTATGGTAAATACTTTATCAATTCAGTTTTTATTAAAATAGGGGACAGTGGAAAATGACTCTCCAAAATGGACAGGAATTCCTTGATCTTCTCTAGCTTAATATAGTTGTGTAACTTAAATGTATTACAGACCTAATTTATCATCTAATTATTTGACTGACAGATGCTTGTTGCCTGTTAGAAATAAACTTTAATTAAGAAAACAAACAAAAAAAAATTGCCTGTACATTTCATCCTCACTAGGTGAAACAAGCTTGCAGATCAGTTTTGGCTTGAAAAGTGAGTCAGCTAAAGAATTTCTTGGATTAACCTTAATTTTGTTACATCAGAATAATTGGCTCCAACAGAAGGCATCCTGTTGTGGCCTTGCCCAGTCCCCAAAGAGCGCCCTTTGACATCATTTGCAATTGCAGGAACTCAGCGTGACTTAGGATGGAGTCCTGAAATAGGTACAGAGCAGAGGTTGGCACATCTGGCAGTGGTGCAGACTGAGTGCTTTATTAGTGATGACTGTGTTGCAGTAGTGCCCCCCAAGTATAAGGGATAATTCTTCTTCAAAAACCAATTAATCTCAACCTCTTATTTACTGTAAGGTTGATATTCTTTTTAAATAGTAAGTAGGAAAGCAGAGGATTTGACACACGACCTGAACTGTAAGATCCAGCCTTCATTCTGGATTTAAATACTGCTTTACTTGAGATGACATCCAATACATTTTAAGAATATAATGAGTATTGGGCTAACATAGTGAGAAATGTCAACATTGATAAGGGTGATTACCTATTTTTAAAGTTTTGTTTGACATAGGGTCAAGAAATGTTCATTGGAATTCAGCACTAAATGAAACTTCCTTGTTGAAGGAGGGTGGGATCTTTACACAAAACATTTTTGCTCTTTAAAAAAAAATAGGAAAAAAAATAAATTTAATTTCCCTTGAAGATGATGATCTTGGCAGAAGGAGCTAGGAAATGAGTAATTTAACTCCTTTTTATGTAATTAGTGTAACCAGGCATGGTTTTATTTTAACATTTGCTTAATTTTTGAGCCAGATTTATTTTACAACTCTAGTTGACTTCATTTCCTGCTTGCTCTGAATGGTCTTGTTTTCTTTTTAGCTGGGCTGGCCATTAGACTTATTCAAATAGATTTTTAATATCTCAAACTCATCAAATATTTGCTAACTGGCCTTTGAAGTTGATTTGTATTTTATTTCATGTATTATTGAAAAGTTAAGAAGTAATACTTTTTGTTCTTATTCAAGCTGCTTTTTATTTGTCATTGTAATACAATGGAAAAAGAACAGCCTGAACTGATTAAAAATAAATAAATAAAAGGCCTGGAAACTCAGTTAAGGATGAAACTCAATCCTTAAGTCAGAGGGTTTTTTCAGGTATAACAGGAATGTAAGAAAATTGGTGATCTCCCTCTTTGTGCCCTGAGCCTGTTCCAGTGTAGAAGCACGAAAGGGCAGTTCAGCAGCTTTGTCAACACGAGCCTCTGCTCTTGCTCAAACCCTTCCAGGGTTGCTATTTCCCTGCAGAGATTATGCTCCCACTGAACAATTCTGAGCTGTCTGAAGTGTAAAATTCTTGATTACAAAGCCGTTTTCATTTCTTAATTATGCTCACCTTGGCTAAAATGGTTTTAATGACCACAGCCAAACTGGCCAGCTAGTAGGGCTTGAAAGATTTAAAGACTCAGACCAAGAGTGGTATTTTTAATTTCCAGTTCTCCAAAGCTTTCAGTGCTAAGCACTCAAAATGAATAATCAAACTAAAGTGTGAGATACAGAACCAATATTAACAGGACAGAGATGTCCTTTCCCCACGTGTCACTCTCGGTTCTCCTACATGCAGTTGTGTCATCACTGCCCATGATTTGTCTAGTTTTTATTTAGTTGCCTAAAATACTTAACTGGGTTTCAGATCCCAAATGTTACCACTTAAATCAACCGAAATATGTTCTGCACTCAGGTTTGGGTTTTTTTTTTTTTTTAATTTCCAAGTGTCAGTGGGGCTGCAGATTGTCCTATGTACAAGTCTTTCTTGAAATACATAGAAATGAATACAGTTCGCCTGGTAAATTACAACAGTGCCTTGTAACAGGGCTGTTACTGTTTTTCTCAAACTGGGCTTACTGAGTGGTAAGTTTTTTGTGATTGCAGTGAATGCCAGACCTGTGTTGGGTTGGCATTGTGTGCAGGAAGCAGGCAAAGGGCAGTGATGCAAACGCGTTGGTACCGAGCGGGGTGTCTGCTCTGGTCCCTCCTCACAGCAGATCCCGAGCGCGGTGTTTGCGCTGTTTGCCCCTCACAGCGGATCCCGAGCGCGGTGTTTGCGCTGTTTGCCCCTCACAGCGGATCCCGAGCGCGGTGTTTGCGCTGTTTGCCCCTCACAGCAGATCCCGAGCGCGGTGTTTGCGCTGTTTGCCCCTCACAGCAGATCCCGAGCGCGGTGTTTGCGCTGTTTGCCCCTCACCGCGGTGCTCTCCCCGCACGCTGCGCGCTCCGCCTGCCTGCGGTGTGGCAGAGCCCGGGCCTTCCGTTTGTCTCCCATTTTGTGTGCCTGGGGAGCTTCGGGCTCTGCCTGGGAGGAGGGACCATGGAAACAAGGCTGGATTAGCGCCGGGGAGGATGAATTAGCTCGGAGTTTGTTTGCTCTCGGGATGAGCTGCCGCGAGTCCCGCAGGCCGGCGCTCCGACGGCCGCGCACGGCCCGCGCTGCCCGGGCAGCTGTATGGAAATGGGAGCGCTCGGGAGCCGCGGCAGCGCTGCCATCCCCGCTGCCTGGTGCGCTGCCCCCGGAGCTGGCCCTTGGCGCTAGGAAAGCGCCTGACTGGGAATCGCTTATAAATAATAGCGATAAAACATGTCGAGAGCTCGTTTGTTCCGAGCGCCGCGGAGCTGATGGCCCCGGACGCCTTTCAGAAGACTTAAAGGAAGCCCGAGGTTGTGCTCCATTGAAATGCAGATGGGGAGAGCCGTTTCTCTATGCAGTGCGAGTACAAGGAAAGGAGAGCAAACTAAATTTTCACATCTCAATGTTTAAGATACTTGACGCTTTGATAGCTTGAAGTAGCCAGCGATTAGTTGTTAGTGTAGCAAACAGAGCTGTTGGCCTCCGCATGGGATGCGGTGACTTTCAGCAAGTCGTTTTGTTTGGGTTTTTTTGTTTGTCAGATTGGATTTTCTGGTATATCATAGATTACAGATAAAAATCAGTGTTATGGTCAGTTTTGTAACATTTTAGCTCTTAAGATTTCTGTGTAAATCCTATTTATCTAAATTGTATGCTTTTAATTTGTACATCTTGATTTCGAAGGTTTGGAACATGGACTTGAATTCAGGTTTTATTTCTCATGTGTTCTCTGCCTTTATCAGAACTGATTTGCTAATTGATTGTCTTTAGATTAGCTCTAGATTTGAAAGTTGCCAGTGTTCTGGCAGCTGCTATGCTTGTACACAGCTTTAAGAAATTTTTGCCTTTTTTAAGAAGTAGATTTTGGAACAAACCTGGCCCTGAAACAATTAATAGTTTGTAGCTTGAATAAAAGCACCCTCAAGTGTTAGGACTAAGCATGACCAGAAGAAGAAAATAAAACACACAACCTGCAAGGCAGAATTAGGGAAAGACTCAGTTTTGAAAAGTTCAGAGTGAGAATGAGCTTCATGTTTCACTTGTAAAGAGTTGTAAAGAGTCTTAGGCTGAAAGACCCGGGCTCAGCTCCTTCCTCCCAGCGAGTTCATGACTCTTGCAGGAGCTGGGCCGACTGTATCCGGAGTAGAACTTCTCACAAACAAAGCCTATTACACGCAGAGGAAGATAAAATATACTTGAAATAGCAACAGATATTCCACAGTGTACAAGAGGAGATTTTCTGCAGAACAATGGGTACAAATAGCAGCCCGGAATGACCTGATATTAGTTGTGGGTTGTTGGGGAGGGGGGGTTCCCCCTTTCTTTTTTTGTTCCTGTGCATTAGCTTACAGGAACAAGTGTATATTAAACAAAGGATAAACTTGCATAAGGGTATTTATCTCTCTCTGGGTAAAACCCATACTAAGACATGAAAGGTAAAAGCTGCATTAATTACTCAAGAGGGATTCAAAGCTCAGCAGTTTACTAGGATTGAAGGATTTATTGAAAAACAGTGGTTCTCATGTGTAACTCCAGGCAATAAACCTATTTAATTAAAGGCTTAATCTTCTAGTTGACATGTTTGCTACTGTTCCAATAAAAAGCTTCATCTGTAGCCAGTTTTTGTAACTATACAAATAATAGTAGAATCCCTCATCTTTGTTCATTTTTTAACTGTTTAATTGTATTATGTTGGTTATATTATAAATATTTCAGGACTTTTTTGTCTTTAGAAATCAAAAGCTTTAAATGGTCTGTGTTCCAAATTATTTAAATACAGGCAGTGTATCTTCTTTTTTCTCAAACAAATATTTTTTAATAGAAGTTGATGGCAGTATTCTGTTTTGAGCAGCAGTTTTTTAACAAATTGCCTCTTCAAGTTAGGTATGCACACTCAGAGCTGTCTCACATAAGTATCATTAATTCAAGTTTATGCAAAATTAGAATTCTTCAAGACTCTTCATCTCAATCCTTGCTGCTCAGAAATTTAATCATGATGTATTATGAAGGAATAAATGAGAAAACAGGTGATAAGAATAGTCGGATACCTGTATTACTTTATTCCAGACAGGGTTGGTCACTGCTTGAGATAAGACCCAGTTGAGTAAGGTGTAATCAGGTGTTTCCCTGTAACAGCATCTATCAACTAAATCTTTCCTTTACTCAGTGAGAATTCTAACTTGGGTCTCTAATCCAGCAAATACTTTCAGTGTTTTAAACTTCTATTTTTGGACTATTTCTTTGAATCACGTCTTTAATAGAAATCTTTGCTTTGCCTTGCTTTAGGTTGGGACTCACCGGGAAGAAGGTGTCAGCCTCAACAGCAACCATTCAGTTCTTCCCAGTACAGTTTCTGCTCAGAGCACAGAACTAAATCATAAAACACAAGACAGCTACAGAGGTAACTTTTCCAGGCTTTAATGCTGGACAGGGTCTGCAGTAGTTCGGAGCCAGTGAGGCTGTAGATCTTGGTAAAATGGCATCAGTGCAAGGGAGAAGGGCATAGATAATGTTGTAAAATAAAAATTAATAAATCCAATATACTGCCACTGTTAGGGACTTCTGCTACAATTTTGAGGGCACCCCTCAATTACCCCGATATAATTTCAAGAGGAGGCTGCATTACAGCCACGTCCTTCCAGCTTAAGGGACCATGATCCACTTACAGAGCTGCAGCCATTTCCCAGTCAGCCAGGAGAGCCGTGGAGTGGGCTGAGACCAGAGTTCAGCCCAGCTGATGCAAGGAGGTCATTCCACACCAGTGTTTTCAGTTCCTTCCATTTTTAGATAAAGAAGTAGACTGCAGAGAACAGAAGTCAGCTCCTTTATTCGCGTGCTAGCACCATTTAGGGGGTGTTGCATATTCCTAAACCCAAGCGTCGATGTCAGTGCAGCTCTGCCCTTAAATATGCAGCCCAGACATCAGGTGCAAATTTCCTTACTTCACTCCATGTCCTTTTGTCTTAAACAGTGTTTTCCTTAACTAAGCTGTTACCAATCAAGCTCTCTGTGAGCTGTGATTGCTTTATAACCCATGACACATGTCCAAGTGCAGCAGTGTTACCAGGATTTCTTGTTTCTCTTAGTTCTTCCTGTTGTCTCCCAGACTGGTGCTCGGCTCTGGCCCCTCACTGCGTGCGTGAGGTTCTGTGCGATGTTTCAGGGCTGTGGCACTCACTCTGCTCTCTGCTTGCTTGCAGCACTGTCGGGTGGCTTACAGAGCCAGTCTGTGGCTATAGGGCCAACAGAAATCAAGTCTGAACATAAGGAGAAGGATGAAAATATCCATGAACCCCCCTCATCAGATGACATGAAATCAGATGATGAGTCCTCCCAGAAGGATATCAAGGTCTCATCCAGAGGCAGAACAAGGTGCGTTGGTGACATGACCTGGAGAATCTGTGCTTTGATAATGCTCAGTAGCACGTTGTCCTGACATTTGATAAATTTATTGCAAGGCTTTAATGTTACTGCAGTGCATACACCAATAAGCAGCTGAAAGGGAGAAAAGGTTTATAGTATCTGTATATATTTAAATACAGGGTAGAGGATTCGCTGGGAAAATCACCTGTCATGTGTGCATTCCCTTAGCTAGTGCCATGCCTAATGTCTGCCTGTACATGTGGGCAGCCAAAGACTGAGGGCCCTGCCCAGCACAGAGCATGGGACAATGTCAGGAATCTGTGATACTTTGTACCTGGGCCAGGGCTGCCCTTTGTAGATGTGAGGCTGTGGCAGTGGAGAGCCCCACTCCTGACCTGGAGGCTGAGGTGAACACCGTGGCTAAATATCCTCTTGAAACACTTTGTTCCTGCCCAAACCACAGACACAAAACCTGGAGCTGACCCTGTGTAAATGCTTCTGGATCTGCCTAATAGGCCTGACACAAGCATTGAAATTAGAGGTAACAATAAACAATCAGAATTTTGCAACCACAGGCAGCATAGTCTGAATTAACATGTGTTCAATAGCATTTTAGTGTGTTAATTTTAGTAGAACAGAGGTTTTGCACAGTTTTTAGACTAAATTGGATGAACCTATATTAAATAAGGCTGTGCAACTTGATATCATTTAAGGCAGTTCAAGAATCCTAAAAACAACTGTTTAGCTCTACACGGAGTAGTAGAAGAGAAAATAGTTCTAAAATTGGCCAGCGTGGTCTTTAACAAAAGTTAAACTTTTAAATAAGCACATGAAATCGAAAATTCCTTGAATGTGTTTTTATATAAGATGATGTATTGGAAAATAGCAAAAACTTTGTTGGAAATTATTTTATTTTTTACCTGACAAGGTGGTTGAGTTACCTCTTTATCTGGTTTTGATACATCTGCTGCTTCAAGCAGTGGTGTGTTGCACAGGTTTTCCTAGAGGAGTTTATCTGCTCTAGACAATATTCTGTGGATATTCTTCAGGCAGAAGCTACTCAACATTTATTTTCAGGAAAAGGCAGGAGCAACAACAATTTCCTTGAAACCTTCAGCATCAATACCTGACACTTCCTTAGTTATCCAAGTATCAACATGAAATGGATTAAGTGCAAAGTTCAAATTCATCACCTGAAAATTTGGAGTCAGCACCGGGATCACTTGTTTGAAATGCCAGTGGTATTTCAATATGCTGTTACGTTTGCTTTCTTGCAGCAGTACTAACGAAGATGAGGATTTAAACCCAGAGCAGAAAATAGAAAGAGAGAAGGAGAGAAGAATGGCAAACAACGCGCGGGAGCGTTTGCGCGTGCGAGACATCAACGAGGCGTTCAAGGAGCTGGGCCGCATGTGCCAGCTGCACCTCAAGAGCGAGAAGCCGCAGACGAAGCTGCTGATCCTCCACCAGGCTGTGGCCGTGATCCTCAGCCTGGAGCAGCAAGTGAGAGGTCAGTGGCCTCGGGGCTGGGCAGGCCTGGGGCAGCTTTGGCCATGGAGCAGTGTGGGGCTCTTGAAACCTGCTCAGCTGCACGCACGAGCTACTGGAAGCGTGTTTGCTGTTCTGTAATGATGCTGAAGTTCTTTGAGAAAAAACAAAGAATTACTTTAAAAAAAGGGGGGGGAACAGAGTGAATATAAGGTTTATACTTCCACCTTTCTTTTTCCTGTGCAATTAGTCATCTCTTCACCTAAGTTTTCAAGGTAAATTGATTTGCTAAAATACTGATGCATCTTGCTTTAAATTGTAACAAGCATTTGCTTAGTAGCAGAAAAGCTTCAGCAACAATAAGAGATCTGTTTTAAGATGAACCCCACATAATTGAAATATTAAAATGCAGTGAATTTATTTGTATTTACTTAAGTTTTTGCATTAAAAATGTACTGGGGAGGGAGGAAACCTCTACTCTAATTGAATCAGAGCTGGGTTTGCATGAGTCTTCTTTCTCTGATTCCTTTAAATTTTTCCAAGAAAGAAGCAATAGGCCTGCTGGGGGGTGCAGAAGGAAAACTGCTTTGTGCCATTCATTCTCACAAGGAGAGATGGTTCTAGAAATCATGTTTGGTTCTTCAGCTGTTCTGTTCTTGTGAGTTGGTGATGCTGCAGTTGATTTTTAATCTCACTTTCTACTCAAAGACATGTTGAAGTTCTGGGGCACCTTCTCTAACTTTTGGTCAGCCCTGAGTCAGACTGGATGGTGGCTGGGAGTCCCTTCCAATGGAAATAGTCTCGTTCTGTTGAGGTGGCACTTCCCAAATGAGTGTCCTCATGTTTTGCTGTTTGGGACTCATCTGCAGCCATAGTGTCTCACTGATGGATGTGCATCAAGTGACTGGAGAAGTCTGAGATGTGGATATGTCAGTGGTTGTATTTGCTTAGTGCACTACATCTCTGAATCACTGATGTCTCTGAGTGATAACAATGTTTTATTTTTGCATACCTCATTTTTACTTCCTTCTGCTCATTAGCTCCTTGCATTTTGCGTAGAAGATCCAAGCAACAGTTAGAAGATTATTGAAAGTGACTAAATAACTAACTTAACACAAACTTATATTCTTCATGCAGTAAGGATGAGATGCTGTGTTTTCAGGCACTTTTACTGGTCCACTTGTCAGTAAACAAACACAGTCTCCAGCCAGAGCTCTTCCAAGGCACAGAGCAACTGTTCTGCAGATGAGGCAGCGGCTGGGGCCATTGTAAAACCCCGTTTAGCACCTCTCAGACCTAGATCTCAGGCACTGTTTTGGTGTGAAAATGCTTGCCGTGGTCTAGAAGATAAGGTTGAGTATTATGAAGTCAGAGGGACATTAATCAAGCATTGGGTTTTGATGTTGTAAAGGCATCAAGTCCATCTCCCTGCTCTCGCAGATTCTGTAAGTCACAGGAAGCTCCATGTTAATAAAATCACTCTGCCTCGGTCAGAGGACTTCCACCCTTGGTGCCTGTGGTAGAAATCTTTTTTCTCAGTGTCCTACCAGCTAAACTGGCCCCATGGTACAGGCAGTGTAAACAGAGAGCTTCCCTTCCTCAGTTCCCATCTCCCTGTGCGCTCCCTGTGTCCAGGGCAGCTCCTGGAGAGAGGCCCTGGCTCCCGCCTGTCCTGCCTGGCTCCCGCCTGTCCTGCCCGCCTCCCTCTGCACCTGTTCCTGCCAGCGAGTGACCGAGCTCTGTGTGACACCCCCGGAGCTTGCACAGTGCATTATGTAATTGCATAAACAATTTCCTCTCTCTGCTGGTAATGAAGCTTCTCATTTTGTGATTGGTGCTATTCAAAATGAACCATTTCAGATTTAAGCTCTCAGTGTAGGCCAGGGGTTTTATCTCCATTTCCTAAATCACTGTAAATTAACTTCCTTTCAAAGTTTCCACGTAATTAAATCTTTAAAACTTCAAGGCAAGCCACAGTTAGACAAAGAAAACTGTGATTAAGGAAAGTTAGCAGTTTTTTTTTCCAGTAGACTCTTTAGGAGCGCTCATCCTTGAGGAAATGCAGTAGGAGGCTGTTGATAATGACTTTGGTGACAGCAGAACTATCAAGTCCATCCAAAATAGTCTCTGTCAGATGAGCTAAAATGCACAGGGGTCAGTAAACTGCAGTTACTAGAGGGGTGCCTGTGCAGTGCAAGAGAAGGGCTTGTGCTGTCTGTTCAGTTTTGGCAGAATTCTTGCAGTTATAATTGTATCTGCCATCTCCAACTGCAAAACAGAATGCACTGACAGCTAGAAAATACCTTAAAATATTGATTAATTTCCACAGTTGAGTACATTACATGATTTTTGTGTGTCTTTTAGGCCCCTGTGATTTACGTTTTCTATGTTTTGGTTCATGAAAAGCCATTTTGAAGAACAGAAACAGTTGACTTTTAGAAACTGTCATTATTTGGAAAAGAGATCCAAATCTACATCTATTGAAGCTAAGTGGGGAAGTGGAAACATACTGATGAAAATACCTTGATAGCTGGTCCACAGCTGGTTATTATAAAGTACTGACTTTAATGTGAGAGGAAATAGGGTTTGGAAAAAAAATAATGCTCCTGCTGTATGTGACTGTCATCACAGTCTTTTGATTGAACCAAGATGGGCACAAGGTGATTTCACAGGCTGAGGCTGATGAGAACTATCCATTCAGGGTGTGTTGCCTCCCCTTCCTTAACAGCTGCCTAATGCTTACTGGGAAGAAAGAAGCAGCAACGTTACTGAAACTAGTGTGATGTCAGCAGGGTTGGTAACACTTCAGTCTACCAACAAAATGGATAAATTCCATTTTATTATATTGTAAATTGCAGACAGTTCTCATTTTGCACTTCAGTGTCTCGTGGTGTTAAAGGAGGTGCTTTTTAAAAGTTTCTGAGGGTGTATGTAGGCTGCTGACAGGTTTGGCTTTTTGTCTCTTTGGTTTTTTAAAATACCAGTTTAGAAGCCGTCTGGGAGGACTTTCAGTAGTGATTGTGTGCAGCTCTGGACACCTGTGGGTGAACAGGGGCTGTCAGCAGCAGAAGAGGGAAGCTGCAGAGCTATTTTTACTCCAGGGTTCATGTATCGATATTGCCCATGGTGGCAGCCTGTGGGATATTAAGAACTCTGATTTTTCTGTTACAGAACGAAACCTAAACCCTAAAGCAGCCTGCCTTAAGAGAAGGGAAGAAGAAAAAGTTTCTGCCGTATCGGCAGAGCCACCAACACCACACCCAGGAAGCCACCCTGGCCTGAGTGAAACTACCAACCCTATGGGTCATATGTGAACACCAGCCAGGTACGTTGGGGATGGCTCCTGCTGCTTTCTGTTGGCTGAAGTGGGGGAGACACTGGGTATGGTGGGTTTAGTTCCTGAGTTGCCAGCAGCACCAAACTTCTCTGTGCTTTCACATCTCTCAGTAGAAGCAGAAGGCTGCAGATTTGTTTGGGTTTATAATAAAACCCCAAGAAATTGTCGTCAAAGTCTCTTTATTTTCATGCCTTGTTGCCAATGGCTACATCTCTTGGCTCAGGTGGCCTTCTTGGCATGACATCTAAGGAACAGTGAACAGCTTGCTAGATAAGCCAAGCTTAATAGAGATGAATTATACATCTTTAAATGGTCTAAATATCACATTAGTTCATTTAAAAATCCACGTATTGTTTCCCAGTGCTGATACAGAGTTCCAGGGACTCTTCATCCCAGAGAGATTTGCTCTCTGGCTCAAGGCCAGTCATTCCAACTCCTCTCATTTGCCCAGCAGAGACTGGGAGCTGTCTAAAGTCACAGTCTGTATTGGTGAAGATAGTTAAGATTTAAAAGTAATGTTTGCAGCTTTGCAAGGTAGCCCAGTATGGAACATCTCATTTAAACACACTGATGAGGAGGCCCTACAGGAATATCAGTCTTCTGGGTTTATTCATGTTGTTGGTTGGTTTTCTGAATAGTTGAGAAACCTTGATTTTAAAAGGAGAAAAATGGACTATTCCAGTAGAGCTGTTGCCACTTTCAAAAAGAATAAAAAACTGGATTCAGTGCTGTTGTTTTAATTCAGAACTTTACTAAATTTTATGTTTTAGGAGGTTTTTTTGTTGTTGTGTATATTATAATTTTTAAAGCTTTGTATTTCTTTAATTTGTTTAATTTCATACCAGAGCAGTAGGCTACTTTGGAATTGTCAGAGAATTTTTGATTTACAGCCAACTTAGTCTGTTCTTGCCATATAAAGAACCACTTTCAAAAGTTTGGTGGCTTTTTTTTTTTTTTAATAGCAGTAACTTTGTGGGTTGACTGAAGTGTGACATTGACAGAAAAGGCTGTACAGGAACATGGCAATTTACCCTCAGGAGGGAGTGAACTTGGCACTGTCTTCTGCTTGGTTTGGAGAGCAAAGCCAGACACAAATTGAAGGTCTGAGATGTGCAGATTATTCTTTCTCTCATATCCAGAGAGGCCCAACAGAAGGTTCTTTAGAGTAATCTCTTCAATCTATCATGTTCAAGATAGATATCTTTGGAACAGGGGATTTCAGGGTCTCTCAATGTGATTTTCTTTTGCACCTAAATGACTGAAAATGCCACCGAATCCAGTTTAAATTAGGTCTCTAGTGTTGATACTAAGCTTTTTAAAGTATTCTTTTCTTTATAACCTCTTCTTCTAAATTTCTTTCTAGAATTCCAGAATTATTGGTAGAATACACAGAAGGTGACCTTTCTTCACAAGGACACAGACAACTAACATTATATGAAGACACAAACCTGACAGGAGAAAACACTTGAAGCAAGAAACCCAAATGCAATCTTATGATCAAAGCTACTGGTCAACACCTGCATCAGGAGTGAAGATACAAGATCTTCAGACAGAATTTCAGCCCATGAGATACTCTGAACATATCATTCTGTTGCAAGCAGTGTGTCGCTTCTGCACAATCAGAGACTGTTGTGATCTCTCCACTCATTGTGGAAGTTGCCTTGTGCCTAAACTGAATTGACAAATGCATTGTAACTACAAATTTTATTTATTGTTATGGAACTGTAAAGGTCTACATATAAAGGGAAAAGTTAACATGTTAAAAGCTGATAAAATTTCAGCTGAATGCCAGCATTTACTAAAGCTGTTCACATTCAGAGAACAAAGCAGTGACAACCGTCGACCCGTAGCATTCCCAGCATACCTATTAGTGTCTTAAAAAAGGAAGGGAAAAGTCTTTTGTTGTCCTTTCCTCTCCTTTTGCCATATGACTAGTGTTTTCCATGCAATAGGAAACTATTCCTTGGTATAGCTTTTTTTATGTTATTTTTGATCTCTGGTAATCTGAACAGTTATGGTCACAGTTCCCCTTCCATACTGAGCTCTGTGCCTCAAGCCGCTCAGAGGCCTCATGAAGGCTGCAGGCTGGAGCAATACTGTGACCATAACATTTCTTGGATTTAAAAAGTGATTTTTATTTTCCCTCAGACTTTCCTCAAACATTTTTTTTTTTCTAATTATAAACAAAACCTTTTTAGGCTTCTAGGCTTCATAGTAAAGCTTGTAACGTGAAGTGTAAATTGGGTGGGGAGAATCTACTTTGTTAGAGTTGCTTTGTTTTCCGAGCAGTAAGTACTACATATAGTACATGTAAAGTGTTAGCTGTATGTAAGCACAAAATGCATTAAAATACAAAGGAGATTTTTTTCAGGCTGTAACTTTGGTGAATAGTAAAATCCTGAATTCACCGTGGCAGGTAGTGTGATGATACAACCACCAGCAGGGTGGGCTTATTACGTAATGGAATCTTAAGAGCAATGGTCACCAGTTTTTCCTTCCTGTACACGTTAACTATCATGTCATGTTGTATGGCTTGTCAGTGAAGAAAAAATAGTGTGAATCAAATGCAAATACCCCCGTCCCAAGCCATATTAGCATTAAACCTTTAAATGTTTCTCCACCAGAATAGTGTCCATAAGTATTCCTTTGTCACAGGTGTGTTGAAATGGTTAAAATCCCTTTGAACTTCCATGGAAACTGTCTTCCACTGCAATGACCATGGGAGGAAATCTCCTAAGCCAAGGTTGTCTGAGCTATTGTTTATATAGTGCATCTTTCATCACTGGCAATTGGTTCACACACAAACCAGGAACAAAACTATAATTTTTATGAAGTCATTTAATTTGAAAGAACAAAAGATGGATTGATAAAATAAACTAATGAATTTAAGCTCATGTTTTGGATGGTTCCTAACAAAACAGTTTGTGGAATTAGTGGACTCATTTCTATTACTTTAATTTGCATATATCATCAGATAACACCTGATTATATCTGTGGCCTTGTTCTTCATTTCAGTGTTTATCAGCTAAACGGAATTTGTTGCTTATGACGTGTGAAAGTGATCACGTGCCACTGCCTGGCCTTTTTCCTTCTAAGCTTGTTGTCTTTTTGGCTATATTAGACTTTGCAGTATGCCCAGAAGCTTTCCTTCATAAAATAGAAAGAAAAAAACATTTGGCTTATTTTTCACTGTAGCTAGTCTTTTATACAATAATCTTGTAAGAAAATTTCTTGAATTCTAAATATTACTCTTTCTAGATTTTTGAAATCAAAAAAAGTTTTCAGTAAAAAGTTTCTTACTTTATTTTACTATATTAGGTAGTAAAAATGTAGGGTTATTTACCATAACCTGTTCATTAATATCAGAAATTTACAATAGCATTGTAAGACCATAGTAGGGTTCTAGCATACCGTGTAGTACCTATGGAGTATTGTAAGAGCTAATTGTCCGAGATGAATTGCTTCTCATCTTGTTCTCCAGTTTCCATTGTTGGTTTATTGCAGATTTGTACCCTGTGTCAAATTTCAAGGTATTGCTGATAAACCTTTCCAACCAGCAGCAAGAAGTTCAAAAAATTTCTGTCAATGTAACAGAAAACACTATGTATATAACATTTATGTAGCAATAAATGTGCCATCTTTTTTTAACATGGTAAATCAGTGAGTTTTTTAAATTTCTCTCTCCTCATAGGCAATGCATTGCTTGAGAAACAGTGGCAAAACTCTCTTCTGCCTTTATCAGAACAAAGCCTGACACATTCTCAAGGAGCAGAGCAGGTTGCAGGCACAAGAAGTGTTGTTGCTCCTGTGAAGCCAGGCCAGAAACGCCCAGTGCCTGAGGAGCAGCAGTGCCTGAGCTGCGTTTGCTGCTGCAGAGCAGAACGAGAATTGCACAGGCAGGCAGCAAAGCAGGAGCAGCTGATCCCACAGGCACAGCCTCTTGTGCAGCTCACACCTGTCTTTCAACCTGAAGTCAGGTTGCTTGGATCTGAGCCCCTTCATGCAGGGAAGTTCAGTGCCAAGTTCCTTCTGAACTGATTGATGCATCTGTGTAGGTTTTGTGTAAATACATGGGGGGAAAGTCTGTAGTTCAAGCACATGGGAGACAAAAGCAGATGCAGCTCCTCTGTGTGTGTGCAGTTCTGGTGTTTGAAGGTGGGGTGTCAGTAGAGCTGCTGTGCTCGGCACCACTTCCCACTCCCGACTCTGTCCTTGGTAACTCAGGGACTGCCCCGATGGTGCTGAGATCCAGTGCCCAGATCAGGCTCGTGTTTGATATAAAGCTCTGGCACGGTCTGGCCAAGCAGGGGAGGTCAGACCCAGC
The DNA here is from genome assembly GCA_034509425.1 of Eopsaltria australis. Classification (NCBI taxonomy): domain Eukaryota; kingdom Metazoa; phylum Chordata; class Aves; order Passeriformes; family Petroicidae; genus Eopsaltria; species Eopsaltria australis. Next base: position 1,165,967 of record JAVTVJ010000121.1, read on the forward strand.
CATGTCAGGCTGCCTTTTAGAATGGCTTTAGCAGCAGCAGTGGCAGAGATGCCCAGTGCCTTCCCCAGCACACATTCCCAATTGAAACTTTACTGCAGTAATAACTCTCAATCCAGCCTTTGAACATCTATCAATATTCCTCCTCCCTTTTCTGAATCAATTTGTCAGTGCTTTCAGAGAGAGTAAAAATGGCCATTTGCCCATCTTATCTTTCTTTTACCACACTTCTGCTCTGCTGTTTGCATATACTTTCGGGTCTTAAGTCCTTCATCTTTTCTTTCCATGTTTCCTTCTTTTTTTTTCCATTTGATCTTTTTGTGTGTGTGTGTAAGAGATGCATGTTGGGATACCTTTGTTAAATACAGTTCTTCTAGAATTAGCATTTGCAATATTGTAGAACAGCTCTTCAGTAAATCTAAAGCATTGGGAAGGTCTTAAAATGGACTTTATCTTTTTTAGTAGTTGCTGCTAAAAAGATTCTGGATTCTTCATTAATTAACATTTCCCCAAGAATTAAACATCTTCCCCCAGCATCTGGAAATCATGGCAGACCAAAAGTAAAATGGAACCATCTGTAGAAGTCAACCAAGACAGTGGGTGGTAAACTTTGCAGTTTGTTTGTAACACCAGTACCTTCTGCATCCTAATACCCCTCGCATGTGAACACTAAAATGTCCTGGAAAAGGAAGAAACTTTAAAGCCTGGCAGTGTATCAAGAGTGGGGCTCCAGCAGGGATGAAGGAGCAGGCTGGCACCTTCCTGCCTCTGTCCCCGGGCTGCAGGGAGGGTGTCCCCCAGCTCCTGCCTTCCTGCGGCTCCTCTGCCCACTGCAAGGAGCTGGAAGTCCTCCTGGTGCTAAGAGGAGACTCCTGCAATCCCTTCTCCTCTTCCCCTCAGTCTTTGCTGCCGCAGAGCAGATAAGTCAGGTGCCATTTGAGGGTTGTTTTGTACTGTTTAACCTTCATTTGTTTTACTGGAGTTAATCCCTCTGTCAACCTGGATGTCTTGGCAAATCAGGGAGAGTTTATTTCCCGGTTAAGATACAAATACACTGCTCAACTGCTACCACCAGCACTGCATGTGCATGTTCAGTACTTGAGCTGCTCATTGCAGTCACCTCAGGTTGTTTGTATCAGTCAGAAACTGTCCAGACCAGGCTCTGAAACTGCAAATTGTCTGGGCTGTAAACAAAAGCCCTTTCAATTGTCTCCTAATCCTGACTTTTAAAATGTTTTGATGCGATTAATAACATCTGTTAAATAGAACCTGATTTTTTTAAAATCTTATACAGAAATTGTACCAGCTGGGATAGAAATCTTTCCCAAAATAGTGATTGTAACTGATCCTGGAGGGCAGATCTGTTAGAAAGTCAGTGGCTGGGCTAAATACTTGGAGTTCTGGTTATTTCAGGTGAACCAGAGAAACAGGAATACCAAGGCAGTTTCATTTTCAGGAAAGATCCACTGTGTTTTAATAGTATCACCTAAAGAAATAGAGACAAAAGGAGTTAAATGTAAATTGTATCAGTCAGAGCAGTAACTGCTGCCAACTGTGACTGAACAGATGAGAAAATAACTTACAGTATAACTCAAAGTTCAATCTGTGTTAGATGTAGTGCCCTGCTAGTCCTGGACTTCAGAAAAGCATACAAAATGCAGATCCTATAGCTGGAGCAATTTCTTTTCATCAAAGCACTGAATACCATACCAGGCTTTATTTGTTTTGGAGAATTCTACATTTCAGCTCTTAAAAAAAATCCAGGAAGAAATATTCAAAGTAAATGGAATCAAACTCTTGTACAAAACGGACACAGCGGTGTCTTGATAACTTAGTAATGGGGATTTTTTACTTTATTTTTGTGCTGGTGTTTTTCACTGTATCTTGATGTGAAAGGAAGACTTGGAAATGCCAGAACAGGCTGATTTACCAGTTTGGTGGATTACTCCTTTACATACAAGTAAGTTAGATGGTTTCTTACACTCATGGAAGTTCTGACACACAATGTTGCATGAAATGCACAATCTCTCTATCCGTGATGCAGAAACAAAAAAGAAATACTTGTGATGGTCCAATACAACTAAAGAAATTTCATGAACTTGAATGAGTGTGTATCAATTATAAAAATAAATTCTCCAAACTTGAAGTTATAAACTCATCTGTAGAATGAAATGTCTGAGGAGTTATGGCTCCACATTTTTCTTCCCAACATCAATAAATGAGTAGAGATGATCAGAAGCATTTGTTTATCACGGAAGTAGAATTAATCACCAGCCCTAGTTGTGTTTGCTGGGAAGACAGCACACAGCCAATTGTTTGCTGCAGAGCCAGATCAAGTGCTCCAGACTGCTCCCAAATGACTTTCTCTGACTGCTGAAATAACTTCTTTCACAATCAGGTGACTTCTTTAGGACATTTGCGGGCTTAATATATCCTCACCAGCTTTATTCACTCAGACTAGAACATGGATGTGCCAGAATGAGAATCCACTTCTCGAGATACCGAATAGCCCCTGTGTGGAAGGGAATCTCCTGTGTGTAAATATGAAATGATAAGGTAGGGGAAAGTTCTGAATGATGTTTTGAATGTTCAGTTCACACCTGCAAAATCTAGAGAGTATCAGTATTTCTTTTTCAAGGTGACAAAGAAAGTCTTGCAGATGCACCTCCTGTTCTGTTTGTACAATACACAGCAAGAGAGAGCTCCCATCTGAACTCATCTTCTGTGTGCCACTAAGACACAAATGCTAATGCATCTGATTATGAATATAACAGTTAAAGTTCATTAATCCCTAACACTACCTGACTAATTAAGATAAATGCACACAATATTGGTTTTAAAGTCGATGGACTCTGCTTCCAGTTTACCCATTTAAATGGGTAACATTTAATTAAATGTACATTTAATCTGTGTATGTGTCTAATTAATAGCTGAAAGTGTAATTAAACATAAAGCTTTTAAAATGCTTATTCCTTTCCTAGAATGGAAGAATAGTAAATGTGAGCATCATAAAATGCAAGCACAACAGAGGGCAAGAATACTAAAAATTAAAAGAAAAAAAAAGGTAACAGCCTACAGAATCTGAAGGTAGTAACCCAATATAAATTAGTGCCTGTCATTAGCTGTAGCCAGCTGTTCGTCATTATCCTGCTATATAGAAGTAGAACAAATGTGTCAATAAAGAGCTCATTAAAAAGGGTTTTGGATATAAATGCAGATTCTGCATTTACAGGAGTATCAGGGAAAAGAGTGTGAATGACACCAAAATTGACACGTCAGGCTTTGCCGTCTGTTTTTCTGGTGTGGCTGTTTTTTCTGTCTGGGATAACTGATGAAATATAACCACACAGAGGTTCATTCCCATGTTTCTGTACCCCTCAGTTTTCAGCTGGAAGGTTCCGTACACTGAGCTGCCTGTGCATGCTTCCCCAGACCTTCCTGAACTTCCCTCCTTGGCCCTTCCCTGCCCAACCCCATCCCTCATTTCTGTTGCATGAGCCATGGTCTCAAGCTATGGGGTGTAAGCAAGTTTAAAGCTGTTCCTTCCAGGCCCAGTGCTGGGGCTGCCTGGATCAGGCAGCTGCCTCTTCCACAGAGAGCAAGGGTTGGAGCACCTCTCCAATGCAAACAGGCTGAGGGAGCTGGGGCTGTTCAGCCTGGAGCAGAGAAGGCTCTGGGGAGAACTTGCAGCACCTTCCAGTGCCTAAAGGGGCTCCAGGAGAGCTGCAAAGGGACTTTTTCAAGGACATGTAATGACGAGGTGAAGGGTAATGGGTTTAAAATGACAGAGAGCAGGTTTCGATTAGATATAAGGAAGAAATTCTTCCCTGTGAGGGTGGTCGGGCACTGGCACAGCTTGCCCAGAGAAGCTGTGAATGCCCCATCCCTGAAAGTGCTCAAGGCCAGGCTGGATGGGCCTCTAAGCAACCTGTTCTAGTGGAAGGTGTCCTTGTCCATAGCAGGAGGGTTGGAAATCAGTCCCTTCCAACCCAAACCATCCCATGATTCTATGATTGACAATAATCTGTTCATTGGAGAAAAACATAATTTAGCCTGCATTTGTTTTTAATTTATTTCATATTATTTAGTAATATTTTAAGCTCCATATGGAATGAGGAGGAAATCTGAAGGAATTTTCATCTTAGATCTGAACTGCTACATTATAACCATATAATTCTCTTCTGCACATTTGCTAGAGCAATTTTTTCCTCCCTAGCCTATTAAAATTCCCTCTGCCCACGGGCCCTTGATCTCACAAATACATATGCACAGTTTATGCATAGGATAGCCCTTCTAATTTCAGTGGGCACACTTCTGCACTTCATACTGGGTTTGTATTATTTCCTCACACGTCATGAGTCTGATGCTTGCAGATTTTTCTGTGTTTTCTACAGCACCCAAGGTAGGAATCTGTGCAGCAGAAGCTTCACTGCTGCTTTTCTGTTAGAGGCCTGAAGAAAAAACCACCAATACAGCTTCTTTCTGTACTTCCTGCAAGCGAAGCAAACCCAGTATTTTAGAGCAGGAGGCTGGGTGTGGAACATAAGTATGTTGTATCTGTGCCTTTATAAAGAGATTTGGAGACTTCTATTTTGCAACAATTGGGAAGAAACTGGGTGGGTGGTGCAGAAGAGGGGAACTGTGAAGACCAAATGTTTAGCTGTATTCAACTGTAAACAGAGTGATAGTCAGTAAACAGTTCCTCTGAAGAGAGTAATTAATAGGCACATGTGAAGAGATGGAAAAGAAGATGTATCCTTCCTCAGCAGACATCAAAGGACAGGCTGGACAGTGAGGAATTGCGCATACCCCAAGGAGGCCACACAGCTGTATGTACATTCAGCTAGGAAATGCAATGCAGTGTGATGAGCTAGGGAAAAGAGGAGTGAGGGGTAAGACAGGCAGTGAGAAAGGAGCCCTACAGTAACAAAAGAAGGAGCAACACACTCTGTGGGGATGGGAGCAGGAGCGGAGGAGCAGGGAGGTCTAAGCAGGTCAGCTCCTTCTGCAGAGGGGTCACGTTGCAGAGAAGTTTTGCAGGATTAGAAAGAGTGATAAGACAGCACAGTAGGTAGCCTCAAAATAAGATAAGGAAACAGAGGAGGAGCCACTGAAATGAATGATTCTTCACTGTGAATCTCCTGCCTCTTGCAACATCTGAAAGCAGAACCCTGTGGCAGTTGGCCAGTTTGACAGGGAAGGCGATAAAAATAAATTACATCCTCTGTTTCCAATACAGACTGAGATGTTTCCAAAAGAAAGGAAGGGAACTTATTTGCAGGGAGAAAAGGTACTCACAAGATCCAAAACTCATTGTCTGTTCTCTATAAAGTGGTGTCACGATTGACTCCATAACGTACGTACTTGGCTCCAAAATGGGATTTTGGAACATTCCACCTCTGGGACCAGCTGCTTTCATGAATGTTTCATTGGAAGAGAAATACTAGTTCAAAATGAAGGAAATACTCTTTTCTGTCTCAAAGAGCACATACGAAGCTGGAAAGAACAAATCAGAGAAACTGAGGCCAAGAAGTTTGAAATTCCCAGTTTCCTGGGTGGTCTTTGCTGTTTAATTCTGTTTGTGTCATCGGTGGAGAATGTTTCCCTTCAAAACCTGACTAACACTTGGACAAGATAGATTTTCCCAATGAAATGGACTTGCAGTTGAGCAGAATACATGCGTGTCAGCAGTGTGGTTTTGGCCTGCTGTTTCAAATCAGGTTTTGTCCCCCAAAAATAGTCTAAGGAAACAGGTTGTCTTCAAATGTCTTGGCCCAAGTGGACCAGCATTTTTGCTGTAAAAGCAACTTTAGCAAGGATAAATAGTCTCCCTCAGACACAGCACTATAGGAGTGGTTTTGCACAAAACAAAAACAAAAAACAATGAGAAGGCTGGACCCACAAGTATCTAAGCTGAAATGTTTGTAGGACCTGTTGTGATAGTACAAGGTGAATGGTTTTAAACTAAAAGAGGGAAGATTCAGACTAGATGCAAGCAAGAATTTTTTTACAATGGGAGTGGTGAAACACTGGACCAGGTTGCCCAGAGAGGTCAGGGATGCTCCATCCCTGGAAATCTTCAAGGTCAGGTTGGATGGGGCACTAAGCAACCTTATCTAGATGAAGATGTCCCTGCTCACAGCCAGGAGGGTTGGACTAGATGGCCTTTAATGGTCCTGTCCAATTCAAACTATTCTATGATCCTAAGAAACACTCCCTGTCCTTTTGCATGTACTTTCCTCTGGGGTTGTGCTCTGTGCAAAGTGAGGACTGCCCTGCCCCCTCTGATTCTTCTGGCTGCTGTGTCAGGTGACACACGCAGGGGAAATGTGTCTGACAGGGACAGTAACTGTGGGTCACACAAGGCAGGGAATACTTTGCACCCCATCCTGTGCTTAGGCCCAGGCAATTGCCCTGTTAGTAATTTACTGTCACTCTCCCATTAAGAAAACAGTCCCAGTTCTTTGTTTAACCACTTATTGTGGAATAAGAGATCAGCTCCCCACGAATTGGAAATCAAAAGTAGATCTCTCCTTACAGATTCAGAACAAATATATTATTCATCTTACCTGGAGATTTGTCCCATACCAGTAGTGATTTTCCCAGGGAAAGATGATGCATATGGCTAATGGCATTTTTTGAGAGTTAGACATTCCAAAGATGTCTACTCAAGGGAAGAAATTTCATGTTCCAGCAACTTAGAAACATTGGCTGCAGTTACTACTAAGAATGGAATTGCAATTAATCTTCTACAATCTTTATAGGCATGCCTGAAAAACAGAGATGTCAATATTGCAAATCCAAGAGGTCAGTGAGGCAGTGTCCTTTGCTGATAGACAACAGACCATCCCTCAAAACTCCCACTTGCTGGGCTGCTGGAGATAACATTTAGTGTGAGACAGAGCAGCTTTAGTTTTAGGGCAGGGGTGCTGCCTCTGTGGTTCCTTGGAATCCTCTTTGCTGGAAAACAACTTTGTATTATCCTCCAGAGATCAGCCAGGGCTGGTCTCCCATCTGTTCATGGATCTGCACCTGTTTTTCATTTCACCAACAGTGGCCACATGGCCTAAGATTGTGGGGAATACAGGGAAGAAAATGAATGTGTGGCTCAGACACTGAGGTTGTATTTAGAAGTTCTGAGTTTAAATCCTAACTGTGTAGCATAACCTTGGTAATTCTTTTCACTTTTGTCTGCCTTAACCTGATCTGTAATGGAGACAAAGGAGTGAATATTATTCTGGAGCCTTCTCCTTACCTTTTTTTAAACAGGAAATTGGAGAAAAAGCTTTTTTTTCTTCTTTTCTTCTTTCTCACCCATCACAGAAGTCTTTACAGAAGTAGATCTCTATAAAACATGTCACTTATAATTAGGAACACCAAACATGTCTTCCATCCATTTCCTTTGTACTCTGAAAAACACAAGGGAAGTTCCTTTAAGAAATTGCTCAGTTTCTGCCTGCGTGAATGACAGTCCTGCTTGGAGATTGCTCCAGTAGCACAGAACTGGTGTACAGGTGTTTTGAGTGGTTTTTTGCAACTGGTGCATGGGAATCCAGAGTAGCCACTGTTTGTTGATGTGAGACTGGATCACATTCTAGCTGCAGCCAGTGTCAGAGACAGACAGAGGCAGATGTGTATCAGTTCCCTGCCTCTCTCATGTCTTGCACTGGCCATGCCATGGATGTGGCATTGTACATTTTGCAGTCCTTACAGCACCTGCTTAGAAAAAAGAGGCAAAGTTGTTGCCCCTGCTCTGCCCACTCATTTTATTTATTGCTTCATCAGCCACACTCTATGAGTTTATGCTCTGGTACAACAGTTTGGCTGCAGCTTCTGTCGACAGTCTGGAGATTACTTGGGGCTAAATAAAGAGGGTAGCTGCTGTCAGGTTCCATGGAAGTTCTCATTGGGCATAGCAATACCAGGCTAACTGGGGACATGTTGACCTTGCCAAATCCGATCAGATTCTGCAAGGGTCCCTTAAAATGCTCAGTGTCACAGATCCTTGCAACTCATCCTTTGTGAATTCTCAAATCAGGCCCTGCTCACAAAAAATTCCTCTCACATATTTTCTGTCCTAACTGGGGATTGAGTTGATTTTAACTGTTCTCAGAGTTGTCTCTCACCTTGAGCCTCACTCTACTTCTATTGAAATCTGCTGGGATTTGTCATTGACTTCAATAGAATTAGGCTTAGGTCTTTATCAGAAAGTTTGCTGCTTGCTGCAAGTTTGATTTCCATGTGATACATCTGGAGGATTTCAGTTATCATGCTGCCTTTGAAATGGAAAATTGACAAACTGTTATCTCTGGGAGCTTGTTGGGTTCAGATTGGTTCCATTAGATCACAAGTAAATTGGCACCAAGCAAGGTTGCTATTGAGTTCTTTATGTTTGATCCTCAAATTAAAAGCTACCTGCCTTGCTGGTGTGCACTTGAGACTATCCAGTGCACTTGAGACTACCTGGTTTTGTCTGAATTTAGCAACAATGGAACGGGCAGGTGTTTTGCATGGCCCGTGGATTAGGAGTTTTGTGTCAGCTTCGGAAAACCTCTATCGGTCTGGGATACAATGTTACACTGAACATCACAAATTCGCAGGTGGCGTGGCCAGAAGAGACAATTATGATCATTTATTTTGACTTTCTGCAAACAACAAAGTGCCTCCTGTAGTTTTTATAAAGGACCATACCTGTCAATTTAACCAGTCATTAGAATTCTAGGTTGATTTAATTTCCCCCAATCATGGAAAGTTTGTTGCAGTCTAAGGTTTCTTTCCCTCCTTACCTCTCATTTGAAGCTGCTAACTTTTATTTCATGTCATTGGATGTTGCTCTGCTTTCACCTGTGCCTACTCTGTTGAACTCTGGCTCTGTAGTATCCCATGCAGACCCTGATGCACTGCAGGTAATCAACTTTTAACTTTTTCTTCTCAGTGGTGGTGCATGAGGTCCCGAAGGGCTCGGTCCCCCCTGAGAAGCTGTGGAATAAAGGTGCCCAAGTTTAAAGTCTCCCCTGGGGAGGAGACACAGGTGGTTTTGCCCCGCAAGGGGGCTGAGTTTCTCAGGGGTGGTTCCCTTTTCCTCCATTAGTTTAAGCACCTGCCACTCTCCTGCCAATCATTCTTGTGTTCTAGAAAGTTCTGTTCCATTCAGTAGTTGATTGTACCCCTTGGTTGTCCTTTACCCCCTCTCCTCCCCTCTCTATCCCCCGTTGGTCCTGGTCCCCTGGTCCCTCCCTGGTTCCTCCCTCCTCGTGTTTGATGATTGAATAATGCCCTCACAATAAAGGTCTGTGCTCTGCGCTGTTCGGGCTCTTCTGATCCTAGACGCCCAGAGTGCAGTTGGATCCTACGCCTCTGTGTCTCTATTACTCTAGCCAGAAGATCCCTCCCTATCCCTCTGGCCTCTATAGAGATAGCTTGCTATCTAAGAGCTACCTGCGGCTGGGAATGCATCGATTCGGCAGCGAACTGACGCTCCGGCGGCCAGGGATCCTGGCTGCAGACACCAACGGGTCGCTAGCCAAAGACCCTGGGGCTAGCTGTCCAGCCCGGACACGGGCGACCGTGGCATCGGTCATCTTCAGTGTCAGATACATATTTCAGGACTCCATCCACTCCTAACTCCAGTATTTATATTTTCAGAATTCAGATTGTACCAATTTATCCAGCTTCTGGTGACCGAAATCACCATACCATCTTAAAATATTGTAATTGAAACTCTTGTGGTTGGCACTCAGCAGTTTTGTAAAGCCTACATATAAAATCAGTTCTTTCACTCTCAGATGTGTAATTTACATTGGACTCAGTGGAAACATCCTTTTTTACCCAGGAATGGCAAGACCAGACCTTAAAGTAGCAGGCAGTGCCAATATGGTGCTAACAATGAAGATATTAATGTTGAAAAAGCCAGCTACTGCAATTTTTCCTCTTTTTCATGACTCAGCTTTCTTTTATGGCCTACCTTTAAGTTAATTCCATTACATCAGCTTTTTTCATAGAATGAGAGAAATGCATTTGCTAAAAGATCAACTAATTTGGACCCAATGCCCTCAAGGTATACAGTAACTGAAATGGAAAGGGATCTTTGGAGCCCATCCTGTATAAAACCCCACTGAGAGCAAGGTGAAGTTTGAAGTTACATCCAAGTGTACTCGTAAGTAGAACTTCAACTACAGGAAAAGGTTGAATTCACCTCATAAAATTAACCATTCATAAAGGATGTGACTTACAAATATTATGACAGATTATTGCAACAAGGATGTTGCTATTATATTTTGCTAGATACCTTCTCATTGTTCATCCTTAACATAAATTTTGGAGCAAAACTCTACTAATGACTCCAGAATCAACATAAACTCTCATGGAAGTGTACAAATTACTTTGAAGTCTTATGTCTCATCAATGGTCCAAGAACTAACCCTTATTTCAACCAAATAATGTGCAACAAGTTGACTTAAAAATTTTTCATTATCTATATGCATTTGTATTTTAATTCTACTTTGCAAAAAAAAAAAGAACTACTCCACTTATGGAATGACCTCAGTAAAACTAGACATTTGACAGAAATCTGTAAAGTGATTTTATTTTTTTTTTAATATAAAATACTGTTGTAACATTTGCTCTTCTGGTCTTATTCTTTATTTACTACAGTTTTTCGACATCTGTCCCTGTCTCTTTTCATCAAATATTTATCTGCAACAGCTGAAAGAGCCTCATTTGTTTTAATTAAGAATAAGACCACCAAGCTGGGATCACTTCCTTGGCTCTTCCATGGCTTGCACAGACAGACAGGAGATCTTGTGAGGTTTCCTGAGGGTGGCCCATTGACAGGCTTTCCCCCCCTCCCTATATCCTTTTCTTTTGCACCATGTTTATTTTGGGATAGAGAAATGTAATCAGAGCCACATTCCGAGCAAAGGAACTTTTTGCAGTTAACACGCATGAGAAAGGAGGACAATCACGTTGGTTTTCGTTTGCTGTTTCATTGGAAGAAACTATTTTCTGATTCTGACTTCTGGGATGTAATTGCCATTGTCACAGAAACACAGGAATAGCAATAAGACTTTTGGTGCAGCATGTCAATACTGACATAGGCAGCAAGTGCCTAAGGAACAATTGTAGAAATTCAGCTGAAGGATATGCTACTGACTGAAAACATTTTTTGCACTTTTTCTCACTAGCTAATATCTATTTAATCTCTTTTCTTTTTCTCTCTGTCAACTTACAAAGAGGAAAAAACAAAGCAGCAACGTAAAATAAATTCTTTGTACAAAGTTAGTACTCTAAGGCAGTGGTACAGGCTCATGCCTGTTGCTACTAAAACTGTTCTAAAGAGTGTTTGAGACATGCTTTTTTCAGTTTTATATATTCTAGAGAAATACTTCTGGACTGCAAAGGCTGCTCATGACTTTTAGAGATGGTGAGATGTCTCCTGGCGTTGGGGTTCCAATTAAGTTGCATATATAACTGACCATTCTCAGCCATCTTAATTATCTTAGTCCTTGCTAATGAGACAGGTTTTTAAATTAAGCTTTTACATTTATTTAAGATGAAGGAGACTAATAAGCTAATCTTGTTTTTTTCACACCCCATTTTCCCTTCAAGCTTCATCATACAAGAAAAATAAACATTAAAATAAACATTCCTGTGAATCAGCAAATTAGTCAGCTGTAATATCCTCACCTGGCAAAAATTACCTTCAAAAAAGATCCTACTTCAGTCTCCCTTGGCAGTACATTACAGCAGAGTCATTCATGCTTACACAGATATTTCTTACAGTTGTTAGTTAGATACAAAACACTGATTACCTTTAAAATTAGAAGATCTCCCTTCTTTGTAGATTTAATCAGTTTAAAACTTTACAATCTGTAAGTCGGAATTTTCTCAATTCTAAAAAACACCGATTGGACTCCAAGCCTGACAGTAATTTGTGCACCTCTGAGTTTATTTTGCAGGCAAAGGAGAAAGAAAGGTAGGTTGATGTGATCTTACGTATCAAAAGTTACCTCATTACAACTGATGTTTTTTCCTCGTAACACACGTATGCAACAGGCACATATATAGCACATTTCATAGCACTTATATAAAAGTTGTTGACTTACCAAGAGATCAGAGGAGATTTTATCTCAGCATCTTTTCCAGTTCACAGTATTATCTCCTATTCCACAGGGCATGGTAACGTGGCTGCATAAGGTCCTCATATAAATTGGTTCTGCATTTCAGGCACATGGGTAAAACTGACAGAGAATTTTAAGGGCAAACTTTTCAGAAGTATATTAAGAGAATAAATTAAGATGTTGATCCCTTCATTGTCCTATACTGATATTTATTCTTTAAGTAACTTTTACAGACAATGACTCACTACATGATATTTACAGTACTATACTGTAGCTTTCTAAGATCATGATATTGGCATAAAGGAAAAGAATCAATTATGTAACTTGGAATCAGAATTTGATCCTTTTCCTGCAAGATACTAAGACAGGAAACAGCACCATTGCTTAATCAATTGTACAACAGAAGGGCATGCAGGAATCTAAATTTTCTTTCCAGCACTGCCACTGGATTGAGGGTGACCTTCATCAAATACTCTTTCTACTCTGTAAAATCTAACTATAAATTCTCCTTCTAAAGACATTTGAAATGAGGAAGTACCATTAAGTACCCTAGATTTGATGCCGATTGCTTACAACGGTAAGTGAAATCAGAGTTAAACTAATTTAAGGGAGACTTTATTAACTAGAAAGATTATGAGCTTGTCAAAAAGATATTAATTAAAGTCTGGGGACTGCTTGCCAGTGTCATTCTAAATTAATTGCTAATAGGTTACTCTTAAAAGTGGAGTGCAGCTGCAAGAACATCAGGCTCAAAGGAAACTCGATTTTGTTTATCATTCATTTTTACTTTGTTTAGCAAAGGATTTCTAAATACCAAAGAAACCTGAAACTGTTTCTGGCAAGGATATTTTTGATTACAGAAGTATTTCTATAATCCAAATGGCAGGATTCACACACTTACTATAGATCTTTCTACACTTTTCTCTCTTTCTGTAAATTTCTGGCAATATAAAAACCTTTAGGCTGTATCTTGTGTGTCTTTTAAGAGGCAAAGAAACCAAAAAAGCTAACATAAAGTTAGCAGCAGTTCTAGTAACCCACAAAGCACGTGTGGTTGGTATCATGCTCTTTGGAGATAATATTACCCATGAGAGCAGTTCAGAAGCGGCCAGGGATTTCAAGGCCTCCAGTGACAGCATGGGGTGGGCATGGGAGTGGGAAGTGGCTCATGCCCACTTCTGTCCCTGGTTACAGGCTATGTGTTCCAGCTTCCTGTGTATGAGTTCTGCTGCTTTGTCTCACAGAAATAAGTGCTTCAGGACAGGTAGTTAAAGGTTGTATTCTGATAAAACTTACACTGGGGGATTTCTTTGAAGATATTATAGCTGCACTGGTGAGAAATGTGAGAAAATAGAACGTGAAGAGTGCAATCCCTGCAGCAGGCTGGGGCCATGCTGGCAGAAGGCCTGCCCTGCACTGAGCTCCCTTCCTTGCCAATCATAGAGACTCCCCTGCTTTTGATCTTGGTTAGTCAGGCTCCCTTTCCAGTCTGGGCATGCACAGGGCTTCCGCAGGTGCTTTTTTTCCATTCAACAGTAGTGAGCAGCCACCCATGATATAGAAAATATGTACCCCACTGAATATCTGTTGAGCTATTTATTTTGTTATTTTATGCAACCTGATAATAAAAGCATTTTCACCAGTCCCTGGGTTAAACAAAAAAGCAGATCACTATTTTAAAGGAAGTTGGAGAGCTCTGTGTTACCACATACAGAAATTTTTGAAAGAGTGGGAATTCAGTGAAAGCATTAATTTTTTTATAGAGCTCTGTTACCAAAGAAGGAAGTGACAAACTGTTATCTTTTACATTCCTGCAGTTTCAATTTGAAAATATGAAAGCCATGACTACATATAATTCTGCTTATTCAGTTACGTTAAATCCTGACAAGACTGTCAGACCCCAGAAGCATGGTCAGGGTTTTGTGGAAATCAGTGACAAAAATACCAATTGATTTTAAAAGATGTCAGCATTGTACCGAAGTGTTTTGGGGTTTGACCCCAGAAAATACGAATATGATTTGCACCTTTCCTTATTGATCCTTCTGTTCAAACAATCATGCTCTTCATCATACTAGGACACTTCAGTGCTTTGGCTTTATTTTGGATGCTGTCATTTTGGCAGTGTAAATATGAAGTGATATGGGAATACGGTCCTTTAAAGTGCTGATGACTATTCTGTTAATGGTTTGAGAATACGGCTAGCACAGCTGTCTCCGTATTGCTTGTGAACAGAAGTCCTCTTCTGTTTGCTTCACAAAATTACATGACAAAGTACTACCATTAACTTTCAAAACTCTTTAATATACTAATTAAAAGTCATTAAAAGTATTAACTTACAAAACCATCTCAGGAAAGAGCGATGTAGTACTGTTACATTAACTGTCCCATTTGAAATATCCAGACTCCAAATCTATGGCTTCAGAACCTCCAGCAAAATTTACCAGACAATTCCTGTTCAATACTGAAACAACCAATTTCATAGCATTTTTCTTAAGGGGGATTTGAACCAAAGCCTGAAGTTTCCTTTCCTGTCTGGTCATCTATTTACCCCTGAGCCATTACTCCTCTACTTGCGCACACATATACTTCTTGTGGTTTTCATAGCTGATATGTGCAGTATGTGACAAGTGGAACCAAGCAGGTTGCAGAAATCTTGATGACAGAAACTTTAAGGAGTGAAGTACTAAGTGTTCCCTGGAAGAGAGATAAGCTGGAATGATGGAATAACTTTCTGTGTGCTGTGTTTGAAGACTTCACACTTACTGTTGCACTGAGAAGAAAAGAGGAGCACCTGTAGTGCACCATGTTGCGTGTCAGAGACACTGTACAACGCAGAATGAATTGACAAGAGTGAATCCTGTAGGAATGCCACAAAAAAACATAGCTGTGCTTACTGATCACAATGTAATAAAGTAATATGCACACCCTGCAAGGTGGGTGCCACGCCGTGTCTGGTTGCTATCAGGATTCCTTTAGACCCCACGGACAAGGAAGCTGCATGACTCACAGACCAAGCTCAGAGCAGCTCTAGCACGCTGGCTCCATGGAAGCTGGCAACTGATTGTCATGAAGAAACGTTACCGAGTTCTTGAATATTAAAAAATGTGCTCAAAAAGAAGGGTCAGAGAAAAGACAGTTAATATGTCCATATTGTCCTACCATGAAAGTAACTTTGAACAATTGCTAAAAAAAACTTATACAAACTGTGAGGTTTATAGATACATCTTAACTCAGATTCATGAGAAGTCTTACTTTACTGGATGCTCCAATTTAAGACTTCCAGGCATTCCATCTAATCTTCTAATCCAATAATCCTAAAATCCAGCAATTAAAGAATGTTTTGACAAAGCAACCTGAGGCTCATTCCTCTAATTATGCTGCACAGTTTAGGCTCACTGACTTCAGTCAGGTTTACCCATGTAAAATATGCATTCATTGTGTCTGGATTCACTGAAATCACAGACACTTCTGCAGAATTCGGCCTATTAACAGCTTCGTCTGAGCTGAGACTAAATCAAGACACGAGGGAAGTGTTAGGAAATTCTGTTTCCTTCCTGAGAGTTAATGCAATTATACCTCTAACACAAAGTCATAACCAAGATCCAACCATGTTTAAAAAACCCCAGAATTTAATAAGCAGCTTTTAGAAATCCCTCTTATTCTGCCATGTGTGTTGGATTTCTCTTTAATATCTGCCATTTTGCTGGTGTTTCCTGTCAGAAGGTGCAGAGTCTGATGATTCAGAGTGAGAGACATTAAATGTTGTTCAAGTACTAAAGTCATGGAGAAATCGGAAACTTCAGTGATGCAGGGAATTTATATTATGTGTTGTTTGATTTAAGATAGTAATGGAGTGTATAGAGTTTGCCCCAGAAGCCGGAAGAAAAATTAGATGATACATTGAAGCTGTTGTAGCAGAAACTCATAATAGAATCATAGAAACATTTAACTTGGAAAAGACCTTTGAGATGATTGGGTCCAACCAAGCTGTCTTTTCAGAATTCTAAACTGGACTCAGGTTAAATCTGAAGTCTATACTATCACAGTCTGATACAGCATGTGCCTCCAGTAAAGTACTAGTTTGCTAGCAACACAAATTACAATATTTTCTTTGTGAGTTCTGTTGACCTTCAACCTGGTAAGAGGATAAAATGTTAAAAAAGCACAGAAATAGACAAGAGTGGTTTTTACAAGTGGAACCTTTGTAATAGCAAGACTGTATCTGTGTGGAGGGAAGGCTTGGATTGTTTGTTGTTTGTTTTGGGGATTTAGGAGGGTAATGAACAAAGCAATTACAAGGGAAAAAGATATGCAGCTTTTTCCTTCTCCCAACAATCTAGAGGAATTGAATCCACTGGCTGCCTGGAGTTCATTCTTATAATCCCTCCCTTAACCCTTTCATTTAGTGAGCCCTCAATTTTCCACTAGATGCAACTACAGTTTGCTTGGGTCTGTGCCCAGATTCTTCTTTCACTTCTATGCTGGGCAAGAATCCTTCTTTGTAGTGTTTGATTCCTTTTACATGCATTAGTCTGTTCTCAGACCACGTCCAGCTTTCCCAGTGTTGGCAGCATTATTATAAAAAATACAGATTACAGTGACATTAACTGTACTCTGATTACATTGACTCTTTCTTATTTTCCTACTGATCTCCCACAGCTTCACAGATTTGTAATTTTTCTATTGATTTTATACATGCTTTTCACAGTCATTAAGCCAGAAGCTGAGGGGTTAAGTGGTTTTCCACCATATATATATTGTACAGACTGAGATGAAAGACATGGCTCAGCAAAGTCTTGCTTAACATGGTTATTAGCATCAAACACTCATTCTAAAAAGGTGTTGTTATGCACCTGCTATTTTAATTCGTATTAGGTTTATTAAAATCAAAACAAAGTGTCAGACTAGAAACAGAGCAGTGCTATGATCTGCTAGAAGACATAAAATATAGACAGATTATGAAGTCTGATATGGGCTACTGAGTAATGTCTTCATTCAGACTATTCCTTCTGTGTAAAATTTTTAGGTAATATCCTCAGCAGAGATAACTAGTGCTGAAGCCACACTGTTTTTATCAGCAAGATCTGGATGCCTTTCATCTTGCATAAAATATAAATTACTAGCTTTTATGCAGTTGTCTTGCCCACTGTGGTTCTCTAAAGAAGAGGTGTGAAGGAAATAGTTTTTGTAAGGAAAAGCTGAAAATCATTTCCCTCTTGCAAGGCACCCATCCTCAAGCACTGCTCTCAGCAGGATACTGAGCTCAATGGGCTTTTGGGCTGACCCAGCACTGGTGCCCTTAACTTCTTACATATTCCCTCCTGTCACCTGGAACAATGCCTATTGTTACTCCTTTGATTCTAGTCCTGGTCAGACAGAACCAGGGAAGCAAATGACTGTACTGCAGTAACTACTGAAATAGTCTGCTGGGATCAAACCCTTTGTGTGAGGCACTGAAATGGATAATTTCTGCTAGAATTCTCACCCAGCAAGTGAGAAGTTGGTAGACCTTGGTATGCTTTGGATCTTCTCTCTGCCAACAGGAGAATCATGCATTTTAAAATTTTAGAGTGGGGTACACAGTTTGCCAACTGAACACTTAAAACACCGATCAGGAGTTATTCCAAGAAGTACAGGCTGCCTGCTGGAATTGTACCTTGCAATGCTGCTGACATCCTGCTCTGTATCCCAGAATATGAGATAATAATATGTATTACCTCAGTTAGGAAAGATGAAAAAGAAAACATTGTTTGTCAATAGATACGGATGAAATTTCTCAGAAATCAGGTGACCTGAAATTCTGTTACAGCAACTCTCAGTCTTCAAGATTGCATTGATTTTCATAATTTGAACAGCACATGAATAAATAATTTTTAAGACTTAAGACGAGCAAAAAGACATTTAGAAAGTACAGGAGTACCCACCAAGCCTAGGTATCCAACAGATGCTTAATTGCAATGAGAAAAGGAATGAAATGCAAATGTCAAAATAGACATACAGAATACTCTGGTAGTATCTGTAACTACTTAGTGAAAAAACAGAATAGATCAGATCTTCTTTCCAAATCTAGAGATTTTTTAGTACACAGATGGCCTAGAATTCAGAGGAAACAAAAGTATCACATCATAAGTCAGTTGTTTAACATACTCTGTGCTTATATAAACTATGAGTAGACACAGCATTACTGTAATACCGTGGTTGAGCAATCAGGCACTCAGGGGTCAGAAAATGCAGCACAGGTCAAACCACAATCATAATTCTCCTCTTTTCTTGCTTATGCATTAAAATATGAGTCTGGATGTTCCACTGACTTATGTCAGGGGACCTGGGTGAACCAATAGGGTTCAACAGCTCTGATCAGCCTCACCTGGGGCCTCTACCCACACCCTTGCCCATGGGTTCAGGGGCTTCATTTAAGCTCAGCCATGGATGGTCAGTCCCTGCCTGAGCTACATTTTAGGTGTGCCTGTGCTTGGCCATGGACTCTGCTGAACAGATCATGAGCTGGGCTCCAGCCTCCTCTCATATTAAAAGTCCTGCCTGATAATTCCTGGGCTGACCCTCCCTGCAGACTGCCTGCCTTAATGCTGGACCTGCCTTGCCACTGCAAACTCACCTGGTTCTTGGACTTTGCTTAATCCCTGCTGCCTTCCCTACTCTCACATTCAGGTATTGTGGGATGGGGCTCTGGCTGATAAGGTCTCTACCATGCTGGCTGCAATGTCATGTTTGGCTTCTTTGGTGGGAGCCAGCCTCTGCTGTTATCTGACCACTTCATCTTACCATTTCTATTTCTTAAGAGGGAGAGTGTGACTTTCCTATAAAGTCCTACTTCTCCAGCAAGTCTTGGAGGCTAAGTCTGCATTCAGACTTTGCAGATACAGATTACTGCTATTAGTTTTTCTAATACCAACAATTACATAGAAAATATCAAGAGAAGGTTGACCAGTTTCAAACTGGTGAAGCACTGCATGTTTCTGATCTTCAGTGGTTTTAAAGAGAAGTGGTGAAAACTTCTGGCATCTTAGAATTTGGTGGCTCCTGTTGATTTCGGGGGAAACAACATCTTGCCCAATGGCTAAAACAGCAAGAGCATTCTGTTAAATGAAGCATTTCCCAAGACAAAATAAATAATAATAAGAAAAAAGTTAGGAGATGGCTCCTGGAAAGATTTACAATGCACTAGAGAAACCTAACTGACAAAAGAGATACTGCTCAAAGGCATTCTCATGGACAAAATATGTGCTTACTTTGTGAAGCCAAGGGAACTTCAAGTACTTAAGGGTGGGGGTGTGTGCACGTGTGGAGATCTTAACCTGTTGTATGTTAGCAAAGTAAGGTTAGAAAGCAACAATCAGTGGCCTTGGCAGTGGAAAAACTAAGGCCAGTACCTGAGCAGTCCCTAGTCTGTTAAAGTTCATTTGCCAGTTTCAAGATGAAATTGCAAAGACTTTTTCAGAGTTGGAGAAATTTGAAGTCAGAAGAGATTGGGGGGAGAGGAGGGGAAGCATTAGATGGGGAAAAAACAGTCTTTTGAAGTTTTGTATGCAAGGCAAGACCTGGATTTGTGCCTTTAAAGCAAACCTTCCTGATGTTACAAATCCAAAAAAACTCATTGTGGCCAAAAGCCACATGGCATGCACTTATCTTTGAGAGGAAGGGGGAGGGAGAACAGTTCACAAGCAGGAAATGGCTTCCAGGTGTCTCCCTACTCCAGTGCACAACTCGATCACTACAAACCAGCAGTGCCAGGTTTAGTAGTCCCAGCTGTCTTGCCTCTTCTCAGGGATTTGGACTAATCATGCATTATCACAGCCTTTCTCCTGGTGACAAAGCATAACCCTGGCACTGGAGCTATGCTTGAACAGCTTACAGGCTGTGGGTGATTGCAAAAGTTACAGGTAGTCCTTCTCAATCAAGTACGAGCATGTGGAAATAAGCAGGGTATACCTCAGTCTGCGTAGGCACTCAGGCCCATGTGCACAGAAATTCAAATCACATCTGTTTCTAGAACTGCACAACAAAATCAGCTACTCTGCTTCTTGGTGTGTTGTGGAAGGAAGTAACTCAATGTGGCACTCTCTCTCCATCACTGAACTCTGTACAGAGGGAGGAAAAGATACATTTAATTTCTTCTACCTCCATGTTGTTTTTAGGCTTTTTCCCTCCCTTCTTTCAACAGCAGAAACACTCCTTTGTTGGGTACTATTCTTTCATTGTACAAATGTGGAAGGAGGAGCTTTAATCATCCCACCTTGTTAGTTAAGGATATAACAAAAAATTAGTTAGCTTACAACTGACAGAAAGGAAAAGTTAGTTTTAAGAAGTACTGTTTAAACATTCTTTTGGCCTTTTGCTCATGCAGAAGTTTGAACTTGTAGCATTAAGTTGACAGAACAGTGCTGCTATCCACTCTATTATTTACATCAGTAGGAGATCATGGTGCAGTAGAACAGGGTCTTTTTATTTGGCAATGCAGTTTTTTTCCCAGCTGGGTAACTCTACTGTTTTCTGGTTAACCAGAATAAATTTCTCATTCAATAGGGAACGTGACATCTTGAGGAGGAAAAAGGAATAATAAAGAAAACTAACAGTAATTTTATTTTGATTGAGTATATTGTGGCACAAAATAGTGATCATTTACTTGGCTATAGAAGCAATGGATGCATTCTCAGTGGTGGTGTTCTCCATTGCTTCCCCAAGAGATACTGTTTTCACTTTGTTTGCTCTTTGGAAGGCCAGTTTGAACAAAACTCTTGAAGTTTGCATTCAAATATAAAACTTTTAGTGACAGTTTCCCTTGAGTGAAAATATAGCAAGCAGTTCCTTGGTGTGGAAAAGGCTGTACATAACAGCAATTTTCTCAAGAGACAAGAGCAGTTTCCTTGTGCCAATGGATGAACAGATAAATGAAAAGCTTAATGGAGTAAATATTTTAGCCAAGAGCAGTCTGAAGTGCAGGAATCAGCACTGTGTTTTCATGGCAATGCAAAAGGTGAGATGGATGGCATGACACCAGCCAGCACCACACTCACACCAAGCCTGTAGGCAGAGCAATGGCAGTTGTTGCAAGCCTGTATCGTGGCTTCTGAACAACTCTTTAATGTGACAGATTGCATTATATGGGACACATAAGGAGCCAGGCAGCCACCTTCTCTCCTTCCTGGTCTTTGTTTTCTGACAGTAGCAAACACCCTGATGATAAATGTTCCTCCATCATTGTGTGCTGGGTCTATCAGCACTCAATATTCAGTTGATGATTTGATGAAGCCCTGAGATATTTCTACGGAGGTGTAGGGTCATGCTTTTGTTTTTCTTGTCCCACTATTAAATGTTATAAGTTTTAAACTCTATTTCTCAGTGTGTGAGAAACCCTAAAAAGCTTTAAGCTGTAATCCACAAATTCTATTGTCAAAACAGGAAAACTCTGTATATCCAAGGTTTTATTACCTATTTTTTGTCTAACTGCCTAGCTGCTTCCCAGATCAGTCTGTTTCAAAATTAAGCAGACTACTCCTGCACCAGATGTCCAGATGCTCCTCGGGAGAACAGAGTTGTTTTTCAATTGGCTCACTGTCTTTTAATGAGGCAGGGGACTTGTGACCTCAGTGCATTGTGGCTGATAAATGGTAGGATGTACCCACACACACTCACAGAAAACCTGCAAACACAAATGAGTTGTGGGTAATCTCTAGACTTTCCTAGGGAAAGGCAATCTCGTGGGCAAACACTTAAGCAGAAAGCTAATGCTTAATAATATGTGATTTTAAACTGCCAGTGCACAAGCCTGTCAACATTTATTTCCAGGTTCTCTGATCCTTTTTATTAGTTTCCTGTCTTGCTTTCATCTTAACCAAGTCACAGAAAAGAAATTATTTTCTTTTGTTAACAAATATTCAAATACTTTCTTCAAATCTGTTTGCATTTCTCAAGGATTGAACAGGTTAAAAATGTTGTTTGTGCTGCTTGAAAGTAAAGTATGCTCTTAAACAAAAAGTTATGTAACTTTTACAAAATAATATCACATGCTAGACCATTATGCTAAAATCTGATCAGATAAGTAAGCTTTGCCTTCATTAAGGGCTTTAATCTTGACTATACTCAGGGCAGCCTCTAAACAACAACTTTGGAGTTTTCCTCCAAAGGATCTTTCATGCTCTGGTCTGGATTTTTTCAAGTAACTAACACAATGTTTTGAGAAATCAAAAGCAACACTTTCCCCCCTTTGTTTTTAAAAGTAACAGAGTGATGACAGAAAAACCTTCCTTTGACTATAAACTGGGTGTTACAAATACCCAAAAGCTAAATCCTAGTCTGGGTTGGTTTTTTAAAAAAATTTATTTTATTTTAATTTCTTTCTCCAAGATCTCTTTTCTGAGATGTATTTGAGCCTTAGATCTCTTTGCTTGCAATGCTACAAAACTGATGAAAGTCTGAGATCTCAATCAAAGGCTTAACAAAACAATAATCCTCTATTGCCCTAATTCCTCTCGGAAACATCTCTCTCTGACAAGAACAGTCCCTAAGCTTTTACATCTTTTTTTCTGCTTAAAATTACTTTCCTAATTAGAAGGAATTGTTTCCTTCCCAAGTCTTTGTGCCTGAAGAACACTGTATTTATGGGAAAGATCTCTCAGACTCTAGCTCCCTGCCCTTAAATACTGTGATAGTGATTGCACTCTACATCCTCCAAAAATTCCAACTTCCTTTATAAATAAGCAGAAGAATTCAGTTACATTCTTCATAATCAACCCAATTTCATTTGAAGCAAAAATCTGAAACAGCAGGAATAATCATGAATCACATAGACTTCATACATAGTGTCAACACTAACTTTCAAGCACAACTTTACAATTTAAAATTAATTTTCTTTCCCAGATATATTTACTTTTTACACTTCCATATTAACCCTGACTGAGTTTTCACACATCATGCTAAACGGAAATTTGAATCAGAATGTGTGAATGCAGTATAGGTAGAATGAGTTAAGTACTGGATATTGAGAAGGGAACATAAAATAGATTTCCATACCTGAGGGTTTGAGTTTTGGTTTTCATTTTTTTTATGTCAGCAGCTGCCCATCCTTACAGGTGATAAAGCCTCATTTCAAGAAGGTACTTCTGCAGGAATAGTATCAACAGTTTCAAGTATCTGAGTAACTCTGTTCACCTAGGTTGGACTCATGCTCAGATGTCATCCTGACTAGGTTTGTCATAATAAATTTACCTGCCAGCAAATTTGGGAGTGCTAACTGCTCACATGGACTATGCTCATGGAAGTTCTTGACAAGCTACAAGAAGATTTGGAAGGTCATGAACAATCAATTAAAGCAGATGAATTTGAGTACAGCTGAAAACCAAAGAATTCATACTGAATGAGATGACTCCAAGAAGTGCAGTTTGGAAGAGCATTGAATGAAATTTGTGGGTGCCTTCATGAGGAAATAGTCAGTGTGAAGATGTGATGATGGTCATGGTTCCTGCATCTAAGTGGTTGTTTAAGCCCCCCTATCCAGTAGGCATGGCTGCACCTGATCTGATGCTCTTCCTTTAGAAGTGAATGCAAATAGCTGCTCTAACAGCTGGCTGTCTCTTTCTATGTCTGTGAATACCACTGTTTAAATGTGAGAGGAGTCTTGAAACTGGAGTAATGATCTGTCTTGCAATTAGCAGCTTAGAAAAGCCACCACTGACTCATGGCAAGGTCTTAAATTCATCTCCACTGGATATTGAGATCTGGGAATGGACCATTTTTCCTCATTCAAATTCACATCTCAGTAAGGATACTGCAATCAGAGAAAAGTCCAGACATTGAGAGTGATTAAAAACAATCTGAAGAGACTTTTGTAATGCCAGATTTGTGAAAACTCATGCTACTGAGCTGAGACAGAAAGTATCTAAGATCATGAGGTTATGTAAAGCAATGAGTATTAGCACCAATGTTTCCACTGTTGTCCTATTGAATCAGAAGACAACATACAATAAAAAAGATCAGATATTAAAATAGGGTTCTACAAATACCACTTTCCCTCATCTAAGTAGCTAAATGCAAAAAGATATTAATATGATGGAATTAAAAATATGACTAAATAGTTAAATGGATTATAATATCATCTTCTTATGTTCACTAGGTCAAGTAACTTAATTTTTCAGAAGAATACTTGATTATCAGTTGGGAATGGAAAGGGCTACATATTTTGGGTATACATCATCTTTTTAATTAAAAAAAAAATGTTCTAGAAAATATTTTTGTTATTCCGAAGGTATTCTTCTTGATGAATCCTAAAATTGCCTCTGAAAACCCTTGAATTCATGGATTTAGACCCTACAATTTAAAGTTATGTTTCTATGGCAGATGCTACTTATGCCCTTCTTTTGACACCAGAGGATGCACATGGAAGAGGTTGCTTTTATTTGCATTGTTACTGGTCACAGCTCTATGAGGGGGTTTCTGAGAGTATTTCTGAGTAAAGTTTGAGATATGTCATTAATGATGAACATGCACATCTATGCTCTAACAAGATCGTCTAAATGAAGGGTCACCCTATAGCTTGTGTAGTTTCACAGGTATGTAGCTGGAATATAAGAGAAAGTAGAGGAAGGACTCGTCTTTCTCAGAGTCGGAGTCTGCTCAGGGCCAAACGCTGGCAGACTGCAAAAAGAAACTTGTGCATCTGGACAAGCCATATCAGAACAGAGAAGTGCTGAACTGACCTGAAAACAAGCAAAATCTGTGAAACAGATCTGATCTTTTGAAGAGCCAGTGCAGAGCAGCAGAAATGAGAGAGCAGAGGGGCCATGCTGAAAACGGACTGCATCATCAGCACTCATGGCAATGGGAAAATTCTCTGGATTGACAACAAATAAGCCGATCAGGCAAAATACACTCAGCTGCTTCACAGGTTCACATGCAAACTTGGAGGAAGCTGAAACGCACAGCAGAGCCAGCTGGCTGTTCCCAAGGATGGGCCCATTGCCAGGCAGCTGTGACAGGGGGAGCCAGACTCAGTAGCCACCCCCTGATGACCTGGGCTACCCTGGGATTGACTGATACTCTTTATTAGGAAGGGAGAAGTTGACTACACTTTGTGAAAATAGCCATAGATTTTGTTAGTTATTATTTAAAGGTATCTAGACAGCCCATGTCCCACAGTCTGCTGTTTGTGTTACAAAACAATGAAGAGCAGAAGAGCATCTCAGTAAGAGTACAAGAAAAGGTTTGTTTTTTCCCTAGAGGGAAGTTAGAAATGCAACTCTAAGCAAGAGCTTTGAGACATGGCTATCTTGCCAAAAAGAACTGTAGATACTGAAACTGAAGCTCTTTGCTGCCAATTTAGAAATTTAGGTTGTGCGCCTCTGCTGTAATATTTTTTAAAATTTTCTAATGTGAGTCATTGTTTATTTTCTAAACATTTAATGCCTCTGTTAATTCTCTAGTTTCACATATGGAAAAGTGTATGCCTGGATGTGGCTAGATAAGGACACATTTCAAAGACAGCATAACACTGATCGCAGAAGGAGGCTGTCAAAGCCACTGCATAAGCACAGGTCAGCACATTTGCAAAATTAGATACTTGTCTTTCTTCAAGAATTAGGGGTATCCCTTCAGTGAAGTACTACAGGATGTAGAAGTGCACACACTGCCAGCTGCCCCTGCTAATGCAACAAAACTAAACAAATATTTTCACTGTATCTCAAAAAAGAAACATCACTGACACTCCCTACCACTCTTGTGTTTTGCTATAGGGTATTAAAAACCAGTAAAACACAATATATGTCTTAGGATGCCATCCCTGCTCACCCTCATGGATTTCAGAGAGGAAATGATGAGTGTTTCCATATATTGTTTTTTCACTCCAGAAAAAAGAATGAAAATAATTTTCTGTACCAAGTATCTGCACCTGGGGCCTAAATGAAGGGAAGTAGGTAAATAGTTCCAAGTAATTAATGTAATGACTCAGAGGGGCCACAGAAGGAAAGGGGAGTTTCACCAGTTTAAATGTTTGCATTCATGCTTTGCCTAAAGCAAAACAAACTATCTGTCTTCTGGTTTGCATTTTCCCAATGAAAGCTTCCATTTGTCTTATTGTCATTCCAACATGTGCATAATTTACAGCTTTCACTGCTTGAAATATGCAAGAAATGTACAATGCAAGATTTTTTTTTCTGAGCTTTTAAGATTTTCTAGAATTGTAGAATGTGCTGTAAAAATTGAACCAGTAAAGGCAGACTCAATGTAGTGCTGGATAATTTTTGTAAGTGGCTACAGCTTAGAGGTACTGTGGTGTCTGCTGTGTAGTGGAGTTTCCAACCCAGAATGAAGTGCATTGGTCTTTTCACACTTCAAGAAAAGAGAAACTGTTACAGGAATGACTAAAGTTGATAAGTTACATCCTGACTGGCCATTATAAAGAAAAGATGATGGGTCTTGAGTTCCATCTGTTTCTGATATTCAGGTCCTTTAATGTGAGCTGCAGAGGTGTGAGAATCTACAAAATACATTCCTGAACTCTCTCCTAGAGTTAGAAATTTATGTCAACCTTTTCTTACAAAATGGAGGGAGAAGTATTATCTGTTTTATCTAATAGTTCAGTGAAGAGAGGATTAGTGATGAGGAAGTCTGTGTTCGAGTCTTGACTCTGAAGGTGTAAGAGTTGCATTTCTATCTTTCCATTTTAAGAACCTCAGTATAAGGTATGTTTAGGGGAAACACTTCTAGTTTCTCCTAGAGAAGTGAAAACACTGCCCACCAGAAATGCTGTGATGGAAAGAGAACTAAGCATGACTATTTGTCTTAATGGTTTGTGTATTTAAGGTTGGAAGAGGCCTAGGTTTTGTTTAGTCAAATCTCTACTTAATCCTGAGGAGGAAAGCCCTATGAGACAAAATCCTTGTCCCTGGCTGATCATTGCATTCTCCTATTACGTGACTTGCAACAGAAATATTTTCCACCATCAGATATCAGGCATCAACATTTCTTCTGTTGAAGACACTTGCCTGATGAGTAGGGATAATTAATTTCTGCCAGCTGTCACAAAGAATTTCATTTTACTATGGTAAGCCTGCAGTCACAGTCCTAGGTAACACCAAGTCCCCTTTCTATGACCTAAGGACATGTTCAAACCTGCAAATTGCTAGTGATGAATTTGATGTGGAAGCTGGAGACTGGAACAGGACAAGTTCATCTCATCAGAAGCCAGCAAACAGCTATTAAGCTTGGTCTATGCTTACAAGGTTTCTCTAGAATAGATGCTGCCGAATTTGGCCAAAAAAATGCTGTGACGGCTTCCCCAGGCAAAACAAGCTGCACTGACTTCTGTGCACTAAACTGGGCCTAGAGTAAAGCTGCTGTAAAAGTGAAGAGTCACAGCCTTTGTGACACTGAATCCTAAGTGAGTGATCACTGGTAAAGTCTCAGAAAACAGACTTAGTTCACATCCAACAGTACCTTCTCAGGGTAAGTATATAAACCCAGTGGAAGAAGCAGAGTGGCTGTTGTTAGGAAAAGTTTGAACTGGGAAAACTGCTTCTGTAGTATCTGTTTCCTTCCCTGTCAGTGTAATGACCTCGTAGGACAAAGGGCAGCTCTGTTGTTGCAGCACAGTTCCGGCAGAGGGTTTCTGACAGCCCGGTCAGCCAGGGATCGCACCTCCCATCCCCGACTCAGAGCAGGGCTGCCACGAGTCCGTGGCCTCATCTTGCTCTCACAGTAAAGGTCCTGACCTAGTGAGTATTAGTCCTCCTTACACTGCTTTGAAATGGACAGTTCTGATTATTAAAACAAAATTCTTATCTTTCTGAGGTTTATAGACTCCACTCTCAATGGAAAGCAGCAACATTTCTTAAGCACAAAGAATTAACTCAATTGATTCTTGGCTGTCCTGAGGGGAACATAATATGTTATATTTTTAAAAATTATTGTATTGTTGAGGGAGAAGTATAGCAGGATACATTTTGATTTACTCTACTGCACCTAGGATTTTTTTTCACTGACTAGTTCAATTAAAAAAGTGTAAGAAAACAGCTTGGGAATATGGTGAGGCAATCAGACAGATGAAAGTAAAATAAAGTTAATTCCTTCCCAACAGAATACCAGATAGCATCAACTTCATGTAACTAATGTGGAAGCATCAACTTCATGTAACTAAGGATTTTTAAAAAATATTTAAATGGCTTATTTGGAACAATAAGCTCTTATTCAACTCTCAATGGCTTTGCAACTAAAAATACACTCTATTCAGTATTTCTTTCAACTTGTTTTACAGCACATCAATAGTTTTCTCAGAAGATACTATCACTGTTTGGCAGAAACATACTTGCAAAAATAAACTAAATCCAGAAAAGTTTCCAGGGACATTTTCGGATGGAAATGTGGATAGTGACTCTTGCCCACATCAAAAATAAAATGCACTAGCTCTACAATGTTCTTTGCTAAATATAAACATCCTAACATTGATAAGCTTTACAGAGAAAGAAACTGATTGCCATCTATTATTACCATCTCCAGTATTTTAAGAGCACCCTCTACAGTCACAAAACACTAACCAGGAAGAGCTCTTCTTCTTAAAGAAAACAGTATTGACTGAAAACTGGAATAGCAGTTTAGTTCATCAGCATACTGCCGGATCTATATGAACATATCTCTCCTGGTAAAAATGAGCAGACTTTGCATAAGTGCCAAAGATAGAATATATTGCATCACCAAAACCTTCACCTTTGAGAATTTAAAATACCTTATATATTCTGTACTGACTTATAATTAGGCTGGAAGCTTCCTTGCTTAAAGTGGTGAATAACTGTGGGATCTGAAATGGAAATAGATAAAATACTGTGTTATTTTCAAAGGAAAGTGAGGAACAAACCATGGTAAAGGCCAGGATGAACTAGCTCCCTGAATTTATTTAATTTGTTTGTTCAAATCTTTTGTAAGAGTTGTGAAAATTGAGTACTTAGTTCATAAGTGGAACTTAAAAATTTCAAAAAAATTTAATTGTCCATGAAACATTGCTTATTATACACATGTACATTCTAGTGTTGAAAATTCCAGTCCTCTAAAACCTGTCTTTAACTTGTTTTTCTGTGTTTTTCCTAGATTCACAAAGATACAGTTATTTTCTTAACTCTTCAGTGCATCAGTAGCTGTGTTACTGCAGGTGAATCAGGAGTGATTTTCTCTCAAGGAGAAGATTTAACATCTCTAAGTTGATTCTTAAAGTAATTGGAAATTACTAAAATATTTACATCTCTTCGAAAATATTGCTTCACAAAACTGTTCAAATCGTACTACCTCACCCAATTAAGAAAAGTAGCTGGAAATAAAAACAAACGTAAAAATATGAACGATAATCCTTTTTTCCTGGTCTTTATTTCCAAGCTACTTGGGGATGCCAAAGGACGGAGCTGTTACCATTACCGAGGCCAGCAGGTGGTGCCATTGCCCCACAGCACAAAAGGACCGCGGCCACTCCCCCAAACTCAGCAGCAGAAAGGCCTTGAATCGGGTACCGCTTTAGGCTTCCACAAACGTTTCCTTATCTTTGTCCGAAAGTAGAAAAAAACCCCACCCCAAACTGTAATTGCTAAGACATCCATGCATGCCTATAAGAAAAAAAAAAGAGTTAATTTTTACTTGCGATAGTGATGCTTAGATTTAGACCCAGGTAATTTAACATTTCACCTCTCTATTGAAATAAGTAAGAGCTACATGCATAAAGAGCGTATTTCATTTATTACATTACTATTTCTGTGATAAATGAATCAATGTTTACGTCTGTAATGACTGAAACACTACACCCTTTATGCTTTCTTCAAATAAATACGTTGACAATGCCAACAAATTACTGACTTTATGCATTTGTGGAAATAGAGCCTCAGACTACGCTACTCTTAAAAAATCAGTTCCTACAGCCTGGGCACAGCTAAACCCCAGCAGCCTGGGCTTGGCCAAGGAGAGCTGCACAGACCCCAGCTGAGCAGGTAACAACTAGAATGGTTTCTGGAAGTTTAATGTAGATGCATTTGGTAGTACTTAGGCCTTTTGCAGGCTCTTTCTGGAAAAAAAAAACTTTTTTCCTTGCTAGGATTACTGAAATAAGACTAGTAGAAAGACTATGTCACTAAGGTGAAGGAAGAAACATGCATTTAGCCAAAAGTTGTCCAAGGAGAAGAATGGAAGATCAGAAAGCCTCATTGTGGCTAGCTGCTGAACAGTGCCCAAAATCTTCAACATAAATATGTCTGTATTAATTATTTACTTAATTACTTGACTACATATTTTTTCTTAAATAAATATTGAAATTATCATATTATTTGTGATCAAAGTTTATGTTGTGTATATTTTCCCCTCAACAGCTTTTAAAGTCAATAGTATCTTCATCTCACTCTTGATTTCCATGTACATAAGCAAGGTTAATAATTACAGTCTTACATTCAACATGAAGAGTATTTGTAAACTAGAGCTAACTAAAATGAAATTAAATTCTACAGAAGACAACTTACAATTTAAATCTTCATGTCCTAAGTTTTTCCTTACCATGCATTAGCTGATATATTTTCCAGTGTTGAAGTGATTGGAAAATATTAATCTCTTCATTTACAATTTAATCTGTCATTTTATACATTTTATTTAATAAGTCTTATTCTCCTGCAATGTAAATATGTGCTTGAATATATGACTAGGCCTAATGGCTAGAATTATTCAGGCTGTTTTAGAGCACATTGCTAGGGTTAGAGATAGAGAGAACCCTGTGCTCTGGGTTCTGTCAGCAGGACCCTGTGTTTGACAGCTGCATGTGGGAGATGAGAGAAACGGCAGAAATGTAAAAGATGGGCTACCTCCAAACAGAAAAGGGGGGGGGGGGGGGGAAGAAGGGGGGGAAGAGGCAGAAAAGAGGAAAAAAGAGGGGAGAGAGGGTCCACTGTGAAAAGAGGGGGAGAAAATACAAAAAAGGTGGAAAATGAAAGGCCTCCTTTTATGGTTAGTTGTCTTTTGAGGAAAAACCAGAGATCACACATTAAAAAGCATCTGATAAGAGTGTATGATTAAATTTCTTCCAATGCCTCATCTCCTTCTCTGAAAGTAAAGATCTGAATTTTTAAGATTGTGTTTCTTGAAATAAGAAATAGATAAAAATATCTATTTAGTAGCTTACTGAATACAGTAGTAAGAAGGATAACTGTTATTTCTTAAGCAACAGACATCTAATCTTTGATAATAAAGAAAATTTCCAACATATATGGTAAAAGATGAGTCAGAAGCTGTGCTTCAATGGAATTTTACACCAGACTTTTTCCCTACTTTCTACTGTGATTATTAGATTAGATCCTTTCCTGAAAGGAAATCGGAGACAATAATGAAGTGCCACAACTCAGTTAAGTGTGCAGTGGAAGAGCAGAGAGATAGAGGTGCATCTTGTTAGGAGCCAAGCACAGCACTAACACACCAGGCTTTCAGCACAGAGGGACTCACTGCACAAGAAGAGCTGAATGCAGGAGAGCTGCTCGGCTCCCGAGGTGTGCTGGAGCAGCCAGCAGCTGGAATTAATCTACAGCACTGGCTGCTGGGGCATTACTGTTTGTTTTTGCTTTAGCTGCGAACTCCATTTTGTATTGTGTTTCACAAGTGCCTGATAATACACTGCCTGAACTGAGAGACATCCATCATAGTGTCGAGCCAGTTCTGTAAACAAGGATCAAAACCTTCACTTAGAGGCAAGGAAAAGAAAAATAAGTGGATGAGGGGTGGAAAAGGAAATGGCAGCCTGCACAGAGATGATATTCTGTATATGACCTAAGACTGTCCTCACTGCAATTTTAGCTCATTGCTGGGTTTGTATACATTCCTTCAAAAAATTCTTACCTCACTGGATAACCTTGTACTTCTGCAGTGCTCCAGCTGGACTATGGCTCTGACTGAACAATTCATGTTTGCAGCATTACTATAACCAAGCACTTGTAAAACTCATGTTCAGAATACACCAAAGATCTGTAAGAAACTGTTTGGCAAAATGTTTGACTTAAACTACAGTTTTAATGAAATATTAAAGGTTCAAAACAAACTTTTCTCAAAGGTTCAAGAAGTGTAGGATAGAGCTTTGAGGAAGTGTAGGATAGAGCTTGTGAAAATCCAGTCAAAACTCTTCGGTTTGGGATGCTCACAGCCAATACAAATAATTTAGCAATTGTGCTTGTCCCACATTTTTCTTTTTTCCCCTTTTTTCATGTTTGATACAAAAAAATAAAGAAGAAATGAAAGAAAGAAAAAAAGAAAGGAAAGGAAGAAAGAAAGGAAAGGAAGAAAGCCAGAGAAAAATGCCTTGGCATACTTTTCTGAAACTCAGTACAGAGAAAAGTTTTCTGAGCAGTTTAATGCTGAGCATGACACATAGCAACTGAATTGTCTCCTTAGTGGTTACCTGAGAGGTATATAATGAAAAAAATTAATTATAGACTATATAGTAATGACTAGTAGTCATCATAGCCTGGTTGTTTTAGCAAGAAATTAATGTTATGTTTTTTTCCTTTTTCTGGTTTGCTTCTAAATGCAATGGAAATATGTTATTGTACAACATCATTGATTAAGACTGTTTTCATTAACCTTTAACAACAAAGTGAAAATTGTAGGTGTGTGCTCTTTACCGAAGCATTTTGTTTTCTATTAAGTGCAATTCCTCCACTTCTTACCAAACTACAGTATGAGGCTGAACAAAATTGTCAGCATGTTTCTTAACACTCTAATTGTAATAAAACACAGCCATTATATATTTCTGTATAATATCTGTGAGTTCAACTGAAATGTTGACACATAACTCATGTAACTGAGGGGGGGAAAGTTTAACTACTTGCTTTTCTGTTTATTGTTTCCCAGTTTTGTCAGGTGGGGTGAGGGTACAAACTCCATGTGCTTTCTCAAAAACTACAGGGAATGGAGCTAAGCAAACTCTATGCATCTTTTACTTGAACAGTTCCAAGATTATGGGGTTATATGGAAAAAATGCATGTGAAAAGCAAATGTTAAATAGCAAAGTATGTAAAAGATCAAGATGGCAGCACAAGTTCGGGCTGTTTGGTCTCATGAACATTTTTTTTGTTAATATTAAGGGCAGAAAACTCCATGCATCTAGGACTTTTCTTCACAATAACAATTTTGAGGGAGAATCAACTTAGTGCATTATGTAGCCATGCAACAGAAGTCCACAACAGAAGCCTTTACAGACCCTGCCACACCAAACACTTCCATCCTCTCAGCAAACACTGTCAGCTGTCTGCAAATACCTCACTAGCTGCCTCTTTAGAACTGTTTATAGTTTGTGCAATTCCTAGAGTTTACAGCTCTTTCTACTGACTAACCACCAATCTAGTATTTTATCACAAGCAGTTGATTCAGACACTACTTCTCTGTCTTAGAGTTTTGCTTTTGACTGTTCCTTGCAGAACTCAATAGATCCTAATGGAATACTGACTTGTAATACTACCGAAATACGTATTTAAAAAATATTCTTAGAGTACATTTAATTTCCTGGTCTAGATTTGTGAGAACTTTACCTTTTTGTTTCCCAACACAGAACCCAAAGCTGCATATGGTGTCCCAGCAGTGTTAATACTGACGTTGTATTTGGAACACTGCCTTTTCCAGTTGAACCTCTTCTGTTTATGCATTCTAATTCAGACAAGGCCATTCTCTACAGAAATTCCATACAATTACATAAAATTCCATATATATATATATACACACAGCAGTGTTTGCTAATTGGGCTTGTTGACACAGACATGTAGCAGGTATCAGAGCAGCTCTGACACAGATTTGAGCAGTGACCTCCAGCACTGTCACATTTGAAAAGAAGATGTGTTCCTATCCATGCTCCTCCTGTTGAACAACTTTTTCATGGCTTTCATGACTCATATACTACATTTTTCCTTCTCATGTTTACTGCCCAGCATTTTTCTGTTTTAGACAGGGATATATCTCATTTTGTTGTGTTTCCCACCCCCCCCATATATTCACTATAACCTTTCTTCTGACAATGCTCCTTGGTTTATGTTGTTCAAACCTTGAGAACAAATTTATCAGCATGGAAAAAACTCTCTGAGGTCCATTTCTTGTGACATGGTTGCAGACACTGTTTTTTGGGGTTTTTTTGGACGACATCTGTAAACTCCCAGTCTGTACCACCTACCTTTCCTTCACCGATGGATCAGGGGGAGAGACATGCTACAATACAGCAGCACTCCAATTCGCACCGTATGTGTGGAATATTCTGGAATCGCCCTGTTGCGATATTTCCAGTCTAGCTGAAGACAGTGTGGAAATCACTCAAAGTGCCCGAGGCACCAAGGTGTGCCCAGAGGTGCTGGTGACGCTGCTGTGGGAGCAGCTCGGGCATGCTGCCCCGTTGGAGCGCTGCAGCCCCGCTCTCTGCTTCCCTCACCTCCTCCTCACGTCCCAAGGCGCGCCCGCCCTGCCCCGTCCCTGTGCTGCCTCAGCCCTTCCCGCCGGGCGGGCGGCTCGCCAGCCGCCTCCACACGGGGAGGGAAAACAAACCAGACTGTCAGGCGACCTCGAGCCGTCAGTACCCGGGCCTGGGACCGGGTTTCTTCTTCAGAGGGCTGTCGTGGCCGCCCCGTTCCGTCCCGGTTCGCCGCAGCCCGAGCTGAGGAGGAGCAGGGCGCTCTCCCCTCAGTTCACGGCTGTAGGCGCCTGTCGGGGGGCTCCGCGCGCGCCGCGCGCTCCCTCAGGGAGACCAAAGGTCGCGGGCGGGCGGGAAAGCGGCGGAAAACCCCCGGGCTCACCTGGGGAGCGCCCCCCGCCTGGCTCCTCCCCGGCCCGGCCGCGGCGCCCCCTCCCCCGCTGGAGGGGGCGGGCAGTGCGCGCTGGGCTCCGGCGGCGAGCGCGGCTGGCGGGGAGGCAGAGAGAGCGGCGCAGAGTTGGCGGGGATCTCCCTGCGAGAGAGAGGCGGCTCGGGACGGGTGAGGAGAGCGATGGCGGGCGGTCTGGGAGCTGAGGGGGACACCGCGTCGCCCGCTTTTCCCTGCCGCAATGGCTGGGGCCAGGCGGGCACAGGACTGTGGCGCGCCCGGACCGGAGCGCGGCGGGCACGGGAGCCGTCGCCGTGCGGTGCCGCAGGCGCTGCCACCCGCGGCTGTGGCGGTGGCTCCCGCTGCCGAGGCGCACTGGGTCGCTGCTTTCCTCAGCTCCGTTAAATCCGCGCCTTTCCAAAGGCCGAGGGCACCGGGCCCTCCCGGCCGTGAGGGGAGAGCACGGCGGCTCTCCCCGCTCCACCGGCGGGTGACGCGCGGGGAGCTGGCGGAGCGCCGGCCGTGCTGGGCAGCCCTTCCCGCGGGCGCTCCTCGGGGCTGCGCTGGCGAGCGGAGCGGGGCGGCCCCGGGGCGGGCAAGCTCTGCGGCCGAGGGGAGAGGGAGCTCCTGGGAGAACAGACTCCGATAAGACCGGAGTCCTTCTTCGTTTTCTCTGCGGCTGCCAGGACCGCGGGGTCTTTCCCCCGAGCGGGGCCGGCTGCGGCTGCCCCGGAGCTGCGGCTGCGGTGCCGCAGCTGGAGGTGCTGCTGCCGGCCTTGGGTTTCAGGTGGGCGGGCGGGGCCCGGAGCCCCCGCGGGGCGCCGAGGCTGCCTGCTCGCACGCATTCCTCCGGGGATTCCTGGCATTCCTGGGCAGAGGGCACTCTTGACTTCTTCATCTCCCTTTTATCCCGCGAATTAG
The DNA here is from genome assembly GCA_034509425.1 of Eopsaltria australis. Taxonomy (NCBI): domain Eukaryota; kingdom Metazoa; phylum Chordata; class Aves; order Passeriformes; family Petroicidae; genus Eopsaltria; species Eopsaltria australis. The sequence continues at coordinate 1,201,797 of JAVTVJ010000121.1, forward strand.
CGTATTTTTTGCGAAAGGGTGTGTCTGCATTGTGTGTGTTCTTTTTCATGGGAAAAGTTTAGAATGGCAGTTCTGCCATTTGTTCTTCTTCCAATTAACTTTGCATCTGATATAATTTATATCCTTCCAATCTGATGACAACTTTATGGGGAGATCAGTGCTGCGATAAAACTTCTGTGGTGAGTTTGTATTAGATTTGCAGTTGACAGAACAGTTGTGGCAGCTTTTATTCTGTCCCTTTTTTTTTTAGCATGCAAATATTTAAAAAAAAAAACGATTGCAGTGCAAGTTGAATGATTATCAGGAAAGAAATAGTGGAAACCTGTTGTTGAAAGTTGTTCTATTTTTCTGAACGTCTACACTGTGTTTATTCTGTGCAGACTCCTAGGAGTGAATCCTGTAGGTGAATCAGAGATCCCCTGAGTGTATCCTGACTTCTGATACTCCCAAGGGAACTTGATAGATTCAGTGTCTGACGCCTATGCTGACAACTGTCACATCTTGTAGCTATGAATCTCTTTATAGAGCTTGTTTTAACAGACATTTAAATCTTCTATAAAAATATAATTAAAATGGCAAAACCAAACTACTGTTTACTTTTTAAAGGTGCTTTGTAAGAACTTGTTTGACTAGCAATTATATTTTCTAGAAGTATCATGGTTCTTGTATTGTCTCAGGTTTTTTTCTCATCTTAGACCCAGGAGAATACTCTTATGCTCACAGTGTGTTCTAAGCCAGATGTGGTTACTGATGATTAATGCAAAAGTGTAACAAGTTGCTATAAGATTTATTTTTTTAAAATAATTAGTGCTAATTCGAACTTTGGTCTTTTCTTTTGGAAAAAGATAATAATTTGAAATTAAAACTTTCATCCAGCATTGAAGCCTACGATTAACAGTGCAGTAAGCATTATGTTTTAGAAGTTTGTCATGTTATGTAAGGCAATTAAACTGCTTTTCATTTTATGTTATTAATTTTGAGACGCAGCTACGCTTTTAAAATAGAAAGCTCTGTAAAATAGGAAAGCAATGCTTCTGATTTTTGTTAAAATTCTCTTAGGATATTATGATAATCTTTCACATAAGAGAAGATGATTGTTTTTAGCAGACAGTTTGTTGTTTAATAATTTTAAAAAAATTTAATCTGAGATAAACAAAAATGCAGTGCTTCAAATGAGGTATCTTATAAAGGGACTGATACTTTTACATGTGTGTGTTAGAGGTGTTTCTGATATATGTTAATCATAGGAAAAGTATTCCTTGCTGGTTTACATACACCTTGAATTGTCACTGATATTAACTGTTTCTGAATGCCACCTAAATGCAAATACACACTACAAAGGTAACTAATGTTGTGACAGTACTAAAAGGCCTTATATTGCTAACCCCTTTGATTACTGAATTTGTGATATTTCCAAGAACCTGTCTACTCCATGAGTGTATCACACAACTGTTTGGGTTTTTTAAATTTTATTCTCATTATCTGACTTAGTTACATTTTGCTTTTAAATCTAATTAATCTAGACTGCTTAGGCTGCCTGAATTGCCTCCAAGAAATCCAGCTTAATTTCTGTTAATTGAATTATTAGATCTCACTATCATTACTAAAATGTCTGAGAATGCACTTAGGTTCCCCTGGCAGGGTTTATATGTGAGATGTGGGATTTCATTCACTGCAGAAATAGTCTACAGTATGTCCTGTATAAGGAATTTTACCTCAATAAAAGGATGACAAAGTTGCAGAAAAGAATTGGTGACAGTTCTTTCTTCTGGTGTACATTGTGCAATAGGAAGTTGATCTTTCTGGAGTATTGGTGAAACTGGTTTGTCTGGGTTCTGCAGTGTCATCTGAAATGTGCAGGTGAAATGACACGACCTCAAATGTGAGTTTTTAAATCTTTTGTCATGGAGCAATTCAAGATGAACGTATGTGCTATGAGTTTATTCAGCCTGGATCATAGTGGGCAGGCTGTTATTTAGAAATAGCTACTGGAGTATTTTGAGGCCAAATAATTCTGCAGATGTAAAAATTTAAACAAAAGTAGACCGTCACAGTTTCATTCTATAGTCTGCTGTTTTAGCATTTCTGCTTTTTGAAGTCATAGTGATGATGATGATGTCATTGTTATTACAGCCTTTTTACTGTGGAGATAACCTCAGATCTGTATATTAATATCAAGCACACAAGTCTGATTGTGCACAACAACATTCAGCCTATGGCAGCATTTGCCTATGTTGATAGAAAGTAACTGGGAAGAATCTGGTCAAGATCACTGGTACTAATAGATTTCTGAGAAATGGCAATGAACACTAAAATAACGGAGCATTTTTTTCACTTCTGCACCCTCTCTAATCAACTTTGAATGGCAGCAGAAATGTAGCTACTTACTGCCCATGTGTTCAGATAAAGCAGGCTTAAGTAAATTGTATTTCTTCTATCTGTCCCACTTCTTTTTTTTTTTTTTAGAGGTAGGAGGAGGGTGTCTTCTGCCTGATCAGTTTAGTGATGCCATTCAGAGGCAGGCTTTGCAAAGAGTTACATCCTTATAATATTGAGATTAACAAATGTTTTGCATGGACAGGATGAGATGAAGGTGTTAGAATTTCTCTGGTTTTGTTGCTAGGTCTCAACAAACTGTGTGCAGAGGAAGGTGGTACAGACTTGATGCATCCTGAATTTAGGTTTGGTAATTCTGTTTTTAATGCATCTTGAATGCTGTGTTGGAAGGATGTGCAAAACCACAACAAATAGGTTGTTTTGCTATTTCTGTTCTTAATTGGCAGAAGAATGGACAATCCACTCACTGACAATGCTGCATTACCAGGTTATTGTATGAGGGAAAGTGTTTCACGTGTTCATGGGGTATTTATTCCAGGCATGTTTATCTGAAAACATGAACACATTTCAGAAACTGCTTTGACCTTGACTCTGAATGGTGTTAAATTGGAATGATAGTATTTTTCAGTATAGCCAAGTACAAAAACTTAACCTTAAACCCCAAAAAATGAACAAGTTAAGAATGCATGTGCTAAAGATTTAGTGGAGTGGTAGTCATGGAGCCGCCACTGTTTGGGATTAGAGCTCACAGTATTTTTTCTGATCTTGAACCATCTCTGCCAACAGAGCTGGCAGCCTCCTTGGAGGAGTTTATCCAAATGTAGGCCTATAACCTTTCATTTAATGTGAAATAAAGTGATGACAAAGTCCATAACCAGACATTTTAGGTATAGAGTTTCATTTTTCCAAGAATGCCTCTAAATTTTTAACCAAATTAAAAGTTTTAATTTCTATTGGTCTATCTTTTGTACTTTTGAGTTTCATTAACCAGGCTGACATTATGAGATTTAAAATTAATATTCTGTATTAACTGTTTACATTCTTCTTGATTTTGGTAAGAACAGAGAGCAATGAGGAATAAATGTGATCGGAGAAATATCTCAGAAAGCATTTAGACTGCAAAAAACCACCAGGGAGATTGGTAAGACTGGAAGATGGTTCAATGATTACCACAGTGGCCCCTTTCTGTGAGGATCCCCAGGCATGCCAGGAGTCATTATCATTCAGATATGACTCTCAGCAGTCTGAGCATGACCATATTTTGACTCCAGGCATTTGCAGCAGTTCACAATTCTTTAGTTGCATGTGCATTGCACTCACCATTTAAAAGTAGCTAAAATGTGAACGTGGAAATGAAATACAGCGTGAAAAGGAGATGTATTGTCTAGGCTACCCGTGATTATGTATTCATACCCACATGTGTTTATGTGTTTCTGTGTGTGTGTATATAAACTCTCATATACACTTGCAGAAGCCTGGTAAGTTAATTACCAGCCATTAAGAATGTTTCAACCTTATTTTGAGTTCTGTTGAAAGATATCTCTAAGAACGGTTGGAGTTTATTAGAATGGAAGATGTATTTCATGTACATAAAGATGTGCAAAAGGGGGTAGTTATTTGCATTCTGTTTCAACATAAGCAAATGCAGAAGTAGGGTAAAATTTAAGCTTTTATATAGAGATGAGGAGTGTTTTCAGTGATTTAAATCAAGCTCAGTGTATTTTGTAGGCCTTATTGAAATTGATTGGGGTATGCCTTCATATATCTATTTGCACACCATTAGCTCCTACATGCAGAGAGCAAATGTTCAGCAGTAGCAGCCTTTATTTACAAGAACAATTGGCATGTAATGTTACATTACAATTCCACAAACACTTCAAGCTTCATAAAGAAGCAGCCCTGCCTGTCTCATTTCCCCCAGTAATTATGCTATTCCAGTGTGAAGGTGAGAAGTGTGGCAGCTGTGGGAGCTGGTTAAACCTGTGCTCACAGGGCCCACACCAGGTCACTTTGGCTGCATAGGCTTTGTGAGCCCTTCTAAGTGATTCAGTCCAGTACACTATGAAGCTCCTTTCCTCTGTAGAGTTTTCTAACCTCTCTCTTCCCTACTCCGCTTATGCCTCTCAGACAGAGTGTGATGATATCATCTTGTCTGCTGGGGCCTGGGCTCAGGGCCTGCAGTTCTGACTGCATATTTAAATTTGAAAACGCATGGCTGAGTTAGTTGAAAGAAACTAGATGGGTGTGAAGCCAAGTGTTTAAAGAATACAATGTAATTAAGACAAAGTTTAACAGTAGAAAAATGGGAAGTATAACTAGCTTGAATACACATGAAGCTGTGGCCTTATGTTGGCTGTGTAAATGTGACTCCTACAGCCTATTTTACATGTAGTTTTTTGTACTTAAATACTTGCATCTCCATAGAGATTGACCTTGGTCTGTGTCTTTATATAGGAGAGACCTTGGTCTTTGCAAGCAGCTGTACTCATAGTTCGTCATTAATTTTGTTCAGGAATAAGTTATGCATATATAATCAAGGTTATGCAAGTTTGCATCTGTTCGGTTGCTGTAAATGTAATTCCTGTAGACAAGATTGTAGTTTTTGCATGGGAATAATGAGAAGGTCCAGTGAAATGTCACATTTAAAGTGAAGGAAAAATGTTTGAAGTATAGGAACCTTTCATTGCTTAATTATGTTAGATAATTTTATAAATAAATATGTTCCTGAAGCACTTGTAAAACTTTTTAACAAAGGTTGCCCTAACCGTGTCCATTCCTTTGAGAAGGGCTTTATAAGAGACTTAACAAACCTGAGATTTCTTGCTCAAGCCTCTAAAAATATGAACAGGATACTCTCTTCTGTTCAAACGATAATGATGTCATTGGGATGTACTAAGATAATTTCCTTTGGAACAAAATACAGTTTCTAACACTGACAATTGGAGGAAAATGTAATGAAACAACACAGAATCTCTTGTGGTGTGAGTGTAGTCATCTCAGATGTTTGGATGCAAACCAGCTATTGTATTTGAAATCGCAAATCTCTTTTAGAATTTGTGAGTATCCTTGTGTCTCTCAGCTGTCAGTTCTGTCAATACATAACAGATATAAGCATTAAGAATTTGATAAAGTAGAAGAGAGTGTGTATAATAACTGTATTGCTTTTTTTTCCTTGTTTTTAACCTCCTTTGCAAGTTTGTAAGAAAAACGAGGGAAAATTGAGCATGGTTGTATCATGTATATAGCTAACTTTGAAATAAGTATTTCTAAGTTTTTGGTGTTTGCTTGCTTTTTGTTTTTGAAGATTGTAAGTATCAGTTGTAGTGCAGTAGCGTCAGGATACTCACAAGATAACCCCACTTGGATCCTGTTAGTGGCAAAACCCAACTTGTTCAGGAGCTTGTATCTGAGCCTGTATGGGAGATGAAACAGTAGCACTCAGGCAGGTGTCTGTGTCCCCACAGAGCTTGTACCACAGTAACCAGGAATAAACCAGTGCAGCTCTCCATCTCCCTCCAGTGACTTAACCACTATCACAGTCTGCAGGACCTGGGGCTGCTCACTACAGATCTCATGAATTAATTTCTTGGAATTGTATTTCAAGTACAGATTGACTACTGTTTTAGTATACTTTTAATGTGTTTGGTTTTGTTTCTGATTCCTGTTTGTTTATGATTTGGGAAAATCTGGAAACATTACTTCAGTAAAGAAAAAGAGAGCTCTTAAATAATGATACAAAATATATAATGCAGTGGTAATAGTTTAGAATATTACATGAGAAATTTGGGGGTTTCTTAGCATTTTCATCATAAACAAAAATAAGACTTTACTTTGCACTCATTAAGCAAAGTTAGTAGGTCATGTGTTATTTCCTCTGGGGATAAATCCTGTAAAATTATGACTGCATGAATTCATACATAGCAGATAAAGAAAATTTGATATATATCTTATGTCCTTGTTTTCAATAAAACTCTGAAAATTTATGAGACCTGAGGATCTGCCAAAATGTGTTGTTGTTGACTTCCAGCCATTGAAGCAGATTTTCATTTGGAAAAAAAACCAACAACAACCAACAAATAATCCAACAAAACCGGCTAGTTGTCACACAGCTCAAACATTAGGCTGATCTGTCACATACTTTCATAGGACTAACAAGATGTTTTACATTTCAGACACTGAGACTTCCTCACGCACAACATTTTTCAGCCAGAGGGAGTACGAACCAAGTTGTAAGCAAGTGAACAGTATCTTTTGCTCTAAGTGCTTTTAATTGTTCCTTCTACTGACAGACTTTATTAAATACAGCCTCTTCCTGTCCTTGAAAAGGTGGCTACTAATATTCTATTTTGTTGGCTGACTATCTGAATAAGGTTGTTTAATACTTGGGTGGGAACTGAAACTGAAAATCTCCTTTCTAAGGCAGCAAACTCAAAGATCATCCACTTTGCTCTGCTGCATTTTGGGAGAAACTGATGAAATAGTATCTGTAATGCATGCTAACTGCTAACTGAAGCATGGCTGTTGGCTTTCACTAACAGCTATGGAAGAAAAGTATTATTTGGAATTTTCATCCTACAGGAAGTTCTAACTTGTCATCTATAGGCTGCCATCTGGAATCAGAAAAGAGAGTGGTATTTTTCACAGAACAGAAATGACAGCAATTAGTTCAGAAATGTTGAAATATATCCTATAAAAAGGTATTTCTCTGGATCAGCGTTCCTGGCTGGACTTCATTTTTCATTATATTCCCAAAGCTATACGATTCCCATATTTAATCACAGCTTGGTCAAAGGAGAAGAAAGCCAGCTCATGTTGCATTTATGGAAGGCACAGACCTCCACGGCTTCTTGTGTGGAGGCTGGAATTGCTGCTCAGAGTGGAGGCTTGAACTGCCTGCATGGCCCACATGCAGGGTGGGTGTGTGGTACTGCAGCATTTCCTTTTCTCCATGGGCGCTGCACAGCCTGGGCTGGCAGTGGTTGTGAATCTCCCTGCAGGAGCAGGGCAGTGTTGGATGTACAGCCGTGGAACCACAGGAGGATGCAGCAGCTCAAGCCTGGTTCTTTGCTCTTTGCACTGCACCAGTTACTAATGCAGGTGCATGGGAGCCAAGGTGGTGCATGGCAGCTAGTGCTAAGTGCATTTAGATGGAGTGCTTTTTTGAAGAATATGATTTGCTAGCTTTTTATGAAGTATATAAGGCTAATTTTGCCTATAGGGATAGGTCAGCCCTGTCTTGGATGCTGAAGAGATGCCTTGACTTGGTCTTGTGTCTGTGTGGTACCAAGCACAAGTCCTTGCACTCTAACACTGGTATATGGAGTTTTGAAAAATACATGCCATGTGGCTTGGGTTCACAGGAACTCCTGATTGTTTTCAAGTACAGAATTTGTCACAGTATCTTGCCTTCCAACAAGTAGGAAGAAGAGGTGGGACATGAAGCTTTTGGACTGATTTATAAGGGAATGAATACTTGAAAATTCAGTGGTTTGTTTTCCAGTTCTTAGTTTATAGAAATTTTAGGTAGATCTTTGATGCTGACATCAGAAAAGCTGACCAATAATAAAATAAATCTTTGAGTATTTTTTTCCTCACTGATGCCTGCAGATACAGTATGACATGATATATTGTAGAAAATCCTTTGTAATGGGCCTTCTGAAAGTTTTGAATTTTGACCGCTAGACATGGAGTGGCAGTGTACAGACAGGGCTGGGGAAAACAAATGGTGACAGTTTCATTATATTCTGTAACTATAATTTTCTTTCTACTAACTGGGGAGAGTTAACTCCAACATGTGCTATACATATTATTTTATGTAGACAAAAAACCTTAAGTAGGAAAAAATCTTAAATGGGAATAAGGAATCTGTTGGAAAGATGGTAAATCTGTTTCAGATGTCTGGATATTGTCAGTTTGCTCTTAAATGAGTTTTACTGTCTTTTTTTACAGTCCCATATCTAGAATTTTAAAATTGCACTTTTCTCCTTTCTTCTCTCTGTAAACAGTAGGTCAAATAAATTTATTCTACCCCAGGGCTGTCTTCCACACGGGCTAAAAGGGACAGCAGCCCAGACCCATTTTTTTTTGGCAGAAGCAAATTGTAGGTAGGATTGACAAGGGTGAAGTTTCCCCTCATACTTGCAAGGTGTGTTTGTGAGAATGTTTTCCATCAAGTGTAAAAACATAACAGTCTTGGTCTTTCCATGAATTATCCTGTCTGCTTCCTTTTCTTTACCCTCCCAATATATAAGTTTTCCTTCCTCTTCTCTCCTAAAGTTATTTCCTGTCCTTTTCCCACAACACTGTCATTTATTATTGACCTAACACCCACTTTGTCTTTGTGTGATGTTGCTGATACTTTCTGAATAGTCAGCTGCACAGAGAATCCATTATTTAGCTTGGAGAGCAGGCTCAATGTTATGTAAGGCTGGGGAACAAATTTTATAGTTCCTTCCTGGCATTTTGCTGTGCATGTGAAATATCTGAATAAACATCCATAACCTGTTCTATCCTGCTTTTTCAAAAAACACAGTGATTAAATAATATGGGCCATGAGGATTATTTTTTTTTTTCTTATAATAATAAAATTTGGAAATAAATTACATGGAACCAAATGTCATTTGTAATTTAGCCTTAAATAGTTTAAAATTTTCAGAATTCTTAAAGCTCTGTCCTCCAAAGAGGAGACAACAATGTATGCCCTCATCTTCCTTTAATGAAAAATCTTCAGGTAACTCAGCCTTTGGAGACTCAGGACTGTGATACTGGATGTGGGGGAGTTCCTGGTTTTTTGAGATTAAGGGAGCCAGGGAGGAGTCCTAGTGCTATAAGAGAAGTCAGATCTCTTTTATTCCTCCATATTCCCTCACTAGATGTATGCAAAAGGAGCATACATCTTGTAATGTGAGGAAATACCTTTGAAGGATATGTGGCTCTTTCAGGAGGCCAGGGAACAAATCTATTGGTGGGATATGTGTGTGTGTCCTCCCCATGCTGGTCACCATCTCTGCCTGGACTGTGTGTCCTGGCAGCCCTGTCTGTCTGTCCAGAGCAGGTGGTTGGCTTCCAGACTGGAGCACAAGGTGGGATGTGCTTTATAATGAGGGTGTGTGGGCAGGGTTCAGGAGAGCAAGCTTCTCATGCAGAGCTTGGCATTTCACAGGATTGGGAAAGCAATTTTTCTGAATAAATCTTTCTTGTCGATTTGGCTAGAGAAGAACTGAAATGGGTAGTGGAGACAATTCTGTGCCTTTGTAATGCTGTAATGATAAGAAGGGAAGAGACATGTCTGGCACAGGGAAATGTTTCTCAAAGGCACTCTTTTCTGCTCATGTTGTCAGGGAGAGCAGCCAGGGCTCCACATGACAGAAGTTTTGTGTTTGGTAAGGCAGGTCTCACATAGCTGCTGTTAGCTAGCTGTAAAATAGCTGTGGAAGGAAATGTTTCTAAGGAATTAAAAAAAAAAGTTTTTGACCAGTAAACCTTCAGTGTTCATCTCCTGTGGCTCTTTGTAGAGTATCATATCACCACTGAACACCACTGCTACAGAAGAACATGCAGAGTATTGGATTTTCAGATATGAAAACCTCTGCTGACAAGTTCTCTTTATAAACAAAATGTCATAGTTTCTATTTTTGGCAAAAAGCCGTTGTTCAGAAAAACAAAACCATTTCTGAGTAATGATTAAATGTGGGACTTCCATACCCCCTGAAGTCAGTATTTAAAATGAGTGTTTAAACACCTTTATGAAGTTTTATTTTAGGCAGAAATCTCTAAACTGAAAGGCTTGAGCAGCTTTGAGTGCCAGTTTTGTTTATTTGTTCTCAGAAGTTTTTAAAGGTTGCTATCCCTGACAGGGAAGTTAAACCACAAATACAATTTGAAATTTTCAGCTCACCTCAAACAGTCCAAGGCCATGTTGCTGACAAAATAAGTGATCCCATCATTCTGTGGTGCTTTACTTGCTGACCAGATTGCAAGATGCTGATGGTTGTGTCCTTGACTATATTATCTGTTTTAGCAAGTAGAATATTGTCAAAAGAAAATAATTTATTGAAGTAGTCTTTTTTTACATCCTGATTAATTTGTATGTGATGTTGTAATGACACTTGCTTCACCAACAGGAGATAGAAACTGATTTTATAATAGAATGATAGTCTTCACCTAGTTAAAACTTGAATGGAGTCATTGCTTCTGTTTTCTGAAAATTGTATTCTTAAACTCTGAGACACCAAATCAAATTACTAGCAAGACTGAATTGCTTAAAATTTAAAGAATTAGTTTGGTAGAAAACCTGAAATTAGAATTTATATCACTATCTGTTTTTAAAAAAAGCTTCTTTATTTTTAAAGCAACTACAAGTATGTAACAAAGAGCTGCACAAACAGGGAAATTGGCTTTCCAGCTACGTTTAAATATCCAACCTCTTTTCATAAGCTGAAGAGTAAACAGACTGTTTTGTCATAACATTTGAGGGCTTCAGCAGCCTTACAGAAGATTAAACCCGGGCAGTTGTAGCTGTCAGGGCCTCCAGCTGTCAGCTCCTGCACTGGATCAGATGTCAGGATTTCAGTCTCTCACAGCATGGAGCACAAGGCTGATTTCATTTACCTGAGACTGCCAATCTGCAGTTCTTCATGGCTGAGGTGTGGACTCAGCCAGCAGAGTTTTCAAATGTTCTCATTTTTCACATGGTGACATCTGTCAGAGCAGACAGATGGGAGAGGAACAGCTTCAGCCCTCTTATCCTCCTCTGTTGCTGTAACTGTGCCAGAGATGTGACTGTACAATATGTGTGCAGGAGAATGACTCTAACTGTAATTAATCAATTAACATAGTTTCAGGATTTCCTCAGAAAGGCTGCGTGTGACGAAAGCCAGTAATGCTTTTTCTTTAATTTAAAAATGCTTACAATATTGCATAACCACTTTTTTGTGTGTTGTAAAAGAAGTATTTGGTATTATGTAGTTCATGTGAGTATTACTTAATGCAGCTCAACATCCTATAAAATAGAAATTCTATGTAAAACCTTCAAATATTTGAATAGTAGGGTCATCTGTCTTGTTTTCTTGTTGATGTCGTGGGAATTTATAAATGTAATCTTCTTTTCAGAGTTCCAGAAAGATAAAATGTGTTATTTAAAAAACTGTTGGTTTAGCTCTTTTATTTCTACAAAGTTTTTGTACAGTAAAATTAAGAGTTTTATTAGTAAAATGCATGTGAAGAAGACAAATACACATATTCCTTATGGTTTTAGAGACAAACATATTAATTTCACATAATAGTAGTGATGTTCAACTACAGATGAGTGCTACCAACTGTGTGTAAATCAGGAGTTTCTCTCATATGCAAATGTGCCATGTGTGACTTCAAGCCTGCTGCTGAGGAGGAGCTGGAGTTGGTTTTTAGAGAGAGGAAGAGGTTTCTGAGGGGAGCTATCCTGCTAGAAGAAAGAATTGAGTGGAAATTAGTATACTGTGAATATTGAGACAAACTTTTTCATTCGCTGTCAGGAAAAAATGAGAACTCTGCTCCTGACTCGAATATCTGAGGGAGGTGGTTTATGCTGAGATAGGAGAGTGAAACTGGCTGCAGAGGGTTGTTTTTCCATGAGACATCCTGTTGTTTTGGTTTCCTCTTGCTGATACCATCGTTTAGTGATCTTGGGTTTGTCAGGCCTCAGTGGTGACTCAACTCTCCAGCTCAGTTCAAAAGTTTATTCCCTCCAGGTTTTGTATCAGCCTCACAGTCTTGTGTTCTATTCTTTTATAGACACAACTCGTACTGTCACTGTACTGCCTCTGCCTTTAGACAGTTGTCTCATAATCTGCAACAGACAGTAAAGTAAAACTGCCTGCAAACCCAGCTGTTAGAGAAAGAAAGAATGGCATTTAACATTAAAAACACAGGTAGGGTTGAATTTACTGTTTTCTAGATTGGAACAGTTTTGGCACACGGTTTTGGCTGGAGTAAGCATTCCCATTGCTTCTGAAAAAGGCACTGTCAGCCTTGGAAATACTAGCAGTGTTTTTCCATTTTTGTTGCTCAGCAAAGTATCTTGTTTTAAAATAGCAACTGGAGTTTTTTGGAACAAGCTTGAATTTGGGAGATTGCTAAATTAATCTGTAGGAAAGTTTATTCTTAGGGGTGACAATGAGATAATAAATGAAGAAGTTTATTTTCAGATGTCATTAGAAACAAATGTTGAAACCCAAGTATATAAAAACCACAACTCAAAGGAATGAGGATATTGACCTTCCTTGCAGTGCTTTAGTTACCTGAAACTCATAAAACCTAAAACTGCCTGGTTGTGTTTTGCTCTCCAGGGCTTATGTTTAAATGTTAATATGGCTGGTAGTAAATGCTGGCTTTAAAATGATAATTGGTTTGTGAAGGGTACAGTCAGTAAACATAGTAAATATTTGGGAAATACCCAAAAGTCATGCTTTGACTCAAAAACTTGTACCAGAGTTGCTTGTATTTGAAGCCATTTGATTCCAAATCAACGAGTGGCAACTCTGTGAAGGTAGCATTCGTAAAATAACATCACATTGATCCGGAATGTGTCAGTCTGACATTTGTCTTTGTATCACAGTGTATTCACTTTGGGCTTGGATATTGATTTCCCTGTGTATTGCCATTAGTCTTCATAGTCACACTGAATGGTGGAATAAAGTAATTATTGAAATAATCTGACTTACTTAAAACAATGACAAATTTGTAATTTTTCTCCTGTTCAGATATAATCCTGATAGACATGGAGCCGTATTTTACTGGTTTTAAGCACATGCATCAGGACTATGAAGTCACTCTTGAACTTGCAAGTGAAGACACTCAAAAAACTAAAAATGCGCAAAATTCTAGGACGGGGTCTTATGGTGTCAGCATTAGAGTCCAAGGAATCGATGGACATCCTTACATAGTACTGAACAATACGGAAGGATGTTTGCCAGAAAATCCTCCTCCTTCTGGAAAAGAACAGCAGGTCATTCCTCAGACTGTAAACAAGCCAGCCACAGACTCCGATACTGCTTTTAAGTTGGAGGACAAAATCAGTGAACACACAAAATTTGCTGGAACACAGCACATACAACCCTCTATGCTTAAAAAACTGAAGATAACCAATGTGGATGAAAAGGAAAGTGGAGTGCTGGATTTTAAAGATGAAAATGTGAAATCCTCAAATTTGTTGAATTTTCAAAGACATCCTGAACTTTTACAGCCTTATGATCCTGAAAAAAATAACTTGAACTTGGATAATTACCAGTCTTCTGTGTGCAGTAAATCTAAATCTTTTACAAATGAAAAAACTGAAGCAAAGCCTTGGATTTCCTCATCTAAAGTAGTGTCCCTACAGAAAACAAATACGTACCTTGCAGAGGCAACCAAAGCAAATTCAAAAAAAATACATCTGAACAGGTCAGTAGAAGATCCAAATAAGCAGCTGCTGGATTGTCCCAGTAGCACAATCAGCCCCAGTGACGTGTGTGTTTCAGAGTCCTTTTCACCTGCAGGAGGATCTCCCTGTGTCAGCCCCACTGCTTATCCTGAGACTAAAAAACCCAGACCAGATGTTCTTCCCTTCCGCAGACAAGATTCAGCTGGGCCAGTATTGAATGACTCCCGAAGGTCCTCGTCCTCATCAGCTACTCCCACCTCTGCAAATTCCTTGTACAGATTTTTACTGGATGACCAGGAGTACGCCATCTATGCGGACAATGTGAACCGGCACGAAAACAGGAGATACATCCCGTTCTTGCCGGGAACTGGTCGCGACATTGACACTGGTTCACTTCCAGGAGTAGATCAGCTAATTGAAAAGTTTGATAAGAAAGTTGATGCTCACAGAAGAGGCAGGTCAGGAAAAAGGAATAGAATTCATCCAGATGATCGTAAAAGATCAAGAAGCGTTGATAGTGCCTTGTCATTAGGACTTGATGTAAATTCAGATTATTTAGGTGAATTCAGTAAAAGCTTGGGTAAGTCAACTGAGCACTTGCTGAGACCATCTAAAGTTTGCCTTCACAAGCAGTTATCCAGAGATGAAAAGTCACCCTCCAAAGAGATGAAGATTTCTGCTCGTAGTATTGGAAAACTGCAAATGCCCAATAAAGACACTCAGAGCAGCAGTTTCAGCTCTTTGCAGCATCATAAACAGAATGGAGCCAATACCGAGAGCTTGAAGGGCAGGTCAGCTACACTCCCAGGACAGAGTAAGAGAGAGGAAGGTAAAACAGTAACTTCTACTTTGTTGTTGCCAAACCGAATCCCAATTACACCTGAATCAGGAGCCAAGAAGATTTCTGTAAAAACATTTTCATCCGTCCCTAACATACAGGTAATTTTGAATTTAGTCTGTCCTTTGCACTCAAGCATATGAAAGCTGCTATATTGTTAATTGTATATTTTTCTGGTCTTCATAAGAACAAACTCCCATCATACAATACTTCCAAATGGGATTGTTCTGGAGAAATGTAAATAAAATTTTTGTATTGTTGTTGTAAGTATAGAAAACCTGATTTATAAAACAACTGATTTTTGTATGGATAAAGGAAAATGGTGAGGCCAAACAGATTCTCGTAAATGATGTTATGATGATTCTTAAGCATAGAGGCACAGAAGTAGAATATGAGAAGATATGGATGCAAAATCAAGTTGTTTTCTTTTTTCTTTTGGCCTGCAGTATGGTTTCTTATTGCAGTAAGCCAAAAGTCCAGTTGATCTTTCAGGTCCACATTACATAAAGTTTTCATAATAAGATAGAATGGAGAAGTCCAATTGTAATGTTTGTATTTATAACTCTCACAGGATTATTATCTTTTGACATTTTATCTTTATCTTTTAGGCAACTCCTGATCTCTTAAAAGGCCAGCAAGATCTTGCACAGCAAACAAATGAAGAGACTGCTAAGCAGATACTTTACAATTACCTTAAGGAAGGGTCAGTAAACATACTTAACTTTCGGTATTTTCTCAATATTTATCTTCCATTACATTTAAAACGTGAAACACTAAAGTGAAAGCTGTAATTAAATGAAACATCTCTTTCACAATTCTGTATCTCAGTTGTGTCCTCTAAAGCATTGCAGGATCTCAAAATACACAGGTTATCAGGACTTACATAAGGTACTGTACAGGATGTGATTAAATGCACTCGAAACTTGTGACTCAGAATATGGTTTGTCTTTTAAATACATCTGGAATTAAACTTTGTATAATATGGTGGTTACTGGAGAATTCAAATCATACCTCATGGAAGTTTAAGCCTTTGGGCTTTTTAAACAACAACAAAGTGTTATTTCCTAAGGTTTGACAGAAGCCATCTTGTCGCTGTGCTTTTAATCCTTAGTGCACTCGTAACTCTTGGTATTTTCTATTGATAACTTATTGAAAGGCAAAGGAAGGTTAAATTAATTAAAAATATATGATGCATTTAAATGTCTTTTCATTCCCAATATAGCAGGTTCTGGGACCTGTTCTAGTGTTATTTAGTCAGGACTTCTAAAACCTAGTACTAACTACTTCTTATTTCAATATGTCTGAGTAATATACATGCTGAATATCTGTCTTTCCACAGCCACAGTCTCACAGAAAAGATTTGCACTTCAAGAGTTCAGGGATTTTTTTTGTTTGGTTGGATTTTTAGAAAACATTTGGAATACAAATTTTTAACTTCTCTCTTTAAAGATTTTACTAAATCGTAGTTAAGATAATTTCTGATTTGTTTGTATTATTTTGGGGGTTTTTGTGGAGTTTTTCTGAATTTGTTTTGGTGTTAATAAAATAGTAACTTTGATCATATAATTGCTTATTTGTACTGTCTGTTTTAGAAGTCCTGATAATGATGATGCAACGAAGAGGAAAGTGAACTTGGTCTTTGAGAAAATTCAGACTTTAAAGTCAAGAGCTGCTGGAAAGACACAGGTAAAGAATTTTTAATTTGCTTTGGTGTGTTTCAAAGTGGTGCAGTGTTCAGACAGGGCTTTAAGAATCTGAATCCCCTTACTGACTTTAAGTGAGCTATTCATGTAGTCCTTCAGAAATATAGCTTAATTTTGATAGGATGAGAAGGATTAGATGCTTATTGTTTATTATTTTATTCTGGGATATAATCAGTAAAAATGAAAATTTCTTTTGCTTCATATTCGTCTTAATCTAGATATACCTGTGCTTTTTCAGAAGATTTTATTTTAAATGTAATTGCTCACAGCACAGTTCACTTTTTTAAGAAATCTCTTAGTATTTGAGAAGGAGTCCGGAGCAGTGAAGAAAAATATTAGGCACATTCACATAAAATTTCTTGGGTAAAGATGAAATTTATCTGCAGAGATAAATATTAATCTTTTGATTGCAGTGAGACAGACATAGCATGACAGACTCATGTAGCTTTTGTTATTAATGACAACTTTATTTATTTGCAAAATACGTCCCAGGAAATTACCTAAAAAAGGTATTTGAAAACCTATCTTAACATATGGACATGCTTTCCTTTGCTGTCCATTTTGCATAATTAGTGATATCTCAATAGAATTGGCCCAAAGTACACAGGGTTTGATTCATATTCTGTCCAAGTTGAATTTTTCTTTACGTTTGTGTATTTTCTGTTTTACTGTCAACATGCCTTGAGCAATTACCAAGAAGTTTTATGAAAACCAAATCATGGTTCCTTTGAAAATCTTAACTTGGCCTGACCCATATGAAAAATCCCTGGTGAGCTCAGGCAGTTAATGCTATGCTTTGTTAGTCTTGCTTGTGGCTTTGCTTTAGATTAAAAAAAACAAATTTTTTTTTTGGATTTGTGGGAATAAATGTCTCTATTTAATTGTAGGTTTCGGATTCTTCGGCTGAAGTAAAAGCATTGGTGGAACAAAAAGCAGAACTTGAAAGGAAAGTGGAAGAGTTAGAGAAAAAACTGGATCTGGAAATTAAGGTACAGCACTTTATTGTTATGAAGCTTCTGACTATGTCAATTATACTTTTCAAAATAAGTGACAACTGACCCTCCAGCTGAATTCCTTTTGCTTCATATTCTTAATCCAGATATACCTGTGCTTTTTCAGAAGACTTTTTATTTAAAGGGTGGTTGATCATAGCATTGTTACCCTTTGTAACAAATCTCTTCTTAGTATTTGAGAAGGAGTTTGGAGCAGTGAATGAAAGTGTTAAGTACATGGACAAAGAACTTCTTAGGTATCTGCTGAGGTAAATGTTAATCTGTTAATTGCAGTAAGGCAGACATGGACTGAGAGACAAACTGTATTACTCATGTAGCTGCTTTCTAATATTTTGCTTAACTTTTGGTGTACAAAATTCAGAACCAGCAAAATTCCAAAGAGGAGAGAGATGCTACACGAGCAAGCCTGAAAGATCTTCAGTTGCAGCTTGATCAAAGTATATGTGAAAAGGAAGCCTTAAAAAAGCAGCTGGAAGAAAATGAGAAGGAACTCAGGCAAAACCTGGAGGAGTGAGTTAATTCTAGAAAAGTTATCATTGAAATTTGTACCTTTTCTTAAACCTTTTAGATTAAAAGTACGTGTGTCTCCAGAATATGTTGATGGAACCAGATGAGTGACATTTGTTACTGTAGGAAGTGTTTCTACTATTTAAAAGAGTCAAGTCTTTAGAGTATCTGGAAGGAAGAGAAAGATTGCTGAATTTACAGTCTTCCTCTTAGTCCAAATTGCTTTTAATAATTCATGGTCGAAATATAAAATTCAAGTCTTTGAAATGTGGAAACACTTGAATGACTACAGTACCAGGTCTGAAATAAAACACAGCTCCCCACTTAAATACCTTGTTAAAAGATTTCTCATTTTTACCCCTCTGACATTTAATTTTTCTGCCTCATTATATCCCGTTCTCTTGTGGGCAACACAGGAATGTGTGTCATTTTAGTACTTGAATGAACAAATTAGTATTTCTACAAATTAAAAAATCCTGTCTGATTTTTTACTGATGAGGCTTTTTCAAGTGAAGATGGAGCAGGAAAAACACCAGACTGAGATCAGAGATCTTCAAGACCAGCTCTCTGAGATGCATGATGAACTGGATAATGCAAAACACACCGATGAAGGGGAGAAAGAGATTCTGATTGAGGTTAGTTACAAAGTACCAGAAGGAGGATCAGAAAAATTGCATGAAAACAGGGGACTAAGATACTGGTGGAAGAAATACGTGCCTTTTCTTTTCCTATACTATTAATCCTAAACAATGTATCGTGATTAGGTGACCTAAGAAAGCATATTGTGATAACTACATTAACCCTAAAAGGAATACAAAATATAAGTACCATTGTTTTATGGAGCAGGAGAACAGATATGTTAATGGTTGACAGACAGATGAGTTATCCACTGTTAGCAGATAATAATTTCAATCAGTTTTAGCAGTTAGGATTTGGGGTCAGAGCAGTGAGGATCACTTTAAAGAAGATGTATGTATTATCAAGGTCAGATAAGATTCAGCTAAAAAAATTGAAAGACCTCAACAAAGCAGTTGACCTTCTATTGGTGGGACCAGGAAGAGAAGAGAAGGGATAAGAGTCTGGAGAGGAACAAAAGAGTTACAGGGTTTCTGTCACCTTGGGATGAAAGAGGAATTGGCTGTAGCCCTGGTTATACTGATACATTGATGATGAAATAGAGAACACAGCTTATTAAATTTGTTGATAAGGATGTGCAAGAGTATCAGTGCAGGAATATTACAGCTGTTTACACGCAAGATCTGCTGAGTAGAATAACTGCTAATTGTTTTGTATGGGTGAGATTTGATTACTCTTTAATTACTGTCTTAAATCATCATAGGCACTGTAATTGAAGTTTGAACATAAGTAGGGAATATCACAAATGATGGTGATAGTACTAAAAACATTACCTATGAAGAAGGACTTCAATCTGAATGGAGAAGTGAGGGAAAAGTCAAAAGCACATCTTACAGAATGTTGCTCTAAAGGTGATAGTGATCAATTTTTCTATATTGTGTGGAGATAGAGTAAGAAATGAGAGACTTGGCTCCAGAGATTTAAAGAAAGTGTTAGAAAAAGTTTCTGTTGATACTAATAATTAAACAGAGGAAGATGCTGTCTGGGATGGTGGAAGGATCCCTTCCATTGAAGGCTTTTAATGGCAGAGTAGATGATGCGTGTCAGGAGTGGTTTAGATATACTGATCCTCCTTCAGGGCAGGGGAAGCCTGCATTCTCTTTGAAAGTACAATTATTCACAGCTGAAAAAATAGCAAAGGAGAGAATTCTCGAAGCGGTACAGTTTTGATGGTTTCTGTTATTCTGTGTTTTGTAGACGTGTGTCTTTAGGCTTCAGATGCACTGACTCTCCAGTTCCCAGCAATTTGGAGAGGGGAAATGACTTCTAGGGTTACCCTGGTGGGAGGAGGAAGGGTGTGAAGACATGGCCTTGGTTGGGAAGCACTTGTTTTGTCTTCAGCACTTGAAGAAGCAACTTTATTTATTCTTTCCAGCAGAAAAGAAAGCAAAGAAATTATCACTGAATTAGTTTCTTCTGCAACTGGGGGAAAAATGCTTTGTCTTTGTTCTTATCTATCTCATTGCTACTGAAAGTAGGATGTAGGAGTGACTCTTGCATTATTTGCCAATGGCATAACATACACCATTAAAATCTTGTGATAGTTTTTTAGCATCAGATATGTTGCCCTATTATATAAAACATCAGCTGTATGTTATACTTCTAATAATATTAGGGTTTAGCAAATTTTTAGTTTACTATAAAAACTGTAAAAAATATGTCAGTCATACGAAATAAGGTTGCCCTTGGGGAGCTTATGTGCTTTCTTTCTGTGAAACATAAACAGAACATCCACAGGGGCTATTTGACACACAGCTGTGTTTAATTTTGGGCTTTAGGAGCTGATGCAAATGAAGCAGGATCTGCAAGAAGTATTAATAGCAAAAGATCAACAAGAAGAGATTTTGAGAAAGAGAGAGAGAGAACTCACAGCTTTGAAAGGAGCACTTAAAGAAGAGGTATCCAGCCATGACACAGAGATGGATAAACTGAAAGAGCAACACGATAAAGAATTGCTGGAACTACGACAGAGCCTGGAGAAAGCAACAGAGGTACAGAAGTGCTAACAATTACCTCTACAGGGAAAGATCATACCTCTCTCAGATGCTTTCAGATACTGTTATTTTCTTAGCAAAATAGGCAAAGATTTAGGCCAGGACATTCGTGGCTGCTGACAATTAAGTTTTATTTCATACATATCTCATGTTTTGATTGTTTGTCACGTCTGAAGTTGTAGTCCTTTCTTCAAGCTCCTATTTACTGAATTTGCTTAATTGTAAACTTTGAGGGGAAAATACATGGGATTATAGTACAGAGGTCCATTTGCTTGTCTTGGATTAAACAGAATCACCAAAACCTTGAGGATGCCTTTGAAGAGCACCAGTGTGCCTTGCCAGTCATACTATTGAAATAACTTATAGCAGTTCTCTGCAGTTCTTAGCAGCCCAGTGTTCCTACACTCAGCTTCTTGTGTCACATCCTGTTCTCTGGTTGCATTGCCCCACCTTGTCCATTCAGCTTCTCAATATCAGTGTGGGTTTTGTGTTTTATTTTGTGTCCTTTTCATTTATTGAACTTAGCTTGTTTACTGAATGGTCAAAGGAGTGCAAGCACAAGGAAACAGCAGGGGTTTGGGTGTTTTGAATCAGACAGGAAGAAAACAGAACTGAAGGAATTCCCTCTTCCAGCATCAGCAGGAAGTCTTTGTGAGAGGAGAATAGGAGCAGGTTTCAGATACGCGTATTTGTTATTGCTTTCCAAAAGATGTCCTTTGTGAAATTTTCTTTGTAGAGCCAGCAGGTAGGAATATATTGAAAGATTTTTTTGATATGGGGACAGTTCTCTTAAAGTTTTGAGCATTCTTTTTACAGTGACAGCTTTTTGTGTCTTTTCTGTATTCCCTCATTTTATTTCTGAAATGTTTGCGAAAATTTCTGCAGGCAAACTGTGCTTGGCCAGTATGTCAGAACTGTAGGCCCAGTGTTAGGCTTAGAAATATCCATGCCAATTTATGTCTGTTACCTACACTGGTCTAAGGTGGGTTGTAGTTATCCTGCTGGTCGTGACCTAAAACGTAACACAGGACTGAAGGAAAATTAAGGTTGAAGCTTGAAGGAAATTTCCAAAGCTTTATATGGTCTATGAGCAAAGTAGGATCTCATGTGGAAAATGCTGGATAGGTATTGTATGATTGAATTCTGATAGAGATTATCCTTTTAAACATTTGTTTTCAAATGTGCAATTTTCTTCAGAAGTTAGAAAATTTTATAAATGCTGGTTTGTTTATGCAGCCTAGTACTCGTACTTGAGATTGTTCAGCTTTCCTTAAATGTGTTGTTTCTCTTTGTTTTACATCATCATGAAGATATTTGACTTGTCTGAGCTGCATGAACTGAATTAATTTTTTTCTTTGAGAGAAAAGTAGAACATTTAAATTATCTTTTTTTATTACACAGTAATTGTAGTGACAGCTCAACCTCAATGAACCATCTTTCAAAGTTAGTGCATGGTAATTTACTGTATTTCAATTATGGAACTGTAATTACAGCTGACAAGAAATGAAAGAGTAGTCTGTTTGGCATAACAATAACAGAGTCTGGGGAAATGGCTCTATGACTGGGCTGCTGTGGCTTAGAGATAGTTATAAATAGCATTTATTTACTTGGATGACATGGTCTATCTAATTGTAAATTTAATAAGATGTTCAAAAGTGAAATTTATTTGATTAATGTTAATCTAAGTACCAGTTCTCTTCCTATTTGAGTTGAAATTTTTGTTTTTATTTGAAGTAAAACTTCTAACATTTAATTGAAAGGTGTTTTTTTTTTTTTGATCTTCGTAGTATTTGTACTCAATGATTTCTTTAAGCACAGCATTATCTTTATGCCTGCTGGCTAAGGTTAGTTGTCGAGTTTGATACATTTATCAAGAAAGTATAACCATTTTTTATAGGAAGTTAGCTGACTGATCTTCTGTGATCTTATATATATTGTTAATTATTTGGGTTATAATTAATCTGAAATATCCAGGAGACATATACAATTGAAGCTACTTGGCCTGTTAATTTTTTCTTTTTTTTTAATATAACTGCAAGCTGGAAAGAGTCATACCTGATGGCAGGACAAGACATCTACAACGAAGATTAGTGGGAAGGGCCATTCTGTTGTGTTTGATGAGGAAAACAGGAGTGTGAATGCTGTAATAGTGGTTTGTCTTACAGAAAATGTGGATACTGATGTTTGATAGATCAAGTTGTATCAGGACCTCTGTGCACAAGAGTGTTTGTACTTACGTTGCTTCTAAATCATTCAGATCGGTACAATGAATAGAGGTGTTTTATCATATATAGGCTGTTTAGGAAATTTTTGTAGGGAGAAAGTATGCAGTTTTTATGCCAGTGTTAAATCAACAGGATTGTCATCTGCTGGAGGCGTCAGGTTGGCAAGTAATGTGCAGTGCATTCAGTCTGTGTGATTAGAATGCCACATAGATCTGTTTGCAAACAATGTTAGAAACACACTCAAGGTTATCTGATAGAAGAACAGAGCAGGGTAGTTTGTCATTATGATTCTTTTCTCATGCTCACTGATGTGGTGCTAGTTTGGGGGGTTTTTGTTGGGCTTTTATTGTCGTCATTATCTGGTTTCTGGTTTTTTTAATAGAGATGTTTATATAAAGCCACAGACATTAAGATACTATTTTTCTTTGCTACAATTTACGTTTTTAACTCATTTTTGTGTTGTGTCTTTTGCTTGTGGTGGTCTTGAGATGGCTGTGACTATTCCTGACTTGATTGCTTGTTTATTGAGACTGAGACCAGACTTTCTATTTAACAATGGTAAAAGTTCTACTCTTATAATATACCTCTGTGGGATAATAATTGCCTTTAATTTAATAATAAATTAAAAATGAATGTGTTTCTGATTAAGAATAGATTTCTCCATAACTGCAACTGCTAGAACAGAGATTAATATGAATTCTACTCCAGTTTTTAATGTCATAGAAAAATTTCTGTTATCTAATCTGTCTCTACAACACAAGAATCCAGAATTGTACAACTTTAACCATGAGTGCTCTGTCACTGTAGGTCAAGTCCCACTGTTTCAGTAAAATTTGGAAACAGCTTTTGGAATGTAATGCTGCAGGTAAAAGGTTATAGCATATTGCAACTACTACTGCTCAAATTCCATTGAAATTGTATCAGCTCAGGGGTGCAGTTGCAAATTGCACAGCAGTTCATATTTACATCTTTATTTAGAGAAGCAGTCTGAACAAATGACGTTGTTCAGAAAAAGCTGTAATGATCATGTTAGGAAAGACTTATCTAAGCCTGACCTTGACTGATTTATTTGGCATGTCATATGTCTGACCTTGTTCTCAGAATGATAAAACAGACACTCCGAGTTTAGAGCTGATTAATTTATCAACACATTAAAGAATGCAATGAAGCTGTGATCACTAAAGGTGTTCACATTACCATTAACTGACATCTGTGTGTTACATGTGATTATGTTATGATTAAAGAGAAGAAGGAATTTTACCAGAGCAAATGGAGGAACAGCAAAAGACAGTGGTTGCCTTCCTTACATGTTATGAACTAAAATGGTCCTCCTTTAAGATAAGAAAAAAATATAAATCTCTGGGTATTATACATGAGAGAAGGAACTTTGGTTTTGTTTTTTCCCCATCTTGTTAATTGAGATGAATCTAGCACAAACTGTAATAACCTTTGAAATGAAAAGTAGCTATTCAATTTTTTGCTACTTAACCTGATAATATGATGTGTCTTCCTCAAAGCTAATAAAAATCTCCCACATAGAGCAGAAACATAACAAAAACTAGCTTAAGCATTCCAAATGATACTGAGATATATTCTGTGTGCCTTTTTTGTAGAAATGGCTTGGAATTCATAGTTGGAATGTAAAATGAAACATAACTAAACCTAGTATATTCTGAGAACCTATTTTGGAATAATACTGTACAGTGAACAGTGGTTACCCAAGTTACTCAGGGAAAAGTGAAGATATAAGTGTGGAGCATTGCAGAGCCACTTAGGTACTTTAAGTGATTCAATGTACGTAAGTGTAAAATTATATATATATATATGAAAAAACCCAATAGGATCTTGCTACCTTGTTCCACTCTAAGGTGAAATCTTGGGATTATAATAAATCATGCTAAACCCCCATGGTCTTGATAGCAGTAAAAGAAACAAATTATATAATAAGAAGTACTTGGGCATGGAAATGTTGTTATGCACTCTTATCCATACATCCATAACTCATCTGAATCTGCATCCTGAGTGCTGTGTCTGTTCACCTCAGGCAAGATACACAACAACTGGAAAAGATTTAGAGAAGGTGATCTAGGATTTGAAATGCCTCTGGTGGGTATTTTCTTTCCTCTGCCTGCCTGAGGCAGCTTTTGCCATGTTGAAATAGCACTTCTTTATTTCAGTCATAGAAACTGGTTGGTAACTGATCTGTGTACAGAGTCAAATGGTGGAGTGACTGGTCCAAGTCAGTGTTTCATCTTTCATGACCTAACCCCTCTCCCCCTTTCATTTTCTGCCCTCTTTTACCAGCCTTGTAAAAGCCTGGTAAGATTCTGATTGTTTTCCAGTGTGGTACAAACACAGATGGAGTGGGGAGAGAGAGGGAGGGTATGCAGACAGAAGTGTGATGGTGGAAGGAAAGCTGCAGGCACTCCTTCAATAGGCATTGTTATTGGAAACACCTGTTTTAGAACTGTATTTGAAAAATTTGGGAGACAGATTTAATTTGTTTTGCCCAACATGTCTGTTCTGTGTGTAGAAAGGAAGTTGGTAATAGCATCATGCATGTTTTCAGGACCCATTAGATGAAGTACCAAACAAATTATGGAATATTAGTGTTGTCAACAAGAATATAAAATGTGCCTCTAAAGCACTCTGAATATGTAATTTGGTGACTGTGTCTTTAAGTTCCATCTCCTCTAGTCTTTCATTTCCATGCAATTTACTCCTCCATTTATTTGGTGGGTACATGTGTGTGTGTGGGTGCAGACAGTACCATGAAGCTACAACTGAGTGCATTTTATACTGTATATAGAGTCAAGAAAGCCTTTCAGCAAAACTGTCCTGCAAAGTTCTGTTTGAATTGGATTGGACAACATCTATAGGATAATAAAAAAGTAATTCTGTTTATCTGTAATAGTCATTTAACTATTGCGACCCTTCATCTGCTAGGACTATTTCAGTAAGTCTGGATTGGGAAGGGGTGCTGTTTGATTTTTTTTTGTTGTTGTTGTCTCTGAAGCTTGGAAAGAGCTTGTAGAGCCAGGTACTTCTTTAATGCCATTAGGAGGATCTCTAATCCTTATTAGCAGAAGCCAGTTTATGTATTCAGGTGATTTGTCTCGTGACAGTATGTTTGTGTATGTATGGGAAGTGTTTGACTCTGTCAAACAGGAGGGAACAACCTGAGCACAGAATTAGTTAATATTTTACTCCAGTCTATCCAACAACTTCTGACCTTCAAAAGCCTGTTAGTATAAGCCAATCTGAGTATGTCATGGTACATAGCCAGGGGGATAATACGACATTGATACAGGTACTGGTTAAGAGGTTAATACTTTCCTGGCCCTGGATTTTATAACTTATATAAACGTTAGGTCATGCCTAAATTGGAAAATTTTGTTTAACATGCTCTATGTAAAAGAAGGTTGCATTCTCAGTTTTAAAATATAGGTATTTAAATCTTTCATTACATCTCATAAATGAAAACCTAAATAGTTTTGAAGTTATATTAAGGACATGGTACCATTTCAATCAGTGAAAATGACCTTGTAAGAAAACAAATATTTTCTCCAAACTGTCACCAGTGAATTTTTAATGAGTTAGTAGAGTGGCTCTAGCTGAAATGAAATGAGAGAGCAGTCTGCCTGGCTTGTAGATTTGTGCACTTGCTTACTGAGTAATCTCTTGAAGTACAGCAGAGAATTTAAGCTGGTTGTAGTGAACCTTACTAAGAGAGGAAAAAACCACTGACCCTTTTAATAGGTAACTAACAATAGTTAACTTCCAAAGGCATAGCCATGTGTTAAAGTTGGCTAGGGCTCATTTTGAGATGATGGGAAGAATTAGTATAATCAGTGTCAGGTAGAAAAGCAGTAAGTGCAGCCATTTAGGCTTTTTTCCAGAAGTTTTGTTGGTTTTCTTTTTACCTTTTTTTGGTGAGTAGGTAGGATGGGGTGGGTGGGTTGGTAGCCTAACACTCCATTTTTAGGGGATTTTCGTACCCCTTTTGTAGAGATAGGAAATTTTAATATGCTATACAATGTTACTTTGTTATTCATCCCAAGGCTTCCAGTTGCTTCAAGAAATAGTTTCTGGGGTTAGAAGAATTGCCTAAAGGCACACAGTGGGTAAAAATGCCGGATCTACAAGCAGAAATAAAGACCTGTTATTTGCATTCATGAACTTTGAAAACTAGATGACTGTAGCTGAATAATACTGATTTCAGAAGCTCTCTTTACAGAAGAGCTAATAATGATTACAATTAAAGGGTTGTCCCTATGTGGAGACTCACTATGTTTGTCTTTTTTTTCCCCTCTGTGTCAGTCTTTTGGTGTAGAATGGTTTGGGGTTTTTTTTTTCTTTGGAAATCACCTACATGTTACCTAAGGAAATCAGTGTCTAATTATTTTATTTGAGCTATTTTGTTTAAATACAAAAAGAAGTGAAAAAGACAATAGAAAGATATTTGATATCTCTGTCACTGCTGCCCCCTCTGGACCATCTGAGGGAGCTGGGTAGATATGAATCGTTGAAGCCACATGACATTTCTTACATGTAGTTCAAGAAATTAAACTAGTCCAGCATCAACCTAAAAAGGCTGCCCCTTTTCAGAGCTGGTTTCAACAGCCAGTATCTTGATACTGGCTTGTTGAAAGTGTTCTACACCAGAATAGAATGAAATGAGCAGCAGCACCATTTCCTTTCTTCAGAAGATTTTGGAAGATTATCGTGTCATTTACTTAGATTGCACGATTATGAATGTGAAAAAAATATTTTAAAATCTGTTACTTCCATTAAAAAGCGCCAGTCTGTGCCCCAGCTCATTTTGAATGGAGATTTATTCTTCAAGTATGGCTGTTAAAGAACAAACAGTTAATTGGTTGAAATAGTTTTCACAGAATAACAGAATCAATTAGGTTGGAAAATGTCAGCTAGATCACGGCACCAAGTGCCGTGTCCAGTCTCTCCTTAAAGACCTTCAGCTCCCTGGGCAGTCGGTTCCAGTGTATAATCACAATGTCTGCAAAGAAACTCTTCCTAATGTCAAACCTAAACCTCCCCTGCTGCAGCTTGAGTCCATGTCTTTTCATCCTGTCACTGTTCCCTGGGAGAAGAGACAGACCCCCACCCGGCTACACCTCCTGCCAGGGAGCTGTGGAGAGCGCTAAGGTCACCCCTGAGCCTCCTCTCCAGGCTGAGCCCCCCAGCTCCCTCAGCCACTCCGGACCCTTGCCCAGCTCCGCTGTCCTTCTCTGGACCTGCTCCAGCTCCTCATGTCCTTCCTGGATTGGGGAGCCCAGAACTGGACCTGCAGTTCCTGATATTCAGTTGAACTGGGTTCTGAAAAGAAATGTAAAGGTTTTTAGAAAAATTTGCTGACTTCTGCCTGATAAACATTGGATTTAGCCAAAATGTAATGATTCTAATATGTGGCAAACGAGATACTTAACTTCCACACACTTCAGGTCTTCCTTTATTTTGTAAAAGGACTCTAAGAATCCTGTAGTGTGTACTCACTGCCAAAGGAGAGTTTCACCAGCTAAAACACTGAAGTCAGCCATAACTATTTTTTAATGATCAGTTACACAACCTCTCTCATGTCTTTGCCAGTGTTGAGGGTGTGGTAAAAAAAAGGTGTGGAAGCCACAGAATATTTTCTGCATTCCTATCCAAAAGTATTTTTTTCTGCATTCAGGTTGAAACTGAACGTTTCATTTGCATCTCAAGGACCTTGTTTGTGTGTTCTGTCCAGTTTCTCTGGGTTTACACAATAATGAGTGGTCTGAAAGATTTTGATGCCTTTTATACTATCTGTTCACTGCTTGCACCAAAGTTGAGAGTAGAATAGTATGTAAATATATTTGCTTTACTGAGATTTCTGCAACAGAGGTGTTGAAACAATATTTATTGCTTTATTTTAGCTTGGTCTTGACTAAATTTAATATGTTTAAAAATACTTCTGAACACATATATAACTATATACAAGGACACAAAGCCAAGCTTTATTAGATTAATTTCATGTTAGGAAGAATACCTGAAAGGAGCAGGATGTAAGTTGAGGGAAATATATTTCACTGAAGATGTTCCCTTATGTTCCAGAGGCCTAGAGCTGAAAACCAAATGCCACATGCATATAAATTCCAGCAGCTGTGACTGTGTGGCTCAGATAAGCAGACCTATGCTAGGTGAAACTTTATAGAACAGGTGTACATACCAAAACAAACAATACACACACACACATGTGTGTATGTATATGTGTGTGTGTGCATGCATTTGCTCTCTCAGCTGTTTTGAGTTAAATGGAGCTTGTACATACTATTAAAAACTTCTTCTGGAGGAAAAATTATGGAGATTTTTTCACAAACTTATAATTTCTTTTCTCAACATAGTTGCCATCTTTTAAGTAATGTTGTTCCCTGTATGAAGTATAGGAAAGTAAGAGGCAGAGAGCTCAGTGTTGAGAGGATCCTTTAGTTGTGCATGTCCAAACTGAAATGCCTAGGTTAACATTGTTAGCCATTAGAAAGTCCTTGATATATTCAGGGTACACAATTTTTGCTGACTTTAGGTGCAACTGGGCACTCAAATCTATGGAAACCAAAGCTCAGTGTCTCAAAGACCAAGGAAGTTAAGGAGCATGGAGTTATTGATCCTCTGGAAAGATTTGGCTGGGTGACTTGCCTCAGGAGGTCTTTGGCAGACACAAGAACAGACTCCAGATTCTCTAGGGCCGGTTTTAGGTACCTCAGCTGTGAAACTGTTCTTTCTCTTTACTGCCTTACTCATTTCTGCAGTAAACTCTTAACTTCTCAGGCTAATTGACTAATCCTTTAAGCTTTAGTATTAAAATGTATGAGAACTATTTAAAAATCAGTGGTTATTGGGCACCATGGATTATTTTGTGCCATGTATGATCTGGTTTTGTGGTAAGAAACAGATTTTTTTTCAGT
Source organism: Eopsaltria australis (assembly GCA_034509425.1). Lineage (NCBI taxonomy): Eukaryota > Metazoa > Chordata > Aves > Passeriformes > Petroicidae > Eopsaltria > Eopsaltria australis. The sequence continues at coordinate 1,231,395 of JAVTVJ010000121.1, forward strand.
GTATCTTTTTTTAGGATTTGATAACTTGTTTTATTTGGTTTGAGTCCACTGCTGGGCTAATAAGTAAAGTTACTGCATGTGTACTGTGGGACAATGACAATGTCAGGATGCAGAAGCTTATCTTCAGTCAGTCACAGAGGACTTTGTATTGTGGGACTTTCTCTGTAGAGCTGTGTTTTCTTTCTTCCAGATGAGCTTCTTTTTCTTTATTCTCAGCTTTTTTCAGAAATTCACAACCCATTTCCAGCTTCTTTTCCCTAATCTCTGTACCTTAATTTTGCTTACACTGTCTTAAGTCAGGAGTTTAAACATGATAAAATTTGAGAAAGTATCATAAAATATTCTGTGGATTCAAAAGTAATAAATAAGAAGGTGATAAGAGTGTGGTTAAGAAGTCTTCAAATGATGTGGTTATTAAGAGTATTGTTCCTTCAGAGATTGAGGAGATGAATATCTGAATGTAAAAAAGGCCAAACGTAGGGGCTAGAAGGCACTGAATGCCCTGGAAGACAGAGCAAGGCCTGACGGATTTAAAGTAAAGACAAAACAAATGCAATTAAATAAGCATAATAAGCAAAATGCTATAGGGTATTTACTTACATAAATACAATTCTGTAATACAATGCAGTAAATAGTAACAGTAAGTAGTTGTTTTACTGAAATATGCTGCCACAACTAGTAAGTGGGACTAAAAAGAAATAAGCACATTTTCTATATCATAGGGACGAAACTGCAAAATTGGAATTCAGATACATTAATTTTAAGATCCAAAGAGCCCACTTCAATGTTTCATAAAATTGCCCCCCATTCCTCCTGTTTTTTGAAGGGCTGGGATTTTTGCAGAAGTGTTTTGGTTTTTGGTTGGTTTTTTTCCCCATTTGTACGGCAAATATATCTGAATATACAGTATTTCATTCCAGGTTTTGTTGTCAAGAATCTTGTTTAACCAGTTTTGTCTGTTTTGTGCTCTGTATGTTTATGTACATAATCTCCTTTAAACTTTGTGGAGAATGATCCACAATTCTGTGTACTAAACTTCTTATATTAACAATGTCTGTTAATGTTTCATATTCAACTTAAGTCATTACTTTGTGACCTTCACCCAGTTCTGTTACTGCGGGTTAAGTTATATAAACTTAGTTAAAAAAATTGCCAAAACTTTTCCAACATCCCCAAATAAATAAATGTAAAGGATTTATGAATGGACACTAACAGGAGTCATTAATTGATGTCGTGTCATTAAGCCTGGAGGACCATTAGTTAACTCACACTGTTTATGTGCAGCACCATTACAAACATGTCTGGACTGAGGGAACGAATCCACAGCACAATCTCCGCCTGTCTGGCTTTTTCCTCGTTTGTACTTACTAGCCCTTCAATGTACAGTTTTCATTCTTCTTTCATCCTCATCAGTCTAACCCACTAATTGAATGCTTTTGCAAACAGCCTTCAACTCCTTTTTTGAGTGTGTGAGCCAGTCCCTGAACTTTCAGTGGAAACATGTATCCCTGCTCATGCAGGCAGAACCCCAGAGATTATCCCTGGCTGCTATCAAATACTGTTGGACAGTTTAAAATGTTCTTGTTGTTGCCATGTTGCCTATGAAGCGCAGCAATTGCCATTCAGACCTTATCAATGAACATCGTAATTTCACTGTCATTTCAATGCAGTGGTTTTCATATCTTCTACAGTCGTGTTTTGTTAGGGAAATTCTATGCAGAGTATAGTGAGCCATCTCTAATAACAGTGTAAATTGTACATGTGTTTTGTACATGAGTAATGTGCCTGCTCCCTGTGTGGGGCTGTTGGAGCACAGGGCCCGTGTGTGCAAGGGTTCCACAGGCAAAGGACACAGCAATCCTTTTGTGCGTCAGCAGTGCCGTGTGGGATTTGATAGCTGCTGGCCTGAACCTTATGTAAGTGTTCAATATATGGACAGAGATCTCTCTCCACCAGGTTCTCCCCTAATGGTGTTGCTACATGGTCTGTCAGAACTGCATTTCAGTGCCTGTGTGTGTGCTCTCCAGTGATCCCTAGGCTTTTTGCTGTCAGGTTAACTTGTCTTGCCAAGAGCAGGCCTGGTGGGGAGGTGGGAGGTAATGTGGGGTGCCAGAGAATACTAACAGTGGAGAATAGAAGAAGGCAAGAGGTGTGGAGACTTTTGATACCTTAACTTTCTGTAGTAACATGCTATAGGATATGGCATGTGTTGCCAAAAGCTCTTATAATCCAGAAACTTCATTTGTGCCAGTGAAGAACTCTGCATGAAATTCTCAGTACTCTGGGGAAAAATGAGTATAGGCTTTTTTCTGTCTAAATCCAGCTGTGTAATTTGACTTTTGGAGAAGTGATGCTATGTGTGCTTTTTCTTACACAAAGAACATCTAAACTGTATTTGTATGGCTTGACTTTGTTTAAACTTCACTATCAAATTGAAGATACTTTTGGATTGTTTTGTCTAGTATCCTGCTGAAAAATACCCTCAGGGTGATCTTCCATGTGTGTAGTATAGTTGTGTAAGGTAAACTGGTAAGATACATACTCCTGTGTTTCTTTTCAGTCATGTCCGAAACAAGTTGAAAAGATGTTGAAACAATAGTGTACAATGAAACCACATTGTGAAGAAAATTCTTTGTACTCTCCCCAGAATATAAGTAAGAAAAGTGTTCACTCTTCTACTACAATACAGTGCAGCTCCCCATATACACCAAGACAGTTTTCTACTATCTTGAAAAAGTATGTGTGTGAAACAATTTTATACTTAACACGTTAGAGAATTTTTTTGGGCAGATGTAACCCTTGTAATGATGCCAAGGTCGTTAGAGACCTGTGAAGATCTGCTGGCTACATGCTGGTCACTCAATCAGCTGGAACTTTAGGAAGGTTTTGTTTATACACCCAATTTATTTCCGAGATTTTGAATTTGGTTAATAAAGATATTACTCAGAACTTGTCCTTTATGCTTCTCTATGTTTTACATATATTCACCTAACTTCTTGCTAACTTACTGAAATATATAGTGAAAAAGGAGAGCTAATAATAGTTTATTTTAATGTTTATTTTAATAGTTTATCCTCAAATGCATACAACAAAAAGCAGGCTGGAGCAGATTTCTAGATATGACAGCATCAGTGTAATCTGAACTTAATTTTGAACCTCTTAGGTTAAATCATATACATAGATAGACAGTACTTCTGTGTTTATTTATGTGTATAGATCTCTAGGGGGGTTTGTTGGGTTGTTTGCCTTTGTGTGTGTGTGCATCCACTCTTCAGTAAATACTGCTTCCTGTCTTGGGAAGGTAGAGCAAACCATGGTAGATGTAGTAGAATCTCCAGCTCTGATGTGGGTCTACTGCAGTCCTCTCTTACTGTGCAGCCCCGTGTAGGCAGTTGGATGAAAAAGAACAGACAAATCAACATTCCTTTCCCCAAACTCCCCAGCATGCCTCAGCTGCTTTCACTCAGCTCCAGAAAGGAGAAATGAGACTAAAAGGAGCCACTGGTGGAGTGCTTGCTAATTAGTAAAACTTTGCTGCATGCAGAAAGCAGAAATTAAAGGAATATATAAATGCTGTTGAAATTTCAATATGTGAAAACTTAAAGCATCAGCAGAGATTTATTTCAGAGCTTTTAACTAGTCATGTACTTAGAGGAACAAGTTTCTTCAGTATTTTCAAAAGACCAGAACTTGTCAGCCTGCTTATGCTGCCAGTTTTTGTATAATAAGTTCATTGACCCTGTAGACAGTCTGAGTGTTTTCTGAGTTACCGCTTTATCTAATTTGCATGATTTTAAAGCTGTTGCTTGCTAGAAAACAGTCTAGTGAGGGCACTCTTTGTGAACACTCTTTTATATAACTTTGCTTATTCCTTTTGGGTAAAGGGAAGGGAAGATCAGGAGCAACAATCAAAAATAGTATAAATGAAAAGTGGTTTTCATGCTTTCATAAAACATTTCACAAAATAGTTTCTGAGTTGTTTGATAAGATTTCTTCTGTTTTCACATGGATAAACACAATTGCACAGGCAAAAGTGTTGTGCTTCAGTAATTAATGTGTAATTACTTATTGTTATGAGATAATGTACAGGCCAAAGGTATAAATGGATTTGAGAAGGATTAGAGGAATTAATGGATGATGCATCCATGGAAGAAAACCAGTGGGAGCTGGGAGTGTATAATGATGAAAATCTTGCCCCATAGTTGTTCTTCCTCTTTTTGCCTGTAAGCATCAGCAGTAGCCATGAGAAAGAATCCTGGTCTAGATGGATTCCTATGTCTGTTCTGGTGTTCTTGCTATTGTTTAAGGTCTTGATGTAGAAGGCAGTGGGGCTGCACTTGAGAACCAGATCTTTGTTTTGTATCAGCCCCTGAATGTCCAGGAGCAAGAAGCTTGAGTTCTTTTATGTTCTTTGGAGGGGATTCTGAATGAATAGTACATGAAGAGCAAAGATTAAATCCTTCCAGCTCTTTACAGAATTAAATGTTTATGAGTACATACCTGGTCTGTGTTAAAAGAGTACAGATAGTATAACCATACAGACAGATACTTCCACTTATGGTTTCCACAGTAAATGGTAGGGTGTTTTAGAGGGTAATGATTAGGGTAGGGTGATGATTAGCTCTGAAAAGTTACAGGCTGCAGCCAGCTGCCCTGCGAAAGAAATTCAAAAATCCATTGCCAGAAGTTGTGATGTGTTGTTCATTATATTTTGTGTTTGTGCTATGTATTGATTTGAGTTTCTGGGGGAAAAAAAGTGTATCTTTTTGAATACAAGTTGAACTCCCACTGTTACATTAGTGTCAAGATCTCTTTATATTATCTGTCATTTACTCTGCAGCCCCACAAATAGTTGTGTGGATGTAGTGTGTTGTATGTTAGGCTTGGGATCATCAGTGGGGTCAGGCTGCCTAAATTTTGTGTTGCTGTGGAAGACACTCTTCATAAATATGTTCTTCCTTAAAGGTCCATGTGGCTTTTTGCTACCTCTTAAATTTTTTAGTTTACTTGGAATTACCTAACAATGGGACTTGGTAATGAAATATTTTAGGGCAATGAAGAGGAAAATGTTAAGGTGAAAATATGATATAACAAGCATGAGACTGTTCAGGTGGCACATATTACTTTATCTGTTGCTATGCCCAAGGAGAAAAAATGCTAAATATTAAAGTCTCTGTTGATATTTGAATGTTATATCCTAGCTGTATTTGCTGTGATGCCTTATGGAACTCCTGTTGCAAAGTAGCAGCAATTCTTTTATTTTTTAAACATGACATAATTTTTTTCACTAGAGTGCTGCTGTCCTTGCAAGTGAAAAAAATGCTGCACAAGAGGAGCGAAATTGTATAGAAAATCGAGTCAAAGAGCTGATTGAGGAAAATGAACAATTGAAGAGAACAGTTACTGAGCTAGAGAGGAAAATTGAGGAGCTGCACAAACAAATCGATAATATGAAAGGAGAAGAAAATTCAGTGAAGGAAAAATTAAAGACTTATGAGGTAAGTTAAGAAAACAAACCCCTTAAGTAGTCTTCTTGTTTGCAAGGGATTCATTGTAGTATAAAAACTGACTAAGGGGAGGATGGACAATGCCATAGGAAAGGGTAAGGAAAACCAGCAGGTGTCAAGAAGCAGGACGCAGTTTGCTGACATGTGTAGGAAAGATTTTCCCATCAAAAAACAGTGTAAAACCAAGTCACACCTTGGGACTGGGGAAATCAGTGACAGGCCAGAGTGAAAAGGCTGTACAGCTCATTTTACTGGTCAGATGTTTCTGAATGTATCAAATTGTATCATTGCAGGAAGACAAGCAACAATTAGAAGAAGCTTTGAAACATGCTGAAAAGGAGGGGAAAGAATTATTAGTGCTGAAAGCAGCTTTGGAAAGCCAGCTAGAAGATATGAAGGTAAGAATAAGATGAATTTGAATAACTTAAATTTAAAATTTTCTATTTACCTGGGTCACTCTTGCTTTCTGTAGAGTTACATCTCATTCTTTTTGAAGTACACACTGTTTTAGAGTTTAGACTTCACGTTAGTGTTCAAATGTGTACTGAAACCATAGCATCATCAAATCTTTGTAAAAGAATAAAAAGCTGCACTTGAATATAAACAAAAATATTGTTAATGGACAAATATCAGAATGTTTCCTTCTCTGCTTTTATAAGCCTGTCTTATTTGCAAATGTTGCATGGAACTGGAATATTTAATCACAAACTAGGGACGTTTAACATGTATCACTAGGCTTTGCAGCCTCTTAAATTCTGAATGAAATCCTCTTTCCACCTTGCTCCTTAGTCCACCCAGTGTGCAGGAAAGGATATACTTTCAGGTTAGCCCAGAAATTAAACATGTGGAAAATGCATCTACTTCAGAGCAGTGAGATGTTGGCAATGTTGTGTATGAGTCAAAATTGGGTGATTCAGATGGCACGAAAATTCAGATCTATGTAGTAGTGGGGGAAGTGTATATAAATCTTGAAACTGTTCTTAGTGACCTCATTTTGTGTCTGCAAAAGCTACAAACCTTATTTTTCTTCTCCATGGTTCACCTTTTTACATGAACCAAAGAAACATTGATTACCACAGCATCAGTTTAGAATTCTCTTAGTTTTGCTTCTAGAAGCTAAGTTTTTAAGTGATTCTATCAAACAAGTCAGACTCAAAAGTGAGGCACATGAAAATTGCTAGTGCCACTTTTTTAATTGAATAGATGTTTTCCCCTGCTGTCTTCAAAATAAATTTTACGTTACTGTTCTGAAAATCTGAAAATGAAACTTGTCTCTAAGCGGATTAAAAACTAAGGAAAGACTGTGTTAACCAGTGTGTTCTCCTGGTTCAGTTAATTATGGTAAAATGAAAAAATAACGACAGCAAGAACATACTTCTATGTCTTTAAAATTGAATGTGCTTCAAGAATATAAAGTTTTAACAATGTGGGTGAGTTTTGTTTCCACAAAATGGTATTTTTCAAGCTGATATTCTTATAACTACATGAATAAGTGTTTCATCTGAGGCTTTTGGTCATGCTTAGTTTTTGGTTGTCTCCTTTCCTTTTTTTTTTTTTTTTTCATTTTAAATCTGTTTATGTGCTCTCCCTCACTGATTCTCCTCGTTTGCCTGTCTGCATTGCTGATAGTCTGCACAATCACTGTAGGGGCACATTGCTCATCACTGGCTTGCATTTAGCACACTCCCCTAAGAGCTCCCTTCTGTCACAGTCTGACTTAACCTTGCTGTGTAACATGGATCAATGCACCATACACATCTCCTGCATCTTGATTAGCTTTGGATCAAGATGCTTGAAAAGTGTGTTCTTTTTTTCTGTTTATGCATCCTTCAGGGCATCGTGCCAAATAATGCTGCCTCCAAGCAGGGTCTCCAAATGAAAGAATTCTAGGGGAGGTGACAGAAGAGTGTGTCTTGATATTTTATTCACAACTTATGTCTAAATTCTGGCACACTAAATTTAATCCTCTCTCTGATTCTACACTCTTGTCCACCGGATATGAGCACTAACAGGGCTCAGGATGTAATCAGCAGCCCTTTTGTTTAGAACAATTCAGCCTTTCTGTCTTTAGAGTTGTTCTAATGAATAATGTTGTGCAGTAGCTTGATTTGGCCTTGTGTTACCATTGACAATTTAGATGACAAACTCTGGCACTGTAATAATGTGTATCCCAGTGGAAATGTAATTCCTGACTGTCCCATATTACTTTTTTACATAACACAAATTACATGTAATAGTGGGCTAGCATAAGAAAGACAAAATACAAATAGAACTGTAACAGTTACTGTAAACAGCCATGTCTATTCCTCCTCCATTTTGTATTTCTAGTCAGAAAAGTTAAAGCTGGTATGCACTTAATTGTAATAGACTGTTTGCATTAGTGTTTTCATCTAAAATCACCCTCTATATTGAAATTTTGTTTATGGATGGTTAAGTGAGGAGTATTTTTGTAGCAATTCTTGTTGTGTTCTAACATCTGTTTTAGGGTATCCACCTCTGTGTAGGGCAGTGTTTCAGGAAATGAAATACATCTCAACATTTTTGCACCACTGAGAAGGGAAATGACCTAATTATTATGCCCTTTAACCACAGCATATATGGTACTGTAATATCTTAAAAAATAACTATTATACCAACGTTATGGATGGCAAGTAATCTGTGCTTTTTAAATTAAACAATCAGAATATGGGGTCCTTTCAATGGGTGGAAAAATAGGAAGTTTATAATTTCATTGTGGTAGATAATGGTAGGCATCTAGAATTAGCATTGCAGAACACTGTAAGTTGAAATACATTCTTAATTTTCAGTTATCAGTTAAGAATTACTAATTTTGTAAAAAGAACATTCAACTAGTGTTGTTTTGAAAAATAGAGAAATATCAGAATAATCTTTTAGGTTATTGTGAAAACAAATGACTCCTTTTCATTTCCCCTATTTTGTTCTCTTTTCATATAATAACACTTTAGCTTCTTCACAAAGTAATTAATTGCCACTAACAATTGGATTTAAATTGGCAACTGACAGGCTGTTTGCCTGACTTGCAGTTATGCTGTGACAGGCCAGCCAACTCCACTGAAAAGTGCTTAAGGATTTTTGTACATGAAGGGCACTCAAATTAGAGATTATACTTAAATTGACCATTGAAACTGTCCTATGGGGCATCCACATTTCAAATACTGAAATTCAGTATGGTGTACTGAAAGAATAGACACTGAGGAAACTGCAGCATTTGGATAATTGGCAGCAACATTCCCATTGCATCATGGTTTTAATACCAGAGTTAAAAAAAGATGTATAAATGGACATTCAGTTGTTTCTAGCATGATATATCAGTGTTTGTCCTATACTAGCTAGCAAACTGTAAAACCTGAAATTTGTCTTAATTTTACAGCAGCTACTGGTATTACTGTGTTAAGTAACATTCCTTTAAGGCATTAGAAATTATGATCTACATTTCATTATATGTATTTTTAATCTACTTCAGGAGAACATCCATTGCATTTCACAGGAACGGCAGCAGTTAAGTCAACAATTAAAAGATGAAACTCAGCAGAAGGAGCAGTTAAAACAGATAAAGAATGAAATGGAGAATGAACGATTGCAACTGAACAAGACTGTTGAGAAGTTACAGGAGGAGGTATGAGTTCACCCCCAAGAGTCTGCAGGGATTTCAATATTTAACAGATAGAAGAAAATGAACAGGCAAATTGTAAAGAATTATTTGTTTTTAAATGTGTAAAATAAAGTAAAATGCAAAGTTTGGTATTAGTTTCTTTAACTTAGAGGCTCTTATTAAAAGCTTTCAGGGCTGGAAAAGTGATTGGAACACCACTGTCTCAAAATGGCATTGTAAACCAGTTCTGTATGAACCAGATCCGAGTTCAGTTGTCATGTACAGTACAGCGATATTTCAGAGTTTTACAGCTGATTCTCAAAACTTCTGCATCAGATTTATTGTGCCATTTATGTGTAAACTGTACAGCTAATACTGACATACTGAAGTGCAACTATGCAGTTCCTTGTGCCATTCAGCTGGAAGAACTGACAAAAAGAGAATAGTCTTGCTACACACGCTATTAGGAATTAACCTTACTGTTTTGTGTTTTCCCACTTCTGCATAGAAATTTATTTATTTGGGAATGTTTGACAAATTTTCTGTTTGAAAATACTGAGCTGAATACTGAAGCTGGAGGAAAAAACCTTTTGTCGTATTAAGCACAATAGTACCTTTTGTATATGTACTTTTTGCCCAGATGTCTGAAATGGTGGAGATCTCAAAAACAGCAACTGTGGAGCTTCAGAGCCAGCTTGATGAATACAAGGAGAAAAATCGCAGGGAATTGGTAGATCTGCAGAGGCAATTAAAGGAGAAAAACATTGAGGTAGAAAAATCGCGCCTGATGAACATAAGGATGCAAGATGAGGTAATGACTCATAAGTTCAGTGTCAAATTCACACCTTTGACCTAGAATTCAGTGCAGGTTTCAATTAATGAATGTTTGCTATGATGCTTTTGTGTACTCTCATGTACATGAGGAGAGGCTGATCTCAGCATGCTTCTGAGTTTGATTTTTCATGGTGGTGATCAGAATGTTATTTCTTCTGGGGAAATGGGAGTTCCTGTTTAGGACAAATAAATGCAGTGTTTGACAAATGAATGCACCTTAAGTGGTATGACAAGGATTCCATTGATGATCTGCTGCTCTTTAATGCCTGCTACTGAAGGAATTGAGAATTCAGAAATATTTTTCATTAGGAAAAAACCCACCTGTTATTTAGGAAAAACAAACAAACTTACAAACATACATTCTTCTCTTCTTTCATATGAGCCAAGTTGCAGCTTTAAATGACAAAGGTATCTATGCAACCTATAATCAACTAGTCATGAAGTGTCTGCCTCACAGTATGTAAAATTTGCCATAAAGACAATCCAGTCTTTTAAAAATCCACATATACCTGCTCTCCAGTTGGAAAAACTACAAGAATACATTGGTCACAGATGTTTTCTCTATATGGAATATTTTAGTAGTAGGATTTTCCAATTTAGAACTTGGCTTATATTGCCCTCTCCCCTTAGAAAACTTGTTTTATATTCAGTTTAAAAGAACAGCAATAGAAGAAAGAGTAGTTCCTGCATATTGTTGTGTCTTCCTTCTATATTTATTCCATTCAGGAACGGAGAGCCTTTGTAAAGGGATGAAGACTCATGGTGAAAAATGAAAGATAAAATGGTGATTTTGAGAACAGCTCTTGAGTTGAATGAATGTATGTAGATACCTACACTAATACACACATCAAATATGTAGATGTATGTTTACACAGTGTAAACACACAGTGTTTGCAGTTATGAAAAATGCTTCTAGTGTTATCTATTATAATTACAAAACAAATACAGAGAAAAAATTAAAGAACAAAATAAACTTTCAATATTTGATGGAAAGATAATCCAAACAGCATATAAATGACAAAATATTAGCAGTTGTGGAATTCTACATCTCCAGGAGGCAATATGCTAGGGCTTTAAAATGTAGTATGGCAACTAGCTGCAAAAGAGGAAACAAAATATAGGGAAGGCAGGTTAAACAGCTGACTTTCTGGGAGACTAAATATTCAGGACAATTGAAAGTCTGTATTACCACTTCCTCTTTTGTGTTTAACAAAAAGTATAAATAGTCCTTCCATTCAACATAAAAGTCTGTTGTCTATCAAAATTCTCCAGGGTAGCTGTCACAGAGCACAAAACTTTCTTTTTGAGAGTCTCATCAAAAGCCAAGGATTGTAATAATCATGGCAACATGCGTGTCCTCTTGATCCAGTAGAAAAACAATGAAACAGGCTTGTGAGGCAGTATGGGAGTTCTTCACTGCTGCATCTCTTCTGGGCTCTCTGTGGATACACAGAAGATACTCATCTTGAAAACTGATAATTCAATGTAATTCTGAAACATTAAATGCATATGAAAGGCTATTAATGTACAGATCCCTGCTATTAACTAGCTGTTCACCAAGCCATGCAGGTGTCAGGACTTAGCAGTACGTAGCAAACTCTGTGAACATTCACTAATACATTATTTTAGCTTCATTACTAAAACAAGCACTTGAAACAGAGGAAGAATGTGGAAAATTGTTTAAGAAAAATCCCTCTCATTTTATGTTATATACATGTTACAAGCACAAGGAATGGTCATGATTTCACCTAAAACCCCTCTCATTTATTGTATATATTTTTAAAGTACCATGAAGGTTTTTTGGATAATATTATTGAGGACATGCATTTGTTGAAGCTGGAGCTTTTGTCCTCAGCAGATGGCCCCATTGTATCTAATAGTTATACATATATATATATATATATATATATATATAATTATGTAATTGGTAAAATGCTGTCATCAAAGTGCATCGGACATATAAACTACATAGTTATTTAGAAGGTAGAGTATTGGGAGTTTGAAAAGGAAAGGATTAATACTGTAAAAGTTCCAAACATATAACCATTTAGAAAATAATCAAAATTTTGGCTTACTGTAACTTGGTAAAAATAAAAAAAATTTTAAGAACCACACCATGGATAATTGCAGTGTAAAACATGTAGTATGAAGCATTTCATTATAGATCATAATCCAAGTTTATTTTCTTGGTGCCATCTTGTGGATAAAACAAAAATTACTGTGAAAAGCCAGTAACTCAATGGAATTCCTGTCATGCTTCCAGATCTGTCATGTTTGCAGTGAGTCCCCTTTGCTGCCATCCCTTGTTTATAGGAAGTACAGTATGAAGTGTATTCCCATGATCTCATTGCTTCAGATGCGCCTGATGGAAGAAAACCTGAGGGACCACCAGAGAGCTCAGGATGAGGCAATAACAAAAACTCAGCTACTGGAACAGACTGTGAAAAGCCTGGAGTATGAACTGGAAGCCAAAAACCACTTAAAAGATGATCGGGCAAGACAAATCAAACTAATGGAGGTAAAAGATATTCTTAAGGGTTTATTTCTTTTTTTGAAGAGATGAAAATAATTTTGATATTTCACATGGATTCTTCTTGGAAGAAATCAAAATAGCTTCATGTTGTTGAAAAACCTTGTACTATTAAAGCAGGAATTACTCTAGTATATTTTAAAGGTGATTTGTTAGCATATCTATTGTATCATGATGTGTTCCAAATTACAATTTTCTCTCATCATTTTAATTAATTCCTTTTAAATTAATTTTATCTAGAGCTTATCATGCAAATTTGCATGATTTTCATTTCTAGGCCCATCATTCAGAACTTCAAAAGTATTTAGAAGTGTAAGTTCTGTTTAGCCTTTGATATTCCTTTCAGGAGTCTGAATAACATTGGGACTCTAACTTGTTACAGGGCTTCATAACTTCAGTTCAACTAGGCTGTCATTTGACTTTCATAAATAAACATCTCTATGTCATTGTACTCAGATGAAAAGAAATTTGTCTTCCAAATGTATAATCTAATGTAGACACTCAAAAACAGTCTCTAGAAACATTACAGAATTTCTTTTATTTTCTTGAAATTGTTGGGAGTGATTAAAAAAAGGACACAAAACATTTATTTTACTTCTGTCAAACTTAAAGGCTTATCTACCTGCCATTGCTTTTGCTGTGTGTTTTAAGAGGCATTTCAGTTTTCAAGCTTAGTCTTTCAGACGCTTTGAGTCCTTGAAGTTTAAGGAAGAATGCCCTGATGGCAATCTGAAGAGGATGGAAAGTAGTATGTTGAGGTTGCTCTTCTTTGTTCCACTCAGGACAAGTTATGTCACCTGGAACTTGAGCTTGATGAAGAAAAGAATAATTCAGATTTGTTGTCTGAGAGGATCAGCAGGTGCAGAGAACAGGTACTTGAACAAGTTTTCCAGCTTTTACTTAATGATTCTATGGAAAAGTGTTATTAGGATCACAATCAATATTGATCAACTAAGTAATGATTAGCAATTGGATTTATGCTATACTTGTAAATCCAAAAAAATCCAAGGTTCACAAACATGATTAAATACGTTCCCTTCACATCATCACAGACCATTTTTTTTCCTGTTCTAACTGGAAAACAGACACAGCATGGTATATAAAGACTGAAGACCAGTAAGCCTCTTGTGAAGACTCTCTTATATTGAAAGATCACAATTTTAATCTTACTGAAAAGTAATTCAGCATAATAGATTCTTAATTTCAAAGAAGGAAGAGGAGGAGCTTTAGGAAATGGCGGAATTTTTTAGTGCAAGGATGCTAGCCAGTTTCAACAGAGAGGAAGCTTTATTTTCAGTACAAGTGTAAAAACTTATTAAGATAAATCAAAGACAATTGGAAAGCATTTTCCACATAAAAACATCAGTCTTTTGTTCCAGAAGTGTAATAGAAGTTGATAGCCCAGAAAGAGGTGAAGAAGGATTTAATAAGGTTGTGTCTCATGGGACAGAAATTGTAAAGATAAAGTGATACTTGCTCAGCTAAATGAGACCTATCATAGTAACTCAAACAAGTAACAAAAAGGTTTTTGACTGCGTAAGTAGAGGACTGCATAAGTTGTGGAGACTGTATGATGAGGCCTCAGTCAAGATAAAAAGTAATCCAGGTATGCCCTCTCAAATAAAGAAACGTTTTACCTCTGTCTTCAATAAGGCTCGTGAATGTGCAGGTGGGGGTAAGTGAAGTGAATGTATTGGAAATGAGACCACTGAGTTGGAAATTACCAAGTCTTAAGAGAATTAGGAGTTCATTGGTTTGAAGACAGAGACCTTAATAATATATTTCAAGATTTCTGAAAGAACTGACATAAGAAATTACAGGCTCTGTAACAAAGATTTATAATAAACCAGTAAAGTAGAGTATAGGGCCTGGTTACGGCAAAAGTAGCCAGACATCCATGGCTGAGTAGCTGGGATCATGCAAATGTTGTATTAGTTCATGGAAAGAAATACAGTGATGTGGCTGTCTTGGAATATCATGGCCTTGATAATGTTCTTTGCCTTATTTTTGCTTTCTGAAAGATGTGAAACTAATGCATAACTCATTACAGCACATCTGCTATAATTCCACATGAAGTGCTACGGCTCACAGTAATTTCCTAGAAGCTCAGGGGACAATTAGCATTGAGGTACCCACAATAATCTCTTCTGTTCTCATTTCTGTTTCTCCAGAAGAAAAACCCTGCTGACATTCTTTTGAATAGCTGTAGCTTCAGAGGGAGAACAGAAAGTAAAATCTTAGTTTCTATGTCTTTTCAATGAAGCTGTGTGTTCCACTGAGACAGCTGGAGAGTTTAAAGTGAGGTAGAGCTCAGCTTTCTCTCACACATCCTTGAAGCACCAAGGCACCATTACTGCTTTGTTTGAACTCAGGTTACTGAGATTCTATTTGATTGTAATAAAGACTTTCTGCTATTGTTCCATTGATGTTGTACAGACTCTGAGTCAGTGGGTGAAATAGAATGTTAAGGACCCACAATAATGTGGGGTCATGCTATTGTTAAATCAGGAAGCCTTTAATACTGGAGTCTGTGCCTGTGTTGTAAACCTGGGATAAAAGTACTTTAGTCATAGCTGCACTACTGGGTACTACAGTAAGTTAATTTGCTAACTGAATGGAAACCTAAAATACAGTTTGGTGACTAAAACGTTACATAATGGGTAAAAGACGTGTTTATTTTGAGGTCTGGAATTTCTCATTTCACACATGAGTTATAAAGGTTGCTTTGTTTTGATTTTATGCCAGAATGACTAAGTAGTCAAATTACTAAAGAGTATTTCAGGGTCTGCTAAGCATTTATAATGACATGAGAAATTATAATGGATTTGTTTTGGTAATATCTGTATTCCTCTACATTTTAAAACTATTATTATAAATATGTTATTTTAACATACTGATAATGAACTGTAATACTGAAATTTCCAGTAAAAACAAATTTAAACAACTGGTTCTATTTTACATAAAGCTGAATGTTTGAATAAACATTGGCACGACTAATAGTTGACATTTCACTTGCCATGAAATGTTATTCTTTTTTAATTTAAACACCCTTTTGAATCTCAATGGCTGCATGACACACTGTTCTCATCTCCTCTTGCCTTGTTCTCAAGAAGTACGACAGCAGAGTGGAAACAGGAAAAAATGTGGGGGAAAGTGGGTCATATTCTCTTAGTTTTTAAATGATAAGGTATTAGGAGCTCTAGAAAGACCAAAATGCTCAAACCACACACACATGGAAACCTAGAGCACTCAGCTGCTCTTTGAGTCTAAAGTGAGCAGAGACAGGCCATATTTTAATATGTGATTTTTTTTTCCTATGAACAAGTGAAATGAAGTATCTTGTGCCATACTGACTTCGCAAACATAATTGAAAAATCCTTAAGATATCCTCGTCAATTCTTGAGTTCTGTGAAAATGTGAGGAAGAATCTATTGACTTCAGAGTCATTTCCAATAAGTGTGAAAAATTGACTTACTAGTTTTCATTACAATTTTAGAATAAATCAAGAAGGATAAAATTGCACTGACCTGCATCATTCGCTTCCTTTTGGTAAAGTGTTCCCAGTGGAAAGCTGCATACCTGCTCTTTAGCTGGCACTGGCTGTGAGAAGCAAAGAAATGAAAATCTGGATATGAAGGTTGTTTTTCAATTTTGAAGCATCAAAGGGATTTGTTTAGCTTTGGCTTTCTTCTTTATTAATCATTGGGTTTTTTGGTCATATACTTGGAAATTGTCTGAGGCACATATATATACACACTACTTAGGAATTAACAAGAAACATAGGCTGCAAACCTGTGAGATTGTGAACAATACTGATGGCATCTAAATTATTATTAGAAATCAAATTGCTTTCACTAGTAATGAACTCAGCAGCTGCTTTTAATCCTGAAGCTGGCACAAAATGACAAGGTTTTGTAAAGTCTGATACAGTTGCTTTTCTCAATTCTTTGTTGTTAGCATTCTTCAAATCCAGCTGTGGTAAGTGTTGCCTTAAGCTGCAGAAACAGTTTATTCTTTTAACGCAGTTATAATATATTAGACACAGGAAAGGTAGAACATGGAATGTGAAGTTCCATGTGGTACATACACAGAGTATGGAGCATGAAACTGGTACATCTTACTGCTCAGAAATAAGTGGAACTTCGAGCACATTTTGGCAGACATCTGCTTCTGTACCTCGTGCATGTTAATTATGTGTTTACTACTGAAAAACACAAGAAGATAAAACAGTTTATATCTCCTCCAGCAAGAATTGTATCTGCTGCCCTTTTCTTTTAACAAGCTCTTGCATATATTTGCACATGGCTTTCTGATCCTAATCAGATATAGCACTTTTTCTCTCTCCCACTACCTTTCTGTGAGGTTGCTTTTACCAAGAGGTGTCCAACAACAGTAGCAGTCATCTCGGAAATATAATAATTGTCCTCTAAATAATTCCTTAGTTTGAATCTTGGGAAGGCTGCACAAATTAGTTACAGCCTCTGAGCACAGTAAGAGCACAGTGGAATCTCAGAGTGGTCCATTAAGCAAGTTCCTACATAAAACAAAACGCCTTTCTTCAGTTAACAGCTACATTTTTAATTAGTCATTCATTTTACCACAAATTTAGCCGCATTTTTTCCTGTGTCTGTCTTGCTAAAGCAATTACAGCAGAATAAATTCTATGTAATCCCTCATGTTATAACTTTTTTCATATATTTCATTAATAAATACAGCTATTGTACACATGTGATTCTGATTTGTGTCTATAAAATAATACTTCATAATATTTTATTATATAACATATAAAACATTGTTATTATTAGGCTAGCATGTGACAATGAGAGCTTTTAAGAAATTACCCAGCTGTTGAGAACATGGCCATGTGCTACCATTGGTATTCTAGTGGCTGTTATGACCTTAGTTTTCAGGAATGCCTTCTACTCTTCTGTCCCCATCCTGTGACATAAATATGCAACTGCATGCGTTGCTGCCATTACTTGTATTCATATATCAATTTCCAAGCTCCAGAAACAGTACAAATTACTTCCTTTAACCATGATTAACTAAAAATGTATCTTTTATTATTATGATGTGGTTAAAAAATAGGGCCTAGGGTAAATGTTCATCTGCTGTACTTGTTTAACCTTCACATTCTTAACATTGCTTTTGGATTTTTTTTATCCAAGAATTCCCAATGACTTTTGAAAGACCTTTACTGAGATAAATCTCTAACTGAGAGTTGCTTAACTGGGATGGTGTGTTTATGGAAGTTCATATGTAACTGATGCAAAGCAGGGAAGAATGCTGTGGCCACTGAAATCTTTATCAGTCTTTTTTTTTTAGGTACAGTAATTGAAATAGGTATTCACTGTGTTCCCCAGATATCTATCATAATAAGCCCTGTGCAGTATAAACCACAAATGCTGTGGTAATATTTGCTGTGCCTGTAAAAGCATTTTTAGAGATCTGCAGGGAGTCTCAGTAAGATGGAAGAAAGGAAAGTATTTCAATAGCCCTACAAACTTTGTCCTTTAGCACCAAAGTTTCAGTAGTAGCTGTTAGGCAGTTTAGAGTTTCTCTTTGAGCTCAATTTTTTTTCCAATAAAGTCCAATACTGAGGTAAAGCAAGCTAATTCAGCATTCTTGAGTCTGTATTGATCAGGTAGCTTCTTAACATCTTTACACATGGAGAATGTATCTTCCTTGTGGTGGTTGAATATGGAGCAGAAATATTAACAGAAACTGTAGAAAAAGTTGTCTTTCAACAAAACAACTTTTTCAACACCGCCTCTCCAAATTTAGAAGTTGGTGCCCCTCCAGTACAACAGCCATAAAATTGGCTGGAGTAAGGGAGCAGTGTCTGTATCCATCATGCAGCAGAGTCTGTTGAAAAGGAGGTTTTACTACTCTCATACACGTAGAAAACTGCAATTGTGTGAGGAGTGTGTCACTAGGCACTTGTCTGCAGCTCCCAGTTCATGTTTCATAAAGTAAAACTGTACTTAATTAGCAGCTTAAAGGTAAGGTGCTGTTTCAGAGGTTCAGACTTAAATATGAAAAAAACAACTGGAACTGTTTGAAGATGGATGTGATATTTCAGAGCTCAATGTCCTGCCACATGATATGTCTCTCATACAACAGTTAGAGTTCAGCTCCTTGCTAGAGAATCTATACGGGGAACATCAACAATATCCAATGTGGGTATGAAATGCCTAGAATGAGAACTGGGAATAACATGGACTTCCTGAAGCAGAAAATTTTGTAGCTGTAAAGCTCATCTGAAATCATGTCTTGAGTTCTAAGAAAGAACATACGGCTTATTGCATAGGTATATGTAGTTTATATATATATATATATATATATATATATATATATATATATATATATATATATACGTACACACAGTAGCATATAGATAAATGTTAATTAAGTCTCTTATTAAAATTTCTGTCTTCTTTCTCTAATAGATTGAACAAATGAGGTCAGAGCTACTTCAGGAAAGAGCTATAAAGCAAGACTTGGAGTGTGACAAGATTTCATTGGAAAGACAGGTAATTATGTGTGGTTGTAAATGCTTTGACCACGTTCAGAGGAGCTGTTCTTCCAAGGCTTCACAGTACTTCAGGAACACTGTTGAAGATATAATTTCAAGTAATTGTGATTTTAGCTGAGTGTTTTCTTCTGTAGTAGTAAACAATGCTTCTGCAGTTCAATGGTCTTTAAAAGCAAGGTTACTTATCATAGCCCTTAGGTGGGATCCAGAGAAAAGCTATCTTAACAAGCCATAGTATTATTTACAAACTAATGTAAATAAGTTTGTAATTTACATTACAAACTTATGAAACAGACTGTAATGGCAATTGAGAGAACATGTTTGTACAACATACCTAATTAGGTGCCTTCAATTATGTGACATTGATCTCATCTTAATTGTTTGAGAAAAAGAATGCCACCTACTGGTAAATACTGTGTACATTCTTACACTTCAGTTCTGATTTTCCTGTCATAGTCCTTTTTGCTGTGTTTGATACCTGAGATCATGCTTTGAATTTCTGTAACAAAGAGCTTTATTTTTCTGTTCATCATGTAACTGTTTATTTGTTGGGATTGTATTCTATCAATTCTTTGACTAGGTCCCCATTGAAAACCTGCATTACTTAGCCTCAGAAAAAATGAAAGTGTAAATCTTAGCAAAAAGTCTCCTTTTACAAATATTTTTGAACTATTTTTGCATTGGAGAATTAAGAAAGGGGGGGGGACACCCCAGTAACAGCTTTGATAAAGTAAACTGGTATTGGATGTAAATAATTTCTTTGTCTACTCGTTCTAGCCATACACCAGTGATTTACAGGGCAAGAATACAGAATTTTACAAAAGAATTGTGTGGTGCATAAGACAGCTCTGAGAGTATTTGAAAAAATGGCATATTAAAAAGTACTACTGGAAGGGGCTTGCAACTATCTGAGGTTTAAAGGTCCATTTAATCCTGAAACTTTAATTGAAACTGAACAGTAAATTCTTTTCAATAAGGCATAGTAATAGAAAATTTGTTTGTAGTAAACCATAAAATCTCAATGACTTTCCATGTTTACTAAATGCTATACTGATCGCTGTACACACTGATGTATGTCTTCCTGGAGACATGAATTTGGTGTTAAGGTGATATTTGTCAATCTATAAGTGTGTATTAACCAAGTGTGTTCCAACTATAGAACAAGGACTTGAAGAGCCGAATCCTTCACCTGGAGGGTTCCTACCGATCCAGTAAAGAGGGGCTTGTTGCTCAGATGGAGGCGAGGATCACAGAGCTGGAAGAACGACTTGAAAATGAAGAGAGGTAAAACCACTTAAGTTAAGATCAAAACATGCATGTTTATGTTTGTTGTTATGGCCTCTTGCTAATATTAAATCTCTATTACAATTAACTTGGGTTTTTTTCCCACCAAATTTAAATGGTTACTGTTTCATAAAAGTATTGCAAATTTTCTTTTTGACTGCAAGCACAGTAGAAGTTGATCTTAAAATTTAAATCTGGGCACAGTGCTCACATGGTTCTATAGCTCCTTATTTAATAAATGTCTAATATCAAGAACAGGTTTAGAAATATTAACTGTACTATGAGACATCCACTTCCATGTTCACTTTTTGTTTAATCTTGGAGGAGTGTATTTTTGTTCCTAAATGTTGCTGTGTGGTGACAGAAGAAATTCTCCGTAGTCATTCCTGCTTTTGAACAAATTTCTCAGTATGTTGCATGGAATCAATAAATCCAAGCAGGGAGCCTTAGTGTTTATTTAATTCTTGGAAGATAGTTAAGAAGTTATCATGATTTGGGAGTATTTCAGTTCCTTTTTAACAAACCTGTCTTTTGTTTGTTTTGGTTTTTTCCTAGGGATAGAGCTAATTTCCAACTAAGTAACCGCAGACTTGAGAGAAAAGTGAAGGAGTTAATGTTGCAAGTAGATGATGAACATCTGTCATTGACTGATCAGAAGGACCAGGTAGAGGGAAAAACTAATATGCAAATATCTGATATTAATCCTACTAGCATAAACCATCATGTATAAAAGATAAGAGGCAAATGTAGGTAGATTCTGATTACTCTGTTGTTTACAAACTCCCATTTAGTGATATTTGCAGCTGCCACTGCATCATGTGCTTTTGTCTAGTAGTAAATTGTTATTAATTTTGAAAATTATGAAAATAAGGCAGTTACAGACGCAATGCTAATTTAAGAAATAACACAAATAACAGACAGTAATTGATCCTATAAATACACCAAGTAATATATTCTGTTTCGCCACCATAAAATTTTGTTTAAAGAAAGAAGCTGTTTACTGTTAAATATAAGCTGTAAGTGTTAAGCATACACTGATGTTCTAACAGCAATGTGCTCCATCATTACTGTGGCCTTTGTTGATTAAAACATGGTTTGTTTCAGCATGTGAGCCAACAGTTAATGTTCTGCCTGGAGAATGAACAGTGTGTTTCAAATTGCAGACATCAATTACAGGAATGATCTTAAAAAATCCTCTGGGTTTTTGAAATGTACTGTATAGTATCTGTCTGTTAAAAGTTGCTTGACTTAGACACATTTATAACTCTACTCTGTCCTAATTGATAATAAGCTCTTGCTGTCACATAATACTGTCTTACCCTACCAAAGCTCTCTTTGCTTGTTGCTGATTTTTCTTTGTAAAAAAATCGTATCACATTTTTCATAAAGTCTAATGCTGACTTTCAAATATTTCTGAAGCAGAGGATTACAGTGTCACTACACTGGCAAAGTTTTGTCTTTATTCTCCCTCTCATAGATGCTGGAAGAATAAAATCCCTTTATTAAAATAGCCCTCTAATCAGATGACATGTAAATATTGCAGTTGAGTTTGCGTTTGAAAGCAATGAAACGTCAAGTTGAAGAAGCTGAAGAAGAAATAGACAGACTGGAAAATGCTAAAAAGAAACTTCAGAGAGAACTTGAAGAGCAACTAGACATAAATGAACAACTACAAGGACAGCTTAACACTGCGAAGAAAGAATTAAGGTAGGATGAGTTGGCAGACTTTTCAGTTCTGTATGACACCACTTCTCACACATTTGACCACTTGCTCCTGTAGTCCATAAAAACTGAGGGCTTTCTCTACAAGTTTGTCATCAGCATACACAGTTTGACTCAGATGTGTGAAACTCTCTGGGTGTCCCAGCCTTCTTTCCAAGATCTCCCTACTGAATAAAGTCATTGAGGCAGGGAATATAAAATGGAAAAAAGTGGTGGGACTTGACACTCTTACCATTTGTAGCAGTAAAAATTTCCCTAATGGCTGAGAGGTACAGTCATCCTATGTTAGGTTTCCTTGGCCATCTGTGAACATCCCAGTGTGCAAAGTTTAGTTTCCTCTCTCTCCCACTTTAGTTAGAGGTGCTTGAAAATGTGGTTGCTTGATCTTGTGCATGTTTCTTTCACGTAAGATGTAGTCTATGATAAACTACCCTGCTAGCGCACTTAGACATTCTTCAAAGATGTAAATCCTGCCTGTCAATGTTTTAAGCTTTGTATAAGTGTTCTGTGTGTAGATGTGCTGTTTTAATAGCAAATATGTGTATTTTTGTTTCAGTAGACTGAAGAAGTCACCAAGTAAAGTGCTTCCTGATTCTGATGATGATGACGATGATGATGATGATGATTTCAGCACGGATGGTGATAGTCTCTGTGAAGCACCTTCAGGAAATAATTTTTCAAAAGATGATGACACAAAAATCTAAATAAGTATGGATGCAATTCCTTGAAAGTACTGGAAGAATAACATAAATTATCAACAAACTGGATATTCTAGAAGCCAAATGACATAAAGGGATTTAAAAGTTGGGAATATAATGTTTCCCTCCATACTGTGCCATTATCTTATTTAGATCTACACTGTTTATTATAGAAAACAGGATTGCATTATAAAACAGCTATAAAACTATATATATGTAACTGCCACTGAAAACATGGAGATATGTTTCACATTGGAAATGGGATTTTGCTAAAATTCTGTTCAAGTAAAAAGCCATCTGATAGTAATTCAAAATTAGTTTTAGTTACTAAAAGCTTTTCCCTAAAATTAAGGAAACTATGGAAGATTATTTAATAATTGTAAGTATGGGGAAGTTATGTATAAAATGTAAATATTTAAAATTTGACCTTTTTATTGACTACTTTAGTACTGTTTTGTAAAGTTTCGAATATTATATAAATCAGTTTGATATGTAAAATCTTTTAAGTTTATATTGAATGCTATGTTTGGGTTTTCACCAAGATGAAAACAAATGAAAATGAATACATTTCATGCATTACAGAGCAGATTCATAGTTCCTGGGCCAGGAAGTACATTTTAAAACCAGTGTAAGTTCTATTGTATGTGTTCTGTATATTAGAGGTCAAATGTTAATCCTGCCAGTTGACTTTAAAAGGACCATCACATCTGCATGATGAGAAAGGCTTGCCTTCAATTTCCTTGTAAACTTCATTTGGGAAGCTTTCTGTTCTTGGTAGGGAAGGGTGAGACTGATGTCAGTTATTGCTTGGTATCTTTCGTTTCCTGAAAGGAATTCAGTTCTGCCAGAGGCAGAATGTTGTAGGCCTGCTGATTTGAGGACATTGGGACAGTCTTATCTTGCAAGTTTCTAAAGAGTACCACTGGTTACAGTAAAATTACTTGTGATCTTTGAATTAAGTACATGCTTAAATCTGTTAATTGATATGAAAATTCTATTCTGCTGGCAAGAAACTACACCAAGGAAACAGAAAGCATGTAATCTGATTTTTCTTTCTAAGTTCTTCTTGACCATCTACTTGTGATACATTGCAGTGTATGGTCATATGTGCAGATATATATTGATATTTCAGTTTACAGAAGTATCTGTATTTTGAGTTATCCATCTATTCAACAAACTTCGTGGGAAATTTAAAAGAAAGAGCATTGAAGATTTTATTTTAAAAACATTTTCTATTTTGTTGCTAAAAATATTTTTTTGCCATTTGTATTACACCAGACTGGTTTTGCTCCTTTGCAAATCTAGAATTCCAAGGAAAGGGCATTACTACAAAATTTTGTTAATAAACCATAGTTAGGTCCTGTCTATTTATCAGTATTTGTCATCAGTTACAGGTTATGAGCACTTGTTCATTGATTTGATCAAGTAATCATGGAATTGTAAAAAATACTTGGAACTGAAGTTGCTGGGAAATTCCATTATTCCCACAAAGGAATCTGCTGCAGAGAACGAATTTAACAGCTCTGACAGTGAGGCTCACAGATGTGGTTAAGGCAAAAGTCCTGACAATGGCAGTATCCATTTTCATACAGTTACATGAAATGAAACTCCTGCCTGCAAGGTCACAAATATATTCCTGCATAGCAGACCACAGACTCTGCCATGTAATTCCCTCCAACTTGCTTTTGATCATTTGAGTTATATGGGAAATAATAGGAACAGCATAGTTGTAATACTTTGTCTCTGAATCTTGTATCTTTTCCAGTAGCATACGCATGGAATTTTTTGCAGTATTGGCATTATTATTTTGACATCACAGAAACAGCCTTTCGTCCAAGAAGACCCGTGCTACATTGTACTGACAATCATCATAGAAACTGCTGTGATTTATCTGTTGTTTCATTTGCATGTTTATGTAGACTTAACTTCAAGCAACTGATTCCAATCCCCAGTACCCTATCCTGTAATGTTCATAGATAACTTACTTCAAACCACTGGAAAAAAAAATCACTTAATATTGCATCTACCTCCAGTTACACTGTAAAAGAAAAATTCACTTAAAATAAACAGTCAGTGCTCTCAGTTCTACTTTGTGCATATAGCTTGATATGACAATGAAGACGTGTTTAAAACATAACAAGAAAATAATTATCTGAGAAATATTGATGCTGGAAACAAATTTCTGCATTCTCGTCTCTTTGGATAGCTACTTCCTTTGTAATTTGTAAAGCAGGTGGCAGGTGTAACATCTAGAAGACTCCTCATTTGATCTTAGAAGGAGGAAGACAATATTGTTGCAGACTTCTACTGGCAGCAATCCTTCTTAGTAAACCTCCCTCCCCACTTGTGTTCAGAAAAAGGACTTGTCTTTAGTTTATTCATTTAGACTTGCCAGTGGCATTTCCTCATTAGAGTTCTTGAATAATATGACTAAAAGTCTTAAGACACTGAAAAAGATATTTCAATTCATTCACCAAGCAGTTGGTAGCTCTGTTTCTTGATATATGCTAGCTATGGTGATGGTAAAATAATCTTGATTGCCACAAACAAAATTTATAATAGTTTACACTCATCTTATTTGTTCACTCCATCTCCTGTTTGCTTTGATCATCTTAAGTCAAAGTTTAGCTTAGAAAAATTTTCCTGTTTTTCTCAGGTAATCTATTTTTAAATGAAATTCAGAAGAAGCTCTTGACCCATAAAAGGCAGCAAGAGGAGGGTATATGTAAAGAAAAATGGTTACAAGACATTCAGTCCCTAGAAGTTTGTATAAACAGCAGTTTCTAGTGTATTACAGAGACATGACTTGAGTTCTGAGCTGTAGAAACCTTCAGTTTTCTTCCATGGTACTACACTATCTCTTAAACAGACCCAAGATAAATCATGTTTTCTATAAGCCTAACCTGATGACTTTTATAGTGGATGCTTGTCTCTCAGTGTAAGTAACCTGTGGTGAACAGTGAACGTTTTGTCCATTCTGGGATTAATGGCCTTGGTTTTCTGAGTCTGTTTTTGTTGATAGGAGAAGACAAATTAACTTCTACAAGAGTTTTTTTTGTTTTAAATCACCAACATTTGGCAAGTGCTCCAAGATCTTTACATGTCAGCTTCTATACAGTGCAAAATACGTAAATGTTAAACAAGTGAAGAAAATCCTCCTGTCCTCAATAGACTCCTCACTCACTAAGTAATGAAATTTAAGATACTCTTCACAATAATGTATTTTAATGCCCTTGAGTTTGGAAGGCATCCCTTTTCATAAAAGCAGATCTTTCAGACATTGTGTCTTTTGTTAGTGCCTGAAGAAATAAAAAGGAAAAGTTGTCATTTTCTTGCTGTCCCCTGTACCTGTTTCCCTGCACTGCACTTTATTAGAGGAAACTCCTGTACTATGCAAATACTTTAATTCATCACTATGCTTTTTCCTGTTCAATCACTAGGCACGTTTTCCCCCACAACTCTTGGTGATGAGACTGTAACTTGTTGATTAATCTGTGTATTCCTCTGATTTATCCTCTTTTCAACTTAATTCTTCCCTTTTCCTGATTAAATAATCTGTTCTGATTTATAAATTATTTTCTAAACTATTCCAGAAGCCATGTGTTTTCCTCATTTTTTACAGACCAGCTGTGTGTTTTGCTGAGTGAGCTACACAGTGCAATAGATTTAGCTTTTAAGCCTTTTCTGGATCACACAGCATATTTTAGTAATTAAATGTTGATTCTTTTAGCTTACTGGAGCTTCCTATCATGTGAGTAGAGCTACACATTTCAGCTGCTTAATTTCTACCAACTGCACTTATCAAGTAACATTGCAAAATGTTCAAAGACTTTGCTGAAAGAGCAACATTCTTTAGAAATTGCCAGGGTTTCTAATACATTTAATTTCTTCTTTTTTGCATAAGGTTCTGACTAGGTCACATGTTTAACCCTCTGACCTTACTATGTTATACTGAGGGAAATTTCATTGTCATCTCAAAATTTACTCGTCAACACTTGGGCTATTGAGAAAAAGGTATAGAAATTAATAGAAAGGTTTTTTTGTATTACAGGCTTTTCTTTTAACATGTAAGAAAGGAAAGACTTAAGAAGAAGGGGAGTGAAGTTCAACAGACAAGGCCAAGTGCAGTAGTCAGTTTGCCTCACCCACCTCAGCAGCAGCATGACAGCCCTTTAATGGTTAGTACAGTGAACCTTACGCGAGGTCAGCAGGGACTGTTTTATATAAGCTGGATCATTTGATCTTTTCTCCAATTCCAATAACAATTTACTGCTTTATTTAGATCCTGAATCTTCATGCCATTAGCAGAAGAACAGGCAATAAAAAAAATATAAATTCAGAGCACAGGTGGATGATGAAAATTTAAGCTGTCCAAGTTGTCAGTAGGAAAACTGTAGGGACACTTCTATGTGAGTGCAGAGGAGGAACTCATCACAGGTAACCTGAGTTTTGCTTTGCTTTCTGTGTACTGCTTTCTCAGTAGAATGGGCTTTCTGAACAATGCTTCATGTATTAGGTTACAAAGCTATTTTCACTAGTTTTGAGTACTCCTTTCATCTTGGTTGCATGCAGGCTGGCTAGGGCAGACCCTACCAAAAGGCATAATGGGATGTAAGAAAGAAATAAAGCAGGAAAGATTCAACTCAGGATCCAGTTCTGAATAATTTGATTTGACCTTCCCTTCACTCTTAAGGATCCTGGCACACGTCTCAGATTGAAGGTCTGGCTCTGCAGTAACTAGCAGGCTCTGTGGTGTCTTTTCTCCAGAACAACAGTCTTAAGTATAGATTTCTTTGCTTTCTGGGAAGTTTCAAATCTGGTTTTCTTCAAACAAGAATGGTTTATTGTGTAACAGGTAGAATGGCTATGAAAAGTGGAAAGGAAAAAAGAATAGAGACCAATAAAACTATGTAAAAGCAGTAAAATCAGCCAACCAAAGAAAGGAAGCTTCCTGAATTAGGCTATGTGTACTTTAAACACAGCCCACTGTGCCTTGCTATTTCAGTACATATTGTGTATGGTGTCCAGCTATTTTAGAGATATGATCAAATTTGTAATTTAGATTAAAATGCCCCTCCCAAATGTGAACTTTTTAAGCATTAGTGAGTCACAATGGAAAACTGTGGTCTGTGTGGATATAACAAACCAACTCAAAATGCTCACAAACTTGGAAATTTGTTTTTTTAAATGAAACAGGTTCCATTTAGAGACCCTACTGGGCCAGCTGCTTACAACACAGCAGCCCTATAAAGGTGCAGGTGTCTCAGGATTACCAGTCTGTTCTGTGGTGTGCTTTCTAACACAGTACCTGGCTGATGGTTTCTCCTGCCTTTCCCAGTTGTGGTTCTTCCTTCATAAGTGACAAGTGCAAACTGCTGGAAGACCAAGTGGGGCTTAGATGCACAGGCCAGTGTGAAGAGACCTGACCACGAGATGTCTGGGAAACAGAGTTGACATTAGCTTATTCACAGCTAGTACAGGTTCCCAGGTGCTGACAGAAAGCTATGGCTGTTTGATAGGTGGCTGTTGGGATATTCTGCTTTTTCTGGCAAGTTTAGAGTTTTGGCGTCTTTTGGTCAGAGGATAGGAAAGAAAAAAAACAGACTGAAAAAAAACCACAACACCTCTCCTGGCTGTACTCTCCAGGTGTCTGCTGGGTCTTCTCTTTATTGGGAGTGAAATCTGTACTATATGCCTGGAATTTTATTTTACTTCACTTTTTGCTGACCATGTGTCCACAAGTACAGCAAGAGGCAGGCAGTGTCTGCAGTCTGCTGTGGTGACACTGCCAGGGTGGCAGCACAGGAAATGTCAGGATGCACTGTGGCCATGACATTAAACACCTGTCTTTCAGCTTTATTTGAGCAAAATAAGGAGCTTTTTTTACTTGTGCAATATCTGCTTACCTCGCCTTTTGGTGAATGTTTGTATTCACGTGGTGGCTCTTACTGTGAAGCCTCACAATGCTTTTCCAGGGAATGTAGGTGCTTATGGCTCAAAGCCGGATTACCCAAGCCTCAGGAGGCTTTATCTAAACTGCAGCATCCGTCAGTGTCAATATGCCATTAAATGACATTTGCAGCTGAAGGGCAGTGCAGGTGCAGGGAGGGAACTGGGTACAGGGAAGGTCTCTGGGTGGTGCAGTTGGCTCAAGTCTGTTCTGTGGCGTGTCAGCACCAGAGAACACAGTAACTCCTCCACTGAATAGGTCTCCACACTGAGTCATTAATTGTCCTGTACCTCCTATGCCTGCCGAGCCTAGAGCACTAGATACCAGGTAACTGAGCTTTGATTCCACAAACTTTTGCCAAGTCTTGTCATTTTAGCTTTTCTTCTCAAGTATATAAAAATACCAACCAGGCATAGGGGAACCGTAGCTCTTACCACAGTTGTGAGTGTGCCCAGCTGCCAGCTGTGAGCCCTGGGAGGATGCTCTGAGGATGAGCTCAGTGAAGACAGAGTCAGATAAAGCAACACTTTTTAACTTTGACTGGCACTTTATTTCGTCAGTGCAATTTTTATTACCACCTTTTCACTTTTATGAATTAGAAGTAATATGGAGCGAAAACAGGACATTAACACCTAATTAACTTTGCTGTTCCTCTGAAACTACTCTGTGCTTAGCAGAGCTTGGCATTTCCAGCTCTTGAGAAAAATTACCCCTTTTCGACGGAAAACGTTTGGAAATCTTAAACTTGGGAACTGCAGTGGAGACCAAGATGCCTCGAGAAGGCGCGGGGGAGCGCGGCCCGCAGGGGGCAGCAGAGAGGGGCGGCTCCGGGCCCTGCTCCGGAGGGGTTCGGTGCATCTTCGGTGCCTCCTCCACGGAAATCAATTCTCCATTGAAATACAAGACAGAACTGCCAGCTTTCCCTTCAAGAAGTAGTCTGTTCAGAAAGCGACATGCTGCTTCACAAAAATCCTTTTCAGTGTAGAGCCACAGTCAAAGTAGCATTCAAGACGTTAAGGTGCATGAAATGACTGATGTGAGAAGGAGGATTGTGCTTTCCTATAAAAATTCTGCTGCTGTAAGTACTCAGACACTATTGCATGAATCTGTTAGAGGACAGAAAATTGAGTGGTTCTGAGTCTGAAGGAATTATTTTATGAAGGACAGAAAAAACTCAGAATATCTAGTCTTGACTGTTCAGTGACTCCAGTGTATTCTAGAGGTGACAATCTCCAGAATAGAGCAAGGATAATCAAAATTCGTACTTTTTAAAATATATGGCATGATTAGACACACTGGTATTGATGGTGATAATTTATCAAAAACCAGAAGTTCACAGCTGGTAAGAACACCCATTATTCATGAAAATGTGTTGGCTGGAGTTATGCCAGACAAAGATCAATCTAACCATACCATCTGTATGTGTGTTTGTGTGCCTTTCCTGCACTGCAAACACCCAGCCTAGAGATGTGGAGGTTTACGTCAGGTTCCCATCATGGTCAAAACTTCAGCCAAATATGTTTCACATCATTGTTTTTCTAGATGCTTCCATTGTTGTCAGAAAATCACCTTTAAACTGAAATTATTCCAAATAATGATGAAATGCTGCTTATGGTTACAGCAGATTTATGCAGATGAGGCATCCTATTAAACAGGAAGATTTGTCTGTCTGGGTAGTGTACAGAAAGCATTCTAGTTATACTCATCCTGCTTTGCAAATCACGCCCACATTGGGCAGTCCTCTGCATCAGCCAAGGAGAGGAAAACAATATTCTATTGAGAAATCTATTTCAACAGGAACAGAAAGGTTCTGCAGGAATACAGTTATGGAGGGCACTTTAACATTTTTCGTTCAATGTTAAATTCTATCAGATCTTTTTGTCTAACTATGTTCTCTTGATAATCTATCAAAATACTAACTATGTGTATTAACAGAGGAAAACCTCAAAATTCATAGAGACTTCCTAACTCCAGTCATATGAGAAGCGGGAAATGTACCAAAATGCCTCAATAAGAGCTTGCTAGCCTGTCTGCTGTCAGAGTATTTTAGTGTATATTTTATTCTAATCCTTTAGCAAAAGTACACTATAGGACAGTGGATTAAAATTTTGAAAATGTTTGTTACTCCTCCAAATGGTTTACTAAAAACAAGCTAGAAAATGAATAACCATCAGGTGTTTCCAATGTATCCAGTGCATGCTATTAACATATTATAGCCTCTGTTCTACAGATGTAGAAATTACTGGGAATTTGGCTATTGACTGTAGAGGGAGAAGGATTGGATCTTGTGTTACTATATTAATCATTGGGTAAATGTTTCTCTGAAAAGTAGGAATAAAGAAATTTCCAGGGGCTGAGGGATGGTCTAACATCCTGTTTTCAACATTTGCTAATTCCCAGGGCCCCATAGGAAGGCAAATCCCCTCCTTTCCTTCCCACCATGTCAGTTGTGTCAGAGACTACTGTCAGTCTCTCTCAAGTCATCGTTAGCCATGAGGTAACTGGCTGATAACTCAGGCTGATTTCATGCTAGCCAGCTCACCATTCTGGCTGACCCAAACCTGAGCCTGCCAACCCACCCACAACCACATGTGTATCAGCCTCTTCCTTCAGGGCTTCTTCACTCCATGACCTGTGGCAGCAATGGATCGCCAGGTTAATTATAAAAAGCAATAAGATACTTCCTTTGTGCTACTTTAATTCTATTAACCCACATTAATATCCAGAGCATCTCCATTTACTTCTCAGTTATTATCAGACAGATGCTAGTAAAAAATGAGAGCACAAGTAGGGCAATTGTCTTTTCATGATTTTTGGTGTCTTTCTGTTCTTGGTCTGCACCAGAGAGAATTGGTGTTTCAGGCAGGTCTGTTCTAAGCACTCATTGCTATCCATACTCCTCTTGTATCTGTTTTCTCTGCTTACACCCAAAGAACTGGCATCCATGTGACTGTGTATGTGTGAATTTTAAAAAGCTTTGTGAGTTCTTCTTAGGCAAAGGTAATGGGAAAAGAATGCCCCTTGCAGAAGGTGCTTTTTGAAATAAATACATCAGTCCTATACTGTTTGCTTTCCATGTGAAGCTGCAACAGAGAAGAATTTAAACACACCTCTTGATAGGCCATTTCTGTTTACCCCTGCAAGGTGATACAATTCTGGCCCAGCAAGAAATACAGCAAAATGTGCCCTATTAGGCCAACTCAAGGAGGCTTAATAAAATTCCGTGTGTCAGTCCAGCCTCTCCAGTAGCCTTTCAGTCCTTCAGTAACTCCTCTCAAACACCTCCCAGAGGTGGGAATCGTGCTCTTTGGTCCTATAATAAACTTCTAAAAGAAGTAACCTGAGTAGACCAGAAGTGCAGCAAAATGCTTAAGCATGGAGAGGTTATGAGGAAAAGAATAGCAGCTAATTGTTCAGGGAAATGCAATTTTCAAGTTAATGCTAATGACAGAAGCCTTTATCTCCTTCTGGGCTGCAGCATCCTGAAAGATGACACATGGGAAATCTGGGGAGTGGCCATCCAGATTCACAGATACAGTGTATGACCAAATATAAGTGGTTAGGTGTGTAAATCCATTTCCTTTCTAGAACCAACGTTAGAGGGGAAGTCCCCTAAGTAATATTTAGTCATTGTGGCTCAGCTATTATTAAGTACCTTAACTATTTAGTCCTTCCTACATTCTCTCCTAATAACTCTACTCCAGTTAGACCCAACATTGTCTTCTGTATTGATTATGACTTTACTTTCTTCTATTATTATGATGACCTAGGCACAGAGGAAATGAGACAGTTCTTGGTGACAGGATAAGAAAATTTCATTATACTGTAGATACATATATGTCTGCTAGAATGTTTTTGGAGCTGGACGGACCACAGTTTCCTGATGAAGGTCCCCTGATTTCACAAGTCAGTATGACCTGATATTTTATGGTTAAAATACCTCCCCTTCCTCCTCTTCCACCTTATTTTCTTTTTATATGACTTCTAATAAACTTCCGTTTAGTATGTACAAAGGAAATAAATTATAGAACAAATAGAAGATCTTTCACTCACGCTAGACTTTTATAGACAGCTCCCTGTCCTAGCCTATGTGAACGGGCAATGGGCTATGAGAGTCCATTAAGAACTGCTAAATTCCCATTTAGCGGTTGAGATGCAAAGAACATGGAGGGAGATGGAAAAACATGGAGGTCTAAAACCAGATCTGAAACAAGGGAGAAACCAAACAGCTGAGAACTTCTGTAGCATCTCTGCAGATGTGCTAAACAAATGCTTGGTTTCTTTGTTATTTAGAAAAACTTTCCATCATCCTCTGCCCCGAAGCTGGGCTGAAGTCAACCACTCTCTATTCTGGTCTTCTGTCATAAAAGAGAGTTGAAGCAGAATATTGTTTTTGCCCTTCTTACTCTCCTATGTTTCCTTTCCTGCGGAGAAACAAAAATGAAATGTCTCATCTTCCCTTTAGTAGACTAAAAGAAGTCAGTCAAATACATGTAGTGATTTCCTGTCCTCAATGCTCCCACTCCCTGAAGTATGCACATTCCTCACTCTTACGGAAGAACTTGCACTCCACAATTTATTTCTGCCTCTAAAATTTCCCTATATCCTGCCACAATGACAATGCTGGAATCATAAGAGATCTATCATTTGCTATTATCTCCAGGGAGTGGAATAGGATTTTAAATGCAGTTACCTGGCAATATAACAGTGGTGCTAATGGTGGGTGTGCCTGTTTTCTACTCTCCTACCTACCTTAACCAGCTCCATTTCGTGACCTGGCCAAGCCACACCCCTGTGTGAACAATGCTGCTGCTCCTGTGCTGCATATTTTTATATGACATCTGTGCTGAACTGTCCTGCTTGCATGGACTGACTGAACCAAACCTGCTGGAGAATGAGTGACAGGCTTGCAGCATTTCACGTGTATCTCGAGTCACATTGCTGTGGGCTGTGACCCAGTTGTGAACTCAATGGGAGACCTACATGAAAAAGGAAACAGTGAAGATGAATCAGGGGGTGGTACTTTTTCTGCTGAATCAGAACTGTCTTGATGCACTGGATGCTTCAGCAACATCTGAAGTGATGCTCTCTAAATCCCTAAGAATTTGTGACTGAAAAATTAGAGTGCTATCTTTTCATTCAGATACATGTATGATACATCAAACTGTCCTATATTGGTCTCAGTACATTTCATATTTTTCAGTTGATTTTAAATTCCAGTCTTTTTTTTTAATTTAATAAATCAAAAGCCATGACTACAGAAGTGTAAAATTATGATTTATAGACATGCTAATGAAAAGCCCTCCCAAATAAGATTTAAAATATCTTTTTATTGAAAAACATGCTCTTCTAGGGCTTTGCAGCCTTCTTTAAAATCTTAGCAGTAGTAATTTTTGTTTATAAACTGTTTTTAATAGTCTGGCTCTACAGATCACATCTACCAGGTGTAATTCTCATTTTTCCCACTGCTCAGGGTGCAAACTGTGTGAAATGCTCTGACGTGGATGTATAAAGGTACATTTCAGAATCCTGGTGCTATTGTCATTACCTGATTGGCTTCAGTGGACTTGCTCTGTGGTCATGCCCAGAAACAGCTTTTCCTGACTAACCTATTCCCTTTCGTCCTTTCTGTCTGTTCCAGGGGAAATTACTGAGCATGTGGCATTGTATTATTTATTGAACTATCTACGGTTTTTTTACTTTGTTGCTATATAGTTAAAAAGTACTTTGAGAACTCAACAGGAAGATGGACTTTAAGTAGAAAGTAGGATAACAATAAAAGCAGAAGATACTAGAAGAAACATTTTCTGCAGTTGCACTCTGTGACTGTACATTATCAGGAAATATGGAAGCAAGACAGCTCCAGGAATTTAATTTTTATTCAATTTAACCAAAACTGAAATAATTACATAAAATATATACTGAGGGCTTTGCCCAGATGAAATGTGTATTCTGCATTTCAAACTCCTGGTGTGGGAATTCCTAATTATAGATTTGTGTGTCTGAGATCAGCAGGAAAGGCTCTGAGTTTTTGTAGTAATCTTGTATTAGCCATGCACCACAAGTGTTAAGTGAGAGCTAACAGTTTTATCAATAGATCTGAGAAGTGATTTGATGTTTGTAGCTAAACCAAGCTGGCCATTCAGGTAGCTGTATGTGTTATGTCAATTCAAAAGGCTAACAGTAGCTGCAAATGCAGCAAAGATGTATTTGCCAGTGAAAGACAAAATACTACTCAAAAGAAAAACTGCACAACATTATATATTGTTTTGTGTATTGCATATAAGAGCACCTATGACAACTGACTTTAGGGGCTCAGTTTCTGATATGTGTCAGGCTGTGTTATGACCATTAGCAGGCTAGAATTTTCACATGATCTATAATACCCAAAAAAGAGAGCCTAATAGTAACATGGTGCTGAGCTAAGTGTATGTTTGTAGAATACAATAGTGAGAGCTGGCAGAAAAAAGAAACAACTTTGAGGAAACAGTTGATCAAACCTCCAGGTCTTACTAAGTCTGGTTCTGAAATATTTTACACGTATCTGTCCATTTGATAATCTCTGCTATAAATGGGTTTCATGCCTTAGGGATGATAAAAGCAGAAAGATCTTAATCCCCCTGGAAAGTGAAGGCTATTAGAAGTTAATTATAACTCATTTTTGCAGCAATACAAATGGGACTCCATAACCTTAATGACCACAGGTGTGAGTTCTTGTACAATTTGTAACTGCAATTATTCCCAAATCTCATGGGATTAATATTCCAGTTGATCATGTGTTACAGCAACTTTTCTTTTTCCTCTGGACTGTGTCAGCAGTTAGTCTGAAGATGGACAGGATGGACAGGAGATTTTGATGGAAAAAAAATCAGCCTTTTACCATGTCCACATTTAGGCAAATTGTTACGGTAAGACCACTCCTGCTATTCTAGGAGGGCAGACCTTTTTCCTCCTCCATGTATGGCTCTACGTCCATCTTGTGATCAAGGGCTTTTCATAGAAAGGCCTGTTGGTTCTCTGCCATCCTGGTTCATTTTTCCCACAGCATAATGGTCTTTGGGTCTCCTGGGAAAACAATATTTCAGTACTGCTGGAGATGGGAAACAAGGTACAAAAAACCCAAAGAAAGTGCCTACACTTTAAATTTCTTGCTGTTTCTGTGTAATTATATTAGCTTTTTCACAATAACTATTGCTTCAGAGATTCATATTGTAGTGTCATCGTGTAATTAACCCGCTGTGCCTGTGCACCATTGTAGTCACAAAGTGCTGGCAGGTTTTGAACTGACAGCTCAACATCCTGGTTGGATTATGTTCTTCCACCATCTTGTATATTGTCTGTGAGCAGTCTGTATGATTATGTATACCTTTTGGGCAGTCTGTCCAGCTGTAAAAATCAGCAGAATACTGTTATTTTAGTCAAACTAATTCCCAAGTAGTGATTTACTTTCTATTCCCCCATCTTTTTCAGTAAGCTAGTGCCACGTCCCAAGCACAGTATGAAATGCTCACAACAGTGTACAATGACTCTTGCAGGAAAAAAGAGCTGTAAACTGTGGCAAACTTACTTCAGATTATCAAAACCAAGGAGGTAAGGTCATGGGGCCTGGCAAACAGGGACAGACTGAAACCAAGAAGGTGCTTCTGTGGAGAAAGAGAGTGTGACTTAAACCTCCCCAGGGGGTGAGAGAGAATGGCAAACGTGAAACAATAAGCTGCAGCCATGAATACGTGCAGAGCGTGGCCAGGGCAACCAACAGCTGGGCACGGGTGTGCCTTTTCAGAACAGAGGAGACCTGTGGCTTGCTAGAAGCCAGTCACCTCTAGTACTGTTGGTGGGGAGTCAATCATGCCCAGGAGGGCAAGGGAGTGGTTAGAGGTCCTTTGCCCAGGAAGCTATCAACAAAGCAACCCTACACTTCGGGGACCTCCTGAGTCAGTAGCTGTAGACACGTCTTCATGTTTCATAGCCCTAGCAGCTTGTTTTCCATGAGTTTACCCAGCTACTTTTTGGGAGCATTTACACCCTTCATGATCAGTGACTCCTCTGACATAATTTCACACAGAAATGTGATGCCTGGTTTTCTTCAAATCCACTGTTCTCAAGGGTAGGAAATAATGAACAGCTATTCACTGTTCACTTCTGCACACCAGTCATGATCTTCTATGCCTCTGTCACCCATTCCCTGCCACTGTCTTTTGTCCAAGCTGAAGATCACAAATCTGCTTATCTCTTAATCCAAAAATAATTTCAGAGCTTTTTTTTCAGCTCTGCTGTGTACGTCTCATACTGCTTCAACAGCTTCTCTTGAGCTTTTCTTTTGCCACTTGGGGATGTTCACTCCGTACAAGTGATTGGCTCCATCATCCCTGTAGTGTAGACAGAGCTTTGGGGATGAAGAAAAGGTTGTTCCAAATGTTGCTTTCATGCAAAGAGGGGTCACCCTTCACAAGGGCTGAAGAGACTGCAAATGGTTGCATGGTCAACTAGCAAGGCAGCAAACAAATTACACTCATTACTACACTTATGCATCTTGCTGGCAGGGGAAGGCAAGGAGATTCTGAGAGTATCCAAAAAAAGGAGACTACTCACTATGCATGTAGGTTATTTTTTCTTGGAGGATACTAATTTGAGGATTAAATAGAAGATGCTCCTTTTCAAACAAATATTGGTAAATCAAATAAATGTGTCTTTCTGCTATCTTCCAAAAAATTGGGAGAGCTGCTATTAAGATAGACATAACTGAGAAAACCATATTTTTATTGTCTGTCTATTATCCATGGAGAAGTATTTTCCCCATCTGCACTTAGAAGATTTCCATCAAAATTATCAATATTCTCAAAGTTGATGCAG
Organism: Eopsaltria australis; assembly: GCA_034509425.1. Classification (NCBI taxonomy): domain Eukaryota; kingdom Metazoa; phylum Chordata; class Aves; order Passeriformes; family Petroicidae; genus Eopsaltria; species Eopsaltria australis. The sequence continues at coordinate 1,268,921 of JAVTVJ010000121.1, forward strand.
ACTTTGCAAATTTTCCCACAGATCTGATTATTGTGCCTTACTCTCTCATGCCAATGATTATTGTGCCATACTCCTATCATTTAGGAAGGGAGGTCCTTTTCCATAGTGTAGTACAAGTTTAGTCTCCGTGCCTGTTCTTAGACAAGCACTTGTGTTTGTGCCTTGCAGGGACTGGGCAGCCCCACATCCACACCATTTTCCAATGGGAAATGCAGTCTAGAAGCACAACTTGTAACTAACCAGGGCAATCTCACAGGTCTGTGAACTCCTCAACTGAAACCACAAAGGTCACCAGCTGTCTGCATGCCAGAATTTAAATAGACATTTCTGCTCACCAGAATGACCAGGAACAAGTGCTAAGGGATAGCCCCACGGGTAGACAACATACTTGTGAAGCAACCTGTTCCTTTTGATGACGATACACCTATTATCCAACTGCAAACCCACAAAAGCAGCATTGCAACCACGACTTAAGACAGGGGGTGATTAATATGGAAATGCAATTGTTTGTAGGAACAAGACACCTTGCAACAAAAAGAGTCGTGTAACACACAATCTTGCCTTGAGAGAAATCCAAATACAAGTGGATGTTCTAATTCATCTGCCTTGGGCTATATTACCTTCCCCGGGAGGAGAAGACAATCTTAACTGGGAAAACAACAAAAAAGATGCTGAATACTAAATGTGGACCCTTCATTCATTCCTCTGCACTGAGCAATGACTTCTTCCTCTCTTCCTCAGATCCTTGTCATGTCGATAGCTCAATATCCTGCCCTGGGGACAGAGAGCAGAGAGGCAGAAGCGAACAGAGGCATTGTACACAGAGAGGGTGAGGCACCCAAAGTTCTGTGCAGTTTCCATTTTTCCAGTGCAGAGATTTCCTCTCTACAACACTCTGGTCGTTAACATCTTAACAGGTAAGGACATTGTGTAACCATAACTCTGTGTTCTCGTGGTCTTAATTTAGTTACATGGAGACAGGAGGTAAGTTATTTTAAAATGCTGTTATTTCTTCTGCCATTTGTTTCAAACAAAAATATGTCTTTTGCTTATAACTCCCTTGATTACTGAGGAATGTAGTGCTCATGACAGATGCCCAAGGCTGCAGATGAAGATGTGTGCCTAGGCCATGTAAGGCAGTGTAGGGTTATGGTGTTCCTTCAGCCCAGATCCGGAAGAGCTGAACATCTGAAATGCTGAAGTCCACACCTGCAATCTGGCTCGGGGCCAGCCGGCTCGGGCCGACCACACTCACCTTGTTGGACCTTTGGCACCGAGGCTGACGCTGCCATTGATGGCACCGAGGCTGACGCTGCCATTGATGGCACCGAGCTGCACCGCCTTTGTGCCTGTCACCCCGAGGCTGGCTGGGATCTGGGTGCTTTCTGATAAGCCTGGTACCCATTCCTGGGGCACGGACAACAACTGACAGAGCTGGGTGGCTCAAGAATCGCTGTGGAAGAAGGGGAGGACAGTGTCCAGCTTTCACACAGTACTCTCTGCTTACGGTGCTCAGAGGTGGGTGCCGGAGAACGGGACTGAGTGGCTGCCAGTGGTCCTGCGAGCCCTAACCCCCGTTTTCCAATGCCGGGAGGTGGCTGTGTGGCAGATGGAGCTGTCTGGGTCTCCCCTCGGAGCTCCTCTCCCCAGGCTGCACCCCGACACCCAATATTGCCGTGAGCAAAGGGAACGGCACCCTGCACTGCCACCTCCGCGTCCCACAGCGACTTTGCCCAGTACCACCCCAGCGAGCAAATCGGGCATTCCGGTGGCCCGGGAGCCGGCGCGGGCCCGCGAGTTCCGCGGGGCGGAGGGGGAAGCGGAGCCCCGCGCAGCCCCGGCCCGCCCCCGCCCGGCCCCTGCGGCCGCCCGCGGCCAAGTGCGCGGGGGCGGAGCGGCAGTGCCGGCCCGAGGAGCCGCACAGAGCGCCGGCCCGGCGGCCCGCGGGGATGCTGCGCTACAGCTCGGGGCTCACGGTCACCGCCACCACCCCCCGGAGGCCGCCCGGCGACGGCGGCCGCTCCCGGCGGAAGGTGCGCGGGGCAGCGCGGGGGGGCGGCGGGGAGGTCCCGCGGGCGGTGTCGCGGGGCGAAGCGGAGGTTTGACATCCCCCCTCGTCTAGTTACCTGCGGAGCGCCTATTTCTTTCTTTCTTTCTGCCCTCTTTCCATATTTTCGGTGTTTTCAGCTGAAGCTTGCGGTGTGCGAGAGCATCTTTTTGTGCGTTCTTTGTAGGTGTGGGGAAAGGAGGAGTTTTTGGGGAGTCCCGCAAGGCTTTTGTAGTTCCCTGGCCTGTTCTGTAGACCTGCGAGGAAGGTGTACTTGTGTTGGAGATTCCCCGCATCCCTGAAATATGCCTGGATATTTACAATTGCGAGCTCGCCTCTCCTGTCGTGAGAAAGCTCACCGTAATGATTTAGATCTCAATAGTAATTTAATTGTATAATCAGTTCCTCCAATGCAGATATGTAATTTGCCGATGTTTTAAACATTTTCATAAATGCGCTTAATAATAACCATGTATTAATCTGCTTGGCTTCTAAAAAGTTGTTAAAACTCAGGCAGATATGATAGGAATGTCTCCACAGCCACCCAGCTTTAAATAGCCCTTTTCTTGCTGCTGTAACTACACTGCTGTCATTGTGAATGCTGATTCCACATGTGAAGAAAGAAATCAAAATAAGTGGTAATCTTATCCTTACCAAAAATACCTCCATGTGATCATGATGTTTCTTGAATTATGCAGTTACTGTTTTGATGCTTCAAAAATATGAGTTTATAATTGAAAAACTGAAGAATGTTGTGTTGCTCTGGTTTTACATGGTAGCGAGAAGGTCAGAATGGTCTTCCTGAGAAAAAGATCCCTGGTCTTCATAAAAAATGAAATTGCTCATGTGTAAGAAAAACTAAGATGCTTTGAAAATCATAGTTATGTTCCCTGTATGTCTTCTGTGTTCCCGTTGAGTTTCCCTGTTCTACTGTTTCTTAAAGAAGGTGATAAGCTTTTTATTTTAATCCTCTTGATAGATTTCCTGAGAATTATGAACTGTATTTGATACATTCTTTTAAGAAAACTGGTAAAAATTTAATTTGTGACTACAACCCACTGGGAAACTGTTGTCCCTTTTTTTAGTGAAGTGTGACTTCCGTATCATGAGTTATCAGAAGAGGGGAGAAAGACAGAATAACTGCTGAATAAATGAAAGATGTGTGTCACATTCCTGTGTGCCTGCGGTCACAGGAAAAGTGCCTTTCAATTGTGTGTGGAATCTCATGGCAGAGATTTCATAAATTGAGCTAGCTAATCAACAGATAAATGACCAAAGAAAGTACTTTCTTCTTTGCTTTTTAGGAATGAAATTAAACATGCACTGCTTTTCTGCTTTCGCCCTCACAGGTCTAAAGCTAACAGTGGACCTTAGGCAAAGGGAGTGATTTTTGGCCATTGAGCTGATAGGGTGGTAGATAGTTACTTGACAAACATGTTATCTCCATTTCTTTTATCAGTATCAACAATATTAAATTCTGGTGCTGTTGAACTCCAGGGCTGGTTTGAAGCTAGATCAATATTGAACCACATCTTTTTTTGTAAGGCTTCTTTAAAATGCTTAGAGACTGGTTGTTAGTAAAACAGCCTGTATTTTTCTGTTGCTGTACTAGTAACTTTGGTTATTCTGTAATAGTGTTGCTCATTAATCTAACAATTAATTTTAATGAAAAAATCTGTAATTATTTCAACCCATAGTTAACTCTGATTAATGCCTTTCTGGGTGCTTTATTTTTTGGAAAAGGGGAAGAAGAGGCTGAGGAACATTACTTAAACTGAATCTGTTGTCTGTATTTGTTTTAAGTTGCACCCTAGTAATTTGTGTAGGATGGAAAACATACACGTGAATTGTGGATCTGGGCCATGAGTACTCAACATTTTAACCTAAATTGTTAGGGTTTTTTTCTTAACTGCCATATTGCAGTAGCTCTCCTTTATGCTGTCCCACTAGCCTCTTAGAAATTTGGTAAAAAAAAGTGTGTTTTCACCTGTTACTTTTCATTGCAGTCAGGAGACTTCTGCTGTCTGGTGTTGTGTTGGGGTGAACCTGTCAGTCTTTGTTTTCCTGTCTGTGTCTTTGTTTCACAAATGATGTCAGATGAGCTTTGGAAATGCCACTCATGGGTTGTTGGTGTCAAAAAGCCAGGAGCGAACATAAAATGTTGGCACAATTAAGATTATTTATAATGTTGACTTGCCAAAGCTACAGATGCTGCAAATTAAAAAAAAAATCAGACAGTCTTGTAGGATTGTTAGAAAGATATCTGGATCTTCTTCTCCCCAGTATTTCTTTTTAAAAGTTATGCTCACAAAGTTACAATGTCAATGATATTAAGGTAAGGTGGAAGTCATGTCTGTCCCTGTTTTTTCTCACTAGTTCTTAGTGTCAGTCAGCAGATGAAGGAAACTGAATTGCAGCTCTTTCCCTGTTAGAGTAGTTCTCATTGTCCTCCCCATTTTCTCTCTGCATTACCTGGTTTGTTTCTGGAAATTACTTTTTCATCCTCAGCTGCACGTTACCCTGCCACTGTTTGGCACTGAGTCGAGGCTCTTCCTGTTAGGATTTCATTTCCATTTTAAGGCATCACTACAGCAGTGTGTGCTGTGGGAGGAGGGCTTGCTGTGATTTCCATGTGAGCCTGCTCATTGATTTGGTCAAGTGAACTCACTGACAAATGGCATAGAGTATTGTTCCCTCAGGAAGCCCTGCAGAGCAAGAACGGTGCATGTACAGTGTTCACAACTGCTTCTGGGGGCTGGAGGAAAAAGCAGTGCCTTTTGTTTTTCCTTTCCAGTCTCTGCGGTGTTGCTGAATTTTAGCAGATGGGTCTGTAGTTCTGTCCTTAGGTAGAATGCATCATCTGGGGCCTAGGAGGACTGCATGGCTACTTTATTCATTTGCTGCTGTTTCCCCAGGGATGCTGAGGAAGTCCAACTGTTGTAAACAATAGCAGAGTACAGCCTGTGTAAGTTTGTTCCAGCAAGGAACTGGGTGGTACTTTGCCACGGCTGTACAAGCTTTGCTGGGCACAACTTCAAGCCTGAAATCCTTAGGATTGCCAGTTGGGATGGGGTAAGGGATTTGGGGGCAATAGATAAGGAAAGGTGAAAAGGGCAAGAAAAAACAGCTTAAATGATAACAACCTTTTGATTGTACAGTGGTTTTAGGCTCAACAAATGACTGTCGTTAATTTATATTTCCAGCCTAGTTGTGATGACTTGACTGCCATCTGTACTGGGCTTCTGTGATTTCCTTCACAGTAGCCCTGTAACACCTGTGATGTGAAGGGCACTTGTGGTTCACTCACTGGTGTACAGGTACAGGGATAATTACTTATTTACAATCACTGCACTGTGAATCTCTGTTGGCTATAATTAGCCTTGTACTGATTAATAGGCAAGTTATTTGCTTCAGAGAATCATACACAATCTCATTTCTCCTTACTTTGATTTGCCATTCATTATCTATTTCTAGTTATTTCAGGCATTTTTAATGTTTTATCCTAGCAATCTGCTCATTCCTTTTTGTCCAGTTTTCCTTTGTTCAAAATCACTGTAAGAAAAAGCTGGCCTCATCTATCACTTCCTGCGCAGCACAAATTCACTTCTATTTCCTATTTATGGCTCTGGTCTTTATTTTCCTACATGGAGGAATGCCAGTCTCTGTTTCCCTTCTTGTTGTAAACAGGGATGTTTTAAGAGGAAAGAGCCTTAATAAGCTAATGGGAGGAAAGGGCAGGGGGAAATAGATGAGAAAAGGTGATGTTAATTACTTTATGAATCAATGAGTTCCAAAGATAAGGAATTTATTATTAATATATCTGGATAACTAATCTGTAAGTAGGAAGTTCCACCAGTTTCTGTAATATATGGAGACAGACTGGTGTTCTTAGAACAAACATAGCAGCCAATCAGTATCAAAAGCCAATGTAAAAGTTCCATAATTCTAATATGCATTTCATTGTTTCAGTATTTTTTAGCAAATATGAAAGCATAAACTGCTTTTATACTACGTTTTAGGGTCTTTATGTTACTTTGTGGCTTTTTGTTCTAGATTTTCTAGCATATGGATGGATGATAAATTAACAGTGAGAAGCCCACTCCACAAAACATTGCTTTCCCAGATACGCCTAAAGAGTGGGTTATATTTCACCTTGATCTTTTTACAGGCTTTTTCCCCCTTCTTATTCTTTATAGTACAGACACATCTCACATATTTTATAAGACCTTTTATCTGTCTCTGGACACTGTTTCTTACTGGCCTGGCAGACCTGAAAGACCAAACTGAGAGGAAGATGGAAGGCAGTACGTAACATTTTCAAAACACAGTTGACAGCATACCAGTAGTCTAAATGCTATTTATTTGCCCTCTGAACAGATTTAAAGAAATACCAGAAGAAAAATAGCGAAGTTCCGGATGGTTCTTCCATTTGTTTTTGCTTGGGAAGAAGAAAAAGCTAAAGCCTGTATGAAAAGTTGAAAAATGTCTTTTGTCTGGAACCGGAAAATAGGGATCCTTGTTGTGATGCTGAATACTGGTCTCTGAGGAAGCTGCATTGTAAAGAGGCTTGAAAATGCAGTCAAGGCAGCTTAAATGATATGAAAGACAGCTGGAAGAAGTGAATTGTAAAATGGTACCGTTTGGCACCATTTGGTATGGGAAGGACTTTGCTGCAGTGCTCTGAATGCAGTGAGCAGAACATTATTGCCATTTTCAAGGCAAAAGGAGGTGCTGGAATGACCAAGATGTGAACTGGGACAAGTGCAGTGGGAAGGTGGGTGTGAGAGAGACATTCAGCATGACTCCAGGAGAAACTGGAGAGATCTAGATCAGATGAGATGCTGGGCTGGAGAAAAACAGTGATGATGGCCCACAGTAATCAGGAAAGAGATACTTCACAGGTTTTGAGGAAGAGCTTTAAGAGCTCTCTTTGTTGCCAGCAGACAGCTGGGATTTTACAGGAATGAATTGTGCAGCTTTGAATTTGGACAGCCAAATTTCTCATTTCCTCATTTGCTGTGCTCTGCTTGGGACTTAGAGTAGTTTTCCACAGAAATGTCTCATGAATAGGACTTAGACTGAATGTTTTAACCAAGTGTCTTGTAGGAAATGTATTTCTTGGAAAATACCATTAAACCAAAGATGTCTCAGCCCCCAAAGCAAGGCAAATTGCAGCTGGGGACAGAAAGGTATTGTTCCTGTTGGCAAGAGAATGGCTGTTCTAACATCAGTTAGGAAACAATACCTCTAATTTTTTTTTTCTGAAGTGTTCTGAATCTTAGTATTTACAAACCATTTGTATGTATCAGATTTCAATAATACACCTATTTCTCATTTAGTGGAGTTGCAGTAGTGAACTATGCTTGGATCAAATACTTGTCTATATGCTCAGGAGAAAAGAAGCATTTACTCAAAAATACACTCTGTGTTTCTAAATAATCCCTTTTGAAGAATAAAAATACGCCAAATCAGCAAACAAAACTCAGAAAGCAGAAAATTATGTTCATTGTTCTGTTATCTCAGTTCTCAATATCATTTATGAGTACTTAAGACCAATTTGTTGATTTAAATAAATTTTTGCTGTTTCAGGTATGTAATTGTGGGATGCCCTTCAATTATTTTTTGGTAGCTAAAAATCCCTCTAATCTTTAAAAAATAATACATTTTCAGCTGTGTGGTAGAAAACAGAAAATAGTAAGTTCAAAGCTGAATCTCCGTACAGTTCATTCTGTAAAGCAAATCATTAAAATAATTTTTGTAACACTTAAATCTTGTTCTTCTTTCAGATGAACGTGTGTAGGTTACGCTTAACAGTGCCACCTGATGAAGTGTCACAGCCTGAACAGGGACCAAAGGAAGCTGAGAGAAAGAAAAGTGTAAGTTTTCAGAATCAAAGTTAAATTCTCCATAAATAAGAAGTAAATATTGTCCGCCACAGGTGTTGATAGTTGTTGTTTTGAAAGCCCAAAGCCCAGCCATCTTAGAAGATTTAAGAACATGTGGAAGGTCATCAAGCTGGGTGTGAGCTTTGAGTCTAAGCCTTGCAGTTAGGGATGGCAAAACTGCATGTAAAATAGGGCAATGGCAGAGGAACAACAGAGATTGTAGGTGATTTGTGACTGGGGTACCTTTAAAGCTTGATTATTTCATATTTATATATCAAAGAGCGGGAAACTGTTACTAGGAACAGGGTCCTGTATTAAACAGTATCTTGATCAGGATCCTCTTGGTCCTAAAAGAGGGTTTTGTATTTCATGTAGGCTTAACGGTGTGCAAGATTTGAGCATTAATGTAGTTGGTGTGCTGAGGACCTTGATGTTTGTGTCTGTCAGCTAATTTTGGTAAAGAGTGATGTACAAATAAGAAATATAAAATACAGAATTCCAGGTTGTTCTGAAGTGAAAGGGATTTGAAGGTCATGTGCTTAGAAGGGTTCAGAAGGGCATTTGTTTTGCAGAAGTGAGTAGTGTGCACACAGACAAAATTTTACAATCTGTTTTGGTGCAGGACTTGTTCACAGCAAGTGGTGGTGTTTAATTAGTCTTAAGGATGAAGACTAAAAAGGGAAGGCTCCACAACTTCACCACATTTATACTTTGATAAACCAAAATCAAACAAGTTAGTGAAGTTTGCCAGACTCTATGTCTGAATAGCAGTATGACAATAGCAAGAAAAACAATAGGATTTACTAGAAATAATTTCTTAGTGAGACTTAAAGACAAAAATAACTGTAAAATTACTGAGAAAGACAAACATTCTGAGCAAAACAAAAAAAAAAGTAAAGTAAAATGCTCAAGATAGGAATTCCTTATCAGTTATTTTTTGTCCTGGAATCCTTTATGCACTCAGGTTTTCACACACTGGTCTGGCAGCGTAATTGCTTCTTCAGGATCTAGAAATAGTACTTACACAATAGATTAAATAGACCTTAATGCAAATTAAATTTGGGCCTCCATTAAATAGTAATAAATCATTTTGTACAGAGGTGTTCAGTTGTAGCACTTAGAGTAGCTTCTCTGTCAGTCTCTTGTCAGCTTGTGGCTGACTGCAGCAACCCTCAGACTGGCCTAAGCTTATGGGCCCATTGCCCTGAGAGGCATCTGAGTTTGCTTTAGAGGAGGATAGATATTTACTCATGCCTTACTCACTTTATGGTTCTGAGTAATGTGATAACGAGAGAGAATTGTTAAGGATTGGGGTTGGACGATTTGTAGTGACTTTCTTACGTGATCAGTGTTTTTCTTTGTGGAACCTCATATTTAATGAGCTTATTATTTCCCCCATAATACAAGTAAAGGCAGATGGGCTTTGTATAAGAGAATGTTAAGGAGAAGTTATGAAGATAATAAATACATTATTTGGCTCAATGTGCAAAACAGTGATCTTTAAGAGATGGGTCCTTACTAGCTGAGACCAGAAAAAAACATATACAATTTAAATATTGTATGTTCTGAGTAGTTCCTAAAGTTCAGTATTTTTAAACAATTGAAAGGCTTTGTAAAGTCAGGCTTCAGAGCTAGATGGGATCTATTCAGCCAATTTCATAGCAATGAAAAAACACTGCGGAATTGTGCCAACTACTTGTGTTTTACAGTTTCTGTGTGATTAAAAGAATACCCCACAGATAGTATAGCCATAGTTGTATGGAAGCAGCTACACAAAAATCACTGCTCATGAACTGGTTTTCCCTTATGTCTCTGGAGCCAGACAGCAGTGTATTACCTGTGGATTTTTATTGTCTATGTAATCGATTGCTTTATGTATGCAAATTAGTTATACAGTAACTCACAGTGCACACATGCCTCATGTCTTGTCATGCTGTGATGCTTTTACTGCACAGTTTAATTAAAAATAATCTCCTACAAACAGCGATCAGCCGTGTTCAGCTGACTTAATGAAATTGCTTCAGATACTTTGAGAAGAAGTTTTACAAATGTTAGATAATCCTCACACAGTCCTATGAGAACTGTGCCCCCTTTTTGGAAATAGGGATAATAGAAATAAGGGAACTGCTCTGTTTTCTACCTTGCACTTTACAATTTAAGGTAAAAAATCCAGCTTCAGCAAGAATCAAATTTAACATCAGATCTCTTGTTGGAATCTAGAGTACTGTGCTGACTTTAATTGCTGACTCCTAAGAAAATGGGAACATGAAAAATGCTTTTGGTATTTAAAATGTATTAGTGTGATTTACAGTAATTAACTGCAGGGGTAATCTGTGGGATTGCATGGTTTTTGCTGGAGTGCTCCACCAAGTCTGGCAGAGCCTGGCTTCAGGTGCTCCTGTTTGGGCAGGACAAGTGTCTGCCTCTGCTGCTGAGGGAGGAGAGAAAAGACCTTGCAGTGTTGGAGGGAATGCCAGAAAACTATAAATACACCATGATGTGACATTTGGTTGTAATCTCCTCTTTCAAATCTTTCATTAGAAGGAGGTGATTTTGAGCTGCCCTAATGTGACACGGTGATGGCTCACTGTGTTTGTTACTTTTCTGCATCTCCCAGGCTCAGTACCATTAAGAGGTACTTCAGTTGCAGAATCAGCTAATGAACTGCACAGCAGTTCTTGCTAGTGCTGATCCTCCCAATAACTTGTTTTGCTGCTTGACGTCAGATGAGAAGTGGTTCTTTATCAGTTACGTTGGTAACTCTTGCCTTAGCCTTTTCCATTGGTGTCCAAATCCCAGGAAATTTATGCTGTATTTCATTCAATCTGTACCAGTGCAGTAAATTTCTAGATTAACTTTTTTATTGCTATGCATCCATGAAATAAAAATGAACCAGTGTGAGAGATTAAAATGAAGTGATGGATCTGGGTGGTTTTGTTGCAACAAAAATGCTGCAGGCAATACTGTACTAGGGTGGCCTCTCCCTGCTTTTTGTGAAAGGCTGGCAGATGGTACAGAGTTAGAGACTGATCTCAAAAACTGAAGGGGGAGTGAGTTTGTGTCAGGTTGGATTTTTATACTCATATTTAGGATATGATACCCTAAAAGAAGCATATGAGAACTTAACTCACAGGTAGAGGCTGGTTGGTTGGGTTGTTTGAGTTGTTAGCTCTTTAGCTAGAGGGAATCACAGACTATTCTGATTTTGTTCCATTATTTCTGTCCATGATAGACAATGGGTGACAGTAGTGTGAGGCTGTTTACTTCACCACGAAGTACAAAGGAATATTGTGCTTGGCAGATTGTATGCAAAATCTGCATGTCCTGAAGCCTCCCTTGTCTTGCATAATAAAGGGCTACCAGGCAATTGTATTGTCCCTGTTTGGGATTCAGCTTATTTTAATCCATCAGTCTCTTTCTTCACTGTCATGGTTAAATTGGGAAGTGTCATTGGAAGCTGCAGCTAAGCTTTTGAGGGCAGAATGTAAAGATATGTATAGACAGACGTGTCTTTTTCATTTGGATATGTGGACAAGAGAATGAAAATGAGATAACACTGGAAATTTGTGTCACTTTACTGTCTGTGGCTTTCAGCCAAGTTTGAGGAATGTTTAGTCTTAAACTCAGCTTGGTACTTTGGCTGTATATTTCCTCAAACACTTCAATTTTCTTGTTTTTTAAAACATCACAACTAGGAAGTGAAATTCTTTTTACTTCCTAAGCAAGAGTAGAAAAGTGTAGCAAACCTTTTTTTCCCCAGCAATAAAAGTAGGCTGTAAAGAAGCCAGAAGGGGAATTTGCTTCTGTACATCATGGTGAGAATCAAGCAGAAACTTGTGTCAGGCATGGTTCAAGAATATGAGTGCAGTGAACGTGGGGCTGTGGTGCACATGGAATCTAGGACAGTGCCTATTTTCTCTGCTACTGCCAGCCCACTCCTGTCAGCAGAGCAGAACTTGTGCCTGAAAATATGTGGTTCATCTGCTACAGGTGATGTTACTGTTTCTCAGTCTCTCCAGCCCTGGTCACTTGATTTTTGACGTGTACTATTTAAGCAACACCTTTGTCAAAACCAGCAGTGCATAAAAAATACAGAAAGAATTCCACAGACTTCTGAGATTACTGCTGTATTTGTTGTATCTGAGTTTCCCAGTGTGTAAACACTGGCATTCTGTGTATGGATTTCATGGGTTAGATATGTAAAATGTAATTTGTAAAATGTCTGGCACTTCTCTTTTGAGATGGACACCTAAATTCAACACCCAAGGAGCTTCAAAGCTGGAATGTGTTCAGCGATGCTTCTTGCATTCTTGATGAATTTAAAAACACTCATGTCTGTTGTGGCGTATTTTCCCTATTGTAATACTATTTTAGTGTAAAACATTGCTAAATGTAACATGATTTTCATGGGATGTACAGGAGTATGAAAGGACATAAAAACAAAGTTATCTTTTTTAAGAGCACAGTAACTTTTCTTGGTGAGCTCAATGTTATAAATGTGTCATTTTACTGAACAGGAAATATGTAACCTCAGTAACTGCATGAATATTCTTGTTCCTTGCGTAACTAGTGAACAGGTAAAAGATAATTGGATATTTTAGAAATGCCTGGAATGTGGCTGTTAAGGGAAAGATAAAGCCTCACTTAACTGATATAATTCTTGTTAAAGGTTTTTTGATGGTGTAGGTAAACAGAAGATCATGAGTCAGGAATATTTTAAGGCCACAGGGATAGTAAACCCAGAATTGTGTAAAGGATTACATTAGAAGTCCTTTTTTCTCAAAAAAGATGTGTCTTCTATGCTTTTGCTTTCAATTTTGAGGCAGGGAGAAGTATAAAATATGAGCCTATCTGACTTTCATTTACTGTTAGATTAGGAACCAGATCATCCCTCAGTGTTATTTACATAATGCAAACAAAACCATGAGCCATAGAAAAAAACAGCTAAAAACTTAAATTTAGGGTTTGGTTTTGTAATGTCTTCCTTCGCCTGTTCCATGCTACTTTTGCTGCCTCCTTGGACAGAGACATAAACAGGATGCATGGTAATTATCAAGACTTTTGCAACCTTGGGGTGTAGGCTTCTGTTTTAAATATTTATTAGCTAAGTAAACACAGTCTGTGTTTCTTTGGTGCATTCTGTGTGATCACACCAAGCGCAGCTGTCTGTTGCTGCAATACAGACAGGACTTTCCTGGTGGCTGATCCAGGAGGTGTGAGCATCCACACGATGTGTCCTTGCTGTCACCTTGGGCTGTCCTACAACTGACTGTAGGTACTAAGAAATAGTCACAAACTGATTAAGCTAACTCTGTCTTTCCAGATCATCAGCTCACATTAGAAGGGATTTGGCTGATATTTTGACCTTAAACAGCAATGGTAGATTAATCTAATGAACCCTTCCATCTTACAGCACTGTTCTGGTTAGCTTTACAGTATTCACTTATGCTGTTAGCTTCACTGAGATGCCTCACTGTAGATAAGAGTGGAGACCATTGAGGACCTGCTTGGAAAAATATCTGCATTCTGAGAGTGGGTATGTGTGGGACATAGAGGAAGATAATGGGAAGTATTTGACCTTAAAAAACTTTTCTGTAGTTCTTGAGGATGTGGAAAATCTGGGATTTGTGAAAGAGGAAGCATGGGAGAGAGGATGTGTCAGAGGACGAACAGAGTACAAGGCAGAAATAGGAAAAATAGACAGAGGTGGGTGGAAGTAGCTTAAGAGAGGAGGCAAACTGGCAGAAATAGACTCAATGCAAACTTAGAGCTGCAGTTCTGTGGAGATATTTGAGAACTGAGCTACTCAGCAAGGCCTCCTTTAGAGGCAAAGCTGTATTGAAAAAGTAGTCAACAAACAAAGCGACCCATCCACCTCTCAACCCTGCATTCAGAGGAGTTTTCTGATTGTAACCTTTCTCCTAAGAGGAGACTGCATTACTTGAGCCCTTTTTTGGCTGTTTATACAGAACCCTGAAACTAGTGGTCACTGAGTAGAAATTAAGAGTTACTAAACAGAAAAGAGTGAGTAGAAGGTAAGCATGGCTGGAATAGAACAGCAGTGAAAAAGGTTAAGGAAACATGAGCACAGTTACTTGTGTAGCTATTGGCTCACACATCTTTAAAACAAGCAAGATCTGAAATTTTAACAGGCACTTGTCTGGGGATTGTGATATGAAGGAAGAATAAGGAGAGGGTAAAAACAATATCCTGTATTTTAAGTAGCACATGGAACTGGAACAGTCAACAGATGATGGAGATTCTTTTAATCTGCTGAAAGAGAAGTAACAAAGGCATCTTAGGAGGCTTGTACAAATACAGATAACAGGCAAGTTTAGCATTGTTGCAAGAGACATGTAACCAGTCTGCCTTTGTGTCTACCTAATCCTGCATGTACTGTCCATTATAATGTAAATTGAAGTCTGTTCATCTCTGAAATACATATGTAAGTGCCATGGGTGATTCTCCAGCTGCAAACCCATTGGTCTGATTTTGTAGGTCTTTCTTGGGAGGGGGAATACTTCAAAGCATTCCTTAGGAATGTGTTCATAATATTCTAAAAATAAGGAACTTGGTCAGAATTTTTATTCCAGAACTCTGCAAACAGCACTTCAGACAATCCTGCTAATGTTTCAGAGGCACAAAGGACCTTGGTATTGCTGGTATTCAGCTGTTCATCTCATTAAAAATGAGTGATCATGGGCAAAGGGTATGGATTTATGAATTCAGTGTCTGGTGCCTTGGTAACCTCTAAACAATCAAAGTGATTATTCATTCTGTTATCGGGAAGATGGAAACTTGTGTGTAATCCCTTTTTCCAGATGCAGGGGAGGAGCTGCAATGAACTGTGAAAGAAACTGTACAAGCCTAGAAGCAAACAAACACAAAATAATTCTGAGTCATGTCCCCATCTAGTTTCTGTATTTCTCTATTTCTAAGTACGAGGTGTAAGGCTTTTGTTTGTGCACATCCAAAGAGCAAAACAAAACCCCCAATAATACATAATTATGACACGTCTCATTATGAGGATATGAAGCTTTGCATATAATGTTTTCACAGTGCAAAATTACATCATGTATAGGTAGAGCTGGTTGCCCAATGTTTTCTTCATTAAGTGGTTTTAAGGCTTTCTTTTCAAACGAAGGCTTACAGCTTTGTTGTTCTGTGCCTGAAATGTTCTTTATCAGGTGTCTGCTCTGTGATTGTTCCCCTCCCAGCCCTGCACACACACCCAGAGCTTCAGCAGCATGGTTAAGCTATTAATGAGGTGATAAAGGAGAGAGTGTAGAATTTACAGTGTTGAGGAAAATCTGTCAGTGCCATGTGGAAAGGACACAATATAAAACAAATGTCTGTATCTATCAATTTTTCTTAATTCAAATAAATTTTCCTGTTCGTTTTCCCCTTACCTAAAGAAGCATTTGTTCTTATAGTGCCAGCATAGTTGTGTTGGTTTGGCTCCTAGAAACTGAGAGTGCTGCTGCCTTAGACTCCAGATGGTATCCTCTCTTCACCGTCGTGGTAAGGACTGGAGATCTCTAGGATGCAGCTGCAGATGGATAGAAGATGCTGAGCTTCATCTCTTTCAGCCTCTGTTTGGTGCCAAAGAGAGTATTCAGACAATCCTTCGAACAAAAAAACCAAATGAAAACATATTCTAAAGTCATGTAGTAAATGTCCTCAAATATATCTGTGTCCTGGTATATCCAGCATAGGAAAGTAAGTTCAGCAAAACATCTATACCTGATTTTTCTCTAGAACTGACCTTTCAAAAACAATGTGCAAAGCTTATCAGTAACAGCTGTGTTTCCAAACTTTTCACTCTAACTTTCCATTCAGAAATTACTGATTATTTTTAGGTTCCTAGTTTGCAGATATTTCAAGTTCGGTATTTTCCCCCTTTTCAAAAAAAGTAATAATGTGGATATCTTCAACTAAGGTAGTTGTTTAAATTCCTTGTAATCAAGAAGAGAAGTGAGTAGTGCTGAGGACTGACTCATTTCAGATGCTTGCTACTGAAGGATGTTTCCCTGGGTTGATTAGAAGGGAGGAGAGGTGAGTAGTCAGGTCAGGTGGTGATCTGACCTCGCAGATATTCATTTACATGCTGAGGGAAATGATTCCTGCTGTTTGCATGAATATTTTTCTTACTAAGTGTATTGATGAGATGAACAAGAGTAGTCTGTGAAGGGTGCCTTGAAGCAAGACATGCCATTATTATGAGTACATTTCACAAATTTCTGCAGATCATTCGAATAAAAAAGTCAGCTCTTTAAAACAACCTCTGTTTACATAGCAAGACCTGATTTAGAAGGTTTATCCTTCTACAGTTAATAACTCTGGAACACCCACATAAATGCTATTTCATAGCTTTGCTTTAGCTCTTACAATGTCAGTTCTGCAACATCTGTAAAAAAATGGAGACCTGAAATGAGTTTGATTGCTTTGGAGGTTCTTACTTAGCTTTAAATGCAAACTGAAATTGTACTTCATTTATCTTCAAGAGAAACAGGTGTTTTCTCTTTTAAGGAACCCTGCCCTTAAGGAACCCTTAGAAATTTCTATATTTTTTGAGTAAACTTGTGAATTTTTGTTTCCTGCAGCAGAAAGTTTGGGAAATGAAGGATAATTCTGTAGTTGCAAGAGTTTAGAGGGAGCTGGAGACCTGACAGTGCAAGAATGCAGAAAAGTAGCATGTGGTGGGGAATGAAAATAAGCCAGGATAACCTTTTCTTACATGACTCTATCTCTCCTAGTACAAATCCAGCCTGTTGTCTCTAGCTGTGCCTACATCACTTCCATTGAAGGCAGTGGTAATTAGACATCTCTATATTCTTTCTCAATCATAAGTTGGTCATTGTTCTTTCCAAACACACGAAGGCTGACAGGATGGCTCCAAAATGTTTGGGAGTTAGAGTTCATATGTCCTGTTGTGCTTTCACTATAATTGGTGTCTCTCCTGGCCCTGAGTTACTGTTGTTTTATTAGTTTGGTTTTTTTAATTCTAGTACTGATTTTTTAAAAATTATTTATTTTATTTTTAGGAGCTCTACCACGTACCAAATGGGATGTCTCCAGGGAAGCTCTCTCATGGGATGGTGTATGGTGTTGTGCACCGAACTGACAACAACCATAAGAGAGAAATGGTGGTTTATGGCTGGTCAGCTGATCAGCTGAAAGAGGAGATGAATTACATTAAAGAAGTGAGTTACATTTTCACCTCAAAATTTGTTAAATACCCTTTCCATATATCCATGTAGAGCTGTGAGTGTCTAGTGGGATGGCTGATGTCTAGCCCAGCACCTGAGTTTGAATTGGGAACCTACTCTGAAGCTGGAGGCTGGCCTTGGTAGTATTTGAGTTGGGAAAAAAGCATACTCTATACCTGGGAACTGTACTTGCTGAGGGAGAAACTATGGAAGCAGACACTTGAAAGGATAAAATCTCTCTCCTCCTCTGCTTCCCCGTCCCCAAACCCCCCAGCTTTGAAAAGGCTTCTAAATTAGGTGACATAGTAAAATCACTTGGGTATATTTTGGGGCAGCCTTAAAATAGTCAGCCTAATAAGGATGTCTTTGTACTACTTTCTCTGTGCCTGCTCATTTATCACAGTTGGCAGAAGATATCCTGAAAAACAAAAATGCATTTCTGATCCTGCTTGAAATTTTTCAGTGCTTGAAACTCAGCATCTCTTTGCCCATCAGTCTTTGGCTCTCAGGCTGTGGCAGTAACACCCTAATTACCTCAGGGCAAATAATCTGACCTTCTCTTTCCATCCACCTTCACCACCCAGGAGGCTGTTGGGTGGTGCTTATCGTGTTGCACTGATTCAAGTGCAAACTGAGTTGATAGAAAAGGGAGGAACCCTGAGTCAATCGAGCAGTGTAAAGCACTGTAATCATGTGTGCTCCTCACATCTGCCTGCTCTGTGGCTACCAGCACTTGCTTCTCTCCCTTGTTACTCCCAGTTTGTCAGCCCAAGGTGTTCACCACTCTCAAACTGCTGAGCTTAGAGACTGGCAGGGTCTGTCAGTGCTGGCAAGGCACACAAGCTGCCTTGGCTGCTGTTTTCCTGCCTGGGTAGTTCCTCTGCCCTGCTGGAGTGGTGTCAGGGGCAGGTGAATTGGCACACAGCAGGGCCAGCTCCCCACACTGCACTGTGGGACCTGGGGATTGCTTGGGCTGGGACCATCTCCCTGCCCTTTTCTGTCCCTTATGGAAGGACATGTCAAACCAGGTGAACTCCATGTCTTGCTTGTCTATTCAGGGTACTGATGCTTTCAGGAAAAACTGCAAAAGACACGGGAAGAGAGGTTCTGGCTCTTGCTCTTCCGTCTTCTGGAAGCTGTGTTCAGCTTTGCTGATTTGTGATCTTTGGTCTGCCAGAGTACTGTCACCTTTAAAAGCAGTCTTAAACAGGAATCCTCAGCATGTGCCATGTATGTGCTGACTCAAATAGACCAAAAATGATGGGCCATGTCAGAGCTGCTGGCAGCTTCCTCTGCCTGAGTCAAATCTGCATCTTGCAAGAGGGCGTGTAAGTGCCTGTGCCTGTGCCTGTGCCTGTGCGTGGGGAGGTACAGGGTGAGTGGTGCTCTCCTGAGGTGAGGGGCAGGAGGTGAGAGCTCCTTTCTCTCTTCCTCACCCCCAAGGGAGCCTGTGGTTAGGGAGCACTCCTTGCATAGGTTTGGTGGTCAGTGCAGCTCTTTCTGGGAGGCACTGGGGGTATTCTGTGCAGAGCTGCTGAAGTTCACCTCACTCCACTGTGCAGAGACACAGTAAACTCCCTGCCCTAAATGATCTGCAATCAGCCTGTGTGTGGTAGAGGTGAGGAAGGGGAAAAAAAGAGGTTAAATTACGTAGGCTGTAGGCAAACATGACTGCAATGGCATGTAAAGCCAAACTGGAAGCCAGCTTGGGGGTTTTTTGAGGGTTTTTTTCCTAGAAAGACAAGGAATAATTTGAACCCATAGCTCTTGCAATCAAATTGAGTTCTCAGTTCTTCAGATTTGATGTAAATGTAAGCTAGTCTGTTGTTTAGTTAGATACAAGTCTAAAAGACTGAAATTAAAAGTGTTTTTCTGCGAAGGATACCGGGGGAAACCAACCACCTTTAAAAGTATGGAGGTGTATTAAGTCCATGCCTTTTTTTCAGAAATAACACAATATATGATAAAATTAATTTGAATTCATTTAGTAATCAGATTAGAATGATTTATGGATAATTTAATTGAAATTAATTTATTTAAATTATAATTTACAAGTGTTTAAGCATGTACAGAGAAGTTAAGAATTACTCATAGTGACAGTTATTTGTATCACCCCTATGCAGACAACTCTTGAGACAAAACTTTGTCTTCTTCTTGAGAGTAAATTGCTGTTATGCAGAGGTAGATTAACAATGGAAATTACAGAGAGTAACAATGAAGAACACAGAGAAGAAAATCATGTCCTACTATATAAACAGTATAATCCAAAATTTTGATAAAGGCGTTTGATCTTTCTGACACCAGGTGAGAGCAACTCTGGAAAAAGTAAGAAAGAAAATGTATGGTGAATATGATGAAATGAAACGAAAAATACAGCAGCTTACAAATGAACTGAAAGTAAGTATCCATTCATTTGCAGGGAAAGCATATGGGAATAACTGTCCCAGTGTTATCTAGAAACTTTTCTTTTGCTTTAGCAGAACAGAACTTATCTTCCAAACCACTCCAGTTCATTGTTTTTTGGGATATCTGTAGTTTCCTTTCTTTCTTTATTTTTCCATCCAGGAAGGTAAAGCAGGACAGGGATGCTTTTGTGTATGAAATTATTAACTGGCTGGAAATTCTTGGAAACAGAAGAATAATCTTGATACCATTGCCTGTGTGTATTGGTAATTAGTGGAGATGGATGCAACAGCTTCCAAGTGAATCAAATAAATAGCATTGATAATTAGGGGAAACTGATAACTTGGTGTCATTTCAACACTTTGCTCTGTTTTACTGACTCTACTGCTTAAACACCAAGTAAAAGAAGTAGCAATATTCTTTAGTATTAAAGTGGTAAAAAATGACTTACCTTTTGGTTTTTAATGGAACATTTCAATGGTCATTCAATGACCTGTCTTTCTTCTGCCACGCTGCTTTAGCAATAAAAGCTGTTGCACTCTGTAAAAATAGCCTTCATATTAAACTGATGAGATGTTTGATCCAAAAAACCTCCCTGAAAACTTGCTTTGAATTTATGTTCAGCATTGATTTTCACAGCCCTGGTTCAGAGGAAGCTTTGGCAATTAAAAGTATTCTGACTTCAAGGGACTGGGACCTTGACTTGTGCCCTTCTGCCATCCTCATTTGGAGGCTGACAGTCCCCTGCATGCTGTATTAGGTACAAAAATCAGAACTTGCTGTAAACTGGTACTTTCATTCTGTGCAACTGGTCTCAAAAAAAGAGAAGAAAAATCCCCCTGACTTGAGCGGAAGAGAGAGAGAAAACTCAGTTTCTGCAAGCTCTGTTAAATAGTCATAATGCTGCCACCAAGACTCACTGTCCCCCTCAGCATGCATGGAGGTAAATGCTGATTCAGGGCCAGCTTTGTTGTCTTTGCTGCTGATCTTTACTGAATAGCAGTGATGATATCCTGCACTTCCAGAACTTCTGTCAGACCAGTAGAAATCCTGCATGAGTCAGAAATTCTTCCTTAATTAAGGGTTTCTGACCAGCTCTGACAGAATATCTAGTTCTGCAGCAAATTAGCAGTTCATGAAGCTTCCTTCTGACATAAATGGCACATTAGGAAACATCCTTCCCTTTTTTAAAATATTCTAGACTGCCTGAAAGGAAGCACAAGTGTTGTTCTTTCTAATAACATGAGCTTTTTGTTTGGTTGGTTGTTTGGGGGCTGATTTTGATTTTACATGACTGTTGTCTTTTGTGTTATTTCCGAATCCTGTTTAAAATCCTTTCTATACTCTGCTTCAGCTTTCAATCACTGTGCTTTTATCTTACCAATTTCCAGGACAACTTTTTGTTCGTAAAGTTTGTTTGAAATTTGCTCTTCCAATATCCTGCCCTGAGCTTCTTCACAAGTTCTTATCTTGTAACTTTCTTAATCCATCCAAAGCATTTCTGCTTTCGTTTGTTTTACATCAGCACACATTTATAGAAGGTTAACAGTGACTACTTGGCCTCTACTCCCTATGCTGACCTAATCTGTGTATGGCTTGGTTACTACACACTTGTCCCCTGTATCAGTCCCTGGTGTTCTTCTGTTTTTATAAAGAAACAAATCTGGTCCATCTGAGA
This sequence comes from Eopsaltria australis, assembly GCA_034509425.1. NCBI lineage: Eukaryota > Metazoa > Chordata > Aves > Passeriformes > Petroicidae > Eopsaltria > Eopsaltria australis. The sequence goes on from JAVTVJ010000121.1 coordinate 1,290,143, forward strand.
ATGTGAGCTGAGCTGGCCTCCATTAATGCCACTCTCTTCCTCTTTATTATTGGATCGTTTGTAATTATTTACACTGTTTGGGTTTTGATCTCTTCTTGAATGATGTCATTTTGTGCCTTTTTCCCTCCCTTCAGTTTTTAAGCATGTGTGTGTGTGTGTGCATATCAGAAAATGACTAATTTTCACACAACAAAGCTCTCTGGCTTCTGCTCCCTGCTTTGTGCTGTTTCATCCTTACGTCCTCTTGATGTTGCTTCTTTATGTACCTGATTAGTCAGTTCCTTCTTAATTAAGGCTTTTCTACAGTTCATGGTTCTAGATTTCCTTATTTCTTGCATTCTTCTGCTTTTCGCTCTGAACTTTTACAATCTGCCCACCCTGTGTATATAATCTTTCTGAATAGACAGCTGCCAATTGTCCTCTTGTCCTTTCAAAAAGAACAGCTTATACAGTGACTGCAGACTAACAATAAACTTAGATACTCGTACCTTATTTCTGTTAGATTATTTGGATTTTAAGTTTTGTTTGTTTGTGAGGTGCAAGAATATACTTTGAGGTCTGTATATTTTAAGCATCCTGCTACTGTGAAAACGACCTTGGCGTCTTTTTCTTTTGTAGCTCCCTTGCAAAGAATAGGTAAACTTGATCATTATTCTATATAAAACCTTATTTTTATTTTTTTTTTTCTTGCTCAGGTGACAAATGCTCATCAGGAGTCCTTAGAGAATCATGTGCGAGTGCAGGCTGCAGCCTTAGATAGCTTTAGCGAAATGAACAGCTCCTTGACATCAGCATCCATAGACTTGCAGGTACATCTTCATAGCTGCTTCCCAGCTGCCAGCTGCCTTTTCTAACATGGATTTCAAAGCATACAGAAAACATGGATGACAGATACAGATTCTAACACTAAGCAAGACCATAAAGTACTGTCTTGGACATCTAAAGCACCTAATTTAGGAAACAAAGATAAAAAGTTCCAGAAGTTCCTGTGTTTATAAAAACCTTTAAAAAATAGTGTGCAATAAAGAGATGTAAAGATACTGATATGCAGCAGACTAATACCACTAGTCATGTCTCTATGAAGGATCTAAGGTGAAAATGTGATTTGGTTTGTATAGTGCAAAATGGTGCATCTCCTGACTCAGTTCTGCCTTGGTGACAGAAATGGAAGTGGCATGTTTGGATGCCAGATGCTTGTGAGATTTTACATACCTGTGAAATGCAGTGGGAGGGACGGGGTGGAAATGAATTTTCTCTTTTAAAGACTTCCAAATTCCCATGTATCTGAGCTGAACAACTTCTTGTCCCTGCTTTCTTGTATGTAACACCTGTTTTCAGTCCACTGTATATGTATGGCATGGCCCTCAGAGAGAAGGGAAGATTATTCATACTGAAATGTACCCATGTTCCTTTTTTTTAAAATAGTGTTCCAGGACTTGATTTCACTGGGTACTCTCCTCATGGAAATACCTTCTAGCAACAACAAAAGCCTTAATTTTAAATGTTAAAACTTGCTAAACTGTTCACACTGCATTAATATGTCAGGAAGCTCTTTAAATGTACTGTCTGTTTCATAATCTCTTGGCTATATTAATTCATATTATTCTGAGTTTTAATATATGCTTTGCCTCTTTCTTCTAGAAAACTCTAGTGGATGTTACATTGGAGAACACGGATATAAGGGAACAAATAAGGAATTTAAAACATACACATGAGCAATCTATGGAAAAGCTGAGAGAGAAGCAAAAGCAACTGGAAACAGCACAAATTGAAAATCAGTTACTGAAGTTAAAGGTATGGTATATAAACTCCCCTAGAAACACTGCAGAGTAGGGACATTAGGTGGATATTAAATGAATTCCTTGGCCTTATTTGTAAAGGGTTCTTCATTCTTCATGCCCTCGTCATGCCCTCGAGCTCACTTACTCCTGTGAATCAATACTGGTTTAATAACAAGGAATTTCAGCTGGCGACAGGCAGTCTTCCCATAGCATGGGATGTAACATAAGAGTCAGGGATGTTGACAGGTGAAAATTCAAACCATTAAATGGTTATTAGCATCCATTCCTATTAAGTGAAGGAATATTACAACTCTGCACATTGCTACATGAATTTCTTGGTGTTGAGTTTCTTTGGTATTGCACCATTTTTAATAGGTAATCTGTTAAGTCTTATGAGCATGTGGTCAGCAGATATGAGGTGTAGCAGTAAGCATCTTCAAAAGAGAATTTAGCTATTTCTTTTAAAGAAATGCAAGGAAATAAAACACAAACTGCAAGGTTTAATGTGACAGAAAGTTTGACCATGTTCTCTCCTCACCTGCCAAATGTACTCCTTTAACCTCAAAAAAACCAAGCCCATGAAAAACTCAAATAAAACAAACAAACCCCCCTTCTTCTGGAAACCTTTGTCTCAAAATTTCTCAAACGAGACTGATTTGAATATAGTACTGCATCAGAACTTGTCAAATTTTTTTAAAATTGTGATTTTTTTGGGTAAAATTTGTGAAATTAAGGTGACTGAAGCTATATTCATGTTTAATTTTGTCAGAGAAGGTATTTCTTTTTGGCTGTTTTGCTAGTGACTAGCACTCATGCTTAATGATGAATGGTTAAACAAGAAAACTGAAGTGCATTTCATGTTTTGCTTTCCTCTCACAGTGAAGCTTTATGGGCTATAAAAGTAGCTGTATTTTGCACCTCCTGTTGTCAGCAGGAAATAAAAAGAGAGAAAAACCAAGTAACAGAAGCAATGATGCAATTAAGATTTTAAACCAGAAATTTGGGCTTCACTGTAATATTAAGGACATGCCCCAGCAAGTCAGGGAAAGGTATGTCTGCTTCTAAGAGCAGGGAACTGCAGCTTAAGTCTCAGTTCAACTGAATGCATAAGGATTTGTTTATCTTCAAGCATGTCAAGCTCTGCAGAATCCATGCCTTGCATTTACACAGAAAAAGTGTAAATTTTGCCCTCAAACTTGCAGTTTTAGTACCAAGTTAGTGAATAAAATACCTCATTACTGTCTTTGCCAGTTAAATATAAAATTGTGTCTCAAAGGTGCCAAGACATCTTGGAATTCATTCTAGGGGTGGATGTGAGGATGGTGTGGAATCTGGGAGGTTAGTGTTGAAAAGCAGTAACTACTGTATCCCATGATTACATTCTGGGTGGAGAACACCCCTGTGGGGCTTATTAAGGGGGTTTGTTTTATTCATCCATCTGTAATAACTTAGAGTGGAGATGTTGCTTAGGCATATTAGAACAGATACCTTGATGCATCCACTCTTTTATGTTTGTTTTTGCTGTCCTCATTGCTCAAGGTGTAAGGAAAGGAATGATGGAGATAAAAGGCAGAGATCCTATTCCAGTTCAGTGAATCTTTAGGAATCTGGGGTTTAATAATTGGCTTTCTCTAAATGATATGATTCTTTCAGGCTTCCTGAAATGTGGAAGGTTCATTTAACTCCATACCCTCTCATAAAGTGTAGGTCACTACCTGTGCCCCAGGGCTGGCCTAGGTGACATGAGAAAGGGGACAATTGCAGTACAAGTGGAGTCCTTCAGGGCTCATCCCTTTTCAAAGAATGAAATGCACTGTTGTTTTTTCTGCAGGGTACTAAGGAAGTTTGTTTCTGCCATGCAAGATGAACCCAAGGGTTTAGTAAACCTTTTGGTTCTTGAAATAGAAAAAAAAATCCAACCCAAACCCATAATCATCAGAACTCTGTGTTTTGTAGCTGTGTTAAGTGTGGTGATCAGTAGGGAACACTTTATTCCTCCTCTTCCTGTCACTTTTGTAGCACCCACAGCATTTCACTATAGCATTGGCTGATTCACAGCATCTCTAGGAGGAGAACTAAGTTCTGGAATAGCTGTTTTACTTCACTTTTATTGTGGTTTGCATAGTAGATGGGCTTAAACTGTGAATATCCTATCTGGTGTTTAATTACTGAGGGTGTGGTTCAGTCAGTGTTTTCAGCCAACAGCAGGAAATCCTGCCTCTGAATTGCCATTCTGCCCTCTTCCCTGTAGCTCTAGTAAAGTTTCTGATTCTCTTGTAAATTAACCCTTCCACCTACCTGAGAATTTTTATTTTAATTTTGGCTGTTTTTCTGCATGGTTACCCCAGTTCTTGTGCCTACACAAAGAGCAGAATGTGAAAAACCAGGAGAGAGCAGGGAGGGTACTGCAATAAAGTATTGGTTTGAATGCTCATGGTCATTTAGAAACAGGAGATCAGTCTACTCCATCTCTAGTCAGTGCTTCAGTAGAGCAGGGGGAGATAATATCATTTCAAAGGGGAAACAAACCAAGTGACCTGGGGGCTGTTATGGAAGGGTTCAGTAAAGAGCCGTGGCCTAATCTTGGATGAGCTAAATTCAGACAACATGGAACTTGATGGAATAGTAACTTCTACAGATTCAAATTATGTATATATTGTCTTGATGCAGATGGAAACCTTTGCAGTGTCAGATTTATAATGAGGTGGAGCTTAACTTCAGACTCTTATTTTCTCATCATGTGAACTCTCTTCCTCCTGCTGCCAGCAATACTGTACTTACTGATGGGTCAACCTTCTTCTCTCATAGGTGGAATCATCACAGGAAGCCAATGCTGAAGTCATGAGAGAGATGACGAGAAAGCTGTATAGTCAGTTTGAGGAAAAAATGCGAGAAGAGGAACAGAAACACAAGGCTGAGAAAGACATGCTCCTGGTATGTCCAGCCAGTCTTTAAGAGCTGTGCTTAGCCTGGGTGTCGTTTCTCAGTCACTTCATAGCCCGGAGTTGATGCGTGTTCCTTCACTTTTGTCTCTGTGACTAGCTGTGCCATAGTTACTAAACTTTCCAAACTTTTGAGGTTGTAGGACTCAGAAAAACATATGTGCAAACATAATAATGTCAATGATAATGCAGATTTCAAAATCTGAAATAGGGCAAGTAAGTTTTTTTAACTTCTGATTCTCTAAAAAAGAAAAATGCAATGTCCAATTTTAAGTAACAGTTTAAGAAGGAGAGAGAGAATTACTTCACTGGATGCTACTGGAGCAAGAACACTCCTGTCTCCCAATTTCCTTCCACCCCTAAATTGAACTTTTCTATGAGCAGTCAGTTATTGCATTTTTTTAAATGATAGAGTCAGATAATGACAGAGATTGAAGATGGGTGTTCCTTTTTATTCATATTGCTTTACATGTGAGGAAAGTATAAAGCTGCAAACTATGGTGTTTAGAAAGCTGTCTTCTGCAGCAGCATGTTTTTCTCACGCTGTTATTTAAGAGCATCCTCAGAAGGGAAGTCAGCTATCTAAGAAATGGGTAAAAGTTTATCTTGGATTGTCATAATGATGCTTTTCTAATACTTGTGTATTTCAAAGTACCCCCAATCTTTTGCTCTGTATAATTCACATTTAAGGTCATAACTCTTCCAGATTTATGAGCAGGAGTAGTGAAAAGCTTTGAGCTCTTTAAGAGCTTTTAGCCTGGCTCTGTAGCTGAAAAGAAGAAGAAATATTCCTCATTAATATATTAGATGCTAATGTGACTGTAAATATTCTTATTTGTAGGAGGAAACAAATCGGCTTCTGAAGGCCATTGAGGAGGCAAATAAGAAGATGCAGATTACAGAAATAAGCATACAGGAGAGGGACCAGAGAATTGGAGAGCTGGACCGGCTGATTGAACGCATGGAAGAGGTATGAGAGCTGATTGCTGCCCTGAGAGGAATTGCACAAGTGCATGAAGGAAATGTCACTTGTTGCTCTGATGCTGCTTAGTTCCTTGCTCAGTGACATAGCATTGCTGCTTGCATCTTAGTTACTGTGTTCATATCAGTAAATGCACCTGGATTGCTATAGAGACATTGTGATGAGGAGGTGGTTCTGTCTTTCTGGTGGTCCTAAGGTGTCAGCATTTATTTAGGAAATGAACCATTATTTTGAAGAGAGAATTTGCAAATCATTCAGTGTCCCTTCAGTGTGCAAAGTCTCCTAAGCCTAATCATAACTGACCCAGAGTCTCTTAGAAATGTTGTGGTCCATGAAGTGCACAGAGCTCTGTCTGGAGATGGGTGAGAAGCTGATGGAGAACCCACAGGCCAGGATTAAAGGGAGGGCAGGGACAGATGGCATTAGTGTGGGGACTACGCACCCAGGAAGACTGAAAGAATGAGGCCCTTTACAGACAATGGGAGCAGCCTCTTGTTCATAAGCCCTGGCTCTCATGGGGATTTTCAACCACCAGGCATCATTTGGAGGGACAACACAGCAGAGCATAAGCAATCCAAGTTCCTGGAACGTGTTGATGATAACTTCCCTCTCCAGTTGACAGAGGAGCCAGTGAGGAGAGGTGCTGTTCTGGACCTTGTTCTCACGAACAATGAGCTGCTGGGGAATGTGAAGCTCAAGGGCAGCCTTGGCTGCAGTGACTATGAAATGGTCTTGGCTGTACTTTGGCATTTCTCATTTCATTCAATAGCAGACATCTCTTTATCTTTGGGGACTTGTGCCTCACTATCTCAAACACAGAAACACAGAGTGTTTTAGTCAGCGGAAGGAGTAAAATCTTCTCTTACAATAGAAGTGGATTTTTTCACCAATTTTACTTTAGTGTAGTACATATTTAATATCAGTATCTACTGAGAAATAAGTTTTTATAAGCCAGTCTTTTTGGCTTATAGTCTAATGTGGATTGAGCTCCTTTTGTCTAATGCTTGCAAATCCATTGGTAGAATTAGTGATTACACTGAGAAATCACTCAGCTTAATATGCTCCTGTAGTGGCTCCATTAACTTCATCTGGGCTTCAGCCTACAACTTTTAAGTATTATGCAGTGAGTGTAGGATTGCAGTACAGTTCACAAGTACAGATGAGTTCCTTCCCATTAGTTCTTTAATCTGCTCTTACCTGGCTGATACTTGCCCAGTGAGACTGAATACCTCTTAAATTCCCATTAGGGTGGATAACACACTTACACTTCTCTGTTAACTTGTTTGACTCAGTCCCCAAGTCCTCATAAATCTTCACAAGCATTGTGCTGGTGGGCACTTAAAAATAAACAGGAATACTCTGGGGGAAGAAAATGCAGCAAAACATTTTATCTCAGCCTTAGATGAGGAGATCTTTTTGGAGTGATAATGTGGACAATTTGACATTTATGAAGTTAAACATTTTGATGACTCATCTTTTTTATTGAAAAAATTCAGTTTCAAGTACAGCCGTACATCTTCAAATAGGAAATTGAAAACTGGTCTTATTTCCATGCATAGCTGGGAAATTGATTTTGTTATTATGTATTTTGTGCTCCTTGGCTATAGGAAATGCATGAATTTTGTTTAATCAGCTTCTATTTTAATTTCACAAATGATGTTTTGAATTGCAATGAAATAAGCTTTGTGAAGCCTTTACATTTTGGTACATGGAGAACTGAAAGATAACTTTTCTTGTTTAGGAACGTCACCAGCTGCAAAAACAACTTGAATTAAATGAAAAACAAATATCTGGAGCAAAATCTGAAAACAACAGTGAAAGGTGAGATATGACTTGTCTGTGGAACTTCTGGTATTGCTAGGAAACTCCAGGGGTTTCTTTGTTTTTGAAGAAATCTGAATTTTGCCTTTTCTAACTTTAAAACTGCAGTCTGGTAGGGGTTGTCCATGTGAATGTATGTTTATTTGAATGTAAAATATCAAGACAATTATTTTTTGCAACCAAGACCACCTTCATGCATCTTTTCTGAAAAGTTGTTTGCAAATGTGCAGAGTCCATTGTAGATGGAACAAGCTGTGACATATCTGTGGCTTGCATTTTTCTTAAATCTGCATTCCAGAATTCAGAGGAGTATGATCCTGACTATGTATACTTTCACTAGCTAAACTCAAAGGCTTATATGACACTGCTTGAGTGGGTAAAGATAAATTATAACCAGAGACTGAATAATTGTATTTGATTACTACTTATGGTACTGTGGCACCCAGAAATTCAGTTTTAAGGTATTTGGCATCCTACTGTTCTTTGGGAAGCATAAACATAAAAGGAGGTCCCTGCTGAGAGCTTCTCAGTGCCTTGTATTGATTTGTGACCAGCTTCTCTGGTTTCAGGGTAAGAATGGCTTTTCACAGCAGCCTGTTAAAATAATAACTTCAAGAGAACAGATGTCGCTCGCATACAACATAGAATACAGAGATGAAAGATAATTACTGTTTTTCTTCACCTTTGAATAACACAGACTCTTCTCGCTTCAGTGAATCCTTTCCAGCGTGAAAAGTTACACTACAGTAAAAAGGGGAAAGGCAATGTTCAGGCAGGAATTTGTGCAATGCAAGCAAGCTCACAGTTGCCATCTATGCTACGCAAGCAATGAATCCATGTCAGATGATACTGGTTGGTTCTTTAGTTGTCTTTACCTGTCTGTACCTTATCAGACACTCGAGCTCCACCTTAGAAAGGATGTCTGTTCCATTCCTCCATTGCTATCAATGCTTAAGATCCTGACTCTTCCAATGAGATACAAAATATGCTATAATTGCAATCAAAATATAAATTGAAGTTTTGTGAGACCTTAATATGCACAACTGAAAAACTTGCAGCAATGCTTTGAATTTTTTGAGTTCTTGTCAAAGTACTGCAGTTACATTTCTGCAGAGTACTTCACTGTTAATAGAGACTCTTTTGGGGGGAAGCAGCATACAATTTAGTCATTCACTGGAATCACGTCTTACAGTTTGCCATCTGCTGCTTTGTCTTAGAATGGTTTTTCTACTTGCAGCTTTAACAGTTTTTTTTCTGCTGTGCACAGACCAAGATGAAAAAATCCTTTCTGTTTTTGATTCCCCTCCTCTTGTTCTCAATTTCTGTCCAGTCCTGAACCTAGGTGTACAGCAGTTCATTTTGTAAGCAAGTGGTTGCTTTCTTCGACAAATTTTAAGAATCGGACATTCAGATAAAAACAGAGACTCCTATGGCGAAAGAGACAAAATGTTATGGGATACCTTCACTCCTGTTTCCTTGCATATTCTAAAGCCACTTTTCTGACAAGCTGACAACGAACTTGTGGCAGGAGTTCTGTGGGTGTTCACTTTCTATATTAAACACATATGAAGAAATTCAGAATCAATCTGAAGAGTTGTATGCACAAATTGAAACCATTCATAGCATTCCTGCTGACTGTTGAGGAGTTAATACTATTCCAGTTAGCATTTTTCTGCTGTTGTCAGCTCTGCCAAATTCTTGACTCAAGGCTCCCCTGCAGTAAGACAGCTTTGAAAGCAGACCTGCTTCCTGCCTTTTGTTTAGCATACATTTCCAAAATATTTGCAGGTAGGCAATAGTAAGTCAGGCTAAATGTGTCTCTCTAAAGCTAAAGATCTAGTTGTCTAAAAGCCTTTGACTTAAAGGAAAACACATCTTGAGATGAGTTTTGTCACATTGTTTAATTGTCAGCACTTCAGACTCTGAGTAAGCACGTCAGTATGCAAGACAAAGGTGAGTTAACTTGGGTGGAGACTGCCAGTTGGACTAAAATCACATTAAAATGTACTTTGGACAATTTGACATCTGTCAGTGCAATGTGACTTGCCTGTCCAGATTTATGGTGGATTGTGGGGCTTGTTCTTGTTCTGTTTATACTGCATAGCTCCCCACTTCCAGGCTTGATGCTTGCATGTTTTGCCAGGTCGCAGCATTTGGAGGAGGTAGCAGCCAGCCTGAGAGAGCGGATCAAGCACCTGGATGACATGGTCCACTGCCAGCAGAAGAAAGTCAAGCATATGGTTGAGGAGGTGAGATGTAGTAAAACAACTCAAGAATCTTTGGGGAGCACTGATTCTTTTAGTACATAATCCAAAGAGAACTCTGTTATTTGTGCACTTGCCTTATGTCACATTAGTTACAGTGGAAGCTGAGTTAAGCATCTGGAGCCAGAAAGAGCAGATGAAAGCAGTTTAACCCAGTGGCTGTGGGTTATATACTGTGATCTTTAGGCTGACACTAATTCTGTGCCTCTTCATGGATGTTCAGGAAATGTGACACAACTTCCAGCTCAATTTGAACCATTCAGAGGGTACCTCTGACACGATGCGTCTAGTTATTAAGGGTCTCCTTCCTGTACAGAAGTGGAAGGCAAAAACTGTCCTTTATTGTTTTATTCTTTTGCTTTTGGGGCATTTTCTTTGGGTTTATTTGTTTAATGTGATTCCTCACTGAGCTAGGTGAGCAAGCACAGTTTTTTCACTGCTCATCTCTTCTTACCCTGCTCTGGGGACATTGTCTTAGTTGCTGCCATTTCCTGTAAAATTTTAAGTGGAATTTTGCTGGATAGATGCTTTAGGTTACAGCCTACCTATGTGTCAGGAAACTGTTCTGCAGTCAGAAGGCTGTAATTGCAAACATTTCTGTTTCTCCAAGTGGAAAGAGTGACATGGGAAATAGCTAAGTTTAAATTGGAGCTTTACAAAGCTGACTGACAGCTCTATTAGACGAGCCTCCTACTGCACAGAGCAGAGACATTCATGAGACACCTTTGATTTGTATCTGGACATCATGCATTAAACATTCAAAATATCAAATGTTTAGAAACCACTCAAATCTAAGGCATTCTTTCTGCATTCACAATGTGCTATTACAGGACTTCTGATAAGGCATGGAGATGTTCCATTTTTGTCAAGTTTTTATTTATATGTATTTACATATGCTTTGTTTTATATGATTCTGATGTAGTCCTTCTGTATGATCAGATGTGTGATACTAAGTGTCTTTCACACAGAAAGATTAAAGAAGGATTCTTCTATCGTATCAGACATATCAAGTCTTGAGGTTTTGGTTTTAGTTTAGTTTGCCATTATCGCTGTTTTAAAGTGTCATAGCTGGTCTAAAACTGAACTAAAGTCTTTATACCGTGGTATTCTATTAAAGAAAATTTCTCCAGCCTAATAATCCAATTCATCTAATTAATGGATTATGGGAACAATTATTTAATCTGTTTTGTGTCTCTGTACGCCAGACATTGTATTACAAGTTTTTTCTGTATGTCCTAAACAAGAGTTCTAAAGGATTTGTGATACATGTGGCACGCTGAATGAATCTAGTAATACATGAAGATGGTGGCCTAAATTTTGCCCTTTATTACTAAAAATATTTTAAACTTCTGGTTGTAACTTGACCTCTAGTGGGCTGCATTGGTATAACAAGTCCTTTCAGCTCCGTGTTTTGTTTTGGAATAAAACCACATATAAAGCTTGAGCCACTGATTATGATTTCATAATTATTAGATTTAATGGGTGAGTCTAACTTGCTGATTCCTTGTAATGTATTTCTGCTGGTGCCTCCATATACACAGAAAGCCCTTCTAGGCCATCTGGTTCTCCTATTTAATGAGTGCTAGGTGACCAAGTCACTACTTAATTGTCAAACGTGTCTGCTTCTAACTGGTGTCTGACTGCCTGCTTTTCAGATTCAATTAAACCTCTATCAGTCTTGACTGCCACATAGCCATAGGGTAGATATTTTTGCTCTCTCCTTTAGTCCTTGTGTGTTTTAATTTTTATTTTAATTCAGCTTCCTTGAGAACTGCATGAACACCAGTGTAGCCATGTCTGTATTTTCACTAGTGAGCTAGCTAAAGACTCCTGTACCAGAGGTTTGATCAGGTCAGGTGGTACCAAATACATCAGGCATTTAATGTTTGGGGATTTGTTTTTTAATTTTGTGCTATTTGTTGCTTGTGTTTGCACTGTTTGAGAAAACATCCACAATATATTTGGCATGCCCTATTTTAAACTGGACTCTAATTTAATTAAAGGCCTAAAATAGCAGCTTTAATAATGTAGGGAAGAGTAGCTGTTCACCATGGAGCAATAAAAAAAGCACTGTAGATATGCCCTCAACTATCCAAGCATGTTGTGCTTTTCATGATTTTGTGCTCTTCTCCACATAACATCGGATAAGGATTTTTAGGCTCGTTTTAAGCAAACACTTGCTAACTAGGCCATAGAAGCTGAAAAATTGGCAACAAAGATATTGAAAAGGAATGCTATCTGAAGAGTCTGTTCTGAAGTTAGGTTAAAAACCAGTGAGCAGCAGCACTAGAAATATCTGCTAGAGTAAATAGGGAAGATTGCAGTACTATTTAAGTCCCGGAAGACATGTTCATCAGGGTATATTTAAACACACATCCTCCCCACTCTAAATTTAACTGATTGCAGAATGTAATGGCAAGGAGTATCAAGAAAAGTGTAATGAGAACCTGCCATGTTACTCATTATGGCAGTATTTTCATGGCTGGCATCTGTAAAATAACGTGCCATCTTAGGGTTTATGAGGGTATTCTGATGATATTGATAACTAGCATTTAAATAATTGAGAAAGAATAATCAAATAATTCAAAAGCTACAAACTTTGCTTTCTGAAATGCTTAGCTTTTCTGTGGCATGACAGTAGAGTGGGAACACACTAACCTGGGAAACTCAGGAGAGAAGTGGAAGGAAATTAAGTAGCCAAAATTATCAGCAGTGCTTTTGTTGGAAGCTGAAACAGAGCTACTGTATGAGCTGCTAGGTGAGAAAGCCTAAACTTGCTTGACTGCAAGATGAGCTTTGTTTAGTATTAATCTTCATATATTGGACACAGATCTAAAGTATAAATAAGGGGTTTACTCTTACAGTGTAAATTATGAGTTTATGCTGATACCATCTCTAATTCAGAGAAACTGGAGAAATGAACATCACTTCAAAGGCATGCTGAAACAAACAAGATATACTGCTTCAAACTCATGTGGAGAACTGTCAAAATTGGACAAGTACTGAGATGAATCTCCTTGCTGAAAAAAATCACAAAACAGATTGCTCTTAAACCCTCTTTGGGAAAGATGATGTATCATTTGCAAGTGACAGATGCAGGGCATTCTGTAAAAGAACAGCAAGCAGCCAGGAGGAAGTGAGAGAGAAACTTTATAGTGGAGTTTTGTGATGCAGTGGGCAACTCTAACACCTCTGGTGCTATTTTGATGGCATTTAAAATGTGTTAGGAGGTGGTGGTCAGTCCTAACTTAGTCATGAAAGGGGATGCTGGCAGAGAAGCACCAAATGTAAGAGGCCATGGAGGGGAAGAATATTAACACCTTCTCTTCACAGGTCTCATCATGTTGGTACTGAATGCAGTGGTTATGTGATCTAGGGAATTGAGCCCAGGCAGAGAAGGACACTCACAATTCAGTGTGCTTATACTCCTTAGCAAAAAAAAAAAAAAAAAAAAATTGCTTCTAATTATTCTCCTCTGAAAAGAAATCCTTCCATCTCAGGCATTAATAGAACCTTTTTCAACTTGATCTAGTAAAACTGGTCATAAATTAAATAGAAGCACAAAAAATAACTTGCAGAAGGAAAATATATGGAAGAAATAAAATGGAAGTTTTCTGGTGTTGGTGACCTTCAACATCTCTGTGTGTTAGCTCTCATGCACACACATTTTTCATCCTCATAGGGATTCTTTTCTGTGAGAGCAAAAATTGCTGCCCGTTAGTGCACCAACTGAGCAGAAAGTTATCCTGCATAGTCTTAAAGCCTCATGTTTTCATTAGAGAGAGATTGCAGATGATTTACAGCTGACAGGTTTATCCCTGTGTTGAACTTGTTTGTTAAACAAATCTATTTGTTCACAGCTTAGTGTAGTACATTTTAAATGCAGTGCTGGCAGTTAAAAGTGCAGGTCTCACATTTGGCAGGTGTTTAGAAACCCAGCCCTCTTCTCACACTGTTTGTACTTCGCAGGCTTTCAAAAAACAACTGAGGGGAGACAGATGGCCAGAGTGGGTCACCCAAGACTCAGATTTTTTAGTCCTTGCCTTTAGCTATCTTAAGATATGGCTGGGCAGTGAGAGACTTGCAAAGACAATCCAGGAAAAAGACAGTTTGATGAGAGGAAGAATTTGCAGGGAGACTGACAGGTGAAAGGCAGAGGCACACAGACTTCAGGCCCTTCCACGAAGGAGCTTCCCCTGCAGAGATGGGAATGGGGCAGGCAGATGCAGGCACAGAGGCACCACGGGAGGGCATGGGAAGCTGCTGACACACTGTTCCCCTCAGGGTTGAAATTGCTCTTGTTCTGTGAGAGGGGTAAAAGCTTCTCTTCTAGGTATCTATCTGATAGGATCAACCAGTTCATCCTGTCTGTGCCCTGCAGGAAATTAGACTTTCATGTAAGATAAATGAAATACAAAACATAGATTTTAAATTAGCACAATAATTATTTTGTGGCTTGATCTCAATTTCAAACCTGGAGAGATTCAAGAGAGGTTTAGTTTTGAGATTTGTGAAATTCACTTTGAAATGGATTGCAATTTCATTGCACAATAAGCTTATTTTATGTTTCATTGTTGAGAAGCAGGAGAGGGAAGGAAATCAGCATTTCCATTCTGTAAGCAAGGCAAGGGGACTGATGCAGATACAGGAAGCTGTTCTGAAAGGGTCTGAAGAAAAAAGGATATTTGATTTCATGCCAGGAAATTATCTACAAAACACAGATTTCACATGAAATTCCCCTAACTACTGAATTGAACTGTCTCTAGGTCATGGCCCATGAGCTGTTCTCCAGCTTTAGTCTCAGATTCGTTGGATAATAAATGGTGACCAGACACCAGGGAGAAGCTGTCTCCTGTTCTGTTGGGGAAGATCCTTGCATGAAAGGACAAAGTGCTAATGAGCAAATGATTTCCCAAATACAGAAGATATTTTGTATTGCACGAATGGGGTATAAAAGAAGAAATTTTTCCACAAAAGACTTAAACATCTGAAAACATCTGTATCAAGACACTCCAACTTCAGATATATAGTGAAATTTCCCTCTTTTAATATGGAAGAACAGTTTCAACATCAAGTAAAAGAAGCCACACAGAAGCACAGAGGAGGAGAAGATAGAATTACCAACAAAAGATGCCAAACTCGTATTAACCAAAATCTGCACTGCATAGTACCTACCATAAAAACGAAACAACAACAAAAACGTAGAACCAGAAATTCGAAGGAGAAACCCACCTTGGGAGCGTGGAGGAAGAAGATAAAGGACAGAACATGAATAACTTGCCACACCCTCCTCCCCCTCTCCCCAGTAAAAGTGTTTGGCATTCCTCAGTGGACTTGAACAAGCAGTACATTGCTTATCTCTTGGCAGAAGTAGAATCACTGCTGGTGTTTGGTGAGAGGGTTTATATATGCATAACATCAGCACATTCAGCTGGGAATTTCCAGGCCAAGTCATTAATTAGAAAACTTGCCCATTACTAAGGTAGCGCTTAACGAGGTGGGATGATGTGCAGACAATGAGCCAATGTCTGTAACTCATTAGGACATGTCAGTCCCTGCTTTAGCAATACATGCACATCAACCACTGGATAATGTGTTCATAGAGCTTATTCACTTAGGAAGGTCTCTATGGTGGTGCATTAACCTCAATCAGTCAGTTGTTACTTCTTCTGTAAATGCCATGTGAGTTTTAAAATACAAATGTATGGATAAGTTGCTCACGTGATTTAAGGAAGATTAAAAGGCAAAGGTTCTCATTCCTATTTACTGTATTGTGCTCCCTGAAAAACTTTCAGCCCTTGTCAAATCTCTCATAAATACCAGTTAAGGTTCAGTGAAATATTGGACTGAGGAAAATCCTGTTCTCCTTGTGCAGCAATTACCTCTGAGAGCTCAGGCTAATGTTGCAATGTCTTGTCTGTCTTGTTTTGTGCATGCTGTGTAGCATCTGTTTGTCCTGTGTCATATTTCTGACCAGTTCGTTTGTGTTTCTGTATCGGTGTTACCAATGCCCAGTCCATTAATTGTAGATGAATAAGGAAAATACAAGTATACTTGAATAATATATTTACATATATTAAAACTATGTTCTGGTAAATATTTTAAACTAATGGATAATACTATCAAGTGGTACATGTTGACTGAGTTTACCTGATAGCTGCATCTATTCCAATCCAGGAGATCACGGTATAGATTTATGCCTACAAATCTGTGACTGAGTTACACAGAATAAAATCAAGTTTCCTATTTCAGGCTTTCTTTATAAAGGCTCTACATTTAAACACAATTTTACTTTTCTCTCAAGATGCTTTTTCCTTCTGCTTTAATAGCTTTGTAATTCTGTTGACTTTTTATTCTAATACCATTAGTCACATATCCAGCATTTCTTTAGAGACTCTTCCTTTTAGGTCTTGCAATTCTCCAGTTCTACTCTTGACTGTTCTTTTTTGGTGTTCTGTTCATGAGATCAGTTTAATGCTGTTGACTCTTACATCTCACTTTCCATCTTGGGGAAGCAAAGTTTAGTTGCTTGGAGGTGCAGGAGAAAGTCAGAAGTGCAGCTCCTCCTAGAAAGTATTTACACAGCCCATTCAAGTACTGTGACAATTGTTTGGTATTTGGAGAATCTATAAGGTGCAGCAGTGAGAAAGAAAAATCTTCATTGATGGTATGGTCAAGAAGAATTGAACTTTCTGGGAGATGAAGCAAGATAAAGTTACAATCTGAAGATTGAGGCAGTTGGAGAAATTTCCTCAGTGTTTCGGAAGGAGGCAAGAACATAAAGGCGTTAACAGCAGTAGGGTGGAAACAAGGGTGAGAGACCTTAAAAAGTGCATGATCATATTAATCCTGAGTCAGTGGATAAATTCAGGATGATTCACATTCCATGTTGGACCTTACATGCTGATTCAGGTCATTAGAAATTGCAGTGGGTATGTGAAATGCAAGCTGCACACCCTGCACCATTGGCAGGAAACTTCATGGATCGTGCCAGGATGGGGAGAGATCAGGTGCCCTTTCTCTGCACGACAGGGAAATGCCAGGGATTGAGCTGGGGTGGCTGAAGGGGGCTGAGAGCATGTGATGCCCCTCAGTTGCTGGCACACCAAATAAATCACAAACTGGTGTTTGGCCCTTGTAGCTTTTCTTTACTCAGTTTTGGAACAGTCAGGTATCTCCCAGCTGGAGAAGGGAAAGCAGGAAGGATGGATACAGTGGGTTGGGAGAGGTCAGAGAGAATGAAGTGGTAGGAAAAAGGGTGACTGTGTGGCCCAGGGCTGCTAAAGTCACATTATTACTGTTAGCAGAACTGTTTCAAAAGTGGGTCATTAATGTAACTGGTATTTCTAAGTAGGTTGCCAGTTTTGTTTGAGTGCTTAATGTAGACATGGAGGTTATAGAAATACAGGTAGAAACATGGAGTTTAACAATGCAAGTCAGGTCAAAAATTAAGTGCTAGGGAAAGTCTGTCTGGACATTTCTAGAAAAGGTTGGAAGAGAGAGTCTGAAGGATGTACCTAAATAGTGCTTGTAGAAAATTATGAAGAAATCTGAGAGGGTAGTTGTGCAAAAGCCAGGTTTGAGAGCAAGTTGCTGAGTTCAGTGAGCAGAAATTCTGAGATCTGCAGACACAGCAAGGATAAGGTTAATTAGATGCTGTGGGCATTGACCAAAGAAAACATAGGAACATCTTGATGATAATTTTATCGTGGAGTCAGTCCAGAAATTACTTGGATACAAGAGTCAGTCCATGGAATTTGAGAGTCTTTGGCTTGGACTGATTTGTTTCTACCATTCTGACCAGATTATTCTGGCCACCACTCAGGCCCAGAGTTCAGTATTGTGTTTGACCCATCTTGCTTCTCCTCTTCTCCTCCTTACCTTGTATTCAACCCAAAGTCAAAATCTATTGCTGTGTCATCTGCTAGTTGTTCTCTTGCTTTATGCACCTTCTAGAAACAAAGAAACTCTCAAGACTTGGATTTGTGGGTTTTGGGGTTTTTAAAATTTAATATAGTAATATATTAATATAATCTCTTGGAGTTATTCCCATTTTTCCTGGTTTCCTTTGACATACTGACATACCCTCTCAAGGACTAATCAAATCAGGTTTTTCATTCCTGGTGCTAATGGCATACGATGATGTGTACTCAAGTCCTTATTCAGTAAATAAACTTATTTTTATAGTAAATTACTCTGCTGGGATGTGTCATCTGTGTCAGGCCACTTGTTTGAGCCCTTGGACTGCAGTAGCTGCTGAGGCAGCTGTGTGGCCTTGTGTCTGGGGGTGCAACACTCCTGCTCCATTTTCCTGGTGCTGAAACAGCCTCTCATTTTAGCACCTCAAATGCAGCATCTCTGCTGCATTTATTTCTCCTGAAATGTATGTGGGGTGAGTGGCTGTGTCTGAGGTCTTCGTGTTTAAAGATCCACCAAAGATTTTATATAGAGAACACAATTCACAGCCTGTAACCTGTAACCTGCATGGTCTAACCACACCATTCTGTATGACTGCTAGCCTGAGACATGGAGCATGTGATGAAAAAAGAAAAGAAGGCACATATTGAAAATCTGGTGTAATTCTGGGGTAAGGGCATGGATTTAATGGGTTCTGACTGGTACTATGTAACCATATTACATGGAGGCTGGAGGTGCTATTGTGTATGCTTCAGCCTGCTGCTCCCTAGAGCATCCTCACCAAAATACAAAATGTCTTTTTGGAGTTCAGTTCCGTGTTTGGGAAGGGGAGGGAGCTGTTTGTCAAAGTCTTTTTGTATTCTCTGTTAGGTTTTAAGGTGTCCATGCTCATCTTCACCTTCACACTATTCTAATTAATATAACTCAGAAACATCCTTAGGGAGCTCGTCTCTCTGTAGCCAATGTGAAGAATAAACAGAAATTTAATTTTAACTTACACAAAATATATTTGTACACGATACTGGCGAACATAATGGTTACTGTCAGTTTATTTCATGTCTTAGGATCTTCCAATCACAGAATGAATATAAGTAAAGGTAAATACCTGTGAAACACAGGAGCTTGGTTTTGCTTTTGGATGACAGATAATTCGATCACTTATTTGGAAACAGAAATATTTTGTGTTTGATGTAAAAACCAGCCCAGGCACCTGATGGAGTTGATTATTTTCAATAACAAGCAAGAATGGCTGTGTGTCAGTGTGATCACACAGCTGTGCTTAGCTTTGGGCTTCTTTGTGGCACTGATCATTGCTGTATTATTTCCTTATATGCATAGTAGGAGAACAGAATATTAATAGAAAAGATCCACTTGAAAGTCCTAAGAGAATAGTTTATCTTTTCTAAAGTGGAGTTTATTGCCAGGACTGAAACTATTGAACCAGGGAAGACATAGCTGACTTAATTCAGTCATACTACTAAACAAAGTTGTTACTAAATATGAAGATCAAGGTATGTTCTAAGATTTTTCTGAAAATGCTACAAGCTTTGTGTTTCTGTGAGTTGAAAACTGAAATGATAATAGCTTTAGATGACATAGGTAGTTTTTACATGGACTTAGAAAAAAAGGAAATACCTGATTCTGAGAAAGATGGATGATGATAGCACTCCTGTATTCTGTAATTGTTCAGCTGAAAAACTGTATGGCATTTGTTTAGATTTCCAAGTAAAAACTGATCATTGTGTCAGTGAGATGTGACATCTTAAGATCTTGGGGACTAAATTAAAGTTCAGTTGGTGTTACAACTTTTCATTTTTCAGTTTAATATATGTATTTGTTTTTCAGTTTATATTTTTTCAGTTTAATATAGATATTCATTTTTTTCATAGTTCTGTATGTTTTTATTTAAATATTTGATAATTTCTAGCAGTAAGGTTTTGGGAGGGTGGTAATACTGCTGTTGTTTTCATTATTGTGCCTTGAGTATTTAATCTCTCTCTTTCAGCAAGATGGGAATATTTCTATTAATCACTGTTTCCAGATATGCTGAAAAATTTTACACTGGTAGTTTTGAAGGGGATGTTAGTTTTTGTTCACAGCATTAATCTTAATATACAGAGTTAAAAAGTGACTGGTGAGGATGCATGGAAAATTTGACCGAAGTATTCAGAAATAGTCAGTCTTGCAATGACTGCCAGAAAAAAATTAATGTATTCTGAGTGTTCCTTGACTTCAGTTTAGCTGTTCTGCAGAATGAATTAACTTTAGTAGAAGTCCACTAAAGTTGGTAGCTAATCCAGGGATTAAAGCAGTTTATGAATACTTACAGATATTCAGTTTTTTCTGAACAATAATATTAAACACGTTTTCTTCCTGTGATACCTAGATCATTTTCTTCCTTTTCCCATCCCCATCAGACTAAATGTGTTTGTTTTTCTTCATAGATTGAAATGCTAAGGAAGAAAGTAAAAGAAAAGGAATTATTTATAATACAGCTTTTAGACAAAATCTCTTTCTTAGAATGTGAGGTAAGGCATTAACTTAAGTTTACATTATTGTGATTATTATATGAAACCAAATTAAATTTGAACCAATGTCATCCAGTGCTATCTGGATCTGTATAATTACTATATGTATTTTCTGTTCTTCAAATGGAAATTAAATTTATGACACCAGTCATACAGTCAGGAATGTACGTAATAAAGTCTCAAGATTCACGCTGAGTTTCTTAACTTATAATTTTATAATGGTTTTATAGTGACTTAAACCAGCAGCTTCTGAATAAAACTGTTAGGTTAATTTATATACTTTCCAGAGTTAAGGATTCTTTTATTTTTTTAATAAATTCTTCTACAGTATTTCTTGTGGGGAGAGGGCAATGTGCAATTTTATTTCCTTGTTTAATTAACATAAATAAAATAAACTTGTGATGAAAATTACTGTTTCCCAGAATAAAGAATTACAAGATAAACTGGACTACTTAATGGAAAACCAACCAAAGACCAATATAGAAACCAGAGATACGGGTGTAGAATGTGATCTTCCATACAGGTATTTACTTTTTCTGCTTGTTTGTAGCAAAATTCCTCATAATGTCCCTTTTCAGTGCTGTATTAGTAAACCATTTTGCTAATAAACTGTGTGATTGTGGAGATTAAAAGAGCCCTTCACTCCTAGGTGCAGTTTACTTCAGTGATTTATGGTATAGGATTTATTATTTTCTTAAAGAAGCAAGTACACTGCAAACCCTTGGGGAGCAGTTATTGCCAATAATGCGATTTAAGTTGAGAAGTCAGAGGGGGGACTGTGAGGTGAGGGAAGTTCTGGTGCACAGTGGCTGCTGGCAGGGCAGCAGGCACGGGACAAGCTCTGCCCGAGGCTGCTCAGCGCTGGCTCCGGGCACACCTTACCCCGTGTGCCCAAAGGTGTGACCGGGAGCACTGCGAGAGCAGGGAACAGCGACAGTGGGGGGCCGCACTCATTCTGGAGATCTCCTGGCCCAGGTCTGCCAGGTAAACAGTGCCGTGACATGGCCACGTCTGCCCCGGAACGCTGCCGCCGCTCTGTGCTGCCCGTGGCTCTGCATCCCGGCTTTGGAAAGCTCGGGTGTGGTGCCTCCCCTTCTCCCCTTTCGCTTCCCTGAGCCCGCAGCCGGCACTGAGCCCTGCGAGCAGAGCTCTGCACTTGCACTTCAGTGTTCCCCACAAGTCACCACAGGGAAGGGCAAAACAGGAAACAAAACAGTAAAATGAGGAGGACGACTTCACATTACTTTTATTACCAACGAGTAAATTGTTCATTGTAACTGCCCTGCAAATTGAATTATTTAGTTTGAGGAATGTGAATTAGCATATGAAATCAGCAAGCAAACTGAAATTTCCTTCATAATTTAGAAACACATTCCTTTTGGAGTTCAGCCTAGGGAATACTTTAATGGTATGTGTTTTGAAATCTTTAATGCAGTATTTTTTCACTCAGGTTGTCAACATAAACCTATCTTTGTTGCCCTCTCTCGGGCCCCTTTGTATGAAAGAACAGCCCCTACTTACCTGATATTTTTCCTAATTTTGAGATTTATCTCTGTGCAGGAATGCACCTCTGTGCAGTTTAGATTTCATAGAATTAGTCTTAATGATTAACTGTGTTCTTAAATGTAATATTGCTAGCTCTTTTTGTTGCAGGATCCTTAGTCCTTATAACTTTATTGCTGGGCATTCCACTATGAGCACCAGCAAAGGCTGGCTGTAAACGTGTCAGTATCTGCCACGGTTTTTGTCAAATATTCTTTGTGGCATTATAGAAAAGAAATATGGAACATACCAAATACACTGATAAGTTTAATTTTAGCCTGTCAATATCAACACAAAAGCGCAAGTTCATTGCCATGGCAGTGCAAGCCCAGCTGTGTGATACTCTGACATTAACTCTGTAAGCTTTCTCTTGTCTCCTGAACAGCACAAGCACTGAGAACAGATCTCCTGACAGTCCGAGGCCGGTGAGGACGTACACCCCATTCAAGAGAGTGCTGGAATTCAGCACAAAGAACAGCACATCCTGAGCATTCAACTCATCGAGCTTTCTAAATAGGAGCAGATATCTTGCACCTTTGCAGCTTGGTTAGGTAAATTTTTATCAATTCATAGAGAAGAGCAGCAGCATGGAGTCTTGCTAAATTTATCCTGAAAGCAGCTCTTTAGTAACTTTGTACCTAAAGTTACTACTGATGTTAACTGTGAGAGGATAGGAAAGCAGAGGCTGAGTGAAGCAGCAGTCAGGCAATATTGCTTCTTTAGAAGCTGTCTAGTGCAATGTATCATTTCAAATGCCTGTAAGAAGGACTTGTACAGCTGTACAGTTGGGTTTTTTCTTCAATTGTGTTGTAATTCTGTTTGTGTAATGAAACTGTAATATATTCTGTTGTCACTACTACTGGAGCAGTATCTGAAGCTGTGCTGGCAGAGGGAATTAGAGTGGAAGCTTCAAACCTGCCCAAACTGAGGGTGGCTCCCACCTGTCCCAGGGACCTTTTGCAGTTGAGGGCTCTCTCACCTGGGAGCAGCTCTCTTATAGCCAGCACTGCTTGGCTGAGAGGGAGAGATGAACTGGGCTGTTTAAATCAATTCCCTCAACACTTGCAGATGAATATTGTGTTTGCTGCTCAAAACAGTAAAGGATCCAGCAGATTGTAATGGAATTTGCTTTGCTGGACTGAGGCAATGGTTTGCACTTCCTCAGTCACGGGACAGAGTGACCATGGGTGCCACATTCAGTAGTAATTGTGTAGGAAAATCCCTGACACTTTATTTATTTGCTTTTCCATTTGAGGAAGGAGCTTTCATTAAATAAAATTTTGCCTACTGCAACCTGCAGCAGTCCTGGTAATTCCAACAGCAATAGCAGTCCTGAATCAGGATTTGGGGTTTTGAGTACTATTTTTTTAAAGCACTTAAAATCTTATCTTTGGCTTCAAAGTAGCAGCAGGAATGACTATCTAGTACTGAACTAATTTAAATACATATATATAGAGTATTACTTACATCTTGTTTTGATCTTCTGCTCTTAGTGAACTTAAAAGGAATTAGGAATATTTTATTTTAATTCTGTTAACATGAATGAAGGACCTTTTTTTTTTAAATTACAGTACCTGCAACAGAAAACAAACAACTTAGGTTCTGTATGATCAATATTGTTCTTGCATGCAGTGTCAAACCCAGGAGGTGCTCACCTTGCCACAGAGCTTCACAAAGGGATTGCTTTTATCTCCCGCCTAATGCAATTCAGTCCTGCCTATTCAAAACAAGTACACTTACTAAAGTTGTATTTAAAATAATAATACTGACCTCATATTGAACCCATGAGAAGATGAGTAACGACCCAACTCTGATTTCAGGGATAAGCTTTGTACCTGTGAAATCTCATCTCCATCTAGTGGCTGATAACAGCAAATATTTGGACAGTATCTGTTTTTGAAGAGAAAGACACTAAAAACTAATCCCAACAGGTATATTAATGTCCATTAGAGATGCAGCTTTAGATCCTACAGGACATCTTTTAGCATTTCTGTGCCCAAATAGTTCCTGTGAAACTCAGGATTTGAATTCTGAACCATGGTTTGTGAAAATTACCTTCAAACTTAAGATGAATGGAGGAAGGTGGTATTTTTAGATAAAAGGAAATGCATGTTGTTGTAAAATACATTAACTGACAAGTTTAAGTAAATGAAAATCCTTTACCCCTCTGATTTTGGCCAGAATTCAGCAAACAGAACCTGATGACTGTGAGGTCCTCAATGAATGGTAGGAGAGGGCAGGATAAGTATCAAAATGCTGTTTTGACACAGACTCAAGGAAGTTCGTTCTACTTTTAATACACTCCTGAGGATCTCCTGAAAATGCTGCAAGCTGTTTTAACTCTGAGACTTGCAACATTATGATAATCTGCTCAAGACTTTTCCAGGAATGCAGCAAGGCCTTAAGTTTTTACTGTAAAGGTTTCCTGTGCAAATTTTGTCTTGACTGTTGGATGAAATACAGTATTTTTTTCTAATTTTCTATATTTTAAGAGCATCTGGACATGCAGTGAGCTGATGACCATCACTTGATTGGACTACTGGTCTAAATTAGGTAACTGTGAAGAACAGGAGAGGGACTGTATTTATATCATTGTGTTACATGAAAATGTAGAGCTTTCCAGTTAAATGAGCAGTAATGTAAATTAGGATCGATAATAACAAACCTGACTGAAAAGACTGTAACACTTCTGTATAAATTTTCTCAATTTGAGACTGAGTTAATTAGTACCACAACATTAGAAACTAGTAAAATTTCTGTAAACAGCAATAAAAGCCATATAGAAAGGTCCCAGAAAGTACATTTAATGTAAGTCAATTGTATGACTACATTTGTACCATGGTAAGTATTCTTCTGTGATTTATTCCAGATTCTCTGGAAAGTATTTTGGGATACACTTTTCATATACGCTGTACAAATAATGTATTACATTGTATGCTTTTAATACATCTGGTATGTAGGACATGAAAAGGATAAATTGCAATAAACACTGTATTTAAACTTGTTGTTCTGTTGTGTCAGCAGTCATTCAGAAATAAACCTACCTTAAATCATTGCAGACTCTGCTGTTCGCAACCTTGTTTGTTCCAACGTGTGGGAATGGAGAGCGGCTCCTGCGGAGCCTCGCTGTTCTCGTCGCTGTTTCCTTTGGCAGGCGGGCTCCTGAGAACAGGAAGGCACTCCCTGCCTAAAGACCTTCTCAAAGCCAAGGAACAAAAGTAGATGAACTCTTTCATGAAATAAAAAACTATTGACTTCCACAGGATAAACAAAAACTGGGCAGCACAGCCCTTGGAAAAAATCCCAACAGCTTCAGATCCTCCAGATAACATCTGAATCCATCTGGGATGATGCTCTCCAGGCTGCACCAGGATGACACTGGGATGGCTGTGGCCCATCTTTATTTACAGTTTATATCCACTTACTGATAATAGAGATTTATCTTTAAGACTATAACAATAAAGCAATCTACATGTCAACTTAAGAAGAAGAGGTTGTGCAAACATGACAATCACTGTGTTACAGGTTTGCAATCCTCAGAGGAAGAATGTCAAGTTTTTTACTCAAATTATGCTTGCCTGTATCTGTGTGTTCAGTTCAGATTGCCAAGAAGCCCTGATAAAATCTTGTTGAGATGGGCAGTGCTTG
Source organism: Eopsaltria australis (assembly GCA_034509425.1). Taxonomy (NCBI): domain Eukaryota; kingdom Metazoa; phylum Chordata; class Aves; order Passeriformes; family Petroicidae; genus Eopsaltria; species Eopsaltria australis. Next base: position 1,315,568 of record JAVTVJ010000121.1, read on the forward strand.
GTGCTGAACCTACAGCATGGGATTCTGGGAGCTGGATCTGGATGCTTTTCAGAGAGCTTTAAATATTTGACATCTGAAAACTTTCACATATGGACAGATCAGAAGTAAGTTCTCTGTGCATTAAGTCTGTAATGCTGCACAGGAAATCCCTTCTCCACAGAATAGAGAGGTACATGCTGAGAGTTTCATTCCACTTCCATTTTACTTCATTCTTGTTCAGCATCTGGGGCTATTTGCATGTGTAAAAGAAAAGTGCATGAGAGACCTGAGTTAAGGCCCTTCCAGCCCTGCCTCAAGCACAACATGGAAGAACACAAGAAAACAAAGACATAGGAGACATCTACAACTCAAGGTATGTGAATGCTTTCAAAAGAAAAAGGGACTTGGTGATTTAAAGAGAAAATGCATAGAAGTGAACATCTCTGAAGTTCCAATATTCTGTAAAGGTGTGTGGTACGTAGGCAATACAATGATCTGATGGTTGCTTCCTAGTATGTTGATAGGTATAAATATATATAGATTTGTGGTTTTTTTGGGTTTTTTTTTGTTTTTTTTTTTTTGAGAAATAAGGTTAAAAGGAGGAGTTGTTTTTTTTAAGGAAAATAAAATGAATTATTACAAAGGTGCATCATGCTAATAAGAAAGTAGTTTCTTTCCTAAATTAAATAAAAGTTATTCAATTAAATTCCAAATACTCATACCATTTTTTCTTGTTATTTTGGGGGTGATTTACATTGTATGTGTAGCTTTTTTCTTCTCCTCCTGCTCCTCAATATTTCTGAGTAAAGAAACTGTAAAAGTAGTTTTCCCCCCTCAAAAATTACCATCTAAAGTTTCATTTGCTCTTTTTCCTGAAGTAACATTTTAAAAAGTTGGAGAAAGCAGAAAACAACTTTTCTTGTAGAAATAATACTAAATTACGTAGTAATCCCAGCCATGCTATCGCAGAATAAATGATACTTAACTCTCTATCTAGTGACAGAAAGCAACATACCAAAAACTGTATTTAGTAACAGCTCAAGATAATAGCCTATATTGGAGAGATAGGAAAGCCCATTATGTAACAAAGAATAAAATCCCAGTTTTGTTATATACTTGGTCACCTGAATGCAGATCAAAATATTCAAGTGACGTAAAATAAATCCTGTAATCAAACAGGCCAAGAATGCTCTAAGGGAATGGTAAAGATATGGCTGTGCACTGCACATGGTGACAGCCTGTCCGTCTCCCAAAAGAAGCAGGAGCAAAATCCTGAAATGAACTTGCTGCAGGTATTGCTGGATGTGGTCACTCGTATTCAGTGTGTGGCCACTGAGGGTTTTCCTACACACCTGTATTTCACCCCAGGGCAAGCAGTGCCTAAGGAGATAATTTTCCCCAGTCCCACAAGGGATCTGCTTCTCGACCGCAAAAGCATAAATCTGTTTTCTGTCTTCAAATTTGTATCTAAGTTGATGCTGTCTTAGTTGCATTGTATCTAGATACTGCCCACCTGTTCATATCCAACAATATATTTGTTTCAGCACCTTCCAAATGTCAGCTATTTGTTCATTATTCTGGAACTGTGGGTTAACTGTAAACAGGCAATGTTATTCCAAAATTTAAGACTCCCTAACTGTAAAGATGAACAGTGTTCCTTCCCAGTGAAGCTGGACAAATAGTCTTAGTGACTAATATTCCAAGTGAGGTACAGAATGATCAGCTGTGATTCCCAGCAGCCATGTTATTAACACTTTACTCTCTTCAATTTTTCTCTACTTTTTTTCTGTGTTTATGCAGTTTAGCACATAAATTGAACCCACTGTAAATACCTGCATTGCTTTTCTGCTCATGTCTAAAGCAGCTGAACATTTTGTGAGAGCAGTGGTCTAAATGAGATTATTCCTTCCAGATTCTCACTTCCCTGCTGGCTGGAGTGGTTTCCATGCCCAATGTTTCCACTTTCTGATCTGCAGATCAAGTGTTCCTTCTTGTGAGATGCAGAAATGTGACATAGATGTATGACTTAAGCCTGCACAATAGAGGCAGCAATTCAAAAACTTGTGTCCTGTAACTGCGGGCATCTCCTGGTGAGGAAAACCCAGTGACTTCCCTGAACGCTTATGGGAAACTCCCCAAGGGATTTTCCACAGCTGATCCAAGTAGTGCATAACAGACACTGAAATGGTCTCTTCAAGTAGTCACTGGACGGCTTTTCTCACCCTGACTCTGGTATTTTTGCCATGGGTAGCTGCCTACTTGATTAACCTCATTTTCCCCGGCCCTCAGCCTTTCCCCCGGCCGTCCAGCTGCGCAAAGGAGCAGGCGGACACTTCAGAGCGTTTCCTTCTACAGTCCCTCCGGCCTGGCCCTGCCTTCGTCCTGCTCACAGAACAAGGGCTTTGGCAGTCCCTGAGAAATGTGCTTGCCACTGCTGCTCGGATCGAGAAACCTCCACGGGGATCAGCTTAAAAACGCTGCCAGCGGCGACATGAGAACCGCCACTCCCTAATGAGCCCAGGGCTGCTGCGCGGAGAGGCTCCCTGAGGGGCCGTGTGCCAGCTCGGGAGCTCTGATCAGTGCTGCCCGCAGCACTTCTGGGATTGATTCTAGGATTGTTTCTGGGATTGTTTCTGGGATTGTTTCTGGGACTGTTTCTGGGATTGTTTCTGGGATTGTTTCTGGGATGTTTCTGGGATTGTTTCTGGGATTGTTTCTGGGGTGCTGGGGATTCCCTGGAGCCTCACGCAGCCGGGCCCGCCCGCACCGACCCGAGCAGGCACCGCGTCAGGCACGTGTGACCCTGCAGTACAATAATGCTAATTATTCACCTAAAAATGTGGCTGGAGCATATCCATTGAAAGATTGATATTTCATAAGAAAAAGTACTTAAATTCCGACATACAGTATAGTAAGTGAAGCATAACATAGGCATGGAAAGATGAACCTCCTGGATTTTAAATTTATGCATTGGCAAAAGTGATAGCAGAAATTCCCAGATTTCTGAGAAAAAAAAAAAATGTTCTCAAACTTTGCTTAACAATTTCCACAGACAAAAGATGTCGAAAAACCTAAGGCAGAGTACGAGAGGTCTCTGGCGAGGGGGGAAAAGTCAGAGTCTGCTCAAGTGCTGCCCCAAAAAATTGCTAAAAGGTGTCAAATTGCTTTGAAGCCCAAAGGCACAGCCTTTCAGCGCTGCTCCGGAGGCCCCTGTCACACGTGCCGTACCGGGCACAGCCCGCAGCTTTCCCCGCTGTTGTTGCCATTCCCGTACGGTCAGGCCGAGTCCCCAGCGCGGCTGAGCGGCCCCGCTCCCGCTCCCGGCCCCCCCTCAGGGCTGCCCCGGCCTGCGGGCTCCGTGCCGGCGGTCGCGTTCCGAGCAATTCCGGCCCTGCCGCCACGCCGTCGCTTCCGGCAAGATGGCGGCGCGCGGGGCGCTGGCGGGGGCCCATGGCGGCGGCGCCGGGGCTGCAGGGGCTGGCGCTGCCCGAGCTCCGCGAGATGCTGAGGCGGCAGGAGCGGCTCCTGGCCGACCGGTGAGCGCAACCGGAGCGCGGCCGCCGAGCAGCGTGCCGGCCTTCCCGCCGGCTTCGCCCGTCACGGCGCAGGCGGCAGAGGACGAACCGCTCTCTCCCGTTCCGCGCCTGCGGGGGCCGCGGGGACCCCCGAGCCCCAGCGCTGGGATGCGGGGCAGCGCTCGTGTTCCTGGGGCTCTGCTGGGAGGGACACCTGTCCTGTGAAGAAAGGCCGGGAGAATTGGGATTGTTCAGCTTGGAAAAGAGAAGGCTTTGGGGTGACCTCATTGCAGCCTTCCAGAACCTGAGGGGAACTCACAGGAAAGATGGGACAAAACAAGAGCATGTAGTGATGGACAAGGAGGGGTCGGGTTCAAACTGAAAGAGAGTAGGTTTAGATTAGATACAGAGGAAGAAATTATTCCCTGTAGGGGTGGTGAGGCAGTGGAACAGGAGCTGTGCTTGCTCCATTCCTGGAAGTGTTGAGGGTTGGGTGGGGCTCTGAGCGACCTGGCCTGGAGGAAGGTGACCCTGCCCGTGGCAGAGCGTGGAACGAGATGATCCCTGAGGTTCCTTCCCTCCCAAACCCTGTCGTGGCTCTTATGTTTCACTGACAACACGTAGTGACTGCTGTGCTGCAATCTTTGCATCTTGCCGCGTTTAGCATGTAAACGATAAACTGATGTTACAATGTGAAACCTGCCCCATTAGCTATGATCATAAAACACTTCTGTGTATCACGTTGAAATAGGATTGTTTATAATAATGCTTGTTTGTTAATTTGTTTTAGGAAGTTCATTGCTAGGCTTCCAGATAAGGGTAAGAAGATCTCTGATTTTGCTGAAAAGCTGAAGCTTGCCATTCTCCAAGAGGAAGAACTAGCCAGGACAGCTGAGCTGTTATCTGCTGTCAGGTTGGAGTTTCAGGCAAAACAGGAAGAGATTAATACAAGCAAACAGGAAGTTGTCCTAAACGAGGACACGGTGAACAATGCAGATTCCTCAGTCTTCAATGAAAACTCTAATAGTAAAGACATTTCTGACATTTCTGCTGAAAGGCAGGAGGCAGAATGTATTGAGGAAGATGCCACAAATACAGCTTTGGAAAATCAAAGGACTCAGAGGGAAAATGATAAAGTAAAGACTGTTAAAGAGGATCAGAATAATTTTTGTGATGTTGTCTCCAAGTCAGCCACGAGCAATCATCTGGACAATGATCAGCAAGTCTCCCAGAGCAATCCTGAGGATGGTACAGAAAGTACAGCTGCTCTGGACAATAGTAAAGATGCCTTGGTTGATGCCTTTCAAAGAGTTACAATTGCAGATGGGGAAAATAGTGAAAAAACACTGGAAAAAGAGCAGGACGTGGCAAAACGTAAGGGCAATGTCTTTGGAGGCCAGCATCCCAAGACACCACATTACATTGAAGTTCTAGAGGCTAGAGCCAAGAATCCAGTCATAAAAAAGCCCAAATTTAAAACAAATGCGTAAGTATTATGGAATAGAAAAACCTTTTGTGAGATACTTGATGTGCATAAAACTGGAAATGGTACAGAACAAGCATGATGGCTTTATTTTCTAGTGATGATTAAAGAGATTTAAAGTCTCATGACACACAGGGTTCATGTGTTGGCTCTTTAGCTTTAAATGCCACAGAATCTCAGCCCTGAGCAGTGGTCTCATTCTACCCATTAAAACAACTGTCCTGAACCTTCATAGAATTTCATAGCTTAAGGTGCAAAACTACAAAACAATTAGCAAAATTTTTGGGTCAGTTTTAGAACATGTAGAACTTACTAGCTGGAAGTCTTTTGCTTTTTCTATGCTTTTAGGAAAATTACAGTTCATGTTGTCTGTTCTGGCAGCAGCAGTTTGTACCTTGTGTGACTCCCAAAGCATTGCTACTTCAGTTTGCTAATAAAGCAGCAAACCAGTTTAGGTCACTGCCAGGAGCAGCTTGTGATATTATCTCTCTGCAGAGAAATAGTTGTTTTTTCTGAGTGCTGCTTACTTTGTATTTGTCTGTGTTTTCATAGCACTTCATATTTATTTTCGACTCTTCTGTGTTAAAAATAAGTTTCGAAACTGGAGTTGTTCAGCCTCGTGATGCAAATTTGGGTCACAACTTAGGTGTTTTCTGTCTTCCAGACTGTCAGGAGAGCAGAGTGGATCATCTCATGGTTCCTCCTCCAGCCGATCACCCGGGGGCTTTGGCTCCCCAGTTCCTCCAGAAGAAAGGAGACTCAGAGATAAGAAACACTTGGATGACATCACAGCAGCTCGGCTGCCACCACTGCACCACTCCCCTGCTAAGCTGCTATCCATAGAGGAGTCCATAGCAATTCAGATACAGCAAAAAGAAGCTTATGAGGTATGAATTTACTATTTGGTCTGAACATTATATAATCAGGATCACTCCCAAAAAAGAAAAGATAAAGGGATCTTTTCATGATGGTGAATTGAGATGGGCAGACTTTGAATACAAGACATTTTGTCTTGTATTTGATTCTTTTAATGATATAATTAAAGAATGTATTATTGGCCTCTGAAAGTATTAGTTCTACATTAAACAAAATCTATGTGTGTTGATATGCTGACCTTATTGCACTATTTTCATTCTTCATTAAAGAGTTCTTGTCCCTTGCATAAATGAAGGCCTAGCAGTATTTGTTATTGTCGAAATATGCAAGTATCTACATTTGCCTTTATTTATGCTGTGTCTGAAGAATCCAAGTTCTGAGGTTCTTCAAATTCAGTTAGGATGGATTTTGACTTTCCAGGCAGTGTCAGGCTAATGTTTAAATTAGACATATTGTAGAAGTGTTCTGTTAAAACTGACATTGCTGTATCACAGGTGGAGGCTGCCACATGGGGAATTTCAACTCTTATTAAAAAGAGTCAAATATTAATAGCATAGTTCTGTATAAGTGTGAAAAGAAACCTGAAATTTCTTTGTTAGTTACTAAACTTTTAATTACGCCCACTTTGGAATTACTGATAGCATGGTGTCAAGTTTATACTTTAGTATATTAGTTCATTCATGAGAATGACAAATGAACACTTTTTCTAACCCGTGTCCTTTTCTTCCTGATGCAGGAAATGCAAGCCAAGCTTGCAGCACAGAAGCTTGCAGAGAGACTGAATATAAAAATGCTCAGGTTTGAACCAGAGGGGGAGGCCTCAATGCAGTACAGAGAAGTGAGAGATGAAGATTATTTTTCAGCAGAAGACTGAACACATGAAAAGGTGTCTGTGGATGAGCTGTGTCACTGGTCTTTATGCAGTACCTCTTAAAACCCAAACCTGAACATTGAGAATGCTTCATCTAGTCAGTTTTTTCTTAAAATTTTCACATGCCCGCTCCAGGAAGGATTCAGTGTAGACATCATAAATATGCATGTCACATATATTTATCAGTCTTATTTGGGGACTGTTGTATGAGCACTTGGGGCAGGTCATCCTTGTAGAATGCCCCACAGTTCTCAGCTTTAGCACAGTGAGCTCTAATACACTTTTGCAGGCTGTGATGGGGTAGCTACAAGAGAAGGTTTCTTCTGTGCAGAAATGTGATTGCAAAGAGCTTTGGCATGAGATGTCCATAAAGTAAGCTGAGGTGCCTGTGAACTGCTCACATGGGTGAAAGCTCTTGTCTTGTATAAATGTGAGATACTTCTTTTACCTATTTAATATTACCTTGCTTTTATCGTATGGTGAAAATACCTGCACAGAGGGTTACAATGATTACCTGATCTTTGGGCTGTAAGGTAACTTCTGATCACATGAGAACTTGTTTCTGTGCCTGCACCTTAAAATAACACTTGCTGCCCTTATGTTATAAATAGCTAAGAATTTAAAGTTATTTTGTAACTCAGATTCCGTTTGGGCTTTAAGGGACTGCTGTTTGATTTTTGGTTATTATGGCAAAGCACATCAAGAGATCGAGTTAATCTGAAAACTTTACTATTTTTATTAAAGATTTTTATGTTTTTCTGTATTTTTGTACACTGCTTTCATACTTTGGAGTACTATTTTTTCATAGTCCAATACTGTAAATTAAGAGATTCACCCTCTGGTTTTCTTGGAGAAAGTGTTCTGTGTATTTTCAAGTTTTGGCTGTTATTGAAGACAAAAAACAACCTTCCTTACAGGACCATGAATAATAATATGAATTGTGAAAGATCAGGAACACACCTGAGAAGTATCTCACAATGGTGTTTCACTGTGGACTAGGATTTTCTGATTTTCCAAGGATTTTTCCAGGATTTTTCTGTTTTCCCAAGATGTTGCCAGAGCTGTGTTGCAGGGCTGTCCCTGGATGTGTACATGTTCCTGCAGGAATGATGTCTGTGAAAATCAAGGCTTCTCCAGCTGCAGGTCATTTAAAAAGCTGCACGGGATGAAAATGGGGGGAGGCTCTCAGCCACTTCTTGAGTGCAGGCAGCACTTTCCAGGCAGGCAGGAACTCTCTCCCAAATGCTCCACAAGCTCTCCTGGGCAGCCCCTGTGGCACAGTCCATACCCAGGCACTGCAGCTGGACAGGTGGAACTGCTGCTAAGCTGATTGTGGTACTTTTTGACTAGGGCATCTCTTGCTCTTTCCTGTGCCCTTTTCTCTTGCAGCCTTCTTGTTCTCATTGTTCATTGGCTTCTCATTAGCTGCTCTTCCCTTTTCCTTATTAGGCTTACCTGCTGTTACTAAACCAGATCCATACTCTGCATCCCTGCACCACCCATTCCCTTTGCTGTGCCACACTGCTGTGTGTGGCTGTGTTTAACTCCTGCCATGTGTCATGCACCCTCCTGCCACTGGTATCTTATTTTGCTTTCTGGAACTCCATCTAAATACCATCTGTGCACCTGGCACCTCCTCAGTCCCTTGAATATCTCACAGAGACCTCAATATCTTTGTGCTTTTGCCATGACTGCTCTCCTGAGGCTTTCCTTATTTCTTGTTTTGTTTTCAGACTCTGCAGGTGTTTGTCATTTCCAGGCCTTCTCATCTTTCTACCTTCTTTTCACACTTGGGAGTTTTTTCCCTCCTCTCTTGTCTATGCTCCTTCTTCATCCTCCCAGCTTCTCACCATCTTGCCTTTGTCAGCACAGTTCTTTGGCCTGTTTTCAGCCATTCACATTCATCCCTCAGCATCCACGTTGATGACCCAGTGGATCTCAGTTGTGTCTATTTCTGTTCAGCGCCTGGCTCTGACTCACAGGCCAGAGGAGTGATCTGTTCTTATGGATGCAGCTCATCTCTCAGATCAATGTTTTCCATTCTGCCACCTGCTTGTCCAGCTGCACGTTGTCATCAGCCCTCCCATTACTGCAGTCTGTACTGCTCAAGGACAAGCAGCCTCTGAATTGTATTGGCTTTCCCTCTGCTGTTCCATGAAACAGAAATTACCACTTCCGGGCTGTTTGCATCTCTTCCCCTGGTTGGGATCATCATCCTATCCTGCACTGACTGTGCTGTCACACCTCTGTAAGATGTGTATTTTCTCTGTGCTGCCTTTTCTGTGCTAAAGGGATTCGCACAAAGCTACACAGGGACTTGTTTTCTAGAGTACTGAAATTTACCTCTGCCTGGCCTTCTGCTGACCACACACTTTTGCTAACTAAACCAGCTCTTTCCTTGTGCTATTAACATATACTTTTGCTCTCTAAACTTTGTAAAGCAGAGGTAGTTTTCTTGATCTTTATTTAGATAGCATTCAGCATGTTGAGCCTTTGCAAAACGATCCCTGAATGGGCAAACTTTACCCTTAAGGGGAGGTAGGGTGGGGTGGGCCTCACTGTGGTAACAGGTGAAGTGAATTACGTATTTGTTAACCAAACAGGAGCTGTTTAGGGCAGTTTTGGGGAGTTCTTGTGGAGGAGAGTCCTGTGTGAATACAAGACTAAGCTAAAGGTATGAATTTTAGGCTATTATTTTAAAGTTTGCAAAACCAAGATGTTTTCTTGGGGGCTGTTTCTTCTGAGCACAGGTATGCACTTTGAATTAAGATTCTGTGAATGATAATAAAGCAAAATCAGGTTTAAAGAGAATCCTATGTTAAGGAGGATGTGCAATCTCAAAGTTTGTGAAAGGTTAGAGTACAAGAGGATCATGAAAGGATTTGTTAGATAATAGAAGGGTGAATCGTTAAATGGTCTAGTCATACTGAAGAAAGTCTCTGATTGAACATGGTATTGATGTTGTGTATTTCATTGTTCCCCAGTTCTAGATAATTTCAAAATGTGTATTGAGAGTTGAGGAGCTTGTTCTCTGTTTTGAGAATGGACCGTTATATTGGAATGGGCTGTTACAGCAGTAAAAATAAAGAATGGATAATATATTTTTGAAGTTGTTCATATGAATAATGTTCTGTTTTGACCATATAAAATTCAGAGGAGAATTGGAACTCTTTTGCTTCAGTGCTTCACAAGGAAAACATGAAGATGGAGCTAAGAAGCAATTGAGAAAGAAAACTAGGAATGTGAATGGAGGAGAAAAGATCTGTGAGACCTAAAGCTGGCCAATGTTGCAGGTCTGAGAGATGGCACAGCTAAAATATGTCCTGTGAGTCAGAGAGCTGTAGCATGTGAGGCAGGGATCTGTGCAGCACCAGCTGCAGTCCCTTGATTTCTGTGTTGCTGGGAGTACCTGATTCCCAAATTGCACAGAGGAAAAGCCCTGTAACAGATTTTCTGTGTAGCAGCTTCAACCTTTCCTGAGGGAGAGAACATGCAATCTGGTTTGCCTGTTACGGTGATAACATCATCCAGAGGATTTAACCACCTAAAAATTTAAGCTAAGTATTTAGGAAGTAATATTTGAAAGAAGGAAAACCTAAATGCTGCTGTACTTTAATTATTTTTGGCAGACTTTAAGAATAACTAAGGGTAGACAAGACACAGAAGCTTTTCCTGTTTTTTAGAGTTCTCTTAGTAGTTTTGTGTCTGATGGCTTGTGGACTAGTTCTGAGGGCAATGGGATCAAAAAAAGTCAGTGACAGTAAGCTGTGAGCTCCTGTGTGGAGGAAACAGGGCTGGCAAATTGAGAGAACTCAGAAACTGCAGCTCTGTGCTGTGGAATTACCGAACCTGCCACAGGGACACGGTATCAGGAGTCAGGGAAAACAACACCCAGACACTGCTGACGGATGAATCAAAAGCTGAGTGGGAAGCCATGGCAAAAGCCGGTCATGGTCCAAGAGCAGCCCCAGGCAGCAGTTCGGGGTTTCTGTGTGGATCTCGCAGACACCACAAGCTGGCAGCCTTTAGCAGCCTCCCGTAGGCCGGACCCGAGCAGCTCAAGCTGTCAGGGTGGATGTGGCCTCTGGTTCGTTCCTCTGAGCAGCTCCATGGCAGAGCCAGCTCCCTGCAACCTCACTCATGTGCCGTGCTGGGTTTTGCCAGTGAAAATTATCTGTAGCAGGACCCAGTTCAGAACATTTCTGGCATGGTTTGGGTGGTGTCTGGCTCATCCTCTGCCTTTAGCAGGGTAGTGCCTGCAAGGAGCGTACTTGGGACAGAGGAATTGCAACTGGCCTATTTATAAATGAAAATGAACGGCATAAAGAGGGCAAGCTGAGGGAGTACTGTGTTGGAAGAAGCTGTGTCCTACTCTGTGGACTCTACTGTAGGAAAAGGTAGCTTTTCTCAGCTTTCCCAGCCCTGCTTATTTTCAGAGCAGCACAGGAAAGAAGCATAATTTCTCCAAAGTATTTTGTAAGCACAAATTTTTCAGGGTGTAGGTGTTCCCTGTTGTGGCCTTGTTCCAGGGAGGTGCTAACTGACCTGTATTTTCCCTTAGTTTGTGGTTTACAGGTTTTTTTGCAAATTCACTGCTTTTAGGGTGGTATGTGTGGAGATCACCATTGAGATTTCGTGGTCTCCTAATGCTTGGGTTTAGGTTGTGAACTCCCACGTTCTGGGAGGGAAAGGGAAGTAGAAAAGACAGCTGTGTGAAAACATTTATTTTGTTGTGGTGTTTCTTGTTTTTCAGTCAGCTAATGATTGTGTTTTGTTCCCATTCTCTGCAGTGCTATGTCACTGCTGCCGCTGTGGTGGGCAAATGTTAGCTGACTGCAGCCCAAATATTTTCCAATCACACTGACTTTTCATGGGATATGGATGCACAACTGTATTTGATTCCTCTGTAAATCCATCCTGTAATTCTTGTTATGTGTGCAAAGCTTTAGAGGCATTTTGTTATCTCTTGTTTAAAGCAACTGTTCTGATCATTTGTTTATTAAGCTTTAACTAAATTGCCCCTTGATTTGGTGAAGCATGAAAGCTTCACTGTAATACTGAATTGAAGTCAAAGCTTGATTCCTCCAGGAACATTTATGTGCATGTGCTCTGTTGAACTGGGATATTGGCTCTGTGTTTTGTTTAATATCTCTGTGCATGGCAATTTGTGAATAAGAGTTGTGAACCAGTTACTGGATGTGAGGAGACACAAATAAGCACAGTGAAATGTATGTGGGAAGCAAATTGACTTTCAACTTGCTAGAATCATTGAACTAAGCATTTCACTTCTAATCACCTAAATATGACTGAATGTGTCCTCCAGCAGTAAGTTTAAGAGGGATTTCTTGACAGGAAAATTTGTAAGCATTTGTATTGACACCCTCATTGCTTTTCTTTCAGGTTTGATGTTGGGTACCATAATTGGGTCATGCATGAATTGGCAGATCTCCACTGAAATCATGAGGGATATAAGTGGAGCCATAACGCTTAATGAACATATTCCTATTTCCTCCCTCTCGCCACACAGCTGGTATTAATGTCCTTGCTTATTAGATCAAGACAGTGATATAATGTGGCAAGTGGTTGCACTCCAAGGTTTGCTGAGTCCCTGAAGCTGAGTACTTAATAGGAGATATTCTTTATACACTTCTGAATAGAAATTTCAGTTGTAAAATTTCTGTACATTTTTTCTTCTTTCTTTTTCCTGAAAAAATGTTTTCTCAATTGTTCCTTTGGTGACAGTAACATACACATTAAATTTACTCAGAGAGTAGTCAGGCAGTGGTGGGAGTACTGCAGCTCTGGCTGTAACAGCACGAGATCTCCTGCACCCGTCTCAGAACCGAAGCTATCACCTGCACTGCCCAACCTGTGCTCCACTGGGCACAAATACTGTGACAAAACTTGTGCTGCAGAATCACAACTGAATCTGGAGGTGCAATGACACCATTTGTAGGAGATCTTGGTTAGGGAGAATGACTCTGCAAGGCTGAATGCTCAGCTGTTAGGGCTTTGCCAGGTAGGTGGATACACCTTCCCAAACTGACACTGTAGGGAGAGTAAATTACACAGTCTATGAGATTTACATTCCCAGGTAATATAGGCAGTTTTCCATTGAAGTTGCAAGGTGCCTGTCTGTTACAGATCAATGACAACTAAAATTCCTCACCAAGAGAGGAACCTGGTGTCAGTACCTGGGTACTAATTTGGAAATGTGAAATGGCATTGGCACTCTTAGCTTCAACCACTCTATAGCTCTACTTCCACTTATATTGAATTAACATTGATTTTCTTCTGTTTTCTTACAAATCTTTAAAAATGAATCTTCCAGAATTTGCCTATAACAAATGAACCCCCTGATTTTGGGTAAAAGGTAATATATGTATAAACACAAGCTGGGTTATGTGGCTGTTATTTGTATTTGAATGTATGAAACCTTCAGAGACTCTATGATAAGCTCTTTCTGTTCAAGTTACTGTTATGAGTGGTCTGTGTTGTCTCCTGGTTACTATAAAAGTCTTGATGTAATTCTGGTTTCCAGAGTTAGAGATCCATCAATTCCATTTGTAATTACATGTGAAATTATTTTGTCACTGACTTTCTCCCTGCTTTTTCCTTATGGGGGGAGGGGGGGGGAACAAACTCAAGCCACACAGATTCACAAAATCTTTCTTATATGTAATAATATTTTCTTTGCTTACCCAGGTTATTTCATATTGATTGGAAGTTCCTAATCCTTGGTTTCACATGTCTTTTTCAGAACTGCTTTAAGTTGGCATTGTACTGATTATAGCACTGCTTAAATGATAGCTGATGATAAATATTATCCATGCACAGACATTGGGCATCATCATGTGTCATGTCTGCAGACCAGTTTTTTTGCCTGCACGGCAGATTTTTGTGGCTGTGAGCCAGGAATTTTAATGAAAGAAAACATCAAAGATGCAGAAGAAATGAGAATATTAGTCAAGGAAGATACACAGTGATGCTCTCTGATAACCCCTGGTAATTGACATTAGAACTATGTGGGAGCAACTTAAATAAACATCTGGACACTGAGTTTAGACATTTCCAGTGACAAAACCCAGACAGATCTTCTGGACTTGCAATAATAAATATTTCAGCGCAGTCCACATGAATCAACTTAGAATGCTGTTTTCAATTATTCTAGTTTTATAAATATATCATAGTTAATTATTCAGGGATACAGTTTCTTTTGAAGATTAAGGAATTTGATGTTTGCTTCATTCACATAAAGTTCCATTTTTTATTTGTATCAAACTTACTTCTGTTTGTACAAAAACAATAATGCAAGCTTGCCAGAAGCCATTAAAGTAGAATGCAACTGAACTTTTCCTGGGGTGGAAAGGCCTTTTCTGAAATTCCTGGCAGTGCACTGTACTTCATTCCAGCTATGGTAACCACTTAAATTGTGCTGAAAAGAAAATTATAAATAATAATTTTTAAACGTTATTATCAATATTTACAAGATACTTTCTTTATCTTTTTTACTTTTGGTAATGTGATAGGGGTATCCCTTATAAACAGTGAAGAGATGTTTATATCTACCTAAGTATTTTTAAAAAGTAGTAATGAGTCTACAAGACTGAATGAAATACTGGCTGCAGCCCAGATCTGATCCTCCTATCACTACTGTGATGAGTCAATGGCTAGCAAAAGCATGCTCAATTTTTGGTTTTTCTCTATACTCTTTAGAGAAGCCTCTGCTGTGGGCTGTAATTGCAAACCCACATATTTCAGAAGGAGTGAATCATGTCTCTGAGGTTAAAGAGTTATTTCCACATTATATTAAAATTACTCCATTCATGGTTTGGTTTTTTTTTATTGTTGTTATTATAATTTTGAGATTATCTGTACCTTTGTTGCTGGGGGCCCTGGACAAAATGAAGAATTCTTCTGAAGTGTATTCAGGATTTAGTGATCTTTAATTTCCAGTTCGAGTTTAATTTATGCTTCCCCACAGCCCAGCCTGTCAGCATCAGCAGGTTTCTGCAGTTCCCTACCCTGGCTGTCACTAGCAGGAGCACAAGTGTAAGCTGGCTGCCAATGTTATTGAGTCACTGGCTGAGCTGTGCTACACCACTGGATTAAGAAAATTTTAGGGGACTACTGTGTTAGCCTGACCTACAGGTCATCATCCCTTTCAGAGGTGGGAGAGGCAGACATGTGTTGAGTACAATTCAGAAAGTCTCCCTGGTGCTGGCTGATAAAGTTGTTTCTGCGTCAGACTGGGCTCATGTGGCAGTTCAGGTTAGAAGGGACCTCAGGAGAGCTCCTGGCCAGGCTCCTGCACAAAGCAGTCACTTCTGAGGCCAGGTGACACTGCTCAGGGCCTTAATCCAGACTGGGCTTGGAAACCTCCAAGGATGGAGACCACACAACCCCTCAGGATAACCTGTTCCCAAGCATGGCTTGTCCTCCTGTGAGGCCAGGGACAAAACCTCTCTTGTTTCAGCTTATGCCTGGCTCTGTCTTTTGATGATGCCTTATAGGTACTGGAGGATGCTGTTCAATCCCCTGGAGGTCTCCCCTTCTCCAAGCTGACCAGGTACACTGCTGGCTTGAGCAGCTTGCTCTTTACCAAGACCCTCAGAGATTTTTCAGCAGGGCTGCTCCACAGCTTGTCATTTCTCAGCAAATCATAGGCAAGCATGTCAGAAAGTTGTAGGCTGACAAATGTATTGTATTTGGTTCTGTCACAGCTCTCCCAGATTAATAAAATATGTTTTCTGCTTTCATGTTTTGAAAACAAAAAAAAGTAACCTAGACTCAGATCAGGATAGCCATGCCATCCAAAACTTCACTGTTAATTAAAACAAGGCAATTTGTGCTTTGTAACCCTTTCTACATGCTATAAAAGTGATGGATAAGGAAGCACAGTGAAAGCTATAAATCAGCCTTGAGTTTGATAATCTAATAAGAGCATCTCTTTGGCGGTTTCACCTCTTGCTCATTGAACTATAGCTTAGTAATTAATTTTCCTTAGTTTTATCCTCGTATTTATTAGAATACCTAATTCTTTATTGCTAAAACTATGCACCAGAAATCTGTAGTGTTATGGTTCAGACAGTGCAATTTATTCATTGTTATAGGAACACAGAGGAGGATGACAAATTTTTTTAGAGGTTTATTACTCAGAGAGGTGCACTTGAGGAAAGACAGAGAATAAAGCAGAATGGAGAAATCTAAAGGGAAAATGTAGGTTGTGAATATTAAGCAGCTCTTGTAACAGAGGAATTATCTGTTGAATGATCCCCCATGGGAAAGTGTTCAGTTCCCATCTGCAGGTGCTCACAGAGCACTGACTGCAGAGAACAGCTCTGCACTGAAGAGGTGAATGGATAATGGGGATGTAGGCATGTGCTGTTGCTTTGTGTGTGCTGCCCATGCCACCACTGCAGCATTCCCCTCTGTTACAGGGCAGCCGCTCTCTCCAGATGTATTCATAGTTAAAACCTGACAGTGTGGCTTGGATACCTTGACTCTCATGGAATTTAAGGGAAATTGCTCATCAGATCTTGAATCTGAAATACATGGACAGTTCTGATTTCCTCCTCCAGTTTTGTTTTCTGATCTTGCTGAAAGGATGGGGCAGTATGGGTAAATGCTTTGCTTATCAGCTGTGCCCCGGTCGAACATGGATTGCTTTTTCCCAAGAAGGAAAAATGCTGATAAAAACAGTATAAAATTAGCTTCAAATAATTTGTAGCAGATGAAAATTCTATTTCTGCATTCTTTTTGTGCTTTGTCTAAAGACAAAAGAGCTCAAGCTCTGTCTTGACCCTTCATTTGACTCAAACTACCACAGAGTAGAGAGGAAATGAAGTTTATAGATTTGTACTTAATGGCTGTTGAGACACTTGACACATGTACATTTAAAACGTTAACTCGTTTCTCTATTTGGGTATTTTTTTTCCTAAATGGTTGTTAGGTTTTCCTAAATGATTGTTAAGTTTTATAAAGATCCAAAGATAACAAACTTCTAGGTAGTACATACATTACAAGCTGACTTTTGTGCTCATGTGCCACATACTTATATTACATGATGAGAAATTTGAAAAATGAAAAGAAAGAAAGATGTAGAAAAAATGTTAATCAAGTAAATATTTCATTAGATGGTAAAGCTGTCAATTACTTGCTTTATAAATAACACTTTAAAACAAACAAGCAAAAAACCCCCAACCAAATCCCACAATCAAAACCAAAAGCAACCCAGCAAAGAGCATATATTGTTATGAAGTTATCAGAATCCTCCTGCAGAAAAGAGTACAGGTCAGGTATATTAGCCAGATGTTGAGAAGAGCTCTGTTCTCTATCTTGCAAGCAGTTCTCAGGGTTATCAAATGCGTTTGGCTTTTAGCATAAAGGTAATTGGCAAAGCACCATGTCATATTTCATCCAGTATGCCTGTCTTACAAAGTATCACATACTGCTTCCTAGAATAGGTGCTCCCTCTCCTCTTCACAGAGATCAGACTGTGCTTTTACCAGTGGAATGGATCTGTGGGAGTCTGTCACCCAAACTGCACTCTTCCTATCTTTTAAAAACAGGGAGATGAGAGATAAAGTTTCATAGGTCGGTAGAGAGCAGCAGTTTGTATTTCAGTCTGTGTCACATCTGTCTAACTTGTCTATGTGGTCCATAACTCTCTGCCACAGCTTTGGAGGGAAGTGCTCCAGAGGACTTGGTGTGCTCTTTTTTGTGCATTAGTGTGTAAGAAAGGATAGCTCCAGAACATTTGGAGGCTCTAAGAATCAGTGATGTAGAGATTAGGATGAAAACCCAGTACACCTTTTCCAGATGTGTAAGGAAGGACAGCATGACACCCGTTCTTAAACCTAGCCTATACTTACGTTCTCTGCTAAATTGATGTCTAAGTAAATAGCTTTACTGGTGGAGTAGAGGAGATGTGAGAGTCAGATTGCACTTTATCACAGAACTTGATATGAAATCCATACTTTGTTGCCTGGACAGTGCAGAGAGATGGATATCTGTGGTAGTAATGTAAGACGATGTTTGTAGGAGTGCTACATGTCACAGGGCTGCCCTGGATCAAATAGCATTTAAATACATTGTACATGGGCTTTGATCAAGGACCATGTCTAGCCCATGGAGAACCAGGAGACCTCCTTACAGCCTGCCACTGCAGCAGGAAATGTTCTCCCAGGCTATGGTTTTACTGTTGATAATGCTAGTGTTGTATAGTGCAGGATCACTCAACAGTACTAGTTAAACCACGCTACTATGTGGATACACATCTTACTCCTGTTTTCTGTTTAGCTGGAGCAGCCCCAGAGTGATGGTTATGCTGCCTTTATGATTCTTTGCCAGCTGCGGAAGGACAATACTCGATCTGGCACACAGCCTGCCAGGAGAAGAGTGTTTTTCAGAACAGCTGGAACAACTGAGACTCGTGATCAGTCTGAATTAGTGTTGCCTGTTTGTTTCACCTGCCCAGTAGTGCTTAGTTTGTGGTTGGACTAGGTGCTTAAACCCAGGTAATGTCTGATTGAGCTATGTCCTCAAGAAAGTCCCAATTTGTCTTTCTGTCTGAAGAGTCGATGTCTACTTTGTGATCACCCTGTTCCGAACTGCAGACCTGTGCCATACAAGGCATTTCGTGGCTTTTGTTGTGTCAGTGTTTCAAGGCTGCCATAGCAATTTTAAACCCTAAGGTAGAGAGAAACTGATTTTTTTTTCTCCCCACAAAAATGGCCTTGTTTGGGACTTGTTTTAGGGTTTGAAAATTGTAACTAGTGTTTTGTATAATTAGTGCAGTCCTGGTGCATGCCATGAGGCACCAGGCAGCACCCCAGAACCCTGCCTGGCCTGACAGGGCGATGGAAGCAATGGAATCTCATTAGTGCCAAGCACTGCTTGGGCTAATGAAGTCCTGCTAATTAACAATGTTGTGCTAGGTAGAGTAACCTCATGTCATTAGAGTAACCAACCATGATCAAGTTTGGATATTAAGAGGGCTTGAAAATATCTTTTGATATTTTTATTGACAATACAGGTATATGCAACCTTGCCTGATCCTATTTCTGTTCCCATTGCCTGAGGAATGTAGCTGGCCTGTTTGTAACTTCTGACTAACAGCTTAATGCCAACTCTCACATAATTTTCTGTGCATTTAAGATGTTCTATCAAGCTGATATAATCACGTAACAAATATCTAGTTTTTTCATGATAACTTTAATTAAATATCAGACCTCCTTACAGAGCTTCAGAAGAGGAGAAGAACACAAAGAAGGATTTGCGCCTTTGCAATCCCTCCCCGGCCCGGACTGGGCTGTGGGGAGCAGCCCAGCTCGGGGATTGTGTTCGTGAGGGGCAGCACCAGCACAGCCCGGGGTGACGGGAACCGCAGCGGCGGCTCCGGGGCTGCTCCGGGCGGGAGGAGATGGCGCGGCCTCCCCTCAGCTGCGAGCAGCTCGGTGAGAGCTGAGGAAAAACTTTAAATGGGCCATCGCCTGGAGGTATTGTACTCTCCCTGGCTGACAGCCTGGGCCTGGAGCGCAGCCAGGGAGGGCGGAATGGGGCCCTGGGGGCCTGCAGATATGAACAAAATAAATAACTCCGCGCAGCGCCCCTTGCGCGCCCGAGCGGCCGCGGAGCCGGCAGCGCCCTCCTCTGCGCGGCCTCCCGAGGGCAGCGGGCAGCCGCGTCTGCTTTCTATTATTAAAAGAGGGAAATGAAAAAAAAAAAGAAAAAAAAAAAAACCAAACCCGCAATGTAAACAGTCTTACAATTGCTGCGGAAACTGGATATAACCAAGTTATTCAAAGGGGAAAAAAAATTAAGCCATCTGTACATGCCAAGTTTGCCTTCACATCTGTTAATTGTAAAGGGGTGATAAAAAAAAAAAAAAAAAAAGTTTTAGAGCGTGGTTCGGCAAAGGCTGTGAATGTGTACTGCCGAAAAGAGGGTTAAATGTGCCCGTGCTCCTCACACATGCCGGTGCCATGGAAGGACACGGTGTTTGCTGGGCTGAGCCGCGGGAGCAGCGCCGGCCCGGCCTCCCCGGCCCGGGGCTCCACAGCCGGGCCCTGCGAGCGCTGAGGGCGCCCGGCCCGCCCTTGGCCGGGAAAGCCTTATTGTTGTGTTGTCTGCGCTGTGTTGCTGCTGTCCTGTCAGCAATGTACGTAAGAAGAAATTAGCCATGTTTAAAAATATTTAAAGGACAGAAAATGCCAGTGTTGTTGCGACTATTACGTTTTAGAAGTGTATTGTCTTACGCTACTTATTACGCTACTCTTACGTCATCCACAAAATGGCATTTCTGAGTTCAGCACAGTCATTTTAACATCAAATATTAAATCTTTTACCTCAGAAGATCTTCAGTCGAGTTTAGCATGAAGACAGGCTTAAACTAAAAGTAAAGACAAGTCTGGTTTGGCTCTGCGTGCTCTCATGACTGCCTGTCTTTGGTGGCCTGTCTTAGAGAGCCATGATCTACTTCTTACTGAAATTCTCATTTCAGTAGGAAAATTTAAAAAGTCAGAGTCATTAGTTCTGGTTTCTTGGCTGTTACTTGAAAAGGTCATCCCATTAGAAACACAATGGTGTCACTCCCCATTATTTTATTGTGAACTTTAAAATATTCAGTAGGGTTTGGGGGCAGTTTTGTTTGTTCTGTTGTTGTTGGTTTTTTTGGTTTTTTTTTTTTTTTTTTCCTTGCTTTAACACTCTATCACCTGAATCAGTCATACATGAAAATCTTGGCTTCAGTTGTGTAAGGTGAGTTTCTGTGTCTGAAATCTGGAACATCAGCCCTAAAGGTAAAATATTTTCTTAATTCTATCAGTTATAAAGAATCCAATTCTTAGTATGTTTACAAATACATAAATAAATCAGCCAATTCCCATGATTTTCTAGTTGGAAATTTGCTTAATTTTTACTGTTTAGAATTGGTAATACTGAAAATAAATAGAGTAGAGGAAGAAAGCATGCTCTGTGCCTTCTCAAATGAACTCTTAACATATTTTGGTTTTCTAAGTGGTTTTTTAATTTTAAACAACAAGCTATTCTTATATAAAGATTCCTTTCATTAAGTTCTTTAGATGTTTTTCTAAAAGGAATTTTTTGGTAAACTTTGTCAGTAGAATAGTAATTAAAATGTAAATAAATGAATATTCAATAACTGGAAAACCTTGCACTTACACAACAAAATGGTTTAAATAACATCCTATAAAAACTAGTCTTTACTGTGTTATTGAACTGTTAAAGCTCAAGTTTTAAGGTACAAGGCCATTATCAAATTATGACACAATCCTCCTTTCTAACATCTTTAAAGGGACATATTTTATAAGTTTACATACATAAGTAAATTTTTACATACATATATGACACTTGGAAGCATTTGAACAAGATGCATTAATTTAGTCTTTCAATGGGGTTTTGTACATATTGCCTTGCAGAGTACTTGGGGAGCATGAGTATTTGCAAAGATATCTGTGACATCTGTTCTTAATATTCTAACATCTTTCTTCCATGTATGTTTGATAGACAACATATTTTTGGCAGTCTTTGTTATTAGAATTGCCAAAATGTTGATACTGAGTGCCTCGGTTTTCGATGAGTGCAAGCCAGAATGAGCCTTTTCAGAAACTCATCTTTGGAACCAAGTTTTTTCTAAAAAGTCATGTGTTTCAACATTCTTTTGGGGTAATCAGAAATAGATTTATAATAGAATAAGGAAATTATTTCTGTTCAGGAACAGTTGTTCAAATATGTCTGCTCCCTCATCTTTATTTCTGATCTGTGTATTTTTAAACTTAACAGTGTGTTAGAACTCCATCCAAGGCCGTGGGATTTTGCTTCACTAGATCCTTAACCCTCCTAAATGCCCATTGTAGGTGCATTGATATGAGTGTATAAATGGCATTTCATTAAGGGATTTTCTGAGATTTACATGTAACAGCGTTGAGCACTGTGCTGTGCGGTGTTTTGAGCTTTGAGTACAGAGTGAAAGGCACAGCCATGAGTTAAGTGCCAGGGCTTCTTATAGAATATGTAAGAAGCCCCCACTGAAAGAGCTATGCAAAGTCCAGGTCACCCCAGAAAGCAAAAAGAGAAACAGTAAGAAAGTACCTCTGGGTACTCTGGATTACCAATCTGACAGGAAACAAGGTACCTGGGTATTTCTTTTCAGAAGCTAAGTGACTGTCATTGCTCTGAAATCACACCATCAAATGATTAGGTGTCCACAGAATTCAGCTGTGATTAAATCCTCTTAGTGCAGAGCCTGTTCTCTTCAAGTCTGTTTGTTGAATGTCTCTGAAGGATTCATTAGCTAGGGGCCTGCAGGCTGTTCTGTACTTGTGTAGGCTGATGTCCTCAGGAAAAGCTGTTACCCAGCTCAGCAAACCTCAGGGAGAGGGAGAACATGGGTTTAAACCCATCTGACATGTTGAAGAGAAAGATCAGGTTCCAGTGGCTCTTCAAAGCTTTACTTTGGTGGAGAAGCAGCATAACCCACCTTTTCCTACTCTAGGAAGACAGACAAGGCTGCAGCTACTTTTTCTGAGGAGGCCAGTGTGAGCATTAGGAATGTGTTCCTGACCAGACACGAGTGATGACTGCATGAATCCTGCTGGTAAGTGCTGAATTGTGTAGTCCTCCCATGTGGCATGTCAGAATGTATGGAGAGGCCAAGCTTTAGGTATGAAGAAAAATGTAAGGTGGTAACTGAAGCATAGATCCTTCATTTAGAGACCAGTCAGGAGAGGGTTTCCAACTCTGTGCTGTGGTTTTTAACCTATGTGTGATTTGAACCTAAATGGGAGCTGAGTGTGTATCAGCTTTATCCACTGGACCTATTCATCTAAAAAAGCTGGAATTTAGTCCTGTGTGACCAAAAATTAGTGATGGAGATATTTTATACAACAGATACATGAGCCAAAGATCTCATGTTGATATCTGTTTCAGAATCTGCAGAAAACAACAGTGAAAAGCTCTTGCAGACTCTGAAATCCTGGAACTGTCAAGGTCACAGGGGCATTTCATAACAACTTAGATCAAATCTTGTAATGTGATATTTAATTTTGACTCTGAAGGTTTCTCTTGTAGAAATAAAATTGAGCTGCTTTATCGTGTTTCCCTGTGTTACAAATATTTATTTGCTAAATTAGTTTTTATTTATAATCCTGTAAGTTCAATATAACATCAGTGATGAGAAAATTGTCCCAGAAGTGGAGAAACACATGCTGTCAGTCATTATCACCCTGACTCACTCCAACTTTATTAGAATTGTATGTTGTTTCTTCCCCCACAACCCCCAAACTGCTGCTACCCAAACTGAGATAGACACACCTTTCGTGCTGTAGAATGAAATTCCCTAGGCATGAGACCTGTAGGAATGGTTATTGTTCTGTGGCTCTATGGATGGCTGTGAATTCTTCTTTGTTCAGCATGGGGAAAGAATACACTTTATAATGCACAAGATACCAGCAAAAATTTTTCTTGAATTGCCTGAATAGTGTCACTGCCCATATGTCACTGTGACAACAGAGACACACATCTGACTTGGCTTTTTGTACAGTTCTCATAGTGGCAGTATTTTTATTCCTGCCATAGTTTAGCTAAATTATTCATTTCCTATAGGAAACAAATGATACTATATTTTCAGTATTACTTTTGGAGCATGGTTCCTTAAATGCAGTGTTTTGTTCTGTGTGGATTTTGTCATCAGCTGCCCCAGTTTGAGGGCTTTGTGTGCAGTCAGTGTGAACTGGAAGTGCATCCTGATACACCTGATGCTGTGTGTCAATATGAGCCTTCAGATTTGCAACTATAAGAACAAGTCTGCAGGGTTTGTATAAGGGATACAGCCACCTCCTGAAGGACCCTTTTATTTCCTCCCTGATGCTTCCTATAATGTATCTGTTGAATTACTGGCCTTAAATGAAGCGAGTGAATATTGATAAAGATAATTAATGAATATGCAAACAGGCATGAAATGTGTCTGAAAACTAGAAGAGCAAACAACAAATAAGGGCCATGAGAGGCTCATCCCTTTGCAAAGATGTGCAATTTGGCTTTCTCTCAGTAGATGTCAGCAGCACTACAAACTTGCCCAGTTCACCGCTTCGAGAGCCCTTCTGTTTACAATTTTTATTAGTTCACAATTTCAGATTTGCAAAGGAATATCCCATCTAAACCAGTGGAAACTATTGCCCTCTGAAATGGGTTTAGAGACTTCTGTTTAGCATCTTAGAATAATATTGTATTCTCAGTAATGCATTTTTTTTTCATAGAGAACTTAGAAGGGGCTTATTGCTACATTTTTAGAATTTTCTGAACATTTACCTCACATTTGCCCTCCAGGCAAATGTGAAGTAATATAAGATGTCTAATATTTTGCTTCTTTCTGTGAAGTAAATCAAAACCGTGGGAATGTTTTCATATAATTTGATTTACTCCTGTCTCCTACAATACATCTTCAACTCTGTTCAATTAACTCTCTGCCTGCTATAAGAAAAGGGTGCAATCATATTCTGACTGAAAGCAATAGCAACTGTTCTGTTGGATCTGCTGGGAGTTGTCAGCCCCAGAGGAGTTCACAACCACAAAGGAAGGATGTGGAAGGAAGTTTCTTGTGTGCAGAATTTTGTGTGTGTATGCAAGGAGAAAAAAGAATTGTTTATTTCAGTGTGTAAGGAACAGGCATTTTGCTGCATATGATAAAATAAATAGAAATATTTCAAAATCGCCATGCACATGAAATGGGGATAAGAAGATAAACAATCCAGTATTTATTTGGTTAGAAATGAAGAAATTTCATTATCTTCTGATTCTCACAGGCAGGGTCTTCTCCTTCATCTGATCTCCAGCAGGAATCTTTAAAATTGTGGCATACTGGGTACTTGTCAAATGTGGCAGAGTTGTACTTTTGGAAGTTAAGATCATACTCTGAGATAGGATCAGCCCAAAAAGCAGCATTGGCCACTTTTCCACGTTTCTGTCACCATCTTATTTGCAAGAGCACCAAAATGAGCAGCACTGAGAATTAGAGGCCAGTTTAGCCACAAGCAGTGCTGGGGACATTCCGTATCGCATTTTCTTGTCTCTACGCAGAGGGGCTGTGACTGTTTTATCTTGACTGCAGGGTGTGCCTACACATGCTGTATCCAGCTAGGGCTGGCCAACTCCACAGCCAAACTTCTTCAACCAGAGATGCTTATTTCCACACACCCCTGCACCACCCTCCCCCTAAATTTGGAGGGGAATCAGGTAGAGTGATTTTCACTCAGTAAAGGGAGATAAAGAGCTGTGCTCCCCAGCCTGTGTTACTGTCAACAACACGGTGAAATTATCACACTCTTGGCAACATTGTAATTTGTTTTCCCTGCCATCTTCAGAACCTTTTCATTTCCTGTGTCACAAGCAACTTCACTCTGCTTTGCCTTCAATCTGCAGGTTGGGGGCCGCTATATTGTACTATTCCCTTTATGTTTGTTCCCCAAACTCTCTGTCCGTTCCCATGATCTATTCCTTTTGGTGTTCTTTCCTTTAGTGACCTCTCCCACCTCACAATCCTCTGTTCCTGGCCTTATCTGATCATTTTATGCTTGTCAGTTGACCCATTTTGTATCAAACCCTTTCTTAACTGCGCGTTTTTCACGACCCCACTGGAGTGGGCTGGGAGATGCTCTCGGGCAGGCCAGCAGTGCCAGAGGAATAATTACAAGTTCTAGGGATGGATCCAAAACACAGGGGAGCTGGTGGAGTTTGGGCCCCCTACATGGGCCCATTGATGTCTGGATCTCAGCCTGGGTAGATGAAGCAGACAAGGAGGAGCAGTTTGCCAAACTGAGCATGGGGTACATGGCTCCAGGCTGATGAGGCAGCAGCAATGCACAGCAATTTTTCCCTCAAGGCATCTGTTAGCAGCAATTTGGGAACTAAACCAAATGACCCCAGTGTAATGCTGTTCTGCTCTCTCCATTGTTCTGGGGTTCTTTCTTACTTGCATAGCCAGCAGGAGGAAGCTGGTGGCCTTGGCTCTCTCTCTGACTCCTTTGGCTCTCCTTGCTGAATGGATCTCTTTTCTGCCTCCGTTGTTCAGCTGTTGAGCAAGTCTGTTTCTTAGGCTTCGGCTTGCTCTGCAGGATATGAAGTAGGGAATGCTGGAGCTGCTGCTGCTGCTTTGCAGAACATTAGATTTGGAGGGGCAGTCTTTGCCGCTTCAGACTGAAGCTGGAAGAAGAGAGAAAAAATTGTGTCTAGTGTCTCCATGAATGTTGTGCAAAAATGTCTTCCTAGCCCTTGCTGAGGTTACTGTATTGTTAATTATGTTGTGAATTTGCATCCAGGAATATCAGAGGATTGTGAGCTAAACACACCTGTGCAAAGTTAGGCAAGAGCTGTCTCTATGTTACAGGGATTGAAATCAAGGTGCAAAAATAATGAGTTAGCTCAGAGTTTACACAAAGGCTCAAGCAATTTGGCAGCAGAGTGACAGGAAATCTCCCCATCTTCAGGCTTGTGCATAATGACAGAGCCAAGAAGTACTAAAAAAAGTGTAGTGCCAAACACTGGGTTAGTTTTCATTGTCTTCATGTAGGTCTCCTAGGAAACTTTTAAGAAATGAACTTTTGCTAAGAGATTGGGCACACAATGATACTGCTGGGTATTTTGGGATTGTAAACAATTGGTGTTAAAGTAACAGAGTAAAAAATGAATGTTCCTACTTCATATGTACTGCAGTATGAAAGAAGAGATGCTGACTTAGTTTAACATCATGCTTGTGACAACTTTTCAAGTCACAGTTGCTGCACTGCTGGACTGGTTTAGTTGAAAAGGGAGGTGGTCTGAGTTTTCATTTAAATATGACTTGACTGGAAGAGCTGAACATAACATCAAAGCAAGCTTTAACTATTATACAGTTGCATACCTGATATGAAAAATCAGATCTTTCTGCATGTGCACAATTTCCTGACACTGATTTTGGGGCCTTATGTGCATCAACAATAATGGACCAATCCAGCCAAAATTTCCTTTCATAGCTGCCGGTCTTAGGAAGTTCCCTGGGCCTCCTGTGCTCTGCAGCTGTGGAGGCTATTCCCTGTTCTGAACGAAAGAATCTCCCCTCTCCTGTGACTGCAAATGCTGAATGAGACATCCTGTAATACCCTGTTCAGAGGGGCAGAGCTGACAGATGAAGGCTGTCCTTGGCATTTTAGTCTTTGTAGATAATGACAGATGGTGTATAGCCATGAGCAAGGAACCCCTTAGTCCTAAAATAAGGGAAGAGATTTTGGGGGAATTATTATAAAAGTTCATTGCCCAAAGGTCTTGGGGCTGTTTCTGCTCCAGAGAGAGTAAGGAGGAGAGATTTTAAATAGCAGTTTAAAGAAAAAGTCATCTGGCTTATTAGAGTATTGCAACATCTTAGGTGAGGGTAAAGGGCCTAGTTCTGCACATACAGTAAGAGTAAAACCAGGAGAACTGCTGTGTGAAATGTTTCCTACAGAGCTATGCAAAGCTTGCCTACTTTAATTCAGCAATTAAACTATTGGTTGCAATTTTCACATGAATTCTTTAATTTGCACCTTTGAAATGCTGAAGCCACTTACAGTTTTGCAAGTGAAATCTGATGGTTTCAAGTGAGTTTCAATTTCAGCTTTTAACATTCTTGTTTGAACCTGAAACTTGGAGTGAAATTTAGGAGTTGCAAAAGCATGTGTAGAATTTAGACAAATTGCAGGGAAAATTCACAAGAACCTGATCAAACCAAGCTTGCAAAATTTCTCATAGCTCAGGCTCTATCTGAAAATTATCTTGGTCGCATCTTTGTTATGCGGCTGTGGAGGCTCTGAAGGTGGAGAGGTTGTGATGGTGAGAGCTGTAATGAGCAGCACTGTCAAAGAACTGCTGTGTCTTTCCATGGTCAGCTACTCTCCTCATGGGGACAGCAATTCACCCAAATCCAAGTTTGTCTTCAGATTCCACACATGCATTAGAAAGGCAAGAACAGTTTAAGCTCTGTGGATAATGCATACCTAAAGCTAAAGAGACAAGGTTTGAAGCCTGTTTTGAAGCATGGAAGTTTTAGTAACTGATTTGCAATAAAGGCATAATTAAAAAGAGCTGGGTGGTGGAAAATCAGATTAATTACGAAGTTTTATCTAATTCCTACCCCTGCAGCACTTTTGGTTGGAAAACAGAAAATAACCATGCTTTGTTATTGCTTAGAGTAAATAAAACAAACTCAGAATGCTGTGGTAGCTTCTTGATCTGTAAAGCACACAAAGCTGAAACCACCACATGCAAAAACCATCACAAGGAGAGTGAGTGCAAGCTGAAAGGTTGGTGATACTTGCTCTCTGCAATGCACACAGCTCACAGTTCTCAACACTGAGAACTCAGCTGACCTCTGGGGAATTGATAGGAAGTCCTGCCTCTGCTTGAGTCAATGGGAATTTTGCTGTGGATTTCAGGGAACTTCACAGAGTAGTCCTTGTTGTGCAATGTATTGTTCCTTGCAAAATCTGATAGTTGGGCAAATAGGCATTTTTAAGTGCCCTGCATCTTCTGCCTATCAAGCATGGGAAATTAAAGGCAACCCATGTTCACTAAATCTGGCTAGGTTGCTCATAGTGACATGCTGTCTTACTCATGGAAATGAAATACAGAATCTAGAAGTGCTATGACTGGCAGTGGTCTTGTGCTGCTTATTCTTCTTATTTCTATGTTCTGTCACCTTCCTTTGCCTGTGCTCTCACCTTGACTGCTTCAGTGCACACAGGCTTTGGCAGTACAGGGAGGAAGGACTCCTGTCTTGTTTGGCCTTTGGGCATTAAGGTCCACATTCTCACTCCCATGTGGACCTCAGTGGTGGTTGTGATAATTGATATTTAGTTACACTACTCTGATAATTTGAAGTCTGTTAAGTAAATTGGTATCTTTGATTGTAACATTAATAACAGGGAAATGCTGTGTTCAGCAAGCAAATAAGGATTAATTTTTAGGCCCTGTTCCTGGCTATCCTTAGATAGGTACCACCTTCCCTACAGAAGATGTTAGAATTTTCTCTCCCAAGAATATCTTTTTGTCAGCTTTGAATGTGCAGGCTGCCAATATTGTTACAGAAGTTTTTATTCTGTTCACTCAATTTGTTGAGTTCTTCCTGCTAAGTCAGTCAAAATTTTATTTTCACTGTATATGAAATGTCTAGCTGTTTTCAGTAGGTTATGGTTAGGGGAAGGTAAAATTTAATTTATTGACCACTTAAAAGCTGTGCATTCATAACTGAAATGGCTGGGGTTCTTTGTGTCTCCATCTCTGCAAGGCTTAGGTACAAGGATGACATCTGGAGTCCTTTGGAGGACTTAAAAATAGAAAAGGAACATACTGTATCTATTTCACTTAAGTAAGTCTACCTAAATAAATGTACAGATGAAATGGCAAAAAGCTGGCAATAAAATGGCATGAAGCCTGAGGTACGTATTTCTTGTATACCATCTTGGTAGGGGCCCTAAAACAGGTTCCTATGTTCTTTTATAGCCAAAGCTGTAGAATAGTGGGAATTTAGGACTAAATTAACAGCATTAGTACCTTCCAGTAATCTGTTCTTGAGGTGTGAAAGGCCTTGCTGGGGAAAAAAACAACACTCAATTTTACAAGAGTTTCAAAATCACTTCAGCAAAACACAGCATTCTTAAGGTGATGTGCCAGGGTGAATTGACCTTATAAGGTCCGTGTAATGAAATATAGTGGTGTTATTTCCTAAAGTTTTGAATTTTAGCTTTTTCCTATAGAAGCTCCAAAAAGTTTTTGCATCTGTAGAGGAAGCAGCTGGAATCTTGGATGTAGGGACAGTTTGCCACACCAGTCAATAGATACCCAAATTAAGATGCCACATCAAGAACCTTTCCTTTCAGGAAAAACCAAACAAAATAAAATGTGAGATTAATTTCTGTGGTGCCTCATCTGGAAAAACTCTCTGATGATTGTATTGTGTTCATAAGTATGACACAAAATCAGCAGAGTGTTGCTAGTGATATAGGATGTAGAACATTAATTTAAGACAGAAAAGTTAGTAGGAAGAGAACTGATTGCCAAGGGTGTAGGATTTGCTTTGCCAGTGTTGTAACCAGCCTGTGAGTGCTCTGTCTGAAGCCTGCAAAGTGGGCACATAATATAGCTGCCCACAGACTATGGGTTAAATGCCAGCTGTGGTTGGTGCTTTTTTTTTTCCTCCCCACATACAGCTGAATAAGGAAAGTTATATTTAATCTTGTTTTAGTTGGGAGTGTGAGACATCACAAAATCGCCAGCTTATTTTCCCAGCCTTGATTTCTGCAAAAGCCCGAATAACTTTAGTTGCCTCATAAATCCACAGTGATTAAAATGTATTTATTTATTATTATCTATGCAGACACAAGATGACCTCAGCAAAGAAGAAGCCAAAACAATTCCTTGATTTTGAGAGAAAAATCATTCAGCCCCTATCTCTCTTCCACCCACAGGCTCCTTCTGAGGGCTGTGACTTTGTCTTACGCTTCAGCAGGAAACATATTTTTGGCTGAGATTGAACTCTCTGGAGTGTGTGGATCTTGCAGGTATATTGTCAAGTGGAGTTTGTATTGAACACGAGGTGTTTCACTTGAGTGTTCCTTTTAAAATTGCATTTGTGATTTTCAATAAATGACTAGATAGTTATGTTTTGTTATTACACAATTTCAAATAATATAGAAGTTAAAGGGATTAAATGCTTTTTGAGCTGTGTAAGGGGAACATGGGACCATGTTCACTTCAGCAGAGAGCTGAGTAAATGGTTGAGAGGCACGATAAAATAGGATTGTACAGCCTTGGAATTCTGTGTGCGTGGATGAATGGGATACGGAAATATGTTTCATTGATTTCTAAGGGATATTAACTATGTATTGATGAAGGGGCCTGAGTTCTGTTCAGTGTCATGGATGATATAATTGGAGGTCATTAAATGAATTAGCTGGGTTAGGTATTCCACCCAATCATGTTTTGCAGTGAAAATCCCAGAGCAGAAACTCTTTTAATGAGGTACCAACACTGACCGTTTCTTATAAGGTTAGGCAAAGACCCTCTCAAATTCTGGAAAATGGCAGCTTAATAACATCTTGTGCTGGGTTATTGTGGCATATCGCTTTCACAAACTGGTCTCTTTCACAAGACATTCTCACTTTTCAGTTCCACGTTCTTTTGTTTGTTTCATTTTCCATGGTACTCCTATTTTATTCTTTTATTCTGAAAGATAATGACTGATTCCCTGTTAAACCATATTTCCTTCCAAGTTATCTTATTTCAATTAAAATGTTATTTTGTTTTGTTTTCCACTGCATAGAAGCTTTTTCACTTCTGGCATCTCTTTCTAGAAAGATTTCAATCAAACAAATTATCTAGAGTTAGGAAGTACCAAGCAATCTCTGTGTAATACAGTCTGTCCTCCACTTCATTGGCTGAAAAGCAATGAGTGGATATAATGTGCTTTCAATGTTTAAAAACAAGTGTTCAAGACAAAATATAGATTGAGATTAAAAAAGTGACACGTGAGATGTGCTTGCCAAAGTTAGATCACAGCCTAGTAAAGCGACATTTAAAACAATAACATATCTAGAAAAAGAATTTCTGTTCTAGATATTTTGCAGCAAAACTGTTGGTCAGGATCAACAGGGGACTCCCAGTGTTAGGCTGCAGGAGATGGGGATTTGTACAGACACTGTGGGTAAGGCAGTGCCTCAAAGGGGAGAATGGGTGCTCTTGAGAGGGGATTTACGGGACAGGCAGGTTACAAAGCTCTGTTGGGTGCCAGATATATTTTATACTTTTATTAGTGGCTTTGGCATAAGAAGGTGATGTTGAGGAAATTTATTGATGATATCCAATTGGTACCTACTGCTAATGCAGAACAGGCAGGAATTACTTACAGGAAGAAATGGATGACCTTGGAGTTTGGACTAAAAGGAACCAGCTGAAAGTTAATGGAATGAAGTGCATAATCACACCCTTTGGAATCACTGACAAATTCTGATATAAACTGGAGCCTATTGTTTTGAAACAGTGGAAGAAAGGACATACCAAAGTATTAGGGGATCACTGGATGGCCAGTAGCCAGCAATATATTTCAGGCACAAAGGGCAAATGGAATTTGAGGTTGACCAAATCTTCCCAGTTGAAATCAGTAAGTATTTGTGCCTGACAAGGCATGATGAAGCTGTATCTAAATACCACGTACGACTCCAATTTTCCTGGTTGAAAAAGGGGGAAATCAAGATTCAACAAGTCCACTGAAGAGTTACTGGGATCATGGGAATGATGAGCTTATCTATAAGAAGAAACTAAATTGGCAGTGGTTTATTTAGCCTAGCAAAATGAAATTTGAGCTGTGATTTATATCCATGGGAGAAAATATCAGAAAAGCAGTGCTATTTAAAAGACAACAGTTAAAGACAAACAAATTGATATAAACTGTTCTTGAGGAAATATGAGCTGCAGTTTAGGTTTCTAACTAACGGAAGCGCCAGATTCTGGAACAAACATAGTAACATGGAATAAGAGCAAGTAACAGGTGTAACTATGGGGCACCATCCTTTTATTAGGGGAATAGTTAATTTTCCTGTGGCTAAAGCTGATGGCATGACCCAAAAGTCTTGTGGAGAAGCTTCATAATTTTTTGGTTGATCCTAAGTTATTCCTCTTTGATTAGCGATTGAATGGCAGTGTTGTAAGGAGTGTGTAGAAATTGCATCAGATTTTATTTCTGATTGCGATTAAATTGGTGATGCCTTAACGTATTTTCACTGTAGTAGGTAGAATCTTCATGCTGTGGGGAAAACTGCACTTTCTGGAAAGCCACAAATTTAACAAATCCTTATAGTTTTGCAAGTGAAGGCGTTAAAGCTGAACTAAAGGTCATCTGCCATTACCCTGCTGAAAGACTAGCAAATCAGTGTTCAGGGCTAGAAGCTGCTTCACAGTGCCATCATGTATTTCAAACTTCATGGTCATAATTTATCTTTCTAGAACACTCATTTCCACACCAATTTATAGTACAAATGGCATACTTATTCCACTTAATGCATTTAGATAGACCAGAGGTTTTTACTTTCCAACAAAGAAAATAGTTCACATTCCCAGTTTAACTTGTGTTTATAACTTGCTTAAAAATACCTTTGTTAAAGGCCCTTCTCTGCTTCCATCTTGGAGTACCCAAGGACAGAAGATGTCATGAAACCAGAATAATTTTCTGTGCTTGAAAAAAACTCTCTTAACTTGCACACAGAGAAAATCTTGTTGATAAACTTGTCAACATATTCATGGTCTAATCAGAATGACATAGTATTCAAAGAAGAATCTTCCATAAGTATTTCCCATTCACAACAATAGAATGCAGCAGCGTATGAAAATAAATACGCTGCATGAAAATTCGTGTAGATGTCAATCAGTGTTTTATGTTCTCTGATCAAGTTGTACCTTTGAAATTCTCTAAAAGCTGCTGTAATACTTCTATTTCAGAGGAAAAACAATTGTTCCCCTGGCAGGATTAAGCCCATGACAGTTCTCTCTTTACCTCTTTTTTTCTCTTGATGTGTGTGTCACCATAGGTTTGTATATGTAAGGTTTTTAAAGCCCAGGAATGCCAAAACTTCTCTTTTAGCCAGATGTTTCGTTTTAGAAACATCTTTTTCAATGAAAGTAAAGTAGATTCAAACTTTGAAAAGTGGATTGCCATAAAATAGATATCTGAGTAGTTGCAACTGAAATTTAAATTCTGACTGAAACAAAAAATTATACCAAAGGGGCTTAAATGATTATTTGTGTGCTAATTGAGTAAAATTGTTTTTCATTCACTGACGTTTGTGCAGCTGTGTTTGTAATATATCTTGAAAAGTTCAAGATGCAGTACTTTAGATGCTGTGCTCCTTGTGGTTTTAGGAGAACCTCTCTTGAAAGAAGGGCTTTTGTACAGGGAACTTACTATGCTCATTACTCACAGGAAGGATGATGATGGTTTTCTCAGTGTTTATGTCTCAAAACAAAAAAAATATTGTAGAACCCTCAATCTCGAAGTTTGCATCCTGCTTTGACACAGTAACAGTTTTCCACATGAAGCATTTATTTTGTATGACTTCTGCAGCTGGGACAATTGTTGAATTGTGAAAAACTGTAAATGTACCAATGGACTGTAGTCCAGATGAATGAGCAATGCTGTTGATCAGATCTTCCAAACAAAATGCATAAACACTTGGGTTTTTTGTGTTTTTTTTTTTTTTTAATTTATGCAATTCTACTGCAAATGGGGTGCAGGTTCATGCATTCTGCCATTTTTACACATCTCTCCTCTACCGTCTTAATCTGACTGCATGTTTCAGAAACAATCTGACCTGTGTGCAGCTGTCTTGAAGTTTTTGGCATATAAGTCATATAACATTTCCTCAGTGAATAGTTAAATCGAATTACTGTTTCTTAAGATCACCTAAGTAAGGAGAAATGCCTTACTGGATCACAGGAGACACCCTATAGTGAGTGCACAGGAGCCAAGACATTTGCTGTGGTGTGTTCTCCTTACACTCACCCATGCCTGCAGTTTTTAGATTTAGATATTGGTGTGCAGCCTACCAGTAATTGTTGGATATTATCCACTTACAGACCTATTGTCCATGAATTTGTATTATCCCTTTCTGAACCTACAGGTACTCTCTCACTCTGACCTTACCATCTCCTATGGTAGCAAGGTCAGGAATTGTATTGCTCACTAAGTACTTTATCTGTTTTGTATTACATGTTCATTTAGTGCCTCCTAATGGCCTGAAAATAACAGGATTTTTGTGGATAAAATTTCTACATTCATTTTTCATAGCTTTGATAATTTTGGGAATCCTGATTATATTCCCTCTTCTGTCCAGATTGATAAATCCTAGACTTTTTGGTCTCTGCTTGTAAGTCAACTGCTGCAAACTATTTGCTGCTCTCTCTACATTCTCTAGTTCTACTACTTATTTGTCAAGGTGCAAAGACCAGAACCCATATAATTTCTCATGTTGACTTAAAATTTGATGTTGCTGATTTCTCTAAGGCTGTATTTCATCGTCTCTTGGACTTAATAGCACCTTATCTTTGGTGCTTAAAGGTAAGGGTAAAATCACTGAATTTCAATTCTCTAGGAAAAGGGACAGTGCAGTAGAAGGATTAAAAGTAAGTAGCATAGGTGCTGACAAAATAAAACCAGAGAGCTAAATATATAGTTGCTTAGGTTTCTCAGAATGAATCAAGTTTGACTGGATATAGAACTAAATTATCTGAACCTGTCAAAATAAGTGAGTGGAATCTATACATGTAAAAATAGAGGGAGGGTTTGATAAAACTGGCTGTAACTTTAGATCTTATTTTTAAATTAACGCAAGTTGATTGGATCTTAATGAGAAAGTTGCAGCCATCTATATGGAAATAACTGGATTATTTTTCATGGCTTGATAAAGCAATTGCAGACTAGCTCATAAAATTACTTTTCTAGTGCAGTAATCCTATGACATGAAAAGGTGATAAAGAATATTGCAGTTTTGAATGTGACCTCATCGTTACCTGTGGTTGAGAACAAAGAATCGCCATACCCTTGTTAGGGCTGATGCACCTCACTGTTTTCACCCATGTGGAGTAGTCAGCCCTTCCTTCTACTGACTTCCTGTGCAATTAAAAAAAAAAAGAATACAATTCCAGCTCCTCTTTGTGACTGGTACTGAAGGCTGTGATTACGAATTTCCTGGTTGAAAATTTCCTTCTGAGCTAAGAAGCTGACTCTGCTCTTAACTCCAATAATAGTGTTTTAATCCAAAAGCTCTAAATCTGATCCATAGCATTCTGAGTTACCTGAGTAAGCTCAAAGACAGCCTTACTGAGTCTTTCCCTTTTTGGGGTGCTTTGGGGTTTTTCTTCCCCATCTTGTTTTTAGTCTTGTCAAATATCGTTGCTAAACTGGTCATTCTTTTCTAAGCTTCAGCTTCTCTGTCTCTCTCTGCCTCTCCTTCTCTTTCTCATCAGACCCAAACTCCCAATGCCTAGAAATTATAACAGTTCATATTTTTCCACTTCTCCTCATTTTCTCATATTTACTTTCTTCTTTCCCTAGCCTTTTCTCCCAACATAGGTGGTGTTCTCTCTTATTTTGGAATGGTCTTACAAAACAGTATAAGGAAACATAGCTTTATCTTGTTTGGCAACTGCTGGTGTTCTTCACATGCTTAAGAACAGCTGGGTAAAAAATTAGGTACAAATCAAAGGGAGCCCCCAGTCTGTAATGTATGCTGAGTTACCTGCCTGTCACTCTTCAGGTTCTGCCATAAGGGGAATTTCATGATGCAGCTACAGGTAGAGAAGTGAAGGCCAGGTGCAGTCAAGCAGTTGTTGGTGTGTAGGAGCATCTGCAGTAGTTACCATGAAGTGACAGACATGTGAGAGGTACATGTCACTACAGGTACCTTTCTGTTTAACTGGCAGTGTAATCCACCTCTGGTTCCAAGCTGATTGCAGCCATGGAGAGAGTGCCTTCCCTGGGCACATGCTGAAGGATGTCCCCATGGCTGACATAGGGTCATCGTCCTGGAAGGAAGTTTGAGGCTAGAAAGAAGCAGAGGCACTATGGCTGTGTAGTGGGAGTGATGGGGGAAGCAAGATGTTCCACTGGAAGGGAGAAGCAAACCTAGCTGTGATTTTTGTTTTGCATAAGAAAAGGAAAAAGTAATCTTGGGCATGGATTGGAGGTAATAGGGGCAGAATGGGAAAGGCTGCCTATAACTGTGTCTTGTTTCCTTTCATTATTTTAAAGACAGAGCTGTGTTTGGTCCACAGCTGTGCCTTGCACTGATGAACCCATGCAGGCAGCTTCTCTGCCTCGTCTCCTTGAGGTTTCAGGTATCATCTCCTCTGCTGACATGTGCTTCATTCCTTCCTTCTCCCGTGACTTGTTTATCTTCAAAGCCATAGGTAAACCGATTAAATTTCTCTAGCCAAGCCTAAAAACTGGAAAACAAATGAGCATATTCTGCCTCTATAGAGAAAGAATGAAGTGAAATAAAGAAATAACAAATATGGAACAAAAAGGTAGGTTTTAGTTTCTCCATATTTTCCTATTCATTCTTTGGTGTGTAGGAATAACTCATTTCTCATTTCCACCACTAATAAATGCTGATAGCACTTTGAAGTCAAAACCACATATCCCGTCATTCCCCATGGCATTTCCCAGGAGTACAAAGAAAGAGCTCTGAGATTTTGAGAAGGCTATGTCCCAAAGGAAGTGTGGTGCAGAAGTAGGACTCTTCAGTCTTGCCTCTTTGCTCTGCAATAAATGTAAGATAATGCCCTTTGCTGAGCTGATAAAATTGAGGTGACCTGAGCTAAAACTTAAAAAAAAAAAATCTCTGCTACCTTTCCACCTCTCTTAGACTATAGCCATGTATGTGTTTCGCTCCAAGCTATTGTTAGTCTTTACTGCACCCCTGTATTATAATGTGAGAGTGGAGGGACAACTGATAGTTCTGATTCTATGTTCTAGTACTGAAATATAGAATATTGGGCTGCCCAATGTATCTTTTGGTTGTAAGCCTTGCTGCTATGGTGGTAGGCAAGTGCATACAGACACATTTCTGCAATGCTTTGTTCTGGGGTAAGAGTAATGCTGTGCAGCAGCTGGAATTAAGTTCTCTCTGATTTACTCATGTGGGCTGTGTGATCTGATACAGAGCTATAGTCTGCATAAGGACATAGATTATTAATGGTAATATACTTATCTAGTTCTCTTTCTGTTACTGCCAAAACATTATTTATATCAGTAACTCTCACTCACAAGGAAATGTTTCCTTTTCTTAGTTGTAAACTTACCTAAATGAAACTGGGCTCTAAACGTGTGTATATAACTCTTGACCTTGCGTTCTGAAAAGTGGAGCAGGTCCTCTTTTTTCTTCAAAAGATCTTCACTTGATTAAGAAGTTTTCATTGCCTGAGTTCTGCTAGTCACATCACATACAGCAAAAATAAACACACCAGCTGATGAATGAAGGACAAGTTACAAGGCTGGGGGGGTGTCACCTACATCTGCACAGGAAAATTAAGATTTATTCTTGCTTTGTTTTGTTGTACTATGTTTCTTGCAGCCGAGCTGAACTTCTCCATTTAAACACATAAGATGTGTATATGCACAATTTTAAGCACAAGGATAATCCAATTATTTATGTAATTTGTAAGATTAGTAAGAGTTAATTTGTAAGACTTTGCTGAGTCAAAGCTTTAATCGCATACATTTATTTAAATCCCACAGCACTTCAGACAATGATCCAGGCACAGGATCTTTGCACTGGCCTCCTAATGTATCAGGAGCAACATTTGAAAATATTATTTTCCTTTACAGATTTGAAAATTAATTAAATTAAAAGTAGCTGTGAATTGTTTTCAACAGATGTCTAACATTTCAAATTAGGTAAAGCATCATTATTGTCCCTTTACACCTGAGGAAAAGGAAACATAGAAGTTAAGAGCCTACAAGAGTATTAAAACAAAGGAAACTTCGGGAACTCTTCTTAGTTCATCCTCTGAATCCAGGTCAGAGCCATAGCTAGAGGTCCAGACTGCTTTGAAAATCTGGCTAAATATACTTTCATATTTCTGATAATTCTCACTCCTCAATCAAATTAGATACAAGAATTAGAGGCTCAGTTATATATGTCTTGAGTTTGCGGGGACTAAGACTGAGCCTTCAGTTCCCAGAAGTCATCTGCCACTTACTGTGTTTTCCTTGTGTCAGGTGTGTTCTACTTCTATGGACCTATAAAAGAGAAATAGCTATACTGTTTAACAGTTTGATTAGTGGGTGGTAAAGCCAGTAGGGTGTAATCTATTTAGTACTGCCTCTTTTTAGTGAGTCATTGATTTTGGGTTTTTTTGTGATTATCTGGAAGCATCACTGTTTCTTAATTTAACACTAGTTTAAATATTTAGAGGGAAATAACAGACTATCAGTGAAACTAAAAATGTGATTTTCTTAACAACATGGCTAATTTAACAAAAACATTTTATTAATGAAAAAAAATTATACAAATGTTTTGTTAGACCTATGTGTATTTGAATCATTCAGCTCAAAGGATTTGAAAGCCAGGCTTGTATTCTTCTACTGAGACACAGTCGTGACAAAAAATGATTGCACTTCATTTAGGTATTTCTTCAAGTTACCCAGAGGCATAATATTTGCAACCCCTACTTAAATACCTGATGAAATTAATTTAATTGTAAGGAAGCTATTTTGTATTGTTATAGCACTGTATGTCTTCACATTTGACAAGTACCAGCATTTAAACTTCTAATTGAAAATTACTTTGGGGATTCTGCCAGGAACTGCAGACTGCAAACACTAACCCCCATCCCTGCCTCATGTAACACAATAGGTACAGAGTCAGAGGTCCTTGACGGGCACACTCTGGGGCTGTGTGGGTGGGAAGTTCTGTGCCCTTCCAGAATTAGCTTCTTTCTGCTCCAAAGGCTGATTATACAGTTTAAGGATTGTTTCAGTATTTTTCTACACAGATACACTACAGAAGATAAACAGGTACTCCCCCTTGCAGAAGTGCTTTTAGTGGGTGTTCTTTAAGGTAGAAGCAGTGCTTCTAGGGGATGAAAAGTGTATTGTTTTATTATGTCTGTATTTTTGAATATATAGATTTTTATACAGGGCTGTGGCAAGAAGTGAGTCAGGGAGGAGAAGTATTCCTTTACATATTCCAAATTAATTGGAGTTGGAAGCTGCAAGAAGGCATGGAATTAGTGAAAATATCCAGTAGTACTGGCCGTGCACAGCTCAGGTCATGCAGGCACAGTGGATCCTAGGAGAGGATGAGCTCCAGACGGTGCCACAAGGACTGTGGCATTCTTAGGTCAAGGCTGGTCACTCACTGTGACTCTTTTGTGACTCTTTCAAATACAGGTCAGTTTGTGAGACCACATGCATGAGTGCTGAAAAAGCCTTTGTGTGAGAATATGAGCCATGGTTTGGTCAAACCAGAATGCTTCCAAACTGATCCCATATAAATTCATTTGAAGAAGTGTGCAGTGATATAAACCTTTTCCAGAAGGGAGACTCAAGAGAAATGAGGAATTGTAGCTACATTGTTCTGTGGCCTGGTAGTGGAGCTGCAGCTTTAGGTGACTTGTGTTGGTAACTTGTCTTCTCCTGGCCCAGTTTCACAGAGTCCCATAGATGTTGGGTCGTTATATATATAGGTTGGAATTTTAGTTTCTAAATGCAGTCAAATCCAGCACAGTATTTCACTGGAAATAGAAAACATTAAAAAAAAATTCTTGTCAAGTAAGGAAGAATTTGGTCTGTTAATAAACTGAGCATGTGTAAGTACCCTGAGGATGGGAAACAAAAAGCAATGTTTTGTAAAAGTAGGGGTTAAACTGTGATTATAGGAATAGTAGGGAATACACAAAACTTGGTTCAGTGACTGTGCTGCAGAAATACACATGCCAAACTAAAGGAACATAAAGCCTCTGGAATTAGGTCTGGAAATAACCTGTAGTTACTGTTACTTGCAGAGGCCTGTTTTGTGCATGTCATATGCAGATAAATTTTCTGAAAGGCTCTTCTTATATAAACATTTTTTTTGTGCAAGTAACTTTCGTTGATGCTACATCCTCAATCAGATCGTTCACGTAAGGAAGCAGAATTAGGCCAAAAGCTAGGCCATTCAGCTTCTCTTTTCAAATCTTTGTGTGTTGGTCTTGTGGCCAAAGTGAAAATGCAGTGCTTCCCACCACCTTAGCTTTACTGCAAATTTTGGTTTTGTGAAAGATCAGCACATGAATGTATCTTGTAACATTACACATTGCCTTTACTCAAAAATTCACATGCACAGGAAAAGTGACAAAACAGTTTATTTTGGAAAATGAGTAAATCCAAATGATGGATACCATGTGTCAAAATAATCCTTAGAGCACGTGCTTGCATTTTCACATGGACATTTTGGAAAATTATACTGTGGAAACTAGAGAATCAGTTTGCCAGGGAGCAGGTTTAAGCCACTTTTCAGTACTGCCTGCAAGATGTGGTCTCTTTTACTAAACACAGAAGCCAAAGCACTTCTATCTTTACTTGAGCCCATTGCTTTGGTCTCCAGAGATGCCAGGCAAGATCTAATGGACTGGTTAGTGCAGTTAGGTAGAGGAGGATTAAGACTGAAATTTCAGAACTAAAGGTGTGAGAATACCTGAATGGTCTCTAGGATTCATTTCATATCCCTAGGACACTTTAAAAACTTGGTCCTTAGTTGAAGCTGGTTCAATTTTAGAGCTGGTGGAGAGAGATGAGCATCTTCAGAAGGAGTTTCTTTGATGTTCATCCATTCCAAAAGGGAAGAGGTGATGAAGGATATTTTATATATAAAGCACTGCTTAAACAAGGGAAAAGTCTTTCTTTCATCTGCTTACTTTAAAGCCTCAGGCAAATCTCATGTGAAGCAATTAACTTTTACCTTGGTCAAATGTGAATGGAGGATGATTTTGGCGATGTTGAGACTGTGCTGCTGTGTTTGATTAAATTTCACTGGTGCTATAAGGACAGAGTTGCATTTATACTTTTTTCCCCTCCAGTATCCTGAATATGAAAGTGCATGTAAGCTCTTTGCTGAACCTATATTGCAAGTCTTGAACTGGAAGATGCTGCAGAGTTCCTGAGTTTCAGGACATTGCAGTAACCAATAAGGTCCTTTCCTGGGAATATAGAAGGACATGGACTTGTTTTGGTTACTTTCTGAACTGTTTTGTATATAGTTAGTGGAATATTTCTGCACATACATTGACAAGTACTTTGAAGTAGTAGCAGTTTGCTTCACCTGCACAATACTCTACATGTGACAATATGTATGGAAGAGAGGTTAAGATCTCTTTTGTAAAAAGGCCTTAGTCTGCTTTTATTTTGGTTCTGGGTAATATTTGCTCAGTGAGCTGGGAATGGAAAATCCACTTCTGAAAACATCATGTTAGTGTCATGCTGACAACCAAAATCTCTTTTGTGGAGACTTAAAATTGCTCAAACATTTAATAAGTTGGTAGAGTTGCATTTTCAGTCCTCTTCCTAAAGTAGAAACAGACTTACTACTGTCAGTCTACACTGTTGCCATGAGAACAGGGCATTGCCTGCCATTTTCCCTCTTATATATGTTTTAAAAAGATGTTGGGACTGTAAAATAAATTACTGTTTTGTAATTTAGCTTTAAGCAAAAGGAATATTTCAATGGTGACAGTTCTGGAAATGCTTTAACTTTTAAATGCTGACACCAAATAATAAGTAAAACCTTGTGATTAATGTTTCCAGAAGGGACTATTAACATTATCCTACATCTGTTCATGATATAATCTCTAAATGAAAAACACTCACTTTGTAAAAAAAAAAAAAAAAAAAAAAAAAAAGCAACCCTAAAGAAGTATATGTTTATGTAGCATTTCAGTGCAGACTTAACTCTAATGTGTGGACATCCTTCATAAGACTTAACCAACTAATTTTTCATCTGATCATTATTTAGTCAAAACTCTATGGTACTCCTGAGGTTGCTTAAATTTCATTGACAACATGTCATTTCATTTGCTGAAAAATATAGTAATTTTAAATTATACGACATGAAAGAGCTTTTTTATTACTTGCAGTAAAATTAGCAATCATATTTGATGAAAATACTTAATAATAGATGAGGCATAAAGTTCTGTGAAGCATCATTCCGTAATTAGCTCTTGCTGGTTTAAATATTTGAGATTGTATAGAAAGGTGGTTTTTTTATGACTGGGGCAACTTTGCAGTAGTCCATCCATCTTTTAGGAAACATTTAGGAGTACTGAAGCAGAATTTGTAGAACATACATCAGTAACTCATTCAGAAAGTAATTACCTCCATTGGTTTGGCATAATTTGCCCTTTTAAGATAAAAGCCTAAACTATGTCACCCAGATAGTTGTATTAATTTCAATCTGTATACCTCAATCTCAAATTTATTTACTTAATGAATTGAAGCTTATGGAATTCATGTGCTCTATGAAAATGTATGCTGAAGAGTTATCCTTTTTTGTGCCAAATGGTGGTTTTGTTAGTATTAAACAACAGTTTGTGCCATGCCAGATATTTTCTAAAATGTATAAATTGGCATTTCTGGTAGCTTCTTTTAGATAGCTGTTGAGTAGTCATTTTGCTGTCTGTTGAGTGGCATCACTAGTTGCCGTGAACAACTAACTCTCAGTTTTCCAGTTTCCTTGCTTTAGCTGGCATAAGAAATCAGTGATAACCTAACAGTTACAGGCAGTATCTATACATGCCACTTCATGATGCATTTTTAATTTGATGCTGTTTCCTGTTGCTGTTAAGTCCCAACAAGCAGCTCTGTTGGGTTTGGGTGCTGAAGTTTGGGTGCAAAGTGTGGGCCATGGAATGCAGGGCGTACCTTGCTCGGTGCCTTATGCACATTTAACACCTTACATGGTAGAGCTAACACTGTCACAGGTGTGTGAGTGCCATCCATAGAAGAAATGAATGTATCTTCCAAAGGAACAGTAGAAATGGAGCAGCAGGTTGATTAGGAGTGTCAAAAGCCTGACTCAAGTCTTTGAAGTTAATGCCTTTTTGCTCTGCTTTGGTGGCCATGCTTCAGGCTAATCTCAACTGGAAACAAAGCAAGTTCCCTTTAAAATAAGTTGAGTTGAAGGCTGTTCCATAATTAGTCTTGGAATACCATTGTTCTAATCTCTATAGATAGATCAAGATGTATTCCAAGGTATTTTTAACAAACAAAATCCAGAAAACTATGGACACAAGACTGTCCAAGATACTTAACCTGTCTGAAATTACTTTCATGACATTGACAGTATTTTAATTATGAAATCTGAACTTCTGTTGAGTAAATAATCTGTTTAACCAACTGCTTATAAGACATTCAATATTTTAAAATTTATATCTCTTTACACATATACACACACACAACCTGCATATATATATTTTATACATGCAGTTCAATTAGAACTGATAAGACTTGTCTTTCAAGGCAAGTGTATGTAATACACTTAATCTATGTCAAGAAGAAAAGTTAAAACACCCTTGGGATTTACTCATAATTTTCACTTCATTTCTATCCTCAGTTATTGGATTAGAACAAAATGAGGATATTGCCATTCAGGGAAATGTATTTATATATATGCGTGAAACTGTATGGAAGAAAAGCTTCAGGTTATTTCACTCTGCTTACGAAGTAGCACCTCCCATACATCACTTGAGCTTTGTGGGGATGAGTGAGCATATACTGTATCTGATCGCTGGGGATCACATTCACAGTGTTTGGTTGGTCATCCCTAGACCTGTTTTCCATCTGTTCTGACCACACCATTTCCATGCAGTGTGGCTGAGGTTGTCACCTTCTAAACTGTAGCTCTGGAATATTGCACTGTTTTCCTTGCCTCACTCACCTGTTCTGTTTAGAAAAAGTTGAAAATCTCAGAGGAGCTAATACAGACTTTTCTATATTCTTCTGTAACGATGAAAATGAGCCAGAGTGAGAAAGAATTTTAGCAAAATAAATCTTCATGACTGCCTCTCCCGGCACAAAGGTGTAATTTGTCATTTTGTGTTCAGCCCTTTAGTATATTTGTTTCTACACATTTCTTTGTATTACAGGCTTGTCTACTGTGTCAGATTGTAATGTATCAAATTTTGCAGTTCCATTTCCTTGTATTTCCTTGTATGGGATTGTATCACACCTTTCCTGCTAGCGCAAGTGATTGGGCATAACTGACTCCTTTCTGTTGGCTAATCATTCTGTTTTGACATTTTTGTCTGTGAGCTCTGATGATGTGTGTATGACATTTACCTTACAGAAGTGGCCCTTTTCCTTGCTCTTGGTACTGTTTCTGAAACCAGTTTGTCACCCAAGCACAGACAAAACATCGTTCAGCACGTGCAACACAACCAACTGCCAAACTTCAGACTTGAATGTTCATGTCAGCCTTGCCAGCCAGCAGTACTGAAACAGCTGTGTGTGCTAGGCTTCCTTGGACCCATGATTACTGAATGAACTTGGAAAGACTGAGCAGGGGGAACA
The DNA here is from genome assembly GCA_034509425.1 of Eopsaltria australis. Classification (NCBI taxonomy): domain Eukaryota; kingdom Metazoa; phylum Chordata; class Aves; order Passeriformes; family Petroicidae; genus Eopsaltria; species Eopsaltria australis. Next base: position 1,360,414 of record JAVTVJ010000121.1, read on the forward strand.
CTGCAGTGAGTACATATAGCAACTTTTTTGGCTTGGTGATTATAAAAATTATTCTAACAATGTTCTCTCAACCTGCTGAGGGCCTCATAAGTTCATTATCGACATAATTTATTTTAATGTCCTTCAAGGAAAAGAGGAACATCCATGATGCATAATAAAAATTGTGATTATCATGTTTTCCTACAAAATATTTCTACAGCCAAGGTGGAAAGAATATTGTTGAGGTATTTTTAGACTTAATGCTACATATATTGCTTAAACTTCAGAGGTACTTAAAACATAATGCTTGCAGAGGAAATTCACGTTTTCCCTTTCCTCCAATCAGCTTAAGCAAAACTATTTAGATATTTTTAAAAAGCAATTATTCATAGCTCTTTCTGCCAGTCTGGAGAGAATGAAGACTTTAAAGCTGTAAAGTGTAAAGAGAGGGTTTTTTAAATAGAGAGTATCCAGAATAACATTAGTAAAAGCCAAATCTAGAGAACAAAGCATCTTTCAAGCAGGCTCTGAGCAAATATTCTGGAGCTGAAAAAAGTCTGCTTTCCAGTTTTGGTAGGGTCTTGTTCTCTCATGTCTTATGCTTAATCTGTCTGCATGGATTCCCTGAACACTGGTACAGGTGTAGGTTTTCATTGATATGCATGGGAACAGAATTTGGTTTTCACTCCAGTTTAAATTGGTGGAAACCCTGAACTGTGTTGTTATTAGTGTTTAGGAGAATTGCTTAAGGTTGACTAAAGGGTAATAAAAACAAGTAGAGTTTGATGCAAAGTTTGGTAACTGGTTTGTACTTGTGTGATGTGGATGAAAGGCCAATAAGGGTTAAGAAGATCGAAGTCCCAAATTCTCCTTCATTTTACCTCAGATAAATCTGAGTGCAGGCCTCCAGAGGTGAAAGGCTAGCACATTAACTAGGACCTTAAATGTGTGCTTCAGCACACAAACCTGCAGTATCTTTTGAAATCTATGCAGGTTTCTCCTGCCTGCTGTGCGTAATTTCAGAATACGCTGTCACCATTAAAGAAAAAAAACAAGTTTGCTCTTTCATCTGTGCACCCCATGGCATCGATTGGGGGAATCAGTCCCCAGGCTCCCCTAAAATTTGTGATCTTTGGCTCCTGCTGTAAATTGATTCCGTGCTGTGCCTTCTGACATGTGAACTGGGTAAAATCCATTCTGAAGTCTTTTAAAACCTGGCATTAACCCTGTGGCATCCTCTTAAGTGCTGGTGTTTTCTCATTATATTATTTACTGGGAAGAACTTGCTTTTAAAACTCTAGCAGCATTGCAAGCTAACTTGTTAAAATCTTGGTATTAAATGCTATAGTGTGCTTTGAATTTCTCCTGAGACCTGATGTTGGGAAAAGTGAGTTCAATTAGTCATGAGTGAGGTGAGTGCCTCACTACTGTGCAAATTGCTTTGGGACCATTTGGCCCATGTCTACTCGTGATCCTCCCTCCCATAAATGCAGATGTGTAAAGTAGTCAATATTTTGTTTAAGCTTATCTTGGACTGATTATCAGAAACCATCAATTTTTTTTTTTATTTTTTTTTTTTCTTCAGTGCCATGTAATAAAAAGACTATTAAATTTTTCAGATTTTTCCCTCTCGTCTTTTATAGGGAAAGTAATAATGTCTTTCATACACATATGTGTCTCTTTTTACATCCATGCTGTATGACTTGGTTCACTGCCCATTGAATAGAAGTGGCCCTTGGGATTAAAACATAGTAAGGTTTTACTCAAGAGTTTGGGACAGGAAGTCAAAGTGAATAAGTATTTAAAAACTTTAGGGATTTTTAAGTAGCCAGAACTTAATTCCAAAGAGAATGCAGCTTTGGACAAAATAGCAAAAACAATACAAGTTCTTTAATGATAGAAACGAGCTGCAACCCTGGTGTTAGATCTTAAAACAACAGTATCGGTGGTAGAGTACCCATGCACTATAAAATCATAATAAAAGGGATTTATTTGAACTGATGGTCTTGAATGCTGGCAGATGCTGCTTGCTTTTGTGCAAAGGACTAATGGTGAAAATGGCCTCTCTGTTCTTGAAGCACTCACTCACTTTGGTTCTGTTTTTAAATGAAGACCTGAACTTCCTTTCAAGAAAGCCATGCTCAAACCAACTGGACCCTCACCACAGGGAGATTTTGAGAACTTGCCTAAGTTACACATTTTCTTCTCCCATCTCCACACTGATGTTTATGTAGATGTCTGGCATACAGTTTAGTTGGTAGCAACTGATAAAGCATAATAATGTTTGTTGTTGTATACTAAAAGGGAGGTGAAACTATATTTCACTTTTCCTTTGAGTAAAAGGCTGGTAATACAGGACTTGTCAAGAGCCTTTCCTGTGTTTGATAGCTTTATCACAGCCCCAGCTCGAAAGGTTAAATGTTTTGGATTACACAGAATGTACATTATATGGAGGGCTTACTATAAATCAACAAGGCAGGTATGTTAAACACAGAAAAATATCTACAGCTGTTCTCTTACTCATCCTGCTTGTTATTTAACGCCGTCTCTACCCAAAGGAATATTTTTAGTTGTACTGTCAACAGTTTCAAAACAAAGAAGCAACTACAACTGGCAAATGAGGAACCCAGCTGGTGCTGTGTTTAGGCTCCCAATGAATATACTCTAATCCTGACACCTGCAAGCTATTTAATCAGGATTTACAATTGAACATGAAGGATGAGAGGTCCAGAGGGCTGTGTTCTTGGTGTTTTGATTGCAAATGATGGAGAAAAACTTTGTTATCGGATGTTGTAGTTATTTGAAGTTTGGTGCCCTCTAACCCATGGGGGACCAAGAATCATTTATCACTTCACAGCAAAAGCCAAAAAAAGCCACTATGGCTTACACACTAGCATTCTGCTTTAGCTTTTCCTGTATTCCAGTGTAAACACGCCTTGGATTTACGAACAATGAAAAACAATTTCCAGCAGGCACATGGAAAGGAGAGGTTATAAGGAAAGTATGCATTATCCATTCCATGTCAAACTGAAAAAATCGCTTTATTTTCCTTAGCAACCGTAATGTACATAATGATGAAATGTATCATACAGATGAGCAGAAAGAATGTGAAGAAAATTGAATAAAACAAGTTTTGGTTTGGGTTTTATTTTTTTTAAGAAAAGACCCTTTTCCACAGTGCAATTTTGAATCTCAGAGTGCCATTGTCAAGGGTGAATGACTGCCTTTTTAAAGGTCTTCATTACTCCTTCTAAAACCCTCTCTTTCCCTGAAAATAGGACATAACTTAAAGAAATTTAAAATTTCACTATACTGACTTGTAACAAGCTCAGATGTGCCTTTATGTGGCTGTGCCTGTTTAATTTATTTATTTACTGAAGATTTTTCGGTACTTGTAGCTGAGTTCATGACAAACATCATTCTGGCAGTAGTATTAGTGTGTGTACATGGAGTGTGTATGTGGGGGGCAGTTTGCTTTTCTCTTTCTGTGTTGTACTGTCAACAGCATAGTTCTGAACAAGCAGGGTGTGGTGTAATTGACACCCTACAAAAAGTGGTTAATCAGCTGTCTGAAGCTGTTAGGTAACAATGCTGTTGCCTTTGGGTCTGATCAGATGATGTAATGCCTCTAAGTTATTTTTTGTTGATTGAGGCTATTGTGTAACTAAATATCCCGCAGAGAGTTTGTATGGTTACAGTCACAGAATAAGTCAGAATTTATTTCTAACTTGTGTATGCTGTTTTATTTTGTTCTTAATTTAAAAGGGGAGAAAAAGTATTTGTTACAATTTCAAGGGAAATTACAAATGAGGACAGCAAAAAAAGGGCTTAAAGCAGTCATAATGGATTCTTTAATCAGCTGGAGGCAGACTGGAGCAGAGAGCTTTCCTCCAGAGCATCTTTTATTCTGGGTTGCTACAGGTAGTGCTGGCCAGGATGATCCAACAGAGGTCCTTGTGCAGTATGACCCTTCTCAAGCAGACCTGTCCTGTACTGCCCAGCAGGTCGTCTTTTGGGCTTTCAAGTTTTACTTCACAGTATTGATGATACAGAGGAACTTAATCTAGGGTGTCTTTAAACTTCTAGTTGTAACTGCAGAAACAAATACTTTGGCAGAATGACAGCACTGCCCCTTTCTAGACCAGATGCTGTCATCCCTTGGCATGTGGATGGATGATATAATTTATATGGTACTAAGGATACAAGACCTTGAGTACTTGAACTGTTGCACTGAAAACTGCTCCCTGAATTCTTTCTCAGCTTTATTTATGTGTTTAGGCTTTGCAGTTTCTTTTTTCCTGCATTTCTTTGAACCAGAGGCTATTTTATCTACACATAGTCTTCCTTCTCTCTCAACATATTCTCTCTAGTCCAGAAATCAGATGTTGGTGGCATCAACCAAATATTTATTGTGGTGAACCCTCTGATTACAGGAAATGCATCTTTTCTGAGGACCTACCAGCTTTGCAGACTTGCACAAGGTTCTTCTCTTGAGGAATTACCGGCTGCTACCAGACTCATGCCAGCTCAGTTCTCTCAGGAGAATCTCCATTACAATCCCTCTGGTGTCCTTTGGTACCTACTACAACTGGACCTTGTCTGTCATGTCCACTTTCTTCATTATGTACATTGCATGTACCCATTGTGCTTTTCTGTTGTTTTCATGATTTCATTGCTAACCCCAACTCTGTCAGATAAATATAATACTGTCAAGCAACTTCTGCAAATAACTTTTTCATGGGGAGTTATGCATGCCATTGTTTCTGTGGATAAAGGAAACAATGCTCAGTTCTGTCTAGGGAACCATAATGTGAAGATACAATAAAGTCACACATTGTCTTCAGGCTGCAGCTTTGCAGGGTGAGCAGGTTACTGCCCAGGGGCTCTCCTCTGTTTCTCTTCCCACTCTTTAGAGATCTGCCACAATAATGTGTGCTCTATAGGCTGTCTGAGAAAACGATTATGCATATATTGTTAAAGAGTTTAATCTAAGCTAGTCATTTAATTGGACTAGATTAGGAAGCAAGTACTAGTGCTGTGGTCTTGGATATGCTGTGAAGCACCTGGTACCAGTAACCTCTTCACTTGAATCAGCTGCAGCCAGAACAAGACTGCTGACTTCTGTATCTCTTGGCACTGGAGTAATAGCACTCATGTTGACTTTTTGCACCCTTGAACTCTCATCCTGTTCATCATGTCTGTGAGATCAGATACAAAATGTCTTTCAAGGCCATTTGAGTAAAAAACAGCATTCTCATTCCTGAAACTGCATTGCCTTCCTGTGAGCAACAAGAAATGTTATTGCCTACAGTTCTGCTTCTTGAAGGGGCTACATGAGGAATACTATTCATGTAAGAAGTAGCCACACAGTTCAGTGAAGATATGTGGATAAAAAAATGAATGGAGAAGCGAGAAAAGAGTAGTTAATCACATAGAAAGCATGGGGAAATACCAGAACTGCAGCACATCTGACAGACAAGGAACCTACAGGACATACACTTCACCAAGAAGTTAAAACTTAATCTTATTTCAAATATTTGCTTTAGACACTCCTTTTTGGTAAAATAGAAAATTTCTTGAGTCATCTTTTCTGTAGCTGAAAGAGATGTTTAGTTCCACTGGCACTCTGCAGAAAAATATCAGTGAGGCGGTCAGATCCCGCATCAACAGATTGACCTTCATGCTTGAAATCTTGTCTGTCCTTCCCAGCTGTATCATTCCATCTGATAAAGGGTATCACTTCATTCCAGGACTGTTGCCTTGTTCACCACAGTTAACAGAAACATTTGAAATAGTATCTACTTTGATGGGGTTGTAAGATATTTCTTGCTGGCTGGAGTATTCCACCAGGTACTACATACACCTCAAAAAACGTACTTTGGGAGTAATTTGTGTTAGTTCTTGAGCAAACTTGTCGGAGAAACTGTGCCTGCTTATAAAGGCAAGCATTTATAAATTATTCTGTTTCCCAGGGGTCTGCTGCTAGGCTGTGGGAAGGCTTGATACAATGATCATTACCTCTGGGCTCAAGTTTAGAGATGCAAGGATGTTATGCTGTTGCTTTCTCAACACCTAGTAGGGAGGGGAAGTCTTTGATGTTTGACTTAGTTAATATGCTACAGTAGTGCATAAAATGAGAATATCTATTAAAGGCTCAGCAAAACACTGGGTTTATCAATTGTGTTCTCCATTGTAATAACTTATCTCTTTGGTATGTAGATACACCTTTCCTTTTTGAATAACACTTTGGAAAATATTAATAGTGGTGGTGAAATATGTTTTACATCAAATCCCGCTTAATGGCATAACATCTGTTTTAAAGTGGGGTCTCAGATTTAGTATTATGGATGGATACATCAGTTCATATTTTTAGTTGATCAAATATATTGACAAGTAAGGAGTAAGCCCCATTCTGTTTAACTAAGGGTTGCTAGTTTCTGCCTGTTTCAGCATATGAAAATTAACTTGGCTTTCTCTTTTGAACTCTATCTTTAGAAGTTCAGGGTGGGGAAGTACAGTGTTTATTCAAGAAAGCTGTGAATCTATGTACCTCAGCCAGATTATCACTTTGCAACATTGACAGGTAGTTAACAAAACAAATGGCTTAGACAGCAAGGCATGAGCTGGGTTCTGCCGTTTCTTCTTCACAACCAGACCTGTCTAATGATAGAATCTGTTAATGTTGTGAAAGAGGTGCCTTTGTCCGTCAGAACTTTTTTTCAAACATGAAATATGGATGGTACTTGAAGTATCAAGTGTTCAATTGCGTGACTTTAATAAAAGAGCTGAAGTCTTTTACTCACAAGCATTCCCTGTTGACAAGTGTCCCTCTGGACAGAATCTGTTCTGGTTTGTATATAGCTGAGGAAGATTTTGAAAGACTAGGTCCAAATTACTGATGAGAAAAATAAGCTTAAGGAAACTGTTTTCTTGTGGCACATAAAAAAAATATAATGCAGAGTTGCTCCTAGACAAAAACCCTCATGAGAGATCAAGTAATGCTGCTGGGAGCACTTTTATGAAGGGATTGTAATGTTTAAGTATTACCCAACATACAATTTCTCTTGGCAATGACATAGCAATGCTCACAATCCTGAGTTGTACAGAGCCACAATTGCCTTTATTTACTTCCTAATCGTAATAGGAAGAGAGATATCCTTACAAATTACTTTGGGAATAAGAATTTCTCAAGTAATATTAAGATTGCATGCGTGTACTACATACTTTCATGTTTCAGAAAGTAAATTGCGTAAGCCATTGCCATCACAAAGTATCATACCCATTCTCTAATTGCATTGCTAATGAAATAAAATAAACCCAGGCAGAACTTCAATTTGTACTAGTTAGGTACAAGGTTATGATTCAGTCAACAGACAAACAGATACATTCATCACATGGGATAAGTATTTGCATAGCCGGTATAAAGTACAAGTGTTTTGGCTAGAGATTGTCCATCCTCACATAACTGGACATTTCAAGTGTAACTGTTAGGGCAAGTGTGTGCATACACACCTCTCTCGCTCTCTTTTTCAGTGAACTCCACATATAGGTATTTTCTCTGCATTAGAACAATGCCAACAGGAAAAAGCATTTTCTACATTTGTCCTCCCTGCTTTTCTCTTCCATTTGTTTCTGAAGTGAGAAGAGAAAGGAAAGAGAAATAGGAGTATAAAACCCAAATGTCAGAATAATTTTTAATACTAATTTTAAATTAATTATTAAAAAGAAATTAACTATTTTCTTTGACATCAAAAGAACTTTGAGAATTTCACAATGCATTTGAGGTATTTTTTATGGTTTTTTCAATCCATTCTTTAACTTATCTTTATAGATGTCCTTTAAAACCTTTTCAAGCTCCATGTGATTAGAATGAGTCTTAAATTATTCTGTGTTCTCCTACCATTCCACATCAGATGGGATGACTTACAATCAGACCTTCCAGAAATTGTTATGGCTTTCTGTACTTCAGATCATGAGTGACTATTTCAAAGTGTCTAGCAGGGTCCTATTTTTAGAAGATGCATAATGCACATTTCCTAAAAATCGGATTTCTTCTTGTGATTGTGGTTGAAAACTTGACCTGAAGATAGGTTTTGATCAAAACATGAACTCCTCCTACTGGAGTTTTATTGATGTTGCTTCTCAGTATATTGGAAATGCCTGAAGTTAATTCATACCTTCCACTTCCAAGCCATGTAAATTACAAAGGAAAACAACAATTTGATTTGAAGACCTTTTCCCTCTAATGATATTTTTGATTAAAGGTTATTGTGTTTGGCAGATCCAAAGACAACACACTTTCCAGAAGTACTGATACCTGTAAAATGTGCTTGTAGCAAAAGTATTCTGAAACAGCCTCATTAATAGCATTGAGGTATTTTGGGGGACAGAATGATCTGGGTCGGATCATACAGAAAATGCAAAAGAAAAACAAAAGTTTCATAAAAAGCACTTAGTATATATGGATAGAATTCATGCAGGTGCAGGTATACAGGCAAAATTGAAACAGAGAATCAGTAAATACTGCTTTTTTGCCTGTAGCAGGTTGGATTGTAGATGCCAGCTGCAGTTTACATGGGTTTCTTTTTTTGCTAAAATTACAATGGTAATAGATTCCTTCTGCTAGTATTTTGATGGACAAATGAGGAAGAATCTCTAGGAGATTGTATTTCTACACTGGAAAAATACTTATGAATATGAAATGGCAAAGAGAAAAAATTGTACATGAGTATTTTGCAATGGTTAACATGAATAAAATGGATATGAGGAAACCAGAAGATCAAATACAAAGTTTTAACTTTTACTGATGTGTGGTTGGATGACATTTTCTGTGTTTGTTCCTATGTCCTTGACTGCATTCTAGACTGTCAAAATGGAGTAAATTTTTAAAAATTTTCATTATGACACCAGACGTAAAAAGCTGAAGAAAAACGTGAGCTGGTTTCCAAAATGGCTGGGCCTATAGCTTTTAAGTAACTGTACTCAATACAACTTGTCCTGTTTAGATATGATGCCTTGCAAATTAGTAGTCTTCGATTACTGGGATTCAACAGATTTCTTCATGCTTGGGCAATTTTTTTTTAACCTTTTTAAAGGATTATTTATTACCTGCGCTATTAGGACATGGGAAAAAACCCAGGGTGAATAAGCTGTTTGTTAATCATCTCAATAGCATGAGCATTTAAACAAATGTTACAGATGCTTGCAAGCAAATGGTCAGTGTCTGAACCATGTGTTTTGCTAGTGAACTTCTGGGTCTCTGGTGATATTCTTTCATGTGCCTGCCAAGGACATGACTATGCCAGCATTTCTTCTAAAGATGTTAACTTAAAAGCAGCATGATGCTGAAGAGAAGTTGTGAACACTGCAATTGAAACTATTCTTCATTATTCTAATGTCACTAAAAAAGTGACTTATTTCATGAGAAGAAATGAAAGTGTTAGACCATATTGGTCCGCATCACATACTCATGGCATTGTTCCCACAGAACCTGAATTTCACAGGAAGTTCTGCTCAGCTGCACCATAGCTTTAAAGAGAAGTCTTTGTGCTTCTGTCCTGTTATGAACTGAACACCAACCTTTGAATTGGAGGAGGCAGCTAAGGTTGGCTTGGTTGCGTTACTTCTTATAATGCAATTAGAATGTGCAGTGCCATATCTCAGTGTGTCAGGGAAGGGCTGGAGAGTTGGCTTCTCAAACACTTCACTCCCAGCCGTGAGCAATAGTAGCTGTAGTGTCAGCAGCAGAGCTTTTACAATGCAGTGATCAGCAGCACTTTCTGTAATTCACTTTTTGGTATATCATCCCCTGTCACTGCAATCTTCCCCCAAGAAGATACAATCTGTCACAGCCAATAGCATGAGCTCTGTGAAAATTCCAGCTCAGTCTGAGACAGCTTGTGCAATGCTCTGGGCCCCCAGCTTGCACTGAGCTGCTGGCTGTCTCCTCATGGTTCCCCTGCTGATGTGCCAGACTGGTTTGATGCGAGCTGCTCTTGGCAAGTTTCTGCAGACTGTCACACACTGCTGCTGTAAGGCAGACATGGCATGGTTGGGACAGTATGGAAGGGAATCCAGAGTGATCTTGAAATCTAGCAGTGGCTCTGTGAATACCTATGGGCTCTTTGACCTCAAACATAGCTAATAAATCACTCTGCAGAACTGTTTCAAAGATTTATGCGAATAACATGGTAGAGAGTCTTTCCACAGATACAAATAATTTTATCAGGTTCTATGTTAAAATGCTTGAAAAATACTGTAAGTGCTTGATGCTGAAGAACAGTTACCAGAACCGTAACTGTGGGAAAGACTGGAAAGCAGGGCCATGTCTATCACCAAAATGAGAAATGAAACCAGAAAATGCTATTCATGACTGATATTTTGATTAATTCTGAATCCTGCATTTCCCATTTCTTTCTGAAGAGCCTTTAGAATAGGGAAGGAGTAAAATTTATGCATGTCTCTAAAAAGTGCTCTTGAAAACCTACACACATACCAGAGAATGACAAGTCAAACCTCATTTCTCCTTGCAGGTTTTGTACATTTTTTGGTGGATAGTCTAGGTGTAATATTAATAGTATCAAGTTCACAGGATAGCTGAAGAGCAGTGAACAAATACAGTAAGATTTCCTACTGTGTTTTATAGAACTTCTCCCACAAGCTTCTTTTTTTTCTGATGTTTATGCCTCTTAAAGTAAACAGCATACCTGGAGGGCAGTGCCGAGATGACATGTGCTTGGCTTGCTGGCTACACCAAACACAGCTGTTGGTGTTTGCAGACAACTTGGCCCCACACCTCTATTCAGCATGTAGTCTGGAGGTGATGAGAAACTGCTGAGATTCCTGCTGAGGAACAGAAGAAAGAAGCATCTTCTCCTTCACAGCTTTTATCTAAAAACAAGTTAATCAATATGCTAAACACTGATAGCAAAGTACACTCACTTAGACTGATGTTCTGAGGAGGTCTGGAAGGACACCATTTGTCCATAGCAAAGCTTTGTCAAGGGGAAAATTATCTGTGGAAGGGATGGGAGGAATAAGAAGCCAAAAATGTATTTATATCTTTGCTTGAGGGGTAGGAGATACAAAATAGTGATGACTGCAGAAAAGCACAACCCCACTGACACTTTCAAATATCTCTACCACAGTTCAGTAAAATAAGCAGACAAGAGTAGCTAGAGAAATTGTTCTTCATTTTTGCATTGAAATGATTTTAGGAATTATCCTGTTTTGGAACTCAGTAGAATGAATCCAGTAGTTCTACCATTTTTTTTCCATAATACTTCTAGCTCTGAGTGGCTTAATAAACTTAAAAGTTTGTGCAGTAGCTCTTACTTGGGGTAAAAGTGTTACTCCAAACTCTGCAGGGACTGTGTTTGCCACATGTTAGTGTTGTGCCTAAAAGGAGAAAGTGGTAGAACAGACAGAGCTGCTCTTTTGCCAGCATGGATAATTTCCATTATTACAGACCAATTGTGTCTTTCTCTGTCAAACTCTGTTATATTCCTAAGAATAAGTGAATGCACATTTTTACCCTAATCTGTGTAACTAGTAATTGTTCTCAAAGTTGTCCATTTAGGCTGCACATGTAATACTTCCTGAGGCATGATCAATCCTTTTGTTATTCTCACTTCTGTTCTGATAACCCATCCATTTCTTTTAATTCTTATTGAGGATTGATTTGATATGAACAGGTTTTGAAAAACTGTGACTGAGAGACAATAACTATTATGGATGCTATTGATTAACGTGTGTAATTAGGGCTGGTTTTATTTTTTCTGCATTGCCTTGCACTTACCCACACTGAATTTCTCCTGTTCTTTTTTTCCTTCATTCAGTGTCAAGTCACAAATCGTTTTTACAGCTTTTCATAGTTATTTTACATTTTATTAAAGTGAAATTCTGCACATTCTTGCCCTTCTCTGCATCATTTGGGAATAGGTTGAATGCTACTGGTCCCAGATATCTGAGACCAAGTTCTGCTGCGACTTGTGATGCAAAATGACCATTTAATATATACTTTTTGCTTTCTGCCTTTTAAAGGAAAGGATCTTTTGTCTTTTTACGTGACAGCCAAGAGTCCTGAGGAGGATTTTCTAGTGCCTTGTGAAAAGTTCTCGGTTTGATTTCTATTTACAAGAGTCAGCTTGTTCTCCCTTCTATCATTTTTATCTGTCCATCCTGGTCTGTTGCCTCTTAAAGTGTCAAATCCCTTGCTCAGTATGAAGAAAGGCTTGCTAATCTGTAGCTATTCAGGTTTATCCCCTACCTCTTTAAAACTGACCAACAATACCACTTTAATCCTTGGTGAGATGTCTCTCTATCATGTGTCCTCTCCTGAAGAGAACCTATGCAAGGGTGATTTTCAGGATAGGTAAACAAGGGCAGGATGGAAATATGTAACCATGAAGCAGTTTGTCTGATCCTATTGGAAGATGATCTCTGGGGTTTCCTTCTGTGGGATCCAGAGTGTTCAGTTGTGTTCCACACACTTAAAGCCAACCTAAATGCATTAGTGATGATAGTAGCTCTTAATTTACTACTGTGTTCATTAGTTTGAGACTGCTTATTTATATTTGAGTTACATCTATGCCCATCTGTATTATATATATTTGTATCATCAAATGAGGGTGTGTGAATGGGAGTTGAAGAGAAGTTAAGTGACCGTCAGAACTTCCCACCTGGGACAAGAAACTGCCTTGCTTTTCTTCTGCTCCTGAGGTAACCCTTGTGATTATGAATTGGGTAGAAAATGACTTAATTTGCAGGACAAAGCTCTCCAACCATCCTTTTTCATGTGGCAGCTTTACAGGGCTACTTTTCACATAGAAACTTCAATTGTGACCTGATGGGCTTTTTAAGGTGGGAAGCTGATTTAAGTTGTCTTGCTAGCTCTACATTCCCGACCTGCCTCCCCCTGCCACAAGCTGCCTCCTCAGTCGGTCCTGCATGCATTTGTTATGGGCATGTTAAACAAAAGTTGAAGTTACTGTCTCATGTAGGTGCTCATCATTGTTCCTCAGGAGAAAGAGGTTCTTTCTGTAAAGTAGTGAGACTCATTCCTTTTATAACAAGGCTTTGACACAGCAGAGGCACTGATGACATTATGAGATCTGAGGAAAAAAAAATACTTTGCATGGGTTCCTGTTTTGCAAATCAGTTTCAGGCTTAATTGAGAGATTTTTAGCATAGGCCCAGGACTGCACTACCATGGATTTGGAAGACATGGACATGCACCCAGGCTTCATTTATACAGGAAGTTATTTCAATATTAAAGCCTTTGGTCTGCTGCTTCTATGCATTCTATTATAATCCTCTAGGCAATTAAAAATTACAAACCCAAGTCTCTTAAATCTGAAATATTTTAAACCCCTCTGCTGGAAAAAGAGGATCCTTATTAGAAATTTCAGTTGTTAGGATATAAAATGGACGTCAGTGGGTGCCAACATTCCCTTCATGTAAAGATGCATAAGTGGTTTTGTGGGTTCATGTTCCATCTGTTGGCTATTGCATTGCCCAAAAAATAATTTGCTTTGCACTCGACTGCAGCAGTGTGACAGGAGTCTGTGTTTTCACTTGCATGTTTGTGCTTCAAGTAAAGATGGGATATGAAGCAGTCAAGGTTTGCAGTATGTTTGTGTCATAGCATCAACATGGGAGAGGAATGTCCCTCTCCAGCTGCTCTATCACAAAAACTCTGCATATGGTTTGCCTGCTGCATAAATTAAAACCTCTGGAGTTCCCACCTCTGGGGTGCACAGCTCACCCTGCATTTTCAACTCACTGAGACACCCACCATGTTACTACATTTTCTTGACCAGGACATTCACACACTCTCAGATCTGAACCAGATGCCAACTGGGAGAGTCCCCTCATCAACTGATCCTGCTCAGGAGTAAAGGTGGAATAAAAGACCGCACAGCGTAAAAGAGCACGATCACTGACCGTTTCAGAGAAAGGGAAGGCTTTAAGAAAGGGAAGACTTAAATCGGTAGTATCAGGAAAGTATCAGAGAGAATTATTAAATGGTTGAATAGTCTCCCTCACGAGCTGATGAAGCATCTATTTGATGTCTGGATTGCCCAAACAATTAGAATGTTTGCTACTGGGGGCAAACGTGCAATGGTAGGCAGATAGATGCTGTGACCAAATAGATCTTACTCTTTTTTTTCCTTGACCTCCAGCTTTTAAAAGGAACAGTGCTTATAAATGTTTGAATAGAAATTGGGCTTTTCCTCATTATCATAAACCTCCACATCTTTCTTTGATACCTTCCTTTATAGAATAAGATTCTTGCATGCTGAAAAATAGTTGAGAATTCACTGAAGATCTTAAAGTATATTATTGGGCTGGACACTTTAAAGAAGTTCTTCTGTGATAAAATTACTATAGAACTCTTATCGGAGACTAGAGGAATGCAGCTGACTGGGTTTAGTTTGCCCTATTGCTATGGATATGCCATCTGTATGAGATAGAACCACTTTACTGGTGAATACTTGCTCTTAGCAAGAAAAGAGTACAGAGAAACCTTGATTATGAGACCACTACAATCTAATCTGTCTCCTTTCCCTAAGTTTGTGGTTAAAATCTGTTGGCATATGGCCTAAAATATATTGCCTCTCTTACAGCAGAGCAAAAGTATGCAGAAGTATTTCCTCTAACAATCAAAGCTTCAGTGCAAAAGTAGTGACCCAAATTAACTGTTTGGAAGAAAAAGGTTAAAGGTGTTTTAAAAAAGCATTCCTGACCAAACTGAAATAAATCAGCAAACTTCATGCACACATCCTCCAAACCTGCAATCAGCAATAATTTCATAGAAATAAAACAAATGGATTGCCACATTCCTTCATGTCTATTACACTTCTGTCTTCATTGCAGAAATTACTCAGAAATGAAAAGCTGGAAGGAAACTTGGCTGTTGGTAGTAGTTTTATCACTTGTATTACAGCAAACGTACTCTCTACAGAAATTTCTGGGATGCACTGTTTCTGGTTCTTCTGAGCATTCTGAAATTCTTCATATAAAAACTCTAAAGCATTTTCTGTACATAGCAGTAATGAATGAGTCCTTTGGATAAGTGTATTAGAGCTTCAGTTATGCCTACAAATTTTAGCCTCCATTCTAGAAAGGATTTTGTTTAATAGAAGCACCTTAATATGCATGTAAACTGTGTTTTATTTAAGGTTAAGGTGCTATCTGGAACTGGGGTTTACCTTTAAGATAGATTTCTGAATGGCCTGTTTTGATGAAAAGATCAGTGTTCAGCTACAAAACAAGCAAGAAATGGAAAAAATGCCACCACACCTAGTTCTTGGTGCTTGAAGATATCAGATGGGTAATAAAATCTTAATTATAGCAGAATTAGATATGCCTACTCTCACTTTTATTTACTTCAAGTTTATAGGAAAAAGATGAAGTCAGCCACTTCTAATTAAAATAAAAAAGAAAACAGTACCTTTCCTTCACAATTATTAGCTAGGAAGGGAAAAGAACTACTTGAGACCTGTCCAAAAGAAGGGTTGTGAAGTAGAAGTCAGATGGACTATGCTAGCATTTGTGTTTTAATAAAAGACGTTTGTGAAACGGGAGATTATTTGTGAAGTGGTTTGTGTGAGATTTTGTTGTACTTTAACTTCTTTTGCTAGGAAGGATCTCTAGCCTGTAGCAATGGCTTGTCAGTTCTGACAGTTGGTAGCTGGTGGAGCAAGTGGTAAATACCAGGAGAAATTAGAAGTTGAGACTGTCTAACAGGAGTGGTGACATTTATTAGGAAGAACCAAGTTGTGTACAATCAGTTCTGTCATAATAAAAGGATTACCATGTATTGTAGGAAATACTAAATAAGAAATAGCAAGAGCTTGGAAGGTATTGTTGAAGAGTTTATTGTGCTCTGAGAACTGGAGAACATGGGAAAGAGCCTTCTCCCATGCAGGAGTCTTCAACAAACCTCTTTTATCCCCTAATGTTGTGATATGAAATGGGAAATGCTTTAAAGTAAACTATTGAATGGAGTACACCAATGCTTTTATTTTCAATGCAAATAAAAACATTTTTTTGGGAGAGACATTGTAACATTCTTCTCTCTCATAAAAAGCACAAACTTCATTATACTGGTTGAAAACACAGACAATGGCGATGTAAATACACTAGAAATTTCAGCTTGACACCTTAGGGACACTTTGGCAGCTTTGTGTTCTATGCCACTGCTACCTTCCTGTAAATCATTACAGCAAATTGTTAACACTGTCTTTTAGCTCCTAGCGCAGAAATAATGGCTGAGACTGATCCACAGAGTAATGTAGTGATTCCTGATAGAAGCAGAACCAAAGACAAGTGTTACTTGGTGCTGATTCTGAATAGTTGTCCAGTCAGGTGCTGTGCTCTGTTAGGCCTCAGACTGGTGATGCTCAGCAAAGTGAAGCCCCATTGTGTTTCTGCTGTCTCTGCCCAAGAGATCACAGGCAATGGGAAGATGGTAGAAATGGCAAGTAGATTCTGTCCCCTTTTCCCCACTTCTTGCTGATCCTGTGCATCCCTCTTCTTATCAAAGGCTTGGGGTGGGATAAAGTGCTGCTCACATGAGGACAGCTCATAGCAGAGAGTGATAATCT
This sequence comes from Eopsaltria australis, assembly GCA_034509425.1. NCBI lineage: Eukaryota > Metazoa > Chordata > Aves > Passeriformes > Petroicidae > Eopsaltria > Eopsaltria australis. Next base: position 1,377,003 of record JAVTVJ010000121.1, read on the forward strand.
GCAGTTCATGCCCTACAAAGGGTATGAGAGGAGTAGGCAACATCTTGGGTGCACTACCAGGAAAAGGCCCCAAGGGAAGGTTCAGGCTTTTAGTAAGGTGAAATTGGCTGGGACAAGCATTTCTGGCAGAACAGAAATCCTGCTTGGTCTTTAATACCCACTAACATTTCTCCACATTGGTTATTGGCATTGATATTCATGGTAACACCATGATCCTTCCTTTTGTGAAAATCATAAATGCATCAAATGGTGCAAGCATCAAATAGCATAATGGAGTCTATGCAAAAGCATTCACTTCCTTAAAATGAAGCCCCGTGTACGTTGCAGTAAGGAAAGAATTTTATTATTAACAATTTTACTACTTCAGTATCTGGATTCTCCTGAGAAAACCTTAACTCTCAATTACATTTCAATTTGATATAAATAACTTGTGAGAAAAAGTTATTATTACAAAAGTTGCTATAAGGAGTCCTCAGAATTGATGCTAATTCTTTTTTGATCTAACATATACCATATCCCTGGTATAAATTGCTTAAATACATACTGACAAGTATTGCTTAGCGTGTCAGCCATACTCAGAATATTGAGCAATGTGGTAATGTGGTGCTATTTGACTCTGTGACCTCTACTCAGCAATAAATGCACATGGCACAATGGGTATTAGCTTTTATATGCCACAATTAAGACTATTTTAATTGTTTCCCTAGGTTCTTCTATGTATAAAAACTTAACAGTAAATTAAATGTGGTTTCCCTCTCGTTCCCTCATCTCCCAGCCACATATAATGCAGAACACAGAGTTTAAAAACTCCAGCTGTTTATATTCTGAAGAATGCACATCAGTCAGAAGACAGCAGGGATTTGGCATTTCCCTTTTATTAATATACCTTTTATAGGGAGGAACAGCAGCTGTAACTGAAAAGAAGCCCATGTGAAATATAAATGATAAGGAGAGGGATAGGTGGCAACACTAAAGAGACAGAGGTGGAACAATTGGAGGAAGCACATGCATCCAAACAGCATCCCTTTAGGTATTCTTCACTTTCACCAGGCTTTTTCTGAGTGTCTTCCCTCCATTTCCCCAAGATTCCATTGGTACTTTTGGCATGAAGTCAGCTAAGCATTAAAAACCATCCCTTCCCCCTGCCCCCAAAATAAAAGCAAATTCACAACAGGTGCAGTGACACAAAGGCACCATTCTCGATAGAAGTACCTTAAGCTTTGGCTGTAAAATGTAAACATAACCAAAATAATTCTGGAATGCAATTGTGAAATGGGGTGATACTCAAGCCCTTAAAATTCCTGCAAGATTCACATCCTTTAGATAATTTTTATCTATCTGGATAAGAACAGAGTCAGTGTGGATGTCTTCTGCTTATAGTGCTTATTTTAGACAGGCAATGTCAATGCAGTAACAAGGATGAAAAGTGCTGTGATATATTAATTAATTAATGCTGAAAATGTCTTGCATTGCAACAGAGGTCACATCTAGCCATGATGGAAACAAAACTCCAGTAATAGGCTGTTCCATATGTATGATGTGATTATAACGTGTAAAACAAGACTGTCTGACTCCCAGCATTCTTGAACCAAACTGTCTCATGTTTTGCACTGTAACAATTGTTCCAAGTCAAACCAAACCCATGTTGGAACCATTTATATCTTCATTAAGCTATTGACAACTTCTATCCCAAGATTTTCACATAATTCTGCCTTTTTTTGGCTGCTCTATAAGTGACAACACCAAAGTATGACCAGAGTTATCAGCTGCAGTCTTTCACACAGAGAGGACCTAGGTACTCATGCTACTGAAAACTGATTTTCTGGGCTAGAATTTCTGTGACTTTTCAAGTATTGTAATCAGCTGTAGTCAACAGAATCATTTGAGATTCAGCCATCCTTCATTTTTATGATGCATCAGTGGTATTTAGGTTCTTGTAAATCAGTGCATTGCTGTTGCTGGTTCACTCCTGTCAGATCTTCATGCTATTACACAGAGGTGAGTTGAATCTAGAGTATCTATTTTCTTTAGTGGTTTCACCATACCCACACTATATCAACTAAACTTACCTACGAAGATACATACAGAATATGTCCTTTTTCAGAGACTGATTCTTTAGGTAGGGTGAATTTCTTGTTGCTTAGAACAGGAAGGAGTCATTTCCTCTTCTCCCTTCCATCGTAATAGTTTTTCACTGTTCTACCCATCCACAGATCTCAAAGCAGAGCAATCTTGCCTTTTCCTAGTTGTTTGCTCCTTCTTGGGTTTTCTCACTTTACTGAGACTCCAAACTCTTTTTTAATCTGACCTTTTTCTTAACTCAAAAGTAGGAAAGAGAAGGAACACCTAAGCCATAACCTTCCTCTTGTGAGCTGACTTCTGCTGGTCATAGGAAAAGGATGAAATCATAGGAATAAACATCAGACTGTGCTGTTTATTCCTATCAGTAAGATAATGAGGTATTATAGACATACATGAGAACTTTAATTCCATTAAATGTGCTCTGTGCTCATGGTAGAGGTGAGTGCAGTGAAAATTGTAAAAATGGTGATATTTCAAACTTCAAAATATAATAATTTTTTCTCCTTGTCCCTTGGATGAAATGTAATGTCAGGATATTACAGAATTTACAGACTTTGTCCAAACTGTTAGGGATGTTATTTCTATTTAAGTTAATAATCAGCCTATTTTGTGCAACAGGGTGTTTCAAATACACGCAGTATTCATCATTAGACCTTCTGATCTTATTGTGCAGTGTTGCTGTGCAGTAGTTCCACAATAAATGTGCTTCTGCCCAGATGGTTTCCTTCATCTCTGAATGGGATGAATCTTAAGGTATGGCCCAAGTCTTGAAGTCTTAAAGCAGCTAACTTTTGACCAGTGTTTGGTAGTCCTACTGGCTATTTTAAAGCTAACTTAGCTATGGCCACAGTACACTGCAGCCACTGTAAGATACCTTGCAGCCATCAAGCTTTTAGGTCCTATCAATGTCTAAATAATTATGCACTGTGGTCTAGAAGAACACTTGCTATGTGTTGTAAGTAATTGTTTGGTAAGGAGGTACTGTGCTGTCTCACTATTAATTTTCTCAGCATACCATCATAAAGCTTCTCATTCATACAGGGAATTATTATCACAATTTAGGTATGTCATATTTTTATCTCTTTGATCCAGACATATCATAGCCATGTTATTTTCCTTATATAGCAGCATTCTTACACCACGTATGTGTGCTGCTATCAGGTTAACCACCTTGTACAAAATAAAGAATGACTGTTTCTAAGTAAAGAGGAAGGGTAGAAGAAATGGGACCAACAATAGAGCTGGTATAGAAATTGTTGCCATAGCAATCTCTTCAGATGAGCTAGAGAATGTTTAATTGCCCAGCCCATCATGGTATGGTTTATAACTTGATTACTCAACTCACAGAGGGGAAGCAGTCATGGGGCATGCCGTGCTCTCATCTGGGCTCCAAATGTGAGTGGCCAGATTCAGCTCGATATGATTAGGAATAGCAGAGATGTTTTTGTCTAGACTGCAAACTCCCTCAGATAGGAACCAGGCTCTTTATTATTTGTCTATAAACCACCTATTTTGGGTGGTGTCCCTGAGCATGGAACATAAATAATGACATGGAGGTAATGAAAACTAACCCAACATAAATCATAAAACATTGGTGACCGAACAACTGTGGTTTACTGAGAGTGCTTTGCAGGTCAAGGACACTGTACTGGCATAGTGTCCTAATTTACTATGTGGTGGTTTCGTCCCTCTGTTTCTGTCCCCTATAGCCTTACACTGTTAGCTCTGCTGCTGTGGGGCTTCTTCCTTATCCTTCGGGTAATCCAGGACATCCATCCACCTCAGATTTCATTTTCACAGTCTGTTTCAGCCTAGCCTTTCTGTATCCAGAGGATTATCCTCTGGTATCTAGATCCTTAGTAGCATAACCTGTTGAATGTACTCCAGTGCTGCCTTCTACACTTGGCAAGCACGCCATAACATAACATCCACAATAAGGTCTCATTCCATCCCTTCTACAGCTTCTCTAGTATTTTCTCTTGCTTATATGTCTACAGAGAACATGGCCATTGCAATCCTATCCAAGTGATGTTATGTTCTCAGTTTCCAAGTGCATTTTGTCTCTTCGTGTCCAGTGGACTGTCTTTCAGTGTACATACTTTTGGAGCACAGATTATCCTTGTTTTGACTGGTGCAGATTGGTTTGACACCTAGCACAGAAAGGGCCTAAATGGTGCATGTATTTTGGGAGCAGGTGTTATATAATGACAGGGAAGTGCAAATAGCATTCAGCCTTTATGTAAAATTTCAGAAAGTCTGTTCTACGTGACAGTGAAGACTTGTTAGATTTATTTAGATGCAGTCTGAAAAGTTAATTGGAATGAGGCTGGTTGGCCCAGCTTGCTGACAAAGTCAAATCAGTCTTCCCATATCTACCACAATAGAACAGTAAAGAAGAGCCTAGTTCTCAAGCGTCAAGTGATTAATATGCAGCCAAAGCATGGTAATAGTGATTGTCTATGTGGTGGTATACGGCAGAAACAATCTCTGCAACTGATGCACATCGTGCACATCCCACAAAGTGTGAAGTACTACACCCTCCAGGGTTTCCATACCTGTGCGTGCTCCATTGCTGGCCACTTTGGATTTTTGTAGTTTCAGTTTTAAAAAAATCCCTGTTTGCTCTGCGTGCTAGATTTTCTAAAATCTCAACAATCAAGGTGCACCACCAAAATCGAAACTATTTTTTATGTTTTTAATTCACTTTTAACATTACATTTCTGTCTTCTAGACTCTTCTTTTGTTACATCAGTGAGTGCAAAATTCACTGTAGCACTGGGAGCAAGTCCCACCTGTGCTAAGAGCACATCTGCTCCATACCAGTTTACTGCTTTCACCACCTGCATTCATGTTACAGAGGGACATCTGGATACTATTACAATTATAGAAGGTGCAGGTTTTATTCTTGGTGCAGGATTGGACTCTGATTTCACAACCTTCCTCGAATAGTGAAGCTCGTGTAAATACATCCTGTCCCATTTATAATCAACATACAATTAACATCAATAAAACATAATGGATCTTTATACTAATTATATCTTCATCATCATCAAACATAATTGAGGTAGTATTAATGATGCTAAAGAGTTAAGGCTGTGAATTCAGCCCTAATCATCTGGGAGAGAATTGTTCTCGTTACATCCTTTCCTCTTTTCAAGTAGCAAATTGGTTGTGGATTTCGTTATCTCAGAGAGAGAGAAGAGACAGAAAGCATAAGGCTAACTGGTTCTTGCTGACTTGAGATCTGTCACACAGACAGGAGAAGACACTATTTATAATCCTTCAGAATTGTTTATAGAATATATTCCTACTCTTCCCACCCAACAAACTGTAGGAAAATGCCACTGTCCTTGATTTGAATATGAGAGTGAGTGTTTGCATGTGCAGCGTGGTATAAATCCTTTCCACAGCCATGGCCAGATAAGGAAACAGACCTCAAGATGAATAAGTGAAAGGGGACACGGAATGGAGAAGGGAAAACGCAAAAGTGATTTAACAAATTCCAACTGGGAAAGAATATGAAGCTGTACCTGATGCATGTGCTTCCTGCATCTTTATGGCAGCATTTTAGAAATGTGAGAGACTGTTACTTTGCCAGAATAGACAAGGAAGCATAAATGTAACCACAATGTGTAATCCTTGAGGCATTTTAGCTCGTTTACAAATGTGTTCACACCATTTTATCAGTCAGGCATTGCTAAACAGGTGTGACCATTTCCTCCTGACACGTTTTCCCTCTTTCCTCCTCGTATGAGGAAACTTAGACTTTTTACTTCTGGCTATGGTTATTTTAACACATAGAGGAGACACAAGCCATTTGTGCACTTGCTGAGTAATGGATTACTAAACCCAGCATATTATGTGTAGGCAGAAGCTACGTTTTATATTGCTTCTTGAAAGACTGTATTTCCAAAATAGTTTATCACAGCAGATGATCAATTCAGCAATATTCTATCTGTGATGTTGTACCACTGCAGAGAGAGAACATTCTTTGGAACTAGTTTTTTCTGGATATAAGGATCACACGTTGATCTTTCAGAGATGTTTGTACTCAGCAGGAGAAATACATTATAGTTTGGCACAGATCTTCTTTTTATCATCCATAATTTTCAACAAAGGATTTTATTATATGGAAGATAATGGCAGTGCATATATTCTGCTTTCAAATGCGTTCACTCCTCTGAACTGTTTCAGCTGTCCTCCTTCCAAGGTTTTATGTACATTATCCAGACAGCTGTCTTCCCTTCTATTCTGTGTGTAATGGCAGTGCTTTTTGCTAAGGTATGTACCTTTATGTAGTCTAGGCCTTTTCCACTGTTTTCTTGGATATCTTAAATTTAGTTATTGCAAAACAGGGTTTGTGTTGTATTTGTATGGAATGAAAAGAGGAAATTCTCTATTTGAAGACTTTATTTTTCAATTACATCAATAAGGTCTGCATCATTTATATATAATAAAAGATGCTATCCTTGCCTGTGAACTGTGTCTTACATTGTCATTGTTTTCATTCTAATCAGGTTCAACTGTAAATCTGTTCAAAGCCTTCACTAAATATCTTTTGGCTTCTTTCTTCAGCTAAATATCTTGCAAAAGCAGAGCGACTTCCTTAACATGACTCAGTATCATCTGCCTCCCTTCTCTGCTCAGATCTTTTGATTATTTCCCCTACCTTGAAATTTGGCCTTCTGCTTGAACACAGAATAATTCTTCCTCACCACATCAATCATACCTCTAAAGCACCAAACATGTATGCCAGGCTTTGCATTAGCTTTAGCCATAATCCTCTTTGTGGTTGGTTTTGTCTCTCCACCTTTCCTAAAGCAGTTTCTTTCTTTGTGGATTTCCATGCTTTCCCCCCTCCAGGTTCTAGCTTATACAGAGCAGTGCTGTCCGGATTCTTTCATATGCAAGAGACCATAACCAAATCATCCACATCCTCAAACAACTCAAATGGTTCCCCACTGAACTCCCAGGCTGCTTCAAATAAAGCATTGCTTCATTTTAAAATTGCTTGGGTTCATCTTTGTCTCTTTTAATCTCTTCAACTAATAGAGGCCTGTTACCTGGTCTTACACTCTTCTGTATTTGCCTTTTCCTTACTTCATTTCTCTGGATCATGGATTTCTACCCATTTTTTAGAAGTCTTTCAGCACTGATGCAAATAAAGTGATATTAATTCGCACCATTTTTTTCCCATTCTTGCCTCAGATTTTCTCTAGTGGTTTTACATTTCTGAAGCCTCAGTATTTTCACAGTAACACCTATTGTTGTGAAGCACCATCTGGGATACAACTCTAATGAAAAAGGAGATACAAAATAACTTGGGTTTGGAGATATGCTGGTGAGAAACATTTGCTTAACCATATGGAAATCGCATTTCTTTAGAGTGCAGACCTAAAGCTGAAACAGTAGGGATGTCAAGGCAACTCCCCAGAAAATTCTTAAGAACTCGCACAATATCTCTTAAAGAGTCTGTCACTTTCCTTTTTTAATGAAGTTCATTATCGAGTTAATGAGAAATGACATGTTAAACATGCTCTGCTGTAGCTTTGCAATGTTCCCATTTAAGGCCTTAGTAAACTGTCTAACTTTGAGAAGTGTTGTGCCAGCGTTGTTGTTTTTGATAAGGCCACTTTATAAATCCAGGGCAAGTATAATCTAAGTAATTTCTGTTCTTTGTGAATTAGATGGATTGTATAAATGGTGTGCATAAATGTTTCTGTGTCAGATCAAGATTTGTGCAATCCTAATCCGAGAAAGTTTGAATTAATTGAAAAGAAAAAAAAAAAAAAGGCAGCTCTTTATTAGGTAGGATGTGGGGACTGAGTCAGTTTGCTTTGGTAGTTTTTTGGAGTAGGAAGGGATGTGGGTTTTGTTTGTAAATATAATTTAACTTCATGCACCGGAGGTAGAATTATGCAATTAAACTTTTTAAAAAGCTTCTGGCACCAAGATATTGCAGCACTGTAAAAAAGAGAAAGGACATTTCACACCCAGAAGTTATCCATATGGCCACTGACCACATGTTTGGTAGAGATGTGAACAATATGTCATTGGTATTTACAATTCCAGGTAGTTTTCTTGTATGCCATAAAAAGTAAATACTTAAGCAACAGTCTTTGCTGTGTAGATCTTTAATGGGTGTGGGAAATTCTCTTTATTTAGCAAGGAATGCCCATCATTCGCTGTCTTGGGAGATGTGTTGGCAACAGATGGGATCTCAAGAGCATTGTTTCGCTGTTACTCTGATTGTTAAAATGCAGTTCATTTCATTCCTTTCTCTTTTTTTCTTTCTTTCCTGCAGGGGTGAGAGGGACTGTGAAAAATAGAGGGGGAAAGTAAAGAAAGCTAGAGAGTAAGAGAGAAAAGAAAATGAAATTTGAAAGAAACAATGGGATGAGAATCCCAAGAGAAGTGTTGAAAAGCATGGGTGAATTGAGAGCACTAAGTTTGGGTGGAGAATCCTAGCAGATATTTAGCACTTACAGGGTACAGTAATGGCAAGAAGAAAAGAAACAAGAAAACCTTAACTATTCTGAGTTCTGTGGTGTTTTCTCCCCCATTTTCTTCTCCTTTGACTAATGTGCTAGGACACAGTAGACATGGATACTGGAAAACATACTGGGGGACCATGTAAATGGGACTAAATGCAGTAGTGCAATACATGGCACTGCCAGAAAATGGCAGCCCACTTGGTCTTCCTTCGTTACAAGTCAACAGATATGGCACTATGTGCAGCTTAGCAGAAGAAATTTTGGGTTAAAAAGCTTTGATTTCATTCTTCTTTGGGAATTTTATTTAAGCATGTCCTGGGAGGATGCTTGGAGAGTCTATTGTTGTTCAGAATATGGCATGCTGCCCACATCTGTGTGAGGTTTTTCAGCAGAACCTTAACACTTCCAAACAGATGTTTTAAAAAAAAAAAAAAAAGACTTTTCTGAAATGCAATATGCACAGGTCTGACTGTATTTTTGTTACAAAAGCCAAACAGATTGACATGTTGAACAAGAAAGATAATGTTTTGAACCTAACACAAGAGGTAATCAAGAGTATTAGTTTAAAATGTCAACCTCTTTTTCTTGTTTTTGCTCATAACCCCTTACCCCCTCTTTTCCATAGAAAAAATTAAGCATAATTTTGCATCAGACAACATGAAAAGAGACAGTACCTGAGGTAATATGAAGGTGGCCTCAGTATTTGAAAACTGTGTCAGTTGCACAGAAAATTACGGCTGTGATTTCTCAATATGGGAAGTGATTTGAGGACACTCCCAAACGCATTCTGTCCTTCACAGTGAATTGATTTTCTGTTTTTTAGACTCCAGATTACCATTCAAGACATGTTGATAGCTTCCCTTTTTCACTCTGCCAAAGCCATTCTCTAACATGAATGTCTGACAACTGGGGCATTTGAATATGAGCCTTACCAGAAGTCTGGTGATGTTTCCCTGTCCAGAGAAGCAACTTCTATTCCAGGTGACCAATTGCAATGAAAAATGGGAAAAACAATTATGCTGAATGAACATCCAGTCTGTCTCCTTGCCCAAATAAGTGATGCAGTCTATGTCAGTCATTCCCAGTAAGTGTTTAACTATTCTTAAAGGGATCTACTGATGAAGACACCACAGCTTTTCTGGTGATCTAATCCAGTATAAAACTTAACATTAAAAATGCTTTTCCTAATGCTTAATCTGAATTTACACTCCCACAGTTTAAATTTAGGGAGGTCAGACTCTTCCAGTCCTTTTTGTATAGCCTTTTAGGTGTTCAAAGGTTGTTACTGTTCCAAACCTGCCCAGCCCCCGTCACTTTCTAGAGTGTTTTCATGAGGTTGCATACCTCTAGCTCATTGAATCTTTCAGCAAACATGCTGTCAGAAACTCTGGCCAGCCTCATTATTTTAACTTCACCATCTCCCACTTACAACTGTACTCTGTCTTCCTGCTTGTGCTTCTGTTTCTGTTCTGTTGTGTTTACATTTTGTTGCAACAACATGACATGGCTGACTTCTATTCAGTTTGTGATCCAGAAGAAACCATAGATAATTTTCTGTAAGTTTTTACTTGTCTGGTGTGGCCACATCTGCTTAACTATGACATTTTTGAATACCATATGAGGTAGCAGTTCCATTCTGATATTTTCAACATTTTTGTAAAAGCTTAGAAAGCAATGATGAAGTATTTTTATGGTCATTTGTCGTATGATTTTGATTCATATCTGAGTCCTTTCCTGACTCTCCCCCTCTATCTTTTGTGTCCTGAGACCACCAGTGCTTAATGATCACAAATGAAGTCAAAGTATTTGGAACAGAACCTCCTTATTAAGTACACTGAATTTGATCACTCTCTTTAAGGGATTTTATGCTGACATGCCTGAGAACTACTGAGAATAAAGGACCACCTCTAAGTGCTTTAAATAGGCCACAGTGTTTAATCTACTCTGTGTTGTCCTAATTGTTTTCTCAGCTGATCGTTGCTGAGTATTCTTGGTTTTGGATCTTTATATGCTGTACCAAACAGTTTTGAAATAGCTCCTCAGGAATATGCCACTCAGAGAGGTGCACTTGATGGAAATACCTCGCCTCACTTGTTTCTCTCAGGACTTCAGAAACTCTCCTCATTCCCCATGTCAGAGTTTTGTAATTTATTGTTTCGTTTCTAGTTGGCCATCTTAAACCATTCAACAGCTTTTGATAAACATGCTCCTTTGGTTTATACTTGGGAGACAGGAGTCAAATCAATGCTGCAGGAGCTGCCAGTCATTGCTAACCAGTTAACAGGATTTCAGGGAAATCATCAGGACAAGGACTAATGGGTTCTCTGCCACAGTAATGCATCTTCTGCTTGGAGCTTGCGTGGTGTTTGGAAGATGCTGTGACTGGCACTAGCAGCTGGTCAACTCAGGGGTTCTTCTCTGATCTTGAGAGGGAAAAGGGGTTTTAGTAGGGAAAGGTATCCCTACAAATATTAATTTGCTTACTCTTCTCTAATATTCAGAAGAAAATTTTTCTTTGATAGTAGTGACCCATGCTGAAAGTCTTTTCAACACTTGTGAGTTAGTGCACGGGCATCTCTCAAACATGGTACCACAGTGTCCTGTTGACCCAGTGTCAACAAACTTTATGGTTCATTATCATTTGAGTGTCTTGCAACATTAACAGTCACTCTGCATCCATCCTGAAGTCTTGGCAGTAGCTGCTTTGACAGGACTACTCCTGGGTTTATTCTACATTTTTTTAAAGTCTGAAGTTCTGAAAAACATGGATGGTGGTGACTGATAGGCAGTACTTCTTTCAAGAGCCCCATCCTGGTATGTCTGCAACTGCCATTTAGGGACATCACTGCACTATCTTACATTAGCAGGTTGTAGCAAGATGTTCTGAAGATTTTGAAACCCTGGTTTTGAGCATTATGCTGTGCTGCTCCTATTTGGCACAATGGATTGTGGAGATGTGGCTTCCCTTTACCAACTACTAACTTTGATATTTGGATTTCAGCTGGAGCTGAAATGCAGAGGAGAGTGTTATAGCAAACTCTTTGCAGTAGTATTTGGAGAATGTGAACTCAAAGCAGAGATGACCACAGAGTCCAAGGAGCTCTTAAGTGCTACTACTGATTGAGATCACCTGTTCTGTAACAGCATGACAATTCTGGCAGCTCTGGAAATTGAGAGCTTAACTAAAGCTAGCACTGAAACTGAAGGGAAGAAGGAAGAGAACTGGAACAGAAAAAGGTATTTTATATTAGCTGAACATATCCTTATCTCATCACCATGCACATGACCTGTAAGTGGTAGCGAGTACCCTGTATGTTTATCATAGAGAGACACTATGGTGGGCATGTGAAGGACCAACTGAGCAAACAACAAACACTACTTACTTTTATCTCCACATACTGAGGAGGCTACCATCGCTAAGCATGGAAAAGCCTGTGGAATTCTTACATTTCTAAGCAATAGTCATAATAGTATATACAATATTCCTAATTTCTCCCTATTCAGCTCCTTGCAATGCTAAAAGATAGGATGGGGCTCTCAGACTGACCTGCTGTGACTCAGTTTGAGTCATTACAATTCCCATTGTCTCTGTTTTTCCTCAACTTGCTCATCTCATCCATTAAGCTTTAGCTTTTTAAAACAGGAACTTTCTCTTCCTGTGCATATTTATCTTGTATCTAACACAACTGCCTTGATCTTGGTTGAGGCCTCTTGGTGATACCAGAATACAAATAACAATAGCAGGCGCAGCAGAAACAATAACAAAGCAGGTTGGTTGACCTTTGATGGTTCTTTCCTGAGACTTCTCTAGGTGTTAGAACACAGTCACTTATCCGTTTATTTATTTTTCTCTCTGTGGTGACTTTGAGTTGACATATTGTCATATTCCAATGACAAGTCACCACACTCCATGCACTGGCTAGCTTTTTCAGTCACTGATCATTTTTTATTCCATGTAATTGCCTTTTGTTTGCAGTTGTTGTTTTAAAGGTGACCTTTGACTCTGCTCAGGGAAAGAAATAATGGGTAGATTGAGGTCTGAGACTTTCTTAGTATTACTACTCAGAGCAAGTGAATATTAGCAAGGGCTGGTACTGCTGCTTATCTGCACCTGCATGAAAGAAAAACTTGAAGGCTAGGGTGTGGTGGTGGTGAGTGTATTTTTTTTCCTGCACTTCCCCCCCACCCTTCTCCAGCTGGTCCCTCATCTTGCTTCTCTCTTGTATTTCAGTTCCTCTTGTACTCACTTCTGTTGTGTGGAATTTGAGGTTTCTCAATACACATTCCCTGCCCCCAGCCTGCGCACTCCCCACGGACCCAGCTTCCTCTCGCACATTCCACACTGGAGCGTACCACTCTGGAGGCAAAGTGGGCTCAGGGAAGAGTCCATCTGAAGCCTCTCTGTTCCAGGCCTGCTCCGTCATCATCCTCATCATCTTCACCATGCTGAGAGCACTTTCACCAGTGAAAATGCAAAGATAACGGTTCTCATGGCACTGAGAATTACAAATTCCTGAAATATTTCCAACATCAACCAGCAGAAAAGCAGGGTGATAGAAAACAAATGGTGACAGGAAGGCAACAGGGAAATAGGGAAGAAAAATTTAGGGCTGTATAGGCTAAGGCAAAAAAAAAAAAAAAAAAAAGAGAGAGATAATAAAGCCAGGAGATGGGGAAAAAAAAACAGAAAGAGATGAAAAGCTGAGAAAATGTGAGGGCAAATCAAAGAATGAACAAATGAACCAGGCAGGCTGTAAAATGAAAGAGAATGAAATTAAGTGCATGGAACAAATATTCGGATAGTGATCAAGGATAGAGAGCAGATGCTGAATATGAGTGAGAGCCAAAACACAACAGGGATTAAAAAATCTGTCAGAAGATTTGGGTAAATTCTCATTAAGTTGTCTTTGGTTTGATTTGAGTAACCCATCCCTCATTTTCATTTCAGCTTGTCTGCTATGAATCTGGTATATCCACAGCAGATTATTTTCAAGGGCTGTTGCTGGTGTTTTGCTTTGTACTGGTTTTTAAACCAGTATTAATTGGGCCTGTCATCTGGGTAGGTCCAGGATGTAAGTGTTGTGACCTCTGTGGGAGAAGGTTTCTTCTATCACTTAATGTGTTTATGTTTGAAATACATGCTCAAACACATGGTCATCCAAACCTGCCTGCAACTCAGAGCACTCTGTTTCTGGGAAGTCTCGTGTTGCTGAGTGTTGTGCTGGCACTCCCTACATCCACCCTGCAGAGGGGAAGCCCACAGGAAGAAGGATCAGTGTGCTGATGTGTGACTTCTGCACCAGGAACAGTTGTCATGTAGCACACATGTCAGAGAAGCACAAGGAACACAAAAATAATCGGGCAGAAAGGAACTGAGCCAAATACAAACATTTTTCCCTTATAAAATATTGAAGACAGGTACCATATAAAGCTTCATTTATGAGCTGCTCCCAGTTACAAACCATCTCTAAACTGGCAGCAGCACCTTTACCATACTGCTTTTAATAGAAGCTGTCTTCCTTTGGTACTGTACTTTTCCATGCAAGCTTGAGGGGAAAGTAATTTAGTTTAATAGCAGCCACCCTCATTTTGAAGCAGGCCCTGATTTAAAGCCGGAAGTAATTAAATGTAATGAAGCCCTAGGCTTCTGCACCAGGATCAGAGCTGTGTTATTCACAGCCATACATACACGTCCTTGTTGCTAATGTGTCACTACTCTGTTTTTTTCAATCACCGTGGCCTGAGTTTTTAATTCCTGCTGGGCAGACCATGGTACAGTATCTGTGAAGGTTAACAGCTTTACAGTAATGGTCTGAAAACAGAAGGAAGGCTCATCTCAGGTCTTGGGAGATTTCTGCATTTCTTTATGAGATTTCTGCTTATGATCTAAATACGGCTTTTTGTGGTCTGTTTCTTTTATTGCTTTATGTAGCAGTGGTCAGACAATTCCTAACTCTAAACAAAAGCCTTTAAGGCAATAATTTGCACATTTCCCTTTCGACAGCAAAATTTAAAGCAAAGCTTGCCTTTTAAAGGCACTTGCATACTGCTAACTATTTCTTCTCCTTCCCCTCCTCAATAATTTAATCAGATTTCTCTGGATGTTCCCTGGGTATTCTTTAGGTGTCCCTTGCTCAGCTTGGTATCTCTATGGCTCCTTCTGTTTGGCTTGTCACTACTTTGGGATAGGGAGTTTGGAAACTTCCTGAATCATTGGGAATTGTGCCATTGGCTCAAACAAGGACAGACTTTTTAACCTTGTGTTAACTCACTGGTAACAGAAACCAAACAGACCTCTCAGTGTCCCTTTCAAGTTACCAAGATCCAAATATCAGATGTAATGTGTGACAGAATCCCAAAAAGAGGGTCATCAAAACAATCGAATCATACAGGAATGCTGTGGGATCCACCCGCCAGTGTAAATAACTCTGTGACCTCAGTTTCATTATTCTTCCTCTCTGATGTCAATAACTTCCCACCATAAAAGTGTACCATGAAATGGAAGATATTTGAGAAGTCTGCCTACCAGCGTGGCTCTCATATTCAGAAGTTAAGGAAAAATATATCTTTCAGTAATATGCATGTATGCATGTGTCTGCATTTATATGCAATGAGGCTGCATACTTGTTTTTGAAAGTTATTTTTAATATGTTATAATGGTCTACTAAAAGCTGGATCATACAGAGGTTTTTAATGTAGAGACTCAGGAGAGCAACCTCAGCATTTCCCCCTTCTTTCACCCAACAGATCATGACTAGTCAGTCCTGGAAAAGGATTTTTTTTTTCCATATTGTAATCATTAATAAGGCTGAAATATAACAGTGCCACAAACTCTAATCTCATTGCTCCTCTAAATTGACTCCATTCATTAATTTGCCCTTATCAGACTATCCTCTAAAAAGCCTTAAGATTTTCATCATGCAATTACTAGAAATGTATGATCCCAATATTTTTAACAAGCAACTTTACTAAAGTAAAGTAGATTTTGTAATCTACTTTACTAAAGTAAAGTAGATTACAAAATTACTCCAACTAGGTTGTGGAACTGGCTTAACAAATATTATACTACTAGGGTGAGCAACATTTTGTGAGTGGCCAGTTTGTTATTTTGGTGTCCAAACTGGTTATTCTACAGTTAGAGGTGAAGGATGCAAGTAGATCAGCGCTAATGGCAGCAACTTTCTTCTGGCAAGGCAGCACTTCCCATTTCCTGTTAATTTCCAGATGGACTGGCTGATGGGTGGAATGGCCATTCCTTGTGTGGTTGAACTCAGTGGAAGCTAGAAGCTGCTGCTTTCCATGGATACCTCTTCTCAGTTTTTGTAACCCTCAACACTCAGCTGCACATGAGCTCTTCTACACAGTATTCATCCATGTGCTGACTTTTCTTGGCCATAAGTGCCATGGATTACTGATCCCTGTTTTTCTCCAAGTAATTACTTTTGCATGCTCATGGGTGAGCAGTGTGCACATCCTAGTGTCCTGTTTGGAAACAGTGAATTTTAGAGCACTGTTAATATGGGCTGACACTCATATAGACTGTTTGTTATGCTGCAGGTTATTTTAGTTGTCTTTTTGCTACCACCCGAGGTTTCTTTACCTTATTCCTCTGCCTAGATATCCAGCCTCATTACTTGGCATGCTAGAGCAAAGCTGATCAAATGGCTCTTATCTGTTTAAATGGTGGAGGATAACCAGGATCGGGCCTTTCACAGTGGCAAGATTGTAGAGTCAGTTGCAGGTCAAAAAAGCAGTAATCATTGCACCATGGGCTACATTTAAATGGGCTTTTCTCATTTACTTAGTGCATTTAGTCCCTGCTTAAGATTATAGTTCTCATATAATGTAGCACTGAAAAATAACTCTGCAAGGCATGCATTGCTCATATTTATATTTTTTGCCCCACTCTCTTCCCCCCTCTTTTTTTTCTGGCAGAGGCACTTTAGAGTGTAAACTTTCTGGAGAAATTACATTAAAGTATATTATGAAGTAAGAACAGTCTTGGTTTCCAGGTTTCGAATGATCCTTGAAAGACCTTGTTTGTTTCCCAGCAGACTTGTATATCTGTTGCATGTATGCAGAACAATTACATTTCAAGGAAAGTGCTGTGTTATGGCCTTGTTACTTAACAGATCTTATTGTTTCTTCCACCTTATGCAGAGATGCCTTTCCAATTCAGTAGATCCTGAAAGATCATCCGGAGGAATAACATCAAAGCATACCTTGCATAGCAGTGGAGACCCTTGTCTTTGAGACATACTTTGCATCTCCTAAGAAGTGTCAGCTCTGCTCTCCACAAGAACACAGGTAGTTTCTTATCTGTAAGGCCTCCTATAAACAACATATCACCCCAACAGGCCCTTTCTGCCCTCACGAAGTACAGGAAGGCCCTGCCAGCCAGGCCACAACAATGGTCCCTGGGCAGATCTGACTGCTGGAGCCCTGTTCTCAGCAAGGCACAGCAGACACCTACATGTTCACTACACACCTGGCAGTGTTTGTGGCCTGGAAGCTCCTCCAGCTTTCTGATTTCATGGTAGACCAGTGCTGTGACTTTGTGAACAGTGTGAATGGGAATTATACAGCCACAAGTACCAGTCTCTCAGCTGTAGGGTTTAGGAACCTGCCCGAGCTATCCGGGAAAACTCTGGGCTCTGGTCCACATTAGCAGCCCTCAGATGGGCAGCAGCCCAACCCCAGCCTGAAGTGCAGCCTGCACACCAGAGGCATATGCCTTCACAGCTTTTAACTTTGGGGGTAGTGTTGAGCTTTCAACACAGTGTGCAAGCTTTCACTGCTTTTATTAATTACTTCTTCTCAAGCTTCCACATTTTATTTTATTATGTTAAAATTTCTGTAAGCCAGTATGTTTTTTAAGCCCTTGTGGATTTTTACATACTTAAGCCCTTGTGGATTATATACAATACAGTTGATACAGCATTCATCAAGGTACAGGTCCAGTAGGATATTCCTAAAATCTGCCATGAGATCCATATGTTTTCATGAAGTATATATGGGTAAACATAACAGCAGATTTAGTCATATATTGTCTCACCTGATTAAAACCCCGAGTTTTAAATAAAAAATGGTGTTTATTCAAAAGTGATACAAATTTTCATGAAACTGCTTTATGCCTTTCATGAGATTAAGTTGTAATATGTGCTAAGTTTCGCAGCAGTATTTGTGATATTATGAACTAGTTGTTATACTCATGACATTATTAGCTGCAATTTATTAAACAAAGCACTAACAATCTGCGATCACAATTTAGTTGGATGAAATTAACCTTACCATATATAAAACAAGTTCTTAAAAATGCATGTAGTGTCATATTTCACAGTTACCATGACCAACTCTCTTTACTCCTCCAAACTGAAGGCAGACGTGCAATCCAAACTAAGTAAGAGAAGATAAAACCTGTTCTCAAAGTAGCAACACAAAACACCTAAAAATACTGTTCCATATGAGCATATTTTCTCAGTTTGGAAAAAAAAATCTTCTTCCTCTCTCCTCATAACACATGCAGAGGTCTCTGCACTTCTCGCTTACTGCACAGCTTTCCACCGGCTGCTATAAACCGAGGGAGGTGGTTTTGGCTCCTTTATCTCAAAAAAGCAATGGATTTCGTTGAAGTCTTTCCCACAAGGGCACCGTTCAGCTGCTTGGGCAGAGCTGCTGTGCAGGCCGTGAGAGGAAGGGAGGGTACACCAGGGGTTTGTGCTGCCACGGTGAGGGCACAGGCATGGGTAAGGGCTCGTGGTGCCACTGCCGGTGAGGGTGTGAGAGGTGAGGCTGTGAGCCGTGAGCCTCCAGTGCCGGTGAGGGTGTGAGAGGTGAGCCCCCAGTGCCGGTGAGGCTGTGAGCCGTGAGCCCATAGTGCCGGTGAGGCTGTGAGGTGAGCCCCCAGTGCCGGTGAGGCTGTGAGCCGTGAGCCCATAGTGCCAGCTCACCGCGTACCCTGTGGGCCTGGGGACGAGGGGCGGTGCCTGGCAGTGCCCCAGGGTCCTGGCTGCGGACATCTACCAGCCCGCTTGGTTTTGCAGCGCTTCTCTTCACGCTCTGTATCCACACCTGGCCCAGGTGACCTGTCCTGTGTCCTGCCTGTGCTGCAGTATCATCCCTGCCCGGAATGCCGTGGTGCAGGGGCTCACGGTGAGCTCTGAGGCAGTGCTGTAGGGGCATGAGGTGTGGGTGCGGAGGAACATGGCAAGGGGTCAGCACATCTTTTGCAGCCTGGCCCTACTGGAACAAACACTTCGCAGCTCTCCAGGCCCGTTAGTTGGCCTGGAGCAAATCTGGCCTCGGGGGCGGCTGCTGTGACAGAGGTTCTGCCAGGCTGGGTGCAGGTGGCTGATCTTTGTCTGGCAGCACGTGGGTGGCAGCCCCTGAAACTTGGGAGGGGTGTACAGGTTGGCTGCAGAGAGGGAGCTTAAACTGGAGTCTGCTTTCAGGTCAGTTTGTCTTCTTCCAAAATAAGTGTGTGGGCTACAACCAGAGTGGTTTTATAGCAGGGAACAGCACGTGTTTGATAACACGTTTAAGAGTACAAGAAAAAGGGAGTGTGAATGGAGTAACTGGAGACCAGGACAGGAGGGTTGTGTTTGCTTCAGCTGGGGAATTGTTGACGTGGAAGTGCCACGGCTGCAGCAGTGTCCTGGGGCAGGCAGGCTGAGCAGGTGCCTGACACCTGAGTGCTCACAGGGGCTACACAGTGACAGCAGCACTGATCCGTTCCTGCATGTTCAAAAAAACCCAGAAGAACATGTGTTCTCTGACTGCATACATTTTCTGAAAGCACAAGAAATCATCTTATACCTGGGTCTGCTTTAGCCTTTTAAAGGAATGTACTGAGTGGTTAAATGCCTTAATGGCAACTATGTACAACCTGGCAGCTGGTATTTTCATGATGGTACAAACCTGTTAGACCTATTAAAAAGTTCAATAATCTAATCCGCTTAATAAGTTATATTAAAATCATGTAAGTACATAATGCAAACATTGTAGTTGTTTTCCCCCTTTATAGCAATCTTACAGCTGTTGCTTTGCTGGGATTAATTTGTCTCTGAGGGGTTTCAACACTATCCTCCCCAGTGCATTATGAGAGCCTGTAATGTCATGTAATCGGGGCCATATTATTTTTGTCGAAATCTCTGGGAGTGATGTAAGAGGAAAAGGGAAACTAGCTAACTCCCAACCATTTGACCAAAGGTTAAATTAGTCTTGGCCTTCTCCCAGCCGGACCTGAAGCTTCTCAGTAAAACATTTGTTCTGCCCTGCTCAGAAAAATGTGATGTCTTTTCTTGTCTTTTCTCCCTCCCATGTTTGTTTTGTTTTGCTTTGTTTTTCTTTACCGATGTCACATGTTATCTTTATTGTTCTGCGCTTATTTGTTGTGGAACACATCACTGGGACAGCAGATGTTACCTACTGGAAGGTCAGACCTTTGGTTCGTGATTCTTTTAGATGCTATGGAATACGATGGGCATGAAAACTACATTTTAAGTGTGCAAGAAAACCTTTATTTATTGTAAGTAGTAGATGCACAATTTCAGTCCAATCCAGTCCAAACTGGCCCAAGCATGCCCCTTTGTAACACTCCAGAAGCTGTTTATCTACTTGAAAGAAGCTAAAAAATCTTACAGCAGCAGTGTTTGGTAGGTGGTATGAGAGTCTCCCTGCAGACTATTCCTCCCCCATGCACAGTCTGAGAACCTCCTGGTAGTACAGAGTAACAAACATCTCTTGTGTGTGTGTTCTCCTGTCCATTCCCATGTGCAGTGATGGATTCTGATTTAGATTTTTTTGTTTCTTAGATATATGTGTACACATTTAAGGCAAAAGTCGATAAATTTTTGAGGTTCTTCAGTTTGTTAGGTGAGAATATGGATTGAATTGCAAAAGGCTGATATTGAAGTGTTCTGTTCTATGTTGTGGGTTAGTAATGTCTGAAAAGATTGAAAAAATATTGGCCTGGCCTTTAAGAAGTCTGGTTGCTTATCACCATTCTTTGGTGTGGAGATGGGTTGGGCTGCCACAAGAAGAGATTTCTAACCTGGGTCAGCTGAATTGAGACTGTCATGACAAGAAAAAATTGTCTGGTGCACTGAACTGTGAAAAACATTCTGAAGGGGAATGAAGCAGGGGAATGAACAGCACAACAGGTGTACTTGGGTATTAAGCCTTAGTGAGAGTTGAGAGATGTTCAACATTTTGTGAAAGTCCAAATATTTCTTAATGCATCTGAATTTGTGTCTTCTTTTATATGCTTTTCTGCTCATGTCTAGTTATATATGTGAAAAACTGCCAGAAGTTGAAATGCCAGCAGAGGCCCATTCAAAGATACATATAGAAATGTTAAGAATATAATGGAGGCTTGTGCATTTGGAATTTATACCAGGCTTAGATGTTTCCATCTCATTTGAACTTCCGAATAAAGTCACAAGAATTTTTTAATAGTCATCTGCCCTTTCCAGGTTATTTAGGAGAATCTTTCAATCCTTGCAAGTGAAGCTGCAATTAATTACTGTTATGTATTGCTGTTTGCTAGTTCATGTACACTGTATATGAGCAAGGATAGTTCAGATGTTAATTTTCTTTTCCCTTAGCTCTTTGGGGGGGACTGTGGCCACCTTATGGGAAGTAAGGGTTCAAAAGTGACCTTGTGAGTTATTCTCCTTGGGAAGAAACAAGTTGAGAGTCTGGTTGGGGAGTGCTCTCCACCCTTGGGAAGAACACAGCTTGCATTGCATCACTTGTTTGCACTGGCTTGAGCATATTATTGCAGTTGTGAAGGTAGCTGAATTGTCTGTAGTACTTGGTACCTTCTATGAGGGTATTGCACATTAATTGCACTGTAAAAAGAAAATACCAGGAGCTTAGAGCAAGGAGCTACTGTGACTATACACTTAATATTCAGTATGAGACAGCAAAAAAGAGTACTGAGACTAGTAATAAAAGAGTAGAGGAAAATAACATACAGGCCTCCATAAATAACACAATGTAAATGCTCAGGTGCATAAGGAGCCAAAATAATTAAGTGGCAAGAGTTTAAGAAAAAATATATCAACATGAATTATCTGCTCAGTTTACAAAATCATTAATGTTTAGGATGGTGATCCTCAAGAACTCAGAGTGAACTTCTACTAGTTTCTGTTTATGTGTTTTTCTCTATATATGTTTTTCTAAAATTATAGGGTTTTTTTTACTTGAAAGCATGTGCTTTCTTTTTAATTTTTATTTTTTACATTCTCAAGTCATTAATGTGCCTGTGTTACAGTGCAGTTGTTTATTGGCAGGGGTGAAGTGCTTAGGTCCTCTGCAAACTCACTTGTTGTGGGGAGCAGTTGTAGGAATGGGGAGAGAGAGGGAGTGCAGGGGATTGAATTGTGTGCATCTGAATTAAAAACCTACAGCCTGTACACGTGTGTGTGTGTGTGTAGAAATAAAACAAACAAACAAATAAATAAATAAATCACAGGTGTATCCAAGATGGAGCTTGCCACTTGGCTGTGGAGAAGCAGCAAACAGCACACCAAAACTGCAGGAGACTGATACAAGTGCTGAAAAGCTCATTTGTCTATGGTCAAGCCGTGGTGAAAGCTGATGGTACTATTTATTAGCTGAGAGATCCTGCTCTAAATGTGTAGAAGTGAGTGGCTGGTGTGGCTGTGTCACAAGGAAAATCAGACCCCACTACATAAGGCCTTGGAAGATCATTTGTTCCACAGAATTTCAAGGGCTTTCCTCGGCTCAGTTTGTCAGAAGTGTAAATTCTACTTCTACAGATCTTTAGACAAACTGAATTCCTCTGCAAAAGTCTCATCATCTCTGTGTATGTGTTTGCATGTATTAATTTTTCTTTTGCAATAATAATATAAGCAATAAGCCAGGACCAAGCAGGTCACTGTTCTAGGAACCAGGAGATCCATGTTTAGTCCTAGCCTTTGCAGCAGATTGTCCTCTGTAATCTTGGGATGAGTTACTCCATTTTTTTCTCAATCACCTCCTTGTCTGTAAAATGATAATAATAATTATTTTTTTCATAGATTTTCATTTTACTTTTAAAACCTTCAAGGCGTATACCAAATCTAGGATGTTGGTAGAGGACAGTGAGGCCATAGTTTTGATCAGCTGCATACAAATAACCAGGTGATTAATTAACAGCTTTTCCTTTTTATGTGCCACAAAGGAGGATTGACAAAGATGTTGCAAAAGAAAGCAAATATTGTTGTCCCTGCAGGCCACTGCAGCTGAAATAACTTGAATTTATTAGAACAGTTTCAAAATGGATGCTTACCTTGTAACTGGAACTCCCACAGTTCTTGTAACTTTGGTTTGTAGATCATCCAAAGCCTATTTGTGCTGTAAATGTATTCCATAGGAAGTGATGATATCTACTGTCTCATGAAGAGAGGACAAGTTTCTTTCCAGGTCTGAACTTCTTGAAAATCCCTGACATAAACAAGCAGCTGAAGCAAATGTATGGGTTTGGATTTTATTTGGATTCTGGAAATTCTGAATATTGTATGAGGTTTATGCAACTAGATGTCTTATATACAGAGGAACCTTTTTATTTAAATTTCTAAAATTATACCACTCAAAGGACAGTTGTACAGGAGGAGCTGTGTAGGAGATGTGATCATGTGCATGACTGAGAGTGGGGCATGAGGCTGTATGATGTGTGCTAAGGACTGTGGGGAAAAGAGGAAGTGAAAACCCATTTAAGCTTCCCACTCCCCACTCCCATCTGTAAATCTTGTCCTGGTGTATCAATTTTTCTTTCTGCTCAGCAGCATCTACAGTTGTTCAGATCCTAATTTGCATGTGGTTGTAATGGTTTGCAACTCAAGCTAAAGTAATCAAGCATATATTCCAGGGCTTTAATAACATTCAAAGCAGGGAAAGACTTAAAAACCTAGCAAGTTTACTTTTATTTTAAAGGTTATAAAACATGTTTGAACAATGAGTTCTGAACATACAGTATGTTCGCTGCTGCTTAGTTGCCCAGTAAAGTAGATTACAAAATTATTTGCTGTAAAAGTTGATAACTGTAATTGAGGAGAGGGTGTATTGGGCTGGTGAGGATGGTTAAGATAGGCTCGTGCAGATGTGACTGGTGACTTGCCAAACACTGGCTGCTGTGCCTGACTCCAGACAATTGAGACATTTGCTGCCTTGGTTCTGCAGTCTGAATCACCCAGGAACACAGTCTGATTAGAAGTTACTGCCTGGCCTTCCCAGTGTTTAATTGCCCAGCTGGAAAATACCAGCAGAGACTACCTGCACAGTCAGGGCTTTGCCTCAGCCCAAACCTATAGAGAGGCACCATATATTCCAAGAGGAAGAGGAATTAAGAAGGGAGAAGAAGTCCAGTAGGAAGAATAACAAGGAAGAAAAGTTGCTTGTCCTGGAACTTTGTGTGAAACAAAGACAAATTGCAAGAAGCCCATCAGTTTTATTTCCTTTTTCAGGCATCTGTTGGTGGCTCAACACAATGCTCTGTACAACATGGTTCTTGCTGCTGGACACAACTTCCACAACCAATGCATTACATTTACCTTTGTTCTTCTGTGCTTTGTCAGCAAAAAGCTGAGAACAGCATTTCCAGTGGCTTTGGTTTGGTGGTTGTATTACTACCCCAAAGAGACAAATAGTAAAACTGAGAAAAGCGTGGGATTTTTTCCACTCAATTTTTCAAAATTCTAAAAGCATCATGAAATCTCTAGGCCAGCCCATAATCCTAAAGCTTTTAGAAACTTTCAGCAAAGTGCCCTCACCCAGAGAGATTCTGCAGTCTGTAGTATGAATTTTTCTTGAAAAGGAATGGGGCCCCACTCTTTTCATGTTTGAAACTGCATGCTAGAAGGTTAGCTGGTAATTAGTCTTCCCAGAGTGGACATTGTAAAAACAAATCATCGAGTCATTTGTTGCTGTTCTACCTAAGAACACAGTTAGTTAAAAGAGCCTCTTTGCTAAAACCCTGAGAAAGAGCTCAGGATGCTCTATGTGTTTTTACAGTAGAAATCAACCAGCAATCCTGTTTTTTAGCAGAACATTGCACCAGCCCGTCTATAATACACATGCAGTTCACTACAAGGAAGAAAACAGGCTTGGTGTTTTCATAGGAAAGAGCTACGAAGTGATTTTAAACACTGAGAAACAGTTTCTGCAGTGATTTTGTCATAGTTGTATTTAGGTCTCTGTAATGAAATATGAAATTAACTTAAAACATTTATTAACTATGAAGTGGCTACAGATGCAGGAGATATGTGCATCTTTCTGTGTCTTTTTGAAAGGCATTGGGCAGTTGAAGCCCACTATCATTTTCCCACTAGAGTGATCTGGAATAGAGTCATCAGCAAGGTTCACAAAAGGAAATCCAATGGGACTTGTGGAGTGTCAAATATTCCCTAAGGAAACTCCTGTAAGAGTCTATTTTACCGGTGGTATTTCCTGGGCATTTTTCCCCAGAAATATGTTTGTCCTTGGGAGGCAAATGCTGCAAGGGGAACACTGCTGGAGAGTCTGGGCTGCAGCAAAGACAGAGTAGGAATTGCTCTGGGTTTTGCTGCAGTCTCAGTTTTGGGCGTAGGTGGTTCTGTATATATTGGTGTGTTCAGAGACCTGGCCAATTTAGGAGTCCTTAGGAGCAATGTAGCAGTGGCTTCCCGTGGCCTAAGGTGTGCAGTGTGCACTGTGGAGAAACATGGGAGAGATTCTCAAGAAAGGGTCTTGATCCAGTTTAGTTTCACACCAGGATAGAAGGGGCATGGTGCTCTCAGGAGCCTCCTCCTTACACCAGATGTGGCACCCCTGTGGTAAGGCAGCCCTGGGGCAATGCAGCATCGTGGGACCTTTCCTGGCTCTGCTCAGGAGCTCCAGGCTACTCAGGAACAACACACTGGTAGCTCTGTCAATGCCCATTTCTTTGGCAACAATATGTTTTTCTCCTTGATTTCACGGCCATGTTTGTCTTTAAAATAGAATATGTATGCACGTGATGCTGGAGAAGAAGGCTGAAGAGTATTTGGTGACTTTTCTGGACTCCTTGGAATACTTGATTTGAATAGGGTCTGTCTACTTAGTCCCCATAGCTGGACAGTCTAGGATATGGCATCTCACCAGCCAGCTCTGAGCGAGAGCCACAATCTTCTCTGTGTGTGTGACTTAGTGGTGTCAGTGCCACTAGGCATCCCCTAGTGGGGAATGCTTTGGCCAAAATCCCTTATCTGCAGTTTCTTGGTGGGAGCAAAGAGTGCCTTTCCATTCAGCATCCTTCCCAGAAACCTGAGTGTTTGTGATGTTCAAAATCAAAAACTAAAAGGAGGCCTCTCTTGCCAGGCACTGACTGTGCTTTGAGATTAGATGTCAATTGCCAAAGACTGTGGGAGAGGTTTTGGACCAAAAGAAAGCAGAAAATAGCAGAAACTTCTCAGGAGATCCTGCCCTATGTCCCATCTTGTGGTATGCTTAGAGTAAGGAGAGAGAGAAAGGCAGTGGACCATGAGCTGAAGCCCCTTTGCAAGGGCAGAAACACATTTTCTTTTTGTTTGGTAGCAGGAGTGAGGTGTGCACAAACATCTTGCTAATTATGCTGTTCTAGGAAATGGGCACTCAGCCAGGCATACTAGAGCAGGGAAACCCCCAAAATTAAGTGAGTTAATACAAGCACCAGCCTCACCATGCAGAACCATAAGGGAGAAGGAGAGGGGCTAAGCAAGGTCACAAAAAATGATAAATTCTGTGAGAGCACATATACACAAGAGTATGAAGACTTCGACAAAAGCTAGTGGTGGATTGTTGTGAGGCCAATGCAGTTAAGTTCCTGCTTTGTAACATAGATAAATTGCCAAAGGAAACATTATCCAAACAGTTCTACTTCAAAGGCAAAATGACAAGCTTTGGGGAACTTGCGGTACTTTCAATCTGGCCAATAACCAAGTGTAAAGTGTAAAATATACATGTTTAGGAAGTAGGACACATGCCGTTCAAGACAGGCCTTTCCCATGCTCTCAGACCAGTGCAGCTTCATTTGATGTGCAAATGCATGATGTGTGATCTGTCCTGGCAATGTGCTGCCTGCCAGCAGCACAAACATTTCACAAGCACCCTTTTGGGTTACTCCAGCCTGCTGTGTGCACGGCCTCCTTGGCAACCTCTGCAGCTGGAGCTTTTCTTACAGTCTGTTGCTGTGGTGGTTGCACAATCAGGTTTATGTAGTGTATCTCATCAAGAGACTCCAGGCAGTTAAAAACACCTTGAAAACATCCCAGAATTGCAGGATTTGATGTTAGATACTAGGATTAAATGACAGTATAAGGAATGGTTACAGCAATGCCCTGCAGAACACATCAGTAATTGTTGACTCAGTTGATCCATAAGGCGATCCTTAAGTCGATCCTTAATTGTCCCAGCAGGTGTCCCAGCCTTCCTGGGCATTGGCAACTTCAGGGTATTACAGATGATGGCAAAGGCCCTCCATAATGTGTTTATAAATTTCACATTTAATCAGGTGAGAAAAGTGTTCCCTGGAGTGCTTCCTGGCGCTGCAGAAGCAGCCAAAAATACATGTGCTGTGCACAGTACCAGCCAGCCTCTGTTATTTGATGAACCCATGAAAAGTAACAGTGCAAATGCTCACCATGAAGAAGCAGTGAATTGTAGATGCAGTCTCCCTTCAGTACTGGCTTGAGTGGATTTAAATTTATGATATTAAAAAAAATAGTTGTGGTCTTTAAGATGCAACCAAGGTCTAGAATACCTGTGCTAGTGGGATGAGGCAGACTTTTAGTGAGGGTTCAGGATGTGAACTCAGCTGGCAGAACTGTTTCAGAATCAACCATTCTTAGGAACCAGGGGTATGCAGATGTGCTCTTTCTCCCTCTCTGACAGTAAGCTAAGGGACTTAGCTAAGGGACTTATGCAGCAGCTGTGGTGACTTACCCCAGTTGTACCAAGAGGCAAATCAGCCTTGTGCCTCTTCTCACTGTCTTTGGGACAGATTCTCAGTCCTGTGTGCATCCTCTGGGTCTAAGGCATAGATAATCATGCACTGAGCACTACCCAGTGCAGCAGCTGTGGCTGCACAGAAAACTTAACCTGCTCTGCACCACTGAAATGCCTGAAGTTGTGCTGCAGCCAGCTGTAATCATCTGTTACTTGTGTTAACCTGGAATTCCAGTGTGTCAAGTTCTGGTCCTCTGAGAAAAATTAGAAAAGTGCTTATTGAAACCAGCATCCCAGCACTTCACACTGTGCTGGGTGGGAGAGGGAAGTGGGACCCCAAGCCTCGAGCCTTAGTAATAGCATTTTCTAGCCACACTTTAGTCATGTGAGATTATACCACTATTCTCACTTTAGACTAATCTCTCCTTAGAAATGGCCCAACTTCATGCTAAAGTCCCACACTTGCTTCCGGAGTTCCTGAGCTTTGTCAGAGCCACACACAGTTCCCTGATACCTGTGCACTGTCAGTGGACACAGAAGATACAGTGAAGATACAGAAAGAATTATAGACTGTGTGTTTAATGAGGACAAAGGAGGAAGATGCGTTTTATGCAGCTGTAGTCTAATGTGCTGAGAGAAATCTGTTTGAATGGGTTGGGAATGCTGATGGCATCTAATAGCCACAGAGGCTTTTCCTGCTTCCTGATAGATATAACACCGTGAATATCAGTCATTGTGGTATGAAGTTGTTATGAGAAAAATAACTTCCTGTGTTGATGGACTTAGCATGCAGTAAATGGAGACGTATGGATGCAAATGTAAGGTGATAAATGTAGCTCTACAGAGCTCTAGGTGTTAACCATGCAGAGTCATAAGTAAAAAGTCCCGTGTATTGCTTGTCTTTGACTTCCTCTCTAGCTCAGCTGGTGCCCTGAATTCAATGTTTTTATGGTTCTTTTTATCTGGGACAGAATTGAGAAATAACAGGGTACTGTGACACACAGGGTCACTGCATATGTAAGGCAAGATGTTTCATCCTGGCATCTGCAGGGAGAAAGGGTATTCTCTGTAACAGGGCACCAATAAATGTGTGAATGCTATCCAGGTAGTATCAATATCCACTGCTTTGTCTGAAGGCCACAGAATTGAAACTTTTTGCCTTTCTTCACATCTTTTTCTAGAAGAAATGCACAATGAGTTCCAAACTCTCCCTTCCACACCTGTACACTTTTATTGATACATTCACTTTCACTGGCTGGAGCTCTACAGAGTGCTTATTTACTGTGGACTACTTTGCTTATGTCACTAGAAGACAACACTCCTTGTTTTCAGTGGGTTCCAGAACAACCTTCCTTCCTTTGTTTTGCTTTCAGAAAAGGTCTCCATTGCTTGTGCCTGTGTGACTGCTGGGAGTGCTGAGACAGGTGCCAAGTGGGTCAGAGAGATGGGGAATATGGAAAGTGCTAATTGTCCACCCAAAGT
Organism: Eopsaltria australis; assembly: GCA_034509425.1. NCBI lineage: Eukaryota > Metazoa > Chordata > Aves > Passeriformes > Petroicidae > Eopsaltria > Eopsaltria australis. The sequence goes on from JAVTVJ010000121.1 coordinate 1,406,006, forward strand.
CCCACGACAGAGTTGGCCATGCCACTAGTTAAATAGAAATAATACTCTGCTTAATATATACCTGATATTCCAGACTTTCAGGAACAGTACTCCTTCCTAAGAATGCAATTTCCTTCCTATTATTGAGTTTTATTCTCTTTTATCCCATCTATTTTAATCAGGGTACTTCATTGTGATTGCCTGTTGAGTGTTGATTAAACCAACAGTATTATTCTGTGATACTGAGGTGTGACCAATTCTTGCCATACAATGAAGTGGCTTGGCCGTTTTAACTGAGTAGTTACTTTAGCTAAATAGGCACCATTTCAAAAATGAATGCAGTTCCTGGCAGTGAAAGTAACCTGGAATAACGGCATTGCTTGAGGGAGAGTTGTATAGTACCTAGCCATTCGAATTCAGTCTGTCCTTGTCCCATTTTAGCATTTTGAAATCAAGGATAAGTAGACTATCTCTCCATAAAAGATCTGAGTGTTAATTTAATAATCTCTGTGAAACATCTACTAGAGAAAGAAAAGGCATCGAGATTTTTAAAAACATTATCCAAAAATCAAGCTGTGATGCAGCAGTTTGCAAGGGTGCCCCACTGGTTTTGATGACTTCAGACCTGCCCCAATAGCTAAACTTTATGACCATAAGGGTGAGGATGAACTTTGACTATGACCTAGATCTGCAATTCACAAGTGTTTTCATACAGCTGCAATAATATTCCAGAAAATGTAATTGGCCTTTTACTTCATTCACTTTTGCAAATGAAAATAAAGCTACTGTGAGAGCAGATCTTTTGCTAAGAAAATATTTTTTTTAATATTTTTATAGCTCTATCAACAATAAAGGAGTCTCACAGTCTAAAGTCTTTCTCTAAACCTTTTTAATGGAAAAAACTTCATAGAAAATATCCTTTTACTTTTTTAATAACATATAACTATATACATGATTAAAAACTGTAACAAAAAGCTGCAGGGACTGGAAAAATGTTTTGTTGGATCCATGCAGATGGTATATCTAAAAAAAGGATTTCACAAATCCATGTACATCAAATGGAGCTGCAGTGACAGGGTTGAAAAAATGGCAACTCTATATTATTTACCTGAATGTATTGGGAATAAAGCACAGACATACAAAATACACGAAAAGAATACAAAAGAGTACATGGTGTAAATGCTGTAAGCACAGGAAGTTTCTTTTTTAAGTAAATAGGAGAAAAGAAGTAAAATCTCCTTTTCCACATTTTATATTGCAGTTTAAAAGATAACTAATCTCTTACTTGCTGTATTTTGTTTTTCTTCACTCTGACATAAACTACAGTAGAAGTATATGGCATTTGAATTTAACAACTCAGGAATACTTTGATTTATCTCTGTGTCTGTGAAAGTACTGTCAGTTCTGAATAACGACATGTCTATGTATTGTTTAAAAACACATACACAGTATGACATGAGTTACAAAATATTGAGGGCCACCACGCTACAAAGTGCTGGAGACTCTTGTTCTGATCCAGCAGTATGTTGGAGGACACATACAACTTAAAATCTAAGAGGAATTCCTCAGAGACTAAAGAAAGTTAAGAACATACAGAAGTTATTTTCTGATCAGGGCTGGAGTTTTCAACAGTTCGTAGCATAGACTCTGCAGCTAGGAAAGCTTACACTGAGGCTGTAATTCTGTCCTTACACCCCAGATCATGTAGCTATACTGTGTGGATGATTTACTGTACTTCTAAAATAGATTTTCTTAATTCTAAGTTAAAACATGAAATGAAACCTCTTTTTAAAAAAATCTGAGGAATTGATGAGCTCTGTAGCTGGAAAAAAAGAAAGAGATAGTGTTTAGTTTGTCAGTGATAGATTTGGAAAGATTCTATAGGCAGCAGGTGACAGGCTTTAAACACCTCACTTCTGAAAGAACTTGTTCATATTTTTGTCCTGGGCCAAAAAAACCCAAACATAATTGAAAACTCAGTACCAGCCAGTAACATCACCTGAGGTGCACAAGCATGGTGAGGATGGCAAGACATCATTTACTAAAAGCTGTAACAAGTACTTAATGATTCCCAGTGTAATCACAGGCAGTTTAATAGCAGACAAATAAATGGAGCCTGTGCGTGCATATATTTGTTTAAAAAAAGAAAAAAGGTGAAAGCAACAACAGTAACAACAACAACAAAACTAGACAAGCAGTGAAAGCTAAAATATTCTGTGAAGCCTTGGAATCTGTTCCTGTTCTCGTTAACACCCACCCACCCAACCTGTCTGGCCTTGCTCTTTTGGCAGGCAGGTAAAATCCGTTCAAGTTCCTGTAAGTGAAGGAGGACTTTTTGCTCATAGCAAGACATAAAGTAATTAGGAAAATAAGCTTTGAAATCCAAATTGCTGTGAGCCATGAAAGCCACATCTCACTGATAAGTATTTGGCTTTCATTGCCCATGTAGCAGATTGATTCCCTCCCCAGTCTGACCCCATTATGTGGGCATGCTAATTGGAAAGTTGCCACTATACCAGGTTTAGGGCCATTACCATTCAGACTCTTTTATTTTTTAAGAACATCAATGATACTTGTTTGTGTTTTTCATTGCTAGTGTTTTGGGTAAAATCTGGCTTGTGGAGCCCTGATTGAAATTACAATGTCAGTACAAGGCAGGTCTGTTTGAGAAGGCAACCTGAAAGCAGTAAGACTTATTTTGTTTATTTAAGGAAGAGATAAATGTGTGTGTGCATGCATTTGCATTTAACAGTTTTATAGCTGGAACCATTATTAAATGATGCCCAGTAGCAATTTTATCTCAGTATGATTTGTTTTATAAAGATGTAACGATTCTCAGGAGTTTTATGAAAACATGCAGAGTTGGTTTGCATTACGTACGCAGTTATGTGCCCAGTATATATGTTGCAACTTAATTTTTAAATATATATTGTGTAACACTTTTTATTCCTGAGTGCTGGTCTCCATAAGGAATAGAGAAGGTGGCATCACGTGCTCTTCTGCACAACACGGTCCTTTGTCATTTTAGGAGTTCTTCTGAGGGATCTTTATTGTCACAGTTTTAACTTCAGAATATTCTCTCAATCCACATTCACCCCTAAAGAACAAATTGTAGCATCAGCTTATACCAGGTATTGTTGAGCAAAAATCTGCAAAGTGATTTCTTGATAAGATATAACCCAAAACTGCAGTTCAGTTTAGGTCAGAAGAACAATGGATGGCTTCAGAATTTGATAAGGACATACAGAACATTAAACCCAGAAATACTCACTGTCTGTTGATGGAGCTTTTGGGAGTGAATTGATGTTCTCTGTCCTTCCTAGACCTTGAAAATGTCCAAACACCAAGACCTACCCCACTGGCCACTGAAAGTACTGTTTATATTTGCACTCAGGAAAGGGAAGGTCCACACTGAGCTCAATGAAAAATGAACTATTCACAAGCATGGATAAAGATGAACTTGACTCCTAACCTGCTGATCTTTTCTCCCTAGCAAAACTCCCTAGAAATCACCATTTGCACATTATGTGGAAGAGGGTTCAGCTTGCTCAGATTCCCTGCAGAATTCCTTGTTTTGTCCAGGCACAGGACCTTCCATAAGATCCTCCATACTGCCAGAGACCAGGCACTTTCTAGGTCCCAGTCATCTGACACATGGCTCTGAGGGGTACAGGTTCTGCTTTGGAGAGACTATGCTTAAAACTGGGTGTTTCTGAATGCTATTAACACTTTGTTTTAGTCAGCTGCAGCCTGGCTCATCTCTTTGGCCGCTTTGGCTGAGGTTTAGAGGGGATGTTGCATGGCTTCCTGGGACTTACGCTTATCTTCTCTGAAGTACACGTATTTCCATTTTCCTGTGCCTATTTTGAGTAATGGAGAAGTCTCTTTATGTCATTAGTTAAGTTATAATATGTCTTCCAGCTGCTGTGTATGTAAAGCAAACACTGTCCCCACCTCAAAGCAGATACAGTCCAAGACTGGAAGTAGAATATCTTTTCCATATTAACTCAATGAGGATTTTTTTTTCAGGAGCTCTTACAAACGTTTGTTTCTTGGTTGATTTTTTATCCCCACCCCTAAGACACACACAATATTGCTCTATTACTTGTATTAAAATGTAGAACATGCTGGCATGGATATGATATTAGCATGTTTACTATTTGACACTGCCTCCCCTCTGGATTCTCCTGAGCTAGACTTAATGCCAACCAAACCATAAAGAATATTTCAGAGGAATTCCTCAGAACCTCCTTCTAATAAGCATTTCAGAATGGAGTGAGAGGCAATTAAACCCCTCTGCAGGCCCCCAGTGTTGCATAACCCATTTTGTATGTACTTCTACACTGCAGATTTTACACAAAATACAACATTGGGGTGAAACTCCTATAACCTTCCTTGGAAAGTTAATTCATTTGAGCAGAAATACCAGTATTTACCAGCCAATATCACTTAATCTGCAGTTTTGAAAGCTGATGTGCCTATTGGCTTGGTAAGCCTTATATGTGATATAGTGGTCGGTATTTAAGGGATACAGCAGGCTGATGATTCAGTAGGCAGTTTTAAGATTTACCTGAGTCTAAGTACCTGCAAGCAAATATTAGTGAAGACTTTTTTATGTGTGAAAGGTTCCCATTGTTCTGGACCACACCCAGCTTTCAGTAGAAAGTGGTGGATTTGTCTCCAAAGAATGACCAAAAACTTCAGCTGTTTATCAGAAGCATTTCCTTAGGACTCAGTGGAAGCTGTCACCAGGAGCTGCTTGGAGCCCAATAACTAATGCTGGTAAGTGTGTCTCTGTGGAAGTTTCTGGATTCAGCAGGGCTCCTGTGTAGCTCCAGACACCCATTGGACACATTTTTGCAAGCCAATAGATAACCCAGCTGACAGCAGGCAGTGACTTTATGTATGTTCCAAATGCCACTTGATCTCTCATCTTGGTCTGCCCAACAAAAACAGACGCATTTATTGTCTGTTTCTTCAGCCCATGGCTTCAGGGCTTTACACGTTGGTTTTCTGGTCAATAGTTTGGAAATGGACAATTGTGATGAATTCTAAGGCAAGTATTTTTCAAAAGTTAAAAAACTGCACTTGCTGAATAGGAAGATGGGTTATGCCAGACAATTAGAGCAGAAGAGTCAGTGTATGTTCAATTAAAGGGCTCAATTGTCCCCCCAGCCTGATGCAGGGAGAAAAACCATCCTGTCCTATGGCCACTCTGGGTCTTCTGGGATTGCAGTTTGGTACCAGAGTGAGAACAAAGGTTGTGTCTGTGAAAAGGAAGGAGCCCGTGGGTCAAACCTGCATGGTGCTGTCCCTTGGTTGTGTAGGTGTGAGGGAAGGGGAACAAAATGCTTTTTAAGAAGAAATATTACATATTCTCTTCCCTCCTCAGTCCAAGAGAGAAAAAAGATAAGGGAAGGAATTACAACTCCAAGCCATTCTCCTGCTTGCACTTGTTTTTTGGAATGTAGGTGTGCACTGTTGTATCTCAGAGCTATCCAGACAGTAACAATTCCTGTGACATTAAAGGAGAGTTCTAAGTAGAATGGCACTTCCTTCCCTTGAAGATACTTGGACAGAGGCCAGAATTCGGGGGAGCTCTAGTATAAAATGGCCCCATGTGGCTATCTCGGGTGAATCACCCAATTTTTAGTTACAGGAGTTACATTTTACATCTCCCAGGTTGTGATAAGAAGCTTTAAAGAAATATGAATGGAAAAAACCCCAAATCCATGTCTTCCAGACCCCTTCAAGGAGATAAGAATATTGTAAGTTGTCTTAATGCAATCAGAAATCACCTGCATTGTGTACATGAGTTCTGGTTCTCCACCAGGATGTACATACCGTGCTATATTTTGTGGGAGTGTAAAATGAGTATAACAGTTCTCAGCTTTGGGTTGATTTTCTGTCCATGTGGGATGAAAACCCATGAATTTAAATGCAGGACCAAAACAAGTCCCAGATAAAGCAGTGCTGGCACAAGCAGCCCAGTGGCCCAGTTATGATCTGGCTGTAACATGGTGTCACCTTAGCAATGACACATTTATGTGTAGACACTTTTTCTTTTTTTTCTTTAACTGCCCAACTCAACATTATTTATGCTGTAAAATGTATCCCTTAAAAACAAGAATGTAGGAAACTGGCATTTTAATAAAAAGTATGCAGGTATTAATGCAGGGTGGAGGAGGTGAATTAAAAGGTGATATCTGATCAAAGAGGTTCTGAAAGGAGTAGAATAATTACTTATAGGTAGGTTTGCAGGCATCTTTGTGAGATGGAGATTATTGCCATTCCAAACATTTATTGTTTATGATGAATACTTTCAAAGCTGTACTGGGAATCAAGTGTGCAATTACTGTAGATTTTTCCATGAAAGCTGGGGTGCTGCCTGGGTTTCCCCCCTTCCAAGGGCTCTGCAACATTGATATGTGAATATTTTACTTGCACAGTTTAACCTCCCTGGAGTCAGTGGGGTCACCCCTGGGTGTCAGGTTACTCATGTGCTCTATCGAGCTTAGTAGTTTTAGAATATTTTCACAGTGATAAGAGTTAGATGACCTGACATATTTATGCCAGTGTGAGATCACCTCATAACTCATGAATGTGAATAGTATGAATGTGTTATTCAAAGTACTCCCTAACGAGGGAAAATACTTCAGACTACATAGAGCTTATTTTATAGATCAAGTTGTATACTTCAACATATTTAAAGTTTTAAAGAGTTTGACCTTACTTCAGTTTTACTGCTGAGTTTGCCATTAGCCATAAGCTATTTTGAAAACTTAGGTGAGACATATCTGGTACACATGCCTCCTGCACAGAAATTAATTGAATCCTTGGTATGTAACCAATCTGGGACTGATGCAATTGCAAAACTTCCTTGTGATTGTAATGAGAATGAGAAACTGGTAAGACTTTAAATTGGGTACATGGGACAATATTTGAGTGTGGAGCTCCATTTCAAAATATTTGGCATTAGTGCGAAATGAAATAAGAAAGCTTTATAATGACAAGTGGTTTTCTTCAAAGGGATGTAAACATATTTGTTTCCTTCTCTATGCCTGATTTCATTGTTTAAAAATCCGCAACCTGATAACTTTTTTATAAAATTCAAATGCACATACATTAATAAATATAGTGAAAACTGAAGAAACAAAAGACTAGCAAGAGAGGCATAATACGTAGCAAAACAACTCTGAAACAAGTACACCAAAGGTCACCTTATATTATGTCCTGATTCTCAGGTTGGAATATTTATGCATCTTAATTTGCATGGAAGCATGCACTATTGTTTATTAAGTTGTAGACTTGAAAACAATTTAGAAAACAGCAGTGTAATACTTACATCTCTCTCCCATTGCCAGACATTTTGAATCCTCCAAAAGGACTTTGGGCATTTAAGGCATTGTAGCAATTTATCCTGTAACAGGAAGAGGCATTAAGTCCAGCTGCATTGCCAGAGAGACCTTTGGATAACTCAGAGAGGCTGAAACTTGTGGAGCTAAGGACACTCTATACCTCTTTGTAATAACAAACTTGTTTCATGTTGAAAAGAAATGAAGGATTTATGCTACAAAATCAACATTCTGCTTCATATTCCTAAGGAGAATTGAATTTGACCTGTGAGGGCTGGAGGAGAGCACCATACCCTTGGACACAGCTTCAGTAATGAACTGTTAATCTGCTGCCAAACCTCAGGCCAGTTTATAACAAAGAGCTGTTAGATTTGAGCTTGCCCTTTTTCTCCCTAATTTCTTGCAGATCTTTAGTTTCTCAGGTTTGACACACTAAATTGCGAGCTACTAAACTCTGGAGTTGGCATTACCTATTCCTAAAGACTGGGGAGGAGGTGTCCCCTCAGTTCCTTAACGTTGTGGAAAGCACACAATCCTTTGTGCCTTTGATGGAAACCCCCCAGGATCCCTGTGCTCCCCAGAAATGATCGTTAATCCCGTTTGTGTTCAGTAAAGCCGCTCGGCAGTGGCTGCCGTGCTCCTGGGGAGCAAGGTGCTCACCAGCTCCAGGAGCATTCCCCAGCAGTGACAGCACAGACCCTCCCCACTGCTGTCCCATGGTTTGGCCAGAGATCCACCACTATGTGCTGCATAAATATTCTTAACAAAGGGTGCAAAACTGAAGGGAAATGATGACAGTGAGTCAAACTCTTTATCTTCAAGAACATAACTTCTGCTTACCAGACTGTCCCAGCCTGCATTGCTGAGGAGACTGTCAGGGCCTTGTTTATGTCATTTGTAAAAACAGCAGCTACCAGCCCAAAATCAGAGTTGTTTGCTCTCTCTATAACTTCATCCATGGTTTTAAATCTCAGTATTTCTTGAACGGGCCCAAAAATCTGCAACAAAGATTAATAATTAATAAACCAGCCCCCTCAGATACATTTTATTCTTGTTTTATTCTGCTTTCTTAATTATCTTCTCTCTCCTATTATACTCTTTAAAATTTCCCACGGTGAAATCTAGTGATAAATAGTGATAGTATATGTCTATAAAACTGCACAAATTTCCCAAAGCAGGTGCCTCAGGGGAACTTGTCCATTCTACCCATATCTCCTCATTGATATCTAAGACCTTACAGTCAGTGACAAAAATTGAGCTTCCTTACCCAGCTGATGCCACTTACTGTGGCATAAGGAGTTCTAAAAAGATTTATTTTTTAAAATATGTTAATAATTTTCACTCTGAAGCTTTCGTCTTAGGAATTATCAAAGAAAAAAGTAATATTTAGGATATCTAAAAGGATCTTGCCCACACGTGTGAATACCTCCTCCTTGGCAATCCGCATGTCATCTGTTACATTGGAAAACACCGTAGGTTCAATGAAGAATCCCTTTCTTCCCAGCCCCTTTCCCCCACATTCAAGTTTTGCTCCTTCAGTGATGCCACTTTGAATCAGTTCCAAGATCTTGTTGTATTGTTTTTTATCAATCTGAAAGAGAAAAGAAGCTCTTTGATGTGCAGACCATGACACTTGACAATCGAGTCCAAATAGGTGTTTTTAGTCAAGTCATGTTCCAGTGAGTCAGTTCCTGCTTCCATTCGCTGCTTTTTGAACTGCAGATGCCAAAGATCTACAAGCAGGTGCTGACTGTAACCTCAGGCTCAGACTTCTTAAGGTGTGTCACCTTATGTTTGTGGTTAACCCACGCTCTTGCTAAACAATCTAGTTTACAAGAGCAAAAAAAGTAGATCATTACTTTTTGTCCCAGATTAACTTCCTAAAAATATTATAAGCCCAGCTGGTTATTAGTGGCAGGAACATTTTCTAAAGACTTATTTCTGATTATGCCCATCTTTTGCTTTGAATTCATGGATCTCCAAGCCCAGTTATGGTTGTAGACAGTTCTTTACAGTTAAGTGCTCACAGAGACTTCTGAGAGCTTCTCACAGTTTACTGCTGTATTTGGGGGGCTGAAGATCTAAATCTTGCTCTTAAAACTGGAAGGCAAACATTGATATTTAAACTGAGATTTTTTTGCTTAACAAGAAATGCCTCAGAGCTGCACAGCTTATTTATTCCTTTAGAATTTTAATCTTGAAAGCATGTGTAGTGTCAACTACCCTGGACTTTGAGTGAGTGTGCAGTGACTGACCTCTGCCTTAGTGGAGTTTAAATACTTCCAGGCACCTCCTGGGCTGTAGAGCCAAAGCCCTGCTCCTTTACCTGTGGACCTTGTTCTGTAGTTGGGTCAAAAGGACTCCCCACAACTCTTCTCTTTGCACGTTCCACACTTCTTCTAACAAACTCTTCATAGATTGATTCTTCCACATAAATCCGTGAGCCTGCAGTGCAGCATTGACCTTGATTGAAGAAGACTCCTTGGTGAGCTTGTTCCACAGCGTAGTCCACTGGAAAACCAAGACAGCACACGTTGCACTGGAACACCGTGGGCAAATCTGCCTTTGCTCCAGTGTTGTGTGTATTACACAGTGCCACATTTGTGAAACTTCAGTAGTAGGATTTGTTTAAGTAAAACTAAATCAAAACGTCCTATAGTTGTGTCAGGTCATAAATGGGGATGATTCCCTCTGGAGAAATTAAGACAGTGCTTTAGCAGTCAATAGGAGTAGGACATGCAAGAACAACTTCACCAGGGTCTTATATCCAGCAAAATGTCATTTACCGAGTAAAACTCTTAAGGGAACCTTAGAAGCAGGATGTGCCCCACATAAATAAATCTGACTGCATCACTATAGGAGAGGAAAATGTGTCTGTAATCCCAAACTGGCACTGGGTTTAATAATTCATGAGTGAGAATTACAGCAAACCACATATGTAGGAGAATTTGACTTTGATAATGGCAAAGCCCATCCTTCCCAAAAAGCTAGATTCTTTTTCTGCAACATAGAAATTTCCTCCTGGCCCATGCAGATAACTGGGTAAGGCTTTAAAATTACAGACCTGTTATAGAACAAGCAACCCTCGACTTCTACTCTGGCTTCCTTGGAGTACAACTAACACATTCTGTCCAAGTAGGAGAGAGGATCTGGTCATATTTCATAGACATTCAAGGCCACATTCTTACATTGGGTGTAATAACTGACTAGACAAGAATAATGAATTCATCCCTAAACAGTGATGCCCTGCAGCATTGTAGTACCTCTGTTACCAGCTGTAGCACTTTGGAACATTGCTTAAAGTATAATCTTTTATGGACTAAACAAAACAGCAGTGCTTTACTTTCAGCACATTCTAGACAACTCTAACAGAAACGTCTTTTTCTGCCCTCAGTGTGGTCTTTAGAAAAATTATATGGGATGTTCTCTGGACCACATTCAAATTTTCCCTGGCTGCTCCATGGAGATTGAGAGCACCAGTGGATAGCTGTGATTAACTAATGTTTCTTCCTCTATTGTTAACAGTTTTTCACTATGAAGGGCTCTAACCATTCTTTGGTTTTTTGGTGCACTAAACCTTCAACAGCTTTATCATGCTTTCTGCTAACTTTTGGCACAGTGTTCCTCAAGCAGAACAAACAGCTCCTTTGGAATGGTGAGACAATTGCTGTTTTAAAATAATCAGAGCTTTGAAGTTTAAATCTTAGGCCAAGTGCTGGAGGTTGTAATTGGGGGGAGACCAGAGAGCAGTTGTCCTTCCCTCGTGAAAGGTCATAACACAGACCTGTCCCTGGCACATGTCACTCTACTAGAAATGTTTAGGTGATAGAGTCTGAGATAGCAGGTGAGGGACATTTGAGGTGTGGTGGTATCTGGTGGGAGGTGGAGATGAGTAACTGGGGTAGAAGGCTGTAATATCTGTGTCTGGCTCCAGCTGACAAGAGTTTTTTTAGGTTACCAGGATGACTGTGGCTGAAATTTCAATCCTCGACTTGGTAAAGCATTTCTAGGTTGAAAAGCTGCTGGAAATTGTCAAGCTTTCCCTAGTTTTTCAGATACTGATAAGTTTTGAAAATGGATACAGGATTGTAACCATCTCTTGTAATTCATGCCATTCAAAATCTATTCACTTCCCCATTTAAATTAGAAGACCAAATTCTTATGTGTCTATTGCGGTTGCAAAGTTCTCAGAAAGGGCATTGAGTACAGTGTGCCTGCACCCTGCCTGAAACAAGAGCTGAGAGCAAGGTGTGAACCATCTCATTCATCGTAAGGGGGTGTTAACTTCAAAACCTCCTGCTGACAATTTAGATATCAACATTGTAACTATTTCGTTGCTGATAATTTAAGCAGAAACTTCCAGTTTGTGTTTATATCCTATCCTAAACAGCTGTCCTGTACCTTCTCAGGTGCCAGAAATCTCAGCTGCACAACATCATACATCTGCCAGAATTTTCAGCTCCCTGCTGACAGTGGCAGTGAGAATATTTCAATACACAATTCTTTAGTTGCGAAAATTTTAAAAATGGAATAATCTCCCTTTGCAACTACTTAACAAAGGAATACTGCACTGACTAGATTAACAAGTTAAGTGTACATAAAAGTCCTCCCTTTATAATTGCTTTGAAACAGAAAAATCACAGAATTTCCAGATTTAAAGCACTAAATTACCTTGCTGCAGAGCATAGGATGGCAAATGTGTGCGGGACTAGGACTGTGAAAAAGACCATGTCTATATGCTTGGTTATAACCTTTTTTCTGCTTTCTTGTTGACTATGAATCTGTGGGTTCAAAAGTTGTATTTTTATAAAAGATAGCACACCTTAGGTTGCTTCTGTAAGATTGAAAAATGCCATTAGATACAGCTGTATTGCTTCACTTCACTTTGTATGAAAGATGTGCCCTAAAATTAATTTTAAAAAAAGGAAAAAGACATAATGCAAACATGTTTTTAGCAAAAATATGGAAGTTCTGACTTACAATCAGCATCTGCGAAAATAATGTTTGGGCTTTTCCCACCCAGCTCCAGTGTGACTCTCTTCAAATTACTCCTTCCAGCTGCTTCTTGGATCAGCTTCCCAACCTGAAAGGAAATGGAGACACATTTTACAGGGAATGTACTCATACAGTTCATTTTAACAGCCAAGGTTGGCTATCAGTAGAGCAGAGCTTTAAATAATCCAGCAGGTTCTTCGTTCCAAACATATTCTCATCAGTAGTGGACAGCTTTCCTTTTTTTTCTTCTAGAAATAGAGAGAAGATAAGGCATAGCACTAAGTTTGTGTACCATTCATCCCTATGCAGCTATGCTAAAATGGCTTGGGGCTTTCTTTTAGGGCATTTTAGGAGGGCTGAATTAGAAATTTGAAATGGATTTAACTAGAATTACTTCCATCCAAACCACTGACATGTTCGCAAAGCTTAATACATCTAATTCTGATGAAATCATCCTCCTCCTCTGCAGGATTAACAGCACAGAGCAGAATACCAAGCAGGGCAAGAAGTTACAAAAGCACCATCCCAGACCTGACCCACAGCTGCATCACAGATAATCTTAATATGGGTTGAGGAGGTCAAAATCAGCTCCAAAATGTCTTTGTAGATTGTGGGGTCAGCTGGAGCAGTCACAAATTGCAGATTTCACCAATGAACATGAGAGTAGATTAAATGGAGTAGCAATCTGACAGCTACAAATTTGACGTTCTTCCACATCAGTACAGCTGGAGAGGCAGCTGTGCTCCCTGGAAATTCTCCTCTCCCTGGATCAACAAATCCAAAATAGATCAGCTTTTATATGGTTGCAGTGTAACTGTGCCCATTTTGCGGCTAAGGAAGTAATCACAGGTACATTTAGGCTCCTACATAGTAAAACAGAGGATTAAAAGTACCTATTGAATCTTGAGAAGCCTAAGAACCTTTGTAAGTGCTTTATTTTAACTGGGACATGTTTTAATGTCACACAGAAAGTTAGAGGTGAAGTGAGATGGGAGTGAGTCCAGAGCTGGACTTTTTTCTCCGTATGGTACTCTGGTCTCTCTTTTTCTATTTTCTGTTTTCTATTTCAAAGGCTATGTGAGATTCCCTGCAGCAAGGGGTTAATGAATGAGAAGCTGAACTTCTTAGAGAATTGAAGGCAGTCTGCTAGAGAAAGTTAAGTCAGCACTGGAGTAATCAGAAAGCAAATGAAACAGAAACCAGGGCCCCCAAAGAAAAAAAAACAAAGGAAAAACCCCACAGGATAATGAAGGAATTGTGAAGCACTTCATGTACCTTTGTGATTAACTGTTTATCTGGTGATACCGTAGTTGAGTGTGACTGAGGTTTTTTCTTTGAAAAAAAAAAAGAAAAAGCTTTTTTTCTTTACCCCTGTATTGATGGAATGGGGTGTTGACATTATCATGAAATTCCTTGCATATCCCCTTAATTGGAGCTGATTTTATTGCTATGTTTGACTGACAGCCAGAAGTGAACCTGAAAAAAAAGGATCCTTTCTGCCTTCCACCCCCACCACATACATTGAGCACGTCATCTGGAAATTCCAGCCTCTCAAACTGTGCTGAAAATGTACACTGGAAACCAGAGTTCTGTGTTTATAGCCCGTGCCAGCCAATGCCATTCACACCCTCATTGCTTTGAACCTCCCTCTCTCAAAGAACAACAACCAGCTATTTCCTCTCAAAAATTCACGAAGAGCAGGATGGACCAAGGAAGCCAGAGCAATGTGTCCAGCCCTCATCTCTCTGCCTTCCATTCTGCTTTAATGTCAAAACACTTTTGTACATGTAAATAAAGATTTTGAAAGGATTCCATGCGAACAAGAGATTGACAAGTATGCAAGTCCAAGCATAGTGTATATGGCAAATATTAAAGTTCAGAGGGCTTTGAGACAGTGGTGTTAATTTGAAAAAGTGTAGTCTGAAGTATTTTTAATACAGGGAAGTTGTTGTCAAGTTTCCAAATAAAAACTTAATAGAAAGCTTCACTGTGTCTTTCCTGTTAGAGATCAGTGTAGACATCAGGATGGTGGGGCTCATGCTGCTCAGCATTTTTGTTCACTGTGCTCCCATTGTGCCTTGTGCACTTACAAGTTGAGAAAAGTCTTAGGGAAGGCACCAGCACCGTGGTTATTTAGTGACAAAGGCGGCCTTTTGTGACTGCCCCTCTCTTTATGGAGAAAGACAGCATGAAAGGGATAAGTGATAGTGTTGCAATCTGCACGGGCTTTCAGGACACGCTTCCCGCGGTGTCTCTCAGCTCTATCCCTGAGCTCCCAATAGGCAGCACTGCCCGGAGAGGGAACGCTGGAAGAGAGGACTCCCCCACAGATAATGGAGCTGTGATTATTCAGCAGGAATGTTGGCAGAGAAAGCCCTGACTCCCCATCCTTGTTTTGAATAGGCTTCAAGATTGATATCAGGAGTATCCCGGATAGCTTGTGAAGTACCATAACCTTGTAAGCTGCATGGAGGGTGAGGCAGATGTAATTTGGTCCATCTCAAAGAAAACAATTTGTTATGCAGACCAACAACAACAAAAATTTAAAAAGTTGTTTGAGGCACTCCTGTACAACAAAGCTATTTGAAGGATAGTCCTGGAAGGGTCTGTTTCTGGCTTGTCAGTGGTGTGACGTTGGACAGTGAGAATGTATCATGATCTAAAACATTTGATTGTTATTTATGCCTTCTTTATATGAAAGTTTAATGTGTCTTTCAAGAGAAAGCTTAAGGAGTTGCATTTTAAATACTTTGTGAAGAAATGAATAAACATTTGTTGTCTTTCATATTCTCTTAATTTTCTGTTTTCAGACAGAAATCTGTATTTCTAAAGGATGCAGGTGGGTTTGCCTGTTGCTGTTAAAGCACTCCAAGTCTCATGAGTCAAAAGCAAACCTCCAGGGTTTGTGGTACTTCCTCTTCAGCTGGGTCATTTGGAATGTCTGGGTTCTCCTTTGCTCTGAACCTTCCTTTGCTCACAGATAAACAGTAAATCATCAGGGAACACCTGAATATAGGGGAACTGCAGTCTAGCTGAACAGCAGGTCATTTTCTTGACACTGCCACGGACAAGACAGTGAAGGGAAGAACTGCACAGGGAGATGTATAGATTAAAAGATTCCATGAGCAATGCAGAGTCTGACAGAGGAGATATACATCATCAGTTAGGCATTTTAAATAATACCCCATATATCTTTCTTGGGATATTGAGAGAATATCTGAAGAACAGTAGTGGTTTAAGTTACAAGAGACCGATTCAGTTTTGGGGAGATGGTGTGGCCAGACAGAAATTTTCAATGTTTTCAGGAAGTGCAGTTTCCTCTCTCTAGCTATTGAGAGACTGGATGTCAGTGTTTTGGCAAAACCCTCAAGCCCATGCTGCTGCTCACTCAGTCTGCCTTATTTTTTATGAATTCCATATTATATCCAAAATCTTTCTGAGATGCATTTTAGAACCTCATGGCATTTTCAGGGTGTGTCTTCTGCAAGGACAAGTGAATTTGAAATACTGGCATGAAGAAGAGCAGCTTTATTTTGCAATGCCCTGTGTGAGGAGCAGCCCTGAAAAGAGCATGCTGAATAGTGCAGCACAAGTAAAAAGGCAATCCCAAAAAAAATTCCTGGAGAGAATCTTAAGCTATAAATGGCTCATTTGTTCCGTAAGTTAAGTCCTGGCCCCATGGAAGTCTGTGGCTAAACTCTTACTAAGCTTGGTAGGATTGATACACCATCCCATTTGTGATTCATTTTGACATGCATCTTTTGTAGGCAAAGAACCACAACAATTGCCCAAGGACAGCTTCCTAAATGCTACCAAAAACACAAAGGAAGGAAAAGGGAAACAACTTCTTCTCATTCACGAGGCACAAGCTGTCCAAGATAGGATCCAGAGAATCAGCAACGAATGCTAATGTAGCCTCCCTAAATCCTTACACAGGGCATGTGTGTAGCACCATAAGCTCACAGACTTCTCAGAACAGGTCAGATCACTTTTAGGATTCTTATTGCTAAAGCAGAAAATGCCAGGTTGCAATTCTTCATGAAGCCTAAAACCAGCAAGAGATTGTGTGATCCAGGAGAGCTCACACAACTCACAGCCTGTGCAGTAGGAAGACATTCTGTCTACATCATGCATTGGGACATTCATCTCACTTCGGAAATGAAAGGAGAATCCTGCTGAGTAAATTAGAATCAGTGGTAATACAGCTGTTAGCTACAAACATTTGTTTGGCATGAATCAATCTCAACTCTCCCGTAGTTTGCTTTGATGGTCTCTCTAGTATCTTGTTGACTAATGATGAGATCATGGTTTGTTAATCTAAGTGCATAAAGAAAACATTCTGCCAAGCAAAATGCAGACTCTTTTGCTGGGGTTTATTGCAGTTGTTTATAGACCTTTTGTTTACACAGGCATCCAAACCAATTTGTTGGATATTTATTTGGGTTACTCTACAGAACTGCCTGAACACAGACTTGAATCCTATCTTAAATCTGTCTGCATTTTAATGGGTCGTAGTTTGAACAAAGTGGAAACCAGCCACTTAGGATACATTTCTTGTTGGCCAGAACTTCAAATGTTTTGTGTGCTATCTATAATTCTCATCTTGAGAGCATTTAACAACTGGAGGGAGTTGTAAGCCACTCTGATTTGGAGGTTACACATTTGGTTTTAAACAGAAGTTACTAGAACTCATTAAACTTTTGCAACAGTCAAAATACAATTTTTTATCCCAGGCAGGGCTTTAAATCTGCATTTTAAAAAATTTATAACTTCTTACTCTCCATAATTGTCTCTGATTTTAAACCCAGAACATACTGCCCTCAACTATTCCCTGTGTACCAGGAACTTATGGGTACACCATCCCCACCCACAGTTCCAATTCAGATGGAGCACACAGGTACCAACTTGGGCAGGCAGCTCACAGCAGGAAAATGGCTGTATTTGCAAAGCCTTAACTGAGCTCACAGATTGGAATGGAAATAAAGGCAAATTAAGAGTAAACCTGCTTCTGATGGCTGCTTTTCTCTAATATTTGAAGGCCTCTCACCTTTTTGGCATAGCAGAAGTTCTTTCAGAGAATAAAAAAGCAATATGAAGAAATTCTTTGTATTTCTGGTATGTGTAAGAATTGTCCCCTCATCAGCATTTGTCTTGGAAATAAATAAAGCCCACTGTTATTTCACTGTAGAGACTTGTAGAATGTCTCCTGTATTTCTGAGCACTGCAGCCTAACAGCAGATACCTGGGAATGCCAGACATCCTGAGTTTGGATCTGTTCTTAAACTCAGAAATTGTCAATTACTAGTTTTAATTAAATGGTTGCTAGTAATTTTTTAAAGGAACTCATAGAAGAATATGTGGAACAGTGAAGAGGCTGCGGCCGAGAGGGGCAGTGCAAAAGGAAAAGGCATGTACAGCAAACAATGGGGATAGTGGGACACAGCTGTGCTTTACAGTACCTCTCCCAGGCTCCCAGTGAGTAGGAGTTTCACCCTGCAGCTGGGGACCAGAAGGATCAAGGAGAAATTCAGTAAGATGTAATGAGATATTTAAGTTGATTATGGACTTTCAAGGAAAGGTAGGAAAAGGATAGGAGCAACTGTTAACATGGTCATATTGGCTGGAAGAAAGTTTGGTTATGGCAGTTTAAATTTCATGTGATTGTGGAAGATGAGGAAAAAATGTGTCTGTGAAGCCTGAGAGGAGATTGCTGTAATTAAGGAGGATCATGGATTAGCCCTGGTTCACTAAAACCAACACAGTAAAAATAAACATTTTGGTTAAAATGCCTGTACCAAACAAGCTGCTGAAGAGTGAGCCTCTGAAGAGTGGCTAGCAGAGAAGCCAAGAAAGCTACTGGAATCTAAGGAGGCGCAGTATTTTAGGTGGGCTTTCATACTCAGTATGATTTTATTTCTTTCAGTGTGACAGTTGTCAGAGTGAAATCCATAGCCTGTCAGGTATTTGCAGAACCATTTTCCTTCCTAGGGAGCTGTGGAGGGAAGAGTTTTGAGATCCATGTGCTAGGGAATTGGGAGAGGGAGAGGATCCATAGGAGGGTGTTTCATAAGAAGCAGATAGGCTGAGGGATGAAAGAGTTGGCAGACTATTCTTTTAACGTGTTCAAGCTAACCTGTAAAAGGAGGGGCAGCATGAAAGATGGAGAGAAGTGAAATCAAACAGTAGTGGCACCACCAAAAAAGAGCTCCTTTTGCTTTTTTACGTATTATTTTGTGGGATAGTCTGAGAAAAGTAAATAGCAGTATTTTAAAAAAATTCAGAGCACCTGAGAATCTAAAAACCAGAGAAGAGAGTACACTCTGGATAGCTCTAAACTAGAAATCAGAAGCAGAAGTTGAAAGTAATTTCTGTGTTGTCATTGCATGGGCACAGACTTGAGGCCTCCCAGTCATCAGGTGTCAGGAGGTGCTGGACTAATGCACGGGTGCCAAGGCCATTGGCACATGGAATACAAGTGTCCCCATGCACCTCTGGGCTCATGAAGTCTGGAAGTCGTTGATTGTCGGAAGCTGTGAGGCTGTAGCAAGGAAAAGATCACTCTACACATGCTCTCTTCTGTGAGCATCTGTTCCTGGTCATGTTGCAAGATAAGGTGCGAGGCTGGAGGGCTCTGGTGTGGCTGTGTCAGGCTTTATTGGGTTAAGGTTGTGAACTTGGCCTTTTGGCTCCTATTTCTATGGATTGGGTTTTACAAATATTGGAACACATTAGCATTCAATTTTCTTTTTTTGGAGGAGCAGTCTGCCTTTCAAGAACACTGCAGGAAAAAGATAATAACAGCCCATTTTTGTGATTTTTACAGGCAAATGGGGAATTTTCATTAGCTGTAAGTATACTTCAAAGGTAAAGAACTTACATGAAAGAACTTCATAGAGAAAACTTGAGAAAAACCTGTGCTTCAGAATGTCAGTTTGAAGATCTTTGCATCTGTACTGGTAGGTTTTATCATGAACTTGCCCATCATGAACTGCCTTAACTAGCACATGGATGGAATGGAGGAATGGAGTTAATCCGTGGTGTTTATACACCTAATGGCTATCGGAAATCCCCATCACTGAAGCGTACAGTTGACATGCTTCAGACAAGTACCAGAGAGACAAAATATTTCCATTATTATTTCACTAGAAATTGAAATCTGCTTTAGAGGAGTCAGAGACTATAGTCCAGCTCATATCAGAACATAGTGTTTAAAATGTTACAATGTTGACTTGCTGTTACAAAAATTCAGTGTTACAGGAAATCAGAAACAATATGGAATAGTTTACACTAACTCTGCATTAAAACGATCCATCTGTTCTTGCTTTAGGTTCTTAGAGAATTGCTTTTTCATCTCTGTAATGCTTTTCACTTCCTATTAGTAAGGCTTTTAAAGGTAGGCACTGAGTTAGTATAAAACCCACAGCTTTTGAGTTTAAATGCCTATTAAAACTGAAGCTGTCTGGAACTACAATAAAAATTTATTTTGGCTACAAGAGACAACTTTGAAACCTAACCCATCTGTATTTTTCCTCTTCCAAACAGTGCAACATCCTGTATAATAGAATATTTATCTTAAACAGAGACCACATATCTTTATGAAAACAATTGTTTCAACTTAATTTATGGGGGGTAATCAGCTCATATTAAAATTTTCAATATTCCAGGATGCTAATCTTAATTGGATACAGGAGATGTAATACTAGAGTAATTCCGTAGAATAATCTGAAATCTGATGTAGCCATTGATTTAGAATGTAACCTGTGTATATTAAAATCTAAAGCTGTCATTAAAAATCATGTACAGGCATACAGTAATTGCAAAACACCTGTGTGTGCAAATTAGGCATACGACTGCAGCTACATTTTACTGTTAATTTAGGTTTGTGTGTGACTTGAAAACTCAATTACAGAATAATTCCACCAGAATAATTTATTTTAAATAATTGAGCTGGTCTCTGCAATCCTTGGGCCCACCAGGGAGATACCAACACATATCTAGCAGGGCTGCATGGTCAGTGAATTTATCGATGCAAATCAAAAACCAGATTGCCTCACTGTGAAGAGCAGTATCCTTGGGATGCATAAAGCCTTCCACTGCCACGAGTGGGAGTCAAACATATCAAAGAGAGACTGGATCCCTGGGGTTTAGCTCCCTCCATACAATAGTTTGTCAGATTTTGAATTGAAAAGGGCTGGGTTTAGCACTCTCTAAATATAACCAGCCCTGAAACTCCCACAGAGATTCCTTTCTGTCTGCCTTCAGACGATGAGATAAGGCCCCTTCTCCTGTGACTTCAGTCTGGAGTACCTCTGTCATCCCCACCCCAACCCTGATAACAGCCAGCTTGGCACATATTTGAGAGCAAGACGTGATGAGAGTTTTGGGGGTTAGTCTTGCTGTAGATTGCAGCCTTCATCTTCAGAGTGAGCCTCCTTTCTAACATCTGCAGCATAGACTCATAGCAAGACATTTTGGCATCCAGGAGACAACTGACTCCCTTCACCCTCTGGCCAGCTTCTTTCCATCATTTTGGGAACCGACACCTTGGACAATCTCCTTTTCTCCCTGCATTCCTTCCTTTTCAGGCCTCCTCCTCATCCTCAATACACTTGAATGCAGCATCAAAGTTGAAATATATTTGCACAATTTGCTCTCTTCCTCTCCCTTTTCCCCAAGTACAGCAGGATACACAAATTATGGATGTTAAAGCAGCACTTATGTGTGCTATGATGTACACGGGATGTTCTGCCTACTTGCATGTGATTCACATCCTCATAAGCCCACAGGAAATCCCAGCAATATTTTTCCAGGCATATCTCCTGTGCTGAGGTGCCGAGCACAGCAGGGGCTGGAGGAAAGGAGCCATTTGTGCTTGGGAAGTCCTGTGGTACATAAGTTTAGCTGGGAAGGACAGACCACTGTTATTAAATGTAGCCCTTTTACTCAGTGACAGTAAGAAATGTAGCACAAGGACTGAAGTATTTATTCACATTTTATTGTAATGTGTGAATCCTCTTACCTCAGTAGATCCAGTGAAAGCAATTTTATCAATGCCAACATGAGAGGCTATGGCTGCACCAACAATTGGACCAAATCCTGGCAAAATATTGACAACTCCTGGTGGAAAGCCAGCCTGTCAAAATAGGAATGAATGAAGGTATAAGCATGACTTATTAAAACTGATAGAGCACATTAAAGCAGGCATGTGCTGGTAGTTCCTTCCCCACAAGGAGACAGACCGCACTGCCCTCAATTATTCTTACCTCCTTGATGAGGGCACCCATATAGAGAGCGCTGAGTGGTGTTTGTTCTGCTGGTTTAATAACCACTGTATTGCCACAGCACAGAGCTGGAGCAATCTTCCATGCAAACATCAGCAGGGGGAAGTTCCACTGTAGGAAAAAAAAAAGTTGATAGATGGAAAAATATTGCCGTGGTGTTTTGTTTTCAAGATGTCAAGCTGATACCTCACTTATTTCTCAGGCTGATCCTCCACATAAATCTTTCCCAGCACAAAGCAAGGATTTTTTAAAAATTACTGCCATTAAGAAAGCAGCAACAGTGACTTCTTAGTTCTTTCTCTCTTGTTCAAAGAAATACAACCCCCACCTGCAATCTCCATAAAAAAATTCTGTTATCTGTTAATTTTTTTAAAGTCACAACTTTTAATTTCATTTACTGTTTTGCTATTGGCACTGTTAATTCCCCCATGAAAATAGTTCTTGCTTCTGATACATTTGAAAAGAACTGTTCATGTTGAAGCAGTTTTGGATGTAAATTTCATATCCCTGAATCCATCTTAAGATACAAAATTTATACTCAAAATTATATAATCCTTATTTCATGGAATTACAATAAAAAGTCCATAAATGTCAATGTTCAATCAAAGCATTTAATTTTCTTGAAGACTTCTTACTGAGAAATCTATATCAAAGATGGTAAAAGAATACTAAAAAACAAGTTGAGAAATTCATTGCTGATGTAAAATTTTATATTGTCATTCATTACAACTTCACTGAGCCACAGCAGATGATGAAGTGAGTTATATTAGTTTGATGCACAAACATGCCTTGGATAGAGATAAAAGTAATGAGCCTTTTGCACCAAGGCCTGATCCTAGCAGGTTAAGTGGATAGTCCTGCTGATTTTAGTGAAAATATCAGAGTAATAAAATAACTGTGTTTGTACAATCACTCTTACAAATGCATACAACAGTCTCTTTTAGAAGGAGAATAGAAAATATCAGTCAGCCACTGGCTAGAACGTGTTGCTGCCTGATGCATATCAGCTGCCACTCTCAGACATCTCTCTAGCCCCTGGCTAGCTTGAAAAAATACACAACTGTCTTTCCTTCACCGAACACCCAATTTTTTACTCCCTCTGTTGTTTATAAACTCCGGAGACAAAGTGATGTTTTAATTCCATCTCCAGTACATAAACCTGGGAGGGGAGCTGTAGGGCCAGCAGTTTGCTAACAGCCTGCGCTTCTAATGGCATTGCAAGGAGAGCTCACAGCAGTTTTATAGGGCATTATATAGCCCTGTTTATGCTACAGCACTGCCAAAGAGCACATGTTTTGATGGAAGCTGGGATGTGAAAGAGGATGAGGAGTTCAGTGTTAGACTTGCTGTTTAATTTTATTTTTGAATAATGTATTTGCTCAGGCAATGGCCAAGCACATGCAGCGGCCTGGGCTGTCCTCTGGGACTGGTAGCGTGCAGGAAATACAGAACAGATCAGCAGTAGTGTTAGAATGGATGGGTGTGACAGCCATCTTCAGGCTTTGGAGGACAAAACTGAGGGAAGAACGAACATATATGGTGGATGGCTGGGTACCCTGAACAAAGTTTTACACAATAAACTAAATAAATCCTGCTTTTGGCATGATCCTCAGCCTGTGGCCAAGTTTCTTCAGCAGGGCTGTCACTTAAGCTCAGTGAAATAATCATAAGAGATGTCCAGCAACGTTGGGGTCAGATGTTGGGGTTGTCATTTAGTAAATGTTTATCCATGTGCCTGGCTGAGGAATGGGGACAGAGCTGTGGAATCTTTCATTCATAAGGACCATGTTCAGAGAGTGTGTAGGTGTTCGCAGGATGGCTGTAGCCACAGATTCTCTGAGTCATTGCATGTTTCTCTGGGTTTCTGCTGGATGCCAAACACAAAAGCCACCCCTTAACAAAGACATGAAATAGCAACAAATATAAATAGGGAAAAAGGGCTTAACATTGTTAAAGTAATCTTTTCTGGCTGCTCTACTTGTAATGGAATTGCTCTGTGTTTCTGTTTAGTGGCTTTGTGGTAATGTGAACAAAATAAAAAAACAGCATCAACAAAAATTTCAGAGAATGGCCTGATTAGTCCCCCAGTGTTTTGTCAAGCAAAAAAAGCTTCCATGCAATATTTTAATAGCTATATGTGAGCCTCCCACTGAAATTTCTCCCAAAGCTGGTTGACTGGCTCTTCTGGAAAAGTTACCCTCTCAGTGCATTTCCTATGCAGTGTTCAGTTAGATTTTATTATGAGGGTGTCTGTTGGGGTGTAGGGGGAGTATTGGATTTGATGAAATGATGTGTTTCTCTCTCACAACAAATAAAACATTTCATGTCTTCTATTAGCTACACAATGTTAATTGTCATGATACGTCTCCTGGAGTTTCCTTTTCTCCTCCAGCCTTGTAAAAGAAATAGCAGGAAAGAATGGAATTAAAATACATCACATTCTCCCAGGAACTGAGGAGCCTGTTAAATCACAGTAAAAACTAAATAAATAAAGAGACTACCACAGCAAAGCATCAATTTTCCATAAGTTGTGTGAACATCCATAACCACTGACAGCATATTAACACTGTGTTTTGCTTTGCTTGTTTTAATCATGTGAATTCTTTGACTTGAGAACTTAACTCCTAATAACAGAGCCTAAACCCTATTAGCATGTTCAAATAAGCATTTGCAGGGAGGCTGTTAAAGATATGTCAACAATATGAGCTCAGCTTTTTTCGTAATGGAAAACACACATAGTTGAAGACCATGTTTTATGTGTCTTTAAAGAGAGCTGGTTCAAATGAAAATAAATAGAAAGCACTAGTAGAGATACTCACAGGGATGATCTGTCCACACACTCCGATGGGTTCATGTCTTGTAAACGTAAAATAATCTCCATCTGAAACAGATGAGCATGGTTACTCTCAAGTGCAGTTTGACTTGGCAGAACAAAAAAAAAATTAAAATAGAGGGAGGGAAAAAACTCTAAAGATCAGCCTTTGATGGCAGTAAAAGAAATAAAGAAGTCATGGAAGTGTTTTTTTGTGAGCCAGCATGGGAAACCTAGGTTCAGGAGCAACCTAATTGTTCTTTCTGCAGAACAAAGGAAGCAGGCTTCCCATCAGAAAGTAACCTGCTTTGTTCCTTGGCAAAGAGCTGTACTGCACATAAAATTGCAGTAGCATGGAAACACTTACTGGCCTCAGCTGATTTAAGGGTGAGAGAAGTGAAGAAAGAGTCACAAAGGCAATTTCCTGAAAGGCTTGAGTGGAACACAGCAATATAAAGCTGCATCTGCAATCCAGTGTGGGGTAATATAGTAACATCCATCTGACTCATCTGCCATTGAGGACACAGGCAGTGTGAAGCGATGGAATGAGGTACCACAATCTGTGGATGTGGAATGAACAGGGACAGTTTGTGACTCCTGTCAGTAAGCATAATTTACTTCCTGTGGTCTGGGAGCACATGCTGAGGTTACAAATGCAGGTTTCTTCCCAGTTAACAGAGACCCAGAAGGGCACCTGCTGTGTGGGGACCAGTTACAGGATCAGTTAAGGTACTGTCTGACCAGTAGCTTTGTTAGTGTGCTTGGCCTGCAACTGTGCAAATTAGATTTAGTGCACCTTTGTACCTTGATTGAGCCTTGTGGCTGTATAAACTAGTCCAGACTCAAACTATCTCTGAATGTAGGTCAGATGTTTTTCAGTGAGGCTACAGCTGAGGGAAGGACTGTGCTAAAGGCATGAGCTGAATGTGCCCCTTGGCCTGTAGTGCTTGGTCATCTAGAAAAACTCGAATCTCTTAACTTAGGAAAATAATTTCAGCTAAGTATGTGAGAATGATGAGAAGGTTACCTAGGCTTAATGGCAGGAGATGATTTACCAGGATAAGGAAAGGTCAGACAGCGGAAGGGAGTAAGAGGAGGAGGAGGAGAGATTACAGGGCTTTTGCTCCCATTGTTCTGTCTGGCACAGGGTATGTGCTTTCCCTCCTGGGCTGGGCTGGGAAGTGGCAGCCCCAGCCTCTCCCCTGTTCAGTCCAGAGCTGCGGCCACCCATGTGAAATATTGGGGAAGGGCCTGACTTCACAATGGAGAGTGTGTTTTGGGAACCTGCTGCAATACCTCTAAGATATATCTGGTAACAATAAACAGGTTAATCCTTAAAGTTTCTTGGGTTTAAGAAAAAACATCAACTTGAATTTGATTAGAAATACTTATTTTCAGGTCTGCTTATTTCTATCCATCTACTTTACAGGATTTGCTCAGTAGAAACCTGAGCTAGAGGAGCTAATATGTCAGCTGGGAGCCAGGTACAGAATAATTATGAGAAAGGTAACAACAAGACAAGGGACAGAACAGAGAAAATAAAGGAGGGAGGGAAAGAGGGAAAAGAGATTCAGGAAAAGGCAGAAGAAAATAGTTTATCAGTTGGTTTGTGCTGCATTGACAAAACGTCGCTGTAATGTTTGAACTGCAGATGTTTAACAGCTCCCCAGTGGAGATGAGAATATTTGTGTCACAGACTGGGATGATCAGTTTGACTTTCCAGGTTATCTTTCACAGATGTTAGCAGTGGTTCACAGACCATAGAAAGATTCATCAGATCTGACAGAAGCAAAGTAGAAGTCAAAATAGAGAGAAGTACATACAAGCAAAGCTGCCTAAGTGCTCAAGAGGAACACAGAGGAGTCAGCTAAAAATACCAGCTTGTACTCGGTAGTACTGTGAGAGGTGGGTTCTCAGCCAGAAGGATGGTGGCAACATAACAGTAACACAGTTACATTAGCACTGTCTGACTTTAGATTGTCACTGCATAATCACTGCCACATGTCTGCGTGCTTCATCACACAGAGTTATAGATAACCTGAACCTCTTGCCAAGGCAGACAAATGGTGGTTAATTCTGCCCAGCGTAGGCAGAACGTTCTTTCCGCAGAGCAGAGCCTCCCATGCAGAGCTGCTGTCCCTGCTGTCTCCCACTAGACTCTAGACAGCTGCCCTTTCTGACACCTACTTCCAAAGATCATCATCCACGGACTTTCTGTCAAGATGGGATTTTTGAGGTTGCTTTCTAACAATATCTTTGGGAACATATGTGACTTGAAGTTATTCAGAAGCCTTGGATGCCTCTGGACAGGCCAAAGATGGATCTAAGAGCCACCCTGTCCATAATGTAGAAAAGCTGTTGCCATGGCAAAATAGCTCAAGAATTAAATGAGCTTAATTCCATTATTCTAAACAGTGAGCATAGGAAGGTCCCTTGTGCTTAGAAATCATACAGGAGACTTTTTAAACGTTTGAGAGTTTTAAGTCATGCTAATGACCCTTATTCTAAGATGCTGTGGCTGATGATTGTTACTCTTATCCTTTACTAGCCAGAAGAACATTGCCTGAGAGGGACCTGACACTGATCCCACATCCAATCTAAAATTCTGTGTTAAAAGGGCTTTTTTAATATACTCAGCTGAGGTAAACTGACGTTCTTCAGTCCTCACTGATATTAATAGAGGAAGATCAATTTGCAGCTGCTTAGCACCTGGCCCAAAGACTTTCATTTTTTAATCAGAAAGCAGGTCCCATTTATCCAGGGATCTCACTTTGGGACAGCAATATCTTCCACAGATGTGTTTGCTTAGATTTCCATCAGGAGTCTCCAGCATGGATATTTTATTTGCATAACAACCATAATACAGTCCTATGCCTCATCTAGCAGGACACAGCAAACAAGTGGGTGAGGAGAGCTGAGTTGGTTCTTTAAACTATATCATAGCACATATTGCTTTAAAGATACATTTCTGCTTGCATTCAGTTTATTAGTTTAACAGTTTCTGGTCTAGCCTCATTCTGTTTTAATTTAAATCATCAAGGCTTTACGCATGGGAGCAAGCAAAGGGCAGTCTGAAGGTTTTGTAGCTCTGGGACCAAAAGGAATGTGACTGTAAAATACACTTCTTCTTCTACTTGTCTATCAATTGCCTATTTTTATTTTACAGGAAAAGAAAACTTCAACAAAAACAGCAACACCAGAAGATTGGGAGGTTTCAGATTTACTAGCACACTGAATAGAAAGAGAAGATTTAATAGTGGATTTTTTTTGGTTTTGTTGTCTTGTTTGTTTATCTTTGGTGAGCTGATGGTAAGTGAATGTAAAGAGCACTGTTGTTTAACACTGGCTTTGCCCTAAAATAGCTTCATGAGAATGACAAATTTATGTATGAAAGTAGAGGAATAAAGAGAAGTGTTAAATGAAGAAGAACTAATTGATCCCCCGAAGATCTGTGAATGGACTTATGATTTTACACTACTGAAAACTGTGTTAGCACAAAGTTTGCATTGAGGAAGGCATGCTGAAAATGTGCCTTCCTTTCACCCAGCAAAGCCCACCTCACTGAAAAAGAATCAGGTTTTATACTATAAGGTACTTGAAACCAAGAATAAGCAGAGAATATTTATTCTCCTTAATCTGGCAATGCCTTTTGGTGGCTGACCTAATTTCTATGTACCTGTGGGGCTGAAGAGTGAGAAGGAGGCATTCACTGACCAGGGAGAAAGAGATTAGGGAACAGGAAATTTGCTGAATACATGAATTTATGGTGTGGTCTGCACTTTTGTATGATTAAATGTGAAGTGCAAGCAGCAAAACTGGGATTTACGAATCTCAGCCTAAATGACTGTGGAAAACTTTGAGTCCTTGCAGGAATGTCTACACCTGAAATATTATTATTGTCATTTCTTTGGTGAAAATAAGATAGTAAAGATAAACATCAGTGCACACTGCAATTTTAATAAGGTGAAACACCAAGATGAGTAACACTGCAGTAAGAGTTACAAGATGTTTCCCTTCTGAAAATTTTGGAGGCACATTTTCAATTTATCTACTTGCCTCATTGGGTAGTTTGGTGCTTTGCTGTAGAGAGGCCAGTGAGTGCACTGCAGATCCTGTGTCACACAGTGAAACACCTGGGAAATAGCTGGGCAACAGCAAAGGGCATTTACTCCTGAGTGTGCCCTCCTGGCCTCACTGGGCACAGTGGAGTAAACATGCATGTGCAATGAACATGTGCACCATGAATCCAAAAAGAATGAATGTATGTTTTCCTTAGTTTTTTTCCAGAGATTTATTTTATGCAGGTGAAAGATGAGTACATTTATCTTAGTGATTGCACCTACGTAAAATAATTTTCTGCTATTTTGCCCTGTTGTGTAATTACAGCACTTGATTCATCTAGTCCAGACTACAAATGAATATGTTTGCATCAGAAAATGCAGCCTGTATTTGTTAAACAGCTGGGAGGGAGGGGCAGGAGGAAGAGACTTGTTAAATAAAAATAATGATAAGGATTTTTTCATGTCTCTTGAGCGAAAGAATAAGAATATAATAATTTCCTAGCATGCATGAAGGTTTATCTTATATATACAATATAAAACTCATCCCATTGAATAATTTGAAGAAGCATCTATAGCAAAATATGTCATATGTATGTAGTTCTCTATAGTAACATTAAGAACGCTCTCAAAGTATAAATTAAGTTAGATCCAGTATTAGTCCCAAGTAAAATTATTTGCATAAGCAATAAGAAGACATACACAAACAAGATCTATACATAATGATTTTGTTTCTTAAACAGGCATCCAACACTGTATTCATGAGTTCCCAGGTATTTTTCAGGCTTAAACCTCATCCATTTTTATACATGTATCAATATTTAAATGTAGATACTGAGGTGTCTCCTTCTCAGATGCACACATGCAAAAGAAACCAAGCCCTCCTCACACGTGCATGTGGGGCAGAACAAGAGCAGGGCACCCAGTCCTGCCCTTGCTGACTTTCCAACACCTGCTTCAGCAATACACACTGTAGGAGCAACCCAGGGTTCTCCTCTGCCTTCCCCAAAGCTGTGAGCTACTAAGCATTAGTCTGGCCATAAGAAGGTTTAGATGCACAGCTGTGTTTTAATTCCCCTTACCTACAGGAATGGTCATTCCATGGATTTTGTCTGCCCAACCAGCATAATACCTCAGGGTTTTTATGACTCCCTGGAGATCAACATAGAAAGCTTGCAAGAACGGTTTGCCACTGTTCAGTGATTCCATAGTCTGCAGGATGAGAAGAAGTTAAGAGATGTAAGTATAATAACATTTTTGGACTATGGTACTTAAGTATTCACCATCTTAACAGCTCTTGAACCATGCCAAAGATTTTAATGAATTGTCAGTTGCACCTTGGTGCAGGTTTAACCCAGAAGGTTCAGAACAATTATCTGTTCCCCTTTGTTACTTCTTCTCACAAATGTGAACAAAAAGTATTTTCCTTGAAAAACTCAAACTGGTTTCTTCTGGATTATTCTGGAATGGCTATGATGTTAAGAACATATGTGTGTGTTTCTGTGTGTTTGTCCGTCCGTCTGTCTTGTGGGTTTACTTGTGTATCCACATGCATGTACATGTGCCTTTGTGTGCTTTGAACCTAATAGCCACTGTGTTTGGTCCAGATCTATAAATGCTCCATTGCTTTAATCAGGAGCCAAGATAAAAATGCCTGTCAAACTGGGTTCTGTTATGTTAATGATAACAGCTGAGAAGGGGCTCCTTGTAACCCTGTATTAATGATCTGAATCCATAAAGAGAAGAATGGACACATCCCTCTTTATATAATTGATGTGAATATAAAAATTTCTCTATATGGTTGCCAAGACTCCTGCTGAGGTCTGAGATATCTATACTGTACAGCCAGTTTATTTATTGCCATCAAATAAACAAACTTTCCTCTAGGGAAGCTCATAAATTAACAAACTAATGTCTTTATTTTTTAGTTAATATTCCTATTTTTAAAAGTATCTTATAAGCTATCCTCTTAGGGGTTCCTAAGATCATTTAGCAAAAAAATCCAATAAAATATCCTAAGATGTTGAGTAGCTTAACTCCTTCTCAATAGCTGTCTAATAGAAATCATTAAGAATGGGCAAAGGACGCCCGTGTGTAACACACCAACCATCAAATGAGTTTCTATAGAGAAGAATGGAGGCCTAATTCTGCACTGACTTATATCCCCAAGAGCAATTAATGGCACTGCCTGCAGTGCAACTCAGTAAAGAACTTGGCTCCAGAAATAAAAATTAAATGACAGGCAGAGTAAAGTTGATTTGCTGTGCACTTCCTTCTCCCCACGGTGATTTTAGAGTATCCGCCGGCGGTAAGATGATTTAAGTGTTGACAAAGCTGGAATTAAGATGTTCACAGGCTTAGTTCAAAGCACTTGACATGCGGAAAACAACATTAACAATGCCACCGTTCCGATGGCTTCATCCAAGAGCGGAACGGTGCCGCACCCGGAATTCGTGTCACCAGCTGAGCATCCTCAAGCACCTCTACTGCCCTTCCCTTCCCTCCCCAAATCACTCCAACCTGCCATTTCTTATTCTAGAAGAGTTACAGGCATGTGTGGCGGGCACACTCGTGTGTGCGCACCCCTGCTTTTGTGTGACATCCAATTCAGAGCTGATGTGAACCCACTGGAAGCCTCTCGTTGGCGTTTATGGGTTTTGCATCACATTGTAAGTGGACAGAGCCATTTCAGCCAGGAAGCTGCATGTGGTTTTCACCTACAATTCATATCAACCCATTCATGAACTAATTTGCTCTCAGAATGTAAAACTGACAACTGGTTTGACTGTTGATTTGTATGTGCCACTTACAGCAAGAATTGCCCTGTCCCTTTCGACCAAGTCTGCCAACTTATCCAGAAGATGGCCTCTTTCTGAGGCATCCATTCTCCTCCAAACAGAACCGAGGGAAAAAGCCAGCCGGGCTGCCCTCACTGCCTTGTCCGTATCAACCTGGGAAGAAGGAAGAAGAAAATGAAAGACACAAGTAAATAACACAACCAGGTTTATGGAATCTGCTGTTATACAACCTTAGTCACATGATGGGTTTTGGAACTATGATTTATAAAACAACTGTCCAGCAGTGCTGTTCTGGACTGGTTGCTTTTATCTATTTATACATTTCTATTATCTGTTATACATTTAATTCATACATTAAACATATAGCCCTTCATTGGACACATTACCTTGTCAGCTTCCTGAATGTCACAGATCTGTTCTCCTGTTGCTGGATTATATACTGGGAATATTCTCCCACTTTCAGAATTCTGCCACTCATTATTGATGAAAATCTAGAAAAGGAAGGAAAGTCATCAGGTCTCCTGCATGAACAAACAGTAACGTATATAACAACAAACTCCTGAGAAAAGCTGCAGATTCTAACACAAAAGAACTGAAACTTATTTTTGCATGTGAAAATTACAGTTTTCAAGAGTTCAGGCTGAGGTCAGTCCCTGATGTCTTTCTGTATTTTATAGCACTGTCATTATAGAAGCGACATCAAAGTCTAAACATTGGCTGATGTTCAAATTTGGTTCAAAAACTGTAACAAATAAACTAAAAAAAGGAATACCTGTATCAGAGAAAAAGCCTTGAAACTGCTGGAGACAAGACAAGGATTTGGAGTAATCACTCAGTTCAGTAAGTAAACATTTAGTCACTGATACATCCCAGTCAAGGCTGAATAATCTCAAACATCACAGTTCTTCAATACACAGTCAGTTAATTATGGCTACAGTGACGGCTTACAGCACAAAACTAACTTGCTTATCTGCTAGGAACAATGGAAATTGTTACATTCTCTCAGTGTTGCTATCATTTTAATTGTCAGGGGCAAAACAAATTTAAATGGTAATGGTGCTGACAACAGCTGTCTTGAGAAAGGTAATGACAAATGAGTTTATTTAAAGTAGATTTTTACTGGTAGCTGCATATGTGACAGTTATTTTCTGCTGAATGACTTTCAAGAACAGGATGAAATTATTTATTAGCAAATATAAAAGAAATCACTACATGAAAATGACTAAGTGAAAAGTTTTCCAGGTATTCAGACTCTTTCTGTCTTTTAACTCTTTCTAAGAATGAAAGTGTTCAAAAAATCCAGGCACCATTTGGGTTCCTTGGAGTCCAGATGGATTGGATTCCAGTCCAGATTGAATTCCATGAAATACAACTTTAAATGTATAAGGGGATGTCCTGGCCTCGTTGAAATACACAGGAATTTTACCTCTGATTCCACTGAAAGCAGGAGTTCACACGTAGAGAGAAGGAATGTTCACGACCTGCTTGTTTCTTTTTGCATACAGGGCTGCGTTTATAAAGACGGGGACCCTTTGAAAGCTTGAGGAGTCTCGGTTCCAATCAGAGATACACAGGTGAGAGAAACCGGCCCATCTTTATACACACAAAGGCAAAAATACATCTGTAGAGTTTTCAGCTACCAGACATGAGCTTGCTCAACCTATTCTCCAAGCCAAATGGAAGTGCTGTAGCTGTGTTCCTCTCAGCAGGGCTTATTAGCTCAGGCTCGGTGCCACAGCGACTGCAGTGACACAGCTCCTGCTCCAGAGCTCACTCGTGTCCAGCTCTCCACAGCCGTGTGTGGGAGGAACCTGTGCCTGCCTGGAAAACACCCTGGGGATAAAACTGTACACAGAAACCAACAATTCCTTTTGCTATTACGAATATGTTTCTGTTGTGTTTCCTCATCTTCCCTATGCCTCAAACATCAGCCTCTTTGCTCTGTGCCCCTCCATCCACTCCAGAGTCTGTTCTTTCTTTACTCCCCCTTGCCCCTTCTGTTTAGGTTTTCAGAGGCTGCTGAACCGACCACACCACTACCACTGCTTTCCTTGCATGCCCCACTTATCCTGAACCTGTTTGTGTTTGTGGACTGTGAGCTCCTCAGACCATGCTGGTGTCTTCCTGCTCAGTGATTCCACTGCTGGGCAAACCCAAGTATTGGTCCCTGTTAGGACATTCTGGAGCTAACCCAAAATGAGGTAATGAAAGAATCACCAGTACGATCTCTAGTAACCAGCGCCATAAGCCAAAATCCTCTGGTGTATCATTGTCACTTTTAGACTGTATGTGAAGCAAAGAAACCCTGAGATCTGTGACCTCTGTGGAAGAAGGAATTTACTTTATGCTTTCCACTGAGTTTTCTCAGAGTTAACTCTGCACCCAGTGAGTGTGTTGGGGGGGTGCTGAGGAGGGAGGGGAAGGGAGAAAAGCTTCCAGCTTCAGGAGCAGATGGCCAGAGAAGATGTAAGCATGTTTGTTTAAGGTGACAGGATGTACATAAACACATGGGCTTCTCATGTGAGCTGCACTGAAAGAATAAAGCAGTTTGGTTGAGTACAAGAACCTGAGAAATTGTGGCAGCCACAATTCAGTACATTTCCCTCAGAGAAGGGAATCTTTTTAAAATAGATTAAAAAATGTTAACTCCGTTCTGCTGGGATTAACACCTATCATCAGGTTTGCTGGTACACAGCACATATATTTGTTCTTGAAATACATTTCACCATAGGAATGAGAAATAGTGCCTTGGAATTACAAAAGAGTGCTGCAATTCAAGCTGACTGGAAGGAAAAGCCGTATGATTTTATTGAATGCTCAGTTTATCCCACAGACTTAGAAAAAGAACAGTAATAGTAAATATTTCAGACAGGACATGGGAAGGATCTATTTGGCATAAAGTTAGAGCTGAAAGCAAGAGAAATTGCTACTGTTAATGGTTAATGTTAGTTTCTTCCTGTTCCACTTTCTATAAACAAGGTATTGCCTATACAAGCTCATTACTGTAAACTGAGCACATTTAAATTGGCAGTAAAATCAGAGTATTTACTCTAGTGCACAAATAAAGTACCTAGTCCCATGTTTTGGAACAGTTTCAAGTCTTGAAATCCAGCAGCTGGCGGCTTTACAAGCAAAGCCTTACACTTAAATAATTCACTTTTGAAAGTTTTAGGTGTTCTGTGTCAGGTAGTACCATTCAGCAGATATTCCTACCACCGAGACGCAGATTCTTTTGCAATAAATTTGCATTCACGGGGGCTTTTATAACTCTTCCAGCACTACTGACTCCAATGGCTGTTGATTAAACGTATATATCCTGTACATTTAATCTGACTTTCATTATGGCCACTTCGTAAAAATGCCATGAAATGGAGGAGCGATGACACATTGCAAGAAAAAGGAATCCCTGCAAAGCCTCAAATTGGGTTTTTTTCTCCCTTATTTATAGTGATCATGGTAAAGGCTAACCCTAAATCAGGGAGAATATTTGACAGCAAATGTTTCTATCTATGGATTATATATAACCTATCCTAAACACCAGATAAAAAAGGGGTAACCCTAGAAAAAGAAGGGCTTGCTTCCATGTAAATCATGCTGCAAATTGGACAACACCCAGTGAGTTCATTGTTCAACCTCAATTGTGAAGGCTATTCACATTTACTATTCCCCTGAAATCAATGTTAATTAAGGCTGACTGGGGCTATAAATCAGCCTTTGGTTTTTACAACTTAATTCAGCATTAAGCATATATATGTAAATAAAAGGTAACTGATTAACCACTTGAGTTTTCCAGGAGTTACTGAGGTAATTTGTTTTTGTTTGAGTCCTAGTGTTACCTTTTGTGATATGCAGTAGGGAGAAGAAAAAGTCTATAGTGTGTCATGCATTTGCTATGTGGTATTGTGGTAGTTAAATAATCTGGCCTGTTGGGTGCTATCAATAGCATTGTGCCAAAAGGCAAAGGGAAGAAGGGAGCACTTGAAAAATCTTGGAATACACAAACATTTTGTTTGCCATTTACACTCAGTAAAGCCAGTAATGGCAGTAACGTTAGAGCAAGAAGATAAAAGGCCAACTTTGCTGCTGTGCTGATGTGTCCCTGTCAGTGCAGCCATTTAGCCAAAAACAAACCCAACTGGCAAAGCAGCCAAGGCCTCCTGTAAGTGGGGAGTCTGGCTGTGGCTGGTTTGCAGGGGGCAAAGGAAGAAACCAAACACTTTGGTTGGCAGAGCTGGGGGTGCAGGTACTGGCATGTGTGGGGCTGGGGGTGCTGCGGGGGCTGTTCCAAACAGCGCAATGTGACAGGCCTGGGTGGAAGCTCCCAGTTGCCCCTGTGAACATGATGGCCCTTGGACTGTCATCATTCTCATAAGATCTCATCACACAGGTCTCTGTGCAATTTCTGTTCCTTTCCAAATGAAAGATGGAGAGGGCATGGATTTTCCTAAAAAGAACACTCACATCCCTCCTGGTACTGACAATAACCTCTTGCTCACACACATGTTCTCACAGATCTTTAGCTAGAACTTTGCAAGATAATGGTCCCATCATGTCTTCACTAGGTTCAAATCCTGCCTGTGGCTCATTATATATGGTCTCTGTTGACAGAGTTCCACAGGGCTGATCAAGAGAGCAATCTGCCTCATCCTACAGGTCAAGTGACTGCTTAGAGCCTTGGAGATACCACATCATACCAAACAGTATACAAAGGAAAAGTAAACTCCGAAGTTACCATGTAAAAATTCCAATTTACTTTAAAACTGCTGACGTGTAATTGGAAGAAAATCATACATTGCATTTTGCACAAGACCTGCATTTCACAAGCATTACACACTGAGTTCAATAGCATTTTGGATCCTCATCAGTTTTGAAGTCAAGCCAAGAGTAAATGTTTTTAGTATAACACAAAGCAAATTTAGCTTTGCAAATAAACAGCTACAATCTCTTGTTTCAGTAGCCATCCATCCCAGCTGGCTCAGTAATAATTAGCAACTTAATGTTCATTTCAAACCATGCAGGTAATTGGAGTGATAAGTATTCAAAGAGGAAGGGATGCGTACAAACCCAGGCTGGACATACTGATCTGCAGTGCAGCAATAGCAAAATTTAGACCAGGGAGAAAACGTATTTTGTGTTTCGTCACTATTTACCAGCTAGGAAGTACTGAACAACTACCTTTATGAGTGTGTGTATAAATATAATTAATTAAAATAAAGCACAGAACTCATACCTCCTTTGCAGCTCTTAGTTGAAGGAGCTTTGGTTTCATGGCACTACAAATTCCCTCTGCTGTTGAGCCAGGGGCTAGCCCTGGATTTGGGAAATTGAACTGGTTTTTACATTCACTGGGGATTCTTGCTTGCTCACTGCCTCTCTTTTTTGTATTGTCTTTCCTTAAAATGTAGAGGGGAAAAAAAGTAATTTGGGCTCTCTTAATTCATAAGAGTAATCAACACAGGTGGCAACAATGTAACTTTTCATTTCCTTTCTTGAAAATGTTCTCAAATGATGTGTGAGTGAAATGATGATCTACACTCTTAATTCGATATTGCTTAGTGATGATGTCATGAGACATTTTCTTCAGGCTCCCCAGCTGTTTAACTAAGAACTTCAGGCAGTGGACAGACAGTGGCCCAGCATTTAGCTCTTTGGAGGTGGAATTATTTTCCCATGGATTTAATAAACAAGGTTTTTGTGCTATTGCAGCTCCAGAAATGTTTTTTGGTACAGGAAGAGGATTTTAACATCCAAATAATAATGGCTTCCCACAGGAGATTTGGTTCTGGATGAATGGAGGAAGGAATGGGAATTTCCTAACTCAATTGATTTAGTAGCTGGTTATAGTTTCATTCCATCAAAGATCTTTTTTTCATATGTGGCTTTTTCCTTAGAGAGCTTTTGACACTAAATCTGCAGGGATGGGGGAGGGGGCATCAGATGCCAAAGTACTTTATAAGAGAATCACAGCTGCTTGGCCCTCAGCATCTTCTCAGAGCTTGAGGCATTAGAAGTACATAATGGCACTTCTTTTTTGAGGGGGGATGGACAACAATTTTAGAGGCATGCAAAAAATCCAGCAGCAGCATTTCCCTTGGTAAATACTGCATAACATCCCAGATACCGGGCACCTGTGCCTCAGTCTGGTCAGGAAATTTCATATCCTTTCCCATCTCAGCAACTTCATTTCCTCTCCTTGGGAAATGTTTCAGGAGTCCTAACGATTAGTACAATTGTAAGGGAATGAACTAGGTGGGATTGCCAATCAGAGGTGAAGCTTGTTTATTTTCACAGGCCTTGTTTTCCTTCACTTTTATGGCTGTCTTGATACAGCAAATCTCTCACATTCTAGAGTGTGTTGTGAGGCACTCCTGGGAGTGACTGGAAACCAACAGCTGGCTATGGAATCAGCAAAAACCTAGTTTTTAAGAAGGCACTAGGAGAGTAAAAGCCAATGCCATCAGACTGCTGGCTAATGACTGGGGATGGATCAGCAGTGCTGTTTAATTTTATTTTTAAGAGGATTGTTCAGGTGACCAGCAAGAGTCACTGCTCGTTGCTGGCAGTTCACAAAAGGTGAGCAATGGGCTTTGAGGCCAACCTCCCCAAGCACTGTCAGTGCAGAATCCTGCTTCTGAGCCATGAGGGAGCCCCTCTGGGCAGTGCCAGTGGCTGTGGTGCTTTCAGTGGTACCCCTGCACAAGCCAAGGCAGCCTGGCTGGCCCAGCAGCCCAACACAGGTGGTTCTCATGTCATTCACTACCCCAGAGCAGAATCCTCCTCAGAAGTTTCCCAGATTTTGGGTTCTTTAGTGAAACGCCTTTCAGCTGTGGAGGAACTGCAATTTTGTGAGAGTAACAGTGAACTGTACAGGAAAAACTTTGCACCAAATTTAATTCAGGCAAGCAAGCTCCCGTGGGCATAGCTGGTTTTCAGCTACAAAAGGTCCAAGAAGTCCAGAGTTGAACAAAAGGAAAAATCCAGCTGGTTTCAGTGGGAGCTGAATCAGGCCCCAGTTGAGAAAAAGGAATCAGTGGCAACAGCCTCCAGAGGGATGTTTGTACTGGGAAACAAAGCTGTTTCACTGGAAACTTGACACATGCTCTAGAGCCTGTGAGGTCTGAAAGGCCAAACAAAACCAGAATATGTTGATTTTGCTTTTTCCTCTTTGGCTGCTGCGTTGTCCTCTCTCCTTACTCACACCCCCCACACTGTAAAAAAAAAAAAAAGAAAAAAGAAAAAAAATTGAAAGGGAAAAAGAGCTCTGTTCTAAAGCTCCTTGTGCTGTGGGGTGCTTGTTCTTTTTTAAACTCTCATTTGGACCTCAGAGCCTGATGGATAATGTCATGGCTTTTGGATACGGTGTACCATAAATGGGGCTTTCCTTCATCAATTCAAGCTTGAAATTGCTTTCAAGAGATCTAGAGTCCAAACTTGTGACAGTACTGAGAGGGTTGGAGAATTTTAAACCTTTACAACCATAGTACAGCAGGAGGATCAAAAAAGTGGAATCAGAAATAAAATGGCCAAGAGGTGAGTGGGGCTGCTCTGGTTTTGCTGTCAATGCAGCAGTGCAGCCAGCTCTGGTACAATTTTGCTTGTGCAAGCCTAGTCCTATGCCAAGGATGGTGTCTGATGAGAAGACCAGGGTGTTTGCCTTCTCTGGGTGTAAATCCCAAGTAGCAAGGCCTGAGTCAACTCTACCAAAAAAAAAGCCAGTGCTTCATACCAGTGGACTTTGGATCAGAAGCCAAGTGTTTAAAAGAGGTAAATACATCAAGGCTCAGTGACATTTCAGCCTGTGTAAATGAAGCCAGGCTTCAGTGTGGCTGACACGACTTGGAGGAGGATTATCATGATTGAGCCCCAATGGTGGCAGGAGCTCAGTCCCTTTTCAGTCCCG
This sequence comes from Eopsaltria australis, assembly GCA_034509425.1. Taxonomy (NCBI): domain Eukaryota; kingdom Metazoa; phylum Chordata; class Aves; order Passeriformes; family Petroicidae; genus Eopsaltria; species Eopsaltria australis. The sequence goes on from JAVTVJ010000121.1 coordinate 1,445,184, forward strand.
GAGAGGTGGGAGGAGAGGGCAAAGCAGGGCCTGTCTGCAGGGGCTGCTGCCCTGTTCTGCTCACCTGGATGTTGTTCAGGTGTTTAAAGGCAGACAGGGCAAGTCCTCCACTGAGCCAGCTCACAGATAGAAGAGGTTTAGGGAATGGTGTGCTAGGAAAGGGTTGTGATGGGAGGAGAAGTCAGGAAGTCAGAGGGTCTCTGAGCAGCAAATGGAATCAGAGAAAGGGCTTGAAGCCTCCCATCAGTCTGCTGTGAAAGTGGAATGTAACATGATTTTTTTCTCCCCTATGTCCCACATCCCTCACACCAAATGTTTGACCTGCCTGTCTTCCTGTCTTAATTAGTCTTCTGTCTTTCTGGGAGTTGGGTCTGTTCTTCTGCAAATGGCAGCACATGAGACAGGGGAAACCTGTCATGTTTGTTTTCTAAGCTGTAGGGGGCATCCATTTGAAAAAACTCCCGGCTTATCTAAACATTTTTGTTTGTATGATTTTGAATTAGGAAGTGTGAGTAATTAGTTAAGAAGATTAAATAAGTCTTAACAACATGCAGTAGTGTGCTTACTTTCCTCCTCCCCCCCCAAGTATTTCCTGCACAAAACCCAGGCTGCCAAACTGTGATGATACCCTTTTCTATTTTAGTTTCTCACTGTGCCACATGCTGATACAGCATCCGTTATTTCAATTCAGTCTCATTAAAGGGATTATTTTGCGCCTGGTTGTTCAAGAAAATTAATCTAAAGAGAAGAAACTTCAGATTGTGTTGTCTGTTGAACTGTACCCACCACAAACATTTTACTCCTTTTGGCTGCCTTATTAAACCTGTGGGAAGAAACTTTTGTTGCAGCACATAAAGGCTTTCCTCAAAGTAATTTTTACTTTTTCCAGTTAATGAAGAATTTGTCTGCTGTTAGTAGAACAATACAGGAGCAATAACATAGCTCAGGTAATAGTTCATGTATTCGTAAAAAACTAAGCTCCCAAGCTTTACTTATCCTTTCATCAGCAGAACTCTTTAGTTGCTGGAGAAGAACATTTACCCTCTTTAACTGCATCAGAAAACATTCCTTGTGAAACCAGGATGACTGAAAAATTAACTGTGCTTTCCATTTTCACTAATAACAAAGACAAGCCATCACTGGATGAGTTGGGTAAGGATGGCAGTGGTTTTTATGGAGTATGATTCTTGAGGTCAGTTATTGCACCTTAAAAAATGAAATCATGAAAGATTTTTAAAAATCCGCTAAATCGAGAGTGGAGAGGAGGGAGTATTTGTTTACATAATCAATTATTGGGCTGTCACTGGGCTTTAACGAAGTTGTGGCTATTAAGAACTCGATCCTGGAAACCCTTCTACAAGCACTTATTTGAAATGGTGGGAATGAGGAGGGGTTTGTACAAACAAGACTCGTATTACTCTGTGTAGTTCTCCTGTGTTTTGCATTGTTTGTGTGTTGCAAGAATTGTGTGCTTCTTATGTAGGACAGAAAACAGTGTGAGCTATTTATCTGTACATGGGAAACATGCTCTGCCATTTGGAAGAATTTAATCTCCCTTGTAGGTAACTGCCATTTTAAATGTTCATCACCAGGAACAAGTTCTTACTTAGAAATTAGCTGTGCTGCATAAATAAATATTCCTCCTAGGATTTCAGACATTATAGACAACACAGAAAAATACAATGAGCAAATTTATTTTGACTTAAAAGCTCTGCCTGAGAAAATTACCTTATAACTACACATGAGAAATTGCTGGAATGTCAGCTTCATTTGCAGTGGCCCCTTATGGCCTGATCACCCTCCCTGGCACGATAAATCACTGGCAAGATCCTTACCTTAACACGTTTGATCTCAGCTCAGCAAGACTTGGTTTTGATGTGAAGAACTCCAGATCTGTTAGGTCAGAGACAAATAGCAGAGCCACTGACCTGCAAAGTGCTAAGTCTATATTAGACCCAAGTGAGCAGCCTTAAGCTCCTGAAAAGTTTGCCTTCGCTTCTACTTTGCATCCTGAAGCTTTTCAAATATTACTGTTAGCATGTTTTGTTAATGATGCCACAGACATTTCCTTTTCTGCATGTACAGAATCCACAAAAAGCATGTGGTGTGAGAAGCATTATCTTGGATAAACTGTTAGAATTATCTGCACTTTAGAGAGACATGAAATAAATCTCATTATTTATCAGTTTCTTTACTTAATTTACACAAATGGCTTGCACTGGCCTTTCTCTTACTAGACCATGCCTACTGATATCATAAATAATGATATTCCCCAGTACACCCATTAAGATGATGGCAAGTGCCTGTATGTACATGTCTGTACATACAGGAATTCAAACTACTCCTAAAAAGAAAAAACTGAGCTTGTGACATTTACATTCAAAAGTCTCAACTTTCACAAAGAACAGTTTTGTGGCCACTCAGCTTTGCAACCTTGGTTTGAAAGTATTCCTTATTGTCCTGGTTAAACAGTCACTTATCTCTACGATAGTAAGCAGGAGTGTTAGTCTACCAGAAAATTGGATGTTCTTAATGGGCTTTGGGGGAGAATAGCTTTGCATCATCAGCATTAAGTTAAATCACATTAAGTACCCACTTACAACATAGGGATTACCACTTATGACATCTTTGGTGAAAGCCTTTAAAACAAATTGTTGTGTTTGTTAGAAGAAGCTGTGAGATAACAATTCCCAGAAGCCTGATTTATAAATTCTTTTTGCTCTTCAAGAAGATGCAAAGGAACCCAACACCTCTCATTCAATGCTGCAATGAAATCTCTCAGGCTGGAAATTCTTTTCAATAAAAAGTCTTGGAAAATACTGATTGATTTACTTTAGAATATTCTTCTGGAGAGAAGAAACTGCTAGACTCCCTTCCCTCAGAGTTCAGTTCTAATTTCTCCTCCAGTTCTTTCTGTTAAGTCACTGCCTTTACATATACAAGACTGGAATAGGCCATTCTGCTTTTTATTATTCACAAGGCTGATTGGGGAGAACTGGGTTTAAACTGTCCAAGTATCCTGCTGTGCTTGGATACCTGGCAGATTTACACCTCAAAGTACACTGTGGTGCTAAGGTTAAAATTGGATGTGGAGTGTTCTTGCAAGAGCTGATTACAGTTTCAATCAAATAGAACACCTGAGGATATACCAAAATAATGCCAGTGTTTGATAGAATTTAACATTTTTATATATGACCAGCAAGCTAATCTGTATAGAGGTGAAGGCCTGCATGAAAAATGAGCTCTTCTATTTACCTTTAAACAGAAATAGATTAATGACTTCAAGTATGTAAATGAAAAATATGACCCTAAATTTTTGCCAAACATGCAGTATTAAAAAAGTGGACTAGAGCAAACCCAAAACCTGGTTACACTGAGCTTTCCTTAAATGAGCAAAGCACGTTATGTGTCTTGTCAATAAAGAGCCTTCCTTAAAAAACTCGAATATTCATATGCAGTCCCGAGATCCCCTGTCCCCATTTCCTTTGGAATTCATGTTTCTTTTCCCCTTTTTAACCAAACTCCATTTTTCTCTCCTGGAACCCCTTGTAATGATGCCAGAATGTGGGCAAACCTCATCAGTTTCCCTGCCGTCTACAAGACAGGATTTATGTTTGTAGTGAACACAATGACACATGATCACTAAATAGCTAAAATCACTATCAAGGCTTTAATCTGAGAAATTTTTCACCCAGACATTGCAAGTACTATTGGTATGTAAAGGTATGGAGCCCAGGATTAATTACAGCAAAGGTGTCACCCAGTGCCCCCCTTCTGCAGGGAGCTCACCAGTGGCAGCTGTTTGGGAAAGTTCATGGCATGCAGCCTTTCGCAGGTACCTGGTATAAGGGATGTTGCCAATCCAATCCAGCGAGTAATAACTAAATTCCCATGGGACCTGGCTGAAGTCAGATGTTGCTATTCCTGGTTCACTGCTTTTAGTATCCCTAAAGACCATTTAGGCAAACAGCTGGAAGAGCTGACTACAAAGATTCCCAGTCACAGGGAACCACTCCAGGAAAGCAGGTAAAGGCTTCTAACCAGGAAACAAGTTATCAAAGGATTTGTGCTGTTGCTCCCTCAAGGAAAGAAATGAACTGGGACAGAGAGCAAGAGCATGAACACGTTTGTGTTGCATTCAGAATGCAGGCATTAAAAGCAGTTATTTTGGCTGATGGGAGGAAGAGCTGTGCTGCACCAGTCAGTGGGCATGTTCTGCACTAGGCTCCTGCTTGGCATCTGAATAGGAGGCCCTTCCTTCTCCCTCTGTGCTTGAGTGCCTTACTAAAACAAAACCTTTGAGACATCAATGGAAGCAATTCCAGAACCCAAGTTCCAGTACTGTCACCGCTCTGCACTGATGGAATATTCCTCCTCCTAAAGAGAAGTACAGAGGAGAACAACATCACCAGCTCCAGCTTCATCTGAACTCATTATGCAGATCTTGCAGCAAGGAGGGCACTGCCTCCCTGACAACGCTTAGAGGAACAACAACAGAGACAACTCCTGAGAACGTGACACAGAAAGAGAGCAAAGAGCACAAAGGAAGGGGTCTTTTAATCTATACCGTGTGTGCAAGTAGAGTGAGCACACAGAGAAGTGTGCAATTAATAACATACAGAAACGCAGACATGCATCCACAGGTAAACACCGGCTCCGAAATTCATCTGTATTGCCATTTCCCAGAATACCATGTACAAAAATAGAGGCTTGATCTTCTTGTAGTCTGGCTGGTTTAGCAAGAGATCCTGCCTCTGACACTGACCTACTGTCTGAGTTAGTCATGGTTACACTCCCACAAATTTAAACTCCCCCATCTGTGAAGGAACCTTGTCACAGTTTTACAGTGAGGCTGAATCAATTAATGCCTTCTGAAAGATGTGATGGAGCAGAATATTAACACTTGCAGTTGAGTGATGCCAGCTAAAAACATCTTTAGTAATGTAACAAATGGATTTAAAAATCACTATCAAAGGATTGGACTACCAAGACTCCTAGGCCATCATCAGCACAGCTACAGCACATTTAGTGTTATATCACAATTTCAAATGAATTGTGAAAATGCAGAACTTGATTCTCACCTCTCAGGAAAAACGCATCCAATAAATATCACAAAAGAGAAGACGAGGTTAAGTAGCTGTGGTAAAGAAAGTGTGATAAGGACAAAAAGAGGAAGACCAACAAAACGTCAGGCACTGATGGAAAAGGGGATAAAGGCTTAGCCAGATGTCCTAAAAACAACTGTGCTTGTTTCTCAAGGTCTATGCAGGCTTTTCTGGTACTGCTGCAACAGTGTATCACAACTGAATCAACTGGAAAAAATAAAATAAGTCCCTTGATTTGGAAGGTAGGTGGTAATTTCTTACTAGCTTTGAACAACTCAAGAATAAACTATTTCTGTTACAGCTGAAAAGAAACATAAGCAAATGTAAAATGCATATGTTATGGTAAGCTTTGAAAATACCCAGTGGAATCAGGACAGTGCTTTTATGTCTGGGTGCAAAGAATGTTTAAAATATACTCCAAATACGTTTCAGACAACAAAATGAAGTGGTTCCTTAAAAAAAAAAGAAATCTATGTATCCACCTGTCAGTTACATAAATGCCTTCTCAAATCAATTTGACAATATAAAGAGGTATTAAACCCAGTTTAAAATTAAATTCTATTTTAAGGACATTTTACACTAGCAGAGTGGTAAATAAAAGTGAGGTGCAGTGTCATGGGAAGTGTTTTTGCGATTGAGCTGAAAAGACTTTACCGGGTTTTTCAACTAACTAGATCACAATTTTCATCTAGGTCATCTTATAGTTGGGAAATAAAAGCACAAGTGCCTATAAACCAGCCTAAGAAAGCTGAGTGTGAAAATGGGTGATCTGGACTGTATCACGGAGAGGGGAAAAGCAGCGTTTTTTGGAGCATAAGGGGATGAGAATTATCAGAGGCATACCACACTTTTTACGTGTAAGCTGTGTAGGGAGGACAAGTCAGGCTGCAGAGGGGGGAGCAGCTCTGTGTGCAACGCTTTGCGTGGGCACTGCTTGGAGGAGAGGAATAACACAAAATGTGGACCCACGGATATAGAAGCAGCGTAGATTGTGAAGGATAATAGCAGGAGTGAGGTATTGACTTCTAAATAAGAGCAACTGAAGTGACATTGAAGTGGTACTGAAGAGGAAAAAGAGTATGAAGGCAGTAAGGCTAGTGCCAAAATAACTCCGTATTAGTTCAGTGAGAGCTGCACTGGAATAGTGTGTAGAGAACAGAGTTTTCTGTATCCTAATGTAAACAACATTTGACATAGTCCTGTCAAGGACTAAAAATTGTCTGAACCCCTGAGAAATGGTTACCATGTAAATAATTCCAGCTTCATTGCAGGAGAGAAACACATGAAGAAGCCATACTCTCTGGGATACTAAACTTCAAGAAGCAGATTTTTTTTTAAAGAGGAAGTAACTTAGAAACTCCCTGCTTGAAGCTCGGAAATTAAAATCCATAGAATCAGCATGGAGGCTTAAGAATGTGAAAGAGTCAAAGAAGATTTGCATTCCCAAGGCTAAAAACGGGAAGCACAAGCAAGAAAATAAATGGGGTGGCAAAGAAGGAAGGTATGAGAGCAAAAGTAGGCTGGAAAGCACAAAGACTACAAACACAAAAAAATAAAAATTGCTACTAAACATACTAAATATTCTGAAGAAAATTACTGGAAAGGAAACACAAATAAAACAGCCAAGAGAAGCCTAAATTAAATAAATAAGCAGATACAGGCTGTGGGAGAGTCACTGGATTTTGAAAACAACCTTGCTGTGGAAGGGAGACTGAAGATACTTCCAGAAGTGGCTGCTCATTTTGGGGAGATCCTTATTTAACTATCCCAAAGTAGATTATATTTCCATTCAAAAATTAGAAAAGCAGAGCCACTACTTAGAACACTAGAAAATGATTGGTAAAATACTCGTTCCGGGGAATCATCTCTGCTAAAAATCTCACACCAGCAATATACCAAAAATCGTTTAAGGGCTGTTTCCAGGACAGGCTCAGTGCTTCACTCCCAATTGTGCTGCAAGGAGTTGAAATAAAGTTCTTGAAATAAAAAGAAATCCTGAATGCTATTGCAGCCTGAAATCTACTGCATCACTTCTTCCAGTTTTCAAAAGCTAAGGCATCAGGAATTACATAAAAGCCACTAAGAGTGTACCAGGGTGATGGTGGGGCTGATGAGGAGGATGATGATGAAGTATTAAGTAGTGTTTTTCCCACTAAAGCATGAGAAAACAATGCCACAGCACAGACCTGGAAGGATCTTCAATTGGAGAGATCTATTTCAGATGAAATGTACTCCTGACATTCTAACCAGCTCTAGTCACTTGGGGCCAAATTTAAGGCATGCTGACCTATTCACAAAAGGATAAGATCAACCTTTATAAGACAGTCTAAAAATACTTATATTTACCCAAAATGGTAAATAGCTCTGCTTTGGAAAGAAATCAGTCTCACTTCAGAGATAAGACCTTACCTGTGTAAATACATGTACTTGGAATTTCTGATAGTTTCTGAGTAAAACCCAAGGGATTTAGTGTAATCATTGCCACAGGAGCAGCATGGTAAGAGGAGAGTGTCCCTCTGGCATCCTCTTTCCAAGCTCAGAAAAGGGGCTGCAGCCTGTTTTACGCTGCAGCACTTCTGGTATCTTTATGACTTTCCAAATGGATTTTTTTGTAACTCACTTATTTTAAATTAGGGCATACTATAAATCCACATGGAAATTAGCAAATGTATCCTTTCTGTAACCACACCACCTGCTGTAGGCCCCTCACAGCTGTCCCACAGCATCCCCTTAGATTTTGAATTCAATTCAAAGTCTTCATTACCTATGAATCCCTCACAGATTAAGGTCTATATACTCCAGTGGTCAGTGCAGTCCTTGTGTTTTAGCCTCCAGCTGAAGCCAATTGAGATTGAGCTGACCTTAAACATTTTCATTTGGGTCACAATGTTGTGGATGGTTCTCTGCAGTATTTTCCCACTTCAGTCCAACAAAGTTGGAATGCATTATGTTTCAAGTCATAGATAAAAATACAGTTCACCAGGCTCTGTGAAAGGCACTGACTCCAAGTAATCAAGTATTAGGTTCTTTTTTTCTTTTGTCATTTGGGAAACTATTGCAGTGATGCTATCGCACCAACACTTTGATGTGGCTTCAACATACCACACTTTCAGTAATGAAGTGCTCCTAAAGCATGGTTCACCGTGGGACTTAGCACTGATGTGCTGCATTCATGTCACAAAGGTAGATCACTTTTACATAAAAGACTGATGAATAGAAATATGGTTTTGGACAAATTCTGAAATAGGGAACTTGTGTTTTGGAGAAAACCAGGTGGGAATATGCCATTTGAACAGGAATTCATTTGCTAAACACAACAGTAAGGAATGACTGAGCCCTTGGATGGCAATCAATGTTTAGACTTCATCGTTCTCTGCATTATACTTGGTACTAAATTTTCACACAGCAATTCATGCACTTACTGTGCTTTAAGTAGGGATGCCAGCGCTTGTCTGAGGATTCCTCACTACAGAACTGCATAGAACTGCAGCTTTCTGAAGATTTTTTAAACCTCTACACATCTGTGCTTATATCACATTTACATAGCTTCCTTATGATCTTGTCTTTGTTTAATTGCATTTTTTGTCTGTCATTTCTTTCAGATGAACTAAATTTGATATATCGGTTACTTATTTCAGGGAATGAGTTCTACTCCTAAAAAAACCCCAAATAGATAAAAAGCCGTGAGGTTTTCTTAGAACTGGGGAGAATTAAAGAATTTTCAAAAAATAGAGAAATGTTACAGTCCAGCCTTACAAAAGATAGCTGCAAAACTGTAAAAGAAGAAATATGACTTTATGCAAGACCTGACAAAGAACTTATATGGACCACTGAACTCATCTTTTGTCATTTATCTCTGTAAATGTGTGAGATTTCTTGGAAGACAGTTAGTCAAATGAGGAGCTGAGATGAATCAGTGGATACATTTTATTTAGACTTCTTTTAAAAGGCTTTTGATGATAAAGTCCTTAGCAAGAGGCTATTAAGGAAAGTTAGTAACCATATGGTGAAAGATAAAGTCCTGCCATGGATTAAAAAGTGGTTAAGAGATAAGATAACAAGACTGGAAATAAACGGATAATTCTCCCTGGGAAGAGGTTAATAGCAAGGTGCCCCTTCATTACTGTGACTGGCAATCGATATCTTGGCTCACCTGCCTTTGCAGATCATTAATAGTAAGGTACAGAGTTTGCAGATAAAAATGTTTAGCCTAATCAGAGTACTGTAGGAAATATTACTGGGGCTGAATTTATATGACATTTGGGCAACTCAGGGGAGATGAAGTTTGCCAATACAAAGCCAAGCCTCTTGGAAGGAAGGGTTCAGACAACTTCTGGATGCTTATCTGTGCCCACTGGTTTGCAGTGTCCATGAACAGCTCACTGAAGGGAACTGTTCGTGTGCATTGGAAAGAAAGGAGGACAGTTGCATCCAGTGGTTCCATGGTGTGGCCCTCCCAGGCAGTACATGGCAGTGAATATCTTCAAACTGGCAGAGCTCATTAAGATCTGCCAGGAACAATTTTGCACAGACAGGGAGATGGACAAACTGCACCAAGAATTTTTGGACTGTAGGATTTATCAGAAAATGCAGATCTACAAGAAATGTAATATGGAAATGAAACAGAACTGGTCAACTTCTGTGGGAAATGTTTCTAAAGGACAAAATGAAAGAGAATTAATTAGGGGTAGTTTTTTCATGGGTTGTTTGGTTTTTTTGTTTTTTCATTGGTTTTATTTTCAGAATGAAAGAGTGAGAGTGTGAGAGCGTGTGTGTTATTCTTTGCTCTGTTCAACATCATGATTATCCTTGGAGCAAAGACCTGAATCCTACTTTTCCTTCATAAGTGTACTGACTACTGGGCTGTCAAGCTGATGTCTCTGAGACCTCATAAATACTTAGAAGTGAATTATCCAACAGCAGATAACATGAAATTCTTGCCAAAGACAGTCAAAGTTGGCAAAATTTAGACCTATTCCCCATCAGAAATTAGGGATCCATATACAAGTTTCTGCTCTGAGCACCCTCAGAGCAGGGGTATGAATTTGTCTGCCTTTTAACTCAGGCAAGTGCTCTGATTATTACTGGTCTTCTGGTTTTGGTATGCAAATAAATACATGGATCTTTCGCATTTGAATACTTGAAATGTTAAATGTTTTTTGCAATGAGAAAACAATGAGAAAGTCTTTCAGTGCATCATCTGACCCTACCAACTGGACAGAACCAGCAATATATTACTGTACAGCTTGATGCATTAAAGCAGGGTGCATTTTCCCTAAAGATCCAGCATTTCCCTGCAGATTTGGCACAGTGAGAGGTCACTGCTGCCATAGTTACCCTCAGTAACACAGCAGTCTGCCACAGTCCTGTAGCTGGGGCCAGTTCAGCCCCGTGCTTTCTGTGTTTCTGAGGCTCATAGCTACAGTGGCTGAACTGGAATAAGCAAAGGCAAGCACTGGATACGCGTAAGGCTACGCTTGTTTCTTTTTCCCTCTTGCAAAACTTGGGTAAATTGAGTTTGTGCAGAAGACCATACATGTTTGGGAGGAAAGAATAATCTCATATTCAGGCTACTCATTGGAAAGCAGTGTGTAAATATTTTCCAGTCACTATCTGAGTTGATGGATTGTAATACTAAACACTGAGTATGAATACACTAGAAGAGAATTTAAACTGCAGATTTAAACAACAGTAAATCTGCACACAGTATATACACTAAAACATCATCTGTGATGATACAGAGCAGCATCTCTAGTGTCAGCATCAGATGCTGAAGTATTCCACAAAAGGGTAAAGTAGCTGTTCTATTTGTCTATTCTTCATGCAAACATCTCTAATTTTCTGTGCCCCATGTTTTGAAAAAGAACTGTGCTAACCTGGGTGTCCCAAAAGCCAAGCTGTTTTTTTCAGGCACTGCTCAGTGGATCTGACTTCAGAAGGCACTAAAGTAGCTCACTCGGGGAAAGACAGATGGGGAAGTGCATGCATTCCTCACTTACCTGAGTTTTGCAAAAGCTTGTCTTCTGTTCAAAAAATAACAAAGATTCTACATATTGATCTAAATAAAATAGATTTCCTGCCTCCTATCATAATGTCAGTCTAGAATTTTATCTGGAAAACACATGCTGGAAATTCTAATGAAAAGGGTAATGCCAAGGAAGCGCAATGGGAATGGATATACTGAAATCTAGCAATAAAATAATTCAAACCCAGATGCTTATCGTGTGGCAGTATGAGATATATTTGTTTGATTTTGTCTACCCAGCAGCAGTTTGCCTACACTTCATACAAACTCCTGTACACAACCTTCTGTCACAGTGCTGGGTAGTTTACCTGGCCTGCATGTAGAAACTGGACAGATTTTAACCTGTGGTATCATGGTACAGGGAAACCCTCTTACACAGGACAAAGAAGATATGGTTGTCAGCTAAATCATAGGCTGTTAATGGAGAAATGTTTCATGTACCTCCTCACTGCCACTGTGCTGTAACTTCATCCATTTAGGGCACCTCTTTCGAGAAAGCTCTCAAAACCACAATTCTTGAGTTCTTCCTTATGCTAAAGTTGTTCAGCTCTTGCTCAGACTTAAATCCGTTGGCAAGCAAGAAACAAAATTTAAAACATCCATCCTGATTAGTGTGCTCAACATGATGCAAGCTGAAAATGTTTATTCACTCAGCTACCTGACGTAGTGACAGAGCCCTGGGGTCCTCATTCTATACCAGGTTGTCCTTAAAGAGTCAACATGACTTACTAAAACCACAAAGAAAATACTTTGTAAAGCAGATGTGATTATGCCATAACAAAGGAAGGACAGCCATATCCTACAGAAACACCTTTAGCTCCTCAAACACAGACAGCAGGAGGGAAATGCTGCAAAGGGCTCAATCCACTGGGCTGATTCCATATATGCTGTCAGAGATTTGGGAGACAGTCTCGGGAGGGAAAATGGAGTTTCATAAAAGCTTAAAAGAGAGAGGCACCAGTGTAACAGTGCAAACCCTCTGACCACCCTCAGAATCTGTCAGGTTCTCTGGGTTGTGCTCCTTATGCTAAACATGCTAATGACATGTCCTTAGCAGACATCATGCTACTGCTTCTCTCACACATCTGATATTTCTGGAACAGCCCATTCTGGGAGAGTTTCTGACACAAAGCTGACTTTTGTAGAAGCGTGACTTATTCCCGGGGGAGGGCTGCATCCCCTTCCTACCTACATGCCCTTGCATATGGAGCACAGCACTGCCAGCAAGCTCCTGACAGCCTGAGGAGGGCTTGCTGTGCCATGGGGCTGTGGAACAACCTAATTCCATACCATACTCCAAGATGCCCATTCTGCAGATGCAATCCATCCCCAAATGCTAATGTTAAAAAGTAAAAGAGTTAAGGAGTCATCACAGTGAAAAGAGAGATAACCCTGAATGTAGCAGTTCCAGTACTGCCAGCCACACAAAACTTGTGTGCTTGAACACTCACCTGCATGTCTGGTTCACATCCTGCTCACCAGTTCTCATTACACACATCTACAACACTTTATTTTTCACAGACCATGCCAAGGTATTAAAAAGCTGGGAGGAATATTTCTAATGACTGTTTTTTAAAGCAGCACACGCTGACTTCCAATACTGAAGCCCAAATAGCTACTGCTGCACATCTTACATAAAACCATGGCATCGGGTAATTTTCATCACTAAATCCTATTTTTTCTGACCTATCCAAACCTACATTGCCTCTGGGTGCTCTGTCAGGTGTACGGATTGGAAGGATTTCACATAGAGCTTACTGCTTATTTCAATAAACTTACAGAGTAATATTTCACAAGTTTCAATAATTCTGCTAAATAATCAAATAAATGAGAATTACACAGGTGATGTTTGTTTTATCTATGTAGTTGGAAGGAGCTTTCATAGCAACCCCAAGGGTAATGCAGTTATTAAAATATTAATGAATAATTTTCTTTTTCCCGGTACCTATTACAAATCTTTAACAAAACTCACTTAGGGAATCCTGGAATTTTAACATGTTCTACCCTAAGGAGCCTGTCTATTTACCAACTTTAGAATTACAGAAATAGAATTTAATCGGCAAAATAGATTTAAAATTTTTTCACTAAAATGTTCATAGGTACTTTTATTTTTCGTGAAGAATTAACTCCCAAATGGTTAAGTTTTTACATTCATAGACAGCTGTAATAAAGAGTTCAAGAATTCTGTGTCCTGGTTGTGTATTTAAAATTCCCAGCTAACAAGCAGGAGAGAGACTGCTAGGAATGCTTACAGATGTCTGATTTTACAAGGTCTGGGGTTGTTGTTTTCTTTTTTTTTTCCTAGCCAAGTGCTTTAGTCTAATGTTATTTATTGTTTATGGAAGTTGTTTGTCATTTAGGACATGAAGTGACCACTCCCCCAAAAGAAAGAATCAAGTTACAATCCATTATTTCATTTTTGATTGTTTTTCTTTGTAATAGGTGGGAAAGTGGATCCTGGATAAAAGTCCTGCCCAAGACAAAACTCCAAGCTGAAGACTCCAATTATCTATAAATCACTTGAATTTCCTGCAGAGAAAGAGAAAAAGGAGGAAAAGCGAGACAGACAGAAAAACAGAGACAGAGGATATGCCAAGTGAAACATTTGATACCTGTCCTAAACCAAAATTTTCTCAAAAGCAACCAGGAGTTACCTGATATCTCAAACCAAGCTTAGAAGAAACACGTTGCCATTGTTTCTGGCTTAATGTTGAAATGAAATAACTTTCTTTTAATTGTTCCATTAGTATAAAATGTGTTGCATTGTAGATCTGAGATGATGGCATTTTGTATTGATTTATTAAAGGTCACTGTTCTCAAAGAAAGCAAGCTGTGATTGCTGATGACTGCTGTATTTTTCAAAGATTTTTAGAACCAATTCTCCAGTTTTAGAGCAGAGAAATGCGAGTACATTTATGATGCAAACTGGCTGTGATACTACTCTCAAGTATTTCCCAGCAAACACTCCTGAAGCACAGCTCACACTGAAAACAGCAATGAACAAAATTCATGCCAAATACTCTTTGCACAGTATGATTGCTCCTGAGGTGTAGCACTACACAGCATCCAATAACTGCATTTCTTACTTATTTAACTATTTAAAAAGAAATTATGAGCAAGAAACCATATGCATTTTTAGATTTGCATATTGCAGTTTGCACTAAACTGTAATGAAATTTAAAACAGTTGACTTTCCTCTGAAACATTCTTCTAGAACAAGGAATTGCTGTAACAAATTTGAAGACAAATTAGTTTTGGCACCCACTAAAAAAAAGAGAAAAGATGAAAAGCTTTTAAAGTGATGATATGGAGGAAAAAATTACACTACATTGGCCAAAATGAGTCTCCTATCAGCATTAAAGCTCCTGAAGTTGTATTTCCAGTAGATAAAAATGTTATCACCTTTTTCCAGTGCTGATGTTCTTATTTTCCTATTAAGTTACTTGGTAATTAGAAACAAAGTCTGACACATTGTAATCTGTGTATACAATAGATCTGAAACCTCTCCAACAGAAATTAAAACATTCTTTAAAGATACTGAAGATGCAAAGATTAAAAATATATAAACGAATTTAAAGATGCAAAATGCATTAACAAACAAATTACTGTTCTTAAAGCCCATTTTAATCAACAAAACCAATTTAGTCTCATAAGACACCACAGAAACCCAGCAGATTTTTCTACATTGACCCACTGGGTTTGTTCTTAACCCTCTCTTTATGAAAATTAGTCTTAAAGGTTAGTAGGAAAAACATGCCCCCTTGCAATATTGTTGAAGGGTGTATTCAAGAATCACGGAAGTCAGTAGAGACCTGTTCCAGTGCTGTAACAACCTGGTAGTATTAAGAGTCCTCCAGGAATTGTAAAAGAGTCCCTCGGGCACACAGGATAATTCATGAAAGAAAACATTTTTATTTTCTGATTGAGATACACAGGTATGTATAGTAATGTCCTCTGAAGTACATCAAAAGCAACCAAAACATATTAGAGAGCTACTGATTTTGCACTGAAAATAAACCCCACCAACTCTGTAGAAAACAGTACGTTTAAAGAAAAGTGGCAAAGCCAGTCCCAGCAGATCCAATTTGCTTTCTATTATCCTGTGGTTTTTCAGTTGATTACAGGGCTAAAAATCTTTTTCCTTTATTACAGATTTAAGGCAGTCTTTTAGCATTTTTTTTTTTTAATCTCTACACTCAGGTTGGGTAGGGCAGAATGAAACTGATTTTAAGCAAAATCCCTCCTTTGGAGAGAAAATTATTAATTTCTCTGCCAGAACAAACGAACACAACTTACCTTGGTGTATTTGATTTCAAGGTTGAGAGTAGGAGAAGGCAGCAGATGCAGAGATGCCATCAGAGCTGCAGGATCTGCCTTCACCTCCCCTGGCATCTCAATTTTACTGGAAGTCATAGTCTTGGGGGGGTTTTATAATACCACCGAGCCCCCCGCTCTGCCCTGATGCTGTGTTGTGTTTTGGGTTGGTGCCCCCCCTTCAAAGCCCAGCGCTGAAGATGTTGCTCTCCTCCTCTGTATATAGGCAGGTGTCAAGCCGGGTCTCTTCTTATTGGACATGGGGGCAGAGGCAGGGGGGCAGGTCCATCCTACCTAGGGCGAGAGCGGCACAGCCCCGCTCACTGCGGCGCAGCCTCCCCGGCCCCCCCGGCCCCGCGCCCCGTCCCGGTCCGTCCCGTCCCGGGGATTCCCGGCGCCCCGTGGGAGCGGAGCTCCCGGTCCGGGTCGCTGCCTCCCGCCCGAGGAGGGGAGCGGCCGCGGGGCGCGGGGTCACCGGGCCCGTGGCGTTCCCCTCGGCTCCCCGGGCCGGGCGGGGGGCGGCGGGGAGGCGCCGCGGCCGGGAGAGGCAAGTCCTGGCTCCGGCCCCGCCCGGGACACCCTGCGGGGAGCCGGGGCAGCCCCAGCTCGACACTGGCTGGGGAGCTCCGGCCGCGGCGGGGGTAGCGGCGTGAGGGGAGAGACCGGGCTGCACTGGGGAAGCCCTGTCGGGCCGGGGTGGCCGGGGCACGGTGCCCCGCCAGCGGCGCTACCGGGCAGCGCTGCCCCGGGCGGGCGGCTGCGCTCGGGCGCGGGGCCGACGGGGCAGGACGGGCGAGCGGCCCCTCAGGGGACCCGGGCCGAGGCGCGGAGAGAGCACGGACAGGGCGCAGCCTGAGCGGCAGCGTGTCCGTGTCCGTGCCCGCTCCCCGCCCGGACACCGCCGCCCGCCGCTGTCCCGGGCTGTCCCTGCTGCCGGCCGGGGCTCCGCGCCTCACCTGGCGGCCGGACGCCCGCCCTGCCCCGCTCCCGCCCCCGGGCGCTCCCCGAGCGTCCCCGACAGCCGTGCCCGCAGCGCGGCCGCTGCTCCCCGGGCCGGCCCTCTATTCCTTTGGCGGCGGTGCCGCCGGAGCGGCCGCGCCCCGACCCTCGGCGCTGCCGCCCCGCCGAGCCCCGGAGCCGAGCGGCCCCGCGCGGCCCCACCTGCGGCCGCCACAGCGCCATCGCCGGCCGCCTGCTGCCCCCTGCCGGCCGCGCCCGCCGCCACAGAGCGGGGAGCGGCGCCTCACGGCCCGGGCAGGCCCGCCGCGGCCGCGCTTCTCCTCAAAGTTCCCTGCGAAAAGGAGGCTTACAAAGGGCACAATAATTTGTTCAAGGAACAACCACCTGATGCCAGCTATTATTTTTGGGGGCCCTCTTAGCGGGCGGCCACGCCATGCAAGGGAAGAGGCTGGGCAATGCCTTACAGAAGGTAACTGGGGAGGCAGCGGCCAAACGGAGCCAGATCTACGAGCTGACAGGCATCCGAAATTGATTGTCAAAGCCCTACACTCTCCCTGGTCAATCCTTCTAGGCAGAAAACATAGAAAGCCCTTGCCGTTTTCATTACTTTAGGCAAAATCAGTGGAGTTCTGCTTACTGATGCAAACGCTGCTAATGTTTTGAACCCGATTAGATGTCATGTTTTGAAGTTATCACATACCAGATAGATGAACAAAGATAGGACACCAAAGCTACAGCTGTCTAAAGCTGGCAAAACAAAACAAGAAATACACCACATGACTTTTTCATTGACATAGTCAAGAATAAACAATGGGATCTGGCCATGTTTTGATTTTGTTACAGTATTTGTTTGTTGATGCCCTTTATATTCCTCACTCTATGTTTGACAAGTTTGCGGACAATTGAAATTATTGTGCCAGCATTCTCCCAGTGTTTGTAGAGGAGCATGGGACAAAGGTTGCTTTGGCACAGCACAAGGTACAGAGTGCCTGTTAAGTCATTTCAGAGTTAACATGCATATTTCTGTAGATTTCTGTCTCGCTAATGAAGGAGACTGCAGATTTTGCTTTCTCTCAGTTTCAGTCTTTTTTTTTTTTTGACCTGACAGAGGAAATGGATTCATAATACTCTGCAGTAATGTGACATGCAGAGCTGTCAAACTGTGACACTTGGGATGAGTGAGACATTTAAACGTCAGAAATTCAATTTTTAATGGCACACTGGCAACACAGACCTAACACTTCATCACAAGGATGACACCTTCTAAAAGCCATTTTAAAATAAATCAGAGTGGGGATGTGCTCCTTCGAAAAAAGAATGCATTTAAACAAGTTTCAGGAATGAGGAAACTGTATGACAGTTTCATTATTAGATCAATAAAATTCAGGAGATTTTGGTGAGAAGGGATTCCAGTGTGTGTGGAGATGCAGCTCAAACCCACATAATCCGGAGCTGCTTAAGTGACCTTCATGTATTTGCTGTACGAACCACATTCCTCTTACATCTAAAAGCAATTCTGTTTGCAAAAACCCTCAGAGATCTTTAGACCAGCAGCTTGTTGGCATTCCCAGAGGGAGAATGGGGCTGCACTTACCATTGCACAGGCTCCTGGTCTGCACCATCCTCGGAAGACACAGCACATGCGTCCTGTCGCTCTCCCGGCCAGTGAGGGACCGGCTGCGGCTCCTCTTCCACCACCTGGGAAGACACCGACGCCTCAGCCCTTGGTGCCCAGGCCAAGGTGGGCTCTCACCAAGGACAAGAGCAGCCCTGCAAAACAGAGTGAGCAATGAAGTCTCAGAGATTCTGGGGACACTGATGGATGCGGCCTGGGGAGTTGCTTCCAGGGTTCAGCACCACACTGGTCACTTTATGGCAGTAAATTGAGTCATGGCTTCAAATCATGCAAGTGAATGATTAATATTTAATATATAATTTACTGTGGAAGGGATTGCCTTGGACATTAGGACAATAACTCAGTAAAAACAATGAGTACAGAAGGAAATGAATTAATTTGTAAAAGAAAAAGTGAATCCAAAACCAGAAAATAAAGAACAATACTCAGGGTTCAGTCCAATGGTCCCTAAACACCTCCATACAACAGAAAAAACACTTATTGCAGTGCTGTAGATTCTGGTTTGGTTGTTTTAATGTTTTTCTGGGGTTTTGTTTTGTAAATTTGCAAAACTAAATCAACTGTCAATTAAGTCAGACTGGCTTATTTTTTCTCACATGAATGGGTTTTAATTAAACTTCTACTTAGACAGCAAATCAGGAAACAAATATGTTCTGTTTCAGATTGCAATGACAAAATCTTCACACTTTGTGATGAAATGGTTGTCAATAACATGAAGAACAACCAAGCAACTGCTTCTTGCTTCAGTGTTAGAATTTAGGCTAGAATACAGCCAACATAAAATTCATTCCTGGAGGGTTTTGTTTTTATATTTAGAGCAATCTGAATGTATAATTTGAAGATATACCTTTGTTACATTCAGGAGCCTCAATTTCTCCACCCACCCCCAGCAGCTGGTATTATTTATAGATAAGGTTATAGACCTGGCTTATACAAACACCATCTGATGGGAACAGGACCTGTGGTAGCCAGACAGGGTGCAAAAGACAAAGCTGCAATGTTGAAGTCAATACAGATGTAATTAAGGCATTCCTGGGTTCCTCAGTCAGAGTACTGATATTTTTCTGCTCTATGCTACTGTGTACCTGTTGTCTACAGGAAGTCATAAAACTAGAGTATGAGGTGAAACTCTTTGTATCTCAAAAGCTCTTTTGTGCAGATCAGCTGTGCCAAAGCACCTATGGATACACCACTGAAATGGACAGCGGATGCAGCAACTCCAACACTCCAAGCAAGAGTTCATCGTTCTCGCTACTTCCAATCCATGAATATTTCTTATGCTCCCAAGAGCTCCAGAAGGAACTGAGTCACGTCACTCTATCAGACACTTCCAATGATTTCTTCCAAGATCAACTGCAAAATCTACCCCAAAATTATTTCACTATGACCCATGAGTTCTTTTATATATAACTTTTTCTCTCAGCTGTTCCATTACCATTTAGCAAGGATATTCCTGGTTCCTCATACAAATTCAGTATTGATTGAGAGATCCCACTCCCTCTGTACCCTTTGCCTCCTGCTTCAGTAAATGTCTATTCCTATTTCTTGTGTGCTTTATAAATTACTTCTGGAAGAAAAATAGAGATTGAATAAAAACTTCCCCGAAGTTATTTTTCAGCTCAGACTTCCACTTACGAAATCCGAACTTCATTTTCTGATATATACATTAAAGCTTCAACCTCAGGTGTTCTATTTTAATTGCCTGCTATTTTCATTACTGACCATGAGGGCAGCAAATGCTCTTCAGGAGATACTTGTATTTTAATTTATCTGCAAACATAAATCACACATTATAGCACTTTTTTCCTCTAGGTTAATTGAATCAATTCTCTAAATGTCTCTATGCCTGACCATTGAAAGAGGCTCACTGTTTGAAATCTCTCTAAGAATTATGGCCCTTGAGCTGTGTGCAGGATGGGAGCAGTCCTTGCTCCAGACAAAGCTATATTATACATAGAAAGTAAAAAGATATTGCTGTACACCTAAGCAATATGATCTGTGAAGTAACACCCACAATACTGTGAGGATCCTCTAAAGTATTATTTCGGAATTTTTTCATATATCTCAGTGAATCAATTGTTTTAATATTATAAATCTTATTAATAATTGTTTGAGTCTGGATATATCTTAAGTTCTAAATAAACAGAATAAAATCTACTTTTACTTTCCTTATTTCTACATTACCTTTAACACCAGAAAAAATGCTGATATCAAGAACAACCATTTTATTATTGAATAATCACAAATGTCTAATGAAGAAAACTTGATTTAACATTTTTCTTACTAAAAATTAGTCAAATGGATAATTTTTAGTAAAATGAGTCAATCAGATCAGCTTTCTTACCTGTGATATTGGCCATTTTATACCCAGTAGAACTGTAAAATGCTGGAAAATTAACAGTTGGTAAATTTACAAAATTTGCAAAAGGAAGAGGCCTAAAGGGCAGAATAATTTGTTCAAGCAACAAGGATCCGGATATAGTTGGTAAATTTTTGGTAAATTTATGGTAAATTTAGTCCAAAATTGAAATGCAAATTTAAGGATTTAAGCAGGCTTCAAATAATTCAGTGAGAGTGATAAAGCAGAAAATGCTTGAAAAAGTTCAATGTTTGACTCACTTTATAACTGGGTCAGTTTCAAAAATTAGCATTCTAGTTTAAGGCAGCAGCTGAAATGTCACCTGTCCCTCCCTGGCCGGAGTGACCTCGGCAGTGCCGATAACTGTGAACTTAATAAGGAAGGTGCTCATGTGTGTAGGGTTTTATTCTGAATTTAAAATATATTTTAAAAACTTTCTGTTTTGAATTTCTCTTCAATTTACCTGTTGAAATTTATTATTTGTAAAACACATCGAGCCTCAAATGGATTGACCTTCTGCTAATGTATATCACCTAATGAATGGATGCAATTAACTAATTCATATTGGAATATTGCACTTTCCAGCTCACATTCATCATCACTAAATGTGTGATCTAGTTTGCAAGTTTAAATTTTTTATTATTACCCTTTAAACTAAAGAAATAAGTCTTGTATTTAATTACCTGAACTTACATATTCAATTAATAGCTTCATTACCTTAATGAACATAGATACCATGCAGAAGTAACAAAAGATTGCTGCTGGGTCTGCTCCCGAGTACACCCTATAAAGGGTCAGCTATGAACCTCAGAACACCTTTTTTTTTATTAAAAAGTCTAGATTGTGGAGTTTCAAAGGAATTTGCCCTGGCAATCTAATATTTCTATGCAGGGGCCTGAGATAAACGTACCATCTATGTTCTAAATATTTAACACATAAAAGGAATCACAGAAGCAAAACTTGTATCTGGGAAGATAGAGGATTTAAACAATCAAATATGAATAATTTTGAATGAAAGGGAATTAAAAGAATGAAAACCAGGCAGACTGACTACTCATCTACTAAAGGATGAGGGATGAGTGGAACGTGGAGGCGAAACAAACAAATGCTCTTGTTGTGGGAGAGAGGGGACAAAGCACTGGGAGCAGCAGCTCTTACAGAACATCCTTCTCCAACAAGGGCTCAGATTGTGGCTGGATGGCTTCCTTGGAGGGCCAAGTAGAGTGGGAGACAGGTGAAAGTAGGTGGGTTGGTGAGTCAGATAGAGGAAACACTGTCACTTTCCCAGTGGAAATTAGGTTTTAGAACCACGAATCAACTGTCCTAGTTAGCTCCATCTATTTGCCAAACACACAACTTTGCTTTTGTGTGTCAGTAGAGTCAAATCTGTCATTATCTTTGGCTTTCATGTTACATGCCTTTTATCAGTTAGGTAGGCTCAGATCTCCTCCTCTTCACAACCCTACAAGTAGCCTTAATAAGTCTCAGGGTTGCTAAAGGGAACCTGCACCCTGTAGAATGATGAAAGGTTTTGATAATGTACCCCATTCAGGTTAAGAAAACACAGGATTTAGATCCCTGAAAAGTCCACTTGATGCACTTTGAGGTCTTCTTCATGCTGCATTAATATATTTAGCAAGATGCCTTTTGCTTTTGATAGCAAAGCTATTTGAGAAAAGGGAATATGCAGAAAGAAAGAGCAGGGAATTGACTAAAACAAAGCATTTGTCTGTACTAAATTGATCTATGCCTTAAAAGAAAAATTCTTCTTATACTGAAAGAGCCTTTCTCTGGATGCATTCGGAAAGTAAGCCTTGCCCTTACCATGACTTAGCAGACAAGCTCCTCCCAGAGCCATTCCCAGCACAGAGAAGGCAGCAGAGCAGTGCAGCTGATAACAGGGGTGCACGTCAGCATCTGTCCAGCATTGCCCTGACACTTCCCTGTCACGGCAGCACTGACAGCCCTGTCACGGGGCCCTCTGCACTGGAATGTTATCTGTGCCCCTCTGTGCCAGCACGCCTGTCGAGAGATTAAACTGCCCCAGAAACTCTCAGGCAGGGCCTGAGTTACACATACAACAAGCTTCAAAATTTACTATCATCAGTTATACAACTATTTATAACATATATGTGTAGTAACATCAGTTATGCACTGAGGCCTAATGGTGTGCCCAGCCAGTCAAGAACAAAGCAAAATCCTGGCTCCTGCTTTAGAGAACATCCAGTTTAGTTCTCCCTGAAATCAGTGTCAGCAACAGCAGACATATATGTGGCAGGCCTTAAAGATTATGAGCAAAAAGCTTGAGTTGCACATATGTGTTGAGGGTTTGATCTCATATTCATGATACAGACAGAAATATTTTATCTGGACACTGAGATCACAGAGAAGAAAGAACAAATTCTCAAGGGGTCTCCTTGTGTGCCCTGCCCCTCCTCCAAGGTGGGCTTAGCTAAACCTGAGCTGCACATTGCAAATATTTCTCACTTGGAGCACTTTTTACCAGGGACTACAGCAGAGACAGAGGGGTGATCAGAAAATACAAGAACTAAAGAAATAGAAAGTTTATGTACTAAAACACTTAGAATGCTGAATTACAGTGTGTTCAGATCTTCCTCACCTGAATTTTTACTTTGACTTCCCCAGCAGGAGAACCAATCCGTAAAACAGAGAATGCCCCTTATGTACCATGCAGCAGTTTCTGTATGAAAATTGAGATATAAATTAGGCAAAGACATTTGACCAGGGACCTGTATTAGAGGTACACATTCAGAGTTAGTCTAATTCAACTAAAATCAGCAGACTTTAAAATAATTTGGCCCATATTATTACAATACAAAAAATATATGGTGTATTTACAACCTTGGTCTCTCCAGCTGTGTTGGTTTAGGTTTTATTACATGAGTAATAACAATTTATGTGATACTCTGAATAATGTGCTATTAAAAATTCAGTACACTATATATTGTTACCCATGGGATTTAAACTGTGGGAGCTATGTGCATTATTCTCTACTTTGCTATTTCTATAGGAGTGAAGATTACTATAAAAATGGTTAGGTTATATACATCATGTGAATTCCTGCTCTGCTTGAATCCAGGTGAAAAGAAGAAATAGTTCAGTCCAGACTGCCTTGGGGGGTAAGGGTCCCAAGAGTCTAGTCTTGCAATCTAAGGTTACATTGATCCCACATTCAAGCATGAAAATAATATAAATGTGCTTTTTGATGTCTTTAAAGGATGCCAATAGATTTCTGAGGCATAACCTCCCTTAACAGAATCCATTTGATGCTTCTACAGAGCATCAGCTTTAACTGTGTGTCTATTGATTTTACTTTTTACAGCAGTTCATCTGATTTTCCTGGCATAGAAGTCACACTGACAGTTTTGTAGTTCCCATGATCACCTTTGAAGGACTCTCTTGATGCACAAGCAGATCACTGGCATATTTCCTATTTTCTGTTTTGCTGACATTAGGATCAGGATCAGCAAAAAACCAACCCACTGGCATAGCACTTGAGAAGCTGAGCATTTTAATCCCTTGGTGGAAATACTGCACACCTCCAGCAATTAGTTACTGGTTAATTTATCAATTTCTCTTGTAGTGTTTCCTGATGACAATTTATTTTAGAACAGCTGCTCACACTCAGCCCACCAAATCTAGCAAGGGAAATAATTCTTTTAGCTGTGGACTTAGCCACATTGAATGCTTCTTCTGTGCTTTCATCCTCCATAGCTTTACTTTCTCAGAGGACCCCTCTGGTAAAGGAATTTGAAAACATTTCAATTGTTACTTTCACATTCTTGGCAAAACCTTAAAATCTTTTTGGTGAGCTTTCTTGTCATTCTACATTTAATATGTATGCTCCTTACTTACTTACGTAACTCCCATTTTTGGAAGATGTCTTCATTTTCTTCCCTCAGATGACACAGTTGTCAATATTTATGGGTGGCACTGCCAGTATCCTTATCATTCTGGGAGCAGGGCCCAGGTGAGGGAGCAGTAGAAAACAGTGATCACAGTGCATTTTCTTTCCCTTGTTCAACCAGGTGTTCCATTGCATACAACTAAAAGGCAGTAAAACAGAGGATTAATCAAATAGATAGCAATTAAAGTCAAAGCTTTTATGGTGTTTATCTTCTCACTTTACTTGTCCTTCTTAAAATGCTACATAGATATTTGTTAGATTTGGTAAATATCTTAGAATCTCTTTCTAAATATAAGAAAAGGAGAAACTTAATTCAAATGTTCTGCACTGCCCCCTTTTCTCTCGGTAAAGGGTAGCAGTGCCTTTAAATTGCCACCTGTCAAAAGCTGGAAGGATTCAGCAGTTATCCCCTGTGTACTCTGCTCTTCAACACTTTCTTAGAGCACCTGCTTGAATCTCGTTATGGAGCTGAGGGGGACCTTTGGCCTAATTTAGCATCACAGTTCGTATGAATGGAGTTAAGTCATATGATTTTTATAAAGTATTGAAGAAAATCTGATGAAAGCAAATGTGAAATAGATGTATTTGTGCCAGTTCTCCATTCTGCAAAGACAGAAAAGTCATATAAGGAAGTCAGCGTGATCTGAACAGATGAGTATGAATTTTTGTCTCTGACATGTTATGATCCCACTATTAGTTGAAAAATAGCATTAATGTCTTCATAGCTGCTATGAGACCAAACTCAGAGGTATCTACATACTGCTTTGTGAGCAAGACTTGCATCTGCATAAGAGAAAGGGTCACTATGGACAAACAACTACAAATTGCTTTCATAAATGTGTTTATTTATTTATCATCTTCCTGAAGGAGAGGAAGTGGTTTACCTCATTCCTGCTGTAATGAATGTCCTCTCAAGCATCCTCCCTCAGTTCTAATGTACACATTATTCTGAAAGACTTCTCTCACAGACATAACAAACATACTTTAGCATGCTGTGATAATTAAGGTCCTGAATAATATGTTTGCTTCTCGTGGTGTGGAGTAAAGGTTTTCAAGCTGCCATACACAGGCTATTTTCCCCAGAGGCGGGCCCAGCTGTCCGTGCCACAGGCAGGACCTGTGGAGCAGGACCTGGAGCTGTCCTGCAGCAGTGTCACCCCCTCTGCACAGCTCGGGCAGCCCCAGCACAGATGCTGCCATCTGCTGCTCCAGCAGCTCCGTGCTGCTCCACAGACCAGCGCTTGCAGAGCCACCCAAGGGCACAGTGGTGTTTGGATGCACAGGTAGAGAAAGGTGAGTAAAGGGACAAGAAAAGCAGTTAAGGATTAAAATTGGGTGTTGGGGGTGAACTGGGTGGTTAAGGGATGAAGCTGGTGGTGGTTAAGGTGACCTCTGCTGCAGGGAACACGCATCAGGTCCCAGCAGGAGGCAAGGGAGAACACTGATGGGATAACAGAAGTGGCACATTTCCCTAACCCTGGAAGGCTCTGCCCTGTTTAGGAGAGACACAAACCTCAGCTGCACTGAGCAGCTACAATACCTGCCAAAATAATGTACCAGAACTGGGCTGAGGTTCTGGTATGAAATCAAATGGCAGAAAATACTTGTAAATCAACCAGGCAGTGTCAAGTCTGTATTACATCTGAAAAAACTGTTCAAGATGCTGAAGAGATAAAGATGTAACATTTTTCTCTAGGAGGCGCAATTCTTTGAGATATTCAGCAACTTCAAGCCTTAAAACTATAGAAAATAATATTATAATGCTCCATATTATAGCATCAATGCATTTTAAAGCTAAACATACAGGAAATATATAGTCACTCAGTGCTTCACTTCCCTGTACTGCCTTGTAGGGAGCTGCTGGACTGAAGCAGATTTCATTAAATGTTCCTAATTTATTCTGCCTCGTTGCTCTTTTGTAAACAGGGAAGTTCACTAGAGAGCAAGGCATTTAGTCCAAAAAGAGTATTGTGAGTGAATATGCAAATTCAACACACACCACCAAGGTAAGATTCCTCATTAGTCACTGAAATGTCTCAGAAGTTAAGGGCTTTTGTGTGCAGGGTACAGCACAGCATTCTCCCAAGCATTCCCTCTCTTTACAATGTCCCCTTGGAAAATTCTTTGACAGCAAATAGTAGCATGGTTAAAATCCCCGTCTAGGTCAGAGAGAAATTTGCAACTATATTTTGATTCCTTACTTTGTTGTTTATCTTTCTGCCTTTCTTTTTGATCAGGATGATAGAAACAACATTTTATTCATTCTTACCAGGATTAAAAAAAAAAAAAAAAAAAAAAAAAAAATACATAGGAAAGGTAATGACTAATCCATTCTGTAAGAAAGAAGAAATCAGATTGTGAACTTACGGGTATTATCTAACCAGTATAAATAGAAGTGCACTCACAGAAGGCATAGAATGACAAACCCATGATGAATTGTTAGGGCATGTTGAGTTTGTTCTGTCAATGCCTGCAGTCAGATGATTTCACTGGCTGTACAAGATGAAATCTCGTATTTCAATGTTTAAGTAAAAGTGTCAAAGTTCAGCCGAAGCAGGGACGAATACAGAACAAATTTTGTGTGTATTTGTAACTAGGGCACCAGAGCAATAGAGGAAGCCAAAATGAGCCGGAAAAGCAAAAGGAGTTTAAAGGAGAAATTTTCCTTGAAGAACAGCCTGGTTAAAGAAGCCCTCTCAGAGTTCCTGGGAACTTTTATACTGATAGTAAGTGTCAGCTGCTTTCATTTCTTCCTACTAATCTAATGTTGGACAGTGCTTGTGAGGGGACATGTACGTTTTTCTTGTACTGTGCCAGCAGCGAGGTTACAGCCTGACCATGAACAGCGCGAATGAATTGCTCCTGTGACGGTAAGTTTGGAATTCCTTTCTTCACCCCATGTAATTATCACTGCCTGTAAAAACCAGATAGTTTTATGTATTACAATTGTCTGATCGGCTTTAGGTTTCATCTAGGAGCGGAATTTCAGTGAAGGAGCATGTTCTGAACAGTCCAGATATGCACAATGAATGTTGGTAATTCTCTCCTGTTTTTTAAAAACTCAGCAGTTCGTTTTATGCACAAAGTTTACATTAACAAACATATTGTACTGCACGTTTAGAAAACTTTAGTTGAGTTGTTTTCCTGTATTGAATTGAGCTTTGTGATTTGTAGTGAATTTATTAAGAGTTGCATTTCCAAACCTTCAGAGATTTTGTAAGCTAACTAATTTTTGTTTTGTTTTAAACTGTACTACATAAATTATACATATATTGCTCAGTCCTATATTACTGCTACAGCTTAGAAATTTCTCATTTTTACAACTCCAGATTTTTAATTTTTTTACCTAATTTCTTGCTCAGTTTTTCTGTGTGTTTTGCACTGGGACTGTGACTCACCAGGGGAGACAGCAGACTGAGCAGCAGAGCTAGAAGTCAAGCAGATAGACTATTTATGCCAAATTCTTTCTTTCTTTCTCTTTTTAGTCTGGACAACACAGTCTTTCTTATTGCTAAATATTTCATCATAGTGAAAAAGACAAAAAAAAAAGCA
Source organism: Eopsaltria australis (assembly GCA_034509425.1). Lineage (NCBI taxonomy): Eukaryota > Metazoa > Chordata > Aves > Passeriformes > Petroicidae > Eopsaltria > Eopsaltria australis. Next base: position 1,473,063 of record JAVTVJ010000121.1, read on the forward strand.
GCAGGCACAATACTGACATAGTAGGTTTTATAACTGTAACTATATTAGCTGAATTTCAAGTAAGTCATCTAAAAATTCCAGTAGCTCATAAAATACTGGAAATTACGGTCTTTACTACACTTCAGCCAACTGAAGTGCGTCGGCACTAAAATAACATTATTCTCAAATTTAATGCCATCCATAAGACATTATTACAGTAAGGAGCACATTTAGAAGCAAGAAGCACAGAGCACTTTACAAACATTAATGAATTAAGTGTCACAACACCCTGGCAAGGAGGGGAAATGTCATTATCTTCATTTTGTATATTAGCAAACCTGATTACAGCAGCCTGCACAGGAAGCCTGTGGCAGAACTCTGAATATAAGCCACATCACCTGACTTCCAGTACTCTGTCCTCGCCACAAGATCCTCCTCCTCTTTCCATTAATAAAATTAAGCAAGAGAAGAAAACATATTAAAGTGCAGATTAGACTGCAAATGCTATTATTTAATGTCCTGCTGTACAAGGCTAGAAGGAAATGCAAACCCAGATCCCATTTTCTAGTATATTCACCATATGAGTGTAGTGGAAAATGAAGGTATAAAATTGCTGTTAATAATCTGAGTTTCTCATTTCTCTTACCCCTTCTAGTTTCAGTCTTGGTTTAAAGCAGAAAGAGCCTCACCTGGATTAAACTGCAGCTTTCTCAGTGCTTGGATACCTCAACTTGTGTTTAGACTGCACAAGTTAGCAGCAGTACCAAGTGTTTATTTTTCTGCTGTTATCTTAAGCTGCACAGTGGAAGTTTAGATTGGACATCAGAAAAAAATCCCTCACTGAAAGAGTGATTGGGCACTGGAATCACCTGCCCAGGGAGGTGGTGGAGTCACCATCCCTGGAGGTGTTAAAAACAAACTGGACGTGGCACTCAGTGCCATGGTTTAGTTGATGAGGTGTTGTTAGGTGATAAGTTGGACCTGATGATCTCAAAGGTCTTTTCCAATCTAGTTTGTTCTGTGATTCTCTGATTCTATTTATTGCTTTTGCTTTTGAGCTTTGTCAGCTAGTAAGCACCTAAAGTACAGATAAATATTAAACCCTTAATTTAAATTGGAGCTAATGAAAGGGGCGCCCTGGTAAGTCAGAGGACAGAAATCTCTGAAAAACAGAAACCATGCATGCAAAAGAAGTTATAGTAATAGGATAGTGTAAGAGCTATGTGTTAAAGCTGTTACAAATCAAGAGGAGAGTTCACGACCTACAGCACAGCTGATTCATGGCTTTGCTGAAAGCCATTTCGGGTTGCTGTGATGGGGTTTAGAGCCTGTGGAGAGCACCTGTGCCAGGGAGCAAGGCTGAGACAGCATTTCTGTTACCCACAGGCTCTGTCTGGAAGCCAATGCTAACTGACCACACCTAAATCTGGGACCCACTGCTGGGAGTTAGCCGGGTGAAATACTCGAAATCACTTACTTCTGATTTTTCTGGAGAATAACATCACAGGCCTAAACCACCATCTTTGGTAACTCAGCCTTGCAACATTATTTTCCAAACAGGAAATCTAGAAAGTGGAATCACTCACCAGACAAAAGCCCAGCCTTCACCTCAGGGTGCGGAGGGTGCGGCCTGCAATGTCGGACAGATCTGACACAACAAGCCTTGAGAAAGGCACTGGGCACACAGTTTGGATAATATCTGCTGGTCAGCCCTACTTAACATGCTGCACTTTGCCTTGCAGCATGGACCCAGAGCACGTAGACAAAATTCTTTCCAGGTGAAAATAAAGTAGAAGGTGAGCTCCAGAGTCACAGGAAATGTGCTGACCATTAATGGATGCTCAGTCCAGTGGATCAGACTGGAGATGCTCCAAGTAAGCAATCCCTGCTGAGAGATGCACAGTCAGGTTCTCAGGTGCTTACATTACACAATTTGATAATACAGCCACAGCCCACGCGAGTCGTGCTCTCTGCTTAGCAAAGCACCCAATTTTGGTAAGAAACACAAAACTCCAGGAGCCTGGAAGCATCCTGAGGTGGGAGAACACCTGCCCATTTGCACCATGGTGGCTGAGGGCCAGTGCACACACACATCCCAGCCTTAGATAGTCTCAGCCCTCTGCAGCTGGCACTGCCCCAAGGTCTCCCTTGAGGAAGAGCTCTCTGGGGAGCTTTTTGTTCTCCATTGTGTTTCCTGGTTCAGTGCATTTCCTCCTGGAACTTCTGCGAGGGGGGACAACACCTCTGTGCCAGCACAAAAGAGTCAGGAAGCCATGCTGCATCAGATTTATGTGGCTTTTTAGTGCATCTGGCTGGAACTCACCTATCCAACTGCCTCTTCTGCTTTTAATCATGCTTCTCCCCATATTTCCTCTTTGGAGCTTGACTGCATCACTCTCAACCAAAATAGTATTTACCATTAAGTATATCTGAATTGAAACAGTTCCAAAGAGAGATGCCAAATAGGCCATGTGGCTTCCTTTAACAGCTACTGCTCACCTAACACAGTTTGTATTTCAACTTCACTCTCAAGAGCATCTTACTGAACAGAGTTTCCCAGAAAGGAGCTGCACAGGAGCCAGGATCTCCTGAGGCCAGAGCAGCCTACACTTCCTTGCCGAGACAAAACACAGGCTTCCATTTAGCATATACATACAGGTGGGGAGTACATATGCTCCTAATATATATATATATATATATATATATATATATATATGTTCATATGTACATATTCCTATAAGCCTGGTCTCCAGCTGGAGGTGGGGAGCCTCTTGCAACCCCCACTGAAGCAAATGTTTGTGTGTGCTTAGAGGATGCAGGGCATAAGCATGAACTGAATATGTGACAGCCCTGAAATAGTCCAGCTAATGCCAAAGACTATTTATCATCAAAATATTTAAGTCTTGTTTTCATATTCTGACCACTTCATTATGCAAGTCATCACTCCTGCTCTGTTGCAGAGTTGAGTCTCATCAGAAAAATCTTTAAGACACAAAACCACTACTTATTAATTTTAAACAAAGATAAATTCCATGACTTAAATTTTTTTGAAAGGGAGACTTTTTTTTTTTTTTTTTTGCATAGGATGAAATTACAGCAAGTTTTGTCTGAGGTATAAAATTAAATATCAGCACCTTCTAACAGCTGCTTTGTTTGTCATCAGCAATGAGTTTCCTGGAGTACAGAATCTTGTATAATTAGCTCTTAGTGAACTTAAGTTTGTCAAAGCTAGATAAGAGGGTATTCAAATTTATTTATAATTGGTATTTTGATCTGTCACTCAGCTTTTAAAACATTCCCTAATGCTACAAATACCATGAGCCTTAGCAGTGTTTGCACTTTGAAAAGCAGCTCTTATATCAGAGATCCACACATTTGGGTGTCTAGCAGCAATAATATAGTATAACCAATAAATAATAGATGCCACTCATGAATCTAATGTTATATGGTTGCATGTATTTTGACGGCATTATATTTTGCTAACGATTCTGGTGAAGATATACAAACTCTTCCTCTGAAACTTTATTAAATCAGCATTGCAAACAGAAGACAAAGTGGTAACAATGACCTTTAGTTGTGCTGAGGTTAAGGAGCTGTTCTTGCAGACTGGTGTTATTTCTATAAACTTATTATTATCAAAATCAGGTTTTTTTCTCGACACTCCTTCTGTTTTAGAAGTCATTCTTTAATTCATCTGAATATTTAGCAGTGTGAAAAATTTGAAAGGAAGGTTAGCTAATTGTTCTTTTACCCCAAAATATTTATGGCAGCAAATAATTCTGGAAAATCACGGAAGTCTTTTTTTTTCAATCCAAACTTAGGTTTCCCAGTACATAACATTTCAAACTTTTAGATGAGTCATATATTATGTTACATGAAAGCTTTGAAGAAAATTATCTTCATTTCTGCAACATCAGCCCCAGCACATAACTCAGCTCTCATTGTTTAACCAAGAGGTTTCAGTAAGTTGAACTTCATTTCCCTTTTTCTGTGGATACCCTATTTCCCAGAAAGCTTACACCTATAGGACTGAAGAATAGGCACCTCTGCCTGAGACTTACAGAAGACTTGCATCTTTCCAACATTCAACTGTGAGTGCAAAACTTGGATTTGTTTTACAGACACAAATTTACAAGGTGTTTTTTCAAAAGTTTCACCAAATAAAAGAAAGGTAATAAAAGTAATAACTTTTTAAAGCTGTCATAAACAGTTGGAGAACAGAATAAAAGATAATAAATGTAGTTTGTGCTATGCAGTGAGTTTATATCTTTGCAGTCTCAACAGTTCAATGAACCATTCTGGCTGAAAGTGAATTCTAGGGAGCTCTCCAATCCACAGTCCAGTTTAAAGGCAAATGTGACTCAGTTCCTCTAACCCAGTCCTCACAGGTTTCTTTACTATTAAAAGCATTCAGCTTTCTTTTTTTTTTTTCAACAGAAAACAGCTTAGGCTTTAATTACTCCTTACCATGCACCTCTAACCGTGAGGGCACAGCAAAGATCCAGCCCCCTGTTTCTGCACCCAAAGGAACGAGTAAAAGCAAAGGTACAGGGACCCTCCTACTCCAAGGAGAGCACACAAAACCTCCTTCCTTGGAATCTGCAATGCCCAATCCTGCACATTTTTTCAATGCTACAATTCCCTGAGAGTTAGTGCAGACACTAAACGTATTTTAGGAGTTTAGAAAGATTTAAAACTTTTCAGTTGGGGTAGGAAGCAAAGCATCATAGCTCAAGAATAAATGAGTAAGGTGGGAGGGAAGCAGCACCTGAATGGGTTCTTTTTCTCTTCAAGGCTTCTAGGTAAGATTTTGGTCCTTTGCCTGGCCTTTTCTTTCTAGCCCTGATACAACAGGCAATGTTTCATTCCTGGAAGTCTGTGTCTAAATATCACATTTCATTTCCTTTCCAGAATTTCTAAAAATTAGTAAGAAAATAAAAACAGTCTTCACTGAAGAAACTGACTCAAACCAGTTGCCCTTTATAATTCAGGAAAGAAAAGCATTTAGCATTTCAGGATGAAGAGTGCAATACTAATCATAATAAAATATGAGAAAATGCAGACTTTTGCATTCTCTCTAAGTGATTTCAAACTTTTATTTGTCTCCTATTGCATATGCAAAAGCAATAATAAAATTTAAAAGCATCAGTTTATATAAGACAGCACAGTCTGTCCCTCAATATTTTTACTATTTTTTCCCACAGAGTAATTTGAACCTGATATTTATATGTTTTAAAAGCTTTATATACACAATTAATCCAAAGTTTTTTTAAATTTACATTCGTGTCTCCAAGTAATAATGCTTTTTGTCAACTAGAAAATGGTTTCAAAATGGCAATAATTTTAAGGCTTATGTCTATACTATTTAATTAACTAAATGATAAGGGTTTGGGTTTTTTTTTCACCCTTATTTATTAGATAGCAAGTCTGAAAAAAAAATGAAATTCATCTGAACCCAAGAGGATATTGGTTGTTTCCCTGGAGATCATCAGGAGAACGGATATAGTGATTTTTTATTGCTCTAAGCTTGATTAATTCATAACATACAGAAATCCCCCCCACGCCTCCAAAACATTTCATTAATGATAAAATAAGAGCTTTGTGCTTTTAAAGTATTTAGAAATTACTTGACTGGTAAGCTGTATTTTTATCTCACCTTTAAAAGCTTAAGTACTCTCTGATTTAACAAAATATAGCAAACATTACACATTAAATTGAATGAGGATTGGTCTTTCCTGAAAGGAGTTTTCTGTAACTTGAATTCTTGCAGAGTTAATGCCCTGCATTTCAGAAGATTTAACACGTCTCTGTTTTTGTTGCTTTTAGCATTACTGTCCCTGTTGAAAGAATGCTTGGGAACCCTGTCTGAATTAAGATCCTGTGTAATACACAGCAAAAATACATCTCTGTGTGGAAAGAGTTTGTAATATTATGAAACATCTTATTGTGAAATTCAACAGGCAAATTCTTAAGCAGACTTGCTTTGTAAATGAAGGAGTTGGAAATGAAAGTGAGTTCTAAAACACACTCCCTTAGGAAGACACCACCAATTTCACACATCTCAAACTGAAAAGCTTATTTACTACTTTTATAAATAGTTAATCCGATTTGGAAATATTAATGTTGGGTAGGGGAACTGCACAAGACTACAGCACACCATGAACAACACTGTGAAGTTTGCATGGGCACAGATCCCTACCTGCAAGGAAGGGCAAATGCACCCACTATTTTTCTAGCATTTCATGATTGAAAATGAACAGTTTATGATTAAATACTAATTTTTGTTTTGCACCTGCTGACTGCATTCCTTATAGCACATTGAGTTCCTGTACTCATGCACAGCATCAGCAGTTGTGCAGCCACTGAGGGCACCCTCTGCCTGCAGGGACACCTGGGGAGCCCCACTGCAGGTGTATGTCTCACCCAGCTGGAGCTGGTAGTGTGCAGGGTCCAACAGGGCATAGCTCACTGCCTCCACACTAAAAAGCTTGGCTGCCTTTTTAGTGTGACAGTCACAGTGTCTGGCTATAAATGCACACCACTTCCAGGACGGTGTGATAAGAAGGAGGCTTTTTTATGTAAACGTTCTTCTTTAAGATGTCTAAAGCTTTACTGGCCTCGTAGAAAAATAGATTCCCTAAAATTGTGGGTTCGGATCTGCAGAAATCCTATTTACACTGAAAAATTATATTACAAGCATTTGGAACAATCCTGAGAATAGTAAGATGGAGGCAAAATGATCTTTAGTCTCCCTGATGAGTGGGATACAGAAAGTCCTGCAATCTTCCAGGCAGCAATAGGACCTTATGCTCATTGAAGGCCAGTTGTTTTCCTTTCCTAACATTAGCCTTGTTATCCAAGACAAAAAGAAAGATCTAATGGGCTATGAAGCAAGTTTTTTGGCAGAGGAGGTTCAGACAGCTATTTCACACCCAAACATGTTCTTTAGGACAGTAATCTAATGACTTCATGAACAAAAAAATCAGTGCTGAAACTACTGCAGTAATTTTAAGCAGATCAGGCTATAGACAACTGCTGAGAGGAAAACCTGGGAAGGCAAGATAGACAAGATAAGATGAAGAGATCTGTCTATATTCTACTGCAAATTAAACTCCCATTAACTCCATGTGCTTCAGTCAATGAGTTTTGTGGGTGCGACTGATGGCTGAACTTGGCCAAAAATCTTAGAATATTTAATTACAACTCAATGATCTAGTTGGTCTTAACTGAGTCAAGCAAAGACTTACAAGGTATTAAACTGCTGTTAGTGTAATTACATTATTAGGTGACAGTTTCCAGTTATGCCAACCTAGCTACTGTAGGTATGAAGCAACCTTTTTCTCTCCTTCTTGAAAGGTCAGCAAACAGAGAAAGTATTACAGTGACATGGCTCAGCTTTGCAGGCTCAGGTCCCAGTTTTCCCATCCTGGATGGGCACACACTGACTGTGCCTGCAGTAGCATTCAGTCATTGTACATGAGCAGGTCTACTGAGTGCAGCTGTATTCCAGCTGGCTCGCACATCTTCTCTGCAGAGTTTTCTGAGACTGGTCAGCACAGAAATGGAGCATCTGTAGTTGTGTATTCCCTAAGACCTGCAGAGCAGGAGCTACTATGCAAGAGGACTACACAGCTGTTCCTGTATGACTCTCCTCAGTTCTGGCAATAAAGGAAGGGAGGCCACAGCCTCCCTCCATTATTTCCTTCCCTTTTCTTGTGAATTTGTAGTTGATAAACACAGATGTTGCAATCCCCTATCCCTTTCTACAACCATCTCAACTACCCCGTTCTCTTTTTTCATTATCCTTACAGAAAGAGGTAATGTTTTCAAAACAACGGCCTTTTCTTTGGATCTCCTAAACTTTGCCTGTGCCATTTCTGAACACAAGTGCACACTATCCTTCTAGATTGAGCTGGTTGCCTGAATTCAACCTGCACCCCAGTGTGTGTGCAGGGGCCCAGAGCAGCCTACTGAGCTTACTCCTCATCTGAGTCATATCTTTAACAAAATCTTGCTTGGTGCAGTTTCTGGAACACTCCCTTTGAGAAATCTGGAAAACGATGACGAGAGTATGCAAATTCCACCTCCTCTAGATTCTTAAATGCAATGAATTCCAGCATACCCATTCTTTCCATCAACACATTATGAATTGTATCATATAAAGTTTAAAAAAAAATTATATCATTTCAGCTGTGACCAACCCCAACGTGTTTTATTTTGGTTTGCTGTGTGTGCATTTGTGCTTACCACGTGCATTGCTAGGTGAGAGCATGGCTAATGCAAGTGTGTGTCCATTGCACAGCAGCTGAGTGCAGCCTGCACTCTGTCCTGGAGCTTTTAATTATACAGTCCAATAAACTGTGGCTATCTAACACCACCCTGCCCTTACGTAACTGGAGCTGCAACACTCTGGCACCAGACACTGTTTTGTTTGCTTACATGATTATGACCTAAAGGCAAGAACTGCACCTGGGTATCTGACACAGTCTCGGGGCACTTACAACTGAAATGCTGTCTGCATTACAAGGCTGGTTAAGAGTGTAATTTTATTGAGAGCTTTCCTGTCACATTTTGGTATTAGCTAAAACCCTCGGGGAAATACTGGAAACAAAAGCATGATTTTGCCTGTTTAAATTGCATCTATTCTAGTAGGACTTGCTTGTTAAACCTCAATGACCAAATCATTTTGGTACAGTCTATTTCTAAGGAGAGAGAGATTTTCCCATTACTTTGCAGTTTCTGAATTCAACTGCCTTACAACTGAAAATAAGCAATTAGGGTTGCTCAAGATAAATCTAGTCACATCCTAGAAATTGTATGATTCACACCACTTACAGTTGCAGAGAAGCAGAAGTTTTTAGACTAGAAAGTATTTGAGAGCTTCCACAGAGAATTGGCTCCTTGTTCAGCAGAGCACGTAGGCATACATTTAAAAAGCAGATTTTCAAAGACACAGAAATGGATCAGCTAGTCCATCTGAAACTAAAAGGGTTTTGTCCCTTTGAATATCTTTTCTAGTATCTTTAATTGGACCTAAATATATGTTTGGAGGTAAGCAGAGGCTTTAGAACTGAATAAACATCATCTTAAGCAAATATTTAAATATGTTGCTGGACTTTATTCTGAGGGGAACCAACAAAAAAACAAAACTAGTTTAAATACATTTAGAATTCTTCAATGTGGATTATTCAGATATTTCCACTTCAGTCAATTGTTCAAGCTGCAGAGTCAGTGAAATATTTTGCTAAAGCAATATGTGATATACAGTCAGCATAACAATAACACACACTATAAATGCCAGGAAGTTGTCTCAATCCAGAGTTTCAGCACTAAACATTAAAAGCTTTTTGAACTGTCTTTCATAATTTCTACAGTAAATTTTTCATTGCTTATAACATCAGTCTGGAACTGAAAACTTACCACATAGAATTAATTTCACTTTCAGATGCAGAGTTTTGTTGTAGAGGCTGTGCAATCTTGTTCCAGCTCCAAGTTCTGATCTGTATCCCATCATTGTGCCTGAGAACTGTTTTCTGTGTGGAGAGAGGTCCTCATTAGCAGAGATTCTTCCTCGTGACTGAGACGAGGAAAATAAAAAGCAAATGTGCATTGCGGCAAAGGCAACAATGGCACACACGACAAATTCTAGCACGGTTTCAGTATCCAACAGCATTTTCAGCTATACCAGAACCGCAGCAGAAGTCACAACCAATAACATTTGACAGACACACTGGTGATTTTACACTTCTCTTTCAAAATGCAGGCTCTTGGCTGCAGCTGTGTGGCACAGGCTGTGCTCAGCCGGGGAGAGCATGGAGGGCCCATGACGGTGTCGGTGGGATTTGCCATGGCAGTCACCATAGCAGTCTACGTGTCCGGGGGGGTTTCTGGTAAGTGACTTCTTTTCTTATATTGCATTTATTGTTACAGTGTTAAGGTTCCCTTGTTCAAAGGCTTCCATTTCATGGTATAAACCAACATACAGCAGCAGTAAGCACCATTACAGCAGAGTCCACAGCAGAGTTTTGCTACTAAATCTTGTGTGTTCTTATTTCCTTCTATTCTTTGTGATTGACAAAATCACCCACCAAATTCTGATCTCAACTACAGTGTGAAAACCTTGGCAGACCTCTGGCTTCTATGGAAAATGTTCTGTGCAAACCAGAAATCTGCTTGGTGTTGCTTTGAAAATTCTATCAATAGAGATGATCCTGGGCAGAACAGGCACTGTGTTTAAAGAAATAACCATGAAGAGCATTTCAGCAGTCACCAGATAAAATGGTGGCCAGCTGCATAGAAAGTAGAATGATCCACTAATGGGTATAACGAACAGGATTCACCTTACAGAGTGCAATTTATTTCTTCATGTCCTATGACAGGCAATAGCAAGTCTGCTCCTGTCTGTTTGATTATTCACAGAAGCAGCAGATCATAGAAAGCAGAAACAGCAGAGAGATTCAGTACCAGAGATACATTCACTGACACACTGTCAGTGTACTGTCCTTTCCCCTTTATTTCTGCTGTAACACTTCCTCAACATGTATTGGTCAGGAATCTCTCTTTAGTCTTGGGGCTAAGTTAGCTGGGCTAACTAACCAGGGCCCACAAGTGCCATACTGGATGCTGCTTTGTCTCCTAGTTCCACCATTCAGTTTGGCCAAACTAAGATCAGAAACATTAGCATAACTGCTTTTAACATTTAAAGTCTTCCTTTCAAGTAAAAAATGATGGGTTGTAACAACAATGTTGTGCATGACAATACACAATAATTTGTGTTGTATGCGGAGTTTATATTGGCCTTTAAAGCAAATGGTGCCCTTGTACTCCAGGTATCACAGGCATTTCTTACCCTTCGTAAAAAGGGTAAAGTTGGCCTGGATAAATTTCTTTAGGTATAATTAGGGCATTAGAAATAGTTGCTGTAGCAGAAATTACTGTGGCCATTTCTCTTCTCTTTACAAATTCTTCTACAGAGGCACTGTGCAGAAGGTTTCCATTAGAAAGTTTCACATTAGAAAGTGCTCCAGGTTCTACAAAACAGGAGTCTTGTCACTGTCATTGACACAGACCAGAACTGTTCCTTAATATCACACAAAATTAATTCAGCAGCTCATTCCTATTATCTGAACAACTTTAAACTACAGCTCTTGGTTTACATGTAGGCAGCTAAACTCTTCTAATGCAGTATCATGAAAACAAACCTGTGAAGACCTGTCCTACTTTTGCACCTTTAAGGGATATTCATCTCCATCATTATGTAGAAAATTAGAGTTCAATCCCAGCAGGGCAGAGCAGTTGCAGATGTTGCAGTATTGTACTTCCTGTGTTTTTCCCATGACAAAGGATTCTGCATGCAGTGCTTTTTCTCTGTGAAGGAATAGGAACAGATATTTCAACAGGCTGTTATTACCCAGCACAGGATTACTAATGGACACTTCAGAATACAAGTTCCTATGTAGAATTTGTTAGCAATTTCTGTGGCTCTTGGGCCAAAGTCTCATGTTTAAGTACTGCTAAAACATTTTTCATCAGATCTGTATGAAATTCTAAATTAATGGTAATAAAATATATAGTCTGCATGCTTGGTGAATTTGAGCTTTTTTATTTAGGAAGGTTCCCCTTTTAAATTTTCCTCTATCCAGTTTTCCTCAACATCTAGATAATTTCCCACTATTTTATCCAACTTAGCATTTCAAACCCATGACTGTGGTCACTGCAACTACAAAAGAATGAGGAACACACTCTCCAAAGTGGACTTTTTTTTAACCAGTGGCACAGGAATCTTGTAACTCCCCTATGCCAGCATGAGAGCCTTCAATTAGACTTTTTCTTTCTAAATTTAATGTTAATCAGCCCTCTGTGATATTATTACGACTTGTCCTGCCATTATAGTCACCCTGTATTATACAGAGGTGGGGAAAAAATCAGGTGTTGAAAGAAAGGAAAATTATTAATTCCAGCCAGAGTAAGGAACAAAAGACAAGACAACAATTAATCAAAATTCACATGAAGGGCTGTTAAATTAGGTGCCATCTATCTATTTGCTTTGTGCTGAAGAATTTGAAACACAGTGAGGAATTCAACATTTAATTCAAGACTGGTACTACCAGGTCAGAGTTTTGGAAATGATACAAAGAAGGTTTTATCCAGCTTGTTATCTGTGTTTGTCAGTTCATTATGTATCAAAGGTGCCTGGATTTCATAAGATAATGACTCACTGACCTGAAGTGCAAACACAGAAACTGTACATAGGGGCCCTTTCTCCATCACTAACCTTTGACAGAAAAAGGACATGCTCTTTCAGTTATTTTACCATAGACAAAGGCCACTTTTTTCTGATATTCATACAGACTGAAATGAAATCTTACCTGGAAGATAAGAAAAGGATCCTATGCCCTTACAAAATTTGGGAGTTGCAGTATTTATTACAATGAAGTACCTTTTCATTTATTCATTTATTTGGCAATTTGTATTTCTTAAGCAGCAACCACATATCTGTAAACAATGACATTTTCCAAGAGCATATAACACCTTTTTTTGTTGACAAAAGATGTTGAGGGAAGAGACTGTGACATAATAAATGTATTTTGGCAACTAAAATTGTCACAAAGAATTCCAATGTTACTGAAATCTTTTTCATGCATGAGTTCAAGTGTAGCTACTCCAGAATAAAAAGAAAGGAAGTTTCACAGGAAACTGAACTTTGTTTCAGCACAGCTACTTTATCAGTTTCCTTATCATGGACCTTTCTGGAAAGCACAAGAACTAGATAAAATCATGGTGAAGGACTATGCACTGCTGCCCCCAGATCCCATCTAGGCAGAGCTCACCAACAGCCAACACAAAGCTGGACAGCCCTAGCATTATTTTATTTTGTCTGCATGAAAACTGAGTTCCTAAGTAACCCCAGGTTAAAGACAGGGACACAAACATGACTTAAATCCAGGGCACTCCAGAACCATCTCAAGATATATGCTCAAGCCAGTAACAGTCCTTAATCATAATATGTGCTTAGGAGACTGAAGACATGTTCTGCCCCAATCCTCCACTAAAAATCAAAAGCCAAAGGCCTTGAGGAGAGAGAATATGTGCAGAATAAGGGACCTTCCCATCACAACCAGTGGGGCAGATTTACTATTTTTCTAGAAAAGTTGTCTATAAGTTACATACAGCAGGTCAGCAGTCTGATAAATAGTACAGTTCACAAGCATCAAGAGTAAAAGATGGATCTTGGTGGCTTTTGCCCTCCCTCCTCTGATTTCATCCAACTTGTTTCAGTTTAATTGCAGTCAGCATTTCACTGCAAAATAACATCTAGAAAAGCATGTACTATTCTTGTGTTCAAAAGTGCCCACATTTTTACAAATCCTTCACCTATACTCATGTATCTGAGTCATCCACATGACTTAATTTGTGATTTATTTTTCAGGTGGTCACATAAACCCAGCTGTTTCATTAGCCATGTGCGTGACTGGAAGATTAAAATGGACCAAATTACCAATTTACATATTAGCACAACTCCTGGGAGCATTCGTTGGAGCAGCGGCTGTCTTTGGGATTTATTACAGTGAGTACACCTTAGACATGTTCACAGGACAAACTAGAGGTCAGGCAGTCTCTAAGGCCCCAATTTTTCAATGAATGTCAGGCAGGCAGAGGACTCTTGTTCACACAGGGCTAATGGCAGGAATGAAGCTAAAGCCATAAATGAAGAAAAGAAGAAGCATAAAGAGTTTGAAGGGAAAAACAATGGCTTGAACGTTCCAGATATCCTACAAATGTACTGAAACACTTAATACTCCAGGAAATGTTCTGATATTTAGAAAAATTATTCATGGGAAATCAGATACTCTGAGATCATGTATTTCTCAGTAAGGATTTTAAATTACTTAATAGCCAGGATATAGGGCTATCCATCTTCCAAGCAAATTAGAAACATTAAAGACCTGCTACAAGTGCCTGTAGGCAAGAATCACCAACATCATTCATTGAGGGTACAGGATATGAGCTCAAGTCCCTCCTGACCAAACCCCAGACCACCCTAGAGAGGTAACTCTCCAAGGCAATGAACTCCAGGTACAGTGATAAAGGGGTCACATATTTGACAGGGAAAAAGAAAGAAATTACCCCTATCGTTGAGGCACAGAGTTTTTTACACAGTGTGCCACAAAAGGAAAAACAGCATCCACTCAGCTGGATCAGCTGCTTCAATCCCTATTCCACAACTCTGCTGCTACTGGCCCAGCCCATCTCCTCCAACATCTCTCTCCTATGGGCATTATGTCTGCAGACCATGTTGGGTCTGTGGACAGCAGGGGAAGAACAAAAATTGAAATGCCCCTTCTATATCAGCTCTGTGCTCAATACCCACAGCAATCCAAAAGAGGAAAATCTTTAGGAGCCATGATAACTTTTTTGGGCTTGGTGTATTCTTTGTTTGTTTGTTGGGGGGCAGGGGAGGGGGGGCAGTTGATTACTTTTCATAAGGTTAGTGTTAGAACGAAACTGGAATTCTGGAACAGGATTTCTGTCTGAATTTAAGTCCTCCTCAAGCCTGACAGCCAGAATTAGGTCTGTGGCCATGATGCAGCAGTGTGTCAACACGTACATGGGGTTGAGAGGGGAGTCACTAGGTTCTGCCTAAAGGGCAGCAGTAGGGTAGGGAGACAAAACAGGAAGCTTAGGTCTAGGTTAGGGACATTTTCCTTGTATTCAGAAGTGCAGGATTTTCTCATATCCCTATCTCTGCTCAAGTCCTCCTCTTGCTATAATTGATTTCCAGATCTCTTCTGTAGTTTTTACTTCCTGAAACTTGCGGGACTATCATATACTCTTTGAGGTCCTCTGGAAAATCACTAGTAGAAAAACAGACACAGGACATCATCCTTTCCCCCACCCCCCCAATTGTTAAATGCCACTCCAAATGAGAGCCTGATCAAAGTAAACAACAAAAATTCTCTGCACTCATGTTGTGGCTTTAAACAAAGCTAGAAAACACAGAAACAAGGAGAAATAGATTTGTCTGCTAGCTTCAGGAGGAGCTTATCACCCTCACCATGGCTTCCATGGGAGATGGGGAGCTATTTCTTTATTCACAAGTATCATCTGATCACCATATCCACTAATAAAATAACGGATTTGAGTTTGTTACTCATTTCTGGTCTCTGGTGATTTGAATACTTCATCTTAATATCTTCCTATTTCTAATACTGCACAATTGTCAAATGGAATAGCAGTAATATTCCCAGTGGCTGGGAATGCACAACTTCACAATGAGGATGCTAGGCATTTCTTGGGTCCTCACGACAAATGTAGCACCTCTTGTTCTCTTCTATTCTGCAAGTTACTCTTGCAGAATAACACATCTGTAGTCAGAATCAGAAAATGCTCCTTGGTGCTGGGTTTGGAGCAATGAGTAGAGGAAAACCAGCCCCATTTTGAAAGCTCTAATACATAAAACGAGTACTTCAGGGCAAAGGAGGAGAGATGAGACAGGAAGGTGTGAGGAGTACATCACCTCAAATCAAATAATGGTACTCCCAGAGGAAACATCAGAGAATCACCAAATGGTTTGGGTTGGAAGGGACCTTAACGATCAGTTTTATCTGAGAATGTGAAGTACACAGATGTTCTATCAAATATATACTAGTCTTAGAAAACCTAGAAAAGTTTATGGAGAAGTGCAAGCAGTCACTGGCTGTTTTCTAGATGCCTTTATGGAGTTTAGCGATGGAAAATTTGAAGTCACAGGACCAAATGCAACAGCACAAATCTTTGCAACATATCCAGCTCCCTATCTGTCCCTCATAAATGGATTTGCAGATCAGGTAAGTGCACTTGCTGTCTTAATTCTACAAATTAAACATAAAAAAAACCTGTAAAGCCAAGCAGTACAAAACCACATAGACCTAACGAGTGTGCCAAATCTCACCATTTCGGCCAGACTTCCCCTTGTACGATGCAATGAGAATGCAATGCTGTTTGCAGGGTGTTACATTTTAGTAATATTTTACAAGCAAAATAATTTCAAGTTGTTCTTTTCACATACATCATCTTAATTGTTGCACTCAAAATGTCTTTAAAGCAATATATGTAAGAGGTTTTCCTCAGTATAAATCAATGTTTCTCCATAAATCTCAGCAGAGTCATGTCCATTTACATCAAAATCCAGCCCATTTTGTGGACCTATTATTCCTAAAATAATGCTTAAGCAGACACTTTAATACACCCTGAACAACTGAGTTTTCTGCTTCCACAAGCCTCCTCTGTAACCTTCTTTTTGCAGCTAGATCTGTAGTATTTACTTTACAAATGACTGAATCTGAAAAAAGCCTCCATTTCTAATCCGTATCCCTTAATTCCACTTATGCAACAGCAAAAAAATGAAGTTTCATATCTTTTATATACTTCTAATCAACTTACTCATCTTCTTCAGAAATACATGAAATAAATGCTGCATAAGTAAGGTATGAAAAACAAGGGATGGTCTGAACACGGGAATTTGTTACGTAAAAGATTGTGCAATCTGGCTTCAAAAAAATCTAAACATTATTTTGAAGTTTAGTAAGAAAGACAGTTCTGATCTTTCAACAGATCAGTCAACAGATTTTTCCCTAAGATATTTTTTACCCATGCATGTTTCAAAACAAACCTAAAAGCATACAAAAAACAAATAGCTTTCAAACCCTTCAAACTTAAGCTTCTTCAAATCAGTATAGAAATTGGACTTTTTGACATCCCTGAAGTTTTTGTCTGTTTTCCCATCAAGTTAATTATTAGCAAAATCAACATTGACAAAGCACTGGATTTAAGCAGAGCCGTACTTGCATTGAAATAATTCCAAGAAAATTTCCTTCATCAGCTCAATTAGCATATGCAATACAGAGTTCATGGTACAGTTATACGTGCAACCCTAATCTGGGTACTTCCTAATTTTAGCTGCTCAGTTTTGATTTTGCAGATTTCATTTTTTCTTCTGATGTTATGCAATACCTAAAGAGGTGCATGTCTAGTCTAACTTATCAGCATAAACTACAGTCACATAAAACACTTCTATATCAACAGAACTGATTTCATTGCTATAGCAGCAGAACTACCAAAAATTGAGTGAATAGAAGTGTAAAATTGACAGGAAAAAAATGTGCAAACAAAGCATTAGACTTCACACAGGAGATGCCTTTTAAATCCTCTGTTCTTTCCACACCTCGTTGTTGCAGATTTTTTTTCCAAATGTCGTCAGCACGTTTCTTGTCTTTGTCTTTCAGCACAGATATCAAAACTTCCCATTACTGTGAATCAGAGAGGCACTGAGTTCCAAATTTTGCTCTTCTGTATAGTGGGATAAAACTAAATACCAGCTCTAAGCCACTCCAATCCACACAGCTGCCATAGCCCCTCTTTCCATTATTGGAAAGAATCTACACATATTTATTCAATATTCTTTTCTTTGTCTTGGCCAGGTGATGTCAACAGCTGTTCTTCTTCTGGCTATATTTGCTATTTTTGACACCAAAAATAACAGCGTACCCAAGGGCCTGGAGCCAATTGCAGTAGGACTTCTTATAATTGTTCTTACTTGCTCCTTGGGAATGAACAGTGGCTGTGCCATGAACCCGGCAAGGGATCTTGGCCCAAGGCTCTTCACAGCCGTGGCAGGATGGGGGATGGAAGTATTCACGTAAGTATGCCTGGAGATGAAGTCAAATGCTCCTGGCTAAAATTGTTTCTAGGAAAGTAAGATCCTGATTCAACATGGTACCAAGTCATACTTTATATACATACAGGTAATTCTTTGCATACCAGAAGCAGCTATTCATGCACTTTAAGCCAGATATCCTCTAGGAACTGGGCTTTAAAAAGGATTTCCTGCTCCTAGGGCAAATCAAACATGCATAATCTCTAATATCAATCATTGTTTCTAGCAGACCTTTCCCAAAATATTAGAGGTCACTGAAAATATGAGTGCTTTCTTCTTGTGTCCTGCAGCTTTCAGAAAAAAATTCAATCAGGAGAGAATTAGGTGGAAATATTTATTGGCTGCTGTAAAAAACAGAGACATATCAGATTGATTTAGCCTATGATTACTTCTGAGTTACTGCAGAAATATACAACAATGTAAAAGCCTGACTTCCTGGCTGGGAGTGAAGGAGTGAATGAAAAAGCTCCCTTCATCTTCCCACATTTCAGAGCCCTCTCAAACCCCCGTGTGTGCACGCACACGCTCTTGGCTGGCCCAATGCACAGCTAATTAGCTGCACATCAAATCCACATCTTACACATATCCAGGGTAAGAGGCACTCCGGGGTATCTAAGTAAGAGTAATCTGACATCAGGAAGCAGATCTTCTGGTTTATTTTTGTACTGTTTGTTTTCCCAGTTATTCACAAGTAGGAATCCCCAGTAGTACTGCAGGCCACTAGAGAGCTCTGGTTAATAGAGATTTTATTTTAGCAAGAAATAAAAGAAGCACAAATAATCTCTGTTTATTCAGTATGATTTCTATTTACACAAATCATGTACCTTATTTGATGAAAGCAGTAGCAAAGATTTTCTCATACAAAAAAAAGCCAGGCATGGCATAGATGAATCAGGCACACAGCCCCAGCACAGGCCAGAGCCAAGGCTGGTTATAACCCAGCTCTGGAGAGCTGCTGGTGGGACATCAGCTCACTGGTCCAGTTACCTCCAAACTTTTCCTCCCCAGTAGCTCTCACCACTTGCACCATGGGACTGCACTTTTAAAAAAGACAAGGATACACAGAATGACATCCCACACTCAGGATTCTCCTGTCTCATACCTGTGTAATTACAAGTAGTTGTTGACTGTGGTATTAGCCATGGTGTCATTCTATAATAGGTAATATATTATGAAGTTGGCTATTACATTATTGAAAGAGTTCAGAAGCCTGATTGTACTGTGATCTAGTCCCAGAATACCTGTGAACTCCCCTTCTCTCCAAAAGTACAGCTGTACTCATTTACATAAAAAAACTACAAGAAAACTCTACATCTATATCAATATGGCCTCTTTCCTAATGTAGTTTAAGGGTTTATGCAAGAGAGGGAATGCAGTCCCACTGTAAAGACCTTGTTAAGAAATTCTAAATTGTGAACATAAAAAATAAGATACTTGCCTGAATAAAGTTAAAACAATATTAGGGATATGAAAAATTGAGGAAGAAGTCTCCCTCCCTGCCTTCAGTTAAAAGGCTAGTTATAACCAAGTTCAAGGGAATGATACAACAGGAATATGTTCTTATTTATCTACTGCACAGATCCAGGTGAGACTTAGGAAGAACTTGAGCCTTGTTAAGTAGCTGGAAGAGCCACAGGAAAAGCCTGAACGATTGTAGTTAGGGGCCTAAATTGCCTGATGCTCTGCTGCGCCTGAACAACTTAAAGTGGTGCAGCAACAGTTGACAGGTGAACCTTGGATATCTTCATTTAAATGGAATTCACAACCTTGAGACAGGTGCTTCAGCTGTCTAGTAAAGGCATGTCCAGGAACTGGAACTTGAGCACAAAACCTCCACAGAGACATGAGGGGAATGCTGTACAAACCGAGCAGTAGGAAATACTCCAGAGACACGGAACATTCTGTAGGGGGAGGATGGAAGCAGCTCCCAAGGCAACTGGGTCACTCTGTCCATGTCAGTGAGTGCTCGAGTGCTGCCTACAGAACAGCCGAGGAACACAGGGAAAGCCTCACTTTCAAATAGATCAGATACATAATAGCAAGACTTTCTACACTGTTCCCAATCAAATGCTCAAAACGTTGAGATAATTAGTACACAGCAGAGAAATCCCCTCAACTCTTCTTTGTGCTTGCAGATCCAGTAAATGCTGTTTTTATCATGTTCTCAGGCAGGGAACTACAAGTAGACAGGAGGGGAGCCCTTCTGCTGGACCATAGAATTGTCCAGAGAATAGGAATGGATTTGAGCAGGGGTTTCCTAAATGTTGCTGTTACTACATTTTGCAGACACCAGAAGGAGCATCTTCCCCAAAACCAAGCCAGAAGATGCAAGCTATGGTGTGGTTTCCCTAGCCCATGCAAATGGTTTATTTTGGTTAAAGGTCCCCATCAGAAAATCAGGAGTCTTTCTTAAGCACACGCTTAATGTTCTGATAAACTTAAGAAAAGTTTGGGAAGCAAAGTACTGTGTGTAGCAAGAAAACGGCCAGAGCGTTGAGTCCAAATACCAGACTAGATTTTGACAAGCAAAACCGAGCATGAAACAGCACTGAGAGACACAAAGAGAGGTAGGGCTCTCCAGAGTAGCATTTCGTGCCAGCGTTTGAAGGTAGCCCGGGATGCCTGAGCCCGCTTGCTCTCGGGCTCTCTCGCCGCCGGAGCGCAGCGCAGCGGGCAGCGCAGCGGGCTCGGCGCGGTAACGCTGACACCTCGTGGCCGCCGGCTCCGGGGACAGGCCGGCAGCACCGAACTAAACTGCACCGCGGGAAAGGTCAGGAGAGCAGCTCTTGTCTGCACGGGGATTCGGACGGCAAAGCGGCCTCAGAAGTATTTAGCACTCCTCCCGGAGTGCAGCCCTGCAGCCCGCATTACCTCACGAACAGCGGTATCCCCCTTCCCGCAGCAGCTGCCTGGTGAAAGGTGTGTCTGCAAGTTTAAATGGGCCCGAGTTCCCAGTACCCATAGCTTAGACCCTGTAGGTCCCTGGGAATTTCCACAGCTAAGCACAATTCTGCTGGCCAGGCTCGATCTGCCTCCTCTCGGACAAGCAGTGGTCGCCCAGAGCACCTGGCGATGGCAGAGAAGGGGCTGGGTGTTCTCCCCCCAGGCTGGCACCAAAGCTCTGCACCGGGTCACAGGCACTGAGAGCACTTTGGTGATCTGTGCTTGTCACAGGGAGCTCTTGCTCTTGTGCCAATGCCAGAGCACCGAGTGCCATGGAAACTCCAATTCACCGTGTCCTGATCTCACTGGGGTTTTGGCAGCACCCTCTCCAAAGGCTTTACACCCAGCCTCTCAGCACAGGGTATCCAATGCACAGCTGACAGCAGCTGCTGCAAACACAGGCCATGGTTTGGAGGTCATGCAGAAGCTGACAAGGAACATGCCAGTTCATGGAATGAGCTGAGAGAAACCTGCCAAGAAACACGTTCATTACACACCTGTGTATAAACAAATCACACAGAAAAGCACATGCAGGTACTTGAATTCAATAAAACCTTAGTCCATGCTTGTTCCAGAAATTCAAGTGCCCAACAACCATCCACAGTTCAACAACAAATATATTTATAAACTCAGTAAAACAATACCAGGAGCTATTTTATATCCTCAGGGCAAAAGATAAATAATTCCAAAGGTAAAACATACACATCCAAGGCATTTCTGAACAAGCAGTAATAGCATTGTCAACAGGGCGCTGATGTTTTCCCAGTTCTGTTCTTGCATTGTGAAAAAACACAAGTTCACTTTTGCATAAATCTATACAACTGAGTGCTGAATAATTATCCTTACAGTTTAAAAATTCCCCTGCAGCTTCCTGTAAAGTTCCTCTTGTAGATTAATTTGTCCCTTTGTATTTCTGGGAGGAAAAAAAAAAAATCCTCCATTTCAATATGCATGAAATTGAGGTAGCAGGATTTTCACTTAAGACTCACTTATTCAATTAATACAGCATGTTATCAAATCAAAACACCTTAATGCATCAGTACAGTTAAGAGACACTGAGCTCTGAAATGGATACTCAGTTATTTATCTGAATGTGGACCTCCATGAAAAGGAAAGCAATTCTACCAGCCCAATTTTTCTGCATAAAGGGGTTGTTATTTATTGTTTTATACAGTTCAGTGGTGGACTTCTTACTTTAAATATGCCTGTAAATCTATATATTTAAAATTACATCCTAGCAATTGTGCAAATGTAAACATTTCAGTCGAGTTAGCATGCTGGACTTTCTTAGTGAATACAGAATTTCTAAGATTAAGTTCTAGGTGTATGAAACTTCTAAGCATTTGCTTCTTGCTGAAAGACACCACATTTTAAACACAGAGATAAGATACTGCATCATGAAATTTGAATCTTAACCACTCTAGTCAAGGATAACCAACTTTACAGACACTGTGTTTTATTACATTGCTTAAGGTAAATACACTCAAAACCCAGTTTAATTTATTACATTTGTCAAGAGGAAGATGGTATATACTATTGCAGGTGTGAACTTGCAAGTTTCCATGCAGATGAAATAGTCCACTTTTGTAACAGACTGAAAACATATTCACAAGAATCTGGGGACAACCCAAGTCGAGATTGCTGGGCAATAAATGTGTCCCTGTTCATCTCACTATAAGTCAGTGAAAGCTGCTTTTCACAAGGGAGAAATCATCCTCTGTCCCCAAATAAACATGCAGTAAAAAGGTCTTATTTTCTAAAATGCAAGTACAGCACACAGACCAACATGTCTGGTACTTGTAATTTAGCATTTCAATCAGAACCAGCCTGGGCTGGGCAGACAGGGGTGTCACCCATTTACAGACATGTGAGACAAAATAGAAAAGTCTACACTACAGCAAATGGCACACCACTGGATCTGTTCAGTGACAAGTGCACAGGAAGGTGGTCACTAGAGTAACAAATAACACTAATTCTTGTTCTTTTTGTCTTACAGGGCTGGTAATAATTGGTGGTGGGTTCCTATAGTTGCACCTCTGCTGGGAGGTGTACTTGGAGCAATGATCTATATCATTTTTATTGAAATGCATCACTCAGATCCTCAGTCAGGAGAAGAAAATGAAGCACATGCGAAATATGAATTGACCAATATGGCATAAGAAGTGAAGAATTTTCTCTGTCATTTTGTTGTGCAGTTTTTATGCAAATGGTTGTTTGGACCACTGTATGAAACCCATATGCTTCAATTAGAAATTCACCTTTCAAAGCAGAAATTCTGTACACAAGTTCAAAACTGAAATCTTTCCATGAAACATTGGGCTGATCACATTCAAAACTGGTATCCTGAGTGTGGAAAGGCTGATTTTTTCTTTCCATATGGCTTTTAGATCAAGTTATCTCCTAGGTGCAATTGTAGTGAGATGATGCACTGACCTGTTAAATCAACTCAAATGATCTTAATCATGTTGCCCAATTAACTGAAAACAGTTCAGATATTGATACAAAGCTGCATGCATAGCTAGTTAATGGGTTCCACGCTGAATTAATGGGCAAGAGCATCACTCACTTCTTAAAATGGTTTGTCTAAAAACTTAAAACAATACCTAAATTGGCTAAATGCCAATTGAAACAGTTTTTAAAAACTTTACTTAATTTTATAGAGCCACTACTGAACTGCAAGAAATCAACTCCTCAGCGATTTGGTTTAGTAACTCACAATATGATCACAAAAGGTAAAAACTGTTTTAAGATCAGCACCAAAGAGACAAAGTGTAACTTCCACACAGGGTCTTCATAGCATTAATGCTTAGTTATTTTTAGACTATTTACTTGACCTTTATGCTTTCCAATATTAAAAGCCTTAAGTAGAATACTAATCTGGATCTCTTCCGCTGTGCTTTCTGGATACAATTCATTCCCGTGGAGATGGCCCAGCAAGAGGCTGATGCTGTGCAGAGGTCAGCACAAAGCCTATGTCTGTATAAGCTTTAAAGAGGCCTGCTGCTGCTGATTTACATAGGTGGATTTCATCTGCAATTTTTATTTTGGTAGCAGTAATTAAAATTAGAAACTGGTCTCAGAGCTAGTCCTAGATCTGAATTCCCCAAGGAAGGCCAGTTCCACATCAGAGCTCTGATGTGTGGGTTCTCTCACTGAAGAGAAATGGTTGGACATATACCACTTCCTAAATATACAGCCTTGAAAATGAAATTATTTCTGCTTAGTCATTGTGAATTGAATGTATTCAGTTAAATCAAAGTTTATTTCTATTATGTATACATCTATCCATGTTTGGTGGTGGTGATCATGAATAAACAGACATCGGATTCAGCAATGCTCCTGAGCTACTTTCATGGCTAAACTTCAGAGCACCAGTTCAATTCACTCATTTCAGAGTGCTCTTCCCTTTGGATTCCTATAATTCTGCTCTCTCAAGTTCCACACTTCATTCCTGATTTCACTCCTGAAGTGAGGAACTTTGTGTTGCGACTAATGCATTTTGTAAAAGCCTGAGCTCTTCTGCAGTATCTGCAGAAGAGGTTGACTAAACACGGTGGTCAGAACCTGCCTCAGCATGTGGGAAGATCAGGCCTTTATCACTGCTTGTCTTGATCACACTCCCTGGGATGCTGTGCCAAATGCATGGCAGAAAAGGGACAGAAACAGCAGGTCAAGCAAAGCCCTGCTTGCAGCAGCTCAAAGTCAGATATTGCAGTATACTTAGGGGAGTATAATTCCAATTTTAATTATGTTTTTAAGAAAACTTATGTAACTGTAATGAACTCAGGCTGCCCAGAGACATATCAGCCCCGTGCAAAATGCTCAATTCAGTATGTCTCTGCTGAGGGTTACATTCTGCTATATCCATGCACATTTGACTGCATCCTTGTATCACTGGCTGGAGAGTCCCAGGAACTAGACGGGAGACCTCACAGAAGCAGTTCTCAATCCAAGCAGAGAAGAATCAAAAGTAAAATGTGAAAATTAGTCCTAATTTGAGACCTTTTGTTGGCAGCAGAGAAGCTAGATCATCTGTCCTGCATAATTATTAACTGCCCTACATAAAGCAAGATGGGGAGTAAATGCAGTTGCAGACTGATCCTTTGTTTGCCGCCAGCCCCTGCTGTGTCACCTCTTGGCAATCCCTGGAGCAGGAGCACTCCCAGGTGGCTGCCAACCTTCTGTGTCTGTAGAGGGATTACAGAGGTAGAAACAGTCTGAAGGCTGCCCTCAGCTCTGAAAGGCACTTACTCTGCCATGACACCAACATCTAATATGAAATATCTGTGCAGGAAATAAAAATAAACAGCTAAATAACCAGAAGTAACCAATTTTATCCAAAATGGTAGAGGCAGGTTATCATTTGTGTTAGAATTTTGCATAGTCAGTAGGGTCCATATGCATCACACTATTGCTTCCTTCGATCCACCATGGAAAACATGGGGGAAAAAAGAATACAGGTCAGGAATGAGAAAGGAACAGTTTATTTATACAGCCTACTCAGGGACTAGCCCACACTCGCTGTGTGCCTGTGCATTGGCCAAGGTACATAAAGTTGTTCATTTTTCTCAAAATCCTTTTGATCACAACATGTTCTGTCTGCAAAACATAAAATTTTGCTTCTCCAACTTATGCCATTCCTATGCACAGAATTTCTGTATGAGTGACATTTACTTGTCTGATGTTAACATGCAAGTCTTAAGCAGTGACACACTAGTGTGATAGCATAACAATATCTTAAATATGCTCTCAAATTGTTGCCAATTCTCTGTTTGCTTAAAGAATTTAAACTTTAATTAATTATTCAGTAATTTGTAAATTCTTTGGGGACACATGGCATTAATACCACAATTCATCCTGGATTCACAAAAGCCTGAATTTCATTCAGTAACAAGGAGTTACAGACCTGTCTCTGATTGACAATTTAAATTTCAAGGAATGAATTCCTGCTTTTGGGACAAACCTCAGCTGGATTTTTACTACAAAATCATAACCAGTATCTCCATAATTTAATGGGAACAATAACAATCACCTCATCCCATACACTTAAACAGATACTATCTGTTTTATAAAAAACAAACAAGTATTTTGACTTTGGATAAACTTTGCAATTTTCTAGTATCAACTGATATTCAGTGGTCACGCTTACGTTAAATGAATAATAACAGCTGGCAACAAATTTTTCTAGCTGAAAGAAGTTTTGATTCATGAGTTGCTAGTAATCAGTCTTGATTTTAATGTTGAAAGAAATTAATTTCAGGGCATTGCTCAACTTGCATTTTGAGTTTGTTCATTTTGGGAGCAATGTGTTTGTTCTTTAGAGGTAAACTTAGCACTGGAGTAATTTGGAAAGCTGCAAATAGTACTGAGTGAAAGGTTGGCTACTGCACGTTGTTTCACTGAAGTCAGTGAAATTATTCACAATAGCTGGCAATACAGGCAAGGAGAGAACCAAGCTCAGAGTATGGCAGACATTGTACTTTCTTGGAGTTTTGTCTGTGGATCTGGATGTTCAAATATTGTGGTTCAAAATAAATACAGTCAATTCCTAATAAATGCATTCCCGTGCTATTTTTATATATATAAAAGAAATCTCCCCTCTGGCACCTAAGGACTTAAGAAATAAATAGCTGCCTGTTACGAGCTACAATGTTTTACAGCCTTGTGCTGGAAGAACAGATGGACTAACAAGCTGGATTCCCAGAGCACAGCCCCTGTGGCAGATTCCATGGGTCAGCAGCAGTGCCAGAGCAGAGCAGTGGGCAGTGCCAGGCCAGGAGGCACCCACACAACCAGGGCCTCCTGCCCTGGCCCCTCTCCCCTTCCTGCCTGCAGCCTGCCCAGGGACACTTTCTGCCACAGCTTTCCCACTGCTCTAACAACAGCCAGAGCCCAGGGAGGATATTTTGCTGAAGTTCCTCTTCAGAGATTGCTTTTAGGCATACATATATCACATCAGATCCAGCCTGCAGGACTTACAAAATGCCCCTAGCTAATTTATCCATCTTCTCCTCTACAGATTTGTAAGAGTGACATGCTTCACTTGTTTAATTTAAAAAGCATGTGAAAACCGGTTCTGTGGGAGCAAAGGAAAGAAAAGGTGCTTCAAATTTGCTCAGAAGACCACAAAAGAAAAAAAACCCAAAACAAAAGTATATGAAGTGGCACCAGGCACTTTATCCTCTATCCATCCTGATGAGCCCTACCCTCCCATCAGTCTTTGTGACTTTCTGTTCTCCTTTCCTCCTCCTGCAAACACTGTGTGCTGTGCTCTGTCTCCATACAGCACAATACATCTCCAGAGATTTAAATACAGCATGCTTTTCTCAGTTACTTATGAACCTTAGAAAGTTCTCATGAGAGCAAATTCAAGTTTCACCCCACACGCTTGTTTTTTTGGCAGTTGCTTGCATTTTTTTCCCCACTGTTCCCACCAAACAACCTTGTGCTGGAAAATACAACAATTAACCGTAACTTCCAGTAACAGCTGCTCTTTTTCTGCTTAGTACAATTGTTATTGCATAAGAGAAAGCTTCTTTAAAACATGCACAAATTAAAAAGTCTTCTTATTCAAACCACTATTATAAATAGCACAGGATTATCCAGGAAAAAAATGCAGCACTCATCAGTTAGTAGTATGGATTTTTGTCTTCTATTTTACACTTACAACTTGATAAACAAATATTTTTAATTATTGTTCTGAGAGTGTTAATGCCTCTGTGTGTTTGCACAGTCTAATAGCATAGTCGCAGAGGAGAAAGTAGGAATATTTTCAGCCATGGAATTTCTTGGTATATTTGAAACAAATATTAGAGAAATCTCTATAGTACTAAGCTGGACATGACACATTCATATAATTTTTCTCTCTTTGCCAACCACAACTTCCTTCAAAAGGTGTCTCTAAGATAAGGAATATGAACAACCAGCAGCTTAAATCAGCAATGATTTCCAATCACCTATCAGAAAATTCATGTATGTCTTGGATGCAAATTCTGATCTTCTCAGTACCGATAAGAGGAGTTTGGGCACGTTGATGCTACTCTTTCCACAGCTTTAGGCACATAATAGTCTAATAGGTGAAGAATACTTTCCACACCCTCAGAAATAACAATACTTTGTTTCACTGCACAACTCTTCTCAGGAAATCATGCCTGCCTTCCCATTATAAACATGGCTGTGAATGAAAAAGCATCAAAGTAAACAATATGTTAAGACTTGAAAAGTCAGCATCTGAATAGAAGGAAATGAACAATCTCAGCCAGAACTGAACAGATGCAACAGTTTCTGTAGCATGATCGAGGCATCAGATAACAAACATGAAGCCCAAGCAGCAGCACATGCTTGGCAACAAGCACTGCTAAATTAAAGAGGCAGGTGTTTTGTTAATGCCTTTTAAAAAGACTTACAAAATAAATTATATTTTAGAATAAAAGGATCAAATTGTTGTGGTGGTGTTTTCTATAGCAAAGGAACAAGATTTGATTATTTTAACATCTTCGAACTATTGAAACAAGGAGGGGAAAGAAAAGGGGGGCAGGGGGTGGGGAGAATGCAAATCTCAATGGGGAAAAGGGAAAGCACAGTAGTAACTTACTCTGTTTCCAGTCCTGTGAACCCTGCTTCAACTGCTCAGAAGAGGCAGTATGGACCTTTCCATTAGAACCACACAATATAAAGACAAGAACTGTTTCATCTTCATTTCCATCTCAGATGCTCAAGACATGAGCAACTGATGGCTACACACTGCAGGAGACTCCTGCCACACAAGCATTGTGCCACCTAAGGCAGGAAGCCTGTTCAGCTTCAGTGCAGAGAGAATTTAATCTCAAACACGTGTATTCCCCTGAGGGTTCATGTTTTTCAGGGTAGAGAAGCAACGTGTTTTTGAAGATGCTTGCACTGTAGAACAGCTATCAGAAACACAAATAAAAGGAGACTTGTATCCAGCTGCCAGATTTCCATGGAATCTCAGGGGACAAGGCAAGTGCAAAGGCTCCTCCAGCAAGTCTTGAAGGAGGAAAGCAGAACAGAAAAACTTTGATTCAGAACCACATTGTCTTCACAGCTATGAATGCTTCAAAGTCACAGGCCATTTGCAAATGTAACATATATGCAAATACAATTTGCACCTCAGAAGCTTCTAATCCAAGAAAACATGATGGCTGAATAAAATACAGATATGAACACACACATTTCAATCTGTTCTGACACAAAAAGACAAAATCCTTCCTTAAAATGGAAGCCATTTTTAGCCCCATTTGCTACCACAGATGGTTCTTCAAAAGTCAACACAGGAAGTCAACCATACATCTTTTAAACAACTAAAACCTTCCTAAAATATTTACCCTGCCTGAAAGTCGACCTATAGCCTTTTCTTCTTCCATGTTTTTTTACCTGTTTTTTTTTATAGAACTGGCAGCAAGCCTCTAGTTCTCTCTTGGGCTCCTGTCTTGCATAAGTCCTTCACATCCACTGAGCATCAGACCCCACACAAAATATTCCATTTACATGGAGACAAAATCAATTTTGAGGCAGTTTTCAAAATACATGTGGTTCCATGCAATTTCAAAACATATAGTGTTAGTAAACTGGACTTCCGACAAGTCACATGGCAATTATGCTCTTTTCCCTTGCCTTTGATCAGATGTGCTGCTTACAGCAACCTGGCAGAACAATCATTATCTCACTAGGGCAGATCTAAAGTACATTGGATTTGGATTTCCTGCTAGGGAAATCCTAGAACAAGTGACACAGTTCAGGTATTGGTAGATTTTATTTGTGGTACAAGATTGACCCTGAGAAACACTGTTACAGGATATGACGCATAAATCACTAACAATCAGCTTGTCTTCCAGATTCGGGACAGAAAGTGTTCAGGCTTAACAGAGTTCTTCTTTGTACATCTGGCTTCAGGTAATTCCATTAGCAATTAGAAAGCCAGAGGCAAACATATTCCTAAAAGATATTAACTTCAGAGTACAGCTATCCGGGGAGGACAAGGAATATCAGAAGCTCTCTTCACATGTAGAAATTTCATGCCCGAATAGCAGCTGTGTCCAGCTTAGAAAAGTGAAAAGTTGAAAAAGAACTATGATCTAAGCCTCTCTAATAGTGTTTTAATGCCGCCATGACTGAGATAACCATACTCAAAAATAACTAGCTTGTTTTACTTTCAAACTTATTTTTCCTTCATTGATTTGTAACATCGCAGTTCTCTGAACTATGTTATGCTAGGCTATGAACTCTGCTACTTTCATCGCTTTCACTGATGCTCCTGAAAGTGTTCTCTTCTGTTCTAACTCATCAATATTTATTTTTAAATAAACACAAAGGAGACCCTTTCCTCTGTGCTTTTATTTGGCCTGACAATAAACACATCCTCTCTCATGATCATCTCCCTCCCCTGCCCTGGTGTACACAGTGACACTCCCCACAGGCATGTGCTGTGCTGGGCTGTGGGAGAGCAAAGTCTTACACATCAGGCTTCTAAAAAAATAAATGCAGCTGAGTCAGCTCTGGAGGGCTTCCTCCCACAGTGACTTTGGGAAGTTTTTCATTGTCAGAACAATCTTTATTCTGTAGGGCAGTTTATCAAAGGCAGTATCTAGCACAATGGCACTACAGCTACCTCAGCTTCATTGTTATGGAGGAAGAGAACCACCAGCCTCCCTAGGAGAGGTTCAGTGCTGACTAAAGGTGTCCTGCTGTTCTGAGAGCCAGATACAAGCTCAGACAGAAAAAAAGAGAAATCTATTCTAGCATTTAAGCATAAGGAGATACCTCAGGCATGTAACTTGTCTGCTGGGCATCTCTGGCCAACAGGTATCAGACACATACAGAAAAGGTGAATATAAGTTGTAGAGGCTGTTGCCATAAGCATTTACCCAGCAAAGAGAAGCTCCTGGTGAAAGGCAGCCCTTTCAAGAACACTTTTTTCAGAGTATCAACACTGCACCACCATCTAGATTATTTTGTCAGTTATGTATCAAAAGCCACAGCACTTGTAAGTATTAATAATAGTCCCATACTCACTAGTAGATTTTTTTTTAAAGCAAAGCCTGTTTTTAAGTTCCATTTGGACAAGACATTGTTTATCACCATTACTTAGTGTATTATAATACATTACTTAGTGTGTTACCTTTTCAAGACTGTGACACAGTGCTATAAATGCTAGAGAAACATTATTTTGACATAAAACACACATTGAAAGTGTGATGAGTATGGCAAGATGACATTAATTCTGAACATGTTGTTTATCTGTCTCAGTCTTGAATACATGGACTATGTATTCATCAATCTGCTTATCTGAATGTCTTAATTAGGACATTTTGAAAATCTTAACAGCTTTTTAAAAAGTAATTTGTAAGAACAAGGCCTATTGATCCCAGTGTTTTCACAGAGGGGTGGCTTCTGTAGCCAGCAGCAAAGTGTGAAAGGGAGTGAGCAAAAGCAATGCACGCAGGAAATGCCACCCTCGGGTCACTCAGGTCCTCAGTGCACAAGTGGTGAGGACAACAATTAGAATGCAAGGACTGAGTGATGACATTTTTTTGCTACATGTTTGTGGGATGCTAAACACAATGATGAGGCCCAAAAGTGCTGGGATGATAATGACCACAGCTTTCCTGTGCTGCCCCATCATAATCCTTCACCCTGAAGTCCCAGACCCTGGGAGATTTATTAACCTGCATCATTTGTGCAGTCCCCAATGTCTCTGAGAATGCTAATATAATAGAGTTTATAACTAATGCTGAGAGTGAAGGCTGGTTTTGGTGGCTGGATAGATTTCCAGTAAACTGAGATCACTGTGCTCCAGGCACAGTTTCAGTTCCTTGTTACCTGCAGAAGCACATAGCATAAGCTTACTAAAAGAAAAAAATTATTCTTTACATTTTACACTGAAAGCACAAAACTTAGTTATATCCAGAGATACAAGACCCTTGAACTAATTGCACCAATAATCACAATATTTGAAAACCGTGGTGTATTTGGAAAGACCACCTGAGCAGGACCACAACGTTCATACCCCATTTCCAGGCTCAAAGTGCCCTAATTACATTGTTTGTGTAAGCCTGAAAAACTTTATGCTGCTTTTGGACAGTATGACTAGTATCTCAAGGGAGCATCATGAAAAGGTCATGTGTATCTCACAAGACCATCACAAATCCCAAGACTTTTATCAAACACATTAATTCATGTTGAATAGCTCACATTCCAGCTATAGTTCTATTTTTAGGTTATTTGTTGTACTTATATAAAAGAAATGCCACCAGTTTTGGAGTATTTTTAAAGATACAAAGGTATCTGTTCTTTTCTATGCAAGAGGCTGTGGGGGAAGAGGCTGCTTCCGCTACACCACCAGCTGCCAGCTAATGGAGCTGCAGGGAAGGAGCCAGAACATGGCAAAGTGACCCATACTGGAATGTGAGCTAAATGCTCCAGAGTGAGCTGGGGAGCTCCTTGTTAAACTGATTGGTTGTTTTGTCCTCCTGGGAACCTTAATGAAATCTTGACAGCAAAGCAAATGCTCATTATTGAAAGAGCACATCAGAATATCTCAGGTCAGCAATGACCTGATCTAATGGTTTACTCCTTAGTCAATATCTGAGATTTTCCTAAGGGATAACTACTTTTTCCTGTTGCAGTGTTGAAGGGTCAAAAAACTAGAGAGGCAAGATTTGCCCATGAAAAACAGAACAGCCCCGTAAAATGATTTACATATTCAGAATACTGCAAAAGTACTCTACAAAATGGTGGAGACAGTCACCAGGCAGAGCTGTGACAAGGATTTCTAATGGGCACAGACAAATTGCAATGACATTTCAAATTTGGTAGCCAAGTTACAGAAACCTACACACAACTGTTTTCCTCAAGATTTGTTCTGGAGAAAAGTACTTTCCTATGGCCCCCGAGTGATGTTTTTCTGTAAATGCACATTCAGAATAGACTAAATACAAAGCAGCAGGTATAAAGCAGGCTGCTGGCATGAATGAAGTATATGGAAGCATGACTGCTTAAATGATAGCCAGGCCAAAATTATGGGCTCTACTAAAGATGGTTTAAAACTGGGTCTTCATCCAGAATTCTATTTCTTTTAGTCACTAGAAAGCTCCACAATAAACCAAGACATTGCCCTGTTCAAATCTTCTGAAAGATAATACTATAACTGTAATGAGGTCAATTTTTCCTCTTCTGAGCCTCTCATAATAGAATTAAAGCACACTGTGTGATATTTTACATTTTCCTCCTATTAATTGTCTCACCACCAGCCTTGCAAACTCTGGATCTTCTCAGTATTAAAGTTGTTGCTTTAAAACAGTAGAGGAAACATGAACACTACATCATGGAGAACAAAGTGTTTAAAATATGTCAATGTATTGGCATTTTCTGGTTTCTAGGCAGTTTATATCTAGGTGTTACAATAAGCAAATTAAGGAGCCCAGGAATTACAAAGCAAGTCCAAACAAAAAGTCACTGAATTAAACAATAATACATGGCCAGAAAATATCTTCCAGAGACCAAAGAGAAGAAAAATTAGGTAAACCAGGCAATAAAAAGAAATCACTTGAGACATGCGTTCTATATCCTTGTCATCTTAGGAACACTATGAAAATGAAATATTATCAAAAGACTTGATTACACTATGAGAAAAGGTAGCCTAATTGTGGAGGCTAATACCAAAAGTTGTATATAAATGTACAGTCTTAGCACATTGCCCAGTGTTGCTACTAAGTTGTATTCATCTTGTGGGACCACAAGTTTCTTGTCACTCGAATTCCTTTTTTATCACCTCATGATTTTTAATCAGAGCAATGTTTCCACAGTCTCCTTTACCAATAGAGAATTACATATACACTTAAGCATATGCTTATGAGAAGCAGGATAGCAAGCTCATCACTTAATTACTTGACAGAAAATTATGTTTAGACAAAAGATATAATGAGAAACTAATGAGTTCCCAGGACAGCTGAAAATAATGGTGCAATGCAACCTGCATGTTCCTGATTCACAAGTTCGTTTCAGTTTGCCTTATGTTCAGAGAAAGACTTAAAACTCAAATCAAATCACAGGTGTTCTCACAAATTTGCTTTAGCTTTTATAACAGCAATTAAAAGCCAACATTCATGGTTTGTAGTACATATAAGAGTATGAAAACATACTCCAAAATGCTCTAAATTCTGCAAATTACCAAAAATACACTTATCCATGGTCTGAAGTTCACATAAGAAAATAAAAACCGTGCTCTAGAACTTGAGTCATATCAAATTGCCAGAGTATATCCCCAAATTCAAGACATGCATTAGAATGTTTAGAATGTCCTTAAAATCTGCCCCACCATTTGGAGCTGACTGTAGGGTCATGACTTTGAACTGCAGGCACAATTTATTGACCAGGCCCATATTTGCTATAGAAACTGATACAGTGCAGTAACTTAGGACTTCATTACCACTGAAAGCAAGCCCTCTGATCTTAGCAAGTTTTGAATCAGGTACTCCCTGGGTGCACACAAAACATCTTCCTACTTTCTCTGTTTCAATACTTCCTATGATATCACTACATTTTCTTGGAGATTTGCACATTTCAAGGATAATTGATCATTCCTTTCATACGAGATTGTTTTGATCTAGACCTACATGAATTACTTGCATACTTCAGTAGCTGCATGTTTACAATCATGGCAACTAAAATGATGGAGTCAATATTTAAGCTGTTTATCTCATGGTAATACCAACAATGCCAGCAGTAAAGAATCCATCAGAACAGTGTGCTTCAGTCAAACTCTTTGGAAATGTGCAATACTTAAAGCATTTCCACTGACAACCCGGATTTAGAAAACTGTAAACAGAGAAGGCAACATCTTTAACAGCTAACCCTCAGCAGATAGCCCTCACTTGAAAGTAATTTGTACCTTTTATAAACACTAGCCCGTAAAGACATGATGACATGTTTTAGTCTCAGTGAAACATGTTACAGAAAATCTTGACACAGTTTACTTAACCCCTCTAATATATGTAAACCACATTTGACCTCCTCCAAGGCACTTTCAAATACCACATTCACTCTCTCACAGGGGAAAATACCCAACCAAAACTTTCAGGATTATAAGTTGATTATAAGTGTCAGGTCTTTTTGAGTTTAAATACAAAAGATCTAATCAATTCAGTTTTGAAATAGAAGTTATATAAATTTATATATCTCATTTTCTAGTTTGAATTTTATTTCTGAAGACTGACCTATAGTTTACTCTTGAATTCTTCTGAAGTCAAGGCCATAAATCAAGTACTGTCTGCTCCACATGAAATGAAGTTTTATCACAAGCTGTAACTAAAAATTAAGTAATGTGGACACTTTTTAAAAGGCCTACCTCTTATCCAAGGGCAAGGCTGACAAGAAAAGAGAGAGGTCTCTTCAGTATTTGAGTGCCCATATTGCTCTTTCTTTTGCCACAAAAAGAAGTCAGGTGCCTGGTAAAATCCACAGGATCTAGAGGGAACGAGAGGGCTTCTGAAGAAAAAGTTCAAAAGCTATTTTACATTTTGAAAGAGCTGTAAGACCATACAAACCCAGGGACACACAAGGCAGAAATCCCCATCAGACCTGGCAGTTTGGTGAAATCAGGAGAACTCCTCTCTCCTATTTCAGCCTGACCAGCCATATTTGCCAAAACACAAAGGAAACAAGATGCAGCTGTGGCCAAAAAGGAGGGAAGAAAACTTGGAGCAGAAATTCCTAAAATTGGAAGCACTAAAGCCTTTGGCTGAATACACATACCTGTGTCCTCAGGCAGCTGAGTCTAAAAAAAGCTGCAGTTCTCCAGAGACAGTACTACGCTTCTTGCATGCCTGGCTGAAGTTACTCGCTTGGCTCTCAGGAGTTACACAGATTGATTAACAAGGCTTCAGCTGGGGCTAATGAGCCTCGCCTGTTCCTGCAGTTAATTGGCCAAGAAACACCTGCTGGCACCCTGGCCACACCAGCCTTTTGCCCCAGCTGGGGGCTGGGCTGTCCTGAGGTAACTTTTCTGTTCCCACCACAAAGTACAAATCCTGTCACTTGTTGCTACTATTCATAGTTCTTGATTAAGCAACTGAGGTCTGAATAATCAACTCCAGCATGTCCAGCATGTGGAAGGTCTCAGCCCTGCAAGGATTTCAAAACCAGTAGCACAGTCTAAAAGCCCTTCTCTGCAAATAAATCTCGTTGCCATGAAAAAGCTTCTTTTCCTGCAAATTAACATCTGCAAACTGCCATGGGAGTCCTGCAGCCAAACTTCCTCCCTTGCTGTCATCACCACGGCCTGCTAAAGGGAAACTTTATGATGCAAATAGCAACTTCAGATCTCATTTTTGGCTGTCTCAGAGAATCTTGAGATTTTTAAGCAATTCTGCTAGTTGAGTGCCATGTTACACATAGGAGAGCTTAGTTCCCCAAAACCCCTGGCACTGGTCTGTTCTTCTGCCTGAGTTTGCCTTGAGAAAAATATCACAGCACCTGTCACAGTCTGAGCACACAGAGCTGGTCACCTTTGTGCTTAATGTATACACACATTAGAGCCTTAGCTGGCCTCACTATGCTGACAGGTAACCTGTATTTGTTGGACTCAAAATCAATAAAACTAGGCTGGAAAAAGCATTTCAGTGTAGAAAAAAACATTTCACCCAAAGGAAGAAAAAAACCAGCCAAGATATAGTTCCTAAATTCTCTGTATCCTTAGCCACAGTTGCCGGCTGTTGATGCTGCTGTGCTATTTTCTGGGGCAGCATTCTGCTGAAAGAAGTTCAGCCAAATTTCAGCCAAGCAGAAAAATGTTTTGACAAAGCTACAGTGGGGAAAAGGGTCTCATGTAACAGTGAGCTGTTCTATTACTAAATTTGGGAGCAGCCTACAAGGCCTTGTATCAGAATTCAGCATCACTGAAACATCACAGAGAGGCCACAGATTTGCATGGTGGGTTGTCATTTTCTCAGAGACACATTCCATGGGCTGTAGATGAGTGAATCAACATATCATCAGTGGCCTTAGGTGAACTCTGAATGTCCCCAAAACCTTGCAAATGCAGGCCAAAGCCCCAAGTCAGCAGAGCACAGATTTAGCTTTATGTCAACCTGACTTACAATGTTTACATAGTATTTGCTGAATAGGAATAGTCTTCAGAAAAAAAGATGACATTCAGTATAAAAGATTGTGCCTTCATCTGGCATTTGAAGATTTCACAGGATGGAAATCTGGACAATGTCTTAGAAAAAATAATAAAAATTAACAGTTCAGCATCAGACAGAGAATGTTCTGCTGGGACTGTGTTCATGCCTGTTACTCTGTTTCCAATTAACTTGATTTTAGAGCAATGGATGCTCTCCAAAAATTTACATAAATAACAAATACAGTGAAATGTACAGATTTCCTGGGCTGTTTTAATTTAACATTAACCATATGCCTTCGCAATAAAGGCTGAATTCAAAGTCTGGTGCCTTAAAGCATTTAAACCATTCACAGTGAAGACCTTCCTACCTAGGAGGAATATGCCCCGAGAGATTCATATGCCTGCCTGTAACTATTCAATATGGCCAATATTTTTAAAGCTTATAGCCAGGTCAAGCCTTGTGGTGCGTTCATCCGTCATTGGTATGAAAATATGTTGTCAGGTTTGCCAAGAAATATGCTTTTATGAAATGCTCCCATTAGCATAACCTCCAAGCCTCCTAAGATACAAAATCTACTGAAATGGGTTTCTCCCTGAAGGAGGTATCCTCCTATTTAGTTACCACCCAGGTACTCAGTGCCTTTTGCTCCCAAATCCCCCAGTGTTCCACAGGGCTTGGGGAGCTCTGGGTGAAAGGGAAAGCAGACACAGGGGTAAACTGAGCCAGGGAAACTCATGCCTGGAAGAGCACAAGCAAGAACAGGGCCTGGCAGAGATGGTGCAAGGAGCCCAGTCTGCTGCTATCCCTCAGGAACAAAGGGAAAAACACTTCAGCCAACAGGAATTTGGAGAGCAAAGCTAGGGATGAACTTTCATAGGAATAGATACAAATACTCAGGTCTTGGCAGGCACTACTTTGGAGATTCATCTTCCCCTTCAGATGTATCTATACATGACTACTCTTTTGGCACCCTCCTAAACCCTTTCAAATCAGACTAGTCATGTACTTTGCATGCAAGCCAGGGTATTATACACTGAAAAGGGGAGAGTATATTTAAATAGATTCATGTGATTCACTAAGAACCAGTAACTTCTCATGGAAAACTCTCACTGAGTCTGCTGAGAGCCCATATTTTTTCCTTCTTCCCTGTTCTTCATTTATTAAGGAGATTTGGATGACAGCAAGGTTTTTTTTCTTGAAGTTCAATTTCTTCTCCTTCATCTAAAACCACAAGCTGCTGACTGTGAAATTGCAATTCCTCATGATGAAAGAGAAAACATTTGCAGTAAGACAATAAAAAGGCAGAATGTTTAAGGCCAGAATGAAGCATCAAGTTTTCAAAACAAACAAGATATGGTGCCTAAAGGTATAAAAATTATATTTTCTGAAGATTTAAAAGGATAACTGTATCTTTAAACAATGCTCGTATTTTCTGGCACTTTTCCTGCAGCTTTCTGCAAAACCCTTAACACTGGAAGAACTCTCTTGGTTTCTCCTAGTGTTTTCTGGTAATTACACCAGTCTATTTTATCCATATGCCTGATGCTTTCTGGGAATTCACCTGCTTTCTAACAATTCATTCACTGCTTTCTAGGCATTTTCCCACTACTTTCTAGGGCTTCCCTTACATTTTAGAAATCCTGATACTTTCTAGGAAGGTCTTGTCTGTTTTCTGGGAATTTCTCCTACACAATTTTCACAGAGTATTCTGGGAATTCACATGCTGCTTTCTGGGGATGTTCCTGATGCTTTCTAGTACTCCTCTCCCCACTTTCCATTATTTTTTTGCAGCTTTCTAGAAATTCCCCCAGTCTTTTATGAGAATCTCCTGTCAGCAGTAAGAGAAGGGATGCTTGGTGAGAGAAGCTGTGAGCACAGCACAGACAGGACTGGGCCCCAGGGCAGCTTCCTGGGGCCAGCAGAGCAGAGCTGGGACAGTGGCTGTTCCATCAACACCCCAGACACTGCCAGACAAAGGCAAGGAACAAGTTGTGTCCAAAGTCAGTCCAGGAAATCCAAATGAGCGTTCAGGAACAGTAGGAAACAGGCTTTGAAACAGGCACACCTATATGGTATAGCTCACACAGGCAAATTTTGGGGATCAGTAAACACTCTCATTGAATAATCTCTGCATTCAGTGTTTTGTAAAATAACCTTATTAGAAACTCTGTATTCTTTATAGAATGATGAATTGCTTTAAATTTTTAACACAAGAAATTCTGAAACGTTAATGTCAGAATTTTCCATTTATAACCCATTACAGAATTGAGACGCAGGCAAACTTTCTTTTTCCCTTTGGAAATGCATGAGCATTTACTCTGATACAAAATTATTTCATCATAAATTTAATTTAAAGGTATGACTTTTTGAGTTGTACTTTCTTCTGTTTGCTACATTACTTATTTACCAGTACTAAAATATTTAAACCATGTACTATAACTTATTTTCGTAATTCCTGTCCATGTGGTAGAAAATAATTGTTAGTGGTCCCACTACAAGGTTCTTATACTTGCTGAAGTTTAAAGTTGATTAATACAAATATTTGATAGGAGTTTTATTACTACTGATGTGTTACTCAGTTCCTTTGCAGCCAATGTTTATCAAAACATGTTTGAATGCCCTTGGATTCACATGGAATCCAAGCTGATATCTAGTGAGGGAGTGATGAATGATTTTTAAGTCCTGTCTTGACATTTGAGGTGTATCCTCATTGCATAATGAAATATGAGGCATACATTACACAAAACCACATTTTTCTTAAGAGCTTCTATTTCTTTAAATTTCATTATTTAGTATTTCATATTTAAAAGGTGGGGACTTGTAAGTATTTAGCACATACACAGACAAGAGAACAAACCTTCCTACACATAACTTGCCAGCTGCTACACAAGCTGTTGAAATACTTGCACATATAATTTTCACTGCTCTGTGTTGGATGCTAAGTGTTGGACATTCCTCACTAGAAAATCACTACTACAGTCAGAATTCTACAGCAGAGGACAGAATTATTCACTGCCCATCAGTATGAAATACACTGCAAATGCTCTTGCAACTCAAATGGTGAATCAGAAACCAGGACTTCATAAACTTCCTGTGCCCGTGAGCCTGGTTAGTTGAGATGTGTTATGCACTAAAACCATCTTCAAAGGATACTCGTCAGCTTCTTTAGACCTCAGACTCTGTGAACTATCTAACCTACATCTGATGTCCCCCAAATATTGTTAAGATGCGAAGTATAAATATTCTTACAAAGTTATGCACTGCTTGTGAAGGACCTATTATAACATGAACCTCTATTATAATATGAATTTGGACTTTCTCTTTCATGTCTTAAGAACATAAAACAAAAATGTAATACATGTAGTGATAGTTTAAAACTACCTGTTCTGATAACTTTGATGCTATATTCTTGGAGGCAGTTGTTCATCCAGTGTATGGGAAGGTGTTTAAAACTGTTTATGTAGATCTGGATTTGCTACAGGTGCTCTAGGAGAGACAAAATCTCTTTGGTTCAGCTTCTGCTTACGATCTTCTAGAAAACCATGGCATGGCTTAGTCATATTATCATCAGGCTCTTGATGTATTTGCAAAGGGAGTTAAGAAAATTATATTTAGTAAATACAATTTCAAATTTCTAATGAAACCTGATTTCCACCTCTTGGCAGACCATTTGTATTAGTCTACAGCAGACTGTAACCCACAGCACCGACCAGCCAAGGTGCCGAACAAGTTATGCAAAATGTCTTCAAGGAACTGAGACAGTTTTGATAATGATCATTTTATTAGTATTTTCCTAAGATTATGGCTCTGCAATTAGGTCAGCAACCTACCAAAAATCAGAAAGTCTGCAAAAGCATATAGACCTGATATTGTTTTCATTTGCAATGTGATAAATCAGGACTAAGCCCAATGAAAGCATTAAGGTTGCACTAATGCAAAACTCACATAAGTGAATGGAAAATCAAGGCAGCATTTCTACTGAATTGTGTCTTTTTCTCTTTAGAATGTATACTGAGAGTACTTTAAGTTTTCAACAAGTACATGTGAAATAGCTGCAATACCTAATTTGTAATCCTCTGATTTCATATTCACATGATGAATCTACATTGTCACAACAGAATAAATGTCCACAAACACATGTGAGTATTTTTTGCTGTCTACAGAATTCAGAAAAATGAAAAGTACACAAAACAGCATTTTTGGCATATGAATATGCTAGCCAGGATTTAGGACAAAACACTTCCTTGCCAAACTCTCCTCCTTTCCTAAGTCAGAAACAAACATCATAAAATAATCTTACATGACTGCCAACCAGATTTTCTTTTTAAAATCTAATTCAGCCTTTGTGCTACAGACAAAACCATTCTGTTTACCATGTCTTCTCATCCTCACTGAATTTGATTACTCAACAAGCTCCTAATTTAAAGACCATTGAATTCCATAAAAACATTCATATGCATTACAAATTATTTTTTTCCATTTGAATTAGAAAGACAGAGGAAGAAAATCTCATCTAGTGTGGCCTTCTGTAGATTATCAGTGCACTCAGCTGCAGATCTGTGAAGAACTGGGTGCTCCTTACTTGTCCCTAGGAGACACAGAGCTGGCCATCTACTGCAGACAAGCACTGCCAGGATTTGAACAGTCAAAGGCACCTTTTGTTCGCTTTCCCTGTTTGTTCTGTAATGCACACAGTGGATGGAAGATGCAGGGGTTTCTGTAGGCTTTGGGAAATAACACGAGCTTCAGTGGTCTAAGAGGTTGCTGCCTTCACTTCAACAAAGCTGCACACACCTTTCAGCACATAGACTGAGCCTTCAGCTGCACCTTTCTAAATAAAAACTTTCTTCCCACGCAGTTCCAATCAGCTGAATGGTGATGCAAAGAACTTTCCAGGAGAGGTTAGTTTAAAGGAATGACTACACTATCTCTGTCTTCCCTTTTTTCTTTTACAGGATTAATTATTTAAAATTCTGCCAACTGAGATACATTCTTTTTTCCCTAAATCTAAACAAATGTGTAACCATTTTACTTCAATTAATGGATTTCTAACAGCCAGTTAGATCTCACAGTCCATTATTAATTAGTGAAAAAAAAAGTATCTCATGCAGAACCTAGATTATCTGGAGCATCAGGTACTGATTTAAAAACTAAAAACACCAGAGTACTTATTTTTTTCAAATTTTGCCGGGCAGAGTTATCATTCCAAAACTCATAGAGAAATTCTTCAGAGGCAGTGTCCAAGAGACAACACTGCGCACCAGAACGGGAAATAATGCTCTGTATTTCATAGAGTCACAGGATGGTTTGGGTTGGAAGGGGTCTCAAAGATCTCCTAGTTCCAATCCCCCTGCCATGAGCAGGAACACCTTCTACTAGACCAGGCTGCTCAGAGCTCCATCCAGCCTGCTTTTGAACACTTACAGAGATGGAGAATCCTCAGCTTCTGTGGAGCACCTGTTCCAGGGCCTCACACGCTGAAAAGATGAGGCAAAAAAGTTTTCAAAGAGGACTTTGTAAAAAGAGGTTGAGAAAAGACCTTAGCTGGCACAGTGGCTTTGGCCTACTCCAGTTTCTAGAGCAGCCTTTGATCTGGGCTTCACAGAAAACAGCATGAGTGAAAAACTACCTCCCTGAAATTCACTTCGGTGTCTGCTGGTTATAAAGCCCTGGAAAGTCAAAAAGGGTAGATGATTTCAATTTTAAAGAATTCACTTCACAATAGCAATTACACCACTGTGATCAGTAATGGGGTGGTTCATGTTTGGATTTGCCCCATAAAAAACATTCAGCAATTAAGAAAGTCTCATTTCTTTATTTTT
The DNA here is from genome assembly GCA_034509425.1 of Eopsaltria australis. NCBI lineage: Eukaryota > Metazoa > Chordata > Aves > Passeriformes > Petroicidae > Eopsaltria > Eopsaltria australis. The sequence goes on from JAVTVJ010000121.1 coordinate 1,515,644, forward strand.
TTTTTGAATGGGAAACAAGATGGTTTTCCACACATAATGCTGCTCTTTAAAGTTATGATAATTTGCTGGAGCTGCTGTCGCTGTCTCCCAGCAGCTGCTAAAAAGCAGGCTGTGAGCAGCGCTGCTGCTTAGGAAGGGCAGGAAAGGCAGCTGCTCCATCCTGGTTCCTCCACAGTGCCCACAAGAAGTGTGGCTGTAGCAGCTGCAATCCAGGTTTTCTCTCAGCTGGTTTGGACGGCAATAGCAGCAGTGTCCCAGACCCCCTGAGCCTTCCGGAAGCCCAAGGGCTCCCCTGTGCAGCAGCCCTGACACAGAAAGGCTGTGTGTGTGCAGGGTGACCCCTGAGAGTGCTGTGCAGCACCTTCCCCAAGGGGCAGGGAGAGCCTGGGGCAGCCCTGCAAGCCTCTACTCTGATCTCTTCCACTGGCTCTGCTGTCATGTCAGTGAGCTGATGACACCAAAACTTAAGGGAACAACTCAGATTTTGACTCTCCGCGCCAGTAAACGTAATTTAAAATGTGTGGACTTTCTGCATATCTAAAATACAATTGTTTTAGTGGGCCTATGAAGACGTGACAATCTAAATAATACACGGAGCAATTTCCACTTCTGAAGAGTAACTGCAGCTGGGCCAGATAGTGTCCAGATCCTTTCATTACAGACAGCTTTTCCCTCTATAAAACACCTGGATGATACTTATCCCTTTGTTAGAAGCATATTCTAATTTACCACTTGATCAGTGGATGGATAAGTATTTTTTTCCTGTCTTACTCATCCTGAAGGAAAAAAGGAAAAATCCACCAAACAAACAAACAAACAAAAAAACAACCAGGAACACATTCTCCTGATTATAGCAACTTTCCAACATGTGCATTAGTGATACAGACAGTGGACATTATTCTTTCTATTGATCCGTGATTAGTATCTCATGCAAAATATAGGCTACCTAGGAGTTTCACTCCTACAGAAGACAGCAGAAATGAACAGGCACTTTAAAGATTGGATTTAGAAGTTCAATATGGCAAAAAAAAAATCTTCTTGTCCTAATGAATGAAATGTAATTAAGAAAGAAAACCAGAAACAACAACAAGATAGTGAAGGAACAATCTCCCTCAGAGAAAGCTTTATAAACAGAGTAGTTTTTGGAAAAGAAAGTTTGGAAACATAAGAAAGGATTCTGTCTACTGTATTGAAGAGAACAGTGTTTTGCCTACATTTTTTGATAAATAAAATGGATTTAACCCATTAACTATCTGGCTCCAGAATCAATCTCATTTTGTCATGGAAACAGCTTGTAAAACCCTGAACATACGGAGAGTGCAGGCTAATGTCTGAAAGTTTCAATAAAATACTCAGTACTGTTACATCTGAGAACTGCATATTTGCCTAATGACAGAATGCAAGAAATTGCTGCTCCCTCTTGTTTAAGAAGGATTGTGAAGCCTGGATTGTGAGATGTCCTTATTTGCCCTGTCAGGCAATTTGCCAGCATGCTTTGAATCCGTAACACAGTAGCCATTGGATTTCTGCTTTATAGTGACATTTAAAAGACTTATGGTGAACTAGGAAGTGATTTCCAGCATTAAGATTATTCTCTGGCCACCACTATAATGCATTCTGTAGGTAGTCTTTACAAAGTGGTCCCCTTGCTCTGCATTCCTAGCACTGGCTAAAAGTGAATGATTCACCTCGTACCCCACTACATCAAACCATGGGCCAGAGCCAAGAATCCTGACCCAGACTCCTTGAGGAACTGGGCTTGGGGTATTTGCTTAGACTTGACACGAAACCTTTTTTCCATTTATAATCTGACAGTGGATGAGTATCTGAGGGAGAGAAAGAGAAGGAGCTGGGTAAGGATGGGGACATGGAAAACCAACAACTCTCTTGGACTCACACTTGCAAACAGAAGACCACACAATTTGGGTTCTCATTTCTGGGGAGTGGGTATTTTTATGATTCCTACATTCTTACCTCTAAAATGCCATGGATTCACAGTTGCATAAAACACTTCAAACTGAGCCAAAGTGAATTTAATTACTGATCAATTCTGTACAAACACAAATCCCTCAGTCCTATGAGGAAAGGAGCTCTCTGTCCATAAAAAAGTACAACTTTAGTTTATAAAGTTAAAACCTCCTGTCAGACCTTACTGACTAACATTGAAACTCACTATGGGAATAATACTTTTTAAAAGTAAGAGATGTACCACGTAAATCAACAGAAATTTTTATGCAATCCTTAGTATGCAAGGTTCTTCAATAGTATTTTGCTTTCTAGGAAAAAAAGCACGTTTTCTAATGGAAACTATCTTCAAGACAAACATGTTATACATTAACAGCAAATTTAGTAAGTGATAGACATATTTTTAGTTGTTTAACGGCCCTGGTGTATCCATCTTCTGTCTAAAACTGCCCTTGGCAACATAGAAATTCCAGTGCTCCTGGCAAATGTGACTTATTAATAGTAAGTTGCCATTGTTGAAGCGACTCTGAGCTGATGAATGTATATAGAATGAAATAAAACCTAATAAAGATCCTATATATTCAAACTAAGGAGTACAGACATTTCAGATATTGTTGAAATTTGTACTAATTCAGCACTTCATGTCACCAAATTCTACTCTCCTTGTATTCCCTGAGGCTGGAATTGCATTAAAAAACCTATTAATTTTCAAGAAAATACAAATCTCAAAATAAAAAGAGAAGGGAAAGTTTGATACACGCAGAAAATGCCAAGAGCAGCAAAATTTGTGCTAAGGTTTTAAAAAGAAAAAAAAACATAAAAATGAATTTTTAATAAACCTAGAAGAAAATGTTTTTTGGCAGAACACAAAGGTGGGAAGCATTCCCATTCCTGGCAGCATCCTGCTGCTCGGTGCACTGAGAGAAGCAGCACGATCGGTGCAGGTGAATGTGGGAACAGCTGATCACTGATGTGCCCAGATGTGCTGGGTGATGCCCTGGCTGAAGTGCCCTTGGGCACAGTCCCTGTGTGAGCAGGGACAGCTCTGTGCCACCCCGCGCACTGCTCGCACCCCTGCAGGGTTTGGGAAGCCACGAGAAGGATGCCCCGTTGTGCTGACACAGCAGAAAGGCTGCACAGCACCCGCTTTGGGTCAGCTTTGGGACACGCTGCCTGACAAATGCCATCGGGGCAGGGGGCAGCCGGGAGATCAGAACTGGCCCCTCCCAAGTCTTTTCAGATGCATCACATCTGAGGGAGAAACACTGAGTTTAACTGTTTTAACAACACTCGTCTTTCCTTTCAGGGCTGCACTGGTCTGACAGGTGCCAGCTAACAGCAGGGGTTTTTAAAGCCCTGTTCTGGTCTTATCCCTTCCACATCCTCCGGCATTTGCCCGGCCCGGCCCCGCCCTGCGCACAGGTTCGGCCGTGCCGCTCCCCTGGCACAAGGTGGCACCTCACTAAGATTTTTTTTTGGCTGGTCCGTGAGTTTTATTGCTTTTATCAAACAACCTCTTCATTTCGTTCTCATTTCAAACCGTTTTAAATAAAAACTGGTGATGTTGGCAAATATTTTACCTAATGTTATGATTATTCCATATTCAAAAATCCAAACTCTTAAAAAACTGCGATTAAAACGCTCCATTTCTTCAGAGAGTGTAAATTAGTCAAAATTTGTATATCACGTTTGCAATTTAGGATCAGAATTTTAGCCCCCAAATTCACATTTTTGCTTGTTTTGTAAGTCTGCTGCAATTTACGGACTTACAGAACTGGGAAACTCTTATCTCCCAGTGTGCAGGGGCAGCATGGAAGGAAAACACGAAGCACGAGCTCTCTGTTCCCATTCTTTGGCTCAGTTCATACGATGAGTCAGAAATGAGGCACTGGAGAATGAAAAGCAGAGAAAGGAACACACTGAGAGAAAAAGGCAGTGGCACTTGCAAAGAAGACAGTGTCATTTTGGCCTGCTGTAGTAACAGAGATGCTCTGATGCACAGCATTTATGGTTTAAAAGCTCTGTGTGTTTTATCCTCAGGGTGATAACTCTGAGCTTTCTGATGCTTTTGACTTTGAACTTGGAGTAAAAGTTCACCCTTGCAGAGAGTGACCCAGTTTGAAAAGCGTTCTACTCTACAGCCAGACAGAAAGCTTTGCACAATTTTGGTACCAATATTAAAGAAAGCTGAAGTCAAACTAGAAATAATAGTTAATGGAAAGCTGAGTCCATCTTACAAGAGGAGGCTCTAAAACCTTCTTTGCTTATTCTGATAGTACAAAAAGTATGCTTGTTTTCTTTAAACACATCAGGGTCAGGGGTAAAAGAAGCTGAAAAAAATGCCCCCATCTTGAAGTAGGGGACAGCCGGGAAACCAGAAGAAGGTTTCTGCATGGCAAGCCAGTGAAGTTCCTCCCAGGAGACTTCATTGTTAAGCAGGCCTTGATTTTTACAACTAGGAGAGGGATAACAGGACAGAAATGCCTGCAATGATCATGACATGCAGAATGAAGAGATCCTATGTTGCTTTAATAGTTTATTCCAAGATATTGTGCACTTCAAAGCACAGACTACACTAATTCTTCTAAGATGTTAGTTCCACCCTAGCAGCTGTAAACTCCTTTCTAAAAAGTTCATTGTCCTGTTTGCCTCAGTTCAGCTGATTATTCATTATTCTAGTTTCTAGTAATTAAGATTGCATTTCATGATTCTCAGCCTTATTCAATTAATGTTTACAGTTTTCCATGCTACAAAAATAATACTTGTCATTATTTTAATTAAATTATTCATAAATGGCATTTGTTCCACTTCAGATGTACATATAATGAGAACAGGACCAAGGAGACACATCATTCATCATGAATTTTCATGTATTTTTTATGTTAACTGAAGATGCATGGAACTGTTCACATTAGATGCAAATCTTTTAAAGTTATCTTCCTGCTTTCAACAACTTTTTCTTCAAGCTAAAACAAGGAAATAATTTTTATTCATCTTTACACCTCGTTTCAGGCAATTTTTTCCCAGCCCTGACATGGTTCTTGTCTCCTTGCCCAGATGCCTTGGTGTGCTGCAAAACACACTGAGAATAATGAGGAAGCTGCTTTTTTCTGCAGGGCTGCCACACATCTGCTGTCAGCACTGTAGCACAAAACATAATTAAGTCTGATATTCTGTCTTGTTACACTGCTATCCAGAGCACATCCCAACACATGTAAAGTTTATTTTTTAAATATTATTTCTCACAGTCAGAAGACTGATTGTTTTAATAGCACAGTAGTAAAGCAATGGGCCAAATTCAAGGCCAGTAAGGCTTATCCAATTTACAGTGATGTAACGGAGCCATTTCTGACTCACACCAGGGAAATCAAGGCAAATTTGACCCATGTCCAAATGGTAAAATATATTTTCTGTCCTGCAAGTTCATCATCTCACTGGTGGAGAACAGGTCAGTGCAAGTCCCTGCTGGGGAGCACAAAGCTCCACCTCACAACAGGGTCTGTTTTGGGGGACTGGAGAAGGGACCGACAAGTCCACAGCTAAAAGTGAGTTTGTGACCTGCCTTGTTGATTTGTTGTAGGGGGACAAAAGCTTCCCCCCTGCACAGTCAGAATGTGATGCAGTGATTTGCTGTTCTGTTAAAAGTGGGGGGTGGACTGCTTTAGAAATACACTGAAGTAGGATCCAAATTTGAAAGAACATGAAAAGTTTCACCTTGAAATGCTGGATTTAAAACCGCTCCCTTTCCTTTCTGAGCACACACAAAAATGCCTCTATTGTAAATAAAAGTAGTAATCTTTCTTTTCTCCTTCTTCCTTCTTAAAGTCTCCTTTCCACTCTGATCCCTAGTTTAGGTCCAAATAGTTGCAATGAAACTTCCAGGCACAACCCAAAGGAATAGCCCAACTGGATAATGGAGAACAGATTGCTGAGTGTTAAACAGAGCTTTGCTGTAGATTTAGTCAAAAGCTTTGCTGTCAGGGGTCTTAGAGCAAAAAACAGTGTCCAGATACAATGAAGACAGGCTTTAGCACAATGTGGCACAGGGGTGCCATCTAAAATTAATACATGGTAGTTGAGTTCTTTCATTAGAATTGATCATTTTCACTGACAGTGGCTAGTGGGAAGGACAAGGGAAACAAAAAAAAATGTCCTTCTCTAAAGAGTAAAGGTACATACACATTTACACACATCACCCAAGAAACTATAATGTACAGCAAAACCAACCTACAAATATCTACAAATTCTAGGCCATAATGCATGGCAGGTTCTTAATCTTTATGCCAGCAGTTAATGAACGAAATATACTTCCTACAACAATTCACTGCATAGTTTAGCTGCAAAATCTCATGTGTCTGTCCACACGGATTCCCCAAGCAGGGAAGTTATCCTGCTACCTGCACTCTTCCTGTGTTTCTGTGTCCAGTTAATCATCAACCATTGCTAACCCACCTTCCCATTTATTGATAATCACAGTGATCAAGGATGGTAGAAGAACCTGAGGAAACCTGCACATAATTTAGCATGAAGGAAACAATAAGGAACTCCTAAGAGTGCTAGTGGGAAAAGGGCCTGGGCCAACAATGGGGAACACTGGTTGTAATGTGAAATTTGCAGAAAATTAGAGAGAACAATTAGAAGAAGAGCTGTAAAATATCTGTTTCCACAGCCATGTATTTCAGATGCTTTATTTTCTGATGCAATTGGAATGTACAGATCATGGCTATCTGCAAACCCTATTTTTTCCAGTTGGAATTCTCTTTGGAAAGAGTTGCCAATATCCAACCTTCTTTCCACAAACCAGTCATTATCAGATCATATTCGAATAACTGTACCTTCATTTTTTGTGACTATTAAAATGTTTCCTCTGTGATTAATTAGGCCCTCCATACTGACAATCAGGATATGTTGGGTAGTATTTTATTGTGAAATGGATGCACTGTTGAGAAATCATGACTCACAACTGAAACCGATTTTTTCCACATTCTGTTACTAATTTCTAAGGGTATTGCTCTCATATATTCTACCAGCACCCTTTGCCTTTTCTTATATGTGGAAGTCAGAGCATGGGGTGGGTTGCCAAGAAGTCCCCACGCCTCCTCCCTCTTGTAAAGCTGCAGGTACTCTGCCCAGTAGCAGAGGCATTAGCTGCTTTGTTCTCAGAATTCCTAGAGCCTGTTCAAGATCAGACTGTGGTTTCTCATGGAAAAGTTACTTTTGCTCTTTCTTCTTTCTTTGTTGTTTATCTTAGACTAAAGTACATAGTTGTTATTTGTGTTTGCCTGAACAGAAGAGTACCTGAACTGAAGAAAAGATGCAGTCACTAATAAGCAGAAAAGGATTCCCAGCCAGGGTCACGTGCCAGCAGGCCTCATCATACTCAGTTCCACAACTCTTGTTTCTTTTATCTGTTGCTTTCCTTGAGATTTTTCTTCAAATCACACACAAATGAACTTCTGTCAGTTCACCTCTTCTAGAAAGGGTTGTGTGAAATGTTTGCTAACTCCTGCTGTTTAGATCTCTCCTGTTCTGTTTTACTAACAGGACAACAGCCTTCAATTGGATCTGTGATGTAAGCATTTTTTTGCAGCCTTTGCTCTGCTACAGCCTGCTGGTTAAATTATTTCTTCAGGCAGGCTTATAGCAACTTGATGACATATGAGTGCACGGAAAGGTCAAAATTTGGCTCCCAAAGTCTACAGTAATAATAATAATTAATTCTTACCTAGTGGTTGTAGCTATATAAGCACTTTAGACGGGAATTTCAGTATGACTATTCCTGTGTGACAGACAGCAAGTCAGAAGGAGCATGAGCGTGGCTGAGCCAGGAAGAGAACACAGAGCTCTGGCTGAGTGCCCTCTCCATGCTGCATTTTAGTATTAGTTAAGGCAACAGCTAAAGTAAAACTGTGCCCAGCAAATCACTGGTGTAGAAGTATTCAGGCCACAATTCAGCATGAGACAGCACATTGCCACTGACTTTATTAGAGTTGCATTTGCTTATACCGCAGGCAGTGTGAGCCCTTGATCCCTGAAAAACATGGATCTTACTTTAGCAGCACTTGGGTGCAACCCAGCCAAGAGGCAGAAAGAAGAGGGGACTGTGAGAGCCAGGCAATGCTGTCTTTTTAAGAGAGGAAAACAGCCTGCAATTCTGCACAGAGCCACAACCAGGCTCCAATGGGCTCTGGTCAGACCTTGCTCAGACACTGCTGGGGTGAGGGGAGCACAGGATTGCCTGGGACGGCACTGACACCATAAACAGCCACCTTCTGCCACATTTCCTTTATGCTTCTAGACAATTCAGAGCTGTGAAAGGATTCCTGCATTAGAGACAGAACTCTTCTAGAGATCAGTGAAACATATTCAGCACATTCTATAGTTGGGGGGAGTTTTAACTTCATTAACTGGTGACTCGGGTGCAGGAGTCATGTCTGAGAAAGTGGTGCAGTGCCACCATCCCTAAAGCCTTCCCTTCTCAGTTCCAGAGATCTGATAGTTCTAATCATGCCATTTACTTGGAGGTACTGATTTTCATTATATAACCACCTATCTCCTGTGCACAGGTCTGAAACCACCCACTCATTTCACATAAGCCACACAACAGCAACCAGGAGACATAAACCCAGAGAATAAAAGGGTAAGAAATTGGCATTTAGATCACAGTGCTCTTAGAGCACAGGGACTGACAATCAGATTAAGAACTATTGTTCTAATGAAATAACAATAGATTCACATCTGCACCTTGATATTTTAGCCCAGAACAGTAGGATTGGTTAAAACATCCTGAATCAGGTCCAAATTATGATGCTACTGGCTTCACACTCCTCCAAAACCCCAAGTGTAATTCTTTTGTGCTTCCAGCACAGTTTCGGTGCTGGAACTAAGACCACACGAGGGCAGTGTAGGGGGGAGTAAAATCCAGAGATACAAATTAAACTTGTTTTTCGGGCCTCTTCATGAAATCTGGAGAGGTAGAGCTGTGTCTACATGGTGGAGTGGTCTGCAATTACCCCACAAACTACAGAGGAAAGGTTAACACTTCTGTTCAGCCTTTTCTTATCACTGTACTTTCTCCCTCCTTTATTTCCTTCACCGCAGCTGTGAATATTCTCTTTGCTAGAGTTGTGTGTCTGAAGTATCTCAGAGACTGACACTCTGCTCTACAAACACACAAAGATTGGGCTCCTAACAGAAGGGAAATTGTAAGAGACATGTAAAGTCAGGCCTGCAGTTCAGTGAGGCGATCATTTTGTACTGGAGCAGAGCCTCCAAAACTGTGGCTAAACACCCCTGGATTCCTTCATCTAACCCAAAAGGCAAATTCCCCTGGGAAAGCAACAAGACCAATGTCCTTGACTTTTGACGAGCATAATTCTCGTATTATTTCACTAGGCTAGGAAATATATTCTTCAGAAACTCTTAGCTAAGCCTCTTTTCCCCTCAAACCCTCTGCAGGGTTCAGTTCTTTAACTCACTGACACAGCGGCTCAAGTGATTTTTTTTCAAGATGAAAGCGACCAGAATTCTTAAAATCCTCTAACTCACTTTTACTGTGAACATGCTCTTAACACATGCAATATGTACTTAAGTAAACTTGAGATTATTAAATTTGTCTGCCTTGTGCTTGACTGATCCTTTAGCTCCCCTATAATCTTAAATAGGTAACTCTCCTAGTTGTGTTATTCTGCAATTTCTTTACCTTTTGTTTTGGTTTCATAAGCAATTGTTTCTTTGAAAATTGATATTGCTATTACTTTAAAATTGATATTGCAATCTTGTGTAGTTAGATGCAGTGATAAACAAGAGCTAACTCTCATATCCTGAAGGAAACATGCCATTTATTGAATAATCCCACTCAGTATCCTGTTCAAAGATGGATTTTTATTCATTACATGTTCTTTCTACGGTTGTAGAATTACTAAAGCATAGTAACATCTTCCTTCTGTTTCCACATGCACTGCATGACATTCCTTGTGTCATCCTCACTAGCCACGGCTGTGACACTGTATCCTTGAAGAAAGCTAGAAAACTAATGAGGTAAAATCTTTCTGTCTGAAACCCAGGATTATTTCCTTCCTCAAAATTCTGCATTTCAGGGTATTCCTTCATGAAATCCTGCAAAATAAACTTTACATATTCTCAGTCACAATTAATGGGAAGATAACAAGCCCAGTAACTGCTGCTGGCTGTTACACAACCTTTTCCTTGAACAGTGGTTTTGTATTTTATCATGTATCTGATCAATTAAATCCCATAATAGGGCTTCATTTTGAATCCTTTTTCCTTCAAAATTCATACCAAATCACATGGCTCTGTTTTCTAGTACAAGATCCAGCATGTAGAAGACTATTTTGCACACTTTTATTTACACACCAGCTTATGTATCCTTGGTTATAGCAGGAAATCTGATCTCCTTCATACACAATTCCTTACTCTCTCATTCGGCCACAAAGCCAGCTTCAAAATAACTGCTCATTACAGGCAAAATACTGGTCTCTCTCAGGGAATGACAGATCAGCCTTTGATTTAAAAATGCCCATGATCTGGGCCTAAATCTTCTCTGTCTTTCTCTTCTGTCTCTGACAGTTTGCTATAATTTGAGGGAAGCCTTTCTGCTGAGTTTGGGTAAATAAATGTTATGGTTGTCTCACAGAGAGAATAGCATTTAGGTCATAATAGAGGCCTGTTATTTACAGTTTAAAAAAGCCAATTCTGAGTCCAGTCCTGGATGCCTAACTACATATGTGACTGATATAGCGCATTTTGTATATTTTGGCACAAGAATGTGGTACACAATGATCTTATTTAGAAGTATTTTGAAGAACATGCCGATTTTGAAAAAACAGCCATTCAAATATGTGACAGAGCTGTGCCTTCTGTGGAAGAGGATATAAAATTGAGAATTCTTGGCTTGCAATATAGCCTATCCACTGTTTCTAAGGAGGGAATCTTCATTAACATCTATTTTCAATTTTCATTTTATAAAATAGTTTATGCCAAACTGGGACATATCATCAAGTAAGGCCAAGCTGGGTAAGCACATGTTTTTTGTATACAATCAGAAGTATGTTGTGGTCTGAATTCTGTTCAGACTCAAGTCTTTTACGAAGCTGCTTTTGTACAGAGAGCTTGGAATGAAGGCTTAAGAGTTAACATAAGATCTCTTGTTGCTTATGACTGAGAATATTAGTGAAAAGACTAATTGGTTTGTACAAGAAGTTTAGAAATCTACTGTTATTCTTAATATCCAATGATGGTCCTTCAAGCCAAAAAGAACTGACTCATCCTGTGACTCAAATATTGCAGTGTTGGTTTCCATTATGCACCACATCAGAATAATGACATGTAAACATGTACATTTTACTTGGGTTTTACTAGGTTTTCCAATATAATTAACATCGGTGCACTGGACTATTATTGTAAGGCAGGAGAAAGCTGTGGGTTGTTTCTGTTTAAAATTTTTTAAATGCTGATTTTCCCAAGTGCTTTACGTGTCTATATTCTACTGAAATCTAAGTGAGAATCTGTAATTCTGCTGAAACTGTTAATGATGTACTCATTCTGTTTCCCTTTTTCTATTAATAGATTTCTGTGTTTTCTCTTAAAGTTTTGTAAATTATACACAAAGTTACAAAATCCAAAATGAGAGAGTTAAAAGATGTTCAGGCACAATCATAAACCTGTTTTGTAATTTTAAATATTTAAATCTTGTTATAACAGCAATGAATAGATATTTGGCAAGGTTGACTAAAACAGATGTTGAAAGAAGAAAACTAGTACCCATTTAACTGTGCAAAAGGGCTCAAACATGACTTGGAGCCTATGGGAAATGTGATATGAGTGGTTATTGTTGTGTCTGCCAATTAAATAAAGCTTATCAAATTATTCATAGCAAATAAAATCTGGTGCAAAACAAACCCATTTGACTCATAGCAGACTGTTAAAAGATGTTTCAGTTTCTCTAAAAGCACTTTTTCTTCATTTGGGAGAGATTAGGAGACCATCCACAATGGGCAATAGTTGCTTTGATTGGTGATGTGCATGACAGAAATTGGTTTTTGCTCTTTTCCTTGATGACAAACATTGACATTTTGGAGGGAATAGATACTTTCCTATTTGTAGAAAACACTGTACTTTCAGTACAGTTCATAAGAGAGAAAATAAAAGAGCACTAATACCTCCTAACAGCGCTAAGAATAAATCCTAGTAAAGTATTGAAGCAGAACCACAATAATTTCAGTTAATTAATGAACTGAATGCTTCTGGTATAAATGTTTCACTGTTAGGAAAGAAGAAGTGTAGGGATTCAGAGTTCTGGTACCAGTCACACAACAACTAAGAGATACTGAATTGTCATACTCAAGTTCACCACGAACACCTGAATATAGCACACTGCACATAGCACACAAATATAGCACCTTTATTCTGAGGCTCTGACTTCTATGACAATAAAAGTATCTTTTAGTAATAGCTTTTGTGCTGGAAATAAATGTGTGGTTTTTCCTGACTCTGAATTTGCTACCTGGTGAAAAACTTGCTTATACATGGGAGAATGGGAGCACAGTTGTGCTTTGTACTTGTTGAACTCATCTACAGAAAGAAAATTGCCCAGCCCTACAGTGTAGTCTGATTCCAGGCTATGTGAAAGGATCAGGCAATGCTTCTACTTCACAGCACAGAGACAAAGGTTAATGAAAGCCAGGACCTTGGGGTTCAAATCTGTTCCTTGCTGCCACCATAACCATTCTGTGGATTAGAGAGCTTTCTTGCCATGTGGCTCTTCCCACAACTTGAACAGTTTCCCATAAACAACATTTTCAGTTTTCAGCTATTTGTGTTTGGACTATTCTGGGTGTTTTTAGGAACAGCTGTGCAGCTGAGCATCTCCCACTAAACTGGTAGTTAAAACCACTTCAGGCAACTAATTCAGGTGCTGTACAACAACGACAGCCCTGGAAAGCAAGGACGATGCTGTAGCTAAACAGCACAGTAGAAAGATAAAGACTGTAAAACCTCCTGCTCATATCTTACACTGTTTCAGAGTTTCCCTCACCTTTCAGGCAGAGTGTGGACCTTTTTAAAAGCTACAACATAGTTAGAACAAAACACGGAGCCTTAAGAAACCATGCATAGAATGTCTGGAATATTTTACAGGACTTCACAACAATTTAATTGTTTTTACTTCTGGAAAAAAACCAACATGCATCTTCCTAGCTAACCTCGTTATCCAGAAACACATATCCAGAAAGCACTGAGCCTCTGTTTTTAGTACATCTCCACCCTCCCTTTGCTTCCCATTTTGTTCTGTAATTTTGCAATGCCTCTCAATGAAACTGCCTTTTTCATGATAATCAGTGGCCACAAGCTTTCCAACCCATAAGCAAACACCCTCTGTCCCTAAATAGTCTCTGTCTTTCGTCCAGCTACATCACTGAATGCCAATAGTTCCTCGTGTTCAGTGAACACACTTCAACACCTGCATCTTCTGGGCCTAAAATTATTTCTTTGACAGCACTTATACATACAGCATCTTTTGTCCCACAGCCTCTTAAACAAGCTAAAGATATACATGCTTTGTACAGAGGTCATTTAATCATGGAAATGCAGCCAGCCTTGGCTGGAAAAGCAGCAACAGTTAATAGTGCATAGCAATATAAGAGCAGTTTAGGTCAGCAAACTATGAATGCATTTGTTCCTAATGAAGCTGCTGCTGTAATTTAGGAAAGAAGCAGAATAATTATTCCGTTTGGAATTTGGCCAGGAGACCAAAATTAACAGCATTCAGACTTCAGTAAAAATGCTCAAGAGTTTAAAATGGCCCCAAATAATGTGGACCTTGGTTTTAAATTTCATTTGAAAGATGGATGAGCAGGTCATTTTGCTGACAATGGGTCTCTAATTGGTCTGCCTCAGAGCACTTTTTGATCAATACTTTTTACTTCTTTGTGTAACAAAGATTCTGCATTCATCATGTCTCAATATTTTTACATTCAATGCTTTGCAATCCCTTAGTTATAAACGTCATGATTTAGTTAGGCCAGAGTGAAGAAACTGGAGTAAATTCAGTATAGTTTGTACACTGAAAAGCCTTGATTTTTTAAAAAACTAATAATTTTGTCTTATGAGAAGAATCAGGAACTTTCCATCTAATGGTTTTAGACCAAATTAGGTTTCTTCTAGGAGTTGATTATTTCTGCTTCTTCTGCTTCCTTACCAAAACAAAGATCGTAAAGAAAAGTGTCCTTTTTAATTTTAACTTGATGACTCACTGGGAATTTGGATGCCCTAGAATTACATTGTTTCTATCCCTGTCCCATGTTACACAGAGAATCTTATGATTGTTCAACCCCTTCACCACGGCCCAGGGCAAGGGCTTGGTTTATCCCTCTTGGTTCATCCGCTGAAGGCCCGGCTTCTCTGACCACAGACAGAGCTGTGAGTGCTCTGGACATGAACATGGACAAAACTGACATGTGGCTATTTCCATCAGGAAAAGCTGAGTGCAGAGAGACAGTTGTATGGACAGCATTTGTTTTCCAGGGAGCATCTTTCACTCACAGCAAACCAGGAGTAGCGTGCTCTTTGCTAGGGTAGCACATCAGCATTGACGCAGCAGCAAAGCTGTGTGAGCACAGCCATAGCCAGGCCTATAATCTACTTCTGATCTTGGCAGTAACCTCCCACTGACATAATTGATAGGTCTGCTTCCAGTCATGGACTTCACACAACCTAACATTTACCCTCTGACCCACAATTATATTTAGAACATACACACACCTCTTCCTGCGCAGAGAATAAAAAGCTGCACGGTACATCTTTTAGGAAGTCTGTAAAGACTCCACTCATCCGTCCCTAAAGACAAAAGTCCTTTTCAAAGTTTTCCATCATGCTGTGCAGTAGTAGTTAACGTTGTCAATCTCCTATTTGTGTCTTACAAAGAAGACCAGAGAAATAACTAGGATACAATTTCATTATTCAGGTAAAAAATGTCCTTCCTTACAGCAATCCAGTTACTGAAGAAGTACTGCATGTTATGAGATATTACCAAGATACATATATTTTTCATCAAACATACTGAAGCTGGAACAAACAATGTGAGACTTAATGTATCTGTGACCTCAGGAGACCAGCACAAAGCAGAAGGTTTTATCAAGTAATTTTATTATAAAAGTGAGTGATATACATGCTTAAAACATGTACCGAGGGAATGAGAGGCTGCAAAATATTAAAGTAACCCTAGACCACATTAGCATAGCCTTGATCTGCAAGAACGGTACTAGCAACAAACTTTAGCTCAGTACTGATCTTTTTAAACTTCACTTTCTTGTAATATCCTTTGTTATGTCAAATTTTAACTTCAAATGCAGTGAGCAAATTGCCCCATGTGTTTAAGTCTGGTCCTGATTTATACAAAAGGCACATTCTCTTTCTTCAAAGGTTGACTGAACAAAGTCCAAGAACTGTAGTCAAAGGATGCTTTTTGGTTTCAAGTTAGCAGTTGAAGTTAAAAGACATGATTTTTATGTTGCCTTTACTTAAGAATGTTATACCACAGTAATCTAGAAAGCACACCATAACAACTCCCTAGTACGTCTGCAATAAAAATATTAATTGGGAATACTTTAAAAGGCCATGTGATTTGTCATCACCAAAGGAGGAGGATCACTATTCCTTCAGGTGACCAGAGTGCCTGCTCAGGGAAAAGAACATGCTCACTTCTGAAATGTTCCACTTCCCATAGATCTGAGATTCTGTCAGTCAAAACAGCACAAGTCTCAAAAGAAATGGAAAAATGAACCCCATTTCCCAGAAGGTACCAGACTAACTACTGCAGTGCATGCACTTTTAATAGATTTATGGCTTCTATGTATTGTAGTAGTTCCTCTTCTGGCAGCCCACATTTTTAAGAAATTTCATTTACTTTCTTCTGGAACAGAAAGTTTTCCTCGCCATAAACCAGTCTGTTGCAGAAGATGATCATAATGGCATTTTGCTGTTGCTTGGAAAGAAGGTGAGCAGAGCTCTGCAGTTCTGAGGTGCAATCAGGGACCAGCTGTGCCGTGAGCTGCCTTCCCAGAAGGAACAAGCACTGGAGCACTGCTGCACGTATGGCATTCCAGCACAATTCTCCAGCTGCACATTGCTTTCAGTTCTTGGGACACTGGGTCAACTCTTCAAAAGTCAGGTTTTCAGGGGGTTTCCTTCTCTGCACCCGCCAGTCTCAGTGCACCCAATTTCCCTGGACAAAATCCCTAGCAGAACAGCACCACTCCTATTCAAAGGCTCAGTGAAAATAAGCAACCTTGCAGGGAAGCACTTCCTTCCAGAAATTATGGTATACACGGATATTTTATACATTAGGACACTGCCAACATTATACAATGCCAGCTATTGTCACATCTGCAGTAGCTGGGCCCTGTAGTTCATTACCAGCAGCCATTACTATGAAGCCAAGTGTTCAACATAACATTGCTTACATGGCTTGGATTTAGAACTAAATGAAGAGAAAATATTGTCTAATACCTTATTTCAGAGTTATTAACTAGTTATTATCTATTATTTGTTGCCACAGTCTGTTGTATTCATTTTGATAGGCATTTAATTTAACATCAAGTAATTTTTTCTTCTAAATAATGGGATCATCTTCTGCCAAAAGCAATTCCTTTTAGCTTGCTTTTTTTGTTTTGTTTTATAAAATGAAATCTTCACCATGTAATCCAGACTAATCACTTCCCTGACAATCTGTCAGCAAAATACAGGGATACATGGCTCAAAATATAATACAAGCAAAATATGGTATGTCCAAACCTGCCTTCCTCAGGCTGTCATAATTCCTGATGAAGACTGGCTATATGTGATATGCTCCATAGCAGTACTAATGGCTCTCTAAGGACTACAGCTGAAGTGATTTGCCAGTGATACAGCCCAGATATCCCTTGCTATGAAATCTGAAAAATTACACAGTTACCTTGTAATTCAAAGTAAGAACCTAATTTCATTATGTATTTTGTTCTTCTCAAAGAGAACAGGTATTACACTGTATGAAACAAAACCTTGAGAAAGGGAAAAATATCAAGAACCTATAGCTAAAGCAAAAATAATCTCAAAAATACACTAGTTCTTTGACTTAGGCCAACCTGCCTAAGTCTAAACAGAGAAAAAGGGAGGGAAGGACTGGCATCCAGAAGGACCCTGACAGGCCTGAGAGGTTGGTCTGCATGAACTTCACAAAGTTCCAGCAGGCCAAGTGCAAGGTCCTGCACCTGGGCTGGGGCAGTCCCAAGCACAAATACAGGCTGGGCAGAGAATGGAATGAGAGCAGCTCTGGGGAGAAGGACTTGGGGGTGTTGGTGGATGAGAGGCTGGGCATGAGCCGGCAGTGTGTGTTTGCAGCTCAGAAAGACAATCACATCCTGGGCTGCACCAAAAGAAGTGGGACCAGCAGGCCAAGGGAGGGGATTCTCCCTCTCTACTCTGCTCTTGTGACAGACCTGGAATGCTGCATCCAGCTCTGGGACACCCAGCATAACAAGGGCATGGAACTGCTAAGGAAATCCAGAGGATTGTCCCCAGTATGATCAGAGGACTGGAGCACCTCTGCTATGAGGACAGGCTGGGAGAGCTGGGCTGTTCAGTCTGGAGAAGAAAAGGCTTCAGGGGGACCTTACAGCACCTTCCAGTGCCTAAAAGGGCCCCTAAAGAGCTGGAGAGGGACTTTGCATGGACTAGGGCCTGGAGTGGTTAAGACAAAGGGAATGGCTTCAAACTGAAAGAGGGAGGATTTAAATTAGACATTAGGGAGAAACTCCTTGCCATGTGGGTGGCTGGCCTCAGGCAGAGGGTGCCCAGAGAAGCTGTGGCTGCCCTATCCCTGGAAGTGCTGAAGGCCAGGTTGGATGGGGCTCTGAGCAACCTGGGCTGGTGGAAGGTGCCCTGCCCATGGCAGGGGGTGGAACGAGATGGTCTTTAAAGGCCCTTCCAATCCAGACCATGATATGAGTCTATGATCTGTGCTTATGCATGACCTTAAAGCTCCTCTTAATAGCTGATTCTTATAAAAACTACCTGGGGAACCTCTCGTTCATTTGAAATTGATTATTTTCAGGGGAGATGAATTAGAAGAAAATTAAAATCAGGAATATACAGTTTCTTTGAAAGCCAGCCCTTAGGTTATGCTATTTGAAATATTTTAGGACTGTTCTCAAAGTTGCATAATTTCTTTAAATGTTCACAGTTTTTGCTACTGTGAAATTTTCTAAGATTAATTCATAACAAAAATTATCATCACCTCACTGGGATCCCTAGGGACAGTTGTAAAAGCTTTTAAGCAGACTTTTTTTTGGCTAAAAAGAATTATGGAAAACTTCTGCATCCATTTCAGAATTTGCATTATATATGACCTATAAAAATACAGTCTCATTCTCATTTCTTAATTTCTTATTTCTGCAGCAAAAAGGAATGGAAAATGTGATATTAAGAGTACTACTGAGCCTTAAAGTTTGAGTAAATGGCTTATATGAATTTTTGCATTATCTTTTGACAAATACCATACAGAATGGACAGGCAAAAGCAGATGTAGCATTTTGAAAAATTTGTTTGCTGCCATTTACAGACTGTAATTTCAAAGCAGATGGAAAAATCCATTTTATCTCTTTTGTATTAATAAAAACTGATGTATTTAAAGTGCAATAAATTCTGTAGAATTTCACATGGTAAGTTCACTAATCTGGAACAAACAGATTGAAAGACACATTTTTTTCAATACAACATGTGGTTGCCAGAAACACTACAACTTTATCTAAAGAAATGAAAAGGATTAAAATGGTCCTGTAGTTAAATAAAGGAAAAAATCCTTAATTTTTGTTACAAATTGCTTTCTAAATAATGTTCTGACCTAAGATTCATGGTCCTAAGCAAATGTGCATATTTTTTATATTTTCTGTATCAAAGGGAAATTACTGTATTTATAATAAATTGTGTATTTCTGTAATGTGCCACCAACACAAAACCTTTCACAATATATTCTGCTTTCTTATTCCATTTGTTATAAGACTTCCCAGAGTTCAAGACAAGAAACATATATGTGCAATTCAGTAATATTTTATAAATTTTGTACAAAGATGGTTTAACCAGACAGAGTGCAAAATTTGACCTAACAAATAAATAGTATAAAGCATTCATCCAATGCTTTGCCAAAGTTTCAGCTACATTTTGTTTAGTGCAACATTTTCCAATCTTTTGACTTCCTTCTCTTGTTTTCTAGACGAGATGAAAGTCCATGAGTAACAAATTCAGACCTACCATGAATAGGTTTGCTTTTGTCAGTCACCTTTAGGAAATTGCCCTAAGCCAGTGGTGTAAGTATGAAAGCATTGTTAGTGTATTGCAACAACACAAACATTCCTAGTTACATCTTGATTTCAGAGTTATCTTCTACAATCTACCTTATATCTGGAAAACACGCTCTTGACATTTTTAAGGAGAATAGACTCTGAATTCCTCAATTCCAGGGCACAGAACATAGTTGAAGTGCCTGCTTGAGGCTGATCCCAGAACCTGTATTTTTAAATGTGTATTCCTGCACTGCCAGATTAACTAGCTGTCAGGCATGAACTGCAGAGCAGATTGGACCATCTGTGAGGAAATATGACAAGGAAGATTTCTATCCAATAGTTTGAATTCTTTCTCTGCAGGAAATTTCAGTATAAGATGCCAAATGGAATTTGGAAATTAAAAAGAAATTAATAATTTTGGAGCTATAATTAGAACATAGAAAAGCAAGGAATACAGAGTAGGACACAAAGCTATTAAATCTCCATGGAAGGAACAGCTGCCTGCCTCTGTGCTCTTCCTAAGGGTGCTGTGAGGGCACTGCAGGCCAGTGGTGGCTGCTCTGGATTTCATGTCACGGTGTAGAGTGAAGGAACACACACAGATAAAGAGGTACAGGTCCATGTGCCACAGCCAGTGTGGATTTAGCAAGGTCTGCACCCCATGGATGAGGCCCTTGCAATAGCACTGCTCTTCTCCATAGTAAATACATTTTAGACCCCTTACCTATTCCCCAATCACCACAAACCTAGGAGTTAACTAGAAAATTCACAAGACTGACACCTGTGCTCTGCCCCACAGGTTATTCAACAAGTAACATG
Organism: Eopsaltria australis; assembly: GCA_034509425.1. Lineage (NCBI taxonomy): Eukaryota > Metazoa > Chordata > Aves > Passeriformes > Petroicidae > Eopsaltria > Eopsaltria australis. The sequence continues at coordinate 1,535,764 of JAVTVJ010000121.1, forward strand.
CCACATGTAAGTTTTTGGAACATTCAACATGGAATAAACATGCATGAAAGAAACTTGAGAAGTTGGTTTACACTGTAAATTTTGAATGTTTTTGCAATGCATGTCATGGTCAGAATCTCTTTTATGTTTGCTTCCTTCTCCTCTTTTGTCTCCCAAGCAAGTTACTCAAAGACAAGCTTTACATCATTTTATGTGAGTGGATCTGTGGCAACTCTCTGGATTGTTGACTTTGTTACTCCCACAGTGCTCATCCGGTCCCTCGGCACTGCTTGCCTCCAGCCCTTCACTCAGCTTCCTCTTCAAAGTGAAGGCACTTCTCAAGCACTTGGTGAACCTCAGCTACTTAAAAGCCACAAGCACAAACTGGTCATTTGGCAAAGAATATTCTTCTTACCCGGCTGACGTAATCAGCCTTTCTCAATTAGCACTTATGGATGCAGCATATGCTCAAGGGCTTGTTTGCAGTGCACTTGGCTGCAATAGGCGTGACTCCCAGATGGAGAACTAGCTTTGTCTTATCCATGTTGCCACCCATGAAATGTTTCCACACACAAATGAAGGAACACAGCTAGGAAAAAAAAGAAAGTGGAGCTAGAGAAAACACCCTGATGGGGTTTCGTTTTAATTATATGCCTGCTTTTTTGGCGTATTCCACAATGCTAAAAATGAATACCACAGATGGAGGGTGGGTGTTAAAGGCCCACTGAACACTGAAATTCTACTAATCTGTTATAACAGGAAACATCTGTGCTAAATACAGTGTTTTGTAGCTCTTCCCATTTCAGTTGTAGAACATCAGTATTTACAGGACGCCACCAAGAAATTGTTTGAACTCGTGGTCACAGTCACTGCAAACCTAACACTGACTGATTTGTTGCTGTGAGTCATTTCAACAACTATGGATTTTGGAATACCAATATACTTAATCAATTACCCTACGGTTTATCCAGACATCGAAGATTTGCAGTTCCAGAACTAACAGAGAAACAACTATTTCAATTCTTTCTAGGAGACTATATTAATTTCTATTTATGTGAACAAAGTCAACAATTCTTTTAGCAATCTGTAACATTTTCAGGCAGTTTATAGATCAGATTTTCAGAAAGTTTGGGGAAGATTTTAAATGCATGTTTATCCTAACTTATGTTTATTTAAGGTTTCTTCATCCCTCAACTAAACCAATTTTCTCTCTCTCTTATAATCTCCTCTAATCTTGTAGTAATGTAGGAACTGCCACAATACATCAGATCCAAGGGTCTGCCCACCCCAGTATCTAAATTCTGCTGGGACTAGCAGGAGCTGTGTCAGACCCTGGAATAAACAAAACATTTAGGGTCAATAATTAACCACCTCAAACAGATGTGCTACCCTCCTATCTACTCTGTATATATTAATCCTATTCTTCTCCTTTGCCTCTTGTCTGTTTGTTCTTCCTGTTTCATGAAGACTCTATTTTAGTGGCAGCAGCTCCACAGAGATCCAGATTTTGCTCCTGTGAGCATTTTAAGTTCTAAGAGACATCATCAATCAGCCTTTGAATATTTAGTGTCTTTCAAGTTTCTTTACTTTGGCATGGTTCTCTGGCTTTTGTTTAAGTGCTTTCAAGTGTATCCTCTTCAAATATGTTACCTATGAGAAGCCCTGGTTGTCTTGTTCGTGCTGCCTTCTTTATCCATAAAAGCCATCAACCAATATCTGAAACAAATCTGCTTCCTATTTGTTGTTACAAATTCTCCCTCCTAAATACAGTAGCTCGAAAGCAAGGGAGAGAGCCCTTTTGGTTTTCCTCTGTATTCATCTGTTTCAGATATGCTTCTGTTTGATGTGAGGGAGGTGAACAAATAAGGCAGCTTCAAAAGGCTCTGCTCTTGTGTTGGTTTTGCTTGAAACCATAAAGCTCAGTCCTCAGGGAGGAAGGAGGCTGGCCTGGATTTCAGTCTTCCAATGAGCTTTGTTGCACGTGTTTGCTTGTTTGTTACACAGCCCAGTGAAGGGAAATGCCCTTAGCAGGCACATTGAGGTTCCCAAAGGCACTTCTGCTCTTCACAGTTACATCTACTGACACCCCAGTGCTCATTGGGGGAAAGTTTCCTATGTGTTACAGCTCTGTGTAAAAGCTGCTTTAACAACAGTAAATTCAATGCAAACTTTTACAGGTCATCCCTGAAACAGGACACTGACAACAGCGAATATCCAAAATAAGACAGAATGCAGGTGCATAAAGTTCTGCCGCAGCACGACCCTTTCCAGTAGTGCATAATCATGCAGAAATTTAGTCCTGTCTGCTGAAGAACAGAACTAATTGTAACGGGAAGCAGGAGTAGACCAGCTGCTCACCTGTTTAAAGGCAGAGGCAATATACAAACACAGAATATTCTACACATAATGGAAGAGCATGGGCAGTCCAAACGTACTGGGATTTGTTCTCCCCTTTGATTTGGTTCATCAATTCCGTGCTTTTCAGATTCGTCAAGCTTTCAGAGGCATACCCCACATGAACATGGTGTGCACATGAGACAGACAGACAGACCAGGCCAGGAAACAGCATTCATCCAAGGCAATTAAAGAAGCAATGCATTGTTATGAAAAGCACTCTGTGAACATTGAAATAAACAAAAAAATGCCTTTTTTTACAGTTTGAAGTAGAAGCAGATGACCCACTTATTGTACAACTATATTTATGTTTGGAAGTTGTGTTTGGGTTCTCTTTGTTTACAGCTGTTTATAATAAGGATTACTCAGTGCAGCACATTTCAAAAATTATTAAAAGGCACAAATATTAAAGATACAAAATCTGCTAAGCTTATGAGAAAACTTGAAAATGCAAGAATGCCATTCTTAGTCCCAAATGTGCTTTCAAGTAAAGTCAGATAATATTCTGTGTGATGAGTCATGGAAGACTACCTTATCAGGGGCTGCAGGGTATGAAATGCATCTTGCAGGAGAAATTCATATTTCACAACACTATGCTCATGCAAATTAGTGGTTTTCTTTAATATCAGAAAACAAAGTTTGCTGATCAATTATTTAGTTTTGAATTTAATACTGAAAAGTCTGATGGCTCAATAGCTATTGCTGTAAAGGAAGTTTCAGACTCATGTGCAGCTGCTGTATGTTTGACATAGACCATGAATCTACACACAAAAGTCCATCTAAAAATGTCTCTTCAGAGTTATTTGGTATTAAAAATCCTAGAAAAGATAAAACAGGCAGAATAAATTTTGGATTTAAAAACTGCATTAAAAATTCAACCACATAAAAATTTTCTTGCTCTATAACCTCAGATGTATTAGCATAACCATCACATGAATCTTTTTTCAGATGCTAGTGGGCTATTATAGGAACACAGGGCGGATCCTCAGCTGGTGAAAATCATTAGAGCTGCACAGAAGCCAATTTATGCTAGCTGAAGTTCTGGCCCATAAAATCTCTTCTAAACCTGAAAGAACATCTTGTACTACAATATAACTGGTCTTCAGGTGATTGAAAAGCATCTTGATGAACAGTGTGGTTTCAGGAAAAAAAGCAGGACTGTGTGCCTGACAAATTTCTGCTCTGTGTTCCTTTCTTTAACTTGATTAGAAAGATATATTCAAGCAAAAACTTGCACGGTACCATGCATCATTAGTCACATGCTGCTTCCCAATAGTGACACCATCAATTTTATTTTAGATGTGAATATGTGCAAGAGGTCTAACTGTAACTGGAACATTAGCCAAGAAGCAGATGGGGACTGTGATTGAGAGTCTACCTCCTGGGTATATGTTGTACAAGCAGCAGCTCAGCAGAAGAGAGAAGGTTATCAAGCCCCCTTACAGTATATGCCAACCAGATATAAACACATCGACATAAGCCACAAATTTGGGGTTGGCCACTGTGTGTTTAAAAAAGATTCCATTTCATGTGAAGTCGGCAAAGCTGTGGCCTCCATGCAATACAAAACATGTGTTCTGCCTATTTCACAGAGAGCAGTTTGGAATATCTATCTCTAAATTTAGAATCCAGATCACTACAGTAGGTATGAGTGATTTCAATGCGGAAAATGAAGTAATTGCAAATGCTGGGTGTTATGGAAAAGAGAGATCATATCTACAGAAAAAAACTTTTATTTAAATGGATCCTTCAAATTTTAAGATTAACATATTTAGCTATAATCATATTTAAACCTTGAATTTAAATAACTTAATTTCAGACACTTTTTAAGAATCAAGATTTTTGCAAATACCAAATGATTCCCTTCCTTTCCCAGAGCATGAGTAGCAAACATATCCAATTCTAAAGACTAAATTTTCCACTCACTCTTGAAAGCAACATCAGGACACAGTGTAGCTCGCATATTCTGGGTGTCATTTTCCTACCCCAGCCTCCCAGCTTTCTGTACAGTCCCTGAGATGTCTGTTCCCTGGTTTTCTAGTACCTGTGGTACATTTTGTCCCTGCCAGTGGTACAGGACTGCAGCAGAGCTGCCTTACAGTTCACGTGGCTCTGGCAGAACACTGGGAGTGTCTCAGGAGCATCAAGCTCCACTCAGACACCATTCTTACGATCAAACAGTGGAATAATATGAAGACCCAGCGCTCCCTAGTTTTCCCAGAGGATTCTCTTTTTCCTGCAATGATTTTCACCCTGAATATTGCAGCTCCCACTCACTACACCTCATGCAGATTCAAAAAAAGCCATTTTAGTAAGTGATGCAACGTGCTGCCAGTAACTCTGAGTAGCTATCGCACAGTCACTTCTGGTAAATACCTGGCTCCACTTTTTCCATTCTCATAATGTGCCAAAGACTCTTTCTTCTTATGCTTTTTGCATCAGGGTAACTAATTCCTAAAACAATTTACATTATGTATTCATAGAATATTATATATGCAATAACAATACAAATCAAGCAGATCAAGTAAAGTAGTTATCAAGTGACCAGATAAACATGTTGAAAATGGCAAATATCATAATTTCAATATTTGGATTCACAGGAAAATTATTTACCAGGAGTTTCCCACCTCTAATGATCATTACATTTGCAGAAGACCCACTCTTTTCTATATGAGCAGATAATAAAGGTAATTGGAATTACTCATGTAAATCAAATGGAGAAGAAAAGAAAACCCAAACCCACACTCTGCAAACACATTGTGTGACAATGCTGTAGAGGCCATTGGGAGCAGCTCCTTCCGCTGGAACACAATCACATCTGCTCTCTGCAGACTAATGTGCCATAGCAGGCAATTTTGTGCTACATAAACTCATCCTCAACATGCACTGTGAAACCTCTCATTCAAATGCTGTACAATTATTCCCACCACACTGCTTAGTGCTCTCACCATTATTGCTGACATTCTGTGAACACTGGAAAGACAAATAAATATTAGCAATAACTGATGCAGAATTGCCAAATGAATTAAAGCCTGCCAAAGGAAGGCAGCTTCCTTCACCTTTTTTTCCTAGTTTTCCGCTTACCTCTTTAAGCAATGCTTCGTAATATGTTTATAATGTCATCCTGGTTTCCCACAGTGAGAAGTAAATCCAAACACTGATCCCTGTAGATTTTATCTTCAGGCAACCCCTTCCCAAAGATCCAACAGCCAGGTCTGTCCCTGACAGATCTATCACCTTGTTCCAGAACAATTCCTGTCTGCAGAAAGTGGAGCTTGCAGTCTTTCTCCTCTAAATGCTCTACTTTCTTGACTACTGTGCCTAGTGTCACCATTCAACCTGTCAGTCAGATCTGTCATCTTCACATAATTTTCAGCCAACATGGTTCTAAGTTCACTGCAAGGCTGTGCTAAATCACACCAGTAATTTCCACCAGTCTTAACGTCACTAAAATACAGCATTTCCTGTCCAGCATGAAAGCCTAAATTCTTGTCAAAGTTCTATCTTCTGTCTTCTTTCCTTGCTCACCGAAAATACTGCTGTGATCAGAATTTTTCACTTATCAAATGTAATTTTGATCCTATCACCTCATTTGCTGTATTTCCTCCTTTTCAGTATACTTTCACACACACACACTAATCAATCAGTCTTGACAGTGCTTCAGATGTTACTGTGCCAAGATCACTGCCTTGACTGGTATGACCTTAGAGATTGCTTGAGGGTTTTCCAGCTGTCTGCTGTGTCCTAGACTCACAGCTACTTGGAATGAACAAGGAAAGAAAGGGATCTGCACTTTTCTCCTACCTTCATGCAGCAGCCAGCAGTATGGACCCCTCTCCACAAAGCATGCTCTCACATGCCTGAACAATGCATCAAGCAAGACAGCAGAATTTCCCTGCTGAGAATACTTTTTTTTTTTGTCTAACATGTCAGTTCTGCTATAGCACATTGGTCATATGAGACTTAGTCTTTAAAAAAGAGAAAACTCTTTTATATGGGACAGTTTAAAATAGTTCTTGATTACGAAAACAGCAGAAAAGTGAAAAATTCCTCAGGCTGGGATGCCATGGCTATCATTTCACATATTCTACATATAGTAATTAACATAAGAGGCTTCATAAAGAATCTGGGGCTCACTGAATATTCAAAATATACTTTTTCAAGTTTACAAGCTCTGTTTCAGTCGCTTAATTTGACACAGATCTAGAGTTCTTAAAAAAATTGTCTCCATTTGCTATAACTAACAGCAAATCCATAATAAACTAAGTTTAGCAAAGAATTTACACTTTGTGTAAATTCTTGTGCATGAGGGCTTCTTAATGATTCAGAATGTGGGAGAAAGTTTCCTGTGCCTATTTCCACAGAAAATTCCACACTGGTGTCAAAGCATGTAAGTGAGGCATGACACACCTCTCTGGATAATTAGACCCCAGCTCAGGTGTGCAGGTAGCCGTGGAGGTTTGCAGCACTAACCCACACAAACTGGCAATCCAGTGACGTGTGGAAATGCAGGTGGCTTTGCAGCCCATGCTAAGGCCTGTGCTATCATGGCTACATCCCAGTTGGTTTTTGTTCCTTTAAAATGAGTGACAGCATTCTCAACACCATTGACTGATGTGGCAAAACCCTGATGCTGCAGACGATGCTAGCACTGCAGAGTCCAGCATGGTGTCCTGCTCATGTGTGAGATCCAGCTGAGTGTAATCCCTGCTGCCTATCCAAGAGTAATTTTTGTCCTCTCATGCATTGCAATATGTACCTATTCATTGTTGCATTTGTACAAATGGTGCTGTAATTAAAATTCTGCCCTGATTTCCAGTATAAAACGTACCATTTAAATAGAAACCCTTCCTCTGAAATGACTCCTACATTTAGTACCTACAGTGTCTTATGAGTCTTTTACTGGAAGTGGAGAGAGATGCTTAATTGTGCTGTATTACCAAATGTTCTATGTGTTGAAAATTGTTCACTTAATTTGAAAGGAAAGACTTCATGATTATCTAAAATCTGGTGCTGATTGAACCACTGAAATAAGAGAAGCGTTTAATATATATAAAATTTTGATGATTGCCTTGCTGGGATTTGTCTATGTTAATGAAATATTTAGATTAACCTTCAGCTCTTGCCCTTATTTTGCAATGTTTTCAGACCGAGCTGTTGACCAGCTGAATTCAAGCTGGTTACCCTGGCCTTTAGCAGTATTTCAGAGAACAAATGCCCTCAAGTCTGTGCTCGGAGCTGAGCATGTTAAGCAAAGTGAGAGGATCCAGCCCCAAATTATTTCTGCCACAAGTGGCATAAAACAAAAATGAAGAGGTTAGAAACAGGCAAATTGCAATTTCACTTCCATAAAAGGAAAAACCGGAGTAGGGGACAGAAGAAATCAAGGTTAATGATTAATGGGCAAAGAATTTCTTGCAAAGCATGCTAATTCTTTCCTTTTCCCATCTCTTGGCAGAATTTAGCAGACCTCTGATTCAAAGAAAGAAAAAATGAAAAGTTTGCAACTTCTTTCATTTTTATTGCTTTCGGGTATCATCGTCTCAGCAAATATATATGAAGAGAAGAAAAAAGGTAATATACTATCAAATATAAATACTGATCATGAACTTTTAGAAAATGTTTATGCTATAAAAATTTAGTAGTATGACTGTATGGTCATCAGGATGTTGGATTTGGGTGCTATGTTCCCTAAAATATGGCATTTATATCTGTCTGTATGTATGGAAATTGTAGTTGTTCATAATTACCACAAATATTTCCCAGGGGAAACCCATACATGTTGAGACTACAGAATTAAGGTAATCTGATCTTTAACAAAACTTCTGATGAAATTAATTTTAAAATGTATTAATTTGAAAATATTCACTGAACTGATAATCTTATAATATTGGGCTGGAAGTATTCTGTGTGATAGATTCAGTCTCCTACTATGAATCAAAATTTCCAGCTATCTGACAGTGTTTAAGCTTTCATTTTCTGAGTTGCCCAATGTAGACTGCCTTTCATCTCAAGTGGGTGAATATCTTGGAGCGAAAGAGATACATCTGCAGCAGGTTTTGTTGAGCAGTACTGTGAAGGGTCTTTATCATTGTCATGGTTTTACAACCATTTCCTATGCGTTTGTGACACTGCACATTATGTCAGTATTTGTGTGCCTGTTGAGTAAGGGCATCAAACAAGTGCATTTCTTAAAGCCACTCAGATGTGATTGACAAATGCCATGTTTGACTTCATTATTGATGTACACAAAGCAAGCATTACTTTTCCATCTTATCTAACAGAATTTCTAATACTCTAAGTCTGGAGGGGATAAATGTAGTTTTCTCCTTGGCTGGGAATAAAGTAGGATATGGATATTCACAGAAGTATGGCCCCTTACACCAGCTGTGTTTTGTGTTTATGTTAATTTATATTAACAGTTTTAGAAACCATTTGCTATAAAAATGCTTTATATGCAACAGGCATAGTGATTTCAATCTACAGGAGGCAGCAGGACCACCTTTCTTTTATTCTGCACATTAAATTTCCCTGTGGGTTTAACTTTGAACAATATAAAATCCTTGAATTAAAACACTGTGAGAAATTTCAATGAATGCCATAACTTCGTCTGGTTTACCAGACAAGGCCTGCACATCCTTCACATTCGCTGAACCTTAGAAAGCTATTTAGAAACCTTGACCAATTCTGCATTTTTGGTAGAACCCAAAATCAGAGCACTACCTTAATTTGAGGCTTCTCCCATCATCTTTGCTCAGATCTATTCAGATTCCACTGTGTGGTCAAAGTTTAGTTCCCCACAGATACACAAGGCAGAGAGAGGAAGTCACTGCCCCCCCGTTCTTTCACAGTCACAGGTCCTGCCTCATGCAGCTCATGTTTTCCTACCCCCACGACCTGTGGCACCATTTATAGCAAGGTCAGTCACCTCACTCTCTACATCCCCCTTTCCCCTCATGACCTAGGACTCCTGTATCATGGACTTCACTTGTTTGCTCATTACTTCTGCAGTTTAAAACCTCACTTGTGGGCCACAAACAACAGGTCACATGTCATACTGGCAGTAGCAGATATATCCACCTCATAGTATGTTGAGGCAAGAGACTCATTTCAGAAGCAGAGAAGGTTTATTTCTAAAAATGCAAATAAAATCTACTGTATTTTCTTCCAGAGGCTCCCCACAGCCTAACTAGATCTGCTACAGGGGGTAGTTACAAGGCTAAAGAGCCTGGTATTCCATTACATTGGACTCAGACCCTCATCTCTTGTCACTTTTAAATCGGTGCAATTCCAATTCCAACTGTCCATTTGCATTAACTTGTATTTCTGCATCTTTCACTCCCTTGGTATCCTTCTCCAATCCAGCCTCAGCCACACCAACCTTGGCCAGAAGATAATGTAATTCCCAGTTCTCAAAACCTTGCCTTATTTTTTAAACTATTTGACTTGTTCTGTGTGTGCTGGCTGCACCTGGGAACCTCGGGGTGTGTTTTTTCTGATTTCACTTCCCAGTGAGGCAGATTTGTTTGCCACAATGGCCGATGCAAATGACAGTAAGGCATTACCTCACACTAAGGAAGGAAGCAAAGCATTTAGCTCTGCATAAGATGCCTTTTAATGCTGTCAAGTGGAGACAGCTTTCCGTGAGCATTGGATTTATTTTACCTGGATATCCTTCTAGCTTGGAGCTCGCTTGTTCTTGCTTTAGCAGGAACTGCAGCAGAGAATAGCACAACTATCAGGAGCTGCAAAGCCTCCTCAGGGATGAGTGTCTGGTACATAATTCTAGCACAAGCAATTACCTATGAGAGAGCCATTCTCTAGAATGATCACTGTGGAAAAGTCCTACTCATTCCTTTGTACCCAGAAAATAAACAACTGCTTCCATTTTTTTCTGTATCATTGTATCCACCTACACAGCAAAAGAAATCACATTACAAAATCAGAATTAGACTGCAGCAGGTAAATCAATTTAGATACGCGTATGCAAATATTTGTGATCATGTTATCTATAAAAATATATACTATAGGTTCTTATTTTATAATTAATTACGTAGCATAAGATGGAGTGCATTACCAAGCAAAGACAACACCACATTTAAAACACACACACAGTTATTATTAAAAAAACACAGAGGGTTTCTGAAATTCCATGCTTTTCTTGTACATTTAAGCAGCAGAAAAGAAGTTTGGCATTTTTGGCAAAGGTTCATTATCTAAAAGTAGAATCCCAGAATGAGAAATAAGCACCTAAAAATAACATCCCTGAAGCTGAGCCAAGATGATTCTTTCTACAAGCATGTGAAAAAATATTTCAACATAAGCTCTTATTTATTTTGATTCTTCTCCTGTAAACATAAAACTAGGAGGGAATATTTTCCATTATTCCACTTCCTTGTGCAGAGCAGAGTTATACAGCAATTGACATGAAAATGCATTTGCTGTTGAGCTAGAACTTTTACTTGCCAGTCTCACAACTGGCAGTTGAGCTGGACATTTTTTGCCCAAAAGAGAAGGTAACATGGTAGTTGTCATCCAATTCTGTATTGTTTTAAGTACTAGGGTGTTATCATCACCTTAGTATTATACACAGGCCATAGGAATGGATTATACAAAAATCTGAATAGCTGGTTTTCTTTATTCCCTTAGTGTATTACAGATGAAAGATATGTTTGGTATAGCAAATATATATCAAAGTCTATATAAAATTCCTCAACAAAATGCAATGTGTATACCCTATTAGATCCAAAAAACTACCAAAATAATAATTTCTACCTGAAGCTGAAAAACTATTAGAAACACAAAAAGCATAGAAGATTCAAAAGCCATTTAAACTGTAGAGATAGAGAATTTACATTAGTCCACAGAAACAAGCCTAAAAACCATTAATATTTCTTATTTACTTCATTTGACTCATTGATCACCTCTGAAATTTAAATTCACAGCACTTCTAGTTAGATCAATTAAACAGGGATTCAGGAGCTAAATTTTATGACATACCAAAATAATAGTCCAAGAAGTCCTGGAATTTGAAAGTTCAGATACCAGTTACACTAATGATCTATGTTATGATATTATCAGGAAAAGTTCTGCAAAACTATTTGCTGCCATTTTCTGACTGGCTGTGTTTAAGATTTGCATTGCTCTCAAGAGTCTTAGAATTCTACCAATATTTCTATTATCTAAACCAGTTATTTTTCCTTTTGTCACCTAGAAGAATCTAAGAACATAATTTCAGGCATAAATTTTCACTACAGGATGCAAAATATAATCATAGTTTAACTAACAGAAGGCCCTTTGCTTTTCCCATGAAAAGAGACAATAACAGGAACTCAGCTGACAAAGGAACTATCCATGCATGAAACTTCCAATATTTCTACTAAAGCAAGTGACTGAACATCTTAATGAGGAGCTAAATTCACCAGTGGATTGCAATTCATATGATTTGAGCATTACATTCTTCTGACTATTGCTGTCTCAACAGTGCTTGCATATGGCATTAGAGAAACTTGAAAATACAGAATAGTCCTTGGTAATGTGGCACTGCAATCTCACTGCTTAACTGATTGTCTTCCTTTTTCTCAAACTCTTGAGAAGAGAACTCTTTTCTCTAGCATCTAGAGAAGGCTAGAGTTAGCTTTAAATACATAGTTTTAATGGAAAGTAAGTATCAAAAAAACCATACTGCATCAAACTCTGAGATCCTCAGCACACGGAAGATGTGGACCTGTTAGAGTGGGTCCAGAGGCCATAGAGATGATCAGAGGACTGGAGCAACCTCTCCTGAGAGAGTTGGAGTTGTTCACCCTGGAGAAGGCTCCAGAGAGACTTCATTGCAGCTTTCCAGAACCTTAAGAGGGCTTATAAAATGGAGAGAGAGGGACTTTTTATATGAGCAGATAGTGGAAGGACAAGGGGCAGTGGTTTTAAACTGAAAGAAGGTACTTTTACATTAGATAGCAGGAATAAATTCTTTACTCAGAGGGTGGTGAGGCACTGGAAGAGGTGGCCTAATTGAGGATGCCTGATCCCTGAAAGAGTTCAAGACCAGGTTGGATGGGGCCCTGAGCAGCCTGACCTATGAGGGCCATCCCTGGCCATGGCAGGAGGGCTGGAACTGCATGATCTTAAAGCTCCCTTCCAACCCTAACCTTTCTATGACTCACATTATTAAAGAGAACATCTGTTTTTTCTTCTTGTTTTGTCATTCACTCTAGGTTTATATTACACATTTCCTTTCAGAAAACCTAGTTATGCCAAGTCCATGTGAAGCTCCAGGGTTATTAATAGGGTTGCATCAACAGCAGTGCAATAGTGATGATGTAACTGCTATCACCATATGGTCCCCTTGGGTGGCCTTAGCACAGTGACCTTTTTTCCTATATGTTAGATAGAGCTCAGAGTGCCTTTGCTGAAGCTGAGTTGGACTCCTTACACAGTGCAATAGCTTGGCAGCAGGTGGATGGGCCAGCAGCCACTTCCAAGCAGCATGATTAAGATTTCCTGGCAACATGAGCAATAACTGGCAAAACAGACAGAAGGGACCATCTATCTGCACATGCCAACACTGGGTGATAAAGTTCACTGCTTTGGCCATAGGCCAAATGTGAATTATGACTCTTGCAAAAAAAATTGTTTAATGCCTATGCTCCAAGTTAAAATGACCTCTTTCACACTTTGTAGCCTTTCTTCTAGAAAAATATATGATTTTAAAGTTAAATTACTATGATAATTTTTTGTTTCTTCTTTCAATATTTAAAAAATTGTTGCTGTTGCTAATATTTTCAGAAAGCATTAATGCACAGGATTGCACACCCTTCCACATAGCCATTGTAATCAGCCAACAAAAGCTTGTGCTGGTGTTGAAATGCTTCTAAAACAAGATGGTTGCACAAACAGGAGCTGTTGGCTAAAACTACATAAATTCTGTGGTTTACTTGCCCAGTCCAGTAAAACCTTTTGAATCTTTTATCAATAATACTGTTTATATTTGGGCTCCTATTTGGCCTCCAGAATTCCTGGTGTTGCTCCAAGTACAACAAATCACAAAAAAGAAACCTAGAAATATTGAATACAAGGAAACAAGGTGTTTATACACATAATGCTCTCTGGAATTAAACCAGCATGTCCAATCTGAAAACCCACATGTTATGAGACAAACTTTTAAACTTTGGCTGTTTCGAAATATTTGATCCAAAAAGCATTTTCTAAATTTGTATATTGCTTACAGAGGGAGGCACTGAACCATGGGGGAGATGATGACAGAGCATGTCCAAGGACAAAAATAAAAACATACACATATGTTTGATTTTGTTTTGTTTCTGGAGTTGACAAACTCCCCTAAAATTCTGCTACTCTGGCATGTTCTCCCATATCTTAATGCTAACCTTGTAAACTATTAGAGAGAAACACTGCTGAGAGGAAATTTTTCATTTTAAAATTTTCTCTGTTAGATCATTGTCTCAGGCTCAAAATAATCTGTAGTGTTGGACTGAAGAATTTATTTACTCTTTCAAGCACCACTCTTCTTCCTCTCAGCAACAATGGGTCATAAGAGATGTTGGAGGACATCAATTAAGGTTTAACTCCATGTTTGCTAACCTGCATTTCCAAAAGTCACTCAAATTAGAGATTTTGTCAAATTGGGGTGGCAGTGGTGTGTGTGTGTTCCTTAGTTGTACTAATATATATACTAACAAAATACATTCTAATTTATTCACCAGGCAAATCACTGTATAATTAATATACTGTCCAGGTAGTTATCACGTCTTGAGACTAAAACTACCTTTGACAGGAATTCTATGAGTCATTATAAAAACACAAATAATTAAATTGTACGGACTTTCTGTCAAAAAAGGTGTTAGGAAATTATATTCATCACTGAAGAGGCTAGTATTTTCATTTGTTATATTTCCATCTGATTTTGTGTGTGTGTGTGTGTGTTGTGGTGAAATAGTACTGCTAGTTTTCATATTTATGTCACTTGTACTTATGACTTAGGATGACAGTACAAATGCCTTCAAGGTTTGATTTTTAGGATCTGACACTATGAAGGGAAGGGACATGGAAGAAACTCTGATTTTCCTTTTAAGAAGGAAATGTTTGGGCAAATTTTATTCACTACAAAAATATTTTGAATGGTATTATCCAGGTAATACTTTCACCAGAAAGCTTACAATCTTCAAAAAAGTTTTTTAAAAGTTTAATTATTTGTAAGAATGTTGGATACTGTTTAAAACCCTTACCATTATTTTCAGAAAGACATGAAAGCTACCATATTTCTGAAACTGATTACTGTTTACTGAAGCAGAGTACTACTTTCAGTGCCTGAACTGTGAGGAAGAAATAACAATATGAATTAGCAGTGCTCTTAGGACACGTGGAAATTACTTAACTGCCAGTTTACTGTGCCAAATACATGCTCTGTAAACTATTCATCTTTCTTACTGAATTACATTATGTAAAAATGCCCCCAAACCTTCTAGAGGTATTGAATCAAGTCCTTAGTATCTACTTGAACTCCTTTTTAATGTCTCATCCTAGACTCCAGTCCCTATTAATGCTTCAATATCACTCCTCTGTGATTCACTTGAGCCAGCACCTTTATGACCTTTCAAATATCTGAACAATTTCATAACTGATCCTGACTAAAATAGCTTGTCTGTGACAACATATAAATTGCCACCTACACCACAGTGCTTAGCTAAACTACAAGGAAACCTGACAGCCCTAATTGCATTTAATGTGTTTAGGCAAATGAGAGTAAGCTGGATGAAGCATGACCCAGAGCAGAGGTTCACCCTCAAGAAGAAAACTTTCACAGACTATATCTGTGCAGGATTCCCCAAATCTGCTTTCCAAATTAAGGACCAGCTGCAACCAGGAGCCAAATGGAGTTTCCTCTGATACTTGAAAATAACTCCAAAGCAGTTTTTGTATATTTTCAAGAAACAGAGCAAATGGAGGATACTGTGACTAGATTACAGTTAATTCTCTGGCCTGCTCTTCTGTCAGTACAGAAATGAGCAGAGTGGACTGTAGAATTAGAGTCTACACTGAAAAGAAAGAAAGAAGGGAATTGAGAATATTCAAATATAAAAAACTCCACTACCAGCATTAGTGAGTGGATCTCTGCAGCACTAGAAACTATACAGAAAGCCAGCTGGCACATCATCTGAAAATCTACTGTGCTCTCTATCCATCATGCTTACCTTCTGCTTACCCGGGAATAGAAATTAGAGCTTGTTCTTTTAATTGGGAACAGTTTTTTTGTAAGGAACATCATAAATCATTGTTTTCTTACTAGGTGACATCAAACAGTCATGAAAGCTGAGGTACTAATGAGGTGTTTTTATCAGAAATCCCAATAAAGCTCTGAAAAGGCTCCCACACAAAACATTTCAGTGTGCAGTGCTGAAGTTGCTCTTCTGGTTTCCATTGACCACACCACTCAATTCAGCCATCTCTACTCCAGCTGGGCAGTGAGTGCCTCATTATCCCCAGGCTCCAAGGCTGCCTGCAGTGCTCTGCAATGGAACAGTGACAGCAGCTGGGCCTTCACTGCCTTCACCACAAAGGCTATTCCACCTGTTCCAGCTGACCTGTACTTACTGCTCTCCAGGGCACACCAAGAGCAGTACAGAAAAAGAAACCCTGAAAGCATTCCTCTAGCCAATAAGGCAACAGCATTTCAAACACAGTGAAATGCACAGAATGTGTGCTAAGCATGAGATTTTGTTTACTAAGCTTCAGTCTCCATTCTCCACCAGGACACAAGGGTGTCCCACAGAGCACTGCAAGGTTTCCACATGTTTCTCAGGGCACAGATACCTTCAGGATTCACTCTTTCCAAAAACTTCATGTGCCTTTGCTCTCTGCCAGGACTCTAGCTCCATCCCAAGAGCAATCTCCGCACTCTTTCCTGGAGAGAGGAGTTCAGCATGATCCTGATGCCTGCCATTAAATAGCCTTAGTCTCTTCTCACATGCTCTGTGACCATAATGTGATCTTTTACTTTAATATGCTAATTTAAAGGAACTGTAACTTTGGTAAGAAACTTCAGCCGAGAAATGTGTCCCTCAGCACCTCCTGGCTTGGTAGTGTCAGTGTCACCCTAAAGAATGCAATGGAGATTTGGAACTGGAGCAAACTTACAGTCTTTGATCCAGCTCCCACAGGAGACACTAGTGCTGCTTGCTATTTTAATCTCCCTAAATCATAGTTCACAGGAAGTGGCAATGGGAAGGGCTGCTGAATACATTGTGCTCTATCTGGAATTTTAGGTAGCAGAAATTAGCACAACTACCACTGAGATTCTTAGAGAATAAAAATCAAAGCAGGATTTTTGCACATCCCTTCTCCCAAACCCACCTCTGGAATTTTAGTAAATTCATAGGATTTACATTTTAGATTGGGATTTCTCTTATGATCCCATGCCCCTTCCTATCTTTCTATTCTATATTATGAAGATTGTGCATATTCATTAAAAATGTTCAACTTTACAGAACATTAAGTGCTAGTCAATTAATTCCATTGATAACTGCTTGGCCTTAAGATGTCTCTTGCTATTCATTTAAATGAAATGTTACTCCCCTGAATACCATCAAAGAGCTGATATTTATGGACCTACGAAAAATATTGAAATTATTAGTTATTTTCAATCTATGAAGTATCAATACTAGTTCTTAAACTGGCTTTAAAAAAAGTCATTTTGGATACTTTGAATATGATCATTCTGATGTGCAGAAGGGAACCGAATCCTCATACATCTGCTCATGGCCTGGCTACTCTGAGCTGAGAAGGATTGCTCACAATACAGGCATCAGAGCAGCACTTAGCACCCTGCAAACCCTGCACTTCATTGCTTCTGATCTCCTTTTTAGACATTCTGGACCAAGTCCAGAGCAATCCAAACAAATTAATCTTGGGTCTGTAACAACTGATTGAAGGATCCTCTGTAATTTCCTTTAAGTCACAATTCAGCTACTGCCTACCTGTGTTTCTGCTTTTCAAAGTAAACACAGCCACACAACTTAACTGTGGTACTACAGAACACTCTGGATCCCCAGAATTTCCAGATATAAGACTGCTTGTTTCAGATATTCCTTCATTTCATTAAAATGTAGTAGCTTTCCCCATGGACTTCCTGTGAGCTGACGCTGCTTCGGGTGTTCCAACATTGATTGTATATTACACACTCTGGGATGGTGTGGGTAGTTGGAGAATGCAGTAAGCCAATACTTTCCCTCTTGCTGTGCAGCAAGTTAGTGCCTCAACAACTGTGTTCCTGAGTAAGCTTAATTGACTGTAATAAGGCAATCAAATGTGAATATTCTTCACTCTTAGATTTCTAGGATGCTCTTTAACAGTAACCAAACTGAGACTAAAGACATTCTGCACCTGCGCAACTCTGGGGAAAAGCAAAGCCTCAAATACTTGACGTTTTGTGCTTTGTACTTCACCAGTGTCCAGTGATGGCAGACACGTTAATGTAAAAGGAAGGACTGTTGTTCATGACACACTTGGTGACATTAACAACTTCAGCAGCCCTTGCCTCTGGCCATTTCTGCCAGTCCTTCAGAGGGCTCTCCCCTGTGCCAGTGCAGTTCCCTGGAGTCACACAGTGATTCCACAATTCCTCGTGTAGCCAATCAGCATGGAAACTGACCCAGCTGAAAAAAATTCCTATTTTTTCTTGGTCATCCCACTTTTTAGCTGGATAAGCTCCCTGATCTTGTTCAGTCTGCAACTAAGTGACCAGTTGTGCTGGGACTCCAGGAGGTCAGGAGTGAGTGGGTGGTAGCAGAATAAGGAAGAAGTCTGCTTAGAGTTGTTTGGGCAGCACTGAAGCCAAATGTCTGGTTAGGAACTAAACACTGAGTCACATATTTTTAAACTTTAAATGTTTATCCTCAATTAAAAAAAAAATAAATTCTGCTACCTTACCAGGGTTTCCATCATCCAATTAAGCCTCTATTAGTACTTTAAAGACCCTTTCCTCTCCTTTAATTTTGTTGATTTTCAAAAATCACTTTAGCAAGAGAAAGGGAAGTCAGAAAAAGCCCTAATTTGTCATTCCAGCTCATAAAGTATTGCAATTCATTTTTCTGGCTAGTGTTAATAAAATTTATATTAGAAAGGTCTAGAGCAATACCCTTGAAAATACAATTGTTTTCTGCACCATCAGCAACCTATTATCCAGATGAAATAAAAATTTCATACTTTGGAGCTTTTTGTGTACTTGCTCAAATTACAGCTTTCATTTTCCTCAGACCCTCCATACATATTTCAGCAGAGTAACCATGGAAAAAGTACCAAAATTAGGGAGACAAGGTTTCATTTTGAATAATCCAATTCCTAATCTAATGTTTACCTATTACTATTTCTAGCTTTAATAAGGCTATAAGAGAAATCCCTTTAATAATGGAATTCTGGTGTAGTATTTTTGGGAGGTCTCTTTGCCTTTTTTTCCTCTTGATTCGCCAACACCACCCACTTCTTTTTCATTCACACACAAGCACCCACTTAGCAATTGTGTGATCACTAAACACAGAAACATGTAGGCATGAGCATCCCTAATCAGACGTACACAGAAACAAAATCTCTATCCTTCAAGGACAGGGCAATTTCTGTCAGGCATTTTAAAGCCAAGGCAGGTCATTGAAGTTATTATTAGCACTAATTAGCACTCCCACAAGCTGTTGAATTCTTCACCTGCAGCCAAAGGGCACTCAATATGGTGCAGAATTTGCTAACAGCTTTGAAAGAATCAGAGAACTTGCTCCTCTTTAGAAACACGGGACTGCTCTATTGCATGTGAATAGGCCTTTGATAAAATTATAGCTGATCCATGTACCAAATGATCTACAGAAGCAGAGATATGATTAAACTGTTCCAAAACAAAGGAATTCTACAAATGTCTAAACAGACTCTTAGTCAGTAAAGGAAGATATCTGGTCTTACCTAATATAGTGGTGCTACATTTTACCTTTCTACCAGGTTACAGACAATTCATGTCCCATCTCAGTTACAGTGCTGCTCTTTTAAGGTCGTGTTTTATGTAGGACTTTGAAGACAAGTCTGTATGAAAACGGAATTTTTGCTCTTGTGAGCAGCTTCCCTTGAGAATTAGAGAGATCTGAACTGAAACACTGAGGCCCAAATAAAAAACTGACCCTAATGGTTACAATGGCTAAGAAATGATGAAAGCCCAGTGAGCCACCACTTTTATGTGTTAGGCACATTTCTAACAAAGTGTCATAACAGGGAAGCCTGGCAACAGCTCTCATTAGTCAAAAGCACTGCTTCAGAGCAGTTGCAGTATATATTTGAAAGAGGGAAGAAAAAAATGTGTTAAAATCAGCTATTTTGGGTCTATGAGATAACTGACAGTATGACCTTTAGAGATAAATTTTCTACAAAGAGTAAGCAAAATTGTAGCAGGAGTCAAAAGAATAACACATCATCCAAAATAAAACTAGCAAATACTTGTTACAGAACTTACTATGTGGGAAACAGGCACCTAAAGGATTCACCTCCAAAAACAAGTCACTGTCCTCTATGGCAGGAAGCTGGAAACAACTGGAAGCCTTAAAGACAACAGGCAAGATTTACCTCCAACTACCATTCCTTTCAAAGGGAAAAGCAGAGAGTGAGAAACACAGAAAAAGCACTCCTTTAAAAAAAACCCAAGGCTCAGCTCAGTGCAGGTAGACAAGTGGCAGCTCTTCAATAGCTGGACATGCAACCCACCAGCTGAAAGCTGACAATGTCACCCAAATTGGGGGCTGCCTGTGTCACTCTGAGCTGTGTTCACGTTTGAGTCTCTCACAGAGGCTGCAGCATTCCTACCAGCTCCCCTTGGCAATGCACTCTCCCACTGTACACATTTTCATACAGCCAAATGTCAACTCACAGAGCTGGGAATAAAGCCCTAGGATATGCATCAGTCCCTCCCACGTGACACAACACATCAGATTTGTGGCTGCAATGGTCAGCCAGCCCCTTTGGATTTTCTACCATCCTTAAAGTAGCACTCAACATTTTTACCAACAACTCCACAATTCTGAAGCACCAGTAACACCAATGGTCACAATTTTAGAATGATCAGTATTATTACCTCTGGCCTCTGGGTACTATGAGAGTATTCAGTGTGAGGAGAGGAATCCTTTTTGGCCTCCTCATCCTATTCTTGAATCATTTTCTTTGTCACACTGAAGACAACAATGCATTTCCTCTAAAACTAATATACAAATAACATCAAAATTCTGGCCTGCACAGTGATAGTACAACTATGACAATGAATCAAGGTCACTGCTTTTTTATTCGTGTTATTCACTTTTTGAAAAGGAAGTGCCACAAACTGAGACGTGACCCTTGCTGACAACGGAGCCTTGGTCCTTTTTCATAATTTTCAACAAGGTACATTTGTAGCATTTTCATTAAATAATGACACTTGATTTCCTGACTCCAGGGCACAGGTAACAAGGTGTATATCCGGGAATGCATAAGTGACATGATCTATTTATTTTAGTATCATGCCAGCAGCTGAAGGGTGAAATAATTGCCTGGAAGTGCATGGAGTTGTTTCATTCTGCCAAACTAATTAGGAAAATGGGAATTCTGGAACTAGATCTCTGGGCATCTGACTAAAATCAAGCCTTTTAAACACTATGACAGAAATTGATGTCAAATGTATCAGGACCACTTCCCCTTACAGAGACAAACCTCTCTGCAGAAACAAGCACTACTTAGTCATAATTAACTCTCAGAAAGGAAAAGAGAATAATTTTCTAACTCATGGTGACAATTCTAACCCAGTTGGCTCATTGACAAATCATTTATAAGGTTACAAAGTTAAGTAAAGGCTGCCAAGCACTGATAGTATAACAGGGTCCTGGGATACCTTGGATATGGAGATTCTGTTTACCAAATAAACAGGAGCTGGATACATTCAAAGAATGAGGGCATTGCTTATTTTAGGAGACATTCTATATGGTTTCCAGCCTGTTTCAACAAAAAAATCGTGCAAAATTAGAGAACTGAAAACAAAAACCACTGTTTGTTGTGACATGAGCGTTTGTGAATCTGGTATCTCAGGACTAAAAGGCATGTGTACCACCCTGCTCACTGAAGAACTTTAAAATGAAAACAATCAAATATACAATGAATATTTATAAGCAACCAAACTCAGCTAAGTTGTATATGAGCACTGGTGTTTCGCTCACAATTTCACATATTAAGGATTATTCACTTTAAATCACTTTCACTAAATTGAGAGCCATGTGTTGCTGTGGCATCTTTGAATGTTTCCCTTACCTTTTAGCATACATCAATTCAAATGTTTAAGACATTAAACATACTTTAGTACAACTGCTGTTATCTCAGAGGAGGAACATGACCCTGTAAGAACCTGCTCTGGCACACTTTGGTGTTCTGACATTTCCAGGCAGCCAGTACAGCTCCAGGTGAACTGGGAGGGTCAGCATAGTAAAAGCAATGGTAAAAACCAGGGGACTACAAAGTACACAGAAAACAAACAATTAAAGAATTTCAGACTTTGTTTTTCATACTTCATCTCTAATGTCAAGATACATAACCAGCTTGTCTTCTTTATCCCCTATGCAAAATTGAGGAAAACAATGCTGAGGTATACATGTTTATAATAATGCTTTAAAATCTCTCTCCTGTATCAGAAGAATATAATAGCAACTGCTCTTAATGACATTTTCTGTTAGAAAAATTGCTTTTCCCTTTCCATCACTGCTGACACATATTGTAGTCCACTGTTCATCTGTTACGTATCAGCCACCACACAAAGAAATTACACTGATCATTATCCACCCATCATGGAGTAAGATGGTAAGCAGGATTCTAAAGGGCAAGAATTGTTTGCAGTTTCCACTATTACTAAAACCAAATGTTCCAATTCCTTACTTTTCAAACCAAAAATAATGTTTCTCTCTGATCACCTTCAGTTTCCCTATTAGGAGTTATGCAGAAACAGAATGCTTAATAAATTACAACAATCTTTTCTTAACAAGGTATCTTTCTACAGTCAGGAGAAAAGCATTCAAGAGCAGCTGATAAAATTTTACATAAAAGTCTACATTCATCATTCTTATGTGACCACTCTCATTTTCTGGATCTGCTCAAGCCCAGTGATTTTTGGCAGTTTGCTCCATTCCATAAAAATCACACGTAATCAAAACTTCAGTGACTTGACCATTTCTATCAAGTTTGTTCCTGGAAAGGAAATAATCCCATCAGAGGAAGGAGACAAAAAGTTATTTGTTCAAGAGATTTAAATTAAATTTAGGTGTTTTTTAAAATACAGGCATTCCCCACACCCTCCAGTCATGACCAGTACGTCAGAAAGCAGAAAGACAATTCTTGAACATATTAGTACATGAAGATTAAGCCCCTGAAATCAAGCTACGCTCTTGACATCCCAACTAAGTTCTTAAATGATGCAATTCCCTAAGAAGTTTCTTGCCTTGTGAAGTAGTCAGATAAAATATTTATGTTCTCAAATAGAACTGCAAATAAAAAATAAGTAAGGGCAGGCTGTCAGTGCTGCTTGCAATGTGGTAGCAAAATATGAATGAAACTAATAGAAAATGGCATGTCAACAAGGGAATTTGAAAGCAATGAAAGAGATTTATTTCCTTCTTGTTTTTTACTTCTTCACTGGGTTTGAAACTAATTTTTATTAAATATCTCACTTGAGACTGAAAGTAAGTTCCCCAAATACGATAAGCAAGAAAAAGGCCCCAATATTCAATTAATAAAAAACCATTTTCTTTCTGCTTTGGTGCACACTCCAATTCAGTATTGTGACCAAATATGAAAACAGAACAAAGACTTTCCTATTCAATCCATGGTCTCTCTCAGCTTCCAAGAGAGTATAAATTTAAATACTAACAGAATATGGTGTATAAGAAAGATAGCAGAAGTGTGTTTTATTTAATCTATTATTTCTTCTTTGAAATATTTCGTATTTGCTCCAACTAGGATTTCTTCTTCATGAGCAGCTATTAATCTTGCTATAGATTATAATTACATCATTCATCACATTTAGATCGTGCCACTGCAAGATGTCCTCCAGTGCAAGAAGAGCAGGTCTGAGCAGTGAGACATTTGGTGTTAAACACCAGAGTGAGCCCATGGAGGCCTCTGTGGGAGGGGAGTGCTGGGAATCACTCTGGACTGGTTCTATTCTCGGTCTGGGGATGAGATCCATGGGAAGCTGGAGCACACCAGCTACACACCAAAAGCACAGGCTTTGGTGTGGATTAGGCTGTCAGGAGCTGCTTTGTGTGCTCAGGTCATTCCCACTACAAACCAAAGCATGGGGAGATCAGGGGGTTGCTTTAAAATGCACTTCTGGTGAATTCACTCATCCTGGTGCTGAACGAAAACCTCTCTTAGCTGCATCTTACTTGTACTTGCATTCAAGCAAAATGTCTCAGTTCTCCTCTCATGACACAGACAAACTGTTTGCCCAGGCATTTTCTCTTATCATCTAATTGGCTTGAGAACATAAGAATAAGGCTTATCTTTCCAATTATAAGGAATTAGTAAATCATGGGTCTTGGAATGGAAACTGAAAGAATACAATTAAATTCAGATAATAATTTTATTTCCAGATATATTTTCATTCAAAACCAACTTTAAAAGATCTCCCCCCTAAGATGAATGGCTAACAGCCAGGCTGAGCAGCACTTCCATTTTTAAAAACATGGTATGTCAAATCTACATAATTTTGTTCTTTTTTAAAATGTTGTTTACAATGTCTAAAAAAATTTTACACTATGGCTGAAATATATAACAAGCAGCAAGTAATTGGATCCAATACAATTACATAGCACTGTGAGATTTTGTGAGAAATTACCATTAACAGAAAACCCATTTTTTCCCTAACAATAATTTGTACAGCTCATTTCCTTTTTTCTTTCCCTTGGTGGTACGACTGGAAAAAATTTATAAAGAATCCCCTCCATCTCCTTGAAGGTAAATTTTTGTTTGAGGAAATGTAGCATTACCTCAGAAGCAGAGCTCTCACAAAACTGAATGGTTTTACACTGACTCCATCTCTTTGCTACTCCTTGTTCCCACACCAGGCATGTCTCCCATTTCAAAACCTTCCTGCTCTGAACCACAAACCAGCCAACAGATTCCTGAGAGCCACCCCCACTGATGGATGCACTTTTCTTTCCGGGGAGGCTACTTACGACACTTCTGATTTAAAAAAAAAACACCACAAAGAAACAACAACAACAAAAAGGAGGTGGGAGGAGATTAAACTGCACATTAATAATGAGATCCCCTGATTGCTGCAGGCAGACAGCTCCGTGCCTGCTTCCTGCCACACAGGCTCTCTCCTATCATTGCCTTTCATTGTGAGGCTGGAGAATACCTGGTGCCAGAGAAACAATGAGACAAAGTCTCCACAGTGAGGATTTAGGCTCCTTTAAAATAACTTTGAAACATGGCCATATCCCTAAAAATCTATCTTCCATTTATTTTATAATGAGCTCAATTCTTCTCAAATCTATTTATAAATTCCTTCATCTTACGCACATTGAGTATCTTGCTAACAACATTTTATTTTTAGAAGATTCCTTTGCCTGACAATTTTGCAGGCTCTACTCAACCAGTCTCCTGATAAATTCAAATTAAAAACTTGATAATTAAATACAGGGAAGTATTTCATCCTATCATAATGGTTGGCTGTATGAAACACCAGAAGCTGTTATAAAGAGACTGGTTTGCCTCCATAGCAAAAAAAAAAAAAAAAAGAAATCAAGCCTGTCTGAGTTCTGGAAGCATTTGGACAATGCTCTCAGGCACATGGTGGGGCTCTTGGAGGTCCTGTGCAGGGCAAGGAGATGGAGGTCCTGTGCAGGGCCAGGAGATGGAATCAATGATCCTGATGGGTCCCTTCCAACTCAGCACATTCTGTGATTCCATGAAGCTTATCTACTTTAATCTGTTGTAAGACAGCTTTTAGAGGAAGGTCCAGCCACCTAGGCAAATTTTAGGCATCCTCCATAAGGTTTGGTGTTCGAAGATATGTTTATTCTCCCATTTTGCACTAATATTGACTCAAATTCCAGCTGTTGTTCTATTTTGGCCAAGGTGTCGTTTTTCTCTCCACCACAGAGACTATGGGCTGCAGCTAACAGTTCCTGTGCTGTGTATCAAATTGCCCTGTGTACCAAAATATTTTTTCCACAACTTTTAAGATTTGCAGTTAAATTAAAAGACAAACAGAATTATACAAATGGAGAATCCTCCAAACAAAGTCCTTATTTGCTGAGCAATAGTTTTATCAGAGATCTCATACATCACTTAAAGCTTGTCTCTGTCTTCAGACTTCATATTTCTTTCTCCACAAGTTACTTTGCCTTCCTTTTCAGTACAGTTTGCACAGTCCTGCTGAAAGTTAACTTTATATTCAAGCTGGCAAAAGGTCAGCTATTGTGTCCTCTCTGAATACTGCTTTTATCTGACAGGTCTATGAGTCAGCAACATCTTTCTTAAATACTCACCTTTAGTATCACATGCACAACCACTACAGCCTCTTGCTCAAACGAATGATGTTCAGAGAACATGCCCTGGGCACGCCTAGTCCCAAACTAATGCAGCAGCAGTAGGATTTAAACTCATAAAGGCTCTTACATGTATCTCAAAGCTACACTGACTTTTAATTTCTGCCTCCAGACAGAGTTATCTTCCCAAGCTGCACAGAGCAAAGCACAGCAGCGGTTCAGTCACAAGCCTGGTGGGCGTGGGAAGAAAGGGGGCGGTGCAGGACGGCTGCTGTAATGGAATCTGTGTTTGCACACCTACACCACATCCACTGAATATGCAGAGTGTGCCGGATTGTCCGGGCATGTTCCCTGCACGCTGGCCAAAGTCTCTGTTTGCTGACACATCCCCATCCTGCAGAGCCAAGGACAAGATGAAGAAGGCTGACTCAACTCTAATCTGTTGCCTGGGAGGTTTTGGGTGCTTCAGTGCCAGGGAGCAGCACTCCATCCCAGGCTGAAATGCTACAGTAAACTTTGTATGTTTTACTGCCAAACTACACTCAACAGAACATAGCAGCTCTCTGACTGAAGGAATAAAGGAATCAGTAGAAGGTGGTGGCTGCTGCTGTCCCCCACCCAGCCCTAGGCTGTCTCTGCCCTTTGGGATGATTTTGCACTGCTCATACACCATGGAACGTGCTTTGTGTCCAGAGGAATATATGGTTCAAACAGAACTTTAGAAAGATTATCACTCAAACAGTTTTTAGGTTTTATTAATAACCTATTGGAGAAAAAGAATGAGGAATCTATGAAGATTTTTTTCAGAGTTTTCCCCACTCAACTTCCATTCCAGACCCAGCAGGGACTGGCCTAGAGATCTTTTTTATTACAGTAGATAATGATATGCCTTTAAAAGATGATGAACCAAATATGGACTATATTGTTTCCAACTGGACTTCAGGATAGCAGAAATAAAAATGGATGATAGAACTCAGCTCAGAACTTCTGACCTCGTACAAGGATTGTTTCTTTCAACTTTATATCAGGGACAAAAGAGATAAGTGAATGTGAACTAGAAGTTCATTTTCTCATGGCATGTTTATAGTCCTTCTGTTCTCTACTTCTCCTCTAATAAGAAGGAATAATTTAATTCTATCTAGAATTTCAAGGGAAATATTTAAATTATATTTCTTTTCTCTTACACATATATTTCAGGCATATATTTCAGATAAATAACATTTTATTATCTAAGTTTGCCAGGAAAAGCTGAGCTCAGACAGCTCTATTGGGAATAAGTGAATTATTCTGCATATGTGAAGGAAACAGAGACCATTCTGCAAATCACTGAATAGGCTCTAACAGATAAAGAACAATTAAAACTAAATTTAAAAGTCATGAATTTTTGACAAATTTATTGTTACTGCATTTTCACTCAGCTCTAGTTGGAACTGCAAACATACTGAAGAAATACTGCCCTGCCTTTGTGACCTCTCTTATGATTTCTGGGATACTTCCAGCATGTTCTGAAGTTCAGTCTGATATACGAAGAAATACACATAAAAATACTTTGATGTGAAAATTACAGGTCAGTTAAGTGTAGCAGCCTAGCAAAGTTCAGCTGACAGGAGTGGCTGAGGATCTCTCAGGACAGTTTTATAAAATGAACCACTATGACAGAGGTTGCACAAACAATTGCAAACCTTTTATGTTACCCAATTATTCTTCTTGTCCTAAAGAGCTCAGTCCAGACAGTGTGGCAGCTACAATACCTGTGTGGAACAGAGCTTGTTCCCACAAATATTCTTGTACCACTCTAAGAGTATTAGGTTTGTTAATAAAAGCCAAAAAATCCCTACTTCCATTCCCAAAAAGCCCTCGTCCAGGATTAAGTAAATTGTAAAGCTGCTAATAAAAGAAGCAATCAAGCTGAGAGACTATGAACTATGCTTAGGACAAAATGAACATCCATTTTAAGGAATAATTCTCCCCATATTTCAACAAATGTAAACCCAAAGGTGGCTACAACACAGAGCACTACCTCAGATCTGCACAGCACCACAGAAATTAGAATAAATGCTGCTTAAAGTTAAAATCTTGAATGCTTAGAATATCAGCACCATCATTACATAGAAGCATAATTACAGCTAATTACCTTAAAGGCTAGGAAAGAACTTGTGCAAAATAAAGGAAGCTCTTTATTCTGTTAATGAAAGGTTTGGCTAATAGATTTGTCAGGTCCAGGTAGAAGCACATGCATTTATCTTTTAAAAAATAACATGCCCTTTATGTGAATCTATAGCAGAAAAATATGGGAGTTATTAAAATCACTGTAGAGGGGTAATACATAGTTCTAATTCAAAATGAACTGAATAGTGTGACTTTTGCTGCTTGCAGTGGCAGTTGTTTAGTCTAGGCAGTCTCCCATAAATCTGAACAAAACCCATGACACTGCTGCAAAACAAAGTGAATAAGAAAGGCAACAAATAGCTCCACTTTCATTTCTAAAAACTGAGCCAGCCCCCATGGAAAACATGTGATGTATCTGCATGTGATAGCTACATGGGCCTGAGAAGCAATAATATACACCAGCTATCAACACAGTTGCATATGGATTATCTATTATCAGACATACACTTAAAAAACCCCCAAAAAAACAACAAAAAACCCCACAAGAAAACCCAACAAAAAAACCAAAAAAAAAACCCCAAACCAATCTGACAAACAGCAAAGTCTGAAACATCAATTTAATCCTTAAATGCAATCAGGACAATGTAGCAAAAGTACCATCAGCAATATTAACATGATATGTGGAAAGTGCAGAACAGGGGTAGTTGCCCATTGCTGCCCCACACTGAATTTGATTATATATTCTCACTTTGTCTGCATTGTCCAGATTGAACAGGAACATTCAAAATAGGCAGGACAACAATCATAGCACTGACCTAAAATTGGGATAGAGTGGTAGTAGGGGGTGTTTAGTTTTTTTTCTTTAAAGTCCTCTTTGACTTTCCTTTTATCAATTAGCTCAGTATAAGCTGGGGTTTTCTTTCTATAATTAAATTATCATAAACCATCTTCTGTCACTTTCCACTGGCTTGTCACACCCTTGATGGTTGATTGAAGTTATTTTTTTTCTTTCTTTCTTTAGGTTAAGGTAAAGTCACTTTAATTACTAAGGCTCTACAGAATAAATAGTTCTAGAAATAACCAATTTAGTACCTCCCTAACATTCTGGCAGAAATACAGTAGCATTTTCATTCACAGGAAAATAAACATCATTTCTCAATTGCTATTGAGAAATATTTATGTAAAATTCATAGAAAATCAATAATTCTATAAATCTAATAATTCAAATATTCTATCAGTTTGTTTACCAGAGCTATAGCTATCAGAAACTCTATTAGGACAAAGTTGGGGTTTTTAAATTTCAAAACCAGAGGCAAGTTATTACTTGGAAAAAAGAGAAGACAGCAGTAACCTTCCCAAGTTAAATCTCATGTCTGCTGTGTCACACGGTCAAACTCATGTGCTCATTCAATTCAAAAGAACTCATTAACCAAGACTTCCCCCAGTTCAGATCCTCCAAATCTATTGCCCAGTAGTTTCAGTCTAGTAAGAACTATTTCTGTGATGAATTAGGTTCAAATATATCCTTTCTTTTTCTGCCAGAAATAAATTTGTTAAGTGTCTGGTCAAGCAGTAAAAAAATTATTGGTAGCAACATTCTTTCTCTTTTTTTAACACTTTACATTTTATTGATCTTGAACAACAGTTTTTCTTAAATTAAACATACTATGTTAGTTTTAAAAGAGAACAAAACAACACCCATAACTGCCTGGCTAAAAATCATTCAGTATTTATTTCTTCTCTCATGACAGAATAGAAAGAAAATAGTTATAGTTATTACAACTGAGGTGCATGATGTGCATCTTGGAGAGGAAAACTCAGCAGCACAGGCAAGAGTCTGACGCACTGTGCCAGGGAATGTGGATGCACAGACCTTTGCCTCTCTGTTATCATTAATTCCCACATTGTCCCAGATATCAGTATGGATGCACATTATCCCTCTTCTCGTGGCTATACGAAGAGCACAAAAACAGTGAATGAGTGACACAGAACATTTCTGCTGTCACTATTCTCTGTCAGTAAAGCACAGACTGCAATTGTTGCACATTTCCTTAACTAAAAATTGTGCATCCAACTGTCCATGCTGGTTTCATTACACTTAAGAGCCTTTGATAAGCCCAAGAAAATCATTGTCCTGTTGGAATAAATGGTTTTTCCTGTACATTTTTTTCTACATTTTTCAACAGAGGTCTCCCAGGAGAACCTGAGAACTGGATGGTGAGGACTGTGGCACATGCCCCCTTGTCCCAGTGCTGAGGGGTTCATTCAGTAGGATTCACTGGTCTACCAGCAGCTGCAAGGGAATTTAGGGTTCATTAGTATGCTGGTGATGCTCAGCTTATTTCCTATTTTTTACCAGAAATGTCATTCTCCAGCCAAGATGCAGACATGAATGAGGACAAACTTGGCTGGAGCTGACTCTGCAGTGGACAAAGGCAGTGCTGGCAGCTGGCACTGAACCGTTCACATTATTCCAGCCTAAAAAGCAGTATCCACTCTGAGATCACTTCTTGTATCATGCAGACTTTTACTGACCAAGTTAGCAGAGGTGACAATGAATTTGGTTTGGTTTGGTTTTTCAGTGTCAAGTCATGAAGACATTCAGGGAGACTGGAGAGTCTCCAGCTCTAGAACTTGCTCTGATGACAGGATGAATGTCTCATGTGCAGCATTACACATGGCATCTTTTTTGGGAAAACACACATCACTGTGCTATATTTGGTTGCTTTGCTATGTGTCAGGGAAGATTTGAATTGCTTGTCCGGGCATGTGGATTTTCTCAGTCCACATAAAACAGCACAATGCAATAGGAGGCTTCATTTTCTAAAGCAAATATTAAACACCATGTGTTTTTTAAAAATTAGGATCTGATATGAATGTTTACTGGATATTATCACAGCTTTGAAGGGATGGAGCAGAGGGAAAAGGAAGTTATGCAATGAACTGGAGAGAGGAGATATGGAAAACAAAATGTTCTGGCAGTGTATAATACATCATCACCTTCTGTGACTTAGCCACATAAACTCTGACTGCTATAGCTTTGCTTTTATGTAAAAACTTAGCTCTGAGAATTCTAGGTTGAACTCAAATGTAGTGCCAAATAACAAGGCTGATAAATTCACCTACTTGGTGCTCCAGTCATGACATGCAGAGGCAAATAATTCTGTTTATTCATACTGTTTACCTTCTGACTGTACTACCAGGTTGGTCACTAGAGATGAACTAAATGATGGCTTAGAGATGAAAGAAAGCCTTGGGATAATTAGAGAGCTTTCTGTTGTTTAATAAAAGTGAACAATTAGAAATTATTTCTGGGCACAGAAATTTGATAAACTGATATAACTGTTTGCTAGAAGATGACAATAAAATGCATGGGTTCTGTCTATTTATAGCTAACTTCTGTATATTTATACTACAGTGAGAAGATTATAACACCCACAGTAGAGCTGAGTGAGCATCACACACAAGCCAATACACCTGATCTCCATTTTGAAAGTGTAAGGAATGAAGAATAAATATCAGTAAGGCAGTTTTCCAGAAGTTAGAGAATGATTGCATGAACGTGTCTCAGGCCATGCACAAACATGCTTGGTCAGTCAAGGATTGCTGCCTGTAGCACTCCACCCACTTTTATCATTTCCTGACAGCTACCACTTTTCTCCAACTCCTGTAGTAGTTAGTTCACATAAACATGCCCGAATTTCTTTCAAGCAAGACAAATTAGACCAGTTTAAACAGTTCAAACAGGTGATGTGAGGTAACCTGGCCAATTTTCCTTGGAGCAAATGGGCAACATTGGAGCACTGGCAACAGAACAGTAAGGGTGGTAATTTCTGGCAGGTGGGAGGTGACAAAAAGCTGGAGGTGGTAACCTCTTTGCTGGTACAGATAGATGCAGACAAGGATGCCAGTCCACTGCTGTAATATGATCTGAATACACGGTAAAGCACATTTAGGTTCTTATATACAAAGGAAACTCTGTATCCAAATAGTTTTGCTTCTATTGTTACAGAAGTTTGTTTTTTTTTAAAAAAAAAGAAGCAAAAAAAAAAAAAAATGCTTTTAAACTGAAAAGTGAATTTATATATAGTGAAAAGAAAGAAGCCTTCTGGAAGAACCTTTAACTACTGTTTTACACAAGATTCCCTCCCATTTTGCGTCTTCAATTCTTTGCATATGAATAGCAGTTCCACTTTCTTTGCCCTACAAAATATGACAGATTCTAGATAAAACATGCCAACCAAAGTCAGAAGCATGAGCTGTGGTGTTATGTGCACCACCTATGCACAATATGGTAGAGCAGCTTTTGACAAAACTTGAGCAGTTAAGAGAACAATGCAGAAAGGTGATCTCCATATTTGTGCACTCAGGTTTCCGGCCCCCCAGTCATTGCTGTCTCCCCCCATTCCCAGAGAACCAGAGTTCCAATACTCTGATCTGCAGTGGCACCCAGCTGTTGCTGCACCCTGTGAGGTGCCCCTGCCCACAGTTCAGCCTTGTCCCTTCTTCCTGTGGGCCCTAAAGCAGCTACTTGATGCCTTCATGTGTCACATCATACTTTGTGCAGAAAGGCTGGAAAAATCTGCCACTGTGGCATTGTCCTGGTGTTTTTGAAGGTTTGCTGTGTTCAGCAAGGGCAGCTGCTCACCAAGCAGCAAAACTGGCTATCTGGCTGTTCAGCTGAGCCACTGATCTCTCTTCTGAGCTCGTGCATGTGAGATGGCCATTTCTGGGCTGATAACAAACTGCTCCTTTCCCCCACACGGCATTCATGAGGCTTTTTGGCTGTGCTGTGCTCTCAAGCACTACAGAGGAATGCCTCATTAGGTTTTCTCAGCCACTTCTATGAAGTTTCACATTGTTGCCCAAATATAACTGGTCTGTAACTATTTGGAGAATTTTTAACTTCTGAGGCTGCATACTCTGTGCTAGGCAAATGAACACAGGGATTATAGAATCAGCTTTCCAGGTACTTTCAAAGATACCTTTTCTTATGCTAATAGAAAAATAAGAAAAGGTTTAAGTGGGCTGCAATATTTTTCACAGAACAATCTTGAGTAAATTAAAATGTAAATTTTTCTACAATCACTGCTTTTGGGTGACAAACCTTTTGCTTAAGTCTTTAGATGCACGCTGCTTCCATTTGATTTTCACATTTGGAGGTTTTGGAAGAATTTGACTGATCAGTTCTGTGATCTCTTTTCTTATTCCTTACGCTGACTTATGCAGTTTCTGCAGGAGACTTTTTAGCTTGCTAAGCTAACAGCAAACTAACTCAGTAGAAAGAAAAATTCATTTTCACATGTTGGCTGAGTGAACTGAATGAAATGAGTGCGAGGATCATGGCTGAACTGCTCAGGTATGGGGAATTGGGTCCTCTGAATTTTCCATTATCACCTCCATGGATGTACAACTCCTGGGACCAGGCCTGGGCCCTGCCTTGGGAGCTGAGGTTCCTCCCCCACCAGCAAAATCTTCATGAGCCTACAGTGCCTACAGAGAAAAATCTGACAGTGCATGGCCTGGCAAGGCTTGGTGTCACAACACCCTAAAGAGGCAGCACAGCAACCCTGCACAGCAAACCCTGGCAGGAATCCTCACCCCCTGGAAAGCTGCAGTGCCCACAGCACCCTGAGGAACAATAGTGGCTCACTCTGAATGCCTCCACTCTCATTCATGCCTCCCTGCCCCCACTAGGGTCTTGCATCTTTTTTAAATTAGCTCCAGTATGTCAGCTGAAAACATATGATTTTCTTAAAGACATAAGATTATAAATTTAAACAGCTAAGAATGTAAACTTGATTTAGAGGGACATATACCTAAATACACCAGAAGCGAAGTTCAAGGACATGAAAAGGACATGAGTCAAATTCATAAAAAATTATTCTAAATCAATTTGATTCTCAGGGGAACAAAAACCTGATCTTGGGGGGTTGGAAGTATTTGCCACAATGGAACTCCTATCCTGAACAGGCTTCTAGGTAGAACTACAACGCAAATAACAACTCTCAGTTATTAAATTTAGGAAAATTATTCTGCTGTACTATGTGTACATTACATGGATTATTTATATGAGTCCAGAAAGTCTTAAATTAATATCTTAAAACACAAGTAGAATATAGATAGGCTCAATCTAAAAATTAGCTTTTAGGAAGAACAAGGTAGGATAAACACATCCATTTCTTCTTCATAATATTTCAAATTAATCTCTTCAGAGAGAATTTGCAGACTTTTTGTTACCCTTGCTGTTGTGAGATCAAATCTGAACATCTTCCCTTGCAGCCTCTGGCAACTGAATTCTTGACCTTGCTTGTGTTTTCCAGACTGTCAGATTTAATATATCCATTGTTTAATGATTCCATCTTCACCTTTAAGTTTATGGACAATTCTTCTGTTTTAATCCCAGCAATCTCACAAAATCCCTACTCCTAGAAGATGAGGCCTCACTTGGCAAAATGGACACTCCTTTTGGAAAGGTTTAATACTTCACAAGCTTAAAATTTAACATTGCCTATGTTTGTTGATTTTTTTCCACTAAAGCTGATCCATTTTGCTTAGAAAAGCAAAGCAAACTTGGCCTCAGCACACTTTCATGGTGCTGCCCTGTTGGATACTGTTGAACAGCTCCTGGTGACAACACAAGGCTGCTTCATTAAACATCCACCAGCAAATCTAATGTGTGAAAAATTTCAACAACTCATTCATAGTTCAGCTAGTTTGTGATAAATTTCTCATCAACAAGACATCACAAGCAGGATCAAAGAAACTCCAGGGAATGATTTCTCTTCTGATACTCATAAACTTGTGAAGGTGGAAAGTCTAAAGAGAATGAGCAAGGGCAGCTGATGAAATAAGGAAGTTTGTATTTCCAACTATGGAAACTAGTCATAAAATAAAACCCCATCCCAAGTAGGAAAACAGTGCAAATTGGGGAAGAATGTATTTTTTCTAGAACTATAGTATTTAGCATCAGGAACATGTTCACCAAAAGGGTTTGACTGACTGGGAGACTGACATTTTTTGTTCACAGACCAAACCCATCATGAATATAAGCCTCCCTGGGTTGTTCTACACCTGCAGAATTCTTTGTCTGTCCCTGGTTTTCAGTTCATTCTGCTGTCCACTCCTGCTTAGTGGAAATTATTGGGAGACACTTCTTGGAATGGGAATTCCAAATTTCCAAGCAATACTTGCAGATCATACATTGATTTTCCCAATTGTTTGGCAATAGGTTTAGCACAATAGGTTTAGTTATGGGTGTTTCAGATATCCTAAGGCTCACACACATAACAATCATACTGTTGTTCACTTTGGAACACAGTGATTTTGTTAATCAATTTCTTTGTGTTCAAAATATGGAAAGCAACTTAAATCTTCCCAGTTTGGTTCATGTCAGTCTACAACTGCTAAAAAATCCATATAAATAAAAAATAATCCAACTGAAAATGAATGTAAAAATTTTCCTTCAATGTGACATACTGTTGCAAAATTGAAATACCAAGGAACTGAAATAACAGATCTAACCAGAGACATCCTAAAAATCTGGTCAGAGAGATACCAATACTGAATGATCTGGAAAAAAAAATTAAATTTATCTTGTAAATTAGTGGTTGACTTATGTCTTGAAGCATTTTGAAGGTTATCCAACCTACTGCAGCTGTTCACATGTCCTTCATCTGCATTAAGAACCATGCTCTGGGCCTGGAAAAGGTGCTCAGCAATGCACGGATGCACAGCAAAGATTTAGAAATTGGATATTTTATGTACGTGGTCTCTGAATATTAAACACTTGAATCTTCTAAGACAAATGCCCAAAGTAATGTTTC
This sequence comes from Eopsaltria australis, assembly GCA_034509425.1. NCBI lineage: Eukaryota > Metazoa > Chordata > Aves > Passeriformes > Petroicidae > Eopsaltria > Eopsaltria australis. Next base: position 1,571,624 of record JAVTVJ010000121.1, read on the forward strand.
ATTCACATTAAATGCTGTAATAATGAGAGGAATGTCATATGCTTTATCAAGTGCATATAAGCATCATAGTATTTATAAAGAGCATTTAACAACCATGTATATTTTTTTAAATATACATGTTCCTATGTGTGCATGCACTTTACACAACATGATGTAAGATAATTATATAAATTATGCTATAATGGATAATTATGAACCAAATTGTCCTCTAACATAGCATTATACTATTACACAGCACTACTTTGCTGCCCTCTAATACATATATATTGTTACTGGTTTCCAGAGTTTTGGTATCAGAACACCTTAAAACCCTACAGATTTTGAGTTACCAGGAAACAAAGCAAGTATTTTTTTTCTCTGCCCATCTCAAATTCGGAATTCTGCATCCAAACCTTAAATACTGCCAGAGGCCCAGAAACTGAATTCTCCCTGTCACTGCAGTAACAGGTTAAAATTGCAGCACTGCATGCCCTTGCAGTGCTGCCAAGAGGCAGCTTTATTTCGCTTGAAATTGAGATTTAAGGCTTTGAGTGAGACACAAATCACATGTCTAGCCATCTAACTCACTGGACCTTAGCATCATGACTTTTAAAAAGTAGTTTTTATCATTTTATACATATTTTCCCTGTGATTGGAATCACGATGTGCAAAGGCGTCTGGCATTATGGGTAAAAGGGATAAAACTCCTATTAAAAGTTTCCTATGCTGTTAATACTTCTAGTAACATTTTGCACTGTACTATGCAGATAGTACCTAGTATTCCACAAAATGGTACCTTCTGTAACAGTTTTCACAGAACTCCAGGAAAAACCTGCAGAGCTCAGCAACAAATTTGCCAAATTTAATAATGGCTCCCCCCAAACTTACACAGACAAATCTTTGTAGGACACTGTTGCATGGCCCCTTTTACTAAAAGAGAGCTGTACAGAGTACTAAACAAATGTACTTGAGAAATTCTTTGTGAACTCTGGCTCAAGTGATGGCAATTGTTATACTCTGGGCTCATCTATCCAAGGAAAATTGTAACAAAAATTTCATGACAGCAATTTAACAGATTGAAGCAGTTCCTTGTTGAACACATCAGATCCTATAGGAATTTTTAATTTTTGACAGCCAAGAAGAAACTCAAGCAGTATTTTTAATCCCCTCTCCCAGATTTACCAGCAAACCAATGCCCAGCCATTAAAGCACTGCAGCACTTTTCAGCCAGTGTCTAAAGAAAACAGCTCTTTATCAGACTTGTTTTCTGTAGTGCGTACAAACAGTACAGAGTGACAAAGCGCCTTTGCATTGCACAAACACTGAGAGAGAAAAAGAAAACGAAAACAAGGCATTAAACAAAGAAAGGATGTGTACAATGGAACAGGCACAAGCTACTTTTTTTAGTTTGTTTTTCTTTTTGTGCTAAAAATAGAACACAATGCTTATTTTTGTGTAGATACTACTCACCAAAGGCTGAATAAACCGGACATTAAGAATATCAACATCATTAAAGCTCTTTCTAATTTTCAGTTCTTTACGTAGATTCACCATTTCCTGACATTACTTACTTCAGAAACTAAATCCTCTGCAAGAGAAAAATAAATCCAACAGAAATTCTTTAAAATGGACATTGTAAGAGAGAAGTGATATGACTTAGTCCTATGACAGTTAAAAGCGTCCTGAAAGGAAAATCTGAGAACTGAAGCAATGAATTTTATCAACCACACCTTCTGTAACTTTGAAGCCGTTTAAATTCCAACTCTTGTACAAGGCTGAATAAATTTCTTCAATAACGTTTCCCAGCTATGAAACATAACATTGGAATGAACAATAATTAGCAGCAAATAGAAAATAGTGCACACCCAGTGCAGGTCAGTTTAGGATTTTTCTCCCCAGAACTGTTTTATCTGTTTTATCATGTCTTATCATTACACTGAAATTAAATCTTGAATAATGTTTGTAACAGGACTGATGTGGCAAAAACACAGACCTAAACCCAGTACATTTCCACATCAGGGTTCTTTGTATTTTGCATCACAAGACGCTACTACTGCGGATATTTAAACACAGGAGTTTCATGTCACAACGTCTGTTTGCAGGATAAAGACTCCTCTGTAAATGTACCACAAGTTCCTTGTAAACTACCCAAATTTCATCAAGACCACAACATCACAGAACCCCAGGACAGATTTGCAGATACAATACAGAAATAGTAGTCTATGATTTGAGGTATTTTCTAAAAACATCTATAGACGTAAGAGTTGCAATGTACAAAAAAAAAAAAGAAAAAAAAGAAATGTGTTGTCTTAGAAGACAAAATACAATCTTTCTGATATGAATGTTTTATTAAGGAACTTTTATGCAAGAAAAATAAGAATCAAAATTTAAACTACTTCAGAGCTGTTCCAACACAGATAATTTTAACTTCTCATTGATTAAAATATTTAATTTTCACATCCAGTAATATTTCATTACTTGTTGGATCTAATTAAAACAAAAGCCTCCTCCCTGACCATTTCAGTGGTGCTGGTGAGCAGCTGTTGCAGATGGAATTGGTAGCACCTGAACCACCAACTTCATTTGAAATGAAACTATCAGTATCATTTCTCTGATACATTCAGTGCCAGATGTTTACAGACTTCTTGAAAAGTGCCCACAATATCCCCACATCTTTCTCACAAATACATCTGGCAACAAGTGCTATGCACACTGTTCTGGATGTGGTTAACAACTGCCTTTACTTCCAACTGACATCCTCTCTTCCTACCAAAACCATCTACCTTAATGCATCTTGGAATTACATTTTCCTTTCTCACAATCAAATGGTAGCAGTGACTCAAGGACAGTTTTGTTATTGATTACTTCAGTCAAGTTTTTTTAATCTTTGTGTCACTTCCAATTTATGAACCCCATTTATAGAGAAATTCCTATCAACTCTATGACCTTGCACATCATAGTAGGAGATTTCTACCACTTTCTCTTGCTGTATTTTCAAGGTGTCATCTAGCTCTTAATTTTTAATGGTTTGGTCTTCTCAGTGTTAGCAAGGGCCTCCCATGTTTTGTCAGTCTTGTATCTTTCCTGTTGCTTCTTTAATGGAAATATTAGAAAAAGATTAGCCAAAAAACTGTCCCCAAGGAACTCCATTAGTAAAATCTCTTCAATCTGAGTGATTCCTCTCCAACAGTAGAAACTGTAACCTCTCCCATATCTAGTTCATCACATCTTCTCTCCTACTAAGCCCCATTTTTTCTAGTTTAAATAATATTTATTATATGGGGTTTTTTCAACTAAATAAAGTTTGAAGTCTCACTAGAAAGGCTTGCATGTCACACGGTGTTTTTGTAAGCTTCTGCTTTATTTTACTTTACTTTACAGCAATTGCTCTATATTTATGTTTTTTCCTTCTAAGCTCATAATGTTGTAGGACCACAGTTCACACTGCTCCCACTTTCTTACTTAATAGACATTTCTGAAAATGCCATCCTAAATGCACCAAGCTAGTTTATCCAAAAACAGAATCATCAAAAATATTAAAACTAAAAGAAGAACATTTCATCTTGCCTGTTCAGAGGAAAAAAAAAAAAATGTATAATGTGGTCTAATAATTTTAAGCAGTCACCCAGGTCTCTAAGCAGTTATAACCCTGAATAAAATGGTTATTTTAGTGTAATGATGCTTGCTCAGCAATTACTAGCAAATGCACACTAGGAGAAATGCTCTGCAGAGTTAACAGCCTCTGAATGTTCCTGTCTGTGCATGCAGTCCCTGGTCAAGTCACGACACCTGTACTGTGGTTTTACAATCTTTATGCATTCTATGAAGGCCCGTAGCAATCAGATCACTATTCCTGTGTAACTGCTATTGTTCACACAGAGGGACTCAAAGGCACATCTGGACCATCTCAGACTTTGAAAGAGATCACTTTTTTGACCTAAAATGTACAGCTTAGGCCCAGCAGGAGTAGGCAACAATTATAGATAGGAAAAGTTCCAAGCTTACTCATTTACTGTTTTACAAACTGTGTTGCACTAGTAACTCCTTCAGGTTTTCAATTCCTTCCTATTATGACTGTTGTCACAAATTTCGTTTCAGAGGCACTGGGATCACAGAGTGAACACACTACAACAAAGGAAGATCAGCAAAACTTCGAAACCAAGTTTAAACTCTATACAGATACAACTGAAGGCAGCTGCCAGATTTTCATTAATCAGTTGGAGACACTTGACAAATGCAGTTTCAATGCCTCTCTTCCTCTGGTGATGATAGTCCATGGCTGGTCGGTATGAGCATTCTATTTTTAATTCATATTACATCCAATTTGATATAATTTCCTTCTCATCATGCTACAGAAGGAACTTCAGAAGTAAAGTAGTGATACAAAGATGACAGATACCACTGGTAGGTAGCATGGGTAGAAAAAACACGAAGTGGATATTCCCAACAGATTCTGAAGGAACTGTCTGTGCGCAATTTTTCACATGGGACTCCCGTGCCAAGGATTAAATTCAGCCCTGGTTTAAAGCCTGCAGAGCTTGAACAAGTAGTTGAATTAATGTGCTATGCCCTGGAGAGCTGAATACCAGTTTCATTTCTCTGATATGTTCACTGTCAGATATTTACAGATTTCTTGAAAAGTGCCCAAAATATCCCCACACCTTTCTCAGATACACCTTTAAAAAGAACTTCACCACAAGCCCCTTCAGTTGAAAGCAAAGCCTTCAACATCAATGAATTATCACTGAACTGCTTCCAGTTACCTGTAAAAAACCAATTCACCATAAAAAAACTTTCTGAAGCAGCCTGAAACCCCTAAAATCTAGTTATTAGCATTAATCCCTCCCTGTCCATATTATGTTTTCCACAAGAAATATTTAGCAGAGACTGCTTTCCCATTACAATGGTTTTCTTAATATTTCGGGCTTTTTTTAAATTCTAACAGGTAGATGGGATATTAGAAAGCTGGATTCGGAAAATGGCAGCAGCCCTGAAGTCTCAGCATAAACAAATGAACGTGATCATTGCAGACTGGCTCACCCTGGCTCACCAGCACTATCCCATTGCTGTACGGAACACACGCACCGTAGGACAGGAGATAGCGCAGCTCCTGGAGTGGCTGGAGGTGAGAACTCCCACACCAACACGTGTTTCTTTGGAAAAGACCTATTTACTTGTTCTTAGATTTCCACAAACTTTCTGAAATACTATGCTTGCTAATGCTTTCATTTCAGTCACTCACATTTCTTTAATGAAGTGCACATTTTTCTTCCACAAACTTTCATATGACTTCATAAAACTTTCATCATGCACAAGAAAAAAGGAAGTGCTCTTGTTTATGAAAATATTCTTCTCTAGAGGTGAGATAGTTTTCTGCTACTTTGGCTTTTCCATTAGCAAGTGTGCAGACAGCTGATACTGTTCCTCACAGAAAAATGAGGCAGACATCTCCATTTGCATATCATTAGTACAGGAAAATGAGTTTACGTTTCTGTGCTCAACTTCTGCTTTTAATGCAGAATTGAATCCTGACACCATGTCTGATTTTTGCCGCAGTTTCCCAAAGATTAGGATGAAATAATGGCTCAGAGATCCAGAATGTAAAGGGAGACCTTTCAAGAGGACAGACACGCTTCACAAAGCAGATGACATGGAGGCAGCAGTGAGTACAGAGCCATGCTAATGCAGTGACTATCCAAACTCCTGCTACATGGGGAGCATGGCTGGATTGAAAAGGCTGCAGACAAGTCTGCAAGGGATCCCTGGTCTCCAGCACAATTTAAGAAAAGGAAGAAAGCAAACATCACAATGAGAATCACTCATACAAACCAGGAACTCCAAGCAACTCTGATTGTATCAATCTCAAACACTAAGCTACTTAATTTGAACTGAAATTATACTTCTGTACCTGACAATGAATTTTTGAATACATTACTTTAAATATGGTGAGGCCTAAGGTGAAAAAGAAATGTACTGCAAGGCTGTAGCAAATACCATTGAAGGCCTAAGCTGGAATGGCAGGGCTAGAAGAAGCTGTCAGATACCACACCCAGTTAGAGACAACAGGCACAAAAGAGAGGCAGGAAAGGCAGGAAAGGCAGTCACTATTTTTCATTGTGACATTAGAAGAAACCTTAACTCTTGGTCAAATATAGTTTAAGTTGCTGGAGCCTAAAGTAATTTTTTGAAGCTGTTTAATTATTGAATGAATCAAATGGTGGACTTTGGTCTGTTCCCAGGAGGACACACCACATTTTCAACAATAAAAACATGCTGTGATTTCTCTAGTGTCAAAAAACCAATCAATGCTTGAATAAATGACTCCTTGCTCCAGTATTGTAGGTAGTTTCTCTTTACTGTGATGTGTTCCAGAATTTAAATATACCATAAATTTTCACAGGATTGAGTGTGTCCCACCAGTAAACCTAACTCGTACTGAGCAGCAGCACTCCAGAGTTTAACAGTTAAAACCCCTTCATTCCAACTTCCACAGCTATCATTCTGCTATGCTTCTGTCTGCTTACAGGCAGATGATTATTTCAAAGATTCTCAATGGATGTAACAAGAACTGCAGTGCTGCACAACATTTTACTAAAGAATAAACAATAAGTAAATATTAGCGCTCTTATTTCAAGAATTCAGAGGGCATGATCAGTAACAGCCTCAATAGCATCATCTGACAAGAAAATTGGTCAGATCTTGTGATTTCTAAAAGCTGGCTCTCTCAAAAGAAGTCTGCCAAGATTCACCTCAACTTCAGAAAAGACTGGTATTGAGACTGCACAGCCACTCCACTGGGACAGGCAACATCCACAAAGAAATTAAAAGGGAGGTTTGCCTTTCCTGCAAGCAAAATATGCCACAATTTTCTTTACAAGTCAGAAAAGTTTGAGCCTTGCAGGTCAGATGAAATGCTTAAGACGTACATGGCATCGATTAGGAAGAAAGAAGGGCAATTCTGCTTCAATAGGTTTGATACAAATCAGACACATATCTTTGTACAAGAAACATCATTGCTGTATCATTTAACATGTCTGATCAACGTTCTGATCCCTTTAGTTTGGCTTGTGCTGGTATCTCAGGCAAAAAAAAACCCAAAAAAACAAAAACCAGGGCACTTTTTATAGAGGATTGTTTTACCCCGAAGTTAAAGAACAGATATCCATTTTATAATCACAGGAAAGCCAAATGCTGCAGACAAGAGGCAGTGAACATCTTCATCCCTTGCAGCAAACAACCACAAAAATCCCACGGTGTTGATGGTTTTCCTGTGCATAGAAGATAAGTAGCAGTGCCCAAACATGTGCCACTTTCCTGCTGCATGAGAAAGAAGCAAGAAATAACTCAGCCAATAGAAATGTACTGAATGATTCATGCAACTCATTCAACCATCATCAACATACAAATTTCTTGTGTTATAATTCACAGTATTCCTAGCTTGTAATAGATATTTCACTGTTACTTTTCATATTTCTTAATCTAAATCAAGTTGCCACTATCTTCCAGGAATCCGTTCAATTTTCCAGAAGCAATGCTCATCTAATTGGGTACAGCCTAGGAGCTCATGTTTCAGGATTTGCTGGAAGTTTTATCAGTGGTACAAAAAAGATTGGAAGAATTACAGGTAAAAGACTTATACCTTTAAGAAAAATAAGAGTGAACTGAATCAAGTTACGAAGATATTTGATATATCAATATCCTATTAACAATTAGTGGTTAAGTAGCAATATTCAGCACAGTTTAGAAGCATCATCTCATTGGTTTAGAAATTAGATTTAAAAAACTTAATGCAAATGTTTTTCAAAATTAAGTCTCATAGCATTTCTATCTTTGATCTTTCCTACCTCAGTCCAAATTATGACATACAGAATATACAAGCATGGGGACTAAAAATCAGAAATCAAAGCCTCAAACTGCATGTTGCTTACATTTACCTTTTATTCATTGCCAGTAACACCTTAAACTAAACGTTAGTCACTAACCTTGGATCTTTGGCCACGAAGTTTTGACCCGAAGTCATTCAAATACACTGTTCATTGTTAGTGAGTAATTTAAAAAATATGCTAAGGAAATTGTCTGACTGTCCTTGAGCTTTCAATTGTGGGACAATGCCCATATACTGAATTCAAGACAGTTCTCCTGTGGCAAAAATGGTAGTTCTGGATTACATTTTATAAGAAGCGTATCATTACAATATCCCTAGTATATGCTTAAAGTAAACAAAGTTAACCCTAACACTTGATTGTTTTGAGTAGTGACATTCTGAACCTTCTGTAATGTTTTGTAACTGTATTAATTATGAGTGTGATGAAAATACATTTATAACATTATTGATACACTGTATACAGTACCTCATCTAATGCACAGTGGCAGCTTAAAAAACCAAAACAAAATGAAAACAGAGGTGCATATTACACAAGACCCACATCCGCTACATTTAATTTATCAAAGAACACATTTTACTTTAATCACACTTAGGAGTGAGGCAAATATGCATGGCTGTACTTTGAAGTCACAATTCTGATCTTGGATACATTGCCACATACCCATAGCCTCTTACACAATCAGTTCTTGTGGCACTGCCTGCATGCCAAGAAGCTGATTTTACAAAATGTCTCATGCTATTACACCAGTGTATGCACTGAAGAACTTCAGTTCCCCAGCGCTGCTTGTTCAAACCTTATTAGAACATAAAACCTTGATAATGGAGTAAAAAAAACTTAGAGCACATTATTTATTGTAACAGCTATATGCATTCTTCAGCAAAAGTTTTTTAGACTTGCAACAATAAGCTCCAAAAATTGATAGTGATAAAAGTTATTAAAGCTAAAAAGAAATGTATGCCTTTGGGGGACTTCCCTACTTGTTGCCTGTGCTGCTAGTCTTGTCAGGTTGTATCTATGCAACTGTATTATTCCATAGTACCAACTGAAGAATATCAAATTTAGAAGCTTATCCTCACAGCTGAATGCAGCTTTAAACTGAACATAAAGTTCTCTTCCTAAATCAATTCCCAACCAAGAAGAGCACCATGCAAAAAACGTCCAGAAAACAAATATCAGCAAGTCTCCCTAAGTGGAGTATTAGTTCTCTCAATACTGTAATAGTCTGCCTTGAAGATTTTTTAAGACAAAGAATTATTATAAATAAAATCTAGCAGACATATAGTGCTTTTAAGCAATAAGTGGAGCTTTATAAAGTTTCAGGTCCCAAATATGGGCTAAAAGTCAACCTTGCTGTGGGACTGGTGTCTTCCAAAGGGCCTCTGAAACACACGACCTCTAGAGTTTGAAAGAACAAAATTACGTAAAGGTCCCTCAAGTGACACTGGCAGCAGGCACAGTTTGTCTCTGACAAACACGTCTGTCTCTGTGTCCTTGTGCAGGTCCCAGTTACTGTTTGCTACAGTGTCTGTGTTTGCTTTAGGTGTAACCACATACCCTCTGTGGGACAAGCGTTCTTATTGTTTCCATCAGAGAAAGACCTTGTAAAGTACCAGGTGCTGCCTGTTTTCAGACATTTATCACAGACTGACAGCAGTAGAACAGTCCTTCTGCAGTGTATGACCATGGCATTATTTGCATTTATTGTAGGCCTTGACCCTGCCGGGCCCTTGTTTGAAGGAATGTCACCAACAGACCGTTTATCTCCAGATGATGCAAACTTTGTAGATGCAATTCATACCTTCACTAAACAGCACATGGGCCTCAGTGTTGGCATCAAGCAGCCTGTGGCTCATTTTGACTTTTATCCCAACGGAGGCACCTTCCAGCCTGGCTGTCACATCCTGCATGTGTACAACCACATTGCACAATTCGGGATCACTGGTAAGAACCAACGGCACGGAGCGGGAGGCAGCAGGGCAGCTGCACTGAGTCTGTCTGAGAAACTACGTGACTGTGGTCTTAAACAGTACCTAAGTATTATTATTGTTATCACACCTTATATGCAAGCTATTTTCTTGTTTAGAGTTCAGTTATCTGATTTTTACATGTCTTGAGCTCATATTGGTTTTACCGACTCCAGTAAGGAATTGAGCTGCCTAGCACTCCAGAAAATGAGGCCATGAGCATCCTGCTGTCAAGCACCTCTGAATAATTTAATGGTATTTGTTTCAGCAGTAGGGGAGATGAGAAAATTTATTCTAATTAAGCCAGATTTGTCTAGTGTGCCATTAATTATTTCAAATCAAATAAAACACGAGTCTGTACTACTCACCTCCTTAGTTCACCTTTTCCCAACTCGCACGTCCTTTGGCAGCACAGATGACACTTTCTCTAGGACCTGACTGTCAGTGTTCCAGACTAGCTTTTATTTATAAAAGCTTATTTACAAAGTACCTAAATATAAACATATAGAGAAACCGATGCAACATCCTGAAAAAGGTCCTGATGCACAGTGACAACCAGAAGTGTTCACTGAAAACCCCAAAAGAGCCTTGCTCACCAGTACATGGCATTGCGGTATTTCTGAACCATTATCAGACAGTGCCTAAATCTGGGCCTTACCTGTTACAAGATAAATTGTGACAAAGGTGAAACCAAGCATCAGCTTGAAGCCTATCAGTGGACATATAAAACAGTCCATCATGATACATCCTGATTGCACAAAATTACTTTTGTAATTGGATGGTACTTAAAGAACAAAAAGATACTTCTCATAATAGCAGACCTATTTAATATTTTTTATTGCATTTAATAAAATTTTTGCTCCTTTTTCCAAGTAGTAACTGCAAGAAAAATTCAATTAAACATAAGAGTTTGTCAGTCTAATAGGGACAAAATACGGTGTTGCTGCCTAAGCATCCAAAGTACAATGTGTTCAACCATTGAGAATGAGACTGCTGTCTTCAATGTGATGTGATTTGAAAGATTGCACATCATCTCAGATCGTATTTTCTATTGACCAAAACAGCCAGAACAATGAAATCAAGGTTCACATTTACAGTCTGATACAGTCAGGCTAGAGAAGTTTAAGCAGCAAATTATTTAAGTTTATTATCATGGGAGTTCAGCCATTCTATTTTTGAATGATCCTAAAAGTAAAATTGCTATGACGTATGACTTCTGAGGCAAAACCATGATGCAAAGGGCAGTAAAGGGTTTGTGGGGAGAAGCAATTACATACATTTCTAGTTGGCTACAGCACTCCCCTGCAGCTGAAATGGTAAAAAGAAACAAGGGCATGTAAAATCTTCTTGTTGCATTTTTTCAGGCATCACTCAAACTGTGAAATGTGCCCATGAGAGGTCAGTTCATTTGTTCATCGACTCTCTGCTGCACAAGGACAAGCAAAGCACAGCTTACTGGTGCAACGACATCAACACTTTCAACAAAGGACTGTGCCTCAGCTGTAGGAAGGGCCGCTGCAACACCCTGGGCTACAACATCAGGGAGGAAAGGCTGCCCAAAAGCAGACGACTCTTTCTGAAAACAAGAGCGCATATGCCCTTCAAAGGTTTGTGGGAATACTTTTTACAGTGTTCAGATTGATCGTTAAGTGGAAGACTAAGCCTAAGCTTTGTGATCCTATTTACTCATTCATTAAAGCTTATAAAATCTGTGAGAATAATCAATTTGCTGAGACAACTGAGAATCCCAGAAGGCCATCTTGATGCCCTTTCATCCTGGCTCTCATATTTCTGTGGGAAAAGCACTCTGCATGCTTGCCCCAGGCGAGCGGTGGAGCCCAGGGCTTGCAGATGACTGGGGTCCTGATCTGCAGGATTTTCCTACAACTGGACTGCGCAGGTTTGTTGTAACATATGCAGGCATACAGCCAAGCCAAAAAAAGCAGCATAATTACTCTGGGAGGCCTGTAAAACATCCTGTTCCGAGTTTGCCCAAATTTTATCAGCAATTAGACTATGAGATGACATATAAATTACTGCTTTTCAAACAATGGACAGACAACAAAATAGCATGGACTTTTGCAAGGCTGAACTGTGGCACTAAAATTAAGACTGGCGCTCTGGCTTTAGCTCTACTACATTATTTTATCGAGAGAGTGTGGATTTTTGGCTGTATGATCAGATAGAGGGGCCACGGCCTGACAAGGGGTGAGGGCCTTCTCTACCAGCCCATTGCATTCAGCTGCCAGAGCCCATTGCTGCTGAGCAGACATTCCCTTGCCAGTGGGAAGGTTTACGTACATTTTGAAGTGAGAACGAGCAGGACAATGTGGAACACTCCTCTTCCGAGGGGCTGTCAGTGCAGGGGCTCTCCTCAGCACCTCCTTCCCCGGCTGCCGCGAGGCGTGTGGGAAGCAGCGGCGCGGGCGGCCGGGCAGGACACAGGGAGGAGGCTCCCCTCAGGCTGAGGCGCTGCCTGTCCCCGGCCCAGCCCCGGCCCAGCCCCGGCCCAGCCCCGGCCCAGCCCCGGCCCAGCCCCGGCCCAGCCCCGGCCCAGCCCCGGCCCAGCCCCGGCCCAGCCCCGGCCCCGGGAGTCCCACAGGCCCGCTCCGGCTGCCGGGGCTGTGCCAGGCCGGAGCCTCCCTGCTGCTGGAGGGGTGAGCCCCGCCTGCCCCTCGCCCTGGGCCTTGGGGTTGGGAAGTGCTTCGAATGTTGGTGCTGCAGCCCGGCACGAACAATGTGGGGATGAGGAGAAAGGCTTTAAAAGGGTGGTTGCATTATACAGTGCCCGGTTACTCAGCTGCATTATCACAGATTAAAAAAACAAAACCCAACAAAAATTCGGGTACTTTAAAAATAATTTTGGAAGTCTTCCACTAGCACAGCTGTGAAATATTCAGTGATGACTCCAGAGGGTTCTGTGCAGCCCTGACTGATACTCAGAGCAGCTGAACCTGCTGAATTTCTTCTTAATACTGTTTAAAATGGCTCAGGAAGATAGTTCAAGTAGATTTAAAAACTCTAGAGGCTGTGTCCAGTTCCTGATGTCTTGCTCCAGTACAGTCAGGGTCAGGTCCCCATCACAATCAGGGAATGATCCCGGTGTCGTGTTCCTCTCTGGGCACGGGGCTAGGTTCAATTTGGGGTAAAATATCTGTGTCCTATTGGCTTTCAATTAAACATGTTGCATTTTATGCTTAGAGCTGGTTTTGCATAAAAAACCATCCTTGGCACACATGTGGATAAAAGTACCCCAGACAATGATCTCCTTTCACAAAAGTTCCCAAACAAAGCAGCAACTGTGGGAAGGTGCTTACAGAGTCATCTTTGTAAAGCTTTTTAAAAAAATTGTTTGAAGATCATGTGAGAAGCACAAACAGAAGAAATTTGAGAAACTCAGCATTACACTTCACAATCCTCTGTGTCTTAACAAAATCTAACATTTCATTTTCAAGTTAATGACATTATGTTCTGGAGCATACATCAATCCAGCTCAAACACAACCCCCAGTTGTTACACAGAAGTTAACATTTATAATAAAGCTGTGATGGGACCCTGAGTTTTTATATGATTTCTCCTTAAAGCAAGCACCATAATCACAGCAAAAGTTTAGGCTGTGTCTGATCATATAGTGAACAATCAGTTTTTACCTAGTGAGAAAACGTACAGAAAGACAGATTAATAATAAAAGTGGTCTGTAAACAACCCTCTCTGCCTTTGTCCTCATCAAATTTGCAGCACAGAATCAGCCATTTTGTTTTCTACTGAGGGCCACGTTTTCAAAAGAAAATACATTGTTCACTAAAGATACAGCTTTTCTAGCAAATACCTTCCATCATGAACATTCTGAGCTGCACAAAAAAATTTCTATCTGTGCATATGCATAAAATGATAATTCCATGAGCAGTATGGGGAACCATTCTCATATATAGTGAAGACTGATGGGGTAAAGAGGCTCTACTCAAAAACTAGCATGCAATTATGTTCCTTCCCACCTAAATCTATAAGTTTTGTCTAGAAGGTTGCTGGAAGAATAGATGGACCAGACAGAGGAGTTATGGACATTCAAATGTAGCAGACAGTATCTGTATGCACATGCTCTAAATATATGTTGTTGGGTGGGTTTTTTTTATAATTTACAAAATATCAAACTGATGACTTCTTAAGGGTTTTTCATGCTGACAATACTCAGTTCAAACTTTCCTAAACAGTGTTGTTCTAGAAACTCACCATACCTTGAAGCATTAATGACATTGTTAACAGATGTGTGTCAAGCACAACGTATCATTATGCAGTCAAGGAAAGTTTGTGAGTCATCTGTTTTGCAGGGCAATTTTCCAGTTGATCAGAGAAACAGCCTGACCACACTGCTTAAGGTCTTTGATCTGTATCATACATCTCTAGTCATGCCCAGTCACAAGGATTTGCCTGGTCACTAGATAGAGAGCATGCCTGAAATCCTGACAATTACACTTCAGAAAAGCTGAAATATTTCCTATGGAAAAATGTTTTATCCCAAAAAGAAACTCAACACTGATTGTCTTTTTCTCCATCCTTTAAATAAAGCAACAGGGCCTCAAACTCTAACAGATTACACAGCACAGCAATAACCAGAAAAAATGATAATGCTTTAATTTTGACAAATTAGTTTGAAAAATAAAATGGAATAACAATCAACTTTCTGCTCTGAAAGGCAAAATTCTTTTGCCTAAGAAATCTATTGGTATTTTGACCATTCATTTGGTCACTTTTTGCAAATTCTTCCTTTCTGCAGTGTATCATTATCAGTTCAAGATCCATATCATCAATGAAATCCAAGGCAAGCCGATAGACCCAGCTTTCACCATGTCTCTGGCAGGGACTAAGGAAGATGCTAAAAACCTGCACATCCCACTGTGAGTATTGTACCACATGTAACTGTGTAGGTGACAAAAGACGCCAATTTGTATTCTACCACATTGATAATCATGCTATGAGTGAAATGGTTTAGTACAGTTAAGTGAACATGAACAGGAAACTGTCCTCTCTTCACTTGTGCTCCCTGAAAGTTCCAAGTTCTTACAATGATGATACAGTTGGTGCAGAAAAAAAATCAATAAAAAACAGTAAATTTGGAAATTCTTCTGTCCACTTACTTTGGTCCATCCTATGGCTAAGACAGGGAGGTGTCATCAATTAAAACACAAATTTTAAAAAATCAGCTGTAATTGAGATTAAAAATTTTGGATATTTACCACAATGGACATAATCTGTATTAACAAAAGCAAAGGAAAGAATGTGGGCCAGCATTTGTTCTAGCAGGCGAAAGTCATAACATAGATGCTAACATGGGACACCTTTTGCTGTCAGAAAGCACTACTGCTTCATCAGCTGTTCAAGCTTCTGCCACTCCTGCTTCTTTCCTAGCATGTTGTCATATTTCATCACTTTTTTGCACCTGGAGGAAGAACATTCTTAAGACATTAATGTTTTGTCCTGGAGAAGGAAACATACTTCTTCCTCTGGTTTTAAGGGGAATACATCCTGGTTTTTTCACTTTATTTCACAATAATTAAGACAGCATTATTCTCATCTTTTCTGCAGAGCTGAAGGTATTACTGGGAATAAAACCTACTCCTTTCTCATCACCCTGGACACTGATATCGGTGACCTAATAATGATCAAGTTCAAATGGGAAGGAACTCCTGTTTGGGAAAATATCTGGGACACATTTCAAACCATAATACCATGGAGAAAAGGCACCCGTCGACCAGGACTTATAGTGAAGTCAATAAGAGTGAAAGCAGGAGAAACACAGCAAAAGTAAGTGCAATGAGAGCACTCAGTAACACCACAGGTGTTTGGCACACAGGTTATCCCAGTTCAAGTACAAGCATCCGAGTCCCAGCAGTCACACCAATGAATGTAATTACCTCACTCCAAAAGGACCATTTGAAATTTCATTGAAATAAGATACTATGCAAGATAAATATTGATTCCGACATTAACATAGTGAAATATTCTGATTCCTACTTAAAATAACATGCCAAATCTTAATCACTTCACTTTCAGTACCTACTTCCTAGGGAAAATAGCATCACCATTTTTGAAAATACTCGTTAGAAGGATCATGTGCTGTACTACACAGTCCTCTGATTATTTTTGGTGTTCTTCTTTCCCATTTACTGCTTTGAAACTGGATCACCAAGTCTGAGCAGTCTTATTCTCTACATACAGCAATACTAAAAACACATCTGAAACTGCCTACTCATACAGAGAAATGTCAGCCAGAAGACAGAATAAAAAAACTTGTAATGATTCCCACTGCTTTAATCCTTTGAGAAATTTTAACTAACAGTTTAATTAAGGTTAATGAGAAAAGCACGCCTTACCTTGTAACTGAGGCTCAGTCTTAGAAGGCAATTTTTCCTTGGTAGGTTCCCTTTCTTACCACGACAACTGGTGCAGGCCTCCTGCAGAACTCTTACTGGCAGAGCTGCATCTCCTTAATATTGACACAAAAACCAAATTAGACAATTTGAAGAGACATTTCATAAGACAATCTGTGTGTGCTGGGGGGCAGAGAAAGGATCATATCCTCTTAAGTTTAATCCTCCTAAAAATGTATTTTGGAGGTATTTTTCTAACCTGTCACTTGGTACGTGCTCCTGCCATTAAAATAAAAGGGGTTTCTGTAACATCTCCTGCTATTTTAAAAGCCACGATCTGAAATCACTACTGACGTAGCTGGCAAAGCAAATTAAAGCAAAGCATATATTACAAACCAGGGAGCTCTGTTTAGGTACAGGTTCCTGTACCCTTGAGATAAAAAGTATGAAGGTGAGAAGTCATTCTCCTAACCAGGAAGCTCTTGTCCAGTGCAGTTGTGCTAGTAACCTGGCACAAGCTAATTAGTGCTGATGTACTACTTTCCTTACCTAGGAAATGATTAAGTGAGGGTGCCACTTATACGGACAAAAAAAATCATGCTGGTATCTTCAGGTACCTAATGCTCCTTAAAAGTTTTTTTTGCTGCAAGTGGAAGCAGTTTGTGCCAAGCTTTTAGTGGACACTGATTATGTGCTTGGTTTTGTTCTCTGCAATCTGGGCAGTGACATTCAATTATCACTGATATACTGCATTCATGTTTAGGGGGGTGAATGAAGGATTATTAGGTGGTTCTAAAAGGAGAAACAAAGGACACTCAAGGAAAAGTATTTTCTTCAAAGAAAAAAGGTCTGTAGATTTTTGCCTTCCTCAGAAGACCAAACATTGTGTATTGTAGAATAAGCAATTTTGGAAATAATTTAAAAAGGTAGTAAACACAAAATGTATTTTGACTTCTCTTGTGCTTTCTCAAGCATTTGAACAATTGTCAATATTTTATCTCCAAGTATCTCTACCTCTAGATGTCTGTGGTCTTTGTACACATGATGGAAGTTCCTTTCTTAGATTATCTAATGGCAAACACTTGAAATGTAACAGCATAAACTTAAGAAGCAGTTAACAAACATACCATTAAGAGCAACATTTGATTTCAATATGTCTGTAGCATATGTAGTTGCTGATGTTAGCATCCTACACAGCTGATTTTTAGCAACCTCCCAGCTAAATACCAGTGTTCCAGCAGCCCAAACAGTGCAACCATGGTGGTAACAGTAAGAGTTGGAACAATGGCAATGCCCCACTGACAGTAAAGCCCAAGAGACTGTGAGGGTGTGCAGTGGGGAACAGGCACAGTGACACCAGGGAGACAGAGGCACAATGACAGGAGCTGCCTGCTCCTCTTCTGGACCTACGGTCTGGCAGGCAGATACATCTCTTTCCTCACAAACCTATAAAACAGTAAGGTACCTTCCTGTAAAACACAGGATAAAGAACTGGCTAAAGAACAGGAGATTCCAACCAACGTTATGCTTTCTAACCAATATTATGCTCACATGCTGTCTTTTCTTTCCAGGAAAACATTTTGCCCCCAAAACATTGACAACATTCACCTTCATCCATCCCAAGAGAAGACATTTGTGAGTTGTGAAGATCGCTTCCAGAGGCAAGACAGAAAATGAGTAAGAACACAAAAAGGCAACTCCTGGCCAAAATATTCAAAATATGATACATCTAGTAAAATGTTTTAAAAATTCACAGCTACATCAAATATCCTAGCAGTTTCAGAGACGGTGAAAAAATACATCAAGATATTTAGTTTTTGTCATTCGACAGTAAGCTGAAATATGCACTTTGTTCATCCAGGAGCATAGTCAGAAAATGATCAATGAGCAGCTTCATCAAGGCAACTGTCAATTTTCAACTGTTTGAAAACTGAAAAAAACATCTGCTCACCAGAAATAAAAATATTATTTGACAAAATCATTGCCATGAGCCTTTGAAAAACTTAATTTTGTTGGATTTAAGGGGAAAAAAGAAACTTAGTTTCCCAGTAAATACTTTGAAACCTTAATAGCTACGACTATCAGTTAAAACTTTGCAAAATTATTTCCTAATGAAGGGGGAGTTAAATAGTTCATAAAAGAAACTACCAAATAGATATAAAAATATAAAATGCTTGAGCTGTAATAACCATATGAAAACCCCAATAACAGTTTCATCTAAAAACTCTATAATAAACTTTGTTCTCTTTGAAAATGCTTTGCTATTTAACTCTTTTAATTAAAGAACTGATTTAAATTACTAGCAGTTGATTTTTTGAATGGTGCTTAGTGTACTACACAAAATTCGAGCACAACTAAGTTCAGTAATTTTTGCATTTAAATCATATTTATCTGTTCAGGTAAGGTCTGAGATATTTAGATTCTAAATCTCTGCATACCAGATTTTGGCATGACTTGAAACTGCCAGAATAAATGAAAACAGTAAAACCTTCAAACAGCTTCAGAGCATAAAACCAAGCTTTGTAAGGTCAAACATATACAACTCCCATGTTTCCTATGTCAGAATATAAACAACAAAAATGAACATTATTGTCTCAGATTGTTTTTATTCTATGGTTTGTGCATACTGAAACAGAAATCAATATATCTGTATTCATTTGTCACTATAATGCTAAGCACAAGGTTCATTAAAAATTAATTTTCTTGAACTCTGAATTTTGAATGTAATTTGTGTTTGGTTGATTTTTTACATTTGTAGCAGCTATAATCCACTGGAGAGACTCAATTGCTAGAGAGACCCAGTGACAGCATTTTTAGGGGCATGAAGTTACGAAGGGTCATGTCCTACAGAATGACAGGCAAGGAACAAATGACAATGTGGCCATTTTAGTTTTCCAAAGCACAATGGAAAATTAGAGTAAACAGAAAGAGAAGTATGTGTGGCTAACTCAAATTAGGCATCTCTAGATTGTTTCTAGAACTGAATTTTTGCTTCTGCAAAAAGCTAACCACTTACTTCTGTTTCAGGGTTGTCTTTTTTTTATAAAATACTCGTCTATTTAGAGAATAATTTAAATACTGTCACTGAAATTGCATTTACATCAGTTATCACCAACTTTCTAAGCTATGAATTTGGGAAGCTTCCTGAACCAAATCCTACCCCTACTCAAAAAAAGCTTTTTTCAGAAGATGTTGAAGGATGACAGAGCAAGAGACAAAGGCTAAAAAGAATTGGGCTGTACTCCTCCAATACAGAAACTACATTTTTAGAAACATTTTCAGACATCAAAATTGGCAAATTTCTTGCAAATTACTATCACTTACTTGGTAAGAAGGCTGATAAAGGGATCTAAACTTCAGGAGAAACAAGCATTTGTTCAGGAAAAGCAGATGGAAGAAGGATCAGAGGTGTCTACAGTGTGCTGAAACTCAAGAAATGGGGATACTGCAGTTTGATGATTTCTACTGTTTTTTGTGAAAAAACATTCTTCAGTTCAACTAAGGGAAGCTGGCATATCCTCAGATAAGACAGTTTGAAAGCTTTTAAAAAGTCAAGTAGGAAAATTAAAAGAACATTCAGTACTTGAACTCTTGCAGATATGAAGATACTTCTTCCGATGCCATTTTTCACAAATCATATATTCAAACAAATTCTGTCCCTGTGTTTTGTCAGCCATTACACTAATTTCTGATATAAAAGTGGAATAAAGCCCAAGCTGAAATATATTCAGTCTCACCATGCCTGAACATAAAACTGAAGTCATATCTACAATTTCAAGTGCCTATAGTGCTGCCTTACTTGGTGCTCATTGGAATTACTCCTGTCTCACTCCACACAGCTGACTGGAGACCTTGGAAGCCAGCAGGTGCCTGCTCCTGTCAGAGCATGCACAGCTCAGTGACAGAATGGCTGCTGTCCCTTTCATCACCTCTGCAATAATGAACCTCCAATATTCAGAAATAAAAACCTCTTCCTTCCTTCTTGTGTTTTTCCTGAAAGAAATATTGGAACACTAATTAAAATCCAATTTACATCAATGACTTACAGTCTGTATGATATAAGGTTTCATTCCTTAAGAGGACTTTGATGCCCTTGTCATGCTCCCACCATTCTGACTACGCTACATATGCTTCTACACCAGAGATGAGTGTATTCATTCAATAACTAAAACATTAAAAAATGCAAGGTGAAGAAATGAATAGGTACAAATAAGGATTATTATGTCAAATATTAGCTAGAAAAATGATGTACTGATTTGATTCACCTATATTTTAAAATATACATGAGATTTGCATTGAGCTGCTTAGGCATTATTCCACCCCTCTGGCCTGTGTTCCTACACAGCCAGAGATTTAAACACAGCCACCACCACCTCTTTGAGGATTTGCAGAAGGGTTCTGCTCCAAGGGATTTTCCTTTAATGCCCTTTGCACAGACAGTGCTATTTAGCTACAGGGAGAAGCACTTCTATAAAAAGTCCTGGGGGTGGTGGGGGAGGCATTGTGAGGAAGGAACTCTGAGTATGCTTTGATAACATCAAAGTCCACCCTGCTCACTTCGGGAAACAGATGTCCAGGCAGGCCACTCTCAACAAACAGCCCTAAGAATGGAAGACTCACTGGCAGGACTGGGCTTTTAAAAGCAGTCTTATCACTTAATCAACCATGCAACACACACCAAAACCCAGAGACCCAGCTTAGCAGGTTTAAAACGCCTTGCAAAAAGCGCATTTGCTCCTTCTGTAAGTCTCATCAACCAACTGTGTATTTAGAGTATTGCATATTAATCCCAGTATTCCTCTCCAAATATATTTCTAAAGGTATCAATCAGTAACTATGGTGCCAGGCTTGAACATCCCACCAGCAACTAGTTTTCATTTTGAAGGTAAGAAAAGTTTTATTCCTGTGATCATATAAGTAATATAAAGTTAATTTCATGGCTTTCTCTAAACAGGTTACACAAACACATTTATTCTTATGTGTGACTGCAGGACATTAAAATTGAGAGGGGCACTTTGGTAGAGATAGTACAATGACATTTTGGCATGACAGTAAAAACCAAAAATCAAGCAAAGTGGAATCTGTATATTCCTCTTTGCTGTCAGGATTCAACAAGTAAATGGATCTTCAGAAGATGATTTCATCAAGTCTATTTATTAATGCATTTCAAGTTTCAAAAAACCTTACATATCTTTGCACAATACTTTATTTTTTGCATTTTTTAGTAAAAATTTCCAAAGTGAACAAAAAAGAGACTGTATAAAACACAGTGGACATGAAATTGACAGTAGTATTTCTGTTTCATTGTCTTGAACTTTCTTTCGGCTTTACCACATCTTGACTTGCAGTGGAGAGTTCAGTGCACATTTCTGTTTTCAAAAAACATTTAACTTAGACTCAAAATAAAATAGGGCAGCATTTGTCTGCCAAAATCCTACCACAGGATAACATTACAGGCAAAAAATTTACATGTTCCAAAGTCTACCACACTCAAGAAGTTACTAAGAACTCTTGCTGAATAAAAGTCACCATTTTAGAAATGCAAACCCACTTCCAATCTTTGCACAGTCTTAAAACAAATGTATTTAAAATGACTTAAAAGCAACTACATACACTTCTAACTAGTTAAGATCATTTAGAATTATTTATATAGTCTATTGGACTTGGGGTTTCATGTACAAAATTTGTCTCTAAACCATGTACAAAAAGCTGTATTTTGAAAAAGTTACCACATACTGTACAAGTTTACAAGGAAGAGATCCCATTATATTCTGTAACATTTTTGGCCTTGCTGGCTTGCGTCACATTATGAGAATGATTGTGTAAACCTTATACTCTTAAAAAACAAAACAAAACCAAAAAAAAAAAAACAAACAAAGGAAGCCTGTCCAACCCTTAGTAAATTTTCTCCTAAGCAAAGCCAGGAAAATTATAGCCATTTGCATCTCTAATTAGCTTGGTGCTTTCGGAAAACAAGCAATAAATACATCACAAGCTTACACATTTTGTAATGCCCCCTTTCATCTCCTGCATAGCAGTAAGCACCTTAAGACATCTTTTATTTCATCTTCAAAAATGCCAATTATTTACATTCGTAATAAAAACTCTGGAATGGGACATTGTGCTGTTGAACTTCACTACTGGTATAAATGTGGGAAAATTGGTAGTCCTAACTACAGTTTTAACTCTGCCACAGTAGCCAGGCAAGTCGCTCTACTTTAGTGGTTATCAATCAACAGTATCATGCTGAAAAGTTATCCAAACTCCTGATAAATTAAAAAAAGAAAATAAAAAACTACAGCTTTTCTTTCTTTCCACATCCCTTAGAACATGAACTTGATTACCAAACTGTAAGAATATCTGAACAGCCCAAATAAAGTGGTTGCAATTTTTAAAACAAGTTGAATAACAGGCAGAATTTTCTAATAAAGCATGGAAATATTTGATCTAACTATTCATTATTTCACCGAATAATCAGACAAATTAAAAATATTTACGCTGAGCTACAAGAAAGACACATAAAACATTTTTGAAACATTCTGACATTTGCAGAATCTGCAGAACACCTGTTAAATCTCTCTAAGACCATCCAGTCTTGTATGCTGTGTCTTAGCAGCTGTTGGATAAAGATGAAATGAGTGCTTGAAACAACTTTGATAATGACAAAAGAAGTGTGATTGGATTCAAAATTGCTGTGTAAAGCATCACAGGACCCTTGACCACTACACACCATCATCCTCTGTTATCCTGAGTATGTCAATTAAACAGTAATTTCTTCATTAATAGCGGAAAAGTTTTATAATACAAAGAAACATCCATATTGCAATTCTCTTGTTTACAATTGCACACAAGTACGGGTGTACGTTAGAAATACATGTCTGCATATAACAATGTATATACATTGACAAGTAATGTCTCCAATGCTGAGGTGGTCTAGCTTCCTAGCCTTGTCTGGCAGTTGAAAAATATATATTTTTCTCAATTCTTGAGTAAAAGTTTTACTACAGCCATATTTGCCTGCAAGTGAAGAAAATGCAGCAATGAAGAGCACAGAAGGGGGAAAGAATCATGATATGCTAGGACTTTGTGCCACTAAATTAAAAATATTCAAGAAAAACACTTTTCTTCTTTTTGAGCTGGAAGATTCTCTCATTAAAAATTAACCACTTCCTCTTGTTTTGAGGGCATATCATGCTTTTTTTTTTTTCCTCTTCAATTTTTTGAGAGTTAGACTGGGGACAATGACTTATTAGGTTTTCTTTGGAGTGAGTTTTCCCATTGTAGGCACTAGGAAGAACCAAGGCAAAAAGCTGCAGTCAGCGTCTCATATGTCCCATCTGATAACTCTCTCGGGGCCTTTGCCGCTGTGGGGGCTGAGTGGTTTGTGGTGGTCTCCTCCTTTTTAAAGTGCCTGTTTCAAAAAAAAGTAGCCATTATTAAAATTAATTTTAAAAACTCAAGTTATTTCCAGAAGAGTTGTCCTGGCCATGCAAATTAAATACAACTATTTTTCTGACAGGCTTCAGATTTAGACCTGCGAAGTTTTAACTAGGGGAGTAACTGCATGCAGGATATACAGAATACATTTCAGTATCTTAAGAGTAGTTCCTTAAACAGGCCAATTCTTACAAAATGTAACATGGAATAGGAAATAAAAGGAACTCTCATGCTGGAAAAAGCCTTCAGAGCTTTCTTTTGATATGCAAATTATGTTATAGGAAAATAAGGCAAGAATTAGATTTTGATGAATTGTTTCACTGGCATCAATTCCATTTGTAGTTTCACAGTGCCAGACTAAGAACTGTAGGCTGAGACACCTGAAATTTCTCTTTAGATCTAAACAGCTGAGGAGAAAACACTTCTCTATAACTAGCTGGAGTACTCACCTGGAAGTGGTTTATGAGGAGGCAACTTTGGATTACTGCTTGGAGTATGAACACTGCATATCTTAATGAAGCCAGCCATTAACATGATCAATGCAATTCCCATAAGCAACACTGCCCACCAATAAGCCTAAAAAACAAAACCACAACAACAGAAAGATTATGTGGGGGCTGGCACACATGCACAAGAGACAGAAGATACTGAATATGGCTTTTCACTGCATTTTAGAAGTCATCAAAAAGCTTTTCTCAAACATCACTGAGAATATGAGACCTAACATTTGAAAGAAATGTCCCTGAAGTTCTTTCACAGAAAAGCCCCAACACTTCCATTCTAGTATCAGAAGGGTATTTCACAGAAGATACACTCCCACAGAGCTGTATAAGCATAAAACTATCAACAGCTTACACACAGCCTATGCAGCTCTCCAATGGTGTTTCACTCTAGATCTTCTTCTAGTATATCATTATTAAAGTGTCATCTAGCATAATAAAAATGATGAACGCTAAAGATCAAAATATTTAGTTCCTTAAAAGAAGTCAGAGCATTCAAATACGAAGAGTTAAAACATGAAAAAACAGTAAATTAAAAATGTGAATGAATAGATGTATTAACAGATCCTATTTGTTTGTTTGTTATTTGTTTGTTTCCATTCCCTTCAATCTAGCAAACTTATTTGTTGCACACAGGGTGCTTCCAGAAAATCTAGTAAAACAAGGGCTAATTATACTTTGAAGAATACTGAAGCACTCTGCATATGGAGCAACACTTATCAACAGTGAATCTTGATTACCAAGAACATTTCATATTAGACATGGAATATAAAAATATACTTACCACAATCCATTCTGCAATATTTTCATATAGTTCTGGATTAAAAATTGCTTTCTTTAATCTAGCTAGAGGGCCATCAGCATCTACCAGCCGACACCTCATAAACACATCACAGTAGCCTTTGAAATCATTACAGGGAGATCCAGGTTGCAAAGTAATGGTTTCAAGATGAAAGTATTCCTGCCATCGGCTCGAGCCTGTGCTTGCACAAGTAGCTGGGTCCACTGAAAAGTGAATAAAAATTAATCAAACCATTATTGTATTAAAACATCCATGCATGAATACCCATCCTAGTGTTCTATTGTTCAAAATGCTTTCCTATTAATCTGTAAAAATGCAGAATATATGGTCATTTCCTACACAGTGCAATGCAATGCCTGTCTGAAACTAGGTTTGATCAAAATGCTCTCAAAGCTAACAAAACCTCAAGCACAAACACCATGAGCAGGTTCCTCAGACCCCTCCTGCTCTATTTACACTTATGATTCAGACAAATCTTACTTTTTCTCATGCAGCAGACATGGCACAGTTCTCTGTCATCCTTGCCATCTGAACTAGCACATGTACACTCCTCCAAGCCGTGCTTCTCACAGATAGAGCCAGCACATTGCTGTGGGAGACAAAAGAACAACACAAAAATCAATTTCACTTTTAAGCACACTGACATTAGGAGAGATATTAAAAATTAATAACTGAGAGCATAACTGTAGGTCTGAAGATGCTTATCAATAAAAGCAATTACTTCAATTTTTTTCCAGCGCTTATAAACAAAAGAAATATTACAGTTATTCAGCTTCAATTTTGGCATATTTTCTAATTTTTTAAAAGGCGATTTACCCTCTTTTATTTTTTAAGACAGTACCTTCTTTTATAGCCTCAGAGTACCCTGCAAAACACCCAGAGCACTACAGTTCACACTGAAACATGACTACTCAAAACCATGGTCAAAAAGGGAAATCAAACACATGTATTCACAAATATTTCTCTTGGAAAATAATAAAAATTAATGATAGAAAACATTCTGTATTAATTTCACTGTGTGATGATCCTTCACACTCAAATTAGAAGTTCAGAACATTTACAATCTTGTTTCAAAATCAGTAACTATATAAAGACAATTCCTCCATCTTTAAGGTGCTGTAAAATATTACAAGCAGTATTTGATTAAAAACTTGGACTGTGGAAAGTAAACTCACAGCAACACAAGCTACAGGCCTTTAAGAGGATGACTTTTGCTTGTGCTTGCTTCCAAGTAAACACAGATTAATTTATAGGAGTATTCCCATCAATATTTTATAGCAAATGCCATGTTCTCCTTAACCCAGGAAACTAATGGCAGTTCAGACTAATTCTAATTCCATATGCTTGCACACCAGTGCTGTATGTACATGTTTGGAGAAATTGGGTATCGCCAATAAATCAAATTCAACCTCTATTGACAATATATCCAGTTTTCTAAGGCAACAGAATTAATTATCTGACCAAGAATGAAGAAAAATGAAAAGGTGGAACTAGAAAATAAAACACTTTCACAATCCTGATTTTTATAAAAAACTTCAAATGTAACTTTGAGACAGTACAGCTACCTTGGGATTTGTTACCTACTTCTTAATCCTTGGTGTGCTTTCACTGTTATTCTGACTGACACCAATAAATCAAACATCTGCACTGAAAAAGAGACTGAGCTTGCACTCTGCAGTGAGAACAGAAACCATATCAATTCACAATACTGGCAGTTAACACAAGACTGTAAAATCCATACCCCCTTTATGCAAACTTGGGTGTTCCTGTTGCACACTGTGAAGTTTTCTTTGGGTTCAGATATTGGGCAGAGAGCACTGACACCATTACACATTCCCTCCTTAGCACAGTCAGAGTCATTCCGACACTTATCTGTCCTCGATTTGAAGTCACACTGGGCAGTGCAGCACGGGCCTTGGCTGGGGCTGGAAAGAGACACAGACTGTGGATGCCAAGAAAAAGCATGAACCATTCCAAACAAACCATTCACCCTGAAACCTACTCAACCACTCAACAAATTTCTGACTTGTGTTAATCAAGATGTGACTTGAAAATATTTTTTCCCATAGCATAATTATGCTATGTACTTCTCATTCATTGTATAAAGTATTTTAGACAAAATCAGTACTTCTATAAAAATGCAGGTAAGCAGATTCCGATTCTGTAACACCCATTAAAGTTTCCACTAAATGTCCAAAATTAAAGTGTAGTGTAACACATGCACAATACCTGCAGTTTTTGCCTGGTCTTAACTTGCATTTTTTATCTTCTGGTTGGTTTGCATCATAACAGCAGTCATCTTTACACTGGTCACTGTATCCACAATCACACTGTTCTCCTTGTTCAACCAGTCCATTACCACAGATGGGCTGCCCAGACTCTGAAAAATGCCAGTATATTTAAGTAAAAAGCAGTACAAAGAATATGCAAATATTTATAAATGTTAACAGGCATCCAGCTAATCACGACTGGAAGAGCCTGGTCAAGCTGGACTTGAGACCAGGGCTCAAGTCAACTTGCATTACTGCTTGCCATTACTTGTTTAGTCATTCCCACAATTCACAGAATTTTAAGCCTCTAAATAAAAGGTTTTGGCTGATAACAGTGGGAGTGTAAGAACAAGCTTTCTGCTCAGTCTCCAAGGGAGCTGCATCCTTTCCTGCCCTCCTTTAACAGTCAGAGGACCTTAAGCAAAGGCTGATGGTACTGGGGTGAACTACTCCAAAATCCAAACCTAATGAGGAGATGTGCAAACCTATGTGAGCAGGAGCTCACAATATTTGTGAGAGCTCACACATCAGACTCCAGAAAGAAAAATTCATGCAAAATTGTTTTCAACATCTAAATAGGATTCCCTGTAGTTTCATATGTGCTCCTTACCTCTAGTCCTTTCACAATGAGCATGACTGAAAGCAGTCTGACCCTGTTTGTTTACTCCCTCCCACCAGGCATTTACAAAGCCAGAGAAGAGCCTCCCCCAGCCTTCCCTGCTCCACACTAAACAGGCTCTCTTGGACTCTCCTCATATGTCAGATGCTCCAATCCCTTAATAATCCTTGTGGCCCTTTGCTGGACTCACTCCAGTATGTCCTGCTGTTTCTGTGCTGGGCAGCCCAGAACTTGACACAGTACTGGATATCTCAAATTCAATTCTTTACTTGCAGAATCTTTCAGTAAATTAAAAAAAAAAAAAATTAAGATAAATAAAAATAAATAAAATATTTTTAATTAAGTATTACAGTAGTATCTTAGCCATTCTGCTTTCAGGGGGATTAAATACATACCAACAAAACAATTATTTCTCTTTTTCTCAAGAACTTGGCTGATATTTCGAATGCTGCAGATAGAGAACTTATTGTTGTTATGTTTGTCCCCAGACGTAGCTCTTGCATACATGATATAATTGCCATTTTCCTTCTGTCCCAAGTTCTTGGACTCTCCAGGAGTGCACTCCATTCCAGAATCATGCTGCAAAACAGGTATTTTACAACATCTCAATCATGGTAGGTGCAAAAATAACCTGAATTTCACAGCATCAACACAGAATAAAAAAATAAACCACCACCTTACACTCTCAGATCTCTTCAATACAAAAACTGTATGTAAACCCAAGGTTTGATTTTGGGTTCTCTTTGGTCTACTGTTGTTTTTGTTTCCCCCAAGACAACAGTAACAAGTATCTAATTTCTTAAGTTTCATCTTATTTGCAGTCTTGGTAATGTACCCCCAAGCGCATGTCCTGGAAAGAATTCTGACTTGGAAAAGCTGCCATCTCCTAAAAAGAATGGCTTTATGATCACAAAAGGGTAGTCAGCATTCTGTGGAATAAAAGGAGGAGGAGTTAACAGAAACCAAGTCCATTCTTCTTGTTTGCTTTGAGGGAGGTACAAAGAGAACTTCAAAACAGAGCAGGAGTCTGTCAGACTGTGACTACATCTACAATACCCAGGGTGAGGAATGAAATGCATTACACATTGGCAAAACAAAGAGCCTCATGCTTTCAAGCTTGCCACAAACAAGTTGCATCCCTAAATGACTGTGAAACAGTTCTGCTCAAAAACATTCTTCATAGTATCCTAAATTCCTCCACTATTTTCTTAGATAAACTTGTAAGTATAAATCATCTAACACAAATGTGAGCCACTTGTTTAATAAAGTATCATCTTCATAAATTTTGCAGTGCTTCTTCCTCCTCTCCAGCATAAAGTACAATACATTGAACAAGATTCGTGTGACCCTACTCTTCATAAAGACAGGGAAGTATTTAGGGAACAATAATAAAGTACCTTTGTAAGGGACAGAACTAATATAAACAAACAATTCACAAAATTCACTGTTGCACCAGTGTTGTCAAACACTCATAAAAAGGCTCGGTTGCCATCCACTTTGTCTGTATAAAGTGTCATGGAGTCAGGACTCTGCTTTCCTTTTTTACAAGAAGTAAAACCTCCATTTCTAAATCACACCCTTTGAAATGGCTGAGAGTGAGTTAACAGATCACCAGTAATACTTACAGGGGAACCAAAGTTATGCCCAACCTCATGGGCAAAAGTAATGTGAGAAACCTTGGGGGGCACATGAGAGCCATAGTTCTGGACAGTGATGATTCCAGTGTTCAGAGACTTCTTCTTACCATCTGAATACAATTTGCTTTTCTCACATATTCCACCAGAGCTTCCTGCGTTCAGACAAAAGTACAACAAGCACACATTTAGGGAAAGAAGTGTTATGTCACTTGTCTATTGACATCCAGGGCAACAAACAGTTTGCCTCTGCAGGTGTACACACTAAGAATTCTTCTCTATAATTAATATCAACACAACCTTGAAAATAGATTAGATTTATTGATCAGTTTAAAAGATGTGGTTTCTACCTTTCCTTCTAGTGCCTACCTACAATACTTTATCTCATAGCACTGAAGGCTTGTACAGAATTACCTGAAGGGGCTCCAACCCAAGCCAGACCAAGGACTCCATCATCAAAATCACGGTCTGTAAACACATAGGCCAAGCAATAATCATCATGATTCTGTTCCGAGTTCAGTTCCAGAAACTTTTCCACACCAATGTTAGGAAATCTAAAGGGATTGGAAGAGTCCTTCTCATCTACAGTTGTGTTAATCTAAAAGTAAATTAAAACAAACTGTAAGACAGCATTCCTTTCCACTTGCACATGCCAGCTAAGAGGCTTACTGTTGTCAGTACCTTGCTATGTTACGTAGTTAAAGACATGGTTTAAAATTTAAAAGCCTTGATTGTAAATTACCACCCCAATACTTGGAAAACAAAGTGCCACAATAAATGAAGAACTGCATTTGTGTAGTAAATCCCCATTCTCTTTTTTCCTTCTACTTCCTTTCCATCAGTACCCAAAAATTTGTATTGACCCTCCTAAATGATCACTTTTACAAGGAAGTCTCAACCTGGATAGCCATCCTCTATTTTAGTATTAAAGTTCTTGGAGAATAGCAATAGTTTATTCACCACACAACAATGTTGCTGAAACAGAGTAAGTTGATTCCTACAGAAAAACCGACCACAGCTTAATAACAGAAGTAGTGGGTTTTTGACAACAAACACTAAAACCAAACCAAATAAACGGTTTAGGGCATCATATACTGCAGAGACATTTGTGCTAAAGAACTGTCATAAAACTATAAATGGGTACAAGTGAACAGGACATTTGAAGAATACAGCCTCCAAGCAGCATCAGTGAAGCTGAAAGCATTTCCAACACAACTTACTCTGATTCGTTTCACCATGAAGCTGATGTTGCGGATCCCTGAAAAATCTGTGGACTGGTAAATTGTGTCAATTGCTTTAACATGGCTGGAAATCTGTTGAAAACAAAACTACAGTTCAGAGATCTGTGCACTACACTATAGCTTACCTTAAACAGCAACAACTGCAAGGCCTACACTTCTACAATATATGATACTGTGCTATAGGAACTCTTAACAGGCCTTTTGAATTAAATGGTGGCACATAATGGAAATAAATCACTACCAGTGATTTATCATGGTACCTGCATCACCACCATGCCAGATATCACCAAAGGATTTTGCCATTTGGTTTTTTTTAACACATAATTCTATCAACTTTCAGACAGCTGTTTGTGACACTCCTTTATTCACTGCTTTGGTAAGACAACACTGTAGTTGAAATTGTATTCAAAGCACTGTATTTCTTTTGCGGCGAAAAAATTTTACTTGTTACAGATTTATTCTTTAATTTCTGGTAGAACAAAAATGTGGAAAAACTAATAATTTACCTTTTCTAAGAGCACAAAAATGCTAACTCACTAAAAAGCTGATTTTGAAGGTGATTTCAGAGCTTTGAAAAATGTTACTTGAATTGCCTACGTACAGTGTGATAAATAAATAGTAAAATTCAGATCTGCAAGTGGCATTGAAACTCCAAACTTCAGAAGTATCTTAACATGCTAGCTATATTTTTAGCAAATTATTAGCAAAAAGGCTAAATCATATTGACCCTTCTCCCAGTTAATAATATATTGACAAATGAAAAGCATCTTCCTTTAGCTGTCACTGCTTTTTTAACCATCCACTATATCACTTACTACAGGAATAGATCTCAGCATCATTAGCTCACAGGGTTTTGAGCTAGAATTTCAAAGGCAAGCCTATACAAGTGTTAAAACAGAGGCTTGGTAGGCTGTTAAACAGGACAGAACTCTTCAGGAAATAATATTTTTCTGAGTAAGAATTGAGAACAGTCAGACTGCAAGTCCTGCTCAGAGGCACTAAACACCACAGCTGCCATTAAAGGAAGCACAAGTACCCAGGACGTTTGTCACAGAAACATCTTTTTAGCAAAATAAAAAATGCTGTTTCAATTATGTCAAGACCACCTTAACAAAAGAAACAAGACATTATAAACTAAAGAAGCAAAAATACACGCAGATAAATTACATGAAATTTATCAGGACTACCCGAAGCAAAAGCAGGTGATTTAAAGCAAAGGAATTGGAAATACCTGTGCAATCACAGCTTCCCTGGTTCCATAATGCTTGTAGAATAAATGATCAGTCTGGATATACAGCTGACATGTGTTTTTTTCAGCCTGAGTGGCACGCTTTTTTCTCAAAAGCTGTGGATCATCCTTCTTAGGCTCTTCAACAGGCTTCTACATAAGCACAGGAAAGAAATACATTAATTTTGTAGATCTACATGCTGCCCTAGATTACCTAAAAATAACAATGGTTCTAAACATACTCCACTAATACAAACAGATTTTCATTCTTTTTCTTTAACTTTCAAAGTTTGAATCTTGAATTAAGTACATTATGCTCAGTTTTCAAATACTTTGAATGTAATCTTAGCAAAAGCTCTCTCTGCATTTAATTTTATATTACAAAAGACAGTGTTACATAGATTCTTTTCATTCATGTGATCTTTGGAATTTTTCTTTTTTAGAATTCTTTTCTAAGATAAAGAAATAGTTGGTAGATTAGGGAAAAAAAATCAGCACTGCTGGGCCTTAACTACACCTTCCCTGACACCATTTATTTCAAATTGTAATTACCTTAGCTGCCTCAGCTAACAGAAATGTTTAAGCATTTCAGCATGGAATAAATGGACACTGATCATGAATTAAAGGAACACTGGTTAGTCAAAGTGGTATCTGGTAGCACACTGGCCTTACAGCACTCACAGGTTGATGGCCCTCTCTCTCCATAAAGTTTTACAAGCAAATTTTTGGGAAAGCATGTTATTGTTACCAATGCTGAAAAATGCATTAATGTTGACAACTTCTGGAGTCACAACATAATTAAACTAAGTTGCTGATGCTATTTAACAAGCCATATTGCATAGTTTTCTTGGTATATATTTAACTGACACCACAAAATTATGCCAAGACTTGGAACAGCTCAGAACACAGCTAAGTCTAAAAGAAACTCAGTAACTTGCTGTTGGAAAAAAAAAATTTCATGACATGTGGTGCAAACCTGAAGGCAAACCCATTGTAGGACTCTTATCTTTGTACACAAGCTCCTTCCACAGGACACTTACCTCTCACAGCAGCCAATCTGGAACATGCTGTAACCCCTTCAACTGACAGGGTTGGTAGGAAGACCCTCCCACCAATACCACTTAATTTTCCACTGAAAGCACTCATATCCCAAGTGTGTTACATTAACATAACTTGAAAATCTAGAAGTTATTACTCTTTAGAACCAATGTATTACTTGGAGATCAAGGGATCTTGAAACTCTTCCTTCTCAATTGCAATGAAGTATATTCCTCATTTCAAGCTTGATTTCCACATCCATCTAAAATTCTAACTGTTGAAAAATTTGAGATCATGTAGGTTTCATTAGGACTATAAGTAGCACATCTGTGCTACAGAAGCAGTAAGAAAAAGAATTTAGAAATTTATGTTAAAAAGGAGCCTCCACTGATAATTTAAGTATCTCACAGTGTGGAGGGGGATGGCTCATCAAAAGTAAAGAAGACAACATACAAGAAATAGGAAGTTATCACACTAACTACTAATCAACATAATCCATTAGCCTTTGTTGTACCTCTGTTGTTGGTTCTTCTATACCAGTCATCTGGTACTTCTGCATTCTTTCAAATACTGAATGATCTGCACAACCTCCTTGTGGTCCATATTTATGTGGATATTCTAAAAAGAGGAAGGCCAGGTTGAGTTTTCAAATTCCAAGTACAAGTCCAAAATATGGCTGCATCACTGCAACTTATTCAGTTTGTGTCCAATATTGTGCATGTGGTTTGAGGGAAGCATTAGAAGATTCAAGGTTTATAGAGCTTTTTTTCATTAAACATTTCTACTAAAACATTCTTAGTTTTACAAACAGAACAAAACCGACATTTGCTTCTTAACATTATTTTCTCAGGCAGCACAAAAAAATATGATGAGCAGTGTCTAACATAAGAATGAGAGCTTTTATTTACATGTCTGTACCCACTTGCTTCAACTAAAAGCAGCCTTCAAAAAGTAACAGCACAATAGAAAGTTATTAGAGATCAAGTAGACTAAAGACTGCTTAGGTAAGAGAAAGGGTTTTTAAGCTACTTGGTATGAGAGGACCTGACTATTTTATTCATCTTCCACAGGTTTTTTTGATGTTTTCACATTATGAACTACCGATACATAAGAAAGGAAATGCTAATGGATAGAACCATGGTTTAGTTAACCACTACTAGTTAGTAAGACATGCTGGAGATCCAAACTAGTGAGAATATCCTACAATCACCTGTTTAACAATGGCAACTCTTGCAACAGTTGCCAGTGCAGACCTCATTGCACAGGGGAATGTGCTTCAGACAAATGCTAAGTTTTACTGTCAGTACCTACTGCAGATTTGTAACCTGTGGTCACAGAAGGTTCCTTTGGAAATGAGAAATAGCGAATACTTGTCCCTTTGATTTCTTTGCAGATTTGATCCCATCATAAATTGGTGCCCAAGTAAGAAATAACGGAATGCAGACTATGGTAGCCACAGATTTCAATACTTAACGAGTCAGTTTCTGTAGGGCAAACCACAGTTTGAGCACCATGTCAACAGAGTTCCATCTTTTGTCAGAAATGGGCAAATTTTACCAAGGTTTGGGTTTTTTTGGGAGTTGTAGGTTGGTTCATTTGGTTTTTATTTTTGTTTGGTGAGGGGGTGGTTGGTTTGGTTTTTTTTAAAAGAGTGGAGCTCCAAATTCACAGAGTAAATAGAACAGACATGTAAGAGCAGAATTGTAAAGCCCAGGCACCAGGGACCTGATGCCCACATCGTGCATTTCAGGTGATTTTTGCCCTGGACTAGCTCTAGTTTGGGCTGTGGAGTCAAGGCTTGGCAGCAGCTGGAGCACAGCAGATGTGCTCCCCTGGAGTATGGGCTCTGCTATGGTTTCATCTGACAGGTGCCTTTAATTATCTTTACTCTTATGCCTGTTTCCTACAGTCATCCTGCATGATACTGTTAAACTATTGCAATATACAGCTTACCTTGTAAGTTTATTTCATGACTTGCTGCATATTAGTTTCCCTCATTTCAATTTCTACCACCACACAAACACCACTTTTGAATTGCTGTCTCATCACATTCCTCCCAGCACAATTAGCCCTGGCACAGTGCCAGAAGAATGGAGAGAAAAAGAGAAAATTATGTCCTTACTGTAAGTCCCCTCACCCAATTGGTTGCAGCACAGTAGTGGAACACTGACTTGGCTACAACCAATATTAAACAAAAAGAACCATTCTGTTGGGAGTCACCTTGTGCTTTTTGGGATCCTGTTTAGTATCACTAGACTGTCGATACGATGCCTCCCTTCTTCATCTCCACCATCCTTTTTCCTCCCACTATAGTATTAAAACATTCTACTGTACTTAGTCTACAGCAAATTTTCATTATCTATGACTTGACTTCACACCACTGACTGTTTATCTCTGCAATAAGAGACACCCAGGGGCAGGAGCAATGGCCCATCCTGCCTTTCCCCCACACACTGCCCCTGCAGAAAACCACTGGATCCTGAAAGCAACTCCTGCAGGAGCCCCATTCTGAAACATTCTGACAACTGACAGAACAGTACTGGAAATAAATGCTCTCAGTGTATTACACAAAATAATCTGTCTTTTCTCTATATCTTGTTTCCCAAAGATGTTAGGAAATCCCTTAACATATTTTTTATACTGACTGCCTGCAATTCAAGTATTTCTCACTTCAAAAGTAATAATCTAGTAAGAAACACTTTAAAGCCATGACAGTTAAAATTACAAAAAAATGAACACAAAACTGTCTGCAATAGCAATTGCCAAGGTTTTACATGTGCTGGAAAAGACAAATGCCCCAGGCACAGATTTGAAACCACTCTGCTAATCACAGGAGACAGGTAATACAGGTTAGTTCACTTTGGAACCATTTCTAACTTACACGGAAAGTTGCACATGAAGTTCTCATTTGCTAAATGCTGAACTACCCCCAAACAGTGAAGGCAACATTCCCTCATCATCTTTTGAGACTTCCTATTTCCATCACTCCCTGCAGCAGTTCCCTTTTCAAATTTCTGAAGCTAAGCAAGAACTACATGGTGCCAGATGACTTGGGCAGTTTTGACCCACAAGACAGAAGTCTGATCCATGCTCTTGGGAAGCTTTTCAGTGCTCTGAGATGTGCCAGCTTTCTGTGCAGCCTTCTGCCAGCTCTTTGGGATCAAAGAGCTTCTTAGCCTATCCCTACCACAATCCTGTGAAGTGAAAAGGAAAAAAACCTGCCTTCACCATGAAATGATTGCTTACAGTGAATGCAGAGTTGAGGAGGAAACAGAAGACTATTTTCAGAGCTACAGTAGAAGAGGTTCAATCTTGTAACTAGAAAAAATCATTAGGCAAAAAAATCCCTGACTTTTTCTTTTCCAGTACTGCCCGTTTTCAGGTTTTGTACATCCTGGAAGAATGTTAAAAAGAATAAAGAGTAGAAAAAAATAACAATAAATCTAAAATCCACTTGCAAAATCTTGTCATTTCATGCTTTCGACAAAATGTCTTATTCTAACTAGATGGCAGATGATTTTTAATGATATTTACAATTCCAGATGCTCAAAATGAGATTTTTTTCCTTTTATGATGTACTACCTTCCACAAAGATATGCCTGAAGATTTGGTTTTCCTTCTTCTAATTATCAGTAAATGGTATGATCTGTTAAGCATTCAGGTTAACTACTTAATAATTACTGGATTTAGGCATCTTGGGCAAGGATTACATCAAACTTCCACTACAAATGATGAAAACTTAATTCCTTAACAGCCATAGAGATTTACTCAATACGAGCAAAAGCAATAATGTAAAAATAGAACTCAAATGTAAGCAGATACAAAAAAAAAAATCATTATTTCAGATTTCATTTGCAACACTCTGTGACACTGTGCTCCCATGACAATTGTCATCACAATGTGATGAAAAAAACAGGTCCTCATTAATAACAGTTTGCAATGGTCGGTCCATTCAGCAGATAGGGCTTTGCAAAATTACAAACCACTTCACTTCCTGTTCTTAGTTGCATGGTCCTTCCAAGACCATAAAGACAATTAAGTGACCATGTTAATTTTCCTGTAAACTGTTAATCCAAAGAAATACTGATTTTGTATTTTACAGTAGGAACCCAGGGATACACTTGAAGCAAATATGATTTAAATAAAGCAAATATATCCTCATCCTGAAAGAAATGTCTCCTAAGTATCTTAATGTAAACAGCAATTTGCAACTTTCTAACCCTAAGTTATAGAACAGTTTGACCAAGACTAGTTTAGAAACTAAAATCATTCAACTTGTGTTTCAAGTCATGAATAGAAGGCTGCTTTCCACTGGTCACCAGATCCACTGTAACAGACAAAAGCTGCCTTATAAAGTTGACAATATAATCCCCATTTACAAAACAACTTTTGTTTAACTACTGAAAAAGAACTCATTGAGATGCTAATCATATGTTGCATTGTGGTTTCTGAAAAGCACTAAAAAGCATATTGTTTCAAAAGGCTGAAACATGGCTGACCAAAAAAATACCCAAATTAAAGCAAAGATGACTTTTTGCCTCATTCTCTCCCGAGTTAGGGATGTGATCATTTCTGCTGCTTTTGTTCTACAGAAGATTGCAGTGCTCTGACTCTATTCCACGAAAGCCAGCTTTAGATTAGAGCAATGACAACAAATTAACAACAAATCTACTATAAACCTTAGCTTTTTTGCGTTGTTGGGGTTTTTTTTGGAGCTGCAGTTCAATGCCAAAGTAGTTCTCATGAAAGATAAAAATAATTTAGCTTCAAAAGCACTCTTCAGAAAAAGAAAGAAGCAGTTGTATACTCCAGATATTTCAGACAACAGAAATATAGGGGGGATCTATGATCCCAAGGACTGAAGTGACACTACACAATCAGAACACAGGCACATCAGACTGCACTGGCAGCAACCAACAGGAGTGATGTGTTTTTAAATAGTGCTGCTTAGACTGTGCTCCAGGATGGGCTATTTTCAACCCTGCTGAGCAAGCAGCAATGTTCACTCACTTGGTGATTTGGAAGCCATACTGTACTGCTGCCTTCATGTGGCTCACTGGAATAGATTTAGACCATCCCCTCTGATAATCTGATTTTGTTACTAACTGATGGTTTTGATGCACTAGATTCAAGAGGAAAAACAATGTAAGCCAACATACCATCACCTGAATAATTAAAAACACCCCAGCATACTCTGCTTTCATTCACTTTAAAAAGACATTAGTAAGAAGTAATTTCAACACTACTTTTCCCAGTTCCCAAAGCAATCCATTTACTCTCCCAACAGAGATCACTCCTACAAAACAGCAATAGTAACTTTCATAAAATCAATTTATCTGCTTCTTTAAGGCACAGTTCTATTTCTGTCAGTATTCGATAACAGTGAAGAGTATTTTTAGTCACTCACTATTTACAGCATAAGGAACTGGGACACCAGACAATCTTCTTGCTTGTCTCAGCCTTTGAAAACTGGGCACATAACTCATGTCTCTTACTTTCCTCTTTTCAACAATAAGGTGAGTTAATAAAACCCTTTATGAAGCTGACAGTGACTTATTTACACAAAGTCCTATGTAAGTGGAAGTCCAATATTCCCACTATCAAGCAGTGAAATGAACTGTTCAGTGAGACCTGTAAGATGCAACACAAAACTTAGAAGTATCAGGGAATTATTCACAGAAATGTTATGAAATATGTATCTTACAGTTCCCTACCAGACTTCAGTAACTTTTTTATCATTTTTCCCCCCACCACTCTCCTGCTACAGCAGCAAAGCCAGTAATACTCCAACTGTAGCTAACAGGGAAAACTAAAATGCCTTCTCCCCTTTGAACTGACTTCCCCCCTGCTGAACTGACCAGCAATGCTCTGTAGAGATGAAAATGAAGCTCATGCTGCAGTTTCTCTTTGAGAAATCAAAAACATGGAATGCTACTCCATGAAGTTATTCTCAAGTATGGATCTTGTAAGCACCAGGAAAATATACTCTTAGTCAGAAAACAAATACTGTTCACAAATCCAGTAAATGCTTTTGTTCACAAGCTCTTTAAAATTATGGAAATTCTATTTGGTTTTGGGTTAGTAATCATATTTACAGAATGAGATAACAGGAAGGACAAACATATTTGCCAGCTCACAGCAATTTTAATATACTCAGAGACAGCACACACACTACCACTGAAAGTAAAATACAAAAAACTCACCCAAATTTGCTGAGTTTTTAGTAGAGAAAGATCACTTCACTGCATTCACACAAGAGAAGTAATCAAGGACAGCCATATGCAATAACCCTGATTTTTTCACTGGCTTACAGCAGAGA
This sequence comes from Eopsaltria australis, assembly GCA_034509425.1. Lineage (NCBI taxonomy): Eukaryota > Metazoa > Chordata > Aves > Passeriformes > Petroicidae > Eopsaltria > Eopsaltria australis. Next base: position 1,610,909 of record JAVTVJ010000121.1, read on the forward strand.
AAATTGTAATATACAAAGCCAAATAACAATCAGAAATTTTCCTCATCTAACTTCCTATTCTTTGACATTTCTTTGCACAATGCAGTCTCATTATGACATACTTTGAAAATTATTTATACATATATCATTATCAGAGTGGCTCAAGTAATTTCTAATGATCAAATCCAAGCCTCTTCATCCAATTCCAAATGAGATTTCAAACTTGAGTCTTCTAGGGTTTGCACAAGGACCTGATGGGATGTGTTTTTAAATGAAATTATGGTTTAAATTGATTTTTAAGCAAGACTCAAGTCCTGAAGTTAGCTGGAAAGACAGTTTGTTAGTTTCAATAACCCAAAGTTAATCTTACACTGATGATGCTAACATCTACCTTTGATACCTCCTTGATCCTTGAAGGATTCAAACTTGGAATCACAACTTTATTGCGGTACTTTTGAGGTTCAATATAAACTAAGCATCAAACAAAACTGATCTGTATTACACCTGAAGACTGATCATACACACACAGGCAGGTACAGTGCAGGAGAAATCTGGTGCATCAGTTCTGAAGATGTAGAAGTATTTCACGGTACTTTTTCATCCTTCTGAGCATTTGCAACTAAAGCTAGATTTTTGGGGCTATACTTGTCAAATTTAAGGACTATTCCCTGTACACTTCCATCAGCTATTGTGTAAAATGGGACATACTGGATGCCACCACCTCTTCTAAAGAGCTCTCTGAAGGCACATGTGAGGGACACATGCAGGGGAAGCTTTTACTTCATACAAATGTCACCCTCACGAGACATAGGCAATCATTTAGTGACTTTAACTTTTATTATTTTTTATTTCCCAGATCACATGGAAGAGCAACCAATATAGATAATCTTAAGAATGTATTTTTCAAAGAAACATATATCCATGGGATAGGAAATGTACGGCTTGCACACTCAAGCCTGACTGCTAAGGATTTCTTAAAGTGGCAGAATAAAGACTGACTTTGGTTTGCCATAAATCTCTCTCACACCATAACTGCACATGAATCACTTGAAGACAGCACAATTCACAGTGTCATACACAAGCTGAAGTCTCATTTGATGCTTACAAATGGCTTACAGGTTTTGACATTTAATAAAAAAAATATTTCATCTGTAGCACAAAATGGAAGTACTCACTGATATCATCTTCATGATAAATGACAGAGTGGAATGGTAGGTTTCTGTCCTTTATGTATCTCTCTGCTGGCTCAATATAAAAGGTCCCACTGTGAGTTTGGATGAATCCTTCAAATTTTCCATCAATAACAGACCCATGAGTAAAACTTCCCTGCTCACCTGTTAAGGGACAAAGTGCATTAGTTTTTTAATACCCTTCAAAAAGCTTTCAGCCCTGTGCAAACTTCAAACATCACACTACCCAAGGTGTTAAGCACACTAGCACATGGTACTTGCATAATTATCTTGATCATGTACCAGTTCCCAACTGCTAAAAACCTGCATGAATTCTGGGGTTATAAGATTCTGGGTACAGAAAGCCATGTCTGATTTTTCAAGACTAAGATTATCCATCAGTAAGACAAACAGTCACAGCAAAATCACAGTCACTAAGTCCAGCACCTTCCCAATCAGGTGCATAAATGATATGTTTAAAAAGCATGTAATGAAGAATTCAGCTTTGTATTTTAAAGCTGTTACATGCACAGCATATAATTCTATAGTCAAATCCCATCCTTGTGCATCCATTCATACAATTAGAAATAATAAATAATAAAATCAGAGCCTATACAGCACTTTGAAAGCTTTCAAAGAAAGATTTCCCTGTATTCAAGACACCCATTTCTCTCTTCAAGCATAATTCTCTTAAAACTGTAGCTAGGTTTAAACCTGGCATAGAGTGAATCTGTATTTGAAACAGTCACAAACAGGAAAAGTACAAATGTCAAAATTTAATCACTGACTGCTACAACATGCAGCACCCCAACAGCCTTTCCCATATAAAGGATGGAAGATTACTCTGCTAGAAGAGTGTTTATGTACTCCTCCACTGAGGAAAGTTCAGAATCACACTATCAAAAAGCCTTCTGACCTACTGAAAATAACTGGTAAATTGGTCTGCCTAGATGCATATGAAACCCTGTGTTTATTACTTTTCAAAGTTGAAAATGCTCACCTCAAGACTACAGAACATGGCTAAGAAAGCTCTCCAGGAAAACCAAACAAACAGTATAAAGAGGGGCAGAGTAAATCCTAATCCATTTCTTCTTTCCATCTGCTTTCCATTCTGCAATTCTTCATTTTTAATCAATTTTATCTTTGGTATCTACTGAAATCAGGTTTATTACCCTTAATGATGGTAAGCCTATATTCGTTTTATTCCTTTAAACTAAGAATGGCACCTGAGTTCTTTCTCCTTCAATGTATACAACTTTTCCCTTTTTTTAAATGCATGAGACTTCTATGAAGAGTATGCTTATAAACAGATTTGAAATTCAAGTTTTATGGGTATGAAAATTATTAGATAAAATACTCATTTGTTAAGTGTGACTCATATAAAAGCAGATGGGAGTTTAAATGTGTTAGATGCATTATTGAAGTTTAACAGTAATCTAATCACACAGATATTTTCTCCATGTACTGTTACAAAATTCCTGTTTAAAATTGCTGCACTTTCATCCACTTTAAAGTGTTATACTTACCATAAATGTGTCCAGTGTAAATATGGGAGGTATCATAATCAATTACTTGGTTCGATATTTCTACTTTAAAGTCATCACTAAAAAGAGATGTATCTCTCTTCATTCGAAGGTTGAATTGTCTAAAATGAATAAAACAAGACAGTAAATTGGCTTTGAGCTTCAACTACAAGAGCACTAAATAAAGTACTTCAAAACGACATTTTTGTGCAAACAACTTGCAGACCTTGTAAAATTTAGCTGTAGAAAGTGTTTTTACTGTACAAGAATTAGACCAGAGCCTAGAAGGATTTTTTTAAAGCAAGATTCTTTAGATGCTTTTGATATAAGTAGCTGAATTTACAAGATTTAAGCCAGAAAACACATTAGACTTAAATACATAATTCTAAAATGCTGACCTGGACTACTTTGTTCCCAGTCCTTCAGAAGACACTCGAGTAGCTTAGGAAAAAGGCAACTATTTTACTTCACAGCACTGTGAAGCAGAACAGATAAAACCAGCTATCACTTATTTTACTACCACTGATGACACTTAAGATTTAAATAATGCATATGAAATGTAGGTGAGCTAATCAGTGTTTCAACTGAAACTCAAAAAATAAGATGGGCAAGGATATCAAATAAAAATACTCAAACTAGTAGAGTTACATGAATAAACATGTAAACAGCTCTACTCATCAAATGATTGGGTTCAATTGCAACACTATGTACTTTAATGCAAATCCTACTGCTCATCTTTATATGACACATCTTGCTTGTATGTCAACAGGAGTTTCGTTCAAGCGAGCAACATAACTGAAGTGTTTTTAAATACCTGACATTGTATGAATTCATACCTGTGACAACCATTAGCTTGCTTCAGAATTTCATTTGGTATTCTCTTAAATTTTGTATAAACATTTGTGCAAATACAGATCATGAAGTTGTTGAAACTTCAGCCATCCCAATTTTAGTCTTGATTTTCTTCCTGTATTTTTCTCTTTCCACACAATGACAAAATTGAAGGAATATTATAGTTATGTCACCAATTTGTTACACAGAAAGTAACTCCAATAAGTTGAGTACAGCTGGGTTAGAGTCTTCATCTAAAAACTGTGACCAGCAGAGCTGACCTTCACAGTGAAAGTTAGCATCCAAGTATACTACCAACAAAATAACCCAGGCAATTAAGTGCCATAGTGTGAAGTTGATTAAATCTAGTTCCTTTTTATGAATGAGCTGAAGCATACATGAAGTGTATCTTCAGTCTCCACCTGCAAGTTAAATATGACACCACGGTTATAAGTATTTTGAAACATTAGGATGTACATTAAGATGCAAACTTCAAGATCAAAAAAAAGCCATGCCTACACTTAAAACCTGGGAAGGGCTTCAGTGACTCATGTTGACTATTCTGTAATGCAAACAGCATTTCACAATCAAACTGTATTTATTATTACTGCCACAGAGTTAATAAAGCTTCAAAGCAAGTACTCTCCTCTGGCAGTGTGTCACAGGTATCTACTACGAGGTTATGAAATTCTGAGATGTGGCTGGTAGATGGGGGAGGTTAAACTTCAGCAATTCCCCGTGACTCAGGCTTTGTGCCAAGCCCAGCAGTGCTCCTATCCCAGTTTCAGTATAGATGTATTTTGTGAGGAAGATCGTCCTGTTACAAAAGAAGGAGCAGTTCACTACAGGTGCACTGGAATGCTGGCATCACTGAGAGACAAGAAATAAGAATTATTGTTCTGCAAATTTGTCTTTTTACTACCTCTGCCACAACACCCCTCTGGTAACCTGAAGATTGATGAGGAAGAGGAAATAACATGAACAAGCAACCCAGAGACACATGGTAGGACTGAATGCTACAAAATTACGCAACAAATTTTTCGAGGGTGGGGTGGTGGGCAGTGTGGAGACTCGAAGCCACTTTATGTGGCTCTCCTGGGCAGAAGTTAAAAATGAACAAGTAGAAAGAAATTAAGACCAACACTGATGAGAATATGACAAACTTCATATAAGTACTTGAAAAAGTTACACTCACTTTGGATGTAATACACTGCTCAGGGTGTTACACAGATTTGAACTCCATTTTAGTTTGAGCTTTCCCTGAGACTGAGTTCTCCCGTTCAAAGATGGATCAGACTCAGTGCATCTGAACAGAAGTTAAATGGCAAGAGATCCTGGGCCCTTTAGAATCTCTCCTCCTTTCTCTAGTATTTGATAGAAGACTTCTTACCACAAGAAGTGTCTAATTCTGGTGTGATGAACTGAAATATTTACTAATCTTAGCAAGAGCACGTATCATGGCTAAAACTGCTTTTTCATCATGAAAGAAAGTAGGTTTTTGGAAAAAAAGCCTCCCTCTGAATAGCCCTTTTCTGGTTGTATTCATGTATGTTTCAAATGAAACTGAGGGGCAGCTGTCACTCAACTGCATCAGCAATTTTGTATGGCTTTGACATACACAGTGTAAGAGACTGCAGGACTTCTGATGGATTAACTCCCATCTGGATTAGCAGAGTGGGGGAGAAAGCCCAGGACCTGATTTCAGCCTGGAAACTGGTAATTTACCTATCTTAGCTTAGTATAACCCCAAACCCATAGATGGATGAGCCCTAGGCCTCAATCCAGGGTACTCTCAGTTGCTGCTGTCACCCCTACAAACCAGCAGGACAATCGTGGTGCACTCATGGGCTACCCTTGGTGGCCACCATCTAACCATGCTTTAGGGCCAGCCCTGAGTTCTGCCTACCCACCCAACACTCCAGGACTCGTGTCCAGGGGAAAGAGGGGCTCAGTGGAGGTTAATGCAGCTGGGAAAGGTTGTTCCTTCTGTGGGATACCCTTCCATCAACATTACCTGTATGTCACTTCAAAATGGACTTTTAGAATTTAAATGTACCAAATAAGAAGTTTCACCGGTTTAAAATTTAGGAAGCCTCTATTTATTCTACTTTAATTTTCACCCTCTTCTTACTTTCCACATTGCTATATAACAAACATTACAAATTCTAACCCATGTTGCCAACTATCTATCTTTTAATAAAATTAGCTCTATTTGCAGAATTAGAGAACTATTTCAAATACAAAAAAAAAAAAAAAACCTCAGCTGTGCTTCACACTAACAATTCTCTGTTTGATTTCTTAACTTAGTAAAACTATTAGATAACCTGATCACCTCTCAGCTATTTTTAAACAGGTCTTTTCTTAGTCATTTGAACATGCTTGATGAGAACAGGATTATCTGTCTGGACTGTTCACCTTCTAAATAATGAAAAATTGACAAATATTCCTTTACTTCTCCCCCACCTGGGACTGTGGGGAGGAAAGGGGCCAGGAAAGGCAGAGGAGTAAACAAGTATCTATTCATCTCTACTTCCAATAATAAACAGCTTTAGCACATCACCAAACTTCAAACATAAATTCTACCCTGGCTTAAATCCAGTAACTTCACGTTTCTTCTGAGGACAGAAGACTCCAGGGAAGTTAAACAAATTTGTCTGTATCACTACTGAACATGGTTTCTAAACTAGCCACAATGGAAGAAATGAGAAGTTTCAAATAAGCCTTTTGGCAATTACAGTATCTACAGCATGCACCAAGTTGTCAGTGCAAACTAGCTACTCCTTAGCCTAGCTACACACCAGGCAGAAGACTAATTTCAAAACAATAGTGTCTCTTTTATTTACATACTTTATACCTCACAGACGACATTTCCCAGCAGCAGTGATCTCTAAAATAGAATTAAATCAATTAAGACCAAGTTTTGACCTTGCTTATTTGTTACTGCTTCTGTCTTCCACAGAACTGAAAACTGATATGGTAAGAGAACATTACTTAGTTACTATATGGTTGCCCATTTAGTTGTAGACAGAATTTTGGTGAAACTTTTACCATATAAACACATATATAATTACATAATCTGCTAAACCCTAAAGTCTATCAAGAGGTAGATTTTTATTTCTCTTTAGCTTACCTCAGCTATGTAGAATTTGCCAGTAACATAGCAATTCAGTCATAATTAAAGAAAAATTATAGTTGAGAGCACCACACTTAGCTAAAACCCAGTACTTTCCCATGGGTTCAAGTTATGTTCCTACACTCTAATCAAAGCAAGTACTTGAAAGAAAAAAAAAGCAAGCCATGTTTATATACTGACAACATTTGGAAAAAGGCACATAAAGGCTTACATGCAAGAGTTGCCTAATTAATGCCTAATCTATTATTCCATTTCTTTCTAATATGAGTTACCTTCTAAGATCAGTGATTTCAGCACAATGCAATGTCCAATTGTCACTTGTACCAAGGCTGCAGACTTTCACAAAACTGGCAGAAAAAGCTGTTCTCTGACATACAAAAAGGGCACTTGGTGCTTTCCCTCTTCTGGCTTTCCTCACTCAAATTGCTGTAACTGGTGGCAGGCTCACAGAATCATTAAGTGACCAGAGGAGATTGTGGAGAAAAGAGAAAGGGAAAAAAGAAGATGGAGTAATTACTCCACAGCTGAAAGCAGTGGCTGGGGAAAGGAAGCTGAAGGGGATGAGCTGGCAGCAGTATTGAATATGACTTCAGTACAAGGAGAGTCCATTTTTAGGTTCACAGTCTTTTCTTCCCAGTAGGAACCAGAAAAATCCTCACAGCCATGGCTCCACCAGCCTCCTCACAAGTCAGCATCTAAAAAATACTGGTCTGCTTGAGGTGCAAGTAATTTATCCTTGCTTTTTCTACCTAAGAACGCAGACTGTCTTCTCAGAAAAATGGAAGGGGAAAGTCTATAAATGGAAGGGGAAAATAGCTTGAGCACTTTTTCTAACTGCTTCCATCAGGCATCCCACGATTTACTCTGCTCCCACAAGACTGTCAGACTCATTCCAGTTCTGAACCATAGTAAATAGAAGACAGCTTAACAACCTAACACTGGGTTTATACTACCCCCAATTCTACACAACCATCACACTTAAAGATTTGCTTTTTCATTGTTTTAACTTATTATTAAACCCACACAATGTACTTTATCACTTAACTGATAATTCCCATGGTCCTGCTACTTACACTAAAGAAAACTTATCTTTGAAACAGCACATGATAGGGTCTCCAGGTTTATTACTCTTTCTTTGATCCACCTAGATGCACACAGAATCATCCCCTAGTATATATTTATGTAAATCCCAACCTCTACAGCATTTCGACACTCAGCCATCCCAGCTAGAATGCTTGCAACTTATGTTTGTTTTCCATTAACACCTCTAGGATGACACTTGTGGTTATTCAGATGTCCTTCCTGACCTTCAGAAGTCAGACTTGCTAAACTTGGTATTCTAGAACACTACAATGAGGATGCAACCTTCATTCCAAAGCATTTGCCACTGATTGCTCTTGATGTACATATCTGCAAACACAATGAGTACTCACAATCCAGCTCACTGTATTTAAGCTCATAAAATACAAGACATTTAACCCACAGATTCAGCCTCTAGAATTTTTTAACTTCGTTTCAATTAAAAAATGTGTAAGAACTCAGGACCCTGTTTCCCAGTGCTCTGCAAGATAAAATTGCTTTACTTACAAGCACCAGCATAGGGTGGGTTTGGTTTTGGGTTTTTTTGACAAAACAGGTGTAGGAAGTGACACTTGATTCACAGGCCTCTTGCCTGGCAAGTTATCTGTCAAGGTATAGAACTTAAAAGGTACAATAGATAGGTAATGACTGAAGAATTGCCACAGAACAGTGAATAATACTAAAAAGATTACAGTAAGAACTAAAGACATAATTTTTTTTTCCATTTTCAAATTCAGGATAGCCAAAAATGAGTTGCAGTAAGTGAACCTTGTAAAAAATTCACTTAGTAAAATTCATGAAAATAATTCTCCTAAGTCTCACAAAGCCAGCCAGTAAGTTCTATTTGATGACCACTACACCAACCTACTTAAGAAGTTGAGCAGTTTAGGGTGCGTTTAAGTGCACATGGAACTGAAAGAGACACAACATGTACTTTCAGTTTAGTCCAGTAATACTGAAATCTGCTTTTTATTCTGACAGGAACATAGAACATAGAAAACAGAGCCATTTCATGCATTGAGCACTGTGCTGTATGCACAATTTTAAAAGTACTGAAATTAAATGCCATAAAAAGAACACCTAGTGTAATAAAAACCTTAAGTTGACAATATGAAGTCCTCTTCAGTGCAAGAGTAACTAGCTCAGTTACTTCAGTCCATCTCAGCATGGCAGCATGATCAGAATGCCACTTTTAAAATTCAGCCTATCAAGTATTATTTCTCTGCAGGTATCCTCCTTTGTTTTCATAACTTACTCAAATATGGCCAACAATTATCTTGTTTAAATACAAACATTTACCAGCTCTGAAGAATGAGGGCAATATGAAGGATTAGATTACTACAGAACCAAGAATTTTAAAAACCCCTCAGACTTAAGAACTGAAATCTTGTGGTCCACAGTTTTCCTCTAAGGACCATGTACAGACCATACATTCACACAAACACGTCTGAACAACTTACAGTACTTTTCAGAACATAAAATTTTAGGTAGAAATCTACAGAAAAATGTAGCTAAATTGTAAAAGATCTGAAAGAAGTTCTCAGTGTATCTTTAATTTAATAACAAGCAGGTGTTATCATGTGTTCAAGTACCACTTGAAAATTCAACTGTTCACTCAAGTTGTGTGGGCACACTTCCCAAGCAAGAGTCATCAACTAATCTAGGAGAAGGAGTGAAAGTGGGTGTGGATGGACAATTAACAGGATTAAGCAAAGAATTAGAAAGCATGAGTTACCAGTAATGTATTAAATAAAAAGTTGACTGAAAATAGAGTTAAACAATACACAGACATACTTTTTCCCTTCTGGATGTATCAGCATCTCAGGAATTCAGAGTTTTGTCACTAAGTAAAGAAAGTTAGAACATCAGACATCGTGCAAGTTTTTTAAGCTCTGTCCTTGAAATCAATATGAAGCATTCAGAATATTTCTGACATTCTACAGTTGATAGTAATCCAGTTCAAGATATTCTATTATTAATATATTGCAAATGTTTATACTGAAAAAGGGAGGAAAACTTTCCAGTTTCTCAGCAGGGTAAGAGTTGTGTCCAGTAAGTGAACAAGTGCAAGTGCACATTTTGTGATCAGGTGAAAACTGTGTATAAAATCCAATGTCAGTTGAAGTGATGTTCCAACTTCCTTTTTGAAACTACTGACATTATCTTGACATGCAAAAGGAAGTTACTCTATTTAAAATGCTCCACTGTATCTCAAGCCAGTGCCAAAGGCATTGTTCTGCTTTGAATCAATCCATGTATTTTGGGCAGTGTGTCTGTGCTATGTTTTAGTTTTTGGGGGAAAGGGCTGTGGGGTGGGTTCAAAACCTACTTTGTATTAAGTATATTAACTTTATATTAAGTTCCTGTTATTAACACTGTGCATTCATCAACTTGTGTGAGCCTTCCCTGGACTCAAAGGGCACCTTAAATTAACTCACACTACAACACTCTATAAACTGGCAGGTGGAGGAGCTATGATACACAACCAGGATCATTTCAAACCTTCATATTCCTTCCAACTTGAAGCATTTTAGAAATAAGCACATTTTGCACCACTGGGGAAGCAATAATGCCAATTAATCTAATACATGGTTTATTATTCAAAAGAATTAATAAGGATTTGTAGCTTAGTTTCAGCAATTTTAATTGTCCTACTAAATTAGTATTTCAGCATTGAATAGTGTGGCTGGTTCAGTCTAGTTCAATGCATTTACTATAACATGTTGTACTTTATATTACCAAACAACAACAACAACTTTGAAAAATTTCTATTCTGAGCAGTATATTGTGTGGCATCTAACTTTCAGATTAAAGTTAAACAGAGGAGGCTTCTCAGTGATGGCATATTATACATTCATTTGTAGAATTACTGAGTCTGGTGTGAAAAAGGTAGCTTTGGGTTTAATTCCTTCATTTCAGTCGCTATTTCATTATTAAAAGCCCATAGCTAAATGGTCCCTTTAGCTTGGTATATGTAAATATGTAATGTTTAAACTGTGTTTTTATTTTTTCCGTTTTCAACAGAAGGGGACTATGAGACACAGTTCTTAAATCCAAACAGCCTGCTGAAAAGAACAGATGCTACTTACACAATCCTAAAATACTGGTAGCTGCCAGCCGTTTTCTGGACAATGAAACTGTAAGTTTGATGAATGCTTATCTGGCATATGTCAGCACTGCCACTGAAAAGGCTGGTACTGCATCCTCCCTCTCACCACTGCTGCTCAGTTCTGCACTCTTTCTTCTTACAGCAAATTTGCCTCTACACTGAACAGAAGAATGAATTAACCTCACTGAAAAAGAAGCAGCCAAATCACTTTCCCATCTTGACTGGCCACGTGAGCAGCAGGTGCTTCCTTTGGCACAAACTGAAAGATTAAGTTTAGAAGTTCCAACTGGTCACAGAGATACAGCCTGAGAACCACTGTGGCCCAGCTTCCCTTGCTGCTGCCAGCAGAGAAAGGCAGTAAATATTAGGACAGCTTTTCCATTGTTTCCTGGCTACAAAATGCAGCCATTTCAACAGAATCCAAATCAAAACACAAGATTGTCATTTCAGTCCTCATAAGCAGAAGCTGTTTACTACATTTATTAAGTAAAGGGGATGCAAGTTGGACAGCTGTGTGCCAATAAACCACCATGCCTGGACAAACCCTGATGAACCATTTGGTAAAAGGCCATTCAAAAAAGATCAGGTGTAAGTTTTCAGAATCTCAAGTCTCATACTGACTGAATGCCTTCAAGTTTCACCATCAGTATTTAAATGCCACAGCACTTTAAAAGTCCACAGCCTGTATCTAAATAGTTCCAGAGTTTTGCAAAAGCTTTATTTCCTACCTTCACACAAAGTAACTCAAATACTTGATAGAAAGGTTTTACTTTTGTCCTTCTCAGTGATGACATAAATCACTTAGTTATTCACAATAAACCAGCTGCAACAAGCCAATCCTATTTATACAGCTGCTCAAACTGCTACACACCTTCAAAGCAAATAAACAGACTGTGAAGTAAAACTTGATCCTTCCTAATTCATATTTTAAGCAAAATGAAAGTATTTTGTAAGAACACATCCAAACTGATTAACAGGAACTTTGGACTAAATTTACATCCTGTCAACTACCCTCTCTTTGGCAGCAAGCATTAGATGTGCCACAGGAAACTACCAAAATCCTAAATTATGGACTGGTTTAACCTTACAGTCTGTTTTAAATCAGCCCCTTCAGTTAATGATGGATTTGTGCCTCAAACCATAGGGATTTAGGATCAATTCCACATATAAACACCAACATTTTCCTTCATGAGGAACAGTAGCTGTTATCAAAATATTTATAAACCTGATTGACTAAGGTCTGATCTTCCTCTGTGAAATAACAGGAAATTTTTTTAAACCTCATTGTCCTAGGTGCAACTACCATTTTTACAGGATAAGGATTTTCAACCCACCCTCACACCACAAAGAACTCAGAGGCTAAGCTAGCAGCTCTGTCTTACAGAAGATTATTATGAGATCCTTACCAATGACAAGATGAACCTGCTCAAGTGGCCTGAAATGTGGCCTGCTCCCAGAATGGTTTTATCCTTCTTCTATCACCCCTTCAAGTCACACTGATTATTTCTCCCAAATAATTTTTAGATGAATCAGCTCGCAGATGTTATACCTTGCACGGCTTTAACAGTGTTAGCACAAGGATGCTGCTGGGAATGTGGATAGGCCTGTTTCTCTCTGCAGCAGTGCACACTTCAGTGAGCCTAAATTATCCACCAGTCTGCACCTTAGAAGCAGTAGCATTGGACTCAAACTTAACTTCACTGTCCTGCAACCCTGCTGGAGATTTTCAAGTAGAGAAGTTTCCACTGTGAGGAGCCTCTGAAGTATTCTACTCTGCAGACTTGTTTATCAGAACAATTTAACAGGGAAGACTAGAGACTGCCAGTGAAGTTACAGCAGAGACAGCAGCACTATGGCTCTTCTTTAAACAATAAAATTCCTCGGACTAAAAAAATCACACTTGAAAACATGGTTTTAAGGACAGGACTTCAAATTCAGGATTTGGGTTGTAGTTCTATGGCATTTAGAAATATAACCCCAATGCTGACCTTCTGGGAGCATGCACTGAAATTCAGTTATTACAGCACAAACCTCAAGGAACAACGCTTCACTCCCTGAAGAAATAAGCTGGCACAAAGACAAAACACTTACTCATAAAACAATATCCCAAACAGATTCAGGAGACCCGGGTTTACATTTTCTCTGTTAAACTTCCTTTTTTTCTACATATGGATAACAATTATTTATCAAGTTCTAAATACTTAAATTGTAACTGAAATAACAAGAAAAACAAGGGCATTACATATTCCTAAAATATATTAAGAGAGCAGTGCTGCAAACGAGGGAGTCACAGAAACTAAGACACAGACACAAATATTTTCACTTTCTTCCTGTTTCTCCTGGGTTATAAAAAAAGCAGACAATTCTAAATTGCAACAAGATCTTCCTAAGTGAAAACCTATAAATTATACTTCAGTTGGTCACACTGAGTATCTAACTTTTGTACTAGATCTTACATGTTAAATGCAAGGCAAAGCATGTCTTACAACAGTAATCATCTCTGCCCATGTCAAATAATTTCTAAATTTCACAATAGCACAAAAAATCAGGTAACACCAGTACACACAAAACTGAACATTTTTTGCCTGTTTTGTAGCCTCGAATGCAATTTGAAATGTTACTTTTTCTCAATTAAATCTCCTCGGGCAGTTTGGCACAGTTTTTAAAAAAAAAAACAAAACAAAAAAAAACCCAAACAAACTCAAAACTGTATTATAAACTCAGAATCAACTGCCATTCTGCTCCCAGTATGATTCCATTATTTAAGCTTCAAAATGTATTAATAGTTACCATCAGATGTTTGAACAAATGCTTACAAACAACGATTTCATACTTAAACTGGACATGAGAGAAAATACTTCATAGAAACTGTAAACAGTGCAATGTAGTGTACTCTAGCTAATGTTATTCTGATGGTTGTATTTCATCCCTTACATTTCACTACAATTAAAACACATATGAATAAAATATTTCAAGCAAACACCTTTCAAAATATCACTAACCTTCCATGAGCATGAAAATCTAGGCGCAAGAACTGATCTTCATGTGATACTGCTCTTTTGGCACGCTGGTGTTTTTGGTGTAACAAATCCACATCGTAGGACAATCCTTCATAGTGTCTAATGTACTTATTCAGAGGATTCCCATACTGGCCTGAAAAACAGAGACAAGTAACGTTATAACCATACTACAGGCATGGCACATCAGTTGGTAACAAGGACCCAGATTCCACACTACATCCATTTTAAAGTTTTTTTCTCCTTTGTACAGTCAGATCCATTCTACTCTGGTCCCACAGACAGGACACACAATCTGCAGCTACAAGTGCCTCAGATGGACCTTGGAAGGCATCTTCCATTTGAATTTCAATCAAACAAGTGTAGTTCATTTACTCCAAAACTACCCCACAACGCAAACTACATCACTGTCAACAGGAATGCTTGAGAGATGTTTCAGAAAGGCACTCCTGATTCAAAATAAGAAATGCAACAGCTCAATATCTTTCTTCAGGTTTCCTGAAATTATGCTTCCAACTTCACTCTGCAGTCATGACACCATGACAACATCTGCTCAGGATGTTTGTATTCTACATGTGAAACACCCAGGGAAATTAAGAGCAAATCATGCCACCTAGCAACACACTTCGTATCACATGGAATGTTCTGCCACATGGAAAAGTTTTATTAAAATGTATCTCCAGAGATCTAGATTCAGTTCAGTCTATTTTGCACAATTCCTTCTAGGTAATATTTATGACTCATATTAATTTAAGTTTATGGCAGGAAACAGCAAAGATTTTGACCCTCCTATCCTGATGGAGGATGAGACACTAATCACCAAAAAAACCCCCAAAATACAACTTGTGGAGAAAACCAGAAGAACTCTGAACTATGTAAGAAGAAAAATTAGTATCTCATAATCAATTTAACTTCAAACCAACCTAAATGTGAGTTCTCAGGGACTGCATGTGGAATTTTTCTTCATGTATCTAAAAAGATGATTAAGTAAATTAATACTTTCAAAAGCATTTCTTGCATTTAGCAGCCACGTGCACAAGATTATACTGCCATATCTGTTTAAAATTCAATTAATGCTATACTGCAGAGAAATCACATTCAAATTTCCTCACAGTACTGTAGGCTTCTGCAAATGTTGACTCTTTACTGCTAACTGCAAATACAGTCCAGTAACAAAACTTCATTCTAATTTCCTCTCACTCTTAGTCTCAAAATACATGTCCATTCTCATTCAGCTTTCCAGAAAGGGAAGTGCCTTAAAATGTTTAAAATGTGTGGTTCAAGAAAGTCTACATTAATTCTAGTCCCAATAAGACACAGGAGCATTGCACAGTTTCAGTAACCAGCAGAAGTTTTGAGGATGCAAGATGTTGTCTGTCTGATGTTTCTCTCACCACTTCCAACATAATCACACCAAAAAGAACCATAAACACCTCCTATAACCCAAGAACTTCTACAAACCAAACCACCATGCACAATATACATGTGCCTGACTACAGATACATGCTTTCCAGTTCCAGGTATATAACCCAGAAGTGTCAATGTTAAAGAAAACAAGCTACAAAATTAACTGATACAGGTCAAAAACGTAAAAGTTTTAATTGTTAAATGAACCTGAATCTAGAATACAATACTAATAACTTGCTTTAAGAACTTGATCAAAACTAGAGAGCAAGAACACTGCAGAATGTGCGAACTTCTGTGCTTCAGAATTATCTTTAACTTTTCTGTGACAGGAAGCTTTTAATAATGCACTCCCCAAACTGTTACAGACCATATTTCTTCTCAGTATTGCAAGATACGCTTTGAACAGCTTCAGGCACCCAGAAAGAGAGTTTTGAAGTGTGACAACTCACAGAAGACCCAATAACACTTGGCACTTGATCCAGGTCTCATGGCCACGTGAAAAGATGAGAGACAGCATTTAACTGAGTCACAAAGAAGAGTTTTTAAGTGTTAACTACTGTGACAAGACAGCAAAAGACTACTGACATTAGAAGTTTTATAAATGTTCTCTCTGCTAAGGAAAAGCAGAGAGGGTTTTAAGCAAAGACCTTTCTTCTTAAGAAAAAAAATGAATACACTTGGTGTGTTCACCCAGGGAAATAACATTCTTTCTTCTCCCTTTCTCCAAAACTTAAAGAACTCCTTACATTTTAAGTGCTCTCATAGCAAACACTTAACACAAACACTCCTGCTGCTCTCTTCTTGCTGAAGCAGAGCAGCTGCATACCACCTAGAGCATTGTGGCTTCTCCAAAAAGGGACTTAAAGCTTCAAAATGAACAGTTTCACTTCCAGAAACCTCTATAACATCAACATTGCTGCAGCGTTCAAAGTCTGCAACTGATCACAATCTCCTTCTAATCAAACCAGCTACCTATCAAAAGGGATTATCTTCTGCACAAAGGTAGCTTAATAAGTAGCTCAACCTTGGTAACACAAGAACCTGTAGAGGATTCTGAGGCAAAAGTTCATTAAACTGGAAAGAAAACTTCACTGAGGCACATGAGGCAGTTACAACTGCTAGCTCCAGCTTCTGTAATTAGAAGACACTGCATCAAAAAGGAAGAAGTCTATCACAGAATCTGGAAGTGGCAGATCCCAAGAAATCCTTATGATAGCACATACCAGATCCCAACCTCTGTTAAAAAATACTGCCGTTATTTTCTGTAAATGAAAAACTAGGCGTTTGGGGTTTTTTAACAAAGGTTGCATGACAAAGATGTTTTCAATTAAGGACACAATCAGGAAGCCCGCAGTAAGAAACACAAAACCATGAACACCTAAATGTAGTTTATGGGAACTGCTCTACAAATTCCATGTGTCATGTTGCCATCAACAAAACCAAGACAGCATGATGCTTTTGCAGGCAATCTGGTGGAATAAAACAATGTTACACTTCACCTAAACACTAAGCTAGGAGACAGAAACCCTTTAGGATACAGACATTAGAGAGTGACAAGGGGATGGCTTTTGAACTTGACAGTATAGTCTTCTGAAGACTTGCTAAACTAGATGTGGCATTTCCTATGACAAATTCCCTGCAGGAATGAAGCCTTAGTCTCACAGGCTTAGAACCAAATACTGGGAAGGACTTTAAACAGAATCCAGTAGACCATTTAGGCAAATGTCTCCGTGTGCCAGTCCCTGTGAGAGATGTTTTGTGTATGTGGATATACAACTCTTCAGGATCCCCAGAGAGCTGGGAAGTATCTACAGTTGTTGTTGCTGTGAACAAACAAATCCCACTGGACAGGTATGGAGCCTGAGGCGTGTACTCTCACCTTCTAACCAGGCTTATGCAAAGGCTAAAATGGATCACCCATGAGATTTTAGCTATAAGCTTCCTGGCACAACGCGAGCATCTACATGTAACAGTTGTTTGGTGGTATGTGCTAAATGATTCCCTGGTGGGTTATTTTCCCAGAGAAAACCATAAAGAGCTTCTCCCCCCAGACAAACCCTTCCCAGTCTGCAGGAGAGAAGCAGCACCTACAGCAGATGAAATGAGCTAGGTTACACTTGAGCCACCTGGATATACAGAAGTCCACGGGATCAGATGGGATGCACCCAGGAGTGCTGAGGGGGCTGGCTTATACCATTTCAGGGCTTCTATCACCTTTCTGAGGAGTTACTGTTATAGAGGGAGATCCTGACAAATGTCACCCCCATCTTCAAGGAGGAGGGCCTGAAGAATTACAGGCTGGTCAGACTAATCTCAGTGTCTGTGAAGATTCTGGAGGAAATTTTTATGGAAACTAGCTCCATGCACAAAATGATGACTAGTAATAAACAGTACTGAAAGTTTACCCATGTAAATATAAATATCTATTAATTTTATACACATCATTGTAAACAAGAACAACATTTAACTTCCCATAAGAGGATAAATCAAGCATGCACTGTTCTAAAAGATGAAGTTCGCATTAAACCACTCAGATTAAGACTTGCATGACAAATGCAAATAGTTCAAGCACAACTCAAGTTTGTTAGTGGGGTGGAAAAAAGCACAGAATACAACTTGACAGAGTATCAGAAATTGTTCAGAAGCCAAGCTAACTCACCAGACAAGTCTTATTACTGCAAGCATCATCACTAATCTGCAGATTTAAAATGCCAGCATGTGATAAACATCTTGTAGAGAATTATTATTATAATTTTAATTAAGATAATCAAAGCAACTTTCACTTCAAGTTGTTTTCAACACAGAGTTTATCTATCTTACAAAAAGCTCCCTTTACATGGGAAATTGAAGAATATACATTGCATTCAGATTTAGCAAGCAAGAAATTCTACCATATGCCTCCTGACTTGGACTCCTCCGAAGAATTGATTCAGGCTGTTGTTTCAAAATTGCCCGCAGAAGGGCAGGCCCTGAGGCCCTGCTGCCCTTTTACATCTACTCTGTTTCCATTCTTCCCTCACCCGGGCACTAGGTTCAGCTGAAAAAATATTCTCTCTCTTCTGGTCAAGGGAGTTTTTGGTTAAAGAAAAACATGTAATCAAGAAGTCAAGTCAGGATCATTTCCCTTCACTGAGGCCTCAATTTAGGGCACGGTCAGACAGTATGGCAACACCAGTGCAAGCAGATGTCTGCTTTTTATTGACCCTCTTCCTCTCCACCCTGTGAAAGTCCCAGTTCTTCTTCCCCATCAGGCCTGGGTTTGCTCAATAAAGCAACTCTAGTTACACATCTGGCAGCAACTGATTAATTTTTTTTTCCTTTGGATTGACTTCTCATGACAGGAGGAGAGGTTGGAGTGCACGGCCAGGGCAGGACCACCAACAGCAGTAACTCAGTACAGTGGCTTTGCCATGCTGTAAACATGAACCTTTGGATCTTTTAAAAATATAAACAAACTGCAGTCTGAAGCTTTTGGGCAACAGTGTTTCAAAGCAACCACTTAAGCACCTGATTTTATTTACGTTTAATTACCATAGGCATTTCTGAAATAACCATCTGACAGCTGTCTTGACTAGACACTGTCTCAACCATAATGTTTTTATTTTAAACTCCAAACAAATGCTGGAGGCTGAGTGCTGCCATATTTATGAAGGCTACTGTTCTTCTCAATTTATAGTAAGAACACAAGTAAATCACTCAGATGCTGATAGCTCATAAATGCCTTCCCACAACTCCCCCATGTGTCCAGAAAAAAAGCAGAATTTCTCCCATGCTCACTGGGAAATAGGCAGTTCAATATTCAGCAGCACAAGGCATTAAGACACGACTCAGAAGTCCTAGCAGCATAAAAAGAGCATGTTGTACCAGTGAAAACAAACTATTAGAGATTTGCAATGATATTCAGCATTTGATCAGCCTAACCAAAGCATGGTCACTCTTGTTGAATCCAAGCTTGCCAGAGGTCTCAATAGTTCTCTTTCGTGTTTGTTACTGCCCTTTCCCTTTTTTTTTCTTTTTAATGACCCTTAGGTAGAAGGAGAGGTTAAATGAGTTATTTCCATTCCTCTAGGAACATCATTATGTATGGATAATTACGTACTGATTAATACACCTGCATGAATCTCTTCATCACGTGCAACAAAGCATGCTACAAAAAGCTGCCAATAATATCACCAAACTTAAGTACCACTTATCAAAATTGATCACAGCACCAGTGAGTGAATAGATCCCTTAAGCCAAGCAATTCCAGAGGTATTGGGGAAAATGCTGAGATTCACTTTTAAAAAGAAGGATTCTTAAAAGTCAAGGTACATATACCTTATCTCAAGTAGAAACCATATACCAGAAGCTAAATTCCAGCTTTTCTCAATTACTAACAAAAAGAAAACAAAATAAATGGTGTGGCTTTTCCTTCTTATACTATTTTAACAGTATTCAAACCAACCTGCTGGACCACTGGTTTTATGAAGGTAATATTTATGAAGTGGAAGCAAAGAAAGAAAAAGAGAACACTAGAAGTGTTCTAAGACCAAAACCTGAGCAAGAATTTTCTAGGCCTATTAGGCCAAACTTCTGATTATGTGTCTGCTTTAACCACACAGACATAACCTACCAAAGGCCAAGAAGCAGCTCAAGACAGACATTGCAGTAAACTTCACCAGTGCAGCAGCACTACTGATAGTTTTCGATTGCATTCCCCTCTCATAATTTTAGGAACAGTATAAACTACAAGAGAAAATAATTTTTTAAACAAAACAAAGAGATTTCACTTAACCTTCTCAAATAAGCCATCCAAATTATACTGCACCATTTTTCAGAAGTTGATTTTATGATTCATACTTAGCTGTGAGCTAATGTTACAGTTGGTTCTGTTAATCAATACCTTTATACCTAAAGACTATTACAATGGAGTATGTGGAGTGCCTGCACAGCACAAAGGCACAAAGCCTTGTGTAATTCTGAAAGAGTTCAAACTCAGGTATCTTGTAAAAATACTCCTATCTTAGTCCCAACATATAAACCCCTGACTATTTTTAAAGTGCAGATTAATGAAATTTCCAGAATTATTACTATTTTAATACCTATGTGGCTTAAAACAAGACAACTTTACAGATAAACGTAACTTTATCTGTGTAAAAGATAATGAGTATGATTATCTGTGTAAAATTAACGAGTGTGAGTTGCACTGCACAAAAATGAAACGTACATGTTGGGTTCTTTTCAGTTCTTTCCAGTTTGCACTGCTCTCACAGTAACTTCTTTAAGAATCATGAACTTGCCCTTTCCACACAGATATTAATGCTTGCCTAGAAGGAAAAATATGCAAATGAAGAACCCTATTTTTCAATAAATAAAAATATTTACAGTACGTAAGAAACTCTAGAAATGTGAACACAGGTAAAGCAGACCTTCCTACACTTTAAAGGCTGCTTTTAAATTTAACATAGAACTATGGCAAATTACATTCAGACTTTTACCAAAAAAAGTTCCACTGGATATTTTAGAGATGTGTATTGGCATTATCACTGGATTTCTATCCAGCATTATTAATCTTTCTTTAAAGATTTACCTGCACTGCTACACACCAAAGACACAGACTTCTGCCACCTGCATGTTGAGGTGCTTCCTAGTGCCCAGAAATGCTGAATGTGCCCATTCTTCTCTCAAAGAAAAAAATTTAAAAGAATTTCTAAAATACATTTCATGAACTTTCTTCTATATATCCAGAGGACTCTACATGTTTACTACGATTTTTAAGGCACAACTGCCTGCCTAGAATTAAACAGCGAAAACAACCCTTACAACCGGTTAATGAATTATTTTGAGTTAGTTCCGTGCCAGCACCATTTAGTTCAGAAAACAAAGAGGCCTTGAAAGCATGCCAACAATTAAATCTGAAATATCTCGATAGCTTACAAGAATTTACGAAGAAAAACCTAAATTCTTTTGTGTATCCCACTCCTAAACATATAAATAACGGGATGGTTTCTGACCATGCAAATCACTCTGCTTTTTATCTCACAGCTTAGCCACAAGTACCACTTATTGAAGTTTCCTATAGTTTGATGTTACTTTTTGAGAATGTGTGAAAGACCAGCATTTAGCGCTGGTTTCTTTGTTAATAAATCTACGTACTGATGCACAGAGTCAGAGCCCAGATAAATCGGAGAGGTGCCAAATGAAATAAGAGGAAATAAGTCTTTATCAGCTGTTCCACCCACAGTTCTCCAGAAACACCCTCCCAAGTCCACCCTTTCTGAAACCTTTCTTCTGTACAAAGTCGAAACTATTTTCCCGACCACGACTTGACCAATTAAACATTACCAGGCGCAGTGGAGAAACTGCCCAGCTCCTAATGCCGAGATACAACTCCTAACGGGAGCCGGTACAGTTACACGTCCCACCGTAAACACAAGCGAGTTCTCCCCCGGCCTGGGAGAGAGGAGACCCTCCTGGAAGTCACGGTCACACTTCGGGAAGAACCCGGGCTCGTCTTTTATTTCCTACAGGCGAACTTTCCGCCTGCCCGTCCTTCCTGGTTTCGGGGAGGGGGAGCGGCCGCGAGGGGAGGGAAGGGAGCCGGGAAGCGGCCACCAGGACCCGGCGGGAAGTCCCGAGGGACGGAAGGGGAGCCGGGAGGGGAAAACACAGCCGAGCACGGAGAGAAGAACCCGAGGGGGAAGAGGAGGGGAGGGCAACTGACCCGGTCCCCGTCGGGGAAAGTCCCGGGGAAGGGGCGGGGGCGCAAGGCCGGCTCCGGGCGGCGGGGGGAGGCCCGGGCGGGCTGAAGCGGCGGGCGGAACGGGGAGCCCCGGCTGGCGGCCCAGCCGGGCCCTGGCACCGGGACACCCCAGAGAACGGGGCCCGCTACCCCCGGCCCCGAGCGCCGGAGACGGGAGAGCGCCGGAGACGGGAGAGAGAGAAGAAAGAGGGAGAGAGGAAGGGAAACGGCCCCAGCCAGGGCCCCGCGAGGCCGGGCAGCTCCTCACCTCCAGCGCCCGCCGCGCAGGAGCACAGCAGGATTATCGTCCCCGCCAGATCCATCTCCGCCGGGCGCAGGCCCCGCCGCCGCCGCCGCCTACCCACGGCACATCCGCCCCAGACCGGCGCCGAGCGGGATGAGGAGGGGCGAGCTGGGCGCCTCCCTCCGCTTTGTCCCCCGCCGCTCCAGAGGACTGTTCCCGCCCACGGAACGGCCGCGGATCGGCTGCGATCGGCCGGGACCGGCGGCTCTCCCGGCAGCGCTGCCCCCGCTCCCTCCGCTCCGCGCGCCGCCGCTCCCTCCGCCCGCGCGCGCGCCCGACGCCGCCGGCGGGGCGGGGCCGCGGGACACGCCCAGAGCGCGCGGAGCGCCCCGCCCCTCCCCGCGCCCAGAGGGGGCGGAGCCCGGCGGAAGGGGCGGGGTCACTGGGCCACGCCCGGGGGCGGGACCTATCGGGGCGGGGCCTTCCCGCCGCTTCCGGCGCGCCCCGGAACGGGGGCTCGGAGCCCTCAGCGCAGCGAGCGCGATGGGGCTGCTGTCCTTGTACATGGCCCTGTACATGGCCTGTCCTTGCAGAAAACCCATTTACTTTTAGAGTTTTACTTTGCTCTCCTTCATCCCCTTACCAGATACGCATTTTTTCTTTACACAAACTAGTTTATTTACTTTCAGAGTTTTATTTTAGGTCACTGACTTCTCCCGATGCTCTACATGTTGCAAAGTGTTGCAGTGTCCCCACTGAACAGGGACTTGTCATTCTGACACTGTCTTGAACAACCTTCACAATTACAAATGTGAGACATCTGAACAAAATGTTTCCTCTCCTGCTTGTCCTTATGCTAATTCTTCCATCAACTGTGCCATCTCAAAGATTTATTTTTCATAGTAGGGCTTGTGACAAGTTTCTCAGTTTACTGTCAGCCCTTTATATTTGTGCTTTTCCATTCCTAGTGCCACGTCAGAATAAAAACTCTCTGAACACTGACACAGGTGAGAAAAGGTGTCATGGCAATGCACGTAGAATGAAATGAGAGGATAAATCCTTATCATCCCAAGACTATTTAAAATTTGTGATTAAAAGCTGAAGATTTCTGTAGGGAGAGGTTCATTGGGGTAAAGTCTGAGTAATACACCCACTTCAATTCTTACAGAACCACAGAACGTAAAGGGGGTGGAATGGATCTCGAGGAGCATTTAGTTCCAATCCCCTGCCATGGACAGGGACGCCTCCCACTAGACCACGTTGCTCAAGGCTTTATCCTGGACTTGAACGCTTCCAGGCACGGGGCATCTGCAGCCTCTCTACGCAACCTGTGCCAGTGCCTCACCACCCTCACAGTAAAGAATTTCTTCCTGATACGTAACCTAAATTTCCTCTCTTTCAATTAGTCCATTCAATCAAATTGTTCAAGTTACCTATCACACTCACCACAGCTGTATTTTTTTATAGTACGACTGTCTAACAAACCGCAAGGAAAAGCACGGAGCACCCTCGGGAGAGCCGAACTCACCTGTTTCCCTCCCTCCCTTCGCGCTGCCCGCCCCGCCCCAGCCCCCCCGCCCCGGGCCCCGCCGTGACCCGCGGCCGCTCCCCCCCCGCCCGCACGTCCCCGGCGGGGCGGAGCCGGCGCCGCTGCTGTGATGGCGTCGCGGGTGCTGCGGGCGGAGGCGCAGCCGCTGCGGTGCCAATAGAGAGCGGAGCGGCCGGGCCGGGCATGGAGAGCCTGGCGCAGCCCCCGCCGCCCCCGGGCTCGCTGCAGACGGGCGGCGGGGGCGCTGCCAGCCGGCTCCGCCTGGGAGAGGCGGCGGCGGGCGAGGGCGGCTGCAGGGAGGCCGAGGAGGGCGGCGGGCGGCACAGCCCTTCCCCTCCGCCGGCCCCCGCTCCCGCCGCGGCCCCGCGGACCGCGTCCCCTTCCCGGGCCGCGGAGGGTGGCGCGGCGGCGGAGGGCGCGGGGCTGGCGGTGCCGGAGAGTCCCGGAGCGGCGCCCGCCTCGGAAAGCAGTCCCGCGGGAGCCGGCTCCGGGAGCAGCGGCGCTCCCAGCCCGCCGGGGGAGGAGTCCCGCAGCCTGGACTCGCTGGAGTCCTTCTCCAACCTGCACTCCTGCTGCCCGAGCAGCTCCGAGCTCAACAGCGACGCCGACGAGGCGGTGGTGGCGGGGGCCTCCTCGGGGGGCCCGGTCCCGGAGCCCGAAGGGGACAGGCCAGCGGCGGGCTCCCAGCTCCTCTCCGCTTCCAAGGAGCGCTTCCCGGGGCAGTCGGTCTATCACATAAAGTGGGTCCGCTGGAAGGAGGAGAACACGCCGGTCATCACCCAGAACGAGAACGGCCCCTGCCCGCTGCTGGCCATCATGAACGTGCTGCTCCTGGCCTGGAAGGTAGCGGCGGGCGGGCGCCATGGCGGGGCCGGGCGGGCGGTGCCGGGCGGGTGGCGCGGGCGGCGTTCGGGGCTCCGGAGCCGGCGCGCCGTGAGGGCACCGCGGGAAGTTTGTGCTGTTTAGGACAAGGACATTATCGAGAACGCTGCGGACGGACTTCTGACAAGGGCATGTGGCGATAGGACAAGGGGGAATGGCTTTAAACTGGCAGAGGGCAAGTTTAGATATGAGGGAAAATTCTTCCCCATGCGAGTGATGAGGCACTGGCACAGGTTGCTCAGGGAACCTGTGGTTGCCCCATTCCTGCCAGTGTCCAGGGCCAGGTTGATTGACTCTCTGGGCAACGTGCTCTGGTAGTCCCTGCCCCATGGCACGAGGGTTGGAACTAGATGATCTTTCAGGTGTCTTTCAACCCAAACCGTTCCATAATTCTTTCAGGAAATACACAGGCTTATTTCTGCTGGTAAGCACATGTCTCACATATAGAACTTGGAAAATAAATACTGCCGTGCTGTCTGTTGCCAATATACTACTTAGATGCTGCTGTCATATAGAGTCTTACTTAGTTGTTGTCTTAAAACAGAAATAAAACATCTAGATAATACTTACTAACCTGAACAGTATATAGTTTGCAGATGTGTACAGGTTTCTAGTAAGTAAAGATTATTATTTATAGCGCTGAATGCATAGGTGATATTTTTGGAAAATAGGTTAGTTTCATATGATAAAGTGTATGCAGAACTGTACAAAATAGAGATTTGTGCAAGTAACTGCCTGAGTAATAGGGACGCATTCATACAGTTTTGCAATAGAGATTGTAGTTAAATTAATGGATAAATCAGGTAGTGATCAAGTACAGGTTTGAGACCTGGAAGTTCTTGTGCTCTGTAGCCATTGTGGATGTGGACTTCCCGTAGTCTTAAAATAATTTTTTTCCAATCTTTTAAGTGATTAGAATCTAAGGCATAATGTAGTTATTAACATGTATATGTGAAAAGAGTATGTGTTGGAGGAGAGCCATAAGGTCGTGTGCATTGCAAAACAAGGATGAGGGGCACGTCGCAGGAAATGCTAGCCCCTGAATACTGAAGAGCTGATAGAATGGAGTCCTGAAATAGGAAAGCTTTACAGGAAAGCTTGCATGTTGTAGTAGCAAGGGGAAGAAATTTGGTATTGGAAGAGTAAGAGGTTGTTCGCAGTGTGACTGGTGACTTAGGAAAAGGTCAAAAAGGAAATATGAGAAGAAATTTGTTCAGATGCAGGTAACTGCAGAAGATTAATGCCCTTGGTTGAGTTACAATTTCTACACATTTTTCTGAGCAGAATAGCTCAGACATCAGGTGGAAAACTCTAGGTGCAATGATGTTGATATTTAAGTATCAGTAAAAGCAGTAGAGGGAAGGTTTGTATGACTTCAAGGTATTGCCTTATGTAGGTTCTGCCATCCTCAAGAGGGTGTGAAGGTTGTCAGAGGCTTCAGTATTGAAGACTTGCTTTCTGTGCTCCCTCTTTAGTGTCTAGGGGTGACTTGAAAAACTTGCCATTCCTTATCATTTTGTGTGGTGGCGTTTTAAAAGAAACTGCTAGTTACAGCATCTTTTTAATCTTAGGTTTCATGAAAGATGTAAATGGGACAGCACTGGTCCTGTTGTATGAATTTAAATTTTTGGAGGTTTTGCTCCTTAGCATTCTTCCTTTTCCTTCTGCTGCTGCTCTCTGACCAGGTTTTTAACTGAAGTTCTGCTGGGATCAAATATTACATTAGTGAGAATTAAGGTAATACCCAGTTTTATAAATAGGCGAAAACCAAAATACCCCTTGGGAGTGCTGTGCTGCTCAGATTACAGGAAGTTTTCTATAGTTCTGTCTGTTTATGTAAAACCTCAGCAGAATTTACATGAGTTGCAGACAGGCAGCTAAACTGGTGAAACTGTCATCACGATTTACTGTTTATAGGCTTGAGGGTTTTCCTGTTAGTTGGTTATATATCGTAGTTGCTTGTAATTGATTTTCCTAATTACTGCCTCTCCAAATTAGTCTTTCTTTTTCCCAGTTCATAGTCAAGAACCATGTTGGCAGTGGTTGGGGTGGCAGCTCGTCTGTACATCACTGACAGTAGCTTGCTACATGTGAAGGCTGAGGATGGACATCCGCCTTCTCGCTCCTCCCGAACCAAGATGAACACTAGACTGGGTCAAGTAATTATAATTTGGGAACAAGAAGGCAGACCAAGAGATGAAAATAGGCAAAAGTAGAGTGAGAATACCATAGTACATCTTAGGTTAAAAGAAGCTACATGGGAAAAAAGGGCATGAGGAGGGAAAACAGAATCACAACAGGGAATAAACAGTTACTCTTTGGGTTCTAGTCGCTGTATCAGCCACCATCTTTCCTTCTCAGAACTCTGTCCTGACAAGGTTAAGAGTTCTGGTCATCCTGTGAATAGAGCTGTGAATAGTTGTCTCAGACAACTTAAGTGCAGTACTGGTTTGGCAGTTGGAGTTTTGGAAATTCTGAAATAGTAGCACCCACTGTGACTGTTCAAACTACATTTTGAAAATAGCAGGTTTTGGAACTAAGCTCATGATAAAACTGCTGCCTTTTATCCACTGCTTTCAAAGGATACATAAAACTTTGAGGTGGCAGATTGCAGAAGCTGTATTTTAAATATTAAAATTATGAAATTACTTTTCTTTTGAAGTGTTTTTGCAGTCTGCCTGTCTAGGTGTAGCTTGCAGTTTAGCCTATAGGAGGGAGAGCCAAGAAGTTCTGCTACAGAAGTGTTACAGAAACGTTCTTCTAAGAAGACAAACGAAAGCACTATGATATCAACTTGGAAAAGTAGCTGTTGTGCAAAACAGTGTGGTAACCACTTAGACTTGTGTGATGGAAATGAAGCAGAAGTAGAGATTGAAACAAACATTTTAAAATGTATGTACAAGCATGAGTTGTGTCCTCTGATGTAGAGTACTGTAGCACATTGTTTTTCAGCATATTTAAATGTGGAGATTGCATTGCCAAACCTCCTAACCATATACTGAGCCACAGGCCTGAGCAAAAACTGAGCAAATTTGCCTTTTCTAAGTTAGATGTAGTTCATGCAACACTTTGTGATAACTTCTGGCATTGCATTAAATGTAATTTGGGGGGGGATGTGGCAATCATCAGATGCTAAAATCTTAATGAGGATGCCATGTGATTCTGTTCTGTGCTTCTTGGTAGGATGTGATGTCTTGTAGCTGAAGAACTCTGTGAGCCTTACCATTGCACAGCACTGACCCATCTGAAATGCACAGAACTGACCCATCTGAAATGTCCAGGGAAGATTTTGAAACATAAAATAAGCAAAGGAAAAGCATAATACAATTTGAATATAAATAATACTAATATTGTCTTGAGAAGTGCATGCATATGGCATATCTTGTCCTTATGTAGAAGAACAATGCCAGTAGCATATTTGAAAATGTCTCTGAAAGTTTTTTGTGCCATAATCCTCTCAACAAATGGAAGGAGCTGTGTTCCCTACACCTAGTTCTACTAAAATTTTGGTAACTCTTAGAACTGTATGAATTACTTATTTAGGTATCATAACAATTATGTAAGTAAATGTTATATAACCATTTTCTTGCTTAGATGTATCCAAACTGATGTGCAGAGAAGAGGTAAAGAATTCTAGTTAGAAATTTTTAGTTTTAGGTTTTCATAGAAATGGCGTTTTTCAGAGGAGCTGAGCACAGTGTGCTCCCGCTGCTTTCCACTCCGTTTGTCAGAGGCTGCAGTGGTGGTGCCTGCTCGGAGCTCTGGCACTGGTCCCTGGCACTGTTCCCCCACACGTGATGTGCTGTCCCCGGGCTGAGCTGCCCGTCCGTATGGCCGGAGTTGGCACACGTTGTCCGGAGGGGCTGGGCAGCCTCCCCTGCTCGGCACCTGCGGGATGAGCTGAGCTGAGCCCGCAGATCGGGGGCCTGGGCAGCCTCCCCTCCTCGGCACCTGCGGGATGAGCTGAGCTGAGCTGAGCCCGCAGATCGGGGGCCTGGGCAGCCTCCCCTCCTCGGCACCTGCGGGATGAGCTGAGCTGAGCCCGCGGGGCGGGGGCTGGAGCCGTGCCCGGTGCCAGCAGCGAGCCCGCTCCGAGGGGCTGAAGGGAGCCTGGCTGTGGGCGGGGAGGGGCAGCACACGCTGTCGAGCTCTCCTGTGACAGGTTCATGAAGCTGTTCCTGCCAGGCCAGGGACACTATTTGCAAAGAATATTAATTGTTTTTTGTCAAAGCTGCGTGAAGCTACCTCTCTGGAACACTGTGTTCAGAGGAGTTGCATGTTTTAGATAAACATGTTTTGAGACTATAAGTCTTATATAAGACTTATTATATAAGCCATTAGAAATTTTCTTGGACCCTTCTATTTTCATAGTATTTTCGGGAGTGTTATCTTCTGTGCATGACTATATCACTTAATTTTTTTTAAGCCCTTCTGTAGTCTGGAAGAGTACGGTGGAAAATTAGTATTATGTAGTTTTGGGGTTTGTGGTCTAACTCATAGAAGCTGTTTAAGTTTTATTAGACAATCTGTTCCGTATGAAAATTTGTTTACCACTCTTTTAATTAAAATATGTCATGCTGTAGTTCTGTGAGAAGGACTAAGTTTCTCACTCCTGAGTGTAGGAAGTAAAATGTAGCTAGAGTTAGAAAAAGCCATCAGGGCAAAAGACCAGGAAACTGCAGTAGAGGGGTGCAGGAAATGGGTGGGAGTTGAGGAAATGCATTTTTCCTAAAATGTGGGATTGATGTAAAATCTAGCAACTAAACATTGGAATGTATTGAGAAAATGTGTCCCTCAAAATGATAGATTGTTATGGACAACAGCAGCTTCTACCACTGTTGATTACATTGTTTTCTTCTCCTGATTTATCTGGATAATAACCGTGGTTCTGTATGAATTCTTGCTCTCCCATTTCCTCTTCACTGTACGCTTCCTGTCCCTTAAGTGCTTGCAGTGAAGCTCTGAACAGCTGAGAAATGTCATGTTCTCTCTCTATCCTTAAGTCAGCTCTCTTCACAAGTACTTAGAATTGTGTTGGAACCCCATTACCCACTTCTAAGGTGTGATCAAGGTCCCACTATACATGCCAGCCCTAAAATTATGCCATGAAACAACCAATTAACTTTGTTTAGCATTTAATCAAGCAGTTAATTTTGAGATGCGGCTTGTTAAAATATCCAACTTTGAGAGATCCTGGAGATACGAGTAAAACCACTTTGCTTTTTCTGCAGTAAAAAAAAATGGCTAGCATTACGGTTGTGAGGGGAAGTGCCATTTGTTAACCAGTGATATAAATAATATGTAGTGCTGTTTGTACATAGAGCTCAAATATAGGTGAGCCATGTAATTGTGCTTTAGAGTTGGTGTTTGCCATGTAAGCATGCTTCTAGATGTTCCAAATGTGGTGCAGAGCAGAAACCCCCCAGCAATGTTGGCTGAGCTGATACAAATGCCTTAAATAAGTAATAAAAAGAGCTAGCTTCAGTCCTGAAAAAATCATCACAGTAGCTCAGTTAACAGTTGAGGGAGCAGTGCTAATTTTCCTTTGTGTTACTGTGGCACATCTGTGCTGTTGGTAGTGCCAGCAGCACTTCAGGCAGGGCTGGTGGAGGGGTGATGCTGTTCTGTGCCTTAGGAGCTGTGATGAGCCAGACCTGGCTCAGGGGTGTGCACAGCTAGTGTTTGCTAAGACTTGGATGCTGCCAGTCCCAACTGGGAGTTTAAGAAGCAGCTTTTTGAACTTGTAGTCCTGTTGTTTACATGGCTCATTACACTATGTTTATGTGAATACTCAGTATGAATATTGTGAACTGGATCAAAGAGCATGAAAGCATTTAGCCTATTGAGCATTAAAGTTCTGAAAGTTACAATCAGTTGTCACTCATTTAATATTTTCAAAAAACCATGTGCCTATGCATGCATGCCTGATTTGCCTTCTTTAATTCCTTTCCCAGATCCCAGTACTATCAGGTTCTTTATATGCCCATCATCTCTGGGTTGATCAATGTGTGGCATATGTTAATTCTAACCCAAGTATGGGCGTATTTCTTAGAGTATAAATAACAAAGCCATATTAACTTGGGTCTTTTTCTTCTTCCAAATTTAATGAAACTTCTTGTGAATTCATATATTTAACACATCTACCTTTTGTTAAATATTATTAAAATTGATAAGGCAGATGTAGCACAATCACACCTCATTTTCCCTGCAAAATTATTAAAATGGCTCGGTTTTCATACTGAAAACCCTCTTCACAATGTGAACAGAATAGTGTATTGCTATACTATGTATTTAAGTTTGGGGTGCTGCATCAAAGGCTTTATGTATATTGTTCTTCCATCTCCTAGTTTTCCCCTTCTTCCTTCTTCTCCACAACCAGAAGAGTAGGTGGAACCTATTAAATCTGAAACATGAGTTAAGAGTCTCACATCATGTCTTTCTATATGTGGCAAGGAGAGCAGTGGTCAGTATTGAGGAACTTGATTTAAAAATTCCCAGTCTAATAAATACCTTTTATAGACTTCCAGTGGCAAGATGTTAGAGAGTGATGGGATGAGAAAATTAAAAACTGAAGAGAGCTTAAAAATCAACGCCTCACACAAACCAACCTCAAACCCTTGAAAAATAAAATTCACATTTATGCAGAGAAAAATTGAGTGCATTATGTTAAAAGTCTGTATCCTCCTCTGGTATTTCTTGAGATTGCCAGAAGCATGTCCTGGTATGTGTTTGTGCTTTGGCTGTTGCATATCTCCCTGCAGTAAATGGAAGTGTTCAACCAAAGCATTTACCCAGTATGCAGGAAGAGATGAGGATGCAGCAGGCTTTTAGCTCTGGCTGGTGCTGAGGTGGTTGGCTTTAGCAGGTGATGATGGTGGGAAGAGATCAGGGAAGAGGGGAATGGAATCTTCACAGAGTTCTGTGTGTCTGGTCTGCTCTGTGTGGAGTTCAACCAAACCCTTGGAATGCGAATGTGGGATGAGAGGCTGGGAGGTCATTTCCTTATACCTGCACAAGTCTTTGGCTTCCCTGTCCCCACAGCTGCTGACATGAGATCCTTTAAAGACTTCGTCTGTGCACAGGAACTTCTTGAGCTATTTAGTACTCAGTTAAGAATTTTAATGAAGGTAGGGAGTCAAAGACTTGAGGAACATGAAGTTTTCTTAACAGTTCCCAGTCTGTTAATTCTGAGTGCTTGTAGTTGAGCCACTGCAGTGAGTGGTGTGAGCTCCTGTGAAGTGGAGGGGGGGTGCTGGAGAAATGTTTTGATGGGAGAAGGGAGCACTGTGCAGAGACTTGCGGGTGGGAGAAAATGCTGTGTGCATGTGGTTCCTCTAAAAACCAAAAAGCCTTTTTAATCTCTTCTTGTGGCTGCTATTTAGTAGAGGTCCAGTATGCTAATGGCCTTATAAACTGGTGAGGGAAATGTAATTAGAAGTCTTCTGTCTAGAAATACTGTGCTGTTTAAATTGCAGTGTTTTGGTGTTTTAAAGAGAATATGCTTTTACTTTGACAGATTAAACTGCCACCGATGATGGAAATCATAACTGCTGAACAGCTGATGGAGTACTTAGGTTAGTAATTGCAATAAATTGCTTTCACTTCTATGTTGTACTTTGTAGTATGTAGTAATGTGGAACTGTTTTATTTATTTACTATTTTATTCAGCTTTTTAGTTGATTGAAGAAAACTACTTCCAGTATTCAGCTACTTGTGCTTTTCCTTAACTGCTTTTAGAAGTTTTCTGTACTGCTTTCCAAAGTGATTGGTCTAGTTAATGCAGTTGGTATGGCTTAGTGCACCAACACATTAACAGATTTAAAATTATTCATGTCTCTTGCAGTATTGTTTTATTATAGTTGACAGGATGTAGTAAGTCAACTCTGTATTTAATTGTCTACAGTAACTCTAATCCTTGGAAGTATGACCCAATTGAAATAACAAGGAAAATAATGTAGTTCTCACAGTGATTGGGGTCTCATTTGCAGGCACTGCTCTGGTATCATATTCAGTGTTCAGCAAAACTGCAGCTCTTTGTATCTGACAGGGCTGGAACTTTAATACCCCTGATGATCCAGGTGTTAAAAGTGCAGTTGTGATAGTACTTAAGCTGTATGTACCACTTTTCTTTCCCTTGTAGCCTGACAAATATAAAATGTTTGAACTTAATAGACTAGGTTTGATTTTTCTTAAGCATGAGAAAAAAAATCCCTTTCTTTTTGCTTGTAAAGAACATAGCTTGTTCTTTTCAGAAGCAAATTGCTGACTCTTCTGGTTGAAAAGTTACCTACATAATTTTCCAAAAAAAGTAAGAAATCTTACTCCCTGTGTCTAAACATTTCTTATAATTGCATTGATGACATAATACTCTCTGAAGTCACTACATAATTCCAGTTGTCCAGGTGTGTATTCTTTCTTGAAGGCATATATTAGCTTCTGGAATTATCTACTAAATTGAATAATAAATTTGTGTTCGAATTATTTCGGTTCCAATTCACCCAACAGGATTAGCAGTTATAGTTCTTCTGCAGCTGAAAAAAACCCCCAGAACCAACAAAACAGCCTTCAACCACTTTCAAGGCAACAGAGTATGAATTAGGAAACCTATTATATTTTTCTGAGTTTAGTAGTGGAGCAAGGGAATAAGTACAAAAATACTGAAATAAGATCTGGAAAGTGGATACTAGTCTCTAGAGATGTTATAAATCTTGAGCCTCAGTGTGTTGATTAAATAATAATTAATTTATTACCTTTGTGTTGTAGACAATGGTGGAATACAAGTGTTGTGATTTAAGCCCCTTGCTCACTCCCCTACCAGTGAGATCAGGTAGAGAATGGGAAGGGTAAAAGCCAGAAAACCTGTGGGTTGAGTTAGAAACAGTTTAATAGGGAAAGCAGAGCAAAACAGGGAATTAATTCACTGCTTTCCATGGGCAGGCAGGTGTTCAGCTATCCACAGGAGAGCAGGGCCCTGTCAAACACGGTGCCTTGGGAAGAAAAACACCATCACTCCAAGCGTTCCCCCTTCTTCCTTCTCTCCTCACTTTATATCCTGGGCATGATGTCACATGTGTGGAACATCCCTGTGGTCAGTGGGGTCACCTGTCCTGGCTGTGTCTCCTCACAGCCTCCCAGGCACCCTCAGCTTTAACCAGCGTGGCCCTGGGATAGCAGGAAAGGCCTTGGCTCTGTGTGAGCCCTGCTGAGCAATAACAAAAACATCTCTGTGTTATCAGCCCTGTGCTCAGCACAAATCCAAAGCACAGCCCCACACCAGCCACTGGGGAGAAAGTTAACTGTATCCCAGTCAAAACCAGCACGACAAGTTTTATAGAATTACTGGTGTATGAAACATGGCAAAACATTCACAGTATCGGTGAGGATAAATGATTGCCTTTTGAAGTTGTGTACAGAATTACATACCTTACTGTGAACAGTTTGACCTTTTTATATTTTTAAGCTGAGGCACAGAGGGAGGTCAGTTTTTGAATAATGAAGAGATTGGTATGATGCCCCAAAAGATTATGAAATATTGCTTCAGTAACAGCGTTGGCCATTTGAATTTTACTTCTTAATATGATCTTACTATTTTTTTTATATTAATATATTACTCCATAATTATAATTCAGGTTATAAAACAATGCGATCTCGATAATTTGGTAGAAAACTTCAGTTGTGGTATTTATTATCAGTCAGCTTCAGTAAGAAATACTCATAAAAATGTTGGAGCTTTGATTGTGGAATAAATTTAATTTAATTTTTGCTTTCTTTTAGGAGACTACATTCTTGATGCAAAACCTAAAGAGATATCTGAAATTCAGCGACTTAATTATGAGCAGGTAAGGAGCTGCTCCTAAAATAAAGTTGCTTATGTCTGAGGAAACCAAAACTACATTTCTTACCTAGGGTTTGTCTGATTAAAAACCAGAAGCATATGGGCCATTGTTTGTAGTTTGGTTTTTTCTGGTCTTGATGTAGAGTATTATTTTTATCTATGTGCTATTAGTGAAGACAAACTCAGTATCTATTAACACAAGACTTTTTAATATTTTTTTCCTGCTATGAGCATAATGAACTAAAATGGATTTTATTGAGGAACTGTGACACAAAGGTACTAATAAAAGTATAGTAACAGGGTGGTTGCTTTTTGAAGTCTTCTGTTACACGTCCTTCAGTGTGCTCTGTTCTGTGATGCCTGCCAGAGTTTCTCTGAGGATGTAAACTGAGTAAGAGAGAGATCTCTGTTCTTAATCATGATGGACAAAAAGAGGTCGATGTCATGTTATGAAAGGCAATATTATTTGCACTGGCCACTATTGATATGTCATCACAGAAGTCTTTCTATACTAAAGATAATGCTATTAGTTTTAAAAAATGTTGATTTAATATGTATTTTCCAAGCTCCGTCTGTAGTCATAGCTGGTTTTTTGGTTACTCATGGAAAAGTGATTTTGAATTTTTAAATTTTTTCTTTCTTTCATTCAGTGTTAAAAGCCAAATAAAGTAACTTGAGATTGATTCGTATGAGATTATAGGAATTACTTTTGTAATAACAAAATTGGCTTTTTTTTGCACACAATTCTGTGCTGTAGAAGGTTATAACTATAATCAACATACAGGAGGGTGATGAAAACTATTATGCCTGGTGAAAGTACAACCTCTGTAGCTTTCTTATGCTCAAATACATGGGTTTACTACATAAATGTCACATACCTGAAGTTTTTAAGTGTGTAATTTCAAAGAAGCCTTCTGTTCTCGAAATCTTCTAAGTTGTTTTGAAGGTGTGGAAATAGCTAAAGTAATGTAAGATAATGTTGAAATTGTGGTGAGAAACTTCTGTGGTTTTCTGGTCCATTTGATGTAATCCTGCTTGGTTTGCAAAGTAAACATTACAATATAAATGCGACTATTGTCTGTAGATGTATGATCTGAATTTGTGGATGGCTAGTGCTGACTTACTTTGGACTTACTAATTTAGCAGAGTAAGATTATGGCAAAATTTCTTTCAAAACATCTCAGACAGGTTTTTATGTTAGGTATCTGGTCCCTACTAATGATGTGCACTTGCTAAGGTGGTTTGGTTTGCTTTTAAAATGATAAAAAACTTAAAAGTTGAAACCAGTCTTGAGAACTACTTCAAAATCTTGATGAATTCTAAACCTTGTGACATAGCAAAATTGTCAGTAGGATGAAGCAATCTTGTAGTAAGGTGGTGGGAGCTGTTCTGTTCCTGGTCATGGAAACTTGACAGAACAGTGCAGTTAAAGGACTACAAGCATTAAAACTCTAATTTATAGCAGCCATGTTCAAGTGCAGATTCTGATCAGAAGGCAACAGAAACAACTGTCTCTAACCATCAGTGGTTTTAGTCTGTGAATATTTACTGTCTCCATCTCCTGTCCAATCCGTATTTCTGGTCTTTGTCGTGCTACTTTCCCATTGTTGTAAGCCTGAATTTCTCTTAAGCAACAGACTGTTGCAAAACGCTAAAATCTCCAAACAAACAACAAACTGAAAGTACCTCAGTTTCCCCAAGCCTTTTGCACAGACTTTCTGATCATACTGTTTGTGGGCTCTTCATACTTAGTGGAAAATTCTTTTTCCTGCATGTCAGGAACTTTTTTTTATCTGTTGGTTCAAGATAACTGTCTCACAAAGCACATTTTCTTTGGCTCATCTTTCCTTTCTGTGATCGGAACTTCATAACTTGATAATTCTCCTTAGGATTCCATTGGGATCACTACTATAATAAGTGCTACTTTCATGACTTGTTTTTACAGTAGAAGCTGCAGGCCATTTAAAGGTATGCCCAAAATAAGATAGCAAATGGTTTTTTATTAAAGAAAAAAATGTGGTGAACAATTAAGACTCTGATTCTTAGTACTGAACCCTGAAATTAGGGTTGGCAGTGGGTCTATGTAGATCTTTTAGTTCATTCATTATGTAGTGACAAGTACTTCAGCCTCACTTGTAAGGGAAGTCTCCCCTTAAAAGGGGAGAAGAAACCTCAAGAAAAGTCCCTTGAAGATTCCCTTATAATTCAGTTTTCTTGCAATGATCTGGCTTGTGCCTTTGGGAAATAGACCTAAAAGCAATCAGAGCTGTCTAAAAATAGTTTATGGGTGTAAAAGAAGAACCAATCTGATAGAGGCGATTGGAGGGAGATTCTTGTATTTCATGTATCTTCTGGCACGATGTGTAACATGAACGTGCATTGAAACATTTGTTTAGGTAATTTACCCTTTTAAATTTTTTTTTTGAAGTGATGAGTTGTGAGTACTAAATGGTGAAGGGTTACAAGACTAACCACCAAGTGTACAAAGCTCTATTGGGTCATCTGTTCTTTTTTCTCTTTCTGTTGTCAGAATATGAGTGATGCAATGGCAATTCTGCATAAGTTGCAGACGGGTCTGGATGTCAATGTGAAGTTCACAGGTGTCCGAGTATTTGAATACACACCTGAATGCATAGTGTTTGATCTCCTTGATATCCCCTTGTACCATGGATGGTTAGTGGACCCTCAGGTAACTTATTCTGTTTCAATTATTTATTATTATTTTTTCAATTTTTTTTTTTTTAATTATTGGTGGGACTGGAGGTACTTCAGAATTTTAACAAGTCCATAATGATTACAGTGATGACTGTGTTAAATGTAGTCAGAAGAATTGAGTGAATACAGACTATGTGGTTTTTAGTGCAGAAATTTTGCAGAGCCTGGACTATAGTCAAACTACTTTAAAAGCCTTCTATGACTCTGTAAAGGAGAATTGTTTTTCTTAGAGAAGTAGCAAGTTGCCCCAGATATGGTGTCCCGCTCATCATTTGAAAGCTTGTTGGAGAACACTTGGGAGGAATGCAAAGTTACTTTCCTCCTTTTTTAAATTCTGATTTATTAGTCACTGCTATTGAGAAATGAGGATGGTAAAACTGGTTGGAGAGAACTGCAACATGTAATTTATTTTTAATTATATTATTTTATAAACAATAAAGTGGTATTGTTTACCTAAGGGGAAACTGGTGAGTTTGGCTGGAATAATAATGCCTCAGAGTTTTTCTTTTCCTTGTTGCTGAGAGTTGCTGTTCTCTTTCCCTGGCCCAGCTGATCCAACTCACGCCCTGTTCTCCATCTGCCTCAGCTTTTGATGCTAAGTGTTAATTGAAGGATCTAAAATAGGATCTGAGACTGCAAAATGTGTAACACTCTGGGCTAAAATTTTTTGGCCTAGATTTTTTAAGGGGATAACATCCTCTCTTTATTGAATTCTTATTGTCTTACTAATAAGTGCCACTGGCTTGCAGTTGTGTTCTGTTCTTCACAAAGGTAAATCCTCTGTCTTGTTCTTTCCTGCTGCAGGTTGCTGACATTGTAAAAGCAGTTGGTAACTGCAGTTACAATCAGCTGGTGGAGAAGATAATTTCTTGTAAACAGTCAGACAACAGTGAACTGGTTAGTGAAGGTGGGTAATATTTTTCTGTATTTTATCCAAGTATGTGCCCTTCCAAATCTAAGTTACGTGTTTTCCACGTGGGTCATGCTGAGTAGAGGAACAAGTGGGAAGAACTGCATTGTGTGTGCTGAGTTGCATTCCCTGGGCAGGCACACAGCCCTGTGCTTGTCTTCTCAGCTTCTCTGATGCATTCTCTTGATCTATTCAATACGCTTTTTCAAAAGCTGGCAAGAACTTCCCCTATTGTGGTAGCATTCAGATTTCAACTTAGCTATGTATTATCTCCTATAATTAGAGTATGAATTACATACTCCATTACAACAAGGAAAAGCTTGAGTAACATTAGAAGTGGATATAGCATTCTGAACAGGGAAAGGATTGTCTACAATGCTGTAGTTTTAGAACTTTGAAACTTCTTGTCCCCTCTCTGATTGTGTTCCCTAAGACTTGTGGCGATATGGGGACATCTATGTAAAGGGGAGATAGGAAAAATACTCCTGTTGTTACCAGGTCTTATATTAGCAAGTGTGTAATAGATACACATAACAGTATGTGTTGCTTTTGTAGGGTTTGTAGCTGAGCAGTTTCTAAATAACACAGCTACACAATTGACATACCATGGACTGTGTGAGTTGACTTCAGCTGTCCAGGAGGGAGAGCTTTGTGTGTTCTTCAGGAACAACCATTTTAGCACCATGACCAAATACAAGGTACGTTCAACATTTTTGCCTTTATTGTTGTGTTTTGTCTGCTCATTTCAAAGCAAGTCATGGTTTTTCAGTGTCTTGAAATAGAATTAAATTCCAGTTTGTTATATGTAAATATGGCTTACAGTGAATGTAAGGTCTGTAGCAAATGTTACTTAGGAATTATTGATTACAGTGGTTTAGACACTGGGATCCATTACTACTTTAAATCTTCTTGTAGCCCTTTCCCTTTATGTTCAGTTTGCTCCCCATATTAGCTCTTCATGGTTGTGTATAGTTACATACACTTCTTTCATGGCTTAAATTTTCTTGCAGTTTGTGGTTGGTATGATAAGATTAATTTAATTAATTTCTTATTTCTGAGGATCTAAAAGTTTGTATTACATTTGGGCCTGTAGAGGAATAGGTCCATGTGCAAAATCCCAAATGTTTGGAGAAGTTCAGATGAGCTACAATATTGGTTCCCTTTGTTAGGGAAGAGAGTTTTTAATTTTTTTTTTTTTGTCTGAATCTGGGGAAGCAAAATGGTGGCAATTGTGAAAGGAGTATTCAGGATACAGAAAGCAAGTGTCAGCTTGGTTACTGCTTCTGGGACTCCTTCCTCCATAGCATGGAGAATCTGGCTTGGCAAGTTTACATTAATTTATGGAGCATCTTCATGCTAAAACAACTTTACTTTTGCTAGGATGGTAGTGTAGGGGTTTTTACCCTTGTATAGAACTGTTAAAATAATGTTTTGGTTATTTGTTATTTAGTAAGACTTTAATTTCATGTACACTTGTACTTATGAATAATGGTAATAAAATAAAAAAAAAAGAGGAGGTGTGTAACATGCAAAAAAGCTAAGAAA
This sequence comes from Eopsaltria australis, assembly GCA_034509425.1. Taxonomy (NCBI): domain Eukaryota; kingdom Metazoa; phylum Chordata; class Aves; order Passeriformes; family Petroicidae; genus Eopsaltria; species Eopsaltria australis. Next base: position 1,650,558 of record JAVTVJ010000121.1, read on the forward strand.
CCACTGGTTTTGCCATTGTATGATAATGTCATATACCTCATGTGAATGACACTTCATTTGTCACTACCAGTCCTTTTTTCCTCCCTCTGTTAATCTTGACTGTCAGTGCTAATCTTTGGCATTTTGAGTAACTACTTGTAAGCTGAGCTAAAGGTCTGAACAGTCCTGATAAATAATGATGAACTCTACAAGCAGGTAACACATTTGGTTTTCTGATTACAGTACATCTGAGATCTGTTTTAAATCTGTGTGTACAATGCCACTGTTAAAGCAGTAGGGCAAGTAAAAGGATCTTTCTCCTTTCTTCCTCCATTTAAATAACTAAAAGCTATGAAATATATCTGTGTGTGGTCAAATATTACACTTCCTGATGCAGCTCATTTAAATCACAATTTTGAGTATTGTTTTTCCCCTCTCTGCTTTTCTAAATTTAGTTCTTGGATTAGCTGGTGGCAGCTCATGAAGCAAGCCTGTACACTGTTTAATGCTTTCATTATGGAGTGGGGAGGGAAGAATAAACCCCAACCTCAACACAGTCTGGTTTTAAAAACGAAAATAGTGAAAGTACAGCTGTGCTTTCTGGGTACAAATGCAACCTAGAGGTGCAGGATCTTTTACTTTGTTTAAAGGCTATTCCAGATATTCTCATAAATTCTCCTGGAAATAATGCATTTTTATGCTATTACGAAAGCCTCTAAAATCTAACATATTATTTGTATTAAATATAGCCAATGAGTATCACTTTGGCCTGTGGATTATAAATACAGATTAGTTTTGTAAAACATAGGCTGTTTGTAGTCTTTTGCAGCCCAGTATTTAGACTAAAGGCCGGAACCCAGTGGGTGTTTGTGCTTTATCAGCTTCATACTTGTAAACATGTACTTCTCAGTTGAGATCCTTTCTCCTTATAGAAATAAAATGCCACACTTCAGTGAGTTAAATATACTTAACCAATATTAATAATACAGAACAGGTTAAGTCAGTGAGTAAAAATCTGTCTTGAGTTCTACTTGTAAGAATTAAATACAAGTCCTGAGAAATATAAAGTTAAAATACTTGAAGAAGAGTGTTATTTGCTTGTATATTTAAGGTTTGCTGCTGCTGAGTCACAGTGCTTTTAATCTTGAGCTTTTTGAAAAGTCTTAGAATTCTGAAATGCTAAGTTTTGAAATAGAGGCCATTATTCTTGTTTCTCAAAGTCATTATGGGGACCTCCCTTGTAGTTAGTGTTTAATTTCCATGTTATCTACATCTTTTAGTTCCCGAGGTTATTGCTTGTAAACAGTGTTCATTTTGATTTGGTTTTCTTTTGAGTGGTACATGACAGAATTGAGATATCAATAAACACTCTGATAAAGACAGAGAATCCTTTTTAAATTGATATTTAAAGGCCAGCAGTAACTCTTCTGCCTGCTTCTGACCTTGCCGGCTGTTTGCAGTAGCCATACGAGTAGGGGGTCTTCTGTATCAAGTCACAAATAGACTCAGCTTGGGCTTTTAGCCAAGATCAGCTATCCAGAAATTTTTGAACCTCCAGGATACTCGTGTGAGTGCCAAATGCATCTTTGCTACAGAGTTGAGATTTTTTTCAGCTGCTTCACTCTTCCCATCTCCTGGGTTTAATGCTCGCTCTGCAGATGGAGTTTGCTCGCAGTTTGAGCAGTAGGCAGCAGTAGCTGGGCTATGGAGAAAAGTCCATCAGCTGGGGAAACTGGAGACACAACATATGCCAGGGAAGATGGAGGTGTGGAACTTCTAGGGCAAGAATGATGCAATTATTTTGTCTTTCTCTAATACTGCCTTTCCCTCTTTCCCCTCCAAACCAACACATGGAAACTTATAAATAAAGCAGCTACAAGGTTAATCAAAAGGGAATTACACATTTAATAGGTTATGTCCATGTAATAAAATTGGTGTACTTTTATAAACATAGCTTGAGTAATTAGTGATTATTATTATTCTAATTAAGCTAATGCTTAAACTTTTATTTGGCAGCTTTAATGTACAGCTGATACAAGGACTTGTACACTAGGGATATTTTTTAAGTGCAGTGTGGGTTTTTTAAGGCTGATATTTTAGTGAAAGGACTTGTTTTTCCATACCTTGCCCATTTGCCCAAGTAATCATTTTTTCTACTTCTGTCCCTTTATTGCATACTAATAGTCATGGCTCATGTGATTATACAGTAATAATTTTCAGCAGTTAAAAATGTGATTTTATTTTTTTGCCTTTGCTTTTCATTATGCAGATAATAAATACATCAAATGATAATTTCCTAGATCAAGGAAAAACAGGACTGTAAAGAGGGGATCAGTTTGGTAAGAAGATCTTAGTTCAGTTGGAATGTTTTACCCACAGACTTGTTTGTAATAGAACCTGTGTTCTTTACTGAAAAGTATCAAGACACTTATCTGTTTGGATTTTTAAGTACGTGTGTTTTCTACTTTATAAATGTTGTGCTTCTGCTTCAGAACTCAACAGATACTTTTATTCCAATACAAACTGTACATCATAACAATAATTGCACTTTTTCCTTGTACATTTAAGATTGGCACAGAAGAGGCAATGAATATAACTGCTTAAAAACGTTTATTTTTCAATTTCTTAGTAAGTGTACAGTTCTTATGCTGAGGGTTACTCTGAATATAATAGTATATACTTTTTTTAAGAAATCATTTTAATATTAGTGTATCTGAATACTTTAACTGTTAGAGAAAATTAAAACAACAGCCATTCATCAATTTTAAACACCATCACAAAAAACGAAGGGATCTGATCCAGAAGTCCAAGAGAATATTTGCATACTATTTAAAATATAAGGCTTAAAATGTTTGTCTTTACTATATGAAGCTATTGAACAGATGTTTGGTTTTCTTTTTCAGTTTTCTGAATTGCTGGAAACTTGGTAATTGGCAGTAGAATAAGTAATTTAAAAACTTTAATATTAATTATTTAATCTGATTGTGAAATTATCCAAGGAAAGGAGGTCTAGTGCCATCCCCTGTAGCCTGTATCTGTGCATTTCAGAGAAGGTTTTTTTGTGCAGACTGGAAGACTGAGAGATCCCTGTTCAGGAGAATAATCTTGCTTTATCCTCAGCTTTATTTCAAGGTTTTTATATGTGAAACTATAAAATCTGGGCATTGGTCTACAGTATCTAAATATTGATTCTTAGGATAAATAATTAGTCATAACTTTGTTGAAGTAAACTGTGTCTACAATAGTTATGCACTTAGGATTTTCTTTTATTGTTTTACTCTCTATTGAGTATAGTTAGCAGTAGGTATTTTTGCTGTCTGTTATGTGCTGGTATTTTGGGGGGCAGTATTAACCCATGAGACAGGGTATTTGTTAAAAAACCCCACATGTAAAAACAAACCTAAAAGCTGTGAATACTCTAGAAATGGCTAGTTAAGAAAGCTTTTTCTGAATGTAGAAACAGTTTGTAAAGCGTGATGCTTCTCGGCGAGGGGCATTTGAAAGGCATTTTTGTGTGCTTTGATTACGGCTCGGCCTGGTGAGCCCTGGGAGCAGCAGCGGCTGCACGGGCCGGGGCCGTGTCCCCCCTGTCCCTCGGGGGCCGTGTCCCCCCTGTCCCTCGGGGGCCGTGTCCCCCCTGTCCCTCGGGGGCCGTGTCCCCCCTGTCCCTCGGGGGCCGTGTCCCCCCTGTCCCTCGGGGGCCGTGTCCCTGTTCCCCGGGGCCGTGTCGCTGTCCCTCGGTGCTATCCCTCGGTGCTGTCCCTGTTCCCCGGGGCCGTGTCGCTGTCCCTCGGTGCTGTCCCTGTTCCCCGGGGCGGTGTCGCTGTCCCTCGGTGCTGTCCCTGTTCCCCGGGGCCGTGTCGCTGCCCCTCACAGCCCCAGGCCGGGCTCTGGGAAGGGCCCGGCTGCTCCTGGCACCAGGCACGGCCCCGCTCGGTGCAGCCCCGGCTCAGGAGCAGCGCCAAGGTCAGAGGACAGAAGGCTTTTCTGGGATCTCGGGGTCTCCTTGCTGGAATCTGGCTGGAATGTGCCAGTGAAGGTGGCCTGTGCCTTTAGCATCGGGAAGAGAACGTGCCCGGCATTAGACTGTGCCTACAGAGGCGGCCTGTAGGTAGGGCCGCTATTTTCTTGTTGCAGGTAGAAGGAACAAACCCATGATGAGGCTACATTACAGCTCATAGCAAAAGAGCCAACTCCTCTTACTTCATATATGAAATTATTGCCAAAGCCTCCATGAGTATTAGCAACCTCGTGAAGGTCCTGGTTGGGGTTTTTTGTGGAATTCAATTTAATTATACTAACGTGATGTAGAAATCAGAGAAGCTGGCAAAAAATAAGGGAAAGATGAGTTTGGAAATCTGATCTGTGATTTCCCATTTTTCTTTCATTCCAATAATGTGAACAGGGACTCTATCTCTTATCAGGTACTAGGGAGCCTGTGTTTGTTGGTTTGCTAAGCTTTGTCCAAGTGAAGCAGAATGTTTTAAGGTGTGCAGTTGATGCTGGAATTGCAGTGGTGGTGTTCAGGTAATGTGGTGATATGTAATGCAGATTATTGCCTTTCATTAGGGAGCTGTGTTTAATTTATTTTTTATCATTTACTCTAACGTGACATTTTTACAATCAGTGTTCAACTGAGAAATTCTTACAAAGTAAGAATATGAATTTTATTTAAGATTTGAAACAGGTCTCTATTTCAAACAAGTGTTAGCTTTAATCCATCCTTAGATACTAGATTCTAATTCCATGAAGGCAATGATATACCTTAATATTTGTGTGTGGAAAAATTAAGCTTACAATAGTTTGGAGATAGGAAAACTAGTATTTTCACAATTTGAGTATTACTGAGCTACACAGTTTATGGGCTGTAATTAAAAATGTATGGCATAATAGAGGAAAGCCTGAGAGACACACACACCACCCCCTTTCTTAGGTTTTGTTTGAGTCAATGTACTGTTCAAAATAGAACTTAGAAGTTCAAATACATTTTGCCTTTAAAATTATGGGATTTTTTTTTACACCTTTTTGAGGACTTATATACAGAATGCTGTGAAATAGGTATTCTGTGCAAACTGGAAATGTTGTAAAACTACTTCCTTTAATTTTCTTCGGGTGATTTTAAGTGTCAGGAGTATCATTTAGTTCTTAGGCAGGTTTCCAAGGGACAGATGATTTCTTAGATCATGTTATGTGATCAGACTTGTTGCTGACACTTGTATTTATGTCTGTGGAGCCCCCCCTGTGCTGGTTAACTCCCATTCCAAAGCTTGAACATACAGGACTGTTTCCTGTTTGGTTTTGGTTTGAGTTTTTTATCCACTCAGATTTTTGGCCTTGTGTGTAAGTGCACGTTATGGTATTAGGTCATATTGGAATAATTGCTGCATGTGAGTTTTCAAATAATATTTTTGTTGCATCAAGTGACCTCCCAGCCCCAGGAAGGGTGGCTGTAAACAGAGTGGGATTGACGAGATGTGATTGGAATTTCAACATCTCCCTTAGAGTCGCTGAATGACTTCAGAGAAGTCAGGGAGCTCGTTCTGTTTGTGTTGAGTATGGACAGTGCTTCCATTTCTTGTCTGTTTAGCCTTAGAAATCATTAGAACAGGATCTGCCTCTTGCTGGGGTACAACTTCAGCACAGCGATCTTTGAGAACCCTTTGTGTGCTGCTGGAATACAAATACCAGTTTTTTTGTGGATGTCACAAGAAACTGCTTTGATTTTTACAGCTAAACCACTGCTACAAGTTTTGTATTGAGTGTCTTGATCTGGTACCTTCAGTAATACTAAAGGAAGCTTCAGTCTTAATGTATGGTCAGTAACAACATTCTTGATTTGGAGTATAATCCTAAAAACATTATTAAAAAGGTAGGATTATATAAATGGATTTATTTAAATGGAAATTTAAACAGGAGTATTTTCTGCTGCTTTGCTATCCCTCAGACATGCAGCACCATCTCCTTTTACTTGGGGCCTACTTCAGTAATTTCCCTTTGATTTCAGCTCCTCTGCCACTCCTTCAGCCTACACTTATATTTCATCCTCCCAGGGCCTTGGTATCTGCACTTGTTAGCATTGTCTCCTTCACTCCAGACCAGCCCATTTTATAATTTCAGACTTTGAAATCAAGAAATTCGGCCTTACGGAACAGCAAAAATACTAACATGCCAACAAAAGCAGTTATTGGTGACTAGTGATAACAAGACTCTTAAATTTAGAACTTTCAATTGACACAGACCTCAAATTCTATCAAAACTCATTATGAAACATGAAGTCTGAGATGTGGCTATTTTGAGGTAATGCCTCTTGGATTGTTTGGAAAGATCACCTTTGTCTCCATATCTTGCCTTTGGAATTTAATGTGATTACTCCTGGGATTTAAAATTTTCGTTGCCAGTTTTTAAGTCTACTTCTTAGGTGTGTTTCTAAAGAGCTATCAAGGTATATAGCTTGATATGTATTAATATATTCATCTATATATGTATATAAATATTTTATATTAATTTCTAGTCAATATGAACTTTCATTAAGAATGAAGAGTTGCAAAATAGAATACAGAAATTGTGTGGCTGTTAATTTAGCAGTGAATGCCAGTGTCTGGTGGTTTAATGCTGTATGCTGATTTATTTATTAAACTTTCTAAAAACTCTAAATGAATGTTTCATTGGAATGCAACATTTTTATAATTTCTGCTACTTAGATTGTAAAAAGTATTTTTTTTAGTTTTACAAGTTTTCCTTGTTCTTCTCTATAGGGTCAGCTTTACCTGCTGGTGACAGACCAGGGCTTTCTTACAGAAGAGAAGGTTGTGTGGGAAAGCTTACACAATGTGGATGGAGATGGGAATTTCTGTGACTCTGAATTCCACCTGCGGCCTCCATCGGACCCTGAAACTGTCTACAGAGGGCAGCAGGATCAAATAGATCAGGTACTGCATTTCTGCCTTTCCACTGTAAATTAGTACTGATTTTTAGTCATATTTATGTATAATTCCACCGATGTGTATGTGTGTGTACTCATGCATATATGGGACTGTAAAACTCCTTTGGATAATTAGACTGGGGCTCCCAAAAGTGCCACTTGAAAATATTAATGTGGTTTTGAGGGAGGAAGAGCAACTGAGTAGTTTGGAAAACAGGATTTTAATCTCTCCAAATCCACTTCTGCAAAGTCCTCATTCAGGTGAAATGTCACCTCTGCCTTGTGTATGGAAACAGAAGCAGACTGGAATTTCTTCCTACATAACAAATTCCCTTCAGCTCATTACGATTGTCACAGCTGAACTTTGCCTTCTGCTGCCCACTTGGCTGAACGTAGGACAAACCCCACAGCAGACTATGTGTCATGGTGGGTGTTTGTTATTCTTAGTGAAAAACAGAGTTTGCAGGAGTCATGTCTGAGGTGGGGCTGAGTTGTACCAGATGATGTACAAGTGCAGAGCAAGACGAAGTTCCTTGGAAATCTTACATTCTGAACATGTTTATAATGATCACCATTAGTGTTTTTTAAATCCTGGGGAAAAATTAATAAGATGCTTCTTAATAAATTGAATTATTGCATCTCTCTCAGGATAAAAATCTGACAGATGATTTGCTGCTGTCTAGGCAATAGAATTTAAACCTGAAAGCAAAAATTTTTAATTAGTTTTTGTGTTTTCTGTGCTGCAGCTTAGGCATTGTGACAGCAGACATGTAAAGTAGCTGTTCTCAGCCTTCCTGCAGCTGAGGTTATGGACAGGCTCTGAAACAAATATCTCCATTTGAAGATAAGGGTGGGAGAAGAGTGATGGTACTGTGTAGTTGCAAATGCTGAAAAATTCACTTGATATTACTTGACTCTTTTCTCTGTGAAAGAACATTAAAAACAAGCTTACTGTTTAGGATTATCTGATGGCATTATCTCTACAACAAGAGCAGCAGAATCAAGAGATTAACTGGGAACAGATCCCAGAAGGAATCAGTGATCTAGAGCTGGCAAAGAAGCTCCAGGAAGAGGAGGACAGGAGAGCTTCTCAGTACTACCAGGAACAAGAACAAGCAGCTGCTCAGGTCCAGGTAAGAAAACAGCACTACACAATACGATCATAAATTTTAGGAAGTATTAATAATTGCATAGACACATCTGTGCTTGTGCATATTTCAGCCTGAGGTGAATATAGGAATCTTTAGGAATATGCTACAGTTGTTGGAGTATGCATGTAAATATGGCAACTCCAAACCCTTAAATACTTGAAAGCAGGCTTAACCCTCTGAATGAGGGTTTCATTTATACTGCTTAATTTGGAATGATGGTATGAGTTAATATGTCAGGTTACAAAGATGGTATTAGGTAGTATTTTACATTACTTGCAAAAGAGTATTCAAATACGAACTTTTTGATAGTAGTTGAAGCTTTGTCTTTGTCTTGAAGAAGCTTGTTGCTGTCCATTTTTAGGTAATTCAGACTGTGATCTCATGTGAATCTATTCTGTTGTTCCAAATTAGGCAATTCAGTTTCTCCCAGTACACCTTTCCATCCCATACACATAAGCAGCTGATTTCAAAATGCTCGGAAAATGTGATTCCTGCACATGTCTATGTGAAAATGCAATTTAACTGAATCTTCTCTGCAAGAGGCAATATTTAAGTTGGTGTTTTGGATTAGATTGGATTTGGATTGGATTTAGAGAGCTCTTAACCACTGAGAACGTTCAGAACTGCTTTTATTTACAAATATGTAAGAAATAATCCATATAAAGCCTGCGTCTTTGGCCTGAAGTAATTCAGAACCATTAACTGGTTAATATGACTTCAGTTTGTTAACATAAAACAAGAATTTTGACAGTTAAAAGTTGCATTGTTTGCACTGCTTTTTGCTTTAATAGAACCAGCAGTGTAGCTACTCCTAGGACACAGATTCATTAGTGCTGGCTGCCAAAGGCAGAAGGAGCTGAAGAACCTGCTGAACAGGATTAAGAGCCTGCTCATTTGCAGCTATGAATAGGTAACAGTGGGAATAGATGATGAATTAACAAAACTTCTGTTGCCTTTGTATAGCAAGCCCCTTGCCAAGTTATCAAAGAGTTTCTAGTCACAGAAAGCTGCTGCCTTACCATTATCTCACTGTCCACACCAGCACTTTGACTCTGCAAATAGTAAAATGTGGATTATGTACTTACAAGAGAAACGAAGAAAAAATTCCAGTACAATAACTCAGAAGTGCCAGAAAATGCTTGAAACCATATTTTATTGAAACTGCTGATCTGAATATGTGGACACTACAGAAGGGACACATGAAACTTGAAATATATTTTCAGCTGACTCAATTTTCAAGAAATACGCAATTTTGTGGAGGTCCTGCAGTAGGTATACCAAAAACCCCTACCTGAATTCTGCTGGTTTGCATCATACTTAAACTTTTTGTTTGTGAACTTTTCCACACAGTAACAGTTCAGTTCAGGCTGTATCTGCAGTGGTGCTGGGTTTATTTCCCGTGTTGTTTTCCCTACACAGCAGGTACAAGGTGCTGCCTCTCCAGCCAGCGCGAGACAATCCACGAGTAACGAACGCAAACGCAAAGAGCCTCGAGAGAAGGAGAGGGAGAAAGAGAAGAACAGCTGTGTCCTCTTGTAACAGCAAATGGATTCCGTCTGGAGCCGAGTGCATGTCCTCAGAAGCAAAAACAAGGAGTAAAAAGGAAGACAAACCTGTTACATGCCGCCTGTGCCTGATTACCCCATGGATTCTGTTCATGTTCCAAGAGAGGATGGATGACTTTGTTACAATCAGACAGACTTCCTTCAAAGTCATAGTGCGTGCTGCTCAAGAGGGAATCCCAAATCACAGTTGGATGCGGCTGTGCTTTGAGTTAGTCATAAGAAATACTGCACCTTGTAGCTGAACACACCACTCATGGCAAGTCCTGTGTCATAGTGACATCCCTTACTCATTACATCAGTTAGTAAGCTATTTTATCTTCCACTCTAAACAAAGGTAATTGATTTTGTGTAAGGCTTTTTCCTGAAGTCTGTACACGAGCACAACGGAGTTCTGTGTTACTTCCATAGTATGAAACTATATCTTAGGCTGGGTACAGTCTCCATGACACAAGAGCCCAAATAACAGCTGGGCACTGCCTCCTCAGTGTGTCCAGATCTCTTTGCTTCTGGATCTGGTATGTTCTTTTTTTGAACCCAGATTTATACTTGTTACTGCTATCACTGCATCTCCTGGCCAGCTTTCTTGCCCCAAGAATATGTGACTTGATAGGCAGCGTACAAAAATTGTCATTCAAAAAATGGGGCATTTATTAAAAAGCAAGATGAATATTGTTTGCTTTTCTCGCAACTACAAACTGAGTATGGCAACTCAGATGTTATCAGGGTTAAACAAGTCATTTTATAGGTAACTTCTTTTTCTTTTATTATTTTTTTCTCTTGTAGGTAAACTGGACCAGATAAGCTTTTATTTATTGACCTCTCCATATGATAGATGAATGATGAGAGGAAACTAAAGTCTATAATAATCGTTATTCTATATAAGAATGCAGAGTTAAAATAACTAACTATCTGCCTTTTATCCAGAAGTACCTTGAACTTTAACATGACGTTAACGTGTCCACTTGTATATTTAAGCAAGTGTACTGTAGTTAAAAACACACTTTTTTGTTTGTTTTATAAATCATGTATTCTTAAAAAAGCACACTTCTGAAGGGTGAGAGAGGAGTGAAGCTGCTCTCTGAGATGGTTTGAAAGGTGGTCAGGTGTAATATTTTGTTTTTTAAATCACTAATTTAGAATTTTTGGAAACCAGATTTTTCTAATTTATGGGAACCAAATAAACATGTTGTGTCTTGTAGTATTTATAGAATGCAGAAACAGAACACTTGATGAATTTTGAGGGAACCACAAATCTTCCTCCACTTCCATTAAATCAATAACAATTACCTTCTTGCTGAATCTTTTGATAAAAATTTCTATTTAGCAATTTGTAGATACTTTTTCAAAAGGCTGCTTCTCCTGGACAAGTTCTGTATCCGTGCTCTAAGCCTTAGTGTTCACACAGAATAGCCTGGGCAAGCTAAGGTGGAATGTGACATTCCTGCTTCCAGGTGTTTGGAGAATGTCTGTAAAAGTGGGTGTCTAACACAAGTCCACTGGTAAAAAGCCACTTTACAATTATTTCAAGCAGACTTGCTGCACCGATGGCAACCAGTCATCACACACATCTGTTACCAACCTAGAATGAATATGAGACAAAGGAAGAATGTCTTACCAACTAAAGGGCCAATTTGTATCACTTTTCTTCCATGCCTTTTCCTCTTTTGTTTATTTTCCACTTTTGTTATGATTTCCCTTTTGTAATTATGAAGTAATGAACAGTAGGAGGTCTCTAATATGTAAACTGTAAATTTTAAAATATCTTCTCTAGAAAAGTCATGCCCAGAGAAGTAATTTTAATACTTAATGTATGCAGTTCAGATAATTTTCTGTGTCAAAGCAAAGGTTGATGTCTTTTTTTTCCTTTGCAGCAGCCTAACTTCAAACAAATTAATGTGATGGAGGATCACCAACATAATGACTTAGCTACTTTAAGTAGATGAGAAACTATTCCAATAGTGTCAATAACAGAGACTTTAAGCCAGAATGTTGTTTAAAAACATTCTGTTACTAAGATTTTTCCAAATTTGTGTATTTACATTTATTTATTGACCTTGAAAAATAAATATGTCAAGCTAAGTGTTTGTTATTATTTTCAGTGACAGTATTGCCACTTCAGCTCCTTTTGGAAGGAATCCAGCTGTAGTGGCTATGGAGTTTATCTCTTTGCCTAAAATACTTGCTCATATTAGAAGAATTCATGTAACATTTCCAGTTTCAGACAGATGTGCCTGAAACTTAATATACTGTAGTTTGGTCGCAGAGGAAGAGGAGTTAAATGCAATGCTCATCATGAAGTTGCAACTCCCAGATAATTCAGTCCCTTTCAATAGAGAAGTAAAGTGTTTCAGGGTATTTGAGATGGAAGGCATGCTATGAAAACAGTCCTCTGTTAATATCCTTTTCTCTTTACAGGTCTTGAAGCTTTGGAAAAAAGGTAAAGAATTCCTGAAATCTAGGGCTGCATGAGTTGAACTTGTTAGTGGCAAAAGTTATAAGCAGTTGAGCTTCCTAATACCCAAAATGAAATTCATCTGGAAGCTTAATTTATGCCCTACTGGGAGTAACCATTCCAAAAGCACCTGTCACAGTTGGTATCTCTGACAGTATCTGAGGATCAAAAAACCTGAACAGAATTGCTTTTATCTGTATGAAGTGAGCTTGGAAAACAATATTGCACAATATAGTCTTGGAGTACCAGGAAGACAATATCTACTTCTGTTTACTTCATTTGCCTTTTTTTTTTTCTCCAGCTCATGTTCTGGCAGAAGGGTATAGATTTATATTTTAAATCTCTTTATACACTTTAGCATGCACATGCTCCAAATACCTACATAATATATATGAAAGTGTCCAGAAAAGTAGAGTAGAACTTGTTTTCCACTAGATAAATGCTAGCACAGAAAACAGAATCGTAGAATTTTTGTTTTTGCATTATAGTTGTGACATAAAAAAAGCTACATACAAGTATTCTTAAAATTAGAAAAAAACTGAGCACTGCCATAGAGATAAATGTTTTTCTATAAGGCACTTTGTAAATGCTCAAATCCACCACTTTTCTCGTGACACTCATGGAATCTGCAACTCAACAAAGCAGATGCAAAGGAGGGTTGTAACACCAGAGGATGAAATTAGCATTCCTGAAAATTCACTTAGACACAATGCAAAAACTACATCTTGTAGCTGTCCATGTCGTTGATGTAAGAAATGATGTGTTCAGAGTGTCTCTGCAGAGCTGCTCCCATGGCTCACAGGCACACGAGCTCCAAGGGCAGCACAGGCTCTGCTGGGAACCTCGGACTGCCAGGCAGGCTCTTACTCACTTGGTATCTCACATTATTGTTACGTTTCTTCAAACTTGTATACACGAGCTCTTGAAAAAATTTTCCAGTATGGAATAAAAGGCAATTTTGAGTTCTTGAAATGGAATTTTCTTGTGCATTCAGCAGGAAATACTCAAGTAAAAGGTAAAGCTGATGTAATTGAACCAGTCTTTGTTCCTGCTACACTTGTTCTGTAACAAAGCTCATTGCTTGGATCAGCTCTTTGCATTAGGATGCTTAGTAGAGAATCTATACAAACTACATCCTTCTATACAATATACTGAATTAAGAGCCTATTTTATATAAAAGTAGATTTTTAAAGGTTGCAGCATTTAACAGGTGACTCAGGAAATGCACATTAATTGATGCCGAATCCTCATTATAGAAAGCATATTACAGAAAAGCAAAAATAACAAGCTGTAGTTTGGTTGCAGTAGAATGCTCCCATTTTTTCCATCTATGCCATGATGAACAGCACCTTGGTAGCAAGAAAAATCCAACACTGAAAAATGTTCCTACAGTCCAGGGACAGCAAATGTCACATGCAAGGCCTGAAAATGGCATTTCATCTTGATGAGTGCACATCCTTTTTTATTAAGCGTAACTAGCCAGAGACTGTTAGTGTTGAGTGGGAAAACGGGGAGAGGTGAGTGACACCTTCTCAAACCACAGCATTTACACAGAGTCAGTCTGATGTTCACAGTGTTCCTGTACAGCTCCCTCTTGTTCACAGCTGGGCCAGGAGAAAAGCAATGGATTTAGGCTTGGCTGTGCTCTGTTTGATGGGGAAGAAGTGCCACAGGGGAATGCTAAGGAGGAAAGAGAGGCTGGAACATAAAAGTCCCTATGCCACCTCTTGAGATTGTTTAAGGCTTTGTCCTTAATTTTGCTGTTATTTTGGACACAAATAGCTGTGGCACAGCGTGCAGTGGCCGCATTTTCTCACCTAGGTAATGCCCAGCAGGTTCATTTCCTGGCAGGTTGGCAGTGCCTGTCCCTGGACACACTGCTCTTCACTCTCGCTGTGCTTTAAAGTCAGGACTAGCTGTGCTCATCCTCTGAGAGCTCCAAATATTCTTATTAAATGGCAGTTGCCTACTGTTCAGTTTTGGTCAATGTCAGCTCCTATCACTCTGAGCTCTTTGCTGGAAAGTTCTCTCTAGAGAACTTGCTGAATGCCTTCCCCATTGCTTTTCTGGTCTGTAGGATTACTTGTGTTCATGAAGAAGCTTCATGTGCTAAAATGGGCAATTCCTTCTTTTTCAAGGTTAAAACCTTAAAATACTCAGCTAATTATCATTAGAAAGTCAAGAGCCCGTGTTTACCTCTACTTTACAGCATAGAAAAATGTGCAACGTAATAATGCTATTTTTGGGAAATCCTAGGGGACGATTCAGATGAAGTTTCAGCACTCAAAGTAACTGAGAAGTCTGCTAGCTCAGTCTAAACAGTGCTTACCAATGGTGTAACACTGCTGCAACCAAAGGCAGCTGCTGCTCTGATCAGTGCAGACAGAGCTGAGGCACTGCCTGTGCTGCCCTCCCGGCCGAGCTGTGCACTCAGGGCAGCAGGTGCTGGGGCCAAAAGCCATCCAAATGGGGTTGATGATGGAGTCAAACACTCAGCCAAATGTACAGACACCTTGGGGTGGACAGGGACACAAACTCAGCTAAGTTTTATTATTTGATTACTCTCTTAAACTTCTTTTAGTGGTGGCCTAACTTCAGTTTAGGTCCCATCCAGTGTAAGTGATACCTTTTGTGAAACATGGGGATTGTTCTAATAGTGTCATGAGCCAAAGCCTTTAGCTGAGACAAACTGAGGTTCTCCATCACAGAGCTGGATTAAATAATGGGATACTTGGCCTGTCTTGAAGTTCATGTTCTCTTTCCTTGTTGAAGCCTTTAGGAAAATTTGGATGGGCTTTTTGAGTTAAAACTTCAGCTGTAACTTTGAAAAGTTAAGTTTATGCTAAGCAATTTTGAAAATTTCACCTCAGTTTAACATTTTTAGATTTCTTCTGAATGTGTTTCCGTAAACGCTGGGATAACTGGTAACCTTGTGATGGTTTTTGTTCCTGCTTATTGGCACATGCCAAGGAAAGGGTCAGACTTGCAATTAGAAGAAACACTAGTGTGTCTTAAATCACTTCAAAAACTTAAATCAGCTGAGTAATGGGAACACCCTTGGGTTTGCTTATCTCTTGTTTTGGGGAACTCCAAAATAACTATAAAAACAGTCAACAATCTCTCTAATATTTTGGTATCAGTGCATCAATAGGGCTCTTAATTTTAGGGCTTTTGTTATTGCAGATTA
Source organism: Eopsaltria australis (assembly GCA_034509425.1). NCBI lineage: Eukaryota > Metazoa > Chordata > Aves > Passeriformes > Petroicidae > Eopsaltria > Eopsaltria australis. Next base: position 1,665,814 of record JAVTVJ010000121.1, read on the forward strand.
ACCAGAGCCAGAAACTGGTTTATCTTAGTTACTGTTTTGTTTACAATTGAGTTTTAATGTAGCCCTTCCCACTGAAAGTTTGAAACAGGTTCTCTGGGAGGTGAGTAACAGTATGGGGATTTTGGCCAACTGCATGGGTAGATATTACCACTGACTGTATTAACTACAGAAAAAAAAGTATTGCTGTGGAAATGCTTCTTTTGCTTGGAAAAGCATAGGAGTAGGTGGTGTCTTCAAGACACTGCAGATAGATACAGTGAACCAAGGAACCTGCTCATGGACTTTAAACAACTTGTAATCCAGCTTTTGCATTTTTTATCACTAATAGTTGCAGTGATAACATGTTTGCATTCAGTATGTTCAGATTACAGCAGTATGCTTGTATTTTTGGATTTCTCACATGCTTTCTCTTAGGGACTGGCAAGCAAAAATAACTTTGGAGAGAACCCCTTAAAAAGGGGACTATAGCTACAATGATTTCAAGAGACAAACCTATTGGGGCAAGATTTCTTCACCTGCATTTTGATAACTCTTGAAATCACTAGTGCTGTAACATTATGCTGAAAAGTGTGGCTGGTCAGGGAGCTGATGAAATAAGCAGGATTCTGGTTTGGATACAGTTTGCACTTGCAAAAGCACCCCCAGTTAATGCAGGTTGCTATCAGATTGTACTGGGCAGGTCATGGCACCTGTGCATGTTTTTTCCCTGTGTTTTTGCAGTGTGTAGTCACTGTTCACAGGCTGAGCCTCACAACTTTCATAGCAGTTCTTAGAACTATAGAAGTATCAAGTTACTTGTCCTGTGCCACAGAAATCTATTCTAGATCGGTTACATCTTGCTCAGTATTATGTTAATTCTTTACAGCAATATCTGTGTAAGTGAGTGAGAAATACTGTCAGCAGTTTCCCCACAATAACCTGATAGAGCTTTAATGGTAAATGATACAGTTTTGGTTTATATTACAGCTTTCAGCAAAACAAGTTCTTAACAAAGTTTTTAAAAATAATTTTCAATTATCCTTTTATCTGGTCACCAGCTGCATAGCCCTTATTTGTACAACTTGTGATAATCACCTTTTACACAAACACATAAGTTTAGTGAAGAAATTACTGATGGAACATACAAAAATGAATCCTACAAAAGTTGCCCCAAGTTCTCCAGTGCTAAGTCAAATATTTCTTGTCTTAACTGCCTTGACTGGGTCTTTTTACAATGACATGGTTTTTTTAAAAAGCCCCACAGTTCCAAAAGACTTCCAGATTAGTAATGTCTTCAAGATGCCATCAGAATTGTGCAATTCCTGTGTTAAATCAGTTTGGCTGTGAGTCTGTTAGTCACCCAATGCTTACCTGATCTCTAAATCTAGTCTTAAAAGGGACTGCAAAATAAAGCTGATGCAAGTGACTGTGGATTTACCAAGAGAGGGGAGAAGTTACATTTTTTAAGTTGTATTTTAGAGGTGCATGACACAATTAAATCTAGTCATGCAGTGTTATTTGTACCAATGTATGTGAATGAAATCCTTTTCATCATGTTACACCATTATCGAACACTGTAATGGCATCCACAAGTTCAACTACTGAATGTTTTGCATTTTAAAAGCCTTAATTGTTTATATTGTATTAATGTGTTTTTAAAGACTATAAGGAAATAACATTTTCCTTGTAAATTGTTAAAATAATTTTGAACACAAATAATTTTCAGAGAAATCCAGTTCTGTATCTTAATACCCCTTTTTGTTTGTGTACCACAAAGCTGTTAAATTCTGTTACCTTTTCAATAGTGTCTCCCGTTATCAGCCTCTCTCTAGTTCAAGGTCTTTACCCAACTGAGATATATTTTGGTTAAGTCTTCTGAAACTCATTGTATGTAAATAAATTTAAGTGAGCAAACTTAAATAAATATTTCCTTTAGATATTTCTTTCCTAATAATAAAGGTTGGATGATATACTTAAAAAGACCCAACAATAACCCAACAAAAACTCACTCTGGAAAAGAAAAGGATAGATTTCTGGTGCTCTTAAGCATTCGATAAATTCAAAGGTTTTGGCAGTTTGTTTTCAATCAGTTTTTTTTCTCCATTGTACTAGTTTGTTTTAATATTTTAAGTGAAATATCTACACCTGCATAATCACATTTTTAATTAAATTAGGCTTTAACTGTTGGACTGCACATCTAGACTTCTACAGGGAACCAAGCACATCTAAAGTTTTATTTCTGTACCTCTATAGTTTTGTCTTCAAGGTTGTAAACTTGCAAATTGCCCATTCAATCCATTAGCCACTATAAATTCATCTTAGAACAAATACTTGTTTTGTGTGTATTGTCACACCTGATGAAGCACAGACTGCAGCCAAATGCACAAGTACTTCTGAAAATGCATGGGGCACTTATACTTTCTCTTGGAAACTCCTGCAGCAAAACTCAGTAAATTGAACTCCTTAGATTTTTCTTCTAAGAATTGAACAAGATGTATTAAATGTATCAAGGTAAGTGACACACTTGGTGAGACAGTGCATTTCTTTTGTTAAAATATTTGTCAGTGTGAATATCCATACAGAATTAGAGACAATGCTGTTACACCACGAGGTTTCTCTCTCCTCTGTCTTTCCTGAGAACTTACTTACTCAAAACAAGTTTAGTTTAACTCATTCACTGCTCTGCTCCTAATTCTGCAGGTGCTTGGCAGTTCTTCCACACAGTGAGCAGAAATCAGCATCTTCTTACTGCCTCATGCCTTAAAAAAATGTAACTTAAATCCTTCTTTCACAGGCAGTCTGGACCACTAAACACTTATAGCTTTTATTCAAGGACTATTTCCTAAGCTCTTCTGTTCTGCTAGGAGTCCCCTGTTCATGTGGATAACCATCCACCACCCATCTTTTCCAAATGGGATTAATTTGCTTTCCTCCCTTGCTGAACAGCAGAGTTGTAACTGCGCCCTTACCCTGGCTGGGTGATGAATGAGTCCTGGCCTGGCTGCCTGGCATTGCTACTGGGGCCTGGGCCAGAAAGGTTGAACACAGACCCTTCCATGCTGACCCAAACCAAAAGGCTTAACAAGATGCAGCCTTTTGCTCAAGGCCACATCAGTGAGCAGCTGCAGGAGTCCCCAAGCCCTGTAAGCAGTTTGGGGTAGTCTGGTGTAAAAACCCAGCTGTTTCGAAGTTCCACAGAGCTTTGCTAAACACAAAGAGCAAACTAAAATTATTTCTTTGGGCCTTGCGTGAGTGTTCTGCTATTTTTTGGTTCTAATCTTTCTTCTATGAGCAAAGGTGCTTCTAAGTTTTCAATTCAGTAACAGTGAAGGAGATAAGGAAGTTTTAGTTAGAACCTAATGGCACCCTAGAACCTAATGTTTTTATTTGCTATGCCAACATGTCTGTTCAATTCTGCCTTCCTTCCCCAAGACTGCTTTAAAGACTTACTAGAAGCTATACAGAATATGAAGGTTTATTTCAAAAGAATACATTTGCAAGAATACACATAAATGCACTCAATGTAACAGTACCTTCTGCAAAAATAGGTTACATAATACCCAGTAATGAAAGAAAGAACAAATCTTATTTCTCTACAAATTAGAAAGCAGAGATAATAGCCTGGACAACCTTCAAAATGGAGGTTATTGTGGATGTTGTGAGAAGTAGCTAACTTTAAAGCATGACACCACAGAGCTAATGTTGGCAAATCAAACTACTAGCACACAGCTGCAAACTACTCTTTTATACAGGATTAACAAATATTTTGGTTCCAATTTCTTTTTACACAGCTCTAGTGCCTCAGGGAAAATGCTTATCAAAGATACACAAAAACTATCCAAAATTACAACGTAACTATTAAAATGCCTCCAAAATTGAGAGGAAAATAATCATGTTAAATTAAAAAAATTTAACCAGGATTTCCAGACAAGATTTCCTGTTCTTAATCAGAGAAAGTTTACAAGAGATTTCAATAAGTTATCTTGAAACCAAGCAGCTGTAGATCTTAGAATCTTCGTGGAGGTCCACCTTTAAATGGCTTAAATCCTGAGCCACTTCCCCTCTGCATGGAATTGCCTGTGATCTGTACAACTCTATTAATGGGTGAAGAGTTACTGGAAACAGAAGTTTTAAAAAAAGTGTTATGATACATACCTAAACTCCTGGTGCACAGGTAATAACATTCTTACATCTCCTATCACTCAACTGTTAAACTGTAAGTCTCAAAAGAGACTTGAAAACATGCGGGAAAAGAGACTTTGCAAGGAGTCCCTCACTCCTGTGCTGCTGGGCCATGTTGCCAGCAGCAGCACCCCTGGGGAGCCCTGTGGGGCTGGGCAGGGGGGGCTGTGTGCTGGGCAGCAGCCACAGAGTGACTCTGCTGCTACCGACACTGCCGCCCTTCCTAAGGACACCAAAGCTTGCAGGGAATGGAGAGGAAGGAGTGGTTTCTGTACCTTGTATGTGGAGCCATCATGCCCCCTCCTCCACGGCCATCTCCCATTCTCCTTGTGTCATGATAGCCACTTCCTTGAGAACCAGGTCCATGCCATTCTTTTCTTGGTCCAGTTTCACGACTGTGCCGTTCTACGACGTGTCTGTCCTCGTTGTAGTGCTGGGGACAAAGTGACAGTCAGTCACTCACAAAGAAAGGGCTGTTTTTGTACAAGAAACAGGCTTGTCAAGAAAGGTGAGCTTTCAGCTGACAGAATAAACGTAAGTCCAGCACCTTTTAGGATTGCAGTCCATAGGCTGCTCACACGTTTACAAAGTTCCTGTTAATTCTAGATAACAGAAACTTAGTTCCAATGACGAGTGTGTGGGTATGCAGGGAGTGAAGTTCCACAAACCCATACTTCACTCCCAATTCCGCCCTGATCTCATTAGCACTGGCACAAAACTCAGGAAGAAGAACTTTAATACTTTTTAAATGCTTTTGGATTTACTGGCAGGAGTGAGTTAATCTGTAGTCTTTAAAGACAAGTCTTCCAGAATTATTTTCTCTCAGTATCACATTACAAATTACAATTACAAACTGCACTGAAAGTAGCAGGTAGTGCATGGTTAAAACCCTGAAAAGGTGATGACAAATTCTCAAAAGCTGAATCATCTACTCTCTCAGGTATTGTTCTGGTCTATCATAAAGATGCCAGACAAGGAGAAAAGGGTAGTTTTTCTGCAATTTCTTGGGTTATTAAGAAAGAACTTTTAACATAAAGAAAACTAACTTGAAAATAGCAAGAATGTTTGTAAATCATTTTGAAGCTGCAGCTACATAGTAATTTTTCCAGCATGAGTCTGCATTTTCCAGCCTCTCCTTCACGCACACAAACACAAGAAGGTGACTCACTTGTCCTCCTCCTCTCTCTCCCATCACGCCCCGTTCTCCTTCCCTGCCTCCGTAGCCGGAGGCGCTGCTGCGGCTGCCGGGAGGTGCTCCCCTCACGTGGCCGGACACTTCCCGTCCCGACCGATCCGGCCTCTCGCCTCTGTAAAAATTGCTTCCATCAAAATTTTCGTTTCAGTATAGTTGAATTGGTACCAAATCACAGCACATGTAGACAGCAGAGATTCCTGTAGTTCCTAGCTACCTGCAACTGACTTCTTAGAAACATTCCTTTAGTTCTGTGTGGCTTTTTTAATAATTAAAGCTCACCTGCTACTCATTTATATCTGAATTCTACACAAAAGCCTCCTTAACTCAGTGTTGCTACTCATGATTAAGAACAGACTGCTGGGAGGCAGCAGCCAATTCCTAGATGAGATTTAGCATTTCATAACCTATGTATTTCTTTCAATGCTTTTCTTTAAGAGGGGAGGATCTATTCTCTCTTTAGACACTAAGTCTTGAGGAATTGCTATGAAGGATAAATTCTACAAGAATCAGTACTTTCACTGGTTAGTCAGCACATTTACCTGCCATCCCGTTTGTCTGTGCTTATGCTTCCCTCACTCTTCCAATTTGTTTGCCTAGGTGGGTTGGAACCGGTTTCTCTGGGATGTCGGCCGTGTGGTATTTCTGGTCTGTCGTGAATTATCACTGTTCTCCTTTCATCTCTGTCTCCTCGCACTTCCCGTCTGTCCGTGTCCCGGAGTTCACTTCTTGGCTGTGGTGGTTCATTTCTTCTGGACTCGCTGAAGCTCTTGGGATATCTCTCAAAGCCTGGCTCTTCTCTTCGTGCTGTTGGACGAGTCTTTTTTGCCTCACCTTGATTTACAAAACGATCTCGCCTAAGTTGTTAAAGTAGGAAAGAGTCATTTGCTTGTTTCCCATTTTCACCTTTCTCTGCACGTGTAAGCACATGCATGAGGATATAAAATATCCCTCATCTCTGTATTGCTTGTTTGTTACTATATATGCAGAACAGAAATCAAAGATCCTTCTCATCCCAAATTGTATTTATTTCTACAACTGTAATTTTGAGCTTGAGTTCTAACAGCCAGTTAAACATTTCTTTATGCATGTTTTTGTTCCTATTTTGGTCAGTGCAATTTAAGCAACTGTGGGGCTGCCTTTTTGCCCAGTATGAAACAAGGGGAATGCTAGATTTCTCAAGTCAGAATTGTATTTACAATTCTAGTTCACTGCAACCTAAAAGGAGAATTCCAGAAGCTACAATTATGTGGTCTTAGCTTTAAAAGTGGTTACTGGAGATGTTTAACGGAACCATGAAGTTGCATCTGGAACCAGAATTTACTGCACAGTAAATTACACAGGTAATCCATTGGAACTTGTGACTAGATGTGAAACAGGAAGGAATAATTGCAAAAATCCTTTTGAAATGTCTCACAGAAAAGGCCCACCAAGTAACTAATTTAAAGTACTCAGAGAAAAGCAGATTAGATTCCATGATAAAACTGGCCAGTCCTGAACACAAAAATGTCAAGACAGTACAGCAATTCTATTATATCAGAACTGTGGAAAGCCTTTAGCACCATGTTCAGTTTTGAACGGTTAAGACTGAAATCCACAGATGCTGGCACACAAATACCTGCTCCATTATCTAAACTTACCTATCAAAAGAAGATGATGGAACAGAAGAACCTTCTGGATATCGGCCTCGTTCTCTGTGATCAAAGTCATTGAACCTGTTCTGCTGGCGGCTGTAATCTGAGCCATGGCCAAAACGTGCATCTGTATCAAGAGCCATCTTCTTACTCTCATTCCAGTAAGGATCATCTCTCCTTTAGCCAAAACAAAGGAACCCTCATCAGTCACATGTAGCCAAATCAAGGCCTAGTACACAGAAAATAGATGAGAGTCCATTGTCTATTTTAGGAGATGCTCATTTGACCTTTGGAAAGCCACCGATAGAGGTAGACTCTTTAAAGAGTAGTGGACAAAATCATTTAAGAAAACACCCAAAATTAACCATCCATTTAGCAGAAATATGAATTCTTAAGGTAGAAGCTTCAACTATTAAGGCAGAACAGCCTTTCTCAGCAAATGCTCTGAATTGCATTTTTCCCACAATAAGAATTAATTCATGGGATGCTTCTCTAATTTCAAAGCTCCCTCCTCCAGATAGGGAGTGTTTCGTGTTTGTCATAAACTAATGCCAAACCAAACAGCTACCAGAAATCCAGTTCTTCTGTGAAGACCTGCTTCAGGTACACATGCATCTTCAAGTCTGATACAAGGCTTGTAGCTGTTTGTTTTTATTATGTACTGCAAAAAACCAGCTTGAGAATTACCTGTGATCCACATCCCGTGGACGTTTCAAGGAATTCCTCTTTTCCTGTTCATACCGGAGCTGCTGCTGTTGCCGCCGAAGTTCCTCCCTCTCACGCGCAATTCGCTCCGCTTCTTTTCGACGTTCCTGCCACAAAAGGAACCCCAAAGAGAACAGGTCTTTACTAGAGATATCTAGAGACCAGTTAGCAAAGATACAGACCTATTCCTTGACAGTTTTCTACTAAAGGTTATCTGATAAAATTCATTCTTGGGTAGCATCTAAGATTGAAGAGCACAGGGAATATTTCTCTAAGAAAGCAGACAACAGATCTGGAAATGCTATTGGCTCTTACATAGAATATGTCTCCAGGTAATTTCTTGAATTACTACTGTATTTATTGCCCAAAAACACTTCTTGAAGTTCACAGTGGTATTCTATAGGAAAAAGCTAATTGAATTATGGAAGAGTGGTATAGGCAAAGTGATCTATTGTACTTCATGTTTAGAGACTGACTTGTATAGCTGCTACAGTAGCAAGCATTTTACATCAAATTTCTCCCAAGCAAACAATATGAAGATTCCTGTTATTGTACATTGTGGATTATGTAATGTTTGGCTGCTTTTTATGAAAGAAAAAGGACTGAGTAGAAGAGTGAAGAGCAAAATTCCCCAAAAGGGCAAACTGGGCCATCCTCCAAAAATCTGCACAGTCCAGAGCACAGCTCTGCCCACCTGTTCAATCCGAACACGCTCTCTCTCCAAACGCTCCCGTTCCATCCTCTCCCTCTCCAGCTTTTGCCTCTCAATTTCCAGTCGCTCCCTCTCCCTCTGCAGGCACTCTTCTCGCTCGTGCATTATTCGTATCCGCTCTCGCTCGCGGCGCTCTCGCTCCGCAATTTCTCTTCGCCTGAAGGAAAAAAAAAAAAAAGAGGTAGCAGAAATTCATCAGAGAAATTCTGTCATCCAAAACTAACATCACTTTAGGCACAGATACTAAAAAACTACTTCACAGAAGTCCTTGCACCAGAAGTCTAGTCCTTTTAGCCCCAAGTAGCCGAAGTGGTATTAGCTTATCTACAGAACCATTAGAAGACAACTGATATGAAAAGTTACTTCAAGAATCATTTCTTGATGTATTTTAGTCTTAATTTGGATTTCTCATTTGTCACGTGACACACAGTAACAACAGTATTCAAGAATATGATTTGATCTAAAAAAGAAATGTTATTTTAGCTCTTGTCCTCTTCAAGCTAACAAAAAATTTACTTATGGTTTTCTGCCCAAAACATGACACAGCCAATCATGACCACTCTGAGCTGCACGGGTTAGTAGACTCATGAACAGCTTTATTTTGCTTTCTTCTTTCTACCTCCCATAATACAGCCTAGAGGAAGCACAAAAGGCATTTTCTCCTTTAAGCTTTATGCTTGCTGGGAATTCCTTTGTTTAGGAATTATTTCCCTTCGCTTAGGGAAACCCAGCTAACAACACAGCTCATTTAACTGCTCTTTGCAAGCTTTTGGCCATATGAAAACAGCAGAACAGTGTAGCCATTTGATCCTTCTATTGAAAGGGTCAAGATTGTATTATGCTTGATTTGTCATTTATATACAACATTCTCTGTTTAAAAACAAACAAACAAATCCCAAACACTACTTTTGGCCCTGTCTCCTAGTCTACTTTCTCACCTTTCCAAAAAGAAAACTGGCATGCAGTAACACTTATGAGCTACACCCCCCACTGTAACAGGCTCTAAGCTGTGTGTGTACATATACAGCTATTAAAAGATTACACAAAAATTTTGGAGTTTGTTAATTCACATAAAGATACTGTTAGGTAGAGTCCCAGACTTTAACATCTGGCTAGAAGGCTTGACAGAATGCATTCTGATTAGATTTCTAAATATAGTATCTGATCAATTAATGTATAAAACAGCCTTTAGCAAAAAGTTGAATTACTACCTTCGCAGTTCAACAGCTCGTCGTATTCTTTCCAATCGAACCATGTGTTCTCGCAATCTCTGTTCCTTCATCTTTTCAAAAGGCAAGATATCCTTTCTACCCCTGTATTCCCTGAATTTCACTTTATCTTGAATAATACGCTCTTTGTTCCTCAATATCTGTGGCTATAGATAGAGATTACAATGGTTATTTCAGAAGTCTCATTCATTTAGGGAGATTTCTGGATGCTACGTTCAAGTATCATTAATGACTTAGCAATCCCAAAGCATACAAAGCTTCTATCTAAGCTTAACAGTTTGTGATAGTTTATTGACTCTTCAGTGCAAATATCAACTACAAGGTAGGATCAAATCAGGTAAAGGATTGCATCAAATCTATAGATACTTACTTTATCAAACCTTCCCCTTCTAACTGTCCTAGTGTGGCCTTGGTCTCCTTTTGTTTGGTCTAAAACTACAACTTGACCTGGGCTTTTACCACCTAGTGAAGGGGGGAAACAAAAAAAATAAAAGAAGGTTTAAAACCACACACACAACTATCTCTTATTTGCCTATTACAGATTTTCCTTAGTGAAATTTCTAAATCTCTGAAGTGAACTGGTACTGGCAGGAGAAGCAAACCAGCACACGCCTGTAATTAAATATTAGTATAAAGTATGGAAGTAATAAATGCGTTACTGGAGTCTAAAAAAGAACAGGTGTTTAACTGTCTGGTTTCCAGTAAGAGCAAGAACATGCCCCCAAGACAAGTCAGACACACAGATTCAACAGGAGGAAATATGGCTATATGGCATACTTATTCTTTTCTTTTCTTCAGTTTTTTTAGTGGATTCTTGATTAGGGCCACTTGTTCCATTATCACTCTTCTCATCTTTACCTTCTGTTTTCTTGGCTTCTTTACTTTCTTTTTTTTCAGATTTCTCTGATTTCTTTTCTTCTTTTTTGGTTGACGGAGTTCTTATTAGGAAAAAGAACACAAAAATCCAATGAGGAAAATTCAGCTTAGAGGATTTTCACAACTTCAGAAGATGTGAAATTTCTTACTTGCTGGTTTTGTCACTTGATGCAGTCTTCTTATCTCCTACGCTCCTACCCGAACTAGATTTCTCATCACTTTCCTTCTTCAATTCTTTTTTGGAGGGATCACCTTTCACCTATTTTTTTTTTTTTTCAAAAGCAAATAGGTTAATACAGATTCCTGTAAAAGACTGTCTATTTTGGGAAAAAATCTTGATGCTATGGAACCTACTTTCTCCACAGAGATCTGCTGTCCGTGCAGCTCTGTCCGGTGCAGGTGTGCGATGCACCTGGCCACTTCTGTGCTAGAGGACATTGTCACTATGCCGTAGCATTTTGCCCCCGGGCTTCGTGCGTTTGTGACCACCTTTGCACCAAGTACCTATGCAAACAGCAACAATTCAGGTTCTGAGAGAGACATTTCTACTAAGGAAGCTATGGTATTCCAGTAAGATTTTTACCCTAGTATATAAGAAAACAAACCTTACTCAGCCCAAGAGCAACGTAACTCCTGCCCCACTAGAAGGACTGACACTCCCAAGCTCTCAAAGCTTTGAGAACTTTTTCCCAACTTGCACATCAAGGCATATTAATGCTTGCATCCTGTTTTGACCAGTCACCTCCTCATGCCCATTATCTAAATGCTTCTCCAGTTATTGCCAAAATTCATTCACAGAAACACCACTGACCTGAATTTGCTGGTTCATCTCTGACAGATGAACCCCCACAAAAGAAGTCAGCAGCTGCCAATTAATGACAGGAAGGTAAAAGCAGTATTATGTAGTAACTTAACAAGGGAGCCAATTCTTCAAAGTAATCTAGCAAGCGTGTCAGTTAAGCCATTTCAGCATTCAGCTCTGACATCTGCTTCTTGAGAAGGTATTAAGCTTTGTGTTCCTCCTCCTTGCTAGGATTTCTACATCCACTGGAGCCAGTCTTTTTGACATAGTCACGCTCTAAAGGCACAAATTTTATTTTTCCAGCAGACTGTCATGGTACAGTCATTAAATATTTACCAATCAATTTTAAAACTGGGAATATAAGCACCAATCAGCTTTACAGTGAAAACAGTGGAATAACTGGAAGTTTCCACAAAATATATTCTTAGGTGTCCACACTTGTGAATGCATTAAATAAAATCACCTACTAAATTCATTAGAAAAATCAGATATGCAATACTCAATACATGTACTTGATAGTCACAGTCTCAGGTTCTAACTAGTTCCCAAGATACAATAATGCCATACGTGCACAGGCTTACACAAACACTACAAATTCACATAGTTATCAGGAACTCCTCTGGGAAAATGAGAACAACCCTGCATTTAAACACTCCTTAGCTTTCAAGATTTCTGCATTGTTCTATAGAATTTGCATGTTTAGATTAACCAAAATTGGGAAAACAGACTTAATTTAAGCAGCCTGTAAAAAATAATCATTAAGTCATTGAAAGTGTCTCTAAAGGATCATACATTAAATGTCACATCTTTCTACCTATTCTTCACATTCATATGCCTTCAGAACACATTTTAAAAACAGTCTCCCAAAGCAGGATGTTCTATGAAGACTGTTTGTATTACAATTTTATCAGTTAGTATATTATCTTGTACTCATGGTTAAATACAGATGCTACAAGGGAACATAGCCATCATTATTTTAAAAGCCACTCCTGACCAGAACATTCAAGTATTTGTGAAATTTCTTTTGTACTTATCTTACGTCCACAGGAAGAAAAACTTCTTATAAAATGAATATATGGTTCTTCCTGTAAGCATACACTCCTACTGCTGCACTTATGGGGTTTTAGCTTGCACTGGTCACTCATTTCCTCTCAAACTTTTATTTAAATCAAGTCTTACTCAATTTCTGTAACTGAATAGAGGAGGGGGAATAGACACACACCACACACATTGTATCACACCCCATGAAATACCTTTCCATATTTGCCAAAGAGATTTTTCAAGTCAGCAGCTTTTGTGTTGGAAGACAGTCCGCTAACCCACAGGTTTCTAGTTGAACTTCCACTGCTACCACTAACACTGCTCGTGCTTCCTGAAACAAGTTTTACAAAACAGCCAAAAAATTAAGGAGACAAAGGTACCATGAATATTTAACTAAAGTGTTGCTGAAAAGAGAAACTTAGCCCATTACCTCTAAGTAATTGTTTATCTGGTTACCTTTCTTGAAAAGACTTCTATAGAAAAAAAAATATATGCCATAAGAGTTCATTCATTTAACCATATATTGAGACCAACAGCTTGGCTAACTTGTACCCAAAGGAGAGAGATAGAAAAATAATACAAATCTTTGTTAAAGGCATGCTTTACTCCTCATTTGGGTACCTACATTTAGCTTCAACATCTGGCTCTTCTCATTAGCTACCATCCAAGAAAATGGGTTTTTTTGCACACAGTATTTGCTCTCCATCATGATGTCTGTACACTGCTCAAGTTACCAGAGACAGCACAAAGGCAAATACAGGAGACCTAGATAATCCCAGCCTCCAGAATCATGGGGTCAATTCCCACAGCTTCTTGAAGTATCGGCTTCATCCAGACCAGTTTTTTAAAAATAATACTGGAAATAGAACTGGATTTGGAACCCACCAAAATTATTTCCCACATACTAAGGAAAACACTGAATAAAAGCTGGAAAAACATTATGCACCTTAAATACTCGCCCCACCCCATATATCAAGTATTTTTGCAACAACACAGCAATAAGAACTCAAGAGATTCATGTAATCTCATTCCCTCTATCTTTTAGTCTTCAGTTATGTAGCTCAGCTTGTTGTTTGCTGCTAAATGTATGAACTGCTTTGGAATATGTTAAAATGTAGCCAGTCCTATAAGCAAGACCAGAACTAGATCTCAGGCTTGACAGCTGGAAAATCTGGTGATGTGCAGAGTTTTAAAAGGTAATTTAACCATCTTGAGGAAAAAAGGATAGTTTTATTTCTTCAATGCATCAAGATTAACTAAGAGCAAAAGGCAACATATCTCAGTTATGGTCATATCAAAGTTATCTTGATATTAGATTAGATATATAAGGAAGAAATTCCTCCCTGTGGGCCCTGGCACAGGTTGCCCAGTGAAGCTGTGGCTGCCCCATCCTTGAAGTGTCCAAAGTCAGGTTGGACAGGGCAACCTGGGATAGTGGCAGGTATCTCTGCCCATGGCAGGGCACTGGAACGAGGTGATCTCTAAAGTCCCTTCCAACCCATTACCACTCTATGCTTCTGATATGCTTAGAACATCAATAAATACCATTAAACAGCCACTCCCCTGGCTTGGGCTGTGTATATTGAGAAAGCCTTATGACAGTTACTATCGCAGTCATCATGTACGCTACAGAAATGAAGACACAGCAAATCTTTCAGATTCTTGTAAGCATATAACTGTCATGAAAAGACACATCTACAGCAGACCAAATGTCTGCCACAAAAGTTTCCTCTCAAATTCATGTATCAGGTAAAGTTTCATTTGTCCCTTTGTGCTATGCCGGAGATTCTGTGACAAAGGTTTTTGGCAGAAAGGGAGTAGGTAAAATAAGGAGACACATGAGCTCACATAAATGCTTTTGTTCAACCATGAAGCACCAGTGTAACTGGTGACATTGATGTGCTCTTGAGCTCCACTCTGCACATTTGTAATTGAAATACAGGGTTTTATGGAAACAGATGGAAACTCCAAGGCAGAAAAATAGGTTCAAATTTAATACATTTAACAGCCACAAGTGCAATTTTGCAAGCTGGCATCTCAGCTATAGTACTTGGTTGAGAGTTCAGTTTATTTAAAAATGAGCTAGAATTACAAACAAGACAAAAATTTTCATTGGCATTACATTTAAGTACTTGCAATTATTTTTTGCTTGTTTTGCTGTAAGTTACAGCAGGTTTATCTGAAAACTACAGCTTCTCATCAAAACAAAGACTTGAGAAATGTTAAATGGAATTTACTCCCAGAAGTATTTTGAAACAGGAGAATATATTTTCATCAAGTCTTTAGAAGTATTTTTGATCTCATAACAAACCTGGCGTAAGGAGAAACAAAATATATGGACACATACATATAGCAAGTGATTACTGTACCTCTAGCATAATTTACTATAGATGACTGAGTTCAATCATATAAGCCATTTTATTACATGGCAAGCAATTTCTCAATCAGGAAAGCATTTAGTTCAAGACAATACTACCCTAATTTGTAATAGTTACCTTTATCATCCTTTGATGTTGTCTTGCTTTCTTTAGATTCCTTAGTAGAGCTAGAGAAGCAAATTAAAAAAATCAGAAGAAAGTTGAAACTACAGAATTTGGTGTTGCATTTTATACTACTAACACTAACAGACAAGTTAACATTTCAAAAAAAAATAAAAATGAAAAAGGGCCAGACTGTATATTTGAACAAATGATTCCCTTATGGATTCTTGCACTGATTTTCCCCAAGATGCCTGAAGATCTAGATTTTCTGACAACTCTATTCAGTGGATATATGGCAATCTTCTCCAGATTTCAGGACGGGGACTTGACTTCATTTTGTGTTCTTAGAACTGATAGCTGTTCATTACCATCATCACAAGGACATTTAAAAAAATCGTCAATTGGAAAAAAATAAATAAATGCTGACAATTCGACAATGCAATCAGTAGGACATAGTGTCTATACGAAGATCTTGAATTTTAAAAAGTAACTTATGGCGGTCAAAAAACCTATAGGCAGGAGCATAGGATACTAATTATAAGATTCTTGCTGCTACCCCCTTAATGTAGAGTGATCTTATTGAATGCTGGTACTCAGTATCGTAAAGAACTGACATAGAAAAACAAACCTCTTTGCTTGACCAGAGGCCCCAGTAGACGAGGGACCTTTCTTCAAAGTATCCTTTTCTTTGTCTCCAGATTCTGCTTTCTTTGAACCTTCTCTGGCTTCCTTCTTGACGGGATCACCCTTCACGCAGTCTTCCTTCTTACCATCTTTATGGTTCTCAGTCATCTCATATTCCTTGCTTTCCTTCTCCAGGCTCTGTGAAATGGTATCCTGCACATCCTTTGGCTTACTTGCTTCAGAATCTGTAATTTTCACATTTTTACCTGTTTCTAGGAGGTCATCACCATCAAAATCCAGAGTGATGGCATCTTCGGCCTGGATTGTAACCGATATGTTATCATCCTCAGCTTCTTTCCCAGAGGGGTTAGCTTCCATCTCTTCATGAGCCGTGTGATCAGCCTCAGCTAGGCTTTCTTCTGAAGGAAGAGGTTTAGATACTTCTTGTGTACCATCACCAGAACCTGCTTTATCTAAGAGGATTTAACAGGAATAAATATGGCAAAACAAGAAGTTTAAACAATTTCATATGCATAAGCTAGAATAGGACCTAGAAAATACAAAGCCAGTTATTAGCACTGATGGAAGGTTAGAAAAAAACACAAGGTGTATTAACACAAATATAAATCCTTTACCCAGGATCACTTATTCTTCATGGCAAAACACATTCTCTAGAGACAAATAACAAAACATTAGGAGGGAGAATATGGTTCCATCCTGAAGATACCCATTCTTCATAAGAAGTATCCATTTTCCAGTTTAGGATTTAGCATTCCAGAAGAAAATAGTTGCTTTGGACGTTCACAGTTTGATTTAATGTGTCTTTGAATCTTCCTCGTTCCAGAACTTCTAGCCTTCCCAAATCCAAAAGAATTACAGTCTTGGAGAATTCCAGCCAGTCTTCCACGTCGGTGTTCTCTGTTCCTTTCCTTTCCAAGCAGTTGCTTGGCAGTCAAGTGAGTTGCACAAGGCTGCTGCAGAACATGGATGGGTGAGCCTTAATCCAGAGTTCGTAGACAAATGGTCCTCAATCTTCATCCACTGGAAAGATTTTCCATCTCAGTCCCACAGAGACATCTCCAACCACATTCTTGGATTTGCGTAGATGAGACACTTCGGCCATGGGGTCCTTCGTAAACACGGAGTCTGTAGTTTTATCCTGTAGCTTCAGTAATGTGTTTATTCCATCTTGTGTAAAGTGATGGTGTTCCATGTCCTTTTGAGTCCACAAAATGTAGAATCCTTAAGACTTCTGTCCAGGAAGTCTGTTTGCCCAAATGCATTACATTCCTTCTATAGTATCACTAATGAGCACAACTTAAAAAATGGGAGCCACTCCACAGGTTTTCAAACACTTGTTTTACCATCCTATGTACAACTGGTATTTCTAAGTGACAGTAAGCCAAGCATATGATGGTCCATA
This sequence comes from Eopsaltria australis, assembly GCA_034509425.1. NCBI lineage: Eukaryota > Metazoa > Chordata > Aves > Passeriformes > Petroicidae > Eopsaltria > Eopsaltria australis. The sequence continues at coordinate 1,682,693 of JAVTVJ010000121.1, forward strand.
CATTTGTGGGGTGCTCAACTTCAGTGTGAGAGTGCAGCATTTCACTCAACATCAGTTACTGCAGTGCAAGTTGGATGCTTTGGCATCAAGACTTACCGTGTCTTAAAATCAGAGTTCTTGAATACTATGGGTTTTTATTAAGAATCATAGTATTGCAACTGTATTGTACATCCACCACAGTAACTGATAAGTACTGTAATCAACTCTTAAGAGTAAAGTAACTCTTAGGAGTGAAATAAACTGACTGCAGGGATCTCAGCTGCTGAGCTCAATGAGGAGACAATTGATACTTAGTGCTGGAGATAAGCCTAGTATTAGTAGAGATTGAATGTTACAAGAGAAAGTTGCCTGCTCTACCAGAGTAAGACCTCTGAACTCTATTAAGCTTTAGACATACCTTTCTCATTTTCTTCATCTTCCCCGTCCTGCAAGAAAAGGAAGTCAACACTAAATGTCTCCTATTTTGAAACTTCAAGCAGAACAGTTTGCATATTTCATACAATTTCTATTGTATAAAGGCAAACACTGAAATGGAAACTGTTTCCAAATATTATTCAGGAACTAAACCTACGCACCTCCCTTACCAAATCACTAAAAAATTTTATGAAAACTCTTTATGAAACAACTTGGCATTTATCTGCAACACTTGCAGTCTGCAGTTGCTTGGGACATGCAGATATTGTCTTACCCTTAATTCAATGGGACATTTCTAAACTATTCCATGTCTTGCTAAAGCCTTCAGAATGGATATCAAGCTGCTGATTACTGCTTTCAGAGAAATGCAAGCTTTAATCATTAGCTTTAAAAGCTCAAGAGAGAAGTCAGAAACTAGGCAGCCTCCCTCCAGTAAGTACTTAAAAATGCAACTCTGATTTCAATAGATATTTACTTATTTCTCATTTGCTTTACTGAGCAAGAGATGTTTTATGAGATGCCACTTTTCAGACATCAGTTCCACGTAACTCAGAATGAATTTCTGAACTTAGAGATAGCACATAATAGTATTAACACCAAAAAGCAACCCTAAACAACCATGGCCAGTTCCATGCTCCCCACATTCTCTTAGGCCAAAGTTGTACATTAATCAGAAGTTCTAAACTCCTGTACAGGCTGTATATACTACAACAGCATCTGGCACAGCCCCCTGATATGCTTTTAAGGGAGTGTGAAACATATTCTTTGTGAAGACTATGCACTGAACACTCCCAGACTCTAGATGGGATTATGTCTTTAAACAGGTCAACTTACTTGGTAATCACAATTATCTGCATTATTCACTATATGAATGAAAGCTTCCCATACTGTTTACCTTTATAGTCTTACATCATCTAACATGCATGCTGGAACAGAAAAACTAGTCTAAAGTGATCTTTTCCAACGAAACAGACATGAAAACCAGCTTAACAGAATGGATTTAGAACTCACATGGACAGTTGGAAAAGGGTAATCTTCTATGTCTGGACCTTCATTTTCCTATAGAAATAGAAAAGGGACTGGATTAGAAAAATACTTATAAGACACTCAAACACTCAGAGTTAAGAGATTCCATTAAACCAGTAAGCAATTAAGTGGATATACACTCAACGATGTGAACATCAATGAGCAGCTCTCCTGATGTAAATAATCTGAACAATCAACTGAAAGACACATGTCACTACCAGTACAAGGGAAAAGGACCACTTAGGAACTAACTCTGTATGGACTCTGGTAGAATTTTATCAATCAGTGCCACATTTGTTTCAGGACTATTCAAATACAAATCAAGGCAAATAGAAAGAGAAGAGTAAAGTAGAGTAAAAAGAAAAAACCCTATCTTTTAGAGATAAGCAAGACAAACTGAAAAACTTATTCTGACTTCCTAGTAACAAACACTAAAAAAAAAATGTACGTTTTGCCGATAAATATTCATGTAAAATATAGCCAAGTACCTGACTTTCAGAATTCTTCTCCACATCTTCTGTTGTCTCCACTGGCTCCAGGTCACGGTATCTTTTCTTTTCTGCAGACGGCAGTTCTTTAGAATTCAAGTTCTCATCTTCAACAGATTCTTTGAAGTCTTTCAATTCATCACTTCCATCTTGATCACTTGCATCTTGAGTCTCCAATTCACTTTCCTTTTGGTGTGAGCACAAATACTTGGTATAAGTATTAGCCTTATTCGGAAAAAATCACTGCTAGAACCAGTGTTTCACCACTGGATCAGTGTCTCACATGCATCATTAAATTCATAGCATGTTTTAACCCCCCCAGCTTCACACCCTTAGGCATCACACTGTGAATACAGTAAAAACAATGCTCCAAACTTCCACATAAATTACCACAAGGAAAATGGAAGCTTTTTCATTAACTGAAGTCAAACATTGACCTTAAATACAAAATGGGAAAAGTTTTTACATACTTTTATTACCTTGACAAAGGAATCCTCTTCTACTGAAGCATCCCCAGTCAATTCATCAGCTTCCTGCTTTTTACCTGAAATGATGGAATATGCTGTGACTAGACCCGCTATGTAGAACACACTTCTAATACTGATTATGTATTTGGCCGTATTTTATTATTCTCTATATGTTCTAGTTTAGCTGGATTGTTCACTATAATATAACCCTCCAAAAACTGAGTAACCCTCCAAAATACCAGCTGAGTGAGAATGAACAATCAATGCTCTTGAATAAACAAGTGGTTACATCCAAGTTAGTGATCTTCATACCAATCCCTCTATTTTGAGTGATAATGGCATTCAGAGGAACGTTGAACTAGAAACCAAACATTTCTAGAATTACTGAATTTAACTAGACATTATGACTTTGGAAAGGCCTTGCTTTATAGGATAACTAACATCACTGAGAAATTAGGTTAGAACGAACCTCTAAAGGTCATCTAGTTCACCCACTCGCCTGCTGAAAACTACAGTGAAGTTCCAAGGATGATGGAATGGCTCAGGGCTTTATTTAGCTGCATCTTGGAATATCCACAAGCATGGCAATTATAAGCCTCTCCAAGCCACCTTTTTCAGTGCTTTTCATCACTAGAGGATGAAGCAAGGCAGAATAATTGAGTAGGTGAAGCACTTCTGCTTTCTACATGTGCTTTACTGTACTAAGGGCCTGTTCCACTGAGGAATTCTGTTCTTCCAGCACAGGCACACTTTTCTCTATGAAAGATGTCTCTGTGGGGATGATGACTAGACACAGTTCCCTTTGGAACCCAATGCATTTCCTTAATCTTCTGAAAAACAAGACCTAAGAACACCAGATAGAAACATCTCCACACAAACACACCCTTTGAAGAACACTCTGTCTCTTTGATTCAGTCTATCAAAGATTAGCCTATGCAACAGTTTTCAGTACCACAAGGTACAAAAGCAGTTCTGTTAAGAAGTGGCTTTACTGTATCTTCTACTGAAACACAGTGTCAATTCAAATGCAAATGAGATGGCAGTCATAATTAGCACTTAATACTTCATTTTTTGGTATTGCATCTTCTCTCCTCCCTTCATCCTCTAATGAATGGCTAGATCAGTTCTATAGTTATTCCAAAGGAATATAAAAGAAAACCATAAGCCAAAGTTCTACACAGTACGGACATTTCTGCTAGCTGAAATACTCAATTTTTTTCAGCCATTAATTTCCGTGGTCTTTCATATGCAGTTCTTAAATGCACTTCAAAGCTGGAAAGTACTCAACTTTCCAGACAAGAAGGCAAGAAGAGACACTGTTGTTTAGGGTTTGCTTGGATTCCAGTTGCTTTTACTCATTTCCCTGAAAGACAGCACTCTGACCATACTCCTAGAAAAAGCACATTGTTGTTTTCAGTATAGGTACACACTGATCTCCAGGAAAAGGCACATGGCAGAAGCTATTTCTGTGACTGCAAAACGTGAGTTTTAGACTTTCAGATCTAAAGTCAGTGTCACTGATTTTACTTCACTTAAAACAAACAAACAAACAAAAAAACCCCAAAACCCACAAAAAGTCCTGTTTTAAATAGATTCGTGGGATTTTGGTGCAAAAACCAGCTGCACAGGTGTATTAAGGGAAGTCAGCTCTTCTCAGAAAGAGCACTTACACTGGAAAGGACAGTTTCTGATGTGCATCACAGCTGATGCCTGAAATCAAGACTACCTCAAATTTCGTGTCAGTATCTTAGCATTCTGTGATAGAATCTACAGATGCCAGGTATCTTCAATATAAATAAAAAGCAGTGAGAAACAGCAAGGATTTCTACACACATTCCACTGCTTTCTGTTTTACCCTCTCACATTTCAGTTCATTTGTTAAACCTGAAAGACCAAGTTTTTCCTGCATCCCATATCCAGCTAAGCACACACAGAGACAGGCAAGTACAGCAGATGCTCAACACATTTAGCAACTCTCCAGCACAGACTATCATGAAAGCTATTTAAATCATTTATTTTGCCAGAGGAGATATGGCTGGGGAACTGGAACCGAGACTTTACAGGGAACAGAAAAGAAAACCAAACCACTGGCAAAGCTACCTCAAGTTAGCCCCGCCATTATGCAATAGCAGCTAGAGAACTATATTTTATTGATTGGTCCTCATCAAGACCAAGTTACAGCACTCAGTGATGAAGCTGTTTGTACATTTTATTTGCTACTAGATTAAGTAATGATTTCATTAGCCCTTCTTTACTGTGTCTGTTGTCTTGGTAGCAAGTCCCAGAGGTATTCCAAGGCATATTGAGACCTGAACAATGACCTTCACTTTTCAGCTTCAAGCCAGAAAGTGGTGTAAGTTTGCTCTCCCTCTCAGGTTCTATGCTTCAGGTTACTTTGCTCTGGTTAGTTACATTGCTCAAAAGTAGCATTTCAAGGTTCTGATACAGACAGTTTTCAGATGTTGGTACAGTAACTTGACAAAAAGCCAGCATCCACAAAAATTCAATATTTGTCTGGCTGACATTCATCCACAGTGGGCTACTGAAAGGCACGCTTGGCTCTTAAATTCACATAACGAAAATCAGATTGCAACGAACACCTTGCAGAAAACAACTGTTTCTCTGAACTTGTTCAAGACCAGTGCTGACCTGATTGAAGGGTAAGTTAACAAACAGAGCCAGAACAGCTGAACCTTCTGCAGACAACAGGCACAGCTGGTCTCGAGTCACACAAGTTGTCAACACCTAAATTTCAGTACAGGTTTATCCAAGCAGTGGCTGTTGAAAATGTCAGTGTGTGCACAGCATTCACCACAGATCTGGGTGCTTAACAACACAAACACTCATTTACCTTGGAATGATGGCACTCCTTTACAAGCCATTCTCAATCCCTTTTCTTGGCAACAGCACTTGCTACACACCATAAAATTACAACAGACTATTACACAGAGAACAAATATTCTCCTTATAAGCAAGTAGAAGAATTAGAACATCTTTAAAATGTTGGTTTAACATCATGCAGGTTTAGCTTTCATTTCATTTCCAAGTCTTACAGTAGCACAGGCTTATTCTACCTATCCATGGTCCTCCACATGAGAAATTCAGGCTACCTGAGTGTATACAGAATTATAGAAGAGTGTATTCTGGACAACTCTTGAACTAGATATTTGCATCTCAGGCAGAAGCAGAGTGACACACTCATCAGAAAATTCTGGAAGAATTAGTGTTTTTATTTCTTCTGGTATTCCTGCTGAAACTCCCAACAGGGTTCTGTCACACCTAATGCTAAAGATTAATCAAAAACATGGGTAAGAGGTAAAGAGGAGATAAATCCTTACAATGGAATAAACTCTCTATAGCATTAAGAGGTCTACTGCAATTTGAAAAGTATCATTTACCACAACATTAACAAAAGTAAATGCTCCTTTTCTAATTCTGAAATGGTATCATGAGGTACAAGAATATTTAAGTCTTCTACTGTGTCTACAAGATACAGTTCTTAGTCATTCATTGTTTTTAGAAAGAAAGGTCTGTGAAAACCAAGTGTACAACTTAGTTTACTTTGTTTTGTTCTTATGTTTAAGTAACTAAACAGTTTTAATAAATTAGTCAAAATTCTTTGGGCAACAGTACAAGCCAGCCACTGTTAGTTGTCAGCCTTTGATCCAAGAAAAAGCATTGTCAAACTGGAAATTCAGTTGCAAACTGGAGTGGTGCTTAAGACACAAACTAACAGATATCTGCCTCAGAAACTTGTAGAGCAGCAAACAAACATCTTTGCTCACATTAATTCTCCAAGGTTAAAAATGATCAGCCTAAAATCTGTTCTTCATCCACCCTAATTCCAGAACTCATCAGGAAAGTAATTTTCAATTACCAATTTTAATATTTCAATATTCAACAACATTTTTGACTGCAGATCCTTCAAAGGAGCATTCGTATCAGAAACATTTGAAAAATATTTCATACTAGTAGTAAGGTAACTTCCTTTAGATAGCAGACTAGGCAGCAAAACGGTCAGGCTTGAAAAGATAAGCTTTTTCCAAAAACTGTCATCTTTTTACAAAAAGAGAAATTCGTCCATAGCTACTAAATGCCAGGGTGGAAAGGCACAACTGAGGCACTTATAAAAGGAGCACTTGGCATTTGTTCCTTTCAAACTTTAATTGGCAAAACCAGCTGATCTTACCTGTATAACTCTTCTGATTAGCTGCTCTGCAGTTCTTTACCCCAAATATCTAATTAAAGTAGCATCTGGAAAAAGTGTTAAATTTTTACTAACTTTGCATGAGGATTGATCATGGATTTTTGTTGGATTACAGAATCCTTCTGCAAGCATTTTTAAAGTTATATGAAATAAAGTCCCACTCTTAGTCTTGCTAGTATTCTTCTCCCTTTTTGTAAACACACCCACAAAAAAAACAAGGAAAGACAAACGTATCATTCCCTCCCCCCCCACTCCCCCCCCATTCCCACTCTAATTTGGCCTGTATCAATATTCCAGATCAGGTTTTTGTAACAGACAGTGCAAAGGAATCAGACATCACACTTTTTCCACAGACCTTATGAGCTCCAGTAAAACTGGTTACAAAAGACTTTCAAATCTAAACCCTATAGCCACCTGACACACTTTGTGACTTTTTGGAAGGACAACCTCCCTCCTTCCATCCCAGTGGCCTCCCACTCTGGCTGCTATGAGAGGGTTTCATCGTCACTTCCACTCCCTGACCTTTCCTGAAGATGTACTTTGTTTGCAAATGAATATCTAGTACTCCTACCCTTCTTTGTACAGCAATAATAGCACAGGGAAAAATACTATAGAACTGGTAATGTCATTAATTTTAACAGCAGTAAAATAATTAAAAATCTATCACTATTAGTCTGAAGCTTGGCAGGGGGTGAAGTGGGGGGAGGAAACAAGCATTAGCTAAAAGGCCTGGATCAATCTGTCAGCAAAATCAGTAATGAGGCAAAACACCTCACAGTGAGTAGTTAAAAATCAAACAATATATTATTTCATACAGTTAGAAATAAACCAATACGATAAAAAAAGATTTCCCCTAGACAAAACAGTGAATTTTTCATGTTCCACCATGAACTTCCCATACTTTTGGCACAAAATTTGTTCAGAAGACTTTTATAATCTAAAAAGTAATGAGGAAAAACTCCTGAGCTTGCAAAGTGAGCTGATAAGAACTTCACAAACGCTGTGTTTTGCTTTGAGGTTTACCAAGAACGCACATGTCATATGCATGCATTAGGATTTGGGGCACAGGAGAGGTGGCAGGGAAGAGCTACTGAAGCCCTGCCTCAGGCAGCAGCAGCACTGCTTGGCAAACCACCTCTGCAGAAGCAAAACAGTCTAACTACCCAAGAAGCCAGTTCAAGAACATTATGCATAGCATGATATTAGTTTGGAGACTAGGAGGATAAAAAGCAGCAGATAAGAAAAGTGTTTGTCACAGCAGAACATGGAGACATTTAGATCTCTACATGAAAAATTGTGGAAGAGTTTCCTTATTTAGCACCCATGTAGTTATCTTAATCATCAGTTACCTTTCTAAAGCAGGGAATAAAGTAATGTCAGAAAAAAACAAAACCACATTTGAAAGTTAATTTCCTTCCACTTCTCTAATGTGTGAAAAGTACAGGGAAGTTATTCAAAGTTTCTAAGCAGACAGATTTTCTTAGTAATTTCACCATTTACAGTACCAGACTGAATAATCACTTTCACCACGAAACTCAGCCCATGACAAGTGACAGTGGTATAAGACTGTTCCTGTCCAAAACAGGCCCCCATAGCACATGTGTGAGCATTCTTAGTGTGTATATTCAATGAAGAATGCAGTGCATAAAGCAGACAGGGCCTTTCCCAGTACTAACAGATCATGGACGCTCCCAGAACAACTGAAAACACAAACCCAAGCAAAAATCCCCCAGACTCCAAACTCACAAAACAGTATTTAAATTCTCAGGCAAAAGAAAACAGAGATGAAAAATCTGGAAAAAAAAATCACTGCCAAACAGATCAGCACAAAATCTAAATTAATTTCTCACAACAGAAGAACAAAAATCTCTTAATTAGAGATGTGAGGCTTCAGCATCTATTCAGAAAATTCATGTTTATAAATCCTGTCTTCCATAGAGAGCATGCTAATACACCCAGACTACACAAGTCCTTCCTCTTCAGGGAGTGACCCCCTACCACATATTGCTGTGCCCTCATCACCAGCAGGGTCCAGCAGCTGCCCATGGCTGAAGAACCTCTGCTGTCACCCAGATCCCTCTGGACACGGACACCCCCACAGAGCCCCACAGCAGCTCCTGCTCCTGCCCTTCAGCATCTCTGAGCACAGCACACCCCAAACCCCTCACAGCTCATCCACAGCACCTCAGCACACACAGCACAGCCACTACCTCATAACACACATCTCTTAACGCATATATGTCCATATATCTATATCTCTTTATATACATATTGCTCCAGCATCCCCATACATTGTCTACATACAGTGACTGAAAACAGACATGCAAAGCAAAGGATACCAGAAGTTATAAATAGTAAAGTCACAACTCTAACCAAACTACAGAACACAGTCCCACTGTCCTTTTTTAAGGTAATACATGCAAAAGAAACCCTGTGTAAGAATATGAAGTATAACAACAAATCCTAACCTTTGCCTTTAGTTGGTTTCTTGGTGGGTGTGTCAGCTGAAACACTTATTTCAATATTATCTGGATCACCTCCTTCCTCTTCAATAGCCTAAATGAGACAAAAAATACAAATTTTAATGGCTTTCAGTGGAACGCTGGACAGTTTGACTTCAGCCGAAGTCTGTAAGCCAAACAGCTCTTTCAGGATCTCAAAAATATGTGGTTAAACCTTTCACTGAAAGCTGGACAAGAGCAAGAGAACACTAATGATAACGGCTGAGAGTTTCAGCTGTTAAAATGACACTTTGCAAGTACAGCTTATCGAGGATCCGCACGTTTCTCTTTGGAAACGTAACACTAGAAGGCCACAACGACATCCATAATGGCATTAAGGGCAGCTCAAGAACAGGACAGCGGGAAGCACAGACACCCCTGAGCAACAACCTGCCCCGGGGCTCGCCCGACGAGCTCCGGCGCCCGGGGCGGCGGGCGGGCCGCAAGGCCGCGGGGCGAGCTCCGCCACCGGGGCGGGGAGCTCCGCCGGCCGGGACGCCGCGCCCAGCCCGGCCCGAAGGGGCCACACAGCGCCGGGGGCTCGGCGGGGCGGGACCCTCACCCGGGCAGCGGCGGCACGGCGGGGACAGGTCCCGCCCCCCACACCGGGACAGCGGCAGGGCCGCCAGCGCCCCGCCCCCGGAGCCGGGCGGCAGCAGCGGCCGCCGGGGAGGGCCGGGCCGGGCCTGCACCCGCCGCTCACCTGCTTGAGCCGGGCGATGAGCACCGTCTTCACGCCCGTGATGTCCAGGTTGCGACGCTTCAGCTCCGACTTGAGGTCGATGACGCGCAGGTCGCTGATCCTCTTGCTCTCGGTGGGCGGCGCCGCGGGCGCGGCGGGAGCCGCGGGAGCCCCCGCGGCAGCGGCGGCCGGAGCGGAGGCGGCGGCGGCCATTTTAGAGCGGGCGGGCGAGCGCGGCGGCCGCGCGCACAATGAGCGCGGTGCCCGGATGGAGCGCGGCCGGCGCGCGGCTCTGCGCAGGCGCGGAGGGGCGCACCTGGCCCGGAGCGCCCGCCCCGCTGGGCCCGCCCTGCGCGTGAGGGGAGCGGGCAGGGCCGTGTCCCGGTACGGCCGTGTCCCGGTACCGTGCCGTGTCTGGTCTGTGCCGTGTCCCGGTACCGTGCCGTGTCCCGGTACCGTGCCGTGTCCCGGCTGTGCCGTGTCCGGTACGTGCCGTGTCCGGTCTGTGCCGTGTCCGGTCTCCGCCGGAGTGCGGGGGGATCCCGAGTGCTGGGCAGGGCAGCGGAGCTGGGCAAGGGTCCGGAGCGCCTGTCCTGTGAGCAGTGGCTGAGGGAGCTGGGGGGCTCAGCCTGGAGAGGAGGCTCAGGGGTGACCTTAGCGCTCTCCACAGCTCCCTGACAGGAGGGTGTAGCCGGGTGGGGGTCGGTCTCTTCTCCCAGGGAACAGTGACAGGACGAGAGGACGTGGCCTCAAGCTGCAGCAGGGGAGGTATAGGTTTGACATTAGGAAGAGTTTCTTCACAGAAAAGGTGATCAGACACTGGAACCGACTGCCCAGGGAGATGGTGAAGTCACTATCCTTGAAGGTGTTTAAGAAAAGACTGGACGTGGAGCTTGGTGTCGTGATCTAGGTGACATTGTTTTCACAGGTTGGACTTGACGGTCTCAGAGGTCTTTTCCGACCTAACTACTTCTGTGATTCTTGCGTGTTCTGATCACTGACTTGTCAGAGTTTAGGAAATGAACAATTGACCTGTTTGCGTTACAGTTTTTTATTGGAAGTATTCCAGAAGTACAGTACTAATATTTTAAATTTTTACCAAAGTGCTTCTTCCTACAATTTATTAGGCCGTACTTATACCAGGTAATAGAAAATGTTACCTCTTAGTTGCATTTCATTCCTTTTCTGTAGGGAACGCTAGAAGTTATTTTGTCAATAGTAGATGTTACAACTCCCATTAAATCTTCATATGAGGCTGAATCTGTAAATTTAAGTACCTATACATTAACTGAAGTCACAGCAGTCCTCTTGTTCTGTCTCTTCATCCAGAAGTTGCATATAGACAAAAATGAAAAAATGAATGTTTGTTTTATATAACAAATCTTGGTTAAACAACCTTTTGTGCAAATTAAGTTCTGAATCCTAAAAGATTTGTTACATCATTCTTTTCTTCTTTTCAAAGTGCACTTGGAAGTGCATTTCAAAATTACCTGAAGTAATCAGTTAACAAAGGGTAAAATCTATGTATTTAATAGCTAGACATGCACAGAAGTATTGAAGCACACTTTGGACTGCTAATTTCATATATGTCTTAGCTATATTATGCTGCTGTTGCAGTTGATGCCAAGATTTTTATAAAAAGAATAATCTTAAATAAGAATATATATTTTTGATTACATTGTCTTTTGTGACAACATTTGTACTAAAATCAAATATAATAGGATTCACTTTGAGATGAACTCTAGCTTAACTTCAGACTACAGAAACGTTTTATGAGTGAATGGAAAAAGACCTGTTTTGTTTTCATGTAACCTTGAATTCAGCAGTGCAGCAAAATTTTAATCAGGGCTGTCAGGTTTACTGTGGTAAACTGTTGTGCAAATACACCCAGAACCCACTGTGTGGGTTCCAGTATTAATGAAGGCAAGTTTAGTGTGTGTAATTTCTGGAAAGAAGACGAGAGGGATAACAAATGCAGCACTTGCACTGGTTTTTAAGGATTTCTTGACATACCTAAACCTCTGCTTGTTGGTTGATGTCATGTAGATGTTAAAGCTTTGCACCTAACACCTCCCAAAATAAAAAGCCAGCAAGAGAGCCAAAAGTGACCTTACCTGGATTCTCAGTCATCCTTCTGCCTCAAGGCACAATAAACTATTATGAAAACAGCCTCAAAGGATGTTTGCATAACCTGTTCTTAAAGCCTTAAACACAGATTCCACTCATTCCTCAGGCAGTCTAGTCTAGTCCTTAACTCTCCTTTTACGAATGTCTGGATTAAATACCTTTTGCTGCAGTTTAGCTGATTTACTCCAGGTGAATATGGACAGTGTTCGCTCTCTTTTTGCAGCACCATTTTACATAAATTACACTGTTACTGTATTTTTGTTCAGTCTTTTGGTTTGGTCTTTTATTGAAAGCATGGATTGGTTTTTTTTCTTTTAATCAGTTCTGAAACACATGACTTTGTTGTTGTACCCCTCTAGCTCCCACCCAATCTTTTCACAACTTCCCAAGTTACCTTGATGGCAACTCTTCTGATGACACATCTTAGCAGAGTAGATGCCTTTTCCAACCTCGCGAACTTAATGAGTTCTGCTTGTGCTCCACTCTGCCTCCTGGTTTCTTTTCTGCAAGTTTATTGCAATTACTCTTTTTGCAGTTGATTTCTTGCTAAGTGCAGAATTTTGCACTCATGTTTGTAGAATCATCATCCCCCTGTTGCAATGATTTCAAACTCTGCTTTTGCTTCTCCTCCTCGCAGCATCTCCCAGCTGGGTATCAGTTCCAGGCTTACAAGCATGGTCCCTAAGCCTTTATGCAAAGAGATAACAATATAGAAGTGTACAAGGAATTTTGTCTGATGTAAATTAAAACTTGTGCAATTTGATATTAAACTGTTAGTAGCGATCCTCAAAGTACAACCAGTTTTGTAGCAAATTGGTGGATTTTCTGTCCAGATCCAATTTCCATATCTTTCTTAAGAAAATATCAATGAAACAGAAAAGCCTCACTGAAGTGAAGATCCTCAATTTATTTATGTCTGTAGAACCAGACATAAAAAACTAGATTGGTTTGATAGACTGTCATGAACAAATCATATTGATTGTTATTTATCATTCTGTTATTTTCCAGGTATCTACAAATATGTTTGAATTCATCTCATAATTTTAATCAAATTGACTGGATTCTAGTTTCCTGTTTGTTTGATTGTTGTGTTGTTTTTGGTTTCTTTTAAAGAAAAACACTCAGTCCTTTACTAGTCTCTTGAAACATCCACTAGTTTTCAAAATAAAGGTTGTTTTATACCATAAGGTTCTGAAATTTGGGGAAAGGTTTGATTAGGAAATGGTAATAAACTTCCAAAGAGGAGAAATGTTTGGCCCAGATATTTAAACACGTATAGACCTGTCTTCCTGTGAATAGTTTTTTGTCTGCTTTATATGTGAGACAGCTGGAGGCTGTGAACGTCCTTAGATTTGTCACATTTTCCCCTGGGCTCTGTCCCTTTGTGGGGTTCTGTGTAGATTATCCCAGTTCCAACTTTGCTGCTCAGTCTGTTCCCAGCCTGACACTGAAGAACAATGCAGGACCAAGCTCTAGCTTTCTCATCTTTTTAACGGCTTAATGCAGTTGGTACCTGCATTTTTAAATTAATTAAAACTGCAGTTTTACTGTGTTTGGGCTCTATAAAAATAAAGGGATATTCAGTGTTTTTAAACATAGAGAAGTAGTTCTTGCCTCTTTTGTGTAAGGAAGCCTGGTTAGAGCATTCAACTAGATTCAAACAGGCTGTCCCAGTTTCCTCCTCTTCACACAGCCACCCATTTGTCCATATCCCCTTCTAAAAAAAGAGATGTTGGTTTAGGAAAAGGGGAGGGGTTTGGGGTGCTGGAAAGTCGCCTCCAAATACAGTCCCTACAGTTAAACAGAACCCTGTCTCACTTCAAGCACATTTCTCTTTTATCACAAAGATCTATGTACTTCTCTGCTTAATATATTGCTTCTTTAAAAACTGACTTTTGCAGTCTGTGGTTTCACTTAACTTTAGTTGACAACGACTCTAACAAACTTTTGTTTGTTTGCTTCAGAAATCCAAGTTTCTAGTACAGATTTTTGGATCTACTTTGGGGGCTGACTACATAAAGCTAGTTATTACAGCAATGTATGATGCAGTGACTCAGTTCCTTTTTCAGTCTAACCCTTTTCAAAAGAGTGAGGCTGGGCTGATGCTGGATTAACTGAAATAGCAGGAAGAATCCTTTTCACTTTGAAAGCCACTGAGTCTTGTCCCAGTTCTCATGTTGCATTGCCTGGTTGCTACAATTTTAAACTGCACCATTTCTCTGGTCTGTAGACAAAGCAAGAGTAACTATTTGAGACATTTCAGTGAATGCCTGACAATAAATACACTTTGAGATAAAAATCACTGATAATTTAATATGTATCACTACTATAAAAATAGCTTTTTCCACTCTGAATGTGTAGTTTTCTTTTTGATGTATTATTGATGTACTGCATGATGAGCAGTCCGAGGAAGGTTGTAAAAATGAATTTCTGATCTCTCTATTGCTCTCATTATAATTCTTCTACAGAACAGCAAGGAAAAGGACCTAAATCCAACTGTAAATCAAACACAAATAGTATCCTATATTTTACCACTGAAACTATATCTACATGCTAGGAAATGACTATTGAATTTCTTAGTGTTGGGTCAGATCATTAAATGCAGGATGCTTTTGTTTGTTTTAAACCTAATTGCTCTAAAAATAACCACTGATGCATCATTAAAACACAAAAATATATTTGGCCCCATTATTGTACAAGCACTGAAAGAACAAATAGGCATATCTCGTGATCTTTCTACTGAGAGCTTGGTGGCATATTTGTTTTTTAATAAGAAAAATAATTATTAAAAATACTCCCAACAAACTAGCTATTTCAAAATAATTATATATACCACACCTTCTTAATTATATGGCAACTTAAATGCTTAAGCAGTCAGATAATCTCAGAAAGATACTGTGAGACCATAGTAGGGATTTGCATTATTTCTGAAATCATGTCTTGTGAAAGTGCTGTTTCTAAGCTTACAGAGCCTTATCAGACTGTACAGCATGAAATCTAACAAGTGACTGGTGGGTCATTTCTTTATCAACATTATACTGTAATGCAGAGTATTTTGTTTTTCCATATATCTTAAAATATAAATTACCTGAGTGGTACATGTTATTTTCCAGAGCTTTTGAAAACTCTTTGATCAGTCACATTTGAAGATTTCCATCAGAAAATGTATAGCTCAGACAACCATCAAGTTTTATTTTTGATTGTGCAAATGATCATTCTTTTCTTGTTTCCTAGTAGCAATTTTTCATAATACAAATCTTTCAAGATTTTTTAATCTCTTCCCCATTTCTCCCATTTTCACTGGTAAGATCCACATCTGGGCTGACTGGAGCTGTGACTGTTTATTATCCAAGCATCAATCCCATAGGTTTCGTGATCTAACACAGAAATGCTTCTGTATTATCTGGTTTTCTCTGTCATCCTCAAAACATATTACAAGGGGCTTTACATTTTATTAATATTACTAGTAATTGTAAATTGACTTAACTCATGCAAACATTTAAATATATGCTTAAGTATGGTCCATGTTAGGTCTACACAAGTCCATCTGATGTAGATGTCAAGGATGGCCTGATGAATATCTGGCTGCAAGTGACAGCTCCCCCCAGGAGTGAGTGTGCGACAGACCCACACTCCTGTCTATGGGTAATGTTTCAGAGGTGGGCACAGCTCCCCAGGGCAGTGTGTGTGTGACAGACACACACTCCTGTCTAAGGGTGGTGTTTTAGAGGTGGGCACAGCTCCCCAGGGCAGTGTGTGTGTGACAGACCCACACTCCTGTCTGTGGGCGGTGTTTTAGAGGTGGGCACTTTCCATCCTGTCCTGGCCGCTACCAGGCTCCAGCCAGCAGGGCTCAGAGCAGAGCTCCCTTTGTAAGGGAGTGCAACTCGGCCCTTGGCCCCGTGCCCGGCGGGGCTGTGGCTCTCTGTTCCAGAAGCTGGTGCTCACCTCTGGAAAAAGCTGTGCCTTGCTTTCATTCTGAGCCAGCGAACAGCTCCAGCAGCCCTGCACAGAGCTGTGTCCAGCCAGGAAGTCAAGCTGCTTAAGGTACCTCAGGATAAGGGGGTTGCTTTTTGTCTTTTTGCCAAAAATGTAAAGTGCAGTCTCCTGCTGGCTGGCATGGTTTGATCTTGGATAAGATCGTTTCTTCTCCGTGTCTTTAGTTTTGCCAGGCCCTGGGGTGTGCGTATAAATGATTTTGTTCAGCTGTAGTTAGAAGTTGAAGAGTTCAGTATGAGCTGATGGCACCATAGCCTGAAAGCCACTCTGAAATTTGCATTAGTGATTTAGAATTATTCCATTTAATCTTTTGGTTTTCTGTACCTAGGAAGTGTGAGAAGGAGCATGTTTTGGTTTGTTCCAAGGAATCAATAATCTATTTTCAAGACAACTGTCTGTCTCTGCAAGATACTAAGATAATGGCAGAAATAACTTACATGAAAGGACATAGATGGAAGGTTGGTTTTTTTTTAAAATAGTGACTAATTATGGTCACTGAAGTGTTTTCTACCTCACTTTTCTTTAAAAATTAGGTTAATAACCAGTCAATAATGGACAAACTAATTTTTATCGAGAGTTTGTCTAAGGGCGACTGGCCCACAAATTACTAGATTCTTGCCAGGTGGTGGTCCATATTGAAATAGGTATTAGGAAATCTTAGCCAATAACGATCCTAGAAATTCTGCCTTTATGTTACAGAAGGAATCATACACAGTTAGAACATTTACAGATCATTTGGCCGTTGTGACTTTGCACTGGAAGAAAATCAAGACTGCATTTGCTTTTTAAGTTGCGAACTGAAAATTTCAGTCACTTGTTTTTGTTTTTGAAATGATCTTTTCTATGTCTTTCAGTTGGTGAGCACTGAGTGACTCTGTACATTTTCTCTGCCAAAAATGACTTTTCTGTCATCTTTGGCACGAGTGTTCAAACCAATTATTACGTAAATATGTAAATACGTAACTAGTTGGTGTGGTTTTTTATTGGTATTAGTCTATGATCAGCTTATTCACAAGGCTTCTCTGTCTCATTTCTTAAAGTAATCCAGCCAAATTTTATTAGCTTACTCTCATATTATCTATATTGTGTTTTCTTGAGTGTCCCACTAAGAATTGAGTTCATCTTCCTTGCATATGTAATAAAAATAGCTGTATATAGTACTTGCAAGACTACATCAAGAATGATTTTTGCAATAGCACTGAAACCTCTCTCTCTCTGAAAGTTATTTAGACTAAATTATTATACAGACATGTTTGCTTTTTCATGTCTACATCATGTTGTTGACTGATGGTCATTTACTTAATTACACTGGTAATTGAAGTTCTCATCCAACTGCCCTTTACCTGACAAATACCCAAAACTTTTGGTCATTAACATTCAAATGCACATTCTTTATATTTGATGTTTTTTTTACTTTGCTTCTATTAGTTCTCAGGGTCATTCACCTCTTCCTATATATTGTCTTGATTGTTTTTTCCCCAGCTGATTTTTAATAAAGTATTTCAACTTTAGATCTAGTGCTTAATGGAAAATATTAAAATTCCTTACACAGTCAAGCCATTAATAACCTCCATGGAACGATATTACCTTCATCCCACTGTCTGTTGCTATCTTCCCGTTCTCCCCAGTTTCATTGGTTATTTAGTCTGCAGCTCAGTGTCTTTGGTTACTGAAATTGGCTGTGACATGACTTAAAAAAAGGAAACTACCCAACACCACAAGAAATATGTAGAGAAAGTTAGCAAGTTAATGCTGGATAACTGGTGCTTTTGTTTTTATTGCAAACTGAAATGAATTATGGCTTTGCTCCTGGAACCACATGAAATAACCTGTGATCTTTTTTCCCACCTTCATTCCATGTGAGTCTCACTTCTTCCTGTGTTCTCATTTCATACATGAAGCTGAAAAAGTCATTATTTTTGTATCATTTATGTGCTATAGCACTTTCTGCATTTTGCACAGTTTTGGACATATATTGAAGTAGAGTCTAATTTCCATGTTGTTTTATCCACTTTTGCTTTAAGGAAATTCCATTCAGAAACTCATGCAATTAATAGTGTCAACATGCATTTTTTCCCAGTGACCATTTCTTTTGTGATGATGCATGCAGGTTGTTTAGCTCCTGTGAAACACGTAGGAACTGCTGTGTACTGATGACTCTGTGGTGCAGTGCATTCTGAGTAAGATCTTTAACTATTGGTAGACCAGGCTGTACCTTTCTGCTCCACAGCCTTGGGTTTCCATAGCTGTTGGTCACTCACACCCTTGTCTATCCAGGGTTTCAATCTGGAGCTGGAATGCGTACCCTGACATGGCTGAAAGGTCATCCCTGGCAGAGAGATATCCTGGCCTTTGGCAGTTGCAGAGTTAGCAAACACTCAGGCTTGCTGCTCTATGAGAGCCTTCCCAAAGCTGCGGTGTTTGCTGTGCTGTCCGTGTGACACACGGCCACTGCACGGGACAGGCTCCTCACCGTGTGTGTGGACATCAGTAATGCAGAGGGGGAAGGCACACCTCACCCCGAGCCAGTGACTGCATTGTGCAGTAAAGGCAAATAAATTCCTGCTTCTAAAGAGCTGGGACGGGGAGTTGGGATTAGTTGGCATTTCTTCACAGCCGCACCTGTCACTGGCTCCAGGACAGGCAGCTGTGAGACACTGCGGAGGGAAGACACAGCGCTGAGCAGAAAACGAATTATTTTAGACAAGTCCTAGAAGGGGACATGGCAGAAAGGGTCAGGTTGGAGGGGACCACAGTGGGTCACCCTCTGGTCCGACCTTCCTGCTCGAGCCGGGTCATCCCAGAGGACACGGCACAGGATTTCGTCCAGTTCTCGGACACCTGGGCAGCCTGTTCCAGTGTTCGCTCACAGTGAAGGAGTTGCTTTTCGGTTCGGGTGGAACTTCCTGTGCATCAGTTTCTGCCCGTTGCTTTGTGTCCTATTGCTCGGCACCACCGAGCAGAGCCTGGTCCATGCTCTGACACCCCCGCTTTAGATATTTACACACAATCGCATAAAGGCAGCAGCAGCGAAGGCAGCCAGGGCTGTGCCGCCCGCCTGTGAGCCCATCCCGAGCCCTCCGGTCCCCTCAGGAGCCCACCCTGCCCCATCCCGTCCCTCAGGGTCCCTCAGGATCCCGCCCTGCCCCATCCCGTCCCTCAGGGTCCCTCAGGGTCCCTCAGGATCCCGCCCTGCCCCATCCCGTCCCTCAGGGTCCCTCAGGGTCCCTCAGGATCCCGCCCTGCCCCGTCCCGTCCCTCAGGGTCCCTCAGGAGCCCACCCTGCCCCGTCAGGGTCCCTCAGGAGCCCACCCTGCCCCGTCCCGTCCCTCAGGGTCCCTCAGGATCCCGCGCTGTGGCGGTGCCGCCCGGCAGGGGGCGCGGCGGGAGGCGGGGCGCGCGCCGGCGCGGCTGCGCTTTGCGGGCGGCTGTAAAGCAGCGCCGAGTGTCGCGCTGCGCTGGGCAGGGAGCGGCGGGGGCTGCGCCACAACAGAGCGGGGCCCGCCCGGCGCAGCGGCCGCACCGGGACCGGACCGGGGCAGCGGCCGCGCCGGCACAGCGAGGACGCTGCGGCCCCTCGAGCCACGCCGGGCAGCGCCGCGGGGTCACTGCGGCGCCCACCGGCGCCGCTTCTACCCCTCGGCCCTGCGCAGGGCGCCGGCGGCACCCGCCCCTTCCCCCGCGGCCTCGCTGTCTCAGGTACGGGGGGCGGCGGGGACCCCGCGGGTGGGGCCGGGGGCGGGCGGTGGCTGCCCCGCTTCCCCCGCCCTGCGCCCTGACGGCAGCGGTGACCGGCGGGGCTGTGCGGCGGGTGGGAACTTCACGCAGAATGTATTTTTGCTTTTTTTATTCAGCGCCTCGTTGACGCACAAAGCAGTGTCTTCACTGCGGGCAGCCGCAGCACTCTCTGGGGTTTTGTCACAAATTTGTCACAAATTTTCCCCTTAGGGAAATGAGTTTCTATTTCTGTGCGTTATAGGGTTTGTTATGACGTCATTTGTTTTGTTTGCGAAGTTAGTGTTCTCTTAACCCGTGTTAAATAAAATCACCATTTTCAGATCGTTTTTGCCTGATAAACAGGGAAGTAACGTTCATTCAGAAACGTAGGCCAGGATCTTCAGAGGTACGTAGGCTGTCACTGTTGCAATGGGCAGGCGTTAAGGGTCTGTACTTTTTTAAGTGTCTGTGTTCCTGTGATTAGGACTGAGCATGCATTCATGGGATTTTCGTGTTCTTTGAATAAGCCTTTCCATGGCTTGAAGTGATTTTATTAAATCATAAGCAAGGCCTGGTTGCTTTAGCTGATTAAACGAGACCCTTAATTCCTGGTACCCAGGTACTTCTGCAGAAGAGGACATAATGCAGGAGGTAAGAGTTTGCAGTAATTAGAATAATTTGATTCTAATGTGGTTATTTCAGAAACAAAGATTTGACCAAAAAGATAAGAATTTACTGCTCATTGTGTTTGTCATGGTATCTGTATTATAAGCTATTAAAGGAAAGCTGGGTTTTCAGGTGCAGGATAAGGTCTTACATTGTCTTTATGGTAAATTGTAGAAAATTCCAAAGGTATATTTATTCTGGATACTTAGTAGAAACCTTTTTCAGGAAAACTAATATTTAAATAGTTAGAGTGTGTTGCCACTCTTAAGACCAGAAATTGCATCTTCTTGTTGTTCACATATCCATAGTTCTTGCTGTCAAAGCAATTTAAGCAATTTAACTGTTTTTGCACTCACGTTTTTGGATGAAGGGCCTGTCTTGGGGCAGGAAGGGAACAGAAACAAACTGTGTTAGACAGGATAATTGTTGCTGTTGTACAAGGATTGATAGGGAAAGAAGTGTTCTTGGTTCATTTGATACAGTGAATACTCAGTCACCTCTCTTGTGCACTCATCCACAGTCTGGAACCACCTATGACATTCATTAGGTGGGAAAGGCTGTAAGCATATTTTGTGTTTCACTTTAGTTAAATAATAGTATATAAGACACCAAGCTTCCTGTTTTAAAACTCTTGGAGTCTCGCATATTTAAAAATCTGATTTTTTTTTTATTGATGGTTGAAGCCCTGGCAGCTACAGCTGTGGTTGTATCTGGTGTTGGGAGCTTGAGGGTGAACAACAGCTCACAGCATTCATGTCTATTTTGCATGTCCTTTCAAAATATGGATGAGAACGTTCTGACCTTTCAGGAATATGTCTTTCATGAAGCAATGGCTTTTGTAAAAGTGTATTAAGAGTGTATCTTAACGTGACTGTGACTCCACTTTATCTTTGAATTAGTAACTTTGTTGACCTACATAACCAGATCAGTTATAGCGGTTGATTTTCACTGGAGGTGGCCGTGTTGCAGTAACATGTAGCTGACAGCAGTTGCTGCCTTCTTTTTCCAAGATGAACAATCTTTCATGTCAGTTGTTTATATTTTCTCTGATGGTGAGGACATTCTTTTGAGAAGATAGAGGTGATAGTGCCCTCCTCCACAGCTGATGTATTATAGAAGCTTAGATGTCAAGCAGTTGAATAAATAGGGAAAAATTGAGGGGGGAGTGATTATGGGATGGGGAACAGGATGATTTAATTCACCTGTAAACAATAGGGATAGTACAAGGAGATGGATTTGCCATAGGCAGATGTTGTATAAAGAGTTCCTCACAACTTTCCTTATGTGCAACCTCCTTTAGGTGAGTTGGCAGCAAATTTTGGGTTGGTGAAAGAAACATTTTCTTTTGTTCCTTTCCTTCTGCCCCATTAGGGTTCTCATGACATAAACCCACCAAGAAAAACACCAATCTGTACTGAGCCTTAAAGGAGGTTCACTAGTTAAAGACTTCAGCTGTGGGTACATTTTGTGTTTCTTATAAGAGCACTGTAAACTTCAGAAGCGGCTACACTGACAAAATTTAGGAGACTACAACTTAGAGTAATTATCCTAGCCTTACGTTGTACATGTATCCCCCACAGCATTACTCAATATGTATGTTTATAACTCTCTTGTCAACCTTACTGACATGCAAACAGCCAAACCACTGCAGATCTGGTGATAAAGCAGGATTATTTTGCTGTTTTATATAGTTTATGCTATTTGGGAAAGGAATTGCTCTAAATTAAAATGATGTCTTCCTTATTAAGTGTTTACCAAGTGAAATTTGAGAGGGCTGGTTCATGGCTTATGAGCAAGAGGCCAGTAAGGGCTTTTTGCTTCTGCCTTTTTTTTTTTCCAATGCAGTTTAGTCCTAATATTTGACTGCTGTTAGGTAAAATGTTTACCTTTGGCTCCACTGGATGCAGAGTGGAGAGTCTGCTGCAGTGTCCTTTTCCTTTGGAACTGGCAGATCTACTCAGTTTCCTATCTATAAAATCCCTTACTTCTCATAGGTTTCCTGAAGAACAGCATAAAACTGTCCTAATGGTAAATTTCACGATTCTTACTTGAAAGGTTCTTACTAGCAGCTGTGGCAAAGATCATGTTACACTTTGCTTCTCAAAGCTTAATCGAGAAGTGTTTGCAAAATGACACTACATCAAGAAGAATTACACGTACCTTAAGGGTTAAAAATGTCAGGGGGAGTAAGGAACTCTTTTTAAAATTAATTTTTAGTGGTTTTGTAACTCAGAACTTCCTTAGCTGTCTTGGGATGCAAAAATCCTAGTTAAGATCTTAAATTCCAATAAAAAAATTGCATTTTGTCATTCTTCTATAAAGCTACAACTTTTAATTCCCAAGTTCCTTAGTGTTAGGTTTGTCTTGGAGTTCACTGAAGCCAAAACATTCCTGATTTCCAAACCATAATACTTCTATCTTAAACCCATGATTTATATAGTGTTAATGTAGCTAACTGATTTCAGCCTTGGACAGAGCAAAGAAATGTCTAGGCTGAAGAATGTGATTGTGAGCAGCATGTTTGTCAAATACACCTGCTTGCATCCATCGTGCAGAGGCAGACAGGTGCCTTGTCCAGGTGGCTGTGTGCATGGTGATGCTTGATTCAGGCTGGGATTTCCTTGGTTGTCTTATGGCTTTGGACTGACTCAGTGCATTGCAGGACAGCTCACCTGTGCTGGGAGGGCTCTGTGCAGAACAGCTCACCTGTGTTTTAAAAGACCCTTGTTTTTCTAATGAATTGATAAAAAGTGAAGAACAACCAAAAGTGAAGAAGAATGCAATAAAGTTTTGAAATCTGATTGCACTTGTTTTCCTGATAGTGGAACTGAGTATTAGATGGTTTTCTTCTTGTCACTTCCTCTGCATTGTGCAGGCATACAGATTGTCCTTGCTTGATAGAAATGAAATGAATAAGGCAGGACTGCCTCTTTCAGGAAAATTAGTGTTTGTTTTTTTTTTTGTGATCTGCTCAGTGAATTCCTTATTTTGTTGAAGCAGCAGGGCATGATAGCACTGAGTTTTGATCTCCACAGGATTGAGCTGGGGGTCTCCTAAGCCTTCTGTCAGCCTCCAGTGTGTCAGGGCCATGCAGGAATCATCTTGCTTGGCACTTGAGATTGGAAAGTAGCAGTGCTTAGGTTTTCTCACTTTGCTGAAGGCCTTGTATGAGTTTTATAACCTATTTCATCTTCCTGATTCTTGATGTATCTAATGGAAAAGCCTTGCTGAAAGAATAAGAATACATATTTTTAATGAGAGGAAAGAAAGGTTTTCTCATGAATTTAACAGTACCAGTATTAGCTTGTCACAGTAAAAGTAATGTTAAAAGTAAAATCTGATACAAGCTGCATATCAGGAAAGGTAATTAGTTTTAAAAGTTAGTTGGGAGTTCAGTGACCATATGCAAAGAAAATGAGTTAGAACTGAATAAAGGGACTACAAATGCAAGGAGATTTTTTTTCCAAGTGGTGAAGGGAGTTGACTATATTTCAGAATGTGGCTGAAAATACATTTTCAGGGTAAAATGATACATTAGGTCACATGTATTCATCAACCAAGTTTAGACCAAAAACCTGAGTTATGTGTTTTATAATGAAGCATTTTACTGTTTTATAGTGCTGTAATGCTACGTACTTTTTGATTGCTTGTAAAAGAATTAATTATTAATGACAAAATCCTTTGCTCCATATTATAACTCAAATGTGTTTTGCTTTGATATGTGATCATAAACTTTGCTGTAAAGATCTCTTTAACCTTGTTTTTTGACTTAGCTGTTTCCAGGGACTTCCCAGTTTGCATGACTTTTCTTGCAGGGCTGTATGTCTTGGAATGATTATTATCAATGGTTTTAAGTGATATAAAGAATGGATAAAAGTCATGTGCACTTCAAGATTCTAAATAGTTGTACACCTGAGAGGGGAACTTAGAATAACTATTTGTAGTTTTCAGGTAGCTGTCTTACCAGCTCTTCATTGAGTCATAATGGTTTAAAAGAAGATGGTAAATCAAAACTTTGAGAGGAAACATGGGGGGCTAAGTTGATAGGCAAATGTTTTGATTAGGAAGGAGGAATACTAATGTTGCTTGAGTTTATTTACTTCATCTTGCTGATTTTTGAAAAAAGTTCTGAGGACTACTTCTAATTAGAAGTAGATATTGTAGGAACTTTTAAATGTTTCAACAGTAGATGATCTCATTCTAATGACTTAATTATTTGCGTAATATTTTTGTAGTCCCTCTTAAATTCTGTCTTCTGTGCAAAAGAAAAATGGATATTTATGGGTATTTATGTCTAACCTCTGAAGAGACTTAAAATGGATTGAAATCTAGTCCAGCTTTTGTCTTTTTTTGGTCAAATTTTTTCTTTGAAAGTTTATAATAGCATTTCTGAAGAGTGAAGGAATAGGTTATTTGTCGTTGTTGATTGTTGTCATTCACTTGAAAACCATTACTGTTTAAGCTGTTGTGTAAGTTTATAGTTGGAAGGCAGCAGCTCTCTGTGGACAAGGAGTCCTTCAGCCTCTGTACTGGTTAGCAAAAATGAAGAGTTCTTGATTACTAGGTTGAATTTCCATGGTTGTAAGTGTAAAAAAATATACAAAATGTTTGAATCTATGTTAACTGGCCCAGTGTATGCAGGCTGCCAGTTGGAATAAAACCAAGCCGTAAATAATGTTTCAGATGCACCAGTTTTCACTGTGTGGTAATTTCAGGTTTTTGTCATATTACAGTAGTTTGAGGTTTCTCAAAATGTAAATGTCATTGCTCTAATTTTTTTGCTGTAACTTAAATAACTATATCTGTATTTCAGCAGAGTGGCCTCTGCACTAAAGTAAACAGAGCTTATGCAAAGATAATCACATTCAGAATGCAGAATTTTCATACTGATGGAGATTCTTCCACTTCAATTTAACAATGAAAAGAGGGGAGTAGCACTCCAATGAGTACAATAGAATCCTTTGTAAATCAATCCCTGGTTGTGCTCCCATAATGAAAAAAGTGTTCAGATTTTCAGTTCTTAAAAATAATTAAGGGATCAATTGTCTTTGATTCTGAAGTTATAGTGTTAAAAGGACTGGAAACAGTTATGTATAGGTTGGACATGTATATGCTAGCAAGTTATGACTGTGTTCAAAGGCAATTAGCTTTCTGAGTAAAATATTATTTTTCCCCCAAAATTGAAATATTTTGTGGATTTTCTGAAAAAAATTGTGATGAAATACAGGGTTATTGTGGGAGAGTCTGGGTTGCTTTTGGATTGGGGTGAAGACTGACTGTTATATTTCTGTAAAACAGTGGTGCATAAATAACAGAGCTAAAAGGTGACCTTGGGAGGATCAGAAAAAGGACTATGTACTGCTTATTCTCTGTGTGCTTGTGGAAGGGCTGAATGCTGTATTCCTGTCCTTATTAGAAACTGGGTAAAATGGAAGTCTTGGTCTTGTCAAAGAAAGATGGTGCATTTGTGTGAGGCTGTGGACGAGCACGGTGAGGATTCTGTAAGGGCTGGGCTGAGAAGAGTAGACAGCAGAACTCCACAGCTTTAGTAGTCTTTGTTGTCTGTGTAGACTTTTTGCACTCCTGATGTTTATTCTAAGTTTTTTTTCCAATTTTGCAACTTCTTTTTTTCAGCCCCAAAGGAAAAGGTTGCCTTATATGGTGCACTGCACTAAAACTTACTGCTATAAAAAAAGTAGTGCTTTGATGAACTAAGGAAGCCTTGTCTATACTGGCAAGAGGAGGTTTATTCCAACTTGCATGAATATAGCTTTTGACTTGCATGTGAGACATGCCTATCTGCTGTAATTCCAATAGAGAACAGCAATCCTTTCTTATCAGAGGATCTAGGCCTCATATTTAACAGTAATTGTTGCAAATGTTTGTAGGCTTTTCAGTGAGAACATTCAAATGGGGCTTTTCAGCTGGGGTTCTAGGATCCAGAAAGTTCTTGGTCTCCAGAATGATCCTGTCAAATTATGGCTTCCGTAGATATTAGTTCTGCAGCATAGATGCCTTTTGCAAAGTTTTTATTCTAGATAACATCACATGGGGTGTAGTAGTTGTTCGTTGCTTATGGCTATGAAGAGAACACAGGCTGCCTGGGATATGCATCAGTTTATACCCGTTGCAAACTGAAATAAGTAATTCTTTAGCGTCTTTTAGGAGCAGCTAGCTCACAGCTGCTCCTGAAAGCATCAGTTTGTGAAACAGTCTAAAAAATTATTTAAATCTGTTCTGTAGTCTCAGTCTTGTATTTATATGTTCTATGACAAAATAAATGAGAGTATTAAATATTAGCACTGCATGTAAGAATGCATTAGCATTTTGAAGAGTTAGGAGATTCAGGCGGACGATTATGGACCTGAATAGGCAGGGCTGTTTAACCTGCCACAGATCATAGAATAGTCATAGAATGGTGTGGGTTGGAAGCAACCTCAAAAGTCATCTGCTGCAAACTTCCCTGCCATGGACAAAGACACCTTCCATTAGACCATGTTGCTTGAAGTCCAACTTTTCTATGAACTCCCCCAGGGATGGGGCATCCACAGCTTCTCTGAGCAACCTGTTCCAGTGTCTCACCACTCTCACAGGGAAGAATTTCTTCCTCATATATAGTCTAAACCTGCCCTCCTTTGGTTTGAAGCCATTTCCCCTTGTCATTACATGCTGTTATCAGAAGTCCCTCTCCAGCTCTCTTGGAGCCACTTTAGGTACTGGAAGGTGCTGTAATGTCTCCTTGGAGCCTTTTCTTTTCTAGGCTGAACGACCCCAGTTCTCTCAGTCTGTCTTTGTAGGACAGGTGCTCCACCCCGGGAGCATCTTCATGGCCCTCCTGTGGTCTTGCTCCAGCAGCTGCACATCCTTCTTATGCTGGGAGCCCCAGAGCTGGACACCTGAGCCCAGGTGGAATAGAGGGACAATCCCCTCCCTTGACCTGCTGGCCACGCTTCTTTAGAGCCAATCCAGGATATGATTGACATTCTGGGCTGCAAACACACAGTGTCAGTTCTCACCCATTAACACCTTCTGAAGTCCTTCTCCCCAGAGCTGCTTTCTCTCCTGTCTCTGCCCAACATGTATCTGTGCTTGGAATTGCCCCAGCCCAGGTGCAGGACCTTGCACTTTGAGGTTGAACTTTGTGAGGTTCATGCAGACCAACCCCTCAGGCCTGTGAGGGTGCCTCTGAGTGGCTGTTGTTGCTTTTTCTAGATAGCTCAGATGTTTTTTGTGACTTCATGTGTATTCCAGTTGTGCTGCTTAAGGAGCCTAATTCCACTCAGGGTACTGTTGCACATTTTTTCTTAAGCAACCTTTTGGTAGTTCAGCACAACTTGCTGTAAGCTGTCAAGTGTCTACTATAGTCTTGTTCAGCTGAAGCATAAAAATACCTGATATTAGTTACAGTAAAGAGTGTTTCAGAGTTTACCACAGCAGGAACCAAATTGTTTCATCATTCCCTTTTGGGAATTTAAACCAAAGGCAGAGATGTCAGGTGAAGCAGATTGAACATGGATCTATTACAGAGGTTACTGTTGTCTGTGTCTCAGTAGCCTTCCGGTACAAAAGTATTTCTTTGAGGCTAATGTTGTACCTTGGCAGCTTTATATGTTGGCAGGGAGGGGAACCTGCCCAGTACCAACTGCTAAGGGAACATATTATATTATATTATATGCTCAGTTTCTGTCACAGGGTGAGAGTAAAAGTACATGGACTGAAAATAGCTCTGTACACTGTACTGCTAATGTGTACTGGTTTTTAAAAGAGACTTAAGGTAATAAAAGGATTTTTATTACTTTGCCCCAAAATAGTAATGGTTCAAATTCTCTCATGTTTCATTCCTTTTCATGTCAGAGAAGAACCATGCATTCTGAATAACTGACTTTTATAGCTCAATTGACAGCATACAACTCCATGTATTGTGTTGAAGTATTTACTGTCCATGTGTTCTGCTGCAGGGGAAGATACGGGCCTTATTAAATAAGCATGCATTTTGGTTGGTGGCTATGGGAGCTATTTAGCCAAAACTCTGGTAACTTCAGTAGCCCCTAACTGCCATGCTTAAGTATCAGTAAAGAAGACATCTGTTTTGCAGGTGGCATGCACCAGTATTTGCTCTGTGATAGCAATAATGTTTTCACTGACCATAAGAACTTCGTTTCAGTGCAAATTATAAGAGTTTTGTCTTAATGAGAAATTACATTGTCAAGGCATATTTTTAATATTTTGAAACAGTTGTATTTCAGTTACTGTTGTTTTGCTATTCCCACTGGGGGATTAGTCCTAGCAGTAAGTGGGTTTTCTCTTATTTCAGTTTTGCTTTTGAAAAATCTCATACTTCTTTTCTTGATGCTTATCTGTTTTATTTTCTAGGCCTTTCTTAAATCTTTCCATGTCTAAATGGACTCCTGAATGTAATATAGTTTATACTCTAAAAGCGGATATGAAGAGTGAAGTTCCTTCTGATGCACCAAAGAGACAGGAGAGTCTGAAGGGGATCCTCTTGAACCCTGAGCCTATTGGGGCAGCCAAAAGCTTCCCTGCAGAAGTTGAGATGATTGCCAGTAAAGTAGGGAATGAGTTCTCTCACTTGTGTGGTGATTCTCAAAAGCAAAAGGACATGAATGGCAACCATACAGACCAAGAAAAAGGTATTGTGGTGCGAAAAAAACGCAAGAGCCAGCAGGCTGGTCCTTCGTACACTCAAAACTGTCCTGATAAAGAAAATAAAGGAATCTTAGGATTGAGACAGCATCTAGAAACACAGAGTGAAGACAATGATTCTTCTTTTAGTGACTGTATCTCTTCGCCTTCATCTAGCTTGCATTTTGGAGACTCTGACACAGTAACATCTGATGAAGAAAAAGATGCTCCTGTGAGACACCCTCAGGCAGTGTTGAATACTCCAAGTAGAACTCACAGTGCAAGGTCACAAAAGTGGCCTCGGACTGAGGCAGACTCTGTACCTGGGTTATTGATGAAAAGGCCCTGTTTTCACAACAGTTCTTTAAGAAGACTCCCATATAGGAAGAGAGTTGTGAAAACAAGTTCATCACAGCGGACACAGAACCAAAAAGAACGAATTCTAATGCAGAGAAAAAAGCGGGAAGTGTTAGCTCGAAGAAAGTACGCTTTACTCCCCAGTTCTAGCAGCTCCAGTGAGAATGATCTCAGTACTGAATCTTCTTCCAGTTCATCTACTGAAGGGGAGGAAGACTTGTTTGTGTCAGCTGGTGAAAACCACCAGAACAGCACAGCTGTTCCTTCAGGTAAAACTGAATTCCTGAGGTATTCTGTATTAGTTATCTTTCATTCTGTACAAAGGCCTTTTTTCTAAGTTCTTTGAAGCAGCTTTTGTTGGAGTTAATACTGCAAGTAGACTTACTGCAAGTACTGTGAACATTACTTTTCCCATCAAGATTTTATGTTGTACATTCAGATCTTACAGTAGAATTACAGCAAATCCAAAATCTTGAATGTAAAAGTTAATGGTTTCTAAGAACATAGTGGAAGGTTGCTCAGTCTGATCAATCACATGCTGCTGAGTTGATCCATTTCTATTTTCTTAGCTGTTGAATTGTATTAAAAATTTCAGCTTTGAACTGATTGTGGTGATAATTCTATTTGCAGAATGTAGAAATATCTGCTAATATTTAACAGCCCTTGACAGTTTAGAAAAATATGAAGAAAAAAATGTCCATTGTTATAAGAGCCTGAAATACGAGTCAGCTGAAGGTAGCTTTAGTACTGAGATAATAAGAGGAAAGTATTGTATACATACCAATTGTTTTACCCAGATAAACTCAATGCAATGCAGTTGGTTTACACACTTATTTCTCTAATATGTCTTGTCACAGTATCTGAATTCTTGAGTGCTTGGAGGAAGATTTTGGGGATGGTTTGGTTTGGATGTTTTTTCCTGGTTTGTTTGTTTGTTGTGGATTTTTTTTATCTTCTTTCATGTTAAGTTTGCCAAGTGAAAGTAGTTGTGTATTCTGTTTTAGTTCAGCTTTTTAGAGAGCCTGGGGAAGTAGAACACAGCATGGTGTTAATCTGTGCAACCATGTGTTTTATCTAGTGACAAATATGTTTTAATAAGTGAAACCATATCTCAGACTGTGCTGATCATTCCTCTAAGAAAATGTGGCTGAAAATACAAGGACAGGTTAAAAAAAAAAAAAGTGTGAATGTTCATGTTAGGGCAGGATTTAGGCTTGAACAGAACCAGAGTAATAAAGTCTAGATTATTGCTTGTTATTCATTGCGGTAGGAAATAATTTCTGTGGTGTTTAAATACAAGAAGTAAAATCTGTAAAGCAGAAGTCTTACTTATGCAGTGCTAGGGCTGGGCATATATAACTCTGAAACAAAGAATTATTGCACAGCCTTAATTATCTTGATGCATATTTGTGGGAATAGAAATTAGGCCTAAGAAAGTTACATTTGACATGCATGTTTAACCATATTGAAAAATATGATTTGTAAATAATAAATGTGTTGGGATATGCATACATTTATATGAAAAGCCAGTTTGAGAAACTACTGTATTAACACGTTTGTTTCCAAGTTAATGGTTTCTTATGGTTTTCACAGAGGGTGGAGTTGTATGTAACTGTAAAATGATGTAGGATCAATAACAACTCTCCTTCCCCACAGAGGTGGATGGCTTAATTTTTATACTACTTAAAAAGCACACTTAATTAATGGAAGTGTTTATTCTCATGTCATGAATGAAAAAATTGATTAGCTTTGTACCAGTTAATTTTAGATTAGAATACTGACATGAGTTGCAAGTGAAAGCAGGTCTGCTTTAAAGGTTGTGTCCTGTCGTGCCTGTACTCCAGGACCAATGCTTGCAGGGAGTTGGAAAGCAGTTCAGGCTTAGTGTGTGTGAATACTGTGGGGGTTTTTCCAGTGGAAATATATATTGATGGAAAGTTTTTTGAGCATTTTGTTTACATTGCAGATATAATGGGAACTTGAGCAGACATCGTCTGTGAGAGTGTCCTATTTTTAGCAAGATAAAAATGTGATTAACATTTTTTGTAGCTTTGTGCTGTTATATAAGGCATTTCTGGTTATTGAGTTAATTAGGACAGAAATGGGGCCAGCTGGAAAAACAGCTATGCAACTTCTCTGTGTAGTGAGCAAGCATGATGGGGTTTTTGTATGAGGAAAGGCTTGTATTGATAGTAATGCTACACAAGCTTGTAAATGTTAGGGAAAATTTCTTTGCTCTACATTGGCACATGTCTGCTGAAATTACAGAGTGTACTGAAGGATAAATAACTTCTAAGACTATGAGGCCTGGGGCATGTATGTAAAGGTACTAGAGGACAGACTTAGGAAAGGAGGAGAATAATAATAGTAATTGGAAAAGAAAATACAGTTTAGAAAGATGTGGTAATAACTGATTTTTAATAAGCAGGCTTCAGAGTGATGTGATTAGTTTTGTAGCCTACTGAACAGCAATTTGTATTAAGGATATTGCAGAAAATATTTCTTTGCTTTGAATGTTGATGTTTAATTAAAGATACAGTGCATGTAAAGAACTAGTAAATTTAATTAGTTCAGACTGTTCTGGAAAACGTTTCCTTCTGATTGTTGGAAGAAATTAAAGTAGCAGACCTTTTTAACCGAGGAAATATTTAGTATATAAGTTCTTTTAATTAATGGAATTAACTTGGCTAATTTTGGAAAAATCATATACATGGAGATGTGAAGGGGGGGGGAGGTGTTTGTTTAACAAAACCTTTACCAAAAAATCAAATAGCATTATTTGGGGTTTTTCCTCCTTTTCTATTAGGGCTTTAGCTATTCTTCTGGTGAAACTTCGTGCTTTTGGATGTGAGAGTGTGAACAGTGCATCCTGACACCTGGGACTAGATGTTATTGTTGTACCAACTGTGTGCCGTAGAAGGCATTGTTCTCATTCCATCTGGGATGGGCAGCTGAAGCTCATTCAGGAGAGATAGGAGTTGGGGGCATAAGGCCAATGGAAAAACAGCTGTGTGAGTTTAATGATCCTTTCAGCTGAAGGTGCAGGTGCTTACATGGGTGTATATTCTAATTGCAGTGTTGATCACTTGGTTTCAATTGCAATACTGGGCTTGCAGTTGAAATGACAGCAAGCAGCAGCATTTTTGCTGGGAAACATGAATTTTGATTCTGTGTTTTGTTTACGTAGGGCAGAAGCTTTTCACTAACGCTGTGTACATACCAACAGAAATAATCCTCCTCCACCTTTGCTTATGAAAGGTGGCAAAATTTAATTTTTTCTGTTGTTGCATCTCTTACATTGTAATGCAAATGTTCTGCTTCTGCAGGTATTTGATATTCATCTTGGATCTGAAGGGTTGGGGCTGCCCTTTGGAGGGCAGTCTGTGGAGGGAAATCAAGCAAAAGCTTAAATTGGAACAAGTTTTTAACCTTACATACTCTGATTTGGCAATAAAACAGAACTCTGGAAAGCGGCAAAGTGTTGCTAGGAAAAAAGCTATGTAGAGTTTTGCATTGTCATGAATTGTTCCGATTGTTTGCCTCAACTTACGATTCCTTCAGGGTCTGACATGTTATTTTGTATTTTTGAACAACTAATGCTGGACAGGTTTTTCTTTTCTTAGAATGTAATACTGATGGGAAGCTGCTCCAAATTTTGTTCAAAGCTGCTTAGAATGATAAGACAGTATTTATTCACTACTGTCCTCTTGATTCTCTAACATTTGTTATATGTCTCCCAAAAAACCATTGAATATAGACATTCAATATTTCGCAACCCAGAGGCTGGTGAAAATATTAAACATACACCGTGTCCCGTTCCCATCTAAAAGGGAGAATCGGGAGGGGTTCTTTCAATAGATTTTTCGGACGAAAAATCAAGTGCAAACGCGACAATATTATATCTGAGAACTGTTTATTTGTAGTAAAGGGGGGAGTGTTATTCACTAAAGGGGGGGATAGGAAAAGGAGCAGAGAGAGTAAAAGAGAGGAGGGGGAAGAAATAGAAGACTGGGGGAGCATTGCAACAAAAACCCTGGCATTCTGTTAGCAGCGTCGGTTTGCAGATGGAGCGTGCGTGCTGCGAACTGCGCTGCTTGCCGTAGTTTCCGTGCTGGGCTCGGCGCGATTTCCAAATAGCGGCAGGCTGCGTGTTCTTCCCGTCGGTGGGGAAACAGGGTGCGTGGCCACGGGCGCAGTCCTGGAACTGTTTGTGGTTTTTTAGGTTCAGGGCACGGTGGCTGCGGGCGGCAGCTGCTGCCGGTCGTTTCAGGCTCTGTGCGAGCGGCAGGGTCGAGTACAGGCGGTGACGGCTCCTGGCAGTCGGGTCCGGGCACACAGGATGGCGGCTGTCGAGCACGAGGTCTTCTCGGTGATGAGCTGTTTCGTGGAATCAGCGTAGCAGGGTGGAGTAGCTGCGAGCAAGGAAAACAGGACCACAGGGAACAAAAGGCAGTGGGGGGGGGGGGGGGGGGGGGAGCGGGGCCGAGCTGCAAGTGAGCCCCGCTCCTTCCGCGATGCTCAAAGCAAAAATAGCTCCAGTCGTGTCCCTGACACTGGCTTTATCTGTTAAGGTCCCTCCCCAAGCTAGATTTCCTGAGCATCCCGGTATTTTCCCTCTCGTGAAGCTTTCCCTGCCCTGATTGGCTACCAGGAAAATCCCCTCTTGGGGCAGGGGGCCAGCATGGTCTTCCATAGAAATCTTTCATCCCATGTGCAACAAATGTTGAGGCAAAACTGGAACTGGGCTGATCTCTAACACACCACTTCATGCTCGGATTATTTTAACAGGTTTAAGATAAACAGGTATTAAGTGGAAATGAGCTGCCTGTTGTTAGAGTTGATTATTTTTTAGTTACTTAATCCCTCCTACAAACTAGAGCATGCAGTCCTGTTCTCAGCAACTGATGTGGCTCATAATTCCAAGCTTTTATCTCAATAGCATTAGTGGATAAGGAAGTGTATAAGTGCCCTGTTTACCATGCTGCTTACCAGAGAAGAACTGAGAAGTGGGGAGAAAAGAAACACCTGGCTTTGAGCAGTGGACATTAATTAGAGTTGCTATATCCATCTGCTGTGAATTGGGGCTTTAATTAGCTACAGTAATAGGAGTTAGTGTGTAATTCACTTCAGCACTTCCCTGCTGCAACTTTCTGTGCTGAAAAGATGCTATTTGTAGAATTGGTTTGTTGTGGCATTGCCCATAGGACTGCTTTTATTGCAAGGTTAAGAACAGTTGGTACAGGTTTGAATTAGCATGGCTCATGGACAAAATCCCCTGAACTGTGATTGACCATCTTTTCCACCAGGGTGCAGACTACTAAGCAATTTGTGTGCTTTGGAAAATTTTTCCCATCATGCACAGCTATTAGAAAGAATATTCCACGTGAGTCTCAGGTCCAGAAAAACTGTCATCACACAACCCTGAGGGAACAGGCAGGTTCTTGCCAGAATATTGACAGCACTAAATCCTAGTTACAATTAAGTCTTTCTTTTCTTAGCAGAATATTATAATTTTATGAGTAGAATGGCACAGGATTTCTATAAGCAGAATCAATGTCATCTATAAGTAGAATAATACCAAATTTATACAACCACTAAGTTAAAATTTCTAGTCACCTGGACCCTCTGCAGATCAGGTCAAATCTTAATGTGTGGTTTGCTTTATCAATATAACTATGATAATCTAGACTCACAAACCATATAAAAGAACATGAGTCACTCACTCAGTCCTCAGAGGAAGCAGATGATCACAGAGGTGTCCTTTGCCACCGCTGAGGGGAGGGGGTTGCATTTCTGGTCCATGTTCCCACTTGGGGCTTGTGGCTGCTGGATTTTCTGGGCTTTGCTCTGGGTGCTCTCAGGCTCCCCTGCGCTGTGGCAGGGTCATCAACAACACCTGCTTGGCCTCCTGCCTGGGCCCTTCAAGGCCACCAGGAGAAGGGAGTGATTGTCCTGGCACCCAGCAATCTTGAGACATCTAGGGAGGGAAAGGACAAATGTGTTTGGTCTGTCTGCTTGGTTCACGGGACTTTCAGAGCCTGAGAACTACAGCAAAGCCAACAAATATGTGACCAGCTCAGTCCTGGAGGATGGCTCCTCATACAGTGGTGTTATGCTGACAGGATTAATGGAGTCAGAGCCATACCTAGTTCAAGACATTTGAGAGGTAAAGAAGACAAAACTCATTACTACTAGCAGGATATCATTTTATTCATTTCAAGCTGAATTGCTATCCAAATCATTATCTTTAATTCACAAGCATAAGTGTCTATAGAAGCACATGGTCCCAAGCTCAGAAGGATTCAACACACTTACTGACAGCTGTCCATTAACAATGACTGGACAAGAAAGTATGCTCCATCATCTGTGACATTGTTGTGGATGCTGGATGGTGGGAGAGCTTTTAGTTACAATTGTAGCCGGAGTTTTCTGCTCTGACTGCAGAGTTTTTTCCCTGCTGCAGCTGACAGACAGAACCTGTGCCAGAATGGGCTCTTGGTCTGATCCAGTAAAAGTTTGGAACTCAAAAGAAGTCATCTCTGTCTCTGGAAATTGACTGAAGATTTAAAATCTCTTCTGGTTTCATTTAAGACCTGATCAGACTGTCTCATTTGAAGTTGTGTATTGTAAAACACTATTTTTATCTTATATATAATATTCAGACTGGTTAAACTCCATGTTAATTGCAAAACAGATGTGAAAATACCCTCTGGGAATGACAACAGTCATCCAAACATAAATTTGGGTATTACACCAGTGTTATTTATGCCCTTGGTGGGGTACTTGGGATGATGATTGATTAATCTTGGAGTTATGCCATGGTCTGTTAGAGTTAAATTGTAGTATAATTATATATATTATACATGTTATACTGTGCAAAGCTTAGTCTCTTGCTTATAACTTCTGGATTATTAAAGTATTTGATTCTAAAGCTTGCTTCCCAGTGAGTTGGTCTATCAATGGCATATAGCAATTGCTGTTGTCAAGTAATCTTACAACTTTCTGGACAAAAAATATGTCATTTACCGATCTAAGTATTGGACATCAGAGTCCAATATTATATTTATTTTATTGTAAAAGTTATATTCAGCTTAATAAAGCACTTAAATATGACAGGTTTACTGTCTTTGTGAGGTAAGGTCTGGATGAGAGGTCGTTTTTATTTTTAAGGAAGGATAATAGTTTTACATATGTTCAAATTTGAATTCAAGCATGTGCAGTTTATCCCTTCCCCTAGGCCAGCTGAGCACTAGGTTTCCACCATAAAAAAGGCTTTTGAAAGGGAGGAAAAAACTTATGTAAAGAAGTTCCTGATTATTTCTGATTAATAGTCACATACAGGACTTAATGGCTATTGAAAGGTCTGAATGGGAAATGCAAAACTTGCAAACTGAAATTTGGTGTCTTGCATGCATTATAAAATATTATTTGTGGTTGTGAGAAGGGAAAAAACTACCCCAACTTTTGTGGAAACTAATAAAATCCTTGCTGTGATTTTCAAGAGAAGTTTTGTTTGTAAGTAGCTCCCTTGAAATGCAGACTGAGTCTTTCAGTGGTGGCCCAAAGGCTAATTTACTCACAAATAACTGGAGTATAATTTGCTTTCTGTGTTCTGTGATTCAGATGATGACAGAGAGAAATAATGTATGCCTGCAGGAGGATGATTTCCTATTTGTTTTGTAGTCATATGTCTTATTCAGAAAGCAGTACGAAATACATCTCTTACATCTGTGTGACTGTTTTGCTGTCAACAGTCCAGTGACTTCTCCTTGAAGTGAGATAACCTTCAAGAACTGCAGGAATAGTATAGTTAACTCTGTAATTATCCAGATGTAGCTGGCTTCTTACAGCTTCAGTCATTCAGATGATACATTGATGAGTATTCATGCTTTAAGTTTTGCTTGAAGTTCTTTACAGACAGATGATGACTGGTCAGTGACTGGTGTGTGCTAGAAGAAAAAAGTGAATTATACCTTATCATATATAAGGTTTATATAAGGACTGTATAAAACAAATATTTAGATAGTTTAGAGGCTGCTTTATTTTGAAGGAAGTATTGGTTCCTTGTATAGGAAAATACTTCATGGGATGAAAAATCTATCAGTTTGTGCTTTTGACTTAGGAAGGTGTTTTTAGAAGCATAAACAGTAGGAAATTGCATATGTCTGAACCATGTCTATGCTATATCCTACTTGGAGCTTCGACTGTTTTCTTAAAGATTTTCTTTGTTATTTTGGAAGTCATAAGACCTGTTCATTCAGTACCAGTCCTGATGTTTTCTACAGTCTGATTTGTGTAGTTGATACACTCACCTCTTAACTAAAGGTGTGCTTAAAAAAAAGGGATTAAATAAAATGCACTTTCAAACATTGAGAAAGGTATCTGAATTGTGTAGATATTCAGTTAAGAATTCCCTTTGGTTTTCATGAGCTAAGCTTCTGTCACAATTTCAGTAGAGGTGCACACTGGGTGAATTTCAGTATAGATCCACATGGCAGATGATTCTGTCCTCAAGGAGAATTTGTTTTCTGAAGTAACAAAATCATATTTAAGCCTAAATCTTTCTACTTTTGCACCAGTCATAAATTTCAATAAATACTGAGCCTGAGAACATGTGGACTCTGAGGAGTGCTCTCAAACTCATTGTATTTCAGAGAAGTGCAGGTTTGGAAGATAGAAGGAGGAGTTGTAGGTTTTTCTCAGTGACCTTTCCCAGCTGCTTGGCCAGGTGGCTTTGTCTGAGAGCAGCTGAGACACTTCTGTGTAAGGAAGCTGTTGCTTGTTTGCCCCTGATAGGCACAATGTTTACATTCTTCTGGATGTGATGATGGCTTTAGTTGCTGCCTTTCACTCTGACTATTTGGCCTTTCAGTATTTTCAGTTTTGGAATGTGATTTTGTTTTTTAGATGTTGCCGTATTTTCAGTTTTCCCCAAAATTTTCACTCAAGTTCTGAGAATTTTGTTCCACACTACTTCCAATTTCTAGAGTTTGTGAGTAGCAGTATTTGGAAGCATCACTCTTTACATCTGCAGCCAGCAATCTTTCTGGGGTAGGCATGGTTGGAAACAAAGGCCATTAAGGCAGTTAGGGTTTTTTTCAAAGCATAAAAACTGATAAAAATAAAAACAGATAATCTTTCCCACCAGGTAAACCAGCTGAGAACAGTCAATACAGGCTGGAAGTATTGACTTGATTGAGACCAAATTCTTCAAGCACTTTTTTAAAGCAATTTGAAAAAATCAAAATGGTAGTTTGCAATTTCTAAGCTATACAGCTCATTTTTAGGGAGTTCTTTTGTGCTCAATGAGTAAACCATAGCTCAGATTAAGTCTTGTAGATAGCTCAGACTTGTCACTGCCAGTGTTGCAGCTCTAGAGAAGTGTTTCATGTGTCTGCTTGTTAGACTGGAACTGTTACCATTCTCCCTGAAGTGGAAGTTGTTTCCTATGAAAACTTGTCTCTCTTTTGTGGGGTTTTGGTTGTTGTTATTTGTCATTCTTAGTTTAATTTTATCTTCCTCTGTCTAGTACAGATTGTGAATGCCACAGAAAGTCTAGATACAAAGAAATTTATAAACACCAAGGGATTAATTTTGTTAGAGGTATAAACTAATTGGTGGATCATTTTTCTTCTGTTGTCAATGCTTAGCCTTGAGACTGATACCTATAAAAACATTTTTTTAAAAGCTGTTAGTGATAGCAAACCACTGCTGCTTTGCTAGCTTGGAAGTTGGTTCTGTTTTTTTGTATTATATGACTGAATTTTGTTGGTGTTACAGATAATAAAATTCACTATAATTGCTTTCAATGCTTGTAATGCAAGCTTGCATACCCACCCTACACTCAGTCTTCTATTTCCTTCCTTCTTTTTGCTTCAGTATTTACAACAGAATTGCTGCCTTTAATAAATAGGTCATGTATTTGACAGTTGCACCTAAGGTTTTGACATACACCATGGAATTCTCTGCCTACATAGATAGTAAAGCTATGAAAAATAGTCTCTTATAGTGACAGTTGCTGAGATAAATGAAGTGTACAAACTTCCTTCTTCCTTTTTCCTCATCAGGAAGTATTGATGAAGATGTTGTGGTGATTGAAGCATCCTCCACTCCCCAAGTCACTGCTAACGAAGAAATAAACGTTACCTCAACAGACAGTGAAGTGGAGATTGTCACAGTTGGTGAGAACTACAGGTGAGATTTGCATCTCTTTGTATTAATAAAGTTTTGCTTGTCTCCAAGTTTGTTACAGTGCTTTGTGCCATTGAAAGCCCATAAGGTAATGTCACTGGCATTCTAACCAGAATGCACAGTATGCATTTTTGATTTAAAAAAATTCAACAAAGCAAAACCCCAATCCTAAACCCCCAAACAAAGTAAGGACAAAAAACCCAAAGCACAGCTTTCCTAAAGCTTGACAATTCAACTAATGTGGAGTTGTTTAGGTGGCTGTATTAGTGTGATTGATGTGCAGAATTTGGGGGAAGCAAAGCTGTACAGTGAGATCCTAGAGAGAGCATGTGTAGGCTGAGTTGACTATCTAGGGATTAGCTGTGCATTTCTCAGGAAAGCAGCCTACTTTTTTGAAGCTGCTGCTGCTGTATATGCTTTCCTTTTCTTCCATGAATCTCTGGAAGTTTTGTTCCTTATTTTCAAATTTTACAGAATCTATTAAAGGGGAGTTACTTGAAGTAAACTTCTAATTCAAACCTGTCTAAAGCCAGATGCTTTCAAAAAATAAACAACTTTGTATATTCCTAGAATCAATAAGATGTGTTTTCTATAATAGCCTTAAGACTTGAAAAAAATAATTCTTTCTTCCCTTACCTTCTGCAGTGCTACAGCCAGAACAGCAGTAGCTCCATGGTGATCTGTGCAATGGGTTTTGTTTGTTTTTAGTGAAGTCATTCCCTTTTCTTCACATTTTCCTCTTCTGAATTTCTGAAGTCTGAGTACATTGTTTTTCCAAGTTGGAAAATAAGAGCCACTTTATTTATGTAAATACTGGAGAGTCAAAGTTTTTTGAGAGTGAAATGGTAAATACTGTAGAAATATTGTTCCCTTAATTAAAGACTCTGGGCTCCAAAGAGGATACAAAGATTGTCTTGAATGTTTGGGTTTGTATGGCTAAATTGAACAGAATGGGTACTATGTGTTATAATATAGGGATAAACCCATCCCTTTCCTTAGGTATGGTTACAGGCTTAGGATCTCCTCTCCTCAAATCACACTCCATTTTAGTTTAAGGATCACGAAAAGCTGTGGGAAAGGTCCGGAGATTTTGCACTGTCAAGAGTCAAGACATTTTGGAAATTAAAGTATAGAAATTATCCTCTGAAAGTACTCTGTCACAAGTTAATATGCAGAAGTACTTAATGTTTACAAATTTTTATTGTCTTTGTGGTTCTGTCAGCATTTATAGATCTGCTGTTTCAGACTTGACAGGAATAGTATAGGATTTGGAGACTCTTCATTTACTGTTTACACAGCTACAACAGCTTCAGCTGTAATTGCTGCCTGGCCATCGTTGTAGGGTTTCACAGTGAATTTTTTTTTTAAGCTGCATATACATGGGACATGGTTTAAAGTCCTTTAAACTCTCCATGGGAGGCATTTGCTGTTCTGTTCTCTTGTAAAGGCTGCAACAGTGTTTGTTTGGTGAAAGTGAGGCGGGTATCTCAATGTAACAAAATGCTTTTCTAATAATAAAAAAACCCCGAGTAGCTTCTCAAACATGAGGAGAAGAAATGAATGATGACAAAATGTAGCTAAGGTGTTCCCCTTTGTGAAGGTCTCGTTCTGCGCTCGGACACTCGAGATCGCACTGGGGACAGAGCTCCAGTTCCCACGCTGCCCGGCCTCCGGAGCAGCGCTCCCGCAGCAGGATCTCCACTGTCATCCAGCCCCTGAGGCAGAACGCGGCCGAAGTCGTGGACCTCACCGTGGATGAAGATGGTAAGTTGCATTGTCAGAGAAATCTCTTCAGGAGCAGGATGGGCAGTGTAAGGGCACTGGAGTTAATTGCATCAGGTATAAGGTACCCTTTTATAAGGATGTCTGATTTCCAAGCCTGTCAGAAAGTCCTCTTGTGCCCTTCCTTTCAAAATTAAAAGTTTAGCCATTTTCAGTGGATCTTTTAGATCTCAAGATATAGGTTTTGTTCCAAAGCTGCTTTGGGTGTGTATCTGAGGGCTGACTCACCAGGCAGAAATTACAGAACAGGTTGGAACTACTTCTTGAAAAATATGCACTTACTTCAATACAGCACTATAAAAGGAAAGTCTGTGATTGCCTATGCTTTGGAATAGTGACTGTTCTTTCAGGCCTTGAAGTAAAAATAACTTTTAAAAAAAAGAAAAAAGCCCAACCCTAAACTAGTAAAGTGTGTTAGGTTTCTGAAGCTGTAACTTTTCATTGGTTCCTAACATTAAAACCTGCTGACACTTAGTAAGTCTATTCCTGCTGAAAATCGTAAGAGCAACTTCCAGGTATTATCAAAAAATTGAGAGAAGTTAAAACTGAAGCTCATGTACATTTTTGCACATTTATGTTTGTAGATGGTGGTGGTTTTGGGGATTTCTTGGGTGCATGTTATTTGTAATGTGAACAGAAGTTTTGTCCTGTTGTGGTTCTGTCCCTGAGTGCATTGCAATCTTAGTATCTAATATCTAATTCTTCAAGTTGTGGTGATTTTTGGGGTGGGTTTGGAGAGTCAGAAAGCCTTGAGAAGAGTTTTGGTTGGTTAATGGCTTTTAAGGAAGAGGATGCGTTGATGTATGGATTATTTTTTAATGGATTTACTGTGAAATATCCCAGCAGCTCTGTTGGAGTGCAGTGTAGGTTTCTATTGCTTTAATTTAATCTTAAAATTCATATTACAGAATCTCATCTTGTATTCAGAAACCAAGTTATTTTTAAAATACACTTCTGTAATGTGTGTGTTACAGACTAGCTGTTTCTCCCGCCTTCTAGAGGAAATGCCTAAGATGAATTTTCCAGGATTTAAGGAATATTATTTTTGAGTTTAGGCATCAAATTTCACACATAAATTAGTGTAAAATGATCAGACTTCTGAATTAACACTGTTACAAGACAACTGTGCAGTTTATCCCAACTTCACTTATTTCATCAAAGATACTGGTCTTAAAACTTGGCTGGCTCCTTCAAGCAGAAGGATCCTGTCTCCTCTCTTCCTGAGTTCATGTCTGGGCAGTGTGTTGAGGAATTCAGTTTCTCTTAGCTAGTTCTTCA
Organism: Eopsaltria australis; assembly: GCA_034509425.1. Taxonomy (NCBI): domain Eukaryota; kingdom Metazoa; phylum Chordata; class Aves; order Passeriformes; family Petroicidae; genus Eopsaltria; species Eopsaltria australis. The sequence continues at coordinate 1,725,238 of JAVTVJ010000121.1, forward strand.
AGATGGACCAAGCCCCCTGTTTCTCTGTGGTTTGGGCAGGGAAGAATCAGAAGTGTCTCTGAGGGTGGGGAACCTGAGCCTGAGAGACTGACTGATCACTTCTCATTTTATGCTATATATGTGTACGATAAAGTTGCTCTTGTTTTCTGAATTTAAACATTAATACATTTCACCCAAAATCTTGTCCTTAAAATAAAAAAAAAAAATAGAATATTGGAATGCCACATTCAAAATGAAAGGAATTTAAATGTAGATATCAGGTCATGTTTTTTTAATGTGATGAGTTGGAAGACTTGCAAGAAAGAAGATATTTTTATTCCTTTGCTCACTGAGTTGCTGATATTCTTACTAGATATAGAGAGAAATCTTGAAAACTACTCATATTTTATTTTGAGACTTTGTGTAAAGGAAGTATTTGAAGTTTTTTGATGCTTTTTTTCTCCCTCTGATATCCATGCAGACATTTTTACTAAAAAAACCTGAGCTGTTTCTGATAATCTTCCCTTTTATGGTATCTTATATTCTTAGTCATGTCATTGCCTTTCATTACTTAAGAAAAATTTCAAACTTAGTCTTTTTCAAAACTAAATTTTAATTATGCTCCAAGTATAGTTTAAAATTTTTACTTGTTTAAAAAGATCTAGTAAAGGACAAGACTCATCAAGTGTTTTGGATTTCCAGGGTACATTGTTCACTGTTAGCTTTGCAATATGTAATATGAGCATGTATGTACCTTTAAGAGAAGTCTCAAATATTGATAATCTGCTTTTAGCATGTGTTGAGACAAGAAACCAAGCCTATCTTGCTAAAGTCTTCAGTGCTATGCATCTGGAATGATTGGAGTTTGTAAAGTAGTACTGCTAGTTTAGATGTTACGCTGTTCTTGGTGAGCGATCTAGAAGTTTTTCTGTTCTTTGTAGGCAGTAAAAAGTGGTAAGGATACTATTTAATCATAGAATAGTTTGCCTGTGGATTCATGGAGGACATCAGCAAGCGTTTTTATCATAAAGTACTAAAGTAATTTAATCTCCTTTATAGTACTTTTTTTAAATCCAGTAAATAAAACTTAAATGTCAGATTTGGTTGAGAATTGATTTTATGTTAAGTATTAAAATTTGAGTAGATTAAAAAAACAAAAGAGAAAAAAAGATAATTTAATTTTCTTTCCACACCCAAGCTTGTCAGGATTTTGTGTTCTGACTTTCTTAGCTTCTGGCAAGGCCAGAACTGAGAATATCTTGTAAAATAGTTCAAGAACAGCAACAACAATAAAAAACCCTCAGCAGCTTTTAAAACTTAAAGAACGTGAAGCTTTTTTTATTTCACTAGAGCCGACAGTTGTGCCAACCACATCAGCTCGAGTGGAGCCGCAGGTCGTCAGTTCTGCTTCCACTACCAGCTCCAGTACGTCTACCTCAGAGCAGGCCTCTGATGCAGCTCCAAACGTCTCCAGCAGCCAGCCCTCTGCAGCACCAGAGACCACTCCCAGTCTCCCCAGTGGCAGCACTGCTGGCACTTCAACTGGAGGTACAGAATGAGAGCTTTGAGCTGTATGTTGACTCTGAGTATAAAGGAGGTAGAGGAAGTTAATCAGCATTTTCTAAATTAAATGCCATGTGAACTTTTAGTACTGAACCTAACAGTAGTAAGCTGAGAGGACAGAAATCTGAAAAAGACCATTGATTTCTCCATAAAGATACAGGGAATCTGCTGGAGCCTTCTGCTTGTGCCTGTTGGAATGATTTGGTTATACATAACGAACCACATCCTTTTTGAGGAGGTGGAATGTAGTTCACTGGGAATTAAGTCTCCCACTGCAGTGTGTTAGAGGTGTTATTTTAATGTGTGTTGTAAAGAAGTGAAGGATGTATCTGGGTTCCTTGAGTGTCTCTGCTGCTGTGGATCACCCCCTGGGAGCGCATTTATACAGACCTGTGTAGAGCTGTATATACAGGGAGCACTCATGACATCACTGAAACAAAGCAGCCCTGTCTGCAAGTGAGGTGAGACACAATAAACCTGAGTGGACCACAGTTGCACAGGAATTTGAGGTCTCTGCACACTAACCACAGGAACAATTTTTCCTCCTTTCCCTGCTGATGATGTGCCTTACATTTGTGGAATAAGGCAAGTGTCAGTTCATGTCCTCCAGTGGTTGCCATGAGTACTTCTTACCTGAACCATTCAGTTTTGGTTCATTTGGCAGGTATAGCTAAATCTTACTTTTTGTATCTAGTTAATTTTGTTATAGTCTAGATCTGGTTTTCAGTTGGTTAAATATTTGTGAGGTACAAGATGTTTTGTTTTTATTTAAGACACTGCTTTACAGTGGTCAGCCTTACTAATTTCTTTCACTTCAATATTAACTTTGTCTTCAAGATGAAATAAGAAGAGCTGCATCTAATTCGACACTGGAAACTGGCCCTCCGGCCATGCCAAGGCTACCATCGTGCTGCCCCCAGCATTCTCCTTGTGGAGGACCTTCACAGACTCACCATGCCTTGGGGCACCCACATACAAGCTGCTTTCAGCAGCATGGCCACCACTTCCAGCATCACCACCACCACCACCACAACCCTCACCCAGCTGTCCCACTATCTCCTTCGTTCAGTGACTCCAGCTGCCCTGTGGAAAGGCCTCCTCCTGTGCCTGCCCCGTGTGGAGCAAGCAGCAGTTCTGGCACCAGTTACCATGAGCAGGCATGTTTAATCCTTGTGACTCACACCTTGTGACTTGGGATTTCAAGTTGTTCCAGATAGGAGAGAATAGGATAAGGATGCTCTGAATTATAAATTATTCTCTTGCTCTGAATCAGGCATTATAGAAGGGAACTAAAAGGGAAATTTGAGCTATAATCACAAATGAACACAAACCCCAGAAATTTTATGGAAAGACATAATCCTACAGCTGACATAATCATTGACAGCTGACCTCTTCATGGCTGTAAGATGAGTGACTGCATAGCAAACCAAATGTAATTACCTTGAAATATTCTGCCCATCATAGCAGTTTTGCAATGCAAATCATTGAGCTGCTTTCAGGGAAGAAAAACATCAAGTCTAATGTTCTGTATGTAAAAAGTATAAAGGAGTTGCTCCTCTAAAAGCATTGTTTTTTAAGACTTTTTCAGTAATTAAATCATGGCTTTAAAACAATACAGTCATAAGGAAGAGCAGTACTGTGCTAAGTTACAGCCTGCAGAACTATCAATCTTATTTATCTATTGTAGGGGTTTTAGTTGGGGGGCAGTGGGGGTTTTTGGGGGGGTTTTGTTTGTCTGAGTTTTACAGAATCTAGTGTAAGAGTCTCTCACCAGATTCATGAATTTAGGAGTAAGAACTGTTAACCATATTTAAAAAATGTTGCAGAGTTCAAGCCTTAAAACTTCAAAATTTGGATCCCAGTTGCTTGTGATAGTATTTTCTTTCATTTTTTTTTTAAATGTGATGTTTGAGTGTGACTTTGCTTTCAGTGTCTGAAGAGTGTCAGCATGAAAAAAGCTGGTTTGTTTCTGCAGCAGGCACTGCCAGTGGACTTGAGCAGCAGTGGTATCAGAAGCCACGGCAGCGGCGCTTTCCACGGAACGTCGGCGTTTGACCCGTGCTGCCCCGGCTCCTCGTCGCGCACGGCGCTCTACGGGCACCAGGCGGGCGCTGGGCCCAGCCAGGCGCTGGCCATGGACGGCTACGGCTCGGGCATCGTGGCACAGCCGCAGCCACAGCCCCCGCCCCAGGCGTCGCTCTCCTCCTGCCGCCACTACATGCACTCTCCCTGTAAGTACTGCTGGCACACTGCCCTGCAGCAGGGCAACGCTCCTGCCTGCCTGCACTGATCCTACAGCTGGCCTGGGAAAACACGGACTAAGAAATAATTTAAACTGTGTTAATATTATGTAGGGGGTTTGAATAGGATCAAGGTAAAGTTAAAGTATTTTGAGTGACCATAGTAACATTGAGACTTCAAAACTGTATTTGCTATGAAAATATTTTTCGTCTCCTTTGTATTCTAGCACTGGCTTTTTATTTCATTTTCCTTGGTTAGTCCCTTGTCCCATCCCCTCAGTGAGATTTACTTTAGCAGAATCATTTGTTTGATTTCTTTTTTGGATTTTATTGTCTCTGTAAGTAGTGAACCTGCAAAGAAGGGGATTGAACTTCTAAAAATTAAACAAGAAATGTCAAGTAATGTTGGGATTCACTCTTTCTACTCCGCTGTCATGAGACTTCACCTGGAATAGTGCTTCAGGTTTGGGCTCCTCAGCACAAGAAGGACAGGCATGTTGAAGTCAGTCTGTAGGGAGGACCATGAAGGTGCTCAGAGGGCTTTAGCACCTCTGCTCCAGGGACAGGCTAAGAGTTGGAATTGTTCAGCCTGGCAAAGAGAAGGCTCTGGGGAGGCCTTATAACACCTTCTGGTGCCTAAAGGGGCTCCAAGAGACTTGAAGAGGGAGTTTTGACAAGGGCATGTAGTGATAGGACAAGGGGGAATGGCTTTAAACTGGGAGAGAGAAGATTTAGATTGAGTTTAAGGAAGAAATTCCTCCCTGTGAGGATAGTGAGGTTCTGGCACAGCTTGCCCAGAGAAGCTGTGTTTGCCCCTTCCCTGGAAGTGTTCAGGGCCAGGCTGGACATGGCTTGGAGCAGCCTTGTCTAGTTGAAGGTGTCCCTATCCATGGCAGGGGCTTGGAACAAGGTGATCTTTAAGGTCTCTTCCAACCCAGACCTTTCTATGTATCTTTTCCAGCATGTATCACACAGATTTTTTTTTTTCTTATTTTTTGCCGGTATTAGAAAACAGAATGCTTTTGGCTGCAGAAAATGTAGGTTTCCTGCAGGGTATATTGCTAGAATCACTGTATTTAAAAACTGCATAGACACATATTCCCATGTTGCCACTGTTTAAACTGGTGTAATAATGCTGAAACATCTGTGTGAAGATACTTCTTAAAATAAATTTAAGTCAAAACCTGCAATTGACCAAATTAAAAGCACCTGATGTTTTCATTGCAGATGCTTCCTTGACCAGACCTCTTCACCATCAAGCTTCTGCATGTCCTCACTCTCATGGAAATCCTCCTCCACAGCCACAACCTCCACCTCAAGTGGATTATGTTATCCCTCATCCAGTGCATCCCTTTCATCCTTCAATCTCCTCTCATGCATCTTCTCATCCTGTTCCACCTCCACCACCAACTCATCCTTTAGCCAATGCAGCTGCTCCAATACCACAGCATCTCCCTGCAACACACCAGCCTATATCCCATCACATCCCTGCAACAGCACCTCCAGCACAGAGGCTACATCCTCATGAAGTGATCCAGAGGATGGAGGTCCAGAGAAGAAGAATGATGCAACACCCAACGTATGTCACAAATGTACTCAGAACAATATCTAAACATATAATTCATTTCCCTCAGGTTTGTAAAATGTTGCATGTGAATCTCAAACTGTTAATTGCATGGTTAGGAACTATTAGTGTTAAACCATGGTAAGAAGTGTCTTTACAAATCGTCAAACCCACGTGATGTTAGGACTGACCCTGCTCTGTCACATCTCTCAGTAATGTCTCCAGGTAAGGCACAAGGGGGCATGGAAGATAAGGGCAGCTTGTTTCTCTTGCCCATTACTCATCCTCTGGATAATAAGCAGGAATTCATTTCAAGCTGGACAGCCTGGAGACTACATCATAAACTCTGATCAAATGTTTCTTGACAGCATGTTTTGCCTTGTTGATGCAGTTAAGATTCTTTTTATGCAACGAATACTTTAAAATAAGATGAACAAATTGTCATGAGAAACCATTTACCAGGTTTAATTCAGATTAGGTACTTACATTTTTACTATGCCTTTTGCTTTAGAAGAGAAGACTGAGAATGTGATCACTGTTGAAATGTAGCTTTGGTGATACTAATACATGCTGGTGTTGTTGCTTAACTAGATTGTTGATACTAGTATCAACAGATAGCAGGCCAGTAGTAGCTTTGTATTCGCAGAGTAGCTGAACTTGTTACAATTCTGGAGATAATGTGTTTTAATATCTAAGAGAATTTCAAGAACTAGCTCTATAGTTGTTGTTCCTAACTTTGTTATACAAATCTGTCTCATAACCAACTTAAAACTTGTTTAGAAGCTAATGCTTACAGAGAATTCTGCTTTAACTGCAAATTTTGAGACAGTTTTCAGGTTATTTATAAAAATATCTATAGGCAGTAACTGCCCACAAATGGCACATGACAGAGAAGCCAGGGGCTGTGAGACAGCAAGGTAGCACTTTAAGGAAAAATAATAGTGCTAACTATCTTATCATATCTGGACATTTTCCAGTAGTTTGGGGATTGGAGTTGTGAATATTGGCATTTCTACAGCTTAATGAATTACCTTTCTATGTATAGAAATAGTAGGGAAATGTTGGTAGTAGGTTCTTCCTTGACATTCTTTCTGAAGTCACCAGTCTCAGGTCAGACAGTGCCAGTTTGCTCAGTGATATTTCTCCTCTTATCGTTTGGTTTGTAACCATATAAAATTGTTCTGCCCTTGGTCCTTTTTTCCCCCCCTCTAATTCTCATTCAAATTATGTGCAGAATCAATCTTACAGATGTGTTGGCCCAGCCTCCTATAAATCAGATTATACTCTGACAACCAGAAACTGGTGTGTATTGGTCTATTACTGAATACAGACTTGAGGCTGCCAGCAGGCTTGCAGTTCCTTCAGGTCTGTGTCCTGGAACCTTGAAGTGTTCTTAATGTGTTGTTTCATCCTTCATTTCTGCAAATAACTTAAGGGATAATAGTCCTGTTTGTATCCTTCCTGTCCAACAATATAGTACCTCTTCAGGATTGGAAGGAGAGAATGGTTAGAGTCCTCTTCTCACAGTGGCATATCAAGGTGCAGTGCATCTGTATAACATATGGGCTTTCTGTTTATTTTTTATCTAATTATCCACAAAGACTGTGGGATGGACAGCCTAGGAGTTTTACATTTATAAATTATTTCTACAACTTAAAGATGTTTCTTTTAGATTAAGACTCAGTTTAAGGAAAATGAGTCTACATGATGTTCAAGTTCCATGAAACTATGGAAGTTGTTTTGCTATGGTTCTGTTTGGGTTTTTTTAAAATAAATTTGTGTCCTTCCAGATTTTTTCCCCATAGTTATTTGATAAACTGAAGGGAGGTGAGACTCCAAGTATATTCTGCTGATAGGTCTGTTCCCATGTTGGTCTGTACCACTGCAGAAAATGAACACTTCTCACATAATTTATACAAGCGTGACAGGTTTCTCTGGAGAAGTGTCACTTTACAGTGATTAGAATGGTTTGCTGTTAAGTACATTTTTGCCTCTCTAGACATGTAAATTTACAAAATGTCTGGTCTGCTTTGTCAGGTAGTTTAAGGTGGTACTGAGCCTGGAGAACATATACTGCCTTTGGTAAAACCCAAGTTTTTCAGTTGAATAATAAACCATCCTTTCTGCATTGAAAGCAATAGAAAGAGAAATCCTAATCCATTTCTTTCTGTGGTAAAGTAGGTAAAGTGGGAAGTGGTAAAGTTACAGAAATCAGCAGGGGTTAAGTTTTTTTCAAATCCATAGCTGTTCTTTCTGGCATGGATAAAAACTATGTGCCCTTTACCTGAACTATGATGTAAACATGTTTCAAGGACAATGTCCTCTGATTAGTGTATTAAGTTTCCCCTAATGTCTTTTGCTCGTATAATTTTACTGGAAATAATCTGAGAGCTGTGAATGACACTGAATCTGAATGTGACTGTCACGTGGCCCTCAGTTTTCTACCTGCTCTTTGAGGTTAGGATTAAACACTTTGTCAGTCTCTGTAGCCACGTCTGCCAAGTGAAGGGCAAGTCCCTGTAGCTGAAGCTGGATTTGGTTTTGAATATGAAATCTGTGTTAAAATTAGTTTGTAACTTATATCTAAAGTAGAAATTAAAATACTGGATGGTGAGTTTCTTAATTTAAAGGCACTGTAGTAGCTCAGTCTGTAACATTTTGATTATGGGTGTTGGTTTCCACATACTAAAAAGTGTGTGGAATTAATTGTGGCTGTTCTTTGTTGTTTAGACGTGCTCATGAGCGGCCTCCTCCACATCCTCACAGAATGCATCCCAATTATGGTCATGGGCATCACATCCATGTGCCTCAGACTATGTCTTCCCATCCTCGACAAGCTCCAGAGAGATCTGCCTGGTGAGTAATCAGACACAATTTGAGCTTTTGGGACTCTGGACAGGAGACCATAATGTGCTGATCACAGTGCTGATAATGCTGGCTGTGGTTTTAAAAGCTGATGCATGTATCTGTAGTTTGAAGTCTGTAGATGTTGATGTGGCTTTGAAATACTGCTTTGAGTACTCAATATCTTAAATATCTTTCTAGTGGGTTTTTTAAGGTTTTGTAGTACACACTAGTATATTCTCTCCCCTTTTTGTTTGAACTTATTTACAGTTGCATCAGGCCCACTTTTGAAGCATGCATTTAAGTTCCACAATATACTTACTATTAAAAAAATACTTCTGGCCATTAATGGAGAGGTGCATGCATGACAACTGCTGTTCTCACAGCATGTACTGCAGAGAAGACTCCACATGGATAATATTACTGGGCAGAGTAAATGTGGAATTGTCTCGATTTTTTTTTTTCATATTAATCTTCACAGCTGTTTTAAGAAGAACTTTTAGTTATGATAGGAGAATTCTTTAGCAAAGTTTAAATGTGGTTAAAAAAAAATTACATTAAACTGTTGTTGTAGCTGTACCATGTTGTAGGGTTTCCAAAGCAGTGGGATTGTACCTAGGAGGCAAACTGTTCCTTTACTGTAATGCCACTTTCATTCATGTGACAGGGAACTAGGAATTGAAGCTGGCGTGACTGCAGCTACTTACCCTCCAGGGCCCTTGCATCCTCACTTGGCCCACTACCATGCACCTCCTCGACTGCATCACTTGCAAATAGGGGCTCTTCCTCTAATGGTAAGGAGATAGCTTATGGAAAATAATGATCATTGGTCATTTTGATTGTGTTTGTCAGGAAAATGGATGTGTATACATTGCTGCAAAGTGCTTAACTGAAAATATTTCACTGTGTCTGTCTGTGTGTTATTCCCAGCGAGGGAGCTTGAGCAGGCCCGTTGTGTAGTAAGAGGAGACAGTATAGGGACATTACATTTCTAACTTCAGCTCTTGTAAAATGAAATCTACTTGAATTAAATTGTCACTTGCATTGCAATGCATTGACCCTCTGCATCTGATTTTTAAAGTTCAGATTATTCTTTATTGAGTCTTGGATTGTTAAAGGTACCAACTTTCCACCCAAAGCATGAGAATTAGCACTGATTCTTTCTTTTTAAAGTGTGTAAACACATAAGTAGAATTCCATCTAGAGATTTGATTGTTTTCAAATAATATTTGTTATTCATCAACCTAATTTTGTGTGATAAAATATATAATTTTGTACTAGGAAGTGTTATAATCTGCAGGAAGTGTGAGGGTAAGGTAGTCCCCTGTTACACATAATTATTTTAATCTACAGTTAGAAAACCAAAACAAACCAGCCTATCTTTACTCTTGTTACAGAGTATTATTTTTTGAAAGAATGCTTATAAGTTTAGTTAACATTTTTCTTAATTTCGTTCAATGAAAATTTACAGAGAAATTGAGTATATTTAGTGTTTCTGTGTGGTCAAGCAATAATGTTTAATTCTCTTAAAGCTAGTTAATCTAATCAAAATTGTGAGTTAATCTGTAAATGAATGCTAAAATTTTAACTAAAAAAACCCCTGCAGGTCTCATCCTTTCAAAATTCCTCTGTTAGTAGCCTGAACTGACATTTGGAGCTTGAACTGTAAATTTACCACCAAACTGTAGTTACTGTCTCCAGTCTGGTCTTGCATTGTGTGTTCCTCACTCTTTAACTACCAGATATGATAATCCTTAAGTACCTCCCTGATGTATTTGTGGGTCCTGCTCGCGTATGTAGCACAGACTTTCTAAAGCAGGCTGTAGAATTTGGTATTTTAGTGTAGCCAATGAGATTCTTATTGCATAACCTTCTCCTGTGCATCATCTCTTCAAATCAAGTTTTTCTGCGTTATTCAGTTAGGTGTCTGCTCTTCCAAGTGGATGAAAGATGACTTTACTCTCTCACATTTATTTCATGTGTTGTACTGTAACAGGTAGCATCAGCTGCTTTAGATTCCCTACTAAGAGTTCAGGGAGCTGTAATTGTGTTAGGAGGCAGCAAGCTAAACCTGTGCCTGTTTTAGCTCATTTTCTATCAGGGCTAATAAGTCATCTGTGGGATTTACTTCAATTATCACTGAAGTTTCTAGAAATTTAGGAGTTCAGATTATCCTTACATTACACTGTGATGAGAAACTTTTTAGTTGTATTTTAATTTTAATTGGGGTATTCCTACAGCTAAAATGTTAAGTAAGCAAATACTTGGGACCCCACTCTTCATCTTTTTAGCAGCAGAAGAGGAGACAGCTATGATAGACAATGTTCAGAAGTATTTCCTGAATGTGTGATAAATATTTTAGGGATTTCTGCACCTTTGCTTGGTAATTGCAGTTTCTAATTGGTGAAAGTGGCAGATGAAATAAGGCTCTTTAAGTCTACAGAAATTTGTGCAAGTGTTTATGTAGGGGTATTTGATCCTTATAACAGTAAATGATGAGTGGTGAGTGAAACTGAAGGTGTTTGTGTTTTGAGGCTTTATACTGCACTGTTCATGTCTTATCATGAACAGACTGCTCTAAGCAGCCCTTCCTCGAGTGCTTGGGCTCTGGTTTGAGCCTTGCTCTGATCAGATTGAGTGTTGTGGCTTTGAAGTTGTGTAGAGTCTCTGACTGATTTTAAGCATATTCACACACTAGAAGAACACGAAGGCAAGTTAGAGTTCTGCTAGGACTTACATATACAATGAGTTCAAAGCATTACAAATGCTTTTTGATGACTCTGCCCATTTTATGGCAATAATGAAAGTCACAGGTTTTGTTTGCGTGTGTGTGAGTACAGTGGATCTGTCAGCAAAACTTATTTTGAATAGAGAGCAAGTAGTCAGTGAAGTTTTTCATCTAACAAACTTGACTGGATTTTTAAACAAAAGTGCTGTTTTAGGCAACAGATTATTTGCACCTGCCACCTGTTATTTTCTTTGTAACTTTAGGAATAGGGGTGGGGGAGGAGAAGCTGAACTGTGATTAGAGTCCCTCTGCGAAGTCGTTCATGTTCTAAGGAGTCCTTTTTTCTTTAAGTACAGAGGGTGCTAAATAGAAATTTCATGAGTCAAATATTTTGATGCAGATATCATAAACTATTCTTTTTTTGAGAGGGCTTGTCTTTTAAAGTAACTGATGCAGTCACTCAACTCAGAATTTCATTAGTATTGAATCCACTTTCTGAAATGGCTTGCAGCACAATTGGCAGTGTGCCTTTTTTATGTGGAGTACTGAAACCCCTTCAAACTACTACCAGACTGTAAAGAGCATAATGGATTATTTGGGCTTTAATGACATTGCTACTCTGTATCAGTTTCAGATTTTAATCAGATGCAGATAACCAAATCTTCCTCTACTCAGTGCTGGAATGCAGACTGCAGTTTTAATCCTCAGGGAGACAAAATGATAAAGATATGTGGGGGAAGATAATCATTGTGCAGCAGCTTTGACAGTCCAAATAGAGGGTTGGTGAAACAAAATCTCCTTTTCTACTAGCTTGGTTGAAGAGACTTCTGCCTGTTTAAGTGTTGTTCCAGGAGGAGTCCTAGATTAAAAGTTGTTAGGAAGAGCTTTCTTCATATCTATGTATCCATGGGTCAGGCTGCTTCCCTCCTTGATTTAATACAATTACTTTGTGACCATGGCTGAGACTTAGTGTTACTGTTTTAAGGCCATGTATGTGCTGAGGAAAGAGCTGTTGAAGGGTATCCCTTGTGGACAAATACCCATTGTGCTAACTGATCATTTTTAGGGAGACTCAAGTGAAGATCATGGCATAATTAATGAAACATTAGACAAGAAGGATGCAAGACACAAAGGCTTTTTATCTGTTCCTCTGTTCTTCTGGGATACCAGTGTTTGTTGTTAGATGCTTCTTCTATTTCTGCTTACTCTGGGTTCCTTCAGCTGCTCTTTTGGCACTGTTAATGAAAGGGTTTTTGACTTGGGGTTCTGGCACTGTTTGCCACATCAGGGTGGGCAGGATGGCAATTTCTGTAATTTATTATGGGGTATGGTGTTCCAGCTTCTTTGGTCCTTTTGAATAGTGTCCTGTTGAATGTGAATTTCAGGGGTGAGGAGTGGTGGGGGAATTATTTGGGCTTTGTAGTTTGCTAGGTATGGTGTAATAAATCCATCTAGAGTTGATGCAAGCCTTGAGAAGGCTCCTTAATTTATCTGTGAACCTGCAGCTTCTCAGTCTGAGGGAGATTTTGGACCATATTTTAAAAAACCCCAAAACTCCAAACAAACAAAAACCCCGCCAATGTACAAACAAAACAACAAAACCCCCCCAAAAACCCCAAGCAAACCTAAAGTTTCTTACAGTGCCTTAATCTCTCTCAGGTGTTTCACATGCAGCTTTCAATATGCTGTGCCCCCTTTTTCTTCTATTGGAGAGTCTTACTGTTTTGTTCCTTTACCTGTGGATTGATTCAGTGTTTGAGGCTGCCTTTACACTTAGTTGTGAAAATCTGTAGGTTTTTGGAGGTGTAAACCAGTAGGTCCCAGCACATTATGGTCGTTGTGTGCTGGTCAGAATAATATTGCTCAGAGTGTAGTCATACAAGTATTGCAGGTGTAAGAGATCCCCAAAAGCCAACAAGTTTCTGTAAAATATCTGAACACTTGATGTAGTAATAGAAGTTCAAGATGAACTCCAGGTTTGAAATAGCCTTTATTAGCTGCATCAAGCAGAATTGCATTTTTAAGATGGAGTTGCATTTTATGATGAAGTTTTGTCGTGCAGCTGCTAGTTTTTTCCTTAATATAAATATGAATTACTGTTCTTTGTTTTTTTTTGTAGAATAAAAGCTATTGAAGAGCACTCATTTTATATTCCCCTAAGACACAGGTACCATTGGGTTTTATCTATGCAGCAGATGGTACTTGTTTCTTCACCCAATGATTTTCTATGAAAACTGCAGCTTTTCCCTGTTTGTATTTGGCTTAAGACATGAATGATGAGCTTTACTTCTTTTTGTGTATTGATAGTAGCTGAGCAGTTAGTTAACTGAAAAGGCTTACATTGGGGGTTTGTTCTAATAAGGATGAAGATCATACTGGATATGAACCATGAAGGCTGGGGTGTACAGGATAAGTAATACCATACAGGGCAGGAATCTCTCCTGTGACTGGCAACTGAAAAGCAGAAAGATCCTGCAAAGATAGAGGGTGTTTAAAGGAGAAAGTAGCAAGGAAGAAAGCCTTCCCTGCTGGTTAATGTTTCAAACTGTTGAGAATGTTTTTCTTCTAAATGGTTCAGACTTAGCCTTGAATTGTTCTAGTTGCTGCAGATTTGCGGTCATGAGAAGTGTCAATAGAAAGTGCAAAACAAGAAACAAATGATACTTCTGCAGTTCTTGGCAGGCGTGTGCTGGAATTTGCAGGTCCAGAATATATTGCTTTAAAGTATATATTTTAATTTGACTGGATACAAAAGAATATATACAAACATTTAGTGCAGACTGGCATTACCTTTCCTTTAACTGCTTACATTCTTCATTAGCTTTAACCTTTTCCTTTTTTCTTACGTTCTTTATGAAAGCTTAGTGAAAACAAACTTCCATTTGTGTGTGAAGCTCTTTCAAGAGAGCTGAAATCTTTTTGCACTTGAAGCTTGGCAGTAACTATCTAAAGGGTTTTATTAAGACTTTTCTTAGTTGGGTATTACTGATAGTTCTCTCTTGCAAATCTTTTCCCATCTTGTAGTCACAAATGTGCTTAGTTAAAATCTTGCTGTGTTAGCAGACTGCTTATTCTGCAGGTGTAAAAGAACTGTTTTCTTTTTTTCTTTCTTCTTTTTTCTTTTTTTTTTTTTTTTTTTTTGTCTTAGAGTTGTTTTTTTCAGAGTAGCTTTTTACTTGACCAGAAATGTGAGCTGTGCTCTCAGGGTATTGTATAAAAGAGCCTGTACATAATGTATGTTCAGGTGATTTTGCAGAGGTGTTATGCCATCCCTGGTAGGATAATATGAAGGCCCATTTATTAGCAAGAAAATATACTGTCCCACACATTTCTGTTGTCATGAGTTCAGTAGTTTGTTTTGGTAGGTACTCTGAACAATTTTTGGTTTTGTACTGTTAAAATTAAATTTAGGAGGTTTCTCAGTCTCCAGTAGCAGAATTTGTTTGAAATAGAAAGCCTGTCCAGGTGCATGTCACTGCAGTGGGTAACTGCTGAGGCAATTGGAACTGTAATTATGGAATTACAGCAATACATCTGAGACTTTGCACCTCTTGTAATGATGCAGTATCTGCACTGTCAGATGCATTGTTTTCCAAGAGACTGATTTCAAACCCTGGTCAATAAAAAAATCATGCATTGAATCACTTCTGAGACTTAGGTTAGTTTTTGTCAGGAGTTCCCTTCCTCTGAGTGGTGGCCATCGATTCCCAATGTTATAATAGGCAATAAAATTTTCCAAATTATGCCAGACAGGTCTATGCCTAGTAAAAACCTGGGCACAATCAGTATGTTCATAGTGTGAGTGATTGACTTAGTTCTTTAAATGCATTTTCTGCAATTGGAAGCTGAAGTAGAATTACACACTTAAATGCAGGATGAATCATAAATCAGTGATCATCTGAGACATTTCTTACAAAGCAGCATATTTTTAATCTGCTCCCCCAAAATTCCTTAGTTACAGCCACAGTTTATATTGTGAAACAGTAAGACCTATGATATCAACAAATACTATTTACATGTAGTGTTTTGATATGCACATGAACATGCATCTTCAGTTTCTGTTACTCTGCTTCATTAAAATTTAAGACCAATATTGTGGCTGTATTTCTGGCGGATGTTGGCACTAGGTCGACATTTAACAAGCACCATGTAAACTGCTTTAAAAGAATCAGATCTTGCCTTTTTTCTGGAAAAAAATATTTAGGGCAGAGGAATCTTGTCTATCCTTGTCAGCTTTTAGTTACAAGACTGGATTTGAAAACTGTAGAAAGGCAGCTTATTGGTCCGTTATTTGATGTGGGTAGCTTTGTCTAGGTCTGTGCTTTTCCACAGTGCATTCACTGAGATTTACACCTTTATATATTAAGTTTGGAAGTGTCTGATGGAAAGAAGAGCAACATGTGAATACATGGTTTCATAAATAGTATCTAGGATATCTGATTTGCAGACAACCTCATGAGATGAATGTTGAGCTGTCATATACAGCAGCAGAGACATTATCAGCTGTTAACACAGAAAGGAAGATGGTACTCAAGTATTTCCAAATGAATTGCTGCTTACAGTCTTCCTGTTGGTGTGCTGTGGGATTGAGTAAACTGAATCTGCTGATCATTTTGGGGTTTTTTCACCTGCTCATTAAAAACTGCTACTGATATGTTTCTGACAAAAAGTCAATACCATTATTCACTCATCTGGCTGGGGTAAAAAAGGAATGCAGCAGCCCTGCTGTGGAGGTGGTCCCTGCTATATTAACTACCCTTCAGCTTTGCTGTGGGAAAAGTGCTGGTGCTTGAAGGACCTGTGGGATATAGCACTGGATACTGGTCTTTTGTTCACTGCTTAGATCTCATCCTATGCAAGGAGGTTAGTGGATGCTTGGATGTAGACTTGACTGACTTTAGATGTGAGTTTTGAGTGTTAACTGAGTTTTTTAGCTTTGTTTCTTCTGTGGTACCAAAAGCTTGTATTTTAGAATCTGTAGCAACTCCTTTTCATAACTTCATGTGTAGCTGTTAGGTGTTCTGTTTACAAAAATAGGTAGATATTTATGGTGGTTTATATAATGTAGGTTGAGATCTTGAGACTTGGAAACTGTAATGCAGATGTGGAGAGATTGCAGGAGAGGATCTAGTCTCACTTCTGTTTTGCTTCTGGTTATGATTAGATGTGTCAGAGTGGTGTTTGTGTTGTGCTGTCAGTTGGAATTGTATGCTCAGGCTGAGGAGTATAAAAAGTGATTCAATGAAAGCAAAAGGAACTTGAATTTTTCGAAGTGAACAGTAAAATACTGAAACTGTTCTGAATAGGTTTAACTTAACGTCTGCTGTTTGAATAGGTACCAGACATGGCGGGCTACCCTCACATCCGTTACATTTCATCGGGATTGGATGGAACATCATTCAGAGGCCCTTTCAGGGGCAATTTTGAGGTTTGTAATAGAATAAAAATAGATATATGTCAAAATGTGTCATGAGGGAATATGGGGAGGGTGTATGATAGAGCTAGTTCTATATATAGATAGAAAAGAATCATAAAGAAAATACCCTTTACTTACAGAATGCGCTCACCATTGTGGAGTGGGACAAAAGCATATTGCAGAGTTGGTCAGGAAAAGGTGCCCTGCACAGTGCAGGTCATGTGGCAGTAACTGACAGTACATCTTGCTGTGCCCACCAGCCGTCAGTAGGACTGAGTAGTCCCATGACATTCTGGGAGAAGGAAGTGGTGTCTCTGAGTAACTGTGCCAGGATCCTCCAAGTGAGGCTGAAACCTGGCCACGTTAACAGTACTGTCCTGTTGTATAGTGCAGGAATTGAAATGGAGTGAAGGAAAAAACCAGGAGAACATAAAAGGTTATCAGATGCAGAGAGTTAATGACCTAGTCCACTGAAAACCTCTTCAGTGACATCTCATGGTTCTAATAAACTCATTGCTGGAGAAAAATAAATCAGTCATTTTATTTCAACTTAAGCAACTTTTTTTTTTCTTCAAAACCTTAATGACTGTTAGAAAGTAAATATTTACATAGCATATTTTAATTGCCTTTTCCTCTTTAGACACAGAAGTATGTGTGCATATACTGATAGCCATTCCTAGCTGACAAATACTCTCATTTTTTTGTAGTAAAATAGTATTTCCCTAGAACTAGTAATACTGGTGTTGCGTGGGTTTTTCTACAGAAGCCCATCACTTTTCCTATATAATGTACTCTTTTGGCTTTGCCTGTAATCGAGTAAGTCTGGAAATAAGAGTTTGTCATTCTAAAAATGAAAATGGGTTAGAATAAAATTAATACTTCCTCAATGTAGTTGAAATAATAGTTTTTACACTGTTTATTCCTTCATGATTTTTAGGAGCTGATTCACTTGGAGGAACGACTAGGCAATGTTAATCGTGGAGCAACACAGGGAACTATAGAAAGATGCACATATCCACATAAATACAAAAAGGTGAGGATTTCTCAAATTGTGGCCTGTCTGTAATATTTCTTTGAACATGTAATAATGTTTATGGTTAGCTTAAGTCTGCAGAAATGTCAGCTTCAAAGAGGGCATTTTTTTTGAAATCTTGTATCTTGAAATTCCAAGGATTGTAAACAAAGCGTACAGTGTTTCACAAGGAAAATTTTAAATTAGTTCCCTAGATAAAGAGCTACTGTGATGTGATAAACAGAAGTGGTTTGATATGATTAACTTGTCCAGTAGTTACGAGTAGCCTTGTGAGTAGTAAAATAACTGCTGGGAATAGCAGAATTTTCAGCAGACTTCTGTGATAGCTCACAAACAAAGGCTTTATGTTTGCAGTAAACAGTTCATGGTGCTTACCTGCTTGGTATATATCAATTTAACCTTTACTTTGAACACATGGGGAAGACTGGAACACCAGGTTTTGAATCTGGGGTACACAGTTTTGACAGCTGAGGTGGTCTCTCAGTTGGAGTTCAGTCTATGGTAATATACAATCCCATGCACAGACACTGTTCTTTCATACTTGATAAATAGAGACAAGACACTAGGTTGAAAGGATTTTTGTTTGCCTCTGCATGAATGAAATTAAGATATTTAAACATAGACAATAAGTAAAAGGACTGGTTGCAGCACTATGAAATTAATAGTCCAGTAGACTTTTGTAATTAACAGCAGTTAAACCTGAAATGGTCTGGGTTTTGCTCCAAGTGCTGGTTTTTGATTCATTTTGGTTCAAATACACTTGAATAAATATTACAACGTGTTTTCAAAGAAATATGTGTTGAATATGTATCAGAAACAGATTTTACTCAGTTTGTCAATAATGTCATCTCTACTAATAAGGTAACAACTGATTGGTTCTCACAGAGGAAACTGCACTGCAAGCAAGATGGGGAGGAAGGAACAGAAGAAGACACAGAGGAAAAGTGCACCATCTGTTTGTCTATATTGGAGGAGGGTGAAGATGTCAGGTAAGTAACACTGAATATCAGAATAAAATGTTAATGTTCTGGCTTTGAGACCATACTTGAATCTGGTGCACTGGTTTGCAGTACTGCCTAGGCTAACAGTTACAATTAACTACTGTCATTGAGCTAATACAGTAAAACAAGTTGCAGCTGAAAATATACATTGTTCAGTCTGTGTTGTCTAGGTTATTCTATTTGGTAGAGTGTAGGTTATTCTATTGCAGTCTTCCATAGTTTGACTGCCTGTGTTATAACATGAACCCAAGCTGATGCCCTGAATTAATCAGGACTGTCAGTGTTTCTGGAGTAATGCTGCTTAAACTCCCACAGGTTTAAAGCAGTCTAATACAGCAGAAGCCAGTTGATGCTTGACTTCATTGCCTGTATCCATTTCTTTGTGGAACTAGACAGAATGCAGGTGCAACTGGAAACCTGTGGGAAAACAGAACAGACCTCAGCAGCAAAGCCCACATTGTGTTTTTTCCGATGGGTTTGTTGATATGGAAATGCTTTATTAACATGAGTGTTTTTGTGTTCTGATGACAGGCGCCTTCCATGTATGCACCTTTTCCACCAAGTATGTGTAGATCAGTGGTTGATTACTAACAAGAAGTGCCCCATTTGCAGAGTGGACATTGAGGCTCAGCTGCCTAGTGAAAGTTGACACTGCTTTCCAGAACTCTTGTCCTCCCTCTCGCTCCCTCTCATCCTTCCTGGTACTGCAGTCAACCAAAGATGGCATGACTTACCTGCGCAGATTTGGAAGCATTGAACCCAGAGTGCTGGCTCTGCTACATGGTACAACTAATGCTAGACCTACAGTTTCTGTAGAAGACAGTTGAGTTTCAGTGTATTTATAAATTTTTTTGTTGTTTGTTTTACATTTTTTCTTTAAATTCATTACTGTATTTTTGCATGGTTCCTTGTATTGCATTTGTTTGCACATATTATGGGCTTTGTGACCCCAAACTTGCAGGCGAGATTAGCTGCTTTAGTAAGTAGAGTTGTGTGGTCTCTTTTTTTGGTTTGTTTTACGTAGTATCAAGCTTTGAAAGTATGATTTCACTCATTACTAACCTTGAATTCCTTAATTTAATCGGTCATATATATTTTAGTTTAAATGTATAAAGATCATCTAGAAAAGGATAATATTATGTATTGAGACATTCCTTAATTAGGAAAAAATGGCTGCTGTATATTTACAAGATCAGTTATGAGTCAAATAACATCCTTAATACTGGGAACAGAATATTAATTATATTCAGTTTGACTGATACATATAGCATACTCATCACCAGAGTTTCTGTCCGATCAGATTTTTGTGTTTGTTTCTAAAATTTCAGCACAATGCAGATATATTTGAATGTCAATATTAAACATTTAGACTGCTGTTCAGATTGTATTTATCATTTTCTTCTATGTCTAGAAATTTGAATCCCTAACTTAAATATATGCTGCTGTGAAACAGCTCTTAGTGAACACTAAATGTTGATTTCAGTTAGCTGGATTGTAGATACTTGCAGATTGAAAGAATTATTAGGGACATGGAAAAAGAGCTTAGAATCTGTTTGGTCTTCTGCTAACTTAAGTTGAAGTATCTGCGCACATTGAGGGTTGTTTTTTGGGGGGGTTTTTTTTTGGGCTGTGTTTTTTTGTTTGTTTGTTTGGGTTTTGTTGGTTTGTGTTTGTTTTTTTTTAATATAAAACCATTCAATAAGGACTTAAAGCTGCAGGGTTTTTGTTTGGGTTTATATACATGAATTCATAGAATTTCTAAGGATTCCAGGCTTGTCTTGGGATTTTTATTAGATTTAAAGTTAATAAAGTTAGCTAAATCCACTTGTCTCTTGTTTTTATTTTTCATTAGTAAGTTGAAAGCCTGTAAATTCCTGTAGAAACCACAAATTATGTGGTTACCTAGTTTTTGCCTTGATCATAGATACCCTCTTTATAAATTACCAACAGTCCATCACTGATTGAAATATTTTCTATAGTTAAGATTTGCTGCATAATATAGTATATAGAATTAAGTTATAACGTACTAACAGTTTGCCTTTGAAGGAGGTTTTAATCCATATCAGGACTCAAGTTGCTCATCAACATTCTTTCACTTCTAATAGATTATAGTTTATTTAAATGTGCTCAACATTGCAAAATGCAAATGTGCAAAAACATTGAGACAGTGTTACTGTCACTTTGGAAAAGATGTTCCTTGGGGATCATATATGAACATGTCAATTATTGCATTAAGCCACCTGCTTTGTAAGTGGATTGAATAATAAATACCTTCAGTTTCTCTTGTCTTTGTCTTTCATGATCAGATTACATGTAAAATGGTTTACAGTAAACCTAGAAGATAAACTGTTATGTTTACACTAAAAAAATCTGTTTATAAATATTACCTTATCTAATTTGATGCCTGTTTCTGTATGGTTAAAGCTGCTTCCCTTTTCTTTTTTTGTTACCTGTTAGTAGTAGCATTTGCGAGTGCAGTGTCTATTGCTGGCAACAAACTTCACACCTCTGGCACTGAGGCTTTAAACAGAGAGAAATTCCATTCCAGCATGTGTGATAAATGGACCTTTTCAAGCTTAATTGCATTGCTAAAACTGAACTTAAAACCACTTTGCGCTTGTGTGATGGGGGATATGGGAAAGAGGCACCACGTGATTGGACTGCTTCAAAATCTGACTTTATGCTAAAGCTTCTTGAACATTTTGGCTATAGGAAACTAAGAGTGACTGCCATGTTGAAGCTGCATTAATTTATTCATTGCTAAGAATGAATAAAAGTAACTGGAAGGACTGAACAGACACTTTGTGTTTTCCAGTGACTGTTGAAAATAAGTTAATTGACCACTAATCCTTGAAGACTGATGATACTCATTTCTAAAAGTTTCCAAGAAGGTACTTGAGAGATACGGGGCAAAAAATCCCAGGGCCTGTGAAGTAACTGAGACCCTGGGTGTGTGTTAGAATCTATTTTGGCTTCCCTACAGGACAAAGAAGCACAGGTTTGGGGAGGCTTTTTTTGCTTTGTTTTTTTTTGTTTTTTTTTTTTTTTTTTTAAGGAAATACTTTATGGGTCTAATTTGAGTGCCTGGTACTAGAGGTATTTTAGTGATCCATAAATTGATTTGTTATATAATAGCTACTGATACTGTCTTGCTTTTAAATGTATGCATAACATTGTAATGTGATGCTGAACACTTAGGTATTTGTCAGGAATCACAGTGTTCTGATCTTAATGCTATTGCAGGGGCTAAAAAGCTGCAGCTCAGTTTATTTCTGTTCCAGAAGGTTGTGACTTAACCACAGGTTAAGGGAAGGAGAAGGAATAGGCTTTTCATTTTGAAAATTTCCACCACTTACTGTGCTTTATATGCTTAGATGCATTGCCTTAAGTTTTCTGCAGCATCTTCGAAGATAAGATTCTCAACAGTATGCATCAAATTACTTTTCATATAAAATTCCATTGTCAAAAGAAATCCTTTTGTATGCAATAAATAAAATGTTAGACTGGTATCATTCAAAATCTGTTTCTTTTGCAATTTTTTTCCTCTTCCCTTGTTTTGCTCTTGAAATCTTGATCCGTAAACCTTTTCGTTTACACGCATTAATTACTGAGAAAAAACTGTTAGTGAAGTTAATTATCCTGCTCTAAATGGAGTTATCTGGACCCTTGGAATTCAGTGCTAATTTTAAGAGACTGGAGAAGAATTTTAAGTAGACTTTTTCTGTCGGTTTAGGTAACTGCGGTAGCGTTGACGTTCCTGAATCTCGAGACTCGTTGTTAAACCTCCTGCCGCCTCTTGGGCTGTCCCCCCGCAGCCGGGCGCGCCGGTAACCCCCGGCCCCGCGGCGGGAGCGTTTCCCGGAGGATTTCGGGGTTCAACTCAGCCGGGCCGTGAGCGCCGCTCGGGCCCGCCCTGAGGGAGGCGCTGGGCGCCGGAAGCGGCTCCGGCCGTTTCCTGCTGGGGCGGGGCCTGTGCAGACGGACCAATCAGACGCGTGCATCGTACGAAGTTGTCCAATAGCAGAGCGGGACAGGGTTTAAAGGGAGCCGCGGCAACGTGAGGGAGCGGCCGCCGGTTTGGCTGGAGAGCGGAGCGGTTCTGTGCGGAGCGGCGGCAGCGGCTGCCTCATACCCGTGCCATGGCGCTGCCGGTGACGCGCCGTGCCCCTGTGAGTACCGCCACGGGCGGCGGGCGGGCCGGGGGGACGACAGAGGAGCAGCCGGGGGGAGGCGAGAGAGGGGCCACAGGCGGCCGAGGGGCCCCGCCGCTCTTTGCCCTCAGGCGGCGCGGGGGTCGCGGGCTGGGCGGCTGAGGGGGGAGCGGGTCTCGGCTCTCAGACCGGCCGGGGTTCCCCGTCCTTTGGCGGGTGGGGCGGCGGCCGGGCCGAGCTGGGGCCCAGCGGTGGGAGGGGACCCCGTTATCGGCAGCGCGGGCGCTGCTCCCGCCTCGGCCTGGCCTTGGCCGCCCGCGCCTCCCCCGCGGAGCGGGGGGGATGTGAGCGTGGGAGAACTAAAGCTACTTTAGGGGGAGGTGTAGGAAGGGACTGCAGGAGCCTCTCTTCTGTGATGATTGTCTAATGATTTAAACTGAACTCCACGAAAAACCTGAAGCCTGGTGATTTCACTGCTGTGCATAACAAATAATATTAATTTTGCGTGTGTAGCACAGCTTTTTAATTTATATGGCATGTATGTAACAAGGAACTTGCTCTGTGCATCCTCTGGGGGGCGCTGCTGGAGTTACAAAGTGTAACCGTAATAAACAGCAGGTGAGCACTGACCTTAAAAAGCATGAGGGCGCATTGCTTTATGTTACAGCTCCATTCAGAGAGTACAGTGCTCTGGACCTAGAGAGGAGACTTCTTCCTCTGAACATATGTGACTGGCTAGGGAATAAAAGCTGATTGAGTAACGTGTAGCAAGCACAGAGGTACAGTGGTGGTAAGTCTGTAATGGCGTCAGGCATTGGAAAGTTGTTGGTCTCTGACTCTTAATGCAATTTTATCATTTTAGATCACTAGAGGGATGGAGAATGCCGTGTCTGACCTTAGAAGTAAAGCGAAAACTCACGTGACTGGCAAAAGGGCTGCTTTAGAAGAGATTGGAAATAAAGTCGCAACAAGAGGAACGCACGTATCTAAGGTAAAGGAATGTTTAAAATCTGTATATACGGAGAAGTTGGATTGCTGCTCTGTACTAATAACAACTGTTTTCACTACAGAAAACAGAATGCCCCAAAGCACACGTAAAACCTGTGAAAGTACCTAGCAAGATGACAAATGGAACTGTACTGCCTAAAGCTCCAGCTGCTGTGAATCAAGCAAAGAAAGAAGCTGATGTACCAAAGGTAGGAAGTGATGACACTGTTCTGATTTTTAATTTGATTTGCTACTTGGAGCTCTGCCTTCACAATAGTTTATCTGTGACTGTGTCTCATTCCTCTGCTGAAAAAGCAAAGCCTCTGTACTGAGGTTTTGGTTTAATGCACGCCATACTTAAAGGCTGATGTTCAAGTGGCAGAATGAGCTGTTGAAGTACTGGACAAAGTTTCTGCTTTAGCTGGCAATTACTAGAATATCTTGGGATTCTATGTGATATGTCAGTGAAAACTTGCTGCACTGGAGCTCAAGCTTGGTTTCAGCTTCTGTCTAGAGAAATTGTATTGGTGACTGATGAGACAGGGAAACAAAGGAACATTGAAACAGTAGAAACATAAGATGTGTTAACAGATACGATCTATTCCTTAGGTTCTGTCTCCTGTCCCTATGGATGTATCGATGCAAGAGGAGGATTTGTGCCAAGCCTTCTCTGATGTGTTGCTCAACAACGTAGAAGACATTGATGCTGAGGACTGGGAGAACCCCCAGCTGTGCAGTGACTATGTAAAAGACATCTACCTGTACCTGAGGGAGCTCGAGGTAGGAAGCCCCACAGTGCCCTGGTGTCCCAGGGGGGGTTGCGTGGCCGCTCACGCCGCTGTCCCCACAGCTGCAGCAGTCGGTCCGCCCGCACTACCTGGACGGGAGGACGACCAACGGGCGCATGCGCGCCATCCTGGTGGACTGGCTCGTCCAGGTGCACTCGAGATTCCAGCTCCTGCAGGAGACGCTCTACATGTGTGTGGCCATCATGGATCGCTTCTTACAGGTGAGATCTCCTTCAGGTCATGCTCAGTGATTACTCAGTTACTGTGTTTGTAAAGGAGTTCAGGATTTAACTGTTCTTTGGAAATCTAACAATCTACAAAACCTGTTCTGTGTGTAAGGGTTGTTACAGTGCAGCATTTTAACTCTGAGGCTGCCGCCTTCTTTGATCCTGTCATTATACAGACACCTTTGACTAGAGTGAAAACCTCATTTATAGGAATGAACACTGTCATGCTGGTATTCTAAACTGATAAATATGGATCTGATTGTCTAGAGTTTGACACTTCAGGGCCTACTTTTTAAATGTCTGTGTTGCAGAGTTATCCGGTACCTCGCAAGAAGCTTCAGCTGGTGGGCGTAACAGCACTGCTTGTAGCTTCAAAATACGAAGAGATACTGTCACCTGATGTAGCTGACTTTGTTTACATTACTGACAATGCCTACACCAGTAATGAAATTAGAGAAATGGAGATGATTATTCTTAAAGAATTAAATTTTGACCTGGGGCGACCTCTTCCAATTCACTTCTTAAGAAGAGCATCAAAAGCTGGGGAGGTGGGTACTTGTCCTCATTATCTAGCACTTTCCTGTATTGGTAAAGCCTGTCAGTATTGCTTCTGGCATTTTTATCATGTGATCTTACCTCCTCCAGCTTAAATGCTGGATGAAGAAATGCTCAGCTCTGGAACTCCATCTTGTGGAGTAACATGACAATGTCACTGTGGCAGCCAGTAGTATTTCACATCTCTATTTACTGAGGCCCGTGTTCAGCCTTAGAGGCAGTAATTTTACTGCTAAACTAAGAACCCTTGCTTTTAATCTTTTTAGTCTGGTGATCAGGGTACTTATTAGTAAAACACTAGCACTGCTGCAGTTCTTTGTAATTTCTGGTTGCAAATATTGTGTCATTTAAGAATCAAAAGATAAGCTTTCTCTTTGACCCAACCCTTTTTTTCTCCACCTCAGTGGTTACATTCAGATGAACTGTCCACTTTTGAGGTGGGCTTCAATTACCTCAGCAGACCACTGAATTAACTCAAATAAGGTTCTCATTAAGTCATTTCACACCTCCCTTCCCTAGTTTGCATTACAGAGGGAGCACTTGTGGCCCTAGCTGGGCACAGCAGTACCTGATACTGCAGTTTTCTGTTAAAATCCCTCACTTGACTTTGTGTCTAAATTCCAAATGGCTGCTGGTCTTTATTTTGAGAGAAATGTCTGTTAGAAAAGATGATCCCTAAACTATAGTAAAGATTTTTGCTATTTTTGTTTTATTCTTGAACACAATAATCAATTCTGAGTGATTATGCTAAAGTGAAGTGAAACTGTGGCTTAACAAGCTCTCACCCTGCTAGGCCGATGCTAAGCAACACACTCTTGCAAAATACCTGATGGAGCTGACACTGATAGACTATGACATGGTTCACCACCGGCCCTCAGAGATTGCAGCTGCTGCACTCTGCCTGTCTCAGAAGGTTCTGGGACACAGCAATTGGGTGAGTATTTTAATCAGACTTCTTGTTAGGAGCTTTTTCTTCAATCAGTAGAACCAAACCAATAAAGAAGTACTTGAGAAAATTGTGTTCAGGTTGGTAACAATACTGGTGCTGGAATGATGGTTGGACAGCCTTGAGCACAGTGGCAGGTAGAAAAAGGAATGTATCAGTAAAAACTCACTATGCTTTTCTGTGTCAATACTGGGGTACAAAAGGATTTTTTGCGTGAAAGCGAGTTACACAAGGCTACACTGTAAGTAAAAGTAGATTTTCATAATTCCTGCAGTTCATGTAGCATAATGAAGTTGTGGACCATGAGTAGTGAGTTGTAATTCAGCTGGTATTTGCTTTTTTATTCTCTGTTCAGTCTAGAAGCATGGTCCTTGAAATTGATGTGTCCAGACTTCTGCACATCAGGTTACTCTGGATCTGTCATTTAAACTCACAGCTACAGTTTCCAACACTTGAGGCTTAGCCATGAAGCTCAGGCTGTTTTGCTCCCTGAAGTGACTGTGCCCTGGCAGCAATTCCCCCTTCAGAAATCTCAAGTTTGTTACTGTTCTGCTTCAGGGTACAAAGCAGCAGTACTACACTGGCTATGCAGAAGACAGTCTTGTGATGACCATGAAACATATGGCCAAGAATGTGGTCAAAGTAAATGAGAAGTTAACAAAATACACTGTAAGTATAACTACTTGAATCCTTTCTCTAATGTTTTAAAAATAGCTTTACTGTGTAATTGTGGCTCCTTAGGTAAATACGCTGTATGTTACCTTTAATCATATGCTGTTCTGACAAGCCTGTGAGAGGCTGTTGCATTAATGTTAACAGCAAAAACTTTTTGACAAATTGTGCTCTCGTTACTTTGCAAACTGGTTCAGTGCCAGCCTTGGTTTTCTTGCTTTCCAAGCAGGCAGGCACATGGACCCAAAATTATCTGCCTGAGCATAAACAGTGTATGTGTGAAACTTTTGTATCTCTGTTCTCTACTCTGCAGGCTATCGCCAACAAGTATGCAAGCCATAAACTACTGACCATCAGCACCATCCCTCAGCTGAACAGTGAGCTCATCAAGGACCTGGCTGCTTCACTCCTGTGAGCCCTGGGCAGCCAGGGCCTGATGGGGTGTGCACTTTGTCTGCTGCTTTTGTACATAGCATTCCAGCCTCCCACAGTTCCGACTCATGAGTTCCGACTCATGCAGAAGGTGATGTTTTATATTTGCTTTGTAATACAGCTTTCTATCTAAAAATAAAACTTCTTTCTTTTAAATATTGTGAGTGTGACTCTTTAAGGTACAACCTACACGTTTGCAATCTCATGTTCAGGTGGGACATATGACTAAATAGGTGATTGTTACAACTTGCAGTTAAATGGTCTTGATTATTCTCTGTGGTGTTTCCAGAGACAATCTCCAAGCTTTATCTATTGCATTATATTTATTAACTTATTTTCACCCTTAACACAAAGAGGAGGCAGACAGTGCATATTTTTGTTGTACCTTAAAGAACACTAAATATGTACTTCATTTCAGTGCCTTGTTCCAAGAAAGCAGATTGGAATTCATTTCTTTTTTTGTAGTTTGCCACCTTCAAGTTTGGGGAAAGATGTAGGCTAGCTTTAACAGGTATTAACCTTGTAAATCTTTGTGTTCTCTGTGTGCTTTAAAAAAGGGAGCTAAGGTAGAGAAATTGGAGGTCTCCTGTAATGCTAACGATTCTGCAGGGAATGCAGGTGTGGAACCGGGCATGAGACCTTTTGAAAGCAGCTCAGCTCTTGAAACCTTCTCCACTTCCTGAAAAGAACCCCCCAGTTTTTCATTACCTGTTCACTTGCCCACATCTTTTCCCCCCCCCGCTTCTCCAATAAACCTCTGTACTTGGGATTACAGAGTTCAACCCACCAAGGCAGTTCTTGTCACTGCCTTGACTTTGCTTGCTTTTGTCTTTGTTTCTAATCTAAATATCTGTATGCTCAGGGAATACAAGCAAGTAAGTAATGCAACTCTTCTGCCTCAACACCTCAGGTAGGTCTATTTGTTAAATTAATCTTTATAAGTAATGTTAAATTATACCTTTTGATAGTCTCCAGGTTATACTGAACTCAGCACCTCCCTTTCACGCCTAGCTGTTCTGTGATTGCTCAGCATCTCCTATTCATGACTGTGCTGGCTCTGATGTAGAAGGCAGAACTGACCTAGTGCTCCCCTGGAAGAAGGATGGTGAAGCTACTGGGTTTTAGCTCCTCAAGCAGGAGATTTTTCTCTCCCCTGGGATAAATAAGCCTAGCACTTGCTGCCAGACAGTCTTCTGTAAAATGTACTTCATTCCTTGTGTGGATGTAATTCCACCTTTGGAGTTACGTCCTCATTTCTGGCTCCCAGAAACAGCTTCTACAGAAGATGGAGTCTGTGTACCTAAGTTAAACTTAGGCAATGGTTTAGGAGGGAGCAATTCAAGATTTTTAGCTGTATCTTAAAGCCTATGCAACTTTTTAATAACCAGCATATGCAGGGCTTTTTAACTGCTCTTAACATGAGAGAATGAAGCTGGGCATAGGGAAAATAATTTGGTTTGGTGGAATGAAGAAAGGGTTTTTTTCTTTAAAAGTCAGTGCAGGAAAATCCTGAAGCCATTGTTGTGAAGGGATCTGTTTGTTTTTGTGAGAACAAACTACACAGAGAACAAACCTGCTGATCTTCCTGTGTTTTATTTTATGGAGGTTTAAAAGGCAAAGCAGGAATTCTCAGAACTGCAGGGCAAGCAACAGCCACGCTGCTGGGGGAGGCAATCAGACTTGGGCAGTAACACCTGTGCTTTTGCTGTTTAAAAGGAGGAGGAGTAGTGCATATCTGTAAGTACCTGGCATAAAAATTCTAGCAGTACTACTTCATAAGAACAGTGGACTACTGCATTATACATTTATACATGGTTCTATCATAACCAGTTTTTATATACAGTATATAACTATTTCTATAAATGTACAGCTCTGCATAAAGACACTTCCTATAACAGGTAGAGTATGAAACATAAATCCAACATGGGCCAGCCATATTATAATATAAATCTTGAAGAAGGCAACATTGTTTAGCATACAGTACTATGTGGTTTTCTGTTTTAAATTCTTACAGTGCCTGTTGGAGTCCCTAAACACATCTGCAAACACAAACCAGTTCTATTACATCTCTGTACAGAATTACTTAAATAGACCATCACAGTAGTTTTTTAGATGGTAATATCCCAAATGAGCCTAAATCTTTTTGACATGTAGCAGCATACTTGTTAACATGTTCCCCAGAACGATCTGCATTAAAGGAAATGTGCATTTAACATTATCTTCAGTAGATAATTAAAAAGGTTACTGCTATTCAGCTGAAGGCACTTATTAAATACACCCATTTCAAAGTCCCTGGTTCCAAACTGTAAATCACCTGTTTCAGGAAGATGGTAGGTTTGAGCATTCTTCACTTACCAGGTGTTTACACCAGGTTTTAAATATAATAAATAATTGGTCAGTTCATTGCTGTACAATGCTGAGATAAAGATCAAAGTCTGTACTGTGGGTAACTCTTCCTGCTCACACAATTTACTGGTGAAAATACTGCTGAGAATAGCAGACCTTGGAAGAACAACGTCCTGAAGGCAAGGGAAAAACATCTTCAACCACTGGTACCTTCACACCAATTTTTCTCTGACAGTCTTTTAAATCTTGGTGACATAATTGTTGGGAAACAGTCCTTGTTTGCCTCGTAGTCTTCCCGTCCACCAGCCAGAAGGATCTGTAACAAGGACAGCAAGGTAAGGAGTGAGGCTCTGCAAGCCTTTCTGTGTGCTTGGTGCAAACTTGCAAAGCTGTGCCACTCAATGACAGCCTTCTGGGGAAGGCATTAGGGAACAGGATTTTTGAAATGTGTTCATCTTTTGGCCACATCATTTTGCCTCAAGAAGGGTGCTTTGGAGACCCAGAGTTGGAACTGGTTAATTAAATTCTGCTTCTTGTGCTACAGCTGTGCTTTAGGTTAATTTTCCTCTAGAGCCAGTGACTGAATTACTGAGTGTACTGCTCTGCAGTACCCAGTGCCATGTCCTTGCTCTGTCTGACATGCTCTTGAGTGAAGAGGCTGGACTGGGGTGGAGACTTCTCTGCCCCTTGAGCCATCATGGAAATTTACAAGTCTAACAAGAGAAGATGAAGGGGGGTGGCTCAGAAAGCCCTGTCCTCCTTGTGGCACTGGAGGCTCAAAGCCCAGTGTTAGTGCTCCCCGTGTGTGTGTACCTTCCTTGATGATGTCGATGATGTCGTTGGCGTTGAAGCTGAGCTCGTCGGTGTCCTGCGCGTCGTAGGCGTAGAGCGCGCGGCACTGCGGCACCTGCGGCTTGGGCTTGGGCTGCGGCTTGGGCCGGCCCCCGGCCGGCGGCGGGCGGCTCGAGGTCTGCCTGCGGACACTGGGGACAACAGGGGCTCGTCACTCAAACCTGAGCTTCAGCAAACCCCTCTGCCATCATGAATTCATTTTAAAGAACATCACAGAACAAGGTAAAGAGGATTTTCTTGAATGTCACAACCCTTAAAAATGGCAGTGTGAGACTTCCCTGGGAAAGGGACAGGGTTGCCATTTCTTTCCTATGGAAATGGATGAGTAGGTGCTTCCCATCAGCAGTTCAAATGCTTAAAACACATTTAGTGCCTAGGCTGAAATGGAAGCAAATGTGCACATGCAGTTCGTGCACATGCAGTTCATGCATATCTCAGTACCTACACAGCTTAGGGCTGTGTCTCTCCCCTTGCCCCAGTGTCACCAGTGATTTATCAAAAACAAAGTTCTAGCTCACAGGCTTGCTACTTTACCATTCTTGTGACTAAGCTGTAACAGAGACTTGCATCTCTTTTAAGTTGCCTCAGATTCCAGGGCCATCTATGGACTTGTTCTGTTACAGCCAACTCTGAAGCAGCAGTGGAGATGCTGCACAACTGTCACAGCTGTGACCAGTCCAAAGATTAGGAAGGGGGAAAGAGGGAAGAAATGCATTCTGCCAGCTCATCAGCTAATAAAGGCTGGAAGAGAGAACAGGTATTAGACTCAGTATGTCAGTTTAAAATTAATAATGTATGTGCTGAATAACTGAAAATGTAATGATGTGGAGGAGAATGAACTGTGATCATGTCATGTAATGCCATGATAACACTACACAGCTTTTGCAGAACAGGGTTGCAGTTACTTATATGAAGTCCTAGAAGAATTTTGTCAATAAACCTCTGTCTAATTCTAACTTAGGAGTGGACTGCACCAGAAAATTAAGATTTGAAGTATTTCAGTTCTCAATGTGTCTGTTAGGGGAGAGATTGTCTCCTGTTCTTCAACATCTACTGCCTTTGCTCAGGATAGGAGATGTTGTGAAACCTAGACCTACATATGGAAATTAAGGAATTCAGCACAAGTCTTGGAAAATAACTCACCTTTTGTGCAGCTATGGTAGAACTAGAGTTATCTTAAATGGTATGTTTTGGTGCTGGGGGGTGCCTGCTGATTTTAATTTTGGTCTTGTACTGGATTGTTAGTACCACTGCCTTCTTGTCAGCTTTGCTAAAAATAAACCTAATTCTACTCCTTAAAAATTATATTCACTTACATATTGCTATGATTGTGAAATACTAACTTCACACCTCTTCTAGCTTGCAGGTTCCTTTTGAAAAGGAACAGACACAGAAATGCTCATCTGAAATCCACTGCTAAATATGGTAATGCTGTTTCTTTTCACTGCATTAATAAGGGTGCTCATAATGCTCAGGAAGACAGGCTTGGGAATGTCACTTTTGTAAGAGTACTTCCTTAGGTTTGTTACTGCTGCAGAACACCTGGGATATTTGGTTTTGGTTTTATCCTATGGCTTATGTGTTTCTCTTGTTATATGAACTGTAGTCTCAAGACAAAGTCTAATATCAGTAAAAGAGTTAAGGAAGAAGCTGACATGTGACAAGAACATTTCACCACCTAAAGCCATGGAGGTTATTACAAGATGGAAATGTGCCTGTTAGCATTTGCTGATGGGCTTGAAATTGGTAAAATAAGTACCCGTGACCACTTCTTTTGGATTTCTTTCTTATTTGAAGATTGATCTTAAACAGAGAAATGCTTTAGATATGCCTGAAATCCCTTATGGCTGACACTTGGCACGGTGGGGTAAAATAACTGCCATAAGAACAATTGCAAAGACCTCTACATGCCTAACCTTGCTTGAGGGTTCCAAGTTTAGGAACTAGAAAAGCCCCTCCTTAGGAGCCCCGTGCTTTTTCGATTCTTAAAATCTATCAGTTATGCACATTTATGTTATTATTTGATTCCTGTGAGGTGTCTAATGCTAACTGACATTTTACTAATATACTTAATCAGCCTGTTGGATCACACAGCAAAAGAATGCTTAGGCCAACAGGGTGATTTAGTGCAGAACACCTGCTAAAGAGCTTGTCTACTGCCTGACAGCTGAGACAGGGCTGTTTGGACAAAAAGTTGCTCTTGATATAGTTAAAAACATACTTTTGCTGCCTCTGAGAACCCCCCATTCATGCAGATCATGGGAGTCTGGCCAACTGCTTCTTATAGACCAAATTCTTATCTTTTTTTCCTAGAACTGCTGAATAGGCAGCAGTCTTTGACAATTAAGTGACACTCAAGATTTCCACTACAGTAAAGCTCCACTAATGTTCTACAGGAGAGTGGAGTAAGGGCTGAGTTAAAGTAGAAACTCTTGGGTCACTGAAAAACCTTAAAATTTTTAAGGCCTTCAACATTCAAATTTAAGATATTAAACTAGAACTGCTTCACCTTTATTCCCATGGGTCTAGGATGGAGTATGTTGTGGAATCTGATGGAATGGATACCTTGGAGTACAGCTCAATAGCACAACCTGCTGATGGATGTACAGACTGTATCTGTCATAAACAGTTTGAGTGGGGAAAACTACTTGCAAAAATGGACATCTTTTTAACAAATTCATAAAATCTTACCCAGCTGCTCCTTGGTCAGGTACTTTCAA
Source organism: Eopsaltria australis (assembly GCA_034509425.1). Taxonomy (NCBI): domain Eukaryota; kingdom Metazoa; phylum Chordata; class Aves; order Passeriformes; family Petroicidae; genus Eopsaltria; species Eopsaltria australis. The sequence goes on from JAVTVJ010000121.1 coordinate 1,758,282, forward strand.
GAAATCCAAGCTTTCTGGTTGCTGTGAAATCCTGCCTGACCCTCCTGACATTTGCCGCGGTAAAGCTGGTCGTGTCATACTTGTGTACAGGTTCTTCTGGTTGGCCCATTGATTTCCTGGCATCTGGGGATGGGCTGCAGACTGGAGGGGATTTATTACTCCATTTTGCTGCTGACCTAGAAGTAAATGAAGTGTGAGTGCACGCAGTCCAAGCTCCAGTTCAGTAAAAAGGTAACCTTTGATGGCTTAGCTGTCAGACTCAGCTGTCAGAGAGCCCCATGTATTAAGGAACCAAAAAAAAAATCATGTTGAAATGTTGATTTATACCCAGTTTCTGGTCTGCTGACATTCTGCTTTTGGTTCCCAACTTCATGAATTTGTGCACAGGTTTAAGGTGTGTGCCCTGGGTGTTCCAGACAAGGACAAGGATTAGCTCTCAGCCAAGTTCCAGTTTAGCTATAACATGGTACCATCACACCTCTCTAAAACACAGCACAACATTTTATCCAGATAAGAGTTAATCCAAAGCTAGCCAGAATTTCTCTTTTGAAGTTCAGTCTCAGTCTATGACATACTCAAGGAATTTGACTGTTTTTATTAAGTCACTATAAATACTTACCTATTTTAACAAGCATGGGGGTTGTTTGGGCTTTATTGTTTTGTTTTAAAAAAAGCCTTGATGCTATTTTGATAGTTGAAGAGGAGTTTGGATTTTCTAGGAGTGACATGGGTATATATGCCTTTAAATACATAATAATGCCTCTAACTTGAATTTAAAGCAAACCCTCCCATGTCTGAGCTACTCACAGCATCAGGGCCTAAAGAGTTCAAGTCTGCACGCTTTACATTCCTAAACCCCCTATGGAACAAAACGGGAGCTGTGCTTCTATTAGAAATCAGTTTCCTTAATGATATGGGTGACCCTCTCCTTTGCCATTGTGATTATGCCTGCTAAACATTAGCAGAAAGACCAGCTGTGCAGAGAGGAGAATTCATCATCATGGACCTGGGAAAACCCCACTGCCTGCAACAGCTGCTCTTTGCTTCTGATGTTCTCTGGGTACTGTGGTAGAACTTAAGGGTCATAAACTCCTACACGAATCCCACTCTGCAATCCAAGCCAGCATGGTACAGACATTATGGTGATATAAATAGAGGTTTGGGTTATTCTGAACATGTACACAACACTGCTCAGCTATTGCACCACTGATTTCAAAACAAGATGTGAAAATAGCAGAACCCAGATAATTGTTTGAGACTTCCAAGGAATGTGCCCAAATCATGACATGGCTTCAAACTCCCTGGAAGTCTGGACAGTTTAACTGGAACTCTTGTAACACCTATCTGCAATTTTGTTTTTCCAGCTATGTGTGGCTACTTTCCAGGAGAGTTTAACATTCAAAAAACAACCAAATAAACCAAAAGCCATGTTACTGTAACCTACAGAGAAGTCTGTAGGAAAGCCTTCTACTCACCTTTTAAATGTGACAGTCCAATGCCTGAGGGGCAACACAGGACTTAACTTCAGCAGTGACACTTCTAGCTATAAAACTGCTGAAACAGTTTTTGAAAGCATAAACCAGATTGTCCTTGCTTTAACTGAAGCTGTACAAATATTCACTATCTCTGTTTACTGACAGGTCAGCTCTTACAGTAATTTCCCACTTCACTACCATTTCTGGCAGATCACAGTCCTTAGTTTGACTCATACAGCTGTGAGGATTTGGAATTGTCTATTTAATCTGGTGACCAAGGCTGGTCACACCCCCAATTTCCACCCATTAGCATTGTGCTTCTCAATAAACAGCAGCTGACTGAAAGAGGACTCTTTGTTAAAAAGAAAGTACTCTGGGAGTGTAAGTAAAAAAAAAAAACCTCTTGGGAAATGCTGGGTCAATGGAATATTGTTCTGCCCTGTGAGTTCACCAGCAAAATTAATCATATCTGCCCAGGGCAGAAGTGGAACACCCTGATGACATCAGTGCCCTGCAGAACGAGCCATGCTGTTCACTGGCACAGCTGCTGTGCCCCAGCACTCGGGCACACAGGAGCTGTAACGTGTCTGACAGGGCAGGACAACGAGACACAAATTGCATTCCCTGCTGTGCTGGCCCTGAAAGAAAAGCCTCGTCTATGGCTTGATAAGGACAGAGCTTGTAGCCTTCACTGTAGAGAAGGCTACAGGGTCAGGTTTAGAGTCAGTAGTTTAAACCAAGTGTCTGAACAAGCCACCAACCATGACAAGCAGAACAGCTCTGGGGGATAATCCAGCAAGACACTTCATAAAATGCCTACCAACAGATGCTTTCCAGGCAGGATCTTTTGAAGAGAAATTTCAACTGTTACCATGATTTTTTTTTTAATGGGTAAAAATTACCAAATGACAAGAGAAAAACAAAAGCCTCCATTTGGAATTCTGTTTTGCCCAGGCTAAGAGGACTTACCTGGAGGAGGTGGTGCAGCTCTCATAGGATAAGTCTGATTTTGAGACCTGCTGGAATATCCTCTGCCTTGGGTAAGGTTCCGTCTGGTAGGACCTAGAAGAAACCAGCAACATTCCATTACCCCTTCACAATTCCATTAATTAGGTAAGTCCTGCTGGCTGCCAGAGCCACTGTTCTGTGATCAGAAAGAGCCAATCTTCAGGAATAAGGAAGCTGACTCCTGCAGGGTTGGCCAGACTGTTACAAAGCATTAGGTGCAAAAAGGATGACTTTGGGACACTATCCCTTTTGTGATCCAGTTCAGCCTCAGGATGTAAAGCAAAGCCTTCTTGTAACTACAGTAAACAAGGCCCAGAACACTGACAGCTGTAGAGCAGCAAGGAATTCTGCTGGATCCTTAGGATCTTTGTGTGTTACAGAGAAATTAATAAAGAACATGGTGAGGCTAGAGCCAAGCACGGATAGAAAAAGTCAAGCATATAAACCATTCCCTAATTTCTAGAGGAAATTCATACTTACGGGAATTCTTTGGTAGCCCTGGTCCAATGCTGATCTGCAGCACTTTATTACTTGGTTTGAGAATGGCTACATCTCCTTGGCCTTGCATAAACTGCACTTGTCGAGAACCAGCACTGCTCCAGGGCCCCCAGCTCTCCTTCTTCAGCTTCACTTCAAGTCTGACAGAAGCATATGAACACACAAATGAAAAAGAACCAGAATTGCTACATCAAATCAAGGCAGTATTACTTAGCAGCAGATAACTTCAAAATATAAAATTAAAAGCTTAGACTGAGAATCTGCATTCCATGAGTGACTCAGCTGACATAACCACCTAATTAAATCTTTTTTCCACGGGTTTTTTTAAAAAAAAAAGTTCTTAATTGACATTTTAACTTTCCTGGTACAGCTTCTCAAAGGAAATTTAAGATGCCCTGGAGAGGACAGTGAGCTTTGAAGAAAAATGTGCAAAGGTCCAAGCAGGAGATGTGTGAGCTCTCAGCTACAAGTGCCTCTGCACTGCCTGTGCTGGCAGTGAACGCTCGAGTTCTGTTTGTGAACATTCCCTGCGCACTGTCAGAGGTACACACACACTGCATGTGTGGGTGGCTGTGCACTGTCCTGTGCTGTGCTGCAAGAGAACAGTTCTGCATACACACCCCTCAGCCTCTTCATTTTACACTCCTTCCCATGCAGGCACATGAACGCATTCTTTCCCAGCATTTCCACACTATCCATCTGCTCCAAACTGTACTCAGACAGGGTTTTGGGCAAGACCCCAGAAATATAATACATGACATTTACTCCTGGTACTGGCTTTGCATTCCCAGTGCACAGGAGTGAGTGCTGTAGTAATGTTCCTCACTTCAATTCTCCTTCCACACCCTTTCCTAACAAAAATAGTCATCTCCTATTGCTTGTCATAATTCCTCCACCTTTTTGAAGGCAATAAAATAAACATACAAATCCAAGGCCTGCTGTTGCTGATCTCCTTAATGCGTGGAAGTATTAACAGCACATATTTGCTGGGATTGTTTCCAGGATGTCCTCACAGCCAAACTGCACATCAGACATGCTCTAGGTTTTCACGCTTATTTCTAAAAAATGTTCCCAATAAAATTTACTGAAGTGAGGCCTCTTTAGAATTATTCTTTCACCCTGCAGTCCCCTGCACCCACAACAAACTTCAGCATTTCAGACTGTTCCATTATGTGCCCAGAATTCTTTCAAACTCTTCACTGAGGTGTTTGCACTCGAAGGTGAAGGAGCTGGAAGAGGATGCTCCCCATTCCTGCCAGGAGCCAGAGCAGCTGTGCAGGGGCTGTGCAGTGGCCCTGCCCTGGGCTCTGCTGGCACAGCTGCTCCATGGCAGAGCTGCAGAGCCCTGGGCCCAGTGCCACAGTCAGGAGAACAAAGCTCTCCCTGCAAACACAGTGGGAAGTGCCAAGCGGCCCTGGTAAATCCCAACTGTTACTCTGACAAGGCAAACACAAAGTCTGGTCTCCTTGCACTTCCAGGGTTTTACACTGTGCAACCTCCTATTACTGTATATAAAGTACAACTTGCACTCACTCATTTGCCTTGGCAGCAAGAACAAAACACTTATCCCTAAAAGCCCGTTGAAAAAAGCCATTACTCACGTATTGCTAAATTTCAGAGGTAGTTGTTTTTGTGTTTTCTCTTCGTATCGTTTAGATAAGAGGCTTAAAAACTCCGTTTTGAAGACTGATTCAAGCAAACTATCATATTCCTGTTCATGTAGAATGAAAATGTCATCCTGCATGGTGCTGCAAGGAAATCAGAGCACATACCATCCAGTTTAAAATGTCATCAGCAGATACAGCCAGCATTATAATGACATTTGCAGAGTACTCATGGTTAATTTTTAAAAACATTAAGTCCAAGCAGCATTAATTACAGAGCCTTGCTTTCTGAGAACAGGTTTGGTTTTTTTCAGAAGCTGATAATGGAATAGCTGAAACAATCCCTTGAGAGACAGGAATACTACTTAATCATTTTACAGTAATTACTGCTAGCAAAAACCATGTGCTATTAAATTTTCAATTATAATCCTTCTCTTCAATAATGGCACATTTTGTGACTAGAGATAACTTGGAAATCTGAAGGTTACTGAAGCAAGTCTGAAACCCAAAGCAAGCAAATTCAAAAATAAAGCTTGGAATTCCGACTTCATCAATCAACTTATTTTCCCTGTCCTACACAAATTGCTCTGTCAATGGAAAAATGTATTCCAGGTACTGACCTTAAAGAAACAGAAAGAATTCTCTCCACTTCCATCCTTCGCTTCAAGACTTCCTTCACCTGGCCCTTCTCTGGGCCCTGCTTTATCTTTTCACGCCCGATCAGGTAAATGCACTTGGGAGTGAGGACGAGATCTCGCTTCACACTCTGAAACACAACATTGACAATACACAGCCGTGTCCTGCGGGGTGTGACCCCGGGAGTCAGTTCCTGGGACAGGATGTGAACACAACTCTGACTCGCAGCAGAACTCTTTAGGGGATGTTGCTGTTGCACCCACCTTAAACCGTCTGTCGTATTTAGTTACAGTATCTGCAAAATCGATCTTCTCCCGCTTGCCCACGAACTGGCGGAGCTCGGGATGGTCCTCCATGCCTATGTAATCTCCCACAAAATTCCTGTTAATGCTGTTCCGTCTTCTCTCTTTCTTGTTCAGCAACAGATCTGATGCTTAAATACCAAATATAAACAGTGATTAATAGCATCTACTGAATTTCCTAAACTCATGCTCTCAAAGAGCCAACTGTTTCACACAGAATTTCTTGGGAAGTGATAACCAAATTGTTTCTAATATGGAAAAAACAGTGAAGGACTGCTACTAATCCTTTCGATAAGAATGTACGTGATCATTGAATCCATTCCTAATGAAATACACTGATGGCAAGCTCAGTAGTTCTGCTTAATTGGGAGCACTTCTGAAACTAAGGAATTTCTCACTCACTGCCAGAAATTAAAGATTAACCCTTCCAAAGCCAGTGTGTTCATTCACACAGCCCAGGTCACACACAGCTAAGTCCCAGGAGAGTCCCTGTATTGATCTTATCACCTACAGATTATTCAGATCCTGCAGAACTGTGGGAAGTTTTATTTTTTGCCTCCCCTGCAGGATTTCTGCTGTCTGTCCTACTCAGTCTGGCTTCGATTTGAGACCACAACACTGGGCAGTCCAAGGGATCTGTGCATGCAGAGCTGTCAACCTCATCAGTGGTACCTGAAGGGTCCAACAAGGTGCAGTCATTCTGAGACAGTTACCTGCAATGCAACTTTTGACTAAAGAGAGGGAGAGATTTCCTTTCCCTTTGTGTCCCTCCTTCTGCTCCTGGAACCATGCGTGTGTGAAGCCCCTGCTATCAGAAGTTCTGACCTACCTTCTTCTCTCATCTGCACGTATTTTTTCCTGGCTGCGTACTTCCTCCAGGCCTTCTGGATGGCCCTGGCATAGCCATCATACTTCCTCTCTCTCATCTCCTCTAACAGAAACAGCTGTACAAAGAGACAGTGGGATGGGTCAAACATTTTACATGCAACGTTCAAGAAAAAGCTGTATTTTAATTTTGACAACCCTCCAGTGCATTTCACTCTGGATCCCAGCTGGTGCCTCTCCCACAGCTGTGGGATCTGAAACTGGAATGTTAAGGGAGCCTTTCTGGAAGAAATCTCTGATGCTTGAGTGGCTGTGGCTCTTGCCAGTCTACCCCTTAAGGCCCACACCCCACGATGAAGGAAGAGGCATATGGATTTTCCCTGACATATTCTACTGGTGCAACTCAAAGTTCTCCACTGGCCATTTCTTCAGCCTCCATCCACATATTTTCCAAAATTCCTACTTCTCTTGTCAGAATGTGACCATGTCTGTGGGGATCTGTGCAATGTGTTACATAACTCACACTTCACAAGCAACTTTCTTCCCTGGCTGAATTTCAGACCCTTGTGTCCCCTGGCTCCATTCTCTCTCACCACTGAAGGTTGTCAGCTGGCTGCAGGACTTGCAGCTGTGACCTTATAATTCACAAGTATGACATAGTAAGATTTTTGCATCTAAAATATCAGAAATCAAGAAAAAATACTGTTTTATTAAAACAGGAATGGAAGGTGCATCCCCTTTTTTGAGAATTTCCCAGGTCCTGTTGAAATATATGTAAATTTAATGCATTAGAACAACTTCATAATTATTGTAGGATGCAGTATATTCACTATAGCCTTTTACATACTTCAGTTAAATCGGGTTTTTGTCTTATCAGGAGCACAAGCCATTTAGCCAAATGTTCACTGACATGACTTGCTTATTATTTCCCTGCATTGTGTGTTAAATATTCACAGGAGTTTTCTTCTAGCTTTCAAGAGATAAAATTAGTAAAAATGGGTGTATGGAGAAGCAAACCTGGGCTTTAGGAGTTTGTTTTTTTTACTTTGCTGCTCTAAACCATGCAAATCTAGAAAAGCACTTGTTCATATTGATCTGAAAAAGGAAACTCCATCTGGAGCAAACGATTTCCACAGAACCTCACTTGCTCCTGTACAGAGTTATTTATTCAGGTGTGTGATAGAAATGTAAATAATGAAGCCTTCTTTCTGCCACCCATAAAACCTTATTTCACAGCTGGCAATTCTCCATCTACAGCAAACTTATTTTAAAAAATTTAAAAATCTTTTCCTGAACACAAGCACTGGCTGGGGTTTCAGCACAGGCATGAGAGCTCCTGATGCAAAAATCCTCAGCTGCAGCAGGGGCACGACCCAGCCCTCGTGCAATTCAGGTTACAGTGACACTATTGATGCTGTCCCATGAACACTCACCATTTACTTCTCTAACAACAATGCTAATTGCAAAATCTCAGTGCAGAATAATCTGTCATCTGCAGCTGAAGGTCACCATTAAGGAAGTTCAACTAAACCACTGAGCTAAAATACAGTTCTTAACCTATAGAAATAAAGATACTGCACAAACCCTTTCCTAAAACATGTATTATAAAGCCCACCCTTACCCTCTCAAGCAAATCAAGTATTTTTCATCTGATTAACCACAATAGATGCTCTTTTTGGTGGAAGAAAGAAAAAATTTCATTTACTATCTAAAAGATTCTTTTTCTCAGAAGCAATGCAACCCTAGCCACTACTTTAGTAATTTAAGATGAAAGATGATTGTCTTTCTTAATAAAATATATAAATCACACTTTAAAATATTCAGTTCATAAAAACATTTTCAACTTAAAATAAAAAAAAAGTCTAGACTCTTTTTGGTACTTATTTAAAATGAGGTTTCATGCTATTAAAAAAAATAAAGAAAACATATATAGTAATTGAAAGCATTAATTTAAATGAAAATCAAAACACAACCTCAAAAAAATTTCCAGTCAACTTCATGTTGTCCTAACCTGCAGAAGTGCCCTTCACTAAAACTCACACCATTAAATAATCCATGCAAACAGGACTTAGTATCACAAAAATGCATCAGGACGGGAAGATGCTTCCACTGGACAACAGTGTTGTCCTCTCGAAAGAACCTGCAGCACATCACCTTCAGTTCAGCAAACAGCTGCATATTTAAGAAATTATGTTCTGGCACACTTACAGACTCTGGAGCTTTGATGAAGACTTTGGACTTGCCAAGCTGGTACTGGTCAGGATCCATGTTGACTGACTGAAGCAGGTGGAGGACTCCTTGTTTCTCTTCTCCTTTCCAGGAGGGCCAGGTTGCTTTGGTCAGAATGGCATACCTTAACCACCAAGGAGAAGAGATTAAAACCTGGCTCAAACAGCAGCAGCAGAACACCACTGCCTCTTGGCCAGCACTGCCCTGGGGGAGGTTCACAATGGCAGCAGGACTCAAAGCTATTCAACACATGAAAAAAGTGATCAAGTATGGAGGTCAGTTTGTTGTAATTCCCAAGTTCTTAAGATGATTTAGGCAGCTCCTGATAAAATATTCCTAAAAATCACATAAGGAATTGTTGGAAAATACATTAAAGGAATGTTGATCACCTGTTATCATCATAGCTAAAACATTATCCAGCCAAGAAGCAGAAACAGTGTCATGCAATTTAAGTAACAATACCACACTAACAGAAATAATAACCAGTTAAAGGAAATGTATCACAAAACCCAAACACCTTTGAATAGAAGGTACATGAAAAAAGAGTAATTTCTGAATAATTCAGTAGGATTCAAACCACTGATGCTCTCATGTTCAAATCTCTCAGTTAACAAATGCTCAGGTACTCTGCTGGATGGTGTAATGAAGTAACTCTTACACCACCTGAAATAAAGCACTGTATTATACACAATCTGTGTTTAGACAAGGTGGACACTTAAATATTTATGTGATTTATCCATAGTATGGGATAAATAGATGCAACCCAGTAAGGAATTGTAAGTTAAAGTAACTCCCAGCTCATTTATTTACTACTCTCATTTGCAGGTTCATCATGTACTGGCCAACAGTGCAGCTGTGCAGGTAGGTCTAACCAAGCTTGAAGGTAGAGGAGCTAAGGTGAATAAAGGTGTTTGCAATTGCTACCTTCCACACAAGAGACTGCGATATGACATTTCAGCATGCTACAAATTCTCTCCTACACCTCCTGAGCTGTAAAGGAGGGCACAGGGAAAAAAGTGATTTAAGACCTTTTAATATATGTAAAGCTTTTGGGTACAAAGTAAGAATAGATTTGAAATTCTCCTTTTTCAGAAAATTAACTTAATACATTTTACTGGTGTGACAAATCTACAGGACAGAACAAACATTATTCTATAACATGCACTATGTCAGCATTTCACAGTTTGATAACGTGACAGCTCTCACTGTTCACTGCTGTTTAGCAATGGCACTTCCATGTCCTCGTGCATGCTTCCCATGAAACCAGCTGTGTCACTATCCATGAATCCATGTTTGGCAAGCTTGTGTAATTTGATCTTGCAGATTATTTCAGCACAAGTACTAAATGTGTTCTTAACATGCTTCTGAAACAACTTCAAATCATGACTGCCCCCCCCCAGTAATGGAATACAAACTCCCAGTAGCAGTTAGGTCTGATGGCTAAACAGGGAGTGGGAGCTCAGCTTTCAGATTGGTTATGCTTGGGAACACACAGGCCTTTTCAGTGACTGTGGCTTTTTGCATGCAAATGTAAATTTTGTACATAAAAGTCTATTCAGCCCAGCAATCTCCACTTGCATGGAGCTGCCAAGGAACGCCCAAAGAAAACAAGTGTACAAGCATGCATTTCCTGTCCATCCCATGCCTCAGCTGCTTTTACTCACACTGACACAGGGGGTCAGAACAGAGCTTGTTCTGGATGCTAGGAACTGTGAATGGAAAGGGTGCAGGAAGAGTTTTACTCATAACAAAATGTTAAATTTAACAAAGCTAATTAATCTGAAACAAAAGGATGAATTTCACAAATAGCAGTTTCAGTTGCTTGTGGATCCAGAAGTACCACGCTGCTTTCCTTTGAGGGCTCTCAGGGCCTGCCCAGCCCTCACAAGTGTTCAGGCTAGATTTAAACACACAGTACAAATCTATTATCTGTCTCAGCAACAGTCTGTGTTCAGTAACACACCCTCTAGCATGTGCATGTTTATACATCTGGGCTTGAAGGTCATGAAGAAAAAGGAATTTAAAATTGTTCCATGATGAAAATGAAGTCCATACTTACACAGGTTTTAGGTCTGACTGTTACTACATTATTAGAATATTCCTGGTATTATCATGAAGTGTCATTAATGCCTTTGTTCTGTGCTGATTAATTATACTCCACTCCTTGCAAACACTGATTGGCTTTTTGTGTGATACTCTCAAATTCAATGCAAAGACTTCAAACAAAAGCTGATTTATCACATAAAGCCTGTTTGGGCACTTATTAGCTGCATGTCTCCAGTTTCTGAAAAACAGAAGCTGAATGTTGTACAAATCTTGAAACTGCTCTTATTTAAGAGGATTTCATTAGCTAGTGGAGGTAGTTAATCATATTAACAGCTGGTCCTAAGACACCGAGTACAGGATTGATCTTCCAGAGCTCTGACTTGCTTTCATTCATTCAGTGAGCAGCTGCAGAGGTTTGAGCTGTAGCCATTCCCAGCTGTTGGAACACCAGTGGAAGGATAATGAGCACTGTAAGCCAAGGTTACTCTTTGCACTGCAGTGGTTGAATGGCAGGCATGGATTTCTTTACCTGGCTTCTGTCTGCCGTGGGGAGCAATAACATTTTAGACAAGGGCTTGCAGCTGGACATTCAAGATTTCAGCACTGCAGCAGCTCCTTTAACTCTTTGTAACTTTGAGGAACCCTCTCACAGCACTACAAATACTGGGGCCTTAGGCAAGTTTACAGAAAAAATTGAAGTACTTCAACAACACAAAGCCAGGCTTTAAAGCACTTTGAAATCTCTGTGTTATCCAGAGCACTGAGCAAGGCACATGTGGAGAAATGGTTAAGTGGGAAATGAGAAGGTTTCAAAACTGGCAACCTCTTGGTTCCCTCCTCATCATGTAAACGACTGTGCTGTTGTTTACAGCAATTCCTCTGAAGGAGTGTCACCTACCTCTGCAGAAACTTCTTGAAAACCCGTCTGTAGGCGTAGCCAGCTCTTCTTACACGAATATTTTCTTTCAGACCCAAGTACTCCACTTGATGTTTTACCCTGGGGACAAAAACAATGCAAGGCTTAAAATCCATTTTGTTTCAGCATACTTGTGGATTGAGGCATTCTTAAACATCCAAATCATGTTTAACTGTTGATTGCTAAAAGTCATGCACAGGTAAATGAATTTATTTTTGCACATTCCTACCTGCACACTGCATGGTAGGAAAGACATTCCAGGCAGGTAGACTACAGCACTGAAATATATGTAGCAAGTTAACCTTAGCATTTTTTCCTAGTTTAACTTCCCATCTCCAAAGTAATTTGTGTATAAATTTCTTAGGTAATAATAAAACCCATAAAAGGCCAAGTAACTATTACCTATACAATTACACAGCTGGTATCCAAGGGATTGGGAAATTGTTTTGTATTCTCTTATTGTAGGTTTTTCCTATGCTTTACATAGCTCAAACAGCAAGACAGTAACAGTTTTTCCTCGTTGTTATGGAGAAAAGACCAAATCTGATGGCTGGAAAAAGCCCCAGATGCCAAATTTCACTACACAAAGAATCAGAAAGAAGAAAGCCAGGTGAGCATACTGATGAAAGCCTAGAATTCCTCCTAATTTTACCATGGTGCAAAGGAAGGATTCGAGGATAGGCACAGGACTGGCTGAAGCCAGAAATGGATGATTCATGCACAGCACATTTTAAATCACAAACAAAAGCTGAGCTGGTCCCCGCCCCACAGAAAGCATTAATGGCTGTGGAGAACTCTGCTGCACATGGGAACTGAAGCATCATTATCCCAACACCATCAGAGCTGCCTCACACCAAACACTTCCAATTAGGTTCTAACCAAGGAACAAGTATGTGCCCATGAAAAGCAAAGCAGAAAAACAGCAAAACAAAAAAGCTTTGGCACTTTTTCCTCCTTCTAGATCCATGGTACATTTATGTTTTTATGTTTCTTCTTACATATCCTGCTAGTCTACTACTTAATGCTTGGTAATTTGATTTGAAGAATTTCAGTTGCTGATTTCCTTTGCACTTCCTTAATTTTCTCATCTAAGTAATGTGCTGAAAGAAGCAATGTCAGATTTTCACTCTATTGCTGTTCTTCTGTAGGGCAAAGTATAAAAGCTTTAGCTTTCAGTCTGAAATATAAGTTGTTAAGATTTTAGTCCTGCAAGTTTAACAAACAGTATATAAAAGAGCATCTGTTTGCATATAATTTTTAAGAAGTGAGCCTGTAAGAAGCCATTTCATTTTGTTTTGCTTACTATTTTCTCTGATTTTACAGAAGATTTTTCAAATTCTGGAACACACTCAGTTAATTCAATGTTATTTCTCTAGCTATTTTGAAAAGTTAAATTTGAATATAAAATGTACTGCCCGTTGAATTTTTTTGTTGAGACATTTTTTTCAAATGACTCATAGTATGAAAGGAAAAATCTTTTGAAATCCCTTGCTACAAATGACAAAATCCCTTCAGTTGTTTCTTCTTTATAAAGACTACTTTTGTGAGGTATTTTACTAAATGATGAGTGATACTGCTCTTTTAGCTTAAAATAAATATTACTACACATTTTAATCTTGCTGTGTTCAAGGAAGAAAGTGTATTTTGTACCCACTCCAATAATTCTGGTACAGTACAAATTTGGTGGACAAAAATACGTTTTCCTGTTTATAGCTTTCCCTCCTGTTCACATCTGGAATAATGCACTGGAGCAACAGTTCTACTCCCATTTTCTTACTGTCCTGCCAGTATCAGTGTCCAGCACCAGAAAATTTGAGACATTTTTCTGTTTTTTTCCTTTCCTTTCTGAGAAAAGGCACACTGAAAATCTCCCTCCAGGCAGCAACCTCAAGCAGGTCAGGGTCTGGGAATTCAGCTAATGCAGCAGTTTTGAATACAAGTCCAAGTGGCTGTGCCAGGACCTGAACAAAAACACATTTCAAGAACACCCCAATTTCTGGAATAACTAAGGTATTATACAAGGTTTAGATATTACACAAGGCCTATGTTTCAGTGCTAAATATTCTGGAGTTATTCAACAGCAGCAGAAAGGTGGAGTTCCATGGGCTCTGTGAGAATGAAGTAAGACAGGCTTTGTGAAAGGGTTTTTTCCTTTTCCAGTTGCATTTTCACGGTCTAGTAACCTGCTACTAATAAGCAAATTGCTACTGCCATCACACTGACTACAAGCCTGTGTATGATGCAGCACTATGTGACCACATCAGAAAATAAAACAAAACAAAAATATTTTAAAATCAACCAATTAGAAAAATATCACAAACTCAAGTATGTTTTTTATTTCCCTCAAATGTTTTTCACAGTAAAACTGAGAAACAACAATATTAAGCTTAACTTTGAATTGTCACATGCATATAAATTTCTTTTCCTCAGACCTGTCACTAAATGCCCCAGTGACGTCCTGGTACAATAGATGGGCAATCACAGATTGAAATGGGAGAATGTTGGGATTTTTAAACAGGGATGAAAGATTACCATTGTAAGGAGCACTTCCATTTCTGTCTGAGCTTGATAGTATACAATCCTTTGTATGTTACTTGGCAAATACAGCAGCTACTGATAACACACCACACTCATTACAGGAGAACAAGAAGAAGTCTTGCCATTTTTGCTCCTAAAGGGGTTTCCTCAAAGCTGTCCTTTTCTCAGGACTAGAACTGTATTTGTTTCAATGGTTTCCTAGCAACACCTTCCACAATAACAGGCCTGTTTCCCAATATGCAAATGATTGATTTTAAAAGCCCCTCAATTTTTAACTATTAGTTTTATAAATACTTTCCCAGGATCACTTAGTTTCCTCCTTTGGTCCCCAGTGTCAGTAGAAAATTAAGTGCTGCACAGCAGGATTTTCAGGGTGGAAAAGCTAAAGAGGGTCTACATTTACTGCCAAGCCCTCCCTGAGACTTTGAAGTGCAGTCCCAATGGCTTCTGTAAGTGCTCTCCATCTGCATGTGACTGTGCTAGTCTGCTGGAAAGGCAGGAAGGGAATTCTGCTGGGGCTGTCCAAGAATGCTTTTCATCAGACTTTGCAAGTTGTTTCACTGTGATAAAAATAACCACTTGCTTCATCAGCAGTTTGACCATTCTCAGAAGTACTGGGGATAGGAATGAACGCTGCACTAGGCCCCCACACAGTTTACACATCCTACTGAGCACCTACCCCAGTGCTAAAAGAGCAGCATCTTTTCAAGAGGAAAGGAAGATGCTGTAAGCACCATGTAGTCAAAGATGCCTTGAACAGATGTGGTAAACCAAGCTGATCATTTAGGCATCTATTTAACATCTACATAATCACCTGATGCAACATTCCAGTCAATTATTTTTAAAGAGATGGCTAATTAAACTTTAGAAGTAAAACAGGAACTTTCTTCATTGCTGGTTATAGACACTTTCTGGCAAGTTTGATACATAAAAGCAGACACATAAATCCTGTTAGCTTTTTAATTAATAGAAGCTTAATAGAAGCTGTTTCCAAAGCATAAAGCCAAAGTCAGAAGTGATCATAATACATTTGGTGTGCACACCAGATTTCCATTCTACATGGAAAACTGAGTCTTTAATATACTGATTGTGTTACTCATGCAAATGTTGATTATTCACAACTGGCAGGAGAAAAACCAAGAGCTGCATGCACCAAGTTCTGATTTATACCAAGTGACCACCACTTGTCTTCAAAGTTTAGGAGAGGTCATGCCAGATTGCATTTCTGATGGTTTTAGAGAATGTAGTTCTGTTCATAGGCTGTACAATTTACAACTTACGAATTTTTGTGACTTCTTTTGACCATTAGCACTGTTTCTCCTCACACACTCTGCTCATCCATACCTGCTCTCCTCCCAGTCTCGAGACTTCTTTGTTTCATTGGGTTTGATGCAGCGGATGTAGTGGGGTGTACACTTCATCAGGGTGCCAACAAGGTCATTGGCTTGTTTCTGGAAAACAAAGGGAAACAACAGGATCTGAGCTGAACAGGGGAAATCCTGAGGGAATTCTACAATTATCAACCATCTGCTGATGATTCCATTGGCTAGATACAGCTGCCATTGGTGTTTTTCCAACAACCAAAATGCCTTGGGATAATATCCACCTCATATAAAACTCATCAGTAAACAGAAGGCACCATTATCTCCAGCAGTGTAATACATTTAAACTACTATATAAAAACATTGAGCAAATGCATCAGGTGAACCTGCCAGGATGGAATGTGAGAAGGGAGGCTGGCAAAATACTGATTTGCAAAGTCATGTGTAATCTACCATCAGTCTCCAAACAGACCCTGGCCTTGTGGCACTTGCTGCCTTAGGTGAGGCATTCTGTGGTCTGTAGAGAGACTGCTGTTGACTGGAGGGTGTTGGACCAGGTATTTCTGCACTGTAAAAAGACCAGTTAGCTGCAGTGAACTGCAGGACACTGAGAGGCTGAGTGAGGTGGCTAATTCATTATGGACATGAGGTACCATCCACTGCTATCTGATACTGCTAGCTGAATACAACATTTAATGAACATTGATGCTGGGCAGAACAATTCTAACAGTGCTGAAACAATGTATCACTTTGCCATGAAGCTACTCCTAATATCCATCTTTAAAAACATCTGGACAGTAAAAAAGAAAATACTTTAAAAAATTTATTTAGCTATTCATACACAAACACACAACCACATATACACACACCAACACTACAAAATGAGACATACTTTGATTTTGCTGCCTGCAGTGGTAGGACGGCCCTTCTTGTCCACTTGAAGATTTTCAGGAAACAGAGCCTTTATAAAAGGCCTAGGAAAGAATTTATAACATAGGGTTGGCATAGAAAGACGATTCAATGCAGGCATGACAAGGAATATGCTGTAAAAGTTGATAGCTGAGCAGAATATAAATAGCTATTTCTATTAATCTTGAGTTACATCAAATCTATTTTAAGATTAGTACTTTCCATGAGCCTCATTCCTCACAGAGACCCCTTGCTATTTTAGTGAGCACTGAAAGACATGACACCAGACTTCTAGAAGACTTGAGGAAATGCACACTTCTTAAAAAATAAGCATCAATTAATTAAAGTACATCACAAAAAAATGTTACTTTGTCAAAACAGTGCCTGCTCTGAGAGGATGCCAGAGCACTGATGGCCTTGCTTGAGGCCAAAACAAAGGCTGCCATTACAGCATTTGATGCTGGCACTGCAGTGCCTCCCTTAGCCCATTTTGTAGCAAATGAAGGTCAGGGTAATGAAGTGCTGCTGCTTTAGGGCAGCCTGGGTTATTTGCAGTCACACAAAGGAGGTCAGCAGGTGCACAGAGAGAAGCCAGGCCCTCTACACCCCTCAAACACCACGGCATTCCTGGCTGGAAGCAGGTTTTGCTTACGTACAAATCACTGCTCTGCATGAGTTCAATCAAGTCCGTGAACAGAACATCCCGATTTCTCTCGCAGAATCCATCCATATCATAAGATACCTGGGCCAAGGTGGAAATTGTTTGTGTTAAGTTGAGAACCCAATAATTAAAGAAAAATTAAGTTCTGTCCTCATCAGTAGTTGTTCTGTACTTTTTGGTTAGTCTGGTAAAACTTAGATACTACAATGAGCACTAAATCCTGGCACGTATTATTAAAATTTTTCACAACAAACAAAGGAGTTTTATCCTCATATATAAATTCAGTTTAGATTCAAATTTTAAAAAAACTTATGGAACTAGTGAATGGAACATGACAAGTGAATTTAGTACCGAATTTTACTAAGAACAATTTTTGTGTAGTAAGGATTTACTGTTATTAACTGCAGAAAACCATGAATATTCTGACAAATAAATCCAAGCAAGATAGAACTGCACATTATATTTCCAGTTTTATTGGTGTATCATCACCTAAACATCATTTTTATATCTGAATTCTTTAAATATACTGCTACTGTAATAAACAAATGAGATTACAATTAATAAAAGTCATGGGGCACTCATTTATTAGATTTAAGTTCTGGTTCTGAGAGCAGCAAGGCCCAGACTCCTCTCTCCAGCAAGAGCCATTTGTGAAGGCATTTCTGCCCAAAGCTCCTGCACTGTGAAGGGACACTCTGAGAGAATCTGGCTGTGTAAAACCAAGCCAGCCTCTGCAGGGCTTCCCCTTCCTCTCATTACTGTTCTCTTTCCTCATAAATACAGAGAATTCAGGGAAGATTTTCCACGTTACCTTTCCAGCATAATGATGGATGATAAACCCCTGGTTCCAGCTGTTGAAGTGTTCATGAGTCCCAATCTGCATCTGGAGTTTCTGGAGCAGTGTCTGGTCAGCCCCTTCTCCCACTGCGTGCATGGTGGCACACACATCATCTAAAATGCTCATAATCCCTGGGGGGTTCTGAGGTGTGGGGGAACAAGAACAGCACCACAAGTCAGGGGGAACAGAATTATGATGCCAGTTGTTTCCCCCAAACAGAAAATCATCTTTGCTACAAAAACACTAGAGCACAGTCAGGAAGGATTTCCCTCCAATCAACTGAGATTAACTTCTACACCAATATGCAAATAGTTTAAGGAGAGATGACACTTCATGAGATGACAGTGACAGTGGGAAATTATGGAGGAAACAGTGATTACTGTTGAAAAAAATAACCATTAAGAAAACCCATCAAAACACTCAACATTTGTTTGAAGTTTCTTTCCTCATTCCACCAAAAAGTAAGCCCATGTCTGAGGAAAGTATTTAAATGCACATGCTGTGGTTTGACAAACTTAGAGCTAAATATCTGAGATTGGGAGGGAAATTATTCTCTTCCCAGATATCCTCATACAGACAGGAAATGGGCAAAATCTGACGTGCATTTAAGCACAAGTCAGTCCAGTCTTTCAACAACTGCTCTGGCCTACATGAGGATAAAGAACTATCTGAAAAACACCCAACTTCTGACCTAAAGGACAACTCAACATTGGCTGTCACCCTAAAACAGAACATAAAGACTTGAAACTTCCAAACCGTCTGTGGAGCAAAATGACAAAGTTTCTTTTATCTACAATACTCTCTTCACTTGTTTCTGCTTGGTTCACAACAGCACCTCGAAGGAAATTGAAACCCAAACTGAATCACATCTCCCAGGGACACAAGGAGCATTGTCTGATGTACAGGATGTCAGTAAGGTCATGATACATTTCGGTGGACACAATTTTTTTCCCTATTATTTTGTTTTTTAGTGACATGCCAATCATGCTATGGTATAGTTCTCTTTTTGCATGGTATCTTACATGACATATCTTAGGGCCCCTATAAGACACCTTATGTAAGATTTATATATAGACTTAGTATGACTCAGTAACTGAACAACAGTATTTGCATTTTCCTATGAACCTTCTTTACAGAAAAAGCAGTTGCCCAAATATTTAAGAGAAAAAATCTTGCTGTTTTCTCCACCTGTTTGCTCTAAATACTTACCACTTTGTTCTCTATAAGGTCACACACTATTTTGTTGTTAAAATATTCTATTGGTGTCCATCTAATTCCTTCTTGCACGTATTCTTCCTGTGAAGTAAAAAGAAACAGATGCAAACAGTGCTTTGCACTTTAGATGTAGCACTAGATTTACAACACACTCCACAGACACAAACTCTGCACTACTCATGTTCAGGAAGACTTGCCAAATGTATGACTGGGTGGAGGTGGGAGAAATGACCCTACTGATAGTTAAATCCAGCTCTCTGCTGCCTAAAAGATGAATCGGAATCCTACTCTGCTCTCCCCACACATTCCTTTGTCATTCACAGCCCTGCCGTGGTTACTGACAACAGCAGGAAGATTTCAACAGTGCATTTATTGTCAAAGCACTTTGCAAATAGTAACAAAATGACTTTTACAGTATCTTGACAGTGCACCTAAGCATCCACAACCTGATCTAATTTAAAAATTAAAATTGTGACAGGCATATTGAGGATCAGATCCCCCAGACAACACATTTAGAAAAGTACATGAAATGAAGACACAGTTTTTTATTTCTATATGCAATTACTGTATCCATAAAGACCTAGAGAATGACTGGGGAAAAATCCAAATTAAAATTTGATTAAATTGATCCAGTCAGCTGCACACATAAGGGCTCAGTAGACACTTTGCAGGCCACTTGTGCTCTCAGTGCCATGACTGGTTGCTTTCCCACAAAGGCAATTGTGTCTGGGCATTCCTGAAAACTCTGTCCCAAAGCTGGTGCCAGCCCTGAGCTCATGCTGCACACAGGGCTCCTGTCTCAGCTGCATCCTGTCTGCCCTCCCATGCAGAAACCAAAAAAGTGAGATTTGGCAGTAGGACTGTGAGCAGAGAACTGCAAATACTTTCACAAGTACTTTTGTATTTCTCTGATCTATTTTATTCTTACATACACACACACACATATACATACATAAATATATATATTTGAAAAATAAAAAAGGTGTGGAGGAAATGAAGGCAAGTTCCCCCAATGAAATGTGTGTGTGTTCAAGAGAAGCCCAGGGATGGAGGCAGGCTGCAGCTTCCCATCCCTGCCCATGAGTCAGCCTCTGCAGCAAGCCTGGGCACAGTCATATGACTGCATTAGCACACTGTGGGGTGGACTGGCTGCTGCACCACTCCATCGCAGAACAAATGCCTGCAGCTGATGTGCTTTATAGTTTTAGGGTCAGCCAACAACAAAAGTTGTTTTCTTTCCCTTTGTCTTGCTTAACAAGGTAGATTTTACTGTTAACAGAAGATGAAACCTCGATTTTTCCACCAGTTGAAAAAGGAATAGCTCATTTGTGAATTCCAAAGTAATAAATGTCTGGTTACCTGTTCTGCCTTCAGTGTCAGTTCAATAAAAATCTGCTGCAGTTTTTCATTTACAAAGTTGATGCAGAACTGTTCAAAACCATTTTTCTGTAGAAAAGGAAACAATTTAAAAATTAGTCTCCTGCCTTATATACAATAATTTTTAGTTCTTATGCTGGCAGTGAGCTTCAAAGAAACACTGTCAGTGACAGATGGGTTGCTGACTTTATAGACATTTCATGGAATCTCAGATCTTTCTTTTAAGATCAATGCCTTTGTTTCTTTGAAGTTTCTTCAACACCTCATGTTTATTAAGTGAGACATTACCAGTGAGATCACCATGTCCAGGAAGATGGGTTGGGATTTTTTTGCTTTTATTCTGGTCATAGGATCTGTGATTTTTTTTTCTGGTTTAAGTTTTTCCCCTTCTAAATTACAAAAAAACTCCCCTAGATCAGATCTGCTCAAACTCCAAGTATTGCATTGCCGTACCTGAAATATTTCAAAGCCATAAATATCAAGGACACCAATGTTATATTCTTCATGGTCCTTCTCCATAGCCTTATTAATAGACTAACAAAACAAAAAAAACATAAAACAAAGAGTGATTTATACATTTAAAATACATCCATATTCTTAAATATTTACATTAAAACTCTTTTAAAATAATATATTTTAATTGAGTACAAATATACATAATATGTTATTTTGCTTTCAATTTTTAATAAAGTGGTAGTAACAGTTAGGAAATGAACAATAAGTTACCCTGTTTTCCAGGTCAGTGAGCCTTTGGATCTACTGTCTATAAAAATTTTTCCCCTTCACTGTAATTGGCTTAGTTAAGTAAAAGGAGCCAACAGAAAAAAACCAGCTTTAAGTCTGGTACTTGATGAATTTTGCTGAGGGTACACTGAATCTCTTCACCTCACTCTGTGCCCCCCTCCAGTGCAGTATCACTGCTGGTATAGGCACAGGGTGGGATGACAGGGCTGGCTTGAGGAGGGAAGCTCTGAGGCACTGCAGTGCCCCCAGGGAGCACGTCCCTGCTGCACCAGGAGCAGCCAGGGCTCCCAGCCTCCAGCCCAGCCCAGGGTCTCACTCTGAACAAGAGAGCACTTGAGCATGGAGAATGGAATTTGGCCACTGGCTCCACCACCAAATGTGGCTGCTGAAGGGGCTCTTGGCAGGGAAGTGGGATCAGAGACCAGGGCACCACAACCAGCTAATTCTGCTCTGCTGTGAAGGAGGAAGTCAGACTCAGAGAAGTGTGGATGCTGACAGGAAGGAAGATCAGGATCCTACACGGGACAGTCACGGCAGGAGCCTGGAAGCACAGCTTGTGTCAGTCAGTGCCCGTGTTTGGAATCCATGGCCACACTCCCACTGCACTGGGCAGGCTTGGGCAAAGCAAGGACAGACAAGAAAGGGCCTGCAAGGAACATTCCTAGTGCACCTGAACTTGTTTTGACACTTCAGTAGAATCAAGTAAATCCAACTTACATCCACCAAGTAATCAAAAACACGGGAATGAAGGGCCTTGGCCAGTGCATCCCTGGTGTAGCAGGCTTGTTCCACATTCAGTGTGACATTAATGGACTCAGATTTGCCTCCCCACTTGCTGTCCATCTGTCTGCTGGTCAGCTTTTCCTTCAGGCGGTCCTGGTTAATTCCCAGGAGAAAAGCAGGGAAAGCTAAAACTGCAAGAAAGATCAGGCTTGCTGGATTATGACTTACAGACTAAATACAGAACAAAGAAAAAAATTAACTATATCTTGAATAACAATAAAACTCATGGGGTGTGCAGCTTAAAAAGGAAAAGAGGAGTGATTTATGTCTTCAAAATTTCCCTATGCTCCTCAAGGACATTTTCAACCCTTTACTTACACGGATTTCAATTAAGATAAACCACCTTGAAGTAAAATAGTCATCTATTTCTGAACCTTCAGTCCTTCAAACACATAAGCTGCCACAGGACATAGTTTTGAACTGTGTGCTTCAAACAAATCACTCTTGCAGGAGATGGAAATAAAATGTAGAGCTCACACAGGAAATAAAATTGACACCATTGAAAACTCTTTGTAAAAACATGAAATGTTCAAATGTAATAAAAAGTAGGCTATCTGCTTCCTAATATCCTTTCTCTTTCTTCTTACAAGTTAGGACATTGCAAAAAGTTTTCAATTACCTTGCCTTCTATTTTTTAATCCCTTATTCTGTAAGTATTTTGCCAATTCTGTTTCCCCTTGTTTAAAAGTAAAGCACAAAAATACATCTGTCCCATAAGCAGCCCTGGGCCTGCTTGAGTATTCTCTGTAACTCTCAGCACATGGTGCAGATCTTACTGCAGGTGTCACACACCTTAGGGAGTGCAAAAACAGAAGTGTCTTGAAAGCAAATGGAAACAGCTCCTGAGGAAAACTTTAGGAGTTGGTATTGCACCTCCACTAAACCACATGATCCTCTAACAGGGTTTCCTCTCCATGTTCCATTGGTTTCAGATCTACTTTACTGGTGTGAGGAAGATGTAAAATAATCACTAATGCAGCAGCCACTGTGCTTTACACATCTGCAATGTCATTTGACTTCACTAAACCTTTTAGAGTACATTATTCCAAAAGTATTTTTAAATTGCAAATAACCACCAGCTTTCTAAAATATTATTTACTACCATCAGTAAACTGATTGAATTTACTCTGGGGTACCGGGAACTGCACAACCAAAGCCGAGTCACTGACAACATCTCTGGTAATTCAGGGAACTCAGGCTGAAGAGCACATGAAAAGGTCAATCATCAAATGCTTTAACTTGGGAAAGAATGTAGGCAATTATAGACCAAATATGCTCACATATATGGTTAAGATGCCAGGAAAAATGCTTAACCAATACTAGTGGTAAGAATTTATGAAGACAGTCTAATGGCAAGAAGCACCACGCAGAGCTCAGAAACTCTCCCTTCCCAGTGCTAATGATTTACTGTAAGGGAAGAGGAGCTGGCCAGCACTTGCTACAACTTCACATTCTTAAGATGCCTGATTGTTTTCCCTAGTTAGGGACCATAAAGTTACAGTCTGGAAATTATTATAAAGCAGGATATGCATGTCATTGAAAAAATGATCCTCAAAGAGTCATCAGTAGCATTCAGTGGAATAGTTTTAAATACACTCTGTGAAGGAAAGCTGAAAAGACTGGGCTCACTTCATGGGCTTCCAGGAAGTGAAAAACAACCTTTTCAATACAATGCAAGTATAAAGAGAGAGGGTTTAAATTCTTTTCTCCTTCCAAGAGAGAAGTACTAGTATTTGCCAGGATTTGTAACATGGAAGAATTCCAGTAAATAAGAACTTTTTTCATCTATTAATATAATCAAAAACTAAAGCAGACAGCAACCACCAACAGTTTTAAAGATGCATTTGTCTGAAGGACTGTCAAGAACGGTCTGTATAGATTTGATTCTGACTCAGAGCAAGAGAGTAGAGTTTTTGGTGTCCCAAGGAGTGGCTTTGCATGTTTTTCTGCAATTGGCTGCATAACAACAAGAACACTATTGACCAAATTCTTAAACTACTTATTATTTCAGGCTTATACAAAGCAGGACTGACTAGTGGTTGTTCCTTGTGCTTTATCTTTCGTGGCTATGCAGGCTACAAATGCTTTGCTATTTAGCTGGTTAGGACAAACAGTAAACTGGGTGGAATGGAGAAGAGAAAGGAGAAGAGAAATGAGCCCAACTGGCATCTTCATAATGCAGAAACTGTAGTAGACGTGGCTATTTCTTCTCTGGCTGCTTTAAAATCAGTATATTTATGTGTAAGTTTGATATTCATTCTACTTTCTAATTTCTTCCCATGTATTATTCATACACAATTCATGTGTTTGCATCCCAGAGAGCAGGAGAAACATGGTGGACATGGCTCATCACAGAAACACATTCACTTTTAATGATGTATTTTCAATTTCTGTCTTTGCCATCTGTTATTTTGATGTAACCCACTCTGTATCCATCTTGTATAGCTTTTAAATGCCTTGATTTGATTGCAAGATTTAACACTGATTTAAATTGAAGCACAGTAGCTCATTCCAAATCAAAAGGCATACAAATACAAAACCACAAAATGTTTTTCTTTGGGTTCTTAATTTCTGAATTTGAGAGACCAGGAAGGTTAAAAATTAGTAATTTATTTCCCAATTTCATAAAACAAATAGCAGGAGAGTGCTCCTACAGTTCAGTGTGAAGTTGACTGTTACGAATAAAGTATCTAAAACTAAAGAAATGCAATTTTCCTAAACATTAACCCATTCTGAACCAAGAGTTAAGAGAACACACAGGTATGTATAAGGTACTATTATGTGTATTGTGCTTATTCAATCTGTCCTTAAACTATCAAAGTAGCATAAATCCACATTAGATGCTAGGTCTAAATCACAACAAAACTATTGAAAACTCAAAGTCCATTAACATACCAAGGCCTTGTGGGCCCAGCTGCTACAGAACAGCAGCATGTGCTGAGGGACAAAAGGACAGGGCACTGTGGGAAAGGGAATTGTAAAGAAATAGTTACTCAGTAGCTGTAGGTAACAATGAGGTATCAGTTGAGGATTTTGAGACAGGAAACAAGTGCAGAATGTAAATTCTGCACTTCAGTTCAGCTCTGACCCTCTGTTTACATGGCACGAGTACACACCTGTATGGAAACCTGGGCAGCAGCTACATCCTGAGCCCAGGGACACCCACAGCTGGGAGTGCTCTCACAGGACAGGGAGACCACACAAACCACACAGTAAACAGGGTTTTCATGAATGTGTGCTGATGCACTGGAAGAAGCAGAGTTCAAGCCCTTCTTACAGTGTCTATTGCTTCATACTCAAAGGTTGGAACAGGATTTCTTAAATTCAAAATCACACTCCTGTTAAGTCAGTGGCCTTTTACAAGACAAAAGAGGGGCCTCAGCACCTGGTTTTGGCAGAGACTCCAACTGGCAGCCTCACACTAAGAAATGATTCTGTTTGGATAAGCAGCTCTAAATTGCAGTTCACCTTCTGCCATCTGGGCTGCAGCCCACTGCTGCTCCTGTAACAGTTTCCAGAGGTACTTACACTCCTCACTCTCCACTCCTGCATAGTTGCCAACTTCTTTGAAGCTGATGTTTCCCAAATGCAATATTCCTGCCACTATCTGCAGTACCAATGCCTGCTCCTCTGCAAAGATCCCAATCACACTCATTGCGTGCTGGGAAGAAAAACAAACAGAAAAATTTGTATCAGTGAAAGATTCTTGTCTTAGAAGTCCTTTTAAAATTTTGGTGTTAAAAAGTAGAGTTATCCAAAGTAGTTCAAATTCCTAACACAACCAAATTTCACTACAGCTGCAATGAAGTTTGTAAGGTTACCAGGTGTCCTACTTCAGCATTTCTGTATTTTTAAATTAAATACAGATGCATCTACACTATTTAGAAGATGTATTAACAAAATAAATTCCAGAAAAAATAAAGACCTGTTTTTAAGTGTCACACTAAAAATAAACAGTTTTCATTGCAAACTGGGAAACAATGAACCTAAGAGACAATGATTTTATTCCATCTACATAGACAGTTTATCCAACAAGATTAAGAATTGTGAAGCTGTACCTAATGACTCTAAAAAGCAGACCAGTGTCTGGCTTAGGCTGTGAATTTCAGCCACTTACAGAAAATAATCCCCAGCACCCCTGGGTTTTGGAGTTCAGAGTACATGACAACTTACAGAATGCCTTCTCAACTAACCATTTTTCTAAAATACCAAATAAGCTCCAATACAACAGTAACACTTATTCTTTTAGGCCTTTAAATGTGGTACATGCATGAAAGTGTTAATACAACTCCTTTAAATAGTAAATAACTAAGAACAGGACAACAGCAGTTGGCAGGTCACACAATGAACTGGCAGCAGCACTGGATAAAGATCCCTGATCTGTGCTTTCACACTCCCTTTCTCCAGCTTTTCAGCTGTACTGCTTTAAATAAGCATGGAAGGTCAGCCAGCACAGGGAATTCAGCTAAAGCAGTGCACTCTTTTAGAATTTTCTTCTAATGCAAGTTCATCACTGTGTTTGCGTTTTCACATTTTTCATACTACAGATTATCTGCACAAGTTAAATTTCATTAAACTTGCATCCTTCTAAAGAAGAACCAACTGAAAATCACACCACCTTTCTACAAAAACTAACTTCAGGGTAACATACCTCCTCCTCAGGGCAAAATAAAACTAGAAGAAGTTATATATACATTAATTTCTCATTCCCACACTAATAGATCAATGTCTTTGCTAAAAATTAATGGTGAAATGAACATACATTCACCACCATGCGAATCATACAGTAAGGAACTCACCAGTGTTTCTTGGAAATCTGATTTGTCATTGATGTCATCAACTTTGTAGGACCCAGAGAGACTCAGATAGTAATAGTAGTCCATACTGGTAATGCCAAGGCTGCTTTTTTGTTCTGGGGAGGCCCCTTCAATTAGCTGCAGAATAAAATAACCCAGATTAGGTGTCACCCAACAATCTCTAGCAGAGATGAGGCAGGTCAGAAACAGGTGACTGAGCCTGAAATCACTGGGAGAGATACAGCTGGTATGTGCCAGGGATGTATCCATCTCCTTCCTATCTTCTGGTAATTGCTTAATCCAAAAGACCAGGCTCTCAATCCCATTCCCACAAATGGTTTAGTTCTAAATACACAACAAATAAATAGCTAAAAATGTGACTGACTTGAAAGCCTTCCATTATCTTTAACTCATAAAGAAAAGGCAAAGTTGTTTTTCCAATCCACAATGTATTCCCTAAATCCTCAGGAGTGTTTTCCACACCTACTGCAAGGCAGGCAGAGTTAACAGCACATTCAGAAAGCATCATCTGTGACTCTCACTGTGAGGACAAGCACCCTTCCTGCTCCTCAGACCTGTGCAAAGGCCATGCAATCACACAGACATTGCTGCACCAAGGAGGATCAAACCCCAGAACAGCTGTCAAAACCCCACGGTCTCTTAACCCTCATGTCAAAAAGCCTCTCCATGTGACAGGAAAGGCAGCAGGACAGGGCAAATTGTACATATACCTTGGAAAAGGAGATCACACAGCTCCTGGAGCAATTCCAGCTCCAGCTCAGCTTTCCATCCCGGCAATGGCACTTCTACTATATGTGAAGCTGGCTACAGTCACTTACAATGCTCTGTCTTGGCTCTGGCTTTGTAGTGCTTGGTCAGCAGCACTCCAGCAGGAGAGGACCATGCACAACATCAAGGACCAGTGAAGGCCAGTGAAGTCTTTTCAATCACAAAAAGTGGGGATACTTGGACAATTCAACAGAGTATTATCATAAATGTCCCAGAAAAGTTAACAGAGAATCAAGTCTCTCCTTCACAGCAAGTACCGGCCAATACAGATATATATAAACTGGCCTCTCTCTCTCTATATATAGGCCAGTTTAAAAAGAAACCTGCTGAAAAGTTCTCATTTTCTATTATATTCTCCTACACTTTTCCATATGGGAGTTCACAATGAATTTCCAAGCAAGGCTCTGAAATACTGCAGTGTTTTGTTCTGGAGCTGAAAGGCAGCCTGGCAGGTCTGTGGCAGATGGTGTCTCACCATGCTATTGAGCTTCCAGCAGAGGCCAGCTTACCTTTGCAGTGTGCACTCAAATCTCATTGCTTTGAGAATAACTTTTCAATCAAAAGGAAAAATGGATCCTAGATACTTTACACAACTCAAAAAGGACTTAGGCACTTCTGACCTGGTAAAAAATGTGAAAACTCCTCTCTCCAGGATTCCTCATTACAACTCGAGATTTTTCCAGTAGGAAGTTGGAGATTTTCCCTCCATCTGGTTCTCCACCTGGGCTAAACTGTATTTCAAAGTATTTCCCCTGGAATAAATAATTCAAGCTGTTAAATGATTAGTAAATGCAAATTCAAAATCACGCATTTGTACTGCATTCAAAGGTTACGAGGCTATTTCACTTTTATGGATACCCCAATCTCAGCTTAGACTCTTGAACCATCACATGTCTTTTTTTCTGCATTTATACAGCTTAACATTAACACATCCCATGTTGATGCAAATGTAGGGAGGAGATCAGTGGCTGCTCTTCACTGCTGAGACTCTTGCTTAGTATAAAGGAAACCAGGAGGCTCACCTACATCAAGTCAGTTCAGCAGATTTACAACCAACAGCAAACTGCCCTGCCTGGAAGCAAAGCAAAGCCATGATCTCTTGCTTTCAGGGAAACATTAACTGCATTAACACTCATGCTAGCAAGGAATACGTCTCAAATTTTTAAAGCCTTTGAACTTTTAAAAATGGAACCTATAGTGTGTAATTTAGTGAGCAGTCATTTAATGAGATTATCTTGACCCTTCAGGAATGACAGACTAAAGGTAATTCCTGCCTACTGCCTGTTTAATATTAGGAAAAGCTGCAGCCTTGATACTTCACAAACTGTAACCAGTACATACAGAGAAAGAAATGCATAACCTATACAGAATGAAACAGAACCCTCTGACATCTACCATGGCTTAAAACACACTTTAGATCTTATTCAGATTTACCTCACCTGTAGTAAATTTATATTATACCCCTGAATACTGTCTCTGTAACAGCACAGAGGTTGAAAGAGTAAAGTGATTTCAAAGGTAGAGGGACTTACGAATCTGCTGGAGTTGTTGTTCCGTACAGTTTTTGCATTCCCAAAGGCCTCCAGTAAAGGGTTGGATTGTAGAATAATATCTTTAACATGCTAAAATTTTAGGAAACAAAAGAAATGCAAATTCAGAAATAGATACTTTTAAAGTTCTTACAGATTTTCTAAAAAAACCACCAGGACACATAAATTATATATTAAAAGGTAAGAAATCCTGCATCTGTAAAAAAATGTCTTTATCACGTACAGAACACAATCCAACAATTTTTTTTCCCAGAGCTTTTAGTTCCTATTTTTGACAAAAATCCTACAGAATTAAACAAAATGCCTGAGGCTAAAACCTGGTTCTTCTGTGCATTGTTCTGCCAAGCAACACAACCAGTAAATTGATCTACTTTTTCCATCATCTTCATTTTAAACCACACTTACACATGAGCATTTAAATCTTTTGGGAGGTCTGGAACCACAACCAATGAAGTCAGAGCAGCATGAAATTAAGGAATCAGCAAGTGCTCCAGCAATCTGTTTTGGGATCACTGATAATGCCATCCAGTTGTCTTAGAAAGCAAAGTAATGTGTTACTACTGTCTCTTTATCTGGTCCTGGGAGCTGGAAACATGGAGAAGACATCAGCTTTGGAAAAAACTCAGAGCATGCTGGGTTGTGAAAAGAAGATGGAATTTTATTTCAGAAGAAATGCTCAAGGCAACCTATCAACCTCATCAACTCTAACTCTGTAATTACTAAGAGTATCTTCTAATTTTGTACAAAAAGCTGGAATCTTTTAAACAAAACAAAATATTTACTTATTAAGTATGGTTATATTTATTGCAAAAATAACACAATGTGCTCTCTCTGGATCATTTTTTGGTTGCTGAATTATTCTCTGCAATGGTCCTGGTGTAACTGTTGCACAAAACCACACAGAAAGAACACACCCAACACCAGAGACTGCAATAAAGCAAAAATTACAGTAAGCACTCAACAGGAGCAGACTGGTGAAAGCAGCCACTACCTACCACAGCCTGTCAGTGAAGGACTGACACTGTAATGTCATTAGGGGAATTTTTATGGCTATTTCACTCAATTAGCTTTAGTTCATAGGTAGAGCAGGCATCAACGGTGCAGTTATTAACAGAAACAGTGATTTGTTCTTTAAGGCAGCTTTCACACGCCCTAATTTCGCATAGGTAACCTCATAATACAAGGTGATGTTCTTGCTGTGCCTCTTTGATGTATACACACAAATCAGAAAGTTAAAGGAAGCAACAGAAACCCAAAAAGCCAGTTGTCTTCAATAAAATGCCAACACAGGAGGAAAAAAACCACACATCTACTAAAAGGATTGATTGTTGTTCTTAATCTGGTTTAGAACAATCAATGTACCTTTTACCACTTCACTAAAAAAAACCCCAGAAACAAAAAACCCCTAAAAAGCCCCACGAGCTTGCAGATGTAATTCAACATAAGGGCTACAGCACCTGGAGCAGAGCTGATTCTGGCCCTGTGGCTGTCCCTGCCATGGCTCCCATGCAGCATCCTGCAGGTCAGGAAAGCTGCCCAGTCCAGGGCTCTCTGCTTTGGGGCCCACGTGTTTCTAGCTGCTCACCCCCAAGTTATCCAGGCCAAAAGAGCCTCTTATCTGCCCCAACACCCTTTGTCATTCCACCTCTGAAGTGAATCTTTAGACCAAGCTTATGCTTCAGTATTACCATGTATCAACTCACCTGTACTTTAGGGCCACCTCCTGAAATTTTGGAGACATAACTCATGATATATTTAGCAGCTACAGTCTTTCCAGCACCACTTTCCCCACTACAGAAAAAGAAGCACAAAAATATACACGTTAGTTTTTAAGTAACTCCACAATGGGGTAATTTGAAGTTCATCTTGTCCAACCAAGGTGAGGTACCTTAATTAAACACACCACATTCAGACTGGGTAACCTGGTAATACAGACTGTGATACAGTGTACTTGGATGTGTCTGTGAGTACAGAACTCTGAATACTCCATCTTGCATGGACACCAGAACCTCTGTGAGAATCCAAGGTCAGAAAAGTACCTATACTGAGACTTAAACCAAGACTCTCAAAAAAGAATTTGTGTGTTAAAGACTCAATTCCCATTTACATTTAGGGTGATTTCAGGTCTTGACAAAAAAACTGATTTGAAAATCTGAGCTGTGCGTGCCATGCCAAATACCTACTTCATTTTAGTAGTTTTTTGTTTTAGGTGTTCCTGAATAAAATAATGAGGCATTATTAATCACATCCTGAATGACGGAAGAACTACCTTCCTGTTCCTATGCCTCTTGACACAGGGTACAAGAAGTCTTAATATCCCATACCAGCTCTCCCAATTCCTTCCTTCCTTTATAACATTTCACTTCAATGGTGAATGGTGTTTACAACACCAGCAGCATTGCCTTTTTGCAATCAGTAAGTTTCTCAAGACGGAAAGACTGGCATGCCAGACAATCCAACCTCCCTTCACTTCGTCCCTTAAAGCTTCTCCCCTTCATTTCAACAGAATTCCTCCAGACTTGGCAAACCTTGGTGCAAGTCAGCTCTGACCTTAATGCATTTCCTGTGACCTGGACAACTACTCCAAAGCAAAAAGACCAACACACAGATGTTGGTTCAATGTCACAAAAAGAGCTAAAACAGTTTTCTCTTTTGTGAAAATCTGTGCTATCTTTAAACTCCTGAATAATTTCAGTGACTGTTGTTGACTCGTCTATCCTGCGCCCACTTGTTCCTGGATATGGATCAAGTGCACATCTTTTCCTGCACAAATTTTAGCTACATCTGCCAAAGAAACATCAGCATGTCCTGCACAGGAAAGGGACTCACCGAGAGCGAACAAGTCAGAGCTCCTTATCAGCATGACTAATAGACACATTTCTAAAGGTTTCATTCTGGAAAAACTCCCCAAACTGCCAAGCTGCAAATGTAATTTTACATCTTTAAAGCTTCCAAACAATACAGAAATACTGAAAGGCTCTTTTAAATTATTTTCCCAGAAATGTTTTCATGCTTTTGTCTCCTCCTGACTACAGTTTTACAGATCAAACTGAAAACTGAAAAGGGTGAAAAAGTACTTACTGAGCATCCATCTGCAGAGCACAGACCATGATTATTATTATTCTTCTGAGTCACCTTTTCCCAACAACCAAGAAAGCCTGCATTATGCATATCTACTACATTCACAGGGACAGAGTTTGATGAATGGCAAACTGCTTTTAAGAGTTCAAATCATGAATAGCTCAATAATTAAAATAACATTTCTTCAAAATCTGCTGGCAGTAAATTTGTTCTTCCTGTTGTAAAACCAGACAAACCAACTGAACCTGAATGATACTCTGAGCTTACAAACTGAAGTTTTCAACTGAGTACAGAGGAGGATCCAGAGCCAAACACTGAATGAATCTGATCAGGTATTATTTATCACACAGTAAAAATATAACACATTTCTGTAAGATTTTCTTCGATGCATCCTTGTCCTCCTTGCTCAAATTAAGTGTGGCTTGTATTTCTTACTCCATAGTGTCTGCCACAGAACTGACCTGGAGCAATAAAGCTCGGTTTTATTGTTAGTCTCTGCTTCAATATAACTGATCCTTTCTAGTAAATTAATTTGGCCAAAAGATTGCCTTCCAGAGTTGGCTTTAGATTTATGCATGCAGGAATTGTTTTTCAGTTTTAGGTTTTTATTGACCAAAGACCAGCAAATTGCTCCAATTAAACTAGAATAAAACAAGAAGACGAATTATTTATGAACCATAGTAGCTTTAGCTGATGGGATGGTATCCTGCCCCCAGTAAAGCTCAGGTATTGTAACAGGGAAATTGTGGCATTCCTGCCAAATTGTTCTCATGCAGCTGCTTCATATAAATCTTACTGCTCTGCTGCTATTAAAACTATTTTAAGAAGATGTCATCTATTTCAAGAAGAATCATCTAACTTGGTAGTTTGAAGTATGTTGGAAGTATGGAGGTTTTTAAAGCTTGAAAAGATCTTAAAATGGCTTAAAGTGGATTGTGGTATCGAGAATTTTCTGAGAGACTTTTCTTGCTAAAAGTAAAACTAGCACATAGTCTCAAGCACAAGCAAAAATTAAAATGCTTTGAAAGATACATTGTTTCTTCTAGCACTATTTTCCACTTCAGAAAAATGACATTTTCTTCCACAAAGTCAATTAATGCTTAGCTGAAACCAGAATAATACTACAAACACAGAAGAAAATTTTTTTGCTCCTTGCTTCCTTTCCAGAGGAAACAATCAGCAATTAGAGAAGCAAGATCCGATACACAGCGCCATCCTCCTCTCTAAAATTAAATTTCTGGGTGGCATTTAATATGGTATCCATGGCTGTAGAACAATAAAGTGATGCTTATCTACATCACCAGGACAATGCAGAAATTTTAATACCAAATATTTATAAAGAACTCTTGGATCTGCCAGTAAAGAACACTGTACATGTAAAATACTCTGATGTGTTTGGATAAGTTTTTCAGTTTGTTTACACAGAAAATTTACTTTCTGCAATTACGTTCAGAGAAACCTCAGTAACATGATTTCAGTGAAATATTTTTCCCTTCTGAACCAGAGCTTCAACTTAGCTTTTCTTACAGTGTTAGACTTATGTTTCTACCACTTCCTCATTAAAATTCAGCCGTATTTCCAGTCAGGTTCCCTCCAGACGTTTTGGAATGATCAGTCATTTGAGTCTTCTGGAAAGCTGAGATACAAAAGCTGACTAGAAATCTCATATTGAATTTTGAACTTAACAGATTTAAGGTAAACATCAGTTGTTCACTAAAAGCAGCTGGGGTGGTAAATGATCTTTTCATTAACACATATTCAGTTGTTCACTAAAAGCAGCTGGGGTGGTAAATGATCTTTTCATTAACACATATTTGTAGTATGTAAGACATATTGCCTTTTCAGATATGCAGTCATCATACACTGCTTTCCTGGACTCAAATGTCACCACACAAATGGAAAATGTAAACTAAAACTACAAACAAGGAAAACTGCTTTAAAGCAACAGCAACATCACCTGGCAGGGATCACAGAATCAAAGTGAAAATAAAACCCTCAGCTTTATAGAAAGGTAAAATCTTAACAACACTGAAGAAACGCATTTATTGCTACGTAATAGAAAAATACTAATCACAACCTCCACTCTCTCAGTTACAGGACAGTGACAGCCCAAAAGGAATTAAAAGCCACAAGACACA
The DNA here is from genome assembly GCA_034509425.1 of Eopsaltria australis. NCBI lineage: Eukaryota > Metazoa > Chordata > Aves > Passeriformes > Petroicidae > Eopsaltria > Eopsaltria australis. The sequence continues at coordinate 1,792,562 of JAVTVJ010000121.1, forward strand.
TTCCTACATAATTAAAATCTTGACTGGACAACTCCTTGTTGACAGTCTGGAAGGGCTGCCATGTCACATGGGGGAGAAATGCCAACAGCCTGTTATAATTGCCACCAATGAGTTTCGTTCAAGAAAGGCCTAAATTAAATCAGTAAAACATAAACTGAATGAGAAATAAAGCCCAGCGTGGCTGTGTTACCCCTGTGAGTGAACTCCCTCTGCACTTCTGCCCATGCACACAGAGCCAGGGAAGACTTGGGGGCACTGCTCCCTCTTCCCACCTAAGCACACCCTGCTCCTCCTGGACTCAGCCCATCCCGGAGGCAGCCCATGAACAACCTCACTGTTTATTTACTCTGCAGCAGCCATGCAAAGCAACTCAGCTATGATTACACATGTGCACATGTAATTTTCTGAGCACATATCCAAATATGCAGGAATTACTCAGCTAATGAAAAAGCCTTCCTTGCCCTGGAGAAGTTGTTTGGTAACAGTTTTTCTTTTTAAATTAGTATTATCCTATGAAAAGAGATTAATTTTGGTTGACACCTATCCAGCCTTTCAGAGAATTGCATTTTCTTTAGGATCTACTTTCCCAGTTCATTCACTGACTTTTGAAGAGTATGAGTTTTTTCTATCAGTATCTAAATGCATTTGGAATTAATGTCCAGGCCAAAGGTGTTCTGCCTACATCAGGGACCCTCCTTCACGTGCCTGGAAACATCCAGTCTGTGGAATGCATCTCCCCTCCCAGGTTTGGGGGTAGATGCCACAGGTGCCCACAGCACATGTGGGAGGACACAGCAAGTGTGCACCACCCCTTTCCCCACCATCCTCCTGTCTCCATTCCTGGGGCTCCATAAGCAACAGAAGCCAGACTTAGCCTTTGTCATCTGGTTGTGAATAGGGCCAGTTTACACCTTATTTCTTACCTTCTCTCTTTGCAAACCTTTCTTTACAGGGAAATCTGCTATTTTGATGAGAAAACCAGTACTAGCTGGTTTTGTTCCTTCTGTTCTACCAGGCATTTTCAGTGCAGGCACTCCAAACTCAGAATAGTTATGAAGCAGAGATGCAAGAAGCACCTCACTATAACCATATTATTATCATCATTCATCTTCCACAGGACAGATTTTTACAGCAAAAACAATGTTTCACTGAACACAAAGGTTCATTTGGAGCTGCTTATGCTCAGCAGCTTCTGTGGCATTGACAACAGACAGAGCTGTGTCTCTGTTTTTTGAGAATCACCAGTTTAGAGGCAGAAATGGGAAAGCCCTTGGCAGCTATTTTGTGAAACTGATGGAGTGGCAGCAGATTTCAGACTTTGAATAGGCTGTGCACACACTGAGAGAAGTTTCACTCTGCACATACAAAATGCACATTCCAAAGAGCATTCAAGTACAAGAATTCTCATGTAAAATTAAAACTCTTAGTCTGTATCTCAGATCTGCATCTCAGCTCTCTCACAATGTGACTCTGCATGCATTGCACTGTGGGGCATAGCACCGGATCAAAAAGTAGGGTTTTCAATCACAATCCACTACAGCTCAAAGATTTTCACTGTAAATTTAGCTCCATGTGAAACATCCCACTCTCTGGGATGTTACTTTGTGCCAAAAGCAAAATCCCAATTTTACCCATTCCTAACAGGTCTCAATTTGACTACATGTGCCTAGTAAACTGCAGCACAGCAATAGGCATGAGTTTTCCAAAGAGAAAGACTGAGCTCAGGGAACAATTCAGCCATCCCAGGGACAGGCAGGAGAGCTCTGGGGTTTTTGTTTCCTGTGGCACCAGGCTGTCCCAAGAGCAGGGAAGCCCTCCTTGGACACAGCAAACTGTTACTGCCTGCTTGGCCTTCCCAGGTGTGAAATCCCTGCACAGCCCCATCCTGCTCTGGGGATGGTAAAGGGCAGCTCCAGGTGCCCACTGGGAGCAGCCCTGGGAGAAGGGAAGTCAGAAGGGGCAGAGGGTACCAGCTGGGATCCTGCACTTCTTGCTCTCCACACATTTTCTTTTATCACACACCACCTATAAAACCCACAGATGAGAACAAAGTGTAACTCTGGTCTCAAAATTCACTTTGACTGTCACTTAAATAATGCCTGTCATTAAAAAACTGAGTAATAATTCTACAGTGAATTCCATTGCTTAATAATTAAAATAGATTAATAGTGAAGACAAAATTAATCTCCCAGTATCTCTCGCCTTTTGTCTCTAAGAGAATGCAAGTAAAATTCCAAAAGGAACAAAAGACCATGATAAATGCAGTCCATGTGGGATTGCTGGGTTTAACAGTATCTGTGGTTGTACAGCTGTTAATCCAGCCCCCTCATGTAGTCATTCAAGCTGTTGTAATTTTGGTGTTGGACAAGAAGCTGTCTGTGTAAGAGATTTCTTGTGGTTAAGTTATGATCAGGATTTTACTGGAAAACAAAAAGGAGGGTCAGAAAATACTAAGCTATCCCAGAAAATCCCAAAATGTGAACATAGGCAGAAGATTTTTAATGATATAATCAACTTTTAAAACACCAGAAGAAGATAAAATGTTTTTTACCAATCTTTTTCTTACCTAATAATGACACACTGATTTTCTCTGTCAATAATCATGTTTCTGTACATGCTGTCTGCAAGAGCATAAATATGTGGTGGGTTCTCATACTGTGCCTAGGAGAGGAAATCAAGACAGCATTAAAAATGCAGAAAGAGCAAAATCAATTTGTATTTAAATTGGAAGAGTTGTTTTTCTGGGAAAAAAAAAATTCTGAATGGCACTTCATAGTGAATTTTCCCCAAGAATTCTTTGGTACATTTAATAAAAACAAACCAAGGTCTCTAGAATTTGTTAGTGATCTTTCTCTCATCCATAATTTTCTCCTAAACTATTGGAAACACCCTGTTCTAAAAATGGCTTCTGCTGGAAATGTATTACTTGTCCATAGGAAACTCACACAATTTAAGCCTATCTCAGCAGTGGTCATGAGCTAACAATGCTCTGCCCCAGCAGCACTCAGAGCCTGCTGCCTCGGGTCCCATTTTCATCCACTGGGCAATTCAAACACAGCAGTTTACCTGAGAGGACACGCCCAACTCGAGCAGGAAATTGAATTTTAAATCCCTAATGTTCTCCTGCTCACTCACTCTTCAAGATGCATTTTCAAAAGTGGCATCTAATTTTGGCGCCTCACTTTATTTATTGTCCTTGTTCAGTTAGAGAGTTCTGAAATCACAGTCCCCAAATCCTCTAATGGCCATTTTGTGCATATGAAGCTTAAAAACTGCCTGTGCAGGAGCAGGAACATGGCAAGGAGAGATACCTAATATGGATTAGAGCTAATCAATACAAGTATTTTCTTGAAATCCTGATCTTGCATTGCAGGGAGTTCAATTTGAAGACTCAGTCTATGGTAATGGCTATCCACCAATTCTCCCAGGCTAGCACAATGCTAGCAAATCCAGAAACAAATGCTTCCAAGTGTTAAACTGTGTAGAAAAGTATTTCCAAACCCCTGAATAGTGTAAAATATTTTAGACTGCTTTACTTACTGCTCCTTGGTACATTTCAATTTCCTTTTCCCCAAAATATGGCATTTGCTTGAAAGGATTCACAGAGATTAATACAGAGCCAATGTACGTCTGCATTCAAAAGAAGTTAAGGTAACAACAGTTTCATAAAGTATTATCTTACTACTAGTGACAAGGAACTTTTCCACCTATTACACAATACTTCAAATAATAGTAAAAAACCCCACCACTTACAACAATTATTAATAAAAATTAAATTAGCAGGCTTACAAGAATATAAACATACCATTCAACTGTAATATTTTCATATTATCTTATTTTAGGACAAGCTAAATACAGAAACATGTATTAAAGACCAAAACATGACACACCTTGAATAAAAATACAGAAAGGAAATGGCACATTTGAACTGGTTTTAGTCCTTTGTAACCGAAGAGGTTGTATTGTCAGTATTAGAAAATATTGGTTTGACCTTTGCAGAATACAGTGCAGTGACACATTCTGATCTCACAGGACAGTGCTGAGCAAGCAGAGCTGGATGGAAACAGCCACTGCCGAGCTAAATTAGACAATTACTCAGCTGCATGCACTGGGGGGTGCTGGGGGAATTGGGTAATTCAGTCTGTGGTGTTCTTTTATGAGTGGAACTATTAACAGTCCTTCAGAGTCCTCTTCTGCAGGCTGCCCTGTACCAAGACACTCAATTTCAAGCCATTATTAGATTTTTGCAACATTTTTAATGCAGTATTTCACCATTCTGCATTCAGCTGCACATGCTCTGCATTTCAAATACTTCATAAACCTTAGGAACTAAAGCTGCAGTGTACACAGAGGAAGCACCTGACAGTAGTTCACAGGTATCAGTATCACTTTTCATTGAGCTGGGAGTTAACAACAACCCCAAACCTATGGGTCCAAAATGTTGCACTGCAGGTTTCATTAACAATCTGGAATTGTTCACAGGCAAACTTGCTATCTAAGCTTTCTGTATGAAGCAGGAAAATCAACAACTCCATCCTGCTGAATCGTCCTGCACAGGAATCTCCTCCTGTGGTGCCAAGTCACAAAAGGTAGCGTGTTAGAGAAGAACTATAACTCAATAAACATCATTTCTGTAATATTAATTTGCAATGCTTTCTTCATACGTTTTTAATTTAATGCAAAAAGAGTGACAACATCTGGGTCTTGGATATAATAAATCAATTACTCATTGTGTCAGTATAAACACTTGAAGTGACAGTTTTCTGTTGGTAAACAATACCAGCATTTTCTGGGATGATTCCGTCATCTCTGTACAATGTGGCACTGAGAAATGTTCATTCATGGGTGGACATACAAACAATTCAAATATTCAAGAGATGATCTTCATCTTTGAATGAAAAGCCTTCACAGAACTGCAAAAGGAGTCCTTCTCCCTACATGAGTGAAGACTGATCCCTCAATGTGACCACAAGGCCCCTTGGAAAACACCCTTATTCCTGCTTCAGTAGAAAGATCATCTCCATGTTAATCTCACTATTTTCATAAAAAAGAAAAAGCATAAATCTTCCTTCAGCACAGAGCACTGAAGTCTCTGCATGCACTGCAAGGAACATGCACCACTCCACAGGGCAAAAGCACTTGTGTTACTCCCAGGAAGGATCCTACAGCTTGTCCCTGTACTACAGTCTGGCAAATACTGTGCAAATTCATCATGTCTTATAAAGCAATTTTAATAATAGTGTGATATTTCAGTGAACAGAGGATCCAAACACACATATTAGAAACCTCTGCAGTTTGGAATGGAACAACTGCAACATGAATTTTTCTCTATCAGTCCTTGCTAAATTCAGCTGCTACATAGGTCCTGACCATCTGAATATATGGAAATAGCCAGGATATCTTGTATTTCCTCCCTTTTCTGCTAAAATTATGTTAAACTCTTCAAGGAAACTACTCTCCAGATACAACCAGGAACTAGGAAAACCTGGCTAAAGCAGAAGAAGGAACAGCATAACTTTCTAGTACATAATCACTGCTTAGAATTTACCAAATTAATTACTGGAGCTCACGTTACATTGTGAAAGTTGAAAATTAAATAGTGAGTACTCTTATCTTAAGGAATTGCTTTCATATGGAATTTTTTAAAAATGCAAGCCTTGGGTACTGAAGTCTGTTCTTCCTGTCAGGTTGTATGTTCAGGTACTTAAATGTGCACATTCTCATTAATCATAGAAAAATATTTAAGCAAGAACACTGAAGATTTACAGATGTTGACATATTCACCTGCTTCTATCACCCCATGATTCACAGTATTAACAATTCCAGAATAAGTTGTAAAAGGGGTTATGTCACAGAAGAAATGCTATTTTGAAAGCTTCTGAATTTTGGAGGTATAGAAGACAACACATCAATAAATGTACACACATCTAAAACCTATTAATTCTTGCTCTTAGAAGTAGCATTACCTCAGGAGGCTTCAGGGGTCACGTGAATCTATAAATATATGAAGGTACAATCTTCAACATATTAAAAAGAATACCTTAAAATAATTTTTGCTATCTTATTTTCAACCCTCATAATTAGCTGAGTTTTCAAAGCATTTTGTGTTAGCTCAGGAGAAGTGTCCCATAAAATGTTGAGCATCCTTGAGCAATCTGCTTAAACAGAATACAAACATATAGTGTCACACTGGCTCAGCAAGGCCAGCAAAGGATACAAAAATATAGTCATCCATGTATCGTTTCTTTAGGTTCTCCACTATGGAATCCTCAGTGATTTTGGAAAGCAGGACCATATCATCCACTCCGCTGTGCTTGACATTGTGGCTCTGCCAGTGGTATCTGTAGTGTCCTTTGCTGCCCTGCAGGAAAGCACAATGAACATCACAAAGGTTACTACATTTCTCATCAGCACTAAGTAACTGAAAACCATTATTCAAATTACAACTTCCCAAATATTTTTCTTTCATTGAATTCTATTCCTTGATCCAGGCATTCCATGAAAGCATACAAAAATGGTGGATAAAAATACCCCAGTTATTCCAACTGAGATGCAGCTATTGGAAGCTAAGGATGCAAAAATTACACTCCTACAGCGTAACTATTAGCAGTGAGGATAATTACCATCACCACAGTGAACTCCTCATCCTTTACAGTCCTTTAAGTCAAAGCTGCACATAAGCTGTTACTGGCAGGGAAGCTGTGAGCCTGCTGCAGTTAAGTATTCAGAGATGTTCAGCAAATTATGTACCCCAGCTTGTCGGCTGCGTGTCTTCACAGCCCCTTTTGATCTGTTAGTCACCATGCTTAGCTGACATCTAAATAGATACTCTCTCCCCACACTCAGAGACTACTATTTCAGGATGCTACTAAAACACGTGACATTTCGTGCTGTACCACTTAAAATCAAAATCTGTTTTTCTTCCAGCTGATTTGAACAGTTGTTTGGTTCCATGGATACGCCCACAAACAGATTTAAATCCAGTCAACATCAAGGCTATTAATTCAGCTATAAATCTGCTCTCCAAATCCAAACCTATTTTCTGTAGCCTGGCAGACAATGATAATGGAGTTCTGATCTCTTCCCTTTTTCTACTTAATTTTTGCTCACACTATACTGAAATTAGTGATGCTGGAATTATCACATTTAACACTGAGAAGCAATCAAGTATGCTGTCAAGGAAGATGTGGCCAACAAAATGCCAATTCTGCAAATTCCCTTCCTTCTTTAATACTACAATTTGTAACAATGTGATTTAACTGCATTGCTCTGGTGGACGTTATCCAGAAACAAGTCACATTCACCAGAATACAAGCAATTTATTGTTATAAAGTACATGCATTATTTTATTCTGCAAAAAAATTTAATTAAATGAGAAAATTGTAATTAAGTAAGAAAATTTAGGTACTCTGATCCTTCAGCTGCATTGGTATTTTGAAATGGGACATCAGCAACTTACAGAAGGGCAACTTTTGTGTGTACACAGTTGTGCAGGAGCAAATCACACACACAACTGAACCAACACCAAGTGCTACACCAGGCCTACAGCTTGGCTTCATCTCAACTTGACTGACATAAAAGACCAACTGGATTTTTACCTCAAGTTAAATTAACTGCCACTAAACTTTGCTACTGCAGACAGCACAGAAGCTGTAGGCTTTATGTGTGTTTTCTCTAAAGTCTCTAGCCATTGATGCAGATTCATCACTGCCAACACCAGAGAACAGTTGCAAACTTAAAAGAATGCTTTCAAATATAGTACAGCAGAGGTAAACATGTCTGCAAACACAATCTCAGCAATTTGCTTGAACATCCACAAGCATACATGAGCTTCAATAAAATAATAACCTTAAACTAGCTTGTGTGAACCTTGTCAGTTTTCTATCTGTACAATGGAAGCAGTGATCTGGAAGCACTGAGAAAACAAAGAAACAAATTTTTAATGGTCATAAAACATATGACTGAAAATATTAGTTGAAGCTTGGGTTTTGGAGAAAACAGAAGTCCAATGGAAAAGCATAATTTCCATCAGCTATTTTTGATATTACACTTGGAAAAAGGAACTGGCAAGATGGACAAAAAGGTACAGTATCAAAATAAATATGGATAATTAGATTGTTCACAAAGCTATACAGAATGTGGTTTAGTATCAGATAATGGAGTAAGCTACAGAAAATGTGTAAGAAATGAGACTGGGAAAACAATCAAACTTCCCTTTGGAAGCCATGGCATCAGATCCAGTGAGCTCAATGAGCACAAAGCTTGCAAAGCCACGGGATACATGGAAAATGTGCACACTGTCTGCAAAACAGCAGCTTTATGCAAGTCACTGACTGTTGCTGACTGTGATTAAGCCACACACAGGACCAGGCCAAAGGGCTCTTCCCCAAAAGCGCTGGGAGCCAGCAGGGAAGCAAGAGGGGCAGTGCCAGGGTGGCCCAGCTCCCCTGAGAGCTGCTCTGCCCTGTGCTCCTGCCCAGCCCTAACCACAGCAGCAACCAAAGCTGAGAGCTACAGGACTACACACTCTAAACCCTGCAGAGAGGTTTAACAAAAAGGCAGCAGCCTAAATAGCCAGTAAAGCAATGGCATAGAAGACAGCTGAGAGTCATGGCACTATGTAGTTCACATTAAAATTGTGACTCAATTTAAATGGCACATTCGTAGTAGTTTGGAATTATCCTTTTCCCTTCAAAACACGGCCGTACATGCAAATGTGCAGAGAAGCAGCAAATCACCACCAGATTACTGTCAGACTTTTCCCTGGGATCTAGAAATAAGCCCAAGCTTTAGTAGTGTCTGACCAGCCCTGGTTAAGTTTTGCCCTCACTCTTCCTTCTCCAGGAGAGTAACACCAGTGGGATGGCCAGGTGCAGTGGCTACCACCCCTGTGAGCAATAAAACTCACTCCCAAGTTCTTGCCCTTCCAAGCATGAGCAATGACTATGGAGTCTAACCTGAATACAGAAACTTCAGTCACTTCCAACTGGTACTACAACCATGTCCAGCTAATGATTAAAAAAAAAAAATTAAAAATCTTCCTATCATCCTGGTAACTGCAAGGGCTCCCCTGGGGCACAGCCAGCCCTGGCCAAAGAGCCCGAGGTCCAGCCCTGGGCCAGGCCCTGTGGGTCACAAGTCAGCAGATGCTACTTGGCTTCTCCTAGATTTGCTGAGTTAAAGACATGATCTAACTGTACAATAAGTAAGCAAATAAAAGTCTTTGTGTCAGCACTAACAGTGCCTGAGCAGTGGGGAAAAAGATGAGCTTGGCAGAGTAGGAAAAACACAAAACAAAACAAAAAAACAGCCCCAAAACAAAAACACATCTCAAGAGGCTGCTAAAAGCCACAGAAGTGGAAACACCAGTGTGGAACAACCTGGCTGCCAGGCCTCCCTCCGGCTCTTCCCGAGCTTCCAACCCCAGCACCTGACGTAGCACAGGGAGTGGAGGCTGCACTGGCAAGGCTGCAATTAAAGGCGTGTACCGCGCTGCTGTCAGCTGTTATTATTCATTCAGTTGCTGTTTTAGGCTCAAAATCAGATCTGCTCTGCACTGACAAGAATAATATTTACGAGTCACAAGATGACCCTGTGAGCTCGGGGCCTGCTGCTCGCCGAGGAGCGCGGGCACGGCTCCCGCGGCCTGCGGGGCCCTCAGCACCTCCAGCACCCGCACAGCCAACACCTGGAACCTGCAAAACCCATCCTGCTCTCACCCTGTGCCTGTCCCTGAACACTGCTCATTAACAGATTAACACAACTGCTACATTAGTATCAACAAGGAGGATGCAAAACATACTCTATGTACTTAATACTGTCTGTGCTGTCTACACTACTTTTGGTACTGGCAGTACAATATGGTTAAAGCAGATCATTGTTTTGTGTGGAATTAGTAAGTACTGATATGACATTTATTTACAGAATTTCTTTTTGCTGCCCTCCACCTTGTGTTACAGTAGCAATTGCTGGTTTCTTATTTTTGCCTTTATTATTGTTTGTGTATTCTTACATTATCCTAAGCAACACGTATTTGATGTAGCTATAAAAAGATTGAGTCATGCTGTGTCACAACATGGGTTCTCTTTTAACTGGAAAAAAAGCAAATATTTTTGTATTTCAAGTTGTTTAAAAATAGTACATCTAAAGATAAAGCACTAAAAACAAGGGATCAGAAGAGACTGTATATTCTGCCCCTGAGAACTTTGTTACTCTTTATCCATCAGAACTCTCGCTAACCTACAATCACCTCCATGCCATCAATAATCATTCTTCATTCCCACAAAGGGAAAAATCGCCACTGAATCTCCGACAGCTTTTTTTGGTAGCAAACATCCATGTCCCATCACAGTGCAGAAGGGATTCTCAGCCTCCGCGAGGGAGTGGGAGTGTCAAGTGATCACATGCATGACCTTTCCTTCCCCTTTTCAACTACTGCACAGCATCCTTGCAGTTCTGGAGCATGTGCCCCCTCCCCAGCTCAGTACTATGAATACAATAGTAAATGACACACACACACATCAGCCAAACATGTCACAAAACTGACAAAGCTGCACACCATTTACTTTAGACCTGACATCAGTGCTTCCACCAACGGAGGCTTATCACCAGTCCCATACATACATAATTTGTATCAGTTTTTCCAACTAACAAGAAAATAAACCCACGGCTTTCGGCAATGATATCATCTGTCAAAATTAGCAAACTTTTTATAATCCACTTAGAGGAATCTTTCACATATTTCTAAAAAGTGAAAGGGTCTGCTGTTCTCAGAGAATATTGCAAAAATACTTAATGTGAATTTTGGTCCTTGACTGGAATAATCAAAACAGAGAAGCTATAGTGAACAAATGTGCTCCAAAATAGCTCTTGTATATCTTATGTTATAAAAAATATGTATTGGCTGCAACGATGTGACCATATTTCAGAAAGGAAATGAAAGGAAGACAGCAGAAGCAGCATGATGGACAAAGATAAAAGGCCATTTATTTAAATTTACCATGAGAAAAATATTAAGGGAGACAAAAAGCAGTGCTTAAAGATATGAGGAAATGGCAAAGCAAAAATACTGAGCATCTAAGCAACAGGACAGACATCTTAACAGAGAACTAAAAATACCAAAAATATATTAAAGAATGGAAAGTACTAGCATGTTAATATTTAAAAAAACACAGCTAGGGAAATAAAGTACTAAGAAAAAAAAATCTGGGGGGAAAAGTCACGAGTTCTCACTGTTTACTCTGAGACAGGGGCGGATTGAGGCCAGCATGATCTGAAGGCCTGACTCCAGAGCTGGTGACAGGCTTTGGGAGATCCCAGTGTTCCAAACACCCGCTCCCATCAGCTCCTGTGCAGCTGCTGCTGCCCCAGCAGGGCCTGGCCCCAGGGCAGCTCCCCACCAGCACCTCCTGCTTGGGCTCTAGAGCCAGGGAGCAGCCAAGCTCAACCTTCCAGCCGCCACGGCTGGGAGGAGGAGACAGCAACCACTGCCTGCTCACCTGGACAGCAAATGCACGCTCTAACACAACTCGAGTTATGAGAGAGTCTACAGGATTTACACTTCATGCTCATTTTCAAGAGTCAGAAACAACATCGGCATTCTTCTAAGATACGTAACAGCACATTACCAAAATAGAAGTTACTGCAGCATTTGACCACAAGGCTCATCTGTTGCAGCACTAAAAGTTTTGAAAGATTATTTTTAATAAGGCACAGCTATATGACAGACCAAAATAAGGACAGGAATGAGCTCAAGAGCAGACCATGCAAACATGCCTAAGATTTTGAAACAAGTTACAGAGACTGCAGGCAGATACTGGGAAGCAGTTAATGAACTGTAAACTCCTAATTTGCTTATCCCACAGCTTGTTGGGTGGCTTTGTCCTGCTGTTCCAAGGAGTAAGTTTCCTAAGGAAATGCAATCATGTTAACAACTTAACGTGGTTGACTTGCTCTTAGACATTTATTGTCTTACTTTACTTACTGAACAGCTCCAGAGCTATTTTAAGTCTGACTTGTTCCTTGTGGCACAAGCAGCAGTATTTCCTGGGACTGGTGCATCAGTAGAGGCCCTGGCCACCTTGCAATAGCAACTTTTAGTCATCTTATGTGTGTGTATATACAGCACCACCCCTGTATTGCAATCACTGCACTGAGCAGCATTCACAACACTAACTCTTGATCTGTGAATTGTAAATGCAGTTTACATCTCTACATACCTATCATCCAATTTAAGAAATATAACAGAAAAATTACAACCATTTTCATCTTGGCTGTCAATCCTTAGGGTGTAATAAAGATTTTACGTGTGTCACTCTTCTCCATTAGAAACAGGTTTCAAAGAGGTTTAAGGAATCATACACCTTATATGTAGTATTATTATGGTCTTTTATCGAAAAATGTAGTTTGAAAACTCCAGTAGACTCAGACGACATGCCACCGCCTCTGCTATAGCAGAGGTCTGAAAGGATTTTTCCTAGGTCATCCTGAAACTAAATAATAAAGTGAAGTCCGCTGGGAGTTTGCCATTTGCTCTCCAGAGGGAGGAATCTCAGAGCAGTGTGACTCAGGCTCCACGCGTGGGACCAGCACCGCAGCACGCGCTGGAGCGGGGAGCGTGTGCATGCTGGGGTTCCTGCCTCCGTCTTGGTGCCAATTTTCCACGTTGGAAAATTTCAGAGAAAGTAAAAGCCCTGGCACATTACAAAAATACCATCCCGGCCATGTCCTGTCCTAGCTGATGGAAACACTCACTCCCCTGCCCCAGCTCCCAGCTTTTGCAATCCTAGGCTTTAGCACCAAGCTTTGGACCATCAGGCCACCATCACCGCAGTGAATTCCTTCCTGCTCAGTCAGTGCCTTCTTTGTAGGGCTGCAGCCGTCCCTGTTCCCCTTCTCTCGACCCTTTTGTTCACGGTAAATGAAGACATTTGTTTCCTCATCACACTGATACTGAGACATTACCCTGAGAGTTTAGGGCCAAAGTCTGCTCCCGGCAGAAGCCCCAGCTGACAATCCCGTGACAGAGGGTTTTACTGAGAATCGCCTGGTGACTCCTGCAGTCTGCAGTGACTATTCTGGGCCGTCGATTCTGCAGTTCACCGAGGTATCTGCAACAGCAGTTTAGTGGCTGCTCAGCCCAGACTCCACTCGCATCCCTTCCCTGTATCACAATGCTCTGCTTCCAGAAAACAGAGTGGGGCAATGCAATATCAAGGAAAGAAAAATAATACTTCTAGCTTTATTCTTTAGCTGCAGGTTTTGCACTTTATCTGTGCAGAATATAAATTAAGAGCACGGCAATATTTCTGAATTACTTCACAGTTAAATTGATAACAAGACGACACTGAAGATGAAAGGATGAAAGGATTTTTGCAAGTATTAAGTGGTGGAGAAATAATTTTAGAACTTTTATTCCAGGGAATAAAGCAGCTCCTGATAAAACACCATTTAGATAGCTCTCCTTTGTAGCTGAAGAGTACCAGTTGCATCACTTACACTCTGTCTGCATCTACCAAATCCGTTTCCACCGATGTCACCAGCACCTTCAAACGGCTGGAAAATCTCATTCCCAATAACAAACATTTACATAGTCAAGTCAGTGCTTAACTGTAAGCGCAAAGATACTATAACTCCAAAAGAAATATTTAGGTGTATTTTTAGTTACACTTCTTAATAAAATTACTGAACATCTACATTTTGTTCGGTATATTTGTCCTCATCAATTACTAGCAGACTGTAAGAATACAATAGGTTAGGCAGATTATAGACCATATTTTAATACTGCTTTTAACCAAGAATATCAATCAAGATATTTTTATGCCAACAGTTTGATCTAGTTGAGTAACAGTATGTAGCAATTCTATGAAAGTTTAAAGACCAATTTCTAAATAAGCATTAGCTAAATCATCCTCCTGCATTACAACTAAATTTAAAATAATTTGGAAAAACTACAGATAAGTATCTTTTGCTGGTTTTTTTTCGTTTTAAAGACAGTCATTTTCTGAACTTATTTACAAACTAGAGGGAATATAGACTTTTTTTTGTAAGTGGAGACTGTCATGTAGTCACATGCCTGCGGCAGTTCAGGCTAAAGAAAAACACTCTTTATTGCAACAGGCATGATGAAACTGCAAAAGCTGCAACACAGCAGAAAACTGTGGCCAAGACTGTTTTTTCAACAGCATGTACCAAAAAGCATCTTTGTGCTGACATCACAAAACTTTATTAGTGCAACACACTGCTCAGAGTTCTAACATTTAACTGTTCTGACACCACAAATAAGATATGCAGTCAACTGCTCATTTCTTCACCTGGGCATTAGCGTGGTCACTGGTTTCAAGTTCACCCATTTTGGAGGTATTTGCTTTGATCTTCCCTCCCGTATGCATAGTTTCAACTGGAATGAGTGGGGCAGTACAAGACAATCACTGCTCTGTGTACCAGGGTGGAGCCTGTGATAAAGAGCTTATCTGGCACAGGCCTGCTTGCAGAATTCCAGTGCATACTGCTACATTTACATAGGATTTTCCCAAGTAGGTGGCTTCAGGAATGTCTGCCTTCATGTTTGATGAGAGCTGGGTAATGTGTTCTTGGGCTGTGCTCAGATGTAGGATTCGGGGCAGTGTGTTTCTGTACAGGTCACTGCACTGGGGGGGTGCCTGGACAAGGAGGGCCCCAGGAAGGGCAGTCCAGGGCCCTGGCCAGCTGTGGCACTGGAGTGGGATGTGCAGGGAACAGCTGAAAGGCTTTTTCTGCTCACTCAGGAGCGCTCCCCACACACCAATATCCCCATCGCACAGGAGCTGTCAGCTCCTCCCACTGGTGACAGTGGCTAGAGGAACATAGTGGGGGGTCAGGAGAAACTCCACACTGGGGGAGGTTCTGATGCAAAAACTGCTTTCTATGTTTATTTTAATTTCACAGAGTGCTGAGTAAAGGGAGTAAAAGCTCCAGGACTGCAGCAGCTTCCTGTTTACCTCTGGCAGCACTAACTGGGAGCAGCAGGGAAAGGCTCAGGGAGTGGTGCTCGCTCACCTACAGCAGAGCCCACACCTGGGTGGTAACGCGCATGTGGCTCAACACGAGTCCTTTTTATGAGCTGTCATGTTTTGATACTCGTGCAAAAATCAGATTCTACTTCAGACACTGTGGGAAGTAAGACTGTTCCGTATGTTGACTAAGTCTTTAACTCTTTAAGAGAATCCAACATTAGTATTTATTTCAGTGTCTTCAGATACAAATGTTTCCTTGGTTAATCATTACATAAATACAAACAAGAATTGGTTTGAGCATTCCATACTTGAGGAATAAGTTATAAATCTTTCCAATGGACTAAATTTACAAGTTCACTCCAACTCCCAAAAAGTTAATAAAAAACCAACAGGAGGTGAAAAATATTGGGAGCAGCAGTAAACATCAGACGCAACAAATCTCACACTGTGCAGAAGACTCAAGCAGATACTAACCCACTTTCTCAGCTGTACATTCACCTCTGTCAGGAGATAACCTCATGCACAGCTTCATTCATCCTTTGTCAGGGCTTTGTTTTTACTTTAACCAATAATTGCATTATGCCAGGGCAAGCAGGTCCCATTGAGTGTCTAATGTCCGTAACAGACAGATTCTCATAACCAGATTATCTTCCACATGCACATTATTCATAAAGCTAATACTTATCATTTCACTAATTTTCTAAAGTAGCTTTGACTATTCAGTCCAGGGCACCTTTGAGAAGAAATACATTAAAAAATCAGCATGTAACACTCCGATTGTATGGAATAAATAGCTTATTGTCATTTAATGAATATGTTGGTTTACTTCACTTCCTTTTATTACAGTAACTTTCAAATCTGTATGACAAGAATGCTGCTCTTTGAACTTTTTTAATAACCCAGCTGCTTAAGATTTCATATAGTTGTCTATTCTTCCTCTAAAAACCTATGCTTCAAATTATTTAGTCTAATTAGTATTAATTATTGTATCCTGGCTCTGTAGAATTTCATATTTCCATAATAATTCACAAGCCACCCAAGAAAATTAAACTAAAAATTAATATCCATGATCTCCTCTAGCTCCCTCCACTCTGTCAGTGAAGCTGATATCCCAGAAAGGTGAAAGCTTAGAATCACATTGCAAATATGAAGTGTTCATTCCACCCTAGTGAACACCATGGCAATTAATGGAAATATGTAAAGTGTCCAGCCTAACATTTTTAAATTCACCATCAACAGCTAGGAGACCAGGCCTCCATGGTTATTATCTGGGCTGTGTATCACCAATGCATGTGTATGATCTCTGTATCTCCAGGATTCTTCTTCTATTGACTCTGGGCAGTTCATTTAACAGCTAAAGTGACTACTTCTATTAGTCTATGAAAGAGATTTTAACACAGAAACAGCTATTTCCCTTCAAATTTTAAGTACGTAGGACTGTTTAATGTTATTATTTATGATTCAAATTATTACTGAACCAAGAAAGCTGACAGAAAATTAATTTGGACATCTAGTTATCTTTCTAACTTGAGGCTTTTACTAGATGTGTGAACAAAGACGTTATTTGCAAACTACCCTTCTTCCTCCGTTTGCTTTGAGAAACTGATGCTATCAGGACATGCATTAGATTCAGTCTCACAGATGTTGTATTGGCATAATTATGCTCTAAGCACAGATGCCTGCCAAAGAAGCTGTTTCACAAAACCTGTAACTTTATCACCGACTTGGCAGTGTAATCCAAAAGACCAAATTTAAATGTCTTTTAGACCTTGCAATTCAGCATCAGCATTATAAATATACATAAGATTCCAAAGATTTCTGTTAAAGGGGGAACCAAATAAAAACTCCAGTGTCAGCTTTGAGGAGAAACTGCTTCAGACCAGCATAGATTAGTATCCTAGTTTTATGTAGAAGAACCTCTGTTGTGGTGCAGTGTGATGCTGCATTTTCTTTTCCTTTTAATTTCCCATTTCTACGGCAAATTAGGCAGCCTTAAATTAGAATGAGAATCAGAAGGAAAAAAAGAAAGTGTTAGGAGCATTCCAGGAGCAATACCAAAACCAACTTCTTAAAAAACATTGAGACTTTGTACAAGCTTCCCCGATGCTGACTAAGGGCTGAACATGCTGTATTAGCATTTGGATAGTCCTAAACCTGCAGACACATTTCCAGGGCTTTTACTGTAGTTGCTGGAAGGGACCAAGAGTTTTGTTCCATTTTCAAGTTGTGCAATATCAATGTCTTGTTCTGCTATTACCCAGCTGCCTGGGTTTGTCCCTTTTACCTGTGAGCACTCGTCATTCCTGTCTCAGCTGGCCTTTGGCTTCTGCAGCAGTGGCTATGTGGGGCTCAGGGGTTCCCAAGCATGATGCACAACAGGCAGCTCCCAATCCTGACCGGATTCAGGCATCCCTCACAATGCAGTGCTGAGGCTCAGCAGAGTACCACTCCTTACATAAACATAGCTAAGATTTTGCCAAATGCAATTAACCAGAGGATAATTCTGAATAAACTAATGTGGTAAAGTCTTTTTTTAATAAGTTGCTTGAGGTTCTTTGGGACATAAACAGTTGTAAACAAAGTTAATAATGAATTATTCAACACCTAAAATACTGAAACTCATTGAGGCTTTCAAAACCAAAATTCTTCTAATTATGAATGCACAATTTAAAAAGAAGAATCATGAAATGTCCAGATATCTGTAATAACTTGCCAGTTTTATTTACGCCTAATAAGGTTTTGTTGAGAAGAAAACCATTTGCTTCTGCAAAAAGTATTCAGGCCAACTATCAATTGCAGAGCTGAACAGAAAGACAATTTTGAGGCAGCCAGTTTTTAAAGATAATGTCCTTTTTCAAAAATAAATTTAAAAAAAAGAAGGACACAATCCACACATCTTAAGTTTCCTCCTGGTCTGCACATTTCAGATGACTAACTGAAACCCTGCGTTACAGATTCCATCTAATCTGTCCCACTGAAATGAAGGACAATTTGTTCCACTCCTTATAGAGCTGGATCTTCAAATATCCTCCAAGGTAACTTTACACAAACACAGACAAAAAGTATCAACAAAACTAAGTCCAATAAGTCCAAATCCAACAAGACCAGAGGAACTCCTTTTACAGATTCTGTTTTTCAGACAAGCAAGGTATGAAGGCTGCCAGCAACTAAACCAATCTGCAAATCTTTGCTACGTTGCCATTGAGAGTACAATTTTTAGTATTTCAAACTCACTCCTTGTTAATAACCCAATTAATGAAAGCTATCAGAACGTTAAGGAAAACCTCGGAGTTTTCTCTTTACATTTTTTCAAAATAAGAAAAAACACAGCAGCAGGAACTGCTCTTTAGTAAAATTTATAAATTGTTTACAAGCAACACAAAATAACCCCTACTGCAGGTCCTGTTGCATTTAAATGCAGAAATGTAACCCAAAGCCTGCATGCACTGGAATGCCTTGTCTAATTCAGCTTTTTAACAGGTAGATTAATAACCCCACTTCATAGTTTCTTATTAAGTTTTAAAATGCAGTGCTGTGAAACCTTATTCTAATATTTCAGTTGTCTATTGATTTCGTTTCAATTTAACTTACTGAAAGACTGTTTGGTTTTGGATTGCATTTCTCACATTTTTTCACACTACTGAAGCATTCAGAGCTGCAGACCAGGAGTGAAGTTAGGGAAAAACTCTCAGTTCCCAGATCCATCATCTCCTACTACTTCAATCCTGCCAGGTGTAGCACCACTGTTAAGTGGGGCCCACTCACCCCACCGAGGTCACCATGCCCTATAGGACCTAAAGCATATGCTGGAAAAGGAGTGAAGGCAGAAGTCATGGAATGCTTTAACACTTTCAGCAAATCAGGTGGGATTTGAAGCTCCGAGGTTGGTCATTTAGCAGCAGAGGTTTGGGAGTCTCACTCCCATTCTCAAGACCTCTGCTAATGCCATAGAATCATAGACTATCCTGAGTTAGAAGGGATCCACAGAAGTTCAACTCCTGTCATGTATAGGACATCCTTCAGAATCCCACCACATGCCTGAGAGTGTTGACCAAGCTCTCATGGAACTCTGTCAGGCTGGTGCTGTGACTACTGCCCTGGGGAGCCTGTTCCAGTGCCCAAGCACCCTCTGGGTGAAGAACCCTTCTTTAATGTCCAAACTAGACCACCCCTGACCCAAACTTCAAGCCATTCCCTCAGGCGCTATCACTGGTCACAAGAGTGAAGAGCTCAGTGTCTGTCCCTCCTCTTCTCCCCACGAGGAAGCTGTACCTCCAATGAGGTCTCCCCTCGGTCTCCTCCAGCCTGAACAGACCAAGTGCCCTCAGCTGCTCCTCACACAGCTTCCCCTCACCATCTTCACGCCCTCCTTGGGACACTCTTTAACAGCTCAATGTTGTGGCCCCCAGCACTCGAGGTGAGGCCACCCCAGAGCAGAGCAGGTCAATCCCCGCCCTTGCCCAGCTGGCGATGCTGTTCCTGATGCCCCCAGGACACACTTGGCCCTGGTGGCTTCCAGGGCACTGCTGGCTCATGTTCAACTCACCATCAACCAGAACCCCAGGTCCCTTTTTCCGTGGTGCTGCTCTCCAGCCTGTACATACACCCAGGCTAATTACTACACTTCAAATAAACCTGAGCACATAAGTGAGAAAAGCTTTTTTCTATGCAGCACGCACAGTTCTATGTATCATACAGTGAAAAAATACATCACACATCGGGCACGTGTGTGATGATCTTCAACCATCCCAGCCATCTGCCTGTGCCTTTTTCTTTCCCCTAAAAAACGTTAATTTGAACAACTATGTTATGCAGCTAAGCATGTCTCACCCAGCTAATGAAAGCATCTCTTAAAATCTGCAGATTAAAGAATCAGACTATTAGATAAGCAGATGTGCTTCTGCATACTCCTTGTGCAACGTCTGACTGCTGAAACACAGTAAGAGGAACAGGAGGCAGCCTGCAGCTATCTTGCTTTGCAATTTGCTCCTGTCAAATCTCAACGTTTAGCAAGTGTTGATTTACATAGTGCTTGAATGGGAGAGCATCAGGTAAAGCCCAGATTTCTAGAGAACAACAGTAGTAATTTAGTCATGGATGAGTCAGTAATTCCCAGTTTAGCTATCAAGGGACAAAAGGGATAAAGGCCTTGCAAATAACGTGTCAGAGGTTTAGGTTATTTGTGGTGAAAAAAGGTGCCATAGAACACTTTGCAAGTAAAAGTTGAGCCCACTTGTAAAGCAGCTGTATTGCTTCTAGATAGTGTTGACAGCAGGTTCAAAAATGCTTTGCATTTTAAATCATTTGACGATAGCTAGCATGACAGAAAGGCTTCCCTCTATCTTCTAACACGAACTTGTGGTCTGTGGGATACAGGGAATACCTAACACCAGCTACTCCATAGATTCCTACTAGAGATCTATCCTTAGGAAGTTCTGCCTATTTAATGCTAATGTACCAATTATTTATATCTTTTATTGCACTTCAAAAAGTTGTCCAACACTCAACAGCAGTGGCTGTAAGGACTACTATGAAGATAAAAAAATATTTGCAATCTACTGCTAAAGTCACACGTTTCATATACAGGCATTTAAGTAATAACATGACATTCACATAACCACGTTCATGAATTACAAATGTACATATGCACATGCATTTTCATCTCCGTGACCTTACTGCAAAGTACAAAATAGAACTTCTTTGCCTTTGTGCAACACATTTCATTGCAAGTTTCCCTGTAGTATGTACTGCCAGGGAAATCTACACTTTATAAAGGACTAGAAAAATGATCCAATGTTTACACACCATCACCTGAGCAAGCCTAAACCTGTCTAGAACTACAGACATCAGATTACACCATTACAGATAACATTTAAGGGATAAACCCCCAAAATCACCCTGAAAGCCTGTAATGAAGTGGAGCACGTCCTTTGGCATTTGCAGCTGAAGACAAAAGACCTCTGCAAAGGCTTGCTGAAAGTTAAAGATGTAGAAGGGAAGGCACAAGGAAGGCAACTGTAGAAGGTGAGAACTAAGACCAGAGTCAGGCCAAGTGTTTCAAAGCCACATGGCTGATCTGTGGGAAGGAGGACAAATACACATTTCCTATACCAGGCTAGAATCAGAGAAGGTGTCAGACTGAACCAATTCCACCAGCAATATTAAAGGCTTATAAACAGATGGAAAGAGCACTACTAACGTAGAGCTGAAGGAGCAGAACTTCACATGGAAATTGGAAGCAGTCTGCCTGGACCAGACTAGACTCCCAGCATCTTGCCAGCCCAGACCATTCCACCAGTCCCTCTTAAGTTTATTTCCCTTATTCTCTTTCCTGTTCAAGAAAGTTCTGTCACTCAGCCTGCTGTGGACCAAGTCCCATTTCCCTCACAGAGGGCACAATGTAGTTTGCATGGATCATCTGTCAAAACCAGCAAAGGGTTCAAGCCCTCTCTCACACTTTAGATAATTTAGGCTCCTAGGAGAGCCCCAGAACACAGTCCATGGCAGCCATTAGGAACATGCCTCAGATATATTCCCCACTCCATCCTTATTAAAATGGCACCAGAACAAAACAACACCCACAGAGTGACCACAAAGGCTCTGCACAGCCCACATTGTCACACTTAGAGACTGGAAGGCAGAACTGGAAAAAGGGGGCAAAACTGTATGTTTTACTACAGCTATAGTAGCAAATGGATAGCACAACAAGAAAGTTCTCCCTCCACCTGCCAGTTCTAATACTTACAGTGTCCTGACCTGCTCCGACTTAAAACACCACTTAAAACAAACAGTTAGTTTTAGTTCTTGAATATATTCCAAAGTCTTCAAAAATACCAAGAAAGAAAAATAATAGCCTAGGCACCTCATTGAGGTGTCATGCAAAAAAAAAATGTAGGTTGGTTCATTTAAATAAGGTTGACTTCTACTCCCCTGAAGAGTTTCAATTGGTCAAGTACAATTGCAAAACAAGCCCTGAAAGGACACAATTAGCTACAGAATGTAGTTTCATTGTTCACTGTATCCTGTTACCAGCTTGAACATAATTTTAGCTACTAAATTTGAGCTTCTTTGTTTTAGCAATCAGATGATATTAATTTCCCCTTTGTTTTTTTCTTTTCCTGTTTGTACACCTGCACTATCAACAAGGAAACAGCAACACGATTAGTATTTTATAGTTAACCTACTACTCCACACCTGTAAAAAGCAGAATAATAAAATATTTTCAAAGGCCTGAGGGAAAAAAAACCCCAAAAAAACACAACAATCCAAAACAAACACCATAACAACCTTGGCTTCTTAAGATCTAAATGCAGTTCCCAGGCAAAATAGCCTTGAAATAAAAATGTGTATTCTTCCAATATACTGTCTGCTTCAGATGTAAAACTAATGACCACAGCCACCTCACCACAGGTAGTTAACATCACAATTACTGACTCTCCACCTACATATTTTGAAGTGCAGCCTAGGAAGAACTCCCCAGCATCTTAAGTGCTTCTAGAACAGTACTGGTATTTTTGTTTAATACTGGTATTTTTGATTGAAGTCTCCCCCCCATACTAAGTTAAGAACTATTTAACCATTTTTGAGTATCAGAGACCCAGTACAAACCACAATAGGTGGGCTACAATCAAACTGACAGGACCAGTTTGCTGCTTTGTCCCTCCCAGTCCCAGCCACACTCAGAGAAGCCCCCCAGAGCTGCAGGGTAAAGCCTGTTGACTGCTCCATTTTAAATGTATTCTGGTCTGAGAACAGACCCACAGATGGGACAAGTCAAGCGAAGAAGTCACCTAATGGCCTCAGGTGCAAAAACACCTCAGCCTGCTGTATCATTAAGAAATTATCTGAACAAAAGAAAACCTCATTTCAGTAGGTGAACACTCTCGAGGCGTGTCAGACTAAATAGTTCTTCATGACTAATTCATTAATTGTGGTAACAACATGCTTCTCCATTCCTTTCAAACTACCACCTTCAGAACATCCACCAGAACATCCCCAGTGGTTTATGAAGTACCTGCCTATACTCTAAGGGTACAGGCTGTACTGTCACTACAGCCTAGACTTGCTTCAGCACCTGACAGCTTTCACACTGT
The DNA here is from genome assembly GCA_034509425.1 of Eopsaltria australis. Taxonomy (NCBI): domain Eukaryota; kingdom Metazoa; phylum Chordata; class Aves; order Passeriformes; family Petroicidae; genus Eopsaltria; species Eopsaltria australis. Next base: position 1,815,648 of record JAVTVJ010000121.1, read on the forward strand.
TAAGCCTCTTTTCAGAATAAACAGCTCTTAAATTCCTCTACCCAAAAGAAATGCTCAGGTCTGGGGGAAAAAAAAGTTGCTCAAATCTATAAAATTATCGTGTAGCACTGAAACAGGGATTTAAAACTCAGTATTATATTTTGTTCTTCTGGGTTGATTTCAGACATTCCTTTCTTATTCAGAACTGGGAAGTTTTAGTTCTCTCAAGACTGTATTAATAAAGGATTAAATTTAGGCATTCTGACACATGAAGCTGAACTTATTTAGTCTCAGTTCAAGTACAGATTGCAATAATTAAGAACAAGAAAAGATCAATCTCAGGACTAATAAAATAAAGATTAATTTCTGCAGTCCTTAGTTTGTCTTTTTACTGGTGAATTGCATGGGAGCAGATAAGGTAGCCAGCTATTCCAGCAGGAAGTAGTGCCTATACTGTCAGTGACTGCAATGCTTTTCTGAAATATATTGTATTTGCTTCTTTCCCAATGTGGCTTTAATAGTGACTATTTAAGAAAGCAGATTTAGGGCTTGGGGTTCCCTCCTCACCCCCAAATCAGTACAGAAGACATGAGTCCTTTCCAGTAAAAGTCTCAGGAAAAATACCAAGGAGAAAGTTAGGAGATGCAAGTGAGTTGATGTTCTAAATGTTGTTTCCTTTTCCTCAGTTAAGGACTTGAGTGTTCATTTCACTGAAGTACTCAGTAACACTCACTAATTCCAACTCTTTATAACACAAAATACACCACTACTAATGTGTAGACCAATGGAAGCTCCACTGGATAACAAGCTTTTAGTATTGCGAAGAGTCAGGCCTACATATCTTAAGGGACCCCACCAGTGCCACCGACCATCACCGCAACTCCAGGCAGAAAACTGCACCGTGAGCAGCTGCAAAGGAAACGGACCCCAGTGACTCTGCCACAACTAGGCCATGGCTGGAGGCAGGTTAGATTGTCCAGGAACACTGTATCAGCCCTCTCCCTTAGTGAGGGATGTCCATTCTGTCTAGAACAATACCAAATATGGGAATAAGTAGCCACTGTCCCGCTTCCTCTCAAGTGCTCCTAGAATGTACCAAGAATAAAAAACACAAAGTAAACGACAGGAAGAAACCACTGCTGGTCATGAACTTACTCTGCATATTGAGATCAGGTCTCTGTGGACTGGGTGTGCTGGTATTTCAGGCATTTAGAACCCTGGAACTAGAATTCCTATGACCACTAGAAATGCTTTAACAAATAGTACTCATGGGAACAGCACTAAGACTCCTGAAGCAGTCAGCTGGTAACTTACACTGGAACTGGCAAACCAAGTACTCCTTCCAACATTAAAACTACCAGATACCAATAGTCCTTTCTAGGTGAAATAATTATCCATTCTCTCCGTGCTACTGAAGTTCAACCCGTTTGTAGCCTCACACACTTCATTACATATTCCTGAGACTGAGGTCAAAGTTATCAGAGGCTGTAGTAAGCCCTGTAGAGAATACATATTCTGTGTGCTTGAAGGCAGCTTCAAGCTAGAACAGATTAATCTCCTTTATTGTACATACCTTTTAAAACCACAACAGAAGCCATTTCAGTTTTATCAAATGTAAGTTTTGCTGACCATATACCAGAATGCTGATTTGTTATTTAAAGCAAGTATCAAATTGGGAAAATTCTTATTTTCTCCAATACACTGAATCTAGTCCTTCATTGCTATGCAGATATATATCAGAGAATGCTGAGAGACAAGAGTGACAATTACAAACATCTGAGCTGCTTAAGAAACCAGGCTCAGTTGTTAGAAATAGGTACTCAACATCATCTCCTGTTTCACACACTGGATACTTGTACTGCCAAGTCCTCTTTCACTTGTAGGAACACTTCTGACCTGACTTGCTCTGCTGAAGACCTATTCCTGCCTTCCTTCTCATCTGAAAACAGTTCATGCTTCGAACTCTGTGGTTGCAACTCAATGCTGAGACAAAAAACAACTAAAGCACAGCAAAACAGCAAAAGCTGTGGCCTCTCCTACAATGAAGTCATTCTCCCCACTCCCAACTCTGCTTCAAATGGAGCTCAAGATTTTGCTCATTAAAGACCAGACCTCAGCTCCGACCTCCACAGACACACACAGAGTCCTAACAGGATCTCCATTTGTTACAAAACATCCCAGTTCACTTTTTCTCCCTGTCAAGCCTAATCCTTCTTTAAAAACTGTCACAAATAGCACAGTCTGTAGAAGTTCTTCAACCTCTATTTGCTGGCAATCTCTTCCTGTAACTAGAATCACCAACACGGGCCCTGGGTCCTCACAGGGCTCTGAACCACTGCTCCTGCTGGGACTGTGCCCTCAGCCATTGGCAAGTACTGGCCACAGAATGCCCAACGGGCTCCTGAGTCCCACCCTCAGCTGGGAGAAGAAGGTCCCTCCTCAGAGCAGCACTGTGTGCCAGTGCCACCCCTTGCCAGTGCACCCAGCCAAGGTGGCTGCAGACAGCTGTGCTTATGAACTCCCAGCTACCCCAGGAGAAAGCAAGAGAGGCTCTGCAAAGCCAACAGCCACAGCAGAGCAAATAATGGCCAACAGTCTGGGTACAGCTCAGGATAGAATTACGCATTTTTAGCTCTTCTGCAATAGATTTCTCAGCAGGTTTGCACTGCTCCTACATAGCAGGAGTCTGATGCTTCCCCCTCCACCAGGGCAAATCAATTCCAAAAAGGCACCATACTTCAGTCTACTCAAGTCCTGCAGGATACACACAAAACAGCCAGGATACCCTCAAAAACTGAACACATCCAAACTGCCCTACTCTGAGAAGCTATTTTTGCTTTTCCACTGCAAAGACCAGAATGTTTTTGTAGGAATCTTCGGTTTTCTGAATCTAGTAATTACTAACCAATATAGCAGTTCCCAGTGTACACTTAAATTTGAGGGGAAGCACTGAAAAAGGCTTTGGAGACTACCAACAACACAGCATCGAGTCGTGGAAACGTGACTGCGAGCAAGGCACAGTTTTTGAGTGGAGAAAATAAATCCAGCTGAAGTAATTCTGTTCTTAGTGGATGTACTATATTTTAATTGGCCAAATCAAGTATCTGTTTTCTTGGATTCAGGCAATTCAGAATTCAGGAACTAATCAAGCTTGCACGTGGTACAGAAGCTACATGTAATAAAATCATGCTTAGTAATATATCAGCTTTCATTGTAGCCAAAGTTTTAATTCAAATTATGGTAGGAAAGATATCAGAAGTTTCCTGACAGGAGTAGTGTATTGATTTAACCTGCCCTCATAAAGATTGTACTATCAAGAGTCAACAAAAAATACAGACCTAAGTATGGTACAAAGGTCTAATATAATTATGGATTCCCATGACTAATTATTTTTTCCTAGATGATTGCATCCTATCACTGATTCCTTCAAAAACATAGTCTATATTTAGCTCGACAGCAGAAATAATCATGCAAAATCCATGTTTCTTTTGCCTTACCAGAAGATATCACAGATTTATCTACTAATTCCAACTACGTAGACAGCTTGCACCTCTGTGCTCTGAAAGCAATAATGAGTGGGTTTTTTAGCTTTACATCCTTTCTGGAATTAATCTAACCACATTTTTAATTCCACCTTTAATTTAAGTACATCTGTAGTATAAGTATGACTGCTTTCAACTACTGTTATAAATACTTTAGCACCTTTCTCTTTCTTAAGGTATGTACAGAATACAGGTGGGTATCAGAACAGGAAAACAAATTCTTTCAGAATTAATAAACAGACAAATCAAATGCTTCTCAAATTCTGAAAGAAAAAACAAATACTTAAAAGTATGCACTTGCTTTTGAGTCCCATAAAAAAGCATTAAAGATTAGGTTTAGCTAAAGTTCTCCTTCAATATGCCTCAAGAACACTGCTTCCACTTAGCAAAGGAAGTATTTTCCAGTTCATACACCAAAACACCTACAGTAAGTCCAAAACGTGAGCAACCAGGAGATGACCATGCCAGTGTGTGCCAGAAGAAGCACAACAGCTCAAAGATGTTTACAATACCAAGGGATAAACTTTTGCCCTCGGAATGTTTCTACCACCCCTCACAGCAGCAGTACTTCCACACCAAATGAGCTACCAAAGAGTCAGGGCTCACAACCCCAGGGACTCCAAATGTGTTGGCAGCATTAAACAGACTTTGCATCTGTGCACTTCTTTACAAAGCTGGGAATAACACAGGGTTGCAAGTTATTGCAAAAGCAAATTTGGAAGCACTCAGACATTTGTGCAGACTTGTATCCTTCAAGGCAGGGGAAAAAAAAACAAAACAAAACAAGATGAGACAAGTTCTTGACTACTGCTTGGCACTGCAAATATATTACTAACAAGAGGTTCCAACTTCCATCTTTCTGTATTGCTGCTATTAGCAATATCCAACTCAAAGCACAGGAAAAGACATCAATCACTGCAAAAGATAACAGTGCTCATTGGGAAACTGCCTAGAATTTAAAGCCTCACAAATGTTGTGGAATGTCAAACTGAAAACACAAGACTGTCCTAGGGTGCAAGATCAAACATCAGGCAGCATATTTCATAAGACATAAGCAGGAAAGACTTTAAAGCTGTTGAAAATATTTTGCTTCTTTTATAGAGGGTATCAGGCTGCATTGTTCAGACTTGAATATGACTTCAACACTTAAATTAGACCAGGCTGACCAAGAAGTGGTTACAGACTCAGGCTCAGCTGATGACAGTGATTCAGTGAGTGGTTCTGAGCTGGCAAGGAAAAAAAGCCCCACACTTCCTGTATAGGGACAAGTGCAGCAAGTCACTACGAGACTGCTAATCCTCTTTGAAGGATGCCAACAAAAACCTCTCATTTAGACTTCAGATTGCTGAAAAAAGCATGAAAATAGCTTCTAGAATCACATGTTTTTGTATAAACTATTTATGTCCCCTTTTTTTGAAGGAGTCTAAAGAAAAACATCTATCATCACTCCATCCCAAAGCCATTGCACTGTTCCCCTGAAAGCCAGAAGTGGCTTTCACCAGACACTTCTGGCAGCTGAAAAATCACACACATGACAGGAGAGCAGAGCACCAGATCTGTTTTATAATCCTTTTGACACTTCCAGGACAGTGTTGATCATGAAGCATACTCAACATCTGCTAATATCTGGCTTTAACTTTCAAGTTCACATTTAGTAAGTTATGTTAATAGATAAGTCTTTGTACTTAAAAAGCACCTTGTAAGCAGGTTTCCCAATAAGCATCACTTCTGATAGCTCTGACTCACGCTCCAATTGCAAACACTGCTTTCCTTGTCAGCTCTCACGTTTGTTTTGTTTAAAAAAGTATTTTCAGTTTCAACTAAAAAAAAATTACTTCAGAATTTTTAAAAAATTACACTTTATAGTTTATGGATCTAATCCACGAGTGGTTTTAGTATCGATTAAATGCTGCTGTGTCTTTGGAAAAAAGCCCTTCACCATACCCTTCTTCCTAGGCTGTTTGCATTAAGTAACCTTGGGTTTAGATGTACTTCCTTGTGTGGAGGACACCATCAAAGCCCAAAGCTATTCACACATTTATACAAAGCATATTTAACAGAAGGGGCAGAAAGCACCTGTGAGGTTCAGTGTGTGGAAAAGCTGCAGACCAAGACACCTTTTCCTATCACAGCAATGACTTAATCAAGCAGAGAGAACGGATCCCATGCTCTGCCAGGACTTGACTGCACACCTGGCGTCCCCGGGGGTATTCACACTTTTGAAGAAGTGAGGGAGGAAAGGAGTAGGTGGAGGATAGGAAAACTGGAAGATGAGGATGAGTCAGGAGAGGAGTGACAACCGTACTTCCTGGGCAGGTCAGTAATTGGCATCTCAGGAACGTGGGGAAGGGAGTAGGAGATGGGAAAGACTGAACCGAGCCCAGGAAGGTCTGACTAAAATACAGTTCCTCACACCCAAGCTGTCCCAGGAGTGCCACGGGAGGCTGAGGCTGAGGTGAACATCTGAACAACTCCTCAGAGACACTTCTCAGTTCTCATCTTCAGAGAGAAAATTCATGTTTATTTCCTGCTGTATTTCTCTGATATTTACAAATACTTTTACAGCCATAGTAGAAATAATAAAAGCCAAACAACAATACTACAACTATCAGGAGTCCTTTGACTACAGCAGTTCCAAAAGCCAGCAGGCACTCCAGATACCTGGAACACTTCCCCATACACAGCCAGTACAAAAATCCACTTCCATCAGAGTTGAAAGCAATGTTGGTCATTTGCTAGTGACCAGCATCAACCAGAAAAGCTCCTGGGCAGACCCTAGGTAGTGAGGAAGGGAATGGCATCCAACAGATAAGAAAATGTGTCAGAGAACCCTTACATGATTTGCCCTGAAAGGTTTAGCCTTTTGTGCTGAGGTAAATCTTTGCTGCTCATATTCCTGGTGAGAGTTTAGATAGTACAAAGTGGCTTAATTCAAAGAGCTACCAGTAATGCAAGCCAACCCTTTCTTACCAAAGCCTATGCCTGAATTTCCATGCTTGCAGAGGAACTGCAATATTTTCCAAATCCTTATTTTTGTAGACACACGTACACACACACACTCCTCCCAGTTCCAAAAACTGCTTCAATTTTACTGCTTCTAGTCTTGCAGGGTTAACTCCCAGAACAAAACCCTTGTTAATTAGGTGCAAAATCCCTTTCTAACACAGTTCTTAACGCCTTTCAGTAGCCACACACCACCTATATCTGGAATGCAGCTTCCTAAATAAACGCACACTGAAGTATTGCATTACAAGAGTGCTTCAGGAAACTGAAAAGGAAAGCAGATACATTTGTCATTTATAAGTCATTTATTGTGGCAATAACCAGAACTAAAGGGTAAGCAAAAGCCGGACAACTTGCAGGCAAATCCCAGGCTGGTCTCCATGAGCAGAACTACAATGATCTGTGCCAGAACTCTTCAGGTAACTACAGGAAACTCGCTCCCAGGGCTAGCCTGGCAAAGTAAGAGCTAGGAGCCCAGGAGGAAAGATCACTTCTTATCTTTTTGCTCCCTTCCTCATCACATGCAGCAACTAAGTTAATATAAAGAATAGGCTTTGTTAATATAAAGAATTCTTCTCTAACTCTGAAGATGTTTATTTACATGTTCTATACATTAATATCATTAATGTGTACACGGATTCTGTATTAGAATACAAATCCAAACATGCAGGCATTTTGTATTCCTTATGCTGAAATCAGGAGTACCAAAACTTTTATTCTTTATAATATTCATTGGATAGAACAGTGCATGACCATTTAGATCAACGACACTTCCAGACTAACTCCTACAACTGAGAATATACTGGTAGTTATGAAGTCAAATTAATTTAAATTATTACAAGAGGTGATTATAACAGTTCTCTAAAGAGATGAACAACTTTTTAGTGTTTCAAGCAAGGTAACACACTTTCCATGTTAAGATGGGAACATTGTTAAGAATGTACTGAAAGCTCATAAAAGCTTAACATTCCATGTGCTAACCACGACAAAACTCATTTTAACTTCACCCATGCCATATATGCAACAACACCTTAAGAACAAGGCAGTGAGATTGGTGAATGTTGCTCTTAAAAGTTATGAAAAAAGTGGCTGCAAATAGTTTAGTTAAACTACTAATAGCACTGCCATCCCATTTCCTTCACAATAAATTAGTTATGTATGTAGAACAGAAAAAAACATACCTGGAAGGCAAAAGAGATGATGAGAAAATTGCTTAAGATATACATACACAATCACATTTTCAGCTTTCAGCTGCAAAAGTTGCATTTGAGTAACATCCTGCATACATTACTGTCTTCTAAAAAAGTGCTCTAACATACACAGTATATCCATAATTATTCCAGAGGTCTAAACTGGAAACAAAGACAGGCATGCACACAATGCACACCTAAACAAAACACATCAAGTATGAATCACTAGTTTTACTACTGTGTTTTAGTATATTTTATATATCAGCCAGAAAAAAAATCATATAGCTGGAAGATTTTCCATTAATGCACCTCTAGACATAACGCAAAGCACATGCTCTTACCCTCCCTAGTATTCCACATTTGGCAGAAAGCAAGGTTTGAGCTTAGGCTACTGTCTGCAGCACCAGAGAGAAAAGCGCCCTTCAAATACAAAAGCATCACTGCCTTGTTTGTGACTTCCTTGCAGAAAAAATAGACTTAAGATAGTATAAGGTCCCAGTTCCCATCACACATTCACTATTTCAGTACCAAATCCTAAAGGCCAGCAAGTCCCCTCAGGCTAATCCAGTCTTTCATTTCTTCAGACTTTCATAGGCACTACATGGAATCAAGACATCCTCAGCTTCTTGCTGGACTGGGCTATAAATATATGCCCTCTTCTGATGTCAAACTGCTATAAAAAGGTTCCTTTTTAAAAATCAGCCTTCCATCTTTGCTGAAGAGGTGGAACCAAGAAGACACCAAGTACACCCAGACAAAATGCACATACTGACTGCAGTGTTACAGAAAATTGCTTAGCATTGAAACACTGGTTAAAGGTAACACAGAAACCCAATGTGTTTTTTAACACAAGTATATTAGACAACCCTGGCTTGCTCAACAACTTGTGAGCTAATCCTGATACTGCTGATCCTGCTTTCTCTTGGGAGCTTTCCTTTCTCACTCTGCCCAACAAATCGGTACAAAACTTCAGTAAAAGTACTCTGGAACAGAGATTATGCAAAAGCAGGCTAAGTTGATCACTGATGGGTTGCTGTTGGGGTGAAGCACTTGTTTGATTTTGTGGTTGGCTTTTTTTCTAAATATAGTAGCAGTTTTTAAACTTAGAAAATATTTCCTGATTGATGTTCAAAGTTTTACCCTTAGAAGAGTCAAAGCCAGCTGACAATACTCAGGGGAACAATCCTTCCCTGAAGACTAAAGAGCTACTTTAAATGAAAGGTCCAAGATCATTTTTGTAAAGTGGAACAGATTCTCTATCCAGTTCAAGATCCTCCTATGCATCTCCATTAACTAATCCATGACATGAAAGTTCTAACTCACAGTACAATAGCACAAAGTTCAGCTGACCATGTGCTTCCCTTTCAAGCAAGTTCCAGCTCAGTTTCACCATGAGGTTTCCTGCACATTATGGATAGAGTCCTTCTCTGGAGTGGGACTACTTGGCACTGATACAATACTCAGTTTTTGAAGACATACAAGCTGCAGATAAGCTGTCAGAGGCCTTTAATACTTTTTAATTTTGAAATATTGAAACACTAAGCTAACTAAGCATTTCAAGAGAAAAATTTCAAGCTGCCAGACATTCCTCAGATTTGTCAGATTTATTACAGTTTTGTCCTGCTGTTGCTCGTTCCCACCTTGTACTGCCATGTACAAGCCATGAAACAGCTCACCCATTCCATGCTTGCAGATCTCCTCCTGAAACCACACGGTTAACTTGACAGAGATATTGATCTGGATTAAAAATAAACCAGCAAAAGGCAGCAGACGTATGGCTAAGATCAGAGAGCTTCAGTGTGCCAGCTGAGCTGGGCGGGGCAGTGCTCCATGGCAGGGACTGGCAAAGGCACCAGTGACACCCCAGTGACACCCCAGTGGTACACTAGTGGCACCAGGATCTGCTCTGCTCTGTCAGATGGCCCCAGAAGCACCAACAGCACCCAATGGCAGTGGCAACTCAGCACCCTGCGCTGGGGACCCTGCCAGAACAGGAAAGGGTCACTCTGAGGTCTACAGTGAAGAAGATACGGCAGAAAAGATCAATTTAGAAAACACAAAACATTTATAACAATCAGCTTCTTTCACCCTCCAGACATCAAAAGCGCTAAGACAAAAATAAGGGGAATAATGCAAGTTTTTTATACAGCACAGAGAATGAGTATAAAGTTTCAGGATATTAATAGCATGATTCATGTTCACCAGCAGTCATTGTAAGTCCTGCCAGGCAATCTTTCTGCCAACTAAGTTACAAAATACTACCTTCTAATGACTGTCAAACAATTGTTCGGGCATAATTATTTGAAAAAGCAGCACTTTCAAAATCATTATTTTCTGGTTTTGTTGTAATAATTGCTTACCAATAATCTAAAAATGTAATTCATATTAGTTTGAGATATCACAGTAAAAAACTACTTCAGCATCAAACTAAAAGCTGGAGAATAACTGTCTGAATACATCCCTAAAAAGTGTACCTTGTGGAAGAAAGTAATTCTCTTATTTTGATAAAGTAAATCTCACAGAGTATGTTGCCAGATAGTTATATGTATTTACAAAGGCTACTTTGATTAAAACCTTTCATTAAAAAGGAATTAATGGAGCCCACAGCAGATCAACTAACACACTGATCTCAAAGTATTACTGGTAAGGCATATCTGAAGCACCTGCACCGAAGACTTCTAACCCCATTTAACATGTCAGCAGTCTGAGCAGTGACCCAGTCTCTGCCAAGGAGCCCATATGTGCCACAGGTGTCTGTGACACAGCAGGCACTTGAGGAGCAAAGATTAGGCTGACGAGTTCATCTGAATCACCTCGCAAAACAATCAACCCCCAGGGAGCACAAGCACCTATCTTATTCAAACCTCCTTACCAAAAGCAGGTTTATAAGAGCTAGTTGGTATCATTATCCCTGACTGCAAGAGAAGTTTCAGCTTCCTAACTTCTGCAATGCTTTATTTAAAGCCAAGATTTGTACTCCATATAGGTGTTATCAGGTACAACTTTACCTGCCTCAGGAAGTCAAAGCAGAGGCAATGGCAATAAGAAAGGCATCCTTGAAAAGGTATTGGGAGTGAAGCTCTGAATACACAAGAAGGAGGCCGGTCCGTCTTTAAAACTTAACCTTAGTTAAGCTTTAGCAGAAATACTGCAAAAAGTTTTTCAAGTACTAAAGATCTTAACACTCAGGTCTTTAATACTCTGCTTTAGAACAGTTTTAAACAAATTGCTTGTTTAAAAGTTATGGATTTTAGCCTAATTTATTACCACATAGGATTCTTCACTACCTGTTCTCAGTTCCTGTGTAACAGGTAGACATAATCGTTACTTGGATTACTTCAGGATGAAAGCTATTATCAATCATCAGGAGGCAATTACTAAAGACAAACCAGGTTCACCTGCAGAACCTCAATTTTCCCTCGGTCTAGGACTGAGGTGTTTTCCTGACATCGTGTCCCCCCGTCACACCAGCAGCGCACAGCCCCAGCAGCGGCGGTGCCCGAGCTCCCGGGTCCGGGAGCCACCTCTGCGGCGCATCTGAGAGCTCCGGGACAGGGAGCGGGGTGACTCCGGCACTGGGCACCTGAGAGCTCCGCGACAGGGAGCGGGGTGACTCCGGCACTGGGCACCTGAGAGCTCCGGGACAGGGAGCGGGGTGACTCCGGCACTGGGCACCTGAGAGCTCCGCGACAGGGAGCGGGGTGACTCCGGCACTGGGCACCTGAGAGCTCCGCGACAGGGAGCGGGGTGACTCCGGCACTGGGCACCTGAGAGCTCCGGGACAGGGAGCGGGGTGACTCCGGCACTGGGCACCTGAGAGCTCCGGGACAGGGAGCGGGGTGACTCCGGCACTGGGCACGGCAGCAGCACCGGGCACCGCGGGGCGGCTGCGGCTCTGCCCGCCGAGCCCCCTCCGCCAGCGCCCTCCGAACCACAGGCATCACCTGTTGTTCGACCACGCTGTGGCGTCCCCCTGCTACGGGACTGCTCCCACTCCAGGACACCAACATCCAAAGCCTCTCCAGAGCCCAAGCGGCGGGAGAGGGCGGGAGACGCGGCTCGTGCCCCACAGGCGGCGCCGGCCCTGCCCGCGCCCCGTGATGGGACGGGCGGGTTCGGGACGAGACTGACGGCACCGACCCGCGTCCGCAGGGCCGGCAGCTGCTGGCCCCGGCAAGTGCCTGGCACGGCCCGGCTTCCCACAGGCTAGCGCTGTTACACAACCCTCCCCGGCCAGGAGCGGGACACGGAGCGCTGCCGCGGCCCCTTCCCGGCACCGCGCGAGGGGACGCGACAGCCGCGCTCCTGCCGCCGCCCCGCGGGCCCCAGCCCCGCCACAGCTGCCCCGGCCCCACTCGGCCCCTGCCGAGCTCCCCGCTCACCATCGCGGCTCCTCAGCGCTGCGCTGCCCGCGGCTCTGCCCAGACACGCCGGCGCCCCGGGACGGAGGGACGGACGGGCGGGCGAAGCGGAGGGCAGGGGAGGGGAGGGGGCAGCGGCTCCGCCCTCCCCGCGCGCGCAGCTCCCGGCCGGGCCCGGCGGGGCGGGGCCGGGCCGGGCCGGGGAGGGCGAGCGGCGCGGGGCGGGGGCCCGGGGCAGGGCTGGGGCCGAGCGGCGCGGGAAGGGGACCGAAGAGGACGGGCGGAGCGGGGCCGGGACTGGGAGCGGGGCTGCCCCGGGCGGGCGATGTGTCCATAAATGGAGAACTCGCCGGGCCCAGCCAATGGCCGCGCGCCGGGACGTCATTCCCTGAGGGAATCCCGGCGCGCGCGGCTCGCGAGCTCCGGCCCGGAGCCCGCGCGGCCGCTGCTCCTGGAGCACCCGGGGATGAGCACCCCGGGATGAGCACCCGGGGATGAGCACCCCGGGATAAGCGGCCGTAGCCCCGCAACTGCTGCCCTCCGCCCGAGTACGCACAGAGCTGAGGTGCTGCTGATCCCTGGAAACGCTGGAAAGTACGATGCATCCAGTCACCGGGTGTATGGTGGAACAAGTCCTACAGGCATCTCACAGACGCGGAACAGCCCAGGTGCCCGCAGGCAGCCGGCATCGCTCCACGGTGCTCAGCTCATTCGCACCAGAGCACGGCCAGTACAACTTCCAGGGACTGCGCTTTCCGAGGAAACGAACCAGGAAACCGGCCGAAGCTCACTACTCTAGTCCTGTTAACAAACGTCTCACCTCAGGCTTGAAGCCCTGCTGTTGACTCTGATGGATTTCTAAGGCCACTTCTAAGCCAGAATATAAATAAAATGGAAACAACATAATGTAACAATCATAACAGCCAGACCCCGAGTCATATGTTGATACTGCTTCCAAACCACTTTGAAAACCACTCCTAATGGGTAAGGATCCTGGTTTTCCTCAACAGATTGTACTGGGATTTCACTTATTATTGATTAAAAAGAAGTGCAGTTATTGGGAAAAAATGGGGAGTAGTTTGTACAGAATATATGTATTCGATTTTCATTGTTTTTATGAGCAAAATAAAGACTCGTGTCCACACTAATTTAGAGATTAGGCATAAGCGGATTCACTTCTGGCTTTTTGGAGGAGAACACTGCTCTGGCTGCTCCAAGCCAGGTGCTGGTCCTGCAGCCAGATCTGCCATTGCAGAGGAAGGACAGTGCTGTTCTCATGGATCTGGCTGCAGGACAGCTGTGATGGGGTGCAGACATTAAACACATGGCTGATCAAGTGTTTCAAACCACCCTGGTGTGCACAATATAGAAATGGGGCAAAACTTCAACTGTCTACCTGCCCCCTCTCATGTCCCACAGACTTTGGTGGTTTGGATGAAACACAACAGTCCTTTGGGCATGTTTCATCCTTGGTTTTGAAGAATAAAAAAAAATCTCAGCTCAGCTGGGCTTGCACTGTATAATTACTGATCATGTGAAGCTTGGCATTTCCATAATGGATTGCTTTGATGTTGGCTGACATTGAAATGTGAGGTAGGGAATATTTTCATTGAGAATACAGCTGGGTGGCAAATATGACCTGCAACAGCTATTAAAGCAAAAATATATCTGATAGTGCTAATAGTGCACAGGACTTCACAGGAGATGAGTTTCACACTTTGACTCTCTACAGAAAGTGAGTACAGCAGTTGTATGGAAATAGGACCAAAAAAAATTTGCTTAGTATTTAATTTGAAAGTGGAAATGTTACATCAAATTCTGACACTGATAAAAAACAGTGGAAACAGTCCTGCAGGAGTCCAGAGAGTGTATGTATATTGGGCCAACAGAAGATAGAAAATCAATACAGGTTCTGTAGATTTTTTTTTTGCTTTGGATGTGAGTCTGTTTAATGTACAGGTTAATTTTCTTAATACACATATATTTGTATGTATGTGTGTTTACATACATAGAAACATCTTTATAACAAGTTATGAATAACGAGAAGCAAGGTTGTAGAAAAATAGTTGAAAAGTGCATCCACACTGGCCAGCTAATCGAGAAATGGGTCCTGAGTTCACTGAAATGAATGTGTGCTGCTGGGTCCATCTACTCTACATGGACTACAACGTGACTTTCAACAAAATTTCCAGAGCTGAAAGAACCAGTGCTGTGCATCTTCATGAGCCTTTGCTCAGCACTGGGTGGACCTAGCACAGTCTAATTCACAATAAACTCTTTTCATGCTTTTAAACATTCTGCTTATTTTAATGATAAACATCTAATTCCCAAGCTGACTGTATTGAGTGAATGATACTTATTCAACATCCTTGCTCAGAAGCAGGGGAAAGCATTTCCCCTTGAATGTCAGTGGCGGTGTGCCTGAATGGTCTGCATGCCTGGGCTCCTCCTGCCAGGAATATACAAATCATCTCTGAGAAACTCCTTCATCTTGAGGAGTTCTAGCAGAGTAAAGAGGAACCTCTGTACTTTTAAATGATGCACAAAACTTAGAAGTGGTGACATTTCTATCAAAACATTGGTATGGACAGGATACCTTTGAAAGACCTAACTTGAAAAGATTTAAGAAAAATTCCCTGTATCAAGAACTTCCATCAGTTTTTTCAGCGCGTGTATTGTCTGACAGTCTGTTTGGTTAGTAACACCTACAGCTCATGCACAGAAGTGCTAACATCAAGAATTATTTTGAGGATATTTTCTAGCTGCAAACAGTTGCACTGCTTGATTCTCCTGATATTGATCACTAGTGCTAAGCTTTGTGGAAGTATTTAAGGAAGCTCCAATTCAGTGCCTAAGGAGGTTCATTAGCTTAGCATTTGGGACTTGCAGGGGTTGGTCCAGGCTCAGCACTCCCAGAAGTGACTACATGGTGCAGCTGGCAACTCACACGTGCCTTTCCACCTCCCCACTGCCTGACACCATGTGCCAGCACCAAACAGGGATCAGCCTGCTGCTAAAATGTGCAAAGACTAAACTGACTGAAAAAAGGTCTTTATCTCTGGAAAAGTCACAGAATAAATCTTTCCCTTGCTCTCCATTCTGAAAACATTATTGTGGCTTCAGAAAGAAATAACTCTTACGAGAAGTCAGTGAATCTGGAAAAGATTAGAAATTGTAATGAAATAAGCACTGCTCTGACTGCTTTCTAACTGGCTAAGAATGACAGCAAAGAGGGAAACAGGCATTAGTGCTTTTCTCTTACTTAAAGACTATAACTGAAGTAAGTTTTGTAAGTCACATATTTGTCTTCTGTTGACCAGAATAATTTAGTTAATAATTTAAGTAATGCTTGAAAGCCATTAAAAAAAGGCTTAATACCCTTAACAACACATTATTCTTTTAGTTAGAAAACTACATAATCTGGTATTTCGTACAAAGATGAAGGACTTGTGTAATAGAAAAACAAATTTTATTAGATTAAAAAAACTTTAAAAATTCAATGTAGTTTTTTTTTCCTGTATCCGCTTTCCAAAGAATAACAGACACTTCTGAATTGTAACATTTTCTCCTAAAATGCAGATGGTTAGACTCTGCCTTCAGTTATACTTGGAGCATGTAGAATTCTACTTACAGGAAATAAAAAATGGATTCAGCAACCTCTTCTTGTGAAATACAGGGAGGGAGAAACAAAATGGCATATATAAAACAAAGGCAGAATTTTATGACTTAAAATGTGATGAAATCAGGGATTAGGACAGGTTGGAAAACAGCATAATCATTGTAGCTTTCTCTAACTCTTTGTGCCTAATAAATTTTTTTCTTTCCTCTCTGTTGTCGGCCTCAAATGACAGCAGCATTTCTCTTCAGAAAACATGCCCTCAACGTGTTCAACGAGTCTGTCTAAAGTACCACTGGAATAAAAAGTACAGCAACAAAGTCATCAGTCCTTTTACATCCACTGCTTGGTTTGAGGCTTTTTGAGGAAAAATAGCACGTGGCTCTTTCACTTTGGATCTGATTAAGACAAGCCTCAGATGTAAGAGATGCTTAGAATTCATGGAGTTGAATTTTTCTCCAACTGCAAACCAAAATGTATGAATAATGCTGTTATTTGCAAGGCTGGTGTAAACCTGGAAGAAGTCCACAAAGACTTGGTAACTGAGGAGTTCTGCCTCTAGTGTTCCTGTGACTGAATTCAGTTAAGCTACGTACATTCACAACAACAAAATTGCAAGGAGTATATTTTTTTCCCTTAGAGGGAGATCTTTTGCAACATTACACAAAGCTTTTAAGATGAAAACTTGATGCTATGATGGGCAACCTGATCTAACATCAAAATTAGCCTTGCTCTGAGCAGGGAGTGGGACCGTATTCGCTCTGAGGTCCTTTCCAGCCTAAATTGCTCCGTTCTGTAATTCTGTGATTATTTAAGTGGTGCTCAATTAATGAGTGAGACAGTTGAAGACTCCAGAACAAATTAATATTGTTGATGTTGTGCCTTGATAAAAAGATTGTGATATGAATTTGCCTTTAAGAAAATAAATGTTCAGTGTGAATTACACTGAAGATGTAATGATATAAAATTCAACAGTTTAGTACTGCTTTAGTTAGAAACTTCAAGAAAATGACACAAGCACAAAAAATAATGATCTCTGATAACACAAGATGAAAAGGGCATCTGTATGGGCCAAACCAAAAACCATTCACCTCAAATCCAGGTGGTGTGGATGCCTCGGAAGGAGTGTAAGAGCAGACAAGAATTTACATGTCCCCTCCCTATCTCTTGGCCTCCACTGTTTCCAGAGAAGGGCTACAGGGAGAAAGCAGGCTGCAAGCTGAGCACAGAGGTACATTTTCATGTTCTTTTCAAGACTGCAGTAGGAGGTACAAATGTTATGTTTTTAAATTAAAATAACTTCAATTGATTTGCTTTAACTAACAATTTGCTTTCAAGTCCTACTCTGTAGACATACATACCCAAGAAAACACTGGGTAACCAAGCAGTCCTTTAGCAAGGAAAAACCACTAGACAGGTGCACAAAAACTTCACAGGGGCGTGAAGTTAGTCTAGGTATTTGCCAGCTCAGGGAATACAGGTGTGTGCATCAGTAAACTACAGCAAGTTCAGCAGAGGCCAGTGAGATGGCTGGGAGCTGGATCCCTGAAGATGCAGGGCTTGCTCAGCCTGATGAAAGCAGACTTTGGGGGCCCTGACAGGGCTCTCCAGTATCTATGATGAAGTCATCAAGATGGCAAATTCAAACTGTTCATAGTGGCGCACGGTGGGAAGACAACAATATAAACGTAAACAAGAGAGGTTCAGACCAGGTATTAAGAAAATGTTCTTTCCTCAGCACCCAACAAGCATGGGACCAGGCTGCCCACCAAAGCTGGACAGTCTCCATCCTTGGAGGTTTACAAGAGTAGGCTGGGTAAAACTCTGAACAACTGCATTTGGCCTCATCAATCACCTTGCTTGGAGCAGGCGGTTGGACAAGGGCTCTCCTGAGGTTCATTCTAAGCTGAATTATCCTACAATTTTATGACTCTCCATTCATAGTTTTCAAAGCACCTGTGGCATATTTTCTTTCTGTCCTGATCCTCTGATGTGGGTATTACTGTAAAATAAATAGGTCAATCAGAGTGTGGATTCAGACCCCACCTTGCTTTTTACAATAGAGTGTGCAGGGTATAACCCTTTTACCCTTCACATCAACCAGACCCCTAGTCCTGCAATGGTTTGCCTATACAACTGCATAGGATGTTACATGAATTATAACTAAAATCAGAGACAATCTGCTATTTCTGAGTGAACTGGTGCAGTAAGTTAATCTCAGATTCCACTTACACTTTGTTTACCCAAGGTGGTTGTATCAAAGTCCAAGGAATGACACAAGCAGGAAACAAAAGTGAAGGCAGACACACCCTCTGTGGACTTTGTTTTTCCAGTAATACTTTCTCTGAGCTGACACGCCTCTGCTGTGCAAGCAGATGGATCTTATTTGCTGTGATATATGAAGTTTTACTGAAGCTGCATGTTAGCTCTTGTTTGAAAATGTAATATGGAAATTTTACAATTAAGACTAATATTTGCCATTGATTTAAATAATGTTGTATTCTGGCAGGATTTGATATACACTCTGGAAAACCCCATGCTTTCAATCATACTCTCGGCTCCTTTGCACCACGAGAAACTCAGAGTCACCGCTGTTTGTCACCACCGAACTTTCTGTCTGGAGGTCGGTGTTTGCTGGCGCGGGAGGCGCGGGCACGGCCCCCGCTTCGTCCCCGCCGCTCGCCCCCCGTGCCGCAGGGAGCGCCGCTGCTTGCGGGGCCCTTCCCGCCCCTCCCTGCTTCCCCAGGCTCGGGCACTGCCGTGCAATAGCGGCGAGGAGGGGGCGATGCGAAGGGCTCCCCCCGCCCGGCGGCAGCGCGTTCCCATGGCGACGGCGTCCTGGCAACCGCTCCCGCTCCCGCAGCCCGGCCTGCGGCGGCCGCCCCGCTCCCAGCCGCTCCCATCCCATCCCATCCGCTCCGCTCCGCTCGGCGCAGCCGGCCGGGAGGGCGGGCGGACGGAGCCCCGGCCGCGCACCGGCGGTCACGGCGCTGGGGAACGGCCGCTCCCGCGGCGGCAGCGCGCCCGGAGCGGAGCGGGGCTCGGCCGGCGGCGGGGATGCGCGGGAGCGGCGGGCAGCCCTGCCCTGCCCTGAGCCAGCACCGGTGAGTGAGCGCAAAGGCTGTCCCGCCTCTGTCCCCCCGCGTTGCATGGCCATGGAGTGGTGTCTGCACCGCGGTGTCCTGTCGGCTGTCGCGCACCCCGCGTCCCCGCAACCTTCGCTGCGCCCACCGGTGACCCCCGCACCGCGGGGCCGGGAGCGCCGGCGGGGCCGAGCCGCGGGCAGGGCAGGGCAGGGCAGGGCAGAGCAGGGCAGGGCAGGGCAGGGAGCTCGGCCTGGCGCCGGCGGGGGTCCGCCGCGGTCCCCCCGCTCAAGGCAGCTCAGTACGGACCGGCACCGGGGCAGATCGCACCCATTTCTCCAGAGGGCCCTTGGCCTGGCTCGGAGCCCCCCGGGTTGGCTCGGAGCCCCGGGCACGGTGCCCGCGCTGCCGGGGGAGCCCCTCCGGCACCCATGGCACAGCGCGGGTTCACAAATGCCACAGGCGCGCACGGGGTCTGGGCGCGGGGCTGGCTCTCCCTGCCGCTGCCGGGGTCTGACCCATCTCTTTGCTGAGCTGCAGCGCAGGGACTTTTTCGCTTACTCCGAAGCGTTGCCCCAACGCACTTCAGAGTAACACTGGGAAGGATCTGGCGGCTGCCGGGGTGGTGCCGTCACACGCTCCCTGTGCAGCAACCAAAGCGGTTTCTATTTTAAGAAGAAAAGAGTGATTAAAGTGTTTGCCTAGGCAGGTATTTCAGTCTGCTTTGATTCCCGTGTGACTTGTGGCAAGTCACATAGCCCGCCCCGTGCTTCAGTTCCCTACCAGCAACAGAAGGAAATTATGTTTTCAGGGATAATAATGCTTCCTACCCCACAGGCATATTGTGAGAATGAATGTGAAAAACACCCCGAGGTGCGCAGACATTACAGCATTAGATGTAGGTTATCATGGAAGATGGGGAACTGAACACTACAGATGTGATTATCCTGCAAAACAGAAGAAATTGAGATCCTGCAGAAAATAAACATGCAAGGCAGTCTGAGAAGTGGGGAAGGGATGCCACAGCACAAATAGCAAGGAGTGAACTGCACATTGCTAGAAGTGTCTCTTCATCACGTCCCATGGATGACCTTTTTTTTCAACCTTTTACACATCTTATGTCAGTGATTAAAAGAAACGCTAAGGAAGCACTCCACATTTGTGTGAAAAACCTGTCTTAAGTATTAAGTGAACTGTTATTTTTGGCCATCAGGCATATAATTTACAAATAGAAAAAACTTTTATCTTGTCCATGTAACAAGTATATTCAGAATATTCAGCAACTTAAATCAGTCAACCCAAATTTACTGGGTTAACATATCATGACTTAAATTGCTTATAGCAGTATCAAGCAGGAAACAACATAATTTAAAAAATAAATTAAGCACCTGTAACCAGTATTTCAACTGGTATCTAACTTGACCCCAGTTTACTGCCATTAAAAGAGCCGTGTGAAATTATACTCCTCTGAATCTAAGCATCAGAACATCTTATGTTTTCTATTTACTTGTCTAACTGGGTATTACACTCATAGAGAAGGAATTTGTCATTGGTTCTGACACCTATTTGTTTATTGCAAATATCTCCAAACTGCAGGAAAGTTTTGGACAACTGCCAAACAAGGTCTTAGATCCTTTCTGGCTGTAGGATCAGATCATGAAATCTGATATCTGATGATGAGATGCTTCACTGTGTACTGAGCAAAGTGCTTAAGCTAGCAATAAGAAATGAATGAGAAGTTAGTCTGTGTAACTTTTGTTTCATATCCACACTTACTCCAGGTATTTGCATTTTGGTGCATTTCTTATGGTACACTAGCAGAAAAAGTTAAGACTTCAAGGAAACCTATGTTTAGTTTGCTGCAAACATTATTTTCCAATGGACAATAAATGGGTACTGAAGGCTGTGAAACTAAAGCATTGTTTGGCTGATTTTTGTAAAGTGTATTTCACTAAATTTCACTAAGATGCTGCTAGATATACGGACTTTAATATTTGTTCTTTGTTTTTCTAGGTAGCATCCAGTGCTTTGCTTCTGTGGTGCACACAGCTCTTCTCAAATCAGTGGGATAATTCCTGTGTTTACTGCTAAATTGTGCCTAAAAGCTTCAGTGCATCAAGATCATTAAAATGTGCTAAGGCCCAGAGGTTTCAGGCCCACTGAGAACTGGGTGCTGGTGGTGTGACCTGGTGCAGGGTGGTGTCACCAGGAGGGACCCCTCGCAGAGTGCTGGCACTCCTTAACAATCCAACAACTGGGAAATGATGAGTGTGAGGAACAGACTGCAGAACTGGACATTCAGTGTCTGTGCAGGACTTTGAATGCAGAAGTCACTGCAATGATCCCCAGCTCTCATACTGTGCTTTTTCCTTATAGCCATGTAAGAAACTAAACAAGAAGGTAGGTATGGTTATCTCTCTTACATATAGGGAAACTGAGTCACTACACACAGAAGTCAACAGGATCAGAGACTGAGCAAGGAATTCAATTCAGACCTTCTGAATTCCTGTCTGCTGCTCAGCAACCCAGCTTCTCTTAAAACTGTTTTTTTTTTTTTCTAATTTGTAGTTTCCGAAGCACCGTGCTATAAATAGAACACACACACTGTGACAATGTTTGCTCTCCGCTTTCAGGCAGTGCTTTCATACATTTCTAAAGCACAAACATGCTTTGCATTGTGAGATCTCAAAGGGCAGCCCTATTGCTTCTTCACTATCAATATTCGACTATCATATTTCCATAACCCCATCTTTCTCAGACTGCACAGGATTTCATCAGCAATCAGCTTCTTTTCATACATCAGCCTTTATTTTGCAGTGAGGATTTTAGGTTCCCAGGGAGATCAGGCTCAGGCCATATTAATGCTCTTTATACTTAAAAATGTTTATTTGTTTTATGTAGGGGAGATTAGCTGGATTTGATTGAGGCTAATATCTTTTTCATTCATTTCTGTCTGTGGACATAGCTGCTCAGCCAGGTACTGGTCTCACTAAGAAGCTAATAGACCTACTCTGCTGCAATGTCTGTCACAGTCTGGCTGGCTGTGTCTAAAAATTAAAACCAGAATTTATATTCTTTCCACAGAAGAATTTACTTACAACATAAAGTGTGGTCATTTAGATTTGAAGAAAAATTAATAAAAGACTCATTTTTGATACAGTCTGCTGATGTCACATGTTTTGTTAAGGATTTTGACTGCCAATGCTTTTACCTGAAAAACACCTTATCCCAAATAATCTGCTCTCATGAAACATTTGTATTTGATTCTCCAGTCAATATTTTCTTAAGTTTTATGATCATCCTGTAGATCTTACTTTATTATTCATTGATTAATGATGTCAGAGACCAGTAGAAGATTGGGGACAAGAACTTTGTTTACCTCTGCCCTGCCAAACCAGTTCTGTGAGTCAACAGCAGATTTCAGTTTCAAGGCTGTCAACCTTGTCTTTTCAAGAGTATAATTTTCACTATGAAAAGCTTTTTAGCAGTTTTTAGTCTTCATTCTTTTGTATCATTTTTATTTGCATTTATTGCATTAGTAATACTTGAATGCCAAGATCACCGGTGTCAGCATAATATTACATTTTACTTAAAGGTGCACTTAAAGCAAAAGCTTCTAGTCATTTCAGTACCAGATATAAACTATTCAATAATTCAATTTGTGCTTTTTCAACAGACATAAATTATTGACCAGAGAATGGCCCACCGAAGCCCAATCTTCCCAACTCTTGCCCCTTCTGAAAGGTACAGTCTGGAATATCAAAACTAAAATCTTCATATTGCAGAGTATTAGGTGTCTCTTCATTCCCTATATACAGTAATGCTGTGACTTGGGACTTTGGGATTAGTGTGCAAAGCAAAGTGAAACACCATAGACATTCTAATCATAGCCCAAATCATGAGTCATTACTCAGCTTTTACTTAGCCATTTCCCAGAGAAATTAAATACCTTAAAGTCTCACTGACTAGAAGTCCAATAACACTTTAGCCAGTATTCTAATAGCATGGAATTAATTGTGAAAACACAGAGCCAAAAGTGACCATTGCTGGAATTCTCATACATCTCTATCAATATCATAATGGTCAAATTGAACTGCTAATTTGGCTCATTAACAGGAAACAACACGAGAATACACAGTAAATAACAGAGTTCCTAGAAAAAAAGATGTCCTCTTCCAAAGTGGGGTTGAACTTGTATCCTCCACTTACGCTTCTGAAAACTTTGTTATTCTTTACAGAACATAGTGGCAGAAAAAGGTTGCACGCATTAGCAGCCTCATTTTATTACTTTCAGCAGCCATGAGCTTCACTGCTTTCCATGGGAGCTATGCAATGCAGAGCACTCTTCAAAAATCTAGACAATTATTCAAGGTATCCAAATATAAGTTGTTTTGGGGGGAAATTTAACTTCTAAGACTCTGAGAAGCTTGTCATCATTTTGGTCTCACCTCAGTTTCTATGCCCACATATGCTCCTGTTCAGTTCATGGGGGAACAAGCTTCTGTATGGTATTACAGGGTAGCTATAGAGACAGAAAAGGGATTGACACAAGCTACTCCTTTTTAATCCTCGTCTGTTTTCATTTAATTTGCAATACCTACTTTCTAAAGTTACAGCTTTGATTAAGCCTGAAAACTATAAAGACAAATAGCATTACTTTTGAAACTCAGTAAAAGGGTTTGAATTTGGAATCTTAACTAAATTATAGTTCTGATTTGTAATTACTTTTATTATGCTAATGTCTTTTCCTTAAGATCCTATGCTTTTGTAAGCTTCCTTAAAGAGCGTGAAAAAAAGCCTGCCCTGCCTTTGTACGAGGCACACGGTAGCCAACACAGCATCCACTTATCTGCAGCAGTGGGTGCTCTCTCTGGGAGTATTTTGGGGCTTCTCCCCGGCACTGCCAGCACTCAGATAGTCTCACACTATCTCCAGTGCAAAGGCATTGCAGAGTTTTGTGTGAGAACTTAACAAGGTGTGGATATTGTTCCCCTCTAGACGGGTCCGGAACATCCCGCTGCACAGCCAGGCACTGACAGCGGTCCCGCTGGCATCCGCCAGCCTGGTGGATCAGCTGGAGGACAGAATCCTGAGCCATGAGAAAACAACAGCGGCCCTTGTGGAGCACGCTTTCCGCATTAAGGAGGACATTGTTTCCACCCTGCACAGAATGCAGAACAAAGGGGGGGGTGACCGGTTGGCACGGCAACTCCTGGAGGAGCACATCCGAAACATAACGGCGATAGTGAGGCAGCTCAACCGGGACATCGAGGTATGGCAAGAATGTTGCACAGCACTAATGCCATCTCAGCTACTTGCTGCTTCTAATTTCCTAACAAAGTTTACCACAGGATAAGTAAAGGTCAGACAAGGTCTGGAGATCCTGTAAGCTTATAAATTGTTTTTACAACATGAAAAAGTGTTTGCAAATTACATAATTCTTTCGGTGGCTATGAAAATAGCACAGGATATTAGCATATAAACACAGGAGCCTTTGTGGTTCTAATAAGCTTGCTTTCAAAAGCTGCACTGGAAAATCTTGAAAAAATGAATTAATGCGACACTAATACCCAGCTCAAGTTCAGTCCAAAGGCTGTGCTGTATAAACACTAGGAAATGCTTTAGCTCTATAATAAACTTTCTTTCCCTTCCGACTCACTGATGACACGAAGTAACCAAAGCCAAGTACTCGTTTTTATGACCTAATCGTAGACAGACACATGACTTCATGTCTGACCTCTGCTGCAGTGAGCAACAGGGGTGTGGTGGGGAAAATAAAAGGAAAAAAAAAATATTTAAGTCTCCATTTCACCATCAAGTTATACTTTATATGTATTATGGTGTTTGCGTGCAGATTGGACACTAATAATAAGAAATAATAGAATAACCTAAAAGGTATCTGGTTTAGCACATTACAAGACAAAGCTTTTAATAAATAATGGTATCTGAGGATACTGAATTACTGAAAAATAATGAGTGACATTTTAAGTGTACATTAAATGTGCCATACTGAGTTTTTATTTGCATATGAATGCTCTGTAGATGCTGCAGGAACAGATACGTGTCAGAGACAATCTCAGCTATGGAACAAATTCTACCCTGAAGAGCCTTGAAATGCGGCAGCTTTCTGGCCTCGGAGATCTAAGGGGACGAGTTGCAAGGTAAAAATCCCCATGGAACTGTGTTTTGGGGACTAGCTAATCTTGTTTTAATCCAGAAGTGTCAATGATAATGGGTTGAATTCAACTTTGGCAAAATTCCAAGGATAATTTTGCACTGCGTTTTCAAGAAAATGAATAATACTCCTTTGCATTCCAGTACTACGTATTAAATTTGACAATATTACCCTTAATTCCTAAAATTCCTGAAATAAGTTCTAAATAAATTACTTCAAATTCCCTGGGAATTTGGATTTGGTTCAGCTTTTAAAAAGTACTGTGGTTAGACTCATGTGTCTTTGAAACACGTTAATTAGCACAATTATAAAGGCAGCACAGAACAATCTGCACTTGTGAAGAACAAAATAGTTGCACATTTTTGCATATATTTTAGAAGTAAAAATCTGCACATTCAGTTAGTGGTTGGCCATATTAAATCCCACATGGGCTACATGACACGTAAGGAACAGAAAACTGTACAATAACAGAGGTTTTACAGGCTGCCCAAAGCTCCAGGTTACAACTGGGCAGCCACACAGACTTCAATTGTGCCATCAATGACACATTTACAAACCCAGCACAACATTTGTTTAAGTGCCTGTAAAGTTGAACTCAAAAGATAAAGGATATGCACAGCTACAGGAATAGGACATAACCTGGCCTACAGCTGCTTGGCTAATAACTCAGGTGGAGTTATACTTGTCCTGAATTTGACCTGTTGTCTATATTGTACAGGTAATTTTGCTTTCTTTTCTTCCTGTCACCTGATTTAATGACAACTTTCAACAGCATACAGAAATAATCAGAGAGGGATTTTCATTGAACTAAGGTTTTCTCATAAATTACTCAATTGTCTGAAGCTTCCACTGTAATTTTCTTTGCCCATTTTGTGGAAAATACTTTAGAGAGGCTTCAAAAAGAATTAAACATTTAGTAAGATATGCACTATCCTTTAGGAAACACAAATGAACTAGTTTATTTTGTCAAATCAGAAAATTGAATGAAAAATCTATAGAGAGACACACATACATATATCTATCCTGCTGAGCAATTCCCCCAAAATATCCATGTTTAGATCTTCCTGCTTCTTTATATAAAAATACTTTGAGATCATTCTGCATCCTGAGAGGGGTTCTATGTGGAGCACCACTGTTACAGACACCTTGGGAAGCCAAATGTGGTGCCTCTGCCCTCAGTCAGGGACCTCAAGAGAAGCAGCTCGTGGTGGCCTGGGTGTCACTGCAGGGGCCTGTCCTGGCCCGAGTACACAGAGCAGGAGGGTGGGGATGGGCACAGGCTGTGCCAGGACTTCTTCCTTTATTTCCTTAGGGCACCACCCTGGTACTGTGCCTGGGTTGCAATTTATCTGCAAATTGTATGAGATTATCCCCATGTGCCTCATGTCAGACTGTGTGACGAATGCAGGTTATTCCTGTTCATTACCATAAGAGTTTATTGCCTTTTAACTGCTACCTTCTATTCTGCATTCTATGCTTCTATTCAGCATACTCTCTACAAAAAAAAACCCCACCCCTGAATGAGGAAGAAAAAATCTTCCCTTTGTCAGAAAGCAATTTAAAGCAGTGGTCCCTGAGAGAAAGCTATTTGCCTTTATTTACAAACATATTCTAGTTTGAAATTAGTGTTCCAGTGAATAATGATTATAGCACTAGCTGGAGATTAGGACAGTGGTCTGTTGTGCCTTTGGCACGATAGAGATTTTCCCTGAGATAAACACCTTCTGATTACTATGTTCCTTATATAAAATATCCTTCAGTCCCCCAATGTACTTTTACCTCTAGTCCTGCTAGCTTCCAGATTAATTCAGAGTGAAACATTAGAAACATGATCAAGTTACTGTGGGTTCCCAACTTCCTGTGCATCAGCTTTCAGCCACAGCCAAGGTGAGGCTCAGGCTGCAGCAGCTCCAAGTACTGTGTTTGCTCCAGGCTGGCAGCGTGCAGGACAGTGGGAATCAGTTTGGACAATAAATCCCAAAGCCTGAGCCCTTTGTCATGTAATAACTTTAGTGTCCATTTTAGGATTCTGGCCAAATTTCACTTCCAGTAATTTCATGCATACCAACCATCCTATTCAAGTTCAATATTGGAGAGAGGGGTGTTTATTTCCTAACACCAACTGTTCTATGACATGTCAATTTATCATCAAACAACTGTCTCATTATTTCTTGAGGGCTGGTGCTTTTAATGATGGGAACAAGGGATCCCACATGCACATGCAGTTCTGAAGCACAGCTCCAAACCACACTCCCCACAACCCTGCAGGAGTGAGACTCCAACATACCTCACTCACATCACAGAATCAATTAATACTGCTCTCAGAAGATGACAGAATACACATTACAGCTCATGTCTCTGGATCCTTTCTCAATAAGCACAGTTTACTTATGAATTTGTAACGCGTTATCACAGCTCTGAATTATTGCTAAAAATCAGCATTATTATTAACTTTAAGAAGAAAATATTGTGTCTATAAAATTCAGCAACACATTTAGCAGAAAATTAGATTTAGGCCAGTAGGTCCAATTCTCAGGCCTCCTGTCCCTTATGTTGCCAGTTTTATATAATACAGATTTACCAATTCTTTTTCTAGTGATAACAGATCATAAAATTCATTAGTGCCTTATCATTTATTTAGAGAATTACTTTTGGATAATGAGCATTTGTCTGGAAAGTTTAAATCCAGCAGCCTGGTTGGAACGATAGCAGTAGCTCTTCATAAAAGCTTCCTGAGAGCTGAAACATCCGGAGAAATGGCAACTCTGTGTGTTCAAACTGAGCCTACTTTGCATATATAGCTGATTTTTTAATCTGCATTGTAGAACTGATTCATTTCAGACAACCTGGACTCATTACACGTAGGCAGATTTTCCTGCTGCACAGATTATGAGTGTGATGTGTCTGGGCTGCACCACACTGCCAAACTCCCCAAGAACAATAACTGAGCTGCTCTCTGGCCCTGCTGTGTGGGAGGCAGCACCACGAGGGCTCTGGGCTCCCTGCCCCAGGCCAGCACCATCCACCAGCTCTGCTGCTCTTGCCCAGTGCCCCTACCGGTCAGCTCACCTTGTTTTTCACTACCTGTTCTCCAGCTACTTGTTTTTCACTGAAACACTGGCACTTTAATTGAAACATCTCCTGTTATAATAAACCAGGAACATGAAAAGCTCTCTCCATACCGTCACAGCATATGCATATAGCAGGCAGCTGCAGAGTACTGGCACAGCTCTCACTTCATCTATGCCCCAGTGATACTGAATGCAGCAACTACTTGTCTTTTAATTTCTTTGGTGCTGAACACTAATATTTTCTTCCAGGTCAAAACTAATCATATGTTTGTGAGTGTGTATGAGCGATATAGAAGATTAACCAAAATAATCTGATCTATGCATGCCAGGCGGACATTAAACTCACATAGTCAGAATCTTAATGTTTCAGTTACCATGCAACTACATGAACCCTTGGACCTTGGAAGAAGAGAGATGCTGTATGATTAAACCCAAAACACTAACTTACTTTAAAAACAATTACAGGTGCTTGCTGTTTACATTTGCTTCAGTAGTTTCAAAGCTGTTGCATTTTATATTTTCAGCCATGCCTCAGAGAAACAAAACTAACCATTTTTTGGAGCCCACAACCTTTTGGTGACTAGATGCAAGATGATTTCATTCCTCTGATTCTCTCTGATTGTAACAGCACAGAAAGATATGGCTTCTCTCATCTTTCTAAAGAAACTGCCTGATTGTGAGCTCTACAAGATTTTTACTGCTATGTAAAACCCTTGCCATGCTTCCTGCAGATATTACTAATGGGTCTCACAATGCTGAACTGCTACACTAGAAATTAATTTCCTCAAGTTTTATAATGCCTATGTGCTATTTTACATTACTGATTATTTTCATATTGAAACTGTACCATAATAATAAGGAGATGCTCCATTTGTCATTTTAGCCGTGACTTTCCCTTCATGTTTAATGAAAATGGCACTTCCTGTAACTGAGGTGATGAAAATGCATGTTGAAATGAAAGCCTTCAAACTGAAATGTGACTAAAAAGATGACAAAGTGTGTCATTGCTTTAGGTAATGACTTAACATGCCTCAGCTTGTTCCATTTTACTGCCTTTTTCTCCCTCAAATTGTAACTGCTGTCTGTTCCTCACCAGTTTCCTATATCAAATTTGGTAACACTGATGATTACTTATTTCTCTTAGCAAAAAAAAATATATGTGAGTCATACTTCACAGAGGTCTTACTCCTGAAATTCACAGTACTCATATTTTTACAGCTTGGTTAAAGTCCTTACTGCATTACTGTAGATGAAATCCACCTGATCAAATTATTTTTAAAATCTGGCAGCAAACACACATGTTCTATAGCATATTCATCCTGAAAATGTTGCAGCATCAAGAAGTGTTTCAATGTGAAGAAAAGAAACAATAATTATTATGTTCCAGGACTTCATTTTATAGCCTTTTCTGAGACAGAATTGCCATTGCTTTCAATGGCAATTTATTTATTTACCTAAATAAAGACTAAGAACCATAAAATTTGCCCCACATGGTTAATTAGGCATATTAGCTGTAAACTACTATTTCACAAATAAAAATGCAAAGCTACAATAATGAAAAAATGGTCCTCAGCTATTTAGGCTTCTAATCATGTAAGGGAACTCATACACACCTTATCAGATATTTTCTGGAGCACAACAAAAAGACACGGAAATGAGATTCTGCATCTTTGCATTTCTGATGTGATTTCCCCGAGTGATAACACAGCCTACCCACATCCCATCAGTGCCAGGAACAATGGAATTTGTGTATCAGACTACTTGACCTCGAAGCCTATTTGGGAGCACTTTGCTGAGCACTGTGAGATGTCTTACCATTCTTACAGTCTCAAAGATATTGCTTCCCTAGGCAGCCAGGAATTCCACAGAAACGGCCACTATGAAACGGATGAATTAAAAGGCCTGAACCTTATGTTCTATTTGGCTGGTGCTTTGTTTTTTATCTATTCAAACAGGTGTGATGCTGGGTTAGCCAGGCTGTCTGCAGAGCATAAAATTACGTATGAAAGACTTCAGAGTCTAAGTAAAGACCAACACACCTCCAAGCTGATCTTAGAATCTAAAATCAAAGAGGCAGAAATACAGGTATAGTATTTAGACCAAGACAATCCCTGTACAGGTAAGAGTTCTAATCTAATTCTCACAGACTCCATTACTGTTAATTATTATCCTGGGAGGTCACAGATTTACAAATGGAGAGATGCATCAGCTCCCAGTCCTTATTGCATTGACCATTGGTACCCAGCTGCATTGCTGTACTGCTCTAACTGAAAAGGGTCCTGAATTTCTGCCTTCAGCATGCTGTGTAGAAGGGATTGGTGTGTAAAGGCACATGCTCAACAGAACAGCAACAATGCAAGCCTCTGTGTCTTTCTCTGTATGTTTTGGCCTTCCCAGGATGATTCTGTATGTATTTGAACACAATTTTTGAAGGTCTGCAAAACAAAACTGGCTTTGGGTTCTGTGAATCCATTAATCTGTCTGTCAGGTTTCTCTTCCATTGGGTTTGAGAATGGAAGTGAGCACTAGATACAAGCAGAGACTTGGACATATGAAGAATCCTTTTCCTTAATGTCACATCTCAAGGCCTTCCCATTTTCTTGGTCAACAAAAGTATTTTACATCTTCATTTTGCGGTAGGTAAATGGCTAAAATCCACTTTGCCTTTCTCAGAAGCCTCAGTGTAGTATATTAGCATGCCAGGAGCATGTTGTCATGCATCTTGTAAAGAACCAGAACAGTACTCTTTGAGAAAGTGGGATGATTGTTTTGGTGACAAATATTTTCTTCTAGTAATGTACCCCAGTTAAACCCAGCACTTCTATCACTGCAGTGGCCCTTATACACAAAGTGATGGAGCACATCCCTCAGTATTGGTGGAGAGCTTTGGCACTTCTTTATTCTGATTATGTGGCAACTTGGAGATGTATGGATCATGCAAATTCAGCTGTCTCGGGGGGGGGAGAAGGCAGAGGTTTTCAAGGTGAAACTATTCACATTATTTAAAGCAAAAAAATGACAGTTGTCAATATGTTGGTACTTTCATATTGAGAGATAGTATATTTTCATGATAAAGTAAAATATGTAAATACAATAATTTTTAAATGATAGCAAAAGTGAGCTCTCTGTAAGATCTCCTCTACTGTTATGAAAATGTCCTAAATGAAACTGTGATGAAATGCTGTTGAAAAATAGTAAATTTTGAATTTTGTTTCAGATTTCTCATCTGCTGAGCAGAGTAGAGCAATCAATAATGCAACAAGAAGCAAAGCTGAAGATTGCCTACAAAGAGAGCAACCAACAGCTGCAAGTCCTGGACACAAAGTAAGTGCCTAGGAAGCCTTGCTGCTGCCATGCACCTTGGGAGCACGGCCTCAGTTTTCCCAGTTTGGCCTCAGTTTCCCCTCTCTAACTGGTGTAATCTTCAGGCCTATAAAAGCAGGAACCTCTATGAATACGTGTGTTTTCTCCACAGATATTACAAAAGCACAATGCTCTGTCAAGAGGGACTTGCTTTCACCAAGAATTCTGCCCCTAATCTGGTTAGGCAATTCTGAAAAGTTGATTAAGTTCCTAGTTAAGTATTGAGGCAGAATTTGTATTAAAGGACACAACTAAGGGTTATTGTAAGAGTGGCCTGGTGCCTTCCTGCAAGAACTGCACGAAGCAATGAATGCTGGAGGTGGCTGTCCAGAGCACAGGAAAAAGTTCAACTGAAGCAAGCAGGAAGCAAGGCACAGCACTCACAGAGTGTTACTGCTTCAAACTGGCTTCAAACATGAATATAACTGAAATACCTAAATTATTGACGATAAGATACTCTGTACTACCAGACATCATGGGGGGTCATTATATTCAGTTCAGATGTTAACTCCTCTCCAGGCATTTCACTCAGCAGCAGTCCTGGTATAAGCCATCCATATCCTTATTTCTTACTGCTTTTTGCCATCCTCATGCAATCCAGGTTTCACATATTCACGGAGAAAAGAAACAACTTCAGTGGCACAATTGGTTGGTATAAAGTTGAGGTGGGTACAGGCAATGTAAGAGGGGCTACAGGAACCAGCATTGTCACCAAAATAAGTGGCTACCAAATCTTTGCTCAGATTTAAGACGTATGAACATAAAGTTTATAATCTAAAGGGATGACCCTATTCTGTTTTCAAAGTCACAATGAATTTTCATCTACTATGATTCAAATTTTGTAATGCATTTCACGTAAATTTGCTGTGCTCTTTCACCTTTATTTTCTAAACCAATGTTACCTTATCCAGTTTAATAGCCTTAAAATTCAAAGGCTCACCTTAATATGGTGAGAAGAATGTATTAAATTGCCATTCTGTGTTTTTATGAACATGTTAATTAAAAAGTCAGTGTTGAATGACCAGTTCTTCTCTTTTGTGTCTGCTAATTTCTATTGTGCTCCTAGATTAAAAAGTGCTGTTGAGGAGCTCAGCAATCAGATTTTGTCTGCACGGAGCTGGTTGGAACAGGAACACGGAAGGACTGAAAAAGAGCTCGTCCAAAAAATTGACCAACTCTCACTGACTTTTAAGGAAAGCACTGTAAGTTACATTCAAATGTCCTGTAACACTTCTCAGGAAGCATTCAAAAGCATTGTTAATAACTAAGATGATGTAATTGAGATATGATTTGAGTGAGATTTTCAGACAGCCTCAGAATTTGCCTAAGTCTCTTCATTGATATCAAGTGTAATACCTACAACCTGAGAATTTTTAAATTAATCTGGTCTCTGCTAAATAGATTCGTATTTTAACCTACACTAATCAAGTAATTTGAAATGATTTTATGAAAAATTGTAATTCCTTACATTTTTGAATTTCAGATAAAAGATGATTAATCAGTATCTATTTCATATATTAAAAAGGCCACTGTTATTCCACATGCAGAGTAAATAATTAAAATTCTTTTTCCTGGCTCCAGGAAATGAATGAGAGAGGTATTGAGATGAAATTCAGCCAAATGGCAGAGAAAATTGAGAGAATAGAAGAAATGCAGAAGCTAACCATGGAAGCACATGAAGCAAAACAGACTGAAGAAAAGATAAATATTCGCATTGTCAAACTTCAAAATGAGATAAATGAAGATATAAAAGAAATGAAAGCTGAAGTTAATGCTGGTAGGACCATAGTTATCAAGTTCTTTATTCTGAATTGTGATGACAGTGATTGACTCATACTAATACGCAAAATGTCTTTGCTTGTATCAAAGTAGTTTAAATACTTTTGGGGCAGATATAATGGCTACACCTGTGGCATTAAGAAGGATTTTCATTATGTGTGAAAAGCACAGCAATAAGGGATGACATCTTAACCAGCTCTAGAAGTGCTCTCCCCAGAGCAGGCACAGCCATGGCTGGGCTGCCATCGGGGCACTTCTGCCATCAGCACTCAGTTACATCCCACTTTCCTTCAGAGCTTTGCTGTGCTCCTAGTGCAAAGCAGAGAGTTGTGGAAGTGCATTCTGATAGCAGTGATGTGATACTCTGGCTCCTCCTGATGAACTAATGAAATTCTCACCTGCAATTAGGGTTTGCAGCTATCTATGAGAGCATTGGGTCCCTACGGCAAGTTCTAGAAGCAAAAATGAAGCTGGACAGAGATGAACTACAGAAGCAGATCCACCAAATGAAGCAGGAGGTTCCAAGATGGGGAGAGGCTGGACCATGACTGCAAGGTTTAGTCTGAGAGATCAGTGTTTACCTGGCTAACTAGGCAGACTCCAGTGTTGTTCCAGTCTGTAATGCCAATTACCTGCATGTACCAAATGACATTCTGCTGCTGCTGCTGCTGCTGCTGCCGCTGCTGCACAGGTGTTTGCTCACAGCAGTAAATGCAAGCTGTTCATGGAGAATGGAGAATCCAAAGGCAATGAACCTTTGGAGCTGAGGTTCTGCTTTGCCACTGCACTACTCCAGTTGCTGTCAGGAAATTTAGCACTGTGTAAAACTGGAGTAATACACTGGTGAAGCCGGCACCTTTGTTTGCTAAAGGCATTCCGGTTTTGCAGGCTTCATCAGGCAGCTATATGCTTTTATATGCACCTGCACCTCTCCACTTTAAAAAAAAAAAAAGACAAGTTGCTATCATTTGCTTCATATGAACTTGGGAAGATTCTCCACCTTGATACAAATTACTTAGTAGAAAACAATGGACATTTTTACAGTGACTTTCTCTGCTGTTGACTTCCTGAGAAGACAGAATTGGCAGTAAACAGATCAATCTTCAAAATCTAGACACCATCAGAAACTCTTTGTTGATGTTTGCAAATATCCTCTGTGTGTGAAAACTAAGTGGTGTTACATAATGTAGTTTTAGGCTAAGATGATTCATAAACAACTTAAGAAACTTAACTCACATGGTCTTAAGTATTGTAACCTTTTAAAATTAATAACCAAGGGGAGTTGACACAAGGTAAAAGATGTATATAGAGTATTTTTTACTGGACCTGTGCTCCTGTGACTTGCTTCATTATATTGATAAAAACTTAGAAAGGTTTGAAAACTAAAGAGGAGGTGATAATCTAACCTACTCTGGAGATTGTAATGTAAAATAAAATGCAGTTTATGATCTCCTTAGAAACTTCCATTGAAGGAAAAAAATTGATTCATCATATTTAAGTAACTTTAATAATTTAGACTCAAATTGCTAATTGCATTCACATTATTTCCAGATAATAATTTTCATTCCCAGAAGAGATTGCATAATCAAAATCAGCACTCATGTGGCATATTATCTAGAGAGGAAAAAAAATATGTGTTTTTACTTCTTCATTCATAGTATGATATATTGCTCCTCATGTTTGTAAGCCATGTGGGATTAAACCCTTATGAAAAATAAAATATTTTATCCAGCATCTTATTAATTTATACTCTTAACAGTAATTCATATACAAAAATAATATTAGTTCACAGAATTTACATTACTGTTGAATTAAATAAAATAATAAGCTGCCTTACACTGCCCTTAATGGACCTTTCATTCAGATAGTATGGGAAAAATATATTTTCAGTTGGAAAATCAGTGGCAAATATCACTTCCACGAAGGACAGTTTGGCCCACAGAGTCACCATATATAAAAAAAACAAAGAATTTTAAAAACTGCTTCAAAAACTTACAGTCATTACCTTCAGTAAGTCAGCGTAGTGTGTAGAAATCAAGTAAATGCATACATCTTTACAGGATTAACACCTAAGTGTTAATTGAATTTTGAAGACAATTAAATGCTTGTAGATATTTCTCAAGAATTGTTTTCAAAATTCAAAATTCAATCTTACTTCATGTATGTATTCTTATCTATTCTTAAATATTTAGCCACGTGCAGTAGAAAAGCTAACACAGGTGTTTTATTAAAAAAAAAAAGAAAATAACAAAGAAAGAAACAAAAAGAGACAGGCCAAAAACAGAATCATTTTTTAATTCTGTAGTTGGAAGTCTGTACCTGAGATAATCTGCTATGATATGAAGAGCATCAAGGAATCAGAAACCATTTATATAGGACTTTAATAAATTGTTTCTCTTGTAAAAATCTTGTGTGATTGATCCAAATATAAAGCAACACATGAAACCCCATCCAATTTTACTTTTTCTGTCTTTAAAATTATTTTTTCCTAAATCTTAGCTAAAGCAAATAAATAAAAGCCCAAATAAAATAATACTCTACCTACTGCCAAGCAGTGTCTTCAAACTCTAAAGTGCCAAGTGGAGGGAGGCCCAGGTCTGCATTGTCTGCCAGGGAGTGCTTATGTGGTGAGTTCTTCAAGGGAGAATTTAGAATCCCTTCTAAGGATTGGAGTATCCTCTGATCATCTGAATGTGTTAGGGCAAAATCCTCTCCTCAGCCACAGCATCCCCTCAGGGGAACAACTGTGAGGCCAGGAGGGCAGAGCTGCAGACACTGGGCTATGGAAGCTTGATTTTGCCAGATGAAAACTGATTCTGAAAACTGACCTGCAGAGATCCTGCAAATCCAAAAAGATGGAAACAGCAGTGCTTGAAAGCAGAGCTGCCCCTTTTCTTCCATCCATGCTGGTGTCCAATGGGATTTCTGTGTCCTAGTCCTTCAGGGACACCAAGGGCTTTTGATGGTGCAAATAATGTGCTTTCTTTGTTCAACACAAGTACTCATGCTATGAGTCTGGGTTTTGTGCACCAAGTGCAAGCCTGCCAAACCCACAAAAGGAACAAGGGAGTGAAGTAGCATTTGTGTGGATGGCACTAGAGCAAACAGAATGAGACATGGGAAAGTATAATATTAGATGTGCACAAAATACCATTTAAATCACAAAGTTCACTGACACAACCATAAACTCACTGAAGGAAGGACTGGGAGGAGCAATAGAAAGTCATCTGCTCCACCTCTCCACTTTGAAATAGATCCAATTCTACCTAAAATATTTACCATTGATATTTCTGTAACTTGCTTATAACAACCTTTCAGGAATAAACCATTGACTAATGCAGTCTATTCCACTGCCTTAAGAAGACTGCCTTGCCACCCAAACACCTAAACTAAACAGACCCTTGACAGGACAAGACCTATTGGCCTTAAATTTCAGGCACAGAGGACACAAACCCTAATTTATTACATTCTTTCCTGAATGTTCATTAGTTTTTTAAGGCAATCTGTGTATAACAAGATTCAAATGAAGTTTCACAGGGATTTTTGCCCAATATTTCTTAATTTTTTTCTTCTTCCTACATCCATATAAAACCCACCAAACCAGCAACACCCAATCCAAATAACCACCATCACAAAACTCCCAGAACAGCCAAAAGCAGACCACTTGCTCTCACGAAGTTTTAAAATCTTTCTTTTGTCAGCTATTTCATGTGCATGAGGCTTAAATCACTTGCAGTGTGCAGACCATAATATTCAGCTCTGTAGCACATACTGAGTGTCAAAAGTTAAACTCATTGGAAAATGTTTAACTGGGGTACATGGCTTTTACATTAGCATGTGACAACACAGTAGAACCATGGTACTGTGCAGTGAGGGACTTGGCTGGAATCAGAATTATGCCAGTAATTACAGAGCAGTTGTGCTGTTTATACTCATTAAACAAACCAGAGGACTTGTGGTTAAGTAAGAAGTTAAAAGGATGAGCCTAACTTCCAACGTGCAGTTGTTTATGTAGTACAGTTTTGTGTTGTGGATACCTTTATATTGTGGATATCTTTGTCATTACAGTCTGATATAGTTCAATAGACAGTTGCCACGTTAGAGGAAAACAGTATGAATGATAATGAACAGTGAATTCCTGTAACATCAATTTAAACTGAAATGCAAAATTTTCTTCTTTTCTCAGTTTCTGTTTTGTGTTCCACCTTCACGAGCATCTGGCCCTCTGGGGCAGATTGTTCTCTGTATCTAAGAATTAAAGGACATTAGACATATTTTCCAATTACAAAAATGTCTAGTAAGAGGAGGATGACAAACTGATGAAGTCCTCCTGTGTGTAGGGGAGGAATTCCTCCTGAGACGCTCCCCGCGGTGTAAGAAATTAGGAGGCAAATCTGAAACCCACCAAGGCAATTGAGCGCACGGTCTCTACTCAATTTGCCACAGGGTGTCACTGTTACTCTTGGCAAGTGAGGGACGAGTCTCGATGTGCCTGTGTGATCCATACATGCTGCAATACTACTGAAATGGGGCTGGAAGTATATAACAGTATCATATACTTGGACAAAAGAAAAAAAAATGTTCTAAAGGCATCACTCTGTAAAATCACAATAAAGGCAGATGATTCATTAAGTAAAATATTCTGAGAGTGGTTGTGATGCTCCTTTAGACAGTGCACAAAGAATGCTGAGTAGGGACCAAGGCTCTCTGCTGCTTGTTCTGTCAGCAGAACTCTGGTCAACACAAACCATTAAAAAACCCCAAACAAACTCTCAAACCCAGAAAAAAAATCGGGAACAGTTCTAATGCACTGGATCTGAAATCATGTACAGCTCAAAGAGCAACTTGCCTTTCACAGTGACAGCCCCAGGAGCTGCTGCAGGTGTGCAGAAGAGGCTCCTCCAGCACTGCCTCCTGCACCGAGACTGGTTTGAGCTGAAAGACCACAGGATAACATCAACACTTACTACTAGATGAAGCTCTGAGCCCAGCAGGAAAAGCTGCTCTCAGTCCATGCAAGGATTATCTCAATAAATAATACAGTGGAATAACCTCAAACTTTGCAAAATACGTGAGATAGCCATGACTTTTCTTGGCACAGATCAGCGAAAAAATGCTTTGAGTTCAATGATGTACAGAGAACTAGGATCAAGTTCAAGAAAATTGAGTAGTAATTGTCATAATACAAAAAACCTGAAATGTCAGAGGGTGAGTATGATTGCTGGTGAGAGAGGAGAAAGGAGATTTGCTTCTAGTAGGAAGGAATTTAAATAAAACACATCATGCACTGCTGCACATACTCCAAACAGTTACTGTCATTAAAGCTGACTCCAGCTCCTGCTAAGGCTCATTTTCTAACGCCACTGCAGTAAACACGCTTCCGTTCCGTGATTGAAGTTGAAGCAGACTGTAAATGAAGACATGTTTCAGTGCCTGTGCTGTCTCATTGTTGTGCTGCCATTTCCTGATGGTATCAGGACAGCAAGGCAGGCACGCCCCTGCCAGGTGGCTTTTGTGATCTTGCCATCTCCTCTAAGAATAATTTAAAGGTTCAATAATTGCATATTAGAGTATACATACAGCTGCATATATAACACTGAATTTCCATGTTGTCCGTGCTCTTTCATTCTTCACTAGCTTTGAGAATTGTAATTTCAGTACATTCCAAGTATCTTGTCTCATAAAAATCATGAAATTCAAGAAAGGTATAATGA
This sequence comes from Eopsaltria australis, assembly GCA_034509425.1. Taxonomy (NCBI): domain Eukaryota; kingdom Metazoa; phylum Chordata; class Aves; order Passeriformes; family Petroicidae; genus Eopsaltria; species Eopsaltria australis. The sequence goes on from JAVTVJ010000121.1 coordinate 1,854,524, forward strand.
CTCAAAGCAGAGCTTTTAAAATGCAAATAACTGGAAACAACAAAAGTTAAAACATACTTTATGCTACTGCCATGCTTTGAAAAGATAAATGCCAGCCTGTTTACTACTATAAATAATAAACCTTGTTCACTTTACAAAGATCTTATGGGGATTGATCACTTTGTATCTTACACAAGCTTGAATATGTGAAGTGCTGTGACCCAGTTCCACATATGCTTTCCCTTTTGAGATTAATCTTCCTAAAATGAATGTGGCAGCTCACAGTGTAAACTGCTTGCTTACCTCTTTGCATGTATAAAATGTCTTATGTTGCAAAACAAAAGGGACTGCTGGTCTCTAGTATGGTCTCTTGGTACGTTATGATCATAGCATCATTTCGTTTGGAAAAGATCTTTCATTAGTAGCAAAATCTTAACCCTCATTTAACATTTTGGGTTTCCAGTTTTTGTGGACTAACAAGACAGAAAAAGGAATAGTATAATATTACCAGTGTTTATTTTAGAAATATATCTTCATTTTCCAGAGTGAGGGGAGATAAGGAAAATCTAATACTGACATCATGAGACAGAGCACAGCAGTGGCATACTGAATCTCCTTATAGATTTTGGGCTAGTTTGGACCCATTATCTGTAGCTCTGTGCCCTTTATTTCAGTAAACTACCTAGTGGTAAATTAATTATTTACATTTATCAGGCTGCCCAGACTGTAGCAACTTCCACACCATGTTAAATTTAAAAATACAATGAGAAAAAAGTGACAAAGGAATTGAGTATTATTCTGTCCCTGAGGCCCTACTGCCATCTGATGTCACTATTCTTGTCAAGCAAAGGCAGGCAGGCAAGCTGCATGTCTGCAAGAACTGACAGCTCTGGAAAGGATTTCAGCAGGTAGGAAGCCCCAGGGAAAGTCATACAAATTATTTCACTAAGTCAAAAGATTATGCCTTATGGACAGCACTTGTTGAGACAAATCCATTAACCAGGGCAAACACAGAGATTCAGTTAAGGGTGAATCTCCTTGAGGTCTTCTGGGGGTAGGCTGGCACTGCCTGACAAATGGGCAGGAACTCCACATGGCAAACACCACATCAGGGCAAAAACTCCTCCTCGTCTTGTGTGACTACAGCTTGGTTCCCAGTAAATCACACTAAAGTAGGAGAAACTCCATAAATAACACACCTGTCTGACACAGGATCAAAGCCCAGGCAGAGACCGAGAAACCTCATGCACTTAATGTTGGCCATGAAGCTCCTCCTGTCATCGGCTCCAGAGTCCTCACTGAGCTACAGGGGAGCAACTGAGAATTTGAGGCAAGATTTAAGTGACAGGGACAGGAATGGAGTCATCTGCACACTAAAATAATCAGCTGTGTTTGCATCTGGAAAACACAAGGGAACAGAACAGCAAAATCTTCAGTGAGATATTTTAATTGTCATTCAGTAGTGGAAGGATAAATAAGTAAAGCACCCAGCACTGCTCATTTTAGAGCCTTTTGCTTCACGAGTGGGCAGCAGCACAAGGGAGGCCTGAAGGAACACTGGCAGAGGGTCTGGCTCTCTGGCCATGTGGCATGACTGTGACTAACTGCAAATGATTAACAGCCTCAACTCTTACATATACTGGCTCACGGAAGCATATAGTGATTAACACTGAAATGTCTACACATTTATATGTGGCATCTAAAATACATCTTATATTTTGCATCTAAACAAATTTGCCACTTCGTGCGTGATGAACCTGGTTTTCACATGAGTACAAATCATATTTTAAATACTTGGCTCACTTGGTAACTCTGGTTTTAAGTATACTATTGGCCAATGTAACTTTGGTTTTAAGTATACTATTGGCCAATGCCCCATAGCCCCAGAACAGGTTTTATTCCCACTACAGTTTCTTATAACAATAGTCAAATCCCTACCTCTACACAAGGTAAAAAAAAAAAAAAAAAAGGTAAGAGAGACATTAATGGCCCAGTTTGGTACTGATAAAAAATACTGCAAAATAGTGTTCCAGACAAGTAACAGTCGTTCTTTCTAATTTTTTTTCCTTTACTCAAGGCAATTTAATTTGTATATTAATGGAGTCTGGTTAGCCACTATCTTTAATTCACCCACTGTGGAATCTGATGGTTTCAAATTCCCAGAAACTGAAGAACTCTGTAAACATGTTCTTGCTGCACTCTAGTTATGCGTAAGCACACCAATACAATTTTGCTGTATGATAAAACAGTTGTCAGTTTTACAATATCCCTGTTAGATAGGGGTTATAACAATTCAGGTTAGAGGAATGGCACACCATTAATTTCAGTCATCTCTCAAGGCTACACAGCAGAGCTATGACACAGCAAGTGTCACAGTCATTGCCAGCTCCCGCGTATCAGCATTCACCATCCTCAAACACCAAACTTTCAATTAAACCACGGCAGTAAGTAAATGCTATTTATACAAAGCTTGCAGCTTGACTGTTTTATAAATGAGTATGTGGGAAGCAATGTGAAATATCAACTGATAGTTAATATTTAAATCGCTGCTCATTTACACTCTACGGCAAGTTTCATTGCTATTTGCAGAGAGTTTCAAAGTTCAGAATTCTGTGATTCACTTCAAGAACTTTTATAAATAACACCCTATATTACAAGGGAAAAAAATAAAGCCAATTTGTGATGAATAGAACTTTCTCCCAGGAGAAAAGAATGTTTTTTAAAGACAGTGATCACTTTTTTACTTTTAGAAAGAACAGGTTCTTTGGTCTGTCTTACAAAAAGCATTCAGGAAAGGGAATGTTTCTGTCCCTGATGCTTAACCTTACAGAAGTCATCCAGAAAAGTCAGGAAATTGATTGTACATAGGATAATCTGCAGTTAGGAATAACACTGCCTTTGAAATGTCATCATACATCCAGAGGGTGGTTGGGCACTGGAAGAGGCTCCCCAGAGTAGTGGTCACAGTACTGAGACTGCCAGAGTTCCAGAAGTGTTTGGACAATGCTCCCAGACACATGGGGACTCTTGGGGTACTTCTGTGCAGGGCCAGGAGCTGGACTTGATGATCCTTGTGGGTCCCTCCAGCTCAGGATATTCCATGATTCCATGATCATATACTTTAACTGGTGATAGTTTATGCCATACCCATAAACGTTCCTTGTTACCAAGACTCAATTCCACCAGTAATACAAGCATCGATTTAAAAAGACTGAAGCTCCCAGGTGATCAGAATCTCTTTAAAAACTATGACATAGACCCTAATTACTGCAGGGCTTTTAAAAAAATATACTATTGCTAACACTTTCTTATGATCACCATCATGAAAACATTGACATTTTTACATTATAAAAATCAGTACCACAGACAATCCATCAACAAACATATAAATTAAATTATTACTCAAAATATTCAAGCCATCTCAGCTACTTACAGGCTATCCTTGCAGCCTGGCATTAGCAATGTCATTGTTGCCCCTGACCTGCCACATTGCATTATCTTCACAATTAAGCGGGAATGCAGAAGAACAATTTTGACAATGATAAAAAGATAGCCTTGAATTACAGCCATTAAAGAGACCCACGGCATTTTTATTTAGGCATCCCAAAAGATTTAATAGGAGTAATAGCTTCAATTAAAAATGAAGGCTTACTTATGGAAATCAGCAAAAGAAGGAACACTGTTTTAGGTAAGTAGACATTCTACGTAGAGAGCAAAACCACACAAATCTCTGAAAGTTTGGTTTCATTAAAAGCCATCTGGGTATCCAAACATCTCTGGTTAAAAATGAACTTGAAATGCGAAAATAGAAAGCTGCTGTAACCTTCTTTCATTACTTGCCTGGCTCAGGTAACCGTGATAATTTTTCTTATGCTCTCATAGCATAGCAAACAGATCAAACTCTAGAGCAATGGAGTTACAAAATTAAGGACTTCACTTCTTATATCTGCACTAGCAAGATGTGCAGAAAAAGATACTCCTAGAGCTGTGTGAGGCAAAATTCTCTCTGAACATAAGACATTCCAAATATGTTGGTCGAATTGGTAGGCAAATTTTAAGTCAGATTTTAACTTTACTTTTATCATATTTTAAACTTCTAATTAGCCATTAAAATAATCAGTGGTCTAAAATTTCTCCTGCAAATCAAATGCTTAAACAAATACCTGAAAGCTTATCCAAGCTTGAAAAATCCTCCTACCTAATTAAAAGCATTGAAAACATCAGACAGTTGCTTCCTCTCTCTCTGTCCCCATTCTCCCTTTTTTCATCCTCTGTCATAATAAGAAGACGTTTTAGAAAAAAATTGTCCATAATAAATGTATGAACTATCTGTGGTCTTTTAAATCTAGTTCAAGAAAAATACACTGAAAGCAATTTGCATTCACTCATGACTAACAAAAACCCTTTTGATGTTATTGGAAGAGAGAGAAGTTTTATTTTGAGAGCTAACTATCACCAAAATCAAAGGCAGGTCTATTACTGGAAAACTCTTCCCTCTGTGCATGTGTCTATTGTGGTTGCTCCCCCCAGCTGGCTCATGAAATGGTTCCTCAGATATCTGTGCTGGGGCTGGTACTCCATCTTTTACTCTGCCAGGTTCTCCAGTGCTGAGGAGATGAACCACAGATGACTGAGGGCTGTATTTCCCATACACTACAAGACATTCATTGACCCGAGTGCACCAGCCCCCATCTCTGGCTGATCAGCAGGGCTGGTGTGAGGGGAGAGCTGGGCACTGGGGCTGAGATGTGCTTTGTCACTGCCCTGCCAGCGCTGCTCCTGAGCCGTGCTCCTGACACTGGGTGCACCCACCTGCACTCACCGGCTTTGCAGCCGCTCTAAGGCAGACACCGGCTGGGCTTTGAAACCAGCCATGAGCGGGGAGAAGTCCCACTGACTGTGTCACAAACAATAACATCAGCAGCCCAGCTGGAAGAGGGATCCACTCCTCCCACACACTTGGCCACTCCAGCAAGCCCGGGAGCCAGCAGGCGCTTCCTGCTGCTCACATTTGCCGTGTTTGGGAAATCAGAGCACGGCTGCTCCGTGCTGTGCCGCCCATGCGGAAAACACGGCCTCCATCCCTGAGCATGGCAAACCCACAACACATCTTCAGCGCTCCACAAACACACCCATGACGTCTGTATTTCTATAAGGGACTCAGATAAAATAGATCTCATCTAGTGTTTTGAATTCTTTGTCATGAATTTTCCATCAAACCCTATATTTAAAGTAGTTTCAGTTCCTCCTCCAGAGGTCCACAGCTCTTCATCAGTGAAACAATCTAGCAGCTGCTTTGAGCGTTCAATGGAGTCCAGTAAGGAATCTCATTCTGAAAATCTGCTTGTCGCTAAAGGATCCAAACATGCTGTGTTCTGACAACAAAAATTATTCATTTTTGTTTCCATTCTCTGAATGCTCCCATTTGCAACAGTTTCCATGAAGGACTGTCACCAGCTGGCTGGAGACAAACAGCATTTTGCACAGGGCCGTGACTGGCTGCCACTCTCCAGTGCTGAGAGCAATTAACTCCTCTCTGGATTCCTCTCCAAATTCCTCTCTGGATTCCTCCCCGTCTCCAGTGACTCACGGGGCATTCGCCTTCGCAGCCCTGCTGCTGCTCTCAGTGTGCTGTGCCAGTATAAAGGGGCAATTACAGAGAAAGCACGGGATCTCATTTAAAATAGAGGATGATACATGATGTTTGTTGTTGCATATGCATGAAAAACATCACCTTCACCACCAATAAATAAAATAAAATAAAATAAAATAAAATAAAATAAAATAAAATAAATCATACAAGGACTGGACTGATGTCCTTAGTAGCGATACTGAGACTTTGCAGGAGAAGTTAGGAAGGAATATTAGGGAATGGTGTTTTTATGCAAGGTAAGAAATACAGCTGTAAATTTGTAATCCACGCATTCCAAGACAAAAAATAAAAAATTCCTTCTCCCCAAAGCCATATTAAAAATGTATGTGTTTGATGAACCAAAACTTAACCATTAGGATTCTAAAGGCCAAAATTCAGTTTTCTCTAGCAGACAAGGGTACCCTGTCTAGTTTTCCTTTAGAAATCTTGGCTGTAGAAATTTGGCTTTGCAAGACTGAACTGTCCCATGTCCCCTGCCTCAAATATAAGTCCAAAGTTTAAATCAATTTGCTCTCAGTTTTGCTACAACATTCTGTCTTTGAAAGGCAGCTTAGCTTTATGGTCAAAGGCCTTATTAGAATGGCCTTTACAGACCAAGCGACCATTTTTGTGGAATTCATGTTAGTTATTTAAATTGCAGCAGATGGTAATTTTTTCAGGAAAGAAAAATTTGTAGTGTGTTGCTTTAGGACAAGAGAAATAAGGTTGATCTTCAGATGATTATAGATGAGGATCTGTTAAAGCTGTAAGCCTAAAATGCAGATTTCCTGTCAACTTTAATTAGCTTCTGTGAACCCTAAATTATGTAGTTGTTTAAAATTAACCAGGGTGAAGAAAAGCAGTTTTGTCAACTTTCTGTTGTTCACACTCATCCAAAAAGATGGCAAAGCAACTCTGTAATGTGACTTGTATGTCAGTGAGAAATGAATGCCAAGCCCTGGAATTACAAAATGCATCACAAGAACCTGACAGAGGCTGAAACGAGAGGAACAATAATTCCTTATACAGAAATCAAAGTGCAAACGTGCTGAGCATGATGTCAGTGAAAATGTGGGATATTTCTTTGGACAAAAAGAAGCACCTGTAGGGTAGATATGCTGAGAAACCTCTGTAGTTACAGCATTTGAGATGTTTCATTCACAGTAACACAGTGGTGCTGCCACTGCTGTCAAATATGCTCACACTTTAATGGGAGTGTAGGCCAACAGTAATAAAGGACAAGCAGGAATTTTGAAAGATGTTTGCATTACAGAAATGACCACAGGTCTTGCTCATTAATTATGCAGTCATTAGGCAAATTTAACAAATCTTTGTTCCTCACATCTGAGCACTGTTCAGAAGCATTCTCTCTGTAATTACTTTTTACAAAGTTGCAAGGCAGCAGCTTTGTTATTTTTAAACAACAGAATAGTCTGTGCTCTTCTTCACCCTTCCTGACAGAAGACCATTTGGGGAATGGATCATTTTCTGGAAATCACATACTGATTCGTAGTAGGAACTACAAATTTGGGGAAGCCACTGCCTTTGTGAACCTCTGTTCAAATTAGGGTGTAGAGAATATAAAGTTCAGTCACAAAATTAACCATAGTTCAGATCACTAATTCATCCTTCAATAGAAAACTCAACATCAAAACTACTTGCTACCTCCTGCAAGGAAGAAACCATATAATATTTCAAGACATTGTACAGAAAAAGATCAAGCTTGTCACATGTACGTTCTCAGTCCCCGAGACGACTCACAGGGCAAAGCAAATAACAGAAAATAACTAATAACATGAGATGCAATTACTAGGAGTATCTAAAAAAAAAGCAGCTAACAAATAAAGAGGTAATTTAATTCAAATAAAATTCAGCAAAATGTGTGCATCTAAGATGTTGTAAGCTACCATTTAAAATCCTAGCCTATTTTACCTACTCCTCTAAAAAGAAGGAAAAAGAAGGAAAAGCAGATTATTTTCTGATATGGAAGCCCCAGGTCACTGCAGTTGCACAATAATTAGATCCAAATCAGAAAGTTCTGCAGTCACTGTAGATGGATACAGTACAAGATGGTCACTTCTTCGCTATCAGCCTCTTCTCAGGGCTATTTTATCATCTTCTGTCACATTAGAAGGATGCATGATTTTTGTTCATCTGCAAATCTGTTCAAAGAGAAAAAGAGGATATTCCTCACAATTTTGGGGTATTATAAACCTTGGGCAACTGCAACACCTTGTAATGACTGCATGAGTCATTCTGAATGTTCTTCAGTCCCTGGCTCTTTTCACTGACCAGCACATGAGCTTAGCCTTGTGAACTGAACCAGGAGGACATTCTTTGGGTATAAAGAAACATCTTACAGTCATGATGAGGGTCTCTTCTATAGACACACTAATTCAGAATCCTGCAGCTGTTTCTCTAGTAGCTCTGTGCCTCTCTTACACTCAAAATAGACCTGAAATAGCACTTGAGTGAAGCCTTTTGTACACTGACGTATTTACTTCTCTCCTTCTCAGATAAAGAAGCAATAGACAGCACACGGGTGTTAGATGCACACTATTACCACACACATTTTCTTATGCCTGACCTTGATACATGTGACATGTGACCTGTGCATAATGTGGTGTCCTTGAGCAATTGGTTATTCACAAGCAGACAGACACACAATTGGCTGTCTCTAATCGTGTCCCATGCATGTGAGAAACAAACAGACATTAAGGGCTTGCTTATACTCTGGCAAACACCCAACTGTGGAAGGTGTGCTGGGAGACCCACAATAATTTCTACAGCCTGTAACTGCAAAGTGAACTCACATTCATCATTGTGTTTAAGAAGTTGCTGTCTAGGGAGGGAAACAGCTGCCTCCAAATCACCTGAATAGCAGAGGGAGAAGAATCAAAGCCCAGAGTAGAGTGGGTATTGTCTCTGGTGGGCCCTGCAGGCAAAGAAAGCCTCTGCTGGCCACAGACTGCATGGCTTGCTTTTAAGTTATAAACACTAGATTCTGCAAAGATAATCAGTGCCATAAATAAAGGCTTTTAGAGGACTTCAGTATACTGTTTGTTAACCTTTCTTTGTTAGTGTCTGCACAATATCTATAAATGTTTGTGAAATCAACTTTTATTAGCCAGGATGTCTACAGAAAGCAGATAAGACCATTTCCTGCCATTTGTGTGCATTCACAGCAGAATCTCTGACTTGAAAGGTAAAACCTTTAGTAGGAATGCACATGATTGAACACAGTTTAATCAAGGAGTTGAGGTGCTGATTGCTATTAAAGAATATCAAAAGAATTCCCGAAGTGCCTATAAAATTCAATTTACTAATATCAGATGAAAATGAGACTGACACAAGCAAAATATAAATCAAGATTAATCAAAGAAATAGTTATAAATTATTATTTCCTCGCTTACATTACAGGAATTTGGGGTTTCAGGACTATGGCCTGAAGGGTTTGCCTTTTGAGCCTGGGAGACCTTGGGCCGTGCATGGTGCCGACCCCGTGTTCACCACAGGGGTGAGGCAGTTGTCAACAAAGCAACGTGTAAAGCAAAAAAAATGAGCCAACAGTAGAGGTCAGCCATGAACTGTAGATTTCCTCTCCAAATTACTTGCCTGAACAATTCATGCTGTTTACTGAACACCCAAAAATATCTGGGGCAACTGTGCCAAAACAGCAGTGGATAACAGGAGAAGGAGGAAAGAAAATGAGTCTTCTTTTCAAAATGAGACAAGGCAAAAATCCAGATACTAAGAGCACTGCTGTGGGAAGGTTGAAGTACAAATGAATAATAACATTTGTTTTTTTCTGCAAATAACACAGAGCTCCCCTAGCAACTCGCTCTTGTCTCCTGGCTGGTCCAAAAAGATCAGTATCTCATGGAAAAAAAAAACCCAACAAAACCCAGAAAACCACCAGCTGCGACTCGGCTTTTGGAGAGTTAGCTTTACCACTTGCTGGTTTCAGCTACCTCTTGGTAAAGTTGTTTGGCTCATTTGAAAAGGGGAAGGTTTCAGTCCTGCTGTATGTGACAGCTGGAACACATGATGCGCCAATGTGTTGAACTACTCAGGTTGCCCCAAGAGGCATCTGCTTTTGTGCTCAATATTTAAAAATACTTAAATAGTAGCTACATAAATTAGGTCAGTGCTTAAGCCAAAACAGATAACCTGGATTTTTAAAGCTGAGAATTAACATGGACTAATACACTGCTGATTGATGGTCATTTGAAATACAAGCACTTTGTTACCCCTTGCAAATGATGACACTTCAATACCATTCTTTCTTAAGTGCAGCTGCCTAGGACATTCATTTAATGTAGCAACTGGATTTGAAGGGCAAGGGTTTGGACTGAAGGAAATAACTCATCCATGGTCTCAAAATTGCACCTAGAGTTGCAGATAGGAACCAGACAATCAACAAAATGCGTTGAATTTTCTAGGTCTGCTTGCCAACTGTGGTGCATTATACCTGTACCAGGCAGGAGCTCAGCCACCATTTTACTGCCACTTGTTTGTCAAGCACTAAACACAATGCCCCTCGACCGTGGCTTTTTTTCCCATATCTAGACAAAACATCCAGCACCTGAGCCCACAGACCTGCATGCCATGTGTGCAACATCGTTGTGGCCATTGCCCTCCCCCCTAGATGTGACCTAAGTCAAGCTGCTGGCTGAGGCCAGCAAGGACTGGCCCTGCCCTGGTCCGTGCCCAGGCTGCCTTCCCCTTCCGCTGCCCTCCCCGCCGCCGGCAGGGGTTAATCTGCTCGGGACACTGCTGCCCTTTGGGCTAATTTACGCCTCCCACAACAGCAGCAGCCGCTGCCGATGGTGAAGGAGAATGACCTGTGCCGAGGAGGGCCGGGGAGCGGTGGGGCGCTTGGGGGTGGCTGATGCTCTTTGGCTTTTGGGGCAGCGCGGGCAGAGTGCGCTCCCCGGGGCGGCCGGGCCGGCTCCCCTCCCTGTTCTCCGGTCCCCGAGCAGCCGGGGCTCCCCACGGTGCCGCTGCGGGCTCGGGGAGGGCAGCGGGTGCGGGCGGGCGCGGCTGCCCGGCAGGGGAGGGGGCGCCCCCGCTCTTGGCTCTATAATGCCGGGGCCCCCTTGCCCAGCCGCACCGCATCGCTCCGGCTGCCGCAGCAGCCTGCGAGCGGCTCCGCTCCCTCCCCTCCGGCCCGGAGACGCTCGAGGATTAGGGAAGGGAGGGAAATCCATCAGGCGAGAGGCAGGGCGGGGAGGCGGGCCGTCAGCATCCCTCCGCTCCGCTCCGCCCGGGCCGGCGGCGCCGTAGGGCGAACGCCGGTGCGGGCGCAGGAAGGGGCCGAGCTGTCCGAGGTGCCCGGGGCGCCGGCGGCTCCCAGAGGCTCCCAGCGGCCCGGATCCGCGGCTCGGGGCTGGCGGGGCTCGGCGGCAGGAGAAGCCGCCGCTGCTGTTGGCGTGTCCGTCCCTCGCGGCGCCGGCTCTCCCGGGATGGGCCCACAGGAGCTGGCGGTGTGGCTGCTGGCGGCGGCGGGGCTCGTGCGCGGTGAGTGGGCGCCGGCCCCGCGGGCAGCGCCGGGAGCCGCGGGGGGCGGGTGGGTCGGGCGGGGACGGCAGCCCCGGGTCCTCCCGGCACGGTGACTCTCCGGCCCCGGCCGTCCCCTTCTGCCCTCTCCCAGCTTCGCTGCTGCGGAGGGGCTCCCCCCGTCCCGGGCCGCACTGAGGGCTGGCCAGCGCTGGGATCTACCGGGAAGGGACATGGGAGACGGACGGTGGGGATGGGGGAGCGAACTCTGTCAAGGGACTTAAATGGTGGCTGCCCCAGGGCAGAGGCTGAGGCTTTTTGTGAGGGAGTTCAGGACTAGAAAATTGGGAAGAGGGAAGTCCGTCTGGAGCGGGACAGTGAGGGCTCACATCCAGAGCACCTGTTCCTACCCTGTCGCACATTTCCCTTCATTCGAAAACTGCCTCTGTCCCTGGTCTACTCTGCTCCATTCATGTAGACCTGCTCCTTCTCTCCGCAGAAAGACGGCAGAATAAGCATCCTCCCTGGATTTGAAGTGTAAAAAGGATAGAAATCCCCGAAAATTAGCATGTATATTAATGTAGTGCCTGTCATCTCTGCAGGAACCCCGTACCCCACTTCATTTATAACCGCATGAACAGAGAACAAAGCAAAATGTACTTGTCCCAAAGAGTTCTCTGCCTGAGGCAGTCCGAGAGCAATGCTCAGGCTAACCTGTGGCCATTTTTCTTCCATTGTCTTGCTGATGCCCTCTGCCATGTCTCTGTTCTGCTTTTCTGGTTATAGCAATGCCAGGACAGGTGTCAAATCACAGGTACTGTATTCCCTCTTCATCACTTCTTGCTGCTGGACCGAAGGGTGCAAACACTGAGAAAGCATCATTAGCATTTAGAATGTATCACTCCCGGCCAGTCAAGAAATGATCAAAGAGGTAATCACCCTTATGGGCTGGGATGAACATTTGTGATTAGGATTTTGTTGTAGTAGCTAATGAACTAGTTGAAACACAGTGGCACTTTTTCTGGCAATGCAGCAGGTGTAATAATAGATACATAATATCTGAGAGGAGTGAAAAAGCATGTCAGAGTTTTTTCCAATGTAGAATCCTTATTATTTATCTATTTATTCCTGTACCCAAAGAGTCCCTGCAAGGAGAGTTCCAAAGGAAGCTTTACAAGGAGCTGCTGAAAAATTACAATCCGTTGGAGCGACCAGTTGCAAATGATTCCCAGCCACTCACTGTCTACTTCACTCTCAGCCTCATGCAGATCATGGATGTGGTAAGTCTGTAACCTTCTAGGAAACTGTTTCAAAGGGTGGATTTTTCCTTCCTAGAAGGGACATTTGAGATAGCAAAGGAAGATGACAAGAAATTGGAAAGCACAAACAATTCAAGACACAATGCCAAATTGTGTCTGCCTCTTTAAAGAACTAAACTTAGAAGTACAATTCACCTCTTCCTTAGATCTCTTGTCAGAAATTCCCAACTTTTTTAGCACTAGAAAGTATTTCAAGGGAGCTCAAAATGCACACTTTGCCTTTTGAATTCTTAACTGTCCTTAGAACCAACAAGCAGTATAGTCTGGGAGGGATTTGCAAAACCAAAGTTCTTGATTTCTGGTGGTCACTTAAGAGCTGCGTATTTTGGAAGACGGAGGGGAGAGGAAATCCTGGCCAAAATCCAAGTTATGTTATTTCCTTTGGTATGCAGACAAGATTGCTACATTTTATATGCTTAAAAGCTACTGTATTTACAACCACACTTGATTGGTATAGCAACAGGTATTCCTGTGCTGTACTTGTACAATGCACTGTAGGATCTTTTTGGGTTCAAATATGACTAATTTAAGCTTCACTCTGTCACAGTGGCACAGAGATGCAACTCAGCATATGAGTAGATTTACAGTATTTGTTTTTACTGAATTCAACTAGCTATGAGAACTAACAAGGAAGTTAAAGTCTTAAAAGTGTACTTAACCTCAAAATTCCATTATCTTCCCATCAGATGCCTAAAGTTCAAGATACAGAGTTAATTTCTTCCTGAGTTGTGAAATTTAATCAAAACCCATACAGAATGAAAGGAAAATATCCACAGATCCCTAGCCAATCTGGATGTAGTTAATGACTGGCAGTCTTGGCCAATATGATTCAAAAGGGAGTTTTTGATCCTACGTGCCTTTCAGGAACCCCCCTTCAAACATAGAAACCTCAGTTTTTGTACTGGCTGTTTAGTTACAGCTCATTCTGCTTGCCATAAAACCCACTGCATTTCTTTCTCAGAAATCTGGGATTGACAGCCAAAGAAAGAAACCAACCATGAAGTAAATTAAGCTTCACGCTATAAAACAAATGAGTTTTCTTCATTGTCAACAAGAAGCAAATGCTGGTGGGAATGACAGCTACTTGCAATAACAATTACTGGTTTAACAAGCTAGAAACAAAACATGTCACCATCATACTTTCCTGTAGTTTATATATTCACTTTAATGGCTTCTCAGCTGATAGCCACTGAGTCTAATTGGGAGTTAGACCTCTCCAGAGCCAATCCATCAAATCCCTGCCAGAACAGATGAACCAGGCTGGATCCTGGTCAATGCTATTCCTTATGTGAAGTCTCTTCCATTCCACTCTGACTTTGCTTACAGGAAAGGGGGATGGCATAAGAAATCTTTTCTAAATACAGTGGATGTTTCTCTTACCTTATATTTCTAGTTTTAACCTGTCCTATTAAAACTAGGAATTTTCTAGCCCATGGTTGCAGATATGTTTTTCTTTTAATGGTATTGCACATTAATACGTATGCAAGTATCATCAGCATGTAATGAGGGATCTGTAAGTGCCAATTGCCCCAGCTTAGTGTAGTTCACTAGAAAATAGAATTAATTAATTGGCTAATGAGAATGCAAGTTGCCATAGTAAATTATACAAAATGTTTCTAAATGTGGAGGAAAAGCAGCGGCAGCATGACAAAAATGCAGTTTGGGGATGCATGACTGAAGAGGAGAGCCAGGAAACTAAAGGAGTGCTTAGAGAGGAAGTGGGAGTACATGGTAGGCCTGAGGTACGGCAAAGGAATTTGGAAGAAAGGTGGAATTTGGGTGGAAGAGGATGGGATACAAAATGAAAAGTAAGAGGTTTGAAAGAGTGGACTTCAAAAAGAAAACTCTTATGAGACAAAGACTAAGGCATATCTTAGTGGAAGGAGAGGAAGAGGGGCTGATGGATGGTCGTGGCTGCTCATAGCTTCAGTGCAATGGCAATAAAAATAAAGAATAGGATGTAGAGAAGCTATTTACTTTTCTCTACTTCTCACCTCATGGAAACCCCTCAATCTGCACCTAAAACTGGTCTTTGGCTTCTGCTTGTCTGGTATTTCAGGGCTGGTATGGAATCTTAAGCTAATTTAGGTTTAGGAAAATTTCCAGCATATACATTTTTGAGAAACAGATTATTGAAATACACTGATATTACGTAATTTCCACACTAGAAAAAAATTACAGCCACCAGATTTTTAAACACTGTATGGAGGTAAATACATTCTTACAGTGTTGTTTTCTCTTCTAACATCCATCCCAATAATAGTATCAGAAGAGAATATTCAGCCACTGCCTATTGCTTTAGAGGGATACTAGGAATGGGCACAGCAGCCGTGCTGCTCCTACTCTTCTACATCTCATACAGAATAGTGAATGGCACAGAAAAACAAATGCAATGAGCATGAGGGTGTGAAGTTTGTGCCTAGCCTGGCATTTTTACAATAGACATACCTGTATCAATTGTAAGTTAATTCAATTAAGAGAAACATATCAGAGGGTATTTCATCCCCAAAAGTCAGAAGATGAAACCTTAAAAGTTAATGTAAAATGGTCACACATTTATACTGCAAATGACTGCTTAGAGACACAAACATGAAGAACTGGAATACACTGAGATACAGAGTGATGATTCAAACTTAATTTTTGCTGCTATCTAAATGAGTAGAAAAATCACAATCTTATTTTAGTTTGGAAAGGCCCTCTAGAGGTCATCTTGTCCACTCCCCTACTGCAAAGATGTCTTAAATGAATCATGCTACTCAGGACTGTGTCCAGTCAAGTGCTGACCACTTCCACAGCAAGAGTTTCCACAACCTTCCTGGGCAGCCTGTTTCAGTATTCAACTACCATCATGGCAGATTCTTCCTAACATCTAAAACATAGCAGAAAGATAGAGAATGAAATCTTGGTAAGCCCACATGGCAGAACTCATTCTTAGAGTAGCTGTCAATGGTTCACTCTTAATATATAACATTTTCAGCTTTCTGGCTGGAATCTAGAAATTTTGCCAGCTTTCTGTGTGGAATTTGGGGCAGCACTTTGGGAGTGTCCTAAGCTGATCTCAGCCTTTGCTACTGGAAGAAATCTCTCTGTTCTGGGCTCACTCTCTGAGTGGCAGTTGCCTCATTCTTTTTTGAGGGATCATTTCTCTACGTGATTTGTACTTTGGCTTTAGATTGACTTAAACTGCTCACACAACTACCTGTGCTGGTTCTTCACTTACCATGTCATATATTTCAAATAACCCAAGCAAGCTCTATCTCTGATTCAAGCTGCAAAACTTGGGAGAATGCTGGATCGATACTGTCTCAGCTTGTGACTTCTTCAACAAGAGTCACAGTGACAAACATTTTGGTGGGGATGAGCGTGACCATTTTGGTCTACTCTGATCAGAAATTAGTTAATTTTTTTTTTTACTAGCTGAAAAATCAAGTTGAATTAAACTACTTATCTACATCAATATTCAAATTCTTACTTGTGTTGTATAACACTATTTAGTCAGGAATCTCTCATGGTTCCTGAAGATACTGGCTCATTAAATCATTTACCACACAACAGTTTTAGCTTATTTTCCAGTTTCTCCTGTTTCTATTTTATTCAATTTCTGGTTAGGGGAAAGAAAAGCGCTGAATAGTTGTTTGTATGTAGTGTGCAGCAGCAGAATCTCAAGAGAAATCCTGTTCCTTTAGGCTGTTCAACTCACTTGTGCAGACCAAAGGATAAATGAAAGCATGCAAACTTTTTTACATTTATCTGAACTAAGTCAAAGTTTGCTTACCCTACATTGCCCTTGGTCACTTGCATGACTTAGTTTTGTACGTTCAAGGGCTTTTGTCCTTGTTTTGTTTAACACAGTGAGGTGATCCAGCTGACTTCAATGACTTACATACAATGCTTTGCAAAGCCTCTGCATGAGGCTCTGCAATTCAGTATTTGCAATCCAATACCCCAGACCCACTGGGCAAGACAGTAATGTCAAATATCTGAAATTTTGAACAGAAAATTATGCTGTCATTCAAAGAAGCAGAACAGATCTGTAAAGAAACAGTCTATAAAACAAACATCTTCCCCACCAAAAAATAAAAAAAAAAAAAAAAAGAAAAAAAGGAATTTAACTCTGGAAAAACAAATAAAACGACCAAATCAAGAGACTCATTGAAAAATGGTGCTAATTAAGTTCCTAAGCTGTTTATCAGGCCTCAGCAGCCTCTTTGCAAACAATGGCTGTGGCAGAAGCTCATCAAATCTCCATTATTCTTTTAATTTCAGCATTCATTTGTGTACATTAGAAAATATCTCTCCAAGCTTTATTTTCTTCTCAGTTTGCTGCTCGATCTTTTTTTCCACCATGCTACAGGGAAAAACTGTTTGCATTTTCATCTTTCAGCCATTTCTATTCCACCATAACTTATTTCTGAGAGTTTAGAAGACTGAAAGGTGCTGGGATATGCCTTCTGATATTTTTAGTTACTTTAATACCATGAAAGTTACTGGATTATAACAGAAAACAGAGTATTCTATTTCTCCATGAAATCTGAAGAACAGATCAGACAAGAGTCTAAAATATTCTGATAACTGATCTACTTCAACAAGCAGACAACACCTCTCCTTACCCTACTGTGGTCAGATATTAATACACTAAGAGAAACCGCAACCTTATTTCTGTGATATTTGTCCATCTTTCCTGTGCTTCTAAATATTTTCTGGATTTTTAAACTATTCTGTCAGCATCTTTCTTTTACCTAGTCTTCTCAAACAGTGTTAGATCTGGAAAGATATTTTAAACACAGGAGGATGTGTAGGATGGAATGGGAGCAATGAATGTACACTAATTAAAGACAGTTTGCAGGAAGAAAAAAAGGACTGACTAAAGGCTATAAAAAACCCTCCTGATAATAGTTCGCTTGAGGACATTAGAGATGCTCATTGTATGTGAAAATCAGAACTTCTGTTCTGCTTTCTGCTTCCACAGGAGGGGTGTTTGGAACTTTTTTGTAATACAAATCAGCTAAGGTTTTTCTGTTTGTGTGGGCTTCCTTTTATAATATGAGTAAAGTGAAGCAGTTTCTCAAACATTTTTGTTATTCTTTTTGATATAAATAATCGTTTTGAATCATAAAAACTCAGTATCTCATATTTTGTTTTCTAACTGCATTGGTATGGACCCTCCATTAACTTAAGAAGCGACTAAACATCTACTTCTCTGTCAGCTGTGATGAAAAAGGTTTGTAACCTTCCTCTGAAGAGCATGGCTAAGGTGCTAGGGAACAGATTCCTCTGTGCCACTGCTGTAGAGCACAGAGACCAGCACATAAAGCCTTCACATTTTACACAGGGCCTCTTACTAGAACAACAGAACCTGCAAAGCCACATCATCTAGTAATTATTAGTAGTCCTCAGTAATCAGCTAATGAAATAAAACTACAGTGAAAGATGTAATTCCTGAACAATACTTGGTCTTATACAAAGCTTTGAATTCACAGAAGTTTGGGACTGAAATGAATATACTCCTCGTAATATTTAGAGTTCCTCTTTTTAAAAAACACTGTCATGGTCAAATATTAGATAACACAGGAAGTCACTATTTAACCCACAAGTTCCCATGTTTTGTTTTGACCAATATGGATCAGCTTGTTATGGTTTGTGGTAATTTGTATGAAAAGACTGAAAGACCTGCATTTTTTCCATAAATATTCTTGTCCTTTGCCAGTGGAACTCCAATGGCCTGCACTGGCTGAGCACAAGCACTGGCTGAGCATTTGCAGCCCTGTGTGCCTGTCAGTGTTTCCCTGTTGCCCTGCTCCCAGGAGAGCCGTGGCTCAGTCCCAGCCCCTGTGTGTGGTTTGCTCTCTGCTGGCACAGACCCATCACCTGCTCCATAAACTGCTGCTCCTTGGGAAAGCCTCTTCTGCTGTGCACACAAAGACGGTTTGATTTGCCTCTGACTGCAGTGTCCACATGCACGAGAAGAGAGTTCAAATGCAGGTAGCTGCCCCTGCTGAAACCATTTCTTTTCTGGGAAGGCTTCTGGAAGTGCTGTGGGAGGATGCTGTGGGCTAGTTGAATTACGTGGGGAAAAGCAACTCCCAAGTAACCATCACGGCCTCAGCCCCACTCCTGCAGTGTGATCTGTGTGGGTCTGCAAGTTGGCAGGAATGTGCTGCAGCAATTTTGGGGATGATGGCAAGGGAAGGCAGGAAGTGCTGCTAAAGCAAGGATGTATTTCTGTTTCTGTTCTGTCTCTGCTCAGGGCTGCATTCTCAGAGCCCTGTGGATACAGTGCCTGCTTTTCTCTCAGCAAAGCACATGCTAGCAAAAAGTTTCCAGCCATTTACAAATCTAATATTGCTGACAGCAGTTGAGCAAAGTATTGTCAATAGATTGGAAGCAAACAATCCTATATCTATGAACAGAATATTAACATAAAAACATTCAAATGTTAATTACTTCAAATTTAGATGATACAGATGTGAATTCTTCATTTTCTCCTGAACTCTTCACCATATTTGTCTGAATAGACTACTAAACAATCCAACTGTTCCCAATCTAAATATATCTGTGAGTTACAAAAATGGAAAAGAAAAAAAGAAAAAAGAAAAATCTCACAGTGGATTGGCAGCAGGGAGCCAATTTGTACAAGCACTTATATAGAAAAAGAAATCTTTTAAAATTCACTTAGAGTTTTAATTACTTAAATAATTAATTTTACTGTGTTAACCAATTTATTTTTAATTTATTCAAAATTAAAAGATTTATTTTCCAAGAATAACCAGAAGCAGCAGTAAATGTCTATTCAGATTTAACCTTCACTTGTGCTTGCATTTTCATGCCTGTTACTGCAACTGCAATTTGATTAGTAAAAAGGAAAGACTGGTAACCCTGGCTTCAACAACAGCTAACTGTGAAGCACTGAGAGCATGGCATGAAGCCACGCTGCTGCTCATTGGCAGCAAGATAAGAATATGATATTCATCCAGTTCATCTCTCCCAAATCTTCTGGTAGTGATATGAAGCCACATTTGCATGGTTTATAATCTCATCTCCTCATTCCTTGTGTGCTCCTCATAAAAAACTACCCTGAAGGGAAGATGATCAATAACCATGAGCAGAGTTGGGGGACCCACGCACTTGTTTAATTATACAGCACTGCTACTTTGAACTTTTATTGGCTTGTTTTCTGCATTCAGTCAGGAGTGTTTGCACATTTCTGTGCTTGGCATCCTCTTAATTGCTCTCAGTAACCACAGAGGTGTGCTAGTTTAGGGTTTGAGAGGAAGGAAGGAATGAGGCCTCTAACCACCATCTCCAGAACTACTAAATGCAAGAATGACGACAGAAAAAGTAACGAGCACTGACAGAGCACAAGAAATTCAGATGAGCATTTTTATGGATTTTGGAATGCTCACTCCATCTCTGTCCCCACAGACAGAAAAAATCTTTTCACAGAGGAGAATTTGCTCTTTTGTGCTGTGGAAAAAGCAGCCTGAAGGACCGTGTAGGTGTTCTGACATTTCAGTCATGATGCTTGTCGCATTTGTGAAGAAACAGAGATACGGTTGATTTTCGTCAAAGTATTCCTCTCAGCTGAGCTCACAGTTTCTCAGTGCCTTTGTAAGTGATTCTCTACAGGCATATCAGAGAAGTGGGGACAGTATGGATTATCATGGAAAGCAGGAAAGGAAGACCCTTAAAAGAGGACTCTTGAATGTGTTTATCAGAGGACATAGGATAAGGAATAACTAGAACCTCTGTAATATGATTCATCTTCTTGAGTTACTCAAGTGTCTTAGCAATACTTCTGTGTCAAAAGTTGCAGAGGCATTCAGCAGTGTAAGCAATGTATTTTGTACTCTGCCCTTCCCCAGGAAGTTTTTTGTTTTGCCATGGTGATGTCTGTGCTGTATCCTAGATTGAACAGAGAGCCCAAGACATCGAAGATAATGGGCAATATTACATATCACAGGAATTTTGGAGCAACTTCTTCTTGCTTAATTTTCCTGTACTAGGAAAGGTGGAGGTAGGATGTAGTATAGTTAGAGACTGTCTGGGCTGAGTAACAGCACTCTGCTATCTGACCCTCTGAAGCTGGCTTTACCTATGTCTATTTGCAGTGCACAGAGCTGCTCCTTGTGGTTGTGTAAGATGCCTCTGTCTCTGTGGCTCTGGTGTTCCTCAAAGGTTTCAGCTGATGCTAAATCATGGAAAATACGCTCTGGTCAGGTGTGGAAATTTTTGTTGCTGTTACTCACAAAAATAGGATAGATGAATGGCAGCAGCAGGCTAGTGCTAGAGCTGTGTGCTCTGATCACATGTGGGGAGAGGAAGAGCCAGCTTTGGGTTCAGCTCCTTGTTCTCCCATAATTTTCTCTTTCTCTTCTCGAAGAAATAACACACACACTTTCCTTTCACTTTAGTCTGCTGGTACATTCAAGTGTAACAACCCGACCTTTCAATTTCAGTGTTTTGCAGCTAACCTCTAGGAAAAGAAATCCAGTTCAAAGGCTTTGATTCCCTCTGGTTTTAACACCATGTAATGAGTGGGGCTATGGGGGCTCTATTGTTTGATCTTATCTTGTGGTACAGTTGGTAGTTCCCAGATTCCAGCATGTGTTCAGAGCTGGGATGCCTGTCTGTGTCAGACTGGCAATGGTAATCAGCACCTAGAGCCAGTATTTAAAACTAATTCAGGATTCAGCCCTCTCAAAAGGAGTCTGCTACAAAATACTCTGGAATCAAGAATTATTTTTAAATAAAGCAATAGAGCACAGTTATTACTTTGCATGTTTGCAATAAATTTAACTGCACTTTAAGCCCTGTGCTATATTCAAAAATTGAACAGAGTGAAACTTTCAATTAATCACAGAAATTCATAAAGTAACTTGAAAAATGCAACTTGGTCTTCAAAAAATGTTTTTTTACACAAGATGTGCTGATACATGTGATCAGTTATGCTGTACTCTGCTCATTTCATATGCCTTATCCCTGCTTGTCTTTGCAAAGATGAATGTGTCCATATCTAAATACAATCTCCTGTTAACAATGATGAACTGGAAAAAAAAAAGACGACAGACTGCTGTTACAATTACGTCCCCATGGTAACAGGAATGGTACATCATGAGGCTCTTACACTTATTTATCATCTCAGCTTCTTTTTCCTGGAACTGAGTGAAAGCCACTTCTCCAGCCCACTGCCAGGGCTAAGCCCTGGTGCAGTCAATGGCAGCACAACTCTCAGACCTAATAGAGCATATCTGGAACACAAAGACTTTCCTACCTCCTAAGAAGGTTCCTCACTCAGATGCTCTGCTCAGAGTTAAGGTCACTCCTTCATGCTCTTTCTGCAGCAGCTTTTTGCTGTGATGGATTTGCATCCATCTGGGGAGACCTGTGTATGGTCTGAGCAAACTGCCTTTCTTGTAAAGCAATATAAAGTAATTGGGGAGAAAGCAAATGCTTTTTGCAAAAGCATGTAAGAGGAGTTGGTGTGGAGAAAATGCTGGCCTTTTTCAGACAAACAGCACAAGTAAAGAAAAGCAAAACAAACAACCCCCCTCAGAGTTCACCTGAATTACGTTAAGCAAAATAATCAGACTCCTTATCTCACACCAAACTCAGCCTCAACCAACGTAAAATTCAAATTATATTTTTCTAATTTTTAGGAAAAAGAATGAGATATTCAAAAAGCTGAAAATGAACATCTACTCCTATCCTTCTATCCCAGCAGCACAGAATGCTCTAGTAATATTTTAGCCTTTTAACTTCAGAAACCTTTCAACTTTCACAGAACTTTAGCTCTAAGCAGAAGCTTACTTGTCTGTTGTATTCAGGTTTACTTCCTCACTGTTTTGTACACCTGAACAGTGCACGGGACAGAGGATTCAATAGTCACGCAGAACATACCTGAAAATCCCCATTTTGTTCAGACTTCCACATAGGTCAAACTCTGCAGTTACTGAAGTCTGAACTGTAACTGTGTGTAAGCTCATAGCAAACCCTGTATTAAATACGAACTGGCTCAAGTGTTAAACACAGACCAAAACTATAAACCATGGCACCTGTCCACCACTCACACCTGGAGCTTTCCTTTCCTCCTCTCCCATTCCCCACCTCCCAGGTGCTGGATGCTGTTCCTCAGGAGAGTGTCCCAGTGACTTGCAGAGCATCCTCCTGCAGTTTCCATCCTGTGGAACCCAGAGCTCACTGTGGCTCAAGCATGGCCCCTGCACTCCCTGTTCCAGGACTCCCTGCCCCCAGCACCAGCGGCTGCTTTCCATTCACACTGAGCTCACACTGCTCTGCTCAGCCTGGCCCTTCTCTTGGTAGAGAGGCACAATTTTTCTTGTTTTTAATCTGCTGAAAATAATGTGCTTTTAGGTTTTAGAGGGAAGATTTACAAAGTAATTTTTAAAAAATCCATTTGTTGATTTTCTACTCATATACTCACATTTATAATAATTTAATTAACAAAAACCCCACAAGGGAATAAATAGTCTGAACAATTTCACATGTTCCAGATGGGACATGTTTACAAACTATCAAGACAGGAAAATGCTCAATAAACACTAAGCAGCATATTCTATAAAGTAATAACGAAAATGGCATTACATGTATACACATAGGCCAGCCTGGATGAGTGCATTTCAAAGGGAAATTATATAAGTAGGCTTTGCTTTGAAATAAAGCCTCCATATCTCAAACTTTAAACATTACAGGATAATTAAGGAAACATTTTTGAAAACTGGGCATATTTTGAAGGTGAAAAGCTGCACAAAATTGAAATAACAACACCAACAGAGCACTCTGCTAAGGAGAGGTAACTTGAGCTGGAAAGTTTGGTTTATCCAGCACTATTTCTAGTAAGTGGGGCCCACTCCTTGACTTATAGAAGAAATAGTTCCAGTAAATAAGGCCAGGCACGTGAATTACTGATTGTAGGACATAGTTCCAAAACAAAACAAAAAATAAATACTATGAGAGTGCAGAATCAGACCTCAATCCCACCTGTCCCATGCAGGAAACTTCACTGGATTAACCATGGCCTTCTCCTACAAGTATTTTAAATTTGTTTATAACACTGAGCCAACACATACAACAGTCATTAGCCCCAACACTCTGCTTTCAGCTTTTTGACAAACACTCCTGCTGTGTTCTCTTTTCCTGCTGTATATTCCAGCCTCAGTTCTTGTCCAGATCTGCCCCTCCACTCACCTCCACTGGTGGGGAGGAGAATCAGAAAGAAAAGGTAAAACACATGGGTTGAAATAAGAACAACTGAATAAATCAAACCAGCCCAAACCAGGAAAATGCTAAAGATTCAGGGGACTTCAATAACCTTTATTCACTGTATCACGAATTAATGGGAGGAGGAGGTGTTCCTAGAGGGAAACTGCCTGTTACCCATATATAACACTCAAATATCTCAGTTAGCTCCAGAATTGCCATTTATTGTCTTGTTCCTCATTAAATTTACAGTCCAATGTCAGCTTTCCTAAAAATACAAACAGATAATGGTAGCAATCTGTGCCAGTCTGTGTTACCTTTATCAACAAAACTCCAGTTTTCCCACTCAAGAGTAATTCTCCTGAGCCATACTTTATCTCAAAGACCTCCAGCATGCAGACTGCATGAAGAACCATTTGTATGCCATCCATCACAAATCTAATAAACCTAAGAGCTCAGTGGAAGAGAAGTTTTCAAATTTCATTTTAATTAACTACTCACATTTTGGTTGGCCTTTATAGTTTAATTCTTTGATTTAAAAAAGCTAGAAAAAAAACTAAATCCAAGATCAAGAAGCACACGGAAGTAATGAAGATATTTTCAGACTGGCTTTTGGAGATTTCATTATAAAACTCACCTTAATGCTACAGGAGATACTTAACTAAATCCTGAGCACAGCTGCAATTATCCCCAAAGGTCTGAAGGAGCCACAGTCTGAGTTAGGGGGTGACAAGAGTCAGGCAGGTTTCATCCCAGTTGTGAAGGTGCCTCGGGCTAAATTTGCTTTGCAGTGGAATGTGGGAAGGAAGGTGATGTCCTAAACATCTTCAGTTTTCAGTAACATCACTGGTTAGGGGCTGAGTATAAAATAACAAAGACCAGCGTTCAGGAGATTCTTTGCACCAACAGAATCGGGGCAAATTAGCAGCTGATGTAAAGGGAGTGGCCCTCATTTTACAGTAACACCCCAAGGCCAGGTCGTGCAGAACTGGCACAGCATCCTGACTCTGCTGTTCACCTCTGGCTGAACAACAGTTTGCAAAAGTTGCTGGAGTTTTGAAGGAGCCTGGCTTTCCCAGCAGGAAGCTGTACCACTACAAGATTTAATAAATGCCACAGCTCTTCTTTTATATGGAAGTGTCACCAGTATGGCAAAAGTCAAAACATCAAATAAAAATGTGTGTTTAAGTCTGAAATGGTCTCAAAAATGTGGTGCAAAAGTGAAAATTGTATTTTTAACTTCTGACACTTTATTGAATATTTTTCTGTCTTTTTGCACCTGTTTTTAAGAAATCAGAAACATTCTGTCCTCCATTCCTGATGTTGAATCTCACATGCTGGATCATGGGATATTATTAATATTATTTATGCAGTGGTAATAACTGTTTACACAGCATTTTCTGCATAATTGGAAATATGTGCTGTAAGCTGAGTCAAAATGATTTTACTACATAAAAAGGTCTATTGCTGACCACCAAAGAAGTGAAGGGTAATTGCACTGGCCTATTCCTTTCATGGTGAAAAGGAAGTCAGGTGGGGAAGAGGCATCACAAATTCCAATCTTTTATCTCACAAATCACATACGCTGACTTTTTCTTCATCTTTACATTGCTTGAACAACCTCTTTCACATTGACAACTCTTTGGCTTTTTATCCCTATACAAACCTCCCCAAAATTCTTGATTCCCTCTACTACATTCTTCAAGATCAACCCTGGCTGCAGCTCCAGCCCACACCTATGGGTGATTAGGTGTAGTCCTTGGCCAGCAGCTGCAGTCTTCATTTCAGTGTCCCTGCAGAAGCACCAGGATGGCTTTTTTAAGTAACTGATTTTTATCCTCACCACTGAGATAGGAAAATTCAATTTTGCCTGCATGACTAAGAAGCCTTGAGCCACCTTTAATAGAAAAGTTTAGCTTTAATCTTGCCACATGAGGAGAGGATATTTGCAATAGAACCCCATGCTAAGTTCATGCGGAAAGACTGAGAGGTCCCTGTGTGCTCTCAGGGCTGCGGTGGGTGAAGCTGGCACAGACACTGCCCTGACCTCTCCTGCAGGATGGCCACACAAGGTGCTGCTGTGCACCAGCCCACGGGCAGAGGTGGGAAATGCAGCCCTTTCACTGCTCTCCATAACTTCTGAGGATCTTGGATTCATCCTGTCATTATGGCTGCCTGAAGCATGGGCATAGCACCAATCTTTTGTCATCTGGCCAGTTTATGAGTGCTTAACTCACCCTCCAGCCCATCCTTTCAGTACTAATCCTGTAGGAATTCAGGCTTTTTCAGCTGGTGCAATTTAGTGAACTCAGTGCATGACCCTAAAAAGGAACAGGAAGAAAATCCCAAGCTCTGTGAAGCAAATATTAAACATAACAGGATTTTAAATGACGGGGGAAAATGTCAGTAATTTAAAGCTGGGGCACAGGTAATTTGACATTGTGGATCAGAAGATGTTGAGAATGTTTAATGAGCAAATGCTGAGACAATAAGAGCTAATGAACTGATTAACCTGCTGGTTTCAGTAGGATGACATTCAAGCACACAAAAGTGAAAATCAGTAGAGAAAGTGTCTTACATGTCTCTCACCAGCTGTCAGGGTGCTGTTAACTTCAGACTACAGTTATTATCTTCAGTTTTGCTAGAGGGTACCAATCAGGAGCACAGTATCATGCTGTAACAACTGAAATCTTAAAATGTTCTTACAAAGCCTTTATTAAGGTTCAAAGTAATTGAAGCCCAATTTAAAGAGCCATAACTTTTTCTGTAATTTAGGTGAGATTTAACCATGTAAAAATAAAGAATCTAAAAGTGCAGAAATTACAGCTCATAGATTTTAGCCAGGATTTCACCTTATGCTAGTGCCTGGGAAGTATGTGTTTCTTGCTAGGTGCTGCACATCACTGCATGCCACTCTCCAGGCATGCAGTTTTATTTTAGTTCTTTTTCTCCTTGCGTAGCTTTTCTAGTGTGGATGCTGCGTGTGCTGAAATCCATTTGAAAGCCCACAGATGTTGTTACAGAGTTTAAAATGTCCTGCCTAACACCCTTCACAAAGCATTATAAAGTTTCTATCTCTTCTTTTATATATTCTGATGAACACAGGGTAAGGGAAGGCTAATTTGAGACTCTGGTAACTGTGTTTCCAAAGGTGATTAGTCAGATGGATTGTATAAATTGAAAAAACCAGACAAAATCAGAAGTCGGAACTGGAAGAATGGAGACTGCAATTTCCTTCAAAGACTGGCAGAAATTACCTCTACCTTCAAAAATGAATGAAGGACCATTCAAGTCTCCTGATGTCAGCTACTTTCCCTTCATTAACTGCACTGCTACAAAATAACATGACAAGCAGTCCAGTAGCAATTTGCCATCTGTCCTCTCAGATCCTAGCTGCAGCTATGGATAGAGATGACCAAAGCAGCCTCTCACCCACCTCCCCCTGTGCCAAGGAAACCTAACTCTCCATTAGCAGGTATACTTGGCCAGTACTATCTAAACACAAAGTAACTTAAAGCAGCTGGTATGGAGGAAAAACCACATCAATCCAAACAACATGATACAGTGTCTAGTCTCATTCTCTGTTGGGAAGATTCTCCAACATCTCAGATTATACTGTGAAGCCTCCTTTATAGCAGAAAGGGTTTGTAATAGGAGCTGTCTTGTTTTTGTATTCAAAACACGTAAAGTGTTCTGTAAGTGTTTACAAAACGAAGTGACAAAAAGGGGTGAAGTTCTATGGAGCGTTTCAAGCCTACCCATCATTTTACGGGGAGGCACTGCACAGCTCTGATGGGAAGAGTGTTAATGCAGTTTGCTGTGAAGCATTTAAAATAGTGTCCAAAAAACCCTCCTAAGCAGGGAGAAACCCTGCAGGATGTCTCCTGCCCCACCTTTTACCAGCTTCCCTTGGGGCCACAGAGAGTGACAAACCCTCTAAATCAGAACCTTTCCTCTAGTGATGGATGAGTCAATCCTGTAATGACCAAAATGTCGGAAATTGTTTGCTCCAACAAACAGTATTAAAAGCTCAAAACACTGCTATAAACCAAGCCTCAGCAGGCAGTAAAGTTTTTTTAGCTGAGGAGCAATGGTAGGATTTATGATTCAAACACTGATGGAACCTTAAATATAGTGATCCAAATGGAAATTATTTAGTTCATACGTAACCCTCTTTCCAGATCTAAATACTTCAAATAACAGAAAGAAATACCATGAAAACAGCATGGGCCATCTTCACTCAGGGCCTGTCTTCACAGTACAACTCACATTTGAGTCAGTGCTCTCAGAATAGCCTCTTTGAGCTAGGTTTGAGTGAAAGATCACACTTCAGAATAACTCTTGGCTTTCAGAATATGCTTGCAGAATGTCCTGCATGCCAACCTGCAATGGCTCTGCCATGTGCCTGGCAGTGGCAGGCAGCTGAATCATGCTGCCAGCAGCACAGCTGGTTTAAAAGTCTGCTGTCCCCCTCAGCTCTGCTACTTGGAGTGCTCAGTGGTGGCTCTCCAGCCTGAGTCTGTGATGTGCACTGATAGTAGAGTTCCTTCCTGCCACTCCTGAAATAGTTGCTGTGCCTGTGCTGAGGGCTCAGGCCCTCCCAGCAGATCCCCCCGGTGCAGCATCAGCTCCAGCACCAGCAACACCCCGGCTTCAGTGCAATCTCTTTCTGGCTGCTGAAAAGGACTTTTTGAAACGTCCCTAATTTAAAGCTGGGGCCATTCATGTGTAGAAAGAGATCACACTGGGAATAAAATGAGAGTTTAACTCAGGATTTAACCATGCAGGAATACATGCCATTCAGCTAATAGTCCTGAAACAGGCTTCTCACCACATAATGGATTCTGAATTGCTCTGCACCTCTGAGTAGCCAGTTGTGCCTGTGCAGAGAAAGCACACAGCAGTGGTGCTCTCAGTTTTGCTCAGGTGCTGAGCTGAGACGTGGCATTATAGCAACTTGTCATGTTCACCCGGGACAGCACACAGAGCTTTGAGAACATGCTACTGAACTTTGGAGGATAAGTTACCACTGGCAGTATTTACACCTCATCTAAAATTGGCTATGATGAATAGATACATGTAGGTGTTACATGCTCTTAATTGGCAACACTTCTCAATAGACTTTAGTTCACGGTGATATGAATCACCTCTTAAGGATTGTTTCTTCATTAATGACTTAAAGATCCCATGCAAACCAGTTTTTTTGTGCTCTAACACTATAAGCAGGTTGCTGAGAGAGGTTCCAAATTAATGTTTATAAGGCTAGAGAATAACACCTACTATTGCAAATTAATTACTGCTGTGCCTGGCTGACACCTTCAGCAATGCCTTCACCATGCAAATTCAGTAGAGCTTAATAACAGATTTCTGAAACCAAATGGTTAGAGACCTGTTTCCCCAGGATGCCATTTCAATGAGTTGTTCACTTGAGATAGTTTTGAAAAAGGTTCATGGAGGTGATGAAGCAGAAAATAGAGAGGAAAAGTGCTGAATGACTAGCTGTGGTCCGTGATTATTTATATTTTTTATTTTACCTTTTGTTTTAAAGCAAAGTAGGAGTGTGCATGAGGGTAGACTTTATTTATTCACATTGCTATCTTTATCTAAAATCATATTTGTATGTTGTACATTTAGTTGTGACCATACACAACCTAGTAACACCGTCATACATTCACTGATGCTCCTCCTCAAAAGGTTTCTCTTGTTTTAAAAATGCCATTGTCCCTTGCAGGGTATTTGATTTTACATGCTGTGTAACTTCCTACTATCGTGCTGTTCTAAAATGGCTGCAATGAAAGGTCTCTCAGGAGTTCTTTTTGGTTAGTAGTTCACAAAACAAGAGCAGAAGAGGAAAAATATTGACCTTTAGTTAAGTATGTTATTAAAAAAAGGTTTTCTTTATTTCCATTATTTTATGAAATGTGGTTAAACATTTTTGGCCATTTTTTGGCATTAAGGAATGACATTTAAGTTCAAGAGTGACAGATTTAAGTTCAGAAGCCTAGACATATGAGGTCTAGACCTATGAACAGCTCTGACCATTGAGGTTGTACAGGTGACTGAATTTCCTGTGACACTTTCTCAGACTGTAGATGAAGCTTTGACTGATGTTGGGACAGGGATGGTGTGCTCTGATCGGAAAATGTGGCATACTGATTGCATATATCGTATATTCCATTAACTTCAACAACCCAGGTGAATACTGATATGATACCTCCACAGAAAAAGGTCACCAATATTTTCCTGTGTCTGAGCAGTAAAGAATGAAAGTCTTCAACTCCAGCATTAAGATGCCTACTGTGTCACCTGAACTTACAGCAAACAGTCACAGGAGTCCAGGGGAAAGGCCTTCAAAGAATAATAATATTCTGCCCTGACAACAGTTTTCTGCCAAAGCTGATGCAACACTTTTTGTACAGTTCCACTGACACGAGTGGTGCTACCTGCCTGTTAAGAAGCTCTCAGAATGGCCTCAGCACGCCTCATCTGAGCTTAGCAACACTTTGCTCATTATCTTTCCTACTGCCTGCCTATGTCTGGTGGAGAAGGTTAATTAGTGAGAGGGCTGCTCCTAAGAAAGGTGACACAGGCTGCCCCTACTGTAATCTGCCTTGCCTTTGGAGAGTCTTTATTAAAGAGGGAGCCCCAGGGAAGAGTCTGGCAGGATACTCCCAGGAAACCCTTTGACTGACTGTGGTAATATGAAATGGAAATTAAAAAGTACCTGTGAAAACTTCTGTTCCAATAAATGAGTGGCAATGATCCCCATTGCTTTGAAAGGTAATTTAGCACAACTGGCTATTTTATAGTAGTCAAATGTATTAAATGGTATTATTTTATCTGTATAGTACTAAGCTGTAGTTTGTTTTTTTCTTCTTCCTCTCCTCCATCCTTCCTTCCAGGATGAAAAGAATCAAGTATTAACTACAAATATTTGGCTACAAATGGTAAGTTATGAAACAAAGTATGGTTTTCTTTCTCCTTCAGTCTTAGAGTTTAATCTGGTGAGGGGTTTAAATTTTAGAAAACTTTCACATCTGTAAAAAAAATATGAGTTAACTCCTAATTCCATGTCAGATTTTCTTTGCTACCGCTAGATACCACAGCAGAGAACTTTGTCCTCATTAACTCATGACCAGCATTGTTGGTCAGGAGTTAATTTTCACTCAGTTTTTAATAAATGGAACAGATAATAGACAATTCAAGAACTTTGTGAGAGTATTTTGAAATCGTTTTCTCTGAAAGGTTACATCATGACTCAGAATTAACAAGGTGCTTCTTAGCATGCTGGCTCCTGTGGAGTCCTAATGCATCCACAAACATTTTCACCATAAGATTGTCTTAAGCTCTGCAAAGGCAGGGTGACGTGGAGTTTTCTCCATCTATAGCAGCGTGGATGAGAATTTGCCATTAGTTGAATTCCCATCAGTATTCAGAAATTGAACTGTTTGGGGTAAGTAAAGATTTACAGAAGATTTCTATTATTCCAGACAATCACACTGATTTTGCAGAAACTTTACACCTTTCAATTTCTTTTACCAGCTCATTCAGTTTAAATGCATTATTTTTTCTTTTATTGTAACATTTTACATACAGCACCTCTGAGGTGGGCCTTGGGAAACAAATGAAAGACTGTTCTGATGACCTGTAAGGATAGCACGGCAATTCCATTTACTCACAAAGAAAATCTGACATGGAAGAAGCACTCAACTCATGCTTTTTTTACAGACCTGTTGTACAGCAAGATTAAAACTGTCAAATATAATATGGTTTTGGCTTTTAGCTACAAAGACTATAGTTGTGATGATTTCTTACCGGTAAAAGAGACAACAATTCATACTCAGGAGGCTGTAATTTATTTTTCTTCTCTTTTATCTCACAGCATCTTTGTCCTTTTTGAGACTGGCTTTTTCCCCCCTAAGGAAATTTTTTATTATATTATATATTCTGTATTTCTTTTGACTTATTCACCTTAGCACATACTGGATATGAAGTACATTAAGACTGCAATGAACAGACCATGTGGTTACTACAAAAAAATGTAGCCACTTGTCATGGCCTGTGTACGCATAAAATTAAAGTTTGTGTATTAACTGTCTATTGATGGTGTTCTAGACAGATTCAAAGCATACTTAAGGCAAACATATGTCATTTTATGATTCTAAATGATCTGAAGTTTTTCCCTGAAATCCCTCTCCACTGCATTCCTTGATATATACGTGTGTATAATCAGCGATGTACCTTAAATATTTTATGTAATTATCCCCAAAATAGTTAAATACAAAAGTAAGTGAGAAAGGGGGATATAAATCTAGTATTTATACATGCAGGCTATTTCATCTGACCACTATCTCCATGGCAATACTGTTCAGCATCAAAAATCTAAAACTTGGTCTAAGTTACAGCAGAAGCCTTGCCTGGTCACACAGATCGGTACTAACTGAAGCACCCTGAGCTCTTTGCTGTTTTAATCCAAATTAAAGGTGCTTCAGCTCCTTTTAGAGAGTTCTCAAGTTAAAGCAAAATGAAGCAGCTCATGCCCTGCTGGATTGGTGAGCACTTTGTACGCAGGGCTAACAGAGCAACTGTAAAATCTGCTTAACATTATCTCTAATTCAGACTTGAATATTAGGTTTGCTATTACCCTTGGACTGTCTTTACGTCACTCAGCATCACCCTGCGCTCCAGTGCAGTGGCCATGGTAACTCCTAACGTAAGTTGGGACAGGAAATGATTGGCTATGTTGATATCCAGGGTGCATTCAGCTGGCAGTGAACACAGCCTGCCAGCCCTGGCCCTGCCACGGTGACTGCGAGTGACCTGCTGTGGCAGCTCCTGAGAACCAGTCACCCAAAGCCACCAGAGCCACGGCTTTCAGTGCCTCAAACCCACACAGCTTATTTGCTTACATTGCTGGCCTTTGGGAAAAGTAGATGTATCCTGGCACCTCAGGACTTCTACGTTACACAAAGATGAAGTGGTAAGAAATTACAGTGACATTTGTCAACCAGGAAGTTCATGTAAAACAGTTTACTGGGAAAATGTATATTAAATTTTTGAAAAAAGATGAGAAGCAGTTGATCAGCTTACAGAAGCTGTGTATAGATGGCTGTGAGCAACATAGATCTTAACTAGAGAATTGTGAAAACAAAAAAACTATGAACAGAGCCAAAAAATTGAAGATTTTGGTAAAAACTATCATCTGTAAAGCAAAAAGAAAAAACATTGCACGACTCAGATCTTTTGTCTGGTTTTGATACAAACTCATTGTAAAAAATCGATGACATATAGAAGAACAGGCCAAGAATAAGTATAGTAAACACTTCACAAAAACTTCATGATGAATGCTATTTGTTGTGTTGAAGGCATCAAAATGGTCATTTATGCTGTTGTAAAGATATAAGAATGTATTTGAATACCTGCAGCATGGGGCTGACTGGGGACTTACTTGGTGTATCAAACCAAAACTTGCCTGTGACCCTAAATCAAGGAATTGTATAGACAAGTGTGATGTGAATACCCCATGAGAATGACCAATAACATTTACCTGCACAATACCCACTGGCACTTTTTCCTGACCTTAGTGTCTGTCAAACATTTTGACAAGGACCACTAGACTGAAGGGGTAAGTGTTGTACATTTACCCACCCATTTAAAAGTTGACATTTAAGAAATTACCATTTGGCATTGTACCAGCTTGGTAAATTTGGACGAGTCTTCACTGTAAGTTACGAGATGCCTACAGCCAAGGGAAGTTAACATAAACAACATCATGTGGAAATAGAGAGAAGCACATTATAATTAAGCATAGACATTATATGAGAAAATTTGGTAAATTTTGTAAAATGAATTGAACTTTATTCCTTATACCCGTGGTGCACAACAGGAACCACCCTAGTATCATGACAAGTCATGTGCATAGTAAGGAGAGTACAACCTCAGTTTCAGGAAAATACAGCAGCTCATGCTACAGTTTCCCTGGAGTGCAGGAGGTAAGCAGCTTGCTGGGGCTGCCACAGTGCTCAGCTGGTGCAGGCTGGGGCTCTGCTCTTGTGGTTGTGCACCACCATATGTTCCAATGTCAGCGTGTGGGATTTAGCAGTGCTGAGCTCAGATCAAAGCCCTGCTGGTGTAACTGTGCCAGCCTGCCTGTGCCAGCTGCCTGTGCCAGCAGCCAGGGCTGGGCTGAAAGGAGCACAGGCAGCCCCAGGGTGGCTGCCTCCAGTGCAGGAAGTGCCAGCCAGGGAGGAAACTTGTGGGACCAAGCAGTGCTACAGAGCATCTGCCTCAGAGCTTGCCCAAGGCCAGGCCCCAGGAGCTGCCAAGACCTTCTATGCTGGCATTAACCTTGTGCCATCACAGTCATCTTCTGTCAGCAGTGAATGCTGGCTGCTCTACCCTATGGCTATTAGCAAGGTACTACAACCTGAGAATTTCCAACAACAGAAAACAAAGTTATCTATGAAGATAAAGATAATGGAAGTTACCGTATGAATTGTAGAAGCAGTACAATCCCAAACTGGCACCTGTGACAGTGTGAACAATAAAACACAACCACCTCAAATCTCTTCTAGGCTGTTATGTGCACTGCAGTGTGAATTGGAAAGGAGGGGTCTATGAGTTCCATTGCACTCTAGGTGGCCTAATTCACCCTTTCCAAACATTTCAGTCCCTGAAGCTAAACAAGAGAACACCTATTGTTTCAGCCCATCCAGTCACTAGAGAGCTACAGCAACCCAGTGGATGAGAAGACCTAACTTACTTTTTGTGTGTATGGTTTAGTACTGGACAGATCATTATCTACAGTGGAATGTGTCTGAATACCCCGGAGTGAAGAATGTCCGTTTTCCTGATGGACTGATTTGGAAGCCTGATATTCTTCTCTATAACAGGTAGACACATTTTCTTTGTGTGTGTGTGTATGTGTGTGTGTGTGTGGGGATGGAGGGAAGATCATAGAATTATAGAATTGCAAAATATCCCTTGAAAGCTCAACTGCTCCAACCTTTCCTGGGAAAGGGAGCCTACATGGTGTTTTCTAGCACCCTGTCCAGACACAAAGATAAGGCAAGGTAAATGACATAATCATCTCATCAAAATACCTACATTTTAAAACAATTTTCTAAAACTTTCTAGGTGTTAGGAATACTGGAAAATTACCAGCCTCCTGTTCACAGAACAGAAAAACATATTTATAAATACTTTGTGAATAACAGTATTGTTCCTACTACCATTCTAATTGAATAGCTTTTATGAGACGGTGTTTAATGGTACAGATAGTGATAATTTTCTCTGAAATTTTTTGGTCTAAATGGTTACTGGTGAATTCAAATCTGATGTTTGCCTGCTTGTCAGGGTTTAGTTTGGGTTTCACTACAGATAGGAGAGGTAATTGCCAGGAAGGATCTTCGCATTTTTCCATGTCCAGTTTTGGTGTTATTCTTTCCTCCCGCTACAAAAATAGCTGGGATATTTGCTGCTCTCCTCATCAAACTGTTCTGAGTTGGGCCTATTTCAGGGACAGACAGATTGCCATCGATCCACTGCAGAACCTCTGGCTGACATTGAGAGATTCTTTGGCTGTACTATTATATGGCAGTTCCCATTGTGGAATTTATTTAGCTCAAAATATAAAACACTGAGAGCTGCCTGCTCTGTAATACCTTGGCTTTTGCTGCAGCTGTTGTGGGCTTGTGTGCTGTTGCCCAGGTACTGGAATGAACTTACATCTGCTCTGTACATGGAGCACTGGCTCTCCCGTGGTAGCCAGGATACATTGTTTTGTTGCCTGTGCAGATGACACGAACATTTTGTCCTCCTGAAAGCATTCTGTCCTCTGTTTCTCTGCTGTATGTCTCATAAGAACACACCCTGCTGCGTTTATCAACCTCATCCCCCTTCCCACTTGAGGAGCTGCTTTTTGTTGCAACAAGACCTAGAGAATAGCTGTTCCCAATGTATCAGCTGCAGCTTTGCTCCTGTTTGCCTTTGGGTGAGCACCTTTGTGTTTGATGTTTCAGGCACAGGTGCTGTTGAATTGTAACAAGGGGATAACAGCAGCTGGCAGCATTTGCCAGGTGCTGGGGTCCTTCTCTGCAGGGTCTGCATTGTGGCAGTGCTTCTCCCAGAGGTGCAGCTAACACTCAGTGATCTGAGGGCAGCTCCAGTACAGTTCACCATACTCAGGATAACTGCCTGGCAAGGTTACTACTCACTTCTGGTTTAAGCATGGCAAGTTGTCCACAAACCAGCCTAAAAAGCTCTTTCAAATGCTCTCTACACAAAATGGAGCAGCTTGATACCTGAGACAGGTATTTTTTGAAACATTAATCTTAATGTAGTTTTGAATGCAAATTTATTTTCTTTAGCAGTTATCCCTAGCTACCTTGATTCCATAAATGACAGTGTTCTTGGAGAATCTGACAAATGACACCTTCATTTCCATTGTCCTGATGAATGACACACTGTGCATGCCATAAAACTGGTACTCTACAACAGCAGTTTAGTGGTTTCCAAAAAATGAGTTATGACAATATTCTTCTTCATATATATCACACACCTGAGAGAGACTTGCCATGTGCCTGATGATTTAGGCTTCAGTATTTAAGTATATCCAAAACGAAAGGGTAATATTTTAGAAATCAGTGATATTAATGCATACATGCTAACTGTAGCTGGAGTGCTTTACAGAATGAAAAGGGTCACAATAACCTGAAAAACTGAAACCACAATTTTTCTATTAATACAGGTTTTAAAATCTTCAGATTGTTAACTATGACTCAGTCACAAAATAATTATTCTACAGTTTCTCTATTGCAAACACATATTTAATCAAAAAATCTTATGCAGAGTTTAGTCAGAGAGCAAAGCTATTTAAAATAAATTCTTATTCCTGTATGAAATTACATTGGGAATATTACAATGTTCCCTTCTAGTGACATGCCATTTTGAGATAGATGCTTTCAATTTCTGTGCTTCACTAGGGACATGCATCTGCAGTTACAGAGAAATTAATGAACTATAAATTCACTTTCCATTTTAATGAATGCCTGTTTCACTATGTCTTGAGTCCTTACACATCTTGCTGCAGCCTACTACAGAGAAATTGTGGCAGCTGTATTAAATTCTACAACCATTCTATTGTAGGGAGAGCAGGCCCAGTTCATCTGTAGTTTTTCTGAGGAAAGAAAATCTTGGCCTTTGTATAAATTCCAGGATTGGCTGTGTTAGTGTCATGTGGGCTATCTTACGCTTTTAACTACACTTATTAAAAGTGCTCATTTCTGGCAGAATTATTTTCTAACTGGCCACATAGTGTTCAATACTTCATGGAATAACAACAGTTCTGGAAAGTACATCTCATTTTCACAGTTTCATTTTTCCAGTTTTATAAACCTGAGGTTAGGTCCAGTGGGATTCTATCTGCTAGGTATAGCTTTGTCATATCAATGTACTGTAATCAGTATCTGCTTTCCAGTGGTAATACCCCGAAGAAGAAATGTAGCAGAAATGCTTTTCTATCATAACCTCTCAGTCCAGTCTCTTCAAGCTCAGGCTTAGCTACTTGGTGCACTCCCAATTGAAGCAGTGCTTTGCAAAAAATGCTTAGAAAAACAGCATAGAAAAACACACGCTCCTTTGTCAGAAAAAAGAATTACATATTTGAATCTGACTACCACTGGATATTCTTTTAAGAATGTGCCTATGAAAGGCAAAATCATGAGGCAATGAAATCAAGGTTCCTTGATCACTTGTGTTCTTGTGAAAATTCTATTTTTTGCCAATTACCAGAAACAGCAGCAAGGTCTTAGAATCAACTCCCTGGTGTTTAACTGCCCTCCACTCCAGAGGAAGAGAACAGAACCTAGCCCAGGAGTCATTAATTTCCACTTTACAAGTGATTTGTATGGCATGGATAATTTTACATCCTAAATCTGTCTACTTATTTGAATTCCATCATCTAACCCTCGTTAATTTCAAGTCAAAGCAATTATTTGTCTAATACAGAAACTTGTTGGAGGACTTTAGGTCTGGTTTTCTAAGGAAATGAGAACTATGCACCTGCGTGCTGCACACCTGTGTGAATGTGTGTGTGCTCTTGCTGCCCCTCTCCCCATAATCCTCTACCAAAGCTGGCAGTGCAATCAGTAGAGATCTTTGCAGCACCAGTTCCTCACAAGAATCACAAAAACAGGCAGCCAAGATGTGGAGGGAGAAGAATTAGAGCTCCAGCTGCAAGAGGAGCTGCGCCACAGACTGGGAGACTCCAGCCATGACCTGTGAAGCTGAAGGAGTGGCTTACACTGTTTGGTGTGCTACAATCAGGCATCACATACACAATACTGAGACTTCCCTGCTTCTCTTCAAAGTTCAAATCGAATACTTGCAAGTACTTTCTATACTTGTGAGCCTTCTGCTCACCACAGGAAAAAGTGCAACTCCAGATGGGCAAGTAATTATTTGGATTTAGCTTTTTCTTGTCTGCATATTTCACAAACCAGCCCAGATATTTTTTAAAATCTAAGTTCTTCAAATACATAAGGGGAAAATAAAATGCAAATGAAAAAATGCAAATTAAAAATGTGTAAAATAACAGTCGCTTTATTTTAGCTTTCAAGACACAAAATTTGCATCAGAATAGATCAAATATTAAATCCCTCTTTTCAAAAAAAGAGTATTTTAGTAAGGGTTTTCCTGCTAAGAAACACTTCTTAAAGTACTTGATTTTCTGCTAGAGTTATGAATATTTCACTTTATGAACATCTCAGATTTTTACTGTTTTTCTGACGATGTCTTAAAAGGTGATTAGAAAATTATGAGATACTAAACCACTAATAGGCAAAGAGACATCAGAGACTTGTCTTGTTCCAATCAATCTAGAGATGCACAGGTTTTCACAGTCCAGATTGCTGCAGGCATCCAGACCCTGAGGCCTGTGTGACTCCTCTGCCCTGCCCAGCACAGCTGGCTCTGCATTTGCCTTGTGTGCCAACCCACCCCACAAGGTGCCAGATTGGAGACTACAACAGTACAACAAATACAGTAGCCTATGTCTCGTGTTTCCCATGTAGAAGTCCTTAAAATGTCAATGCCTGGTAAAATTCTGGGACACAGTGCTGGACACAATTGAGATATTCCTTGACAGTAAATGCCAATCCATAATTTGGAGCACTTTCCAAATGATATTATGATTCTTTTTCTAAAGAATCGTAAGGACAGCACATCAGGGCAGTGCTGGCCATACCACTACACTGACAACTCAAACAGGGCTGCTTTTTTTTCTTGTCTGAACCCAGTTTGTGGGTTCTGAGGTAAATAATGAAGGCTGGAGCTGCATTAAAGGGTCTCATGTATGACATGTAGTGATAATGCTCACCCATGCAAAAAGGTAGGGAGACACAGACACTGGAGTATCCATCTCCTCAGTATTCACCAGCTGCTGTTAACATCGACAGTAAGAGAACAGATTTCACTGTACAGTTGCTTGAGAAGTTTTTAAAAAGTGCTTACTTTCCAAATGGAAATCAATAGAGCCAAGGCACTATAATGAATCTAGTGGGCAGGTGAGCAGCAAGAACGAGGTGGCTGACCTTCACTTACAGTTCTTAATCAGGAGCAAATCCAGAAGTATCAGGCCAGTTACTCTGAGGCCACAGAAAACCGGTGACAGGAAAAAAGCTGTCAAGTTTTTGGGGTGACACAGTCCTTTTATGAGAACAGACCTGTCTCAGACATTCTTCAGCCAGTCAAAGAGCAAATAACCCATTTTGTTTTTCCCCTGTTCTAGTGCTGATGAACGATTTGATGCTACTTTTCACACTAATGTTTTAGTCAATTCTTCGGACACTGCCAATACCTGCCACCAGGTAGGCTGTTTGCATGTCATAAACTTTGATAGATCATTTATGTATGGTGTGGTTTCAAATTTGCCACAAATTCTCTTTTATTTCATTTGTTTATCTAGCATCACCTGATAGATGTAAGCCTGGATGCATTATGGTTATATGGTTAACACCTTTGCATGAACACCATCAGACAAGATACATGTTTTATTACAATTATGGAAATTCTTCTGTCATAATGCACAATATCAGAAGTTTGGAAGCCCTTACTATAAAAAGATATTGTTTATTAA
This sequence comes from Eopsaltria australis, assembly GCA_034509425.1. Taxonomy (NCBI): domain Eukaryota; kingdom Metazoa; phylum Chordata; class Aves; order Passeriformes; family Petroicidae; genus Eopsaltria; species Eopsaltria australis. The sequence continues at coordinate 1,894,305 of JAVTVJ010000121.1, forward strand.
AGTCATGGTAATGCCTCAATACATTTTAATTTCATTATTTTAGTGTTTCTTTTATTACTATGTTAACTTTACAGTAAGATGCTTAGTAACATCTTGGATACATTTCTATTTGAAATTATTCACTGAATGTTTCATCAAAACAATTTTTGGTGTGGATGTACAGCAGTGGAGCACTGTTTCTGTTCCCCAACTCAATTAGCATAATCATTAGAATTAACTCTTCCTAGTATCTGACGTTTGCAAACTACAGCAGTAGAGCCAATGCTTTCCAGACAAATTAGGTTTTCTGCCTAAGATGTCCAGAGGGTTTCAAGCATTTGCCTCTTGATTTAAGATGCTCTCTTGATTTAAGATGTTCCATTTGGTGAGGGTTTTTCAATTCAATTCTGAAAGCTGCTGAAGGACAGGGTCTGACTCAAAAAGGGAAAAAGAAGCAGCTAGCTTTCCTGAGTAAATGAAGATCATATAAATCTAATAAAACAGCAAATAAATATTTCAGGATTTCTTATGTTTCAGGATTTCTTACTTTAGTCAGTAAAAGAAATAGAAACAGATTACATATTCTGCTTCATTTCTTCCTGAAATACTGCATCTAGAAATCTGAGTTCTTTCCTGAATATTCTTCTACTATGTGCCAAAATGGAAGAGTATCTTTAAAAATCGTTAATAACATCAATACATTAATGGTACAGCTCTTTCCCTTCTCTGTGAATGACTTTTGCTCTTTACGCGTCAAGACAGGACTGAGATTAAATATGTTTTATAAATGAAAAACAGAAGGCACGATGTAGAGCAAGTTCTGGTTACAAAAAGTACGTGAAATTATGTGGAATAAGCACCTAATTTAAGTGTTCTTGTTTAAAATCTCACCTAGGCATATTTAAAAGCTCATGCTACATAGACGTGCGCTGGTTTCCATTTGATGTTCAGAAATGTAACCTGAAGTTTGGATCCTGGACTTATGGAGGCTGGTCCTTGGACTTACAAATGCAAGAAGCAGATATATCTGGCTATATTTCAAATGGAGAGTGGGATTTAGTAGGTAAGCTCTTGACTCCTTATTTACATTGTGAACTTGCAGCCTTGTCTCCACTGCTGAAATGGATAGAATAAGAACCGGGGAATAACGACAGAAATTAAATTAATAAATGACTTAGCCAGTGGCATTTGAAACTCTTGAGAACAGATCTGAGATGCAAATCAACATTAAAAAAAAGGACAAATTTGCTGCTTGAATTCTGTATCTTTTATCCAATTTTCCTTTATCACCTGAGAAAAAGTGGGAATTAAACTTATGTAGTTTTACCTGCAGTAAAACTTGGAAAACTATCCTTTAAAAAAAAAAAAAGTACATAATACACAGTTTATTCACATGAATTTCTGGTTTTCTTCCTCTTTTCTCCTACACAGGAGTTCCTGGGAAGAGAACTGAGAGCTTTTATGAATGTTGTAAAGAGCCCTACCCAGATGTCACCTTCACAGTTACTATGAGACGTAGGACTCTTTACTATGGACTCAATCTCCTTATTCCTTGTGTCCTGATATCAGCACTTGCTTTGTTGGTTTTCCTGCTTCCAGCAGACTCGGGAGAAAAGATCTCACTAGGTAAATTATTAACAGGATATTGTAAATACGACTAAACAGAAAGAAGTTGTCCTTTTAAAATTTCATTTTAAACGGTCTTAGGCAGGAGGAATAGTTTGTGTGTCCTGTTCTGGTTCACGAGCTATTTTTAGTGTTTGATGCTGAACCAACAGAGGCATAAACAATTCCTGAGCACCCTCCTTAAGAAGCAGGTTTTCATTCTTTGACATTTAATTGTTGAATTTCGCATTCATTAGGTAATACTTAAGTTTACAAATACACATTTGAACACTTCAACACTGAATTCTTCTTAATACTTCCTTTTGAGTTGTATTAAGAGCCTATGGTGCCCTCTCAGAAAGACTGATTTTAATTGCTCCTATTTTACTTTTCATAGTGAATTTTAACTTAAGCATTGGTTTGTGAAACAAATCTGATTTTGAGTACTTGATCTTTAAGATGGAGTTTAACTATGTAAAGAAACCTTTTGTTCCATACAAAATGCAAATTAACTGCCTTCTACTAAGTAAACATTGCTGTTTAAAGGTATAAAAATTGACATTTCTCCAGTATACAGTTTAATTGAGGAGTAATAACCTCCTTAATTAAGTTGTCCTTCACCATATTTTAAGATGAATTCTTTGTTCCTTAATCCTTTCCCTTCTGACAATGACTCTTTATTGTTTAAGTCTAGTCCTGAGAAAAGAGTTAAGCCTTTTTCCAGAAAGATGGGAACTCATCACTGAGCAACGGAAGTCAAACACCAAAAATCAACAGTCAAGACTGCTTGGGCATAATCCCCTGCAGAACCCAACACTAATATCAAAGGATACCAAAGTCTTTCCAAGGCAGCAAATCTGCTTTTGAGGAAATTTGTGTATTACACCACCTGTAGCTTCAATGATAATTAATCAAGTATCACATGCTCAAATACTCAGATTCACACCAAGCTAATCCAGTGCAAGAATTGCTTTGATTTGCCTCAGCTAATTAGCAAAAGACGATAAAAGCGGAACCATTACAAGGATGTAAAAATATCCACGTCTGTGCAAGCATTGGTACCAGTTTGGCAGCACTGCTACCCTGAACTTGAGGCAGTACAAGGAAGGACAGCAGTTCCACTGACGTGCTGGAGCAGGGGTACAGTGGGATTGCATCTTGCACAGGGCTCTCCTTCTGATTCATTTTGTTTCTCTCCCTGTTGTAATTACAAGCTACTGATATGATTTCATACTTTATCTTTCAGGTATAACAGTTTTATTGTCTCTCACAGTCTTCATGCTGCTTGTGGCTGAAATTATGCCAGCAACATCTGACTCTGTGCCCTTAATTGGTAAGCTTTTAGTCACTTGGATTATTTAGCAAACAAGGTGCAGTGACTTTGCATAAAGGCCAGCATTAAGGCAAATCACCACTTGTACAATGGATGACTGCAATTGAACTAGAAAAATATTGCCAATTGATGAGAGGTGCTCTCTGCTGTGAATGAAACAGAGAATCTATGTGTATTTGGGGAAAGCCATAAGAGAATCAATTTTCTATGGAAGAATTTGTTGCAGTTCTGACACAATTGGCCAGATTGTATTTTGTATTCCTAATTCTGATTAGGAAATTAGAATACATAAACTAAACATAATTAAATCTTCCCACTGTAATTGTTCAAACAAAAAGAGAAACTTTCCAAAACAAGTACTAGCCAGTATCCATAATAATGCTAAAAGAAAATTAGAAGGTAGCCTTGGTGTCAAGGTTTTTTAGAAAAGGCGGTGCTCAGTTCCACAAAAACAACAGCTAAAGGCTGGCTATCCTCTCAAAATAATGTCTGGTCTTTCTACTTTTGAGAAATCTTTCAGAAGTACCTAGAGCAGCACTACACTGGAAAAAGAACTAAATGCTATGAATGCAAATATAAACACCCCTTATTAAAGCCATATCAGCCTAAGTATGTTCCTGTAATTATCTCTTTATTTTGCAGCTCAGTATTTTGCCAGCACCATGATTATTGTTGGTCTTTCTGTTGTTGTCACCGTCATTGTTCTGCAATACCACCATCATGATCCAGATGGAGGAAAAATGCCTAAATGGGTAAGCTTTGATTTTCCTTCACTGTCCACTGTCAAATAAACGTCCAGGTCAGGGATGTGATAGAGTAGCTAGTGGCCCATGATTATCTCCTACTGTTAAAAACTTATAAATCCTTCCCAGACATTTTGTTTGGAAAAGCAGTTTCACCAGAAATGAGGTGTCCAGATATGTTCCATGTGGTCGGTTTCTTGGAAAATATGTGTGTGCAGGAGAGAATGAATATACCTCCACCAGCTTCTCATATCCTTCAAAACAGCTACATGCAAGTCAGGATTTTGTTAAAACCTAAATAAATAAATAAATATCTAAATATATAAACAAAGGTGGTTTTCAAATAAGCTCCAGATGTTAGAAGTGAACGAGGTAGAAGAAAAGAGTAAGGTGCTGATGGAGATGATAAATGCATGAAATCCACTACTCTCAAGGTGCAGCTGTGCAGATGCTACATACTTAGCTGATGTAAGATGGCTGTTAAAGTGGAACTTCCTCCGAAAATCCTGATCTTTGTATCTCTGTTCAAGAGCATCTGAAAAGTGCAAAGAATGAAAGTACTTTTTCTAAGCACCCAAGACTTTTTAAATAATGTCCTTCTATGAGGGGTGATTTTTACAGAGAACATTATGCTGATATTAAGTTACTACACACTGCTGTCATCAGCTAAATGTCCCCTCCTTTGACTTCACCCACCTCACGGCAGCATCAGGCAGTTCTGATGATGGAAAGACCTTTCTCCTTTTTTCTGTCTAGAAAAATGAGTTATTATTATCCTTACTAGCTGGAAAGAATGTGCATACAGCAGTGCCCTGAGGACAAGAGATAATGAGATATTCCCTGGCCTGTTCTAGGGTGGTGACTTTAAAATAAATTTCAGTGAAGAGAATAAAAGGTAGATCTCTTTAGATGTGTGTTTGATGACCTAAAGGGGACAATGTTTAGTACTGAGCCAAACATCCTCAGAAAACAGAGTACTTGAGGTCGAGAAGAGAGCTGTGGTGTTGAGAAGCTGAGGTCCAACAAACATTATTTGGACACTGGTGGGTTTTGGATCAGGCCCTCAATTAAAAGAATATGATTCTTCTTGGTGAAGTTTTATGGCATAAAAAAAGTAATAGGGAAAGATCTGTCTCTGGCTGGGATATTTGCATGGATATATCTACTCTGAGTAACAATCCACAGTCAGAATAAATGGACCAAATCTAATATTAATTATAGGATAAGATTTGCATATCATATGATACAATAGTATTTCATTAGAACTCTGAAAAATAAATGCTGGCATGAGCTCTTAAAATCTGATTTAAATAAATTACAGAGGCTTTCATTTGAAGTGGAACAGTCTCTGGATTTCCTGCACTTTCTGTAAGGCTGGATTAAGGCAACGTGGAGAACAGTAAAATGATATACACAGATTAAATCTGTAAAGTATTTTTTTTAATCAAAGTTTTTTCCGCATATTTTATCCATGTTATATCCAGATCTCTTCTCTAAAATCTGCAACCAACTGTTGTGAACACAATATGAGAACAGAGCCATAACATTTTAAAGCTCAGTGGTCCAGTCCAGTCCAAAATCTGCTTCTGCAGCCCCACCCAAACAGTAATGGCATGTGAATTTAGTATTAGAGCACAAATTAGAGAAAAAGAATTCTGACTTTATTGACTACCATCTAAAGCAGGCTATTAAGACTATTAAAAAGGAACTCTTCTTCAGTAAGAGTTTGGTTTGGTTTTGTCTAACCCATGGTTTCTAGTAGAGGTGGAAAAGGCTGCCATGACACTGTTCAAGTGTCAGGGAGGATTAACACTATGGACACTCCCATCAGAGGAGGGGGGACTCCCAGTAGTGATAGTCAGCCTGAGACAACCAACATCACTGCTAGAATAAGAAAACAACCCCAACGACTGGTAAATTAATCAGCTGGAAAACACCAGCTCCATTTTCTAGAACTTGGACCATGGACCAGACAGCCCAGCTGCCTGAATACCAGCAGCACCAAAGACAGTGGCTGTGTGAGGAGATGCTTATTCTCAAAAATTTTCTTTCAGACAAGAATCATCCTTCTGAACTGGTGTGCTTGGTTTCTGAGAATGAAAAGACCAGGGGAAGATAAAGTGCGTCCTGCCTGTCAACACAAACAGCGCCGCTGTAGCCTGTCCAGTGTGGAGATGAACACTGTGAGTGGACAGCAATCCAGCAATGGGAATATGCTGTACATTGGGTTCCGGGGGCTGGAAGGGGTTCACTGCACACCCACCACTGATTCAGGTGTGATCTGTGGGAGGATGACCTGCTCACCAACAGATGAAGAAAATCTGCTGCACAGTGGCCACCCCTCTGAAGGTGACCCAGATTTGGCTAAGATTTTGGAAGAGGTCAGGTACATTGCAAACCGATTCAGAGACCAGGATGAAGAGGAAGCCATTTGCAATGAATGGAAATTTGCAGCCTCTGTAGTGGATCGGCTCTGCTTGATGGCCTTTTCAGTCTTCACAATCATTTGTACAATTGGTATTTTAATGTCAGCACCAAACTTCGTAGAGGCTGTGTCTAAAGATTTTGCTTAACTCCTAACTAAAACCTGCTTCTCTGATTGGTATGTAGCAAATAAGAATGTGGGGTCTTTTGATTACTTGTTTTTAATGAGTACAATGCTTCTCATTGTCTGCTTTCTTTTGCCCCCCTCTCTGATCCTGAGTTCCTTTTGGAAGAGTGGCACCATTTCAGACAGGAAGCCAAGAGTTTCTTTCTGGGCTGTGTCTGTGTAGCTCCTCTGAGCACTCTTTTGTGGAAAACGCCAAGTGTCTGCAAGTCCCTTCAGAATGACAGGGTATTGCATCACCATCTCTTACACATGTTCAAACTGGTTATTCCAAAATAAGAGGTAGGCAACGCCAGCAATGGCACTTCTTCCAGACTGTGTTACAAAGGATAGCACAGTCCATCTTATCTTTTTGAACGAGTGACCGTAAACACATTTAGGAGAAGATTAAATCCAAATGGCTGCTCAAACAGAGAAAAGGGAGAAATGTCTTATGTAGCTCTCCAGCTCCTCACTCACACCTTGTAACTCCCCCTGTGCACTTTGCATACTACATATATGACTTTCAGAATTTTGAATTTGTCTGAGACACCAGAAACCTGAAAGTTCAGAGGACACACCACATAACTTGTCCTTCCATATCTTTCTGGATTTGACCTAGAAATTTCGCTTGAATTCTAAAACAGCCTTCACAGTAATTGTTGCAGTGTTTACTCCTTCTTCCTTCTCCCCAGAAAGGCATTCTTTCAACTGATAACTATTTTAACTATCAAAAAGAAAAATAACTGATTTAATATGCCTTCATCATCACTTGTTTAATAAAACCCAACCGCCATGCTTGTCTCTTTACTGTTAACCGGATTCCAGTGTGGAAAAAGTAACTCAATGTCTTGTACAGGATTAAGCATAAATGAAGAATTTAAAGCAAAAAAAGCCATTAAATCCTGAGATCAAGGTTTTAATTTAAAAATTAAATGTTTGATCTGTTGTATGCTTAGCCTTTTATAGAACTCCTTCTGTTGAGTCACCGTAACATTGTCTTTACAAGAAAACTGCACCTTTTCTGCTCAGTCTATCATCAGATGAGTACTAATGAAAAATAAAGCTTCTTGCTTCTGATAGAAACTATTAACTGTATAAATATATATTCATATATACACACTGCAGATACATCCAAGTAAAGGTAAAAACTTAAATACAAATTCTCCTAAATCTAGAGAGAGTTTTGCAAGGGCAAAACTAGTAGTTCAGCACTTTATGTTATGTTTGATTCTGAAATTCTCTTGTCAAAATATGCTTAGTTTTGATGTCACTTTGATGTCTTAATGAAAAGAGCTGAGCTGAGAATACCAGGACCTGAAACTTTGTGTGTACAAAGAGCTGAGAATACCAGAACCTGAAACTTTGTGTGTACAAAGAGCTGAGAATTAGTCCCTCGCTGGCACACCAGTTTTCCTAACCAGTGTTACAAGTGGTAAAAGATGTGGGCGAGGATTAGTTTAGCATTGGTTGCTTCCTTTATCCTACAGAATCCAAATTTTTTGGCTGAGGTCTTCAGAGACACAAACAGAGGCCTGTTTTTGCACCATGTTTTTACTGTGAAATAAACTCAAGGCCTCAGTTTATCTCTTAAGATTGATTAAAATAAAGTGGCTGTAATGCTTATCCTCCGTAGGTAACACTTTCCTTCTCAGAGTCTGCTCCCTTGAAAACAGGAGAATCAAATCTCACGTAAAGCAAGCCCAGTGTTACCCCAGGTACCAATCTTCACCCGATTGAACACCTTCAACAAGCACCTTTGTATCTGAAACAGGGCAGGAGGACTGAAAGGCAGGCAGGATATTTCTCAGTTTCTGAATTCTGTTTTCCTGAAGGTGCATTCAGAATCTCACACTTTAAAGACACGAGCGAAACATTCAAAACCTTCTTGTAAGTTCATCCTGAAACCATGTGTCAGAATTACTTGTGAAGAAGTTATGTTTTCAGGAACAACCATTAAGAATAAGCCATGTAATAATTCCTGCAAATTGTTTCTAGTTTATAGATTGCATATCAATGGGAAACTATGAGTGCAGACTCTGAAATATGAGTTTTGTTCATTTGTGAATAACTGCACATATCACGTGGCATGTGCTGCTCTTCTGGGTAATCTTTCTAGGCTAGGCTTCCTGATGAGAATGTTGATTTGCATTGGTATTTTTTCCTGCTGCAAGTATCCCTAAATAGCTATGTAGAGTGTTCCATTTAGTCTTTGTAAAGTTTTGGGGTCCTCTTGGAGAATAGCTTTTCAAAGAAAAATGAAGACTTTTGAGGACAACCTTGCACAATGGGACACAACTATTGCAATCGTAGTACATGATGCATGTGGTATAGGAAGCATGAGAGTCCCCCTCTTTCCACCCAAATCCATTTACAGTATCTGTGGAAATCATCTTTCTAAATACATGAGGATGGAGAAAGCAAGTTACAATTTGACAGTAGACTTCATTTTCAGTGACAGACATGCCTACCCTTAAAAACTGCAGAGTCTGGCCTGACATGAAGTCCTGCCAGAGCCTGTCCCAGTGAGTTGGTGACATGATCAGAGGACGCGGGTGCTGCTGAAGGGGCTGTGAGACACCAGCGTTCTGCTCACACTGCCTTTATCGTGGGCAGGGTCAGTGAAAATGCACCAAGGGGACGAGGGAACCCTCATTTTCCTACTGTTTACACAACCTGTAAACATTTGGTAATAAGTTTATTATACATTTGAAATATAAGAGTGACTCCTCCATTATGTTATTTGGCACCTTTAAGTTAAATTTTCCTGTAACTGAGCTGAGCAAAATAGGTATGGTTCTTGTCAACTTGTGTGTGTCTTAAATATATTTGTGTATGCGCTAAACAATATTTTGATCTAAATGCTGTGAAAAAAATGTTTATTTACAATTCTGGGCATAGAGATGGAAATTAAATACTGTATTCAGTATGTGTATATAATATTAAAGACTACATATTGATGGTAAAGATCTGTTATAATCTTAAAGAGTCCAGATAGAAAACAAGAAGTGGTTCACCACAACTAAGCTATGACTTGCCTGACAAATTCAAAAGCTCACTCTAGAGCTCAGGTGTCATGTACAATACTATGCGTGAACAATGTATATTACTTTTTCTGTTTTTATATTGAATTGTATGGAATATTTAAAAGACTTTCTAATATTTAAAAAAAATTATTTAAGTGTTAATGCCAAAAAGGTTCCAAACATAAGATTTTAAAAAGTTAGTTTTAAATACAGATAAATTATTTAAAAAATATTTAAAATATTAAATTATTTTATATAGGAATAGATAATACTATGTAAGACTTTTCTTAAAGATTTCTTTAAATTCTCTTTACATTCTCTAGCTGCAGGATGTAATCTCAGTTCACCTGTGACAATTCAATTCTTCACCTTCTTTAACAAGACAAGAAGGTAAACCAAAGCCCCAGATTTTCTTTCCTTTATTTTACTATTTTTTACATTAAGAAACATTGCGTAAAGGGCATTAGAAAGAGATGTTACATCTGTCAGGTACTGATTGTCATATAAGCAACTCAATACCTTTATAGTCCAGTACAAATAAAAGATTTAGATCAAGAGACTTTTGATTCTTTTTCATTTTGCTAACATGGAAAAAACTCAAGTGGTAGAAAATATGAATAGCCATAAAAGGAAGAAAGATGTCTTTGGATATATCAATCTGGGATGACAGAGTTCTTTGATAATTTAATATATGTTCATATCCTCCTGCCAACCAGTCCCACACCAAACATATATTACTTCAGTCTTATATAAGCAATCAAAGTTAACTGAGTAGGACTGAAATACCATAAATTTTGGACTGGCCTCAATGCCAGTATTAATTTATTTTTTGAAGTTTAACACAGAAGAGAGAAAAAACAAATTCACACCAGCTGAATAAATTGTTGGTTTTGCCAGCTGCAAAGTTTGTTTGTTGGCTACTATTGAAAAAATATCTAATCAGCAGAATACCCCTCAGATGCAACAAGATGTGTCAGTGTAGTTTCTTGCAAAGAGAGATGAGTTGTCCTGCCCACATGCTGAAACAGCTTCTTATCTTTACAACACTCTGCTGAGCATGTGCCACAAGCAAAAGATCAAGGGTTGCTGAACCCAAGACTTCATTCTCTTCATGCTTCCCTAAGCAAGGAACACCTGAAGAAGGCCAGTTTGGTCCAGGGCACCAGACGAGCCACAGAAGCCTGTAACTGTAAGTGGAGCCAGGCTGTCCTTGGGAACAGCTGCCTTGGTCACAGTGTCAGATACTCAAGTAAGGCTTGTGCTGGTGCTGCTCCCTCTGCCAGTGAGCTCCACCCTTCTGCAGTGCTGAGGAGCATGACACTCTGGGTCACTCTTTCTGCCAGACTTCAACAAGGCCAACAGGCTCAGCTTTACATGGCAGGCAGGCTCCTGGCACTGTCTGTGGACCCACCATCACACACACTCCACCTCAGAAGCCTCTGTGAGTGGGGATTAAAATCAGAGCACAGTGTGCTCTTGCTCTCGGATATCTGCGTGGTTCAGGTGCAGACTGACAGCTGCTGGGGTTTAGGAGCTTATTCGTGAGCAGAACCAATGCCATTGCCCTCTGGGTGGCAATGCCCATCACAGCGCTGGCTCTTGTGGCTACAGAGATTAACAGTACCAGCCACTTGGTTTTAATCCTCAGTGTGTCAGGATGTATTTTACTTCAAGAATACTGATTTCTTAGCCTAACCTCATCTTAAAAAGTCAGTAAATCTTTAAAGGCTGTGAACAGAATCTGCACAATTGAACAAATCTAATCTAGTAGTCTAATAGGATCTCAACAGCACTACAACCACAAATGAAAGCCTTCCACTGTTATAATTTTTTTTTTTTACATTGCTTCTGCTGCTTAAGAGAAAGCCTTAGCATTTATGTAACATTTATTTATGCTATTAAGCAATTTGCAGATGATGGGATAGAGACAGAATAAACAGCAATCTCTCACGCCCCAATGAACACATTCAAAACTGCAATTTATTCACAGAACATGAAAGTATTCTGAAGTAGTCTGAAACTTAGCATCAGTGTAAAGATATCACAAATAAATCCCTGGGCCTTCAGAGCTGCAGTGACTTGTCTGTGTCTATGATGTTATATAGGAATAACAGTTTAAACTTCAAAATAACTTGAGCTATCTACTTATTTTTAACTTTAAAAACCCCCAAAAAATCAAAACCCAGCAGAAATTTAACAATTGTGACATGATATAATGCTACTCTGGAAAATGTGCACACGAAAATAACACCTGTAGAGGCTTTGCTCTTAGCTAAACAATTACAGATATCACCCAATGCCTTGGTGCCTATATAAGGCAAAGAAATCCTTCTGCTGAGTCTGAAATTCTGTATTCAAGACCACATTCAATCTAAGAAACCTCACAGTTATCATTTATGTATTAGTCCAGTTCATGGTAGGTATGCAAATGAATAAGGATAAGCCAAATATTAAATATTTATATTAAATTGGTTTTAGGCTAAAGAAAAAAAAATCTGCATCCCAGAGCAAGATATATGCACAACACTCCTATAAGACAATATTATCTTATCTCTCAGTGTACATCTATTACATAGAGCTGTGAAACATTTCAATAATAACTTTTGTTCCAATAAAAGAATTCTGGTTTGAGGTGCTTTAATCTGCTGCATCTTTCTCTCCAGTCGAGGTTAAAAGTCATATTCCTGTTTGCAGCTAGCAAAGTGGTAACATTGCTTAATGACACTTTACATTTTTACACTGTCCATATTGTTTATAATTGAAAGGATCTTGCAGTGAAGGGATTAGAAACAAGGACATGAAGCCAAAGTATTGTACCTTTTAAAATAAACTGTGAAAGATAAAAAGGGCATATGAAGGACTGGCAGAGGGTGAGTGGAGGCAGGTTTGATATTCTCATCAACAGAGAGCTGTGGCATGTCATCAGTAGCACACCTGCACCCCAAAGCCCAGAAAGCCACCAGAGTCTCTGACCACCTGCAGCTGAGCAGCAGCTGAGCAGCAGCCCGTGCTGTTTGTGCCAGGAGGGACTGGGAGGGGGCAGGTCCACATTGACTGGGAACAGAGCAGTCACAGAGGCTTCAGTCTGGGTCCTTAACATACCTGCGCCTCATTTGTGACAGCAGCACTTCATTTAATGACACACACAGACACAGGTCTAGAGCAGTTCATGGCTTGAAGCACCTTTGATCTAACTCAGAGAACTCTCACTGTCCTCCCCCTATTTCTACGTACCCATATAAAATCTGCTCCTTCAGGGAAACTGGACTGATATCAAACATATTCAAAGACTTACATAAATATTTGCAAAATATTCTGAAAAATCTGTGCAGAGGAAATCTCTGTGTTAGCTCAAAAGCAATATGGTTTCTGCTGCTAAAAATATACTGGAATTCCTAGTTTTCCAGTAGGTTTCTGTTGCAGTAATATGCCAGTGCTTTCACTATACCAGCTGATAATGGAATGGGGGTAGCAACCTTCTTGCTGAAATTTTGAAGCAATCTGTGTGGGTCGAATGAAGTATAAGTGAAAACTCCTACGGCCAGCACAGCTTTAGCTGAGCACATTACAGCCTGTCTTTCAAAAAAGCTCACTGTTCTTTGCAATCATTTAATGGATTGCTCCCTGCACCTAACAGAAGCCAACCCATAATGAATGGCACTGCAGACATCTAAAGTGTCCAACCTCAGTTCTGATAGACTGGATCTGTGCCCATTTATTTTCTCATGCACTTTTCTAGTGCACTAGAAAATATCCTGTCTGCTTGGAGCAATAAAACTGACACAGTGCAAATTCTGAGATTTGTGTCTTCATACATTGGCTTTATAATTTTAACAGTAATCCCATATCAGCGCAAATGACAGGAGATTTAGCCCAGTATTATATACAAAACACATCTTCCTTTTGCAACTTCTGCAAGTTCAAAACCTTCTATCCTTAGCTCAAAAGACCCAAAGAATAGTGGTATCATGTCTTTGCACAGCAGGCAGAGTAGTAACAGCAACAGAAAAATGTTTCCTCCAAGATAAACAATGCCAGAACTTTTTGCATAAAACCAGTATTTGTGAAACATAAACTTTATTAGACCACTTGGGCTCAGAAATAGCTTCGTTTTTTTACCAATTCTTTGACACTTCAGAGATGGCTCTTTTCATGTCTCAGTTTCCTCATTAGTATGCAGTGTGTTTAGTCAAGGAGTTTTTATTACTGACATGAAAATATGTATGAAAATATACAGAGCCTTCTCCTCCAGTGAGGATGGTGGATGTTTTCTCTTGAACAGAGTTAGTATGGAAACTTCAATACTCCTTCTGATGTGCCACAAACTGCATGATTGATTTGCAAAGATAATCTGGACTGGGGAGCACAATGAGGTTACAGGTACTCCTGTACTTTTCTCAGACAGCAGCAGCATTGATTTTCCCATTCACCTGACAAAGAGAAAAGACTTCAACAAACTCACTCTTTCTTCATTTACCTGACACACACATGTATGGTCCAATCTTTGCTTAACTGTGGTGGCAGCAGCAAAAGCCATAGACTGTAGCCCAAAGTGCAATTGTTTTTACAGGGTTTTTTTAACTGTCCTTTAGCCTAAATGTTGAAATCACAAAGTAGCTAGAACCCAACATATGTTGAAAGCAGACCAAAGCTAGAAAAATACACTTAAAAAAGCTGGTGAAGCAAGATGTATTTTTCAACATCAAAGTAGTTCAAAGGAAACTGTAAAGCAGTACATTTTCAGTTCCCACGCTGCAGAGGACTCAGTTTGCTATTCTGTGACAGAGCAGACCATGAGCTCTTGCTGAGTCAGAAAGCTGCTGGAGCTGTGAGTGTGCAAGTGCTGGTCTGTGTGCAGGCACAGGGAGTCGTGCTGCCAATTGGTATGAGCCAATAATCCACAAGGAGCAGGAAAAGACTCAATGGGACTTCAGTGGAAGCAAAACTCTGCAGGGGGGACAGCCTGCCCTTAGACAGACAGCAGGACCTGTACAATGTTTGGAATTCTTAAGTACTACATCCATGGTTTCTATCAAAAGTTCAGAATACCATGAAGATCACAAGTTTACCAAAACCCATGTCCAAATATGGGTGAATCTTTCAAGAGCATATGATGAATTTCTAGATCTCGATGCTTTTCCATGAGTTTGTCTATGTAGGAAGGAGAAGGGAAGAAAGGTAATGGAATAGTAAGGATCTGAAAGTTAGAGTTTTCAGAAACAGATATGCAACCTCCTGAAAAATTGCATCTGCAAAAATGTTCAGCCAACAGCCTCAATGATCACAGTCTGCTGAAGAGCTACAATTGAGCTTGTGAGTAGGATGACAGGATTTCCCCATGAAAACCAGCACAACATTTTGGAGAAAAAAAATCCCTGGAATTATCAGGAGGTCTTTTGGGGTTTTATTTGCAGTATTTCTTTAAATAATTTCCAGTATGACTGTGCTTAATACTGATTAAATAGTTTCTTCTTATTTTACTGAAAAGCTTGTCCAAGTTGCAAGGCAAACTGACAGAACTCTGATTCTGCAGAGGCAACAAGAAAGTACCAAGGAATATGTCCCTCCTGGAGGATGTGATCAGGGACTAAAAGCACTACAAGCCTGAGTAATACTTGCTATCAATTTGTAAACAGTTCTTTTCAGTGCTTCTATTTGGGGAAGAAATCCATCCTGTCCCTCTTTGCAGTCCTGCAGTGAGCACAGGCAAACTCTTTTTGATGACAGTGATTCATGCTCCAACCCGGTGTACCTGCTCTTCCTCCTCTGGCTTCACTGCAATTGATGGACTGATCTGGCCTAACATGACTTGTAGTTACACAGCTTCATAGAAAACCTGCAAATCGTTCCTGGTGGTGTTTATTAGCTCCTCAGAAAAACTGCAAATCGTTTCTGGTGGTGTTTATTAGCTCCTCATACTTTCTGCGTGAGCCAGTGGCATCTATATTTAAAAGGGCAGCTGCTGGGCTATCAAACCTCCTACTTTGTCTCTGGGAAAACACTTTAATCTCTGATGGGAATATCCTCATAAAATATAGTAGGTGTACTGATAAAAACCAAGTGTCTATACCATGATACAAAAGCAAATGATTGAGTTTGACTTCATATAAAGCTCTCATAACTCTCAGCACATTGTTTACAGGCAGAGCAAGTGAGTAGGAGTGCTCCTGCTTCCAGAGAAGAGCTATAGTATAATAAATTTAGCAGAGACTGATTACTGACTGGCTTCCAGATACTACTGCATTATAAATAGCTGACTTTATGACACTCATTTATTACTGTAAGCTAAATTGCTGTATGCATGAACAGAAATTTACTCACTTATGAAAATGTTGGGGACACCAGCTTATTTCACCAGGAAACGATGAAGGTTGGGGATATTTTGAAATACCTCAGTGCAAAAACACAGACTGTGCATTAAAAAGAGAGATGGGATTGCACCATTTCCATGTGGAATATCATAGACTGCACGTGAAAGAAACCTCACAAGGGTGGAACAATATGACACAAGTGTACTGTTATTAACCTGAAAATGTCTGTGGCCTATGCATGTGAAATATTAGCATCAAGAAGACACTTAAAACACATAGAATAGGTGTTTTTGGTCAAAATATGAATTATTTATAGCATAGAATAAGTTGGTATTATAGTCATACAAATATAATTTGGACAGTAACAATTACTTTTCTACCCTGTGTAAAATTCTGCCTGTACCTACAGCTGCATTCTCCGTTTCTGTGCTTCCCAGATGCCAGCAGTCCTTGCTGGAGCACCACATCTGTGAAGCACTCCCAGTGCTGACACACCCAAAATGGCCCAGTCAGCCCTCAACTCTCACAAAAGGATTGCACAACCAAACAGGCAGCACATTACAAGACATGCCTGGAGCTGCAGTTACCAAGGTGTGCTGAACTTATCAAGGAAGTTGGAAGAAAGGCTGGGAAAGTACATAAATTTCAAATGAAATGACAGACTAAACACTACAGTATGACCCAATCTGCTTTTGGAGTTATCTTCTTTATTTTATCATTGCAGGAATTTTCTTATGACTTATCTGAGTTATACCAGGCCTTGTGCCTTCCAAGAAAGCATAAGGGTTTCACTATAAAGAATGGTGAAAATTCAACTGGAAAAGAGCTGTGGAGCAGGATTAAAATGCTATTATAGATTTTTAATAACCATGGAACCTCAAACATTAACACTGAGAGACAGCAGCAGGTAAGAGAGACAACCTTCCCGCAGGAGTTGTCAAGCTTATTATGAAACACCTTGACCCCAGCCAGCCCTCCCTCCCTCCCTCTCCTCCCACTCCAGTAATTATCTCAAATCAACAAGACAGTGAATTTAGCGTGTGAAGTTAACAGGTCTTCAAAAAAGCCACATTAGTCTGTCTAAAAACCCTTCAGTTTGCTTCATTGTTGTCTTAATGAGTTTCCTTTTTTGGCAATTAGAGAGCTGCTTAGCTGATACCTATGTGAGCTGGCAAATGAAAATCTAAAATTGTTACGTTTTCCTGATGTAAGAAAAATAAAATTAACATTTCTGAGACAGAAATTTCTATTCTATGAATAGAAATCTATTCATATAATCCTGCAGTTTAAAAAAGCAGTTTACATGATCCTGAACAAGCTTTTTATGTTCTGAAAACTTCCAACATACTCCTCATGTAACCATGCTTGTAGTATTTACTGCACAGTAATATCGGGATTTTATAACCAGTGAAATGTGAAATTCTTCACACGTAAAACTCTTCCCCTTCCAAAATTTGTCTTTTCAAGTTCAAATTTATCAGTTTGTAAGCACCTGATGCTTGGATTTTAACACAAATTCCCATCCTCAGGCTCCTTTAAATAATTCAGGATTTGTTCCAAGCCTCAGTGAAAACACAGTATCTATCTATGGACTTCACTCCCTTAGATTTTCTGAAAAGTTCTGGTTCTGCAGTTTTCCAGGCAATTGGAAAAGAAGGGAAATATAGTTACACCAAAAATGTCAGTTTAAAACTGCCTTGACAGAAAAAGTCTTAAGCCTGGAGGTGGTCTGCCCTGAGGAAACGAAAAAGGAAGGTAAGGATTCAGGTTTTTAATTTCTTTAAAACCATTATTATTTTGGGCATGAGGAAATAAGTTAGAACAGGTGTACACTTCTTTAAAGAATCAATATTACACACTGCTCTGTAAATTTGTAAATACAATTGTAAAAATGCATCCAATTCACTTTATAGTTTATATATTGACTGGCTATAGCTCTATACATGTGCATTTTTCCATTGAAAAGCAACATTTTATCATATTTTGAGTATCACAGTATCATCACAGGAACTTTCAAGACAAAATAATTACCTTCTTTCAAATACATGATTAGTACTGCAAGAAGTATAAAAGTAGTATTATCTTGAGACATTTTTTTGAATTTTATTTTTTAGCAAATGTTCTCTAAATCCACTATGAAGCTTGTACTGTTAACCTCATTCTGTCGTCCAAAGGGTATTTCCCTGGAAAATTGCATAATCCTAAATAACAGATGAAAAAAGCAAGGCAAGGAAAAAAATCTTTGGAGGGATTCGGTTCCTAAACTATTTTAATTAAAAATTTTGCAAGCAGCTTAAACAAAATGTACAGTGACTTTCAAGTGACAGGCTCACTTTGGAGAAGGAAGTTAATACCAAGATGAGGAATGGTAAAAGGATTAAAGGGCACAAGGCAGAATTTAAACGGCAGTAGGGTTATTAAATTGACTATAGGCTTGAGATAACACTTTCTAAAAACATAAATGCTGAGGACTCCCACTGAGTCTCATGGAGGTTGGATCCTCATAAAAAAAGGTAACTTCCTACACAATTTCATTCTGAATGAGTGCAATCTGAAGCCATCTGAAAACAGCAAAAGTTGGCCCAAAATGTCTGTCCCTGCAGCAGTCTGTGGAGAGCATGAACAAGAAAGCACATGGTGGCCTGATCAGTTTTCTAAGTTTGGTGGGCAGAAAAAACATTAATTTGCTGCACAGGTATTGTGGAGATCCTGCAAACAGCCAAACACAGGCCTAAAGCCTGGTGCCATCCTCCTGATGGGCACATGGCAGATCTTGGGTGGCCTATTCCCTCTCCCCAGCATTTCTCTTTATGCTGTTCTTTCAAGCAGAGTTCGTAATCTTAAAACATCCTGGAAGGTCCTCACAAGGAGTACCATATTTAGAACTGATTTCTACACTAAGGGACTGGAAGAAGGAAACATGAGCAAAAGAGAGGATAGCAAAGAACACACAGGGGAGTGACATCCTACTGAAAACCTGGGATTTGAATTCGACAGATCTACAGAAATCTTACTCAGGCTGAATATAAACTACTGAATGAAATGAAAGGGTGGACCCAGGTAGTAACTTCAGTAGCATATCTGTACCTATCATGCCTTCAGGAAAATAACCTCTGAATACGTGTTCAAGATGACATTTAATAGTATATTAAAAACAGACAAAACCAGCACGGCTATAACAAATAATGAGAAAAACTGCAGACATTGGTCTCCTGATCTACATGGTTTTACACTATCCTCAACTAATTTAAAGCTCATATAGTATTTATCAGCTATAATAAATGAATCACCATCTGCAGATACAGATTTTTGTCATTATACAAATTAGTGATGATGTAACAACACCTTAATTTCATAGCTATTCCATGACCCCTGGAAGGTTTGGGAGATTAACTATTTATGAAAGAATTATATGAAGGTGTACACCCTTTCATGGTATGTGGGGTTTTTTCTTTCTGTCAGACAGCTTCATATGAAGACATTTCCTTGGGCAGAAATGGATAAGGAGCCTATCTGTGCCTGCTGCTTTCCTCCTGCTGTATTTACTGGCTTGCAGATCTAAATACATAAATGGAGCATGGGAAAACAGCCAGCTGGAGACTTGGCTCCACACTGTGTGCTATTGGGTCACACTGATTTTCTCCTTCTTATCCTGGCAATGTGGACAGTTCATGAAGAGCCAGACTCCACACAAATGAAGAAAAGTCCCTTTTGGATCCTAAACATAGACTATGTTATGGACACTCATGTTTTAGTACATGTATTAAAGATATTCAAAAGACTGATTAAAAAGACTAAGAATAATCACATGCTTTAAATGACAACATTCTTTTGTTTCAATCATCAAAGTAACATCAAGGATAATCAAAAAGGCACCACTTGAGTAACAGGCTCTGCTCCCATCTTTGTATGCCTGGTGACCATAGAAAAAACCTTACAGCTCCCAAGTTTCAGATCCAGCTGTCTATATCTAGACAAGAAGCAGATAAGTCAATGCTTTCAAGTTTCTACTCATCCATGGATGATGGAATCCTATTAGGAAGTCTGTTTTGAGAGCACCAAGGGCAATGTGAAGGCAGGCTGTATTACGGAGATACACTGAGGAGCAATCTCCTAAGTGTGGATGTGCTGTGCTGCAGTTATTTGTAAACCACACACACTCTGAATTTTTTTCCACTGCAAGTGCTTCTTTCCTAAAGGACTGATGCATAAGCACTACTGAAGCAACCAAGCATCACAAGTGATTCAAGAGTTAACTGGGTATTTAACTCTGCATCTCAGTGCCTCATTACAGCAGCATATTCTGCACTTGGGACTTTCTTTTTCACAGACCACTGCTACAGAGCTGTGTTACTGATACTTTTTAATTTACTATGCTACCTTTCATAAAGTCTCAAGGGCTTGCAGTAATAAAATCAGAGCAATCTCTTGCATGACTACTTCTTACTATGGAAAAGTTAAACTTGCATTTTATAGCTATGGAATAATTTTCAGGAAAGGATTCTTCCCAGGTACTTAAATATTTAACAGACTCTAGCTCCTCTCTCCAGCAGTTCATTAAGCTGCAATTTTCTTTTACTTGAGAAGACAGAGGTATGGCTGGAATGTATAGATTTGTATCATCACAAACAAGTTTGCTGGCACTTCCCTTTTCAAGATAGATAAGGGAATTATATTTAGGTAGACCTGGCTTTTTTTTTTTCTTAATTTAATTTTTTTAAAAATACACAATTCATATCAAATATGCTAAAAACACCATTCAAGACTCTACCAGTAGTACCAGAGTGAGAGGCTTGAAGTCACAGTGTTTAAGGCCATAAATGTCACTCAGCCATGCAGCCTTACCCTCTGTATGTCACAGCCCATTAACACTTTTGATACTGCCTTTTTTTTATTTTTTTTTTCTTTTTTCCCCAAAAGGGGATTTGTGTTAATTGCAACAGAAGGCAAATACCAAACTGTTGGTATTCCTGCCTCCCTAATATCCCTTATCAGAGACAGGGAGAAAAAAGAAACCCCACCAGGCCTGTCTTCCCTATCATGAACCACCTGTTTTAGATCAGCAGAGTAAGGTTTCATTTACTGTAGGGGTGATTATGAAAAAACAGAAAAATGAAATTTGATAAATTAGATCTCATGGTTCAGAAGGTAAAAATCACCAAGAAATCAATAAAAGAATGCCCCTAACAATGCTACTCCCACACACAGCATCAGGCTGTCATTTACTTTTGGGTAACATTGAAATTGATTGGAGCTGAGTGTAGGATGCACTCATGAGAATAAAATATTTGTAAACAGAAGATTTTTATTTCATTATAGAGCTGTTAGACCTGGAACACTGGACAGATTCCAATCTATGTAATTACATTCCGTCTTTCTAAATTCTCTCTGTAGCCTTAATTGGAAATGATGTTTTTCTTCATTTCCTCTCCTGCATTGTGTTTCCACCACAGAAGTGTCTGCACTTGAACAAAATTACTTTTTATGGTCAGTGTAAAGGACAACTTGGGATGCAAGGATAGAAAAGAGTTGCTACAAACGTAAAAGTGACAGAAGACTTTTCAACAGGTTCTTACAGACTTCTCTCTGATGAAGAAAACCAGGAAGAAGTGTGCTTCTCTCACTATGTCTGAAGCCAGATAAGATTCTCCTCATTTTCTAAATCAATCATGGAGTACCTCCAAAAATCTTTCTTCTTCTCTTGTTGAGTGCTAAAGCAACTACAGTAGCCTCCCACACTACTAATGGAGAATTCACACTTACTTTATTGTTAATGATCTCAGTACTGTGTGTGATGATTAATTGTATTGGAGTTAAAAATTGCATACAAACCCTAACTAATCTCATTCTTAATAAGTAACATATGAATTCCTAAGGATTTATATTTAAGTAAAACTGGCAATAAAATAATCTTGCATTGACTTAGTGAAGTGTCTTCCCCTTCTCAGGTCCTTCAATCTGAAGCAGATGCCCAGGCACATGTTTAATTTTCAGAAGTCACGCAAGGAGACTGCGGAGTATTCCCACTCACCAGATTTTCAGTAAATTTCTTTCTCTATTTTAAAAGAAATTATGGAAAACAAAAGTGAGGTGTTCTCCATTTCCTGGTGAGAGGTCACAGGAATATATTCACGTATGCGATCCCTGAGGTGGCAGACTCCTTCTAAGACAAAAGTTCAGAAAGGAAAGTTCCTGTAACAACGTGCATCTCTTTACAGCACTCCCTGGTGTTAGCTATAAACAATTCACTCATTTAAAACAAAACTGCCAACAGAAAAGCAACAGATTTTTCACAAATCATGAGGCTGAATGTTTTAACTGTCTTATGCTAATGATATATTTTTGTATATGTACATAAATAAACTGATACATGAATATGTAAAAACTTGTCATCATTTAACAGTCATATAAACCAGGATATATGTAACTAAAATGTTAAGCATAAGCATAGGAGTCTCATAATTTGTCTGATTTAACCTTCATGTTACAACGTAATTAAAAAGAAAAAAAGATTGAAGCTTTCCTCACTTAGCATTCAAATATCTTCATAAAACAGTATGATACATTTTCATCCTTTAATTATGCTACAGAGCTGATGCATGAGCAAGGTCTGGCATTTCATCTTCCAAGGGCACTTAAATCTTACATGATTCTCACTGAGACTACAGAGACATGAGTACAAGGACTTTTCTGTTTATAGACAGAATGAATTTGATCTGAGTACAGGCTACTGCAAAATCTGCCCCTGGTTACACGAATCAATGGAGAAAAAAAAACAATATAAGAAAATAAAAAAGAAAAAGAAGAAAAACCAATATAGGATTAAAGAGGTAAAGTAAAACACTTTACACTTCAGCTTCACATTGATTTGTTGCCTTTAAAAAACAAAAAAGTCAAATGCAAGAGGTTCAGCAAATGCAGAAGTTCAAGAATAACTTGATCACATCTTAAATACAAAATCTCAACATTTTCTTGACTGATTCATGACCATATGTATTTCAATATATCCCCAATTCTCTGCAAACATGTCAGAAAAAAAAGACTAAAAATGAAACTGTAAATATCAATGTTTAACTTTGTTGCTTTTCAGCACCACAGGATGGTAATGCCCCACAAACATGAATGCATTAAACCTCAAAACATCCCCGAAGTGTTCTCACACCTCATAATCACATCACTACACTCCTCGGAATTTCACAGTACCATCAAAGCATGACTCAGGGCAAAGAACCAGTGTACAATTCCTTACTCAAAATGCCTGCTATCAGCCATTACCACTACGGGATCAGAAGCAAGGTGGATGATCCTTTTTTGCCAGAATTTATGAGAATGTAGCTGGCCTTAATCAAGATGACCAATACCTCTCTTTGAATTGGAGGGAAAAGACATCAATCATGCCACAAGGTTCTCTTCAGTCTATTTGGCTGGAAAGAATTTGATTAGGACACAGGGACCCAAGTAACAAATTTGCAGGAAGTTAATACAGGGGAGAAAGAAAAACCTAAGGATATCCAGGATCCAGTGAAGAGAGCAGGAAACAGCAGGGTGCAGACAGCAGCTCCTCATCCTAATCTAACAGGACTGATGAGCCAGATGGCAACCATAAATCAAGTATCAAAGAACTGCAGGAGAGAATGAAATTCCATTGCAGCTGGAATCAGGTTTACAGAAGAGTAGTGTGGAGACCAAAGGGACAGGGAAGGTACTGTACTCATAAGGAGAACAACAATCTTTGTTGCAGTGAGCTCTTCAGCACCTCAACCCAGCTTGTTCTATTTTCAGTCTCCTCCAAAAATTTAGACTCTTTGGCATTCATTCTGTGGGGGGAGTGGACTCCTACTTACCCTACTAAATTTAAAAAGCTCATAAAGAATAAATAACAGAAAGTGCCAGAAAATATATGTTGCATTTAAAATTGTCAGTGAAGGGTATAAACATAAGACTTAAATTATGCAGCACAGTGAACAAATCCAGATCCGTGCTGGCTTCAGTAGTTGCAACACTGACGTAGTGCTCTTTAGACAGAGCCACTCTAAGTGCTTCAAGAGTGCCACAACTGCTGGCAGTTACCTGCTCAGAACAACTGCTTTTCACAAAATACAAACCCAGTACATTCAAAGAAAAGCGCACTTACTCCTAGGGCAGAATCCCATAAGAGAAGAGAGAGCACTGATAGAAGGGAGTTACTTTGCTTTCAAATTCCAAATGGGTGTTACAGTCTTTAGAGGATGCCAGAAGCCAGTGTTTTTATGGAGACCTCCAAACCATTCTGAATTACACTAAAAGGTTTGTAACTGTCATTAACCATAACATCAGTCCTTTTACTTAAAGCCCCTCACAAGATTCAGCTCTCCAGAATTTTCATGTTTTCCTATCTTTAATCTATCAATAACAAAAGTACAGGATAAAAATTAATCCAATTCTACATTTACAATACAGTTTCATCAGAATAAGCAACTGAAGGTCAAGTAGAAATTACAATTATGTAACCTGTAATTACGGTTTCTGCCCTTAATCAGAAATATTCTGAGACCAAGGTCAGTGTAACTACACTGACAATTAATAAAACTAGAAGGAATTATAATGTCTAAGAGAGTTAATTCTGATTCCAGACACCCTGCCTCTCAGCTGTGTAGCTGGGCAGCACCAGCTCAGATGCAGCCCATTCCATCCACAGGGTGTGATGGGTTTGCCGTGGATGTAGAGCTGCTCGTGCTGAAACAGTGCAAACTCCTCACCATCCTCCATCAATGAGAGACTGTAGCAACCTTTGAAACAGTTCATCCCAAAAGAAGCTCAAAATAAGTACTAGCCACAATTTAAAATATCCGTATGACACTCCAGCAGGAAACACCACTAAAATGTTCTCCAATGCAGCCAGTGGCTTGCTAAGGGGTTTTTGATGTGTTACTGCAGGGCCTAGGTGTTCCCAGCCTTTGTTTGCCATGGCTCCTCCATACATGCTGCACTCCAAGTGTGGTGTTTTAATATGACCTTCCTCACATGCCACATTTCACTGGGACCAGCATCACTAGGTGCTGTCATCATACAACTAAAATCAGGAAGAATACAATACACTGAAAGTTGCATGCTTTTACCAGGGCTTTGAAGGCATGTTCCTTTCTAATATTCCATTAAGCCACCTGAGTGAGCTGACATTTAATTCACTCTGCCTCTGGTTTGGTAACTTTTAGATATGCAAAGATTATTTTAAAGAGTACTTGGAAATAGATGGGTTAAGGCACAATACCAACACTTGGAACATTTGAGTCATACAGCTCTCTTTGATCTTACATTCTGTTTGCTATTGAAAAAGCAACCATCTCACCCTATGCAAGATAAAAAATGAAACAGAATTTGACATCATGTTAGAAAGATCCAATTTATGAGTACAATTTGGTATCAGAACTGCAAGCCATGATCTACAAAGTTGCAAATGGAGAAACTCGCTACAAAGGTTCTTCATTTGCAACAGATTTCAAGCTGCCACGCTCTCCAAGACAGCGTCCTGCTTATTAGAAATTGAACTGGAGATGTGGATCCAAGGTTATTATGTTTGTTTAATGACCCAAACTCACCAAATATTAAACATTACAGAAAGCAACACAAGCCACTGCTGTAATAAACAACCAGACTATTCCACTTTGATCAGCATGAGGTCCCATGTAATTATCAAGGAACTTAAACTTGTTTACTGGATTACCTTAATATAAAACACAACTTCTCAGCTGCATTGTCCCTGAAACACTGCAGTGCCACATTTTTCCCCCCAGAATTAATTTATCAATTCCCAAATGCTGTATCTAGAAGACAGAAGGATAATTAACATTGCTGCTTACACAGCTGTTAAGTCTCTGTTATAATCTTTTCTCTGAGGATCAGTGCCTCTCTCCCCTCAGGTAACCAGGCTACAGAAGGGCCCATTCTGTCCTGACCAGCACAGCACAGGCTCAGTGGGACAGCAGGAACATCTCAGCCATGGCACTGCTGCCTTCTGACTGCAGGGTCACTGCTCCCTGGAAGTGTGGGAAAGGCACACAGAACTTTGAATTTAGCTCTAAGAGCTACTTTTACTCTAAATAATTTTATTTCAAACACTGAAAAGTTGTTCTGGTGTTTAATGAGGTGCAAAGGAATTTGGATATCTCATTTTAATAAATAAACTTTCAAAGCATACCTGTGTTTAGAGATTTAATAGAAAACATTTCGATTCTGAATTTACAGATTCTTGACTGTGTCATTAATAAGAAAATAAATCCCTTTGATCCTGATTTGATTTAAACCATGTAAATTGAAGTTCCTCTCCAGTGATGAGCATCCATATACCATCAAGTTCTGAGTAACACAGAAGCATTTAGCAATTACTACTACATAAAAAGTATTTTAGGTCTTTTTATATTTATATAGTTTTAGTCTGTATCTATAGCATTCTTATGCAAAGTGCATTTGTTAAAGAATTCATAGACCTAGTTCAGATTATTATTTCTGAATTAAATTTCAGATCCATTTTCACCATTACAGAGTGCATACACTTATCCACCATTTAATAAAAAAATTTATTCTATCCCAGAAGAAACCTGGACAGACTTGCATAATATTTTAAAATGCCAACAAAGACATTCCTCACTATTACTTTGAAAACCAAGTACCTAATCTGCATTTTTGCCAGATAATTCTAAAATTGGCTGATTGTGAACAGCAGATAATTATTAATTAACTCCCAATACTACACAAAGCTGAATTCTTCACTGTTTGTGCATTTTGAAATAGGTCTGCATTATGGCCTCAAAAACAAGAAGCGTGAACAGAAATCCGGTATCAGCTCCTTAAAGAGCAGAACAAACTACTTAATATTCTGGTGCTCCTGCAGTTTGATCTAATACTCAATGAATTGTAGGAATGACAAAATATTAATTATGGACATATTTTGTTTCATTATCTATGCTTCATCCAAAAGTTAATGTTTAAGAAACAAACCCCTCATGCTTAATTCTCTGTCAACTTTTTGCTAATTATCACAGCAGGAAGAATGCATATTTAAACCAACTCAGCTGACTCCTACTGTTTGCAGCCTCTCCAACATGTGTTCTGTTTGTAAGCTGTACTTAAAGCAGGCATAAAGGTCATGTTTGCATAAACTCAGGCTTCTAACACCAAATTATTTTATTAATTTTCATCTAAATGACATTCTCTCTCTCATCTGAATTTAACTTCATTATAAATGAACACTGCACCTCCTCTCCATAGAGAACTGTAACATCCTTCCCTGTGGAAGTATCTAACCAGAATATGCTGTTCTGTATGGAATGGATGAGTCCATAGGCACAAACCCAGGGAGAGACCTACTGCTCACCAGCCAGTGCAGCTCCTCACAGTGCAATGGAATGCTGACCTTCTCCAGGGAAAGCTCAATACCGAGGGCAGGCTCACCAAGATACTCAGAAATATCCTGTGGAGGAGTCTCTCTCTCCAGTTTCTTTGGGAGGCTGTGAGATCAGCTTCACAACTCCAATGAGTAAAGTACCCTCAATCTATTCCTGGCTTTACACATTGCTCCATCCGTAAACTGCTTACACCTGAGCACAAGGGTTCTGTGCCCTGCTGGAACCATCCATCAAGTGAATGTAGTTATTGATTTAGACCATAAGGATATAAATCTGTCTGGGAACGAAGGCAAGTGTTCATATAGACACCAGTGACATGGATATAATCCTTTTCCTAGAAATTCTGAAGCTACTTATACAAACCTTCCTCCTGTATTTTAAGAGCCAAAGTAATAGGCCATACTTTTAGAGATGAACAACAAGGGCACACACACTATGGCATAATTTATCCCATATCAATTCCTTTCTTTAGGCAACAGGAAAGTATCAAAGCAGTGACCTAGCAATACAGCAGAACATGAGCAGCACCACATCATTTTAGCACAAGTGCAGTACCTCTTAATTGGTCACTCGGCCATGGCTGAAACACGAATGTTTTCATTCTCCCACTATTGCAAAATGTAATAAACCAAGATTATGTTTCTTTCTTCCCTCTTAGAAATATTGTCTCTACTTCTGGAATCAAACAATTGATCTAATGATATATTTTCAGGGACGTTATGTGAAAAAGTCTGTTTCATTCACAGCTATCTGGAAAGACAAATAAGGAGCAAAGGTTTATATTTTTTTCCTCTTTGGTCAAGTTAAAACAATTTTTCCTATAATTTTGAACAGTATAGTAACCATTTTATGTTAAACTGCTTGCAAATAGTTGACAGAGACCTGTCCAAATAATGCACTTTGTTACTAGAGTATAATGGTTCACTGCAATGACTACATAGAACACAAGGACAATCAGTTCCAGAAGTGGCTGTGCTGCCTCTGCATCCTTTCCAAAGAAGTGTCAGAAAGAATTCTTGGCTACTGTTTTCAAGAAACTTCCCAACTCAGATGGGCTATCTCAAGGCTCAAGACAAAGTCTGTGAAGTCTTTTTCCAAAGTTGAGCAAGTAACAGAGTTAAACAGAAATCCCACACTACTTTTTCCAGAGCGCATCTAGCTGAGAAGACAGAGGTGAAGATTAAAACAGAACAACCCCCTTCTAAGCAGTTAAGCACAAAGAAACTCCATGACTTGGTCAGCCCTGCTGAATGGCAGTTTTACAATACCATCAAAGTGTTTTGCAGATATTCCCGTTGAAGACTATGAACGAAGCCTTTGGCTGATATTGATGCATACATGAGCATAGTTTATAAATTTCTCCTGAAAATACAGGAGATTTCCATCATCTGTTCAAGAAACATACTCTGGGGCTATAATTTTACACTTTCACAGCAAAGAACAAATTTTTAGATCCACATGTTTATGTGAGTATATATATTAATGCATGCATGTATATATATACTGTATAAGCACACACATATAAAATAATATATACACACACATACACTGGCCATTACCCTCAATGGTCCTTTTCTCTCTGTCTGCATCTAAATATATTTCTTTTGAAGCTTGTATCCAAGCCTCTTACTGTAAGTATTCATTTTATGAAAGAAACTACAGACTTGCAGAGGTATATTAATATTGATAAGCCCCTCAAGCTGCTGTTCTTTGTAAGCAACCAGCACAAACAGGCACACACACAACATCTCATCATTATGCTACAGATGTGCATTAGGGGAACACAAGAAAAGTCAAAAGCAGTATTTTCTTCTCCTTCCACATAAATTATCAGTGTATCCCAATATTCTGGAAATTTATGCTAACCCCAGGATGCACCAAATAATCTTCATCTGCCCTAGTTAGTAACTCGCAACTCTGAACACATCAGCACCATGAATAGCAGCATTATTATTAACTATGCAGAGAGAAAAAATGATTACCATGTATTTATTTTAATTCAATCCTTTAGTTTATATTAAAATCTTTCAATTTGAGCACAAGAAAATAATTTTCTAAACTGTGTCTTGGTAGGTAGTAGAACTGACCTGGGCAAAGACCAGCATCTTACGTAATATACACACAGGAAAAACCTCACATATTTTTGCCCTGTTCTTCCTAATAGAATATTCCTAATAATATGCCGCATGCACAGATTTCCCTTTTGGAGTTACAGGTGCTCAGTGCTGCCTTGCACATCTCTTGTGTTTGGTTTGGAAACAAACTGAACTTTAGCCTGCCTGGCTTGGAAAAACCAGTGGAAGCTACTGGGTTTTGTTCTGCATGGTTACCACAGAGACAAGACCAAAGACACAGATTTTGTGTGTTGCTGCTGGAGCATAGGACAAGATCCACATCTCCACATATTTTGTTGTCACAATAGCCAATATCTAGAGATGATGCTGCACGTGGTATGGCTTGGCTCCACTACCCTAGTTCAGTCACAGGAATTCCACTGTGGTTTAAAGTTATCTACTCTTCAAGCATGGAATTTATGGAAACAAGGATTTTAGCCCCATCAGTCTCCCCCATGAGCAGAACACATGAACTATGCCATGAGATCTTTCTTAATCTGTCATGGTGAGGTGTTGGAAACTGTGCTGATGGCTCAGGATTGTGGAGCATAAAGCTCCCTTTGGAGGGCAGGGCTGCAGGCACTGAGGTTTGAAAAGGGGAAAACCAGATGCAATCGCTACATGACAAATAGTCTGGTATCAAATAGCGGCTCTCAGACCGGGGCAACTCTCATTAAATTGTGCCACCCTACCCATGTCATCTGTGCCCACTCCATCTCGATCCTTACAGAAAGTCTGTCACAGGTTTCTTTCCGTCTTAGCCCAAGCAGAAGCAGGAAGAAAAGCTCTGGAGACAATTCCCTTCACGTGTCAGACAGAAGCACCCTATATGACTTGGCAACACTTTCACAAGTGGTATCATTCACTTTTTCTAGGGAGTTTCACTAAATAAAATCAGCTTCAAACACTCCATAGATATTTGCTTGCTGGAGAAAGCTCCCAGTCACCCACATTTATTCCTATTCTTTGCTGTTAACTCTGGATGCATAATCATAAAGCCAGTGTATGTTCTGTTTCATCCTCTGCAGAACATGGTTATAAAGGTTATATAAACATGGTTATATGTGGTTAAATATGGTTATAGAAATAGGTTATAATTATCCATTATAAATCAACAGACTATACTGCAGTCGAAAAACATATTAAACTATCACAGGGGTTGCATACTTATTTTCACTTGAATAATTACTACCATTTAAGCCATGAATAACATAAGCAGAAGTTGTTAAGTGAAAGCTGGAAACTGGTTTTACAGCTCAGTGGGAAACAGAATACCATTTGAGGCAAACAAAAGAGGATCATTGTGTCTTGCAGGCAATAAAAAAATCAGGAAAAATGACACTGCTAATAAAATCTATGTAATTGCCATAGTGTGATGCATCTAGAAGTGACATTATGCCCAAGAAAGTTAAAAAAAATGCAGTAGGAGTCTTTCATTGCCTATTCCATCAGCATCATCACTCAAAACCTCATTTATTGGGACTTAGGAACAAAGTAAGTCAAAGAAAGCAATGAGATATTTATTAAGGCTGCATCATAAAAGTGACAGAAGCTATAAACTAAAGCAAGACTTAATTTTTTTTCAAGCTATATTAATAATTGTTTCAAGCTATTTCTTTTTTTTTGGAATGAACAGTTCTACAAAGGAAATTTCAGACATCGGCAAAGTGAGACTTGGAAACAGAGGATCTTGTTTGCTTACCAAGACAAAATATAAATCACCTTCAATTACTATCAAGATGGAATTAGCAATAAAAAATGCATAGTTGCAAGAGCATGGCCATGTTAATTATTAATCCAATAAACACTAACTGATCACTACTTTGGAAAACTGGTACATTGCTAAAGTTCCCTCAGATCCACTTTTAGCTGAAGCAGGTCAGGGCTCATTTGAGCAGCTGAGCTGACAGATCTGATGAGTGCCAAATATCTGGGAGAGAGAGAAGTGGGGACAAACAGTGCAGTCAGAAGTGAATTTATGAACAAGTTGTGAATGGAATGAAGCAGAGAAAACAGAACATTTCTACCACTTTAAGATAAAATTTTACCATGACAAAAAAGGACACTAGTTTCAATGGTGCTATTGCTGCACTGACACCCACAAACAGAGTGTCATTATAAAGAAAACCTTAACTGTTCAGGATGTAGGAATCAGGTTAACACTGATCTGGGGAACCAGAGCTCTCTGCCAGGATGGCCAGTGTCTGTCTGGGAAGCAATGGGAGCCTCTGTTGCCAGGCTCCTTGCAGTGTCATTTACATCTGGATTGTAAGGGACTACCCAGACAATTCTTCTGCTCAAATGTCACAATCCAGCTGGCCCACGATCCCACATAACCACTCCAGCACAGGCATAATCCACTGCCTTTACATCAACTGTATTTGACTGATTTTACACCTACAGGAACAGTTTCCATAGACTATATACAAATATCTTCCCTATATTCAATTTGCCCTCTTCTCCAGCAGGAACTCCCTAGGACACTCCACCCAGGGCAAAAATTTAAGCTTACAAATTGGACTAGACACAGCAGGAGCTGGCAGGGGAATCATTAGAACCCGCCAAAATTCCCACCTGGAAAGATCCCGAAGCCATCAGTCAAACACCTCCCTTCAAAGGTGACTGGGAGGGCTATCCATCATCACCCAGGTGCAAACTCCTCCATTCTCTTCTCTCTGCAGCTCCTGCATCCCCTGGGTAATCAATGAGTGACTTCCATGCACTGAGCACAGGCACAGGGCTGTTATCAGCTGCAACACTGCTACAACTACAGAACAAACCTTATTTCCTCACAGCTCAAATCCCACAGCTCTTGCCACACTTCCTGCCTCCAGTTCCTACTGAGTCCAGTCAGAGCCCTGGTGAAATCTAATTGTCTGAAAGCCTCAGAGAGAGAGAGAGATCATTCAATACATTCTTGTTTGAAAAACAACTGCTGTGAGAAGTAACTAATCTCTTAAGCTACACGATAACACAAGATGCATATGCTTGCCAGGCCGTGAAAGGGCCTGATTCTTTACTAGAAACCAAAATAAACCATTTTAGAGAAGTAATTGGTGTTTCATCAGCCACAGAATAAATACAAGTGGCTAATGCAAAGGAGATTATTTTGCTTGTACTCAGATCAAATTTGCATTTTAAAACTCAAAGTTTAACAGAGAGAAGTTAACTACGGTGGTGATGAAATGAGGGCGACCTTTCACAAAAGACAGTCTTCCTCTCTTCCTACCAAATAGAATAATAGAGAAAAACTAATGCTCTCAAGAAAAATGTTACAGCTTCTCAAAAGATCAAGAGTCTGTATGTAAAATCCAAAGAGCACAACCTGTTTTTTTCCAAAACTTTTATTAAAAAAAAAAAAAAAGAAAAAAAAAGAAAAAAAAAGAAAAGAAAAGGCATTTAATGGCATAGTTATGCACTTCAACATGCCTCTCAAACTCACTGGATCACTGAAGATAAAATCATGTCACAAAACTGATTTTTTTTTGCTCTCTAGTAAAGCAAATGCATAGTTGGCATATATTTCAATTCCTGAGGAAAAAAACCTCCAGCTATTACTGTTCCCACCTGCTTTTCCTCAAGGGTTGCAGGCTAACACACATGATATTTAATAGAAACGTTTGCAACCACACTCAAATAAATTCAAAACACGGAAAATGTTTCTTACAATACTCAGATACTGTTAGAAGGCAAAAATGCAGCTGACAGCAAATGAAGGGCCTGATATTGATCTCTTT
This sequence comes from Eopsaltria australis, assembly GCA_034509425.1. Classification (NCBI taxonomy): domain Eukaryota; kingdom Metazoa; phylum Chordata; class Aves; order Passeriformes; family Petroicidae; genus Eopsaltria; species Eopsaltria australis. The sequence continues at coordinate 1,927,124 of JAVTVJ010000121.1, forward strand.
TATCTATCAGAACTATAAACCCCTTGACAGGAATGGAATTATTATGATTTATTTTAATATACAGAATAAAAAACATGGCCCTACAAGTTACTGAGCATTCACAGAGTGCAAAGAACATCCAGAGTAGTTGGATGCAAAGAACATTACCCTTAAGGAGTCCTGATAACATTTAGATACAGACTAAGCCTTAAATTTGCATTTTTTTTGTGTGTATCAGATGATACTACCAGTAGAATGGAGCCTAATTGCATTATACTGCCTTTTAATTAGATATACAAATGCAAATTTTAAATGAAATTAAAAATTATGTAATAATTACTATTTATCAGGAAAATTTACTGTTCTATTTTACTTGTTATCTGAAAAGTATTAAAAATTAAAAGCTATGAAGCCTTGCAGGATAGAAATATCACAACTGCAGTTTTAACTAGTTCAGAGTTGTCATTCCTTAGCTCACTCAAAAAAAATTCAAACACTGTTTTTATAGCTTAATAAACTATGTATTTTTCTAATTTAGATGGTTTAATACCAATTTATTATTCAGATCCCAAGTTCCTTTGCAGCATAGTCATCTCAAATGAAGGACCTCCAGAGTACAGGACCACCATGGAAATACTTCCATGGCACCATCAACAAAGGACAGTCACGAGTGAGCAAAGACCACATGCCAAACTCCAACGTGTTCAGTTCTCTGCAATTTCATCGCTAACTAAAAGTGGAATTCAGATCAGCTATATATTGGAAGGGACATTTCTTGAAAAAAATAAAACAGAAAATGACTCTTTTTAAGTACAAGAAGCATGTAGTCTGTAATAATTCTGTAAATAGATCCTTTTCTGAGTGACAAAGTACATAATACATACATTTGAGTATTTTCAAGAGGATGTGGCACACTAAATTAAATAGAAGGATGCCATGTGATCAGTAAATGAACATGTAAGAATAATTATTACAGAGGATATGCATGAAGAGGATAATTAGCAATGCCAGTGATTCCCAGCACAGCTAAAACACTTGTTTATTCAGCATTTTAAAAATTGTATGCTCAGTGATGAACATTTAAAATGAAACCACTTCCTTATTTACATTGTCCCTGGATTCCAGTGAGGAGATGTTGTGTGTGAAGGCAAAATGTGGCCTTTAACGCACACCCCGACAGCAAGGAACTCCCCTGAGGATGAAATAGGTTGTTCTCTCCAGCACCTCTGGACTTTCTCAATATTAGTGAACAGTTAATGAATTATTTTCACACTTCAGAAAGAAAATACATGACAAAATAAAAAAAGAGAAAACATCAGCATGCAGTTTTGAGCTTTCTAATCTTTCCTATAATTCCCTTAAAAGACAGGAGCCCGCCTTTGGTGCACGTTACAGTCGGAACAGAGCGGAGCAGACACAGTGGCCCACCAGTCACACAGATACTGGTTCTGTTGTGGTAGTTACAGCAATAGCTTTGTGATCAAGAACACTCTTTTCACTTGCATAAATCCTCTTCTATACTTGATTGAGTGCTTCAGTGATACTTATAATTATCCCTGCTGTTTGTCTGAGGCTGCAGTCGGATCCACAGCCTGTTCTTAGCCATGCACAGTTTAGAATGTACAAAGGACCAGAACTGGTCCTTCCTTTGCTTCCCTCCCTGCTCCCACTCACACAAGGGAAGCCACTTGCATCAGGCTCTGTTCTGCTTTCTGATGTTTAAAGCAGCCCACACCTACTCTCTACAGAAAACTGCTCAGAGGCATTTCAGAAATGAACTTACTGAAGATATAACCTAATCTGCATACAATTTGTACTACACTGAATTCCTCTCCCATTCTTATTTCCCATTACCTTGGATAACTCAGAGATGACTAAGTAGTTCTACTGACAAGTGTATTAAATGTTTTGAACTTTAGCTGTAAATAGGGTTCTTTTCCACTGTGAAAACAAAAAGGCTGAAATGCCTTTTGTAATGCTTTTGGTTTGATGGGTAGCACTTTTCTTGAACTATTCCCCATCTACAATCCCCAACAAATAGACAAGTCACAAGAGAAAGCTGGTGTTTAGATTTAACACCTTTCCTAATAATCCACTATATATTATGGGCATAGTTTAGAAAGAAGCATATAATTATTTAGCAGGGAAATATGTTGTACTGTGGATATATAGAAAATTCCAAATTAACTTGATGGTGTGAGCAAAGGCATGACACCTCAAATATTATACTCCATTTTACATACAGCGTGTCTTGTCAGGGGAAAGACATAACTTATGCTCCTTTTACAATTTATACCAAGTTATCACCATTAAAGAGGGAATGAGAAGTAATTAGACTCTCATACAGCCCTGAAAGTCTCAGAATACTTGAGGACACAGGGTTGCATTAGGGCCATGGCTGCCATCTATCACCAACTACAGCCCCCTGGATACAAACGTATGGAAGGGTGGGAAGTGAAACTCAAATTCAGTGGGGTAGCTCACCGGCAAGTTTCTAGTCCATTCTGTTTGTTCCTTTTGCTACTGCTTTTCCTAACACTATAGAGCACTTGAAGTTATCAGAAAGAAATACAAAGTCAAAGTTAGTATTAAACACAGATTGATGAAGAGATTTTTAGGAAGTTAAATCATAACACCTAGTCTGGAGTAAAGTGTACTTGAGAGACCAAACTGTGCTGGTTATTTTAAGTAAGAATAGCATGAAGATGTACATAAAAACCTACCTGTCTTCAAGAAGCAAGTTAGATATCAAAAGTACTTTAACTAAAAATAATGCTGAGAGTACTTGGTCCATTTAGGCGTCCAAAAAAAGCGACTTCTGAAATATTACTCATCTCGCAGCATAATGAGCAACACAACATTATGGGACAGATGTAATGAGCAAACTTTTTCCTATCTTTTATGCAGAGTCAATGCCACCATGTTTCTGCTGTGTTTCTACTGTTCAGATTAATCAGGCATTTATCATTCTATCAAAAAACAAAGCTTGCCCTTACACTCACACTTCAAAGTCTTCCTAACGCATATTCTGTGTTATTCCATAGATTCTAGGAAAAATAGCTCAGTATGTTTTATTACAGAAAGGTTATACCAAGTCCTCAGAATTTTATTTCCTTTTTTTAAATAAGGAAACTTAACACAGTCCTGGTGGGCTGAGTAGTACAAACCACTGAACACTTAAAGGAAACCAATCTGTAAACAAACAAGCAGATGCTCTTAGCGCAGCTTGGCAAGACTGCCCAACTTGCATGAACTAGAAAGCCACTGCTGAAATACAATTAATTTTTTCCACTACAAATAAGACACAAGGAAACTTCTTTATATCAAAAAATTAATGAAAACATCAGCATAGCTGACATAATTCCTGTAGAAGGGAGACCTCTGATTGGTTTAAACAACACATCACATCTTTTGTGAGGGAACCCATGTAAAGGTGTGGGAAAGATTTCAAATCTGAGTTACAGAATCCTTTAAACAATTATGTTAATGTCTTACTTCATCCTGTCAGCAATATTTATAGTGTCATGAATTGAAAAAATCAACATTAAGTTTATATCTATATTTCAAGGTGAATGGCACTTAGACAGTCCCATATCTATGTTAATGAGACTACAGAGACAGCACCGTTAGATCCTGTACCCACACACTCTGCCACCAGTACAGTGGGAGTGACCTTGAAAATCCTCAGCACTCACCAGAACAGCAGAGACAGCCCCTGCTGCAAAACTACACTTGAGTTATAAACAAATTGGTACAACAGGCTCTATTTTCACAGAAGGAAAGGAATCCGGAGGCTCTGGGTTACCTCTGCAGTGAAAGCAGCCTGCATGTGAGTAGGGATGTGCTGCACAGACACAAAGAAGCTTTACTTACGCTTTTACTTAGCTGGTAACAGTTGTAATTTGCAACTGTTCTTAACTGGGGGAAAGAATATGGGGAAGAGAGGTGATCTCTTATCAGAAGCCAATTCTGATCATGTAATCAGCTTACATAATACTGCAGCAAGTGCCTGGGAAGCCCAGGAGAAAGACTGATTAATGATACAATGATAACCCTAAAAGAACAAATACTGGCATGATTCATACTGAAAGACATATTGATTGCACAGAATGCAAATCAATAAATATGAGCCAGAGGTGAAGGGAATAAAATTAGACACTAACAATCTAGAATAGAAGTGCATGAAATCAGGAGTAGCTGGAGGTTTGCTATAATTGATTCTCAAGTTTCCATAATTGCCAGGGAGGCGTCTTTACTTTTCAAGGAGTAGCTCAAAGGTTGTTTAAACCCTCTTTCTGTAGCATCACAGTTCATGCATTGCTACTCTTATTATTAGGAGCTCTGTGAACTGTAGTAAAGATTTTTCTGTAGGAAAGACCATAGAACTTAAGTGAGACCATAGCACACCTAAAAGGCTCAGATTAAACTGTTAAGTACTATATCAGGAATCAGGGAGCTGAAATTTAAGTTCTCTTGACATGCAAATTACTCTGATTTCACTTTTAGAGCTTTTATCAGACACTAATATTCAATAAGGTCTTTTTGCTAGAATACAGCCTATAATGCCATGTGTTCCCTGTCAAATACCATAATGAGGGCATTAATAAATATTATTTAAATAATTTTATAAAGCAATGCATTATCCAAACAGCTCACTGACAGAGAAGGCAAATAACACTAAAGGATGTGAATAGCAAAGCCAACATAAATTTGTAAAGTAATAAAAAACCAATAGTCAAACAGTCACTTAATGTGACAGAGATGAAAAGAAATCTTGTCATCTCAAACATCTCTCTGAAAAAAAGCAAAACATTCTGCCATTTTTCAGAGCAGACAGAAGTTTGTATCAGTTTCTAGAGCAATTTATAAATTGTGGCATAAATTGCATGTGAAGTGAAAGATGGTTACAAGACTTACAATAGTAAAATGCTAATAGAACATAGAACTCATTTGTTGCACTAACCATGCAAGTATATGACAAATTATCATATCTACTAGGTCTAGCATAAGCATATAGAATGCTGATTGATGTGTACAGTTTGTAGAGATTTATTAAGAGAATTCTGAGTGGTTTGACAAGTTACATGAATTAGTTTGCCGTTTATCCTGTCTTCACCTTCTCATGGCTTTTTTGTTGCCCAGATTAATTTTGTTTCATTTGTGAACTCATCTCATGCATGCTTTATACTGACCTGATACACCAGACTTGCTTTACTGACTTAGGGTGCCACTTCAATAACTGCTACATTCTGTTGATGATCTCACAGTTCACATTCATTCTACTTCAATACAGACTATATTTTACCAATAGATAAAATCAATGTGCTTACTGTAGATCATTTGAAAGGATACTTTTGGAATATAAATTATCTTTCAAAACACTGTTACCCCGTTCTTAATTACATTTGCTTTGTTATATTAATTTCCAGATTAGCTGTTGAAAAAAAAAGTCTGTTCCAATGACAAGCTTTTGGACAACAATAACTGAAAGTAGAACTCCAGCTGAGTCAAAGACAGGGAAAGACACTATGGCATGTGCATATTATGGTGATATGATGTGGTAAATCCAGTTGGTCACAGAACTGATTCCTTTCACCCTGCACAGCATTAGAAGGGAATGCCTCATGCTGTCTAATAAGCCCCTGAACCTTAGCACAAACCTTTAAGCAAAATCTGAATGCAAGTTCCTTTGTGCTTATACGAATTGAAATATACAACTTTAAAAAGGAGCAGTAGTCTATACTCTCAGAGCTGTCCATGTTCAGACATTCAACAGAGCATTTTTGTCAAGTGCAGCTGTGACAAGACTCATACTTCTGCTTTCTGAATTCAAAAACAGGGGATAGAATAATCTTACTTTTCATATTAAAATCTTTGCACTATCAAGTACGTGTAATGACTGGAAAATTACAATTTAAAGTCACAATAAGGTCAACAAGAAAAAACGTGGTTTTCAAAATTAGAGAAGTAGTTCTCTATTTTTAAAGACAGATGAGGGGCTATATCAAAGAGACAGCTGGCAATCCTTGAGTCCAGTGTGCTTATGCTCGTGCCAATAAATAGATCCAAGGGTAGGAGATGCAGCCCTGTGTGCTCAGAGCCTTCTGGATGGTGTGGTGAGATTTATTAAATGATATAAGAACAGGACTGCCCTGGGTGATGAATTGGAAAGAACAACAGAAGATAATGAGCTGCTTTTGCTTGTTTCAGCAAAGTCATATTGATGTGTCCAAGAAAAATCAATGAAAGAGTGACTGGGTGTTCTTGTAAGCAAAAGACAAAAACCTACCTGTTGGGGTAAAATGATTTCAATTAAATAATACATACAACTCACTTAAATTGACATACTTCCTTTTATCCTTCATCAGTGCTAATCAATAGTGATTTTCAGAAAAATTACTGTCTTGCCTCCACTGCTGTCACACTCCAACATAACCTATGTTTCACTTATTTACGCATGTTAATTTGTTTTCTGTAAGTTTAAGGACTTAGAAATAGAATTCATGGGTGAAAACAGATCATTTAGTGCACGGGAAGTGTACTTCTATAAATTGATAGTTCTATGAAATTTTAATTTTCAAGAAAAACCATCTGTCTAAAAAAGGAACCATCATTGATTTCAATACATCTTCAACATACATTTCAGAAAACATATTTTAAAATACTATTAACAGCTTACAAAAGAGTACTTGACTGCATATCAAAGGGGAAAATTAGAATATTTTAAACTGTTTTCTTTACAGTACAAGGAAAGTTAAAGAGATCTGATACCACATTTTTAGCACACAGTTATGACTGAGAACATTGTTTCACTCACAAGGGTTCTGTATCTCAAGGAAAATAGGATTGCTAACTGCAGAAATATTGATTATATTAGAAATGCCTAGCCAAAATGCATAGGCAGTTGTTTAAATTTTAATAAACCACACGGCCACTAACTCCTGTCCCATTTTTTTCATCTGAGGGTGTCAGTCCCTAGCATGAAACAGTGACTCAGCAGTGCTTGCCTTCCTTCTCTCAAGAAAAGCGTGCTCTTGATGTGTAGGGCCCTAAGCACTAGAGGTAAGGGATGAGGGTCAACACTGGGCATGGAAAGTTCAGCACTCAGTATGAGAAAGTGCAGTTAGAAACCCAATAGCCCGTTAAAGACTTGAGATACCTGAACAAATGCCCTACTGTCTGTTCTGGATCCAGAAGAGAGATTCATTTAGGGTCAAGACTTCCACTCCTTCTGTCTCATGGGAAGTGTGTCCTACTGTGAGAAATCATTTCAGGGTTGACTAACGGACTAAATCAGGGAAATCTCCTGGGGTAACTCTCCCATGGTAACACAATACTGTTACCCTCAATCAATAGGTACTCACAGCTTGACAGATTTTTTTTCTTTTTAAAATTAAATCCTAGATTTTGCACTATAGTTAACCAGGTGTGTTACTAAGACAGAAGTCTCTGAAGGGGCAGCTGTATCAATCCAGTGCTGATGCACACTTCAAGAGGCAACAAAACAAATCAAAAAGGAAAAACCCAAGTCTGTGGAAAAGCTGAAGTCACTCATTGTTAAGAGCACAACTTCTATTCATTGAGGTGGGATCCTGTATTTCCTTTAGATGCAATATTTCTAGTGTACTCGTCCTAATGAATTATTACTAATGATTCCTAATCAATCTGAATTTTGCGTGTGGAAAGCTGAGAAAACAGACTGAGCACAAGATAAACTGCTCCCTCTTCAATCAAAACACATGCACCAATTTCGTAAGAATTTCTTTCTCATTCAGAATTCCACCAGATCCTTCAAACTTTATTCTGAATGAGTCACTGCTCATTCTGTCACACAGAGGTGCCCTGAAGCCTCTTCAAGCCTTCCAGACTATGTAGGCATTTTCTGCTGCTCTTAGCAAATGCTCTGTGACTGCATTTCAATTCTTTTGAAAACCTCCATCTCCATCTTTGAGCGACTGGTACCTGGTTCTTTTGCTCCATAAGCCAGCATAGCAGAAACTTTGCTAGTCTTGCATTTCTTTATTCCCACTGGTAAGTCTGCAGATCAGGACAAAGTGCAGGGATCCCATTCATTCCTCGCTTATGCATGACTGCTAACTTGACAAACACTGGCAAAAACACAGCTGGTAATGATGGAAGAAGACAGGCGACATTTAATTTATCATTCATATCCCTTCTTCAATGAGATGACAGAAAAAACTCATTAATTAGGCAGAAGTGTTCCAATTCATTCAGCCAAATGTTTGCTCTAAGACACGAAAGGGCAAAATCACATTTTGAATGATGAATTTAAACTTTCTAAAGTGTTTAACAGTGCATGCAGATTGCATACACACGAAATATGAAACTGATCTCTGGTAGGGACACTGTGCTGGACATGTGGAACACAAGTCCCAACACCATGCCAGCTTTACCACAGTGCCTGTTCAGTGCCATGGAATGCTACAGACCACCCTGCTGAAGTTCCTTTAGTCCTGGTCAAAAGGAGTGCACAGAGCAGTTGGAAAACAACGAGACACAGTAGCACAGAATAGACTAAGTCTTTCTATTTCTGTTTTATTGCTTAATGATCATATTATATAACAAGAGATTATACCAACAAAAGATTTGATAGATGTAAAATGCTACTGTAATTGCTGATGCTTTAAAACATTTCAGATGGTTGTTTCATACTTAAATTTCAAAGCAGTGAAAGTAAAGCCAGATAAGTGGAAAGACTTTTTTCTTTCCATCAGCTTTCATAAAGAAGAGTCAAATCTTAGATTGAATTTGAAGGTTCTTGTATTTTCACAGCATATAAATCCTATTAAATTTTGATAGTGCAACTTTGTAGGACGTAAGAACTGTAAGACAGTAATTTATGGCTGCATATTAGAAATCTCTGCTTCACAACAGAAGCCTATTTTGGTACAAAACTGCAAAGTAATTTATTAATGTTTTCAACACATATTGAAATTACACATTTGAATTCTAAATCCTTTAGTACCCAAAAGCTTCAGAAATGGCAGTTACGGGACTCTGTTGCTTCAGGTACAACAGCCTATTTCTTCTGCAGAGTTTTGAGTCTGAAAAGACTTTTCCACAAAAAGAAAGTAACAACATAACAGGTATCATTGTGTAACAGACTTGCTGCTCATAAATTTCTTGTCCGTTCTCCTCTCCAGCCTTAGTAAGACTCTTCAGGCAGAAAATTTTCACCTCATGATAGCAACTTAGATAATTTCCCATGGAGAGCTGAATTATTTTTTACCTATAACACTGAGTAAGGAAGCGTTTTTTCTTTGCTTACTTGAAGCTGCAGTAAATACACTGGAATGCTCCTGCTGAGTGATCATTTTTGGGCAGGGTTTTGAGTGCTATGGATCAATCTCCTGGTGCATTCCTGGTTTTTGGATATTGTTTGGAACATTCCCATGGCAGCAGGATGAATGAGCACTTGGAAAGAACACATCAAAAGGAGCAGCAGCTGATGAAGATGTTGAAGGCCTGTGATTTGGCTGTATGAAGCCAAGTCCATTTTAATTTAGGAATAACATGTCTGTTGCACATCAGAAAAACAAACATGTCAGGCCACAACATTCCATGACATGAATTTCTTACAAATAATGAAAAGTGATACGTCTTAAATCTCAAGAATGCCTGTTTAGGGACATCACTACCATGATTTTATTCTACTTATTATTCAGGCTGCAAACCAGATAAATCCAACCAACAGAAATCTTGTTCAGTCATATTATTTGTGAATTACACTGAGCCAGATCACCAACTCCAACTCTAGTTTTCCAGCTAGCATTAAAGGTTTCTTAAGCTGACAAGTGTGTTTCTATATACTGCTATTACCACAGGTTTGCAAAGGCGAGTTGACATCTTGAGATTAAAATCAGAAGATGCAACTGTACTGATAGATAACACTCCAATCAGCATCAGAATTGAATAATGAAAAGGATGTGGAAATAAATCATCTCGAAGAGCAAGATACGTTGCTGCTGCTCAGCAGCCCCTGAACCAAGATGTCTAAAATACGGAGGGATTTTTTCTCTGTCAGCTCTTTACATCATGAATGAATATGCAATTTCACATCAGAGATAAGCAAAATGTCATAGTGGAGTTCTCTCTTAAGTAGTGACACCAAGGTCAATACCTTGTGTTCGTCAAGTTAGTCTTCTTAGGGAAAATAACAATTAAATTAATACCTTAAGCTCATTAGGTGCACAGGGTGCCTGGATTTCTGATGAACGAGACATTAAATTCTCACACAAGGCAGAAATCAATGAGAACTTGGTAGAGATTTACACACATATACATCCCATAAGGACACATGGTCTGAAACTGGATGATTCTTTTATAGTTTTGCTAAGGCTATTATGTAACATTCTAAGGAGCTTCTCCTATTGCAGTGATTAAACACCCGTGCATCTCTTAAAAAGCCACTGAACATGTCATAACCTTAAGTATGTTTAGTCTCACACTGTATTCTATTCCCTTTCACAAATGAAAAGCTGCAGGGGAGATTTGGTCCTCAGCCTAAAAATTTTAATGCAAGCCTTGCAATACATTTTCTCTGTTAAGATACTTTGGGATGTTTAAAATATGCAGAAAATTTGAATCCATTTTAAAATGGGTAACTCAAAATACACAGTTTTTGCAGTCTGAATATCAGATGTATTCAGACACATTTTCATTGCATTTGAGTCTTATATACTTAACAGTGATGAAGCACTGAATCCCAAAGTAGGCTCTAACTACTGAAAAAGGATTTTTTTTAATTGTATCAAAAATAGTTTCATTTATTTCTCTTTATTTTTCTTCATATACACATGCACTTGAAAGAAGCATATGTGAATACACAAATTCTGGAAATGTTGTGATGGTAGCCATGTAAGTGTTCAATGAAGTTTCTGTCCTTCTTTTTGTCATTTCTCACCCCCCACACCAAGTGAGCATCAGGTCAAATGCATTTCAGATTTGGTTGATAAAGGAAGTTGAACCCTACAGAAAAATGACCTAAAATTCTCTTTGCCCGGCTTTCTGCAGGAGACACCTCTAATAAAGGCAAACAGTCTCCTGGAGTGCATCAGTAGTACAAAATTACAGAACTATGAGCTGGGCAGAAGGTACCCAGCTATGAGAGTGCCCCTGGCTATGATATTTGTCATTAGTTTCTGCAGGAGATCGTAATGTGGGCACAATTCATTCGATGCTCAGCTGTGCTTCAACTGTGAAAATGGCAAACAAAATCAGTAACACCAGAACATACTGTTTTGCAAAACTCCTCTGCTAAATTAGGAATGACTGATTAGTCAGATTGTACTCAGCCTGGTGAGGCATGTGTTACAGAACTATACAGAAAGCTTTTATACAACTCTCTCATAACAGCTCTTACTCTGAAATGCAACAAGTTACAATTTTTAAAAAATTGCTTGTTTATTCTTGGCACAACAACACTGCAACCTGTCTTTGCTGGAGACAGACTGCCAGTAATTATTTTACAAAACTTCCATACATGCCATCTGTCAATAACTCTCCAGAGACTCTCATTTATTTCCAAGATTTCCAGCTATATCTGAGCCATTAATTAAAATGAGGTATTAAAGAAAATCACAGAAGGAACATTTGCCTTTAATATTGCCTGACAGGGAACAGATGAAGTTCAGTGTTTCCAGGTTTTATTACATTTTCCCATATGAAAGCTCCAGATAGAGTCTTAAGCCCTAACTGTGAAAATATGCAAGGTCTAACTTCTTATTTATTTTATCTGCCTATGTAAAAAACCTTCCAAAGGATGAATGACAGAAGACAAGTTGTACGGGCAGTACTTCAACAGCCACTGAGTGAAACAATGTAACAATGGGCACATGTAATTAAACGAGCTGACTATGGAGGCTACAAAGGAGTGCCAGATTGATCTGCTACCTGAGAGATGTGCCACCGGTCCTGCCAAGTGTCAGCTGTGAATGCCTTTAGTGCTGCAGCTTTTGTTTCCACTTGCATTACTGAAAATGTGTATAAAGGAGACCCAAAGTTGCCGTGCCAGCCTCTGCATGGCCAGCAAGGCAGACATTCAATGCACCACAGACACCACAGAGCTTTACAAGTTATAGAACCACCTATGAAGGCAAAGAGAACAAACTAAAATCTCAGTCTTGTCTCTGCAGATACACATTTTCAGCAGCTTCAGTATAGCACTTACAAAAATCAAGACATCAGAGTAACACGGCAGCTCCCGTGCAGAGCTCCAGGGAGAGCCCAGGGCTGGTACAGTCTCTGCCCAGTGCATTGCCACAGGACAATGTCCCTTACATAGGACACCACACTCGTCATCAGCAGAAAGGCTGGAACACCAATAGCTACAGTACAGCACAAACATTACAGGTGTGCTGGAGTGAGGGATCAGGCTCTTAGTAGACATTATTCTGAGATGTAAAAATATTTTATCAATAACTTCCCATATACATTTTCCTCGAGATGCTTAACCAATTTTCATCTGTGAGCAGTAACAATAATTTTAAACAATTTCCTGAATTTAGATCTTTTATTTCTAACAGTTTAAGACTCACCAACTGCTAGGATAACACCTGAAAATACCCAATTATTTCTCACTGAAGAAAACAGACAACAGAACCAGGAAGGGACACAGACAGCAAACTATTTCACTAATAATTGACATTATTAAATTTCTGTTTGCCTGCAATTTCAATGTTAATTTAAAGGACTGAGGGATCTCACCAGAACACATCAAAAGACAAAAAGTCATTATCTTATGGAAGAAGAGCACCTAATTCAAGATAATTGTACTGTAGCAGCCCTTTGGCAGTTTATATTCTCTGGGAAAATTGCCTTCCTTTCATGATACTGTAGGACCCCATCTGCTAATATTGCTCATTTGCATTTCAATTTTTTGAGGAATGTGTTCCCCAAACCAAACACCAGAGTTTCTCTTCTTACAACAGGAATGAAAGGCCTCAATGTCAGAAGATATAAATGACACTGACGTCTCGTTTATGTAAACTACAGTGAATTCAGCAGAAGGGCTGAGCAGCACGGCACACTGGGATATGGAGGAATGGCACAGGCAGAAGAACAGATTCTCGGGTATATTTTTACTGTATGGTGCAATATTGAAGCAAGAACATCATGGTTTACATGTGTGTAGGATAAATTCTGCCCATCAGTTTCCTCTCTTGCTGAAAATGAGGACACATACGACACTTCCCCAAAGATTGAGCTGTAAGGATTAGGCTGATTATCTATCCTACTGCATGTTTCTTATGTCTAACTGTTTTGTTCTCTGGAACTATTCTAACCTCACACTGTATTTAAAAACACACACAGTACCCTGTTCCCTGCTGATTGGCATGGGCCCCCAAAGCCTCTTATTCTGGACTCTCCAAGACTTGCTGCCATGCTTTTGTTAAACAGCAGCAGCAGCAGTAGCTACCCTTATTTTTCTCTGCACATAACACTTACATAAACCAGAGGATAATTTCATGCTTCCTTATCACTCATATTTAACATAAGACTGATATTCATCTTGGCATCTTTATGATGCTGCTGTAGCAGGTTTTATACCCAGCTTTTATCAAATATTCTCATCTAATTGTAAATGCCTGCATGAGTCATGTGGCTGGCTATAGATGTTGGCAGTGGGTCCCAGTCTGTGCCAAGTCCCTTCGTGCCAGGGTTGGGCAGTGCACATTTACAGCCACAGCCACACTCACAGTGACACTCGTGTGACTTGTGTAGCTGAGCCATAGCTTCTGCATCCTGTGGTCACTTCAGATGCTACACTGGATGTTCTCTAGCACTGAGTTCTTTTTTCAGACTCTACTGGTGTGTATTTCTCGTGTGGCCAGCACAGCACCATGCTATTTGTTGTATATTCTGAACAACATGCTTTTAAATTATAAACACATTAGGAAATTGCTACTGGCACATAAGGTGCGTGTTAAGTCACAGGAGTTTGGCATGTCTGCCTCTACCATGAGGTCTGAGTTGATATTATTACCCCTAATAAAAGCAGTTCTGAAGAAACACATCTTCAAATCTTCTTCTTCTCCTCTCCCTCCTTTTTTAAACTGCTCTCCCAGGTCACAGATTACATTTGCATTTGAATGTGCTACCAGAACCACTGAATTTCTCCAGCAACAAAAGTAGGAAAGCTGTTTCAAAAGTTTACATAACTGTGCAGCTTCTAATCTAGTAATAACTCCTTCAAGGCAAAACAAACTCCCTTAGTGCTACAAACAAGTGCTTTTTAACCTCTTCCAAACATAGGAACAAGGACAAAGCATTTATCTCTTCAATAATTGGAATTCATCATCTGTATCTCAAGGAACTGTTTGCAAAAATAATTTATGTGCAAGTGTTTAACCCAGATTGATTACATTGCCAAGTAGTATGTCAACTATCTGAGAAATGTAATTTACAGTCTCACAATAGATACTTTACTAAATTTTGCATTCATCTGTCACAGCTGTGTTCAATGACTTGACCCTGATTAAAATTCAGACAGTTTCTTTCTGTGGCAATTCTTTTTGATATCTCATTCATCTCCACAATTTCAATAAAACTGGGAATAAAATAGGAACATTCTGGCCTCTATTTACTGTATATATTACCAGCTGTCTGCAGATCCTAACAGTAACAGCACAGCACAAGGGGTTGACTTTGTTAGATCCTCCTTCTGAGTCTTTCAGGTATGAGACAAAGAAATCAGCAATATCCCTCTCTTCCCCTTGCAAGACCACATGGAGTGTTACAGACAAAAGAAATCAAAAGCTTTAAAATCCCATCATATGGAAAGTAATCTTCTAACCATACTCTGAGCCACGACTGAGGAATGACTCAGAAAGTAGTCTAGAATAACTAGAAACTTGTTTCCATAACCTGTGCATGCAGTGATGCTCTGACTGAACCACTGGGAAAATGGGAATGTCAGGATGTTCTCATGTAACCAAACATGCTGGGGTTGCCTGACTGGCTCCTGCATCAGCTGCCTTTGGTTTGTTTGCTCAGCAAAACAATGACCCTTCTGAACACAGCCACAGAGGAAATTGAAGTAGGAAGAAGGCTGAACCAACCTTCCCTCTCACATGAGAGCTTACAGCATATGCTGAATTGCTACAACAGTTTATTGCAGTAACCAGATGGTGTTTGGGAGATATGCAGAGAAATAGGAGGAAAACCTTTGGCAATTGTCAGGCTGCACAGAAAGATTAAAAAATTATTCTTTAAATCAATGGCTGAGTATGGAAAAATAAATAAACAAATCAACCAATTCTGACTAACAAATTGAGAACAACTGGAAACTGGCCTTGAGAGAGGGTATTAGATTGACTTCTACTGCTACAGGCCAAACCTGCTAGGCACAGAGGCTTCCTAATCTTCCCTTGATGATGGGACAAGTTTTATGTTGGAAAAAAGGGAACTTCATACAAAAACATGTATTTGACTAAATTCCTCCACATCAAGCTATTAATATGCCTCTATTTGCTGTCATTAGGACAAACTGAAAGCATGACAAAACCAATTAAATGGTGACAAATACAAGCAACAAGGCCACAGGCCAGAAGGCCTCAGATATTTTTCAAGTGCAATGAGATAAATGAATGTCATTTTAAGAATTTCTATTTCAATAAATGCCTTTCCAGACTCTTAGGCAAAGGATATGACAGACACCCTCACAGAGAGATTTTATTGTCATTTAACAAGATTCTCAGTGGCTGCATTTTCCCATCACAGCAGAAATATTAGTGGAGCCCAACTAAGGTACAAATAACAGTGGTACTAAGGAAACACATGGCATATGCTGATGTCTGGATGAAAAATCCAGATAGATTTATACTGGAGTATTGTCAGCTCAAACACAACCATGTCATGACAAATTCTTATAGAAACTGTGGAAAATGAGGCTATCGCCTCAAAATGATTCTTTTTCTTACACAGGAACACTCGAATCTTTAAAGACACGGTATTCTTCTATTATAGTTTCTACAAGAGAAATTGGTTTAAAAAATACCAAAAACCTTTCAGTAACTCAGGGAGTCTTTTTTCAATTTTTATATTCTCTATGCCTGCAGAAAAACAGGGATAGTGATTTTAGGTACAGCCAGCCATATGGCATACATACATACTTTAGATTTGTCTTCTTTTTTTGCAAGTGCTCTATACAGCACTGAATGTTATACAAACTGTGTGGCAACCAACACTAAACGTTATAAAAACTGTGTGGCAACCAAAAAGTACAGCACAGCTCACAAGGCATCCATGTGGATCTAGAGATGGCTTACTGAGGCAAAGTTAGCCATCATTCCCTGGGAGCTTGTTTTTATTTTAAGATGAAAAACAATATAATGTGCGTCTTCAAAAGAAACATCTTTCAGTGAAGAGGTTTCCTTTCTGAATTCTGCTCAATGCCTGTTAAAAGACATGGCTAGTGACAGTAATGCAAACAGAACTCTGACCTCTGGAACAAATTAAGCACATACAGATGGGATGTCAAGGAAAAAGGGTTTCAGACCTTCAGAAGCATTGGCCTCTGTCTTCCTCCTTTGAAAAGTATTTAGGCCACTGACACCTACCAGATAACTCCTGTCTATAGCTCTATTTTTGGGCTAGAACAGACAAATCTAGAGATTAGCCTAGAAAGACATGCAGAGGAGTGAAGGAGAATTCTTGCCAAATGCAAGAGCAGAATCTAAGCTCAGAACAATTCCCTCTAGGTATTGGCAGGTGAATTCCCCCAAAGCTTATTTCTGATTTCCAGTGTTTTCCCCACTTATGGCCAAGAAAAAACATCTCCACGTGAAGACAGGGAAGGAATCAAGACTGCCCACTTCTGGAGATAACTCTTTAGAATTCCTTCAATATGCCTACTTGAAGAGCAGAGTGAGTCAGCAATAACGAGATGGCATTAAGGATTAAGAATTCTATAAAATTCCTTCTTCCTTTCTCTCCCTAAAGAAGAGAAAGAATTCAGTATTACCTTTCAAAATTTCTTAAGTTGTCTGTATGTTAGTCCAGGGGACACAACACCGGAAGACCTGGCTGCGCTTTGCGGATCCAAGTCACTTTTCCATTACAGCTGAACAACAGATACATGAAAAGTAATTGCTCATCTCGTGTTCAAATGCATGTGTATGAGTCAGGAATGAGATGACAACAGCATTAGTACACTGTTCAATTTAAATATAGTACAAAATGTCACAGTCAAAACAGAAAAGTAGCCTTGATTTCCTACAACTGAGTTTCTTTTTCAGTAAAATAATAATGAAACAATCTTTACTATAAATGAAACATAGAACCTGAAGAGTTTAACTCTCATTTGGGCAAGCTGTATGTACTCATCATTAATGGATATTTATTTTTCTTCCAGTTTATTGCTCTGCATAACAAGCTATTACTCTATTACTTCAGGACTCATTTTCAACAGGCAAGTAACTCAAAATCAAAGAAATGAAAAGACAATCTGAGCAAATTAATTTTCCTTTCCCTTTCATGTAATTACTTAGGATCAGATGCTGATATTTCGCCTCCTTGAGAATGAATATGTATTTCCTAGCAAAGTCAACTACACTAAGAACAACAAATTCATACGTTTCAAAGACTTTGTTGAAGACAGAGGGCAGCGGCCAAGAATGCACCTGTAACGCTGCACTGACAGAATGACTATCAAAAGGAAAGAGAATTGCAGTAAAGACCGTGAGAATACTTTTCTCTTCTGAATTTGTTCCAGAACTTGAATTCAGATCAATTAGCTCCAAGCAGTTACTGAAGATCAGAGTAAGTTACAGAAGGCAACTAGAATGACAAAAAGCTAAACTAAAACAAAATTCTTCACCTGAACAGATGTTAAAAAAAGAGAGTAAATAATAAAAGGTAGGTTGCTTCAGTCTAACAGTACCCCTAGATAAATATACCAAACTAACCTGCCCGTGTACCTTCTGGGCAAATTTATGGCTACATACTACAGCAACTCATCTAGGGAGAGGTCAAAATTAAATATAATTTTCAAATCCATTAGAATTGAGGACCAAAACATTTCCAGCTCCTGTTGTTTTCCCTTTACTAAGGTGGTATTCCAAATCACAAATTGCTGGTTTTGGCAGCAGTTCTGCAACACAGAAAATATTTGCAGTGTGTATGTACCAGCTGTAGATCTGTAAAAGCACAGGAAGAAGGATTTGGTCATTTGGTTATTTCAATTCTTTTGAGCTTACACTATTTTCACTTTGGAGCCCTTACATCCTATCTCATTGGAAACAAAGTATACAACCTTTAATATACAGTTTTACTCACAGGATTTGAATATACAAAATGCGGCATGCATTCCCACAAAAACTAAAATAATAGCACCAAGTGTGCAGTAAACAGCCCTAAGAACAGCTTTCAGATGAGATGTTACTGACCACTGCAGAGAAGTGGAGAGCTCCAAGGTAAGGACAGAAAGTGAACTTGTACCAGCAATAACCAGAAGCATGACAAGCACTGGAGACTGAGTGCTGCATGCAGGAATTCTCTGCTTTCTGTCTCCCCACCACTGCCCACCCATCCATGGTTCTGGTTCCATTCCAGAACCTAGGGCAGGCTGCCTTGTGTACTCTAAAAGCATCACCATGAATCCATTGGCACCCCACTGACGTAAGCCTGATTTGCCCTGATCAATAAACTGGTGAGTTACCACTGCCCATTTCTGCCTTCTGCACTTCCCCAGTGAGAACACAGCATTCACATAACCTGCAGCTCAGTGGAGGTTCAGCAATATTCATCTCAAAGGTACCTAAATACCCCTTGCTGCCAAAAGCACCTATTAGGTGTGAGATTGACACATCCTGCCATCTTCCCTTCTTATTTCTAACTGCAGTAGTGGACAGGCAAAGGAGGGCTGGGACAATCTAAAAGATAAGCATCTTTACTAAAAGGTTTGAGAAAGTTTAGTGATCTTGATATCATAATCAGTGCTCTTAAAATTCTTTCCTGGATAACACATTCAGCAGTATGTGAATCGGTTTCAAAAATTTTTAGACAGGAGGGAAACTGTTCCATTACAAAGCTGCCTGAAGATTTAAATCTTTCACAATATCTATAGGAATATTTTTTAAAAAAGGACAAAAAGAAAAGGTCAGAAAGAGATAAAAAAATGAAGCCTTCATCTTCTGAATGATCTGTAAGGAAAAGCTGCATCTAATTAAACTGCAAAACTGAAACACAAAGTCTTACCTCTAAAAAAGAGATAAACTTGAAAATAGTCTGAAGGAAAAAAAGTGAATTTTTGGCTGAATCCCTATTTATTTATCATTCTTGCTGACATTTGCAAAATTAATTCTGCAGCTACTTTTAAACAAAAATGTAGGCAGAGGTAACTCATAGAATAATTTGTAGAAAAGGACAACTCTGGTACCTGCCACTTCTTTTGTGCTCCTACTTCTAAATAGGTAAAAGTCAGGTAAAGAACTGCACTGCCACCTTCAAAAGCTGTTTCTGAAGCAAAGCTCTTCATCACACCAGGAAGCTCAGCCCAGAATCTCTGCAATGTGATCTAGTTTCCACCAGAAATTCAGCAAGGAAAATACATTTCTCTTTCATATTCCAATTACAGCTTTTCTCTGAATCAGCTGAGTAGGACCACAGCTTAAAGGAGTTGAAATCTTTTCTCACTGAAACGCAATGGAAAGATAAACCATCTCAAAAGAAATATCTCCCATATATTACCTTGGCCCTGAACAAAGACACTCTGGAATAAAAAAACCTGAGCAGAGAATTCAAGTCATAGCAAATAAAACAAGGACAAGGCTCCGTCTACAAACATTTAGAAACAACTCACTTCTTGTGACAATACTTGCAAGTACTTCAGGGAAGCAAATTTTAAAAGACAGAAATATCATCTCAACATGTAATTCACTCTGATAAAATCCAGATCTTAAAGCAGACACAAAATCACTGAGTTAGGTGACTAAGTAGCACTTGAATACACCGGTCCCTTCATGGAGCAGGCTCCAGCTTTTCACTTACTCCTAATGGAAATTAAGAGTCAAGAGACCCCTTGGTTTTCAAATGTCTCTCCCTTATATTTATTCTGCCATTTGTGGGCTGAAGCAGGGCAAAAAATCTCCTAAATATTTCTCTTCAAATGATAAGTAATCCGTAACAGGGTCTCAAATAGCCTTATAAAGACTATAAGGTCTTTCCTGAAATTACAGGACACATTTGGAACTGGAAGATTTGTGGATGAGAATAAAGCACACTTATCCCTTCCTTCTTATATCAGAGGCAGTTCTGACATACCATTTGCTTTTGCTATTTATGAACTACTTATACCAACCACAGAGGAATAAATGAGATTACACCATTTGTTAATTCTGTTGACTCATCCAGAAGGGGAAGGTTATTACATTAATTTGGATTTACATCAACTAATACCAGTTTGCCCCAGCCCACTTTCATCAGTATACCAAATGATAATGACTGGTTTTAAGACACACAAATACACTCTATTTCCAGTTTAATTCTATTATACTGAAACTAATGGCAGTAGCAGGTCTAAACTCACTCTTGTTGCAGGTTTTCTATGGTTTGCCAAACTTGATTACATTTTGGAGAAAGACAAAGCAACAGCATCTTCCTTCACACAACATATTTGTTATTTGCCTACCTACTCCCACCATCAAAAAAACCACCAAAACCTAATTGTCCTTAGAATTTCATTCATAAAGAAGGAGAAAAATCACTCTCATAGCAACAGTTCTGTTAGGCACATTTGGACAAACAGGACAAGCAGCAGTGAGGTCCAAGACTCTGTTTTAAAGGAAGACAGCATTCACAGAGAGTGACTCTCCAGGGGCACAGCCTGTGTTACACAAACCTGCCTCAGCTTAGTGCAGAGTGCCCGGCACACTCAGCCTGCAAAGCTTCTGCAGCAGTACTTCAAAACAGCAGCCTGTTAGTGCCAGTTTCTTACTGCTTAAGAAAAACCCCCACAATATTTCACCTAACTGCTTTACAATCCTAGTCATCTACATTTATGGAATCAGTACAAGTCCAATATAGAATTCATGTGCATATGCACACACACATACACAAAGCCCCACCCACACCAAATTCATACATATTCCTGGATAGATACCATGCTGGAAGCAGCTTTGAGGCTAACAGCTTCTGTATTGATCAGTCTCTGATATAATCTGACATACAGCCAAAATGCTCAAGCATTTTGCTGAAGAGGAGTTTGTACAAGTAGATACTTAATATTCACATCATGGGTTTAGTGACCTTCCTGGACTGGTTGATTTTTAAATCACTTTTCCCCCTTTTTGCATATTGGCCTTCAGTTGCAGAGATGTAGGAATTAACGACCCCTTAAAAAGAAGGGAATAGTTTTTAGAACTGTGTTTATCACTCAAATAATATCTCTGAACATGCAGTTGTGGGGTTTCATAATGACCACTTCTTAATACTTGTAGTGACGTTTGTTCAATCTACAGTAACACTTACTTCCTTCAGCTGCCATGAAAACTCCCAAAGTCAAGTCACATTGCTCCCTTCTCATGCACTATCAGAAGCAATAAAGGTTTACAGATCAAATTATGATCTCTGTAACACCTCAGCAGTTCATTATTGATGACAAACTTGCACCAGGGTAACAGAGCAGGAGTATAAAAACTCTCTCATTGATAAAGCCACATTTAAACTCAGCTGTACTGGTTTCTTGACCAAAAAGAATTAGAAGATATATTAGGAAAAAATTAAAAAATCTTTGAAGTGCCCAAGGAATATTCCTTGCACTCAACGTGATAAAAAGGGTCATGGAGGGACTATATAGAACTAGACACAAAGGAGTCAGTGCAGAAGCACATCAGGCAAAGGGCAGCATAGCAAACTAAAAGAGGAAAATGGGGGAAGCCCCAGCAGGAGTCAGTGGGTAATTCTGCACAGTGGTGTATCACCCTTTCTTGTTCCAGTCCTTCCCCCAGTCATAGCTGACTCTGTAACTTCAGTTTAGGATCCAGATTTTATGTTGACTCCTTGCATGGTGTTCACTCACACCTTGGGATGCATGAGGAGAGGGTATTAAGTCACCTCTGCATGTGACAGATGTGCATCTTTACATTTTCAAATATTTCCAGAGAGACTATCATAATACAATTCTAGATCAACTTTACAAAGTTAATGACATTTCACCATTACTGTACTTGCAAATTGGTAGAGTTGATTTGGAAGTTTCTGAGGAGCACTTGGAATAGTTACCTTAATTTAAAGGCTGTTTATCTCTTTATTTTAATTACGTTTTATTTACACATAATTAAGCACAGCATCTGTGTTTGGAAATTGAATTTTATTTACAATAAATTCTATGGCTGTTAGGAACTGGGACTGATTTTAAGATGCAACTGCTGAAGCCAATTCATTGATCCCAGCACCACATAGATGTTTAACTGGTTTCCTTTACAGATGCTACTCAATCTGTAGCAAAAACTGCTTAGTAATGTTAAATGACAGCAATTGACTTGTGTGGAAAAGAAAATTCACGAAGATCTCAAGAGAAACAAGTTTTTCTTCATGTAGAAAAACTCAAATTTTAAAAATTCCTGAAAACAGTTCAGAGAGATTATTTGGGGATATCTAGTCAGAATGTCTCTCTGATTCTATTTATGTTATGGTACTTCTATTGGTATGATGTCTTGCTTTTGCTTATTCAAACAATGAATATTATAAAATGTGTCCAGAGCACTGCTCAGAAAAAAGAATTTTACTAGAATTATTCCTATAGAATTTATGAAATATAAGCAGAAAGGATATTAGCTAGTAAAATACCAGTTCACATGAAGGAAATATAGCAGGACCACATCTCATCAAATTTCCAGCTTCAGAGAATATAAGGCTGATATTCACTGCTTCCCTTGGGATTAACTGCTATTGCAACACTGACATGCCTAACATTAAAATGATGACATTGTTAAAATACTATACATAATTTTTGCAAAACTGTGTTATTTGAAAATCAGGTCTACTTTTATACTAAATGAATGCAAACGATTCTTAGTTATTTATCCAAGGTATGATACAGGTGCAAAGTCATCATGTGTATATAGAGATGTGGCTGAGAGATCCTTATAACCCTCTTTCCTGGTAGGGCACAAACTGCCACCTTGAAACACTCATAAATGCACAGCTCAATCCTTTCACAGTGCTGAAGAGTCCTTGCCATCAGTGATGCTACATAAAATTTTCTATGCTTAATTCTTGTTTCTTAAATCAATACAGCTTACGCTAACTTCGTTGTGCACCTCATGCATCATCTGAGCAAAGCAAAATTGATCAGGAAAATGCCTTCCTAGGAAACCAGGCTCTGAGTTATAGCACCATCTAGGGGCATCCGTTCCTGGAGTGACATTTAGCCATAAATGTACATGGCTATTTTTACAGTTTTATCTTCATGACATTACCATGAAACAGTCTGGGGAACTTGGATTTCTTTCTCAAAGCTTGTCTTGCTATCCTGTTCAAAGTGTTGAAGGGTTGGGGTTTGTTTAAGTTTTCATTACTCCGTTGTAATATAAATCCCACAAGATAATGGATCAGTGTATCAAACTGACAGAAGAAATTTAAACCCACAACTAAGCAATCACAACTATACCTGACACTTGTTATTGAAATATTACATACTAATAATTTTGAAGTTACTTATTTCTGCAATTTAAATGGTGCAATAAAGAGAACCAGACTACATGTTTGAGTGGTTTCTAGTGAAGTTACTGTAATTCTTCACTTATGGCAACAGAATGTTCCACAGCAAAGGCACTGTTTCAATATACAAAACTAGCTTAATCTGCTTTTTCAGATTTTCGAGCTTGAAAATATCAAGCAATGTATACACCTACGTTAGGAAGCAAGTTGGATAACTTGCCTCAAGAAATGAAAGGGGTGTGCAGAGTCAGACAATAAAACCCCGTCTCCTTCATGGAATGACAAGGCATTTAGAAGAACAGCTTTGGGAAAGAAATCCTTAGCACTTATCACACAACCTTTAGTGAATTTCCCCACCGGTCTCATGAAATCTGAGCACTGGGGTACCCTAAATCCAGGAAGGGTTTCACTGAGAAGGTCATTCTATTTAATGTTCAGCTCCTGGGCCCCTGTTCCCCATGCAGCCACATGAGCCCTCCTTCCTGACTTTGAGAAGGGAGCTGCCAGCAGACAGTGCTGAAACCCCTTTGGCCCCAGTGCACAGAGAGCTCAGGATAACCAGCAAACTGTACTTAACTGCTTGTGACAGTTTCCAAAGCCTGTGTGATAATCTGCATGATGATAAGAAGAGAAGCAGGAAAGAGAGCAGTTTGGATAGTTTATCCCTTATCTTTCAACTACTGTCAATCGCTCCCAAGTCGATTGGAAAAGGGCATAGTGCATTTCAAGGTTCTGAAGCTGCAAAGCTCATGGTAGAACTGACAGAAAATGGTATGTAACAAAAACAAAAGGGGGAGAAAGGGACACAACAGCAGTTGCTTTCTCAATTCCTAACTTAATAATTAAAAACTCCTCCAACACCACAGAGGCTTACAAAACCTCTTACCACTAGAAACAGCAGTCTGGTAATTTGTGAATTCATTCCACATTTGGCAGGCCATACGTGAAGCTTACAACCTGCCCCATTGAAAACTTAGTTCCAACAGTTTATGCAGAGTAGCTGATCTGTGATTAGAGGCCCCAGTGCAGACCAAGCCATAGTCAACTCTGATAAAACCAGTAACCTGTGTTGGTTTTGAGCACGGGCCAGGCCCATGGAGCTGAAGCCTCAGGCCACAGCTTGAAGGGTCCTCTCTAGCCAGCTGTCAGTGTGCAGTAGGTCTGACACATCAGGACACAGTGTATGGACATAAGACTAAATTGAAGTCCCTTGCAGTTATTTTTACAGTCTTTGACATTTACAGGCACATTTGCACAATGATTTCTTGCCTGGCTGATGGTATGTGACCTTTTCTAATGGTATGCTTGAGGTAGAGGGGCAATACACAATGAAAGACTATTAAAAAAAAGACTGTCATTTGGCAGCATTTGCTTTTTAAAACTCCTAGTCTGTTCTAATTCCATTCAACAATTTAATTGCTGCTCCAGAAAAGGAGTAATGTCTTAAATGGTGTAGAACCTACACCAAAAATCCAAAGTATTGGCAATCTAAAGCTTCTGCAAACACACACACAAGTCTATTAACTTTCACAGGACCAGACAAGAGCTGCAGAAATCTAGAAAAAGAAAGTGCAGCAGTGACAAATACAGAAATAACCAGAAAATATTTTGTACTGGTATCATCACAAGTCAGAATTGCCACACTATAAATTGTGATTCTTAGTCTAACTTAGGCTGTTAGATTTCATCTCTATGAGCAGCAAAAATTGATTGCTCCAAGTTATAGGTACATTAAGCATTCTAAAATTATTTCATTTCCTAGGAGCATTCCTTCTTACTAAAGGAGGAAATCCATTATTACTGCAGTGATTACTCTTAGCTACACTGATTTTTAGAAGATTAGTAACAGCTGTTTGTCACTGCAAAAAAAAAAAAGGAAACAACCCCCCACTCATTTATATTTTTAGTTAATGAGAATTCTTTTCTGGCTGAGGTTTTTTCTTGCTTTCAACATCTCCTGCAGTCTTCACCTATGTTACACTTGCCTTGGACTAATCTCATCTTTTGGAAATCAAACCACTTCCTGTGTAGCTTGAAGACAAACCTTACACAAATCTTTCAGAGCATAATGTCAACCTTTATAGATTTGTACTGGGTATTAAAGTGGGTTTTTTCTCTTTGTTTGCATTATAAAATTGTCTAACTTTGGACAATCCATAGTACAGCCTCTTTTAATCCCCCCCTTTTTTATTAATAATTTGCAGTAGCTTTCCAATGCCAGCTCTGCCAAAAGTATCCTGAGACAGTGCAAGACAAGCTTGTAAATAAGCACATATAGGTAATGAACTTCAAATGTCAAGAAATCTTTCTTGTATGATACCAAAACATTAGCTACTGTATTTTACAATGAGTATCTCAAACATTCAGCACTGATGATACCAGGAAACTAAAGAGCCCTGAAAATGATAAAATGTAACACTTCTAGACATTCGGAATACTAGTATATTGTTTTCTTGAAAAAGCACTACAGTTTCTTAACAAAACTTTATTTTTTCATTGTGATTCTAGTCATTAAAATCTAGTTTAGTGATAAAATTCTGTACTGTCAAGGTATTAGCACCTTGATACAGAAAAGCTCAGACTTACTAAGGTTTACATAAAAATTAATGATGAGAAAGTTCATGTGACAGGTCACATAGGAGCAGATACAGTGTCACCTGCTTTTTCTCTTACCAGAATAAAAAAGATTTCATCAAGCATTCACCACTAGAATTACAGGACCTCTGGTTTATGGTCCAAGAAGTATTTAGGGGAAGAAATCCATCACCAGGCACTGCTGTAACTCTTCTTGCAGGCGTCCAGCACATAGTTAGCTTTTTGAGGATTGCTATTCCCAAGCTGTAAAACAACTATTTTGCAATCCTGTAATGCTTGGAGAGTCCCTTACACTGTATGTTTCTTCCACCAGAGGAAGAAATTCACTTGATCCATATAAAGCCCATGTTATTGGAATCTAGACAGACAAACTGGAAAGGTATTACATGAAGATAAAGCTGTTTAGGTACGTGGAAAGAGCAAGGACAATGGATACTTTCACATTGTGACAAATACTGCTGTTGTCCAAAACAGACCAGGTGACATTTGACTTCGCAAGGTCTCAGCCAACACATCTGTCATGAGAGACTGCAAAACCCCCTTAATTTAGCAGCCAAGAGACAGAGGTTTGAATCATCCCTTCTGGGACCTCAAACTAAAGCTCCAGAAAGACTTTGTATGTCAAAGTCGATGTTCAGACCTCAAAGGCATCAGTTCTTACCACTGCTGTCATTGAAAGAAATAATTTTGCGAGACTCGCAGCATTTTTATGGCAGAAAAACAATGCTGTAGTAATGAAAGGAGCTCTATAACACCAAAACTTACACAGCATTTTGCTATTTTATAGTACTTGAAAAATTCCCGAAAATGAGCTTTGCTTCTAAAAAGTAAATGAAAAATGAGCCCCCATATAAGGATGTGTTATATGAGAAAGGGACTGCCTTCTCTAGTGCTACTGTATCATAAATGCCCATCAGTCTTTATCCTGAAACATTAAAAGCTCCTGTTGGTGACTATTAACACGAATGGAAGCTGAAGACATACAGTCACACATACATTGCTGCACTATCTCAAAATGGTAAAAGCATTAGAAATTCCAGCACATTCCCTTACTGAAGTGCTGTACGCTTCTGATAAACTTGAAAATATTGCTAACACACCATGTTCCTCATTAAATTAGCAGGAGTTTATTGATTGAAGCAAACAACTGCAAGCTGTTTTTCTCCCAGAAGGGAGTAGACATTGAAACCCAACATTGGGTAGGTAAACCAAATAATGCCCTATTATCTTCTGATGTAACTTAATCTCACTTTGCTAGAGGAAAAAATCACATGCTTTGAAAAGTAACAAAAAGGAGTTAACTGATCTAATCAGAGTTAACTGTAAGAGGAGCAATGCTGGAAAATGAATGCAAAAACCTGCAGGGTAACAAGTTCAGTTAAGCAACTCAGTAGCTAAACAGTAAGTATTCCAAATTACGGAGCATAAACCCTGATTCATCACTGCCTACAAGATATCTTTGCAGCTTCATTATCATGTTAATTCGGGGAAGCAGCAGGAAGTAAGATCCCTGAAAATAAAAGTTATCACCAGAGGCCCATCATATATATGATATATGATATATGATATATATGATATATATGATATATGATATATGGTATATCGGTGGAATATATTTAATAACTGGGAACTTATGCCCTCATCTTTTTATATTACTCTATTCAACTATTCTGTGGAACTAATTAATTACAAAATACCTTAAGCTGGGAAAGGGAATAGCATTTGCAAATTGTCATAATCACTACTGAGAAAGAAAAGCATTTTCTGCTGAGGTTGCCTGTACTGACAGACATGATGGAGTCAAACATCACTGAGAAGTGACAAGGAGGGGGGCTGGAATTGCCACTGGAGAATATGCAGTTTGCATCAAAAATTTGACCTCTTTGCTTGCAATTCTGTTTTGTGTATTTCAAAAACTTTGGTTTTCACTGAAACTTCAAGTGAATAAATCTCTAATATATTAATAATTTATCCAAAACAAGAAAAAATTCTAATGAGTCTATGAGAAAATGGGCTTGTTTCTGTAAATGGACTGGACCTCATACTGACAAAGGTTTTTCTCTATTCTGTTACTTCGGCACTGAAACCTTCAGTCAGCCTTCTACCCTCTGCTCGCTGCCCTCCCTGTCATGTTTGAACTGAGATTTGCGTAAAGACCATCAAACAGAACAAGAGGGCACAGTTTTTATACAAGGTTTTTCTCAATGTGAGGACCAAGAACATCAAAGGCTGATTTGTTCGCAACTTTTCTTCCCCATTAGAACCCACCAGAAAAGTAAGCAGGCCCTGCAGCTAGAATCCTTTTTCCACTTCATGAGGACACAGAGACTTGAATTTTGACACTGATCATATTTATGGCCAGTATAAGATAAGAAAAATCTTCTCCAGTAGTGTCTGTAATCCACTGAGGGTCTCCTGTCATCTTTGGCAAACTTGTGGTCACAAGGGCCACAGTAATTTGACTTGGTGCCATCCAGTGCCTTCCCCCTCTGGCAGCTGCTGCTTGTATTGCAGAACTCTTGCCTGTTCTGATTCCTTGCACTTCAGACCACCACTCTTAATTATTGCCTTTGACATGTTTTAATTACATAAAGGTCTCATATAACATTGCCAATCGTCCTCTGTTCCTCAGGATATTATTTTCCCATTTGCCTCCTGAAAAAGCATCTTATCTTTAAAACCACGCATGGATATGAGCCAATACCAGGGCTGTGAGTGTGCTAACAGCCTTAGGAGCACTGCCCAGCCTCACTGGGAGCCTCCCCAGGCAGCTCTCACAGATGGTGCTGGGGGCTCCAGTTCAGCTTGAGCCTTTACCCCTGCCTGAGCTCCCTGTTATCCTTGTCTCCAGCCCTGCCATGCCTGTGCCTGGCAATGAACCCCACAGATCCACACCTGTGGACTCTGTTCCCTATCTGGACCTTGGCTCAGCCTCACCACTGTGGAACAACTCCATAATTCATTTATATTTTATTCTTTTTAAGGAAGACTGCAAATGCTACAAAAGCATCTTTCACGATCTGGTAAGAGGACATAATCTCTATTTCACATTATAAATAAAATAAAATGGAGCCAGGTGAAGATATTTCTCAAGACTCTGTATTGTCTCCCACCACTAAAGCTGCCTCATCACAGCATTCCTCCTAAAAACCAGGATTATCACAACAGAGTGTGTCTTAGGCAAAGACACAGAAAAAAGTCCAAAACTCTAGAGCACTGTGTAAGATTAGGAAGGTCATAGATAAAATGCTTCCAAGGTCTAGATATGAAAAATGAGAACCACATGCTTGCTAATATTTGTAAATGCTTTGATGGAAGTCAGAGTTATCTAATTAATCACTGTTCTCAAAGAACTGTGAAATGTACAACTTGACTTTGTAATAATAACAACATGAAGTCATTATTTTATCATTTCATTGATCATCTGATTTTCTGTTTCATTGGATCATGTTCCCCAAGTACTTATTATAATAGTAAGAATTAATCAGTGCCTTCAACAGAAACGAATTAATTTCAATTTCAAGCCATATAACTGCTACTCAGGTTCTTAATGAGAAAATAATCCTACATTGCAGCCAATATGAAATATTTTCCTTTTATGCTCACAGTTGATTCAACATGGGCAAAAGATTATTATGCTGAAGCTATTTCTTTTTGAAAGTTTCCAATACATCTAGATAAATACTCTGATAGAAAAAAGAGTGCCAAAGGAGAGCTGATGATTGACCCTGATGCTGAGTTGATAGACTCTGACGCTGAGTATCTGCCTTCAGAATTAAAAAAGACTTCTTTCCTCTGTGACACTGAAGATGCTGAATAAGGCACAAACCAGTTCAGAAAGATGCATCACAGACAGAAAAATAATGTTCACTGAAGGAAGCTCATGCATATTTTTCCATTACAATTTATGCTTGCTAGCAAGAAAGGCATACATTATTTCTGAAACACATGAAATATCCATCTTGTATAATTTCTATTTTCTGAATGTGGAAGATCTTTCTATTTTAGTCACATTCTGCAGAGCCATTAAGTGGCATCCATCATTACTTGCTCACCGAGGAATTATACACAGGAGACAGGAACATTTAAAATTATTTAAACCAAACTTGGAAAGACCCTTAATGGCTTCTCAGTCTTTTAACTTCCAATAGACCTTCTGCTTGTTTAAAAAAAAAAACAAAAATAAAAGAAGCCACTCTGGCTAAAGCAGTCTTGCACACTATTGATTTAGATAACTGGCTACAAGACGACAATTTTTAAGCCACAATGGAGAGAAGAAATAAGTTAAGGGAGAAGTCTCCTTGAATCTCTGCTCATGCTTTTACCACAGCTGTAACATTTACCTTGCTGTCTGAGAACAAACTGCACAATTCCAAATCATGTCATAACTATAACAGAACTTTTACCAACTGTTAAATTTCTGTTCCATTAACAATCATGCACCTTTAGAATTTGCACTAAAACGAAAGAAATCTTTGTGATTGTCCTAGTACCATTCACATGAATAAAGG
The DNA here is from genome assembly GCA_034509425.1 of Eopsaltria australis. Classification (NCBI taxonomy): domain Eukaryota; kingdom Metazoa; phylum Chordata; class Aves; order Passeriformes; family Petroicidae; genus Eopsaltria; species Eopsaltria australis. The sequence continues at coordinate 1,957,891 of JAVTVJ010000121.1, forward strand.
AGCTTCTCCAAAATCACACCCTTTCTTGTCCTGAGATGTGACCAAGTGCTGGTCATCGTCTAGTGTAGTTTTCATGTCAATGTACATGTTCCAATAATCTTTAAAATGCCAATATGAAGATATCATAAATTTGTGATTTTCAAATGTTTTAGCACTTTATAAATTATTTGGATTTGCATTTACTATTAGCATAACATGTGCCTTGCAAGGAACTTCTGACATATGTCAGGATCCTGAACTGCAAGGAATCAGAAAAAACATGGACAAAGAATCTCTGTACAACTGATTCTATGAACTACAAGAAAACCAAGTAGCAAAAGACTAAGGGCAAACCAGAAAAGCATTGCTCTAAAGTTCTCATACACTGAAATAACATTGTCTGTTGATCACAGTAAAGCTCATAATTCAAAAACCCCATAGAAATTTAAGGCTTACTTAATAAAAAAAGGACCATTTTTCACACTCCATATAAATACAGTGATGCAGATGAGAGGAGTCACTTTAATCTAATTTTTACACACCACTGAGAAGTAATACCATATATTTTAACAACTATCACATCATTTTAAAGAGTAAGTAAAACTTCATTTCAATTCTGAAAGGATCCTTTGGATTGGGGGCCTAGAAGGTTGATAATCTTCAGCTATCTTGAATGCTGCTTTTGAAAACAGAATCATAGCTCACCCACAGTTCAGGACTTGTGCCATTTCCTGCTAGAACCTGTTTTATTTTAAAATATTCCTATCACTGTTTGGGACTTCACCTACACTCAAGGAAGGTACTCTTCAAGTAGCATGTCAGTCTCTGCTGGTGGACAGCTGAAGACTACGAAAATGAGAAGGAAGATTTGATATTTCCCCTCCATCACTTCCACCACTGCAATTTCTAGAACAATAGAAATAGTACCAAGAAATTAGGTAATGAAAGAAGAGTGAAGAGAAATCTCCCTAGTTCCACTGTAGTACCTCATTCAGACAGAATCCTTTCATCATCTTCTACAGAAATACTGGCTCAAACAGACCTTCAGCCACTGTCTTCTGCAAACTTGAAGGCTATGCCAGGCAAAGGACTGTTCTGCCATTTGCTTTCTTCTACTTTAAGAACTCATTACTCAAGACAGGTGAATTTGACTCTCTATACAGCACAATTCCTACACTGAGCAAACAGTTGCTACATTAAATAACAGCTACATTGAACCAGCTGCTTTAATTAGAATTGGGTTGATTTATTTTAGTTGAGAAATCTGCTCTTGCTGACAAAATTCTGATGTTATTTTCTGTTCAAGGATTAAGCTTGAAGCTAATTACTGGTATAGGCCTACTCACAAGTCTGGAAAGAATTAAAAAGCTGACAGCATATTTTTCTTTTGGACTAATAAAAAGGACTTACCTCAATTTGCACTATTAATCTCTACAAATGAAAGGACAGGATTTTTCAGCCACTGGGAGAGACTCCTGACAATGGAAATCACCTACAGCACCTTCAGAAATGCTCTCCTCTGGAGGTCTGAGAAGCTTTTGTGCTCTGTCTGAACAAACATGGCTTAAAGGCAACATGTGATCCAAGATTTATGTAAATTTTCATTTAATTTAGGACTGAACATTCAGTGTAATGTTTTCCAATCACCATCTACTACACAAGATGGTACAGAGTCACCTAATTCACTTTTAGCCCTGGAGATTCAGTGCTTAGTATTCTAGTCTTATACTTCCCAAATGCAAGACTGCTACTCACTTTGGTATGCAAATCTTAGGAGCCAGGAGACAAATATTCTCAAGTTAACAAAAATTAACTGACTGTTTCCTATTCACACATTTCAGAAAAAAAAAATCAAATGTGTGTTTCTGTAATTGCTAAAGCAACAAAGTTTATTTTCCAACTTCAGTTTGCTTGCAAAGCTGACTACAGCCTCCTTATATACCTTCAGAGATGCCACCTCAAATTGTGAGGCCTGCTTGTGTTTTATCATTTAAAAGAAAAACACTGTCATGTGAAGTGACTCTCAGATTGGCTCCTTTCAGGTAGGTTATGCAGATTAACACATGGCTGCTCATGGAAGACTGACTCCTATTGATGTGACCAAAAAAATCGGTCATCTTTCACACCCAAGCTCTTCACTCTTAGGACTCCATTTTCATTGCTGAGGCTTGAATTATGAGGACTCCTGCAATAGACTTCCAGGCAATAGGGAGAAGGAAAAACCCAGTGAATGGGCTGACAAAGATGTGCACTAGACAGGAAACAAGGAGTTCAGCTGCAGACAGACTGTGCTATCAGACTGCAGCTGGAGGTGTGTACCTAACCCCAGCAGAAGGGCTCAGCTCTCACAGGTGCCTGCAATAAGGTAGCACAGTAACACCAGCCCAGCCTGGCCTGCTGTGTCACCCTCCCAGGACCCACTGTGGCCTCTCACCAAACCCTGCACAGAGCATCCACCCACGCCTGGTACCAATACTAGGGAAGTTTAGGCCAGGATTTTTCCGAATTGGCAATTTTAATCAGTACAAAAGTATATAAACTTAAATGGTTAATTTAATGCCATATACATTAAGTATGCTATTAAAAGCTTATAGTGCTTTAGCATTTAGATTATTTGTGTTTCCTTTCAGCATAGTCATTCTTGGAAATTTTTATGTTCATACAGGACATCTGCTGCTTTCCCTTAATTTCTGATGGAGAGACTATAACAACATTTCTTTTGATACTGGTTTTTTTGTACATCACAAGAACTTTTAGGTAAATGAGGTTGTCACTATAAATGCATTCTTCGACCTCTCAAGCTTTTGTTTATTTTCTTAAATCATAACAGATTTTCTTCAAACAGGATTTCATGGCAAATATGAGGAAATAAAGTACAGCAAATAAGACAGAACTGCACAAACAAAATTCCTGTCATCTACAATGCATTAAAAATACAATACATGCCAAGATAAATATATTTAATCTCTGCATGTTGCTGACAACCTGACTGAACAGAAAAAAGGGGAAAATTATCAAAGGAACATACAGAATCCCAGCTCCTTCCAATATGGGCTAACACCTTCCCCAAGATCTGTACGGCACCTAACTCTTCATTTTACTCACAGAATTTCAGATAATTGGATGAACACACATCATCCTCCAGAGAAGTGAAACCCACCTGGAATGTTTGGTAGGACAAGGTGGTATCTGGTACTATCAGCAAACTTCATCTTTTCTCAACTTTTAAAAGCAATTAGAGATTATCATTGGCACACCATCCTTAGTGAACCCCTCCTCTCCTTTCCCCTGACACACACAGCTTACAGCCATGAGGTAGTTTCCAAAACTATTTCTGCTCAGCAGTTTAAACACAAACGTGTTCTGCATCTCAGATCACATTCTTATGTACCTGAGTAAGAGCACAGCAGCTTTCATCAACTGTTGATGGCTTCATTACACAGCTAAGATTAAATGATTTCAAACTGTAAAATTTTCCAAGCAGTGCTTGCAATTTGCTCTGAAGTAAAGTGCGTATGTGCTATTGGAATCTGCTGTCAAACCAGTCTGTATCAAATTTTGATTTCTTTTAATATTTCTAATGTAGCTGTCTTCTAACCCAATCAAAATAAAAGTAATATCTTTCCCACCAGAGCATTTTTCAGGCACAGAAGGACACAGTATGTTTCTCTCCTTAAAACTCTTCCTACTGTGTGCAGTGAGCCATGCAAAGGCTGGGGAAGTGTAAGGATCTTGCCTAATCACACTTTTATATTTAATTATTCCAGCCAACACGGAGAAGCACAGTACAAGGGTAAAGCACAAAAACAACCCCAGCTCCTATGTACACCTAGGCTGAGCAGCAGCAGAACTAACGCAGGGTGGAAAATACCTCCCCAGACTGCAATAACAATTTAGTCCTCAAGTTACTAAGAGGAAACACACAAGGGTTGCAAATACCAAGAACTCCATTAGACCAGGAACACTATCAGATAATTGTACCACGTGATTCTATCAACCAGAACAGCTGCACCAAAGTATCCAATTCAACATCATTGCCCCTAAAAACTGATTGATTCAATTTCTTTTCTAAAGATAGGAACATGAACAGTAACTACTGTATCCTATAAGAGGACAACAGTTAAATTCCCAAGCTGCTGAAGATGAGTAAGATTCAATTTAAAACACATTATAATGCAATAATCAGCTGAAAGAGATTGTGGATTCTTCTATGGTACAGTATCTATCAATCATTCAACACTTTCAATACTACTGCAACAGAAAGTAAAACTGACATGATTCTACACTCAGTAACTCCCAAAGTACTGTCAGTAGGAAGGCTCAAAAAGGTTTGAATGGTTTTTTTTAACAATTCTGCTCAATGCATTCTGAATAGCGTGTTTCATCATCTACACTTAAAACTAGTCAAAAATAAGAGACTGAGCCCAAAAGCATATTATTAATTGCAATTCTATCTTGGCAAAAAAAGATTTTCTGCTTTGCTCTCCCAAAGCTTTCCGACATGACCTCTGATGGGCTCTTGCAGTGGAACCAATGACAATTGTAATCAAATTCAGACAAACTCAAAGTCCAACAGCTGAAGAGATACTGGCACTTGTTTTTGACAGAAGACCTATTTCATTATAATCTAGATTAAGGATCAAGAAATAAAGGCCACATTTTTACATACACTCCTGTTAATGACATGTTAAATGGTACCAGAAGTGAGCTAAAATTTTGCTAAAAAAGGTAAAAAAATCAACTACTTTCAATTCTTTCTAGAGAGAAATTTACATACAACTTGATGTCATCTGAAAAACTGCAAATGATTTCTAATAGGTTCACGTAAGAAAAAAGGGGGTGGAAGGAAATGAAAGAAGTTGCAAATTTTTAAGACTTTTTTGTTTGTTTGTCATCTACCCAGGAATGGCACTTGGAAAGGAGTATCTTCTCAGCAGGGATTTGCCTGTCAGCCAAGGCCACTGACTCATCTAAAATAGAATAAAAATTATTCATCTGAAAAAGAATAAAAGATACAGGAACCTATAAAAAATACACTTGCCAAAGAAATGGATCCATTTTTACAAAAACATAAGCTTTTCTTTTCTAAGCTAATGAAAAAAAAGAAACTTTCAGTGAAAAAACAGGTCAGTTAAGAACTCTCCAAACAGTGGCCTCAAAGCCTGCAGCAGAGCTGCTGCACAGCACAGCTCTGTCACCAACAAACTGAAGCTATGGCTTCTCCATAATCAAATAATATCCAGTCTTTTGAACCAGAAGTCATAACAGACTTCTAAATACTGGCCAAATGTAGAAGGACAAACAAGTTGTATTTAATTTATCTGGCTTCTGTTAAAATATAATCACCCTGTTGATAAAATAAAATGGGTACAACATAATGCAGGTGGTAATTCTTTCTGCAAAATATTTTGTTCACCCTAGAAAAAGTTATGATTTGATCTCTTTGACAGATACTAAGACAGAACGTTGTTCCTTCAGTAGTGACAGTTAGAGCTGTGATCACACAGATAAAACTGACAGCAATCAGAATACATTTATATTTGAAAAAGTGAGAAACTCGTCTTCAAAACTAACATAAAACCACACAAAATCTTCCTTTTGTAATAAGTCCTTGGATTCACTGATCAGGCAGGGCACACATTTATACTGACTCATTCTTCCCCACTATTTTCTGGGCCAGTTCACCAGCTGCCGGCAGGGGAACAGAGCCTTTGCAATAGCTATTGTAATAAAGGTGTAAAGGATTCTCATGGCAGCTGCTGAGTGCTGAGGAGAAATGCTCCAAAGAGCAGCTCTTCCCCCAGCATCTGTACTCCACAGCCTCCATAGCCAGGAGACATCCTATAAACATCCTGTAACTCTCCACAAAAGGAAGCTCATGTCCTGACCCACTCACAACCCACTCATTTGACTCTGCAAGTCACCTCTACCCACCCCACTCTCAGCCATGTAAAGGGCAAAATTGTATCACACCTAATGTCTTTCCTCTGGGTATAAAAGACACATTTCCTTTATGCAACAGTTTGGATTTTGTTATATGTGCACTGCCCTGGTGCTTCTGCCTATCTGAACACAGAAGATACTCCTATATATATGTGAAATGAATTAGCTTTATACTAATCCACAATTCCCACTGCAAGAAAAAAAAAGCAGAAGAAAAAGATGGCATACACAGTACTCAGCTTGAACAAAATGCTTTTCAACTTTGCTTTCTGAGGAAATGGCCACAAGACTCCCTAATCCCCCAGCCATACCCCGTTACCCTGCTTTCACGGCGTTCCAGCATAATCAGATAATTAGATTTCCTAGCACACACATTACAAGGTTGATTGATGCTTTTCCCTGACTACTCTCATCCATTCCCCTTGTGCTGCTGGCAAGTCTGAGCAGAATCTGAACATAGATAAGCAACTGCATTTCAGATCCTCTCAAAGAAAACAAGATAGCCGTGGAAGCTTTTTTTCTTTTGAATTTTTGCTCTTACTAGAAAAAAAAAAATTAACTCCTGAAGAGTCAGTGGTCAGCTCATGGATCATTGCTTCATATGCAACATTAGGATTTCCCCATCCATATAGATCACTTAAAATTCAATGCAGCTCAATATAATCTCACATTTTAGTATCCAGTTTTTGGTACTCTTCAACCTTCACAGGTGTAAATTATTTAGGACAAACAGCACTCCTGATCAAACTTTCACTCCTTTTCTTAGCCTCTTACACAAATACTGCATTCCCCAACTACAGGCTTTGAGTTAATTTACTAATGTGTTTTCTGAATTCTACAAGACAAACAGTTCTTCTTTCTGAGCCTGTGTCAATATTCACAGAACTGCTCAGTCCCAAGGGCTCATCTGAGCTTAATGCTGTAGCTGATTCAAGGATTAGAGCAAATTCACTAAAGACAAAACAAAGCAATTAAAGGATGAGATGTTGGGTTTAACTCCTATAAGCCCCATAGAAATTAAGAATGCTGGTGGATAATAAGTCACATTTGGCACAGTGTGCTGGGATAATTTTTCACAAAAGTTAAACTCACAAAGAAAAAAATATCTAAGATAAGAAATACTCAGGTGTGACTGATGAAATGCAGTGGTCTATCTTTTTTTGCCTTGAACCTTAAAATTTTTGCACAGGAATACTGTACAAACAGGACTGTTGTAAAATCAGTTAATAATTAGTTCTAGCATCTGAGGAACACAATCACAGCTGACAAACTCAAGTTTGATCAGCTACCACACCAAATTGGTCAACTTAAGCAATTTACATCCCAGAACAAGAAAACCAATAGACCAAGTTTCACATTTTTTATAAACTTAACCAGAATTTTAAGAGTCAAGAAAAGAGAGCAGAGGCAAAGTCTCTAATCTGGAGAAGAAGCCAGATTCTGTAAGAGCCACATATTAAAGAGCCTCTGAACAAACTAAACCACAGCACCTGCAACACGGACGAGTTCTTCCAGCTGAGCATCACAACTGCTAGAAGAGGGTGATGCTTCTTTAGGATGAAGAGAAAGTACCCGTACCACAAAACACCAGGGTAAAACAAGCAAAGGGAATAAAGCTCAAACCTCCACCACATGCAGAAGCAAACTTTCCCAAGCAAACATTTGTGCTGAGAGGTGCTAGAAAAGCACAGAACTCTACAGCTGACACCTGTGGGAATTTAGTTCTCATAGCAGCTCCTAGATTTGACTCTCTTGAACAGCCTCAGGTGAACACTTCTATCTGGCCAGGCACAGAAGCTTTCTATTAATGGCACATCTGGAGAGAGGGGGGAGGGACATCCAATCACTAAAGTATATCCGACTGAGGTGGACTTGACAAATACTATTCAGAATATGCAAAAAATTAAGATTAGCAGATTTCCTTGTGTAAAAGTAATATGTACATATATGCAGTAATCTTTATATTTTATTTTTCAAACTAATAAGAGCAGTCATTGCTCAAATGCTACAGTTTATCAGACTTTATTGGAAGTACAGATCTCTAGGATGCCATTTATAGCCTCAATCTCCAACTGATGTATCCAAAGAGCTTTCAGAGCAGAACCTAGACTGAAGTAGGTTTCGGGATAAAATGCTGATTTGAAGGATTCATCATTTTTCCAAATATCCCATAAAGCAATAGTGTTTTTGACAAAATATTCATGCTGTTTAGATGAAGTAATCAGAAGTCTGAATGATTAAAACACACAGAAAAGCTAAAGGAGAAGGCATAAAGGGAGCAAAGAACCTTCTCACTCTTCTTCCTTCCAGACAGACAACAGCACACTCCCATTTTCTCGTCCTCCTCTCACAATACACTTTCCTCTTTCCTTGTTCTTTTCTTATGGTTCCCATAGTCACTACTGTGACATTTAGCTACTGAACCAAGCTCATGTCTGATGCTTCTCACTGCTGTAAAAGAAATTCTGCTTTTAGCCTCAGTTATACCTTCTTCTCTTGAAGCAAGGGACCTGAACATGACCATTTTGCTGGCAACTTTCTGCCCCAGTTCTATCCAGCTAAAACTCCAGTGGAATGTTTATGTTTAAATGGCTGTAGATTGATGCAAGAAAACACACACTGAAGTGATTTACAGTTAAAAATACAGAAGAAATAATGACTACCAATTTCAGCTGGGTTCAATTGGGTTAGGCTGCAATGGAACCAGGGGGCTCCCAAATGGAACCTGAGTCCAAATGGAACCCAGCAGCTGGCACTCAATGCTTAGTTAATGAAGCTTAATTGCAACTATCAATCAGTTGTTTAAGTGCAACTATCATTTCTTTCTGCTTTCCATGGCACATAAGGGATTAGATTTTATTACAAATGATTTACAAATGCTAAACCCCTTGCATCAAATTTGCAAGCCTTTACTGGCAAGGTACACAGTGAACAATAGGTATTTGACTACTTTAAAATCCTAAAGGTATAACTTTGGCATTCTTTTTTTTCCCCCGAAATTAAGATCACAGTGTCAAGGTTTATTATAATTATTGTTCTTCATTTACACAGAAAGACTACAGCCATACACTTTTGACTCTCCAGACAGTAACACAGCTGCAACTCATAGTAGTTTGAAAATATAGACATTATGCTTGATGGTAAACTCATCACAGGAGGTAGCATGTTGGAAGGAATAAGTAATTAGTTTGAGATAGTACTTTAGGAATATCATTGTGAGCTCATTCAGATACTTGCCAACAACTGCAGCTGTTTTTTAGAATTTAATAAAAACGACTGAAAAAAAATCTTATTATAAAAAAAAAATTCTGGACTAGGACTTCTCCAGAACAACCTAGAGAAAAAAAACATTTTAATCCCTTGAAACCCTGGCATGCATCCATCTGCTGTACCTGACACGTCATGAATTGCACTACCAAACTGTGCAGTTGTCTCAAATGATGTCAGAATGTGCACTGTAAACAAAAAGAAGGAAATAATTTTTTTGTTGGACAACCTTCAGGGTCTAGTACTTTCTCTTGCCATTTTACCACAGCCACCTGCAATGGAAAGAGATCTTGCACTAACAAGCTCCAAGCTCCCCCAGCAGTAGTCTCTATGCAAAGTTCTCCATGAAATTACAAAATGCTATGCATCCCAAAGCATGAACTTATAACTCCAATTTTAAGATATCTTTGTAGAAGATTGCTGAATTTAGTGGAATGGTCACAATATTAAGAGATTTTGCAATATTGCAGTAACACAGTTAAGAAATAACCAGAAACCACCTATAAGAAGAAGGGAACATTGAAACTTGCCCTAGTACTCTCCAAAAGTGCAAAGATGCCATGGCAACACAGACATGTATTTGCCAATTACATGATGAAACTTGATTCTTGATAAACCAGCTGTATGTTTGCATCCCTTATTTATAAGTAAATATTTCAGCTACTTACTACTTGAAAGCTGTCACAGCACAGTTTTTCTGTTAAACAAGATCCCTTAAACAGAGCTTTTCTCACTTCTGATTTACAACTATTAACTATATTTCACTTTCAAAATCATCTGATAGACAAATTAACAATTTTCCCAATACAGTTTCTTCAGACACAAGAAGTGCCAAAACTTGCATTGGGAAATCTGCAAATAAATCTACATCCCCTTTGTTCAAAAAGTTTTGTTGAGCCACAGTCCTTTGCACTTTAAGGTAAAGAAGACACAGTTCAGAAAAGTGCTGCATGGCAATGCAATACCCTTAGTATAAATGTTACTGAGATATCAGACACAGTCTGCTTTTACTATGTTGTTACAAAGGAAAAGAGCACGCAACATCAAGAGGCAACACTTTTCTAGAGATGCTGCTAAAATAATCTGACAGTTTAAAAGTTCAAACAAAAGCCAACAAAAATCTAATACAGCTTTCCAAGGGCTATTTAAGTGCATGCTGGCTACAGAACCATTTCTACTTCAGAACTGAGAAAACGTTTGGCAAGGAATCCACAGGAAAGGACAGAAACTTCTGAAGCTGGAAATGACACTATTTATAGAAGCTGTTTCTTGGACCATTTGCTGTGTGGAAAGACATTTGCATGCAAAGGCCCAGCCCTCAAGTCTTCAGCAGCTTCCCCTGGGGTCCGTGTGTGCAGGACCTATGGCAGGAGTTTTTCTTTTTACAGTCTGGAAACTGAGTTAAGCTCTCACAAAGCAATGTATAACACAGCTAGTTCTTGTCCCTGAACTGCTTCAAAAAAGATTATTTTTTCATTTAGTTTTCAAACAACATTCTCACCTCTTGTAATACAATCACTGGGAGGTAGATTTTGTGAGAGACAGAACAGGAAAACATTCCTATGAAAACCTCATAAAAAGGAAAGCAAATTAAGGATTTTTTTCTGGTTTTTGGGGGAATGATGATATTGCAATGTTACAAATCTGATACAGATAAACGAATCTCGCTTACTCATTCTGGTAAAACATTCTGTACTTCAGATTCGTATGAGGAAGAAAAGTGTTATATTCTCATTATTACTGTGTTAGGAGAAAAGAGAAATCAAGAGAAATCAATCCATAACCCAGATTAGAACATTCCCCGAGCAAAAAAGCTCTGGATTCCTTACAGAGGGGTATTGGAAGATTCAGTACTCACACAGCCCTTTGACAGCACTAGCACAAGGCTCTTCCACTGGTTCAATAGAACTCCTTGTCAACTTTCTTTGGTATGAAATGGGCAAGGCACTGCTAAAAGATTTCCTGTTTCCAACTTTCCAATTTTTGGAAAGTATAGTGCAGTGTTCTAAAAATGAATGGCACTGTACAAGGAAAACTCCTGCTACTTCTCAAGCATATCTAAATCTTGACTTATGTTGAAAAATAAAACAAAATGAAGATAGCTACAAAAAAACCACAGCGAAACAACCCAAAATAGAGTGTTCTCATTGGTATTAGCTGAAATTATCATTTGACTGTCTCTGAAGCGAGGCACCTTCAATCTCAATTGCAGCTAGTATTTTCTAACTGAAAAGCCACAAAATATATGCTACTAGAAATCCAAAATAGAAAGTTGCACCTGGAAACACAATTCCTTCTCCTGTGTAGTAACTTTAATTCCAGTTGTGGAAAGGATTGTTTTTCTTAATGGCATTAACTTACATGGAAATGAAAGGATCAAGTTTTATTTCAAAATTCTCTTAGCTTTGCTTCAAGTGCCTGAAGGCAACTTGCTGCCTCAGATTAAAACCATCTACATCAAGTCCAAGGGAAGTGTCCTTCTCATACAGGTGCTCTGCTTGAGCACAGACTCTGAAGCTGAAAGGATCTAAGCCTTAGAATTAAATTCCTATCCAGCTTTTCAGCTGCTGGTGATAACTGCAGGGAAAAAAAGGTTGCACCCAGAGAACAGGCAGAGTTTGGGATGTATTCAGTTCAAAGCACATTCAAATATTACTGTGCAGATTAGTACTGTGCAGCACACTGAGCCACAAAAGGTGGGGATGTAACTGAAATACATGTGTTTGAATAAAAGGTCCCATACTAAATTTATCTGGATGAAAATACTGACAATACTTAACAAGATTCTTCCAGTCACTTTCAAATGAGTGACAGATTATAGTTTCTAATAAATATTAATAAGTTTAAGTGAAAAGTAAAACTGTTCTATTTTGGTAAAAAGTGACTTTGCATCTCCTGCAGAATACTAGGAGGCTGTAGAGGGAGACTGAAAGAAGTAAACTAGCTGATAACTACCTTCAGATGTTTTACTGCAATCTTACTCTGAGTGATAAAAAGGAAGATGCAAGTGCAGAGTCATGTGCAGCTATGCTGGCATTATTATCAATAAATCCAAGAAGCCTCACACTGAATTATACAATGTCTTTCCAGCACCGGACTGAAAAGACGCCAAATGTGCTGACATTGTTTTAATGTGGAGAAACTACAACTTTACAGCTGGAAGTAGGGGGATGGGAAGGCAGTCATTCCCTCTGCACTTCTAGAAGAAAAATTACCAGTTTTCAGCAGTAGAAAAGGAATGGCAGAAATGGCAACTGAGCTTTATAGCCCTCCTGGTCTGATCAGTCATTGCTCATGTGGACAGCCAAGTGCTTCAGCCTTTTTGGTAAAATCATCCATCATCACAGTGGAAAAGTGACAAACTGGGAACCAACAGGACTGTGCAAAAATGTTCAAGGCTCTGATAGTGAAAAAAATCCTACAACAAAAGAGAAATCTATATCTTCACATAAATACTGTAGAAATTCCCACCCAAAGAATGGCATATCCTAGCAGTTTGTGAAGGACTGTTATTTAAGTGAAATGGCTTTGAATTATATTTCTCTCGCTGTTTAAGGAGTATCTATGGACTCAAAATTCAGCCTGCAAAAGATAGAAAATGCATGCAAGGAATTAGGAATCAGGTATGCAAGCAAGATTCTAGAACAAACGAGTGGGGAAGAGTAGCTTTAAGCAATACAGACTTTTGGCTGAAAACTGAATACATCCAAAGGAAATTTCAGCCTGTGGTTTCCCAGACCAGACATCCAACTTCAACTCCAGCATGACAAGCGCTTGTTCCTAACAAGGAACAGAGTTCTCTAGAAGATAAAGAGCCAGAGGATTGACCTTTCATAACTAGAACACATCTCCTACTCACACATATTTTAAAATACATATTCATTTAAAAAATCCCAAAACAAAACAAAACACCAGAAAAAAACATATTCCTGATGTGGAATATTACTCTAGTTGAATGACAATTAAATTATTGTCCTTTAACAAGAAACAAGTTCTCCATTCAGAGCTGATTAAAATCAGAAGAAATTGGATGCTCTTAGCAAGGGGAGGTTGTATATAAATTTTCTCTACTTACCCATTCCTGCCAAGTCCCCGGTCCAAACAAGAGTCTTTTCTGAGAGCATCCCCCCACTCTGAATATGCCTATTTCCCAAAATTAAGCGCAGCTTATTCCCTTTTCATGGGACACAGAACACCCAAGACAAACAGAATTACTTTATTATTCTTATCATTATTGCTGTAATGTACACTGAAGAAGTTTAAAAACTGTTTAGTCCATCTTCCAGTCCTGAAGCAAGATTCAAAAATAGATGCCTTTCTAAAGTATCCTTATCCTGCATCAATTGCATCATATCCCCTCTGTCAGGAAATAATTCTGTTATTTACACATAGTAAGAGCCATCTTTTTTCTTGAAAATTAAATTGCTTTTTTCCCCCTTAGCCTTCAAGACACTCTTATTGATTACTAGCCTTCTAATGATCAAAATAATTAAATCCAAAAACTTAACACACCGTGGACCCTGTGTTAAATCCATGTCCAGGTTTTACCTTCTAGAATAAACAAACCTAAGAATCGCTCATAGTGGATAGAGACAAATATATTTATTTTCATTTCATTTTTTCAGACTCCTGTCAAATCTCCCACAATATTTTCCACGTGACATATGATTTAAGTATAGGTCTTGTCAATGGAGAGGGAAATCACTATTCTTGCATGAACTCATGTTGGTAAGAAAACAAAACACTGCTGGAAGTGTTGCCTGTAATTAATCATTCAGTTTGGTTTTTTGTAATTCTTCAGTTAACATTTGATCATTACATTTTGCATTCCAAATGCAGTATTTTATAATTTAACCTTTCTCTATCTAATTTCATTTTATTGATTTGAGATCACATTTGCAGATAACAGTTTGGCTTTCTAATCTTGCCCTTAAAAGTGCTTGCATAAAACAAGGAGATGGAATATGTATTCATATAATTACACATTAGCAAGAATGAAGAAGTTAACAATCTGAGCCATTGTCTGCATGCCTTCCACACACATGATTTGTTGCACTCATTATTTATTAATGAGAAGTATTTTGTGCTCTGCAACAAAGACCCATAGGTTGAAATTACCAACCCAGTCCAACAGCATAACTTACCAATTTACATCAAGAAAAGATAGGGTAAATTGGGCATTTTAAGGATTTTTTTTGTATGCTAAGGAAGATTATGCCCAATGAAAAAAAATTGCAGGTGGAAGGGAATCCACTTATTACAGTTTAGTGTAAAAAACCATGATGTTTTCAAGAAAAACACTCCATACTGGAGATACTTTAAATTAAAAGAACTGTGTCAGATTGCCACAGCAAGAACATGATTAAAAATGGATACTGTGTTTTAACTGTTAGAATGTGAAATATGCACAGAATTTCTCTTTCCTTTTTTTTTAGAAGTAATTTTTCAAATAAACACCTTTTCCCAAGGTTATCTGCTAACAACCATAAAAAAGCTGGTAGAACATTTGCAGGTTTTCCCTTGTTCTCTCCTTCACTACTTTGTTGTTAAAATAGCATAAAGGTTTAGTGCTGCTATAGGCTCCTAATGCTTTACATTTTTGAGTCAATATGTATCAAAAAGCTGACTGCCTCATGCATTTATACAGCCAAGAGCATCACTTGCCAATGTCTAGGTTGAAACCAGAAAGAATGATTATATTTTATTCTCCACTCTCAGCCAAAGTTCAGTGCTGAGCAAATTGCTGTGGTTACAAACAAAAATAATTTTTCAGACAGGTGATACTTTATAATTAAGCTGGACTGGATTTTACAAATTCTCAGTTTCCCTTATTCTGTGACAGCCAAAGAGCATCCATGCATCTTTAAAAGCCACCTGACCTAGTGAATTTATGTCAGCCTTTTTGAGCAGGCCACATTCCGGCTACTTCTTCATTCTGCATCCACAGCACACTCTCCCATTCTAGGGCAGTAAGAACCATTTCCAAGAAAAGTTAGCCCTTAACTGTAAAAAACCAGGAAGGATTCTTTCCACAAAACAAATTTAAAAAGTGACTTTTCCAGACAGCAGGAAATACGCTTCGAAGAGAACATACACTACTGCTGGAAATAGAGTTTGTGATGACCTTGCAAAACCCAACTAGCCCATACTAGGAGGCTAGCATGCTAAATGCTTCTTGGAGAAACAGTAAGATGCTACTTTTTCTGTTACCTGTTATTTTATTTTAACTAACTAGGCCCTCTGACCTACTTGAAGTACCTTCTGCAGTCTGACACCACCTGAGTGAATTAGAACTACCAGCAGCTTTTCCAATGGGTTGCTGAGAACAGCAGTAGCTATGTCACAGATTGTAGGTAAAGAGCTGCAAGAGCAGCGAAAGCTGGGACTTGCAAAACTTTCAAGTTCTGGAGATAAAATAAAGTGAACAGTCCTTAAGAAAAAACAACAGAGGATACCTTAGACTTGCTCCAGCACAGTACCTTCAGCTCCAGTGACATTTTCTTCCACAGGCATGTTTCTTATATTTTGCTCTAAGTCAGAAGGTCCATCCCTTTCCAAGGCCTAGGCAAATTTGAAGCAACAGCTAGCTTTGTTCTAAGGGAGAGAAAACAACTTTACTGTACTTCCTGGGACAACAAACTTTTAATTCAGTTTTGATATTCTCTTGCAGGAAAAAATAGATCCATTCAAATGATAGAAATGCTTTCTCTTTTTTCAAAATTTAGCACTTGCACTCAACAACTGCTCAGTGCAGGGTTGTAACTTTGTCTACAGCCTCTGTATTTACCTTAGAGGTCCACTCCTTGCAGGCATCACAGAAAGCAGGGACCCTGAAACCAGCATCATCTGCTGATGTAGAATCCTTCCCAGGCTCCTCAGGCTTGAGGGCTCGGACAAATCACCACAGGGAAGTACTGCAGCTGCTACAGGGCTCCTAATTTTACACTGACGCTTTATTTTAAATATAAAGAACAGCTGGGGGAAGACCAAGATACTTATTATTGTGTAATTCTATAGCTTAGAAACTCAAGTTCTACTTTAAAAAACGAAACAAACAAAAAAAAAACCTAACCAAAAATACCCAAGCAAAACCCACACACACACATTTATTACACACTTAAAATCTCAGTGTCCCCGGAGAGGGACACAGGCGCTGGTTCCCCACACGCGGTGCTCCTGGAGCCGCGGGATTCGGCCCGGGCCGGCCCTGCTTTCAGTGATCTGCCCCGGAGCGAGGGGACACCGTGAAGACACAGCGAGGACACCGCGGGGACACCGCGGGGACACCGCGAGGCACAGCGAACACACCGCGGGGACACCGTGAGGCACGGCGAACACACCGCGCTGCCGCCGCTGCCCGCCCCAGGCCCGTCCCCTCAGAGCCCGGCGGGCGGGAAGCGCCGCGCGCGCCCCCTCACGGCGCCTCCTCCCTCACGGCCCTGTGCGAAGCGCGAAGCCCCGGAAGCGACGCTCCTGAGGAGCAGCACAGCAGCTGGCAGCTACAAAGATGAAAGGACAAATAACTGCCTCACCTCAAGAAAAGTGCCCGTGTGGTTTTGCTCCCCTGGGACTTCAATGGCCGGACGCGGCTCTTTCTGCTGGGGCCTGGCTGACGTCGTGGTGTTTGGTCAAAGGCTGGACTCGATGATCTCAGAGGTCTTTTGCAACCTCAGTGATTCTGTGGCTTCACTTACTTATAGTGAAATTACCCTTAAATCTGCAGAGAACTGTGCGCAGTGCTGCTCGGGTTGTGTCAGAGCGGGGAACCCCTCATGAGCCACAGCAGAAGTTGCGCCGGGGCGAGGCCGCTCCCCAGCACCCGGACACGGCGCTGCGCTCCCCGTGCAGCACAGCCCAATGTGCCCGGCACCCCTCAAAGGCTGCCACACGAGTCACACAACTTTCTGCAACCCACTCCTATGTTTAATAAGTTCCCTTAGTCTGTTTGTACCCTTGTTGTTGCTCATACTTAATTCTCAAAAAACTCAAGTGCAGATCAACCAAAAAAACCCAAACATGTCACATAAATTCATCTTGAGTTACTTTATTTTTCACAATAATAAAAAATAAATTAGTCATAAACAAAAATAGTTAACATTTTTTCATCAAAGAGAAAATGTATACAATATGAAAATGATGCTGTACAGTTCTGGTTCAGGTACATTGCCACAGATATATATTCCTGAACGAGTCAGAAAGCAATTTGCCTACACTCTCCCCCTTTAATTCACTCAAGGAACTGGCTAATCAGAAAGTTTAGAAAATTGTATTATGGATTTACAGTATGACATATATACAAAAATATATATGTAATACCTATAAAATTCCCTAAAAAGATGGGTTAGTATAATGAAAAAGCTGGACAAAATTTGAATGGTACATGTAAATAAATACATATTAGGTCCCTTTTAATAAAAAAATTCTGCCTATTCTAAATATTTGAAATATTTTGGTGCAGTGGCTTGTTCCATAGACACAGCTCAGACTTACATATTTCCCATAGACATCTTGTATTTACAAATAACAACAAAATAAGTTATAATAAAGTATATCCTTCTGCCAAAATCAATTATGAGGGTCAAGTAGACAATTTTATACATATTAGAAAAAAGTTAGGGTTTCTTCTGTCTCCTGTCCTTCCTGATCCTCTCTGTAGATCCTGAGTGACTATGATGGGACTTCACAAGCTCATATGTACCCAAGCCCTGGCAAGGCCACTGGTCTCAAGAGATCCAAACACAGCATGGAAAAACAGGCCAGGACAAGCAGCAACGGCTGCTGCTGAAAGGTCAATGATTCATCAGAATTAAAATCCCCTCCTCTCCAGGCATGATGGTACTTATCTGTATCAAATTACAGTACATGGGGATATAGAAAATTGGGAACTCTCACTCTTCTGAACTTCTGGTTATTAAAAGCTGAGAAGCAGAGCCAAATTCAGGTCTGCTATGAATTCTCTTAAATGGAATTTTCTCCCTTTCACCAGGTCTGAATTTTGCCCACAGCGAAATATTATAATGATTACAGGTTTGCTTTAAAATACATTTAAAATATTTAGTGGATGATTTTTCATTTCTGATGTAGAAATAGTTATTTTACTCAATTTTCTAAACAA
Source organism: Eopsaltria australis (assembly GCA_034509425.1). Taxonomy (NCBI): domain Eukaryota; kingdom Metazoa; phylum Chordata; class Aves; order Passeriformes; family Petroicidae; genus Eopsaltria; species Eopsaltria australis. The sequence goes on from JAVTVJ010000121.1 coordinate 1,976,195, forward strand.
TGTCTAATTTAATCTCCCACAAACATTCTGTAAGTTTAGAAATAAATGAAATTTACTTTCATGTTCAAAATTTCATGGGTTTTGTTCCAATTACAGGCATGCACATGAATTATCTGCCCAATACACAGAACAGCTCCTAAGAAGTCAGAGACACTAAGAAAGCCGGGTAAACACACAGCTTTTCCTTTGTGGGGCCCATAACTCTTCCTGTGCAATAGATGTTACATACGAGAATAAAGGGCCACTACAGACTTCAACAGCTGTGCAATCACAGGTTCACTGCACAGGAATTAAATCACTATGTCCTTTACTACTATGCATTTAAAACTAGCCAACATGGATATGCAGAGACATAAAAATCCAGGGGCCAGCAGAAATACAGCTCTCTTAACAGCTGGGCTTATTTCTAACACAGATTCTTATAAACCAAAGGCCAGTTCAGGATTTTCAGTAATTCTGGCAAAAATTAATATTGTCATCCAAAGGACAAAGGGATGCAAGACAGATAAGAAGGAGAGGAGAAACCTTGGTGTGGGTGTAAAAGGGAGACAGGTCAGGGTGAGGATGGGGAAAAGCAAAGCCCTAAAAGGCACATTTTGCTACTTACAGTGGTACACGTTATAAAGAGAGGAGGCAAAGCCTCCTATAGAACCCTATATGAGCCATAGGCTGTTTGAGCACCTCTCCCTCCTTCCTCCCCCAGTGCTGACCACTGGCACTTTCTAGGACTACAGACTATATGACTGATATAAAACTGCACCATATTGCCATAAAACTGGGATCTAAGCAACATTAAGCGCTGCTTTATTCACACAGGAAGTTCTCCACATGCAAAAGTATTGGGAAAAGCCAGGGGAAGTTCACGTGTGTAATGGGGAGGACACCAGTTCCCTGTGCAGGGATCCCAAGGTGCTCCTGCACTGAGGCCATGGCCATCCAGTATGGGTGGGCCTTGAGGCTGGCAGGCCTGCAGCACACCCAGGGCTCCTGCCTGCACTCCCCAGCACTGTCCTGCCTCCCAACAAGCCCTTCTCTACTGACAGCCCACTAAAGCAAGCCCTGCCTCATTGCTGGCCAAGTCAGACACATGCACAGGGTCATTCCCACAGGAACAACCCTCATACTTCATCTTCTAGGAGAGGAAGGGAGAGTTCCATGAATTCGGTCTCTCAAACCTGGCATGCATTTGGTGTACCCGAGGAATTCTACCTACATATGCTTGAAGGTGACATTGCACAGGAGCTGGCAAATCCTGACAGGCCCTTGGTAAGCACCAGGAATCCTCCATTCCACAAGGAAAGTGCTTTGAGACACAGCCTGCTCTGGATGAGGCTGATTTTGGCCAGCTGCATGTCTGTAAGACATCAAAGTTGTATACAGATTTTACCCCATAAGCAGCTGGACTCTTTCAATAAAGTATCTAACTTACTCTGGTCTTCCTGGATTGTGTAAGGCATCTTCAAGGCAAGGAAGCATTTTTTTCCCACTATTCTGCACAATTTTGACTGATGTTAAAATATCAGAAAAAGAAATTAGGACATTAAAAATCAGAAGTCTGCATAATTGATATTTGCAATTGATAATATGCATAATTTCTTACTTATACTGGTTTCATATCTGCTGGAAGTCTACTACATTCATTAAGGCCACCTTTAACTCACAGAAAGTAAAGTCAGATCCTCTGCAGACATCACCCTAAGTTGAGGCACTGCTCCATTAGAACAAACACTTGCTATAGGCACGATTTCAAAACCATGCTTTGTGAGATGGTGAAATCTTAGCACAGCACTTACTTTGTGCAGACAATATTAGGATATCAAAGTGCTGATGAAAAGGGCTCATTAGTTCATTTTGCAGGAACAACTATTTTAATAATGCTGACACATGAGAAGAGATGCTAAATGATTAAGTTCAGCAGCATTCTGGCTTTTTCCTTACCATTAGATGTTTAATTAGGTAAAACTATTTTTTAAAATCTGGTTCATATGAAAAGTGTCTCTTTACTTAAAAAAAACTACAATTTGTGTAACCACAGCTCACTACATTCAATTCACAAAGCTGTATACATTAGATGTAATACAGGGTTATACTGCCATGTGTATGTATACATTCTTTGATAGCTGTCACAAACACTGTTTACTTTAGTGGCATCTTAACAGAGCCTACAAGATGATAATCTTTGTAAAATAAGCTAATGGCCATATATTCCAGAGCAAAATAACAGATTTTATAAAATAGGAAGATCTCTCTATGTGCTGAGTCACTGATGGTCTCACAGCCAAAGCTTGTGTAAGAATTTGTGACTGCAAACCTGATTCCCTCTGCATCTTATGTGCCTTGGGGTTTTCAGGAAGCCTTTTCATGGAACAGGTATTTCCCTCAAGCTGACAGGAAACACTTCCTTGGGATGAAAGAGACAACAGCAAAAGTTATATAATATATGTCAAGATTTGTTGCAATGAGATACACAGATAAAAATCTGTATTCAGAAGTATTGGATTCCAGAGCTGTTTACACTGCACTTTATCTGTATCATTCTTTGGTCAAGAATCTAAGGAATATAATATAACAAATCTGTAAGTTATCTTCATGGATAAATCTTTGTAATACAAGGGAACAGGAGGACTGTGAAAGATTCATGAACTTGAATTAGAAGTTTCCTAATGGGAATTTCTGTTTCTAACAACTTTTTATCTATTATTTACAGTGAAAAAATCCAAGTCAAGGTTTAGAGAAACAGCCAATGACATTATTGCCTGACATACAACCATTTATAGTCCCAAAGAGTACCTTCAAATTTTAGGGGAAACTTCTTCATTTCATGTAGTCAGACAAGTAGTAGTTCATCATGTCCAAAATATATTTTTCAAGAGTGACCAAATCAAAACATTCAAAAGTTAATCTCAATGTGAGGCAGCTTTTAGACTACAGGAATTCCACTTTTCTGTGGCTCCTAGCACACAAACTGATGTGACTGGTACCACACCCAGCAATCTTCGCCTCCCAGCGTTCCTCTCCATCACAGCAGTAAGAAGAAAAGGATACACAATGAGGCTCAAACACGGCCCTGCAGCAGTAGCCAGATACCTTAACCACACCTCTGGGAGTGACTGAACATGGATTACTACAGCTGTTTTACAACTCAGGCACCTTAGGAACAGATGCATAGATGGGCATCACTCATTTACAAGCAATATGCTGTAATAAACAGCTGAATAAGCAGAGGTGTTTATTTTTCCCCCCCTCAGCCTTATTTACACATTTGAAAGACCTCTCAAGTAAAGGCTAGAGAACATGCAGATAATGCAAAACCTCATCTGCACTGCATAGTACACTATTTGCTTTTAGCAAGTCTCAAGGCTGAATGCAGTAATTGCAGAAATGAAAAATCACCACTTAAATTCAGCTCTTAAGTCTGCAGCCATTCTTGAGTAATAGGAAAGGAGTGGTACGAATAGATCTGTGCAATGAAACATTGAGTAAAAAAAGACAAGTATGTTGTAGTAACTGATCAAAACCTGAAGAATGTCAATAGCTAAGAACCCCTTTTCACAGATACTCAGCTACTGCACTCATACTGCTGCCTGATACCAGGAGTAACAGACTGCTGTAAGGCACACAGGCCTCTGTCCTTTGGTGGGTGTTTCAGAAACTGGGGACATACCCAGACTAGGTCTGGACAAAGTACTTTGGTTTGGTAGTTGTTAAACAATAGTGCAGAGACAAGAATTAGGCAAGATCCCAGTTCTGAAATAAGTCCCCTACAGAAAAGAGACCCCACCAAGGAAAACAATCACTGTTTATACCAGCAAAGGCTCTTCACCTCTCTGGTTAACCTGTCTCACTGACAGCTGCAGCTGTTGAAGACTTAAAGGGCTAGACACTAGTGTCACTCTGGTAGGGAATGTATTTTAAAATCCATACAAAATTATAGAAGTGTATCTTCACAAGTTTATGAATTAAATATAAAGGCACCTTCTGGCAGTCAAGTGTGTATATATTTGCTGCCTAAGGACAGGACATTAGTTAAAAGGACAACTGAGAGAGCTTAACAGTGACTCTGATTTATTATGAATGGACTGAAGTAGTTAAAATAAACGTTAGAGTGCAAGGAAACTGATGATAAATGGTTTTCAAGGGTCTGGTTCTTTGGGAAGACATTTTTCTCATGCACATGTTTCATTGATTTAGTCCTCTAACTTAAGGCAGTCCAAAATACCAAGTAAAAGTAAGCACTCAGAAAATAATGGTGCAGCTGCATCCATACTGGTCAATTATCTCCAGTAATTGCCTGCAATTGATTTTAGTTTTCATTAATTTCACAATCTTAAGGCCGGTATGTTCCTTAAATAATTATCTGATGAGCAGGTGCAAATAATAGTATCATTAAAAATGAATGCTTTAAAAAAAAAATCATGATTTTACAACAAACATCTTAAAAGAGATAACTGCACAATAACTGTAACTGAAAGGGTGTGAGATTTAACCATAGTCTTGATGCACTCAGCAATATAAACCCCATCTCTAAGAAGCTACAACTGCTGCAGTCAAAGCAGTAGCACTGCTCAAGCTGCATGTGAAGAGTGCCATTGGTGCTCTGAGCAGAGCAGTATTTGTTATCTGCGCCCCAGGAACCCCGACTGTCTGTTTGCCACGCGGGTGCAGGAGGCACAACAGGCTGTTTTGTAGTAGGTGTACACACAGAGCCGGGCCTGGACCACCACGTTGCAGTTGTAGTATTTATCCTTGCAGTTCTCATCTGTGGAGAGAAAGGAAGAGAGAAGAAACTGAAGAAAACAGTACTAGTGCAACAAATAATTCCTTTCCTTTTATCACATAAAACCCCTTGGACCTGCATTGAAACATTCACTGTCAGGTCAAAACAAGTTATCTAAGCAAAGAAGTTTGATTACTTAGGATTTCATATAAAGATACATAAAGCATGGAAGAAATGTAGCTATCCCCATTTCCCCAGGTTTTTAATGTTATTTTAAAGTATGTTGAATAATTCTCAACTGGAAGTTGTTGGAAAACATTCAGAGTTAAAATTGTTTCTAAATTCTTGCATCTTTCTCTTCTTAGCCCTTCTGATTACTATAAAAGTCAAATCTGTATGAGATGAATTACTAATTCCAATGCAAATTAAATGTATCTGTGTATTTACTATATACAAAAGAAAATTGCTTCACTGCACTTAATATCTTAGTTTAATTTTGTTGGTTCTTATGGAACCTGTTACCAAATACAGTACAAAATGATCCTTTTTTTTTTTAAGGACTCTTCCAAGAGAAACCTTGGAGAATGCAAGGAGGCTGCAGAAAAACACCCTGTATGTACCATTTTCACAGAAGCAGGTCTCTCACATTCTCAGCAACTTCAAGAATAAGCCAGTTTCTTACACATTACAAGGAAAACATTTTTATTGGAAACCTACTTTAAAAGCACAGAAAAGGGCTGTATTTTGTGTAAAAATAAAACTCTGAACTCGATAAAGAAAATACTATTAAAGCCTATGCAAGACTACAAAATAACTTCTCCACTAGATGGAGTTCCATGGTTAAAACAGAAGTTTCCTCTGCCTTACCTATTTCAGGGACACAATCCTGTGTATTACACGGTTCTTTCTCTTCAGGTTTGAGCTGTGGATCACACTGAGTACTGGCTGCCATGTCATCTGACAGACACCGCACCTCCCGAACCCGAAATCCTCCTTCACAAGACTTGGAACACTGAAACAATTAAGCTGAAGTTCATGAAGAGCATAGGAGATGTGCAATTATAGAAAGAAAAAAAGGGAACCTCGAAGCCAGATCCAGGTATCACTGCAGCCTTTTATCAACTTCGCCCTACTGGTTTTCATTTTCTACCTATGAAGCCCTTAATATACAGGTAAAATTTTGTTACAGATTCCCAAACATGTTTGACCACAGGAGCAGCAAGTGGACAAATAAACAGTGGATGCTGTGCAACTGAAATCAAGCTAGAATAGTTCCCTTTCTGAATTTATTACTCAGCATCTTGCTTCTTGAATTACTCTTGTTGTTCTCTGTTCATTGAGAGTATCTCCCAAATCGACTCCACATGTTCACATTTCCTGCTTTAAGAACTTCACTGCACTGAAATTTACTGCTTGACTGTCCTGCCCTCCACTGTCCCTTTTGCTATTTATATATAAGCAGGAATAATTGCCTTTTTTGGGTAGCACTCAGTTATTTTTCACTTCTTGCAGCACAATGATTTTACTAAGCATTATAAGTTTCTTTGAATTTCTAAAGGAAATATTTCTGTGCTCCTTCGGGGTCTGTTATGAAGCCAGAGACTTTTGTACTTGCTTGTTATGGTACTTTTAAAGCCAATTATTACACATTTCTGCCCATACTGAAGCAAATCCCCACTGGCCAAGGATTTTGCCTGAGTGAGGTCTTTGAGATTTGGCTCACTGTCCAGTTTGACCTAATGCTAAAAAACTTAATTAAACCTGAGTCATTTACAATTAAAAGCTTAATAGCCCAAAACTAGTAAGAATGTTTTCTTTCTGACTTTTTGGGCATAATTACTTCTTTTTCTAACATCGCATAAACAACTTACCATGATCATAAAATCACATATTGTAAAAATCCAACCAAAGTATTCTCAACATTATATTTTTAAACTGCTTTTTCATCTTTAAGTACAACCTTTACCCACATTTGAAAGGGCAGCCATGTGCAACAGTAATAGAACATGGGGTTTTCTGGAGTTACTGCTGTTATATGCTTGTTTGGAATACTGTAATTATTCCACATCCAGCCACAAGGACTTCAGGCCTGCAGAGTTCTCAGGCACTTAGAATGGAACCAAGGCACATCACGCTGCACACAAACCATTCTGAGCTGCACCCACTGCAGAGCTGCCATTAAGCTGACTGAAGGCCCAACAAAGGGTCCAAGTTACTGCATTCCATACGATGTCATCTCATTCCAAGTTGACAACTGACTTTCTGATTTTCATTTAGGACCAAAATGTTGACTTTTTTTTGGTAAAAAACCAATAAACTATGCCAGATACAGGAAATTATAGGAAGATAGATTAAATCAACCATTTTGTGACATAGTGGTGAATGTAGCTGGTCCATTTTGAGGGCAAACTGAAGATACATGAAGTTGTACAATACATTTTCTCTCAGTGAAGTTCTAAGTGTTACAGCAAAGAGTTTACAGTAAAACATTATGGTAAAACTGACTCTAAAAAATGAATACATCCTTCATTCTTTATTAAATGCTCCTTAATTTTAATGAAACTAGAGATCTGAAAGGAACTTCTAAGTGCATCACACTTGTCTCACTGTAAGGGCCAAACCAAGTTTATAAAACAGGAAGATTCTATGAAGAACAGATCAATGATACATAGACAACTTTGCAGTGTCTCTTTCTGGTCATGATACTTCCTGAATTTTCTATGTTCCACTAGGCAAAGAGTATGCTTTCTTTTTATTATCACTTCTGTGTAAAATTAAATCAGTTTCATGATGTGTGGTTGTATGCAAATGGTGTTCCCTTTCAGTATAAACAGAAAAAGATGCATCAAACAACTTACAGATACAGAAAAACATGATAGACTTACTGTGCTCCATTCTGTATGAAACCACTTAGATCCACAGGGTTTGAGGTAGCAGGATTGCTGGCTGGGAGGTTTTTCCAAATATGAACATTCATAGGGGTTCAAAACATCAAAATTACCTTCAGTTTTCCTAACACAAATTACTTCTCTCTGTTGAGTTCCACTACCACATTCAGTAGAGCACTGTATCAGAGAACAAAAAACGTGGGGAAATCTGTTATTCTCCTCATGTCCTTCAACTTGTTTGCAAAGTAACATGTTTCTCCACATTCCATGGTACCACGGACTCAAAACCTATTTCTAATTATCTTTATGAAGAAGACAGATGACTCTAAGTGTACTTCTGGAAAAATCTCAAAGTGTAGTTTTACCTGTAGCTGCAAAAAGAAACTGGTATTTATTTTTCTAACCAAAAGAGAAGCATAACTCACTTTCTCCATAAACAGTGTTACTGTTTCTTGCTGAAGCAGGGTCGTGTGTGCTGCACTGAACTTCCAAGGGTTATAAGGTTAGAGCACGGTTTTGCAGCTTTACAAAGCCTCACATTCTGTGCTGTTTTTAGAAAGTGCCTTGATCTGCCAGGGTGTTATTTTCACGTTTGCAAGTATCTATGTGATGTAGTGTTGGTTCCAGTTCTGAAAAGCCAATTTGACTCACTTGGATTCCTACTGCCCATTTAAAGGTTAAGTACACACACAATACTGTTTCTGGCACTTGTAAAAAGGTTTTTAGAAGATGATTACAGCAACATATTGGTTTCTATGCTGCATAAAGGACTACGATTTTCAGAAAGGTTTTCCTAGCCTAAACCAATCAAATGTTCCTAACACTGGGGATTTTCTTTATATTTTTGGTAGAATTTACAATCCCTTTACCAGATTCCCATAAAACTCTTGAGCTGAATGAAGAACCTTAAGATAAATGCACCCAAATAAATTCTACAGGAAGTACAGTAACTGCACGTTCTTTAACACAAAACATCTCTTTTAATGGTTCCTCCTAAAGGCAGTATCTGAACACTCCACCTTAGCTCTGGCAGAGCATGACACAGAAGGCCAGCCCTCAGTGCTCCCTCCTGCTCTACCCTCCTGACTCCCTCATTTCACTATTAAAAACCAGGACTTGTTCAGTAGAATTGATGTTGTCAGATACAGCTTTCAGAACAGTAAAGACTTTGTACCCTTGTGTGCATCATACAATTCAATTCCATGCAAAGAAAGAAGGTGAATTAAAATAACAGTCAGGATGCTCTGACTGAACACCTCTCCAGGGCAGGAAAAATGGGTAGAGAGTTCCTATTCACCATCTGGAGCAGGCTGAGAAACAAGGCCTGGATTTCATTTGTTATTAGAACTGCAGATAAAGACTCTTTAAGTCTGAATTTGTGATTATTCTTACACATATTCTTATACGCAATAATTATTACTTACAATTGAAAGCATTAGCATAGTAGTAGCCCTGTAATCTCCTCAGCTGTACCAGTTTAATTTCCAGCTCCTTATCTCCTGGAAGGACTGTGGGATCTGCAGTGCAGTGAGTTAACAGCACAGCTCCACCAAGTGCTGGCACCAGCAGTCCCAAAGGCTCTCCAGGCTATGCCAGAGCCCACACAAAGGGACAGAAATGCCTGGGCATGAGTTAACAGCTGCTGAAATACCTTTGTGCCTGACAGCAGAAATGTTCATTTGGAACAAGAAGGGCTCCTAGATGTGGATGGAGGGAAGAATTTACTTTAAGGAAAGAGCATCAGTATAGAGGCCACCAACCAAAATTTGTTCTTCTGTCTACTGTAACAACTTTCAGCCCAACAATACCAAAGCTAACTTTTGGATTTAGCCATTGTTTTTTGCCTTCTTTACCTTTTGGAAATTCCATATATGCTGAAAAGTACTGAACATCAACTCAATAAAATACAGGGGAAAAAATACCAAAATACTCTAGAGAGATGAAGAAATACCTTATGGCACACATCTTTATTGCATCAAAACACAACCTGAAAAGTAATATACCAGTGGAAAAGGAAAAGATATGTTAGATATGGTGTTTGGCTTACCTGTGTCCAGCCCCCAGCAAACCACTCCACTTTCCCAGCACAGGGCCCATTGTTACAGGGAGTTGTTTCCGAGGGTCTGTTGTTGCCACAGCCCTCCAGAGGCAAACTGCTGACGTGGTTGGTCATGCAAACCACGGAGCGCGTGCGGATCCCGTCCCCGCACTCTGCGGAGCACTGCGGGCAAGAGACAACACGGTCACCTGTGAGCCCTCCAGACTGCACAAGGAGATGACAAGAGACAGTCATGGCAGTCAAGGCATTTATGCAAAGTCAATTATTTTTACTTGCAATTCAGCTGCAGCAAATTGTCTTAGAGTTTCATACTTCTGGAAACACTACAAGTAGTATCTGTCTTTACAGTCAAAAATGAAAGGATTAGCTAAGAAAGAAATCTCTTGTTTTGCAGCTTTTTGTTAGCTTTCTTACTTTTCCTTTCTTCTTCCTGTCCATAAATTCTTCCAGTTTTCATTTTATTCATCTTTTTGCAGACTAATTAACAGCTCCGATAATGCATAATTTCAATAAAAGGCTTTTGAGACAGCAGTCCTATTTCAGCCTTTGTTTTGTTCTCTGAGTTTTTCCTCCAAGTATTCAAGCTGTCAGCCAGGTGGATCTTACACTGGCTGAAAGGACAAGGTTAGCAAGGATCTGAGGGCTGTGGCACTGGGAGTAAAGTGACTGCACAGCACATCCTGGAACTTTTCCATATAACAACCTGACAGAGTCTGACAGCATAGTAAAGTAGAAAAATACGAATTCTTTTGACAGGTGCTCTCAAAAGATTCAGGTAAATCCTCAGTAAATAACTGTAACTACCACGAGTTATTGCCCAGTCTGTTTCAACTGTAAGTTTTAAATTAATTTTAGAAAAGGTGGCCATAGAAGCTTATGTCCATTCAATGTTGCTTTTTAACGATACAGCTTTCCAGCAACTAATGTTCACCATTCTCAAAGTTACACTGTTAAATTCTGAAAGCTCTTACTAAATAGTGATACGCAGATTCTTATGTCACCTATTCAGAGACAGTACGGATGTCATCCACAAATCACATGATAAATTCCATTTATGCCCTTAGAGTTTGTTCTTTCATCTCCTGCAACAGGTAAGTCTCTGGTATTTCACTGTCCTAAGCAGCATCAAACTACTGACATTTAAAAAACAGAAACATGCCAAGGAAATAAATTCTCATGTTTGACTGTTCCTTTGTTGTTAATTATTCCTTAACTTTCCCTTTTGTTTTCTGTTAAAATGCATTTAGCATTTCGTGTCTAGACAATTAACATAAAAGCAAAACCTATGTGCAGCTCACTGGAAGATATGTATATAATGGAATTCAAACAAAGCAATTATATTACACATGCAAAGAAACCCACAAATAAATATGTAAAATATGAGAGAAAAATATGCATTTGATTGCTATTGCAGATTTTATTTTTAACATACAATGTAATTAGGAGAAACTGTGTATTATTTCCACAATGAGCACCACATTCCTTTTGAATGAATATAACTCCGCATTAGAACATTTTAAGAACTTTATTGATTGAGTCAAAAAATTGTTAATGAGACACAAAGTTGACCATTAACTTGATTTAGCTGCCATTGGTAACAGTGTCAGGGTTCAATTCCAGTGGTTCAACTGCAGAACAGCAGATGCCATGAGAACACCACTATTAACAACAGGAGCAATTCAGTCACTCATCTTCCTGAGAGAGACCAGGGACTGAAAATGCGATTGGTTGCAAACTGCTCTTTACTCACTGGCACGGAGGAACACTGGTTACTTGTGTGAAACATGTAGTCATGTTACACTTATTTCACAGATACAGAATAGAAAACCACTTTTCCTATCAGCAAGTTGACTTCTTTCACAAGATGTTCAAATAGAATAGCAAAGCTTTACTGAAATGGAATACCTAGAAAACTAAAGGAATGATTCAACTCTTTAGAAGCAAATTTTCTAACAAAGTACAATTTTTGAAAAACTAGAAATTCAGGTTTCTTCCTCCACCTGCAAGATCAAGTAATTAAGCATCTCTTAAATGATGTGAGAAGTAACATAATGAACCTTTTCTGTTGGTGGCGCACAACAAAATTTTCCACTTTCACAAAGGGATGTAAAATAGATTTACCTCCTCAGCAAACCAATTTTATGGCTAAGGAGGCCTTTTCAAGGTAAAGTGGCAAAATCTTGAAAATACAAGAATAATGTAAATTGTGTGAGTAGTGAACATCTTCCTGTTCATATAAACTACAACTGAACTACACCCATTTCAGACAGCCAGTCCCAGGTGAGCTGAGACCTGCACCGTGGCTCCCACTCAAACCGACTGTGCAGAAATCAATTCTCTGGCTGTTCCCATTCCAACTATGTTCAATTATATTAAGCAGCAAGAACTTATGCACATACTCTGCAAATACTTTTCTTATTGCTAACTAATTTTCATTTGACAATCTAGTTTGCTTTTCTGCTTTGCAGACCAGAGCTGGAAACAAATTTAGTCTGTAAAGTCATCCAGAAAACCTCCCTAGTCTAATGTTTTAAATGATTATGTTATGAACTAGGCTTGCATATCAAATAACAGAGGAAATACCAAATGGGAAGGTATAGGGTTGTTCCACTCTCCGCTGCAAGATTTTACTACAGATTAACTACCCTCTAAGGATTTATAAAGCAAACTTAAATCTGAATGTTTCACGTTATATATTTGTTTTTTCATGTTTTTGTCTGCTTTTCAGCAAAAATCTTCTATGTGAAAATCATGGATTTCTAAAGTCCAAGGCAGGGTATAGGGAGGTGGATAATGAATCCTCTCCACTTGGTTTTCACAATTACCACACTCGTTACTTTCAATTTGGTGTCATTGATTTGTTGCATTAATACACAGTAACTGCCATAACCTAACATTGTGAAACATGAGGAACTTTCACAAGCTGCAACTTTATTCTGGTCCTATTATTAAAGATATTTTGTTTCACAGTCTTGTTTTAATTGGCACAAATTCCTCAGAAACCTCGGTCTGTGTTTTAAGGAGTCTGCCATTTTTCCTCTTCCTGAGGTCCTTCCCTCATGAGTTCAATTTCAGAAGCTTTCCATACCCATTAAAAACTAAAAATAAAACCCCTCATTCAGGGCTCTGATAGTTGTCGGAAAACAACTGAGCAGCAGTCCAGGAAAATAAGGCAAGTTCCTGCAAACTTGGAAAACTGTAAGTGGAAGCCTGAATTTTTGTCACAGCTACAAGACAAGGGAAGAGCAAAAAAATCCCCTTTAGCAGTGCCAGTTCCCCATCACTAACATATCAGCCCTACTCATTACCCTCAAAAGGGGCAGCAGACCACAGGAAAGTGGCAGCAGGAATTCTCCTGGGCCTCCAGAGTCCTTTCACCTGGGTCTCAGCATCACTGCTAGCTTTAATTAAATTTTTACATAACATCCAATTGAGTTTGAGTAAAACACCCCCATTTATGCAGGATTTCTGTCTACCACACTTTTAACCTTCATCACCTTAATTGTTTCCCACAAGATAGTAAAGACTTTTATCAGTCATCCTCCTGATGTTACTAAAAAAAAAAAATAAAAAAAAAATCTGTGTTTCAAATACATTTATAAAACTCCCTAGCATTATTTGACCTACTCTGAGAAAACCCATTTCAGAAGGGATTTTAGACAGATTATGTAACCTTTGTTTTTCCAATAATACACTCAGATTTGTATTTCAGAAGATCACTTCTGCCACAGTTCCAAGACTGGGGCAGATTTTCAAATTACATAAACCCAGTGAGAGCTGCCTTGATTTCTTAAAAAAGAAAAAAAAAATTAAGAAGGGAGTGTAGGTAGAAGTATCTTTTTGCACTGTCAAAACATTTTTTGATACCTAGATTTAACTTGTTTCCCTTTAGAGTGCACCTATGCCTACAGCAGGTGCAGGATCAGCCCAGCAGTTCATGGCATCCTCCCAAGGTACCAATACCAACGTCCTTTCAAGGAATTCCCAGAGGGGAAGAGATTCCTCCACTGCTCTGGCTCACACTGTAACCCCTGGCCTGGAGAGCAGCCAGCACTGCTCAGGGCCTGAGTGCCCCAGCACATTGCAGGAGCCCTGCCAGCCTCACCTGGGCCCAGCCACACTGCTCACGGCCCATCTCCACCACTCCTTGCCTGGGCTGCCTCAGAGAGCTGCCTTTTCCCAGCCACAGCCTGCACTTCCCTGATCCTGGCCCTGCCTCATTCTCACAGCCCTGCCCCAGGGTCACTGGGCTGTGTCTGACCCCGGGCTCTGTCCCTGCATGGATTTCCCAGCTTGGCCTTGCATCTGCCTGGTCACTGGGATCCTGCCTGACAGCCTGGACCTGTTTGGGCCCTGCCACCCTCCCTTACACTGGGCCACAGGCAATGCCAGGCAAGCTTTAGGAGCTGAACTGGTGCAAAGCAAGGTCTAGAGGGTTCGAGAAGAAAACACAAATCTCTGTAGACCTTGGCCACCCTTCTGTCAAAACCCTCCTGGCTGTAGGTTTCATTGCAAATTACGTATTTATACACAAAGAATGCAAACCTTCTATTTCCATATGAATCCCACATGAAATCAATGAAAAGGGGTATTTTATCTTGTTTTCATTTTATACTAAAACAAATAAACCATGATAATAAAAAATAATGAACTCTTGCACAAGCTAAATGGTGATTTTTCTGTTTTTCCCCCTAGATGAATGAGATTTCAAGTGAAGTATTCAGATTTAAATAAAAAGCAGTGAAAGAAGAGTGATAGAATATTCATTGGTGGTTCCACATTTGACCGGTCAACAAACCCACTTGAACCTTTCAGACAATGTTTAGAACTGAGAGGAATAAAGCACTGATTTTTATGAAGTTCTCCTTTTACTACAGTTCTCTTGCAGAAGATTATTACAGAAGCATTGCTGTTACTCCTTTTAATGAAGAGTGAAATCCAGAGCATGTGTTTGGTTTGTTTTGATTATGTTCCCTGATGTGCAGCATTTTTTCTTCCTTCCCAAGATTTTATTTTGGCCGCAGAATCTCATTAACATCTAAGAATTGTTTGTATTTTGGCTTCTTTTCTAAGTAGGCTCTAAACATAAAATGAAAAACAAATGAACAGAGGAGATGGCAATGAGGAATAAACAAAAATGCAGGAGGGGAATGCTCCAGTTAGCTGGAAGGAAACACTGGTGAGTCTCTCATTGCTGTAAATCAGGAGAATGCAGTTTCCCGCTCCTGACCATAGGAGAAATAAACTTTCCAGCAATTAGAGCTGTCAAAGAATCAGTCATGTGAAATGTTTGCAAGAATCTCATCTGCTCCCATCAATCCCATTTTGCTGCTAAGTTCAGTAAGGTTCACCAGATTTACTCTACTGATTAATGGATGGTGTTGGGTGGAACTCTACTGTTTTAATGCAGTATGACATCTTTAGAGAATTATGAGACAGGAAGCAATCTTTCTACAAATGCACATAAAAATATCACAAAAGTTTGTCCAGACTCTCTATAGGCAAAAGAGATTAAAGATCATATAGAAGTCAAAGCCATGAAACTTAACTTAATTGTCTTATTTATGCTCAAGATAGAGCAATAAATGCAGACAGGCACAGACAAAATAAGAACAGTCTCACTTTGCTACTACAGACATTTAACCAGTAATCTTTTCCATTGAAATGGGTAAAAACTTCTGTTTCTCTCAAGACTGAGCCTGAGGGATATCAATATGTGGTGTTTAGACCTCCTTCCCATACAAGGAACAAGAATATATATATTTTTCAGAAGGTAAGTGTTTGTTGCCCAAGAATGAATTGCTTTCCCTCCCTGCTTCCCAGTATGCACATGGTGGCCACACACCTCCTAAGCTTTGCAGGTAAAAGTGTTTGTGTAACATACACACAATGGACTCTGGTACCTGTTTATCAAAATACCACAAATCAAGAACTGTATTGTCTTAGGAACATGAAGGGGGTTTTAATTACATATATAAAAATTCAGTGTGTGCAGAAACCAACACTAAGGAGGTCAATGCCACGGGGCGAAACAGGTGGCCCATAAAATACATAAATACATTGTGGGAAAACAAGACTGGAGAACATGGCAAGAAGGCAGCCAAGTGTTATTTACAGGGTAAAGCAACATCCAGCCCACCCTGGGAAGGAAACACAACTCCTACGCACAAATGTGCATGTGCTCTATGGATTTTTTAAGTGCATGTTATATTGCTGAAGTTAAGTTTAGGGAAATGTAATGATATAATAATCTAATTCAGAACTACAGAAACTATTAATGATACTATAGCTAATTAGAGTGATTTTTGCATCAATTAAAACTTTGCAAGTTCTCAGTAAAATAAGAAAACATAAAATCTTTTCACCATCCCTAAATTAGACCATGTTCTTTTCTTAAAACAGTGTTAAAGAATACCCTTGGTCAAATTCTGCACAAATATGTACCACAGTTATCAAATCCTGAAACTGAACATCTGTTGCCAGCAAAGACAACTGTAATTTTTACGTTGCTGTATTTTTTTCTTGATGTTTCGCTAGTTAACCAAGGCTGTGTTGTAATGGCCCATGCATCCCATCAATCCAAGGGAAGCCTGATCTATCCCTTGCTGAAAGAGGAACTATGTGCCTGACCAATCTCTGACAGGCTTCTGGAAATCTCTACTTGCTGCATGTGCAACTGTACACATGAAGTGTTTGCAGAGTGGGTTCAGAAAAGGCCTTCTCTTCCAGCTGTAACTAAGTTTGAACTCAACCATTTCAAAGTTCCAAAAGTTATGATAAGTTCTTTTACCTCTTATTTCTAGGCACGGCTGAAATGTCAAAATACAATGGGAAAGACTGTTCTGTGGTATTTCCAGCTGGGACTTGAAGTAGGCATGTAATAAATCTCACAAAGAAGGTCTGTTCTTGTGAGATTTCCACCACAGTTTTGCAGACTCAAGAGGTTTGAACAAGCTTTTTTAAGGCATTTGAACTTTTGGCTGCTTATCTGAACCATTTGTGGCTGCCCATCGCTGATCTATGCTTATTGCTGAAGTGTGGCTTGGCTTAAAGTACTTTATAAGGAATTGTTTGGGGAAATGACACGTACAAAGCCCATACACCTGGGAATGTCCATTTTATTTCATGACAGAATTCTTCTCTTGTCTTTCAATGGAAACACACTGCTCTACAAAGAAAGAGAGATTTCTGCTCCTAAAACACAGTCCTTTCAAGGCACAAGAAGACAGCTAATGGCCAAAGGCCTGACTTTGCAAAGCTGTTCACTGCTTCTGGATTTCACTGCCCGCCACTGGAATCACTGCCCCGAGCATGAACATCTGAGCTATGAGGTATGTGTGAACCTTAGGAGATCCTGCATGTTCCACCTCAAATCTACTTTTTTCCTGAAATAAGCTGTTTCTTACATCCTGTTTGTGAATCAAACTCCAAACCCAATCCTGGCAGAAGTGATGGTGAATAATGCCAACTACAGTAGCAAGCATTTGGAAGAAATTAATCTGTACACTTATATAAACTGAGAAGGTAACAAAATCCATTCTTTACTCTCCAGCCCTAAAAACTTTGTGGTAAGAAAAAAACTCCAACATTTTCCACATTACCTGCTTCACTTCTACGTCTCATTTAACACATATAAATAAGCATAATAACATTCTACAGTTATAACCTTCAGCTCAAAAGCTGCTTTTAATTCTGCAGAGGACAAAATATCAGTGTAGAATAATGAAGAGAATGGTGCTAGAGTTTTCACTGCAATGTCTGTGCTTTATGTGGTGGAACTGCACTGGGTAATAGCAGCTGGGCCAAATGATGTCTTTGAGGGTAGAATAGATTTAACAGCACTGTACAAAGCAAAAAAAACCAAAAAGAAAAGGCAAGAAAATAAAAAGCACTGCCACTTCCCTACAGCAAAAGCTTTGCCCTTTGCACTAATGCCTCTGCTTGTCCTAGTACCATTCTGTCCATACCATGCAAGAGCATACACTGGAAAAAAATGTCACAACAATATAGATTAAGTAGTCTATATTTTTGTTTTCTTTATAAAATCTATTTGAATGGTCTGCGGGCTGGAAGTTTTGTAGCACTTATAGCAAGAGTCTGATCAGCCTTTTAAAAGTTCTGTGACATTGCACATACTGGCCCTACTTGTGAAGTTCCTGCTCCATCTCTGCATCTAAACCATGTGGAAAATCTTCTGAGTGTCCAAACTAATCCACAGTCTGTGAGCCTGACATTCCTGGCTTTCAGAGCTACTATCACAAAGTGATCTAAACAATGAAATAATGAAGTTATGAAGGTAATCTTACAGCTTCACTGATAAATTCCATTATTTGTCTGTCAAAGCAAAGGGAGATGCAACTGGATTTTACAGACTGAAGGCTGAATTTGCCTAAGGATGAAATTGATATGCAAGCATCCACAAGAGGGACCAAAATACCAGGCTTTTCTTAGCCCATGTCCGTAAGCCTCTTAATGAAATCATATAAATATCACTACTGAACAACAACTCTGAGCCCAATCATGCAACAAGTTAAATCACCACTGGTTTTATTGCTTTCACGCAGAGAATCTGACTCATTGGAAGAAAAGTAACCCCAACATCCACATTCACAAAACACAAGAGCCTGAATCAAGCCTGCCTGAGTTTATGAAGTTGCTCCCCTCTTTTCACATCTATGAGATAATTGGTTTATGGCTTGAACTTAAACCCAGACATCAGGTCTCAAATCTATATCCCTTAAAAATACAGTGGGGAAACTCTAAAGAGCGCGAATCTTGAGACTCAGCACTACGCAAGGAAGAATAATAAATCTCAGCACACTCGATATTTTGGAAAGTTCAGACTCAGAGCCAATTCTAAGTCTGGACATTTGGCCATGTACCCACATGCTTGCCCTCTCTATGCATTCCTGTATCTTAACATAAACTCAAGAAGCCCTTGGGATCATTATTTTTTGGTTTTGCCTGTTTAAAAGACAAAGAAAACACATGAAAAATAAGATTACTCCTTTTATGGTTGTATAGATGTATATTTTTTAATTGTGATGCTCTTATTTTAGAAGGCTTGGCAGGAAAAAGATGCTGAGAAGCCTTACCCTGTCACTCCATTCTGTAAGGAACCAGCTCTTGGCACAGGGGCCCATGTCACAGTTCTCGATGTCATTTGGCCGCAGCTTCATGTTACATTCCTCATCATCAACAATGTCCCCAAGGTTGCTGACACATTTCACATCTCGAGTCCTCTGCCCCACTCCACAAGGCACTGAACACTGTAGCAAAAGAGAGGTTGCATCAGGACTGTGCAAAGACTGCAGTGGTTTACCAGGGAGCTGGGACCATCCAGTTCATTCATTCCCACTAAGACTATTTCTGGTTAGGAAACTGATGGTCACAGTCAAGCAGAGATTTATTGAACTCAGATTTGCTTATTTCTAAGGCTTTTAATATTCCACTTGTTTTAAACAAAACCAAATTGATGTTTCATTGGAAATGTCTTTGCTGGAAAAAAATCTATGTTCTTTCTGAAGTATTCTGCCCCAAATGAATGGTTCCTACTTACTGAGGTCCACTCTGTCCTGATCTGCCACTCGCTGCAGATCTTGAGCTGGCAGGTGCTGGTGGTGTCGGGTTTCTCCAGGTGCTGGCAGCGGTACTGCTGCACCGTCAGCGTGCGGTTGGCGTAGATCTGCCGGCACAGGATCTGCCGGTGCTGCATCCCCAGCCCACAGGTTTTGCTGCACTCAGACCACTCCCCTATATCCCAGCTGAAGTGAAAGAAAAGGATATCTTTGTTCCACAATGAATTCTCTAACACTCATATTAACAGAAGTGGAATGACATGATTCGGATGCAGAATCCTACAAAACCACACTTCAGTCTCTGTGAGTGCAACAGTCCCTTGGGAGGCACCATCACACACTTGTTTACACAGCCTTCCTGCAGAGGCTGCTAATAATGAGCACAGATACAGATTGCACAATTCATGGTCTCCAGACTTATTACAAACATTACTTAAGCCTGTAATAGCTCCTTGGTTTTTAAAAGAACCTATCTATAATATATATTACTGCTCTAATGACACTTCCCAAAAGCTTAAGATGTGCTGCATAAAAGTTTTCTGCAGCAAAGGCTCTAAAAAGGCCAATAACACAAAAATCATGACATACATCCAGGCATTCATCAGTAAAACTGAAATAGTAAAGAATAAGCAGTGAACAAATATAATTAATTTTAGAGACTGAAAAAATCTCTAGATATATCCTTTTCATTCCAAAATGTCACTGTATTTATTTAGTCACCTTTGTATAAATATGTCATTTTCAGTTTTTCCTTTACCAGCATGAAGACAGACACACACCTAAAGGAAGTATCTGAATTGTTTACTCATTTTATTTCAGAACTCTTGTGAACAGCAAGCAAAATCTCTGCATTTAAAGATTTACATTTCTTTTTTTATACTCTTCATATTATCCTGAGTGAATATGAGTTGTTAGAATGAAAAAGGTGAGGGAAATGCTTTTGGTGAGAGAAGACATCTCCAGGTAAATGATTTCAGAAGTTCCTGAGTATCTAATATGCATTAGGAAATTGCTCATCAGACATCTCTGAGCCTATAAGGGCACTTACACCATTAGGAACTCCTGTGTGATAAGGGGTGACCACATGCTGCTCAGAAGAGAACTGAAGAGTGTAACCACAAGAGAGATGGAAAATTGGCCTAAAACAAAGTTGTCCTAATGGCAACTGGGTTTAACTCTTTTCTCTTCTTGGTATATACCCTGGATGAACTGTCCTTTTGGTTGTTTTTAAAGTTTTAATTATATTTTTAATTTTTGAGTATTTCAAGCAAGTTGTTCAGCCAATTGCAATTCTTAGCCTCCCAGCAGCAGGTGTGATTCAGAAGGAAACCATGCCTGAGCCAGTTTTATCAGCATGCTGGAAACAAGGAAACCTCAGAACCCAGTCTTGGAGCCAAAAAACTGCTCAGTGCAGGGAAGAGAGGTGAATGTACAAGGGGGCTGCCATGAGCACTACCCCATCTTTAAATAATGGAAGTACGGCCACTAGAGCACGCTGATCTCATGTGGAGTGACAGAACCTACAGAGCCTCTTCTTTACACAGGCATATGCAGAAAAAATGCACCCACAGAGACCACAGAGAGTGTACCTGCCTAAACAGTCACACACATTTTGAGAAACTGCTACACCTACTTGTTGCCAGGTTCGCTTTTGTCTACTCTGCATGCTATAGCCCCTGTGAAGGGGAAGAAAGCCACCAACAACTATGGGAAAAAAAACCCACCACAATTTATAACACAAGGGCACTGTATTTAGAAGTTCAAACTACCTTCCTACTTAAAATAGCCTCTTTAATGTGCAAGGTCTCAATGATATTGGCTTATTTCACATGACTTAAATGATAGTATCTTACAAAGCAGGGCACGGGAAGAGGTTGCAGGCTTCCTCTTCTGGAATGGGTTTGGTGCTGCTGTCACAGTAACCCTCAGGTACCTCCTCATGAGTGATTCTGTTGACGCAGTGGAAAATTGGGTACTGTGATCCTGAAATTAAACAGATAATTAGGTAAAGAATTGCAAAAGGCTCTGCAGCAATAACAGCAGCATCCAAGACTGATGCAGAAAGGAAAAGCATAACCTGACAATAGGAAATACAGACAAAGGTTTTATCCAAAATTTCCAAATGTAAGAGCTGACAGGATGCAGTAGCAGTTTCCACACTGTCCAGATTCCAGCAGATCTATTTGCTCAGTCCTATTAAATGAAAAAACCAGAAAGCATCCTATACTGAATGATGGAAAACAAAAACAGCATTAAATAATACCGATTTTTTTCCGGATTTTTCCATTCCCCTCTTTGTCAGCCTACAGAACCCAGTCTGGCTTGGAAGACCTTAGGGCCATCAGAGAGTCAGAGGTGTCTCATAACAAGATCACAAGAGATGTTCACTGAGTCTCAATAGTCTCAGGATCCAGCTCTCAAGATCCACTTTCTTTTGAATTTAACTTAATCAGAAAATGCACACACTCTTCATATAATGGGAGAAGAGACACTTATTTTTGGCAGTTCTGTTGCTAAATTTCATGGAGTAAAATTAAGCTGTACAGGAGGCTGAAAGATACCTTTTTAATTTTTTTCCTTAAGTCCTACAGTTTTGCTATGTTCATTTTGACTCAGATTTCATTAATACCACTGCCAAGAGTGACCAGATCTCTGCAGAAAGGACAAGAACTATGTGCCAATGTCGATAGAGGCCACAGCATACACAACCAAGCTTTCTATACTTGAAAGGAAGAATAGATTTACCCTGATGTGTTCCTGCAACTGCACCATAAATTACCTGATTTGGATCCTCATATTCACCTTGAATATGGGAATTCAGTCACTCAGTAGTTGATACTCACTGATTGCTGCTAGCCAACAATCAGACACAATTATGGATTCTGTCTAGATGACTTTTATTAAAAGCACAGTGTGCTTAAATGACAACTAAAATATTTTTTTCCACAAAAGGGCTGACTTTAAAAAGTCTGAATTTTACTGGTTGTATTTTAGCTCTAGTTCTTTTGCAGTAATTTCTCCAAGGAAAAACTATTTTTGTTTTAACAGAGAAGCAATTTTCATTGCTATCAATATTACTGGATTTTTTCAGCTCTGTCTGTAGCTATAACATGGATACTCATCTGGCCTTGGACCAAATTTACAAAGTGTTCTCTCAAACTAATTAAGAAGAAAATGTTCTACATGTATATGAACTGGTGACAGTCAGCTGAGCTCTGCACTGGTACATGTTTATTTTAAACCTCTGCAGTTTTATGGGTATGGGGGTGGGTGGCTATGCATAGTACAAAAGACTTCACTTTTACCATCACAAAAACTTATTCTTCCAAGTAATTGCTTGTGTTCTGCATTATTGAATCTGTTGTCACTGTGAATGTCTGGTAGCAAAGCCTAATCTTTGCAGTATATGCAAGCAGTGTATGCACCACTTCCCAAAAGCTCACTAATTACCAGGCCCTCTCCATCCCTTTTCCTTCCCACTTCTTCCCTGTTAAAAGCTCAGATTTCTGAAGTCACATCAGTGCTGTTCCAGCAACATCCAATGAGACAAAGATATGTCTGATGAAATGCCTGTGAAACCTTCCTGTGAATATCAGAAAAATGTTGACAAAGACACAAAAAGCACGGTGGGTGTATCTGACAAAGCTGGAGAGGCAAAAGGGAATGGTAAAGAATGCCAAAGAATGTTGAGGAAAGCAGCTGCACATCAAGGGTATTGGAGAAAGCAGCTCACCATAAATGCTGAAATATTTCCTTTCAGAGACAAATGCCATATCTTTCCTTGTAATTTCCAGGCTTTCTATTTTTAATTTTGCTGTTTCTACTGATTTAAATATAAGCACAGGTAATAGTAGTGACATGACTTTTGGTTGTAAGAGAACAGAAAACAGCAGGTCTAACAATATTTTGTGCATACACAAAGCACTTACCTTTCCCACATGTAGTAGTGCACTCAGTTTTCCCAACCTGTTTCCAGTTGTGTTCTCGGTTTTGTCTCGGTGGTTGCATAGCAGGCACCTGGTTTTCTGGCTGATGAGAAGGAAATCTTCCTGGCTGAATGACTGGAAAAGTTCCAGCTGACTGTCCAGTGAGAATGTCTGTCTCTCTATGCAAATCCTCATCCTCATGACTTGTACTTTCTGGCATTCCTAACTGACCATTCAACGGCTCCCCTGATGATGGATGATAATAGAAAAGTAAAATAATAAGCCTCATGTGAAAATATTAGTCCATGTATGATCCTCTAATAATCAGAACTGGAGCATCACTAAACTTGGAAGCAGCTTTAATCTGCAATATAGAGACTGCCTAATAGTGACCTGCAAAGATTGTGTTGTTTTAAACTAAGATAACCAAGTCTTAGCCAGAAAATACATTAAAAACTAAAAACTGAAGAATCTTGAAAGACAACGCAGAGTTAATGCACCCAGTGTCAAAATTTCCCAAAGCTCTTTTGTTTTGTTCCATGCTCTACATTCTGTGCCTCCCCATGTCACAGCACAGCTGCTCCTCATTATGAACATACCAAACACTCAGAAATTTGTCAAAGCAAGTCACGAACATTAAAACAAGGACAAAATTCACTTGCAAAGTTTCTCCTGTCCTTCAGAACTTCCTAGGAGCAGATGCAGCCCATACCCACAGCTCAGGCAGGAGCTGCCCAGATAGTTGCTTGGGACGAGAACACTGTTCTGTTTGATCCTCTCCAATTGCAAGAGGAAAGGGGAAATGTGGAGGGTTGTTTAAAATTATCTCAAAAAGAAAAAGAGTCTGAAAAGAAAAATCATGTTCTATTTAATTTCTGAGACATGGTTACAATACTCCTACTCAAAGTAGTAATCTTCCCAGCTAAAGCATAAATAAACCCTGCCAGTTTTAATTCACTCAAGTTTTACCAAATCTATGCTGAGTTCCCATTCAACATGGAGGGTGAAATTCTGGGCCTCTCCCACATCAATGGTAGCCTTTACACTGTGATTTAATGTATGAATTTCTCCATTAGCTTATTAAGTAAGAAAATGTGTTTTATAAAAGGAAATGGTGGCATTTTACCTGGCCTCCTGTGAGCAAGCAGCTGGGGACTAATGACATTGTCTCCTGGAATGATATATTCATAATGTATACCCGGGTTAGGCTGCTGATGTATCATCTAAAAAGAAAACCAGCCAGACATTGAGTTCTTTCACTTGCTATGTTACTAATACTTCAATATCAACTTGAACTGATCAGCTACATAACATTATTCATCACTGGTTAGGATAGAAGCAATGGTTAATGACTGTCTCCAAAAAAATGCAAAAGGAAGAAAATACAAGTTACTGTTTGCAAAGAAGAAAATACAAGTTCCTGTGTTTGCAAACTGAGCTAGCTTATGATTGCAGAGAAATTGTTTGTCTAAATCTTCTTTGAAACACCTAAGACTGCCATGCTTGGGGCCAAGGTGTGCTGTGTGCTGTGCCAGCCACGGCCTCCCCTCTCAGCAACATGAGCAGCAGAGGCTCAAACCAGGCCTCAGCAGCAGAAGAGATGGTCCTAAGGCCATCAAAACAGCCTCAGCAGGAACATGACAGATGCCTGAGGAAACAAAAGCAAAGGAACAAAGCAGAAAAAAATAAATACCACAACCTCCAACTCTACACGTGCAGCCACTGCCTTTTCAAAGGTTGCCCAGTGGCTCGAGGAGAGCACCTGCAGACAGCACACACACATTACTCTGCACCTATTGTAAACTGCTCCTCCCAGCACCCTGCAGCTCCCTCAGCTCCCTGTGGAGCCCCAGCCATCCACCAGCTCAAACTGCGGCTGGCACGCTGCCCTCACCATGGGCACTGCTCAGCAAGGTCAGGGAGCACATCCCAAGGGCTCATGGACTTGTGGCAGCAGCTGAAGATCACCCCCAGCCCTCCTGAATCCTTCCCCATTAATTTTCAACTGAACGAAGATGCAATGTAAGTGCAGCCAGACTTCCACTGCTTTACAGCCAGCCACAACTCTTACCAACATGTTCTTTATGAAACACAGGCAGGAACCAGAAGCTTTTCTCTTTTAAAGGTGAAAATGAAGCTCAGGGTTTTCAGAATGCTGCTGCACAAGCCCACATGAGCTGACAGGAGCATGACTCTGACAGTCACTGTTACTCTGGGTGTGCTTGTTTAGGCAGTTGGGCACAATAGGACCTGAGAAAGATATGACTTTAGAGGGCAGCTTTTTTAAACTCTTAGCAGCACCCTCCATTCCCAACTGACTCCTATTGCATTGCTGCTCTGAGCCTGAGCACACCCACACGAGAAATGCAGGGGTGTCATGAGCTGCTAGTTTCACTACTTTAGCTGATTACTTCAGTACTTCTACTGCTGACACGTTTTAGCCTGAACTCTCTGTGTGGATTAGTCTGGTAGAAACCTCAGACTATACTCAAAGTACCTTTTAAAACCAAACCAAACCCAAAACAACAAACCCACAAGCTAACACCAGAGCTTGCTCTGGCTGTTTGATTCTCATAATCCACAGACCTAAAAGCAAAATGTCCTGCTATCCTAATGGCCCAGTGACCCAGCAGAGCACAACTAACACTTCAAGACTTCACTGAATTCACATCTATTAATACCAACTAGGGATTCAGATCTTTGCTTTAACTTATGTCAAAATCACTCTTTCCTTGCCAAATATAATAGCTGTTCCTCTAAATGCTGTCCCTCAGAGAGCATTCACTTTTCTGAACCATCTAATAATGCACTGCCTGCAGTATTTTTTTGTAAGGTTGGGTCCTTCCAATGTCACTTTGTTATCCAAAAAATACACCCTTTGTGGTCCTGAGAGAACCAAGACCTGTGAACTGACTTCAGCAGTAAAGCGCACTTCCCCTTCCTGAACCAAGACCCTTCTCCAGATGGTTCCAGGAACAACTTCCCAGTGGTTCCCATGTGACAATTTTTCCATCACATTTCTCAAAACAACTGACAGGCATATGTTAGAGAGAGCTTAAATCCCTAATCAGTATATTGTTCCAGCTTTCCTGCAGGAAAATACCTGAAATGATAGAATAGTTTTGCTTTGAGTTAGTGGACCTTAGTTTTTGTAGCAATGTATACTTCACATTTGGACAGAACTTGTATCTCTTTTTGTTGTTACTTATGACCTCCTGTAAATCAGAAAGCTTTTTCCTCTACATTTCAGAGTGGAAGAAAGCATGATCCCAGGAAAACAGAACAGAAAGCCATTTGGAGTTCCCATTTGCAAATCTCTTTTCCACACAGAGCATAAAGATCATGAGTATGGGTGAATGGAGAATTACATGACTCAGGCACTGTGAGATGAAGTCTGAAAAAAGACATCTGTCTGCTTGGCTACACATTTCAAGCCCAGGAGAGAGGCTGTGCCACACTGAGCATTGATTTCCCTGCATCTGGCACTATCACCCTTATCCTCCCACACTATATTAAAAAGAGACTAAACTATCATCTTATCCTGACTTGTAGTATTCCTCCTGTCAACCAGCAGCATCTCAGGTGAGAGTCCAGTCAAATCAGAAGAGGCAATCCACAGCAGCAGCCACAGAGCAAAGCTGGTTAAGCTATGCCCATCATGGCAGCTTTCCTACAGTCACTAACCCTAAACCAAAACATTACAATATTAAACATCAAAACAAACATCAAACAATATCAAAACTTAAGGCTTTTTTATGATACTACTTTGGAGATATCTTTTTAATCCACTTCCTAACCCTTTTCTCTCTGGGTCATTACATACTAGGCATTAATTGGCTGAAAATAAAAACTCAGGGCCAAGTCTCAACTCACAAACCCTGTAACTGCACAATAACACACAAACATCTGAAAAACACAGGGCCTGCACTGCTCAGTTTAGGAGCCCAAATGTTTATTTTTCCAGGCTTTTCCCAGTCATACATTACAATCAACTAGAAAAGAAGTTTGGATCAGTTAGACTAGATGATCTTAGAGGTCTTTTTCAACCTTAATGATTCTAGTGTTAGCATAATTACTACATGGCTTTATTAGACACCATACAGCAGATGGGGAATAACTTTGCCAACACCTAACTTTTCCCAGCTTAGTAATCAGGGTAGTTGCTATTAATTTTTCTATGAAATTATCCAGCACACTCACTTTTCTACCCCATATTGCACCCAAGGACGAAAAAGCCACAGCTGGATGAAAGAATCATATGTTCAGTTAATCTAGTTTTTTCAAGAAATTAATTTTACTGTGTGCAAGTGTATAATCTCAGAACACACCATTTATCTTGGAAGAAGTTGTAATCAATTCCAGTTATATTTTTTAAGTATGAGGAAATAAAAACCCATTCCATCTGAAGTAAAAAGCTTTCTCAATATGATTTCTCCCTCTTAAACACTATTTGTATTCTCTCTTCCTCTCTCAAATAGCCATTATCTATGGTCTCCTATCACAGCTCCATATTAAACTGCCCTTCTTCAAATCCTACCTTCTATGGGATTATGGACTTGTTCATTTTACAGGAAACTGAGATGGTGAGAGACCTTGTCTGGCTTAGGTACTTGCTTTTACAGTGTAAAATTAAACTATGCCAAATTTGTTTCAACAGGAAAGTATCCAGAAAATATCCAGTTCACGAAAGAAAAGCCTTGGCATTTGTATGCCTCATTTCTACTTTACATAACAAGTTCAAATGGTTTTACTGGATCAGTTAAGTCTGAGAGAAAAAGGCTTGATTTAGATTTCCTGTGATCAAGAGCAAAATGGAGACAACAGCAAATAAGTGTAAAACATCAAAACCAACATTTCAGAATGAAAGTAACGAAGTGTCAGCACTGAATGTGATTTTAGTGTTGTGTGTTAACAATGAACTTTCCATGCGAACAATTTCTTTTCCATCAGCAAGAATAATTTAAATACTAACTCACATAAACATCAAGGACTTCGTTTGTTGGCCCATCAGCTAAAAACGACTCCCCTGCAGTGCTGGAGATCTCATTGGGGCGCCTGTAGGTGAACATTGTCCCACCACCTTCGTATCTGCCCGGGCGGTCGATGGCCCAGTTGCCGTTGATGATGGAGCGTCCCGAGCGGCTCCGCAGGGCTGCAGGGGACACAAACACAAGGGTTTGGTCAGAGGAAAGCACCTTCCCACACTCGTGTCCACTCAGTTCCCCACAGCTGCACAGAACACTCTGAGGTATTCCTGATGCCAGGGAACAAAGCTGGTGAAAAGAACTGAGTTACATTGGTAGTTGTAGGGAAAAAAGCCCAACAAACCAAACACAAATCAATCTTAGAAAACTGTGTCTCAACACTTCATATGTTTATGCCATAGGAAAAGAAAGAAAAATCAAAGACAGCTTGGAAACCTTTTTGAACAGTTTCTCCCAGGTGGCCACGTGACTCTGAGCCAGCCAGCAGCACACACAACACACATGGATGCCAAGGAAGTGGTTTTCCTGCACTTTCTTCCCATTGCATGGATTATTTTGTGATTTAGGCTGAACAAAACACAGAGACAGATACAGAAAACCAGTGCATTACACAACGTAGAAGGACCAAACAGTTTAGGGGCACATGAACACCCTGAGTTGCCAAATATTCCTGCTATTCTTCATGAAGCCATTTGGCTGGTCTCTCCACTTCCTTTACAGAACATGATTTTGTTGTCAGAACATCTGCAGAGCCCTGACCTGCAGCACTGCTTGAAGCACTGAGCATTCTGAAATGCCAGTGGGATCTCCTGCATAAAAAAACATGACTTGCAAATGAGATACTAGCCAGGGATTGATAAAATATGGATTCAATATCCCACTCAGCAAGGCATCCCCTTTCTTATTATGGGCAAGTCAGTGGTTTAGTGACATAGGAGCCTCTGTTCCTTCTCATTCCTACTTTCTTTATCTGTCTATGTGACTAGAATTGTCAGTCCTTAAGGTCAGAAACTCCTGCCACATATATGTGCATAATTCATGCAATATTACAGTTGCGTTATGTAAAATATATAAATAGAGAGAGAGGCTGAAACCCTATCAGACATTGCTTAAGTACACAGGAATGACACAGCCCTTTCTCTAAAGGCTCTACTCAGAGATTTTCAATTTTATTACAGAATAATTTGCTTTTAAATAAAAATTTTAAAAGTGACAACAAAATCTAGTAATACCCTTAGCTGTATCTTGCTTGGTAATTTACTTTTTAAAATCCAAATTCAAGGTACAAGCTTTGAACTTAAAAAAATTTAGGGTCAAGGACCCAGTTATTCCAGAGACTGCTTCTTCTTTGCCCTGTCCCAATAACTGTGATACTCACTTGAAATGCTCTCAACATTATACACGACTATTTCTGCTACTGGGAAAAACTTACATGCCTGGCCTAAATTATGGGAAATTAAATTTATGTCACTAATTTCAAAGTAATACACATTAGAGAAGGAACTTATATTGTTTGTACATATTCCAGACATCTGAATTAACTGAATTAATCAACAGAAGCAGTCTTTCTGCTTTGCTGCAGGACTCAGAACACAATGTCCCGTGAGAAGGGACAGTGACACTCCCAGTGTCCTTGTCTTGTTAGGTTGTAAGATTCAAAGTCTTTTGACTTGGAGGGGTTGCTGCTGACTACCCAACTGTTTATAATTTGCTTAATATTGATGTAATATTTTTATAAAAGGAAAAATGCAAATTAATTTAATGGCCTTGGATCAGACCCTGTAAATGTATTCACACGTTTTGAACTTTTATTTTACTTAATGCTACATGTTTATTTTCCCAAGAGCTGCCATACATCCGCTTCCTTCCTAGATCTCATTTACTGACACGCCAACAGAACACTCTCTATACTGTGGACATTAGTTGAAAAATATTTTATACAATATCAGCCATGGAAATGGCCTCATCATTCCTCATATCATGCTGAAAGGAAAAATTACACCTCAAAAGATATTGCATACAGGTTAAATATGAAATCCAGTCACATTATTTACTTGCTATTTATAAGCTATTTAAATTTCCTTACTTTTAAATTCAAGCTATGGATTAAACACTTCTGTAAAATGTATTGGAGACTGATTTTACAGTGGTTTACTAATGTGGAACACTTCCTTAACTTTATGATCTGAGTATTTTTTCTTAGATTGATTTTAAACAAATAAAATATATGAATCATCAAGAGCTCAAGAAAAAACAGAGAGCTAGCTAAGATTAAATTGTTATTAATTATGAAGCTGTAGAAAGATGGCTGTCTGAGAAACTGAGTGCACATTAAACTTTCATTTCAAATCCATCATATGACAGATTTGAAAGAGGCCTCTCCATAAAAAGGGAAAATGTGCCTCTTTTATGTTATGATCACTCTGCATCCACCACCTCAACTCTGCCCCCTGAAGAATTTTTATGGTGCTAATATTTTTAGCCAACGCATGAAAGATTATGAGAAGCTTTACCATTAATTCCTCATGAGGAATTCCTCATACAGGCTGTAGCTCATTTAATCTATCTTTCATCTTGGAAACGACTTTTAACTAAAACTGTGTTGTTTACAGTGGCCTTCAATAATATTTTGCACTAGTGATATGGAGCATTTCAGGATACAAATTCTGATTAACTTCTCCATATTAGCAGTTTGATATATATTTTAAGTGTCTTGCTGAATGACTCCTATTTCTCTAACCATGTCTGAAGAGAAATATTTTAGGTGTGGGTGTAGTACCTCACTATTTGCAGTACATTTTCACCCAAAATAGGCACAGTACCAATAATGAAATGAAATCTCTTAAATCTGGCAGCAGCACTAATATGCAGAGTAATACAGCGTATTTTTCTGTCCTAAGGCTTTTCTGTCTGGGAGAACAGTGTCCTAAGTCCTACTTAATTGCTTTACAAGTTATAATAAGGCTGTAGACAGAACTGAAGTTCTTTCCCACGTATATGAAGTGTCTCTCATTTGGTCCTGACCCAGAGACAGTGAAGCAGGGAGCAGTTCCTCTCTGGGAAGAGGCTGTAGCCCTGCAACTGTGGCCAGTGGGAAACCAGGTCAAGGCTTGGCTGCTGAAGGCAATTGCAAATGTCTCACTGGTGATTTAATCCAGGGAACCTTGGCAAGCTGCAGATGCACTCAAGGTGCAAGTCAGAGATTGAAAAGACATCATAAAACGTTCTTTGAGAAAGGTCCTCAAGAAAAGCACCTTGAACAAGCAAATGGGTGAGATGGATGGGGCTCTTAGGCTGCATTTGCTTTGCAGCTGCCAGTTAAAAACCAAAGCATCTTACAGGCAAAGTGCAGGAACTATCTTATTTTTACACAATAAGCACTATTTTTACTTGACACATCACATTCGAAGCATTTTTTTATATTTTATTTTAAGAAGCTTTTTAAAATTTAATCCTGCTGCTGTTTAAGTTGAACTAAAGTGCAAGAATGTCTTGGCCATACTACCTTTCTTATAGAAACAACAACACTTTCCCAGAACCTTTAAAGAAAGTGCCCAGATACAGCTGCAGTAAATAATAAGACTATTTCTGAATAAGCACTTTGATGAAAGAAGTGAAAGAAACATGCAACTTCGACTGTTTATGTTTCCTGCACAAAAATACATTATATGGAGTTTTCATAGACAAATTTAAAATATTCACATACTGCATTACAAAAATCAGTGCAGGGTGGTGCATCTTGTACTACTAAACCCCACAGATACCCTTTGGTGACATCTCCTGTGAGGGGAGAGAGTTGGCTTCATGGTACAAACCATGAGGAACATAACAGGAAGAGAAACCTGGAAGAGAGGGGCTTGTTGGAAAAGTCCAGGAAATGGAAAAGTCCAGCATATGCACTGAGCTGGCCTTGAACTCTAAGCAGCCTTACCTACAGCCTGCTGAGCAGTGCAACTCCTAAAACCAGTGGCTACATCTGAATGCACACAGATTGTGAAATTCTCTTCTCCAGAAGGACTTGAAGACAACTTCAGACATTAAAAAAACCCCTCAACAAAAAGAAATCCAGAAAACTATTCAGTGTCACAAAACACAGCCTGCCTTCATGCCTGTCAGCCTTGCAGGATGGAATATACAGCACCTGTTAGGTCTCACATGGACCAGAGTCTAGAAATACTCTCAGTCACAGCACACAGCTTCTAGGCTACTTTAAAGTGCCTCTGCATAACAAGGAAAAAAGCCAAATGCCTAGAAAGTCAATAATAAAAAGTTTTAAAATAATGAAATATTCATTAGTTCAAGTGTATTCTCTAAAAAAACTCCTTTCCAGAAGCATAGATATTTGCTGATTAATAGATCACATCTTAGTTACAGAATATTCAGGAGAAATTTGGTGCACTTCCCATGAACTGAATTATCTATTATTTGCTTCTGAATTTTTCAATTCAAACTCCTATTGAGGTCATGGCAAAGCTCCCACAGGACTCTGATCTTAATTCAAGAAATATGAGTAGGGCTAAGATCTCATGATCAGCAAGAGTCAAATGATTTTAACAATCTGATCCTACAAAACCCTTATTTCAGAGCCAACAGAGGATATTAGAAAATGGTCAGCAGTTCACTTACTGGCCTTAAATTAGGATCAGACTGCATAAACCAAAACTCCGTGTCTCTGCAAGTTGGACACCTTTACCTCTTGCTCTGTATTTAGTTTCTTCACTGGCAACCAAGACGGGAGGTACTTCCAGTCCTTTTCCAAAGCCTAGGAATCAGAAGTTCCTGCACAAGTATTCCAATTTTAGGGATTTATTTATGTATGGGTCTGAAATTTTGGTTGTTTGTCTTTCTACACAGTTACCCCATAAGATAGACCCACATTCTTACAAATCTTACTCATTTCTTCACCTAGAAGAAACTTCAAAATCTGCTTTTTAGAAATCCAAACATCTTTGCTTACAGCTTCGAATAGCTTGAACACATGCTTGTTTTGTAAAGGTACTGTTGCATTTATCCATGAACTGCATAGTTACCATAACATTGCAAATTAAATGTAACACATAGTATTTATTGCTGGCATTGGCATTCAAGCAATTGCTTAAATGTTTTAATAGTAGACACTAGATAAAAGTACCAGATTCCCAACACTATTATAAGGAAATGATAATTCAAGTATACTACTATTTTCAAGGAAAGGTTTGCACAGTTTTCTTTCTTATCTAAAACACTAACAGTAGAACTCCAGGTCAACAGCATAATCCTGCTCAAAAAGTTATTTAGATATTCTCCTTAGGGAGCTATCATATAAAAGAAATCCTGCTTCAAAGGGGAATAAATTTGAAACAGTGAATTCCATTAAACCAAGTTTGTCCTGAGGTCCTACTTTGGCAGGTTTCATCCCTCCACCATGACAGTGCCAAAAAAAAGCAAGTACAAGAGATTCCTATTCTGTTGCCTTAGGTCTAATTTACTGTTGTTTCAGTTTTGAGAAAGCAGGCATTTCCTAATGATTATGAGAGCAGCAAATCCCATTATCGCTTTAAAAAGATTCCCAATTTTATTTTTTTACCTGCAAAAAGAAAACACTATTTATTTACTTAAACATAATGGTTTTGCAGTAATCACTGCAAATGGAAATGCTCCTTCTTCTGCACTGCAGCAGTCATTTTCCATTTTGGAGGATCCACTGAACTACTGCTTCCCCAATTCTCCCAGAGAGAAGTTTCCAGTTCTCTCACTCGTGCCTGTTCCTATTTGTGCTTGACTCCAAAAGCCCTGTTGATGCATCAGCTCAAGGAAAATGCTGGGGCAGCAAAGCAGAACAGACAATTAACCACTGTTGCAAATAAGTGTTATAGGCTTTGTGAAAAAACCGAGGTTTGTCCTATAGCTATACAATAATCTGTTCAGGCCCAGACACTACAACAGGCTTGAAGTCTCAATGGTTTCAATAAAATCTCCAAACAAAGAGCAGAGTCAATCTGCATGTTACCAAATCTTGAGCTTCTGTCAGGAGAAGAAGCAGATTTCCCCATGTTTTTTAGTAGTCTTCCCTGATAGGTATTAGTAACAGCCAATGAAACAAAACCACCTTAGCTAGTCTAGGCTTCCTCTTCTGCCTTTTTGGTGAGATGAGAAGCAAAATGCAAGAAACCCCTCTCTGCCTACAGAGACTTCTGAGACCTTGGCACACAAGGTACTGCAGAATACACGCACAGACAAATGACCTGACATTTGCTAAATGTGATCATGTGCCATTTATTGTGCCTCAGTGTCGCTGCTGCTCTCCCACACATCATCCTCAATCCCAGTGGGAAGCAGTGTGCAACAGGGACCTTTGGAAAACCCATATAAACCGTATGTTACTCAGGCAGAGAATGGTTTGCATCCTATTACCCAGCTGCTACACTGAGACTGTAAAGATGTCTATGTACAGCCTGGAGCTTTGGAAATAGGGAGCTCATGAAGCAGATTTGATGATGCAAGTAAAAACATTCATTAAAGCAGAATTTCAGCATTTTGTTAATTGTCCACTGCAAGGCATAAGCACTTATGAATTGTATCTTGGGTTTCATTTTCAGTCTTCTTCCTATTACTGTTTCCCTTCTTTACAATTGCTCTAATAAAATGCCTTTTCCCAATTTTCAAGCAGGTGCTCTTGAGTGATTGATGACTTTTAATATTATTATTCATAAGTACAAAAATAATAACACTTACATGATTCCCACGCTTTCCATAGGGAGTAAGTTATGCCAAGGCAATAATTCTGAATGTTGAGCTATGGCTCTAAATAGCAGAGAATTAGGGAACACTAAAGAGTGTGCTTACCCAGATCATATAATTAGTTTCTAAAAGCATTTATTGGAGGCCATACAAACATTTATGGAGAAAGAAAATGAAGGAATAAGAGGCAACAACAGAGATGAAGTCCATCTTTAGGCTAGTGCTGTGTTTGAGGGTTTCTAAGTGGCAGTCTTGGAACTTCAGCTCTTGAAGGGCATAATTAGAATTTTTGTCTAAGCCCAGTGAAAAAGCAGGGCTTGAATTCTTAGCAACATGTTTCCTACCCTACCTCAGTAACATCAGGAAATACTGTCCACTGGTAATAGCTGTAAATCAAGGATTTAGAAATAACAAACAACGTTCAGGACTAGTAGTCTCCAGCAGGGATACATTTCCAATGTAGCATGTGATATTTTAGCCATGCAGCTCCAGCTGAACCTGCAGATGATAGTATTTGGCTTAGTTACATAATTTCAGTTAGAATCTGGTTCTTATATTTCAGGAGTTGATCGGACTGGCTGCTAATGGCTCTGAACATGATAGCTGAGCCTTCTGGCACAGCTCAGCTGCACATTAGTGAACCCAGCACAGAAACTCAGCAGACATTTGGCAAAAGTCCTTTGGGTAGATAAATGCAATTGAATTATCTTCTAATCTAGATACTGCTTCAGTCAGAAGGGCCAGACTAGTGAAATGCACATGTGTAAATACCCCACTCTTTTCTCCAGCTGGCATAACAAAAAGTGTTTTGTACCTCCTTGCACTCCTGACAAGTGCCAAGAACTGGAATAATTGTATGACAGCTGAAGTGAACCAGCAGATTGTGACATCTCTGCAGAAAAGAGCACTCTATCTCACAAGAATTAAAAGCTGAAGTAGAAACTGCTTCTTTTGTTTGCTAAATAGCTTTTGTTCCTTGCTATGAAAAACTGGAGCTAATGAATACCCCTAAGCTGTTTTGAATTTCAAGTGGAATTTCCCAAGAATTTTGGATGCTCTGTGTGGTGAAGTTAAACACTGTAACTCAAAACACACAGACTGTGAGCTGCAAAGCATTGTTGGGTCCCCTAGCCTGGACATGAATTGCTCTGGCCCAGTGTCTCACACTGCTGCTCCCTGGAAAGCTTTCAGACCTCGTGCTCATTTCAGGCTGGGCTGACACAGACACTGAAGTCCCAGCTACACTCAGGTTTGAGTGACTGCTGACACCAACGTGGAGGAGAGATCTGAAATGGTTTTCCTGTCCTGGGAGCAGGGTGGAGCAGGAGCCCACAGTGTCCACTGGCAGCCACTGGCCCAGCAGTGCAGGCAAATCTTGGACTAGGGGAGATCAGGGCACAGAGACTGAAGAGCAAACAGAGACCAACTGTGGGTGGGAGAAGATGGGCTTTGATTAATTTAGTGGCCTTTATGGTAAGGACATAGGTGCTTTGATTAATTCAGTGCCCATTAAAGTAAGGATACAGGCCACAAACTAAAGCAGACAGACTGCCCATGTCCAGCCCTGAAAAAATCGTTCAATTCTCCACTCATTCTCTCTACCAATAAAAGTTGACAACAGCATGTAAACCTTAAAACAACAATTATTTATTACAGATCCTCTGGAGTATTTGGCTCCTAGTGATGAAACATGACAGACACTTGTGAGAGGCTGTCTCCATTTACCTGAGTACTCTCTGCCACAGGAGGAATTCCTGGCACAATGAGCTGGGTGGTCAGAGGAAAGCTGGAAATACAGCACTGGTAGTGCTTTCGCAGGCATTATCTTCTGGCTATAAAGGCTTGGGCAGTATCACACATGTTATTGTTTATGTCAGTCCACACATTTAAACATAACAAAGATGTTCTGGGATGGAACTGATTTGATATTTATTTGACAAAGCCATCAAACCATGTGAAACACACAACTGATATCTGGAGGTAAGCCCAGAAATCTATACACATGACAAAAGCAGAAATCATCACATTTTATTGATGACTTTTATGGCTCCAAAACCAACAAAGAGTATGACTGAAATATTTCACAAAAAGTAGCACAGGATCATTCCTAATACAGAGAGCATTTCAGAGTATCACATCTCATTCTATTGCTGTTCTTTATTCCCAAGCTACCTACTAAGCTAATGAACAAAAAATTCTCTGATCAAACTATTCACAGAAACCCAGGAAAATTTATGGGCTCGCAGGTTGTGAGTCTAACCTCAGATCATCAGATAAGTCTGGGTAATTAATGGCAGTATTCTGGCTGCAGCACAGATGAAACAGTGCAATCCAGATTCCAAATAACAATAGAAGAAAATTAGCTAAGTATAACTAGTACAAACGACATGATTATTTTGCCATCAGGAACTGAATTTAAGTTTTTCCAAGCATATGTGGGAAAGAATAAAAAAATAATAAAAAGAAAGTTGCTTTCTTCTTTTAGCAAGAAGTAACTTGTTTTCTTCCCCCCCACAGTGTGCAAGCAGATCTTGCAAACAGCTCTGCAGACAGCTGTTATTGACTCTCAAGCTGGATCTTCTAGATATTCTGCATCAGTCCCACAGGTGTCCTGATCAATACCCTGAACAGGGATTGTTATACACATGCTCTTAAACTATGAAACATGACTGAAATTAATTCATCATTCTGAACATTAAATATTCAACATTTCAGAAGCAAGTTTCTAATACTTCCTTTACAATTCCACCTTAGAAAAAAAATCCTTGTTTTTCTGTCTTTAAGTCTTATTAAAGTTTGATAAGCTCTATCTTCTTCTTTTAATAGAATATCTCCAGTACCACTTTTTCAAAACCACAGAAGGTGATTAGCTACAGCCTTAATTTTTGCTTAAATCAGAATTCATATAATGCATAATCTATTTTTTCTGCATTTGAGACAACATTTTTCACACTGTTTACATTAATAGTGAAGTTATTTTTTTGTAAAAGTACATCCAGCACACGTAGTTTCTTACTCAGCTGGGAACATTTTTTCCATGTTTGAGATAAATAAGCAAGTCTTTTTATGAATGCTGTCTATGACTGAAGAGCCTTTTAAATATCTACCCTCCCTAAAGTAATTTAAACTGGTTTCCTGTTATAAACACAAACTAAACAATTACTGCAATGTAACAGGTTACACATATCTAGGAAATATTTGATGCTACTGAATGACAGCACAGATTCTTAACCAGTGTACAAAGTCTTCAACTTTACATGACCTATTTCAATATGACTCAAAGCAAAATCAGGAGTTTTATCAGGGAGAGGGTAAATAGAAACAAATCCACCTTTTTAATGCAGGTTTTTGTGGACTAGACCATAATGATTGCCATAACTTCAAGTGGTTGCACTCACAAGCCGCTGCCAAGTCACAAATCAAAGCCCTGATGTTTCTATGCACACTGTATTGCAGTGACAGGAGCTCAGAGAGCCCCTCCCAAAGCCAAACACACGAACAGAGCAGGCTGCCCCTCCTTTGGTGGCTCAGCTGTTTGTCTGCTCATCCTGGGATCCTGGGGAAAGGCCATGGCTGGGGAGAAACTGCTGTGCTGCACTGTAATATCTGCTGAACAACTGTGCCTGGCCTTTGCTCAGTTACAGCTGTTCAACTCCACCTCTGATTCCTGACTAAGGAAACACTGAAATGGTCTCATTGCTGACCAAAGAACCAAGGAAAGCTTTTTGAGAGAAAAAAGCCAAAGAGAGTCAACTGTATGAATTTCAGAGAGGCTTTGGGATCCTTTAGAGGTTAGACATGTGCAATGCAACTGGTTTGTGCACAGCAGGCTGGGAGCAACTGCCAAGGCTTGCAGACCTTGGGTAGTTATTTTATCATATAAAGCA
Source organism: Eopsaltria australis (assembly GCA_034509425.1). NCBI lineage: Eukaryota > Metazoa > Chordata > Aves > Passeriformes > Petroicidae > Eopsaltria > Eopsaltria australis. Next base: position 2,014,955 of record JAVTVJ010000121.1, read on the forward strand.
ACTGAACTGGAGATACAGTCACTCAATAAAGCTGTTGAGTCACCTACATTTAAAAAATGAACAAGGTAAGTTTGAACAAATTAACTGAATCAAAAATGTCTTTATCAGAGATTATTACCAATCCAAGTAATCAGCAATCCCCAGATACTTCCTTGATGATTTTATATAGCTATAAATCCAGGTTAAAATATTTATTAGCATTTTAAAGGAAGTATTGGTAGAGTGAGTTTTTGTTTGAATGAGTTTCAGTATTTCCCTTTATACTGCCTTTCACTTAGCATTTTCTTTCCTTTACTTCCTCCAATCTTTTAATTTCTTTTCCATTTACCTTTTTTGTTTGTTTTTATACTAGCTGCCTAAAAAAAAGTCTAACCTAAAACACAAACCCTGCCCAGCTCATCCAAAGAAGCCATAACCAGCTGATCCAACAATGTCTCTTCCATTCAAGCCAGTAAAATCATTACATACATCTGCACTGAGATTCTCTTCTGCTCAAAGAACCCACCAAAACACAACCCCAAACCAACACAAACGCCCAAAAATAAACAAAACCAACAAAAAAGCAAATGAAGGGTTCCATTTCTTTCTCAAATACAAATGTAAACACACTGTCTCTTTCCACTTCTAACAGCATCATGAAGAGAAACACTGTAGGGCTTTGTAACACCCTTTTTCAGTTATTACCTTCTGGAATAGATGGATGCTGGTGCCCCAGCAAACTGAGCTCAGTGTTAACCACACAGGGGCAAGCTTCTTCATCACTCTCAGTCAGGAGTAGTGCAGGAAGCTCAGCACTTTATCCAGCAACTGATGCTGGAAACAGCATAAGATCTTCAAGGCACTGACCAATAATCAATAATGGTTTCCAATGCTTACTTAAAGCAGAGAAGGAATAATAAAGCAGCAGAAAAAGGGGAACACATCATTGGATTAAATTTGTAAAGAATGAAGACCACCTACACCTATTGCACAGAAGCAGCAGCCCTTTAATTGGTGTCTGTGTATGCAAACGAACAGACCAAAGAGCCACCACCACATCCATGTGAAAACCTGTTCAAACCCAAGGATTACTGCTGCACTCGGAGGGGGCTCTGAGAAGTCCCCTCTGTCACCCTGGTTGCCAATGACCAAAAAGACAGCATGTTACTGCAACCTCACCTCTATGCAACATACCAAACACAGCAGGCCACAAATTCATTCAAGAGCTCTTCTCCCATCTCTTTGGCTCATTTTTGCCTACACTAAATGGGCAGATGCCACAAATCTGATAGAGTGAAGTTAACACCACTCATTTAAATGGGTAGACTGGCAGTCTAGTACGGTATTTATCAGTCTTCTTTTAATCAATCACTGTCTCAATGTTTCCCAGTTCCCAACCCAGTCAATTAACAAGTATTTTACTTCCAAATTAAACACCATGCTTGCACTATTTTAAAGGACCATAAATCCTAAGGAAAATATCTGACCATGAATTGACAACATGAACTAGATATTAAAGGTCTTTCTGGACAATACTGACATGCATATTCCAAGTCCAGTGTGTTTCAACACTGCATATTTTTTCATTTATAATCCTATCAAAAATCCACACAGCAACTTCAGCGGTTAACAGCACTTCCTGATTAACTTCAGTGAAGACAGAAACAAGCCCCACCCTATATACCAAAATACAAATTGGTTCCCTTTATTTAGTGTCAGATGCAGTTTAGGATAATGGCCATGTGAGAAAGAAAGGAATTTTCAGTAATCTGGTAGAGAGATAAAATATTTTCCATTTCCATACTAGGTTATATCCACAAATACAGATAACTTTATTTTGTTTTGCTTTTTTTCCCTATTCATTTAACATGTCTTTCTCTTGACTCTCACACAAAATCTATTCCATCTGTTTCTGAGTACATCTTCATTTTAGGTATTACTCCCATTATGATAACTAGGTTTTAAAGCTCTTAATTCACATCAGGTCTTACTACACACTGCTTTACTTCCCAAGCAAGGAGCCAGACCCTTCAGTTGGCCTGTGGCAACTGAAGGCCCAAGGAAATCAATGGCACCATTGTAATTTGGGAGCTGCACAGGATCTGCCCCTGCTTGTTTAACAGCAGCTTTTTTACGTCCACAAGCACGAAGGCATAAAAGTCTGCTGAAAGTTCAAAAGCAGTTTTAATTTTTGTGCCCTGCTTTTCAAGCACTTTTAAAGTTATCTGGGAAGTTGAAAAAAAAACCAAAACATTTTATCCAGCTAGGCTGCAGAAATGTTTAGTACAGTTCATTGCAGTAGGAGTGCTTGATGGGCATTTCCAGGCTGCTCCTTACCCTCTCACAGGATCGTGAGGATCCAGTTAATTAATGTCAGAAAAACACTTTGAAGATAAGAAGCACTTTCTGTGATGACTTTCTACAAGAACCAAGGAGCTTTTGTTTCAAAAGCCAAATTCTGGATGGAGACATGAAATACAAACCCATACAGTGGTGGATTTCAGCAGAAAACACTGAGAGAAGGTAAAGGAGGGTAGTGCTGGACAGCAAGAAGCTTTAGTCACGGTTCCCACTTTCCCTCTGGAAGTACTTACCATGCTGAATGGATTTTAAGCCCTAAACAGCTACACTGCTATTTATGATCAATTTTAAGAGGCCATGTCTTGAAATACTTCTGGAATATCTTAATGATCTACTGAAGTCTGGGAGCCTTTCAAAGACTGAGAAACCTGGGCAGCTCTGCTTCTGCTCATAGTCCCTGTGAATGCTAAACCCTGCAGGAGATGAAAGCTCTGGCCTGTTACTGCATTCCCTCAGGAGATCACTTCTAGTCCCTGGAGATGGACTCTGTGAAAGCTGGATCACCATGCCAGCCAAGAGGCGCTAAATAAACATTTAATTCCATTCCATCATTTCTGCTGGGGATGCTTTGGTAGCACCTCACCTTCACCTTTGATTTGAAACCCAGTGCTTTGTAAAAGATGAGTATAATTTATCTGATGTACAACATGCCAAAATAGGACCTGGACTTCAGTAACTCAGATCCATTACACACATTACTATTAACATTAAACATTTGCTTGAAAAACCTTACCTAAGGGCCACACTCAGGACAAGCTAAATCAATGTTAACCTGAACAGATTAATGGAATTTCCCATGTTTATCTTTATAAACTATACTATCTGTAAGGTTCATGGCAATGTACTAAATTGCACACATGTGACAGTTCTTCACAAACAAACAGAGCAGAATAAAATTCTGTAATTTTCCTTTGTAGTTCTCCAAAATCTGCACAACTGCTCAGAACTGAGCTCACACTAACAGGCATGGGGAAGGAATCCTCTGTTCATTCATAAAGCAGTGAACCTTTGCTTAAAGTAACTCACAAACTTTGAAGTTTCAATGCAAAATAGCTCTCCCTCTAATAAAGCTAACTGCTGGCAGAACAATAAACTAGGTCTGGTGCTCATTAGGACTCTGTGAACAGTTTCAAAGCAATCCATGAGCAACTCTTCTGAACTAGAGACTCGAAAGCTTCAGGGATGAACTATGTTGTGCTATTTAGTGACGCAAGGGTTAGAGGAAAAATCCATTTCTCACTGTATCAATAGATAAAGTCAGAAGAAACCACAAGTTCTTAACACTGCGTGCTCTTGTTTCAACTGACACGCTGGAGACTTTTCTTCAGAAGGCTGCTTTGCTAAAATTGCAACAGAAAATTTTGATGCTGGAAAGTTACAACCTCTTGACACAAATTTAAGACTGTATCGTGCTTAGCTGTCTTTTTTTTTTTTTTAATTGGCAGAAGACAACTGAAGAAAGGTATTGTGCATTCACAAATTTAAGCTCAAACAGAACAAATTTTCATGGCTTGTCCTTCCCCTGCATTAATTAGGCTTGAGGAAAGAAATAAAAAGTATTTTGTAAGAACAATCAAAAAATCTGAGGAACTATCACTCTGAATACAGAGCAACCTCTTCTAGCTCTGACAGACATTTGAGGAAAATTCAATCCCCCCAGTCTTCTGCAATATGAGCCTAGAATGATGAAGTGTTATGACAGAAATTCAACAGTAAACTTTTAATTCCACTTATTGAAGACATCTTAATTCTGCAGTCTGACTGAACATCTGCAGACACAATATACACTAAGGTGTTCTTGCCTTAGGTCCTTACAAGTAATTGCAATGATGAGGTCTCATTTCATCAATAAAAATGCATCTCTTTTCTAAGTTTTCCAAAGCTCTGGTACGGCTTATCATTTCAGTGCTCCCCTGCTTTGTTAGAGTCCTCCTGCCCAACGAACAGTTCTGCTCTTGCTCCTCCCTGAGGTTCACCTCCCATGGTTTCAGTGGAACTCCTCCACAGAATTCCTTGTTTGAAGTTCCATTCAGGTGTTCCTTGCTCAGGACCCACAGAAGGTTTTACAGGTGTGGAGGACCCTTTGTGCCACAGCAATCACAGCAAGTGAGCGCACGCTGCCTTAAGGCCATGTGTTCTCTTCCATAGGGGAGCTGGAGTAGGGGAATGGAGTGAAGGGGATGGACTCAGGATTAACCCCAGTAACAGCAGCTGCAGCTGGGCAGTTACGCCCTTAAAGCCCTTCCCTAGCACTCCATGGTTATCAGTGGTCAACAGACACGCAGTTGCTCAGTCCTGGGGTCCCTAAGCCATGTCTAGATCAGCCATGCAAGCTGGTAACCTTTGCCAGGTAGCTCATTAAAAACCAGCCCATAATCTCACAGCAGACATTCACCTGACCCACATCTCTCACCACACACCCAGCATTTTCACAATTACAGTAATTCAGTATTCCAAAAATGGAGTTACGACCGTGGGGCAACTACTGCTGCCATGGGTACAAATATGAAAGGGAGACTGGGTCTGTAGTGCTTCTACGCACCCAAATTCTTCTGACACGAAGTGTTTGAAGTAATATTCAATAGAAAACAAAGACACTGGGCAAGTTAAGAAATAAAGGATAAAGTTTAATCTCCCTTGACTAACTTAATCATACAGTCTATAAATCAAGTTTTAAATCCCCATATATATTGTGTATTAGAAAAGACTTGGATTTCTTTTGGAATTTAATGCTGCAATATAAAAATATTCTCTGCAGATGAAATCTCTTTATTGGATCCAACCATGAAGCCACTAATCATGTAGAATTTCTACTGGATGATTATTTTACTAAAAGAGATTTTGAAAAGGGTAAAACCCAAAAATGTTGAAATTGAGCAGTTCAAAGGGAAATAAGAGAAGGAATAGCAAAAAAAAAAAAAAGTTTCTTTTACAAAATCAAAGATGTAAGAACACATTCTATCTGACTAGATCAAGGGATGCTTAAGGAACAAAGAAAGGTTTTTCGCTATCCAAAAGAGAATTTTGCTCAGAATAAAATAAGATTAGGGAATCAAAAAATGCTGCACAGAAATATCTGTGACAATTGAAACCAGGTTCTTAGCTATTTTTTCTTAAGTTTTGTTGTGTAGCAGTTGAACAACTATTTAAATTAGTAACAACTTCTCCTCCTGGCACGAAAGGAAAGAATTGTGTCTTCATGAGATTTGGGAATTTGCCTATGGATAGTTTATGAATTTGGACTGACTCTGGTCATTTTTTATGCACAGCTAAGTCAGAGAATAAAATTAATTTTGAATTAAAATTTGTAAGAAAAGGAGAATAGTGTTGTATCAGACCAATGACTTCACCTTGAAAACAACTTTATAAAGTAGTGTTTATTCCAGGTAAAATACATCTGAGCAATAGATTACATATGAATGATTTTAATCAACTCCCAAAGCTAACAACTTCCCAAGAGTACATGACATTTCCAACACCATCCCGTGTTGGACTTTATAGGGACAAAGGAAGAATGGAGTGAAAGCAGAGTCAGCTGCATCAGTGAGAGGAGAATTCATGCTACTGAGTATTGGCCACTGCCATGAAATGCATACACCAAAGGTGCTCCATTAGCACCCACTGTGCAGAGAGCTCAGGTATTTTAAGAAGCTTTGAACAAACAATGTGTTGATATTCCAAACACCGTGCACCCTTCAAATGAGCGTTTTCATGGAAACTGCTTGGTGGTTTGGTCATCAGCTAGGAGACAAAAATAATCTAAAGCTTTGAGATCTAAAAAGTTCCCATTAATTGGGTTCAGATTAATAAAAACTGTTCAAACAGCCCATCTCTTTCATGTTTTAATGCATCTTCTTTGAAATTTTTGCATTCAAGTTCCTTGGTTCTGTCCATAACTGGAAACAGAAGTCTAATCAAAACACTGTGAGAAAGGCTGAAATTAAAGATTTTGGGGTCTGACAAGAAGCAGGAAATACTGAAAATCTTGCAGAGTCCATTCTCCAGAGGCTTCCATGCCAAGGGGGTTTCAAAGTTATATAAGCAACTAGATTGCTGGGTGCTTTACAAGTCAAACTGAACCACCAGCCTTTCTGAGTTTCCTCTCGCTATTTTGCATATTTCTCTTTATCCCTTTCCATGCCTTTCAAAGCAATCTTTCCCTATTTCATGTGAAGGAAAAAACCCATTCCTTTAATACAGAACTTTTGAAACAAACACCTCAGTGGGACTCATTGCTGCTGGCTGCTGTTCAGATGATGTATTTGCAGGGCACACCATCAAAGCAACAGCAGGTTTCAGCTGCTGCTCTGTTAGAGCAAATGCTGTTTTTGTAAGAACAATGCTTACAAACACATGATAAAAAAACACAACACCACCTCTCTCATATGATGACACAACTGGGAAACACAGGGAATGAAAATGTCATTTCTATGGGTTCCAAAACTGGTCATGACCACTGTCACCAAGGAGCAAGTATGAGCCAAAAAGCACAGCCAGTATAGGCAGCTGGAAAGAAACATTCACATTCTCCTTCAAGATGCAGAGAATAAAGGTCAAGAAGTTGTTTACCTGGAAAAACAGCAGCATGGAGAATTCTCCAGGAGATTCAGACCAGGTAGAAAGTCATGACCCTCCCAGGCAAGGCACCTCCTGCTCAGCACCCCAGCTCAGGGCTACCCCTCAGACCTCCTGCCCTCAGCAAACAAGGAGAAACTCATTTCGAAGCTCCTGAGTGAAAACACTGATGGCGAGTGACCTGCAGAGAACTGTTTTGTAAGACAGTGGTGGAAAGCTGGGACACACAAGTTAACCCAGCCATCAAGGCACAACCTGAGGACAGAGGAAAGAGTATTTCCCATCACCCAGAGGAGTAGCAAAGTCTGGTTTTTTTGTAAATTTTTTTAAAAACCAGCCATGTAATACACAAAAAAGAATGAACTAGCTTTTGAGAAAGTATTTCTTTTGTATGTTTTCAAAATGTGCCTGGAACCCTAAAGACCACTGTACAGAGTATTGGATACCAGCTGGATATTTAATGAAGCCAGAAGGGAAAAGGTCACCTTGGACTTTACTATAATAAGATAACCCTGCCAGAAACTCTAAATTGTAATTATTTAAGCAACACCAGTCTTGAAAAAATATATGGTCAGGAAAGAATAATGTCCTGGATATATTCTGTTCCAACTACAGGTCATTACACTAGGTAAGATGCTTGTGCAACTTGAATTCAGTGGAGTTGAATTCATTAACACCAGGGTTGAATTTCATCCAAAGTCTTAACAGCTTCGAGGGTTTTAGTAAGTGATCATCCCAGCCAAGTAATACATGTTGGCTACAGTAAGATGAACATTTATTTAGTGAAAGAAACATTCCCTGCAGAAAATCAATTTGAAACTATTTTAAGGACAATAATTGAAAGGATACAGAAGTGTAAGTGTACGTACAAAGAGAACCAAGCAGCCTAAGAATGAGCTACAGGTGAGAAATGCTAGAAAGGGAACTATATCACTATTTATCTTGATATAATGTCTCCTATTAGTTTATAACCATTTTGCATTAGAAGTAAACTTATGTTAAGTCTTAATTCTCCTTAGTAGCTTATCTATACAGACATTATCCTCAGACACAAGAATGTGACCACAAATAGCAAGATCCAAACTCAGACTGATCCGAAATTTCTTGCCAGAATATGCTTCTAAGATTCCTGTCATCTCCAGGCATAAACCAGAGACTCCTCACATCTCTCCACCATTGCCTTGAACCCTTCACACAGAACGTGGCAGCCAGACTGGCTATGGTAAACGTAATTACCACCACAATGTCAGAGCAAGCTGTAGGCCCCACACATACTGAAACTGCAGCTGGCAGACGAAGACCATGAAATGACTAAAAATCACCATATAAACCCATTTAGCCATAACCAACCAACCACAATACCACACTTTTCAGCTCAAGGAAATGCAACCTATTCAATTTCTCAGACCAGCATACCCAGTCTAAACAGAAATCCTGAATGGAATCTGTCAGCAATTAGGGTAATGTTAAGTCACAGGCATTGAACTGGGTAGCTGCTAAAATATGCATGTTTGTTTCATCAGACCCTGGGCTTCTGTGCATAAAATAACAGCCATGGAAAAGCACTTTCCTGGATAGGTCAGCATTAGACACTTCAGTATCAGCGTTGTTTTTAAACCCCTGGTGAGAAAGACAAGTGTCTTAGGAGACCTGTGTTACTTTTGAATAAAAGCATGGCCACACAGAGAGCAATTAATTAAAATCATCAATAATTCAGAGTATCAATATATCTACAACTAACAATGCTAGCTAAATAAACTGAATTAAATAGAAAAAGGTCAGAATCTTCTCTGCTCAACAGGTCTCTTCTAAAACTGACTTTGAACTGAAACTTTTGAGGTGCCCCCAAATTTCTAAAGCATCTATTAATGGCCAATCCGGTAGAGTCAGAAAATATTTGACCAAAAGTGAAATCTGAAGCACTGATGGAGTAGACTGAGTGGAGACAAAGAGATAAGGAAGTAGTAAATAACCAGGAGTTATCAATTTATATTGCCAGTTTCATGTTTTTATAGGAATGCTTGATTTGCAAACATTCTCCAAAAACCCCCCAAGTTTTTCTTTCCTGTGTAGTATTTCCTGACTCTCCACGTCACTATTCAGGAAATAGGGACACAACAGTTTCACTAGGATACCTAATAATAAAAAGCATTTCCTAGGGACATTACTCAAAATTTTCTGCTTAAGTTTACACACTGATTGTAATTGCCTCTTCAGACACTAATAATTCACTCTGAAGTTTCCTTATGGTTTGAGCTTGCTGTGTCTAACTTCAGTTTATTTAAGAAGTGATTCCTTGGATCTTTTCTGCACTGTTTGGAGCACATTGTTGGTTGTACTAAGAAATATCTTTGTTTGTTAACTCCAGCAGAGAACAGTCAAGGGTACAAAGGACAAAAGGTAAAAAAAATAGTTATTCTTATCCAGATATTGTAATTACATTTTTTTTTAAGTAATGCATTCAGGAAGCCGCAGGTGCAAGAGAGACACTCCAACTCTAATGCCCTGACACCTACAGGGATGCACTCAATGATTAATACAATGTTCCATCCTTGGAGGGGGTGTCACAAGTCCATCACAACAAACATATCTAATAGCACAGCTTTGGGTTACAAGACTCCATAAACTCAAATGACAAATTGCAGACTTTGGTTTTGAACAGAAATGTAAGAATTATCAGAGGAGCACTGACAGTTCTCATGCAGTGGGAGAGCCACGGAGCCCAAGGCACACTGAAGCACTGGAGCAGAAGTTCATTTCAAGCAGATCCCTTGTATAAAGTTCATTCCAAGCCCTGAAAATTCCAACATCCATCCTCTCCTCCATATTACTATATAGCATTCATTGCAGCTTTTTTGCATAGAAACCTTTAATCTTGTGTAAAAAATGAAATAGAAAAAAATCATTAACAGCAATTTTTAAAAGTATATTTTAAAGTGTATTAGTTGATCTAATAAGCTCCACATGAAGGAAATCAGTGAGCATACATATATTATAAAGCTCTTCACATGATCACAGCAGTGCCTCTAGCAATATTTATCATCTAAATTCCATGCCAGTGTTCTAATCTAACGCCTTTATTTGCTGTAAATTTGAATCTCTAAAGTGATTTCGAAATAGTATTTTAAGTTCAAGAGTTGCTAACAATCTTTCATCATGAGATGCACTGTTTGAATGTTATCTGCTGCAGGGAATACTCAATAAAAATGGTTTTCAGAGCACCTTTTCACAGCCCCGTCAGTATCAGGCCCTGTTGTTTCCATATGACAAATTCCTTAAAACCATATTCATGTTCAGGCATACCAATATTCACAAGAGTGCTATTAACATCCCTTGGACTTTTGTTTAAAAAAATACTAATCTGCAACTTTCATTTTAATCATAAATTTTGTATGCTAACATGTGCTAAATAGAAGATGCTAGAAATAGCAGAGTATCATTTTACAGAAAGCAAGGGAAATGGATTAGATGCAAAGATGTCTCTATCTCACTTAGTGGCTGAAATGACTTAACTCCTTGAAAAACAAAACTGAAATACATAATATATTCCCTGAAGGGACTGTAATGAGCTTTATGATTAGCAGTGAAATAAATTCACTATGAAACAAATATCTTTGTGGCAAATAACACTCAGGTAAGAAAGAAAATGTTAGGAGACTTGCCCACACTGAGAATTATCTACCTTCCCTGGGACATGACAGCTGAGAACCCCAAGGGTCAGTGGTGGCAGGCAGCGTGGCTGGTACCTTTTCCTGGACTGAATCCCAAACCCACATGACTCCACTCAGACAACTGCCCCAGAAACAAACTGTTCCTTGAGTTACAGACTTTGCCAGTTTATCTCAATTAAAGTTCATTATACAGTGTATTTCAAAGCTAACACATTTTCAAGCACTCTATCTTTCAATCCTGTATTAAGCTAAATTTTAATTTGAACTGCTGACACCTCCTTCCCAACAGATTGCCTTGCTATAGATACAGATGGCAACCAGCTTCTTTCAATTAGGTTCTCAAGACACAATATGCAAAAGAAGCACAATCCAAATAATCACTTCAGCTTTGTGTTATCTGGCTGTAAATTCTGCCATTATCTCAAATCCCAAAGATCCAGAAGTATTTATACTCCAACCCACATGTTTTGCAGCACAAGTGCTGTAACATACTGGTCCCACTGAAGGTATCATGGTCCTACTTAATTCAGTGGCAAGCTTCCCATGGCAGTGTATGAGAACTGTCCAGCTGATGATTACCAGTGGGATAAAAAGTATGTCTTTGTCTCTTTGTCTCTAGCATGTGACAGAAGTGCTTTGCCAATAGAAAGGTCTGTCCAAGGTCAGCAGTTCTGTTACCAAAAGGTCCTGTTACACGTGAGCCAGTAAGAAAAATACTGCTGAAAACTACTTTGGGAAGTCACTCTGACATAGCTCAGGGCTGTACAGCCTATAGCCTTCTCTACACTTTATAGAGTTGGTAATGCAGAGCTTTTGCTCTTAACTGTAAAAAAATCCTAGAGTAAATATACAGACTGATGAATACATCATTAATAGTAATGAATAGACATTATACAGCACTCCAAAACTGGACTGCCTTCTTTCCCAACAAACACACACTAGAAAACCAGCATGAGGAATTCCTGGGGAGTTCCAGATACACCTTATGGCTCTATTTGAGTTAGTCCATTTTGGCTCACTAAGACACACTGGTTAATTCTGCAGCCCATTCTCAATTGCTAAAATATTTTCCTTTATCACATCAGCACTCTTCCTACAGTAAAGACCTATAAAAAATGGAAAGCCTAAAAGGAATTGGAACACTTGGGCAGGGAGAGAAGAAAATACTCTATTTGTGCTGTATGACATTCAATTAACTCCAAACTCAGATTTTATGAAAAGCCAATTGCAAAGTTCCAGCTGAACAACCAAATAGCCCATCTCCCTTAATCTGCATATTCTGACTACCCAGATAACATTCCAGAAACACTTTAAAACTTTGTGTACCACTGTCATGCTTTCTCTTTTTAACAGAAGTTTATTGTTTTCAAGTGACAAGAACTTAAAAATTCTATTCTGGAATCACTCCAGCTTATGTGCAAAAACCAAAAATGCAGTCCTCAAAATGTGCAAACCTCAGTCAGCTGAATCATATTCAGCAGAAACATTAGAACTGTGCTTTTTATGAGGGTCACAGGCTTTACAAAAATGATCAATAGACTATTACAAACTAGTTCACAAAAGCAGTATGGAGAAACTTTCAAATGTTTGGATGACTTTTAGCCGAGTTTGAAACCCATATTCTTTCCTGCTTTTTCCAGCACCTCCTGATTTTAAAGAAATACCTCCTTGTGAAAACTTTCCCGATTGCTCACTTGCTTAGTACTTTTGACAAAAATGTGGAGCAAGGTAAAAACTGCTTAATGAAACCACATGGAACTCAAGACAATCTCCTAAACAGAGAAAAGCAGGGTAACTGATTCCTAGGAACATCTGCTGTCATCTCCTAAAAAAACCCAAATCTTAATGACCTTGATCTGACCTCTGATTTTGCACTGAAGAAACTAAAACGTACAAAGCGAAAGGAAAACGAAAAGCAACTAACTTATGCTCCTTGGAGAAAAAAAAGGAATGTTGCTTACAAGCAGCTCTGATGACTACAACTGATTATGACAAAACAGGATATTGAAAATTCAGTTTTGCAAAGCATTCAGCTACATCCTTAAAGGAATGGCTGCTGGGTTATTTTTCTTGTTGCTGCTGCAGCATAAGGATAATTTAAACTTTTTCTTGTTATTTTTCATATTCAAGACTTCTGCTTATTACCATAAATACAGAGAAAACAGTACATGCCGGATCTGAGTTTTCAAGCTTCCCAGCTCCATCAGTGTTATCTGTACCACAAAAATGCCTAAATTCTGAATGCTATTTTATCAGTGAGAAATTTGTGACCACCAATATACCAAAAAAACAACTTCATAATTACCATTTCACTTGCCCAATAAATTGTTTGATAAGCCTTTCTTTTAGTTTCAGCTTTCTGATCTGCTTGAACATGTTAATTTCTGCCCTGGTGTAACTCACCTGCCTCAATAAACCAAGTTTATGGTGTAACAATATAAGTAGAGTGGCTGGAGTCCTTCTAGGCTGGAATTACATCCTCAAGAATTCCTAACATGGGAGGGAGCTGGCAAATTTAGCAGACTAAATCCACACCAGCACTTTAAAATAAAACATATGAAATGGATAAAAACAAAAAAGAAAGAAAGAAAAGATGATAGCGTAAACCAAGAGCTCAGGGGATAAGCAGTTAAGGAGTAGCATGGGAAAGAAAAACTCTGACACTTTCCCATACATGCCAACAGCCTGGTTATTTTTAATCAAAAATGTTACTCTCTTTCTGTCCTGCCCATTACAAAAATGTTCAAGTGGCTCAGGGTATTTTAATATAGTTAAGGGAGTTTTTCTGCCAGCTGTTTTCAGATGCTGGCACATAAATCTGACAGAAAAATTGCATTCAACTCCATGATTTTATATATTAGTAATGTGACTGCTTTCACTGTACTGCCAATTCAGCTCTGTTCTCACCCGTTTTCTACCAAATGTACAAGTATCCATGGAAATTCTTTAGACAGAATTATTGGTTCAGCTCATCATCAATTAAGTTAGTGTTGATGGATGCTATACAAACAGTTCTCAGGAAAAAACAAATGCTGGTGTGCATGGGTATACAATGTATCAAAATCTCATTTGGATGAAATTTGGACAAATTAGAACTGAGAAGACCACCCAGAACATTTGGCTTTCTTGGACTGTGGGTAGCTTATTTTATTTCTTCAATTTTAAGGTAAATTTTTGGTAAAATTATGGAACTCACTTTCCAGTTCAGACTGTTCCCCATAATAAACTCCCATCTACAGGCAACATTTCTGTACAATTCATTCCAGCTCCAGCAGGATTTAAGGGAAAGAAAGTAGAAAAGAGAGTAGAAGCAATTCCATAAGGACCATCTTCCTTTCTTGTACCTGAGCAGCAGCTGAGATGCTTCACCAGCCATAAGGGAGATGAAGCAGCTGTCCAACAAGAGGACTGGCATTTGGAACTTCTAGTACAGCTAGACAGCTCTAGCAATAACCACACCAAGCTATAGCACAGACGTTCTCAGGTGGCTCCAATTTTACCATATGCAATGTTAATTTTTAATTCAGAACTAAGGATGGTGAAAACTGAGGGGTGAGGGGCAGGTTTCATAAAACATAAGTAACGCTTCTCTCTCCAGTTCACCCATCAGAATTGCCTACAAAACATGCACAAATGTAGATAAACTAAGGGCTTTGTAACCTGGGAACACGACAGGTTACAGTGGGGAATGCCACAGGTCATAAATGCACACAAGACTGATGTAGATCTGCTATAACTTCCACATAATCTCTAATTTGCAACCCCTTATACATATCTAGAGGTATACATTAAGATGTCATGTTACTATAAATATTCCAGGATTCTCCATGGTTTTGAAGTAAGGATCTGTTTCAGAATAAACAACTGTACAAAGACCTTGGATTCTGTGAATACCTCCTCAATATCAAATGATCTCAATAAAATATTTATATACTTCCACTTTAAAAGAACTGAAACTTTTTGGCAATCAGAAGATGCTCTTTTCTCCTCAAGCAGCCTTTTACATGAACAAGCCTCTGCTTGGCTGGACTGTTGACTGATCAGAGAAGGTTAATGATGTGGGAACAGGAAACATCACAGCGGAACCGACTAATAGAAGACACTAAAGCCAAGTCAGACAGACAGGGAAATAGATTGTAACAGGTCTACAGTGTTTGTCATGCAAAATCAATCTAGAATTATAAACAGCCAGTTAGCTCTGATCAAAACACCTGTTTGATGATTTCTTTCCTCTCCATCCATTTCACACTGCTCAGAAGGCCTTTCCTGGCATAACCTCCACCCAGTTGCACCAGCACACAAAGCATTCTTCATTCACTGAGATGCAACTTACCCAAATAGTTGTTGCTCTTTGACATCTCAGTAATGTTGATTTTAGTAGCTCCTTCAGGAATTTCCACTATCTTGTGGTAGCCAAGATTTGTTAGCGTGTGTTTGAAAACTCCAGACACAACCTTGCAAGCAGTGTTGTCCCCTCCACATATTCCACACTTGTCAATCACCTTGTCAGAACCCAGATAGTCGTCACAGCCAATGCTCTGCAAAATAAAGTAAGATTTCTTTTTCCAAGATCTCACAACTGCAGACTTCGGACATAACAACTGAGAATAGTATGACTTTCAGAGAATAAACAGTTCTGAAATGGTTTTGTGAATTAGCAGTTCAGCAGTGTCTTCTGTATGGAAAAAAGCAATAAAACCCAAAGGGTTCTCAGACTCGGCATTTTCAAGGTAGCCAACAGGTTTTTACATCCTGCCAGACGAAATCCAGGAACACACCATGAGCTATAATGCATTGATCATGCTGACTGCACACTCCTCAGCTGAAAGAAAAGAACCTCTGACCAACACAGTTCCCACAGCTGCTGCTCAGAAAAGAGGTGGAGAGCTATGATTTTGTTATAATTCAAAATAGGGTTTCTACAAAAGCAGAACAACTTCATCTATAGTCTTGTCTTAATCTCCTCTAAAAGTGAGCACTCAAGCCTATTCATACCAAAAGAGGTATCTGAGAAATCTTTATACCAAAATTATAGAAGAAACCCACCTGTTCATCAAGTTGAAAACCTTCAACCCAGTCAGTAGCACACACCTGGAGAGGATTGTTTAAAACAAAATCATTTCCTAGAATCACAGAATGGTTTGAGTAGGAAGGGACCTTGAAGATGATCCAGTTCCAGCCCCACTGCTGTGGGCAGGGACACCTTCCACTATGCCAGGCTGCTCCAAGCCCCATCCAACTGATCTTGATTCATACAGTGGCTTCCCTAAGCTGAGATGCTAAAGGAATCCTGGACGACCAGGGATATAACTGGGTTTTTGCAAAAACAACACTGCTGGCCATTTTTTCTAACAGTTTAAAAAACAACTTATCTGAGATAAATCAGCTTCTGTTTTGTGACAACATAGAAAACACTTCAGCAGCAAGCCAAGGAAGAGATTTGATGTCCTGGAATTTTGATACTGGTTATGGCTTAAGTATAGCCTGGAGATAAGGAATTTGTGAGTGGCTGACAGCTGAGCAGCATACAGACAAACCACATGGGATTTACTTCTGGAGTACAGGCTTCAATTTGATTTCGCTAGTGAGGAAGCTCCAGATCCTTGGGAGACAGCTTTAAGATAAGCAGCAGATATTTAATATACCTCATGACAGTACTTTTAAGTTATTAATAAGCAGAAAATCAGCTGCATATAATTAGAAACTCTCTATTCCTCAGAATAAAATTTGGTTTTATTTGTGAAAAGGGCAGAAATGCCCAACTCAGGGCTTGTTACAGGCATCATTGTACTTCTGCACTGGAGACAAGACGTTCCCCGAATCCTTTAAAAACATGGCATAGCTGATCTACCCAGTGCCAGGATGTCCAACAAAGAAACCCCTGCAACCCACACACCCCCAAAAATTACACGGGCTACTTCCTGAAATTGCATGACCCATTTTATCCAGCCACTTTCACACAAGGACAATGCGGGTTACAACGTAAGGAGCTTGTCAGAATACCAGACATCTGGAGTTTCTCTCCCATGGTATTCCCATGGCTTACTCAGGAGAAAGATCTGAGAGTGATCAACAAAGGAATTCCAGCAAGAACTACAAAAATCACGAAGTAGTAGGACTTCACAGTAAGACAAGTATTGGCTTAATTTACAGCCATTGAAGCCAGCAGTAGTGTGTTCTTCAACTTCAGCACACCAATGGCAATACTGGAAAATCAATCAAAATCTCCCAATCCTTAAAGAAAACATAACTAATTTCTGTCACAGATTTTGAAACTAAATTTTATTATTCTACTTCACCATTGTGTTCTGTAATGAGATACAGGAATAATGATGTCCACAAGGTGGCACTTACAATCCTTGTGAAGTCAAAATGTTGGTCTTTGCAAAACAACAAAAAATTTTAATTTCTTACACCTAAACACAAAGTTTATATTGTACTTCTTCTGAAATGAGACTTTACCACATGAGTAACAACTCCTGCTACTTTGTTACCAGTAACATATTCTTAAAAATTATCAGTCAACCCAAGGATGTCTTTTGCTTTGGAATGAAATAAAATGTTCTACTAAACTGAAATGAAAAAAAAAAAAAATCTCAAACTGTTTCTTCTTGTGTCATATGCTCTCCTTGTCTGGTGACCAGGTGGACTTCATTTATCAATCACACATAAATATTTTAATCCAAATCCTCATGTCTCTCCTCCAAAGAAATCCTCACTGACTTCAAAGTTGACATCAACTGGAAATTTGCCAAGTCACAGAAGTTGGCCTTTTTATGGATTTGACAGGGCAGAATTATATCAATTCCATGGTCTTCACAATGTAGAATTTATCAAGAAATTTAAAAGACTTTTGGATTTAAGTGTGTCAAACAGAAGCATGTATTCTTTTCCATTCACTTGAATTTTTGTGTAAAATTAAATCACTCCCGCTGAGTCTGGGGAAATGAGGATGATCAAGTTAGGAAGCGCCTGAGAAAATTTTCTGTACACAAATCTTTGGGACCAGATGAGGTCATGGTGATTGGTGGTGATGCCTAAAAAGCAACTGCCACATCCATCTTCATTAAGCCCAAGGAGGACCTGAGGCTCAGTTGTAGGTTGGTCACCCTAACAGCCCTCAGAGTACAGAGCCAATCCTCATGGAAGTAATTTCCAAATGTAGGAAGGACAAAAAAAAAACCCAAAAAAGAAGACTGGGATCAACCATCATGGATGTACCAAGGCCAAGTTGTGCTTGAACAAGCTCCTGCCCTTTGTGATTCACTGACAAGCTCAGCACGAGTGGAGAGGAAGAGACGTTCTGTGCCTTGACTTTAACGAGGCCTTCAGAGTCTCCCTCAGTGTCTAACAGCCACACTGGAGAAATTCACACTGGGAAAGTTGACAAGAAGGTGAGCGGGCACCTCACAGACACGCTGCTCACATAATCCTTTCCCTCCAGGCAGGAGGTACAGCAGATTAAGAACAAGGAAGCACATATTGCTTTGGCATCTGAAAGCTCTGGCTCCTCATCTTTCAGAATTGCAGTCTGCATTAGTGGACTCAGACTCCTTTCCCAGACAGTCAGTTTCTGGTATTTTCACCCCAGCTTTTGTTTCTTGCCTTTGATAAGTCTCTCTCCTCTGCACTAGGAAGGACACTAGTTTTTCTGAGATTTGTCCTCCTAAGTCTAAGCCTATAGATTGGCTGGATGGCTCTCCCCTCAATGTGTGAAGAAGCTGAGAATAATAATACTGCTTTTCTCTGGCCACTGTTAAAACCCTTGACCTTCATATATGATGTTATAGATTTAATTCCTATAATTAGATAAACATAATTTCTTTCATTTCTTCTCTGTCTGTGAAGGGTATTAAATGAGACAGCAATGAAGATGTTATGACTGCCAAAGAGTAATAACCAGCATGTGCCATTTTAATAGAACAGCAGGGCAATGCCCACACACAGCCAGTGTTTGAAGCATTTTGCTGTACAGACATCAGTGCAAGATTTGGTGGTGCATGTTCTGAACTGAACAAACTGAACTGTTCAGCAGTGAGGAGCCATGGCTACACCAGAGCAAGAGGAACCTTCAGGAAACCTCCAAAGGCACAGCACAACAAAGCCAGCAGAGCCTGCTTGTCTCCCTTCAATGTCTCACACGTCTTCAAGGTCGCAGCCTAACCCTCATTTGCTTCATGAATCAAAGGAGCAATGTTGAGAATTTACATTCAACCACAGGATAACAAACAACATTCTAATGGCTCTCACTTGATTTGTGGTTAGCTATAACCGTAATTTTTACCCAAACATTTGATCCTGCTTTGGCTTTCAAATATTTCCTGCTGTCCACAGACCTAACGCTCACAAATCTTTGATGCTATTTACAGCCCCTCACAATTAGATTGTGGTCACATCCAGATGTGGTCCACTTAATTAATCACAGATTTTCTTACCTGCACAATAGCTGGTTTCAGTACCTATCTGTGTTCTTTGCTGAACTTCATTTAGTCAGATAAATTTCAGACAGTAAAAAGAAGCAAGCTATTCATTTTTGACAACCTTAAGAATTCAAATTACATTTATAGTATGTAGATATGCACCAGTTTAGTGAAAAAAGCTACTCACATGAAGACATATAAAGACTCTTTCACTAAGATATTCAATAGTTTCTTACTGGCTAGAAAATTACTTGAGAGAAAAAAGGTTTTATTCTTGTTACAATGAAAAAAGTAAAGCCATCCAAGAAAAGTAATCATGTGAAAAGATGGTCTTAGAGATATCAACTAATAACAGCTAATAAAAAAGGATTAAAAAATCTAAAGTATGCATCTCACACTGATACCTCTGACAAACAGGACAACAACTTCTCTGCTGCTGTTGCTTTAAGGAAAGATACTCTAAATGGGACTTGCAGCTCTCCCATACACAAACCCCATGTAAGGGCTAGGAAATCTGCCTAAACCCCCAGCAATGCTGCAGCAATAAAGACCTGAAATACAAATAGACCACGGCTGGCTGTCACCTATCAAAGTCAAGGGAGCTATTCAGCTTTGAGACCCCACTCTGCAAAGAGATTATTACAGGAGGTTACTCAAGTGTTTTGAAGTGGCTGTGTTAGCAGCATTTAAGAGTGAAGAAGATGAAGATGCCTAACCCTAATGTGTACATTCCATTGGCAAACACACCCAGAAGGTGAGTGCAGGGCTTATGGGTGTGTCCCCATTTCATCCCATCCAGTTGCATCAGCAGCTCTCATTTCTGCCTGGGTTAGGAGGAATCTGTTTTACCCACTCCCAGGAGCCTCTGGCACTGAATCCAACCACAGGCACAGGACAATAGTTTCACCATGGCTGCACCCTGGGCCTGGCTGTTCCCATATAGACCTGCTGCTAGACCACTCACAAGCACATCCAGGGTCCTGGGGCCTCAGTTTTGAGGCTTTGTACTTTCAAGCTAATTGCTCACATTCACTAAGAATGGAAATCCTGTGACAGAGAAAAAACACCAAAAATACCCTAAATTGAAAGTTTGACTATTGTTTTTTGTTATCTGAACATTAAATTTGCAAATAGAAGCTCCATACCCTGGAAGAGCTAATACTCAAGAGGTACAACAGGTTCAAATAATACATGCACCTCTAAAATGCACTAATTGTTTTTTCACTTCAGAAAATTTAAAACCACAAGGACAGTAAAGCTGCTCTAGTCCAAAAGCAGAATAAATCTAATCTGAAATAAATATTCCTAAATCACATATTAACAAAGCAATTATATCTGCTGGAATACACTGATCTGCTGCAAATATGCCAGATTACTTGATACACCAGATTCAGCAAGACTAAGCAAACCCTGTGCTTCTATTTATACAAGTCAACTGGAAAAGAAGAAAAGCATTTCGATATCTAAGGTCAGATACCAACTCCACACAATCTAGTTCTTTAAGAAGGATATCTTCTCTCCTAAATATTTGTACATGAAGTGTACAGCCAGGAGTGGAAGCCTCCATTCAATACAGCTCTACCTTCTCCATCCTTGGTGCTGAACAGCTACACAGTATCACGCCAATTAACATCCACTTAAACAACATGGGTGAGTCATCCAAATATACACAATTTATGGATTTACACAAATACAAATGCTTTCTCTTCTCACTATGTGCAGTTGTAACTGCATACCTGAAAATACTTGCAAAGAAGTCTTTCAAACATACAGGTTCAAGTTTTCTACTTTTTATTTTGTTCTTGCAAAGCATTATTTGAGCTTGCAGTACTGAAATACTGAAGTTCTGCCTGTCTTATAGAAAATAATAGCCCTCAAAACATAAAGTTGGTGTCAGGGGAGAAGCGTTTTGCAAATGCCCTGCAAAGCATGTGGAATCTAAATGTTCTGGAGTTTTACATACTTCTGTTGACCAGAATTTAGGAAAGAGGGCAGTGAACCCTAGCCCTGTTACATGAGTTAAGTACAAAGTCCATTTAATATTCAGGCATCTGGATTTCTGCCTGTACATCAATGCTGTAGGGGGAGGAAATGTGCAAATCCAACAGGGAGGAAAGCACAAGAGCCGAAGATGTGATGGCACATAAAGCTCCTTCCATGTGTGTGACTGCACCACAACTGGCAGAAACAGGAACATCCGTTTCCTACGAATACAACAAATACCTGTGAAAATTTCTTGGTGCAAGACTCCACACAGCTGCAGATCACTTCTCTTCAGGATGTCACGTGGCCCTGAGCATTTGTCAGACTTTTTAGATTTATCTTAAAAGGGATGATCCTTTGCTCTTCAGTCAGCAAGGACTGGATTTACCCAGTGCTTGATTCTGAACACAGTGCTGCAGGAAGGTTTGTGCCACAGTCCTATGCTGATTGTTCAGAAACATCCCTTCTGATTAAAAGAAAAAAATTGCATTTACTGTCATGTGAAACAGTATTTCCAGGAGCTGCTCTGCTACCTGTTCAAGCTCTTTCTTGATAACCTCGCAACCAAGGTATGAAGAAGACTCCCTTGGCTCACATTCTTCACTCTGTTTTACTGTTCCTGGGTTTAAAGGAGTTTTGCCCAAATAACTCCTCGTCTATACAGCACACAAAAACACTGTTCTAAATACAACTGGTTAGTACTGCAGTGGGAAGGTTTTTCTACTATGTGAATTTCACCTGCTTGTGAGAAATTATCAGCAGAGAGGGGTTTCCTTTTTACAATGGGAGTTTGTGCTAACAGACATGGAATGAGAAAATTCCAGCACCCCATCCCCATTTGTACAGCTCATGTGAAGAGGGGCAGAATAAAGTTCTGGAAAAACACTTAACTAAAATTATCTCTCTTTCTGTAACAATGAGTATGATTCATAAAAATAACAGTTATTTAGAACAGACAAAAACAAGCCCTGCTTTTCACTCATTTTAATAGACTTCTTACATGGGATGAATCAGTTTACATCATTTGTCATGCTCAAACACTATCAAATAATGGAATTTATGTTTTGAGTGACATTTTTGCAGCCAGAAACCAGGGAATTTGGCTCTTCATAATTTATCTACTCTCCTCTTTGATTCTCAGGATGCTGATTTTCCTGCAACTGGGAATTGTAGACCAAAATCACTTTTCTATTCTTCTAAACCTATTCAGACAAGAGTGAAGCAGTTTCTCACAGAAAACCAAAACTTAGGAATGGTCTTTCTCCAGATAATGCCACTGAACGTGCCAAGTTCCTTTCACAGTTACCTGTGTATGACTTCATGGGGCTTGCTTAGGGGTTAGACTTAGCAGCTTGTATTACAAAAGAGGTATTCTTTAAATCTAAGGGTTTTTTAAAGCTGCTACTTAACCAAGGTGTTTTAAACATCTCAAAGTAGACATGAAAAGGTAAGAAATACTAGCATTCACAGTGATTTGACCTTTCTATCACTAAATAGTTTTTTTGTATTGTGTAGATACTCCCTCACCTCCCCAAACTTGGAAAGCAAGAGGTCTCAGTGAAGAAACATTTTATATAAATGAGGACAAAGGAAAGTGGAAATTACTAACTGGTTTCAGACATTACTAGCATTACAACTCTTGTGACCTGGTCTAACATACAGAAAATCCAACTCTTAGAAGCAATTTTGTAAGAAAAAGAAATGTGTGCCAACTTCTGCAGCACCCAATGCATAGTTAAAGTACCACTGCATCCCAACACTTCTCCCCAGAATACACAAACCTTTCTAAGCCACACAGAATTCTGAGCTATCTTTGTTCTGTAACAGATTTACAAGTTTCACCTGCCTGCTATGTGTAAATAAATGTCCCTATGGGTATACCATAGTTAATAAATACTTGCACCTTTTGCAATTTCAAACTTAAAACAAAGAAATATTTCATTTTTTCTGAAAAATAAGAGACAAAATATAAAAGTATCCCAACGTAATACTACCGTAAACTTCTGACTGTTCCATGCTGCTTAATAATACAGAAGTCAAGAATAGAGACTATGTGAGGGACCCTTGAGAGGGGAGAAGTTAGATTCACTGTCTTTCTAATAATTCCCTATGTGAAAAGAACTCTAGCCCTTGCCAACAGACTAGTCCCAACTGGCTTTATGCTAGGGTTGTGTTTATTCAAGTGTTCTCCTTTATGAAGGAAAAACTTGGCTTTATTTCAAGGTAAAGAAAAAAACCTCCAAGCAGCAAAATATTTTAAGGACAGATGTCTGATCTTGAAACAGCAGCTAACATAGCCAGAATATATCTGTGCAATAAACACTTGGTCATTAGCCCTCTCTTTCAACTGCATGTATTTCTTTTTTATCCATGGTGTTGCTCACAAAAAAGGTAGCACAGAATACAGTGTTCTCTATTATCTCCTGGGACAAGTTTAATTAATTCATTTGATTCTAATAAATCTGAAATTCAATAACAAGTGTTTGGGGTTTTTTTCCCCTCCAGGGCTTTAATTATGTCTGTTACACTTGGAACTGTGCTACCAAGAGCTGTGAGGAGCATGGCCCCAACAGCAGCAGCACCCAGGAACTAGGTACCTCGGGAATGTCCCCTGAACCCACGGAGCACTGTGACTTGTGCTTCGCCCTGCACTGCTCACTGACACCTGGCTCATGTCCTTACTTCCTCTCTACCTTGGTGCACTCACCTTCAAGGCTGCTTGAGCTGTTACAATTTCATGCCCCAAGAAAGAAACACAAGCAGAGCTGGTAGCTATGGTAATGGCTAATATTTTCAAATGCTTTCCAATAGTATCCCTGTTGCTTTTAGATGGTTATAGCTCTGCCAAAACTTAACAACCCACACTGAAAATCTCCTTGCCAGAGACTTGAAAGAAGCTGAACATTTCTTTTCAAAGAAAATAAACAGCAAAAATAATTTTGTTTTTTTCCAAAACCTAGGATTAAATAGAATTGTGTGTTTTGCAAATATTTTTAAAAGAACTTATAGCTGGTTTACTCAGAAATGCTTGTTCTTTTCTTTTTAAAATCAGGGGCTCAAAATTGGCAAGGAGACTGAGACAGTATCAAGGATGTGATCCTTTCTCTTCCTATGAAAAGATGCCCATGTCTAGTCAAGACTTAAAGCCCTGAGTATCACCATGGAATCTGGTCAACACAACACACAAGTTAGGCACTGGGCAGTACAACACTGAAAAAAACAGGTCAGACTGTGCATGCTCCAGAGTTTCAAGGAAGTTCCAGCCTCAGCCTGCAGCTGGTACTGCCAGGACAGAAGTGCAGGGAAGCAGGCACTGAAGCAGCTCAGAAACTGCATTCTGCTGGAAACAACTGAGGAACATACAGTCAGTGTGTGATAAGGACACAAAGACACACTAGAGCACAGCGTTTTTTCCAGCACAAAAGAGTACAAAAGAGGAGAGGATGAGTTGTTAACAGCCAGAACCTGCAGAAACTGTACCAAAGAATCCTGAATCTTAGAACTTCAGCTGTTCAGCAAACAGCTGATATTCAGCAGCTTTTTATCTAATGACTTGTAAACACTTGCTGGTCTTCATAAGAGTCAAGGTGATTTCCTGATGAAACATATTGGAGGAGCAGAATTTTCAGCTTTCCTTCTTTAAAAACAAGGAAAGCTTTTATGACTGTTGCAAATACAGGAATAGGACAATATTCAAGTACATCTCTCAGTAAGCTCTCAAACTCTTTTTGTCCCTACCTCCCAAACTCTGTTTGAATTTCCAAGGTCAGCTAGAGGTGCAGAGACGTTCCCCAACACTGCCCATACTAGGGAGGTGGGATGGTACCAACAGCAGATAAAAAACATTCTTTCTTACTAAGAAAATGCTATGTATTTTATTGAAAGGTCTGGCTTGCCACTTACTTGGTTAGGCATTCCACAAATGCTCTTTTGGCCCAAGGCATGGTGAAAAGGAATAGACAACACCAAGTCCAGGATTCAGAATATGAGTCTCAAACGGGCAGAGAGCAGGCAGGCAGTACTCTCACTTTTGACTGCTCATGCTCATTTTTACAACAGGTTCTCATGGTCATCCCTGGACTGCTCCTGAGGCTGCACGGCCACGCTCATGTTCCACAACGGCACCAGGCCAAGTGAAAGAGAAGGTTTAGAGATACCTACTGTGACCTGACCTCAGTCCTCCCTTGAAGAAACACTCCAGCTCTTTAAATACCAGAAAGTCATAAACAGCCCATGGGAGGAAGTGGGATCACCACAATTTCCTTTTCAGGCTGCCTATGTATATCCGACATCTCTGTCCTCTCTGTGGTTTAAGTCACAACCTGCAAAGACATTCTAATACTCTGGAGCAAGGGACTGAATCCAGTATTTCCCTACCCTGAGCTGAAAGTGACACCCCCCCAGACAAGACAAAGTAAAAACGAACAGGTTTTGGCCTTGGGCAAGAAGAGCATTTATGGAACATCTAACCAAGTAACCCCTATCTCCTTTGATGGAGGAATTATCAAGCACTGATATCCTGCAGCAACAAGAACTGAGCTTTTCTTTCAAGAAACTCTTATCAATAATGGGAGGTAATTTCCTAGCTTGACTTCTACACTAAAACTGGAAGCTATTGTATTTATCATGCTAACAGCAAAGCACATGCACCTTTTTCCCAGCACTTCTGTTCTCAGAATGTACAATCCATCTGTTAGTAAATTAGCTCGGCCTCAGGGATTACGTCATATTCTCACTCACTCACTGTAGGGCACCAACTGCACCCAATTTCAGTTTCAGTTGTATTTTAGATGTTTCAAAATCTCTCACTCCAAAGTACCAGCAAACTCACTGATGTAATTTAATTATTACACATTATTTGTGCCAAGACATGACAGTTTGGATTAATCAGCCTGCTCATGCTTGATCCTCAGCAAAATCACATAAACAGCTCTTCTAGGGCTCTTACTCTTTAGGCTTATTCTTTCTACTCCAAGTCCCTGATAAAGTGCATTATAGGAAGCCAAAGTAACACGGCATTTTTATTCAAGGCACATCCATGTTTAGGCTCTTGCTAGAAATAAATACAAATTTTCCTCTGGCTGTAAACTGAGGATTTGCTTCCATTTAATTCTGCCTTTTTAAAATTTATTACTCTGCCAGGGAGTGCTTTTCAAATAGAAAACTGTTGATTTCTTTCACTTAGTTCTATTGTACCTGCTGTGGCCTGCAGGCAAAAACATTACTTTGCTAGCTGCTGTCAAGGATTTGAGTCCCATTCCTTTTTCAATCCTGCAGGCATTCCCCCAATCTTTTCTCTCTACTTTATCACTCAAGTATCTGTTTATTCATAGCAGGGGGTAGGGAGAGACAAATGATGAATAGTGTTGTGCTTAGCCTGCTAAATACTTTATCTGGGCACTGAACTCAATTCTGCTACTTCATTTATTGGAAAAAGACCCACACATTTCTCAATCAGGCAAACTCCGTGGAAAAAATGTAGCACTTTTCCAGAATATAATTCAGCAACAGCTAATGAGGTGCATGTCCCACCTACCTGCATTTCCCCGTGCCTCTGGAGTGGGATTTACTGAACTACACAACCAGCAGGCACTCTGACCAATATTTGCTTTGGGTTAGCAATTCCAACTGTCCAATGCAAACACGAGTGCCCATCACAGTATGAACAGTGCAAATTCTTTGGAAACCAACCAGAAACCCTGGACAACTGTCCTCCTGCCCAGGACTGTTCTGCTTGCTCTGTCTTCTAGAAGCCCACAGCACAAAGACTCTGAAATAATTTTTATGCTATTCAACAAAATAGAACTAAAATTGATTTTGAGCACATCTACTCATCTAAGCTTTTATGGTACATACAGTTGATAAAGTTTCTGTATCCTTATCAGATTCTAACTTGCATACAACTTCTCTCTGAATTTGAAATAGTATTCAAGTCTTTAGAGATGCTATTTAATTGTGATTTTCCTAAAAATCCACTCGAGTGTGCACCACCATACAATCACTGGCCAATTATAGGGACACAGTATTATCAGGAATGAAGAACTGCAAGTTATGACTACAGTAGAGATCTTACTCTGAATAAGGCCCTAAATGAGATCTTCAGGACTGAGCCCTGACTTAAGAGTGTGTCACAAATAAGCTGCAGTTAAAAGAGAAAGGTCACAGAAGTGTGTACAGTAGCAACAAAAACTACACAACACCCCAGAAAAATATGCTGACATCTACATTTAACGGCTTACAAATGCAACTAATCTGCCCAAATGGATGTCACAAGGTATCTTACGCTTGCATTTAATACATAACTTAATAATTAGTCGTCGTAAA
Source organism: Eopsaltria australis (assembly GCA_034509425.1). Taxonomy (NCBI): domain Eukaryota; kingdom Metazoa; phylum Chordata; class Aves; order Passeriformes; family Petroicidae; genus Eopsaltria; species Eopsaltria australis. The sequence goes on from JAVTVJ010000121.1 coordinate 2,042,268, forward strand.
AATGAGACTAACTATTGCATCCACCCATATGAATTAATACAACTGAGAAAAAACCCACACCTGAATAATTCCTCATTCCAGTCCTGCAATATGTCCAGATTCACTTCACACACACAAAAGCAAAATAAACTCTCTCTTTTCCCTAGCACAAAGCAGTACAAAACAAGTAACTGCAAAAGCAGGCAATACAGTGTCAATAAAAGTTCTGGCAAGCTTAGATTGTTCCAATTAGAGAGACAGCCAAAAGCTATATGGAAAGAGCCAACAAAATACCAATGGCAAGCAAGGAAAGAGCCAGCCAAGCCAACGCACTGTTTGGTTTCCCAGCCGAGGAAGGAGAGAAGGAAGAGGTGAATTTCCACCTGGAACACATTCATAAAATAGTCCAGAGCACAAAATTCTGGCAGCTGTATTTGCTGTTATACTGAATCAATATCCTGATCAAATTTGGCAACACTCATGCAAGTGCCTGTTTTCTGCATACACCCCTGTGTAAACATCCAAGAAGCACAGCTCCATCCGAGGCAATGGAGGAGCTTGCATGCACTGGGATTGACAATTCTTCAGCCACAGGGGAACCATAGCAGCGAAGGTTTCCCAGCAGCTCTCTGCAAGAGGAAGTGGAGGGAACCAAATTTTCTCTCAGCAAGTGAGCATCATGCACAGTGTGCATGCAGAACCACTCAAAACTAACCATGCCCAGTTTCAGCAGCTCTATTACACAGCAAACTGATCACAGTGGACAAAGCAGCTGGGACTGGAAAAGGCAATGATACACGAAGCACGTGTCATTTAAAACGTGTGTAATAATACAACAAAGTATTAAGAAACTCACAACAAACGTCAGATTAAATACAATACAAGCACAAAGGAATAAAAAAGGGGGAAAATTAATTAATCAAACTGTACTGTTACACAAAGGAAAGCAAAGAGATGTCCTTGAAATCAACTGAAAGTCAATCAGAAAATTCCAACTCCTTCATGAGTCCTAAGATTGCCTTAAGTCAGCTAGGTGGTTATAAGAAAAAGTACTAAAATGCAAGTAATGCTTTTGAAAACATTAAAGAGTACAATTCCACACAATCTGGATCTTTACTTCTCCAAGATTCACCTGAACAAAACAGTCCACCAGAACAGTTTCTAAGCAGTTTTATTTTACATAACTTTGGAACAGGAGAGTCACAGGATAATGCCCTCCCTAGTCTTTAAAATAATTGGGGAGCACTATCAAAATGTGCAATATCCCCTTATGCCAAAATACCTGAAGGGCTGTATAAATTGCTGTCAACAAGGTGTCGTGAATTTGCTAAAAACTAATACTCTAATCAGCTACATTATTACTCAGCATGTGTCTACAGCCATGTTATACAGGCAACTTATTGCATAAGAATAAATGTATTCCCCTATGAACATTCCAGACAGCATTTGTTTTGCTTACATCTACATTTAACATCCATATCAGCAAATTAAACACAATACCTGAAAAAATTGCCTGATAGTTCAGTACAAATGAACTCCAGAGTTGAAACAAAAGACTGATAGTACAATGTTGTTTTAATAAAATTTAGTGTAGGGGGAAACTACTTAAAGATCATAAAGGAAGGAAAATTATATTACATAATACTACCAAACTGTATTTTTAGTGACGACAGATTGGCTGTGAAATTATAACAGATTGCAAAGACATCACTGGCTGAGGAAAAACAGTTTCAAGGTAAAGCAATCAATTGAAACATTAGTAATCAGATTAGCAGAGGATACAATGAGAGAATTTAACAAGCAAGCAGATTGCATGGACTAATCTCCATTCTGATGCCAATTGATACTTGACAGGTCATTCTATTCCTATGAAGAATTTTGAATCATTTTTCGTTAGTTAGATTACAGTTATGTCTAGAGAACGCACTGTAAAAAAATATGTTAGAAAAGCAGTTTATTGAAATATTCCAAAAGACAGTAATACACAGAGCGTTATCATAATATTTGCAGACATAAAACCATTACACTGACTGACTGACATCTCCAAAACTGACAACTTCAAAATTACACAGAAGTCTGTGTACAGAATTGTACCAAAAATATTTGGATTGTTATGGATGAAAACATGTACGAACTCCAGAACAAATAGCCAAGCAACAGTTTAAAAAAAAAGGCCTGTGTTGCTAACAAAGGACACTGTTCATTTCAGTCAAACAGAGAAACATGATTTCATGCCTAGATCAGAAAGCCCAGCGCATCACACCTCAGCAGGGAAGAGCAGGAGGGCTGGGTGTTCCAGCAGGTCACCTTCACCCTTCCTGCTCCTGCTGCAAGAGGCACAACAACCATTGCCATGAAGTTACCCTGAACAAGCAAAAGGGACAATGCCCAGCAACTCTTCTTTGGATTCATGGAGCGCGTTTCTGAGTTGAAAAGTCACTCCTAACTGTCCATAATGTTAGATGAGATCTGCCAAAAACCCCAAGCCCTCCTCACTAAGCAAGAGGCAACCCAGGAGCCAGAGCAGGGACTGGAGCGGGCATTCCTTACCCTCCACATCACACAGAAGTGATCCCAGCCAAATTACTTTGACAGATACATCTTGGTGTTTCAGAGCAGGCATAGGTATGTCAGTGCCAGTGGTAAAATCAACTTGACCTGAGATTTTACCACAAAAACCACTTACAAAAGCCACTGTATAGTTTTATTACCTTAATTTCCAGAGATAAGCAGGCTAAGGTCCATAGTAAGCCATATTTTCTTATTAATTTTACCCCTACAAAACCTCTGATTTACTGGATAAATTTGGAAAGCTTCTTTCTAGAATTCTAAAACTTTTCCTTATCTTTAATGAAGATGAAAATCCGTTACTATTCACAAGCTAGACATCAGTTCTAAACCAAATCATCAATAGAAAAGAGTTTTCCTGGCACTCTTAAAAGCTGTTAACGGCTTAAAACTGTTAACTGGAAAGAGAGCATATTATTATAACACCAACTGCAAGGCTAATTTGTGATTTTTAGAGAAAATCACTAAATATATGGTAGACAGATGGCAACTTGAAGTACAGACTATTCCTTAATGCCAGATTGTGAAAAGGGTTTGTGTGTGAGAACAATCTGTAAGTGTAAGCAAATGCAAATAATTGAACCATTAACATCAGGAGTTAAACTAAAAGCAATTTAAAATAATTAAATTGAGAATTAAAATGCATTTACATCCTTAAGTAAATTATTCTGACATTAAATCAATCACTTCGGTCTTGCTGAAGTATGACAATACAAAGCGTTTCACCTACCCTCATTCTACTTGCTGCTCATTTTAAAATGTGTTATCTCACATTTCTGAGTTTTGTCAGGACTATGGATTTTAAGGCTGTGGATTAACAGATAATTTTTCAAGACCTGTCCTCTCAATTTGCAGAATTGACTGCACGTCTTATTTGTTTTGCCTGGCAAGCACCACTGAGTATTAATCTTTGCTTCCTGAACAGTAAGGCCCACTGACTGAGAAATGTGGTTGGCCTGATATCCTCATTCTTTATGGAAATCTAATTTAGTTTTTAAGGCAGATTTCACTCTTTTGCTTTTAATCACATGGGTTTTAAACAATGGGTGTGCTATGTAAAAATGACAACTCAAAGATAACGCAATCACTACTAGTGGAGGTAATTACACAAAACTTTCAGTTAAAATGTCTTTACATTGTTTTGTCATTTCACACTGATAAAGCACAGGAGTGTTTCTAGCAATGACAGTTTACAATGTGAGGTACTCCTTCATTGGAAAGTTCTGCCTGACAGCTTTAAAATTCCCAGACCTCGGCAGGATTGCTCCAGATGAGTTTCTGCCAGTGTCTCTCTTGCTCAAGAAGTGAAGGTGAGTGAGCTATGTGGCAGTGGGGACCATTGTACCTGTCAGACTACAAAGATGGCATGCTAGGAAAAAAGATTCTGTGATCCAACACTGGTGCTGAATAAATTGCCTGAAGTGCAAACTAACATGAAGCAGAGCCAGAAGTTTCCACTCCTCGGTGCTCTGTACATGAAGCAGAGCCAAGAGTTTCCACCACTGTGTGCTCTGTAGCACAAGACCAAATAGATATTCAAGCCCACAGCTAACAGGACAGGAGGAAAAGTAATTCTCTGCTCCTTCACTACACTGAGAAAGATCAATGACAAGGAAATTCAAAGACCTTATGCAAGGAGCATGGACTTGCAAAATGTAGGCAGAGAAAACTTTATAAAGACCACAGAATGAGGCCTATTTGTACTCATTATACTACTTTTAAAATATTTTCTTTCTGAAGAATTTAACCCAGATTGCAACTACCATTTCATATGAAGCTGTAAAAAAGTCACTACATGATGTTTCTCACTATAAATTTGTTAACAATTTCTAGGTGTAGATTAGAATTCGAAGAAATCATGATTTAAGTCAGTCTGTGCCTTTGTGATTATTAGTTTCCAAAAAAATTATTTCTATTATACTGGATACAATGCATACTATTTCACTATAAAGGAAAGTTGTATCATAGAGAGTTTTAGAAATCTGATGCTAGAACTAGAAAATAACCTAAATATTCTGCTTTCTACCCTAGAGCAAAATTAGTAGCACTTTGAAGTTCTAACACAGAATTTTCAAAGCCTGCCTAACCTTAACAAAGAGTTTGGGTGATGTACACTGTATAAAAGGAACTATGAAATTTGTAGGGCTGAATAAACCATCCATGGTTTAGGATCCAGCCCTTCCATCCCCTCCCTACAGGCCTGTATGGCTCCAGACCTCCCTGGCAGACTTCCCTTCCTCCCAGCCGGGGCCACAGATCCACCGCAGGATTTCTGTCCAGAGGCAGGGTTTCAGGATGCCAGGGTTCAGCACGAGGTTTCATCAAGGTTTCCCTGTTCCGTTTCCACATTCCTTTCCATTCTCCAGCGCTGTGCAGAACACCACAGATTAGAGCTACTGTGGTACCTAATCTAACCACCAACGAAGAGAGCAGATAAAGTGATCCTAGAAAAGCAAACACGCCTGTGCAATTGCCATCAACCACCAGCCTGGCCCACAGAAACATTTCAACAGGCCACGTTTATGACATGCTCAGCCTCTACGAGCAGGAAAACACAAAACCTGGATTCACAGGAAAAAGTCCTCACATCCTGTTCAGTGCTGAACTCCTCAGTTCCATTATACAATAACTAGGGAGATGCTACTGCTACATTTTTGCTGTGTAAGCAGTCCAGGTTCACTTCTCCAGTATCTTTTGTTTTGATTGGACACAAGCACAAGGGAAAAGTGGGTGTAACACACTAATATTCTTATTTGTTCATATTTAGTACTTATTCTGCACTATTGTGTAAAAACTAGACACTCATCTGGGCATATGCTATCTTAGCAGCAAACACCGTGATGAAGAAAACCGTTCTAACTGCATTCTACTGGAGAAGATTTTTAAACAAGTTGTAAGCAGTTAATAATTTTAAGACGGACTTTTTGTATATTTATTGTATTGTACAAATAAAAAGAATTTTCCTGGACTTGGTTCAAGGTTTTTATATTTGTGATATTTGTTTTAAATTTAAAGCAAGAAAAAGCAAGTACACAGCTATATTTCACAGAACATCTATTCTGTTACCACATGACAAAAACACCAACCATACTAATACTTACTCTAATTCATTGAAGAGTATCTCCTTGAACTTAGCAATGCAGTACAAAGAATTCCAAATGTAATTCTTAACGTCCCCAGTCCAAGACACTGGCAGAGTTTAGAAGTCAGGCTTTCTCAAAAGGAATGCTTTTAACTTCAGCACTAACAGGGCTGAAATTATCATAGAAAAAAGTGTATTTCCTTTTTCCTTCAAACACCCACCGCCTTCTGTGCAATTCAGCCCAAGGTTATAGAAAACTTTATGTTCTAAGTTTGGTGATCCAAATCCTTCAGTCTTTACTTAGGCAAAACTCCCACTGAAGTCAGTGAAGTCAGTGGGAGTTTTGCCTGGGTAAGAACCGCTGGGTTTGGCTCAGAACATCCACGGCTCTGTAAGCTGAGGAGAATGTGAGTGAGAGTCACGGCTGCATGTAAGTAGCTCATGTTTCCAGTCATGAAGATCATAAATTACTTTACAACACAAAAACATAGAAAGGTTTGGGTTGGAAGGGACCTTGAAGATGATCCAGTTCCTGAAGATGATTCAAGTCCCTGAAGATGATCCAGCTCTGCTGCCATGGGCAGGGACACCTTCCACTATCCCAGGCTGCTCCAAGTCCCATCCAATCTGGCCTTGAACACTTGCAGGAACAGGGCATCCACAGCTTCTCTGGGCAACCTGTGAGAGTGTTTAACCACCCCCACTGGGAAGAATTTCTCCCTTATACCTAATTCAAATTTACCTTAATATACCAGTGAGCATCCTAATAATTTCATATTACTTACATTGTATTGTAGAATGCATATGACAAAAAGAAGAGAGAAAGGCCTGCATGACCATTGACAGTTAACTGACCAGGATGACACTAATTCTCTGTGCAGTTACAGCTTTTCAGGGCAACTTCTAACAGAGCAATCATGAGAAAAGATCTCAAACCTAAAATAAAAGCTTCTCTACAAAAAGGCAGGCAATGATTACTTGAACATGCATCTCTGCTTAGAGCTGTGTATCTCATGAGTGGGAAGATCTGTTTAAAACCTCATCTTCTCCATGTCCTGTTGTAACCCATGAGAACTTATTCTGCAGTATGTCCCTTAGCCCCTTCAGAAAATTTAGGTTCAGATAAATGCTTCATAGAAAACAACACACTCTGCTATTTTATAGATAGATTATCACTGCTGTGACATGTCCATTCTGGGTCTTTAAGGCATCTCAGCAGGTTTGCACTTGCCTGAGTAAGTGTATTTTCTCTCACACATAGGTACATGCACTCTGTGTGAATTTGCTCTGCGTTCTCAGGTTTGGACAGCCCTAAACACTATCAGTGTTGTGAGAAAACAGATGTGGGGGTTAAGAGTGAAAACTAGTCCATACAGAAGGGAAACAATTAGAAGCTTTACAATGAAGCATTAATTTGATTAAATCCATGTAAGCCACCCTTTGACATTCCACAGAACTGCATTTTAAGTATCATGCTTAATTTTTAATCTTTCTGCATGTTTTCCTTCCCCCTCTTTTTAGCTTCTTTTAAGTTTAGGTTCAAATTCATAAGTAGGTTTCCAAGCTATATAAACCCAACTTTTGATATATTAACTGAATACTTTTACTCAGCTTGAGCTTAAGACCTTGATAGAACTGCATGACATACCACTATAAAAATAACCTAACACTTTAAGTTCTTTCATCAGTTTTCTCTGTTCTGCACCTGTAAGAAACCAAGAAAAAACATCCTCAACAGTGTATCAACCACACACTTTATTTTCCAAAAGATTTATGTAAGGTTTATCTGAAAGAAGCCAACAAACACATCTGAGACAGAAGCCATGTGTGATAATTTGTTATGCCACTCTTGTACTTACCTAAAAATGCAGGAAAAGGCAAGCAAAAATGGAATTTGTCAAGTCAACAGTCCTGCAAATGGATTAGCAGGCACAGTTACCATACACAAAAGCAGTGAGGATGGAATTTATCTTGGAGATTAACACTGAGGTATCACCTTGTGCCACTTCACACAGTGTTGGTTTAAACCTCTGTGGCACTTTTCTTGTTTTCTTTTTGGCAAGAGTGCTGAACTATTCTGCAGGAGATATTCCCATCAATTGCATCTCCTGCTGTTTTAAAACCAGTAGAGGAACTAAACTCTCCCCGTCGTTGAAGCAGATCAGTGCATTTCAGAAGGGACAGAGGATAACAATAGGAAACAAGTCAGAGGACGAATAAATATTGCTACTTAAGCCTTCTACATAACTGGAAAACACTAACTCTTTAAATGAAAAATACATGCTGTTCTACCAGGCTGCCATGGTAGATCTTAGAAAGACACAGACAGTTTTATGGTCTTATAAGTGTTCTTTGCTGAAAGGGAAACTTGGAAGCAATAAAGCATTTTCTTACAACTGAAGCCTGACCACAACTGCTGCCAATTCAACAGTAAACTGACTTCAAGTATGTGGAGTCAGATGGTTTCAGCTTCACCACTACAGGGAAACCAACTCTTGTAGCCTGGCACAACCACTATCTGGAAATGTGCCATGATTGTGCATTGAGTTAAGCTCCAGACAGACTGTAAGGACTGAACTTTAAACCATTTGTATTTTTAACGTACACAAATAAATTTATGGCTGCATAAAAACTGTCATGCTTCAGGGATTAACCTCTAATAACCTCTCCTGCTATGTTAACAAAGACATTCAAAATCTGCCTCTCCAAGTTACACAGGATTCAGGTTAATGAAGGCAATTCAAAAAGAAATTTTAGGGCCTCATTATATCTAATAAGGGATTAGTGACACCAGCAATTTTTAAGACCATTTGTGGACACTTTGATGCTGCCCTGTGGCTTGGGACTCCCTCATTTTACCTCAGGATTCCCAGATGAACCTAAGTTTGGCAAGGTGAATAGAACATCACGGAAGTGAATGGCACAGAGAACTTGAAGAGGGAAATAACTTTTGGAGTGTCATGACATATAGTTTCCTTGTAGGCATGCTACCATCTAACAGTTTTGTGTATTCCTATTTAACAGATGAGAAAAGGTCTATTCTCATGAGGCTGAGTTTACAAGAAAGAATATCTATAGCTGAGCAGTACTTTGTGATGCTACCATAGCTAAAAACCCAACCATAAGTTTCCTACTTCTTAAGTTAAGCAAAGAAAAGACAAGAAACATATGGCAGAACAGGAACCAGCCAATGGGGAACAGGAACCAGCCAATGGGAACTTTTAAGAGCTGACCAGTTTTAAGCACCCTGGAAACATCAGCAGCTTCCCTACGCATTTGAGACAGGCACCACAGTTTTTGAGAACAGGAGATGATGTAGGAGAAAGGGATCCTGTTAGAACTCCATCAGGAACCCCTGACAGCATAAGCCTATGTTACCTCTGTTAGAACACCCATACAGAAACTATCTGTTCTCAATGTCACAGTATCAGAAAAGCTTTATTGGAGGTACTGCAATAACCAGACAATAAGGGATCCTTATGGCACACGACAATACACGACAATGTTGCAAGTGTCAGCCTGTGCCATCAAAACTGAAGCAGCTGCAGAAATGAATGTATGGATAGAGGCAACTAAAGCTGGCAAAACAATTCTGATGACATTACAAATAAAAAAAAAAATCCCAAAATATCTGAAGGTTGCCTTCTGTCTCAGTAACTATTGTAAATGTCATGATCTTCCATATTTTCTGGGAAATTGTCAAATATTCAGACTATCCATTTTTCAGGTTTATTTCCAAATAAAAAGTGTACTCTTAAATTTAACTACTTATCTCTGAACCTTCAAGGACAGAAGGAAATACAAAAGGAAAGAAAATGGAAATTGTCATAAGAAAGATCATAAGAGAAGGTGACCTGAAACAGGAACTTGGACATCCTTACCCACAAGGACAATTCTAATCGTATATTCCAATATGACTATTAAAGCTTCTATTTTTTTTTTTTCTGTCTAGACAAAACAGTAAAAATATCAGGAAGAAAATTTAGTTACATTTTTTAGAGCTTCAAGGACATGAAGGTTAGTTTGATTTCTGACCAGAAATGGTAAGGTTTCCGCAGTTCCCATTTTATCTGAAGAGGTTCAACAAATCTCTGGTAGAAACAAATCTAAAGGATAGATATAAAAATAAAAAATAAAACCAAAATCCAAGAAAACCCCAGCCACCCAACTGTTAAAGCAATCCAGACACTCATCTGATCATGCTGTACAACTGCTGATGCGACCTCACAAGCTGTGGTGTGTAGTCTGGGCTTTGTGCAGCCTCCAAGGACACTCACCAAGGCTGCAATCCACCACAAATGGTGTCTGCTTAACTGAGGAGCAATACTACATTACATTTGCTATCCAGAAGGTGCCATAAAATACAGTTAAAATTGCAGTTTGTGTTCACTTGTCTCACGGACACAATGAATACCAGGAGAGCATCAAGGATGGTTTGTCAATAACAAGCCATAGAAAAATGAGAGGAAAACTCTTTTGTCTGATTCAGGAACCATTTTTTAAATGGTGTGTTCTGATGAAAGAAAAGAGAACACAAACAGACTCAATGATTTCATTTATATGTACATCTGAATACACTGGTAAGCATCACTGTGGTACTCTGAAGTAGCCAAGCAATGGTGTTTCAGAGGCAATTGTATGATAATTACCTGTAATTATCAGGTAATTATCATACAATTATTTCAGACTGGATAAAAAATGAACTCCCTCTTCATACCTCTAAGTTTGATAATTCAATGAGTGAATAATGTTTTAAAAGTGTTAAGTGATCTCCGAGACAAAGGCTTAATATTCTTACAGATTCAAAGGAAATAATGGCAAATGTTATTAAAAAATTGTATCATTAAAATGTCATTCAATAAATAAATGTATAAAAATCAGAAACTTACTAAGCCACAGGACTTTTACGAATGAAAGAGGGACAGCATGTCTGTTGAATATTACCTCTATTCTGAAATTTAAAAGGCCTACACAGAGTTTAGTAAGCTCTTACTATTTTTAGAAATGTCCCACACCAGATGTTTTTTCATTCCTTATGTTGCAGGATACCACATTTATTTCCAGATCCTCCCAACCAGTGCACTCACAACTCAGCCATTGTACGGATATTTGTACAATGCACACAGGAAAATTTGCATCTAATCAAGGCAACAGGATTTGGCTAATGACAGCTTCCCTAAATCCTCAGTCACTGAGATCAAAACTCTAATAACGACAGTTTTAAAACAGTGACAATTTGGCTTTCAGAATCTTTATCTGAGCCAAGGTTTCACCTTGACATTCCCAGTGCTGATCCTCCACTTGCTTCCCTGCAAGGTCTCCCTAATGAAGTCTCCAGTAGTTTCCACAAGGCTGATTGTTTTTCAGGTCATTTCCTTACTTTCCTTGGCCAAATCTTCTTAGAGAAAACAATGTTTTAACAGCATTCACTTCTTACTTTCTAAAATTTTGCCAAACTGTTTATGATGAAGTAGAAATTTCCTTCTGACTTGAAGCAGAAGTATGAGCATTTTTTAGCACCATTAGTTTGTTATCCAAGAACTAACTTGTCTTTACAGGAAGATGTGAAGTTGTGTGGATTTTAACTTGCTCACTAGGTATTCCCAGCCTTCTCTTCAACAGAGGGAAGAACCCAAAACTTGAAACTTGAGTGAGAACAGTGCTATAGTACTATTAACATTGAAATCTGTGTTTGCAAGTTCTGTAGTGTTTATTCTTCACTAAAATACAGCGTCACCAGGCCCTTAATGCTTATTTAGCAGCTAGAAACAGCTGCAGATGTTAACTTTTGATCTCATCTGCTCTCAATCAATTCTTAAAATGAATGGCTGCATATACAGCTGGAGCTACACCAACTGCCATTCTTTCCAAGGACTAATGGACTTCTATGCATCAATACTGACTCCTGACAACATGGAAAAATGTATTAGAATTTTTCAAGTAACTCCCACTTTTTCAGTGCACTGAATGTCTTATAAACAGATATTTACAGATTCTTCTTTCCTACAATTGCCTTTAGGAAGTTCACAAAAGAACTAGATGGCTCATTTGTCACAAGTAGAATATACTGCAGTGAGAATGACAAAACTGAAAGATGCCAAATCACTCAAAGTATCCACTACTAAAGCAAAAATGATGGACAGGAAAAGCCCACACATAAGAAATAACATTTATTAACACCTTTAAAATAGTATGACAAGTAATTTGTTAGGAGTGAGAACTAAGAAGAAACTAGAACTGTACTTGAGAGGTTCCTTTAAAGCCTCTCAGTATTGACACAGCTATGTGAAGGGAAGCTATTATCTCTAAAACTTTCTAATTTCTTCTGAACAATTCATTATGACTGTTTACCTTAAACTGAATCCTAAGCATGGTTTTACTTAGTTATTAACCATTTTTACATGTTTAGAAAACCATTTCTATGATTACAAATAAAGCATCATGGCATTTGTTGTCACTCCTAGTATTTCTCACTCTCATCTGGAAATTGGAAGTGGTGGTCATTCAGAAAGAAGAGGCAGGACATCAGCCAGCCTCTGCTGACATGGTCTTACTGGAGATAATCCCCAATAGCCACACTGTGACAGCTGGAGGCATCAGGTGTTTTCTTACTTCCACTACCATGATGGCCCAATGCTGGAGTTACTTATCATTTTGCTTTGCTTTAGCTTTGTTCATTTCCTGAACCATAATAAAGCAGCTGAAGAAATATTTCTATTTCTTGTGTTGATCATTCCTGATTATTGGTTTCTTTGGTAATGCACTGTTCATCACCATTAGCCAAGCACCCCAACAAACATAACCGGTTACGAGCATTTGGCATGAGCTCCCCCAGGGATCCTCAGCAGAACACTGAAGAGTTAACCTTGAAGTACTGAAGGATCACCTGAGTACTCAAAATGTCCAAGAGGATGGGATGCAGTCACAGAGCAAATGACTGTGACCACCTCATGTCACAAGCAGAGTACACTGTGAGCAGTCCTCAATGGCATGGGCACCACACACCCATCACCTCTGTGTCACCTGGGAACTATGTACCTATCACGTCCTCTCTTCAGTTCCTCCACAGCACCAATAGAACCTGTGCCTGAGGCTCTCACTATCAATATGTTTAATGAATTTGTCTTCAGTTCAACAGATTAGCTCCAACAAGATAATTCTGCCATTCCAGCAAGAATTTTCCGTTTAATGAGGAAATAAGAAGTTATTATATAGTTCTGTGTTATTTATATATATTCTTATATTAAAAGTTACTTATATATATTCTGTGTCCTTGTGCTTTTCTAGAGGATATTGGCTCATAGTTAACAACATCAAAACAGTTGGTGCCCCTGGCTAGAATACTTCACTATCACCTGCTTGTTTGAGCACTAAATAAATCTCAGTTTTCAAGTACTTACAAGCAAGAGTCCAGCACGTGTTTCAGACATTCTGTTCATGTACAGATGTTAATATACCCTCCACACACTGAATGTTGTCAAATGTGGCTTTGTTGTCTCTGCAGCAGTTACTTAAAGCTCATTTGAAATGCATAGTGAAATAACTACATTAGTAGAAAGAAGAGATCTTTCCTCAGAGGGGCTGATTTCTTATGGCAAATCTATTAACTGTTTGGGATCAAAATGCAGCATTTCCACATGCTTTTACCATTGCTTCCGTAGTTTCAATTTCCAAGGTGCAAGAAGGCAATTTTATATTAAATACCAAACTCCCTACTACATTATCATCTACCTGTGATGATAGTAGTCAGCACCTTTTCAAAAACCAGTTTAAAAAAACCCTTTAGTTTTGATTAAAGATTTGAATAACAAAATGATTTGCCTTGAAGTCAAAAATATTTGAGGATTTATTCTCATCATCATGACATTTAGGGAAGAAATCTCATGAAATACGGAAGCATCATGCTATAGTCAAAAAGCAGTTATGGTTGGAGAATTAATTTACTGACTCCTAATTCACCTCATTCTCCTGTGACTGCCAAACAGGTAGGAGTGGAAATTTGTCAAAAACTTCTGTCTCTTGATAAAACCTTCCTCATAACCCACATGCTGGGAAAATAATACCTGTAACCCATGAAGAAACAGATCGACAGCTTCAGGCAATGACATACACAGGCAAACCTTTAATTTAATACTCTCTCATGCTTCACTTTCATGTGTCTCATTTAGCAGGGCTCTTTAAAGAGAAGCAATGTAGCTGCTGTCAGTGATATAATTGCTGTATTGGTGCCCTTGGGTCCTTACACACCAGTGAATGATGTTTGATCCCTGCTGCTGTCCTTTTGGCTGCCATGAACAGCAGGTGATACTGAAGGAAAAATGGAGAAAGCTACAGATCAAGTAAGGACAGGGATATGTGTCACATACCAGTCCCCTTCTACCCACTGTCTTTCAACCATGCACTGAAAATTTGCTTTATGTTCCTGATGGTTGCTCAGAGGCTCTGAGCAACAGCTCAGTGAGCACTGCCAGCAACCCACCTACAGCAGTGAGCCTCCAGGAAAGCTGGTAGCAAAATTTCACTTTGAGCAGCAAAGCATTTGTTTAGTTCCTCAGCACAGACTCTTTTGTGTGCCAGGTCTCCCTTCCAGAAAGGGCAGGGAATCGTAATAATCAACTTGTTCCCTAAAATGGGTACATCATCTACAGGCAGAACCTAACAGTGCTGTAACAAAATGCAAGATAATCTCACAGGCTGGGGGGAGCGGGAAGTGTTTTAAGAAGTGATATTACTTAAAGGCAACCACCAGGAGTTTACAAGAATTTCCATTCTTTTAATTAAAGATTTTATGAGTCTTGGAACACATTCCTGTGCCCCATTATACATCAGAGCACTTAAAAATTCAGAGCCTTATAACACTGTCATAAAGAGATAGGGAAACCAAAGGAGTCTTTAGAAGAAAGACCAATTTATACAATGACTGTTACGATTTACAAAAGAATTAAAGGGACTTATTTTACTTACTATATCCTTATTCCCTCCTTTTTTGCTGTCTGTGAATACCTTTCAATACATCCTAATATAAACTACCTGCCTTCTAAATTCATCGCTCCATTTATGTGTTCAGTATGTTTGGAACAAATACTAAAATCCTCAGAAAAGGAGCTAAACCCACTGTGCCAGAAGAAAAAGCATTTACATTACAGTGATAAAACTACATTCATTAGAATTCAATTTTAAGAGAATTATTACCTCAAAATTTAAGGTGGAAAAAAACTTAAGGAAATAAAAAAAATGGATACTGATAATGAAATATGATTAGGAAAGTATTTTGTAAACTATTAGTTTCTAGGGAAAATAGTATTTCCAGGTGTAAAATCCATTTAAACATATGTCTACCTAAAAAGTAATCCAACAAGTTTCTGGAACAGCTTTCCAGAGAATGGTCTATGAACCGTGTCTCAGAAACAAATTATCTCATCCATCACACGTAACCATTTCTTTGGTAGTGACTTAATGAATTTAGCTTAACTATGCTAGGACTGAGAATGGTGCTGTAATTACTGTGGGAATTACCATAGCCCTCAATCTGTCTTTTAGATGTTTATGGCATGGAACAAGAAGCTCAGCACAACCTGAACCAGAGCCCAAAGCCAAAAGACTTTGGATCTAGAGAGCTGTTAGGAAAGTGTCCTTACAGACTTTGGTCAGTACACACCACTCTGCTGGGATTGTCAGCCTGGCTTTCCTACAAGAACAGGCACGGAGACACCATACAGGAAGAACTAATGCCATACAGAAATCCTGAGAATAAAATGGGAAGAACATTTATTCCCCCTAATCACATGGGGTAAAAAAACTCAGGTTGAGCCATTTTGCTAGAACGTAACTAACTCTAAAAAGTACATTAATACTACACTAAGTTTAAACCAGAGTTTTCAAAGCAAACCAGGGTTGTACTACTAATACTGCAGTTGAGACACACAATAAAGCTGGGGAGAGTGAGGCAAGAATGTCAGAGGTCAAATAAGCGTTTACTGTGGTACTTACACCAATACATAGAGCATATTCTTATAGTTTGGCCAAGGCTGTGGATATTTACTTGGCAGGATTATTTTTCAACTATGGTTTGTCTCACTTTCAGATGTTTTAGTGGTGATGTCAGCAGTTACTGCCATGTAAATTACCATCTCTTTTTTCTAATCAGGTAATTTTAAAGAAAATCCAAATAACTTTCTTTTATGTATGCTAAATAAATAAATGGTTCAATCCCTCCTTAGTTACCAGTCCACAAATGTTCTCAAACATTCTCATGCTTCATAAACAGAAGGGTTAAGGGTGATGTTTCATGGGAAAGTAACAGTCAAGGTGACTTATCAGTTTCTCAGGAGAATCAGTGGAAACCCTATAAACCTTGGCTTGCAAATGAAAATACTCAGGTACAGAGATGAGGAATTATTTTTGTCCATATGTCAGTGGGAGAAATGATGTTTTCTTCTATGCTGGCCCTGCGGAAGTCAGGGATGGAAATGCTTGTTTTATTGGGCCGTATCATGTGTTACCCGCTCATGGTTGAAGGCGTGGCATCAGCTAAACTTGAGCCTGGTGACTGAGCAGACACAGCTTAACTAGTTCATCTCCTGACCACACAGAGTTTCTTTGAGACAATGCTCAGATATAAAACCATTCATGTGCTAGAAAGGCTGATTTTTCAAGCATATATAAAAGTTGCTCTTACTGATAATGTTTTGAGGCTCTGAATTGCGTTATTCCTCTTTGGCCCAGGAATTTATAAGTAACAGCTGTATAACAGTACAACCTCACAGGACTATCACAAGGATAAAAAACTTGAAGATGACAAAATCCACAGATACAACAGTAATTATGGCCAGTCCAGTACGGCTGGTAACATAAAGCTGAATGCCATAAATTAAGACCATCAACAGTCATGCAGTATAAGCACTGCCATGTTCATTCTGCCTGCGGCCCTTTCACAGAAACGGCCAAAATCACATTCCCTGCTGCACGTGTGACCTTCTGGTGACAACTGCTGCCTCTTCACAAGTGCACACACCAGCGTCCACACGTGCAGCAGGGCTGACCACACAACACTGGAAGATTCCACTGAGTAAGGCCAGAAATTTTACTCCAGTAAGTCTCAGGAAAGAAAGTTCCTCCTTGATAAGAGAACAGCCAGTGAAGAGACAGTGTCAAAAGGGCCATGACCTCAAGGTGTTTGGGGTCTTTTGTGCTTGTTTGGTTTTTTTTTTTTTGTATTCTTCCTTCTTGCTTGAGCAAGATCAACAAAGAAGAGTTCCATTCATACTGTACCACATGGAAATAAGTAACAACACTGGGATGAACACTGAGATGTTTCTTGCAATGGGTGGCATTTGTGCAGTGGGGATTGTGACACCTGACCCTGTTCAGAAGTGAATGATCTTTTAAAATGCTGACAAGTTTGCTTTGCCTCTCTGGTTCCTATGGATAAACTACACCCTGCAGAGAGAGATCAAGCAGTGTGGAGGTGGAAATGAACAGGAGTGCATGGCAATAAGGTCCCTCTGCACTCTTGTCTCTATATTCCTGGTCTTGCAACTTGGGACACGGTGTAGAACAACTGTTTCATTTGTTGGCCACAGATGAGAAGCAGCAGTGCCTGCTGCACACCAAGAATCTCACTCACAGTTGCTCAGGCTCCCTTTACTCATTTTAGTGGGTGGAGCATGACTTTTTCACCCTCTTTATGCCCAAATTCCAAAGGGAAGCGTTTCACATCTGTGAAATTAATTTATAATAAAAATATATTAAAACAACTCTTGAGGACACTGTTTAGTATCTTCTACACTTCATGTTGAACTACTTTATGAAGAATGCTGAACAGCATCTAGAATTCAATACTCTTAAGCTACATAGTATCTACATACTTAAACAAAATGTTTGCTTCTATAAACAACTTGATTAATGTAGCAAAACATGCTGTTATCCGAACTACTACTACTCAGGAACTGAAAAGAATTAGGTATCTTAAAACCTTTTCCTATTCATTTAAACAAGCTGAAAGTTCTGTGTTAAGTCATATATCATGTATTTTGATGATTAGTCAGATTATGATTACTTGTCACATTAAAATACAGATCAAATCAACACAGAAGTTATATGTGAGGTTTCCTTCCCTTTGTCCACACATTTTGGCAGCTAGACTGAATTTTTTAAACACCAATAGAAAATAATCCAAACCAAACTCAGAATGGTACAATTTGGTTTTGCTTTATTACTGAGAAGGCCAGGCTGGTGACTTTGGAACATTTGCACAGCTTCACTGACACCTGTACTGAGGGAGATAGGGCTGACAGTACTGATTTATGGTCAATTTGAATGGGATAAAAGAACTGACTAAAATAGGAGAATTCAGCTGAATCAACTAAAATCTCAAGGAATGTGAAATTCTCTTCTCAAATGCAAATATCTGTCAAGTACACTGAGAAAACAGAATTTAAAAGGCTACTTGCTTGTGAGTGAAGAATAATGATAGGCTTAGGAATACCTGAAAATACAGGGATGGGCTATTCTCCCTACTTCCTACTTGCTCAAAGATTTCTCAAGCCAAATGTATCCAGTCAAACCAATGATTTTCATTTTAGGGTTGATTCTAAACCACCAGATTGAAGAAGTGAGAAGGAGGAAACCTTGATTAAGCATTGTTTTGCTAGGAGTTCAGCATGTTCATTTCCTGAGAAGCACACACACACAGGCTTTGGGCTTGGCCATACAAATTCGGTGCAAGTTGCAAATCTATATAACCTTATTTCCTTCCTGCATGGAAAAGTGATGCAATGCAGTTTCACTGACTTCATGCCAAGTCATGCCTTAAATCACCAACAAATGAGAAGCAGAACCTAATCATACACACATTAGAACAAGTGTTAGGGATTAATTAAGAATTATATGAGAAAAAACGTAATACTTGAATTTTTGTTATTTTCTGTTTCTTGAACAGTTAAAGTTCTGCAGCATTAAAATACAGACAAAACAAGCTGGCAAGAAAAGCAACTTCCCATTGACTTCATAATCTATCAAAAACTGACACTTTTATGAGCAGAACTTTTAAAAATACATACCTATAAATCAATTAAAATATTCAGAGAAGTATACAAAACTGTTCAAAGAAGCACAAAACGACAATTCAGGTTTCTTTAAAAAAATGGCTTCTCACTTATTTTCTCTGTCTTCAATCCACTGTCAACCACAGGGAAAATCTTTACTGAGTAATTTCCTAGAGAAATAATATTTATGTAGCCAAGGTTCTGCAGCTGGAGCAGGGAAATGCACAAGATTATCGGGTGGTCTGTTACAATACAGGACAAAGAAATATTATATTAATAACAGTAGATACAGTATATTTTATATTATGAAATTTCCAAAATTAGCCATATGATCTTAATAAAGGAGAAAATTTCTCACTACCTATGCTAAAACCTACGACCTAAAATTCACTGATAAAGCAACAGGCCAATCTTTTATATTCTGTCTGCTGTATTAGCTGAAAAACTAGGAAAAACAGTCCAGTTTAAAGTACTTGGCATGTGGATCGTGGTGCTAAAACATTCCACATTGCACTTTTACAGCAGAAATTAATTTCCAGGTAAGAACACAGCATTGCTTTTATTTTACTTGCTAACGAGGATAATTGGCAGGCAACACTGCTGCTGCTCTAGATTTGTTCTTTATATGGATCTCTGAAGACCACATGTGCATGCAGTGGTGACAGAAATATTTTCCATATGAACCACCACAGATTTTAAGGTCCCTCAGTCTGAACAAGGTGAGTCCATCTATCATTTTCTGTGCTCAGTAACAATCAACCAGGAAGTCAAAAACTTCTGTGACAACTAGAGGGCAATGATCAGCTTCCAGTTGCTCTGATCATCAAACCATTTAAATTTGTTGAGACTCTGTTGAAAACTTTTCCCTGCTTAAGTATACGAAACTAGATCAAAGGCAGCGCAAGATTTCATTAAGAGACATTTATCTTGAATCAAAGCTGTTACAGATTCTCTTACTAAAACACCCTGAAAGCAAAATAAAGTTTATTTCTAGACATATGAGCTACAGAGAGTGTCAACCACACACTGTTGGACAAGGTGTTTTTTCCAGTTCCACCTTTACCAGGGAAAGTAATTGATCTGGACTTCATTAGGCTACTGTTAAGTTATGACAGCACTAACAAAAGACAAAGCTTTAAAGCAGAATCACTGTTTTCAGAAGATTTACTTAAGGAAGGTATATTTATGAAAACAAAGTTATTCAATGATTCCTTTAAAATGAACAGCTACACATCCCATTTCAAGCAGAGCAAGGGAAATGTGTATCAAATGCATTTTCTGCAACTAATTTCATTAGATGGAATATTTTATACCTAATAGTACCATGCCTGCTGAATTATTACCTAAATGGCAAAAGAGTAGCACAAAATTTCTGCTCTGGTATGAAGTAAGTACTTGATGACAAACTGCTCTGATGAGAACAAAAATCTGGAAAATGGCTCTTCATAAATCAAGCAGCAACTTTTTAAAGCACAGAAAGAGCTGTTCTATTCCACTGCTCAAGATTTAGGAATTAGGAATATTAGGAACACACAAAGTCCCTCTTTAATTACACAATATACAGTTTTTAAAAAATCAAGTTCATTCTGCCCTGCCCCAGACTAAACATTACATGTATTTGCACAAAAAGAATGTTATTAAAGTAATGAAGCCTGGAGTTTTTACATGCTCATATGCCCAAAATGTATCCTGTGTAAAAACTTTTTCACTAGCGCACATTTTTTGCAGAAAATATGAACAAAACACTACCATCTACTGCTGCAGAGTATCATATTTCTCTGCATGTTAGTAAAGAAAAATTCACAAATTAGTAATCTCTCACAGAAAGTGTATTGTATATCAAATCCAGAGAAGTTAAGTTTCAAACTGTTCTCCTTTAGTACCTTCTGGCTTTTGCAAAGAAAAAAAACCAACCAAACCAAACAAGCCCAAAGCAAAAAAGCAAACAAAAATCCCCCAAACAAAACAAACCCCCAAAACCAAACCAAAGCAAAAGCTTTTTACACAACACAAAGAACACCATTCTAAAATGTCTAACAGCATAAAAATCATTCACAGTCCATCTTAACAGACATGAAGAAAATGCAACTGTCACAAGACGATTTTTGACAAGACATTGTGCTTTGCTTACCTCACCCCCAGGTCTTGCTAACACTGCTGTTTGAAAGCAGAGCAACGTTAGTATCAGGTAGCTGACAAACATTATTACCCAAAGTTAGAGCTACCCTGGAGGAGCAAACCCTCTGCCAAGTACTAACAGCTAGCAGATGCACTTGTGTCTCAGGATCACAGCCCTGAGCTCTCGTAGGTACGAGTCTGTCTCCCTCTCCCCCTTTCTCTCGCACTCACGGTCCGACCAGGAGCTTTGCTCTCAGCCACTGCTCTGAAGACAACTGGTAAGTTGATCTCTTCATGTAATGACTTCTCCCTGCTGGGGGAGGGGGCTCGGCCAGCACTGGGCTGGGGGGCTGCAGTCAGTATGAAGCAAAGAAGGGGAGGGACAGAAATGGTCACTGCCAAGTTATGCATCTGCTGTGATTCATGGAACAAGCTAAACGGTAACCTTTAATGCACGAGGAGCTTTGGCAAAGCGTTATTGACTTAGGCAGGCATGATTGGAGAAACAGGCTAAAGCTGCTGCAAGGGATGCCTGTTGATGGTTAGACGGCATGTGCTACTTAAAGGTACAGCACCTCCTTTTATTAACAAGTTCATAATACATAAATCATAAATTAAAATCTAAGCAGGAAGCAACCTATGGTTTTACAGGCAGCCTTACACCAGCACAGTTCTGCAACCCGAATGGCCTGATCCTGCCAGGGCCAGTCAGACCCTGCTGCCTCTCATCCCTGGCCCTACTGCAACAGCCAGGGGAACCCAGGTGCCCATTCCTCTCTAGAATGTCACAACTGCTTCCTGAAATGGACCTCCTTCCTTTAGGATAATCCTGGAGTAGGATATGGATGTAGTCTCTCTTTCATTCATACATTATAGCTGAAGAAAAGAAATGTTGATATATAACAATCC
Organism: Eopsaltria australis; assembly: GCA_034509425.1. Lineage (NCBI taxonomy): Eukaryota > Metazoa > Chordata > Aves > Passeriformes > Petroicidae > Eopsaltria > Eopsaltria australis. Next base: position 2,063,970 of record JAVTVJ010000121.1, read on the forward strand.
AACCCATCAAATAACCTGCTTTGACTAAGCAAGCAAAAGTGCAAGCCTTTCTTAAAGTCCCAACTCCAGAAGTCAAAAAAACACACTATATTCTCATCTTTCATGTAAATACATAGTTCTTATCCATATGGTTCCAGGGGAAATCTCAAAAATATGACCCAAGAATAACCTGGTCTCGTATGTCAGACAGTAAACCACATGAACTCACAATACAGGTACTTGAAAATATCTCAACATTTTAGGAGGCAGGAAGTAAAAATGTTGGTGAAATTGAGAAGAAAACCATTACTAAGTATTATATTTCTTTTTGTAATTTGGTGAACTTTATATACACAGCTGAATATGTCAGACTCCTCAGGCTATTTTTAAACTAGTTTTACCAACCATTCTTTTCCTCTCCTATGAGAGGTGAAAGATAAAATAGTCTTCCTCAGAACTGCAATTAAACACAGTCAAACTCCCAAAGCAGTATAGAAAATTAGCATTCTCACTGCTGCTTTAAGTCCAGATTCTGTTCTATTTGCATTTGGATATCTGATTCTCCACAAGGTAAAATCTGACCTCTATTAATTAGATAACATTGTAACTGTACATCTTCCCTCTCAGTTCTTTCCTTTTACAGACTCCCACTATTGCCCATAAAGAACCCACCTTCCCCTGCCTAACCTGACTCACAATGCTGTGTGTGCTCCACCTACAGAAAAACCTATCCTTTTTGCCTCTCAAATCAGGAGCACACCTTTCATGGGTCAACCTTTCCTTCCCTTTGGATGTACAGCCCTGCAGTGCTGTGTCCTGGCAGTATCACTGCCGTACCTGTGAGCGCCGTGTTCAGCGAGGGCACACCAGGGAGGAAGCCCTGCAGTGCAGGCCAGGCAGGACTGGGGCTCTCAATGGCACAAGAATTCTCTTCACTTGACTCCCCTTGAGGGAGCAGTACAAGCCTAGGAATATTTAAGAAGCCAGAATAAGAGTTGCAGCATGGAGTTCAAGAGTGGTTCCTCCAAATGATCTGAATGATCACAGGGCATGGATTGGTAAGAACAGTGACTGACAGCCAAATCTGCAGCTTCTGAAAACTTGACACTGTAACCTTTATGGTGCTTTCTGACAAAAATCATTGAGAACTTTCCATTACCACGTTGTTCTCACAAATACAACACCTCCCTTCAAGATCTACAGTAAAGAAGTATTTTCTCCCCTCTTAAGGCAAACTGAAGGTTTGCAGATTATACCGTGGTGCTGACAGCTAAATGTAGAGCTGCCATTACAGGTACTTTGTACACTGGTTGTCTATGGCAATGTCTTCAGACTAAAAATGTAAAGCCAAATAAACTTAAGGAAATTTTCCATCAAAACCCTGTCAGGAAGCCAATCTGTCCTTCCATATTTTTTTGAAATATCTAGATGTACCACAAAAGGAAAAAGGATAGTGAGCAAACTGCCAACTAAACCAGAGTTCAAAACACTTCCAACAGAAGAGCTCCAACTATGATACTTTGAAAATAGATTCAGTGCTTGAAAAAGTTTTAAAAGAACACCATTTCAGATTGCAGTGTGTAACAAGAAATCCAATGATGAAAGCTCCTTCATGCAGATTGACCACTGCCTCCATAAAATTAAACTTTGTATTGTTTTGCTGTTCTTCACAAAGTGAATTAGTTTTTCTAAATAAATACATAGTACAGGCACAATATTGCCAATCTTCTCTTCTTCAATGGCAGGCAGGAAAGCAAATTTAAGAAAATGAAGAGTAACTGATTTTAGTCTCCTCTCTGCTGATCATTCCAGGAAGCAGTACATTTTCTGCAAATAATGAACAACCTTACTGAAGTCTAGCTGAATATTAGTAGGATGAGTTTCTGAGCACAGAAAACTGTACTACATTCCCATTTAATAAGTCATATAACTAATTCTTTCCATATGCATTTCATTTTTCCTCTATGAAAAATACAGGCAGAATTCCCTGAATTTCAGAAGCTGGTGCTCTGTTCTCCATATTAAGACAAGAGATCTGCTCATACCTGCTCCAGTGCCTCCAAGCTTTATCCCACTGAACTGGATGGAATTATGCTGGTTCACACGCACAAGCACAGCCTTTATTTGCAGCACAGAGCAACCCGAAACTTAACACTGTGCCAAACTTGCACTGCTGCAACCAAGATCAGAACAACTCTGCAAACCTCAAAAATGGAAGTTACGAAAGTACTGGGGCAATAGAAAAAAATTAGTTCATGACTGATGAGCTACTTCAGATATGAAGTTGTGCAGTAGTAGATAGAGAAACCAAAATATCTTGCAACAGTAAAATGGAAGAAATAAGATGTCTGTAATTTCAACATAAAACACCTTTGCTATTACTTAGAAACATAGCAAAAATAATAGCATAGCTATTTTAGGTAGTAGTCTAAAAAAAGAAAAACCAAAACCAAACCCAGAAAAAGCCATCAGAATCTTTCAGGAAGAAGCTCCTATCTCTTATTCTCAGAAATAAAACCACACAAAACAAAAAAAGGACCTTAGAACAGTACAGTCCTTATTAATAATGTACTGACATTCATCTGTGAAAAAATTAACTGTCAGTATTAAGGGGTTTGTAAATATCAATTAGTTGATGAAGTTTGCTTACTACCTTCCTCCTGAGGCAATTGTACCTGAATTTCAAACAAGGACAAGTTTGTTAAGCTTATCAAAAGTATCACAGCTACTGCTTTCTGCTGAAGGTATATTAGCTTAGGAAGTTGACCAAATTCCTAATGTAAAAGTAACAATAAGACACAGCACGAGTCAAAACAAGCTTTAAAAGACTTCCTTTCTACCTCCAACAGCCTCAACGTTTGCAGAGCTTAACTCTCAAACTCTTAAAGCGAGATACATGGAGGATAGCTACATATTTCAGGCTGAGTTACTTTGGAACAAGACAATGACATTTTCTGTGCACTTTGAGATATTAATACATACAAGTGAAAATAATTACTCTAATCCATGTTTTGTCACTACAGGTGCAACATCAACGCCACTGAATCTGCTCAGCTGAAACACCTAAACCAACGAACTATTTAAAAGCAAGATGAAGACCAAAACAAATCTGCTGCTTAAAGCATAACCAACAAGCCCTTTAAATGTTTCTTAAAACAAGTATTTAAAATAGCATTAATTTGCTTTGGACAGACACCATCATCCCAGAATCACTAACAGGAAAAGCAGTAGATACTGCATATTCTACTATTTAAGAAAAGGTGTTAGGTTTTTATTTTAATGTTCCATGTAAAAATTTAAGAGAGGAGAAAAAAGGCTGAATGTACAAGAAATTCAGTACAAATTACACGGTCAAATGGAAAATCTAGTGTGTTTTGGTTTTATTTAATAGGTAATTTTTTCCAGTTGGTGATCTACAGGTTACTTAAAGAAAGAAGGAAGAGAGAAATTTTTTATGTTGATGAAGTCATGTATAAAGATGGCTGCCATATTTATAGCTGTCAGATAGGCATTTCCAATCATTACCTCATTTCATTTTTTCCAGGAAGCATTCCTTTCTGAATTAATTATTCAGATGTATGAAGGTTAGAATAAATTACTGCTGTCCTTTAGCCTGAACTACTGAAAGACACTGAACATAACATTTCACTCAAAATTTCTTCCATGAGGTTATTTTTTTTTTAAATTTTATTTTAAAAAATCGTGTTTGTGTTAAACTGAACACTTGAAATAAAGAAGTCTCTTGCCACATTATGTGTGCCTGAGCAGACAGGTAATTTAGACTGCAGAGAGAATGCATTTTCCTTGAAAAGACAATCGTGTACTGAGAAGGATGGATGCAGAAAAATGCCTTTCCCTACCCTAACTTCTTGGATTCAGGAAATGCTGCAGCTGAAGCACTGAGGGATTTCTTTACCCTCATGAAGGCGTATACATCCACTCCCCTGGTTTCTGCATTTCACTGGCAGACAGGGTGATGAAAGAGGGCAAGAGATTCTCTCCTATCCTCTGCCATCTACAGCTAAAGCAGTTCTTGCTACTGCAGTCCTTTTGGAAAAGCCATGAGCACACTGAATCTGGATTTCAGCAGCTCTGTCTCTTATGGACCAGTAACAGATGAAATCACAATAGCTGCAAGAAGGACCAAGGAGTAACTGGACTTTCATAGATGCTATTGAACAAAACCAAACCCACACAGCTTGGGGAGGAAGACAAAGTGTGAGTTGTGATTGCAGCCTGAGGGTTAAGGATATGGAGCCCTGTGAAGAGAAGCCCAGACATGGGAGCACCCTGGAGGAAATAAGTCCCAGAGCCTCACACATATTACACTGCACCTCAGCATTCTTTCCTGGTTGAAGCTTTAACTCAATTCAGTACATGAAATACTAACACTTTCCCAAGTAACTCGCAGCTTCTATTTGTACCCTTCTGCTCAATTTTTTTTCTTAGGAAAGCAGCTGACTTCACACAATTTCTTGTACAAAGAAGCATTTAAGGGGATAGCTGTATCCCTAAAACTGAAATATTGTTCGGCTACCAGAGTACTGCATTGCATGGGGCAGCATGCCTTCTGCTGCTACCTTACATAACAAAGTTAGAGATTTTCTTCTTAATCTATGTCTAACAATTTTTTTATCCCACTGTAAAATTATGGAAAAGACAAAGGGTTGCTGTGAAAAAATGCTCTTTAAAGAGTTTTTAATAAATTATTCCATACAGTCACTTTGTATCCTAATACTTTTATTGGTTAACTACTTTCCAACTTAACTTTCAACTCCTGTTCCTGCTTATTTCCCTTCATAAAGTGCACAAGCCTCATTTTTCCACTTGCTTGTCATCTAAAGTCACTCCAAGTTCTTTTTCTCCATTTCTCATCTTTTTCTTTCTCTTTTGTTAGGAAACAGAGATCAGTTTAGAAAGTACACACCATTAAAAAGGTACTACACCATCCTGTGCAAACAGCATTACAATGAAGTTTCAAACATTGTTCTATACTTAGGTCAGCCCAGCGTAGGTACAGCACTGGAACTCTGTCAGTTCCTTCCATAATGACAAGTTCCTTTCATGACCATCCATTTTCTCTTCTTGCTACCATGGTCCTGGCAGTGCACGGTGCTTTTAAACTACACTCAAACCCTGGAAAGGAAATCTGAGCATTTCCTTCCTCTTCTCCCTACTCTTGACTTCTTAAAGCTAAAACTTTTGATTACAAAGCCAGACTTTACTGAGAAGGTCCAACTTCAAAGAGCTGAATATTAGCTTCAAATTGATTTATCATCTTGAATCTTTTCTTCAGTACTAAATCTATTATCCCTCTCTCCTTTCTGGCATTACAGAGTGCTAGAGGGAGGAAAGGACCTTTGGTTATCACCTGCCCAGGGCTGGGCTAGAATGTGTATTTTTCATGGCCATATTCCAATCTTCTGTATTTTGATGATAGAATTCTGGTTTATATCCCAAGTTCTCAGAGCACCTCTTTGCCTCCCCAGACAGTAGTTGCATAGTGCAAGTAGAAGAGGACGACATTTATGAGGCATTCCTTCCTCTGACCAACACTACATTTTGACTACAGAGCAAGTGGACACCATTCTTTTAACTTCTAATTTTTATGACTACCATTCATTTTGTGAGAAAAATTTTTATTTCTGCATTTGTTAATCAATGTCTTTATTTTCCCAATAAGGCATTAGGATTTTTAGCACCATATTGTGTTTCTCCTCACACTTAAACGTTGATATTATTTTCCTAAGTATTTTCATAACACATTATTCAACATTATTCATGCTGTCTTCTTTCTCTTCCCATACACAAGAGTGGTGAAACCAAAAGGCAAAGAGTTCTTTGATGAATCCTATTTAATCTCCTTTTCTGTATGCATGAAAAAAGAGACACATATTTCTAGAAAACTACCTCTCATCACCCAAGTTTCACATAAGGCATTTGAATCTGTGTTTCCTGTTGAAGTGTGGCAAATGAGCAGCCACTAAAAATAGGACCCAAAGGAAAAGCAGACCTTACTCTTTAAAATATTTGAACCCGTTCCTTCACAACTGCCACGAAACTGGAATAAACCTGTACTTGGTACCAGTGCTATATTTGGATACTTTACCTAAAAATAAGAAATGAGACCAAGTCTGTTGGTCCATTAAAAAAATAAACTCCCATGAAAAATTCTAAATAATCTGTAACTACATCAAATTAAATTATACAAATAATGCATATTTATTCCCTGGGAAAAGTAAGCCTCCTCCTAGCTAAAACGTTCTAAATATGAGTTTGAATCAGGATATTTTCAAATCTTTCACTTCTTCATGAGGAATAAAGGTTGATACTTCTAATTCTACATGCAGAAAGTAATTAAAGATACAGCAAGATCTGGCTCATGTAAGTATACTTGCTTGAATTATAAAACCAAATAAACAGAGAATTACCAAAAAAAAGAAAATACCGAATGGCAAAACATAATAGGCCACAACCTACTCCATGAATCCTCCTATGAGAACAAAATTATAAAGGAGAGTCTCTTCAGGTCCAAAACTAAAAACTTGGAAACTAGATTTTAATGGTACCACCCATTTTCCCAAGTGTCCAGCTGGCAATTGACAGCTCCCTAAAACATGCCATCATAAAATGATGGGAACAAGCTGTCTCCAAGAGAAAACTAACCAGTTAGGACTGTAATAGTAATTTTCAGTTTTGCTTGGAAACATTCTTGTAATTCTTTCAGAGGAAGAAGCCCTGGTAGAATATGTTTTCCTGTATATACATTCCCTGACCTGTTATTTTCTACACTGGTAAGAATCTCAAAGCACTAATGATATTCTTTGAGACTGAGGAAAAGAGAAATTTGAAGATCACTGTGAGTCCTTCCCAGGAGTGGATCAAGTGCAGCACGTGCTAGGCCAATATGCAGATAGGAACCGTGTAAAAAACATTATGGCAAAATCTACTTTTGCAAGAAATGAGCATCACTTGCAAACTAAAGATGAAGAAAAAGCTCAGCAAAAGCTGGCAGATACTTTTCATGCTTACTACTTTAGTAAAGCAATAAACCAACATCAGCCACCTCCAGAAACTGTCAGGGAGCAGTGACAGCAGTGACAGCTGCTCCCTAAAGAGATGGGGAGTCAGGTGACAAACTCCAACAAGGGCAGCAAGGCAGGTGCTTTCACTGGGCAGGACTCTGTCCCACTGCCATTGCAAGGCAGAGAAGGGCAGATCCAGGCAGGGCAGATCCAAGGTCAAACAAGGTGGTAGTGCCAAGGAAGCAGGGTCCTGGCCAGGGGCACACAGAGGTTGCCTCCAAGGCAGCTCAAGTGGGGACTGGAGGCCCAGGGCTGAATTGAAATGAGGTAACCTGGGTGAGCACCAGGGTGAGGCTGGACAGAGCCATTAAGGCTGATTAGCATCATCAGAGCCCTGAATATCTGTGCCTAGGCCAAAATTCGTATTTCTAACTATGTGTGTGGAGGGCCAGCAGTAGCAGAAATCAACCAAGCAAAAGGAAGAAGGTAAGATATTGTATCTGGCAGCAAATCAACAGTCTTGAAAATAGAGGTAACCTCAGAAGGAGTCATATCACACACACTAATTCGGGGACAGGACTGGAGCAGCATTCCATGGAACAAAAGAAAGTCAACATCCCAGCAGGAGTCATACAGCTGGAGAACCAGAGTCAAGGACAATCCTGCAGCACAGGCACCTCTGTTCTCTGATGTCACAGGAAGTACTGAATCACGGCTTAAGATCCAAAGGATTAAGAGAAAAAATCTTGGAAGACTTGATCCGATCATACCCAATTGTATCATGATCCAGTTGTATTTTTGACAGTTTATAAGAATACCAAGTTTCCACCCTCTTCTGACAGGAAAGAAAAAAGGAAAATAACCGTTTTGTTGCCAAAGGAAATGTATATGTTTTGACTGAAGACTTGGGAAAATGCACTGGATTAAACACTTATCCAGAATCCAAATACAGGAAGAAAGAGAAGGAAAGTTTCCAAAGTGATTTCATTACACATCCCAAGTTACCTGAAGTGAGCAGAGAGAACTGATCTCAGTACTGTAGCCTGTGCTCTGGGCAGCAAGCACATCTCAACTTTTCCCATCTAGTTACAAAACTCCTGAGTCGAAGACGCAGTTATTCCTTCTCAAAAATCTCTCCATATTCTGTTTGATTCCATCTTCCCAATTCACCATCTCTACCAACAGGACTGTCTGATCTCAGCACACTGCCTGCCTCTTAAGCATTGCAAATTAAAAGAATTAACACCAGCCTAGGTCAAAATCTACCCCGTTAGTAGACTAAAGGCTCATTTTTCATCACTGGGGGTCCATGCCAGGTCAAAAACACACAGCACTGGGAGATCAGTTACACTGCTGGTGCAAATTAGGTACAAATTAGAAGCATAGCTGCAGTTCAAGAATAAGGCTTCTCTTTCTCTACACATGTATAACATATAAAAATGAACAAACTCTTTCTAGTTAAACAGAAACTGTGCATCTTTATGGCCTTGATAAAAACAAAATTCTGGGGAATCTGACTGTTTATACAGTAGATTTTTCTGATAGTTCATCTTATAAATGTGCTTGCTTTCAAAGTTGCTATCCAATAGAACCAAGTGAACCTTCAGTGTATGTGGAGTCTTCCAGCTGTCTGGACAGTGGTCCCACATGCTTAAAAGCTTGGGAAGCACACAGGTAGAGCAGATACATGGACTTCATTCCATTTTTCTAGGTGTCTTTCAAGAACACATACCATTTCTGAAGAGAAAATGATCAATTCTGCATGGCTGATTTCTGCTACACAGGAAATTGGAACCATATAGCTACAGACTATGCTAAATCTTGAACTACATGGCATGTTTATGAATTCTGAAAATTCAGATGCAGCTCAAACTAGATAAGGAGCATCTTACAATAATTTTGCATTCTTGTGTCTCAAATATTTTGTTTACTACTGGATCAGCAACTCAGAACTGATAAATACTTGAATAAACTGCTGATGAGTCTCTGAGTAGCCAGAGCATATCTAGTATAATTTAACTTGAAATTTGTCTTCCTGAAGCCAACAACTGAAACAAGTTCAGTACTGTCAAATTTTCTCATGGGACAAACAACTTGTCTAAATTCAGACACACTTCCTTACCATATAAGGAGGAGAGTCAAGCCCAAAATGACAGCACGAAATTGTTCGGTACTCTGAAAACTTTTCTTAAGAAGTCACTTAGCATGCCATTTTATTTGTAAGCAGTTATATATAATTATTAACCCTTGGTATATTAAAACTAGTATATATACATATACTCAAACCTTCAGTATGTGGTGTAAAATCTCTACACAATGGCACATAATCTGGAAATACTGTTTGCTGGGAATAAGGTGTAAATAAATCTAGTAGGAACACTAAGGAAAAAAATTACTTCTTAAAAGGTCACCTAGAACAAAGAAGTCAGAAAACATTCTCTATGTGTATTTTGAAAGACACAAATGGTGCTGATTACTTTATCCCCATACTCAGACTGTCTACGTGGGTTAAAGCTAGCAATAATACCAGTTCTAATCTTAAAGGCCCGTGGAGAGACATAAAACCAGACTGTTTGAGAAATCTGGTTGTAAAAGCACATCTGTGCAGCCAACACCATCACATGGCTGGAAAACAATCAGAATTCCAACAAGAAGCAAGTGAATAAAACCCACAGAAAATTCCTTCATTGTGGAAGGAAGATTTCCTTTGGAAGATTTCCTGCATAGTTCCAAGTCTCTTCAATACAATAATTTCATATTTGTGTGGAGCATGTCTCAAATAATTTTCCGACAATGTTTCAGGGGAGACACCCTCACAATGAAATATTTCTCAGTGAATACATCGCTTATTTTTTATGTACAGCTCCACGTGCAAGCTCATGTCCAATGTCATAGAACTCACCAGGTACTTATTTGCCTGGGGTACCAGTGTTAGAACCCTGCCAGACCAATGACAGCATCCCTGGTTTAGATTTGATTTGTCTTTTTCACATATATTTTGCAAATCACTTACCAGTGCTGGTTTAGATATGGTGTAAAGGAATTTGTGCAAGCATCCAAAACAATGACAAAATTAAGAATTTAAAAAGAGTTAAAAATATATTTGTCTCATCTCTAATTTTCTGTCCACTTCTAGTTTTATGGGGTTTGTCACGATGCTGGACAGCTGCATGGAGAATGAAGGCACACACAGATACAAAAAATCCCCAAATGACAAATAAGCAAACAAACCCAGCCACCACTTCCACACTGGCAGTTTTATTTTGTCTATTTACGTTTGCATATTTATCATTACTTGTTTTGGAAACAAGTTTACAGTTAAGAATGGTCATTTTATCCCTTTCCAAGAACACACCAAATAAAGTACGATGATAAGGTTTTCAGCATCTGTTCTTAACCACAAATATCCGAATAATGTTTGAACTGCTGGGTCTATGATATTTTTTTCTCTCAAGCTTGCAAAGTAAGTATCTGTTTTATAGTGGCTTAGTTAATTTATATTTAGTAAGAAAAGGTGGGTTTGATTGGAAACTGTTTGCTTCTCTTTCAATCTCAGTAACCATTGCTTCCATTTTTCTAATATGACACACAGATTTTCCCTTCTTTATTTTTACTGAAAAGAACTGTTATTCTCCTCTTTTATGACAGATTTCATAGATAAAAATTTGCAGTGCAAAAATTCCACACAATATGCTAGACCAGAAGCCTAATTCAGATAAAATATGTAATGTTTCAAATTCCTAAACACATTATATGCAACTGGATCAAGACAATACTTTAGTATACAGGCTGAAATGTGGTGGTAAATGGCATTAAAATTCAATCTGCCATGGAATCATAATGACTACTCATCCAAAGCCAAAATAGCCAAAAAGAATTAAAACCAAGCAACTACTCTTTGAATGAAAATATTTATTATTAAGTATTACCATGGAATACTAGGCATTTATCTTAAAAAAAGCTTTTTAAATCTCATTCTCAGGACATGCAATACATCCAAACTTACCAAGATTTTTTGCAACCTAGAGACACTAAAGAAAATGTTTAGTAAAGACTGGACTTCAAGTTGTAACCTTTCTTTCTAGAAAAAACCCTGACTTTTTCCTTTCCTTTTAAAAACTTAAACTGTGAAGGATTCGAAGTCAGACACTATACTTTGTTTTAGCAAATACTCTCACATCCATATCAAGAACATATATTTAAGGAGAGAAAGGTTTTCTAGAAATCCCCATACAAGATCACCTATTGTATGTATTATTAGGCAGAGCATAATTAACTTCCGTAGGTTTTTTAGGAGATTCCCAATTAGGCCCTTCAGTATGTCTGGCCTACAACCCCAACACTTTCAATCACTGCCTTTTAATCTGTGTAGGAGCCACAGACTATTCCCTTCATTGTGGAAAAAAATATAGGACACATCCATAATTCCCCATCTAGGCTTCATGCTATTCCCTGCCAAGGCGGTTTGGCAAGCAGTGAAGATATTTCAAAGGAAAACACATAGGGCCTCACTCAGTCATATTAATGCTCCTTCACATTCCTCCTGCAATATTATCCTGCCCATAAGGCTTATTTAAGTACAAGAACATCTTTGGCAAGCAGGGCTTTCAAAACAGAGACCCGCGTGGAGAATCCAACAGCAGTACTTAGTTTTCACCTTCACACAATAGCCATATTACAAAAACAACTTGTACTTACATGGGAACACAAAGTGATGGATAGGTTTAGATTTGAAATCAAATATAGCTTTCCCAGCAAATTTTAAAATTGAGAAAGTCTGCTGCTGTCACCTGGTCATTTTGGATAAAAATTAGAAGAAAAAAGAAAAAAACCCAACAGAAACATGCAAGCCAATACTGTGCTACAGCAGCACAGTAAAGGGTAACTTGAGACTAAAAATTTATTTTTTTAATTGGACATAATAGTGGGAAGCAAGGACTGTCCAGTATGTGGCTGAAAAAAATACAACACACAGATACCCCTACCTTAACAAATGTCTTCTCTAAGCAACTTTGTTATGGGTAGTCTAACACATTGTTTTAACTGGAAGAATATATAGGGTTTTAATCCAAAAGACATTCCCATTATGCTTAATCTAACATTCCTCGTCCAAGCCAACAGGACAGTTTGATCAGTTACAGGATGGTGCATCTTACACTTGAAGGGACAAAGAAAATTGTCAGAAGTGTGATTCTGAAAAGAGTGCTGAAAGTAAAATGTCTTATTGCATTTAAGCAACTAAGAATTTGAAATCAAACTCATCAATGTAATTCCTAAAGCACAAGGAGAAAAGACAGCTAACAGTTACTCTGCAATAATGACTGTTATGAGTTTATCAGATGTGATCAGCTGACCACAGAGAAGTTTTGAAAAATTATTCTAAGGTAGCTCTGTTTTCACTTGGGTTATAGTAAGACTATGGAAAACATTTTTGTAGGAGTCAAACCTTTGAATGCATTGCACCCAACTTCAACATAAGTTGTACAGTATGTGTAAGACTGACAGATTTGCAACAAATTTCTGAACTGGAAGTTCTTTTGGAATTACTTTCGAGTTCAGAAAAGTGGATGGAATTATGCTTAAGGAATAGAAACTTTTAATTTTACATGAAATTAAGTTCTAATGATTTTGCTCTAGAGGAGACTTCTTATGCAACACATGACAATTCTGCATCTAATTATGCATTCTGCCATAAATTCAAGCACGCTTTAGCAAAGCCCAGTTTACCACCACTATTATTACTCACATCAATCACACAATGTTTACTCTGAACATACACATGCTTAGTCTGTGGGGACACTGCAATACAGAAATTCCCAGGAATATATTGAGCATGTGAACCCACCTATTCCACACAATTAAATCCACTACAACATTAGTGGTATAAACACACTACTTCTGAAATAGACTGATTTTACTTTTTCCAGCCTTCTGTAACATACTTTTGCAGACAATCCAAAGATTCTTAGATCAGTTCCCTATCATTTCATATAACAGGCTCTGAAGTCTTAAAAATGTACCTGGTTCTGTCTCCACTTGGAAAAGAAACCACAGCAAAAATCATATTACAGTACATCTTCGTAGATAATTTTTCCTTTTACAAGTAAAATTCCATTCAAGTCTGAGTTTAAACAGATACTCAGAATATTTTTGAGAAAATAAAAATTCTACACTTCTATCTGTGATGAGCTCTGCTTTCTTCTAAAAATTGATGTCAAGGTTCTCTGTCCAACTTATACACTCATCTGCTCTTTGAACCTACAGTGTTTGATAAGCACACACTACATACAGAGCTCTCTTCTTTAACTGATTAAAACGTGCTCATTGTACCCATCAGCCATGGGAATGCTGAAGAGAAAAAAAAGAAATCATGATGATAAAAAGCTTCTTTAAGCTTCAAAAGGAAAGCATACTCAGGGATGCTCCATTTAACATGTAAGCAGTAACAGATACGGCTACCAAGGCATCACAGGAATTGATATTCTGTCAGCAAAGGGGCCAAGCTGTGACCATCACCTGTACAGACACTCAGACTGGCTTTCATTTGGTTGGTGCTATTTCCAATTCTGCCTTTTTTTTCCTTAGAGAACTGCAAATGTCCAGCACCTCTAGGGTCTGTATCTTGTTCAACTCCAGCCTGCTGACACACTGACGAACAGCATCTGCCAATTCAAAGAAGCTCTGACCAGACTGACTTGATGCAATCTGGCAACCTTAATCATCTTAAGCTGTCCTCTGGAATACCTGTTCTGCATCTCAAAGTGCCTTTTCCACACAAGTAAAAATGGTTGGTGTAACTTTGTAGAAATTCACTGGTTTGTAACACTAGGCGTAACGTTCTACATCTGGATGGCATGGACAAATACACAAAACCCCCTTTTATTCTCCCAGGTTAACATTTCCAGGAAGAAAGGAGGGCATGATTTAGAGGAAGAGCTGAGGCCTGCACAGATGGTTGCTGTAACCAGTGCAATACAAGTTGAGAGAAGGAGAGGGTAGCTCATCCAAGTTCTATTCAGGAATACATCTAAGACACACCCATAAACACTGTATATCCAAACCAAAGTATCACACACGTAACAGGCTGAAAGAAAAAAGCAGAAAAAGAAGGTCTTTTGCTAATTTTCAAGCTAGTAGCAAGTGCGATGTCTCCCTTTAGAAAGGGAGCTGGAAGCCAGTGGCAATAAGAGAACAAATTAGCTGTATTGGCCTGGAAAGTTTATGATTAGCTTGGGAGGTCTGAAGCCTGCTGATCACTACAAAAATAACATTTCACTTTGATGCATGTCTATCGACTCTCACTATATTAAAATGTTTTCATTTCTAAATGTGGGTTTCAGCTGCTGTGTCTGGCCACCATGTGACATGCAAGTGAGGATCTCTATGTAACACATTTTTTTAAAAACCAGTATTTCATATAAGAGAAGTTAGCAAACACTGAATATTCTCTGTGCTTGTGTGCCTGCAGTAATATAAGAGTTCAAACTAAGACAAAATACTCATTCCTGAAAATACACACTGGAATAAAATGCACAGGTTCACCATTAGAACCAAAATATCTTATGGCAAATTGAGTTGATAGTTCTGATATTTTAAAAAAGAAGCCATATAACTGCATAAATCAAGATCAAAACTCCACAGTAAAAGCATATGAACTAGCAGGACGTTGACCATATATCCTCTAGCAAACATAATAGAAAGAATTCGTTTGTGTGTTGGCAGAAGTACAGCACCTTAAGCACTTGTGCAATAAAAATGTCGGACATGACAATCAGACAGTATGAAAGTATTCCTCATAGGGGCTTTAATACTTGTTATAAACTGCTGTATTGTAGAAGTTCAGTCTTTCCTTTGCAGCTACCTTCAGTATTTTTTCAGTCAGAGGCAAACAACTCTTTAAAAATTCACCACCTCAACCTCTGACTTGAGGATTTGGGATTGGCTTCCCTAAATGAGGCTTGTCTTAAATTAGCTTTACAATAAGAAAGAACTGCAGTTGTACAGAGAAGCAGTTCTATTAAGCTTCACGTTCTGTTGCTGTACAGCTTGTAAAGCTCCCTCTGACCTCTCTCATTGTGCAACAGGAGAAGGGCTAACGGGGATCTTGTGTTTATGGCAATGGTCAGGGACTCTGAAAAGTCAGGTTCTTACGCATAAGCACAAGTGAAAGAGCTGTCTGTGCTCCTAAATGGACAGCCACATACAAATATAATTCAAAATCAAGTCTGAATTTTAAGACCAGCATTGAATGCAGACCAAATTTCACAGTTTTGGAGATATTAGTGAATTTAGAGAATTAGAGAAATTTAGAGAAATCTAACATAGATAGAAAACTACTAGTCTGTGATAGTGTGATTTGAAGATGCAGTTCCAATAATCACTTCCAAAGTTACAGTGGGTTTACATTCAACATTCCTTTTTGTCAATCCCTAAATGAAGAGAGAAATGAGAAGCAGAAGTTTTAAAATGCCCAGATCCCACACACACAATGACAGCTTCCCTCTTTCACAGTTTTTGTGCAGTTGTTGCCAAGGAAGTAATAGAAAAGTCTCCACAGGTCTTTACTGCTTATGTGCCTGTTTTCTTATTAGAGAGACATGCAAATGTGACTTTTGTACAATATTCTTTCAGCTAATGGAGGCTGCTCATTTCTGCAAGAGTTTCTTCTAACCCAATAGTTATTTGCAGGTAATTGCAATAATGCCAGTTTTGCAAAGATTCTCAGAACAATACGAAAATATTATATACCACGTAGAAGGCTCTAGAAAATTATTAGCAACTTCTTTACTAAAAGAGTTTTGGTGATCCCCAGTTCTCTTCTTATGCTGGCATGTTTTGAATCCTACACAGAAGTTAATACAGATTCCAGACATTCGAAGCTGACAGTTTATATGTGCAGAATAATGTACATCGTTGAGAGTATGTACTATACAAACCAAGAAAACTGAAGAGATTGATTTAAAATTCACATTACACAGCTTGAGATAAGCTCCTGCACGAACTATTTGTCAAGGACAGCTACCATGATTCCGTGATGGGAAATTTAGCATACATATGCAAGTAAGCTGGAAATTATTTTAGACTGCTGTCACTATGCAAACAAACCAAAATGAAAGTTAAACAGATTGTTCTTTGTAATAGCTGAAAAAAGGAAGGGCACATTTCAGACAGATGTCACTGATTGCCTGTTGAATATGCTTCTACTAATACAGTATGAAAAATTATGCCAATGATTTTACTGGGTAATTAAGTGGTAGATGTGAATTCATTAATAACTTTTTGTTTTCCTTGGTAGTCTGATATTTGGGTAAATTTCCTGTCTTCTGTTCTACATCCTTTTATTCAATGAACAGAACAAAATCTGGCACAAACATCAAACTCTGATCAACGAAAGAGGAAAAACCAGGCAACCTTTCAACTGAAATCCACAGGATTACACAGTATCACACAACACTGCAGCAGTTGTTGATTTAATGGAAGGAGCACAACACTGCACATTCAACATGCTTCACTTCATGCAAGATTAAATTCAGTTGACTTATCGAGTAGCGAAGAGCTCAGCCGTAAAGAGACTTAGAACATTGTGGACAGTTTAGCATCTGTTTAAGTTTAAGAAATATACACTGATGACATTCATGTTGTCAGACTGACAGAGCAGTTGGCTAACTCAGGCACATGACTTTTGTTTGTTCTAACCCACAATGATTGGTCTACCACATATAAACTTTTTTATTAGCATTTTCCTCACCATGTTTTCAAAACTTGGATTTTTTACCACATTGTTTCTAAGCTGTGGGCTAATACTTATAAAATATAGTCTTATACCAATCATATTTCTGCTTTTGGCTATACAGTTTTCATAGCTAACTGTAGTTTCACTCCATTTCCAGCACAAGTCAGGATTAGTATGGAAAATATATAGAGCAGGAGAGCAACTTACAACAGCAATTAATGTCATAAATTCAGGCTGACATCTGATGTCATTACTGCTTATTTAAGTACAATAAGACTGCAGCAAATGTTAGATATTTTAAAATATTTCTAATTGAACTCTTAAACATTGAGAAAGTTATTGTTTGTCTGAGCTGGTCATGAGCTGGTAAAAATTCTGCATTTTAATTAGGTGTGATCTAATCACCTTTCACTGCTCCATCAAAAAAAACAAATGCTTTAGACTTCCCAAAGCCAGGCTAGCTTAAGATATTTTACAGATTATTCCCAATATGTTTTTGTATATGATATGTAGCTGCCTATAGAGTACAAACTTTTTAACCAGTATTACTACATAAAAATATGATCATGCAGGTATCCACTACCCATCCTCGGACGCGAGAGACCCTGAAACAGACAACAGTTTAAAGGGTGAATAAGGGGTGTCTCAGAATTGTGCAAAGACAAGAAAGCAGCACAGTTGCATTGAAAGGCTGCAAATATGAACATTCCAGCCAAACCTAAGTGTGCACAGAAAAGGGCCATTAAAAGTGGTAAAACAAAGGATTATATTCTTTTTGCACTATGTTCTTATTTCTTGTGCAGATTTTTTTTCTAGCTGTGTGGTCCCCCGGCTAAAATGAAAAACATTCCTGGAGGACTTTTGACACTGCAGTGATGAGGAGTAAGGAGTAGGAAGAGACTGGAGAACAGCCACTGCAGCAGGGGTAACACTGTTAGTAACAACAAAAGCTCAGCCTCAATAATGGAATGGAAGGAGCAGATAACGAAAAGATGTGAGTCAAGTGGGAGGAGAAGGACTCTGACAAATACTCATGATTCACTGAGATGGGACACTAGAAGACAAGTGTGATGATGAAAAAAGGTGCAGGAATTAAATGGGTTAGAGGTAGACTCTCATTGCTTTAGTGTGAACCCTCAGGTAAGTGCCTCTTCTCAGCACCCTGTGAAATAGGAATGGATCATCCATTTAGTTGCATACTATGAGCACTTTGTATCCAAGCAAAGACAATAGGAGTAATACTTTTGAAGTGATTATCTCAGGAAATATCGAGAGAGAGATTACATAAAATCATTCAGGTCATGATTTAAAATGCTTGCCAAATCGGCAAAACAAAAAAAATTAAAACAGAAAATTAAAGAACATGTTTAAGAACCACCCTTCATAAAACAATAAAAGTACATACTTGAAAAAACTCAACTGAACACCTTAAATTAGTTATTAAACAAGTAAGAATGTCAAATACAAAAACTGTGTACCAGGCTGTAACACTTTGCCCAACTAGAAACAAACAAGGCCAGGTTCTCTCTACTGATAATTTTAAAAGAGGTTTTCTCTCTCTGTAAATGACACAAGTACCGTAACAATGACATTCCATTAATATTATAATAATGAATGGCTTTGATCTGTAGTTTATCAAGGAATTAAAAATGATATGGCTTTCCCATTTTTTTCCTGAACTTTTAATCCTTTTCTGACAGAATCTGTGGGTGGCAATAACATTTTCCCTGTGCAGTAAGACACAGATTGCAGATGCAATGGCTACAGAAAAAGACATTCCTAAACATACACTGACTTCCATGTAAATGGCCTTCCTCTTTGGGGAGCAGAGGTGTATCAGTGACAGTGATCAGAATCAGGACATGCACTTCTGACCCACAGAGCTCCTGAGAATACTTCCTTCACAACCCTCAAGGGATTGTCACTGACATCTAACTTAGTGACAAATAGAGAACTGGAGCTCATCCTGTGAGATTTGAGTTTCTTCAATTCACTAGAAGATCTGCTTATGAAACAAGGCACTGCTACAGAAGATTTCCAAAAGCAAAACTTCATCTTGAATTTCACATTCAAGTTTTAATAATTAATATTCAATGCTTAGCAAATCCAAAGAAAAGCTGATGAAATCCATTTAGTCAAGAATCCATCTTGCCCTTGGGGAAATTTTCAAAAGCACCTGAAGTGCAAAAGACCCAGAGATCCTAGTGCAAGTCAGCACATCTGTTGTGTTCATCTTTTCCGATGCTTTGAGAAAATCTCCTCCATAAAGCAACAAAAATGTAAAAACATCTCGAAAAACATTCTTTTCTTTAAAATGACTGTTCCCTGTACTCAGCATCTGATGTGCTTCTGAGAGTGTTACTCTTTGGAGAGTAAGCACTTTTTTATTTTGAGAATAAATAAAAATTTTAAATGACAAATGTAAACTACTTTTCTAGCAAGCAATTCAGTTCAGTATTTCAAAATCCCAACAAAGCATTCACAAGTAAGTACTCAGAACACTTTTTATAAGGAAGGCACAGTGACTTCAGGACCCCAAACTCCCAGGCTGCTGAAGGTCTTCACCAGCACATGCATTGCTGTGCAAGGCAGAGACCCCCGAGGGTGTGTTCAAGGGATCTGCTCCATGTACAGAACATCATTTAGGTGTGACCAGCTAAACCAACAACCATTGAGTCAGGTCTGTGTTAGCAAATGGTTTCCACCATTGCTCCAAAAGGAACACCTCCAAAAATCCCAGACCTCTGACCCATGTTATGCCCAGAGCTACTACAGCTGGCATAGCACTGAAAAACAAATGCTCAATAGGATAAAGAGAAGAGTTTGTGCAGGAAGTCTGCAACTGTTTTCAAAATGAACTCCTGATGACATATTATATTTTGTATGCAATCAAATTCTTATGCTTTCTTTGGCCCTCAAAAAGATCTTCAAAGGAAAAAACCCCAAAATGTCAAGAGTCCTCAACATAAAAAAGAAAGCACTAAATGCTGTAGAGTCAGAAGATTGAAAAAAATCTGGGTTTTTATTTTCCAGCATACCCACCCTACAAGTAGGTTGCATAGCCTTCCTTAACAGCATTCTTAAAACTGAGGAGAACACATGAGCCAATTTCCTCCTCCTCCCCTGGGTAGTGTTAGCCCTGCAGGGCTTGAGCCAGCCCTGCAAACAGCGATGTAGGTCATTCCTGCTGAACTGCTCCACCTGGGCTCTGTGCAGCTGTGCCAGCTCTGGGACACAGAGTCCTCCTGTGCCAGGAGTCAGCTTTCTCCACACAAGGTTCACTGGCAACCGTGCCAAGGAATTAACCAGAGACTCGAGTCACTGGGGGGTTCATATGATTCCAAAAAAGCCAATCTGAACACAGTAAACTGTAAACTACTAACTAAGCCTTCTAAAACCTTATTATAGAAATTAATTACTCCTGAGTAGAAGGCTGGCATGCTAAAATGTTTTCAGAACCATAGTATTCTCTACATGAGAGCCCTAGGCACAGCTGCTGAAATAATCGTCCACCATGTGAAAACTGAGGTTTACTGGTAAAAACTTCCACAAAAGATTTGCATAAATCAGTGCACCCACTCAACACAAACACCACGGAACAACATCCAAAGATTCCTGCTTACAGTTTTCCACTGAGTACCGAGCTGCCTTACAGCCAAAGATGGTACATTTTGCTTTTTTTTCTCCATACAATTACTTCTAAAGAAATGCCTACGTGATACTTTGCAGCAGATTCAACTCATTCTGTCCTCCTTCAGCCGCACCACATGCCAACCTTCCCTGTACAGAGCAAGGGTGAAAGGTGTAAAATTTACCAGTGGGACCAAATGCCTTTCTGCGACAAAGTACCAGGCACGCTCAGGATCAGCATCATGTGGCTACAAAGCTTCTGCATGGCAAGGAGCAGGAGCCAAAAAACCTTGTATCTGCCTGCCAAAAAGCATGGCAAAGGATTACTTCAAAGCAAGCTAGAAGTAGATTATTTGAGCGCCTGAGGCTTTTGGCTGAAAATTTTTTGACTGGATGTCATATGCATACCTCAGCCTCAGGGGTGCAACTTTAACTATTATCTTACAAGAGGCTAAAACCAAAAAAAAAAGGAAAAAAGAAAGTAGAAACACAGGAAAGAAAGCTTCTGAATTAAATCTCTCTGCAGAGACACCACATCACCTTCTGGATCAGGACATGGAAACAAACTCAATACTTACTGCATCAAAATCACAGTACAAGACTATGATTAGTGTAAGAAAAATAATTCAACAAATGTGCATGCATCACTGACTTCTGGCTTTAATACCTTCCATTAAGCTCTGGAGGTTTTTAAAGCAAAAGGTTTTTATGAAATTTACCACTCTTACAGTATTGTTAGTTCTCACTCTTCTTCCACTACAAAAGGTTTTTACAACATGTCATTGCAGTCGGGCTTGCCATTCTGGGGCTTCCACCACACCAGCTAAGGCCAACAGGCAATAGACTTATCCAACAGTGTTTCTGAAATGAAGTTCATTACAACAAACAGACTGAGCACAGACTTACTGTTTTTTCATCAAAATCATTAGAAATAATGCAGCAGGAATCCTAAATATGCCAGTCCAAGAGAAAAGGCTGCAGTTATTAAATCTGATTTACTGAAGAACTTAGAAGTCAGAATATTAAGATAGGAGACATTTATAACGACCAAATAGCTACACTGACATCGAATTACTCAGCTATTGGGCCAAAACTATCAAGATAAATTATATTGTGATAAAAATATTATGAGAAATATAACCCAAAATAACAATTCAAAAAAGCTCTAAGGAAACATAGAGGCTTAAAATGAAAAAGAGTGGTTTACATGTTCTAGTCTCAGACAAGGAAAAAAACCCCTACAGACATAATTTTATCTGCTCTACTTATTTTGCAGAACAAGTACATGACACAAAGTATCCAGAAAAAACCAACTGGATCTATCAGAACACTGAAACTTGATGCTACTTTTGCAGGTACATTTGCAAAACTCACTGCTTCAGATTAATCACTGGCAGTATCCCATAGAGAGCATGTCAAGGGATTAATAATCTAGCTATGTTCTTTTATTTACACCTTTAACACTCCACAAATACATAGAAGCACAATCCAAGAATTTGTAAAACATGTGATTTATTCTTTGCTGTACCCAGAATTCATGTGTTTCACTATTAAATCCCAAAACTTAAATTTATGCATTTCCCTAAACTTCTCAAGTCCCCAAGCCAAAAATAAGAAAACACATATGAAAAAAAGAAACCTTTTGATTTCAACGCACATCTGTGTTCTCATAAGCCTTAGCACAAACCTATTTATTCCCTTAAGGAATATTTATTTCCTAAAGAAAAAGTTCAGTCAGAAACAGCAGCAAAGAGCAATTAAACAGTATCATAAGATTCAGTCCATTTTGGCTTGTTATTTGTTAGTTACAACTCTATGTTACAGCAGAAATAAAAAACTTGACAGTCTGGCATCTGAAAAGCATTCAATAGTGTAATACCTGATACTGTGTAGAGCAGATGTTCTCAAACTAGAGCCCGCTGCCCTCATGAGACCAGTAAAGACCTTCTAGGGCTTTGCAAAGTTCCTTGATTTTGCTTGTAAACTTGTGCAGTTACTTAAACGGGCTTGTTAGAGGGGGGGAAAGGGTCTCCAGAAAAGCCAAGTCTCCAAAGATTAAGAAAAGATCATCTGGTTTCACAGTATGTGCACAAGTACAACCTGAAGATTTAAAATGTTCATATGAGTTCAGATCTGAACAATATTTATTTTGATCATGCCATGGCAACGGAGAAAATTCGGGTATGGAAACATCTCTTACATCCTTGTTTGGGGAGTTATTTGAGCAACCTGGATAGAACGGGCTCCTTCCTCACCTGCCCACAGCCTCTTTGTGGCTCTGGTCCATGCTCCTGCTTTATTCCTAGAGAGCAGCAGACAGCAACGAGCTGCAGGGATAAAGCAGCTCTGCTTGTCCTGTCCTGACTTTTGGCCTTCCCCTCCCAAGCAGAGTCAGGTGCTTCCCTGCCACAAGCACAATCAGAGCAATCATGTGACACGATTTTGAAGTCAACAGACAAAGGTGAGCTCCTCCAACTGGGAAAGCTGTGGGCTTACTGGCATGCAAGGCCTTGGTCCAAAAATGATACAAGCATGGGTCTGACTGCAAATGAACATAGCCATGATGAGTTCATGTCGCTGGCACAGGATATGCTAATCACTATGCTGCTGGGAGATCTCCTGCAAAGGCTCCAGTTCAGAAACAGATTTATTTGCTTTATAGTTTGCATGAATTCTCTTTTTGTTGGAAAACAGTCACAGTATTGCTTTGTTTGCCTGAATACAGATTTCTGCTTGGGAAACACAGAAAAGCCAAAGAAAATTTTACATTCGGAAGTAAGATCACTCAAGGAAATTGCTAGTTTGCAATAATCCAGTAAAAAGTATAGAGCCAAAAGTCCCACTTGAGTAATTGCCAGATTTTGGAATGATGCTGTTCAAGACATGATAAACTACTGCCACCACAACTCTCTGTGTTAGGTTGGCGGCAATTATTTCCCACCAAAATAAACAAAAAATGCAGCACGTGCTGGACTTCCTGCTTCAGTACAACAGCAGTGGGACCTATTCCTTGAGGATCTTGTGCCACTATATTTTTGCATCTACTGTAACTTTTTGCCCTATTAAATATGTATTTCTGATTGTATCCATGTGAGATACATTAGTTAAGCATTTTCATTAGTACATCAGTGCTTAGAAACGCTTTCTTGTGTTACAAGACTCAGTCAGTCAGTAAAGCTTCAATTCATCAAAGCACTTAAGCCTGCACCTAACTCCAAGTATGCACCTAATCCCATTGACTTTAATGGGACTGCTTACTTGCTTAGTTAGGCGTGCATTTAAAAATAAAGTCCATGTAAGCATAATTGTGCTCTTTGGCCTCATCCCAAGCCCTTAAAAAAGGAAAAAAGCAGAATGGAGAACAAATGTTCAGCAAAGCTGTAAGAAGGCACAGCAGCTTTCAAGGAAATATGCACTATGTAACAAATAATTTAACTATCTTTACAGAAATTCCCAACAATCAGAGTTAGCTGGCAACCCAGTTATTGAATTCTACCAAGATATTGTCAAACCTAAACTGAGCACTTTCAGAAATATTTGTTCAATAAAGTTGTTAGAAATCATAAGTAAAAGAAAAGCATGCAAGCATTTTGTGTAGGTGTGTTTATGCTGCTTCTCACCATTTACCTAGTCACTAAGGAATACAATTGTCCAATGCTGCTAAGCACTGGCACCCCCTCCTCTTGTTATTGGGTTGAACATTATATTAGATAGTTCTAGAACAATGTATGCGTAGTCTAAATTTGGAATATAATTTCAACAAGGTGCACTGCTGTAATCAAGAAGTCAGTCCTGCAGCTTAAACTTCTACAGCAAGTTAGACAAAACTTGAGGGCTAGAATACAATGCAAATGGTGAAACTGAGGACTTTTGACTTCCTCCCCTTTGCATCACTGATGTTCAAAAGAGAGTAGTGGCAAAGGCAGCTGTAATCTCTAGTATATGAAAGTGGCAATGGTCTCATTCATATTATTAAGATGATTTAAAAATACACAAGGAGTGAGATTTTTCCAAGACTGGTGAGTCCTCCTCATGCTTCCTACTAATCAGAGTACATAAAGGCAATCAGGCTCTGACAAAAACAAACCCAAACACTTTCTATTTCATAAGACTAGAATAATTATTTCTCTCTCAGAATGGCACTTAGACGTGACAGTTCAAATGACCAAACACCTGATAGATAAGATTTTTATGTGGTTTTATAAAATGGTTACCAGAAAGTTTAACATTAGAAGAACAACTAAACAGAACACATTTTCTGTGGGATCAAGTTTCAGTTATACTTTGCTCAGCAAAGCTGCCTTGCAGGAGAAAACAAATAAGATGAATCCATTTTTTAACAATGACTCATAGTACAAAATAAGCCTGAAGCTTTTCTTAAGTACCATTTTCACTAATATAACTACAAAAACACAAGACTTTAAACTCCTAATACATTAGATTCACAGAAAATACATCATACTTTGCTGTAATGGCTCCTGAAAAGTAAGGAAATATACAGTGCTTTAAGTATCTGGTACAATTTAAAGGTTAAGCAACAACAACTGGAAGCACACATTTTAAAAAGCCCTACACAAGAAGTCAAGCATTTTATAGTCCAGCAAGATGCAGTTAGTTAGCACTGCTGTTTATGATCTCCTTTTGGACTGGTTTAATTGGTTCTATCCAGTGTCTGGCCTCCATCAGCACAAACAGTAGCAGTAAAGCATCCATAATGTATATCACAATGTACAGGCACTACTTGCAAAACAGTAACTTTTTTAAAAGTCTTGCTCTCCTAGAAAATAGAAAATTAAGCTTTATAAATATACCAGAGGGGGGGAAACAAACCTACGAACGCAATTGCAAGCTGCAGTGTAGCCTTAGTAGCTGTACAAATTCATTAGTGTCCATAACAGAGGTGAATGACCTTGGAGCAGTCCAGGAGTCCACTGCAAACATTCCAGAGTTCAGAAGTCATGTCCATCACACTGGGACTCTGTGTTAGTGAAGTGACTTAACAAACTTCAGGCACATAAGATAAACTGCATCTGCCACATACAGGCAACTCCAAACAAACAAATCCTGCAGTAATAAAATTCATTTGTTTTAATAAAATTCTATAGGCTGTAAAACAATATCCTTGTGCAGGTAGGATTTCCACAGGTCAAAGACTTTTCAGTCATGCCCCATTTCTTGAAATGTGAGCATAAACTGCAACAATCCCTTTAAAATGAAGCCTTGCCATGCTAGGAGACATATACAATTATGACTATTTTCCGGTCTTACAGAATACAGATATTTTAGGATGCTTCCATGGCCACTGTACCCACTTAAGGGTCTAAATGCTGGGTATTCAGACACTAAGCAGTTTCAGTGCATATGTACTTCACCCATTCAGCACAACAACGAGATCACACTTCCTTATAATACTCAATGGTTGTGCAAGGCCACCTGAATCTATTTTAAAAGTTGTTTCCCCCCTCTCAGCAAATATTGAGATGAATATTTTAATGTTAAGACCTCAAATTTAGGGTCCAAATTGCCTGTGTTCACATTTCATTTAAATAAGCTTTAGTGAATTCCTATTCCCTCATATCGCTTGATATTTCACATTCAGTCCTTCTACTATTTCACTGCATAAGACAAAACTTTTTTTGCGTGTACTGTTTATGAGAATTTTAACAACTGCATAAATGTGAGGACTTCTGTTTTTAAAAAGTGGGAAAGGTTAGCCAAGTTCTTCTTCAGCTTTGGTCACATACACAACCATAACAAAATGAGACCTGGTCTATCAACACAAACCCCAAAGAGATCTTCAGCAATGCTAAGGTAAATTCAGACATTTCTACTTCACATAAAGCACTACCTCTATGTGTGTATGGTACATCTGGCTTGAATCTCCTGAAGAAAAATATTCAGTAAGACAAAAATGCAGAACTTTTACCTCAAGACGATCCAAGTGTTGATCAAAATAGCCTAATGCAGTCTCTAAAATATAAAAATATATCTAAGCAATGTAGAATCACAGAAGTCAAATGGCACCAGAAGTAGGGGAAAGGTGAGGCACAACCAAAACCCTACATCAAATCACATCCTTTTTGAAGTAATGTAATACACACCACCTAGCAATGCTCTCAGAAGAAATTCATGCATGTTTATTGCATTGAATTCAGAGGCATGAATAAAATTTATTCATTTTTTCAGAATTACTGGTAGCTCCAAGAAACTCACAGTTTCCCCCTAAAATAATATTCTCTTTAGCAGAGAGATATCCAGCACTCTTAAAATTATGCCTGCTTCCAAAGAAACTGCCAAGAAGGAAACCATTTGCCATTAAATGCATCCCAAAAGGGGGAAGAAAAAGAGAAAAAAAAACCAACCAAACCAAGATGCTTTTCCAGTGTTATCCATGAGCTGCCTGGAGTATTCTTATTGAAGTGATAACTTCCCCAGCAACAACAGAAAAGGTCTCCTGAATCCTGATGGAGAAATCTGGTGTAGGGCTTTTTGTTGCTCTTCATAAGGTCACCAACTCAAGCTCCAGCACAAAAGTTAATGGAACTAATTAATTTTAGCCTGAAACAGCTTTCAGCAGCAATGAAGTTGCTAAAAATGGAACCATTTGCTACAGAATTTGTTGAGATGCAGGCCTGGATTCTCTTCTAACAAGTATGTTTACTCAAATTTCCCCTATCAGCTGCCTTTCTTCCTCAAGGGAACAACGTCACTGCCTCTTGTTCATGTTGTTTTGGATCACGAAAGCTCCCGGAAAAATTAGAAGAGCTATTCTAAAAGATTACTTTTTTCAAAAGGTTGATTTCTTTCAGGAAACTTCGTTTTTGAGTATGAGTAAAATCAATACTCAAGCTACAGCTAGTTACTGAACTGTAATGTTAATACAGAGGAACAGAACTACAGTAATTGTATAACTCTTCACCCACAGCAAATGGAAGGCAAACCTATTACCTTGAATCTACAGCTGCAGCAATTCCAGGCTGCATTATTTCCTACTTGACATGAACAAGCATCGTAGTCACACGTTGTTACTGTTTTCTGGGGAATCTGCAGTAATGCAGTCTCACATCCTGCCCTGAAGTACTTTCAAACCTTAGCAAACAGTAGTTGATTTAACACCATGTTTTCTTCAAGATACTTGCTGTACTGCACATACTGCACAGGCGTGTGAAACAAACATCTCCTTCCCATAACTACTCAAGCTGCGTGAGACTTTGAAGTCCCCCATTATATCATCAACAGAAGCACCAAGTTAGAACTAAAGAATTCCAATTCTTCTTTTCATCACTTTCCACTCTACTAAACTGGGTAAAACTGTGTGTGTACTAAAGGGCATGAATCAGTCATACAGATATGGAGGGAAACAGCCTTTTAGGAAAACAAGACTACATTCATTTATTGGAATTATAAGTCAAGACAATGTTGAAGAAGCAGCATCTGCTTTGCAAGAACATGCATTTAACATCACAGTAGGATCTTAGTCCCCTTCAAAAATGTTCCGCTAAGCAATTCTTCCACTTCGCATTTTGTAAGACACCACCAAGGTACACTTGAAACATCTACAAAAATGCATTGTACTTGTGTGTAAAGGCTCACACCCCTCTACAGAAAACAGCTTGGGATACAGGGAATAAACATGGACAGGAAGGGAAAGAAAGTGCCTCTTGTCACAGAAGAGTTTGGGACTAGAGGACTGCTTTTAGTCACAAGTAGTTTCTTACGTTGCACACTAGAATTCTGCAGATATTTTTCATATTTACACAGGATCCAAACTGTTCTGCACATTCCCACTTCTGTCACCACAGTTTCTTGTGTGTTCATGACCTTGATAAGAATAAGCCAGACTACATATAAATAGCATCACCAACAGTCCAATATCAGTAACTAACAAGTCTGACATTTCTGATTTCTGCAAGGTCAACAGCCTGGCACACAACAGTTATTACAATTATATGCACAGCTATAGTATGGAAAGAAAAAGGCCATGTCTGTAAAAACATTTTGTATTTTATAGAACAAAACGCATTTTTGTTTCAAATGTATCTTTCCCTGTTATGAGATACATACGTATGTATGTTTCTGATTTCCACTTCACAGGATTTTTAAAAACTACACACAAACCAAACTACATTAAAACACTCCCTGTGAACTATCAGGATCGCTTGACTGTGGACACAACTTCAACCTTGCCACGTTTTCAATTCCGAAAATGCCCTTGGATGCCACATGAAGCTGCTTCAAACTAGAAGCCAACATTGTCATGTGGCAAACATTATTGATACATTTAAAATCACCATACCTTAAAAATAAAATCAATGAAGTTTAATGCATCTGCTGAAGTAGGTTTTTACGGGAGGCTTTGAACAGAGCAGGTGTCTGTGTTACAAAGAGGGAGCAGGAAGTTATTCACAAGCATTTTGATGACTCCACTGAGCAAGGTATAAATGCTCTCGTTCAAAGACACCATACTGCCAGAACCCCAGAAAATTAGATTGCTTCCTCATCAGCAAGAACGTGGTATAGTCCTGTGACTGCTGAGAAGCCTGTGGCCATGAAAAGGATTAAATATGTCAGTCTTCTGTAATACCATCACGTTTCTGTTTCGTTCAAGTTTTGATGTTATTGCTGCAAATGGGAAAAATCTGTTGTTGCAATAATAAAATGTCTGAGATGTCGAAATAGGGCACAGGCTTGCAAATCAACAGACCTTTTAAGAAGGTTTTGAAATCACCCCATTTGTTTTGTGAAGTCTGAGCCATTAAATGTATGATCTTGCCAGTCTGTGATTTCTCTCAGCAAGCATGGAAGCTGGAAATTTACATTACTTTACATGAAAAACTAAATTATCACATATTTATGTGACTCCACCCTGTAGGACTTCCAAAGTCAAACACCATGGTACTTGTGGGGAGAAAAAAAAAAAAAAAAAAAAAAAAGAGAACTGTAGAGGCAGATTCAGTCAGAAGCCATATGAAAATCTGGCTGATTTCAGGCTCTATTAAAAATTCTACTTCAACCAAGTTTGAACAAGCTCATTTTGATCTAGCTGTACAACGTTTTCCAATCCCTAATCGTATTAAATTTCACAGACTGAGGTAGTACCAGATGGCATCCAGGATTCTTGTTTATTCTGAACTTTTGAAAAAAGCTCAAAACCCTTATGTGAAAACTTAACCAATGTGAAATTTAAACTGAAGGGAACTCTGCATAGACTTCTGTGAAACTAAATTGTATCTTGTAAACATCTTGTAAATATGAGCTGCTGCATCAAAATGCAATCTCTCATCTCAGCAAAGGGTTAAGAATCAGATTCTTGCTCTCCCTGAGAATATTCTCCCACACCTTTGTTTGGCTGAAAGGCGAAACACAACTTCCTGCAGACGAATATGGTCAAAACATACAGAAATTACATAAACCCCAGCTTGTTACAGTGAAGCGCAACATTCTGCTGTTGATTCAGCCTTAAGTACATTTCACTACCATTAGGACACATAAATCACATTCATCCTACAATCCAACAAGGATTTGCCACATCATTCCTATTTTGAGATGGGTAATCTGGGCATTAAAAGGACATTTGGGACAAAGATGCATCATGTGGAAGAGAGGAGAACCAGTTCCCAGCAAGCCACCCAAGGGAGAGAAGTCACAAAACCACTGGGTTCCACCTTGGTTAAAAAAATCGGTTCTTAACAGGGCTGCAGAGTCCAAAAAAGAGCTTCTGGGTCCCAACTGCACTCCCAGCAGACACTCAGTACCCCTGCACAGTGCTAGACTTACAACAGCCAGAGGTTCAATGAAATAGCCAAGGTCCCACAGGAAATCCACTGCAGAACAGCCCGGATACTTTGGCTGCAGTAGGGTTCTCCATCCATACCAGCTCTTAGAAGCAACCAAGCAGCCACTCTGCTTAGCCCAGGGACTCAGTGTCTCCATGAGACAGTGACACAATGGCACCTTCCTAACTCAAGAGTTACATGGTTTTGCTCTAACACAGTAAGTCAATACTTCAAGCATATTTTAAAACAGAACAACTCCTCAAATATTTGCTCTGAGTGCCTCTATATCTGTGTGTGCAAGTGCTGCATAAAAAGAAAAATAGACGCATACACACAACCAGAGCCTCTGTGGACTTCCTTCCCAAGGACTTATTTATTCATATGACAAATTTGCCTATCCCAGTCTATCAAAATTGTAATCTTTGTTTTAATAGAAGTGCCTAAAACATACTGGACCATTTCCAGGCTCTAAAGTAGTATTATAATGTAGTTAAATGAAAACAAAGCCTAAATACTTAATTTCCTGTAGACTTCCAAGATTGCTGTTTCGGTTTCCTGACTAAATAATAGGCATTTTGGAACATTCTGTTTCAGTTATTAGCATTTTCAATTTTCTCCTAAAAGTCATCAAAACAAAATTAAGCATTAACTTACTCTTTGGCTCCTTAGTAAGAATCAGCTTAGGTCAGACAGCATTTTGTTGCAGTCATCGCTTTCTAAAAACTCCTCTATTTTCACTAAGACCTCTGGATTCTTGGCTTCTGATAGTTTATTATAATTAACAAAGAAAAAATCCTAGTGCCTAAATTCTGAAGTTTCCGAAATGACTGAATGGTAATAAAATTTTCATCTAATTAGTGATTTATCAGTAGTAACAATAATTAAAATCTACCAATACTCCCCTGTCACCAGGTGGTATAAGAGTATAAGAGTATTGCAAAAAAAAAAAAAGAGATTAACAAACCTTTAGCAATAAATACACTTCCATATTGTATTTCTAAGAACTCTGACTTTTAGATGAGGCCTGAGATATCACTAGTCAACACAGCATAATTGTTAACACTGCTAGCACAAGGGAGCACAACTGCAAACAAAGGAAAAAACCTGATCTCCAGACCACAGACATCACAGGAGGCAGCATGGATTGAAAGTGACAGAGAGAGTAACAAAACAAATCAAATTAAAATGAAATACTAATTCCATTTATTGTTTCAATTATTGTTTTAGCACTCACCTCATAAATCCTCACACATGCAAGCTTTTATTTCTCCTCACAAATGTTCATAAATAGCCCCCCTTCTCCTTCATGACCCCACCTGTCATGAGAACAGACCAATCTGCTAATAAGCTGTCTCTAGAATACATGTCTTTTTTTTAATGTATAATAACTTAAAGTTTTACTGCATATTCCAAGTCTACTGCAGGTTAAATTCTAGTAACAGACACCATGCAAGTAAGCAGAGAGAAAGTATGCAACCAAAGGAGAATTCTCATGAAATAGTTAATATACAAGCTTGTTCTAATACTGTACAATTCTTGTTTTATTCCCCTTGCTTTTCTTGTATTTATCATGATAAAATAATTTTGACTGTTTACAGTGACAGTCTTCTAGTAAAACCATTAGCAGACAACAATCAATTCAAGAACAGTTTCTTCATTTTTATTTTTGTTAATGACATAACACCCCCCTGCAGTAAGTGAGTTCCCCTTTCCAGAATTTTCCTGGGATTGATGGCGCCCACTCAGAGCCTCTGCTGCCAGAGAACACACAGACAATGAGTCAAACTCAGATGCTCCTGTGTTTATACCTGTCTGAGGGGTCTGCAGGCAACTTACAGGTTGCCAAGGATCTTTTTAAGCATTCTGCAGAGAGGAACCTATAAGCCTTTTTTGGGAGTCCCAGTCTAATCACCACAATAAGATGCTGAAAGTCAAATGGCTTGAACATTTCTAGCACGACAAACAAAATTCAGCCAATTAACAGCAATAGGTATCATTTATACTTCAGGAATAATTGCAAAGTTTTCACCTCTCTTCTAAACAGGAGAACAAGAATGAATACTTGTGCAGCCAGTCCCCTTAATAGCTTTCTCCCCACTGCTTGCTTGTCCAGGTGTTCAACAGATCCCTTGAAATGTGAGTTTCAGAACGTTACTTCTGCTGCACCCCTCTTTGATTCTATACAATAAAATCTAAATTACTTTGTTTCCTTTTGCTATTTAACCTCAGAAGAGGGGTCTTGCACTAGCTACACGACTCTCTTTTACAACTGCTTTCCCATACATTCATTGAAATCAAATGTATTTCAACTGGTTGAAATTTCTGGGGTTTTTTTCTTTGAACTGCTGTAATTTAACACAAAACAGGTTTGGTTCTATTGGTTACTTAAAAGGCATTAACTGTAACTTAGTAATTTCTGCATAAGAGACGCATCATCAAACCCTTCACCTCCACCAAGATACAGAGTACACAACTCTTCATTGGTTCCCTCTTTTGTGAATGCAGGACAGTGCTGCAATCTACCTTACTATGGGCTAACACACCTTGTTTATTGTTAGAGTGCATTCATGAATACTTTGGCAAGGGACTGAGAAAGAGGAATAGCTGAGATCACATTTATTTTCTGTGTTTATCCAAACTCCTTTTTTCTTGTCTACACTTAATTTCCCCATCACGGGAAGCCAGTATTTCAGAAGAAAAAGCAGTGATGATGAGTCCAGGTTTGTTTATGAACAACCACTGAAGGGACTGTGTTACTGAATGTTTCTTCATAAACTCTCCCAGCCTCCTTTTATACCAGTGTACCACAGGACTTTATCTTGTTTCCTTAAAACTAAGCTGGAGTGATCATTTGATTATTCCAATCAAGGGAATAATTAATTATTCATAAACAAATCTGACATCACTTTCAATCTGATATCACTTTCAACCTGATATATATCAAACTGTTTAATCAGGGAAAAAATCAAGGCCAAACAACAAACAGTATTTCATTCTCTATTCCATTGCTATCCCCAGCATTCTTGAAAGCCATAGAATTTTTTAGATTTACTTTGGATTTATTTTAAATACATCATTTTCAAACTAGTTCAAAGAGAAGCACACCTCAAGTATCATAAAATTTCCTGATTGCGTCACTTAATCTTTAAAAGTAACAGCATTTGCTTTCAGAACAACTCCTGTAGTCATACAACTAAGCTCAAAGCTGGGATGTATTTTCTAACAGTGACAGCCAATCCATGAAGACAAAGGCATACTGCAGATAAGGATTACATTCTACCTTTTTATAAAGACATCCAAACCTGAAAAATAATTGTTTTAAAAATTGCAGAAAAAAGAACAAAATAAAGATACAGCAAAGTAAGGGAGTTTTGTGTATCTCAAGTTGCTTCTAACAGGCAGGTTAGACATTACTGACCACATTTGACAGGAGAACAGAGTGT
The DNA here is from genome assembly GCA_034509425.1 of Eopsaltria australis. NCBI lineage: Eukaryota > Metazoa > Chordata > Aves > Passeriformes > Petroicidae > Eopsaltria > Eopsaltria australis. The sequence goes on from JAVTVJ010000121.1 coordinate 2,097,556, forward strand.
GGAACAGAGAATCACAATCTGGATTAGCCATTCAATGCTGCACTTCAGAACCTACTTTTGCTTCAAACTGAAGCAAAACAAACATTTTTCAAGCAACGTGCTACATGGCACATCTAAAAGTAATTAAAAACCATTTAGAATGAAGGTATTTTGTAATACCATTTTAGGTAGTTTGGGGTTTGTTTGGTGTTTTTTCCAGTGTTAAACGCCATTGTAAGTGATATCTGATGCTGATAACATCTGTTTTACTGGGTCATTTACAGTGAAACTAAAGATGCAGAACTACAGATTCAGATAGCAGCTCCATGGAAGAGTGAGGAGCTCCATCCTTTGGATTGTGAGGTCTTTTTCACAACAAGAGGCTGCTAGACAATGGGAAAAGAACAAATACACAGATCCAATGCTTACTAATTTTGTCTGAACTTGAGTATTTGCTACTCTCAGCCACCTATTACCAGACTTCACATCAGTTCAAAGGCAGCAAAGTTATCTTTCCACTGTTTTTATATGTGGTGGTTGCCCCACATATAAATGAGTCAGGTCATGGTCAAAGATCATACGCCAAAAAATTTTAGTGTTGCTTTATAAATGGAAGAAGGATAAAAGACTTTATAGAGAGTGAGGCCAAGAAATTTCACAGAGGCTCACTCTGTAAAACATTTACCAAAAACTACTCAAACAGAGGGAAGAAGTGACAACAAGCAGTTATTCCTTAGCTTCCAGGAACCTGTTTCTTCCATTAACACCTTATTAATGCCCAGCAGGTGTTTCCCAATGCAGAGCTTGGCATTAGCAAGTCATTATGAAGAGAAACAATGAAGACTCCTATTTCCAACAGCCAAGAAATTACAATGGTATCTATGAAAAAGCAGAAAGAAGGAGAGAATGTTCTATTGTAACCATAGTTTTTTCACATTTATGGTGTATTTTAGAGAGCAATAGTTTTTCCTTGAAAGAAAAAGCCTTCAACAGGGCTACATACACAATATGAGCCTCTTCTAATGCATCCCACCTAATCTGTAAAAAGGTCTTGAGCTCAAACCACTGTGTCCTCAGCAACTATTGGTAAAAAACAAACAAAACAGTAAGACAAAAGCAAGCCTTAAACATGAACAAACAAGAGATTTAATTTTCATTTGATTCTACAATGCATTTCAGCATCTGAATGCCATGGGCTCCATGATCTGGTTTTCAGCTTTCACAGAGCACAACCTCTGCGCAATCCTGGGCAAAGCCTTGCTGACAATTCTCAGCAGAATGCACCTTCTCAACACTCCCATGACATAAACAGTGGAAGCTATTCACCGTTTCAAGGCCAACTTTTAGAGTAAGATCAAACAACTGGAAACAGTTCCTCACATTGGTCCTTCTCAAATACAAACCATACCTGACACCACTCATCACTCACCCCTGTGCCCCCAGCACCAAAGAGCAAGGCTGACACCAAAGAGCCCACCCCTGGTGCACAGACCACGTTTCTTTGGGTACAGTTTCTCAGGCTGCTTTCAGATTCTTTCAGTCTCATAACAGAAAGCTTTACAAAATTCCTGTTCAGTGAAGAATACACCCTGTCCAATACAACCAAGCAAGATGAACAAGGAACTACAAATGTTTTCTGTAAATCAGGTGAAAGACAGATACAGGTATCTATGCACCCTTGCTTCTGCTTTATTAATCTAGGGATTAGGTTCTTTCTTATATTAGCAGTGCTAAAAAAAACACAGCAATGCCAAAGGAAAAAGGAGAAAAGCTCCACAGAAGCCAGCACTGCATAGAGTACTCACTCAGAAGAACCTGCAAAGTAAACACAAGAGGACAGAGAAGGGAGGGAAGTCTGGCTCCAACTTCAAGAAAGCACACACAGAAAAACTCCAAATCCACCCCAGACCTTTTTTCAAAGTAAACAATCAATATTGCACAGGTAAGATGAGATTCCTACAGAAAACAGCTTCTATAACCTTACAAGAACAACCACAGGACTACTCTATATTCCAACACGTATCACTCAAGAGAATAACCCTAACTTATTGAAAGTACACACTTCTCATCATCCTGATCTGTCACTCTGATCCTACAGCCATTAAAAGTTCCCTACCTTAAAACAATAATTTCATCTCTAGTTCTCTTACCTGGACACAAGCAAACATCAGCACAGTTCAAATAGGAGCTCCTTGCCTCATCATGCTTTTCTGATGAGGATTTAGCAAGGTTGGCTGTGCTTACTACAGGTGACACAAGTTACCTCCCTAGAAAGTTTGCAAGGTTTTCAGTGTCTGATGCACTCTTTTTTTTTTTTTTAGGCAACTAAAATCTCTATTACCAATCATTTTACTACTGAAGTTAGAGTGTGCATTTTAAAACTGCTTAGATATTTTTCAGTTAACTTCAGAAGTTAACTGGAAGATGAAAACAAACTACATTGCAAGAGAAAATGTAATATAAAAACCAGGAGACAGAAAAGAGTTGTTTCAGGCACCTTTAAGAGGTATCTACAGCTCCCACCCAAACACAATCTTACGTGAAATGCTAAATGATCCTTTTGTAAAGCGCGCCCCCGCGTGGTAACCAACATCTCTGCAAAACCAATTTCCTTCATAGCTCCCAAAGAAGTTTTCTGTCTCCAAAACTACCTTGAGTCGGTGCTCACACCTTCCCAGGTACCGGGACGACTTCTGCAAGTGGGAGTGTCCCAGACACGTGCAAAAACACATGCAACATTCTGCCCTAGAGGCACATTTCCTAATCTATGGGCAAGGTCAAAATTATTAAGAACATTGTTTTCTCATAGCTTGTTTATTAAAGTCTCCTCAGTATTCTCTCTGCCTTTTTCTTCTAAGCTTAAAGGTTACAGAGCAAGACCAACCCACTGTGTCCAGAAGAAATACAAGGATACATTCGTTTCACACAAAAGAAGAAAAAAAAATCGTGAAGGAAGAAAACAGCCACTTCTGACTAAATAGCAAGTTGAAGGAGGTCCCATTGGTAGTCACTCTTACATTTGATAGCACTGTCAAAATGTAGGGTTAGAAGAGGAGTACCAAATGTATTAAAAAAAAAACCCAAAAGAAACACATACTCAATAATACTGAAACATATTTGAAGCATGTGTATTAGCAATAACCAGCTGTGGCACTAAATAAAAACCATTAAAAAACAAAAGTGGAACTCAATTGGACTCCCAATGAAAACATTTGTTCACTTAGCAAAATCCATCAGAAATAATATTATTCAAGTGTGCAGAAAACCAACCTTACACAGAAATAATGCAACTGATTATCAAGATCATTGTCCTACTTCTTTCCTCTGCACAGGTAGAATATCACCCCATTCTTCCTACTTTGCCTAGTGAAATTTTTGAAGTATTTAATTCATTTAAGAAGCTTTAATTACATTAGGATCCAGAGACTAGTCTAGACCAGGAAATACACAATCATTTCAATGACAAGTGAGCTTTTTTTGTAGTACTTGTATTACATGAGCAGCATTTTCCATCTTTTTTTTCCTCTCAAGAATAAGATAAGCTGAAAATACTAACCAAAAACAATGGTCCTGGGAACAAAATAGATAAAGGTTTGTAACATAAGGATATTATTGTTCTGGCAATGTAAAAAAATGTCCAACAGAGGGTGATAGAGACCATAAACTCGTTAGACACAACTCAATTATCAGTTTTCGAAGTCATAGGTCAGAACTCCAACTAAAACAAGTTTCTGGCTCTTTCTGAATTAGTTTGAGATCAAGGAAAGCTTTAAAGCACAATAAACTTCACCCAGATCTATCCTGTACAAAGGAAATTCAAAGCTATGTCTTTGCTTGCACTAAGAGACACAGAACAGAAACAAACATGGCATTGTCCAGATGTGCACAAGTAAGAGGAATTGGGACATGCAGAGGACAAGGCTGTATTCATCAGTGATTTCCCCAGCAAATCAACTATTTAAACTGAACTTGACCTTTCACTATGAGTTCGTGAGTCACATCTGAGCCACTTCTGCATCTTTTGCCAACATATATAGGAAACATCAGCCAAGCATCAAATGCCCCTCACTAGGAATTTATTTCTTTCACTAACCTCACTTGAAGGATTACAAACTTTTTTCTCTAAACACTGTAACATTTTGTTTAAAATTGCTACCATCTTGCAAAAAGTGTATTTATTCATTGCAAAGGGAATCTACACAGCAGACTGCAAAAAGTCAACACAGCAGTTCCTTCTGAACCCATGATAAGTAACCACTTAAGTGTTTTCCAAGAGAACATCACTGCTCAGTGAATGGAGAGCCAGTAAGACCTGAGGCAAACGTGGCCCAATCAGAACAGTTAGACTACAAGCAGCTATAGAGCACTCAAAAGAAACCATTCTGTTGCAGACTCTGAAAAATATCTCCACTCTAAAACTGAATCAAAGAAAGATACTGTATTTCTTTCTTATTTAAGCTTTCAATCTTTTTGTTCTGATTCTTTCAAAGAACCTTGTCAGTAGAAAGTAAAATATGTGGAAAAAGCTCACTGGCAGTCACCTTAATTGTGACTAAAACACCTCCTGGATCCATCCCTTCAGCATGGGGGGATGCTGATCCCTTCAGCATAGTTTGTTCTCAGTAAATAGAAATTAAGGAAAAAACCAACCTGTAATAATAAAAGTTAATGTTTTTCACATTTACTTTTTAAAAAAAAAAAAAAAAAAAGGAAGGAAGGAAGGCAGTTTAATCCAGCATTGGCCAGGTTTGGGCAGGCTGAAGGCAGCCTGGGCAGCCCTGCCTTACCTTGCACTGCCCTGCCACGCAGATGGCCGTGCCGTTGGGCTCGCAGGGGGTGCCATCGATCACGGTCTCCGCCTGGCGCACGTAGAAGCGGTAGCCGATGGCCCGGCAGTTCAGCTCACACTTCTGACTCCCCTTCACTGTGGACACAACACAAGGCCCCATTACAGACAGCACAGCAGCAGACTGGGAAAGGAAAAGCTCATTAAAGGAGCAGTAAGGTCTGAGGGGAAGAAACAAATGCAGTGTGAGTGACCACATCAAAAGAATGGGAATTAAGAAATCAACTCCAAGGTGAGCATTCCAACATGCCTTATGGCAATGTAAACAGTACCTCAGCTGTTAACGACTGACACTTCCCTGAATGACCAAGAGTACTCTGAGTTTCACAAAAACATTGCCCAGTGAGTCTTCTTGAAGCATAGCAACAGGTTATGGCATTTCATAACTCCTGTCTGTCAGAAAAACTACATTATAATCAGATGGATGTGCATCAAATCAGGCTCACTTAAGAGTCTCCAGTCTGGTCAGGTCTGTTAGACACACAGACATCCAGCACTGAGAAACATTTTAAACAAAACAGATGCACATTTTTTAAAATTCTGTTGTTTTTTCTCCTCATTTTTACAAGTTACCCTTTAGTGGCTATTCCACTAAAAAAAACTCAACTCTTCCATTCTATTCCACTAAATTTCATTTTCAAAAATGTAGAAAATGCATTATTATTCAAAACCCCGTGATTTCTGCTGACATGCAAGAACCAATAGGAAATCAGTGCACTGAACTCAGGGTGAGAGGAACACAGAAGACAAGAAGCAAGACATTATCTTCTCCTGTGAAAATCTGTTCCTTGAGCAGATACAGCTAACACCCCCCACCTCTTATGCTATCAGGTTTGTTAGCACATTTGTGTAGCCCTTCTATTGCAAATCATCTGTCATGTCAAAGTTGCTCTCAGCTTATTACCCCCACTTGCTAACTGACATTACAGAGCCTTCAGTTTCTCTCCAGCCAAGAGTAGCACTGATACACAGTGGCAGCGAGGCCCAAACAGAAACCCTTTTTCTTATGACAATACTTTCATTGCTGCCACAATAACGAACTGAAATTCCTCTCACTTCATAAAGCTTCAGCTCATCCCTTACACTGAAACTGAAGCCTACTATGTAATCTGTCAAAGGAGGTGCTATGTGCCCTTGTTTAATGCTAAAACATTGCGTTCACCAGATTTTCTACTTGACTTCAGTGTATTTTCGAATCTTCAGCTAAGACACAATAAAAAGCCAAAATAAATAAAAACAATCACTTCAAACAATTGTTTTCTGTAGAAAGTACCAAACTTTCAGCTCAACTTCAGTTACCCCCTGTGCACACACAGGATTAATGCTGACCAATTCTGTATCTTAGTTTCCCTCACACAGCTGAAGTCGTTTAACTGCCACTCAAATACATCATGTATTGTGTCTGGCAATCTTCCGATAAAACTCACAAAAACATCTACTAATTTTAAGAGAGGTCAAAGACCTCTTTACCTGGTTTGGGTTTTTGGCAGAAGCCATGCATGCCATGTTTAACTAGGTCATTCTTCCATTGGCTACATTTTTTTTTTAGATTCACTAGCTTATCATTCCAAGGACTTTGCTTAGTTGTTAAAAAAACAAACATAACAAAAAAACCATAAAAACCATTTTAAAAACCCCCACAAAACCAAAAAACAAACGAACAAACAAAAAACTAACCAAAAAAACCCCAACCAAAACAAAAAAAAGAAACAAAAAACCACCAAACGGAGGTATTTCCTGCAGTCAAATCTCTAAATGCAACAGTCAGGTCTAACGATAAACTGAGCTTTACTCGTAGCAGCTTCATCACTTCACACATAACTATATTCAGAATTCCCAAATAAATATAACCCAGTCTCAGTGATTCATTACAATTTAAGTCAACTTGTCCTTTTCTGTGTCTGAAAGTGTCCTATTTTATAACATGCAAAGCTAGCAATCAAGCAGCACCTCTGAGGAGTACATTTCCTTATCTTTCCAGTCTCTAAAATCAAGTCAAACAAGCCATTTAGGGTTTCTGAAATGTCCTTATCTTCTCTGTTGGTTCTCTCAAGTTCAGTATCCTGAAGCCTCACACTCCCATATTCTTCATCTACTGATTCTCCCCCATAGTTTTGATATTTTAAAATATTTGTTCTTTAAATTATCAGCTGGTCTTCTGGATCCCAGTAAAAGTTTGGTGCTACTTGGAGATGAAAAAATTACCTGCTGGAGCATGGTATTTTTTCTTGGATCTCTCTCTTTCTTCACTTCTGCTCTGATAGGTCAGCCTACTGCACTGCTAATGCAGCACAGTAACAACCCCAAGCAGACTGAGATTACTTGCTGTGTAAAAATATAATTCCCATTTCATTACTTCTGTGTCTCATTCTTTCTTGTTAGGATCTGTTCCCACTCACACAAAAAGAAATATTACAACAGCCACTGTCTCTGACCACAAACAAACAAACAAATCAGGCCTTAACAACAAACATACCCCACCAACCTCTAGCCTTCAATATTCAGATTCTTTTGATGAGCACCTGTAAGGCACTGCCTTGGTTAGGCATATACCAACCACACTACCTAAAGACAACATTCCCAAATGTGAAAGATCTGTAAAAAAAACTTGTCTACAAAGAGCAAAATCTGTTAACTGAATTGCCTCTGCTGAATGACGGGCATTTCCCATAAGGATTTTATGTAAGCATTATGCATTATTTTGTAAGATGCAGAAATTACAGCAGAACAAACACATTTTAGAATTCCCATGTAGAACAAGACACCACACTAGTAAAAAAAAACCTCCCTAACCCTGTGTTATGCCACAACTCTTGAGGCTTTAGTTTGGGTCATAGGTCAAGCTGCACTATAGGCTTGGCAACTGGACGTAAGATGTCAATTAAACGAGGAGCTGCGAGGTGACTGATTCCACACAGGCCACATTTTTGAGACCCATGACATCTAATCCCAGACTTTACAAAAGGATCTATCTGACTCCAGGGATACAGTAAGGTTTCTAGGTGAAAGCCTTCCCAATCACCTGGCAGCAAGACACATTTCCACAAAAAAACCATCGGCTCTTCTGAAGTGTGACACACTTACTAGGACAGTTCATTACACAGGTACTGTTTAACAGACCTTCTAGTATATTTGTTTTTATTCACATGCTCACCTTAGCATAACCAAGTCTTTGTGTAAAGTCTCACGTTATCCTATCTTATTAAATAATGAACTTGGGTTAAATTTAATGCTACCACACAGGTTCTGCCAGACATATTCGTTATTGATATAACTGAAGGAGGTGCCTCTAGTGAACAATCCTGGTAACACGTAATGTTTGGTTTTCATTTTACAGAATGAAAAAGTATCTAAATGAATTTTTTTTTTTTTTGCCTTAGAACATCCTTACCAATCTAGCCTTAAGTACCTCAGGGACATCCTGGTCTTCTTCAAACTGCAAGACTTGAGAGCTGTTTTTTTACCCAAATCCTCTGTTGAAACTTACCTTCCACCTTTCCCTGTGAGGAATAAGAGCCAGGCATGCTAAAGCAGGACCACAGCACAGTTCCACCGCCTTCCACGTCCCCAGTAAGAACACAAGACCTCATACTATGGTACAAACTGTACTTGCTCTACATCACACAGCACACATTGCAGTGAAGAATTTCCACCATTCTCCTGAGACTGATTTTACTTACCAAACTTAAATCACAAATATCAACACAATTCATTGCAGATTTCAGTGCAGTAGAGGTTTGAGGAGAAAAATTCAACTGCCAAACATACTCCTACATTTTGTAAAGGGGAAAAGAGGAATATATGTGTCATCACACTACAATCAGTGGCTGGAGTTCAAACTGTGTCTCCAGCAGCATTGCCGGCTGAGGCCGCTCCTCAGGCCCTGCAGAGGGGACGGCAGCCGCATGCCCGCTGGGAAGCACGAGTGAGCAAGGGAGGAAGTGTCCTCCACCGGGACTCACAGGCTGACACTCAAAGAACAATCCTGATCTTTTCATCCCACGACAGGGAAAGCACAGGCATGTCCGAGCCCACAGCACGCTCCCAGCCCGGGGCGGTGTCACCGCGAAGAGGCGAGGCCAACCCGACCCGGGCGCCTCAGGGCGAGAGCAGCACCGGGCAAGAGTGAAACATGAGAAAACTTCCTACAACTGAACACGCTCGGTCTACTCTCGTTCTCGCCTCCGGTCCAGCCCCTCCCCGGGAGCGCAGCCCTCCCCACGCCGGCTCCCAGCAAGTTCAGCCCTGAGAGAGCCGATGGCCGAAATTGAGCCAGCGGGGGCGGCCGCGCCCTCCCTCAGCCGCTCCCTCGGCCTGGCGCGCCGGGCCAATGAGCCCCTCTGAGCAATTTCACCCTCATCCCACGCCCTTTCATTACATGAAGGTGTAAGATACTAAAGTCCTCACTAAACATCCAGTGTAAATCTGGCCTGTCACCCAGTGTGGCCACACGCGTCCCACCCTCCACACGAGCAGAACCCCTCAGCATTGCACAGTCCCCGTGTCCCACTCTCCACTCAGGCCTTCTGCCTCCCGACCCTCTGCCTGCACACCGCAGCTTGTGCGGGACGGCATCTGGACTTTCTGTCAGCTCTTCCCGCCCTTCAGCTTCCTCTTCTAAGGCGTTCTGCCATCCTCACCAAGCCCCCGCCCAAGGAAAGGCTGTGGGGAGGCACATGGGCATGGTGGATAAGGAGGCCAGGCTGTGATTGAGCTGCTCTGCAAGCGAGCTTGAAGAGATACAGAGCTCGGCAGGCAGCTTGCCAGTGCACGGAATTGCAAGCTAATGATATTCTTAGGAAAAAATGTCAGAAGAAAGAGCATTCCAACCACAATACCTTTGATAAATAATGTATTCAGTTGTTCAAAGGGAAATTAAAGATAGCCACAGACCGAAAAAACCCCAGGAAATAATACCCAAATCAAATTGGAATGGAACTATCAGTAAACTAAATGACACCGTACACCGACTGTCCTTAAAGAATGTACCGAGTTCTTCCTTTCTGTCTCAGCTCCGGACACTTCAAGCTGCTTGGAGCACGTACTGCCTCTTACAGCACGCACATTCGATCTCCTGCCACAGATAATGCTGCCTGTAGGTGCAATCAGAATAAATGATACAACAAAGGAATTTCACATTCCCCATGCCATGAGGTAGGGACTGGAATGTACAAAACCTCCTTGATGGTTCCTTAGTCCAAATCTTAATTTAATGTGAGATCCAGACTCCCTGTTGTTATCTACATAGCAGTTCTAGTTCTCCACAGAACATTACAGAATGCTTTTACCATTTGTCAGTTTTTGTAAGTTTGCCTAAACATCTAAAAATAGTTAATAACAAGCTGTGCAATTTGAGAAACGTGCCTTGAGGGTGCCCACACAGAAGTGGCATGCACACTCTTGGCAAGCAAATATCACAATCATGTTAATACTACATTATGGGATTAAGCAAATTTAAATTAGGCTTCATTCTGTGTGCAAACTGCCTTGTAAAGTCAACTTCAGTGCTTCTCCATAACGAGCCAAGATACACTCATCCATGATGTGTCAGAAGCAATTGTTCCAGGAACAAGTTGTCTCTGCATAGCTCAGTTATTTTCAGGGCCCAGCTTGCCATGGGCTGTAATTCAGTATTTACTCACGATAAAAGCAATTAATCTGCTTTACAGGAAGTGTAATGAAGCATAGCAGACACTGGAAAAACTTTTAAGAGATGTGCTCATGTCAATCCATGTAACATCTCCTTTTGTTACAGCCTATCAATGCTGGGATTGGGTGGGATTTCAGCAACAGACTTGCAGGTGACCAACACTCTTCCCTGTGAGGGTGCTGAGGCCCTGGCACAGGCTGCCCAGAGAAGCTGTGCATGCCCCATCCCTGGAAGTGTTAAAGGTCAGGTTGGATGGGGCTCTGAGCAACCTGGTCTAGTGAGAGGTGTCCCTGCCCACAGCAGGGGCATTGTAAATACATTATCCTTAAGGCCCCTCAAAGATTTTCTCCTTGTATAGGAAGTGCTTCAAGACATACGCGCGTACAGAGAAATAAGGAGAGGTCCAGCACACTACAGCAGAAGCCTGGTCCTTTCACAAACTGCTGTGGCTGTAAGCTGGCTGTTCCACTGTAGAGTTAGAGTGACACACAAGGCCAGGAACACCTAAATGTGACAATTCCACACTGGTCCAGCAGTGATCCCTTGTGGAGCTTGTGGTGGATGGCAAGTGTTGGTGAACTACTAAACACAGGCAACCCAGGTTACACAGCTGCCTATACAAAGAAGGAAAATGCACATGGAGTGTAACACACCACATTATCTACAAAAGCCTTCAAGAAAGCAGAGCTACTTCATTCAAGGTTTCCCTGTTCAGGCTAACAGACTATGTGGGCTTAGTTATCAGAACTGGAGCATTAGCTCAAGCGCTGCAGTTTAGGAGGCCGTAAGGTCCATGAGAGAAAACTGATCCCAAATTAGGTTTGTTTTCCACTGATGGACAGTTACAAGTTTTTGAGGTGGCCAGAGGAATAATGCTTTTTACAGCAGTTACCATATGCCAGATTTCTAAATAACAATATGCAAGCATTTTCCAGGAAATAATTATCATGTAACTACATTTGGGCTCTCCAAAAGAAATAGTAATGTGATGTGGTCTGTTTTATTTGAGTCTCTTTTGATACTTTGTCCTTATTAGGCTTGGGAACATCTCTTGACAATAACCAGAGAGGGTCGTGTTTATTTTTTTTCTTTGTCCCTTTCAGTTTTGTTAACTTCTTATAAACTTTTATTACTCCGGTTCAGATTTTTTTAAAAAAAAAGATTTTCCATTCTTCATTCCAGTGATGGAGGAACATTGCTCTTTTTTTTTTCTTTCTACTTCCACTTTTCATTTTCTAATATAATGAAGATTCTTATTACTTCATCTTGTCTCAACAATGTAATAGATATTTGAAATATTGTCTGCACTGAGGTTTTCATATTAAGTGGGGAAAAAAAACAAGCTTTTATAATGAAACTGCTTATACATTTTAACAAGCATGCAGCCCAAAAGGAAGACAACTTTCCAACAAATTCCTCACCTTTACCTGAATATATCACAGCTTTTTCTACTCTTCAGTGACTAGAATATTTCTGAAAGGCTACAATGTTCCATTAACTTGTTATCGTAATTAGTGTTTAAGGCAATAAGAAATTTGCAAACATTGTCATTTACATCAATTTCCCTGGTATCTCCATTCTTCCCAAATCCCTCTGTCATTAAAAAACTATTAATAATATCTTAAAGATTTACTGTCATGCATTAAAAATAACTGGAAAGTTGATTATTATTCAATGAAATGAAAAGAAACCAACTAGAAACAAGTAATTCATAAAGCCACATACATATGAGTCTCTCTTGATCAGCTGGACATCTGAAAATCAGCAGAAGATTTAAGATTGATGTGCATCTATGACATTTCAGTGCAGCAAAGCACTCAGTCGAGTGGTTCACATGGGCACCTGACCAGTAAGTACTGCTGGCTTCAGTACAGCTGCCACAAGTTATATGTTTAACAGAGGCTCCAGGCCAGCACCCCTTTAAATTACATAACCAGGTAATGTAGTTTCTTCCACAGACCTTAGGTTTTACTGTGTTGCATCTGGAACTCCTTTCTGAATTTAAAGAGAAAAAAAACCCCAACTCCTAAAAATGCCTTTTTTCACATCAACCTTTCATGTGGTTGCAGTCACAATCCAGAGACTACCATTTGTCAGCCAGTGGCCACTGGATGTCTCCACTGGCCTATGCAAACAGATCAAAGCTCTCTATCAGTGGAAAGCTCTGTTAAAAGGCATTTATCTGGTTTACAAGCCATCATTCACACTCTCCAGAGTGCACAGCAGCCACACAGAGTTGCCCTCTCTGGCACTCACCACAGGCAGGGGATGGCACTTCTGGTGAGGTTTCTCTGAGCAGCCCCCAGTGTTTAGATCAGAATTATGAAGATGTGGCTAGGTAAGTAGAAGAAAACCAAACAGCAATTGCTTGAGCTCAGAATTTTTTGTTTCTGTTTATATCCAGCAATAGCTAAGACTGTATCAAGAAAACCCTCATAAGATGATGATATCATAAGATAAACTATTAGGATTTCATGAAAGATGCCTTTTCTTGCAGTGATATTATACAGAATTTATTAAAAATAAAACTAAAATATTTAGGAAACATATTATTATAGACAAAACTACAGAGGAAAAAAAACAACTAATCTAAATCTCATTTTCTGGCCAGATTTATGTATTTATTTATACTGTCAATAATCAGAGATTAAAACCTGCTACATGCAGTGCAATTTCTCATCTGGAAAAATACCAAAATGTGCTCCATCCCCTGAAGTGCTGACCACTTCCTGAGGGATGCTGAGAGCTATCATTCCCAATTACTCTTAGCATGGGATGTTCTGGAAGGAGCTCGATACTGCTTTCTATCTGTCTGTAGAACTGGAAAGAACTGAATATTTCTGTTTGTCTGTATTAGAATCTTACTGGCCTCTAGAATCTCAGCCTGCATCCAGATCTGTAATTTGAAATATGATTCTGTCTCCATCAGCACACTAGCAGGCCCAAAAACTTGGAATGTCAAATAATGTTAAATTATATAAATCAGTATTTTGACAACTTTAGTTAATACACCTTCAAATCCTGCCTTCAGACTTTCCTCAGCGAGCTTGGTCAGTTTTATTCAAACCAGTTCTGCTGCAGGAGGGCTTCATGTCATGCTTCAGAATAATAGATGCCAAAGGTAGATGGGAAGAAAGGAGATTCAAGTTTAGGCTTGTGATGCCCCCAGCAGCATTCCAGACAAAAGCTTTCAGTCACCACTTAAGGAAGCATATTTAAAGTTAAATGTCTTAGAAATCTCTCTCCTATTAAAACATGAACTCTGCATGTGAACACTACAAACTCCCAAAGTAATGCCTATCATGAAAAGACCAAAATACCCAAATCTCTAGTGTTTAATAGAACTCTAAACAAGGCTCCTTGTGCCATGGAAACAATGGCATGCTCTTCTCCCTGCACTCCTCACAGAACTGCACCCTAAGCTTTCTTCAATATGAAGATAAAGAAGGACCAAGCAACCAAAAGTGACAGCAGGGGAAGGAGGGAGCACAATGCTGCTGTTTCTCGATACCAGCTCCCAGACAAAAAGAGCCAGCTCTCCCTGACTCACTTTGTTACATGATTAGTAAAAAAATCTTTATTTTTTCTTAAACAAAACTTGATTTGAGCTGTACAGCTTGCATTAAAGTCTAAATGGTTTCTTAAGTTACACTTTTCTGAGTTATTTAGCTTGAGGGAAGAAACTTAACATTTTATCTTTAAAAATGAAAATTGTTACATCATTATTTGCAAGAAATGATGACACAATGTTTTTAAAAGCTTTGCACGTAGAAATCAACTTTCATTTGCCTTTAATTACACAACTCAGAGACAATAATAATAATGTTTTCAGTTATCTCAATCTGCATTTATTTTAGTTTCTTTAAACAGACTGTATTTGCCAAAATTTCCCCGAGAAATCATTTTGGATCAACCCACAAAAATCCTTGTCATTGCCTGTCCTTGCAGTCTCCAGAGGAAGCAGTGACTTAGAAATACTTCCCCTCCCCCCCCCCAGAAAAACCGCAGTTCCTGGGCTTGTTTCATATCCCTCTGATTGATAACCCCATCATTTACAGTCTTCTATGCTGACATGAACACGGCCACTTTGATGAACACAGATTTAAAATCTACTACCTGTGCTTGTATAAACTAAACTAAGTTTTATACTTGCTATACACAGGATACACGTGCATCAGTGAGAAAAGCAAGAGAAGAGACTAAACTATTTTCTGAAAGGTTTGTAACTGAAGATTCTTTGCTCTGGAACAACACCAAGAAATTACCACCTGAGGAGCCACAGCAGAAAGAATGAAATGAGAAACAAGCAGCAGTTAAAAGTCAGCCCCAGACTCACTGTCACTGTCCCTGAGGAAATACGTATCAGTATGCTCTGACTGACCCTTAAACACTTGCAGATTGTCTTAAGATTAAAAAAAATACTATTGTGGGGTGAGGAGTGTTTCTGAAATAATAAAAAATACTTGTACTCATTTAAATATTAATATAGCTATTATTTGGTCTAAAATGTCCTAACTGTATTTCCATGGCCTCTTGCCACAATTCTTTAATAGGCAAATAAATTCTTAAGGATTACTTAAAACATTCTGTGCTTTTATTTACATACTCAAAGATATTTATTTCCTTCACTCTCATAAACATCAGTTTAAAACATGAATGTTCATTAGAACAATGTTTTCACTAGGATGCCAGTGACCTGGAGCTCAACCAGTTAACTTGAAAGCTGCTTCCCTTCTGGTAGCAGATAAAACCCCAAACATTCAGTGTTTCACATTGCATTTCATTTTTAAGACTTTTTATATATAAAAAGCTATAATGATCATTGATGATACTCCAGATTTCTTAGCAACGTAGCTTCTAATTTTTCTTCTAGGTTTTCAAACTTTGTACGCCTTGATTGTTAGATGCTAAGATTCCTGCAGAAAACTGCAAGATACCAACTCAGTGATCTTGAATCTGGGAAAATCTACCTGGAAGGCACTGGGAGGCAGCTACTGCTCCCCGCTGCTGGCAGCTGGGCTCCACTAGCTCTGACCATGGCACTTCGAGCCTCTATGCTCTTAGCAACTGGATTTCAGAACAACAAAGCTTAAGTTGTCTCATCTCCTGCACCTCTCTCAGCCAAGGGGAAAATGGGTGCCTGGTAAAGGACAATTTTCACATTGAGAGTCCTGCCCTATGAAACTACGATCTGCCTCTGCTGTACTCATCTGTGGCATCACCCTACATCCCACTCCTCCCAGCACACCAGTAGAAACCAGTAGTAGTATGGATGTGTCAGGATAAAAATCTTATCAAACCCTTTAATTTCCTTCTACAAACAGGCTCTGCAGGCAGGAGAAGCAGTGGCTGTGATTTAGCTTGGCTTTTCAAAGGCGTACGACACTTCTTCAGACTCAGAAAATGACATCTGAAAGTTACTATAAGGGACGTGCAAAGATGTTTCGGAAATTACTTACTAATTACTACTTGGTAATTCACTGGCTGGGTTTTGATACCTACTGAGTAAGAATCTGCAAGGTCTTTCCCAAATACAACTCCAGCTTATGTATTCATGCATGAGGTAGATGATGTGATAGCAAGAGAGATTCACAGGTAACACCAAGGTGGGAAAGGCAGCACTACTGGAGGGAAGGATTAGGGCTCAAAAAATATGCTGACAGCTTGGGGAAGGGTCTGAAAAGGCAGGATGAAATATAATAGGGATTGGTATGATATCCTGCATTTGTGACAGAACAACCACCTGCACAAACAGACTGAAAAACTAATGCGGAAGCAGTAATTATACAAGGAATCTGGAGCAGTGACAGTGGGTCTCATTTAATGTGAGGCACTGAAGGTGTGAACTTACCAAAAGAAAAGCAAACATTGTACAGGTCAGTATAAACTAGATGGCAGTGTGAAAATCACAGCAGAGATCAGCACAGCATTGTCCACTTCTGATGGGCCATGTGAAGACAATCCAAAGGAGAAAGTGAGTGACCAGTGCTTTAGTAAACACAGCTAAAGAGGGAAGATCCAAATAACAACAGTGTTTTGAAAAAGCAGAAGGGATGACAGTGTCTAGGTAAAGATAAAATACTAAAGGAATAGAAGTCTTGCTATGTCTGCTGTGAATCAGACAGGTGTTAATGGGTCGAAGCTGTAGCATGGAGATCTGTTACACTTCACAAAGGATTTCCACTGGCAGGAATAATTAAGCACCATTTGCTTATGGAGACCGCAGAATCTCCACCACTGGAGACTGGCACTGGACAAACTGAACAAGCACAAACTGTGCTCTTCTAAAGGCTTCCATTCCCTACCCTCGGATCTTGCAGAGACCACAAGCCTTCCTCCATTTATTTATTGACTTATTCCTCCTTCCATAGTGCCTGGTTATAACAGACACAGCAGACGCTTTCCTTCAAAATACATTTGCTGTCACGTAGTAACCTTTCAGATACTGTTGTTCCCCATCAAGGAAACTGTTACCATTCATGCAAACAGTTTCTGCATGAATAAAGCTCTCTCTGCAGCTTTTCCCCAAGGAAATGTCAATGCTCAAGTGCAGTCCTAGATACACAGATGTTCAGAGTTCAAAATGAGAAATAAGGAAGATTTTCCTGCACCTGTCTGGACTCTGTCCTAGAGAATTGCACCAAGGAACATAAAGTCTTAATTGTAAAAATATTTCCAATAGGTTAGTTTTTGTCACTGGAAAGCAGTAAATTGTGAAATTTCAGAGTCTTGCAAATCCTACCTCCCAATAAAAGTACATCATTTTCTGTCCCCAAAGTTATATATGGAAAGTATCTACAGCCTGATCAATGTACAGCTGTGAGTCCAACACAGTAAAAGTAATGTAACACTTAAAAATCTTTCTAAAAATGTTATCACCTGTTATCTTAAATATTAAGCCAAAAGCAACCCACGGAATAACTGCTACCTCAAATGCCTAGGTAATATCAAACCCATACATCTGGGTTTCAGCCTGCTGATTTAAAGGTTTTGGTAATGACATATGCTGCAACTGCTTCAAATTATCTTACATACCCTGGAACACCTTAGTTTCTACCAACCTAAGATTTGCCCCTTGAACCATGTCACTATGAATGTCTTAGTAGGATGCTGGAGGTCAAACCATGAATCTCTAATAATGAAAATATCAGGATAATCACATGGTAGTTAAGTAGAGCCTTCAAAACTAGAAACTCCTTCTTTTAAATGGTAACGTACTTGTTACCATCAAAAGGGAGCAATACAGAGCACATTTGTCTAATGCTTCACTTTTTCCTTTCCATACCACAGTAACCAACAGTTACCTCTGCGTGAAAGGATCAGAACCATTCCAAAGACCTGAAACAATAAACTTTCTCACTTTTCTGAAAATTAATTTTAAGGTGTTAAATTTATAATCACCTTACAATGATGGTGTGAGGCAGATTAGCCCAAAGCTTTGTGTACGTGCAGCCAGGCTACTCCACACAAAACAATACAGAATTTTAGTGGAGACTGGGACATAGCAAAAAAGTTTCCAAACCCTCAAGAAAGCTAAATTAACAAACCGTGTCCAGCCTAGTTACATTCATTCTTCCCAAAGCAATTAGGGGGGAGAGGGAATGAATGTTTAATTGTGCAAGTGATTTTTAAATGTCTGTATCAATTAATGCTCGCTAACATAGCACAGAAAGAGGGACACACATCACTACAGCTCCCTTAAAATTTGCTAAAGCTCTTCTCCCTGCCCCTATCTCAAGTTGGACTCAGTGCAACACAGTAATGCAGAAATCCTTTCAAGTCTGGCAGTAAGACTGCAGCCAAATATGTAAGCTATTCACAAATATTATCCAAAAACAGAGGGCAAGCACAGTTTGTGATTTAGGGTTCACCTGGTACAGACCTTTCAGAGGAAGAAACTGTGCTGGAACAGCAGAGGTAGCCTTATTAACTAAAGAATCTGAGGGGCAAAGAGGGGAAACTTCAGCAAAGCACTGTTGTGAAAAATAACGGGTCACACTCACAGACTTTAAATATAAATTACCTCTCTTTTAGCCAAAAAGCAGCTGTACAAAAGCTGATGTTAACGATTATCCATTTTCCATTGAAACCATTCTGTACTGGCTCAAACACTTTAAAACAATTTATGCACACACAAGCTTTCAGCAGCTCACCCTCCCCCTTTCTGAAACACTGCCTGCTCCTCTGGTGAAAATAAGCTGGTTAAGTCCTGTAAGCAGCCTGCTCAATATGATGCCCAATCCATAGTGGATAATCATGGATTTGGGGGGGAAAATCCACTTCTTCTTTTAACAAGAAACACAAGAGGGTTTTGCACTGTGATTCAATACCTAGACTTGTAAAAGCAATTAAATATCCATCCTCCCTCAATACTCTCTTTTATTTGGCATTTGCCTAAACTCCAAGATCCTTGGCAGGGAAATGGGAGCACAGACATGAACTGGCACTGCCTGGTCCCTGCAAGGGAACAGCCTCATTGTACCTAGTGCAATGCTTGTCCCTTTAAAACAAAACAGAGGAGTCAGGGGAAAACACAGGAGATCTCAAGTTGCATTAACTGCTATTCTTCTGGAATTAATAATTATGGAACAAGAGATGCTGCCAAACAAATGACCTATTCAGATAGATTCTGAGAAGGAGATTACTGATGAAATAAATATTTTGAATTTTGTGGCTCTCTAATAGACCACTGAGCTTCTGTTACTATACAGCCAAGGACACTGACCCTATCAAGCATTTTACTAAATAAACCTTACAAATGCTATTCCAAGTTTATTGCTGCATATTGACCAGCTTACACAAGACACAAATATGGAACAAAATCATATATTAAATTAACAGCATACTCTTGAGAACTCCAGTGAAGATGCAAGAGAATGCAAAACATATGGAGGTATTTTCCTATGAACTATATTAAATAGGAAGATGTATTAGTTACAACTGGGAATTACTGTAGACAGATATCAGCCACAGACATAGTGCAGTGCATGATGTTTAGCATTAGAATATCTACAGTGCACATGAGGGCCTGATCCAGAAATTTGCACTGCCTTGGGGTGCACAGATGCATGAAGAAAACTGTTTCTGCTCCCTTTTTCCTGATTGGAACACCTCCCAAGCTTTAAGTTATGCCACTAGGTAAATAATGTAAAGTAGCACAGCTTGTTACACAGAATGGAAAACCAGCAAAACACAGCCCTGGTGCTCTAACTGATTTCTTACACCAGATCAGTCCTCCAACAGTGACTTTCAGGGTAGATTCCAATTCTTTCTCTCAATACTTCTACAGCACAAAAGACTCTTACCTCAGCTGTCTCTCCATTTCCAAAACCAGACTTTATAGTAACAAACTAGTTCACAGCAACTAAGGTCAATCACGTCGGTTTTAAAAGACATGAGGGAAATGCAGGTGGAAGGATGTACAGACAGATATATCCATATAAACTTCAGAAAAAAACAGATGCAAATGTGTAGACATTAATTTGCATTTTACAACACATATATTTATTTAAACTGCTTTATCTTCTAAATATTTTCCAACTCTCTTGTATGTCCAGATTGTATGTGTTTGACCAAATTCTTTTACTGATTCTTGATGTCCATTTCCAATTGCAAAGAACTCTATGAGCACAAGGCCATGATTCCACTCTGCAAATGCAGTCACAGAAAGTTCCCCGAGAATCTCTTCAACACTGGCTGTGAGTCCATCAAAAGACAATAAGGATGGCTTATGGGAATGACATGTGAATGGAATGTATTTCAACTGAGCTAAGCATGTTAGAAGACAACTGAGTCAGAAAGCAAGTCTTGATCTAATATTTTATTTCCACTAAAAGACAATCCCTTCAATGAGGGTAGTGATTGTGGATGGAGTGCTGATGGTACTGATATGTGGCTTGGCACAACACAGCAGGACTAGAAAAGGGAAGAAGGATGTCTGCTGGTATTATATATGATTCAATATGCTTCATTCAGCTAATAGCAAAGATGAGCAATTAACTGTATTTTTCTTCTGTATTTCCACTGAAAGCTGTTGAGCTGGTTTCAGAGAAATTCCCAAAATGCTTACAGCATTGGTAAGATAGAAGTTTTTCTCATCAGTTTTTCAACTGAAAACTCATTTATGGTTGTAAGAATTAAATTAATCATGACATTTAGTTTCTCCTTTCATGGCTTCAGGGATGATGGATAGAATAAACAGCATTTTAGGCAGAATGCTTCATATTAGATCCTGCCATAGCTAGGACTTGCTTTATTGCATTGGACAAAATAGTAACCAGACGTGTTCTATAAATTACAAACCACAAAATCAGGATAAAACTTCCCTTTTTTCCAGAAGTACTCCCATAATTTCTAAGATTTTCACAAAGCACTGTGACAAGGGCCAAATTAGTACCCAGACAGATGGAGTCTCCTGCTCCCTAACATTGATTAGCATCATATCCAACAAGGTATCGCTGTGATTAAAGCAGATTTATGCTCGGAGTCAAACAGCATTCAGATTGAGAAAGCAGAACAAAACTGGCATCTGGGTCTTGTTTCTTAAAAGCAAGAACTCCAGACAAGCAGCACTGCACACAAATCTCCATCTTCACACAGCATACACAGCATCAATTCTATTTGCAGCTGTTTCAGGCAAGAAAAGCTAACTCCATAGTTTGGATATTACTGCAAGTACAATCTGACTTCATTGTAAACTGGATTTTATCCAGTGTTCCTGCAATAACCCCGAGGAGACTTGATCCACTGATGACTTCTAAACTTATTTTCATAGAACGGATCCAACATACTTCAAATATCTTCTTTAATTTCCCAGTGACTAATGTACGTTGTTTCCATCAACATAATGTTTTAATCTAGTAAAGAAAGCCAAAGCTTTTAATGTAGAAAGTTCACCTTCTTCCTGTATATGCTGCATCTTCTCCATGTTCCCAGCTCCCGCCCCAAATGAAAACAGAACTTGAGGCACAAAAGGGCCAAATGTGTTGACCCAGCCAACCATAAGAACTTTCCATCTGGTCAAATGCAGATTTATGCTGCAGAAGTTGCTGTCCCCAGACAACAGGACCTTTGACATTTTTAAGCTAAACTTTCCAACTTAGCTATTATCACTTGAAAAAGTTTAATTTTTTTTTAAATGAAGATGCTGCAAATATGTTGAGAAATCACTGTAAACAATTTTCTAGATAACTCTCACTGATTTTAACAGGAGCTACTCAAATGCCATTGAGGTGGATAATCACCTCCACAAGCTAAAATACATACAGGAAAACAAACATGCTGGTTTGGACCTAATCAGATTCACACTTGAAGTACTTAAATATTGCTTTGCTGAATAGCAGCTAATGAACCTGTACAATACCTGTAAGAATTTGATTATTTTTTTCATGGTTCCTTTTTTGCTCATGCTTTCCCTATACTCCTGCTCTGGAATGGGAACCCCATCCCTATGCATTTCCCCTTGCATTGCCAAGACACTTCATTGAGCCACCACCCTCCACAATGAAATCCCCTGGTTCTGCTCCTGAGACCTGATCTAAACCTTCTTGCTTCCTACACAGGATGCAAAGGAGGCCATGGCTCAGCACAGCCTCCTCCTCTGTGCTACAGGAAAGGCAGAGACAGACCATGGGCCACTCACCCCACCCCATTCCCCAAGGTGAGCAGCAGTAGCCAAAGGAACTCTGTAATTCCAGTTACTGCCAGTCAGGACACCAAATGAATAAATAAATAACTACAGCAGAATGATCTTACTGAAAACCCTCCAAATTTCAGTGCAGCAACAATCTCTTAATACTGTTTGAACACAAACCAGAGATTGAGTGTTCTGCAATAAAATCTCTGTCAGTGACGCTAACAAAAATATTAAATTTCAGCAATATGCTGACTTTTTAAAAACGGACATCTGTTTGTATTTAGGTTCCTCATGTGACTATATTCAACAACAATGAAAGGATGAGAGCATTCCTTCCTCCAAATCTCTCCAAAGCTGGTAGGTGACTATCAAGCAGATTAAATTGAGAAATTAGCATTGGAGGGAATCAAATCCAGCAAATCAATCACACAGTCCTTGTCCAGGGGAGAGACTCCTACTGAAATTAAAGGGAAAAACCTGAACTTCAAGTGATTGAAATAATTTTAGGTAAGGATTGCTGGATTTGGCACAGAATCTGCAAGACATCCTAGACTGTCCCTCAATGCCTCTCCATCCTCATCTTCAGACACCTGCCTGGTCTTGGAGTTTCACCAAGGAGACCACATCTCATTGCAGTTTTGAAGCATGGAAGAGCAGAACCTTGTTGGAACTGAAAAAGTCTCATTTCACAGACTTCCATGTGAATGACAAGAAATTCAAGCCCCAAGGATGAAAGCACTGAAGAGCCTCTCTGTGCTCTCCTCCACTCCATCCCAACGATCAGCATCAGCTGATGGATGTGCTGACATCAGCTGCCATTAAACCTCTATCCCTGGTGCTGCCGCTCCAATGGCACGGGAGCTCCAGCCAAACACAGAACCAGAGCAGCTGGGCAGCCTCCCACAGCACCTGTCCTCTGCAGGCTGCTCCACTGCTTGAAACTCAGAGCAGCTCACTCTCAGTGAGCCCCACACCGAGGACAGCCAGAGTTCCCCAGCAGGATTTCTGCACTCCAGCCACAATTACCACAGTGCCGCTGCCGAGGCCTTGGCAAAGTCATTGCCAACCATCTGGACATCCACAGCTGGCAAAGAAAACCAGAAAGCCTCAACCTTTGGATGCTGGCATGTCACTGTTCTAACCCAGTTCAGCAGGTGACTATTTTTTTGTTCTAATGGAAAATTTTAAGGAGTCATTTGATGTCATTAGGAACAGACAGGGTCGGTTTCCCAGTTTCCCAGCAGTTCCAGCTCACACACAAGGCTGTTACAAGGAGAGCTTGAACCAGGAAATGAGGAAGAGATGTGGACAGACACAGAGCATTAGGTCTGCCTGGGAACAACTGGAAAGTGTAAACATTGCCTGGTATTCCCATTAAGAAATGGGTATTGGCTTCTGTGTAGCTACTGACCTCATTTCTCACACTTATTTTTGTGGAGATACACAGGACAGTAAATTTTCATAATAATCTATTGTATATTAGAATTGTATGTTTTCACAATTATCAATACCACAATTCTTGGAAACAAACTAAATTAACACAGACAATTTGGTCTGAGTTACTCAAATAAACTACTTCTGGAAAAAACTAAGATTTTAATCCGCTTGAAATTTCAGGAAATTGAGAAAACCACAATGAGATGCAATTTTTTTGTTGTGTTACGCAAGTAGAAGATCGGAAGTGTTTGAACAAAGAAACTGTTCCCACAATTTCAAAGCAAGAGATATGAGTAAATTAGATTAGTTCATAATCAATTCTATATATTAAATATATATCAGAGGATAAAAGGAACTGATGATGATGCAAAACTAGGTGTTTTTACTAAAATTTTTATTTATTGCTACATTACAAGCCACATATAATCAAACCACACAGAAATCTGTCCATATAATATGCCTCTTTAAAGCCGTATTTTCTTACAGAAGTGAAAAGTCAAATACCATTGGCTTCCTTGGCTGTGTATGTACTAGGAGTGCACATTTCCAGTTAACTGGGTAATGCCCACTAATAACATGCTTTTTAAACAGAGCTGGAATCCACTGTACTGCCACTTAGGTAATATCATCAACACTTCCATAATCCTATTTTCTGGGATTTATGTTAATGATCTGTCAGATTTTGCTGCTGGCTGGCAGACACTGCACAAAGTTGAGCATATACACCCACAGAAATGAACCACCAGCTCTCCCAGCCTGTATTCTGTACAGGACTACAGCCTCATACAATTCTCTCTCCTGAAGATGAACAAATCTGAGCACCATAAAAAGTAATCTTCCACCATCATATGAAAAAAGGTAGAATGACAAAATTCCCACTGACTACCATGAAGTCAGTAGTAGGATCAACTGTCCTGTTTTTATGCAACCCATGACTCCTATTATTGCATTTACTGAAGTTCAGAAAGTCTGCAGATCAAAAGAATGTTTCCAGTCAGTCAGTCAGCCAGCAAGCCTGTGGATATTTTTTGAGACATTTGACAATATGGGTGAGTCCCAGTTTGGCAGTTCTAGTTTTAAATGGTAACCTGTAAACCTCACATCTAGTCCCTGGGAGCAGCCAGCATAAAATCCTGAAGTAGGTAGCACTGATTTATTTGCTGCTTCATTTTTAGACTTTGTTTCTGGAATTGTATTCATTCATATGGATTTCTAGAACATTAACAGTCCCTCATTTATTTGGAATATTTACCTGACTAAGGGGAAGTACAGAGAGGGGCAATAAGAAACATTTGAGTGGCAGTAGGTTTTGTTGTTGGGACGCTGGAAGGCTCAGCTTTTTTCTCTTTTCTTTTCAGTAGATTATTGTAGAAATTGCAGAGAAGTGACCACAAGTGTTTGAGCTTGCTTTTTGCCTATTTCCATTTGCTGAAGCTCACATAGATCAAGTTGATTGTCACCCAGCAGTAAATGGCCTCAATAAGGATGACTTCACTCTTTCCTGTTCCTGCAGTTCCTTATGCTGAATCACATGGCAAAGTTAAATCTTCCTCCCCAAAATCTTGCTCAATTTCTCCCCATTCTTCTGTTTTACATCACTTCATTGCTCTTCTAGAGCTTGCAAACAATGTGACTCAGTGACCTTTTTTCTTCTATTGTATTTCTCAACAAGAATTACTGCATAATTAAACCACATTTTAGAGTACTTATTTAGTTTCTTTTCTTTAAGAGCTGTCCCTTTGCAACAGCCTTTGAAACTCTGTGAATGAACCACTTTTCTCTACCAGTCAATTTCTTTTGAAAAAAACAAAATTTTCCTGCACTGAATTTATTTTCTTTCTGTATTAGTGACTAGTTTAATCTGGACTTCATGATCTTAAGGATCTTTTTCAACCCAAATGATTCTATGATTGTAGAAGACTTGGTTGGGATTAGGAATCAACTTCTACACTAAAAAGAACAGAGGCTCTAAACTGTGCTTAAAATTTACCTGTTTTGTCTGGCCCTCGGAAAGACATCTACACTGAAAGACTTCCTAAGCACTCAGGGACAAGATCAGCACCCCACAAAATGGTTACTGCTCACATTCTCAGACTGTGAGCCCATCATCACTTGTATGTAGGTCACTGGTTCCACAGAAGTTTCCACTCCTCTGTATGAACTGATTCCTTCAAACAAGGGTGCACACAGAAATGGGTGCACATGGACACGTGCAGGACCCTAAAAATTAACTAAAGGTAGCACAGAGCAAACCTCACAGACAGATGGCAACTTAGAATAAATATGCAACAGTTTCAGAAATAAATCAATCCTGATCTGGCCTGTATACATGGGTAATCTAGCAATTCAGAAAGCACTTCCAGCTCACTCGAAATGTTTCCAAATTCAGAATAAGTGAGGCAACTCTTGGAAGAAGCAGCAAGGAGCAATTCACATCTTTCTATGAGGTAAACTCATCATTTCAACTGGTGATTTATTAGAAGTTTTAAAGGCAAGCTATTAAAATCTCCACTCTCTGGATCTAAAACAAGATCATATTCAGCAGATATTCCACATGCTCAAGAACTTAAAATTTGTAAATCCATCTATATATTATCAGAATTCCTGATAATTGTAGCCATACCAACAGGAAGTGAAGGGTTAAAAAGATCCAACAGGACAGCCCATACATGCAGTATTACCATTTTGTTACTCTTGGGAAACAAAAAATACCATTCTCTCCATCCTTCAAGATACTGACAGCTCATATTTCTCTTACATTCGAAAGAACAGACAAGACTTTCCTTGTCTTAAGAACCAGAGACAAAGGAAATATTTGGATGTACATTGGAGATACTTAGTGGGGCTTCACAAAACTCCTTTGAGAAATCACAGGTGCAAGGTTGACTACACTGCTCAGCTCCCAATTCCCAAGGCTTCCCAGCCTGAAGAAAGAATAAGGGATAAACCATCATGAAATACAGAGTTTGGTGCAGTTCATGCAGAACCTACACTAAGTGTCCTCCCACAAGGACTAGCTCAGGTCCTCAGTGGGATGCAGGGCACTTCCTTCTCCCTAAAGCCTCTCTGGTTTATTTCCACAGGGCATGGGATGCAATCTGGGTGTCTGCCTAAACTGTACAGTAGCACTGGCATGGTGAGCTGACCATGTGCCTCCCTCTGCTTTCACCAGTAAGCCTCCTAAAGTCAAAGCAAGTTTTTGCAAAGCATGTATTTGAGATACATCCGTGAAAAGAACGATCAGCTTCCTCTGCTCCCTCATCCCCCCATGCTTGGCTCCTCTTTTTTTCCGCAGGGCCTTACCAGAAGCTGACCTACCAACCCAAATGTGCAGCTGCAAGGTCCAGGAACACATTAAATTCCCTTTTTCCTATGAGTTTGAATGTATGATTTAAGAAAGCACAGTCCTACATGCCCACATTTGTGGGCAGAAGCACATGCTGCCCTCCTAAGGAAAAAGGCAGAGGGATCAATTATCAAGACATGACTGGGAGGGAGCCAAATTTTTCCTACCTAAGGAGGAGTGAACCTACAGGGAGCCTCTTGATTCCTTTGGTAGACCACAGAGTAAGTCTCATGTCCAAGTAATAAATTAAGCTCTGCAGAAGAGGGGTTGCTTCAGACTCTGGGCGTGGTGTCAACTCCTCCTGGGTTAGGGAGAAGGGCCAACAGTCTCTGCTGGTCTCAGAAACCAGAAGTGCTAAATACTTTGATTTAAAAACACTAATAATGAAACATATAAACCTTTTGAAACAAAAGCTCCAGGTTCTACTTGCTGACACAACACCGTTTCTTCCAAATGCTTGGAACAGTTACCAATGTTCTTTCAAATTAACCCACTTATTTTAAAAAAATAAATAAAAATTCTAATCTGGTAACTTATAATGATAAATTCCCTATACATTCACATGTATGGAAGTACTAAAATTATGTGGCACATCACTGCTTTCATTAAAGCATAGATTTTGTTGAACAGCTGGTATCAAACACATTTTGGATGCACAAGCTGAAGAGCAGTACCCTTAATACTAAAAGAAAATTATAAATTCCAGTCTATAAAATGCTAATGAAATAATCAACTCAACATGGAAAGTACTAAGCACTCCAGTGACAAGGTAAGAATTTTCTATAAAATGCCCTATTCACTTTGAAAAGTTGTAACACCTGAAATCTGGGGATGCTAAAAACAATCTCAAGAGTCTTCTTTTTTTCCTGAAGAATTATTTTCCTGCAAATGACATCTGGGCCACTCAACCCAGCAGTGCTGTAAGGAATCAGAGGGAGCTGAGGTCCCTCAGTACCCAGCAGAGCACAGATGCCACCAGGCTGAGGCGGCCGTGCCGCTTCCCAGCCATGCGGTACCAAGGCTGCCGGAAAGCCCCGGCTGCCGGCAGGGCCAGAGCACCGAGCCTGCTCAGGCAGAAAAATCAGGATATTTTATGTCAACAACGTGACTCTGTAAGACTCTAGCACAGCAAGGAATTTCCACTGGAAAGTGTGTGCAGAGAGACCTTCCCTGTTCCACTGAAGCCTCATGAACTCAGACCGTCTGAGTATGTCTGCAACTTGCACATCACCCGTGCTTGGATTTTTAACATACTGTGACACTGGCCACAGCAATGCACAGCATATAACCACATGCTAGATTATTTTGTAGTTACTACTATTAAATATTTATTTACATTTAAATAGCTGCTTTAATAGTTTTCTGAGTTGGGATGAGGGTTTACTCCAGGGCATTTGTAATGACCAATCTCATTCTAGACAAAGGCAAATGATTTTTAGAAGTATGTGAAACACTATCCCCAATACTGCTGTGCCAAACAAGCTAAAAAGTCTCCAGAGAAAGAACAATGAAAATTGTTATCTTGCTATTATCTATCATATGAATTCAGCTTTCTCACATTTGGTGCTTTGTCTTGACGAGTTTAAGTTCCAACAGCATGTCAACAGGCATAAGTCCAATCTGTAAAGAGTTTTGTCACTGTACTTTGATTTTTTATTTTTTAAGAGTCTGATCCTGATGCTATTTCATTCATTATTATGAGTTTTACACTTTGATGGAAGCAGTTGTATCCTAAGTGAGTTTATACAGGAAACAGAAGACCCTTTTATGATTGAAAAAAATGTCTAGCAATGTATACACTGTAAAAATGTGTAATACCTAGCAAATACTGTGGAGTTGTAAAGGGCCTAGAAGAGATCAGCTCCTTTCCAGCTGACTGAAAGAGCAACAAAGTGTTTCTGCATCCTTTGTTTTCTAGCAAACAGGGGGTTTTTCATACCTCTGTGATTGGTTTGGGATGGCCTCTGCTTCACAGAGCCTCTTTCAGTTTGGGGTGGGAGAAAGATGAGGAATCTTGTGCTGAACTAAGCAGCCTTCTCAGTCCTCACCTGCATTATGAGGGTGGCTCATAATGGACACATGCCCTGGTGAAGGATTCACCACAGTTAGGGTGGATTCTAACTCAATTAGGCCCTTACTACTGGAAGAGCTTTCCTCCCGTGTGCCTGACAACTGACTGCTCCTGCATTAACCTTTTGGATATAAGAAAGTTTTAGGAGTAGCCCTTGACAAAGATGGATGAAAGCTTTTGCTACTGGATTCAAGGCTGCATGAAACTCTCAGTTTCAGGTTTTGGAAGAAGTACAAATCTCATTTTACACTAATGAAATAGACTGGCACACAGGACCACATCTAAAACCTCCAGCTGCCATATTTGCATGATCCCAGTAAGCATTACAAGCTCATCTTCTGGCTTTTGGTTTTGAAAATCCACATCCATTCCATCCAAAATTACTGTGGGTGCTAAAAATCCACACAAATCTACAGTAAATCTAAAGGAAAATTTTCCTGATGTCCCTGAGCGTGGAAACACCAACTTTCACATATGCTGCCTCTGGGAACTGCACAATTACATCAACTGACATCTCTAAGTTCTCTTTTTAAAACATACTGAGGCTTTGAATGAGCAGTTTGGAGCCCCACTGGACCTCTAAATGGCTGGGCAATAGTTTCAAAATATGTATTTGCCCAATGGAGTTATTAAGGTGTATAGTGGTAGTACATACTCGCTACCCAGGCATGCACCACTAATAAAGTTTCTAATGAAAACATCTTTAACAAATAATTTTGTTGTTAGGGTACAGGAGCTACTTCTCAAGCACCCAGCTACATCAGCTTATTTGCAAAGTATCAGTGTTAAGAGTTTACCCACCTCTCTTGTTCAAAAGAAGTGATATTCTTGATTCTAGAGTATGCAACAGATCTGTTATTACATGAACCTGTTATTTTGGAACCCAACTGGACATGGTCTTGGGTATACTGCTGAAGGTGACCCCAAATGAGCTGGGGAGTTGATCCAGACAATCTCCAGAGGCCCCTTCTGATGTCAGCTGTTCTATGACTTCCAACTACAGCTCATGTTTTCTCTCAGATTTCCCCTAATGAGTAGAAGCACCTCACTCTTCATATCCAAAAACCACCACCTTGCCCTGAGATCCTGCCAAAACCCCTCACGTATATTGTACTTCAGCATAAATACACATAACAATTAATTACATCTTCATACCACAGGATGACAGTAATTTGTGATCATTCCATGCAATGTACCACAGAGTACTAAACAACAATACAGTCCAACTTCCATTTTTAGTTTAAGTGCCCCAAATTAGGCAATAAAATTAATTGTAACATTTTTGAAACCACGCAAGACTGACTGGTGGAACTGCATTCACAGCTCATCCAGACAGTAAGTCAGAAACATCTCTGCTGGGTATCATGTATGTTCAACTCCTATGGATTTTATCACCAACGCCTTTCTGTGCCAAAACCAGCCAGCACTGCTTTCCCAACTGTTTGGACTTGATCTTAAACGTTACAATATTTGGTATTTTTCTTTAAACTACAGACAAAAATAGGGCAACCTCTAGGTCCATTTTTAAAGACTTCTTGATTTCATGTGTGACGTTTTTTAAAAGTAACTCCATTAAAAGCCAAAATTTAGTACATGAACAAAAATCCCTCCCCAAAATACAATCTTTGAGGCTTGATCATTTCAGTGCAGTGTTCATGTTTTTCGAGGCTTCAGTTTGACTATTTATAAGACAACTAATTACATGATAGAAGGTGGTGTAAAAGAAGCCTGAAGAAAAAACTGACCCCAGGAAAAGGAAAGAAACACAGTTTTTGTTCTGACAAGAAATTCTCTCCTTTTCCTTGCTGTGGTACACAGAGCAGGATCTACAGGACATGCATGGACACATACCCTAAATACTTTGCATACCTTCCACACCCTTGCAGCAGGAAGGCAGCTCTCCAACTCCTGAGCTCATGCAAAGCCACACAGTTCTGATTCCTAATGCAGTCTGGATAACAAGCAGAGCACCACAGCTCAGGATGCTGAATTTCCCTTCATGCATCTGCACACTCCCACATCCAGGGCTCACACAGACACATCTCCATCCTGTTCCCAAAACTTTCTACACAGCAGTTCATCTAAGATTATTTCCATGGATTCTTACTAATTGTAGTCAATTTATAGATTCAGCTTGTCAATTAAAAATTATTTTGAGTGTTACTTTTTTGAATTGCTGAGTGTGTGTTCATCCCTAGAAACATGCGGGGACTTGCAGGCAGCAAGTCTGATTTCTCTTCTGTGCTACTTGAACCTGGCCAAAGCCCAGTAAGGTACAGTAATGCAATTACTGCTTTCACTGAAGTCTCACTGTGTGGGATATAAGTGCAGGAGCCTCTTGGGAGGCAGACTTCCACAAAAAAGATTACCATGAATAATCCTAGAAAAAAGGTCTTTTAGGAAACAACATATTACTTATTTGTCCTCGTGCCAACTCTGTCTCAAAAACTGACAAGAGGCAATAGTCTCAGAAGCAATGGGCCTGATTGCAATTCACAGGAAAAAAACCACAGAAGAATGAGCTCACAGCCAAACAGGAACATTAATAAAGTGTCCCTTTGATAATAGTAGGACATGCCTATAATACCCATGTTTTCACAACCACTTGAATCTTATCTCAAGAGATCCAATATCCCAGGCAGTAGAAAAATCCTTTTGAAACTTGGATTTGTTCTTAGCAACACAGTCTTCTTTGAAAACTTAACACCTGCTTTCCAATCTCTATTTGTAATTCAGGCCCTTGTCCTGCATGGTTCTGCTTTAACAGAGAGCGGAGGGATCGCCTCTGGCATGTACAAGAATATCAATCTTGCTAATATGATTAGAAGCAGCTGTGAAGACAAATGTATACAGATTTTAAGCTGTCTGTGGTGTAGGTGCATATACCAGCTGCCAACACACACAAATCCTCAGGCCATCGTACTTTCCCTGCAGTTGATGCCCGTGCTAACTAGATAAAGAACATATGCTGCTTTCACTTGCCCTTCCAAATTCAATACCCAGCAGTAACTGTGACCAATAGCCAATATAAAAAGGTGGTCTGATCAGCAAAATTTCCACTTTCATGTGAATGCAATAAATACTTCAATAAGCAATTATGCAATAAATATTTATTGAAATGTCAGGCTAGAACGTTGCAAATTGCAGTAATTTCTTGAATAATTCAATAATTTAAATGCTGTAATAAACACCTTAATATGTATTGCAGTATGGGTTCATAAATCATAAACTGGCCAGCATTTAGAATATATTATATGTGCTATACAAACATGCAGCACCTCCTTCATATACAAACACTACACAAGCCTGCAAACACATAATTCCTCAATTAAATGGTGGGGATGGATTTCCCAGTGTATAAATAAGACTAACTGCTGGTAGGCTTAGACACATGGTTTTAAAATCTGTTTGTGCAAAGTTCAGTGAACTAAAAAGCATATTTCAATTCTGACTACTGGTAACTGACTCTTTGTAAACATTCCTGTCATGAAAATGAATCTCAAATAAAAAGATATATTAGAGGCACACTTCGTCAGAATTAATATCAACATGTAAGAATGAAAGTAAAAATTAATTTGTGCAAAGTTTTGTCTGCTGGCATCCATAGAATTTGGCAAGTCAGCCTGATTTTGAATTTCAAAATATTTTTAAGGCCCTGACCATATTTTTTGTTATGATTTGAATTTTGCAGGTCTTCAACACCAACCCACCATTTCATTGGAAGCCAGCATGCGTTGTCCTTGAGTACTGAAGTAATTTCTGTGTCTAGGCAGTAGCAGCAAAAATACAGAATTACTGCTACTGTTGGATAAGCCAGAGCTGACTTGACAGAACAGTGTGTATCAGAAAAAAGGCCAAAAGCAATCCTGCATTAAAAGATCATTCCGATCCCCAAAATTTCCTGAAGAATAATGCTAAATGTGAGCTGGAGATTTCGATCTTGCTGCGGGCAGTGCAGGGAGGGCAGGCATAGCTTCACGTACAGCACCAGGATCCCATTTCCTGTGTCTCAGCCTGGCTGATGCCAAGCATGTTTACTGATGAATTCCCTGTGCTCTGCAGCAGGCAGCACTTGAACAAGATTTTCAACCTAAACACAAACCACTAATACTTCATACAGCTGCAGTTTGTTCTCCTTAGAAAATGAGCTAAGAAATGTTAGGTTTTGCTGAAATTGTAAACCAGGTAATGGTAAAATGCACTTGGGCTGGGCTGTACAAACGTGCAGGAAGCTGGGGCTGCCCAATTTACCTGTGGGAATGAGCAACACACTGCACATTAACTCCAGGATGTGCCTCTGGATTTGAAATAGGGAGGACAAAGGGACTGTCCATATAAAAGAAGGATAAATCAGAGAGAAAGGGAAGAAATTCAAGATACCAAGCAAAAAGTAATCATTATTTCTCTGCAGCATCAGATCCAACCATGGTGCTAGAAAACCAACACTTATTTTTAAAAAAGCGTATAAACAGTCACTAGAGAAAGCCAAATTGTTTTAAATCTCAGACTCAGTTATTCTTTTCATAAATGATGAAAGAAATAACGAGACTTTCCTTCCAATTATTTTTAAGCTAAACATATAGGGTATAAGTGACAGCCAGGCATAAACATCTGAAAATATTGTAATTATGCAATAAAGGATTAAGAATGTTCAGTAAAGTTGATATGGGTTTTGGATTAAGATCAAAATAAAACCCTCAAAACCAAGCCCAGAACCTAACTAATTAAAAGAAAAAGCAAACATTTGACAGCAAGATTGTTAAATAATGGAAAAACCCTCTCAAGGAGAATTAAGACCATTTAAACTCAGAAAACCAAGTTCTAAATACATAATGAAACTAAGGATAGACAAATTAGGCTAATCAGCACATTTTTTTTACTCTTTTCCCTACTAATGTTCTGTATGTTCATTGAGATAAAATTAATGGGTTTTTATTCCATGTGTTTGGCTGCTGAAATTCAGATTTGATTAATGGACAAACATTGGGAATCATGTTCTCACTCATGCTCTTGGAACTCCATGGCAACGACTGCTCCTGTGGTGAGGAACAGCAGCCCAGCAGCAATAGCTCAGGGAGCAGATCATTTTCTCAAACTTGCTGGGCTTGGTCTAAGGAAGAAATAGGGTTTAAAAAGGATACTCCCCTTCTGAGCTGCTTTAACTGCCGCAGTCAATCCTGGCTGGAGCTGGCCCAGCAAAGCCAGCCACTTTCCTGAGTCAAATTCCATCATCTACACCACAACTGGATTTGCCAGTCTGTGTGCAGACAGATGTAACTCTGCTGTATAAAACCCGAGGAATAGGAAACTGGCTAGTATTTCTGCTTTCCCACAACAGTTTCTGTTCAGAATCAGGTTTTCCTTCTATTCAAATTACTTGGCCATGTGCAAGAATCTCTTTTATATATTGTATTTTATATATTGTATTCTCAGCGTATTTTTCAATCTGGTTACAAATACAGTGGAGTCATTCAACTGACATTTTTCCCATTTTTTCAAAATTTTTAATTTTGTGAAAAATGAAATCTTTCGTCACAATATGTTTGTTTTGCTGAAAGTGAAGAAGGAAGTCAAAATCATTTTCACTTTCTCATTTCACTTCAATGCTGAAACATCTTATCATACTGAAAATTTAAAAAAAATAATTTGACATCCTAATAATATTACAATTATATATATATTTAAGTTTTGACAATACTGATCCCAAGTAATTTGATAATTTAAAATGTTTTGTATTCCTGGAAAATTTTCCCATTTTCAGTTTTTGTTCAAAGCTGGAATGAACACAGTTGTCAAAATGTTAACACTGCAACAACACAATGCGACCCTCTCCCTAAGACACACAGAGCAGATAAACAATAAGTTACATTACTATTTATGCCAATTTTTACATAAACAATGACCTGTTGTTTGTTTAAGGATGCTTTGGCCCTTGTCAGTAATGCTAAAGCACCTCATATGCATTACAGAAAACCCATGAGATATAGAGGGCATTTGAAATTGAATTTTACAGTCAGGATCTGGACACAGAAAGATTAACTAACTTTCTCACTGCTGGTTAGGAAATCTGTGCGAGTCTGAAATGCAGTTCTGCATCCCACTCTGCCTGCCCTGAGGATCCCAGTCAGTCCCAGTACCTTATGCCACATCCCCAGCAGTCCCAGTTCTCCCAGCTCAAGGCCAGCAGCACTGCTCTGCCTTTCACCAGATCTGCATTTGGTGCATTTTTTATGATTTTACTACTTCAGTTGATCAAAGTAATGGACTAGATGTTGACTTTTTAGATGTTTTGGCAGCATAGTTGGAGGAACTTGAAATTATTAAGCAGATGTTCTGTGCCATAACTGGGGGCTTGTTTTGCTCTAATGAGATGCAGTATTTGTTACAATGAAGGAAATTGCTTGTGGATTTGCTATAATGCATTTCACATACACTGGGTTACATTTATACTGGAGCAATGAAAAGAAAATATAGTAAAAGTCTACATTGCTTTTCAGATCTGATGATGTCACCAGACTCATATTATTACATCTGAAAAAAGATCAAGCTCAACTTTTTGAGGTCTGTTTCTGTTTTTATACTTGATACTCACCTCAGTGGTGAAATGGGTCCAAACAGTTAGCTCTTTGTGATCTCTCTCCAGAGGAATCACTGTTCTATTGCAGCAGAACCAACCAGAGTGGGTTGCACCTCAGTGTTTTTAGGCCTCTGACCAAAATTACTCAGAAGCAGATCTCCTCCCTTTGTAGATACATGAACAAATTTAATGCAGTTTCTTTGGCTCTTTCAAATTCAATTTTAAATTTGTGGTGTTTGGATTTAAATTCAGAGTTATACAGTGCAGTATGGAAAGCAAATTAACAAATTCACAAGTTGACTCTGTGGACAAATGCCAGAGATTTGTATCAATCTGGGCGTAAGAGGGAGGACTGATCCAGAAAGATATTAACAAGAATTGTCTGTCCTTTGTAAAAGCCCTCAAACTGTGGGCTTAGATATTTATTATGCACCATGCTTATAAAACTTCCAAGATGTCTAATGGAAACAGAGCACAATAGAAGCCAGTTCTGCTTTTCATTTTATATACTACCACTGGGAATCTCTTTCTTCTGATGTTCATCCATATTATAAGTTTTTTCTTCACAGTGGGTAAGAGTTTCCTTGCTTTGAAAATAGCAATTCATCATAACAAGAAGGAATATCGAGCATATATAAATGCCAGTCCAACTACTTATACTGTCTAAATTGGCAAAATCTTTTTAATTCCCTTCTTAACACTCAGCACTACCATCAAAACTCCATCAAAACATTAACAGAACACTCCAGAGACACAGAAATGCCAATATTTAAATAATAACGTGCAGCACAGGCACCCACATTCATATTAATAAGTAGCCTCATTTTTCTAGCAAACAGTAACAACAGTGAGAGCTGTGAACTCTGCTCCCTTGAAAGCCTGGGAGATGAAGTTGGAAATTGTCAATCTGAGGGCTCTTAAAGGAACGCCACATTAAAAAACACACTGTAATACTTAATCCTTTTGAACCCTCTGCAGCAGTTTATCTTTACAACTTCGCATCCCTCACCCCACTCTTAAAATCCTGCACAGTGACTTCAGACTAAACCTGAGCTCAGCAAGTCTGAGCCCTGAGCTGCAGCCACAGGGACTAACCTCAGCTTTCCTACACCACAGAACATCAACTCTTCTCCCTCACAGCCCACAGACAGTGGTTTTATCAGAATGAGAGAGGCTTAAGCAAATGACTTTTACCTTGTATTTGTCACAGCCAAAGCAGGGACATGGGCAGTCAGCACATTTCCAGGGTAGGTTTATGTCAGGCAGCAGGAACTCACAGGCACAGCTGGAACTCCACCAGTAGGTACTGGGACAGCCCCTCCAGGAGCAGCCCTGGCATCCCTGGAAATGGCTACACCTGCCATTATGGCCTCACCTGAGGCACCTTGGATGTCTCACTTTGGGCAAAAAATTGTTCATGCTTTAAGTGCCCTACACCATGTTTAAATGTCAAATACCAATAAGCCACCAACAAGGAAAACACAGCAGCAGCAGCCTTGCCAGATCTGAAACCCAACATCTTCCAGACTTCAGCAGGCTTCCTAAAATTTTCAGCCAGCCACAACTACTGACTTGTGACCTTGCACCACACTGCTATTGGTAACTATCACCAAAGGTTTTGGCCCCACTTTAGACTGACCCAAAACTCAGTTTCAAAACCAAGAAGTTAAAGTATTTAGAATGCTAATTAGGTAAAATCCACCAATTTTAATGAAACCAGAACTTGTATCTCTACCCTTTCAGTATATGTAGGCGTTAATTTCTAAAACTCATATTATGCCATAGAAATTACATTAAGAAAATAGAATTTTACACTTAAATATTCCTGGAAGTCCAAGTGCTACTACCGAGAGTCTGCATAACGAATTTTTGAGTACACAAATGGAAACTGTGAACATAAATGTTTAGATTCACATTTGACTCTCTGAAGTTATTGCTTTCTTTTGTATTAGCTGAGACTGGAACGGGCTCAAAATGAACAAACTATATGTGAAAAGTATCTTAATGTGTAATTCTTTCAATATAATGTCACAGAAGAAATCAGTCTTCCAAAGTAGATGGGAAAGAGTCTCTATTTACTAATACTCCTTTTATAGTTCATTTCTCCATTTCTCCATTACTTCAGTGTTTGGAGCTTTTTAGAACTAGAAATACACGTACTATTTTCACTTTTTAGGACAACTGTCAATACTTTAAAAGTTCAGTAGACTAAATGTTTCATTTCTAGTCCTTATTTTAATTACTCAGGAACACGTACAGTAAAACAAAAGACACAGACATTTTGGGGAGGGGTAAAGAAGGAAAGTACTTTGGTGTCTGAAATGGTCCTAAAGCCCTTCTTTGTGTACTTGTAATTTGTTCACAGAATGAAAGAAGATTCTGAATGCCATGTTTATGTCGCTGCTTCCTGAGTCCCTGCTCATACACACCCAACAGAACCAAGCCCACACTCAGCAACAGCTCCCTGAACCTTGGAGCAGAGCAGAGGCTGCAGGTGCACTCTTTGAACTCATCCTTTTCCAAAGAAACTGTGAAAGTTTCTAGCGAGTTCCTGAGCCTCCATGGAATTATGTACATACCAATTCTCTGAAAACAAAGAAATCTGGATATTATCAGCCTGCAACAAAGTTTTTCAGGATCAGACCTCAGTTCTGTTCACATTTTTAGTTGCATGTGGAATTTTCTTCTAAATTACCTCATCCAAAAGCCATTGAAGTGAATGGGAAAAACTCATGCTAACCTGAACAATTTTTATACCATTAGGACCTATAAAAATTTATATTTATACTGCTTTTCTTTAACTTCAGCAGCAACCTGACTGGGAGCTCTGCAGCCTGCTACACACAGCACCACATTAAGACAATTGCTCTTGGCAGGAATAAATAAATGTGAAAGCTTTTCTAAAATCAAACACATGGAAAATACTATGAAACTATTTAAAACTTTTTGAAATGCATAATTGAATCAACAAAAACCATTTCCACATATTAACTGAGGAAAAGATAGCATATTCACTTGATTTTTAAAACTGCAAATACAATAAATGTGTTGAATATATATTTCATGCATTTAACAATAAAAATGGAAGATGTCTTGATAATCCTTTGCTTAACTGCTGCCCCGTTTATTCAGTATTCCCCAAAGTTAATGCATAACATGTTAAAATGATTGCACAGTCCTGACCTTGCAGCTCCATTTTATTCTCCAGACTACTTCATAAATTTGGGAGATAGGGCAGGACCACTGGGGTTCATGCAAGCAGTGCACACCTGCAAAACACTGTGAACCCCAAGTTTCCCCCCATTCCTGCCATCATACTACAATAAATGGTTGAGCAGATCTGCACGACAAGGACTCCTAGACTAGAAGCATGAAACTCATACAAAATAGTTTCCTTGTGAAGCTGTAAAATACATCTGCTCAGAGCATCTGATCCTGCATGGCTTTGCTACAAAAGGAATCTATAACCAAACAGAACAGATTTAGGAGAATTCAGACTAAGACTCATTTTTTGTATCCCCAAAGAGGTGTAGGAATAAGGACAGGATTCCCTCTTTTCGCTGGTCTTTTGCTATAAAGAATTCAAAGGGAGTAAAAATTTTGATCCAACAGCAAAGGCAAACTTTTTGAGTGAAATTTTCTCTCTGAAGCTTAATGGAGAACTTTTCTTGTGGGCAATAGGAGCTAACAGATGATAGCAACAAGCAAGACCAAAGCATCCCAAAGCATAGTACTTGTTACACAGTCACAGTTACTGGGACACAGCAACCATCCAATGCTACAGCACTACAGAGTGGGAGAAATAACACAGCCAGGATCTTCATTGGTCCCCATTCTCTCCCTTATCTTGGCAAATCCAACACACAAAAGATTGGGTGCTACAAAATAAAATGGAGATTTCAAAAGATTTTTTTAATGCTCCCACTGGGTAGGACTATAGGTTACCATTTAACCTTTGGAAGAACTGACAGAAAAGAGGAATCAGCATTATCTTTACTTCATATTCACACGTGGCAGAGGTTTTGCTGCTGAGAAAGCTGTTCTTGATCCAAAACAGAGGACACAAAAAAGATGGAGACCAACCCCCTGGAATTGCCAGGGCAGGTTAAATTCTTAGGGTATGTTAAAGCAACCTTGCTCTTAGCTAATTTTCACTCCTGGATAATCACATCCATAACCACACCCTCTGACCCCTTGTAGGCTTCTGCTTCTAAGGTGTTTTCTTGCCCATCTTTACACAATTCAGACGGCTCCCCAAACCAAAGGGATCCAAATCCTCAGCTGATCACTTACAGCAAGTTTTAGGCTGCTCTGTGCAGCCCCTGGACACAATGAAGCTATGTAAGAGGCACAGACAGACAGGACTGGTACAGATTGATTACCTGAGGTCATATATTGCTGACTCATGTAGCCCAGGTTATTACAGCCAAGCCAGACATTGAGAAAGTTGTGATAAAGCTACTAAGTACTTAATACCAATAGCTTGTGTTTTGTGCATCAAAGCATTCCATCTATTCCATTTTATGGAGTGGAGGTGTTTGTTTTTAATTAATTTCTGAATATTGGATGCCTGCATCTTGTTTCAAGGGACACTGACAGGTAAAACAGACAAATTTTATCCAAGTATCTGTACCACACACTGCCACACATGCTTTGCAAATAACAAATCTTCCTTCTACATTCTCTTCTAGCCTAAGAATCTCCAGTACTACACAATCTGGATACAATTTTGTTTCTTCATCCTGGCCCAAAAGCCACAACATCCGTCCTTAACTTTCTGCTCCAACCAAAAGAACTAAAAAGTGTGCTTTGAAATGAGGGTGCAATTCTTCCGGGGACATTTCCCCAACTCACAAATAACACAACTGGACAGGAGGACAGCGTCTCTCTTACAGCAAACCTAGGCTTCATCTATCTAAGCCCTGCAAGAACAGGATAGATATGGCCTCTCTGATCATCTCCTTTCTCTCACTTTCCTGTCTTACAAGTACATTCTGTTTAGATGGTTTATCTTCCATTGCACTTTAGAGTGTCATGAATTTACAGCTGAATGATAACATTTGATGGATGTAATTTCCTATTTTCCTAAAGGCACTAACAACCATTTCCAATTCTTGAGGCTCATCCAGGTGTCCATCTATAAACATCCCATTCTTGCTCTCACCACTCTTAACCCACTTTCCCCTCCAAACAGCAAGCAGAAAAGTGAGGAAATTAAAGTATGCACAATGAATTAGAAACATTACATGTGGTGCATGTGCTGTATTACAGGGAAATGGCTTATTTCAGTCACCAGAGTATGGTGGGCCCTGCCTAAAATAGGACACGTAAAAATACATATGCCTTTTAAATTATTGTAACAAACCACAGAATCAAAGGTAAAAGCAAACTCTAAGATCACTAAGCTTCTTACAAATTCAAATCAAAATATGTATATTAATAAAATTATACAGAAAGAATAACTATAAAAGGTAAGTTGCCATGTGAAAGCACTGGGTTTCCATATACATAAATATCTAAGCATTTTTTTATTAAATCTTCCTACAGAAGTAGTTACATATTTCAGTAATACACAGGATATTTACAATTTCCAGGTCAAGCTCAACACAACAGATGTTCAGGAAGCAGATTTATAGATGAAGTCAAAGAAATGCCTCAGATACTTTACCACAACCATACTTTTAAAACTGCAAACTTCCATCTGCTTTCTCTTGTGATCCATTCACAAACCAGCAATAAATAAAGGGGAAAACAGGGACACAGTATAAATGAACTTCATGTTCTGCATTTGAATTAATTCTAGTCTCGTAAGTGAGCAACATTTCAAAAACGTTTCAGTTAAAAATGAAAGAGAATTTTCACGTAATGCGTGAAAAACGGATACTTTACTACCCCACAAAGGAATTTCCAGAGTCTGAAGGAAATCAGAGATCGTATTCCATCAGAATTCAAGAGGAATTGTATGCCTGTAGTGCCTAAGCTCTTGTCAGTAATTACAGGTATATGCTTCATGTTATATGTCTTGTATCTATCGTCGTGCAAGCGGGCACTATTTGAGTTGTAACTGATCAATAAATATAAACACCATCTACTCATTACATTTCAAGTCTCCCAAAACTGTCTGATGCCTCATTGATGAATCTGTCTGCCAACAGCATTTCACATAAAACAGGAGAAGCAAAAAAAATTGTCTTAGAAAATAAAGTGCATGCAAATAAAGGACATGCACTGCAAAGAACAACTAGCCACAAAATGGAATAGAAGCAATCAAGAAGATTTCTAACAGGTGGAGGCAAAAGAGAAGCAGAGAAGTATGGTCTGTTGCAATGAGAAATGAAGATTTCAAGCAGCTGCCTCATTGAATATAATACCTTGCAGCTGGATGAACTGCAGCACAGCTGGATTATTTCTAGCAATACTGTATATAGATTCCCAGTACATGTGTGTATATGCATATATATTTGTAGGATATATGTATATCTGTCTGTTCACTAACAAGAAGTAAGTTACTTGAGAAAGTATAAATAAAACAGTAAGGTGACTTCTTGTCCTCTGGGTGAAAACATTAGGTTGTCAAAGTATTGCACACAAAGCTGAGAGTCTAGTTCAGCACAGCCTCTCCTGAGCCCCAAGGAAGTGGCAGTCCCAAATCAGGGAAGGCCAAGCATTAATAAACTGGGACTCCGTTACCTTTGGCTCTCAAGGACTGCACTGCCAGGGAATCACAGGCATTCACCAGACACACCAGGGCCCACCTTCCCCACCACCCACAACAATCAATTCTCTGAGTACTCTAAACTCAAGTTCCATCTCCAGTTAACCCAAACACACAACACAAATGTTTGGTTTCTTCATATATATCAACCTTCACAGCGTTTCTAGAATGGTTTAATACTAAGATGTAATGAACTCCAACAA
This sequence comes from Eopsaltria australis, assembly GCA_034509425.1. Taxonomy (NCBI): domain Eukaryota; kingdom Metazoa; phylum Chordata; class Aves; order Passeriformes; family Petroicidae; genus Eopsaltria; species Eopsaltria australis. Next base: position 2,140,015 of record JAVTVJ010000121.1, read on the forward strand.
CGGACACTGAATGAATCCTTGCTCTAATAATGTGCATATAAACAATATATATCTATAATTTGTTAATACACATATCTCACAATCCCAAGAGAAGAAAAAGCTCCACACTAAACCAGTGAAAACAAGCATAATATATTCAGGCTTGGCCTTGGACCAGCTTTCTGCTGTTACTTCGCTGAATGGAAAATATTCCACAAAACATCTTACTGATGAGACTTTAGAAGTGAATAAATGGTCTCCTCTCAAGCCTATATACCCTTGTCTGCACAAAGCCCAGGCAGCTAAGCCACAACCTCCCAAACCTGAAACATCAGCACAACTGCTCTGTGCCTACAGCTGACTGTCCAGGATCCATAAGCAGCTTCTGCACTGTCCTGGTAACTGCACTCCCTGTACCTCCTCTCTGACACCAGCCCTCTCTGACTCCTGGGTACTCCAAGTGCTTGATGCTACTTGCAACTCTCAGCACCTGACCAAGATTTTTAAGAGAGCAATTAGGTTCTTCTTCCATTTTATAATTACTTAAATCATATTATTCAGACCTCATTCAGTGTCTTCAGTGCTATCAACTGCCAGCAGACTGCAGAAGTTTCTTAGCAATTTAACATCTTAAGTTGGGTCACTACATTTTGATCAGTTAGAACAAGCTATTTTGTCATCCAAGATGAGTGAAAACTGTTGTTAAAAATCCAGCAGGAAAACACAAATCAAAAAATGTAGAAACTTTGCATTACTCTTCAGTCTCCATCTTAATACCCACTCTGATTCAGAATAAATCTTAAATGCCTCTTGTCTGACACAAAGTACTGAAGTTGCAGTATTTACTAGACATTTGTGGAAGCTATAAATTCCATTTTCTTCAGAGCTTATATTTATCCCAGCTGTAGCAGGCAGACATCTCTAGCTAGAAGTCAGGTTACTAGAAGGCATTTTAAGACAAAAGTGAACTGATAAATGATTTTACTGCATGTATAGATTTACCTGTACAGTGAGTTCTCCTCTGAACACAACACAGGCTTCAGGATGAAGTACTGACACAAGTGTTATTTAGAGGAAAGAGTACCACTGAAGTTCGGCATGAAAAACCATGCCGACCAAATATCCTTCCATTCATTCAATGCCTGGATTCTGACACATTTCCAATAAAGAGAAGCCAGCTGAAACTGCCTCCTGGCCTGCCACAAGGCTAGGTGCTGGTACCTGACACCTGCTGATTGCTGGCCCTGTCAGCCTCTTTTCCCGCAGCTGACTTTGAATCACTCTCTGTGGTGCCCATCAGTAGTTAGATTTGGCAACAGCAATACTGGGGGACAGTGGGGGCCCCTTTTTTCCCCCCACAGAAAATGCAGCAGTGACATCAGTGCCATTTGACACACCCTGCTTTCAGCTATAGGAATTTTCATCCCAGCTGAAACTCAGCCTGACTCTAGCCCTGCTCCCAGGAGCAGTGTGGTGTTACAACCTCTGTACAACTCCTGTCTTTCAGCAATCAAAAGAGAGAGGTCAGACGAGGAAGGCAGGCCTGGCAGTCAGAAGGAACCCAGGTAGGTCTGGGAGGCTTTGCAGAGCCCCTGTGCCAGCCCAGCCGCGGGCCCGGAGCAGTGGAGGCGCTGTCCTTGCGCAGCCCCGGAGCGCCCAGCGGGAGCGGAGCCTCTCCTCTCCTCACCGGGGCACCCAGCGGGAACGGGCCCTGTCCCCTCCGGAGCACCCAGGGGGAGCAGGGCCTCTCCTCTCCGGAGCACCCAGAGGGAGCGGGGCCTCTCCCCTCCTCTCCGTGTGCTCTGCACACTCTCCGGGCTGCAGCCCTGGCTGCCAGCAACAGGCGATTGAAACAGCTCCGAGATCTGAGCGTGGCTCCGTTCCTAGAAACTCACTGCTTTCATCCAGCACTTGAAGCCAAAGACGTCTTGACTCTACCAAGTGGAACTAAATCATGTGTACAGACACCACTGTGATGATCCTTGAGCCACGTCCCCACTCCTGCTATTGCCTCCTGAGCCAACATCCAGCCAGCCCTAACACAAGGCACAGCTGCACATGTAAAATCACGCACACACCGGGAACAGCCAGCATTCCTGGGAAACAAATGTCCTGCCCTGCAGACAAGTGCAGTCACCTGAACGGGCAGCTCTGAAACTAGAGCTGATTTACAACAAAAAGCAAACCAGAACATCATTTGGAGGGAATGCTTGGTCAAGTACGCATTTTAGAAAACTTCCCCTTAAACATTTGTTGTAAAATAACAAAAAAATTAACAGAATTATTTTCATTAAAACTTAGCATTTTCTTTACTTTGAGGGAAGGGTGAAGAGCCTCAATATCTGTTAGGGGTAAATAACGTCCAGCTTTTCAGAGGACCAAGCTGTGATTTGCAAAAAACTTTTTTTCTCTAAGAAAATGAAATTGCTCAAACTTTGCAGTATTTTTCTCTTTGTAATTTCCTTCACTTATAAGGAAGAAAAAAGCCAAGATCCCAAAGAATACATTTTTAGCTTTTTCATGTTTTGCACACTTGGGGGGCAGCCCTGACTGATCACCATTCTGAGACCAACTGGGCCAGGAAAGCCCAAGGTCCCTGCAGGACCCTGCAGAGAGCAGAGCTCACAGTGCCTGTGCCTGCACAGGTGTAACTCTACCAGCTGGAACAGAAACCCAGGGCTGGGATTGCTGCTTAAAAGGCTGTTTATTACACATACCTGGCTGACATTTTCAAACAGAAGTCAAAGCAAGAAGGTCTGCAGCCAACCAGGATTTTTTGCAGCTGTTGATTTGAAAATACTGCATTTGATGATGTATTTTGGATGCACGAGACTATCCAGGTATCCTCCTGAAGAGAAAGTACCAGGCACAGCTTCTCCTGGAGAAGACTTTATTCCATCTTCAACCTTGTAGAGAATTTCTGCAGCTGTCCCCCTCCTTTCAACAAATGCAGCCATTCTTCACTAAGAGAGAATCCCATGGCCAGATCCCCACAGTTACCCTTTTCAATCAACCAACAGGTTTTCTCCTTTCAATAGATTCTTTTATCCAGCCATCACAAGGTTATGCATTTTTCATCATGATTAAAAATGAAAGTTAACTGAACTTAAGATCTCAAATTAAAGAGTTCAATTATCAGCATGATTAAAACATTTATTATTTCTGTAGAGTTAAACTTCCTTGTAGGTTTTATGGTTATGTCACTGTGATGTTTTCCCTCTGTCACAACTGGATCCTTCTTCTCAAATCCTGCCCTTAAAGTCATCATGTGCTATTGGTTCTCCCACACAAACTAGGTTTTTTCCATTAAATACTCTAAATTCAGAGGGTTTATAGTCCCTCTAATATGACTTTTTTAATAAAGACAAAAGTTTATGTTGGAGCAGCAGCAGATAAAATGGGTTAGAAATGCAGCTGCCCCAATCTGAACAAGGGAGAAATAAAAATATGCGTATTTTTTTAAAATAACAATAATCACACTTAACTCACCATCAAGACAGTGCTGTAACTTACAGTTTAACTGCCCTTATTGATCCAGTATAAACATTAGGAGCAAGCTGTGCTATGCAGGGGAGGGAAAAAGAAATGATCACGGCATGTTCTAGATCCCCTGATTCATCTTTCCTGGCAAAAGACAGAGTGAGTCAAAGCTGCTGTGTAGGAAGCAAGGAGAGGGAAGTGGGCTGAGCTGGCTCAGCATTGGCTGGGTCTTGTCAATTGGGGTTTGAAAAAGGATGCATCAAAGCTAATATATCATAAATCTTCAGGGCCACCTTGCAGAAGTCACACTGTCTGCAGCATGTGCCTTCAGCCATGTGCTTGCTGGGGTACCTGGCTCCTTTTTCTGCCTAAATGCATGGTACAAAGGGCCAGAGTTGTACAGCTCTGAAACTTCCTTTTGGGCAACTTCACAAAGCCAAAAATGGCTTTAACTAAAACACAGCACACACTGAATGTTTGGAATTGGATATAAAAGAGCTGCAGCTCTGCCAGTCTTCATTGTGCCCACAAGAGATAAAACGAGGACTGAGACATGGCTACATTAGAAACAAACATTATTACATCTAATTGGGGGTAAGATATGAACCTACCTTCATCTGCACTGACTCATGTTCAGCTGTACAAATAGGTAACATCAGCTGTGGATCAAAGCTGCCTGATGGCTCCCACTGAGTAAAAATCACGTCTGCCTTTCCAAAAGACAATTTGTATAATAAAGCAAAAACAAACTGTTTTCCCTTACCTTCTGCAAAAGGCTCCCATTCATAAAATCGACCCATAAATGGCTTGTTATTGTATGATGCACACTGTACTTCTCTAATATTTCTGCTGCTTTCAGGACACATCTGTTTAGATTTAAAAAAAAAAAAGTAGCATTATAATCAACAGCAAGGGTTTTTTTGCCTTCCTATTAATTAACTTTAGAAGGTTAGTGAAGGCAAAATTGCAAAATTCTAATCCAGATGAATGATATAAACATCAAGAGATCTCTTTAAAACAGGTAACAAGCTGTGCATTTAAGTAACAGTATCAAAAGTGCCTGTTGAAGAAAATTAATTGGTAAAGTTAATGGGGCAACAGTTCTATTGAAAAAAATCAAAGCTTTTATTGAGCTGTCATTTTCCTCAGCAACAGCACAACACTTCAAGATAAATTCAGTATTAGATTAGAATTACTTCCTTTCCACAACAGCTTCACATTTTTCATCATTAACTTTTTGGGCTCATATTCAACAGAGTTGAAACACTCAACATACATGCTTCTATAACATATTGAAAGTTGACCATAGCAGCTTCTTATTCTCATCCTATGCTTCCACACTGTATTTCCACTTTTCCTTTTGTATTTCTACATGCTGCTATTACAGTCACTGCATGACTTTGCATTTTAAGTCATGCCTTCAGATCCTGAGCTCTTGCAGCTGAGGAGTCGGGAGCTGCTTCTGTACAAGCACATGTGCACACACAGGTGTTGAGGCAGGGCAGGTTTTAGAGGTGGAAGTAGCATCCTTAGGTCACCTGCAATGCATACCTTTGGCAGACCAGCCTTGTTTGCATGTGAAGCAGATCCCGAAAACAAACAAAAGTTAAATAGTTAAACACTTCATGACTTTGTTCTGCCTGAATCCTCACATTACTGCAGTTACAACAGAAGATTACTCTGTGTGTGGGCACATACAAAGAGAAAGACTTCTACCAAATGCAGGGGGTTAATTAGAACAATTTCTATGCCTGGAGAAAATAGGCAAGCTTTGGGCACAGATGCCGTTTTTTGCATGCCCTCCTACTAAAAACACTATTCAAGAACAGTGGAAATCACATGAAGTACTTGACTAGAACAGCAGAATATTTTTCTGTATGACAGAGATTTCAAGGGAAAGCTAGAGATAGTATTATATGCAAACAGCATGGCCAAATAACTGCGTTTTCAAAGGGAACAGAAGAGAATCACTAAGAACAGCTCTTGTTGCAACTGCAAGTCAGTTCTCGCATGTCTGTATAGTAGGAAAGATTGGTTGCCTTTGCAGGGGAAGCCAGGCAGAGCAGAGGTCCCAGAGGAGTTCTTGCTTTGTATCCACCATCTCTGTAAGAAGATGCTTGTAACTGGATCAAAGAGACGTCAAAGTCAAGAGTTTTCAAGTGGGCTATAAACTGTACCAAAGACATGCCCGGGGGAAGGTTCATGGACTACTTTATCTTCTATTAGAATCATGGAAACAAATCTTCTAGAATAAACACTGTTTCTGGCCAAGCAGCCATCTGTGCTTCTTCGCCCACCCTTCTGAGATCTCCAAGTACATGCAAATACTGCTTTCTTCAACAAGCCCTCTAATAAAAAAAAAAAAAAAAAAAAAAAACAAAAAAAAACAAAAAAACCTTCCCTGAAAATAAGACCATGAACCACCACATTGGAAGGGTGGGACCAAAAGCCTTTCTAGTGCCAAATGCAGAAAGCAAAGCTATATTCCCACCACTGAAGCCTAGCTCCTTCCATGTGTGGCACAGCAATGCAGAACAGTTATTCACCAAAACCACCAACCAAGGTGAGGAAATGTATTTTTCATGGAAACCAATTATTGCACATATCCTAAAGGTGAAGGGAGAGAACCTGAGCTGGCATAAATTAAGGTCACTACACTAAATTACAGCAGAACAAACATCAGTTTGCACCAGCCAAGAAGTCGGCCTGAAGGGTTTCTTTCTGGAATGCTTTTCCCCTTTTTCTGGCACATATTTGCTACCAGCCTATTGTGAAGTTTAGTTGTTTCTTGTTTTTCCTTTTCTGACCCTTGAGCTCATGCTCTCGTGTACCAGTATTTCTGGCTCATAAACCATTTCCTGTACGCCCTGCTCATACCAACTGCGGGCAGTGTATGAGTAAAAATATCAAAATATTCACTGCTGTTGCCAACAAACAGTGACACCCACCCCCTTCTAAGATCCTTTTCATATAGCTACAATTTCTGTTTTTAAACTTACTGACAGTTGCCCACAAGACAGAGACCTCAGTGCTTTAAAGCAGGACAAAGGACAGACAAATACACTAAAGTCTGTGTGGATTAAGTAAAAATCAGAAAAGCAGGCTAATTCAGAACATCCCTGCTACTTTAGAAGCCCCAACTCAGTTGCCCTTCCTTCATTTCATTCATCAAGGTTTAATTACAATATAAAATTTGAGTAAAATTTTGAGCAACCTGGTCTGCAAAAACACTTTGCTTTGTTCTTTATACAGATTATATTCATTTCTATTTTTAAATGCCTTCTAAAATATTTTTAAGTACAAGTAGGCAAAATTACTACAGTTCATTAATCACCAAGGCTTAAGAGTAATATTATACTCTACATATACACTAGTTAACATCTATGCACCATTTACAAACCCCACCTAAATTGTTAATGCAGTGACAGTTTTATGCTGCCTACAGCTCAGTCCCCCTGAAAATTAAATCCTTGAGTCTTTCTCAGAAGATCTAACAGTGCCAGGCGCTTTCTCTTGGCCTGTCTGGCTTTTTAGCACTTTTGTAGGGAGAAAACCATTAAAATAAAAAGGTATGACCCTGTACAATCAAAAGTGAAGCTTCAATATAGGGGTTCCTGTAGGTCCTCTTTTTTTATTTATTCCCTGAGAGTACAAGCTATTTTTACACTTCCATTTAATTACTATTTCTATAAAGCTTGACTAAAACTCCTAAAATACAGCAACAAGCTTATGTGATGAGAAGATGGCAAGCCCACAGACAGCTCCTATTTACAATGTCTGACAGCTGTCCCTTCCAGAGTTCACTATTTGCTTCCCAGCTCACACACAGGGAGCTGGGAGGTGCCTGAGGATGCAACCCTTGGGCTGCAGCATCACCCAGCCTTGGCTCACCCAGCCCAGCTCTGCCCAGCACAGATCCCCAGCCCAGCCCCAGCCCAGCCAAGGGCAATGTGCTGGAAAAAGCAGCATGTCTGCAGGTGAAGAATGTTCCTCTGGCTAAGCCAGAGTGCTAGGATTTAAACAGCCCAGATCTCTTTCCAAAATTTCCCAGAGACTTTTGGAATGAACTTTGCTAAAATATTTAACTTACTGTGTGATTCTCCCTCAGTTTCCCCTCAGTGACATGCAGGCATTAAAAGCGTGCTGTCTGCTAGGGACTTGAAAACAGTTTTTTGGTAAACAAAATGTTGTCTTTTATTCAGGGTTTTGTTTATGACAGATCTGTAATTTCATTTTTTTTCCTCAAAAACTTTGTCTTATGATTACTGAGGAAGTTATCTGAAGTTTTTCATAGGGGTTTTGATATAGAAAACAGGATGGCCTCTTTAGGTGTTTGTAAAAAAAGACATAAAATCTCATTTTTAAACCAGACCTGTAGAGGCCAAAGCAGCAAAAAATATACTTTGCATCTAAGATAAATCTCAGACTCCTTTGTGTAGAGGCATATATAAATTATCTAGAAATATATACTCTCTGCTGGGAGAAGGTTTTTTAATTATTGTTCTTTCAGTTGTGCACTGTAAAATTAGATACAGCATTTAGAATGCATGATTTTGTATGCTTTTAGATGATGTTTCTCCTACTTAAAATACACTGCTTGGACAACACAATGATGTAAATTTAGCATGTGGGGCTGCATTCAGCAAAGTGCCTTCAAAGTGCTGGACATTCTCACACAAGGTAAGGCACTTCAGAGCTGCCCCTGCTGCATTTTCACAAGGCTGTGTTTCAAGGAGGACGACACCTCAAACCTCGGCCAACTTTTCTTCCTGTGCTTTCAGAATGTGAATAAATTACCAGCAGCAGCACAGCACTGTGGAGATGAGGGAGGCAGCACTCAAGATTAAACATTTTAGAAGTGTCCCTTTGTCTTGTGGGACCTCGGGCCAAACTTCTTGAAGTGCATTGTGCCTGCTGTTGATAGAAACTTTGTACTCTGGAAACAGTAGCTTTATTTATGCCTCGGTTTCTTGTGAAATATGCAGGTATGAAAGTAGTCTGAGGGACAGCAACACACAATGTTTTCTTTGTCATACAGCATTTGAGTTTTCTTAAAACAAGCTGCTAGTACAGTTAAGACTGTAAAACAAAGAAACCACCCCACTAGCTTTTTAGCTTTTGGGAAACATTTGAAAAGCACACTTTTTAACAAATCCTTGACACTTGCTTTAATTAAAGAAGTGTTGGCTAAACACCAGAAAATTATCAGTCTGCCAGCAGATGTGGACTCACATCTGCCATTAGCAAAGCTGTGTCAAAGCTGTGCTGAGATAACACACTTCTGGAAATGTGTAAAGGGCCGTTTTGGTCCTGAAACCACCTCTACAGGCAATTAAAACATTGACTAAGATTTTTGGCAATGTTTCATTCTTATGACCTACAGTAACTGGCAAATGCTTTTTCCAAGGCCCCATATCCCTTCTTGATCCTCCACATTCAGACATAATTCCTAATTAATATTTTCTCTGTGCGCAATACTACATATTCACTTAAGTCCACATAATCTAGTTATACTCTAGTTTTCCTTTTCTAGTGGTTCTGTATAATTATATGAATCCTCTGGCATCCCAAAGGATAAACACATCTCCAAAGAAAAAGAATTTAAATACTTGTTTCTGAAACAGTAATCTGAAGATTGTTCTTTCCTTTGCAGAGCTTACTCTTAAATGTATTGTGTACTTCAATAGGCATAGTCCGTAAATTCCAGTTCTTTACAGAACAATCCACTACATCTGCAGTGACCTTTGAACTTCTGCTTTGAACTGCTGGTGTCTTGTTTCTCCTGAAACCTACAGAAGTTCCAAGTCCATGGATGAAAGTAGAATGCAGGTTTTTCAAATGTTAATTCTGCAGCTAAGCTGTTTCTCTTTCCATAGCCAAGGACCATGCTTGCCCCATAGGCACTATCTCAAATCAAGGCAACCTAGTTTTGTCCAGCTGAACACGCACCGAAAGAGAGCAACTGATCAATTTAAAACCCTGGAGACTTTCTTATTTCCCCCAATAGTTCCAATTTTATAAAATGGTAAGAGAACATTAAGACAAATGTTTACCCACAAACAAAAGGCATATTAAATGTGTCTAGGTATCTGTGGCACAAAATACCAGGCACAATTCAAACGGAACTGATGCTCCTAAAAACCAAAATGTGCGAGAAACTTTAAAATGCATGAGAAGAACAGCTCTGCAGTAAAAATAGTGCTAGGCAGCTCTGGTTACAGTGCACAGCCACAGACAGTGCACTGTAAATGTCTGGCCTGACATGCAATGAGAATTTCCATCTGGGAATGCAGTGGTATCTGCACAAGTTTATGAGGAAGGAGCACCTGTACTGGCGGGCTCTGCACTGCCTCAAGCCATGAATTGACACCTCCGTGTCTCCCGAAATGGAGACAAGCAGAGCAATGACAGTCGCTGTAAACGCTAATGTGCTTTACTAACCACACCTTCCAGGGGATACAGAGCCTATAGCAGCAATAACTAAGGGGCTGCAGCCTTTCTCTTCCCCCTCACTCCTTTCAAGGGCTGCCTGTCACAGATGGTAAAGACCTTAGATGTGTGCACAATACAAGATCATTGTATTTCAACCCAAATCCCACTCAGGTAGCAATGAGCTTCTATTTGGATCAAAGAAGATGGGCCCTGGCAGAGCTACACACGGGGTGCCTGCTTCCCTTCCTACCTGCTGGCTGCCACTGGCATGCGCCAGGGAACTGCTGCCCTCTCAGCCTGGAGCTTGAGAACCCCTTTTTCCATTCATGATTTCATCTTTGCAACAAGAAGGTCCTCTGAATTTAACTAGAGAAGTCTTTGAAGTGTTACCCAAACCTGATCTTTATTAACTGCAATCTATCAGACACATGAGGCATTCATGCATAATGTGGCAAGTGCATCTATTACTGCTTTACGTTTTTTCCATTCTGTAGCACTTTACATCTGAAAATGCAGTCTGTCTAATAATGGGGAAGAAAGCTCAACCAAACAGATGGAAAAAGAAGTATTTCTGCTTAACTTCACAGGTTTGTGGCTTTTTTCTTTTTAAATTCTCACTGACAGATCCATCTGATTAAACTGAAGTAACTTATTTTATTTCAGATTTACAGCAACTTGTAAAAGATTCAAGTCCAGCTTTGGTTTTAAATTAAATGTTAGTCACTCATCCATCCCACACAAAGCATCTATAATGATCTAATGTGCATGACTGGAAATGTTTGGAACTACTACCTTAGGAGGGGCTCATCAAGGAGCTATAATAGGAAAATTAATAGTACATTTCCTCAGCAATACCAAAAATGTGTCAAGAAAATACTCCATTTCTGTTTAATGCTAAAATTTTACAAATACTGTTCCAAAAAAAACCAAGCAACCAACCAACCAAAAAATTCTGAGAAACAATAATTGGTTTCTACAAGATGGAAGCTGAGCAATTAGAAAATGGAAGGCAAATACTGAAAACAGACCATGCTGGAACAGGGTATTATCTGGTGTAAAGTGATACACAAGTATGTCCTGAAAGTCAGGGCTATGTCAATTCACACCTGCAAACTGCAGACTGTTGCTAGTCTTTTTTGATCCAGCAAAAGACCAGATGACTGTTCTTTTAAAAGTTGGAAGTTTTTTAAAATGTAGTTACTATTTTACTGTCCTAAATTTCTTATAGTACCCAGGCCCCCAAGCAGAGAGCTACTTCAGTATTGAGATTGGAGTTGACACTGAATATTCTTTCCATCCCAAGCATCAAAAGCCTGCCATTTGCAGCAGAAATCAGAACTGCTCTGTACAGCTGCTGTTCCCAGCCTCAGCAGTGCTATCACTTTTCTATATAAATAAGCTGCATAAAATAATCCTGCAGACACGAGAATCCCCCCAACCAAACACCTGTTTATAGAAACACTACACAGTGCTCAAGGTGCTTAAGATGCACCCTACTGCTTCATTTAACAGGAAATCAATGAAAAGCTATTTCCATTTCACACAATCTGGTTCAAAGACTGAAGAATGCCTTAACGTGGAAGCTTTCAGCGTCATCATCTTGCACTGTCTCATCTGCCTACAGTATTCAAATACCTCTGCAAAACAGAGCATTTTACTAGTACTTCTCAGAAAACGGGAGGTTTGTGTATTAAGAAAAGTTGTTTTAACATACCAGCAGTAGCTCTTTATACTACAAAGATCAGCTACTCCAAAACCCTCCCTGGAAGGCACTACCAGTATCAGCTATGAAAGACCCTCAGACAAACTCATGCTTGATCCATCTTTAGTAAAGTCTACAGACTTTAAGCAAAGTAGATACATCTTGTCCTCAGGTCGCAGAAAATTATGCCACTGTGATAACACATCTACTCTGGGGTTTCCAGTGGTATTTTATTACATTTTTTAAAAGCATTGTTCTTGGAGCTGCCTGTTCTTTCTGGGGAGCAGTTCTCATGGGACTCTTTCATTCTACCAGCCTCATCTCCTGAATCCCAGTCCTGAATCTTCAGCAGTGGGAGGAGTAATCCTCCAGCAGTTTTCTCCATGAAAGCCAAATCAATTCCAATGGAAACTCAATTGCATGCATTCCATTTAAATGACTGGCCCTTGTGTGGGAGGAGGCACTACCTGAATGGTTCCGGCAGGAGGACTGAACGTTTAAAGAAGTTTCTGATTGGTATTACCACAATAATCTACTTTTTAATTAAAAATTCGTATTACAGCAGTAATCACATTATTTTTAGAAAATGAGCTCTAGTCTAAGTAACAACCAGGCAACAGAAATGTCAATGCAGTGTTATATGAGAGAGAAACATCCAGGCAAATGCACAGCTGTTACTACAACCAGGAGGAATTTGAAATAAGTCTGTTGAGACAATTTATTTTGTTCATTTTTGTAAAGAAAAAAAAGAAATCTATGATGTGGAACAATTTGTTTTCCACAAAAAGTGAACATCTTTAGAACAAGGTAAACACAACTTAAAAATAACTTTGAGTTTGTAAGAACCCAGTGTAACAAAAATTGCAGCATTATTCAGATTTTAGAGTTCTTGTTTCCATCAGAAATGAGTTTCCAATACAACATACACTTACACTGTTTCTGTGGTATATTCTTACCTCCTAGGTCATATACTTCAAATAAAATAAAAAGTCACCTCAAACCAACTGGCAGATATATTTGTCTTATTTTAAAATGGTTTAATATAGCTGCAGCTGGTAGCACTGTCCATTTACTGATGAGTTTGTCCAACTTTGACCTCTCAGACTAAAACTTTCCACTCCTGTTATCTGTTTTAGTCTCTCTTTTTTTTGACTGAAGCATTTCATCCCAGAGTGAGCCCAAAGGAAAAAAAGGGAAAAGTATTTTTTTCCCATACTGCCAATATTCTGATTTTTTTTTCCAAATGTAAGTGCCTATTCTATTTTAATGAGTGAAATTATGTCAGCCAGGAAAGTGGTTTTTTTGTCAAGATGCACCCTCTGCTTTTTCTATGGAAATCCACTCAAGTATAGTCAGGCCACTAGAATTCTGAAAAAAATGCTGATAACGTACTTTGTACACTTTCAATCAAAACTTGTTAAAGTTTTGCATCTAAACTAGAGGAACAATCTGTTTACAAGTGTGTCATCTGAGGCTCAAAAAGGCTGAGAAACTTTCCAGCCATTACTGGAAAGTGCTCCTGAGCTCTGTAATAGGGCGAGGAATGAAAATTAAGACATCTTTCTTCTGCTCTTAATAACCACTTGAGCCTGTGCCTAAAATGCATGGAACACTTTGGAAAAACAGATAAAACTTGGGGCTGGGATTCAGGAGATGAGGCTGGATGAGCAAGTCAGCTGAAGAAGGTACTGAGAAGATGAAACTGAAACTGGATGAAACTAAAGCAGGGAACTAAGCAGAAAAAGGTCAGACTGGAGGCAGAAGAGATGGGGAGAAAAGATGAAAAATATGAGACAAGGTACTAAGAAAGTCAGAAGTGTGACTGAGGAGAAAATCCCGCCAGAGGGAAGGAGCAGAGATGGGCTGTCTGTGTGGAGAAAGGGCAGGAATACCTGTGGTGAAAAAGATCTGAGCGCACCCCAGCAAAGCATTTTCACCGCCCTGTGGTACTCACAGAGGGCAAACTCCCTCTGCAAGTGGCTCAGCTGCAATGATCCAAAGAGTTCTGAGAATACTGATGTATCACACGATGGCATTCTGCTCTTGAAGGATTTTTTTTGGTTTGTTTAAACACTATAAAGTCACAGGGCCTTAAAAGAATGTTTGATCTCAAGTTAGAAGAGACTGTCCATGCAATTACTGTATCACTTGGCTCCTTCTGCCTGTGAGGTCCACTCTCAATTCCATAATTGCATACCATTTTCCCCATGTGATTTCTGACTCATTCAGTGTGCAGAATGGACTTACCCTGGGCAATGTTTAGCTAGAAGGGTTATTTACACAATCTCTGTCTCATTCACTAGTAGGTATAAAAGGTCATACAGAATAAGGAACATGAGAGACAGTCTGCAGTTTCTGGAATAGCTACTCTACCAGTTTTGAGGGAAAAATTGTCACCTCTGGTGCAATTACTTAATCCAGTCCTTTCTCAGCTTGTGAACTATGTACTTTGTTTTGGGGGTCTGACTGAAAACCTCTGGACCTGATTTGCAGATGAGCTGCCAAATCATAATTACAGTTTTGCCAATGCAAATTTTGCTTTGCCTATTGTCAAGTGATAAATATGATACTGAACATGGGGAAAAATTCAATTCAAACTACTTAACAAGCAGCACTAATTATGGAACACTTCTCTTAAACCTCATTCTTCCATATGCCAGCTCCATTTCTTACAATAGATTAGGTCTTGCTATCACACAGCAGCTTTGTGAATTTTAAAGCAAACATTGCAGTAATAGCATCAACAACTAGTCCTTAGAGAAGCCTTTTTTTCTCATCTTCTGCAAGGAGCATTTTTAAGGCAGGGAGCCAAAGGCTGAATAAAAAGAGAATAACATTGAGTAGTGTACCACTCATAACTAAGCTCTTGATCTATGCAGGGACCCTGGGGTAAAATAATCTATTATCAGATAATTAAATAGTTTTCTTAACACAAGAGTTACCGGAAGATTGCTGACAATACTCCAATTCTGAAAGCTCTAAACCTCTGCAGGTTTGACTTGTCCTTTTAATGGCATATTGCTGCTCAAACTAAAACCTCACATCATCCAAAAATACTGTCCTCAGAAAGTGACCCAAACTCAGATCTCAAAAAAGCCATCAAAACCATCAGTATTCCTTGCTGTCTTTAACAAATGACAATGCAAACAGCAATTCAGGAAAAGCAGTACAAGAGTTAGCTGGCAAGTTCCTGAATGCTGCAGCCAAAAGCCAAAGCTGGTTTGCAGAACGAGGCAGGGGATGTTTCCCTGGCCTCTTCCCCCCACAGATCACCCACTGCCTCTCTAGCACTCTTGACAGATATAAACAACACAGGATTGTTTTTTCCACAAATGTAAGTCAAGAGTTTGAAGAGAAACAGCCTTACCAACTTATCATTAGAAAGGAGCTCTGTTTTACTAACTACACTTTTAAGCCTCTACATGTGCAATGTGCTGCTCACAGAGGTGTTCCTTCTGGACAGACAGCACAACTGATGAGGCAGATGAAGTACAAGGAAGATGAGACAGAGCACACCAGACTTGTTTAGGTTTTGTAATCTTTTTTTAATCTCACCACAATTTCAATTATTTCTAGAGTTGGCATTGTTCTGTGGGCTGTTAACTCTTAATGTATCATATGCGAAAGGTTTGTTTACCTGCTCTGGACACCACAGGGCTTGCAGTGTCAGGTTTCTTTTTGACCATTTCTGGGGGAGAGGGTTTGGACTTCCATCCCTCAACACAACTATTCTGTGGTTAGGCAAAGGAACACAAGCTTGCTAGACATTATTTGATGTTATGCTTCCTAACTTTCTACACAAGTTTTGGCAATTTTCTGTTTCCAAGCCCTGCTTAAAAATTCTAAAATTAGAAAAAAATGCCCAAAACCACAACAATTCCCATTCCCCAAAACCCACAAAACTCAAAACTCAACAGCACTGCTAACAGACAACTTCCTCAGCATCCACAGCTTAACTTTGGCATCTCCTCCTGCACTTCCTTCTTCCTCTACTCACCTTGGTCAGTACAAGAGAGGACTGGGATTGTATTGGTGGTAGTTTCACTGCAAGTTCCTGTATTCATGTAATGTATGTTCTTTTCCTGCTATCTGGCTTGAAAATGTCTTAAACTTATGCAGTGATATCAGCAATAACTGAACTAATCTCCTAAAAATACCAGGAAAAAACTACTCCTTTCATGTGCCAAAGCAGACACTGACATCTGACAGACAGTGTTTTTTATACCTGTAATTAATGGGAATAGTTAACAAATATTCATAAAAACAGCATTAAAAAGTAATTTGTAAATTAACCATGACATCTGCAGCCTCTTCGGCTTTGAAAACCTGGATACAATTAAACTAACATATGAATAAAAAGCACATTTCTTGTTCAAATTATGGGAGTGTTGAAAAATTCCACACCAGAATTTCAGGCAAACACTTTTGTCAATATGAATTGACAAGAAGCAACAGACAAGCTGGAATGCCTTAAAATCTCTCCCACAACACTTGCCTATATTGATAAATTACACTACTCAAATTTACAGTACACAATTAAACAAAACTACAAATATATCAGGAATGCAACCATCTGGTTGCAACTCTGAAGTCTCAAGGTTCATTGATGAGCTTCCTCCTTAAAACTTGGCACAGAAGTTACATCTGAATGATAACCAGGCAACCTAAATCACCCTGAGTCCTGTTCTACTGCAGAACAAAAAAACCCTGCCCCATTTCAACAAGCATCCCAATGAAGTTTCCAAATCACTCCACAGGATTTTAAGTGCTAATGCTGCTATTCATAACTGATGAAGTGATGGAATAACTGTGGATCTTTTTCCTCTTTCCTCTTCTCCAAGACACATGTATTCCATTTACCCCAAGAATAAGCAAGGTAACTTCTCAGACAATTCCAACTGCTACATGAAACCTCCCATTCAAAGTTCACCAAGAAGTTATAAAACAAAAGCTTTAGGCAACTGATTTGTATTTTGATTTTGAGGTACTTAGATGAATTATTAACATTTTTATGTCCCACTGCTCTTACACAAAAATGAGGGTTTGAATCTTCAGCTATTCTTAGACACAAATTCTCTCCACTTGAGGCAGACTTCTCCAGCTACATAATGTAACCCATGCAACAGGCTCAGAACTTCAAAGCAAACCTCACAGAAGAAAAAGGCAGCTCAATGCTTCCTGCAGTACCATAAAATACTGCATTATTACTGTTAACCATATGTTCTGAAGTACTCTTGTACATTAAAAATCAAGAAAATATATATTGGGAAGTTGACAGTATCTCTGGAAAATTCAGTTCCCAGAGAGTTCAAGGTAAACCCCAAACATATCAATGACACTGAATGTATATGAACTGGTTAACTCTAACACTTTAGGTAGATTTTTTTATCACTCATACATACTCTCAACCTTTGCTTTCCAGTGGAATACTTCTGTTTTATGGCCTTAAGGTGTTTATCCTAGGCTCTACTGTATTTTATTTATGTCTTACTGCCTTTGAATAAAGGTAAAGATCTCATCCGTAAGAATGCTACAGATCCCACTGGTCACATCTCCCTGGCCTGGAGAATACAGGGCATGGCTATAGCCACGTATACATTACCAAATTTTCACCTGCACCTTTCCTTTTGGTCTGTGCCTTTATAGTTCTTGTCACAACAGGTCATGACTTCAAGACTCCTAGTTTTTTAATTGGTTTAAAGTAGCTTAGATTTATTGATCAAAGTAAGTAACTCAATTTTCAATTAAAACCAACAAGCCTCTAGACATCAAGGTTTTCTGAGTTGTGTGATTTTGGACTTATTATGAACATTTTACTATGTTAGTAAGTAATTAATCTAGTAATAATGAATCTGTATAAAACAGCTAATTCTTACTGCCATAAGCACAGAGTACACTTGCATAATAAAACTCTTTGGGAGAGCTATTAAAGTTACCCCAACATACTTTTCCTGATGATTTACTGAAGACAGTTTCCCATAATTATTTAAGTTCTAAAAAGAATGTCATCATGCAAAATACTTTCTAATACAGGGTTCTCAGTTGTTGAAGAGGATGTCATATAACCACAGTGCAGAGATACAGAGGGTGGTCCAAGAGCTTCATCAAAGATGTCTCTCTGTGATTTTTTTGAACACAAATGACAACTGAGCAAGCTACATCAGACCCTTTAAGAGCAATATCTCTGTGGCAGCCTCTGGCAAGTTCAGCCTGTACTGGTGACAAATCATTCTGAATTAATATTTACACACCTCTGCTGCAAAGAGCAAAACAGTCAAAAAGAACAACCCAAAGTACCAAAAAGTACAACCCAAAGTAATGCAAGCTTTCAGTAAGTTTCCTATACAGCCACAGAATGTCAGACTACCAAAGCTGCACACAAACCCACAGTGTTTGCACGGAAAATTCCTCACATAAAGTCAAGTTTAAATTTCCTCAGGAAAAGATATGTCATCTTAACCCCACTTTGCCACTTATGTCAAACACCTACTCTATACAAATCTCAAAATGAGAATAAATAAACCCTGCAGTAACTCCTTGGGAATAAGAAGGGGCTTTTTGGTCTAAAAAAAGAAAGTTCACCTAAAAAATACATAGGCTTTTGTTAGCCTTCACCTCAATGTGTGAACATCCCAACTATATTAAAGAGTGCACACTTGCAGCACCCCATATTGATTCTGATAAGACTTGTCTGGGAATTCCATTTTCTGTTCCATACAAAATTAAACATTTCCATTTCTACCTTAGCTAAAACTTGAAACGCTGGAAATGTTTCAGTTTCTATAGAGTGGAAAATTTTCAAACCTGCTTGGGCAGAACCCCAGTGAGCTGGTGGATGGCCCAAGATCCCAGGTGCCAGGGGACCCTGCCAATGCCTACCTATGTGCTTAGGTGACCAAAAGGCACATCACTGTTTAATGGACTCAACACATTCCTGCAGAACATTGTAATTCTATTTAATTAGGGTTCTGCATCCAAAAAAAGCCTTTCAATGGCACAGTTTTAACTCACACCAGTCAAAATTAGCATCAGCATCATCAAAAAGACTCCTTGGAAAATCAAGTATTTTAATTTATCCCATTACGATAGAGCTGAGGATTGAATCTCAGTCTTTTACCTCTCTTCATCTCTTCAACTGCAAAACCTCTTTCCATTTCCAAAAGTGTCTTTTCAGATATTTCCCATTCCCTGCTCAGGTGCTATTCTCAAAAGCTTTGCACACAGGAGCACAAACCCAAGCAGAGGACTCTTACTCAGAACCAAAAGCCAGATTTTCCATAGCTGTGCTATCAGATTAACAGCACGCATAGCTGAAGAGTCAGGCCAAGGAAGTAAAAGAAACCACAGTCTTCTGATCCTTTCTAGATACTGCTCCACAACACAGCTGACTTCTTGCTAAACACCAGTCACATAAAATACTGAGAAACAGTGTAACTGGTGACACAACAGTAATCCCCACGAACCAGTGCAAGGGCAAACCAGCAACTGGGAATGAAAACTGGACAAGCTCAGCAAAATTTTATCCATAAATAATTCACTGAGCCTTCAAGAGTTACTCTTTCATACATTTTACCTTGGCTTTTCCAAAGTCCTATGTGAATTTGGTCAAAAACATACCCCAAGCCATAGCCAAAGGCAATTCATATTTTACATCCATTTAGCATCACTCTTCATGCTGAAACTGCCTTAAGTAGTCTGGAATATCCAGAAGCCTGAAAGCTCTCTTGTGTTCACTGCCCAAGCGACCTGCAGCCTGGAGTTGATTTACAAATATATTCTCACACATTCAGGCACTCACGAAGAGCCAGTGACTTGGCAGTGCTCAAGACAATTAATTACAGAAAGTGCTCAGTAAATAAATGTTCCATTTGAATTGCTTCCTTTGTTCTGGTGACAAACCATGCAAAGAAGGTTGAATTCAAATTCTTCTTCAACCACATATGCATATAATTGTTTCTCTTTAATGCAGGGGGAAAGAAGGGAGATTTACCCACCACTTCCGTATTTCTGAAGGAATAGAGACTACATTGGAAGAATCCTTCTGTACTGCAGGTAGCTTATGGTTACAGTTAGATCTGTCAGGGCTGTTTGTGCAGAAAGGAGAGATGTTCACTGCCTGTTTCCTGCCAAAGAGGGTGACAGGCAGCTGTGTGTTCAGAGCTGAGCTTGTATGCAAGGTGCTGAACAGGGGAAGCCACTGATATAATAAGAAAATAGGTTTAACGACCTGCAGGAACACTTGAACAAATACAAGCACTTCCAAGGTTCTCCCTAACCAAACCTCACAGGTTTACCTTTTATTAATCAATCTGTCAGTCATGTGAAATGAGTTCAGCTATCAATGAAAAAACAGTAAATGTACAATAATGAGGAAATGACCTAATGGACCGAGGCAGATTAACTTAATTTGTT
Source organism: Eopsaltria australis (assembly GCA_034509425.1). Lineage (NCBI taxonomy): Eukaryota > Metazoa > Chordata > Aves > Passeriformes > Petroicidae > Eopsaltria > Eopsaltria australis. The sequence goes on from JAVTVJ010000121.1 coordinate 2,160,020, forward strand.
ATTAATTAGTTGCCCTTAGGAGAAACTGTAGAGGGAGTGGTCAAATACCAGGATAAGGGTTAACAGAACACTTCCAATAAATGAGATTTTCAGTTTTGGTGTGCTCCAGGAAGAATTGAAGAAAAAAAGAACTAAAAAGATACTGTTCTCTGCTTGCTGGCAAGACCATTGGTACATGTCGCTGATGATAAATTAAATTACAGCCCGCGTGCAGAAGCATTTAATCAGGAAGAACAAGCAAACAAAGTGAAACACTATCAGCCTTGTTTTGCTCTCATCCTGGCCTTTGTACTAAAACTGTTCTTAGCAACTTCTTTTTTATAATTACGTTAATTACCACATTCTAGGGAGAAAAATAACCCTGAATAGCAATTATAGCCTCTCCAAGGGTAACAGAAGCACTACTAAATAAAGAATATCACTATGTAGTTTTATCCCTAGGAGAGGCTGCTCCAGCTACAATTTCTCTTTGCTATTAAGTCTCCCGTACTATAATCAAAAATTTCTTTATAACTGTATGCATACACGCAACAATGGCAAAGAGGCAGCAGCAGTGTGCTCATCTATATTTTCATCTGTTGAATTCTTCTGTTTAAACAACAGATTCTAAAATTAACATGAAAATATTTTCACTCCTGTTTCCTTTTATCTAAAGAAATCTGCCAGTGGCCAAACCACTCACCATGTTGATCTCATGTCCGACCACTGTCCAGTTCACAAGCTCACTGCCCTCTCCTCTCCAGCCCACTTGTCATTCTCAACATCCTCTACAAACCTTCCTTCTCCATACCCTGGCAGGCTCGGATTGCCTCTTTCTTCCACCTCATTTCTAACTTCCTCATCTCTTACCCCTTGCCCTCTGAAAAGACCTCTTTCCTGGAAACAATTTTGTCACATTAAGTCAGGCAGAATACTGTCCAACTTTGTGCCCTGATGTGTGAGGGATGAAATAAAGACTGGGACATTTGTGTATCGCTTGGACACAGTGAGCAAATTTAGCTCAGAAAACTTTCCAAATTAATGCCCATGCACTAAGGTCATTTCCCATTTCCTTCAAAAAACAGAAAGTGTTTTTTGAAAGAGCAATTTTTCCCAGAGACTATTCTCAGAGGCTCAAATTAGCCCTTCGTGTTTTCCATTCCAGACAAATACACTAAAGCTTTCTTGACATTAGGTCTTTCCAATCTACTGCTCTAGTCTCAGTCAATGACTTTATTCATTAAAAAGGTGAGAGTAGTAACTGCTACACTAAGAAGCAAAAAGGAACTCATCTGATTTGTTTAGGCTGTGTTTTTGTTATCCTGTGTTCCATTGTTACATCTCCACTATTCAGCTCCCACTAAACAAAACAGGATTTCTAGGAGGCAGAAGAATCAGATGTTCACACATCCAAAAAAATGTGGCCTGTCATGTCAATGTATCCAGACCTCTCCTGAACATTCTCCTAATATCCAAATACAGGCTTCTTCATGTTTGCAACATTAAGTTAGATTAGCAGCCCAAATAAGCAAAACATATTAGGAAGACATACTTTGGGAAATACTAAAAGGGCACAGGCAGAAACTGGAAATTTTAGCAGGATGGAAACCACTAATGGGGACAAAGAACAAAACCTCACTTGCCTCCCACATACAATGGGAGACTGCCCTGGAGCATGGGGCTACACCCAGCCAAACATTTTTGAACCAAGTAATAACAGATTAAGTTTTATTTAAAAATTAACACAGAACAGATTTTCACTCCAATAAATTAGGAAGCTAAAATCAAAGCACGTAGAACTTGAATGCTGGTAAAAGTAGCATCTGTCACAGAATGCACAGAACACCATGGAAAGACACCGGAGTGATCCAGGCTACTGGAGACTGGCTGTAAATGCTGTTTAGAATATGACTAGCATTCACAAAAGGATAACCTTGTCTTATGGGACTGAGAAGTAGACAGCCTTCATAACATGACCTATGCAAACTCCATTTTTCATTTTCTTTCATGGAAAAACACAAAGCTTGTCAGTGACTGTGGGGGTTTGATCCTGGCTGGGTGACAGGCACCCACTAAAGCCACTCTATCCCTCCCCTCCACAACTGGACAGGGAAGAGAAAATATAATGAAGGGTTAACGGGTTGAGATAAGGATCAGGAGAGATTGTTCACCCATTACTGTCATGGGCAGAACAAACCTGGCTTGGGGATATTAACTGAATTTATTACCAATAAAAATAAGAGCATGACAATGAGAAGTAAAACAAATCTTAAAAGCAGCTTTCCCCCACCCCTCTCTTCTTCCCAGCTCTTCTCCTTAGTGGCATAGGGAGACAAAATGGGGGTTGTGGTCAATTCATCACAGGTTGTTTTTGCTGCTGTTCATGGAGAAGAGTCCCTCCCCTGCTTCAGCATGGGGTCCCTCCCAAGGAACACAGTTCTCCTCAAGCTTCTCCAATGTGAGTCCTTCCCATGGGCTACACTTCCTCATGAACTGCTCCAGAGTGGGTATCCCCAGGGTGCAGTCCTTCAAGAACAGCCTGCTCAAGTGGGGGTCCCCCACAAGGTCACAAGTCCTGCCATCAAACCTGCTCCAGTGTGGGCTCCTCTCTCTCCATGGGTCTGCAGGTCCCTGGCAGGAGCTTGCTCCAGCACAGGCCTTCCATGGGGTGACAGCCTCCCTAGGGTATCCACCTGCTCCAGTGCCCTCCATGGGCTGCAGGGCCACAGCTGCTGCCCCATGGGCTGCCCCGTAGGCTGCAGGGGAATCTCAGCTCCAGTGCCGGCAGCACCTCCTGCCCCTCCTTCTCCGCTGACCTTGGCCTGTGCAAGGCTGTTCCTCTCACACATTCTCACTCTGCTCTCCTCTGGCCACATTACATCTGCACAATAGCTTTTTTTCCTTCTGAAGTGTGTTATCAAAGGGATGGTACTGCCATCTCTGATGGCCTTGGCCTTGGCCAGCAGTGGGTCCATCCTGGAGCCAGCTGGCGTTGGCTCTGTTGGACACAGGGGCAGCTTCTGGCAGCTTCTCATGGAAGCCACACCTGCAGGCCCCCCACACCCCCCACCAAAAGCCAATACACTCCACTCCTCACCTCTGTGAATCACGTACTTAAGAATTATCATTCAAATCCACAGTCATCACATAAAAATCAAAATAACATCACAACACTGAATGAAAGTGGAACATTTACACTAAATTCATCCCTTGTCCCCCCACCACAATTACAACTGAAATTTTTCACAATAATTGCACTCTCTGAGATTGTTCAGCCCATGTCTGTCCCATTACCTCTCTCAATTACTATCCTTATCTCAAATTCCTCGTGTTCCTGGGTTTCAGCACCAAAAAGACCAGTTTCTCCTATCGAATTAGAATTGTATTTATTGGTAGGTCAAGTGACTGCTTAAAATCCTTGAAGGTATGGTATTAGGTAACTATAATATTATGGATCTACTTTCAGTACTCCCCAAGACACTCTAATATAAATTAATTTTAAAATTCACTAAATTAATAAAAAAAAATAAATTTCAACCTAACTTGATGATTAGTGAACATTTTGCACACTAGGGAAAACCAGTAAGTGCCCAACACATGAAACACAAGAAAAACAGACTTACATTTGTGTTGCAGAGTTTGTATTGCTTGTAGGCACCAATGCAGACGATGGCTGCAGCCCTCTGGGGCTGGGGCTGCCCCTGCAGGGCCTGGTGGGAGGCAGGGCCGTGGGGGCTGGAGTCACTGCCATGGAACAGGCTCTGAGACACAGGGAACGAGGGCGGCTGATAAACCGAGGGCCCCAGGAGCTGGTGTCCCCCCTGGGGCCCGCTGGGTTCGTGGTACAGATTGCCGTGCTGCAGGGAGGCAGCGGCTGCCTGGCTGTAGGAGCTCACGAGGCTCGGGCTCGGGTGGAACAGGTGGCTCCGTGACGACTGTCGCTGCCGCCGCAGCTTCTGAGGCTGCTGACCAGTGTCAGTTTGTAAAGGTAAAATGTATGGCACTTTCCCATATCCATACTTTCCTGGACCAATGGGATTTTTGTTTCTGCTTCTAAAAACAGAGAAGGAGAGAGAAAACAGTTACTGAGTCCATAAGTAAAGGAGCAGTTAGGTATTTACACAACTTGTTATAAATATGTACAAGATGTAGTCTAGCCTGATATATTAGGAATGTCGGGAGGCCTTGATCCTAACACTGCAGTCCGACGAGTAAGTTGGCAAAAAACATTTCTTCCAGTTCACAGCAGTGAGTGAATACAGCTATTCTGGGTGACATTTGCAGCTCAGTAAGGGAGACACGATTAAAGAAATATAATTTTCTTTCTGTACATAAAATACATTTATGGTTTAAATATATGTGCAAAATAGACTTGAACTCCAGTGAAAACCAGAGATTATAAATGGACATACTTATTTTCTAGAAACAGAAGTGTTACAGATGTCAGACAACCACCAGATCAAAGGGACCTTTCTTTGGGTCTGTTTTTATTCGAGTTTTTTTCTTCCCAAGTCTTATATTCTCCCAAGACTCTTGTTAGATGGGAACCCTAAAAGTCATTTACCTCCCTTTCCAGTCTGATGGCCACGTGGGGCTTTTAATCAATCTTCCTGACTAAAGATGTGTGAACCAGAGTGCTGATTTGCCTGGGCAGATAAGCAACCAGCACTCTTGAACTGTTTATCCCTGTTAATCTGCTCTTGGACCACGACAGTCATTGTTGAGGCAGGCTTTTGGTAGTTACAGCAGAGAAAAGCAGTACAATGGTTTTTGGTGTTAAGGAAGGAAAAGAAAAGCTTCCCATAACTATACAGGAGAGGAAAGAAAGAGAACCCCTAAGCCTTGTGCCTACTTAGCCAGTCCTAAATGAGAGTGAGACTACACAGCATTAGTTTTTCTGTTGCTCCTTGGGCTGAAGAGCAAGAGAGAATAAGAGGAAAGCAAGTATTCAACAGTATTTGCAGTCAGCTGGGACAAAAAGGGGGGAAAATGCCACCAATAATGGAGTTACCATCTAAAGGTAAATTGCTGCCTAACAGAAAAATATATGTAGAAAATCATTACATAATTCATGTCAGACCACAGTGAGCAGACATCTCTGATCTATTGTGTTCATCTCAAGCAGAGGCATAACAGCTGTTTAATGCATATCTGACAATCCCTTTCTTTGGGCATAATTCTCATAAACATACACACCTCTTTGACTGCTCAGACAAATCTGTTTAGCACTTTGATAACAAAAATGATTGGCCCCTTTAAACTTAAGCCAACCTAAATACATTCTGTATTTCAAAAGATACATCTGCCCAGACAAGTAAGAAAATCAGGTTTTGCACTATTAATGTAAGGGTTGTAGCAAACATCATGGTGATGATCATCATCATCATCATCATCATGTAGCATTCTCACTGTTCTAACTTTTAACAATTCCTCTCATGCTGAGAATATGTCAGAATAGTAGGGACTGGCCCCTCTTAGCACATTTGCAGTGTCAAAAAGGAATCTGGCTGTCCTAGCTTTTTCTAATTTTAGCCATAAGCAAACGTGTGCCTTGGCAGATTGATGCACTATCACTGCCTCACAGACTTCATGCTAAGAACAATGCTTTGAACCTCAAGTGGTCTTCAAGACTGAAGCACTTTGGGAGCTGGTGGGCTGGTTATTTATATTGAATAGAAACCCTCTTTGAACTAAGGATATACAGTGTCTTTAAAAAAACACACAGGTAAGATTACAAATTTCCTGGGCCTCCACCTCTTAAGTGCTCTTTACACAGCCTCTCTCCAACATAACTGTTTCATTTTTTCCCTTTTTCCAGCACTTCCTCTCTCCTTACATTTCTCCCACTGCCTCTAAACGGATGTTCCCTGGCTCACTTCCAGCTGAAGCATAACTTGTTTTCTTTCTCTTCTGATGTCAGACAGAATAAAGAATGTATGTCTGTGAGCTTTTCAACATTTCATTCATCTTATCTCCTAGTACCAAAGTACTTCTCTTGTAAATGAAAAACTGCAAGGGTGAACACTAGCAAAAACACTCATTTATGACAACAAGGAAGACTTGTTGTACAACTGCTGGAAAGTTTCCTTAGAATGAACTCAAAGAAACTTCTGATTTCTCACATTTTCAATTCACAACCTTTCACTGTTTCTGAAAAAATAATGTAATGTTTTGGAAAGGTAACAACCTTCAGCCACCAGTTTCACCATGGATAAGGAAAAAAACCTGCATAGGAATTACAGAATTTTTTTTCCCCAAGATTTTATCTTGTTTATTGGCAGAAATAATTCCACAAGCAGAGAGAGATGGTTTTCTTCCTGTATTCCCAGACACAACAACCACAGCAATGAAACACAACACAATCTCACCACAGATGCTCAGATAGAGTGAAAACAACACCTAGACCTTTCTTTTAATTTTGTGTAGGGTTTGGTTGAGTTTGAAGCTTTTTTCAAAATCTTCAAAGGCTTCCTTTACCAAGAGTCCTGTCCTGGAATGAACATCCAAGTTCTCCAACATGCTAAGGAAACCCCTGTCCTCAGTGAGCCTGGTCCAGCTGCACTTCTGGGAGCCCAGGGCCTGACGTTCTCCAGGTTCTTGCCTGTTCTCATTTGGGAATTCAGCAGCTGCCCATAATCTGTTCTCTGAAGTGCTGCTGGCTGTGTTCCTGCCCTCTCAGCACAGCAACCAACCCAGAGCTAGCACCTACTCAAGCTGAACTTAACACTGATCTATCAGCAGAAACAGAGGTTTTATGTGCAAGATGAAAGTGGAAGAAAAGACAGAAGACAGGTTACAAATTTGATTTATAGCTTTATTTCCCAAAAAATATTTCACATTATTTACCACTGCAAAAGTCTTTTCAATTATACTGATTTGTGCTTTGGTGTTGCTGTTATTCATTTCCATTTCAAAAAATGCTCCTAAACTGCAGTTCTTTGATTTCAGCTAGAAAATTTGTTCTAAAGGAGCTGAGTCCCCTTAGATCCCTATCAAAGCTCTTCGGCTTAAATTTAAGCCCTTCTACTCATCATGGTTTTAACAGAACTGCTTTCTAGTAGGCAATATCCTCTATAACTGAATCAATTACATACATTCTAACTTAATTAAATCTATTTCTGTGGATAAGTATATCAATATTTAACCTAATATTTGAGGTCATAGCAAATTGTCTGTTTTGCAGCACTACTTTACTGTAATTAATTGACAGGTTTTAAAGGACACTATCCATCTACTCATAGGTCAAGTATTTAGTACAGGGTTGCCTTGATTCCTTTTCTGAAGAACTGGAAGTGACTTATTAGCTATTCCTGTCCGCAATGAAGCTATTGAATATTATGCCAATATTAAAAAATGTAATTAAGAAAAAAAATAAAGGGAGATGGAAAAGTCCTTGAAGACACAAATGTCAAATTGGAAAACCTGGTCCTAATTCCATCAATTTGTTCACAGGATCACTATGGGCATATATTCTTTAATGTACTTTTTTTTTTAATTACTCCTAGATAGTATTCTTAAAATAATTTCAGACATGCATTTTTAATCTGGTGCATTTCCTCCATAATTCAAAACTGTGACTGGCCTACAATTGTTCAAGTCAATCATTTACTTTCCAGTCCTCCTACTGCTTTTAATTTTCTTTCATGCTTTATATATACTTAGGCACAAAGTTAACAAGGTTTACTTTAAAAAGATTCTACCATAATTTTTTTCTCCCTTAAGTCAAAAAATAAACTGTCATACTGTTCATAACTGTTAGTGAGTTTACACTCCACAGTATTTTAGCAGATTCTTTGACAGGAATCATTTTTAACAAAAATTATTGATATGCTGGATCTGGGAACATGTTTCCATCTATTCCAGAAGGAGAGCTCCCACCAGTCAGGCTGATTCACACCAAAAGCCACCAGGTACTGCCTCTCACTGCACCACAGCCTGTGCTGCTCTGCATTCCACGCACTTGCTTTTCACCAGCTCTAAATCAATCTGCAGAAAATCACTTAAACATGAATGAAAGAAGAGAGCCCTTCGACTGTTTTATATTACAAAATGCATGCCTGTCTGCTCCCTGATCTAGACGCTGGCCTAACAGCAGTGGGCAGATACCTCTGTGGAATGTTTGGTCACGAGAGCTCAGGCTGCCCCTCTGAGAGAGCATCACACTGCAGAGTGGGGCCACCAGCACCAGCTCCTGGCACAGCCCAGCACACAACTGCCTTCACCTGCACTGCACCTCACTGCCTGCCACTTGCATTAACTAAAGCAAGGGAACCCACTGCCTGTTGTACATTCATGGTAACCACCATGATTTGTGGATATGCACTGCTTCCCATGTACCACACATAGGAGTATTAAAATTATTGTGAGTATATTTGTCCTAAAAAATTCACCTGGTAGAATTCACGGAGTTACAAACAATGCCTAAAAACTGTTTCTTTTGAAGAAAAATGGATTATACCACATTACACCACAAACATGCTCATTTCTGTATCATATTAGGGGCAGAAGATATTTACATTTTTCTGAGACAGTAAAATTATTGAATAAGGTCACTAACTAAACTGTCTTCTGGGAACAGGTTTAATTAATGGGATGTGGACTATCTTAAATTAAATTTTCCATCCTCAGGGATCACCACTGATACCCCAGTCCAGCATAGCTACAATATACCCAGTACAATAACTTAGTATATTTGCTTTTACTGATCTCTCAGCAAGTGCTATATAACCTCATTTATGTGACATTCAACACTGAGATAGGATTCCAAAATTCAAACCCAAATACTACAATCCTCTTTTTCAACAACACCTCTGATCCCAGGAAATTCTGCGCTTCTTCTTTAGGATTTGATTGAATAATTCAACCATGCAGCTGGCAGGTAAACCAGCAGAAATTCAAGTAACCTCAGAACTCTGCTGAAATGCCTCACAAATGAGATGGGAGGTTTGGTTGTTCCTACCCCTCACTGATGGGGCAATAATTCAGGGGTATCTGACTGAAGAGCAGCAGTGTTCTTACTTCCCCTCCTTCAGTGAGCCCAGCTCAGGGTTGCCATATTCAGCACTAAGAATAAGAAAGCTCAGGTGGTTTGCAATTATAGGATTGTGCTGGGGGCTGTTTCTGGTAATCCCACTCAAAGCATGCTTGCAGTAGCATAACAAAAATTGATATTAATTTGGTAATAATAAGTGAGACCTTGAGCACGTCATGGGGATTAATACCCAGATGAGAGGTGTGACAGCATGAAGTCAACCTGAGGCCACAGTCATCCTTAGATGCCTAGATACTCATTTTGTGAAGAAATACCTCATTTGGTCATTACTGCTATCAGATCCTGTCCAGGATTTTATTCAGAAGGAAAATAAACATCTTTCTCACATGGCTTTAAATCCCCCAAGTGCTACCAAAATGAATTCTTTGATTACCACTGCTGCTCTTAGATCTTCCTGGAAATTTTATCCTTAGAAAGGGGTCCAATCCTTCTCTATCTTCCTTCTGTACACACAGCAATCCACAATAAGCTTTTATAACCATACTGAGCTTGGGGTAAAATCCATCACATTTTCATTCTGTGAGAGAAATAATGAAAGGACGGGTGGCTAAGTACTTGAGCTGGGTTTCGTTCCAGATACTAAGAAAAGCAAACACTCATGCCAATAAATATAAAGCCTCACAGCTTGAGAAAGTAATACCTTCTTGAACCTGAAGGTCCAGCAATCACACATTTTTCCACCTCTAGGAACTGGAGCTGACTAGAATAGGTCACAGAAATTGCATCACAACACATGACTATTGGTTAAGGAAATAACAACAGAATTGTCTTTTTAAAAGTTAACTATAGACCTGCCAGAGTGACCTACATTTGCCTGGTCAAAGCATCTGTGAGAGGGGGCAAAAGAAATACTTTCAGAAAGGAAATTCTAGTTTGACATTAAATGATGCACTCTTCCTTCCCATTGCTCAAAGGCCTGGAAATGCAAGCTGACCCTATACAGGGTACAGAACAGCACAGCAGAATTGCACGTCAGCTGCTGGCAGCAGAATAAAGACCCAGAGCTACAGCCATGTGAGAAGTTGATGACTTTTGGATTATTTCCTCAGTGCAAATTTCCCCTCTCACTCCTATTCTAAATACAAAAAAAAAAAAAAGTGCTTTAGGGAAGCCCTTTCCTTATTAACATACTTCTTTAACTTGCACTTTTTATGCAAGAATGCTTAGGTACTTCATTATTCTGGTCATAATCCTAGTTTTTTCTTTCTGCCTCCATGAGCCAGATACAAAGTACATACCATGCTCACACAAGTGGACACCGAGATTTGCTGCTTCACCACCAAAGTCCATGGACAGAGAAAGTCAAGGTGGCATCTGCAAACATCCTACACTCAGCACATCAGTGAGAAACTGTGGTTCTGTCTTCTCCATCACCAAAACAGAGAATTGAAAATGCAACATTTAAGAAGTACTAAAACCTAGTCCATGAATGGTTTTTCCTTCCAAGATGTGTTTTCTCTCTTAAAGCATGTTATCTTTCTCTCTGCCTTTATTACTTATCCATATGTGCCTCTCTATAAAGATGTCTAAATTCTTTAATATTGTTTCAGTATCTCCTCTTTCCTGTTTGTTCTTAGTGTGTGATGTGCCCCATGCACATCAGCCAGGTGAAAAATAACAAACTAAGTCAGTGCTAAAGGGAACTCAACTCTTCAAAGCTGAGGAGAGCTCCCTGCCTCTGCCAGTGGACAACCCAGAGAACCATCAGCTTTTGTTTATACTCACTCCAGTGACTGATTGTAATTAACACATTTCAATCATGCAAGAACTCTACTTACTGCACTAAGTTAAACAGGGAAGCACTGAATTTTTTAAAGCTGGCTTCTAATTGTAGGTACCTCAAACCTCACTCTCCCTGAACTTCAGGTGTAGTCTCGGTTCCTAATGTCTAACTAAACTAAGTTTCAAAAGCTGAAAATATCCTCTTCAAAGACAAGATATATCAAATTTTATGATATACAAATTCTACTTTGGATTTTGCTACAAAAAACCCTAATTAGTTCTTTATCAGCTGCTTGGAAGCAGGCAGAGAACTCTTCCACTTGCAGCTAAATGATACAAACACACTGGGCTGCTGTATAGGACTGCTATTGCTGCTGAAACTCTTTGCCTTGGAAGCCATCCAATTTCATTCTACCATGTTATCAATGGGAGCTTATCGCAGTCACACATGTCCATTTCTCTGTTACTGTTTTATGGAACTCTGCTAAAATTACAGCTTTTATATAAAGTCCAGTACAGTAAATAGAAATACCCCAAAAAGTTTCCACTGACTGTACAAATTGTGAAAACACAGGTGTTATTTAACAGCCTGACATGAATTTCCAATATCATCCATTTAGGGAACACTAAACACAGTTCTACAGTATAAAAATCATGCGTAGAGTAAGTCACATTTTGAAATTCAGTTTCCATATACCTGATAGGAACAGTAATCTCCTTTGTAAAATAAGTTTTTACTCTGGATTTTGTAAATCAAGGAAAACTATCAGGTTTGTCATTCAAGTAATTCCATTTTCCAATAACATTTTTTGTTCTCATTCTGTTATTACAGTCACCACCAAGGAATCTGAAAGTTATGCAATGCAACAGGCTTTAAAGCCACCAGGGACCTCCTAACACAAGATGGAAATAACTTATTATGCAAGTAAGATTAAAACACTGACCTTGAATCCACAGTCTTTTGCCAAGGGGCAGTGTGTGTGTGGGTGGAAAATCAACTATAGTACAGAAGCTTGTACTGTGCTTAGGAAAGCACAAGAATTTTCAAAAGCAAACACCTCCATCATACAGGAAAGTGAGCATTTTAATATTTCATATGGCAAGGCATTTCTTAGGAAATAACACAGCTTCAGTTCTGCACACAGTCAGTATCGTTTTCTGCTCACCATCCTCTCATGTTCCAGCCTATCCTGCAGTGATTGTCCCGAACCACTGCAGTCTGCGCTGGCCTGCAGAGGCCACCAGAGCAGCAAGGGACAGCCCGTGGGGATGGAAGCCCAGCAGAGGCAGCGGGGCTGCTGCGGAGCCGGGCCAGCCGGGATTCCCTTGGAGACAGAGGGAGCCAAGGGCTGGAGCAAAGAGCCTCTGGATGACTTTGTGCTGACGGTTCAGGGCCAGCCTCCCAGTGCCAGCAATGACCCGGCCATGCACCACAATCTGAGGCTGCCACACCGTGCAGTCCAGAACACGAGTGCATTATAGCACATTATTAAGTAGGAAAACAGAAAAAAGAAAGTATTACTTTTGCCTCACTCACTGCACTCACGTTAACACTACTAATTCTGTCTCTGGCACTCCCTGAGCTTCTATAAAACCATCAGTGCCACACTGAATTTTTATCAACAGGTCTAGGCTATCATTTGCACAGGTTTGACAGAAATACAAAGCAGTGACAAAGGAAATGGGCAACACCCGAGAAGATCAACATCTGAACAGCTGGTCCCAATTCTTGAAACTCATGCTTCGCTGAGCCAGGCAGGAGCTTAACAGGTTAATTCTATTTTCAAGTATTCTTTTATATGGACAGAGTTTCTTGCAGGGGTTGAGAATGTCTTTATCAGCAGTAACAGAGAGTTCTACTGTCTTACTCCAGTCAGGCTGGAATACTGCCTCAAGGTAACATTCTCTCTTATGTTGCTAAGGACAGCAAAATATCTTTAAAAAGGGAATTGCAATTGACTGCTTCACTAGGAATCTTAAAGATGCAGAAGATATGAAGGAAGGTTTCTTTGGTTATGTTTTGGGAGGAGTTGGGATATTTTGTGTTCTGTTTGGTTTGGGTTTTTGTCAACTACCCCAAAAAACTTCTCTTCATGATGTTCCAGAAGAGAGCTGAGAGGGAAAGAACCAGAGAACTGCTGGAATACATTTTCAGAGGAAAGACAGAGAGAACAGACATTTAAGGAGCGCTCCATCCCAGGGGACCTCCATGCCTGTTCTGCTCAGTCTCCAAACTGGAAACACATCTATTTTCCTTTCACACATAAATTAAAAAAGAACTGATAGATTGGTATCTAAGTGGATAAAGAAGTGTTTCTCTAGAAGTGGGAAAATTAATTGGAATTACTTGTAACAGCACAGCTCCACCCAGTCTTAAAGACTGTTACTAACAAATTAATAAAAAACATACAGAGTGTTTAAAATATTCTGTGTATCAAATGACCACTTTTTTTTATTCAAACAGGAAACTTTGCTAAAAGAGGTGGTAGGAAGAAAAAAGGGAAAAAAACCAAAAATGCAATAAATAGAAATACAAAACAAAATTAGAGTTTTGAGTAGGAAGAAAGTCAACAGACAGTTGATCATCCTTTATGAAACAAGTTAATTTTTTTTTCGACCAATTAATATCAGACTGGCTGCTGAAGAATACAATTATAGAATAGTTATTTGTTCTGATATTCAATGGAAATGTCTAATGAGAAAAAAAGGAAAAATCTCTCAGTAAATCATAACACAAATCGTAAAGGGAACTGAGATAATCTGCTTAGCACAATTGTAGAATAATTACATCTGCCCTTGCACATCATGTAAGTAGTCAACAGGGAGGACAGCCTCCCCCAGAAGGAGGTAAACACTGTAAAAGCCAGACTTAGTTCCTAATAACTCCCCGGTAAGTGTGAGCATCCCCATCCCCACGCTGCCCTGCCGAGGCCAGGCCCGTACCTCCTGTCCGGCTTGGCGCTGTGCCGCGGGCCCTGCGAGTGCCGGCTGCCCCTCAGCGCCGCCCGGCCGCCCTGGCTGCTCTGGCTGCTCTGGCTGCTGTTCCGCGCCCGCAGCCCGGCCCACAGCTGCTCCTCGCTGCGGTGCAGCGGCACGGAGGTGCGGATGGCGGAGATGACGTGCCCGGGGTAGGCAGACAGCGAGTCCTCGTGGTGGGCGCTCTGCGGGGCCAGGGCCCGCTCGGAGGCCGGGAAGTGGCGGCCGGGCCGGCGGTAGCCGCGCTCCCGGTAATAGGCGGGCAGGCAGGGCCGCGTCTGCTCCATCACCCCCCCGCTGCAGCTCCGCGAGCAGGCGGACCAGGGCCCCCAGCTGCCCCACAGCCCGGGCACGCCGGCACCGCTGTCCTCGGGGGCATCTGCTTGCTCTTCTATCCTCTGCGGAACCTGCAGACACAACACACACACACACACGAGTCAGAATTCACACTGGAGTACGAGGGGAGCACGCCCGCCCCGGTGCTCAAGCCATTCACCCCGCAGTCACGAGAGAAATGCAATGGCATAGGAAGTAACTTGTCTTATTCCCTGCCTGTCAAAGGACTGCCACTATAGGGGCAGGTCTCCTACAGCCACCAACCATTCGGATAAAATGTTTAGGGTTGGTTGTTTTGGGGGTTTTGTGGAGGTTTTTTTTGTTTGATTGGTGTTTTGGATTGGGTTTGGGTTTTTTGGTTGTTTGGGGTTTTTTTGTTGTTGTTTTGGGAGTTTGTTTGGTTTTGTTTGGTTTTGGATTTGGGGGTTTTTTGTTATTGTTGCTTTTGTTTTTCTTTTGGACTATCTGGATGGAAATAGATTTTCTTTGTTCGCAGCAGTGGAAAACATTGCATGATGCAAAGCTTGGAAATGTGTTATAATATTACCAAAAGCAGGAAATAAGGTCATTTTTGGTAGTGAAATTGGGTTAACAGACACTCACTGCTCTGCTGCACTCTGACGCTTCAACAATGGAGAGTGCTGGTGGTTGCAGTAATATTTCAGGAACTCCCATCTAATGTGGAACTTTTTACGAAGGCAATAATGTAAGAGGACAGGTTGATTTCCAACCAACCAGAAGTGCTGCTATAGTTAACTCTTTTATTACCACTCTTGCCGCAGTCCCCACATTATTACCACTTCAGGATGACCCACTCAATCCTACATTCACAGAAATTCCCATCAAACTCAATAAAAGATGGGACAAACTGCCTCTGGTGTTCAGTGCCACTTAGTCCATACTCACCATTCAGCAGCACAGGGAAGGGGAAAGAAAGAACCCCAAAGGGAGAGGGTCCTTCTCATGAAGGAAGCTAGAAAGGACTAGGAAGGGCAGGGTCTCTCCATAAAGAGAGTTAACCCCTCAAGCCAAATATTTTAAACATCCTGGCCTTGTGATTGGAAAGGTATCAGCACAGCCAGGAAGTTACAATCATCCATCCCCATCTCCCTGTGGACTCGTGCCCCAGGGTTTACCCATTCTTGGAGCTAGATATAGTCAGGATTTTGCAGTGTTTTGCACTGGGCAAAGTACTCAGTCTTGCAGTTTTTCTCTTGCTTCTCTTGACCAACTAACTAGTTGAATCACAAGTTTCTAAAGCAGGTTTCCAATATCTGATTCTCACAATTATTAATACATAGAACATTCTTTTAAATTAGCATCCTTTTAGTTTATTAGTACTTTCAACAAGCTTTGTACCAACAAGCCCACATGTGCATCAGTTCAGCTGGGAGTCAAGAAAAGGCACTGTCCACAAACATGTTTGCCATACCTCTCCAACTCTATTCTTGTGCAGCTGCCTCAAAATGAGCTTTGGAAAGCCAGCCTTGTCTATCTGTCTGTCACTTCCCCTCCCTTCACAGCATGAGAACCTAAACCCGTAACTTCCATTAATCATTTTGCCTCAAACATTATTGTATAATAGCCAAAGATTACCCTCTCCACACTTTGTCTCTCCTCACAGCCACCGTGTGCTGTGGTAACTGAGCTGTGCCCTGCTCTGCCAGGGAGCACACATTGCTGATCAGCTGGCTGTGGGCATGGCAGCCTGGGCTGGAGCGTGCTTTGTAACAGGGCTTGAATACAGCATCACAATACAAGCCAAGCCAGCCCTGGGTTTGTGGTGCTGCTGTGGAATAGTCGGTTGTGGTCTACATAATCTGAAACATTTCCCCCCTCTGAGGCTGCTCTCACACTTTCATCACTGACCACAGAAAAAACTGCATTTAATTATAACTTCTGATTAATAAAAAGCATCTGCATTAGTGTGATATGTTACCCATGTTATTTGAAAACAGAAGCAGATGTCTCTGTATTTAATGTCTTTTTTCCTGTGCATACCCCATTTGGCATCAGCCTTTAAAATCCAATAGCCTGTACAACCTAATACCACATAATGTCAAACTTAGAACATGCAGAAAGGTCTTTCTGGCTGCTACATTTGGTTTCATATCCAATAACAGAGCACCACTGGCTCACACTTTGACCAACTAAACAAGCTATCCTTCAGTTTGTGATTTTTCCAGTGAATATTCACTGCCCATACTTACAGTGTGCATTAGTGTGCTCTACTTCAGATATAAAATGGTAATGGCTACACACAGACACACTCTTCTGGTCTGAACTCAGCCTGCAGAAACATTTACTTGCTGTAAAACTTTGTTTTCAGACAAGGTTTCACTTGTTTGAACTACTTCTTAATAATTTCTACAATGGTTCAGTACACCTGCTTTTTTAAAATGCTAAAGACACTCATGCAGGCAACAAGTATAAACTATTAATCTGCAGCAATTTAAGTTCTCACTAACATAAGAAATGTATCATTTTGCAGAAACAGAAACTGAATAGTGAAGTGTGAACCTGCTACAAATAAAACCTGCTGGCTGCCAAACTTCATTGCAGCAAGAATTGGTTCAGATAAAATGATACCTCATAGGACTGAAGGCAGTGTAAAGTAATTTTACACCCCCTAATCTTCATAGTGAAAGAGTTGTAGACACAGCACAAGGTTTAATCCAGCTACTTAAGGAAGAACATAAAAATAAAACTTCAAAAAAAGTAACATTATAATGTCTAATACTGATAGACAAATTCATCAATACTACTTAACAGTAAGATAACAAAACTTTGAGATGGGAGTTTTTGGTAGCAGATCAGATTATGAACTTCTATTTTCTTACTTTTCTTACTGTTTCCTTACTTTGAGTAAGATATGGGCTACAGATTAATTTTTACCAGAGATGATGAGATTAATGGCATGATCTACTCAGTGAATTCTACTATGAAAGACTGAATAAACTGAAGCTGCTTAAAGAATGAAAAACAGAGGGGGCAATAATGACACTTCCAAACAGTTTACATAAATAAATACAAAGAGCTGTTCCTTTTCTCTTTGCAGCAAACTGTTCTTGTCTACAGCCAACACACAAATAACCATGGTTTTAAAGTTAATCAAAGGTGATCCAAATGAAAGGAGGAAAACTACTTAGAGGGAAGGCAAACAAAGCATGGGAACAGATTGCCTGAGGTGATCCCGGCAGCACTGACACCAACCCTAAAGCTCTACCAGGCCAAAGGAGGTGTCACTGACCCTTCCCCAGGACAGAGGACCTGAATTACAGCACTCACAGGCCGGTTCCTGTCCTTTGATCCTGTGATTTCCAGGTAACTTTGTAGCCAGTAAGGAATTCTGCTACAGATCTGTGATACAGCCAAGAAATTACAGGTAGCTACAGGATTCAGTTGAAGTATTTCAGAACATCTCAGACACAGCACATACTCAGAGATCCCTGACATTAGGTCCCTCTTTCTCTTGCTTTAAGAACTACCCATTCAAAGCACACTTTCTGAAAGGAAGAGTCTGAGCCTGCACTGGGGAATAAGTGAAATGCGAACTGAACTTTTCTTGCCAAGTTAAGTCATGAGAGTAATCTTTAAGAGAATCACATAGCCTGTAAAAAGAGAGACATCAACTAACCCATTTAATCTACTTTCCCATACTTCATGGTTGATTCCTTCTCTAGGTGGCCTAGACTCATACTAACTATAAATGCACCACCAAAAAGATTTTATCTGCTGCCAGTTAATCAAAACCAATTATTTTGCTTTACAAACTCAATTTCTTTTCCCCTTTAATTTCCCTCTTTCTTTCTTTCTTTCTTACACATTTTTCAGTTATTTTGCAAGCCAAGGCTTGGAAGTGGACACAATACTGTTCACTACATGCAGCTGTACAATAAACAATGCAAAGAAAAGTAAGACAAGTTGTCAGGTGTGCAAGTGCTTGCAATTTCTACAACTGCACTAATTCCTATTAACTTGCTCTCAAAGATTCCTTAAATGAGAAATTTTCTTCATAACGACTGTTATGTACCAAATATCTTCCAATCAGCCACCTTTCGACCAGTGAGTGGCAAACAGAGGCTGGATTTCAGAAGGGTAGTTCTGGGGTCACACCTTCCTTCATTCATTAAAACCCTGTATCTCTTTC
The DNA here is from genome assembly GCA_034509425.1 of Eopsaltria australis. Lineage (NCBI taxonomy): Eukaryota > Metazoa > Chordata > Aves > Passeriformes > Petroicidae > Eopsaltria > Eopsaltria australis. Next base: position 2,178,235 of record JAVTVJ010000121.1, read on the forward strand.
TGCTCTTTTTTCCCAGTTTTCTTGTATTTTGTCACTTTTGTACACAGGAGCTGCAGAACATACAGGTTTCATTCTAAAAGAGTTTGTTGGGTTTTTTTTTTCTAAAATCATATGGAATTAAACATACTGCCAGCAGGCTGACATAGCTGGCATTTTAAATAGAAAAATAGTTTATCTTTAATTCATGTAATTCACCAATCACTCTGATCCTCGGTCAAAAATTCAGCAAAAAGTAGGAGTACATAAGGTATAGAAATTCAATGCCAATTTCTAGTACTGCCACTGTCAGAATTTAGAAATAAGATCCACATCTCAGGATTTCAGCTGCAGTTGTTGAAACTATGTTATGCAAGAATGTCCTTGAAGAGGAAATGTCACTTGAACTGAAAGCCACAACTATTTAAAATGTAACTTGTTGTGCGGGAAGGCAATGGCAGACAACACAGTAGAGATCTGAAATGCACATTTTAAATACTGTAGGAGACTTCATCCTATTAAACTATACCTTAAATACAAGTTAACTGTTCAGAAAAGTAGGGGGTGGAAATGGTTAGGTCAGAGGCCTGTTTATCTCAGTACTGTGTTTCTGACTAAGTAGAAGAAGCAAAACTTTAGGAAGCAGTGTAAGAACCAGGATATATTCAGAGATATCCAGGGACCCTCTGCTTACAGCTAATCAGTAATTTAAGGACCTCCTTCAGCTAAACACCATATTCCAATTGCTTTTCATACCCACTACTGGACTTATTCTTCATAAATACAATTATTGCATTTTGTAGCATATTTTTAATCTTGGCTTCCAAAAGACTGTACATTTTACATTGAAAAAGTGCTTCTCTTTGCTGTGGTCATATATGCAGTCTGATAATATCACTGTGTCTTCCAAATTTTTCTTTGTGATAAATGAAGAATGATCATTCTGTATTCTCCTTCACCATACTATGATGTCTGATTTGCATTGCTAACATAATCCAGTTTCAGGATCTCCTTCTGAAATTCAGCAGTCCTAATCTGTTCAGTTTCTTTTTGTAAGGAATTCCTCATTCTCAGCACCTTTTCCACTCCTGCATTCTTACACGGGTGTGCAATGCTGCATACCATACTCCAAATATGAATTAATGATGGAATTTCACAGTAATAATGATTATAATGCTTGGTGACAGTATATACCTTTTAGCCAGCCACATAATTAAGCTGCTATAGCCTCAGCCAATGTTACTAAGTATTCTGTAGATATTAAGCATGCTATAGCAATCCAAATTCAAAACTGAAAAGGGATACAGGAGAATGGCAAGCTTTAAACCTGGAGGTATCTAAACCAAGCCAGACATTTCTGGTGTTTTTTACCATTTCAGTTTAGATACAATAATGTTATTAGATTTCATAGATTTAATTTTTAACATATTATCCAGAAATTCTTTTCCTGGGTAAATGCCCAGAATAGAAATGGACTCACGAACTAACTACATCATATTCCTAAATATACATCTGAAAGGGACATAACAGGCATAACGGTATGTTTCTCAAAGCTTTATGGTGTTACTTTCACCCAAAGGCAAAGAAATTGTATCCAGAAGAACGTTTTATCACCTGCTCAGAAAAATGCTACCAGTGGTAATCACTGAGTTATCTCACATTCATATAGATGCAAAGTGGAATTAACAGAAGCCAGCATGTCTTACTTTCAGCTGCTAGTGCCCTCTTTGTCCTGTGCTTCTCAGAGCAAAGAGCCCCTGTAAATTCTGTTCATAATCCCCAAAACCCTTCAGGCTTTAGGTGTTTGCTCATTATCTCTTCCATGGTCCTTCTTCTCATTACCCCATGCATGATAACCCACACTATGACACCAAACTGTCCCCATCGTTACTAAAGGAGTATCAAGGCACTTGGAAAACATGACTCCTTGTTTATTCCATTACTCCAGGGTTGCACTTTCTTTACTTTACAGTTCTGACTAAATAAAGATTTCACTAGGGCACAGCATGTCACAAAGGATATGCGTGCAGCTTTTACCACAGCCAGGCTCAGACAGGCTGAGAAATTCAGAACACCAGTAAAATAGCATATTGATACTATTTAAAATGCATATGTCATATTTGGGATGAGATGAACACAGCATTCTTCATGAACATTCACCTTTTGTGAATATAACTGATCAATGATCAAGCCACAAAGTTAGAGCAGGATTTCACCTCCTTAAAATTTCTAGAGTGCAAAAACAAAATCAGTCAGACTCCCAGAAATGAGACCTGAACTGCTGCTCAGAGCAGAGCATGCCAAACTTGGAATGGGCTGAGGAAATCATAGTTTAGTTTTAGAACCTGTTCAAATGTAACATTATTGTATTTCCCTGCCAGTGTTGTAAACACGTCTATGGATGTGTTTAATTCTTTCACCAATCTAAGCATCTTAAAGGAATATGCTTCCAGCATTAGCTCACCTGATTTCCAATAAAGCCCATACCTATATAGCTATGAGAATTTCCCAGCAGCAAGGCTTTACAGTCCATTTTATATATGTTCATTTGAAACAACCATACTTTTTATCCATCTTATAAGAAACATGTGGGACACTGGTGGTTTGATAAAAAACAATCTACCAAGCCCCCCCCCCCCCCAACTTGCAGATAACAAATTCTCTCAAGGCTAGCAAAAAAAATGGAGCAGAGGCCAAACAAAACATCATGACACAATGTGTACATGTCTGCCTGGTTCGTATGCTCAGCTATTTTAATCCTTCAGTGCATTTTGGAAGCCTTTAATCAGAGAAGTAGTAAACCATTTGAATTTTACAGTACGTGGTGAGTGTAAATATTACCAGCTTAAACGATTTGGGTTTCCGTTCTTTGTATAAAATCTCTGTCTGAACATCTGTGCCTGTGAAGATTAAAGGGCTAAAAAGCCTGGAAATAGAAGACCTTTGTATTCACAAATCACTGAAGGGAGTTACAATGCCTGGCCAGCTTAACTGCCCCTTCAACCAACTTTGACCACATCTGAAGAAACCTTAGCATTATTTGAATAGTCTAGAAAGTAAACAGCTCTGAAAAAGGTTCAGAACAGTTTTTGTGCCAACAAAGCTTGAATCTTCCCCCAAGTCTGGCTAATTTTTTCACACCAAGACCACCTCCATTGCACTCTGGGAGATTAGTGTTTTAAGGAAGAAGTTTCTTTCCATTATTCTGTAAGACCATTAAGTGCTTTCAAGTAACAGACAGCTCACTCCTGGCCTCACTTCTATACAACCATTCCTCATGCATGGTGGACAGTAAGGTAAAGATGATAAGCATCAGGCCCTTGCTATATCAAAAATTAGGCTGCTTTATTTTTAAAAGTATTCCCTCACCATTCACTGTCACTTGTGGCCTAAGTCACTAAGCTTGTACTACCCTTGGCCTCCTCCAGGTCAGCCATTCAGCTGTGTCAGCTGTGACAATGTTGTTGCCACTCTATCTATTTCTACACTCAGAAAAATTCTTTGGGATCCACATGTGGTAGAAATACACATTTTATTCATTCTATAATTGCTGTGACACCTCTCCAGATCTCTCGGTGAGTCATCCACCCATCACTCCAGAAGCAGAGAGGACAAGCTGTCATAAAATAGAAAGCAACACTCCCTAACAGAAGAACTCATCTCTGAATCCAAAAAGCTTCTCATCTTTATCATCACTCTCATCCAACACTTGGTCAGAACTAGCATGCAGAACTGAAGGAAGATGAAAAATTTATCTATGACCCCGTAAGCCCACCTGCAGTGGAATCCAGCTGGAACTGTGATATATTCATCTTTTGTTCCAGAGAAACACAGAACTCCTACTCTGAGCTTAAAGAAGTCGGTATTTTTTAATTTAAAGATAAAAATGAAAGTTCAGAGGTCCATGATAAAGCAGGTTAAAAACAACAAAAACATTGGCCTTGATATTTCAAAGACTATATTCACATAAAATAAAGTATCCTTATCCTGTCTCCTTTCCCCAAAGATGAATTTTCTTTCCTAACCACTTTAATCCACAACATCAAGGACAGGGAATTAGTAACACAGAGATAGCAAGAAAATTCTTTCAGCTGTTGTTCTAAATAGTCTGTTGCACTAAAAGGCTAATTTTAAAGGAAAGGTCTTGTCATGGACTATATCATATCTCCTGTTTCCAAAGGATTACTGCAATTAGAATAGCAACAACATTAGCTAGAAAGACTATTTTACCAAAGGTTATGAAAGGAACAGATGTATATCTGTACAGTTAAAGTCAAGCATCTGTGCTGAAGGCAAGCAGATATACTGAGCAGTGAAAAACTGCAAGAGAAGTATGCACTCCCTTGCAATTGGAAGTATTTTAGAGAAGTGATGTGTATGAAAATACAGTCATAATGGACAGCAGTTATCCTATAAACAAAAACATTACCAGAAAAGAAGGGATGACACCTGTAATCATTTGTTGCAAAGGAACAGCAGCTGTGCAAATCCACAGTGACTCAGCCTCTCCAGTGCAATCCAGGTCAGTTACACAGCCCAGACAGACAGACCCCAGTGACTTTGCTGTGGCTCTGTTAGCAAGAGCTGAGTTCCAGCTCAGCAAATCCCAACAAGTTCCACACTTGAGTCACTGCTGACCGTAGGGCAGAGCTTCAGCCTGCAAGGAAGAACACAGCCCTCCCTTCCAAGCCGCTGCTTTGGAGCTTAGGTAAAAGCAAGGTGGTGACCAGCTGTGGTAGAGGTCCCAGGGTGCTCCTTTCTACTGTGAGCCTTTCGTCCTGGTGTCTGGCCAAAAGCCAAGCTTAGATATTCATTGCTTTGTCTCACTCCAATTTCCTCCAATGTTTCAAGGATATTGCAGACTTGCTTTGTGCTTCACATTGTACTCTTTTAGAGTGTGTTCAAGTAGCTGAACTCCTCAAACTGCTCACCATGACCAAATGAGAGATCTTGGCCACCTTTTCCTTCACATGTTCCGCTCTTTTCCCTCAGCTCTTGCTCCTGATCCTGGATGCTCTCCCTTATTTCTCTTGACTTAGCAGTGATGGCCCCTCCACAGGAGTATTTGAATCCAACACAAGAGAGGGAAAAAATAGCCAAAAAGCCCCAAACTAACAAACCTTAACACACATTCCAAAGCACATTAATCTCAAAGTTTTGTGAGGAGTATAGCCACACTCACTTGATAAATAGTTGCTTTTCATAGAAACATTGTGTGTCTGATAGAGATAACATCAGGTTTATTTCTTCTTTAATTTTGAGCCAGCATGAAGAAATTACACTGAGCCCAAACAAGCTCAAAATTCTTAAACAGTATTGTAGTGCCCCAATGAAAAGCTTGTAAAAATAAATCCTGACACTGCTTGCATTCAATAAAAATCAGTTTGTTAAGACACTGTACTTCCATTGAACTCAATACTCACCTACAACTGAGTGGCAAAAAAATATGCATAAATTCAAAGCAATTCTGTTGTTTTAATGCTCCTATTTAGTGCTATAACAGAAGCAAGATGTTAAAACAAAGCAATATCCATATCAGAAATTTTATTTGGACAGACTATTTATTTACATCACCAGTTTTGCTAAAATGAATAAAGCATAAATATAACTACAGTTTACTTTCTTAACACAGAAACATATGATTAGTCAAAAATCCACCCAGAAGTGGCTTCTGCAAAATTGGGACTACAGACTTCAATGCTGTCTAGGAGAAGGAGTGTTTATAGTTTAACCTTCAGTTCACCAAAGTATGACACTTATCAGATAAGGTTAAATTTCTATACAATAGGAACAGGGAGGGTGAACAGAGCTTGACTGCATGAGCAGCAGCAGGGCTGGTCATATGTCCAGTAGTAAGGACAAGGCATGTTAATTGTTCAAATAGTAAGAAAGATTTCAGAATATCCACCTGCAGAGACCTTGGCTGATTTGCCAAAGGAAAGTGGCAATTATTTTGTTTCACATAATGTTTCCCCCTTTTATGCTATTATTGATGAGTATTTGGGCCTTACAGAGGAGTACACTTGATACTAGAAATTATATCCTATGCATGAGGAATATATAAGTTAGATCATTAAAAAAATCTTCAAGAGACTTCCAGCCAACACTACAACTCCTGTCTTCGGCAAAAACCTATAAAAGTCTTTTGCATAAGAATTTTTATTTCCATCTAATGAACATACCTTATTTAATGTATTTACATTACTGTGCAATCCTGTGCCATTTACAGTGATAGGATTAACAAGCAGAGTAGTGCCCTAAGCTCAGATGTAGCAACATACAAAGATGGGGTTTGTTTTCAGTTTTTGTGCACTTCTGACAGCAGAGACAGCATTGATTAAAGTAAAGAAGGACAAAAGCTACTTCTATATAAAACTCAGGTGGCCATGTATTTCTAAAACAAGAAATTCTGTATTGGTCAATTCTGACTTCGTATATCTGACAAGCTTCCAAGACTTTCACTCAGAAATAATGAAGTCTAAAAGCAGAAAACATTGCCCAATCGAACCTTTTCCCACAACTTTCCCATTTGGTTTTGTCATTTCCTCAAGTCTTAATTCCAATATGTGCACTTTCCTGCTATGGAAGTAACTTGGCTCATTCTTCTAGCTATCAGTCCCATGCTGTTATGCCAGAAACAGATTTTTGTGTGTGCATCTGAGGAAGCACCCTGCTGAGTTCTGCTCTTCCAGATTTTGTTGGTGAAATTTGCCTTAAAATTAAAAAAACAAACAAACGAAAAAAATGCTGCTCGATAAGGTCACCTTCTTTCCTCATGTTAAGCTCCTAAACATGTCACTCAGTCAAGAGAAGCCAAGTGGTGCTTTAAACAGTTCTAATACACTGAAGCTAAATAAAAAACTCCTACAAGTAAAAGTGAAGTACAGATTTTTGTTGAAAAATCTACGCCATGTGAGCCTGGGAAACTAGTGTGACTTTAAACATGGATTAAAAAAAACCAGAAGAAATAGAAGATTAAAAGCTAGCAAGATTTAAAAAAAACCCCTTGCATCGTATGATGTTTTTAAGTGTACTCAAGTCCTAAAAGAATGACATCTCAGCTGAGCTGTAGGTGTCTAGACTTACAACCGGATTTCCATCAACTGCTCTGGGGATTGTCCTAGGTTTTACCTGACTTTTCGAAAACTTCTAGTGTAAGAAAAACAATGAGACTATTTGGAAATATTTTAATGAATTACTCAGCCAAATACCCAAATCCATTTCTCTGATTTTATTTCCCTGTCTATAGCATTCAGAGGCAAAATAACCCTATGCAGGGTGCACAAGACAGAATCCTTAACACAAAATAAACACACAGTAAGAATTGGGCATGGTCTAATGTTTCATTAGACTTCAGATTTACTTATTTGATTCTCTGCACTGCACCCTCTGAATGTGTGTATGAAAGTTAGCAAAGACCACTTTCATTATTCACTATTTGTTAAAACAACACGTTGCTCATCAAATACTTCCCTCATCCTCCTCCTCTCCCTTTTCTTTCTTCCTGCACAACTGACCTTCTCTCACATAGAAAGAACCCTGCCAAACAGCAGAGACAACCATCCAGATATACACGGGAGATGCCACCAAATATATATTGGGGTTACTGCAGGAAAAGAATAGAAAGAACTTCCAGAGCTACAATGCTGAGAACTCACACTCAGAAACATGTCTGACTTAGCCTTCAGAGTTACTAACAGCCCCTCTTGTCTGCAGCTTATAGGTGGGGCAGAAGGCTTGTGAAAAGTGCAATAAATACAGACTTCCAGTCTAAACAGAGTTTGGCATGAATAGAATCCTCTCCCGTAGGGTGAGAGCTGAGAATGACAGCCAGCCTTGGGGCTGTGTGAGATTGTCACTGGGAAACTTGTGCCTTGTTCTCAGTAAAAGGGAATCTCTAAGGTGGTTACCATGCCCTTAAGTCCCTTTAACTGGTATAGAACACACTCCAGACCCGTGGCATTTCTCATTCAATTGAAAACAAAGAATCTGATTTTATCTAAATTAATTCCGGGGCTTCCCAGAATGAAGCAATTGTTTCTCTGAGTTACTCTATTTTAGTTAGTAGATTTATTCCCCCTAAGGCCATTTGGAAGCTGGACTGAAGCATCTCTCCACTGTCAGTGTTACAAAAGAATGTCTAATCAGACAGAGTACTGCAACCAGAGCAGCAGCTGACCATCTCAACTGCACAACAAAAGAGAAGAGATGTAAGATAGGCAAAAATACTAAATTTTCCTGCAGTTTAGAATAGAGCCCTTGGACAGCTTGCTGCAGACTGGACTGTGCCAGTTTCAGACCACATCATTACTGACCTCATTTAACTTGTCTTACAAATAGGCTGCACAAGGAGTTAACGGGACTTCTGTGTTCTTCTGGAACTCTGACAATCAGATAACTTCAGGTTTCTAGTCCATACCTATGAGGCTATTGTCCAAAAAAGTTTTTACCCTTAAGCCAGTGGCACATGCACATACAAAAAAGCAAACCCTGCAAACTTGACTTTTATCTCCTTCTAACAGTATAGTTTTTTTAAAAAAATCCACATCTTGCACTATTATTTAAAAATCTCTAGTAAAAAGCAAACTTGCTTTTAAATAGGTTATTTGATACCTTCAGTAATTAATTAGTTGTGTTTGAATACCATTTAAGATATGAGAACAACATTCATATGAAGTGAATGTGATGAGAGTTTGAAGAGACAGAACAGCATTCAAGGGGTTTTGCCTCAGGTCTGTGGCAGAATCAGCAACACCTGCACATTGTTCCTGATAAACATTTGTCCAACAGATTCACAGAGACCTACATCATGGAAATTCTAAATATTATCCAGTCAATATAATCTTCTTTATATCCTTACCATGACAAAGTTTTTCTAACATCAAACCTAAGTTTCCTTTGCCTCAGTTTAAATCTATTTCTTCTCATCTGCTCACCAAACAGAAAAAAAACAGCCTTCCCTTTAGCACTCAAAAGTATTTGAAGATTCTATCTGCCTCCAGCACCTGTTTTCCAATTCTTAGAATAAACAGCATGAATTCATTCGAACTTCCCTCAGAGGTAAGATTTTAAAATCTCTTAAGGATAAGCCCTGCTGCTCTCTGTTTCTCTCCAAATTGTCCACTACTTTCCTGAAAAGCAGTGCAAAACCCAATGATTGCAGCCAACATCTCACTAATGCTGAGCAGGATGGAAAGTGTGCAGGCTGCAAGAGATGCCAACGTCTAGGATGAGTGAACCATCCACAAGAGCACAACAGGAAATTCCAGCAGTTTCCAGCTCCAATCTCTAGCAATTTGGATAGCAACAGAGTGGTTTGGGTCCAGCTTCTGTTTCAGACATTTCTATCTCTGCAAGAGAAAGAGCTGCCTATGAGCAACTGGGTGGTTCTCTACTCACTGTATGTCTGCTCTCACTCACAGGAATTCTTTATTCCATGTCTTGCATGACTAAAATGCTCCAAAGCTTCAGTAACTATTCGTGACCTACAATACTCCGTACAATTACTCAGCTAATTAACCATGATAAGCCTCTTTCAACCAAGTAGATATTTATTTTTAAAAAAACAGAAACCAAAAAACCCCATATGCACAAACAGAAGCCATTTATTCCCAGAACTTCATTCAGATTACATTGCTTTACACATCTTACTCTAGTGTTTTCACATTCCCCTTTCAGTACATAGTCTGAATGTTTGTAATGCTTACCTTTCTGTGTTCAATTGAAGGTTGTGGGATGACAAACTGAAATCCCAGCACTGCTAGGGAACTGAGAAGTCTGAAAAGACAAACAGTGAAACAGAACAGATAATTACCACTAATACAAACCACACATCTACAACCTCTTACAGAGCTTCACACTGCAAGAAAATATTTACACACTTGAATACCATTGCTAACCAAAGCAGACTCACTAAAGTGTATGAAGTGTTCTTTTAAGACCCTGTTCACAGCAGGCTCATACCTGAATGTATGAACCAGGTTCATACATGGATTTGTCCAGCTATAAAGCAAAAGTGAACCAAATAGAATCCATTGATAGTATTTCACATAACTTCATGTTTAAATTTTAAAATTCCTGGCAGTGCATATTTTAACACCTCAGCATTCAGTGTCAAACTGACATATGCTTTGCAAGTTTTCTAAAGTGCTAAGTAAGAATTCACCCAGCTGTGGACCACACCTGCTTCTAGCTCTGGCTCCTCATTTTATAGATGAACACTCCACCTTCAGCACACAGGAAACAGAAAATAGGTTCTTCCCCAGCTGCCTAACACTTGTGAAAATTGAATAACCTAATGGGCACAGAAGATGGAAAGTAGTGGACACAGCCCACCAGAGACTCAGGATAAGCAGCCAAGCATCACCCCAGTCCCCACATACTCAGTCTGAAAGGAGTCATAATGGGAACCAAGCCCAAACAAACTGTTCTGTCAAGTCTCACCACCGTAGTGACTCCTAGGAGCCTGTTACAACTTAGGCACAGTGAGCTCAGTCCTTTGTTTGCTATAATTTGCAAGAGACTGGTTTGTCTCTTTCTAACAAGTCCCTTCACCAGAAAACATGGCCAGGTATGACAAATAGGATCAAGGTATCTTTATTTGTACCAAGAGTTTGACTTTTAAGTGAACAAAGAGTATGTTTCAGACCCATTATAAGGGGGAAAGCTGCTAATGATTTACTGAATTTCAATGCAGAAATAAAACTGATGGATTTGGATACAAAATACATCTGCAAAATAGCAGACCAGACAAAATCCAGCTGTATTTCCTATTCACAGCTCCTTCCTTTGCTCCCTACCCAGTAATCCTTTAAAAATTTCTTATTGTTTCAGGTATTTTCTGAGACAGACCTCCTAAAGAGAAAGGGGTTTCTTTAATATTAAGCATTTAATTACCACCAATACAAATATTCTTCTGCTAGAGAGAATGTTTATCTTGTGTTTTCTGTGTTTGTTCTTGCTGATATACTGCAGAAGAAACCATTAGTTAAGTACTGATTGCACATGGCCTATCATCACATCACCACCCATGCCCCTCTCTATCAAAGCAATAAACCAGTTAAAGGCTAGAAAAAGTCATTCCTTCTTTACTGCCATGTCCATTTAGGGAAAAAAAGAAGCCCTTTAAAGTGTGTTAGAAGGAAGTATTGTATTTCATAAAGCTATCATTTATGATCAAACAAGATACAGGGGAGGTGACTGAAATCAGAGCCAGTGTAAGACTCTATAAAGAAATCACAGCAGCAGTAAAAACATGCAGGTCAGAGCAGGGCCCAGTCACACAGTGGTAGATGGAAGCCAATGACACAAATGAATAAACTGGTTTGCAAAACACACCTGAAATCAAAGGCAGAAATAGAACTGAGACCTCCAAACTGCAAAATTACAGCATCAAGTCTGTCTTCAGCTCACCTGCCTGTCTCTTTTCAAAGTGTTTAAGTGATCTCCCAACTCTTCTCAATAAAAAATGACAAGCATCTAAGTAGGTGGAGTGCAGTGTCTGACAGGCCCAGCCTACATCCTCTGCAAATTATATTTGACTTCCTTCTCAGAATCTTCCTACCCACCCCTCTCCCTTATGGCTTCTGCTCCCTATAATTCCTCAGAGCATGTGAAAGAAAGTTCAGACTTTCCATAAGGAAATGAATGCTTTCATCCTCAACAGGACAGGATTTTTCTGATCAGTCTGACAGTCTACAGATTTCCATGTGTAAATTCTTCAGAAATCATGCACAAGGTTCTGAGTTCTGAGTTGAATGAGAACTGTAATCTTCAAAGCAAATTACTTACCAGATTAAAGTTTTCAGTTCTAAAATGCAAACTTTCAGTGTATGTGTGATTACTCTGTGCCAGGCTTCTCCTGACCATTCTTTAAGGAGGTTGCACTGCAATCACCATCTGTATGTACGTGGCTTAAGGACAATAAAGACAGGTTTTAAATTTGTTTCTGTATCTGCAGGTGGATCTGTTAGAAACAATGGTATCAAGCTACTATTTCAAACACACAGGAAATTTGCCAGGAATACTTAAGCTATCCTGAGGTAAGCCCCTAGCTTCAAATCAGTGTGTGGCAATTTAATTTTTTTTAATGTTATTTCCCTCAGCAGCTTGCATTGGCTAAATTCTCTGGACTAGGCCTTTTTATTTGTCATGCGTGACTAACTTCAGGCCTCCCAAGCTACAAAAATAGGCTTCTCCAATTTCAGTGGGTTTGGTTCAGGTATTCTCACCATGCAGAAAAGCCAAAAAGTGCTCCTCAAAATAAGGCAGAACCTTTCAAGTATAGCTGAACAGGTGAGGTACCAATTACCTGTATAACTCAGGCCTCTCAAAACCTTGCTGGCACCCCCTGCTCTCACAGTTAAGACCCTGTTTGAAGCCAAGCACCTTGTTAGAAGCCAAGTCAGACTTTAAACTGTCTCACTTTCTTTTATTGGCAACACCAATTGCCAGTAATATAAAAACAAAATATAAACATAAATATAAGCATTAATATAAACAACTGGGGAAGGGGGCAGGCAAAAGCACAAAGCAAAGCAATATTAGGTCTGTTGCAGGAATAGCATGAAAAAGTTTGCTATTTAACACCGCATTTAGGAACACCTCTCAGAGCTATTCCTAGTCAGTGCAGTGTTAGCTCTGCATGAATGAAGCTAGAGCGTACCAAAGCAGATCTCTCACATGGTTGCTGTCCCTTAGTAGCTGCATTTTATGGAGGAATATTGTGGCCAGGTGTGGATCGTCCAAATACAGGTGAAAACATTTTAGCCAAGTGATCAGTACTGAGTAGGGCAGCATGGCTCTCGTCTCAAATTCCCAACTTCCTCCCAAATCTGCTCAACAGCCTGAGTCTGGGACAGCTTGGGAGGAGCTATGCAGGTCATCTTTCAACAGGAAAGATAATGCTGGTAGTGTCAGCAATGTGTGACAGATCCATTTTGATGCGAAATCTGCACTGGCTTATTCAGAAGATGCCAAAATTGCAATTCAAAGATTGATGTCTCAAACTCAGAAGCAAGGTTGGAGCAGAGGTTACAGTAACTCCATCCCAAAGAAAGCACTCAGCTGTCACTCCTTGCAGGAGGTCAGCCTGTGTTTGTGTGGCATCAGGGCTGCCTGTCTGCTCTGAATCTGCTCGCCCAAGGACGGGACAGAACCGGACAGACCAGCTTAGAAACAGCTGAATGTTTCCTTTGTTAGGAAAGCTGTTTGAAAGGTCTTTCCTATGTTTGCCCACTGGCAAACTGTTTCAGGAATGCATAAGACAAATCCCTGAATGAATTGCAGCACAGGTACTAAAACATATAAAGCAGTGATTTAAGCCCAGTGACTGTAATTGTGCAGCCTCATCAAAAAACACAGGAACTTTCCAGACTATAGACCATCACATTGGCACACACGAACAGATGTTCTAAGCATGAACAAACACTGAGAACTTTCTTTTTTCACTATCACCAAAGAATGCTATGTCTGGTATGCATATACTTGAGTATTTGGTTTTGGGACAAGATTTCTATTTACCCTCCTACGATACAGACATTTTTAACAGCAGAGCAAGAGACCACCAAATTAAAATTTACTGCAGCATGTTAAGAGCATATTAAGTAAGATTTTAAGTGTTTTATTGCATCACTTACCTCAAAGAAACTATTAAACTGTCTACCATGATCTTTTAATGCAAAGTATCTTGAAGTGAAAAATACCTCTTCACTGGGGTACAGCACGACAACAATCACACACAAATCCTACAAAAAGAAAGGAGAAAAACTGTTAACACTGCTTACTCAGTATTTTCCAGGATATCTATAAAACTGCATACAGACTTATATTAGTCATCTCTACTTCAATTCTTGGGACTTTACAGTAATTCTAACTGAATATCCACGCTGTGTTAGAGGAATAAACTGTACCCACACCATTTTTTGTAACAGGATTTCAACATTACCAAGTGCTCTGCAGAAATCTTGCTTTGATTCCCACGGAGACAAATCTGATGTTAGACTTACTTGCCTTTTTAATTCACATTCCTGGTGTGTCACTTGTATAATAATAAAGCAAACAACCTTAAAGTCTTGTGTTAATAAAATTCATAGAACTGAAACTGGGTTACCAATTTCTAATGTATGGTAGTATTATTAACACACTCTGCATTTTGTTGTAAGGATGATTCTGTGAGTGCTTATACAGTTTGCAGAAAAAAACCTGAAGAGCAGCGTTGTTTCCTCTACTACAGATGGAAAACCTACCCACAATGAAGTTAAATGCTTTGCCCACAGTCAAGGAGGAAATCATGGGTTAAACATAATTCTGAATATAAATTTAACTGATCCATATTTCTAGGTATTATCATTGCATCACTGTGAACACATAGAAACCCTACCAGCCCTTGGGAGGATTACCTAAATTCATTTGTTTGTAAATAATCTCAAATGTTCAGACATCTGGGAAGTTCTTATTTTAGTAAATTTGTAATCATATATTGGGCACCTAAAACACACCAGAATTTTCAGACAGGCAAGAGATCCTTGCAGTAAGGAAATACAGTATAAATCAGAAGGTTTGGGGGGAGAGTGGCAAGGAGGGAGTAAAAGAGGAAATAAAACACTGTTAAAACTGAACCTAAATCCATACATTCCAAAACTTGGTCAACCACTGTCTGTATCTTTCCATTTACAAGTGGTTACGTGTTGAAATGCAGTGGAGTGAAGAGAAACAAGAGAACATTGCTGTTCACAGATAAAGAGCTCTCAATTTCTGTCAAACAGCCAGATAATTGAAAACTGCCTAGAACGGGACAGGACTGACAAGAACGTAAGAAATGTGCAGTTAGACAAAGTACAGCTCCTGCTGCTAGGAAAATGCAGATTGTTTGCAGGTAACTGTACAGGTTAAATATTCCCCACCCTTCTAAAAATCAAAGAGCAACAAATTTGGTTTAGGAAATCCCAAAATACTTGTTACATCTTCAGAAGAGAATTCCACTAATGATTTCATTATTTAGTTTTTTAAATGGAAGGCATTAAAAGTTGAGTACTTGGGAAAGTATTACAACAAAAGTTCTGTATGTAACAGATTTGAGGTAGTCCTGGGGAAGAAAGCACCAAGGCTGAGCTAAACTTCATCCTCTCCTGCAGTTTCACAGTTGTCAGGAGATCTAAGAGGTTTTCTCAAACTTATTCACTGTTTTCACTACTTAACACTGTAAAATTGGCTTGTTATAAGATGGGAAGCACTTCTGAAAGCAGATTTTTAGTCTAGATCTCCTGCAACACTTCACGCCGTTTGAGGTTTTAGCACATTCAGTAAAAGTTGCATTCCTTTAAACGTTAGACAAGTCTACACATCCAGCACCACCACCAGGCATTTAGAAAGATCCCATAACACAGGACTTGCTAATTGTGACCTGAGAAGGAAACAAATGTCTCACTGGCTACAACCTGACCCTTAATTACCAGGCATACTGAGGCAGTAGCTGTTTATATCACTTATTGAAGATGCAGAATCTGCCTGTAACATGGATTGTAACCAATATGGTTTCAAATTCTTATCATCTTGGGGTTTTTTCCAGATGTTCTCTCTTTCAGATTTTTCACTCCACAATAATCTTTTCACTCAACAACCTTGTATGGAGTGACGGAGTCTCAAAAGAACACCGCTGCGGGATACAAAAACACTGAAAAAGCAATGTACACTCCACTAATCCCTTCTATAATCTGCACCTCGTTTGAAAAGCAGGAAAGATAACACAATAGATCTAGTTTTGCAAAGAAACAAGAGCAGGACCCTGAGTGTTTCTGGAGACTGTTCTTAAAAAGAGTGCCTTAAGTTCATGCATATGTTTTCAATTTTTTTCAGTTCATTTGTATCTTCATTGTCAATGGCAGGCTGCATTACTAGCTCTACTTTCAACTGTATTTCAATGCCTTTTTCAAAACACCTCTTACCACAACTCATAGATGCATTTCTTTTGAAGTATCATTTGTAGCACATAGTGTAAAAACTGCTAAATATTTAAGTGACTTTAAGAGCTTGTTTTTCAGATTATTTAAGAGCTTAGGTGCTTACAGCCTAATGAAAGGCATGTCATTTTGGCAGTGGTGTCTTTGATATGAAAACGTGCAAACGTGACAATCATTTTCCCTCCAGAAGATCCAGGGCAAAACGAACACCTGAAATGGCTACACAGTTAACACTGCGATTGAATAACATGAATTTGGCAGGGAAGCTTACAAAAGCCTGATGAGGTGTACTAGTGCTCAATAAGTCTTGCATTGTAAAAGCCAAATTGCCTTCCCAGAAGGGGCTGAAAAGCGCTATAGACCTATCTAGATAAAAAACTCTCCAGTAACCCTGCTTACAGCAGAATAGATATTAATTTTTCAACTGGAACAACCCACACTCTTCTACTTCACCAAGTCAGCAAGACTTTCTCCAATGTATTAAAATATTTGACATTTCAGCAGTCTTCCCTGTTTCACTTCCAAGCTGGATGAAAACAAGATCAATCTGTGAAACTGGGTGGAGGGAAAAAAACCAACAAAAACACACCCATCCCAGAAAACCAATCAATCAAACAAACCAAGCCACCTCACAGGATAGAATAGAATACAGACCTCTCCAGAGCCACAGGATGACAATCAAAGGGAGACGTGTTTCATTGCATATAATAAAATGTCACAGAAAATTATTGAAGGACCCAACATAAAGTCTTCTCCCCTTTCACGCTGCAGGTGAGTGGTTGTATCACCTTCCAGTTGCTGCTGCCAGTCTCAGCAGTTACCCCACCAAACAATGAGCCAATCATAACCATCCCTATATTTGGTATTTACTGACATTTATCCAGACCCTTTCTCCCAATGTTAGAAAATAAAAATACTAATTTGTAATGGAGATTTCAAAAAGGAGTGGAGATGGATAGTGGCAGTGAAAAAAAAATCTAATAGACTCATAAGCAATCACAAAAATTTGCTGATAAGGACAAAAAAAAAAAAGATTTCCCAAAGAGTTAAATGACACAATACACAGAATTATCTGGACAGACATCACAGACACAGAAAGTTAAGAAAAGAGGAAGAAAGTTCTTTTGGAAAGTCAAAGGTAAGAGTTACCCTTCGGATAATTAACTTCAAGAAACGTCTTCCTACTAAGAGGTTTGAAATTTTGCAGAAAGCCAATGTTATCCTAACCCCTTAATTATCATGGGACCTCTCACATGTGGTTTTTCATGTGACTGTACCCTTTGTGTATTGTGAGTGGATGGTATTTCACTTCCATGAATTCCAATGTCATTTTAGCATCAATCTGTACTTCTCGTAAGTCCTGTCACCACACATACATCCATCTGCATCTATGCATTAACTGTAACAGAAATTCCTGAACATGTGCATGTGTACAGTACTTAAACAATCCAAGACCCCTTATTTTAACTCACAACAGGAATGTGAGATTCATCATGTAGAAATATATGCTAACTCACCCAAGTTCAGAAGTGCTCTGACCTTTTAGCCTCTTTTACCTTGGTGACTTACATATATATGAATCAATTTCCTTCAGTATTTATCTTTTTGGTCAGATTATATATCTTGCCAGCTACTGACAATGGCAGCTTGAAGCAGCTATGAAAGTTGAGCATGGTTCCAAAGTCATGTTTCCACTAACAGTTTTGTTTTTTTTTTTTTTGGGAGGGGGACAAGTGGGGGGGAATCATAAATAAACAATATCTAGAAACACTTCAAGGAAAATATTACACCCTCTATGACTGCCTCTAAATCTGTTGCCTTGCACATTGGTAAAGTATAGTGTATCTGTTGGTTTAGTTGTTCAAATCTATTAAATCATGTTCAGTGCAAGTCCTTTGGATTGCATCCAAAATTCACTGCATTCACAAGACTTTGATAAAGCACTCACAGTTTGCCAGGTTTATCTAGCTACATAATTTGTGCACACATCCAACAGCTTGAACTGCAGCTGTTGACACCTACCACCAGAGTTTTAATCTCTTCAAATATTCATTAACTACATTAAAACATACACTTGTCTCTGAAAGCTGCATAACAGAGAAATCTAGCATTAGATCTGATGAAAAGTTCTGATACTTACATGGAGCAAACATTTTATTAAAACAAAAATGTCAAGTTACTCCACCTAACCCTGCAGGTATCTTTCTTTTTTCTTTTCAATGCTTTGAGAACTTCCAGGTTCTGGGTGTGCCCAGAACCACTGCTCAGCCCAAGAAAGCTCAGTGCCTGTCTCTATTGCAAGCTTGATCAAGATCCAGTTTTCATTTCTTTGCCTAAAATCTCACACGCAGAGAGTCCAGTGAGTGTTCTCCACAAACAACAGCATCCCTCGAGCCATGGCCAAGCCTCTTATCGACAGGCGTAAGCAGTCGTGTTGCAGCCGCAGGCTCTGGAGCCGGGGCTCGGTGAGTCACGGCCCGCCTGAGTCACCCCCGGCCGGGGGAGGGAGGGGGCGCCTCGCCCGGCACCGCCCGCCCCGGGGAACCGGGGCTGTGAAATTCTGCTCCAGTTTCTAGAGCTTTAATTCAGCAAATGTTTCACTTCTCAGCGAACAAGTTCAGCTCATTTGTCTGGATTTCAGTGGAAGAACTGTTTAACTCGATTATTTGGCATCCGACCCTATAATATCTTATTGTTCTCTGAAAATCTAGGAGGCAAAGGTGGTGGAATCCAACAGTGACCATACACGCGATTTCCCAAAATATCCATTCACAAAATGAAAATTCTGGCTTTTAAAAATACTGTTATGCTGGAGGGTGCCACAATTCAAACTATTTGCTTCCATCTTTGTTGAAGAATATTTAATTTAAGATCAAACAAGGGTTGTGACATTAATCTTGTAAGTAAAGGTGAGAAGCAGGAAAGTGCTTGCTTATAGGTCATGAGCTGCAGTTATATTTGAGTAGTAGGATTTGTTTCTTTTAATTTTTCTTAATCTCTGTTCACAACACTGATTATATATTTGCTGAATGTGCACTAGTAATAAAAATGTCATAAAAGTGGGAAGGATTGTAATAATGAGCCTGGTCTAAAATTTACTAAAGACTTCTTAAACTCAATAATTGGCTTAAATATGGATTTAAGACCATAGGTCTGATAATAAATTAAACTACATTGTTGTGGTATAAAATATGACATATAGTTAGCTAATTGACACCCAGTTCAATTGCAAAGAAAACACACTGGAATAGCAGTGTTAAACTGAGTAGTAATTCTGACATTATTTACAATCACCAAATTCTGAAAAGGTAGTTTATGTGGAGTTCAGACTCACCAAACTTTAAAAAGAGTCTGGAAAACACAAAACTAAGTGTCAGAAAAACTGAATTAGTTATACTTTTTTACATCTTTGAAATAATAACCCAGAGGAATGATACTTTCTCAAGATTCAGGCTGCACCAGAATTGTCATTGTTAGTCTGATTTTATCCCCATTTTTACCATTTGAAAGTATTAGATAATTCTCACAAAAGCTTAGTGCATGTGAAGTTCTCATGTGCAGTTTCTAGGCAAAGGACAATTACATAAAACACAAAATTAATCACAAAAATGAGATCACATCACTCTCCAAATTGACAGTGAGATTCTTGGGATGCAACTGAGTGGAAAAAATTGCAACCTATCTTAAGTTCATGTCAAGATTTCAAGGTGGTAATCTGTGCTATTATGACCAAATCTCTGGTATTGGTTTTAAAACTGTGCTTAGCAACCCCATGATGGTTGGTTTTTACCATCCCTTCCCTGTCTAAAGAGATACTGTAGGAATCTTGATACCAGCTTGTCACCATTCACTGATGTAAGGAATTCCAACTCTTGTCATAGCTGTTCTGGATAACTGGTGCAGAACAAACTGGAAACACTTTATATAAGACAAGTGTGCAGAGACTGAACAGTTCTGTTCCCATATGGACAACCTTACTCAATGTTCAGCTGGTGTCTTCCACTCGAGCTGTGTAAATGTGGCTGAAGATTCCCTTTGCCCACAGATCCACTGACAGTCACTGCACACACAACCATTAACAGCCCCCTGTTCCACACTTAACCACCCCAGAGAACTGAAAGGTTCTAGCAGTGAAAACCTTGAAAGGTGCCACTTAGCACAGCTCTACATATTAGAACTCATTATCTCTTCTAACAAAACACATTCCCTGTATGTCAATAAATTTGCCTTTCCTTGTAAGGAAAATTTTTGCTACAATCTGAGTCTTCTAAACCAAGGATGTAGAAGGGATCGAACATGTAAGAGGAATAGGGAGATTGCATGTTAAAGATCCTTTCCATTAAACAATCTTTCTAAACCAACCATTTCATAATCCTGATCAACACTTAACTGATTATTGATATAGAAAGATATGAAAAAAAGAACATCTAACAGCCTAAAAAGTCAGGTAGAAATACCTGAAATCTCAATAAATGTTGATACAAAATATGTGAATCCCTCATTGTTATGACAACCAAGAGAAACAAATCCGTGTGAACACTGCTATGATTAAACATAGACAGTCTTGCCTACAAAATGAGCAGTAACTACACAAATTTGTTTTCAGTAAATTCCTGTTCTAAATACAATTCTACCAAGTGCAAGTAGATGGAGTGGTGTTTTAGATTTGGTTCATGTACTGGTTTGAGACCCACTCCATTTTGTGGAAATCCAGGTAAAACTGTCTGCTGTGACTGGTAGTTAGGATGCCCTGGATGCAAATAAGTGAGAGAATGATTATATATGCAATGCCAGTCTATTTATTTTAGTAGAAATCTTAACAATACTGATATTGCAATGTATATAGCTGCATTTCAGAACAACTAGGAATAACAGAAATTTCTTAGAGCCTCTGTCAGCCATACTAATTTCTTTACCTGTAAATACATCAAAGAAAATTAACTTTTCTTAATGCTCTTTTCAGGACTTGGTTAATGACGGCCATTTTCAGAATTGAAGAAAAATTGAAATTTAGAAGGTTTTTTTAGTCTGTCTTCAAAATACAGGCTCCCAACAGCATTTAACTGATGGTTCTGAGGACCTACTGTCTTTTGCATGAAAACCAAGGACCCACCAGCCTCACTCAGAGAATTGTAACACACCCTGTTGAGAAGGTCATAGAAAACAAATATTTCAGCAAAGCTAATTGATGGCACATGTACAAGGAAAGTAAAACACAACATATTTCAGGAGTATAATCAGCTATTTCTTAGTAATGCAGCAGGGAGACACCCCTCTCATTATGTAAAAATCCTGTGTATTACATAACTATTGTGAAGCTAGAAGATACCTTCCTTTTGCAAAAGGAAACATGATTTTCACCCATCTGTTTAATAAGAATGTCTGACTGGCAGACACAAGGTTTTTTTCATTTTTTTAAACTGGTTCCCATGAGAGTGGTATTGTAAATACATGCCTAAGCATCAATATCCTCCACATAGTAAAAGAAAGGACAAAATATAGGAAGCTGTGCCTCAGAGAATAATTTTTATAGTATTAGGCAATATTCAACATCATTTATAGGTGAAGAAGAAGCACTGGTGTTGCTAATGTACCCTCTGAAAGAAATATTTCATTTACTGGTAAATAGATGTGTGTCATTAGCCTACCACAACTAACTCTGCATAGCTCCAATACAAATAGAAAAACTGATGTAAACTACCCTTTCCATAGATTAGAGCTGATTCACAATAACAGGATAGTAAAAAGAGTCAGCAATTGCTCTGTGAACTCACAGAAACATTTCTAACAATATAAAAATCCTGAACTTCATAGCTATGATTTCCTAAGGAAGAAACTAAACAGTAGAGGAAGGCTTAAATATATCACAGTACTCATAAAAAATTCTATATAATTTTTAAAAAATTGTCCCTGTCAAGGTATTACCTGAACACATACAACCTCAAAATACTAACTTTGTAAAAGTTCTTTCTGTTCTATTGGGAGGATTTCTCAAGTGTTGCGGTACCAGTGTCAGAACACAACATGGAGGACAGTATGAGACATGGACTTAAAATCTTCACTTGCTTATTCAGAAATAAAATATTTTCTTTGGAGTATCAGTGGGAATCATCTCTCTGCATAAGTAATACCTCCAAATAACAATGCTTTCCAGGAATATTCCTACATTATCCACAGCAGACAAGGATAAAAGTGTTTCAGTACAGGGATGCTGCAAAAGGCAAACCAAGCAGCTTTTAAACCTGTCAGGCAACCTCTAATGGCTAAGCCAAGCCTTCTTAGTCCATGGAAGAGATCACTTTGCACCTTCTAGCTACCAGAGAAGACACAGACTTGTCAAGAATGACTGGGTGTTTCTCTTCTGGGTACCTATTCATATCCACTATCATCAGAGATATTTAATTTTCCAAAGTTAAACTCTAAACAGAGGAACAGTCACTAACTGGAACTGTCTATAAATACAACACAGGCACCTATTAGAATTAGCATTAATACCCTTGGGATCCAATTTCAAACTTCAGCAACAGTGACTCCAAGGGCTTCTGTAGGATTATTCTTGGTGTACTAAACGATAAATGGGATAAAAACTATTTCTGGGGAACTTCAGAGATTTCCCTACCTGTTTTATAGCTCTCTGCCTTGGGTTAGGCATTCTAAAGGAAGGCTGGCATTCCCTCAAGACTGAATGGGTCTTTGACACAGAAGAACAATTAGGGGGAAAAAACCCAAACAAACCCAATCCAAACCTATTTGTTAGTACAGGCAAAAGCAAGGCAATTCGGTGTCAGTTTATCAGTCCATATATGTAGAAACAAAATACTTTTATAAATGGATATGCCAGGCCACAACCCAACAAGTTTCTCTCCCCTGCAGTCTGGCAGCAAAGGAACAATGTCTTGGTACTCCAAGGACTATCCCCAGGATAGTGTTTCAGTGCAGAGTAACACTGCAGACCACTGGCTCCTGTACATTCTCTGATGGAGATAAATGTGGGCACACATCCCAAAATAACTCATCAAATCCTTTTCTACACAAGTTTTCAAGGACAAGTGTTTTAACATACATTTCAATACCACCAAAACTGGAAGGAGAAACACCCCAGGTACCCACTGATGGACATTTTGTACAACAAATGTCCAAGAAAAAGTGACCAAGGCTTTCATAACAGACACTAAACATGATGGAAGTCCTCTTCCCTTCCTCTTCTGCACTCAGCAAACTGCTTTGTTTTCGCAAAAAGAAGAGATTTCTCTTTCCCATCATGCAATTTCTACATGACTTGGGCTTCACTTCAATCAGTGACCAGCGCTGCTCAGGTGACAGCTGTGATGCAAGTTGTCATGAAAGAGCTGAGCAACAGCTTGCAGTTGCTGTACTGCACTGGGGCATGGAGGGGCAGAGGTGCACCTTTCTAAACATTCCAACAACGCCTTGTCCTCCAGCACTTGGGATAATTTGGGCACTAAACACTTGCTAAATATTCTCAGTACATGAGAGCAACACAAGGCTTCAACTGATCAGAGGCCAGTCACGAGGATGTAGAACTTCTCAGGTACCCGTGTGGGAATATATTTTAGGGACCACTGAAAAATAAGTGACACACGTCCAAAATAAACCTTGCTGAGATTATTATGGCATCCTGGTAACTGCTGAACATGCCTGTGCTCAATAAAGCATTAAAAAATCAACTGTTCACTTCTGTTTTGAATGAAATGTCGTAGACCTAATAGCAAGACGCTCTGTTTTTTAAGAGGAAATACAGAAAACTGCTAGATCATGGACAGAAAAACAGCTCACCCTGCAGCTTACACATCTTCATTGTGCATTTCAGAAATGCACAATGGCTCCTGAAACATCTTGAAATGAATGAGCTGTGCAACATTGCCTAAATTACTATGTTATTAAATAACACTATAAGAATAATGAGATTCTAATTTATTTCTTATTAAAATTCTCTCTGACATGAGGCTCCCCACAGACTGGTACAGAAATGTAACAATGGAATTTGAAGATTTATTGTTTTCTTTTATGTTTATACATAACGATGAATAATAGATCTAATGAGAGGTTTTGCAAGAGCACTGTGAAATTAAGAATTTTCTTCATAATTTTGAAATAGAATAGCAGGGAACTTCAACCCAACATTAAACAATAAACTATCAATGGATCTCTGATAGCCAGCTGGAAGACTGGCAGTAAGCTATCTTGTCCATCTTTTGCAAATATTAAATTCTGCATGCAAGTAAATACAGGGATAACTCAGAGAACACACTGAAGAGCTGTTTCACAGAGTTCTATTTAGCTTTCATCCAATATAAAATTTAGATGAGGTCTCCAGCACAACAAAATAGACATTCAATATGTTTATCTGCTGGGCTTGATATATATATAGAATCTTACAAATAGTTCAGTTCCAAAACTAGACTGACAACCAAGATAGTAGCATCAGATGCCAATTGTGGTGCCAAGCCTTTACCACTTAAAGGGGTACATTTGCAGAGGTGCATCTCTTTTATATGGGAAGATGTTAATTTTAAGTTAAACAAAAGGGAAAACACTAAGTAACTAAGCTTTAATTCATAAAGATGACAAACAATACTATCATTGTGTCTATTCAAGAAATGTAAAACCCCTATGTTCAGAAATCCAGAAACAATTTACATTCTCAATTCTACCCCTGAGACTGATGCCACTGAATATAATTTTCCTGAAGTCCTTATTTGGTTCAGGTTCCAGAAATATCTTGTAATAATGCTTGTATCAATTATACCTTCATGTGGTGAACCCTTCAGCCTCCTGCATTTTAAAGCTGAACTGCAAGATCCTCTAAGTGTTGGGAGAGAGAGCTGTTTATTCTTATCCTGTCAGCTTGAAAGGGATTTTAGACATCCTACAAATCTTGTCTTACTGCTATGCCTCATGTGCTCTGGTGGTCCAGATGACAGTTAGTATTTCAGTCCATTTAATGTAAACTGCACGAACTGTTACACTCCTACAGGAGATACCAGTCCTTGACACAAAAACACAAAGATAATCATACATTCAAGGAATCTTGGGCTATCATTCACTTAGCAGGGAAGTTGAAACCTTTCACCAGCTGCAGATTAAAATCTCCCTATTAGGGAATTCATAGTTTGGAAGATGTCATCCAATGGCCTGTGAAGAATGAGTTTATGGCTGACAGATAAAAGATCCTAACCTAGCAGAATCACCAAGAGCCCTTGTCACCCTTGCTAACAGCATTATTCAAAAAATCTAAACAAGTCAGGAAGATGCCTTTCCAGGTCAGATTCTAGTCTTGAATTTTTCTCAGCCTATAAGTAAACTAAATACTGCTTCCAATAGAGGTTTGCTTGGCACTAGGAGTAAGACATGATTGTAGTCTGACTTTGAAAGAACTGAATCAATTTTGCTACTTGAAAAGTCATTCACCAGAGCTAATGCACACAAGTATCCACTCTTACATCTGCAAAAGCCAGAAGGGTTGAAGAGAAAAAACAGTAAGAAATAGCTTACTTCCCTATAATTCTTGCATGGGCTTGCAAAGAAAGGTAGGTTAAAAGAAAACTCCTTCTTAACAAAGCAGTGGAACCCATCAGCTCAGTTAGTCACAGCATAGTAAAGAGGTGACTCTATCCTCCCCATTTAGCCACACACTACTTTATTCAGAATAAGGTAGCCCCAATGTACTTGCAACACGGCAGTTTGAGCAAAATTATTGTACTTAGTTTTGTGAGACCCTGCACCTCACAGCTTAACAATTTACCTGGATTAGGAGGATACCAAGAGGGGGAAGTGTGACTACCACAACACAGGTCCACTCATTGACAGCATATCCAGCCTTTTGGCTGTATCTAAAGTCACTGATGTTTCAGATTAAGGTATTATTTTCTGTCTGTATATAACAAAGGTTTTAACACATAAGCATCTTTGCTCACTATCTCTGTTAATCAGATGCAGCTTAGAAACTGTACTTCATAGTGGTAGTTTCAGAGTTGGCAGCTGTGCAAGTCACAATGAAGTCACTTCTCTCTTCTGACCACAGTAACAGCCAAATCTAATTCAGTGTATCAAAGTCATCTACAATCCAGAAATCTCTGCCTCCATTATACCATGCTTAGAGCCTTTTGTAACCATTCCTGCTCATGAAAACCTATTCAAGCAGCTGGGACTTGGCCTAAGCAAAGTGAATAGGGCCCTTATTGCATCAGGTAAAAAGAAATCAAAGGTCATCTCTTGGCAGTAGAGCCTGAACTTATTTGTGCTTGAGGGCAGGTTATTACAGCACACTGACCCTCACCTGACGTCACTTAATGCTTCAGGCAAAATACCCTGTGTCTGCAAACTGAAAAATGGGCACTTGCAATGTGAATGTGAGACTTCTTGAATCTGCATGACAACAAGAACAGCCTATTACAAAATACTGGCAAAGCAAACCAAGTAACTCCTCCAGCACTGTGGACTTCGTTTGCTGCTTTATATAATCCGTATGCCAGAGGTGATAGGGTGATCTTTTCAAAAAAGGGTGACCAAATTTCATGTGTTGTCTTTTGGGTTTTTTTTAATCAGAGTCTACTGCTGTTGCACAAACTGCCTAAAGTCAGACAGTCTTACAGAGTGACTTTTAATCTTCTACTGAGTACTCGCTGTAGGAGATAGGTGAAGACTTGCTGAAAGGAATGCAACTCAGATGGAATCACTGCTTCACACTGCTCCCTGTTTTAACAAAATATCTGTATAGTCTGAGGAAACAGGCATTTTGCAAAGCCCAGAGTTTTGAAAAGCCTTTCTAACATAACTTTAAGAAAACAGCAAAACAAAAAGTTGAAACAAACCCCACCATTCTGAATCTTCAAATGCCAGGAAGATACATTTGGAAACAGTTTCTCCCCCTTTCCATTTCAAAGCAATCGAAACAATCACAACTAAATCACAAGTACTGTGGTTCAAAAGAAATCAGAAAATGACAGTTTCTGTCCAATTTTAACAGTATGAAAGCAGCAAAGATATTTTCGCCCTTTCATGCCCTCATGGTTCAAAACTTAATAAGGATTTTTTCTCGTTTAAAATAATTATTAATTATTATTATTATTTAAATTTTAAAAATGCTCACAACTATCACTCTGCATTCAGCCATGGTGTGATGAATTTGGCCAGCTACAAATACAGGCAGAAGGCACAGCTTTATGACAATTGATTCATTATAGCAGCATTGTGAGTGCCTAAGTAATAAATCTGAACCTGATCCTGCAACACTGTAAACCTTCCTATGGGAAGAAACAAAAGTACTCCAATTGTCTTAATCTGAGCAAATCTCTGAACTGGAAAGGGGGGTAAGAAAGAAAGAAAAAAAAGACACAATCTTTTTGGTGTGCAATATATATTAATGAGTACAAGCAATGCCTGAAGAAGAAAAGGAGTATAAGAAATTACATTTTTAATGGCTGCTTATCTCTACAAAAAAATTAAAACTGACATCCTGCCTTAACCCCTGTGTTTCAACACATGAACAGTATTTCCTGGGCCAGCAAAACTGAACAATACTAACAGTTAATGGTTAACCCACTCTATTCTTTTAAATCCTTATTCTTATGCTGGTTTAGTAAAGTGCTCCAATCCCACACAGAGCCCCTGGAAATCTGCAAGGAGGTTTGCCCACTACTGCACACTCACTTCCCCAGTGCATGCAGCTCCATGCAACTACTAGAAAATGAGACAGAGCTTTTGTTTCTGCCAGATTAAGTAATTGCATCCATTCCATACAATTTATCACTCTTTTGGGCAGCTTGTGTCATGGGATGACATTTTATTGTAATTATGCAGGGTGGGATTGGACAGGCTCTTGCATCTCTTTGCCAATCTGATAAGCAAAAATATTTCTTTTTTTTACTTTCGTAGAAACTACATGTTTTAGATAAAAATAACCAAACAAAAATACAAGTATAATACACAACCAACTAATGGTTTGATGTTACCAAGTCCGGACTATATTTTTTTCCACTTTACTGTGGAAAAAAATCCAGGACATCTGAATACTTTCCAAGTCAACATTTACTCTCAGATTAGTGTCAATAGTTTTGCTGAATTTGCCATTTAGAGATAGGTTTGTCCTTCCATGCACTTCTCTGCAGTTAATCCAAAGGGAGTATCAGGGGAATCTGCTTGATTCAGGATTACAGATTTTAGTCATACAGTATTGAAGTATCCAAGTGACGTTTTTCTCCTGGGGGAGTAGTATCCATGCTCACAATATATCCAAGTGCTGATTCAGCAAGGCCAAGCACAACAGATGTTTTTCACCAAGAAGCAGGTTTTGTGAAGAAGGGCTTTTAAAAAGGGCTTCTTTATCCATCCTTTTCCCAAAACCAGAGCAAAGAAAACACATTCCAACTCAGCTATCATGACTCACAATGAAGGGAACAAGCAGGAAACCACAGTATTCTATCAGCATTACAGACAGTATCCTCAGCCTCCCAACAAACACTTCCCTTTGGGAAGCCTTCTCCTCCTATTCTCTTATCTCACCATGCAGTTCCCAAGGACAGACCTTGCCCCTCCTCTTGGGCAAGCCAGCTCCAAGGTGTCCCATCAGCCCTGCTTGTTCATCAACAGAGACAAACTCAGAGAGTCTGCTCACTACCACAGCTCTCTGCTAAACTTCATTTTGGTACAAGAAGAGGTCAATACAACCCAGTCAAAGATAAAGAAAGTTCAGAAGTTGAAAGTTCAGAAGTTGGAACTTCTGTTGTCACAGCAGTTATCTCTTGAATGTTAAAAAAGGGAATATTCTTTTATTAATGTTAATATTTTAAGAAGCTTGGGTTTAGGATAAAAGCACGAGTAAGCAAAGTTAAATCAACAAAAATAACATTCAAAAAAGGGTAGTTTTCTGTATTTCTCTCTACACGTAATCACATATGGCTATATATAACTCAAGAGTTTATAGTAGTCTTATGGAAGGGGAATAAAGGATCACAGTTACAAACAAGATGCTCCTCTGCAAAGGGATGAATTTTATCTACCAAGTCCTGTAAGTTAAATTTTTTTTTGGTACCCAGAGAGTCTTCCAAAGGCTCCAGTTCCTGGAACCAGCTATACCACAAGTATAACTTGTTATGTTAAAGAACAAGTTACTAACTCTCGTACTGTCAAAGAAAACCCTGGAAACTCATGGCTGAGACCAGTGGTTTTGCTTTCCAATGACAAGAGCATATCACGTGGGAGTGGCCTGATCCAAAAGACACTGAATTTACTGATAACCTTCTCCTTGACTTTACTGGCTCTTAGACCAGAGGTTTAAATAAAAGAGATAGTGACTCTTGCACTTACTGAGAAAAAAATCTACAGAAGTGATGGAAAAAAGTAAATTTTTTAAAATAAATTTTTCCATATATGGAGCCTGGAATGTTCCTGTGAAGGGAAATTCCAAAACCAGGACCAAAATAAATACTGAAGTGGGATGCCAAGTAGCAGCAGCACAGGACTGATGTGAAAGCCAACAAGCAAGACCTTAAGCTGAGATTTGGAGTAACATAGCAATAAACCTGTGAGACACATACTACATAATTTGGGTTCATTCATGTATAATAAATATTTGTATTCAAATTACTTTTTTTTTTACCGTCTTTGCATGCAAGCTATCATCAGGAAATTTAACAGTTGACCAACATCCTGTAATTATCATACCTAGTTCAGAGATAAAGGAACAAGTTGAGAGATAAAGCAAGATGCCAAAGGCCTGGATGAGCAGCACAGAGCAGCCAGTGGGGGTGTTGACACCAGAGGCCACATTCCAGGAACTCACACGTCCATCACCTCAGCTGCCCACAAGGCTACTTGCCCTCACAAGGACCAGACTGAGATCCTATCTGCATTTCTAGTGCAGGAACAGTTCCTGTGGAGAAACCCACATTTAACACTTGGTACCACCATTTAAAAAATATGTAACAGATGTCTGTACATGGTGTTGACAAGCGCTGACTGTTTAACAGCAACCAAAATGATGAACACTGACCCAACTCTGGGAATGCCATAACCCTGCAGGGGTTACACAGATTTGATGTGTGACATGACATTCAAGTCCCCAAGAGAAAAATGGGTGGGACAGAACATTCCAGGAGGAGAAAACTGAGTCGGTTTAAATTACAGAATTTGAATCTGTTATTGTCAGTAACACAAAGAACAAAAATTAACAAAAAATAATCAGGCAACACTAAAGCACATGGTCTCAGCTCTGTTCCCTTTATACAGAGTAAGATATGAGGCAAAATCAGTGTCCATCAGATTCTGTTAATCAATCTTTTATTTTTATATCTGCTTAACACTCCTCTAACTAATCTTCTAAATGAAGTACTAAACCATGCATTCTTCCTAAAAATCTATTATACAAGAACAGAATTCTCATGTATAAAGTACTAACTATCCTGAACAAAAACAAAGCTATTTCAATGCAAAACACTATTACTTATCCTGCTAACAATGCAACCATGTTCACTGGTCACATATTGAACAACATATATTCATAACTTAATTAGCTTTACAATTACCCAAGCCATGGTCCAAACTGCATTTAGATCAGGTAGAGCTACTGTCTGAAAACAAAAGAACTAATAACTGAACTGTATATGTGCCTACTCAAGGGAACAAGTATTGTCCAGAATCTGTTCTTCTGCCAGCACTGTTACCATTGAAAGCATTTCACAGTTAAAAGCTACAAAATGCTCTCCTTATCAACTTTGTGCTAAAAGGGCTACTATCAAGGTCCAAACTCTTTAAGAAGTTGGTTTGACATAGTAAATTTTCTTTTACTTTTTTTCCTCCTTGCAAAAAATAACAACCTTCCAAACCTGAAGCCTGTTATGATAACACAACACTACAGGGGACACAGCTAAAATTGCTTATGCATGGTTGACTTTGGAGTTCCTTGGCTTTTTTAAGTGCTTAACCATCCAACCTTACTTCTCTTGTACAGAATTTAAAGCCCACAGAAGTGTCTGCAATGACTGCACTTCACTGTAGATGATAAACCTGATTTTCAAAGTAAAAAAGAAAATCCTAAGTACCACTAAGTGTCTGACCAGCACTTTACCTCTGTTTATACTACAACTGCCACTGTGAACAGTCTGAATATCACACATCTGATGTCACATCACAGAGAACTGAGACTGCAGTGGGGAAACCCAGCTTTTCTGTTGTCACTGTCTGAACAGAATCATACACTGAGGCCAATATGAGTCTTCAGGATGATCCTGCTTTTTTGTTTTGTTTTCAGCCTTCATTTAATGCATATTTCTAGCACAGTTACTCAGTTTGCTCTACAGCAAAATCAAAGATTTTGTACTGAGCTCATAAAACCCATCACTGCCTGTGAGCATCCTAATTAATTTTCTGCAATTAAATCTGCTGGGGCTCTGAAGTAACCTGCTGTAGGAAATGCAGAAAGACAGAAATCTTGAACCATATAACACTTCCAAGTGTTGCTGAGAGTTAGTCAGGAATCAAAAGTTGCTCCTTCAATTACAACGGAACATTTTCAGATTAAAATCAGCAGCAGCAAGACCTGGGGTTAGCCCTGCTCCTAGATAAAACCCAACAAGTTATGTTCAGGGCACAATTATAATAAATAATCTATATTTCCTACCTACATTTACTTTGAAGGACTCCCTATGACAATTCACACAAGCTAGCCTCATATTTCTGACTTGGTTAAAAATGCTCACTTAGCAGCACTGTTCTTGTTGAAAGGCAGTCTCTCCTTGTCTGCTTAATCCCATTCTCCCCCTAGATTCCCTGGAAATAGAGTTCCCTGGTGATGGAAAAGAAAGCATCAAGACTTACAGGTGTCTAATGAATTTCAGCAGTATCCAGTTTCATTTCAAGCCCCTGATGATACTGAATAGGTGAAAATCACATCAACCAGTAGGTTACTACTAAGTTTACACCAGAAAGAAGTCCAGGTTGGCAAGCTACAGCTTGGGAGATCAACTTTCGAAGAGTGCATTGGCAGTTCCACAAGCAGCAATAAACTCAGACAGATTTGGGCTATTTTCAGTTCCTGCTCTTGCCACAGAAGACAGGAAAAACATGCACCGCAGACTGACAGAATATTAAGAGCTCATCAGGCAACTATTTAATCCATAACCTTATACCCTTGTATTGAGCTACTAACCACTAGTGCCTTAGACAGTAGTTTCTGATTAAAAAAATAAATCACGCTGATTCATCAACAGGTGACACATTGAGTTACAAATGCTTCTGTTATTTTTTATAACATATATAATATCACGATATTGATGCACCAAATTATCTGTCATCTCTACTAGCAGACATCATCATGCCCTTATATAACCCTGCTGTACTGAAGTCTTGCATATAGCTCAGTTTTGCTGATCCCTTGATTTTAAAAATTATGAAAAAAAAATTAAAAATGCATAAAAGAGAAATTACAGTGACAAGAGATATAGAAGAAAGGTGACTAAAAAGCTAAGAATCCTTTAAGCTGAAGTAAAGAATAGCTGAGGTAGACAGATAATGAAAGAACAGAGCTCTGAAATAGCACAGAGATAGTGAGCAAGAACCAAGCATAATTCATTTTTAAGGTCCATACAGTATAAAGAAGAAAAATTTAAAAATAAGCAAAAGGAAGTAGTTTTTCCATACAACATAGTAACCTGTGGAACTTGTGCTGTCTGCCTCTCTAAACTGTTCATGTATCTAGAATCTGGAAAAAAATAATTTGGATTAATTAATGTGAAGTGTGACAAGAGTGACACAGGTGTGGACACACTGACAGTTGCAGAAATGTAAAGCCGCAGCTGGAAAAGAGGTATTCCAAGATTCTCCTCTGCTACAGCACATACGCTGTAGCCTGACAACTGAGCACAAACAGCTCAAGTGTGGGTAGAATTAAAGGAGAGATGGTAACAAAGCCAGAGGCAGGAAAGCGTGAAGAGAAACACCGAACGCCAAACACGGTTCAGGCTTTGCACACTGTGCTTAGTTAGAGCAAAAGATCTGGCCCAAAGCAAGAGCAACTGCAACACGCATTCTTCGTGAGGCGAGTTATCCACTGCTTTCCCTCTCCCGTACAAACTGCTGGATTCGGCTCAGACTACGTGCAGCCACGGCTTCTGGTGGGACACCGAGGCAAAACGAAGCAGCTCCTTGCGCTGCCTCTGGATGCAGCTCCTGGAAACCGAGCGTGCGAGGAGAGAAGCTTTGAAATGGCTACTTACAGAGCCAAAACAAGCGGCGCAGGAGTCCCGCGGAGCGGAGCCGAACGCGTTCCCGCAGCCGGGGCAGAGAAGAGCCCTCGGGCCGCGGCTCCGAGCGCACACCCGGCGCGGAGCAGCCCCTCAGCGCGGCCTCGGGCTCCGCCACGGCCGAGCGCCGCCGCCCCGGGCACTGCCCGCGCCCCGCGCCCCAGCACGGCGCCCACCGCCCACCTGGCGCGCCCACCCTGCCCGGCCTTGCCTCACCGCTCCGCGCCGGCGTCCCGTCCGGGCGCCCCGCGACGAGGCGCTCTCGGGGGCGAGAGGGCTGAGAGCCGCGCGGCCCCCGGCGCATGGGAGGCGGCGCGCCCTCGGCCGGGAATGCCGGAGCCCCGCAGGACCCGAGCAGGTTCCCGGCGGCTCCGGGGCTCAGCCACAGCCTCTCCCCTCACTCCCGCCCGCCGCCCGCGCAGGAACCGCGCGCCGGCTGCTGCCACCTGCCGGCCGCACCGCGCACCCGCGCCCGCTCCCTCCCGCCCTCCTTCGCTCTGCGGGCCGGCGCTCCGCGGCGATGGCCAGCGGCGATGGCCAGCGGGGAAGCCTGCGAGGCGGAGGCGCAGGGGCACCGCACTATCCAGCGCCACCGGTGCGCGGACGTGCAGGGGGTAAGGCGGCGAAGGGCGGGGGGGTGCGAGGGAGCCGCCGGCGGGGCTGCCCCGCGGGTCCCCCGCTGACCGGGAGCGCAGGTGCCCACCGGCGGCCAGCCCCGTGCGGCGGGAGCGGCGTTCCGAGGCTGTCGGGGAGCGGAGCGCCGCTCCGGGCTGGCCGCGCACCCTCCTCTGCAGGAGCGGCCGGGCAGGTGCCGCTGCCGGGACTCCGCCAACGCAGCCGTTCTGGGCGGCCAGAACAGGGTAATGGGTAGATTGCACCCCGGCGGCTTTCAGCTCTTCCAGCCCTTCGCTCTTTGAGACCAGGGCACTAAGGCACCCCATAATGCTGCCCTCGGACACTACAGGAAAACGCGAGAGAGAACTGTCATCTACCTACTCACTAGCTGGGTGAAAGACCGTCTGCTTCCAGAAAAAGCACTGACAACTAGAAAGTAATACGTGTTCCTGACAGTGTTTGCTCAAACGCCTGAGATCTGAAACCGAGCCAGTAACAGTGATACACTGGCACTGTGAAAAGCATACCACCGATAAGCAGCTATGAGGAGAATCTCCTCTTGGTAGCTTCTGAGTTAGCATCTGAGGAAAAAGCCTGGAATTGTGTCTCTGTTCCTGCTTTATATGAAATGTACTGGACCTAAGATCCCTAAGGGCATTTTCACTGAAAACAGCAATAAAGTGTCCAGTATGAACTCTAAACCTTAGAACCAGATAGTCACTGGCAACAGTTCATTGCAACATTTAGTTTTATGCTTTAAAAAACCCACAAAATTATTATTGTGCTGGAACTGGCCCAACCAGGTGAACGTATTTATTTTAAAGCACAGCAAAACAGGTTGTTTTTTCTTGCCAGCATTTTGGACTCCATTACACTTGAACCCGGACAGTAAAAGATGATGTATTGACTGTGCTATTCATTGCACGAAAACAACCTTCTCCATTCTCAAGTTCATATATAGATATAGGCTCTAAGCAAAAGATTTGCTGCAGAAAACTTATTTTTCCTGTGTGCTCACGAGGCAATTGCCACAGCACAGCACTCCCAAGCAATTTCAGATGCCTTGTAGGCACCATGGCAGATTTTGGTTGCAAAAAGACAGCTGTACACAGCTGTATGGTAATGATTTCTCACATGCAAAGAAAAGCTGCATTATTAGACTATAAGAGTAGCTATGCTACCTCCAAGAGGTCTCATTTGTAGGAAGAAAATAGGTTTGGAAACCACAGATTTAATCTAGAAAGAATTCTGCCAGTCCCACCTGAGTTATGAGGTGGTTTGTTATCAAGTAGAACTTTACCTGTGCTTCAGAACCGAGACTGAAGTCTGTTTGGCAGTGGTAGACAATCTCTCAGGAAGCAAATGCTGTGCTGCTCTGACTATGACCTAATGAAATACATAAATAAGTGACTAATTGCTAAGCCAGGTAGCATGTGAGTGAGACTAGCTCTGGCACGTTACAGTATTTTAGTCCTAATCTCTGCTGCAGAGTACACATTCTACTTCACCCACTCTGCCAATTGCATGACTACTGTTTGCTTCAGGGAGAGACACAACTGCAGCCAGATGGACTAGGGACTGGACTTCTTTTCAAGAGCAAAGACCTAAGTACTGAGGTATTAATTAATTAATTAACTTAGTTTACATGGTGGGAATGTTCTGCTTGAGACAGTTCCTAAGGTCTGATACTGGAGAAAAATCACTTAACCTGTGCCAGTCTGAAAATTAGCTACCAAGTTTTATCAGCCCTCGGGGGAGGAAGACTTGTTCTAAATTAAGGGCAGCATTAGCCTCTGCTCTGGAGCTGCCAAAGGCTGTTTAGCTGGGCGTGGACGGCATCAGAAGAGTACATTAAAGCAGAGACCAGGAGAAGGCCTTTGGAAAAGCTAAGGAATATACACTTGTTTTCCCTCCCTGTCTCTTTTGCTGCCTTTACTCTAATTTCCCTAACCTCCCTCTTGCTTGCAGTTTGAGTTTTGGAGTGATTGCTCCCTCCCAAGAGCTAATGCAGAGTCCTGTCTGTCATCCCTCGTCTCCTCCTCCCCTTGCTGCTGCTGAGCTGCTCAGAACAGCGTGCATGGTGTTTTCCCAGCAGTGCAGGAGGAAGTTGTCCTGCTGTTGAGGGGGCGAGGAGCAATCCTTCCCACACCTTATCTGTGCAGCAGAGCAGCTGACACTCAATTTGTTCTGAACAACCGCAGAGTTACGAATCCCCTTGTTGTACTGCTATGTTATCTGAGGTTTTTCATGGTCTCACTAAGAAACGTGGCTATCTGATGAAAACCTCCCAGTATACTCAGGCTATTGGCTGCTTTTTTCTAAGAGATGGACATCAAGGAGAATGTGAAATGGCATCATTCTTTTAAGTAGAGAGCAAAACATAAATATTTGAAAGAAAACAGCATTCACTAGGAGATAAAATGTAATTGCAGTAACTCACAAAGGAAATGCTTATTTAAAGCTTTAATTTGCTAGCAGAAGATGCTGCAGAAAATAATGCTTTTGAGGGAGGTATGAACTGATCAAGCAAAGAAAGATCTGAGTAGGACAGGAATCACAGAATCATTAAGGTTGGAAAATATCTCTAAGATCATCGACTCCCAGCTGTAAACCCACCACTGCCAAGCTCACCACTGAACCATTCATCAGAGTGCCACATCTACATCTATATCCACCCGAACTAGCCCACTTGATCATCTGTTCAGCACATGGTGATTCACTCACACCTCGTCTCCTTGAGTGAGGGCAGGGATCGCCACCAGTACCACCTACCCACCAAGTTACAAAGATTCCCCTTTGAGATGCAAGGGGTACTGGAGTATTTTTACTTCCAAAGCTGATACACTTCCCTGCCCATGAGCCAGTTCTTTGGCTAGCTGCCTCAGTGAAAGAGGAGGAATCTATTTCAATTAGTTTCATTAAAATTCTTTGTGTTACAGCAGCTTGGGAACAAGACATTAGTGCTACTTCAAAAATTCAGACAAGGGTACAGCATAAAATGATAAGACTGCCCAACAGACAAGAGGGCTGAAGAGCGCTGCAGGACTAAACTGCTGCTTGCAGGTCACAAAGAATCATTTCACACTAATAGTGGGAATGAAAGTGTGTGAAAATCCCCATTGGGATAAGAAAAGAGAGAATCTGAGAAAGAAGATTAGATTGTGGTAGAGTAGGAAGCTAGAGTTTCCCTCCCTTGAATTGTTTCAGCCACTTATTATTTGTTTCAATACTTCTCTGTGAGCCACTAATTGTCGCAGTGGGATCTTTCTGCTTCATTTCCTTCTCTTTGTGAGAGCAGGCGTCAACACTGCAAAGAGTTAGAAATCTGCAGCCTAGTATACAGAAGACAATGTCCAATTTGCAATATGTCCAGCATAGGTCAGTGGCACAGTTAAGCCTTGGAAAGTGCCTTTTATACAAGATTTAAAGACCTTTGGGAAAAAATATCACTATTGCAAAAGCCAAAAACAAACAGAAAAAAAGAAAGACAGGGTAGATTTACAAGTTTTCTCTTCACCCCTTGATCTGTTAGTCTTTAAGCAGGAGTACTTAGTAGGAAGAGTACATGACATCAAAGGAAAATAATAGTAGCTCACTCAGTTGCAGCTTAGGTATCCTGAGCAGCAGCAGTGTTTTGTAGTTTACATCCAGAAACAGCATTCAGAAAAGCCTGGTTTACGTCCTCATCCATGCCTTTCTCCAGTGCTAGATTAACAGTTCCTGTCAGATCCTTGCCTGAGAACAGCAGAGATTCATAAAAGTTCTTGAATTAATGTCACATTACAGAAATGGGAGAACATGCTTGTTTAAAACTTCTTGTACTTTGCATGTGAGGGCAAGTTCCAGCAATGGCAGTTTCCTGGGACCTGCAGCTGCTCTGATCTCTGGTACCACTGCCTCCTTCTTAAGGAAAACCTCACAACAGCACAGCAGGACAAGTTGACTTTCTAGCCAAACAAAAGAAGGACTTGCCCCTCCCTCCTCCACACCAAGGATTTCTCTTTTGTCACACTGAAGGACTCCTCCATGTTCCAGATAAGCACCAGCCAGGTCATGTATAGCTACACAGACCCCATCTTTGCTCAGCAGTTGTCTTTATGTGGATATACTCATTACTTTCTTCCATTACCTTTTGCTATTCACCATCTTTAGTCCTTTAGAGCTAATATTATGAAACGTATGTCAAGTAACCTGTCTACACATGTTTCCTGCTTAAGCCTTCCTTTCAAAACACACTCACAACAGAAAACATGCATGAAAGAGAAGTAGATTACACAGATATAGGTGAAGCAAAAATCGACATTTAGGAAAACATGAGAGTCATTCAACTGAGTGACCTTTTTAGTTTGTGTTTCTTATCTTTACTATCTAATAGCAAGACTGGAGACCTACAGCACACACATCATTTGCTGTTTTACATTTATTTTCCTTTGGTGTTTCTCAGCTGTATAATTTAAACCTTCTTTCTTTTGCTGTATCTGTAACTACAACACATTCTAATATTTACAAATGGAGAGTGACTTGGCACAATATTGGGTGCAGTCTGCCTGCCATCAGAGAGGCATTCTTCAAATGGACCTGCCCACTCCAAGAGCTGGGAGATCTGAACTGTTTGTTTAAAACCTAACTTCCTCTGAAAATTGCCATGCACAGCTGTAGGTCCATTGAAAACTGTTAAACAACTGGAGATTTAGACCAAAACATTGGTTAGAAACCTTTTAGGGAACAACTAGATATGCCATGGTAAGTGAGAGCAAAAGGTGCCCAAGCTGTTCAGAAACAAGCAGCCAGAAAGCAAGGCACTGTGCTAGGCAGAAAGCCTTAATCCTGTCTTGGAAAAGAGGTAGGAACCTAACTCTTGGAACTTAGAAATAATTGTGAATTTCAGCATTTTTTATGGTTAGAAACGCAGATGCTCAGTCACCAACAAACTTTGCCTAAGATATCTTTATTTCCTCTTGATGCAAAGGGATAATTACAAAGACCTATGATTAAGACTGAGAACATCCTGTATTCTAGCTGAAAAGCACTCCTGAGACTAAGAATGGGATATGCTGAAGAGTATCTACAAACACCCAAATCCCTCAAGATGCTCCTTCATCAGGGATTTATTGACAGGAAAGCATTAGTACCAGCTCTTGCAGTGCAAACACATAGTGCTGCCTGCTGCCATGGGCAGATCTGGCCAGAAGCTTCCAGTAAGAAGCTGCAAACCAGGACAACCACCTCCATTCAGCACCACAAAGATGGGGGGAAGAACCCACACGCTGGCCCTCCTTGCTCCACACCTCCTCTCTCATCAAAGATC
Organism: Eopsaltria australis; assembly: GCA_034509425.1. Taxonomy (NCBI): domain Eukaryota; kingdom Metazoa; phylum Chordata; class Aves; order Passeriformes; family Petroicidae; genus Eopsaltria; species Eopsaltria australis. The sequence goes on from JAVTVJ010000121.1 coordinate 2,217,354, forward strand.
TCTGCATTTCTCCCCATGCTGGGGCTCTTGCAAATGAGCCTTCTAAGCAGTGTGAGAATAACAGGATGATACTGAGGAAATTGTTCTTGACCATGAGCTTTGACCCTTCCGGGCAGTGAATATGAACCACATGGGCTGGACAAGTCCCTGGCACATTAGCTGCCTTTGTGAAGTTATTTGCTGATTCAGAGGTGTGAAACTCTAAAAAACACTGTGGAAGCAATGGCACCGCTTGTGGTACTGAAACAGCATGGATTCCTCCTGGGCTGTTACGACTTCATAAATATTGACTTTGGATAAATCTTCTGACAATATTCTGGTTGAGTTTTTTTATTTTTTTCCTTTTTCCTCCCAAGTGGGTTCCCAGAGCTAATTTACTTAAGGCAACATACATGACACAAGAATAAGCCCTTTGAATAGTGATGCAATTGCTTGGTCATGAAATGAAAAAAATCTGGGTTTTGATTGATAGTTGGAATTCATGCTGTTTGTTTGATTTACTCTGGATTCTTTGTCACCTCAGTGCTATTCCTGCCAACACATGTCAGAACACTACTGACTATGGGCTGAAATACTGTTTCAAAGGGTTTTTTAATTTTAGACTTTTCAGTTTTCTTTCCCCTTCCATAGGAGCAATATGAATTTAACCATGAATTTTTTTTTCTTCAAGAAATCTCAGGTACAACTAGCCACACGCTATGCCTCTTTCTTTTCTTATCTACAGCAGAATGAAAATTAAAACAGCATAATTTATTTCTGTGAAATCATTCCTGAGCAGTACGTTAGAAGTAGGTCTAATATACTTTAGGAAAGTACTATTATGATTTCTGTGGCATGATTGTAATTGCTTTAGTACACTGCCATACCAGTTGGCAGTTGCAACTGTCACTAAATGAGCACCAGCACACATTTCTTCCAGTGTTATGCACAGGAAAGCCCTGATCCAGTACAAAAGTGTCAGGATGCTACAGTGAAGATACATACACAGAGGAAGTGATTGTTTCCTTGCTTTGGAGGGAAAATCAGACATTTTTTCCACTAGAAAAGCTCTCAGGGTTAAATGTTCCTGTGTGTTACCCTGAATTGGGCCCAAGTTTATGGCCTTTTATTCTCAACAGAACAGGTTGGGAGAAGAAGCAAGAAAATAATGAGGGTAGACTAACTACATCTGAGAAGACAGGAGCTTAAATATGATTTAAGGCACTTCGCCGTACTCTCCCTTGGCAATGGCAGGTAGAGCTTGGTAGACTCCAGCAATATTTCCAGGAATGCAAGTCAAGTATTAATGTCTAAGTTTTACTGATTGTTTCTTTCGCCTTTGCTCCAGCATGCACCACTGCCCCTGTATCAGACACACATGCACAGACTGAACTCACACATCTAGCTTGGAATAGAGGCTGTTTCCAGGCAGTTGTTCTCTTTAACATTACCTTGTTTCCTGATTTACTGATTCTTGGCTGAACTTAAAATTATCTGAAAAACATTGCCCCTGAGAAAATCTTTACTCAAGTACTTGCTGAAAGTGTAACCTGAAGAACAACATCCAGAGATCCAGATTCTGTGCTATGGCTCTGATCAGACACTTGAAAGCAAGTCACTGGCAGGAACACTCCTATCAGCTTCTTGTCATGCTATCTGCTGGCAACTTGATGCTAATTTAGCTTAACATTTGTATCAGCAACTCAGACAGAGTATTAATTTGAAGCAGAAGAGTGTTGTTTACAAAAATAAATAAAAGTCCTATGGATTATCTAAGTACTGAGCCATGGGGTTTGCCTTTTAGTACAGTGAACATGCCTAGATGCTTTTCCCCTGATTCATGGAAACAGTTGGACCACAAGTAACCTGTGTGCTGATCTGCAGGCAAATCTTGTGTCAAAACATTGGTCTATACTGAAAACATTTCCAATGCATGAGGAACAGCATGAAAAAAAACATTGTGGTGGCCCCCCTCTCCTGTACCCCCTGAAAATTATTAGATCTGCATGATCTTTTACTCTCACTGAAGGGTGTGAGCCTCATAGAGTAAAGATTTCCATTCTGCGCTGAGAAGAATGAAAGTGCAACTGGACATCATGTACTGACTGAATTATTAGGTTATTAAAGAGAGAAAAAGACAGTACAGTGGGAAATGGATGTATTCAGTCTCCCTTTCTGAAAAGGGATTTTTTAGAATGAGATATATGCACACAGAATTTCAGGAAGGGTATGTACAATCAGCCTTTTACAGAAATGGTCATGGCCAAGACTACCCAGCTGCTTTGTAACACACTTTCTACACCATGAAAAGTCATCTTTACAGCCAAATCCCTACGAGTACAATGTGAGCAAGATTTCATCCTGTCTTCTGTAGAAACTAGGAGTATTCTGGGGCAAGAAACCAAGACTCAGGAACAATTCCCTCGTCTAATAAGCCTAGTCTAAGGTTTATTCTTGAAAAGTTTACCAGCAGAGTAACTAGAAAAAATCCCAACAGATTTGAATATAATTTCTGTGCTAGAGATTCACACTATGAATTCAGCAATATATAATCTAACAACTGTAAGATGCACAATTTCTAGCTATTTAGCTATCTAGCACAATTCTAGCTGTCTAATATTCAACAGCTTGGTTGGGTCTGCTTAACTACAACTGCCAAAGATTTACTGTACAAAACATACTCTTCCTTTTATTTCAGCTTGGGCTCTTAAAAAGCATTAAGATGTAGTGAATTTTTTAAATCCTGACTTTTCTCCCCTTCTTTATTTATCCCTACTTACAGTTATAAAATAGATTGTTAGTATAGTCTTCTTCCTGCCATCCCCCAAACACCTGACACAAATAACAGGTATTTCGTAGCAGGAAGAGTCTTTTCCCTGGGACAATCCAGCACTGAGCATTGTTGAGCTGCATTAAGAGTCTCGGGTGGCACAGCCCATCCAACCCTCCTGTTTCTCTCCCCAGGCTGTGCAGAGCCAGCTCTCTCCAGCTTGCTCCCCGGCCAGGCTCAGTACAAGGACGAGCTGTCAGCAGGAAGCCTGGCCCAGGCAAAGCTGGAATCCCCATAGCCAAGGGCTGAGCCCCGGGGGTAATCCCTCCCATCCAGCACTTGTGCTGCAGTTCCTCAGCTGCCTGTTCTCTGCCTGCCCTCTAAAGTAACACACTCTGGCCTATTAAAAAAGCTGTTGATTCTAAAACTTGAATCAAATCTAACTTATTTGCTAGAGTGAAATAAAGGGAGAAACAAAATGGGTGGAGAGAACAGGGAAGGTACTCTATTTTATTTAAAGATTACCATGAGGATAGTATAGTAATCCAGACTTCATATGTTGCCTTTCTTTGTGCATGATGTAAACAGAGCTCAGTTCACTTCAAGCAGATGGTCCACAGATTCCAAGCACTTAAAACAAGGGACAAGCACAGGCAAGCACAAAAGGATGAAGAGGACCAGGGTTTTTGAAACACCCCAGTATGGACTTACTCTAATGCACATACATACTGCATAGCAAGGCACCCAAACTCTGCTTCACTGATCTACCTTCCCATAAAACATAATCTACATAATACCAGCACTTGTCCAGCAGGACAATTACACATGTAATGGTATATTATAGATACACACACACACACAGAGCCTCAGATTGGGTAGTTTATCACATTCTGTAAAGAATTAAATTGAAGTACTGTCCTGGAAAGCAGCTTTCTCATGTTGGGAAAGCAACCTAGAAATGTTTAAAGAGTGAATGCACTACTCCTTACTATCTAAATATCTCTAATTCCCAAATTCTTTGAAGTAGGCACTGCTAATTTTTTTTCATGAAAAATATTCCCTGATGCCTTTCAGCTGCACAGAGAAGAAGTTTTGAACAGATGTGTTTACAGGCACAAAAGAACAAAAACATAACCTTATAGCTCTGTAGCAATTTTTCTATCTGCAATGTTTCTGGATATTCGCTTTACAATTCCTGTAGTTTATTGCAGTTCTGTGGGGTTAATTAAAATCCTTCTACAAAATCAGATAAACAAGAGCAATGGGGGAGGGAAAGTGTGTATTTTATGTACTGTCTATTCATCTTTAATGAAGCCTGCCCCATGTGTACAATCAAACATCTGGGGAAAGCCTGCACTTCAACCAGAGCAATCACTATTCACATTCCAGCTTGAGTAGTTGGTTCTTTTCTTGCATTTTGTGTGGATGTATCCATGCACACATACATGGTTTCAGCACACGTTTCACAAATGAAAGAAAAAAGTGAGAATTTCCATGGCTTTTTATTAAGGTAAAAGCCCAAAACATCTTCAGGCCTTAAATTGTAAACAGGTAACATCTTAAGAAACTTCTACTCAGAGATTTTTATGGGAATGAAGAAGTAGCCTTTTAAAGTCATATGTAACAGTCATGTATTGATGTGAGAGCAATCAGAATAATCAAATAAATCAATCTAGATAACATTTACCCTCAATGTATGTGTAGGATCTTTCAATACATGAGATGATCTAAGCTGGAATTAAATCAATGATGAAATACCATGTGGATTTCAGGCAGCTGGATCAGACCCTTACAGTGCAAGCATGAAACAGCTTACATTCAATTCTCATAGTAGTCATTTTATGCAGAAAGATGGGCACATGATTGTACAAGAGCTCCTATTCCCCAGGGCTCAAAAGAGTGTGGTTTGTTTCCTAGTTCTGGTATCTCCACCTGTCAAGTCATTCATTTTGGTAACTAAATGTTTCTCCTTCTGGTGGAATCTGGCATTTTACTCTTCTCAGATAAGCTCTGAATGAAATTTCTTTAGTCACACCAACAGCCTTGCCTCGGGACCTTGAGAGATATAACATTTTATGCCAATATTGCCACTGAGTTTAGAGAATCCTACCAATGGGGAAGGCACATGTACTTTTGTCTGAAAAAAAGAAATCTGCCCAGTTCTCCATACACCTTTAAGAGACCAATGCAAAGAACTATCATGAATGCTGTCTGTTCTGGTCTTATCTGTCAAGTCTGAGCTGCATCCATGGGTGGCAAGAGTTCCCCATCTAAATCCATGGAACATCACTGTGCTGTGGATAACAGAACAGAGTAAAACTTCTTTATTGAAATAGCATAGGTGGGCATATCAGCTGTGCAGGTTAAAAAGCAGGCATTGTGTAAAGGAACAGAAAGAACTACAGTCACATAAAAGTAGCTCTTTGCTTAAGAGATTATTAGATGCTTTTACCTGAAGTCAAAATAGGTTTTTCATTTCATGCAAATTTTGAAGACTACTTTTGCTAAATCATTCTGTGATAAGATGCTGCAATTCCCTTGATCCAGCAGGATACTACCATATTCTAAAATGCCACAACAACCAGTGTGAGTTGTCTCTGCTCAATGCCTGTGCTAAAAATCTCTATTTCTACAAAGCAACAGTTCTCCAGTCCAGGATCTCAGATAATACACAGAGATTTTGGTGCTTACATAACCACCAGGCAGGTTGAAGCAAAACAGACCTTTTCCTATGGGCTATCAAAATTGTTACAGGTCACTTGATCATTACCTTCCATATTTTTATGTAGTTTACTTCCAGTATTTCTTTAGCAATTACTGCATCTTTTGCAGTATTTTGCAGCCCAGATCCAGGGACAACTTAAGCAACTCCCGAAATTCCATCCTGCGAACTGAAGCGTTTGTACATCTTTCCTATCTTATGTCATGTTTGCCCTGGGTTCGATATACATCTTTAAAAAACAATATAGTTCCATTTCTTTTTCTTCAATGGCCTTCTTCTTGAAAGTTTAATTTAATTTTCTATTGGATTTGGGGATGTAATTTCAACTCTGAAAAAACCAGAAAGAAACCACCTCTCTCTGTGTTATACAAGACACTGTATGTACAGTCAGAGTCTAAGCACATTTTGTCAGCACAAATACTGAGAGCCAAATCATAACCTCCACTTGAAGGTGTGGACTAGATGAAAGGAATAGAAAATGCATTACAATGTCCAGAAATCTGTCAGAGGCTGAGAGAGATTTTAAATCTTAACTAGCACAATGCTCTGCTTCCCATGCTCCCAGGGCCCTGTGTGTTTGGGGATTCCAGGTTACAATGGATGTTGCTGGCTGGAGAGGCAGTGGAGCCAGAGCAGCCTGGCTCTGCACAGCTCAGGGTTCTGACATCCTGGTGATGATCTGCAGAAGGAACTCTGAGTCAACTCCAATGGTTGGTTGTTACCTGCACAAACTCACGATTCCCCAGCATGTGCAATGAAGAATATGAAGTTGTTCAGCCAGGGCATTTGGGTTTGGATGAGACAATCCTCTGCATACTTGGAGATCTAGAGAATTTCCTGATAGATTATGAAATAATTAGTTGGCCAGAGATCCACTTCTGGGCCCAATCAGTAGGAAGACAAATTTTATTCCCTTACAATCTCTGACTGGAGCTGGACAGAAAAACTGGGGGTTTTAATCCCTAGGGCAAAGTTGATAGGCTTGAGATGATGGATTTTCCAAAGAAGCTAAAGTTACGGTGAAAAATTATAAGTTTCCTGTTTGGTTTTTTTTTTTTTTCTGTACTTCCCTGGTTTTCTCACTTTTGTCCTACTATTTCCTCTAAAAAGAAAGGAGTTGGGGGGAAAGGAGTTTGGGGAAGGAAGAGAGAATGAAAGTGATCCTCCCCTCTACTAGTCTTCATACATTTAGTAAAATCTGTTTCGTAAATAGAAGATAGTGATTATTAAGAAAATATGTAAGTGCAAGCCCAGCCTTTTTCTAATTGCTAAGATAACCCAAATGTAATCCAGAGGAGTATCAAGATTCAAACTGTAAAGTACAATTCATCAAAGTAATGAAATGCAAATAATCAGAGTTTTTAGAATTCCAAGATTACTGTTGGCACAAGGTAAAACCAAGCTCTAAAAGAACTCCTTCAGCAGCAGGCAGAAGAAAACTTATCATAAACTTTTGATGACCCAAAAAATAATGAAGCCTTTTGAACTTTGCTGACATCAGATAGAAATATCTGGGGAAAAAAGAAAAAGAAAGAAAAAACCAAATCTAAACAAAACCTAAATACACATGATTTAGAAACATTTCTGCTTGATAGTCACAGTAGACTGATGTACACCATATGAAGGAGTTCAGTGTTCTTCATTTGCCAAGAAACCTCCAGCCTCCTCACTTGTTTCACTGTGAAGATACAGGATAACCCAGCAAAGATCATCTGTGGAGCCTTGCACAGGGCAGAGCAAAATTAATGGTCATGTGCAGAAATCTTCCTGAGCTATTGCTTAGCTGACTAGATAAAAAATACAACACAGAACTCAACTTGCTCTAACAGACCCTGCAGCAGCATCTGTATTCTCTATGTAACCTGAAATAACTTACAAAATGCACACTCCTGACAAATTTACTGGCCCGTACTTTATCAGACAAGATTTGGAATATGTAGTGCTTCGAAGCTACACCATTTCCCAAGGACAGCTCTTCACCCAAGGTCTGATGCTGTCTAACAGCTTCTGCCAGCTCAGCTTGAACAACAACTTCTGCTTGAAATAGAAAAATAAATCAAGATCAGTTGAAAGCTTTCCAGGGTACCAGTGCTGCCAGCTCTTGTTTAGTAGTCCCTAAGGACAACTCTTCACCCAAGGTCTGATGCTGTCTAACAGCTTCTGCCAGCTCAGCTTGAACAACCACTACTCTGCTTGAAATAGAAAAATAAAAATAGAAGATCCTAGTTGAAAGCTTTCCAGGGTACCAACATCATCTGCCAGCTCTTGTTTAGTAGTCCCTATTACTTACTCCTGTGATGCTTCTTCCTCTTTCACAACCTACTCTCTTTCATAAGGGCAAATGCTCAAGGGAAATAGATGCATATATACACACATATATACACAGACACAGAGTCTATTTCTAATCCTGATGTTGCTGCAATCCTTCCAGTTTTGGAAAAAGGAACCCAGACATATTTTAATCATGAAAAGCTGATTAGATAAATTTGGCCCAATTTTGTTTATATGATAAATTGTTCTAACAGTTTCACCTACTATGGCACACTGGGTGCTGTCCCAGAGTGGATGTGAGTATCACCTCTAGTTTGCTCATGCTCCCTCCTCAGTATTTATTCCAACAGTCATTCCTTCACTCTCCCTGTTCTTCCATGCCTGTGGATACTCACTGTCACAGGACTATAAACACGTAAACACTTGAGGCTTTAATTTTTGTTCTTTTACAGCATTGTTGTTGATTTTTGTTTTGTTTACAAACAAACAAACAAACAAACAAAAGAAAAGAAAAAGAAAAAAATTCACTGCTGTTGTCAGTCCACAGTCTGTTTCAGCAGGTTTGTTTCTAACTCCCACACAGGGCTTGATGCCAGTGCATTGCTTTAGGAGTCAATAACGTGCTCATTCACCCCTAAGAAAGGGTCACAGAAATGTACAGCAGTCAAGGGGGAAATAGCATCACTTATCCCCTCACAACTGCCAGGCCAGAGATGGGGAGCTTGTTGTCAGGTCACACTGTTCTAATAAGGCTTTCAAAAGCAAACCTCTGCTCAGCACAGGCCAAGTAAGCATCTGACCCATTTTTCCTGTACTCTGACTTGTTATCAAAGTTATGATGTGTGAAGATAAAGCTGGTCAAAAATTAGCATGGACTTTATGTTCAAGCCAGAAGTTCTATCTCAAGCCCCGTAGTACAGAAATAATGCTTCATATCAGTGGAAGATTATTATTTAATAAACTACATTCTCAAATATGACTTGAAAAATTTGATACATGTTTTGCAATATCCCTAAAGAAAAATACTCTATAGGAGCTTAAGTCATTAAGTGAGCCCCTCAGTACCAATGTAAATTGTGCAGCATTATATTCTACTCAGACATACAATAAAAGCTACTGACAGAAAACACTAATGGAGATGGGCCATTCCTCTGCCCACCCAAATTGTTCCTGTACAACATATTGGTAGTACATTTTAGCTTTTAAGTCTCAAGGAACAGGAGCAACAGTTTAATTTTGCCAGTAGAACTATCCTACATTTTAGACTGACTAACTCTTTCCCTTGTCTTCAATAGATATTAAATTAACTTCCAAATTATCCCCTTTCCTGGAACTGGTCTAGATGTCATTAATCTGAGGAGAGAATTTTGTCACAGCTGGAGTTAGTAAGCATCAGCTATGGACAGCAAAAAGAAGTAATTCCTAAAAAGCTCATGTGCAGACATTCTGGCACCTAAATGCAGACTAAACTATTTCTATACTGTCCTTTCAATCTCACTGTATTTCTTACATTTAATCAAAATAACTATAATTTTCTTAATCTCTTGATTTGTAGGACTCTAATGTCTTAGTTTGTGTCTATGTTATTAAGTTGCCCAATAATTCTACTTCAAAGAATAACCAAACCCACAGAGGCTATGAATCCTGTAATCACAGAACCATAGGAAGTGCTCATGCCAGGGACTCTAGGGACTCTTCTGTCCCACAGCAGGATCAAATCTACCAGGCAGTTGCTTGTTGAGAGTTTTCTTAAAAGCCCAAGTGATAGAGATATTACACTCTTCCAAAGAAATAGTACATTATCCCTAACTAGGCATTAAGCAAACTAAGTAGAATCTACCTTGCCATTCAAGCTCTTTATTTATTTTCGTATCAAAATTTGAAACACACACATTATTCCTTCTGCTTTGCAGTAGTTTTCTAGCTATTAAGGAAATTTTGTTCTTTCAGTCAGAGAATTTAGCTTTTTGAAAGAGCACTGTCACTACTGGAAGATCAAAGGAACATATTTAGACCTTCTGGGAGCTCCAAAATACTGTTTTATTCCCTAGCATATTTGACACAGCTGTTTCTACACCAAGAATTGTGTAGTGACCAAGTACAAATGACATAATTCATATTGACCATGCCAGAATTTCAAAACTGACTCACTGGCCCTTTTCCTTCTATGCAATCTAAAAATTAATATTTTCTAGTTTGTTCTTAATTGAGGTTACCAGTGTACTGGTGCTTTGGTAGAAGTCAGAAAAGCAGATTGTATGACAGCACTACAGGGTCTCTGAGGAGCAGCTGGAACACCTAGGAGCTGCAATCATATCTTCTTTCATTTAACTCCTACCCTTTTTCATTCAGGTCAATATAAGGATGAGGACAGAGAAATCATGGATATCAGAGAACTTCGTGCTGGCCATCAGAGCACAAAAAAGAATGTTTGGAGAGAGCATAAGTACATCAATGTGTTTGTACACTCTGCAGTCAAATTACATGCATATGAGTGAATCCCTCTGATTTTCCTATGTCATGATTTATGATACATGTCATTCTAAGAATGTTAATGATGTCAAGCCTTTCAAGAACCTAAACAACAAAGAATCATTACCCTGACTGTTTGTAATTCAACCCAACAGATGACAACTTCCTGACAATAAAATATTCTCTGTGTAGCTATGAATATGTACAGCAAACAGGGAGAAAAACTGTTCTCAAACCCTGTCCAATATTGAAACAAGACAATATTCTGTAAGACCCAAAAAATACAGTCACTGGCTTCCATCCCCCTCTAGCAAGAATAAACATGTAGTGCTGTTCTCACAGAAATAACACAAGAATTAAAACCCTACTGCATCTCAAGAAATTGTGGGGTTTCAAATTCAGTTGCCCTGAAATTAGTGGCAGTTACTCAACTCCAGAGCCAGGTTGCAATCCTTATTTATAATCTTTTAAAAACTGCATCTGTAACTCACTGCCCTAAAATACTGTGAAGCTTTAGTCTGTTAATAAGATGAAAAGTGACCTGGAGTTTGAAAGAATGATTGCTTTGTGGAGTTTAAAGGAATACTGTTTAAAGGCAGACACATGCTTTTTAAAGACAAACATTTTGATATTACAATCTTTTGGTAAGAACTGGTATTGAATGGGCTAGGAAATACCCCTAAATAAATGCTTGATATGTGCACTAAATTTAGGGAAGTTTGACCAGGAGTACTGTTTGCATTTAGAGAGGGGTTTTGAAATACAAGAATTGCTATTGTAAATCAGGCTATTAGTCCAGCCAGATCTGCTATTATTTTTCCTCCTGCTGTGACTAATGATACTTCTTTAGAGAGGAGCACAAGAATCCAGCAGTTCTTTTGGCCTCACTGCCATCTGACAGTGGTAAGTTCTACTGTTCATTGTTTTATTGCTCTGGCACAAAAAAAAAAGAAGAAAAAAATCATTCTAAAAGCAATGCTTTCCAATCTACAAGAATGTTCTTGCCCGTGTGTTATAAAAAAGGTGAAAAGAAACATGGGTGGGCTATTTCAGAGCACACCAGTACAAACACACCAGTCAGGCCTCTTCTCCTCAATAGTCACAGTCCTATTTCCCTCTTGCATGTGTCTTTCTGGGACTTGAGGTCACTTTGGTCCCTTTTCATTTATTCATAATGCATGAGCGTGGCTGCAGCAAACCTAAAACATTACAAGCACAGCATTCTTTTCTGGCTCTTTCTTTAGCCTTCAACACAGGTAGGTTTGCTTGTCTGATTGCTGCTTAATACTGAACAAATAACTTCATTATTTTCATTGAGTCAGTGATGCTTCATCTTTTTCCTGTTTTGCAGTCAGTTTACACAATTGGCTAAAGTTATTCCTTCCATTGTATGTTATTGAGCTTTTCACAATTGTTCCATGTGCCTGTGACTTCATTCTGTATATGCAAGTCTTATGCAGTTTTCTCTAGTGCTGTGCATTTCACAAAGCATTTTGAAACTTCTGTGCCAGCCCTCTGCTTCATTCAACTTTCTTCCTTGAGTTCCTTCAAAATGTCAAGTCCACAAGAGCCATCTACACTAATCCCGAGATAGTCCTTTAAACACCAGTTTCAATTCCCTGCCAGCTGTCTGCATCCTGTTCCCTAGAGGATCTTCACTCTGTTTCTCATACTATTGAGCATTTATGTAAAATATAATATGCTGTGCTAAGGTTTGCATTCAAATTGTCAAAATACAGCACCATTCCCCACAACTTCAAAACTTAGAAGAAGTTTGAATATGACCATTTTAGCAGCTCAGAAAACTACACATAGTGATATTTTATTCACAGCACTTCAGAATGTGTAAAGGTGTCTGCAGACTCCCAGAAGGCTCTGTGAGGGCAATCACTCCCTCTCAGCAGCTGCTCCACTGCGTTGTTATTAAGCAACTGGATTCTGCATCAACACTTCTCCTGCTTTGCTCCTATAACTTCAGATAGCTTTTTTCCCTTTATCCTTATTTACATCAGAGAAATTATTTATTGCTGGTTCAGATGGATGCGACTGCAATCTAAGTGCAGACTGTGCCAGACTAATGCCAGTTCCCAAAATGGTTCTGAACATTTTGTCCTTGTATATGCTGGCAGCAAACCCAGATTCATCTGGGATTCTGCTGCAATACTGCTGACATTTAATATCAGCAAGAGATAATTTTCCCAGTATAAACATGTATTTTTTTCTTGCCAGATATTAAACTTGTGTCATTCATAATACTAGGAAAAGCCACTTTGCCACAGAACCCATGGGAATATTTTTGACTTGAACTCATTTTGCCTCCCACTGTTGAAAGGCTTGAAAAGAAGTCAATGAAATAGAAGGCCAGATTTCTCAATGGTTTAAATCTGTGCATTTCTGTTGATGGTGTTGATAAGGCTGTACGTGAGCATGGAACATATTTTAAATTCACATTTCTCCTTTTCTTTTATTAATGCAATATGGTCATCTTTATTCTAAAATCATGTAACAATTCCTTTGGGTTAGAAGTCAAAGCCTTATGAGCGTGCAAAACCTCTGAAAATGCACTTGGGTATAAGAGCCAATCCCTGTTCACATTCTCAATCACAGAAATTTTCCAAGAAAACCCTTACACTTTTAAGACTGGTGTTGTGAGTCTGTAAGCAAAACTGAAATCATCACTGCAGACAATGATTCTATAACTACAGTGATCATTAATTCCATCTCACTTGTCCTAGTAGATGCTGAAGAGGTTGGAAAACAGCTACTGAAATAAAAGCCTTACTTCTTAGGTTCACAGTACTGATGTGGTGGGAGTTTGAGCAGAATCAGGCAATGTCACGTAAAGATGGGGTTGTAGTTTGCACCTGAAATGAATGTGCTGCTGTGTCCCCAAACTCCATAGTTAAGCTCCTCCTCCCCGATATTTTAGCTCAGCAGAAACACTGATTGGCATTTATCAAGAAATCACTGCTTTGCACCACTCTGAAACTTATGAGCAGCCCTAAGTTACCAGTGGAAGGCCTACATCCTGTAGCCAGAAAACCTGAAGCCTGTCAAGCTTTGAGCTTGATCTGGAAAGTCTCTTAGAAATCTTTCTTTCTTTCTTCAGTACACAGCATCGTATTAAGAAAAGCATGACAGATTAAAAAATAAGTTAAAAAACCAAAATCAACACACAGTTACAAAAGGAGAGCAAAGGAATGTCAATTAATTTCCCTACCCAAATTTGTCACAGCTGCTTGGCTATTTTCAACTACAAATAACAATAATAAACAATCATGGTGAAATTAATGAAACTGAGTTAATGATGACTCATACATTTTCAAAATCCATTACTAATAGATAAGTAAATGTTATTTCAGGGCAACACAGACAAAAAGAATGTTTGTTTCAAGATAAAAAAAATAGCTTAGAATTGCTTAAACACTTTAAAATCTTGAAAGTAATTTTTTGTTGAAGAGGACTCATAAGAGGAACTATAAGACAGGACAATACAACTGGAAATCTAATTCTGCTCCTATTAACAATAGAAAATAACAGATCTCAGGACTTCATCTGGTGCAACACTTGTTCAAAGCCCAGCTGACTGATGCTGGATCAGGTTTCTCAGGGAGCTGTTCCCAAGGAGACAGAAAAACAGTCAGAATCCATCATTCAAGTGAGTCCTGGGAATGAGCTGAGTTGAAGGAAGTTCTTTCTAGCTTTGCTATCAAACATGAACTACTGCTTCCTCAGAATGGGAAAACTACCACTATCTAGCTGATCAGGATTGGAAATACAACAGATATATATATATAAATTCTAAAATTATAATCTTCTTCCAACAAAGTATCATCACATCCTTGGGAACTGCACCAACAGTACCAAATACTGATATCTCTATAGTAATTCTACTGAGGAACAGGCTGCTTTGATAAATATGAAGATTTGGTAATTATTAATAGAAGTGGCATGTACAGTGTAAAGATTAGAATGTGGGCTAATGAGCCAAAATACTCAGCTCTCCTCCAATCTTAGCCAGGTAATTAGTGCGTAATACTAGTTAAGATATTAGAATACTTAAGAGTAATCCACTGATTTTGGAATTGAAAGTCTTGATACTGTGAAACTTCAGGTGTGGAACAACCGGCAATGTAGGAGAAGAAAGCACAACTGACATTGCCTCCCAGCCAAGCCCAAATATGTCATTAATATAGCTTCTGGAATGCCTCATACCAGTACCTGCAACAGTCAAGGACGTTGGTATGTTCATAAGAGTTTACTCCTGACTTACAGTCTCCACATGTTCACTTCACAGTTATTCCTTCAAAACTGCTGGGAGACTATCAAGAGAAAGAACAAGTTCCACTATTATGTAGGACTGAATTTGGCCCTTAATCTCTAGGATACTTGAGATGGAAGAAAAAAATTCTTTACCTTCTTGTGGATCACTTTGAGGGGAATGCCAGACAGAATTAAATAATTCTTTTTGTCTCTCTCCATTTCTTCTCTAATGCTTGTCCAATCTGACCCTGTCTAAGCAACAATAGAAATAGCTGTAAAAGGACTGTTGCTGTTATGAACAACTGTCACTATGCTTGAGAATAACAATAATAACCTACTACCAGTGCCAAGAAAAATGCTCTGTAAATCTTTAGCAGTTACCTGAACTATTGCTTGGGCTCTAAGAACAATGTTTGTTTGAAAAAAAAAGAAAAATTACCACTAAAATTTTAATTACACATTAGTCTCCCGCATAATTTATTTTCCATTTTCTTGATTCTTACTGAGATCAATGTTCTGAGTCATATTTCATCCACAAGTCTAGCATTTGGAATATGCAAGTCCTTCCAAGGGAGAGTTCCAAAAGCTTTCTGATGTTTTGGTCCTACGTGCTGTGCTCACAGGCTGCCTTTAGCCCTGCTCCCAGTGCTCTTGGACAGCTTCCTCCTGAGCAGAACCAGGATTCTCAGAGTACCTGCCCTTGCCCAGGCAATGATACTGAACTCATACAGACGTGCCTGATGTTGGACAAAACGTTCCAAGTGTAACAAAAAACCCCAACCAGCATCCAGCATGCTTTTCATTCTGTTTCTTACTCCCCCCACTCTGTAAAATCTCAAGTTTTATAAGATAGCAGAACTTATGGAAGGATATGGAAAAGACATTACTATACAGTACTAAACACAGTAGAGTGTCCATGCACACGTATTTATGCTTTTAAAGAAAAAAGCTAAAAGAATACTTTGAGAGCTAAGAGAAAAACATTTCTAACTTCTTAAGAATAGATTCCTTTACACTCCGCTTTTCTTCTTTCACACCTTTCCTTCTTTTTTCACTTCACTTAAAAAAAAAAAAAAAAAACAACCAAGCCAAGCCAACCAAACAAGAAAACCCAACCACAACCACAACAATCCCAAAGAACACTCTGAAGGTTCCCTGAGGCACAGAGTAAGCAAATAGAACAAACTTTTTCTTTAAATCCTGCAAGGTAAAAGGCAGTGAATCTTTGTTCTTTGTAAGTGACAGCAATCACATGAGCAATTTTTGAAAGAGGGGAAAATAAATAAATAGGTTTATCTGGCATAAATATTACATAGTGAATTTAATGTCCTGTAAGAGGGAAAAATACAACAGGGTATCTCTGAAACTCTCTATTGCAGGGAAAAAGAAAACTAACAAACAGATTTTTTAAAATCTATGGAACCAGTCTCAGAATTTCAGGACTGGCTTTGCCTTTTATTTTTCCCTTCATACTTCCAACATCCTGTCTTTGCAAAATAAAGATAAGTGTTACTTTTGCAACAGGACCTTTATGAAGATTACAGGTTCTCACACATACATTCAGATTAAGACTTTAGGGTTACTGTGATGCTACTTCAGCTTTTCCTGATCTCCTGGAACAATTTACTCATTTACTAGGTGTCCAAATGGGACAATAAATCAACCTCCTTTCTTGAAGCCTCCCGAGAATTTAACAGCTCTTGAAACTTTCCTTGGAACTTTTCAGGTAGAAGCTCTGGCATGAAGAATTCCTCTCACACAAAATCAGCAGGTCCAAAGAGGAAACCCTGCTAGCAAATCATCCTCAAGATGGTTTTTTCCATCCTACAACCACTGCATGAGATTATTGCATATAAACTTCAGCCTTTTTTCCATCCTCATTAGTTATTTCACTGAAGATGTAGCTTCAAATCTGGTTGTGGATTTAAATTAAAAAAAGAGATTTATAAATCACATTGAGGTGAAAAGAGATGGCAAACAATGATTTATAATCCAATGAAAGAACCGTAAAATGGTGGAAGTCTGCACATCAGAGTTCTCATACTTGCCTGAAAGAAAATTGCAATGGCTTCTAAGTGACATGCCACAGTAATTTGCTTATTGTGTAGTCTAATGTTCCATTGCAAAACTTATTTTCCTCTTTCTTTCACTAGGTTTTCTGAGTTTGTTCCAGTGTCCTAAATGGCCTATATGTCTGTTTAGTAACCCTGTCTTTGTTACTAAACTCTGCAACTGCTTGGCCCCTGGCTCTAAACAAAACAAAACAAATCATTTTCTCAAGCACTGTCAGTAAATTTAAGGAAACAAACTGCTCTCCAATCCCACCAAAGAAGAGAATATTCTCTCTCTTGTGGTTTCAAATCTGAAAAGGAGTCTCTATCATCCATGTTTATCACGTATATCAAAAAGTGGTTCTGCTTTGCTTTTTTGTTGTTGTTGTTGTTGTTGTTGTTGTTGTTGTTTCTTCTTATTCTTGCAAAGCCAAGTCTGAATGCAGGACTGGTTTTGAGTTTTAAGCAAATATTTAACATCCATTCTACAGTTAAAATTTCTTTGCTGAACTTTAAGTTCTGCTTTGGGTAGTCAGTTTTCCAGCTTTATGGAACATATACCTGATTTGTGCATAAACACAGTAGTGCCCTAACCTGCTAAATGCCTTTTCTTATTATTATTTCTTTTTCATAGGGGATATCAACAGGAAAGGACTTTTCTAGCATAGAGAAGCTGCATACTGTAAAAAAAAAAAGAACAATTGCAGCAAGTTATCCAGTGAGTCATTAACCTAATTAAGCTAAAGAATCAACTGCAGCACAGGACCCAGACAAGGGGAAGTGGATGTAATTTTTTCTTTCCTCACCTTTCACATGCACAGATTCATACATACATGGCCCTGTTTGATCATGCTCAAGGCACTTTATTAAAGCAGAAAGGATTGCAAGTGATAGCCACCAGGGTGAAAAATCCCAACCCAACCAAACAGTCCAGAATTCAGGACTCCTGGAAGAAGTGTCTCATTTCAGATTTGGAAGTGTTTTAATGCTTTTCTGTTTAATGTTAGAGTAGGAATGTGGATGAAGTGTGACAGGTTTTCTACCTACAGGATAAAATATACCTCAGAGATATAAAAAATCTAAAATCCCCACTCTGGTTCCTATCCTGATGAAGTTTAGTGTTGAACTTCTCCTTTATAACACCAACAACCAGAAGTAATTCCTAAATGCCACTGGCTTGAGCCACCAACATAACATGCCTCCCACCACACATCAAGCTCTGCTGTCTTGAGTATTTTAATTCTTTTTAAAGAATTAAATACTTAATATACACAATTAGACAACTCTGCTAAATATCTGAGCTACTCAGTAGAGGTAAAGGCAGTAGTTCACACCTCCTACTATTGTTACAAGCTCTGTGCAAACTTCTGTCTGCATCACCTACATCCAACTTCACATACTTGAGGTTTTCTTTGATACTAAAGCAGCTACAGTTTAATTTTCTTTAAAGAAAGAATATCAAAGCTGAGACTGAGGGGAACGTAGAAATCTTAAAGATTTATGTGGAAACCTCCTGGCCCTTCTCAATTCCAGATATAGATCAAGCAAATGAGACACAGACAGAAAGGAGCTCTCTGCAGCAGTGTCTGTGCTTAGATTCTTGGGAAAGCAAGACATATTTTTAGCACTTGCACCTCCACTAATAATAAAAACAGAGCACTAGCAGTGCTGTATTTTTATCACACAGTGTCCAAAAAGGCCTGGATGTTGTTGCAGAGTCAGCCAAATTTCTGCAATGCTAAAACCAGCTGCATTCTCCAGCTGTACAATTGTAAAGACAAAGTTATGGAGTATCAAACCCAGCAGCAATGTGCTTTAAGCAACTGCATGTAATCCTACATGCAGGTATATCAGAATAATAAGGATTAAGATTGCTTCATGTTGGTCATTGATTTTAGTTGCAGATCCAGAGAAAAAGAGTTCAAACAGAGATCAATGCCAATGAAGTAGCATTTAAATACTTACTTAGTGTCGAAACTTCTGAAAATCTTGAGACAGAACCCCTGTAATATATTGCAAAGACAACCCACCACTCCAGGATGAAAATACAGCTTTCTTACCACCTTGGTTAAACAAGACTAAAGATTTTTGTCTCCATATCAAGACTGTTGGCCAGACCATACTGAAATGCAATATGAGTAGATGCTGATGAGAATACAAAGAAATCAATAAAAAAAAGTTTAAAAAAAAAGAGACCAGAAAAATGCATCAACCCCTTTGATCCATAGCCGAAAGCTCAAGTCCTGCCAGAAAAAATACCTTTTTATTTTTAATATTTGGGAGAGGCATAATGGAGTAACAGCAGTATTTTTTATAAAGTAAATGGTCTGTTTAAGAAACATTTTAGTACAGTTTGGAGATTCTTTGCATGCTTGTCCCTGATTTTCCAAGCCACCACATCAGTCAGCCTTTTTGATAGGATGCCTTTGATTTGCACAGGTTTGGCTTAGGGTCAGCGATGTAACAATCTCAGCAAATCCTGAAATAACAGACCATCCTCTAAAATCCCACGCATGAGGAAGACCCTGAGCAATGCCGGCAGATTAAGCAATGATCTGACAGTCAATACTAAGAGGTGAGTAGTCCTGTTCTGTCCTTAGACACGAATATAAGCCAGCTCAAACCCTAAACTTCCACCAAAGGGGAATAGGTGTCTCAGCTGGACCCTCCCCTGCCTCATATGTGGAAAGGAAAGAGTAGAGCAAATTTACATGTGCATGGCATTTACCAATAGAACGTTTTCTGCTCGTATCTGAATAGCACCAAGGAAAGATGTGTGTTCACAGCCAGCTGCTGTCACTCGCAACTTCTCAGCCACTTGCACTGCTTTTCAAATTAGGGCTGGGGGGACTCTATCCAGCTATGCCACCTTTTATCTCTGCAGAAAAGGTCTGTCAACTTTTCAGCAAAAGTAGCAGATGGGAACAAGCTGCTGCCCCAACAGAACAATTGATTGAGCCTGAATTTCTCTTGAGCTTATCCACTCTAACACAGAACAGAACTATGAAAACACTTTTCAAGAAATGTATTAACCTTTGAAAAGCAGTGAGAAAATAACTGTTCCTCTAGACAACATAAAGATGATGGGTGCCACAGATTTGCATGACGGTTTGAACAGTTACAGGTTTTCCTAAGAGGTAATGCTGGCAATGTCTGGGAATCTCTGGTGGAGAACCAGGAAAGATACTTCACTTAGCAAGAATTATCAGCACTGCTCATAAAGGATCTGTAAAGGGCCTACCCTTTCTAAATTGAGACAGTTATTCAAATGATACAGCTATTCTGTGTCTTTTTGTACAGTGATCACCTAGCATTCCTAAAGTAAATAAAGGAGTAAATACTCAATAGTGATGTAAATCCCTGAGCTGACACAGGCCAGAGGCATCCTCTTTTAACACAGCCTGCAGAAAGCTGCCTTCTGGAACGCACTGGGAGAGCAACCAAAGAGAACAGTTAAAGAATGTTATGAGAAAAAGACAAATGTTCACTGAGGTTGGGGTGCACATATTTCTCACTCAAAATTACAGAGACCTGCCAAGCTCTACAGACTTGAAATCAAAGTTGCAATCCTGGCTCCCAGCTCACTCATGCTTGTGTCTAGCTCTCCTTCACTCCACTGCAGCACTGCAGGCTTCCCTTCACTCCACAGCACTGTGCACCAGAGCCAGCTGCTTTGACAAATTCCCTGTGTTCTAGAGGAGCCCTTCCAAAAAGCTTACTTCTGAATTTCAGACCACTACAGTCCCTCCCTGTCTCATATCCCAAACTCCTCTAGCCTTGCCACCCACCCCCTCTTTTTCCCCTTCTCAACAGTCTCAGAGAAGTAAAAATAGGAAGACCAAAATTACAAATTTTGAGATAGTTTGCTCCTTATCTCCACTGCAGCCACAAAAATTAGCAGTTCCTCCACCTCTGTATGATAAGAATGTATCTAAACTTTTAAATGCAGCTGTAAGATTCCATGACCTTTCCAAGCTCCTTCTAGGAAAGAAATAATACAATTTTCTACCAATGCAGGCAATAATTTCTCAGATCTGAAAGTAGATGCAAATTTTCCAAGAATCACAGATTTTCCTGGAATCATTTCCAGGAGATCACCCTGGAGTTTGCCCTTGCCAAAATCTTGATCCCAGTATCACAACTCCTGCCAAGAACGTGTTGTACCACTAAGCTCTAATTGTCTCTGATGTGAAGACTGATGACATCACACAATGCCTGAACAAAGGAAAGTCCACCAGCAGAAGTCTGACATCATAGTACTTTAGCCCAGAATTAGAACAAGAGAAACATTTATAGTCACCAAGTTAATCTCTAGAACATTCCATAAATCCTTCTGAAAAGATGTACTTCACGAAAGAGGTAGCCTTGAGCACATCACAAAACTGTCTTTTGAACCGTTAAGGAAATAAACCTTTGAAAGCTTTCTCTGAAAGGGATGAAAAAATTTCATCCAAAATTTTGAAATCATTTTTATTTGAGGTGCTAAAGACAATTTTCAAGAACCTACTTAAAGTTTTGCAAGATTTTTAGCTGTACTGTAAACTGTCATTTAATAAAAAAATAAAATGCCGCAAGATCAAAAGCCAAAACTTGGCAATCTTGTAGATTTCCAAATGCTTCTGATTAGGAATCACTTAACTGATAACATTCTGAAACAAATGTGTATGAACAAATCAAGAGTATCAGACGCCTTTAAATCAACAAATATTTCAAAGAGATATTAAATATTTAGCACATAGGCTCACACAAAAATACCTACTTTCAGTGCATTTTATCTATCACAAATTCCACACGTGCTACAGGTGTACTGAGCAATAAAAAAGACCCCAAAACAGTGGCATGATTTCCCCCTAGGACATAAGACAAACTAGTTTAAAAAATAAATAGCAAATAAACATGTCCTGTGATTGTTACAGGTGAATGTGCTGGTTAATGAGGTCTGTGCTAGTGGCAGAAAAGTTAGGGATTCTCTCATTTGCTGGTTCAATTGAAACGAGAACAATAAAAAATTCTCTTAAAAGAGCCGGGGAAAAAAAAATCCCACTGAATTTCACATTCCATGTGCTAGAACTATTTTTTTCCAGACTGACAGGTGCCTGTACCCCCAGCACGCTTCTCAGCCTCTCCACAAAACACAGCTATGCCACTTCAGCTCTACGCCAATAAATTAATGCCGCTTAAGCAAAAGCCTCAATGTAGAGGCTGGGAAAAGGAAAAAGCTGCCTGTGCCTGCCTTCTGTGGGCCAAACACTGAAGCCACAAGCAGTGGTGACAGTATTTTCCTCAAATAACAACAGAATGCACTGCAGCTTGGAAACAAAGGGTGGGTAAAGTGAGAGTCTCCTAAGTGGAGTATGGGAGGGGAAAATAAGAAGTATTTGGCTTCTCATAGCACTTCTCACACCTCTAAAAATACACAAGACTGCTCATTCTGTGTAGCTGCCCCACACTTAATACACAGTACAGATGAGATAAACAGCACCTGGCTACCCTAACACCTTTGTCAGCTCATTGCCAGATATCTAATGCTACAAAGTGCTTTTCTTTCACTTTTGCTCCTGTTAAAATGCAGGTCATGAGGGGATGATCCTCTTCAAGGCATGGCTTTTTATCTCACGGTCTCCTCGGAATACCAGTTTGGAGGAATTTGACAAATGTAGTTTATAAGAAGGAGTCTCTGGAATAAAATCTGAGAACCAGCCAGTAGTAAAGGTCCACAGATGTCTTACACTAAATATTTGTAACATGAGAATCTTTACAATTGACACTCATCTCCTCCACAGAAAGACATCAAACACATTCACAGATCACATATTGAGATGCACGTTATCAAAAGGCTAGTTTTTCCCTGCAACATGACAAAGTTTGTTGAAGTGAGGTGCTGATGGAAGGTGTGAAAATGTGAAAAATTACTAATCTTAGAGTGCAACATATGTTGACAGAATTTGGAAACTGCCCTGAGCATACCTACCTCTATTAAAGTACTTTCCTGACACAGACTATAGTTAATCCCTGAGTGAGCTACAGCCAGCATCATCAAGCAAGGGCAAAAGTTCAGTACTGACAAATAAGAAAGAGAAAATAAAACAACTTTCTCAGACCTGTGGCTCCTTTTTGGTTTCTTCTTCTCTTCTTCAATGAGATACACATTCATGCAATTTAAAAAACAATCTTAACAACAAGGCCAAAGGATCCTTCATATCTCTGAAGCAATTTTTCTTTTAAAAAGATCTGATAATACTGAGAATGATACTCTGCAGAATGTATGAAGAATCTGCTCAACAACTTGAACATCCATATTATCTGCAAATGACCTACTTTCTTCACAGCTGCCCAGCACGTAACAATCTCTGTACAGAGACAGCAGCTGCCTTGCAACCAGTGAGCTCAGCACCAGAGAAATGGCTGTGTCTAACAAATGAGATATCTTGGTTATTTTGACATGTTTAACACATGTATTTCTGGCTTGTCACCAAGAACACTTAACATATTGTGCAACACTTTACTACTCATAGACGTATGCTATTGCATTGCTTTGAGTGAAAAAGCAGTTATCTGCTGTCTAACAATGTCTACTCCAATCCAGTCTCCCACCCTCTCCACATGGCACTCTCCCCCTTTGGCAATAAATGCATTCAAACCAGCAAAGGAGAGAATGTGTGTGCCAGCCCTCAAGATCTCATCAAATGTGATGAAAGGACTTACTGATCTAGGTTTCACTGAAGTCTAGCATGACTTGAGGCATGCAGTTCTCTTTTTGGAAGTCTAGGACACACAGATTTTATCCCCAATCCAACTAGAGCCCATGTTTGTTCATCCTTAAGTGGGCTCTCTCTGTGGGCTCTGACTGGCATAGAAGAACACACTGGTTTGAATCACACGAGAGGGAAGCAGACAACAGGTGGGAAGGATGGAGCTTGTCAGTACAAATCCAAGCTTTTGCAGACACCAACATCTGGAAGATTATCTCTACAACCTTAACAGAGAAAGAAAAAAAAAAAGAAAAAACATCTCCACTTCATTGTAAATATGGACACCTAAAATAAATTAGATGTTTTACACTGTAGAGCTGTCTATTTTCCTCCAGCCAGTACAGAATCTAGATTAGATTCTAATCTAGACGAGATTCTAAACTGAGGCCCAAGACACAACTGTATCACCATGAATATATAAAAATATTTCTCACTCAGATCACTGGGAATCTTGCAACAACTTCAACAGCATCAAGGTTTTAGCTCACATAGGTTTTCTAGTTTAGATTTTCTTGTTTTGATTATGCATCCTAATAAACCATAAACCAATGCAAATACCTTTTAGAGTCTTCAGCAGCATGTCAAGTTGCATTTAAACCTTGCATTAGTACATCTGCAGAGGGGACTTGCACACAGCTTCATGGTCAGGTGGCTCTGAGAGCTCCAACACAAGTATTTTACCCAGGATACAAGAGTTGTATGAAGCTTAATACACTCTACTGTCAGTGCTGAGTTAGAAACTGAGAAAAGCTGTACTCTGTGCTTCTTTCATCACTCTTCGGAAAGATTATTTTATGAGGAAGCATAGATCATTGAAGCCTGATGCAAATAGGCAGCAAATGTGCTACATATCCACACAGAACACAAACCACAGCACATATTGTATCACAGTATAATTTCTAAGTGTAATGTAATAGCTAATCAGTGAACTCAGCATTTTTTATCACTGTAAAGTCACAGCTTCTCTACATATTGCAATGATTTCTTTTATTGAGTGTGACCACTGTTATTTGCATGACCAAGTAAGATGTCTAGACTATGTGAGCATGTAGGACCAACATCACACTCACAGTCACAATTTCTTCACCACTGTAGTCAGAATTAACTTTACAATCTCTTGTCTAATGATATATTCATAAATAGATGGAAGCCATTATCATTCCAGGATATCCTCTCCTGTGCTGAAGTGTTAAATGCCCAATACTACATAGAGAAAGGCTTTGCATTATTCCCTGTACTCTTGAAAGGTATCATTCTTGCTGGTTTGAAAAGGTTAATGCTGTTTATGTCATCCATGTCTAGAATTCCAGAAGGAATGAACTTATTTATGACCTGCTCAGTGTTCATTAAGTTCCAGTTTTGTTAAGTGTAAAATGGAGTATTGCTAATTGCAGCATTTAACCTCTGGAATACTCAGATTACTCAAACTGAAGTGAAAGGAATATTTTGAAAGTGGAAGGTGCTCAAGTTATGGATGTAGGTCTGGTTGTGTTTGTAATACATCTATCTATGACTGACAAAAAACCCCCACCAAACCACACAATTTACAGTTTGAGAGGAGTCACTTTTCCCCTCCATTAAAACTTCTCAGTTCTTCACCAGTGTTTCCTGATGTCTGATACAATAAGCAGAAGTGTCTCTCCACTCCATCTGTGCAGAAGTATGGTATGTAAGGCCCAATACACAGCTTGTAAAGAAATGCTGTTTTCCCAACAGCAAACAGAGACAAGAGTTCCTCCAGATGAGCTTTTCCTTCTTCCCCCGAGAGCAGAAGCCTAGCAAAGCTTGCCAACAAAGTTAATACTTGGGTTGAATAAACAGTCCCTTAGATTCAATTTTTTAGCTCATGCTCAAGAAAATCCAGCTCTGAGGTGATTTGTGTAAGCAGATACCTCTCAGCTTTCTGTAAGATTGTCTCTGTAAGTCTGTGTAGCCCATGCTATCTCCTTTTTTGTATGTAAAAAATAAAATAGTTCATATTCACTTTGGAGTAAAAGCCACCTTATCAGACAGTAGAACAAAGTGATAGCCAGTCTCTTCTTTCCCACTCCTTGTTCTATACATGTGTAGCAAAACACCAAGGCTTAACAAATCTCCAAAAATCTGATGCCTCCAACTTAAAAAGAAAAATAATTTCACTGGAACTGGGCTACAAGATGTAGCAGTTTGTGTGATGTGGAAACAGAAAAACATCCAAGGAGTCTGTTTTCCCAATCAAACCAAATAGCTGCTATTGTGATTTTGACCTCCCAATCTAAATCACATATTTATGACTATTACTTAATATTCAGAAATAGCAAATATTTGCCTCAGCTTCTTTAAATAAACCAGCTAACAAAACCCAATTCATCCTGATGCGTCACTATGATAAAAAGTAGCAACTGGAAGCAACAATGTCACTTTTACAGCCAATAGCTCTGCTTAAAAAAAAGAATCCATTTTGTCCTGAAATTATGGAATGTATACATAGATTGTGGAGTCACTACTGTTTCCACAATAGCCTAACTTAAATTGCAGATCTGTTTTAATAGGTTAGCCTTTTTATTATTGTCATTATTTTAAGTAGTTTACATGTTAAAAGTACATTTGTATAAGTGGAACAAGATAATTCACTTTTCTATAATGGAAAAGAGTTTTCAGCTATTTCTGGATTCAAATGTAGCCCTTGATCCCAGGCAGTGTGACAGTGTTACTTCTATGCTCAGTTAAAACCTCTTCCCAGTACCTTTTTCTTCCTCATAACTGACTGCATCAGCTTTTGGTTTGCATCAAGTGAATTCGTTCTCCCTGCTCCACTGTGGCAGCAAATATGCAGTTCTATTACTTTTTCAGATCCTGCATTAAAAGGAATGTATGAAATACAGCTCCTCATCAGTCTCCTTACTGAAGATCAAATTTCAGTTGCATAACAAACAGTGACTCTGCATGACATAATGGGGCCTTAGTGCGTGAGACAGCTAAACTGAAACTGAAAAAAATATCATACATCATCATCTGCCTTTGTCTGGACATAGAAGAAATTTGTCTCAGGAAATAAGTAAATTGCATAAATAAAACCAAAAAATCAATCCAAAAAGTTTTCAAAATACTTAAAACAGCATTTCTTTAACCCTCAAGCTTATTTCTAGTTAACATATAGGTATTTTACAGTAATAGTTCCTGTCTTGTGCAGAAGTCAGGCTACACGAGAGGATCACAATCCACTTTGGATGGGATACCAGTGAAATATTAACAACATCAAAATTCAGCTTTATGCAACATTTAAAGGCTTTTGAAGAAGAAAAAAAAACTGCTTTCAGACTGGAAGGTTTTATTAAAAGGTCCCCAGCTTCAATATCAATTGCTATTTTTACACCTGTAGCCATAGAAAGTTCATATATGTGGCACTTAAGTTGCAGAACATCTAAGAATTTGCTGTTTATATGACCTTCAAACTTTTACGTACTTGTGAACTCCCTAATAAGCAACTACAGGAATGTATCTCATAAGTCTGTATGAATTAACAAATAATTTGAGCAACCACATAAACAACATGTAGCATGCTAACAATTTTAAGATCCTCCATCTGCTGAAAATTCCATATATTCTTAGATCTAACATCACTTTATTCCATCACGTGTTTCCTAAAAAAAATTAGTAAAAAAGTTCCTTTTTTTTCCTACTGCTTTTATGTAAAAAGAACATAGGAGCCCAATATGAATCTTTTCTTCATTTATAATAGCTGCCTACCTACCCTCACTTCAGCCATTTAGCAATCCTGTTATGAAACAGCTGCTATTAGTGAAAAAAGTCCAAACTGGCAGCACTCACAGACCACTGGGAACACGGAACATTTTAAGATGTTTCTACAGCTCCCCATCAATACCCTCTGATTCATTTTTTCAAGACCCTACCTTAAAGCCTCAAACCAGGATTATGCTTCTAAAGCCTCAATATCAGAAAGTCTGGCTTTTCTCTTGATTTTCCCATGGAGGACTTCCTGTTCCTCTAGACCAATACAACCTTCTTAAAGCATTTTTTTCCACTCTTTTACTGCTGCTGAATCTGTTTCAAAAGGGGCCCATCTGTTCCAGCTACGTCGTCAGGAGAGCTCTGCATTTTCACACAGCTGCCGAGGTTTCTGTCCCTGTGCAGAAGCTGGAATTGCTCCACCCAGCCCCTTGGCACAGAAATTATGTAAAGTAACTGATGGATCCAAAAACTTATTGCATGATCATTTCTGTACTGGCTGTTTCTCTAATGTAAACTCTCCTTTTCTCACATTTTGCAGGGCCCTAATTTTTTCCTTTAATAAAATGCACCATAAAATATGAGAGTGCAATTTTCCAGTGGAAAGGAAAAAATCCCATCAAATAAACTAATCTTATTATAAATTCCATGAAGTAGTTCAAAAAGCCCAGATAGGTGATTGTTTCTATTAAATTCTATCAACTGCTGGAGCAGTTTCTTCAGGAATTCTAACACTTCCTTAGAATTTCAATGACTTGACCTCCACTACATTCTGCAGACTGAAAAGCAACTACCTGTAAGTATAACATGAACCAAATGGAAAATTGCATTTAACAGTACCCATATCACTGTTAACCTGTCACATGCTCTGAAAAGGGATCCTCTCTGACAACTTAGATGCACCAGTTTGACCTGAATGCAAGCAGACTGTACTCTCCAAAATATCTTTGACCACTTAATTCCTGCTACTCATTCAAGGCTGAGGGAGTTTGGTCTGTGCAGCCTGGAGAAGAGTCACAGGAGACCTTACAGGACCTTCTGGTGCCTATGAGGGCTCCAAGAGAGCTGGAGAGGGTGTTTGAACAAGGGCATGTGGTGATAGGACAAGGGGGAATGGCTTCAAATGAAAGAGGGAAGATTTAGATTGGATATATGGAAGAACTTCTTTTGGGAGGGTGGTGAGGCCCTGGCACAGGTTACCCAAAGAAGCTGTGGCTGCTCCATCCCTGGAAGTTCAAGGCCAGGCTGGACATGGCTTTGGGCACTCTGGTCTAGTGGAAAGTGTCCCTGTCCATGGCAGAGCATTGGAACTAGATGGTCTTTAAAGTCCCTTCCAACCCAAACCTTCCATGATTCCATGATTTTCTGGGCATGAAAACTCATTGAACTGTATCACCAAGCCTGCTTTGACAGAAAATATCTTCTAGATAGAGTTTAAAAATAAATTTACTTTTGAGTCATAGAAACCCTTGCAGGAAGTTCTCTTTAGTTTATTTTTCATAAATGAGTCTAAGTAAACTAAGAACAATTTTAATTAAGTAAAAAAAAATGCTCAAGGTTTTGGATTGTTTCAGTTAAGATACAATACAACTAAAAAATTAAATTTAAATAGCACAACTTTCTACCTGCATCTGAATGGTATCCATGGCAATCAGCTGGACTTGCTAACACTTCCTAAAGTCAATTTCTGGACAGAAGCTGGCAAGCTGTTTATTGTGGGAGTTATTGTACTATGGAATGGGGGTTTTTCCTACCCCTTCAGTTGATTTTGAGGCAACCTGTATCTCATCTTTCATGCAGCATTAAGGAGAAGTCTTTTCTTTGCACACAGTACTTCTTTACAGTATCTGTGAAGGATAAAAGTGAAGAATTTCTTTTTATTGATAATACGAACTTTTCACACAGTCACAGAAATGAATTACAACTGAATAGCAGTTATCAGTCTCCCTACCAAATGTAATGCATGCATTTTAGCTCATATGATCTTGGCAAACCTCAGAAGTTAATAAGTTAGTAATCAAGAAACAAAATAAATTATATTAACATATTTTAACAAAATAAAAATAAAGCTCAAGTGAGTATACCTTGGAATCATATTTTACCTATAACAATTCACACAACCTTATTAGCAAAATTAATGAAAAACATCTGGAGTCAAGTTTGGGCAATTTGTTCAGTTGAGAATTAGGCTCATTAAATGTCAATAGTCTGAGCACTCATGAAAAAATGTTCCATAATCTCACAAATTAAACAACAATAATAAGTCTTCATCGAGTTCAGGGTGTAAAAATAATTTATTAGCTTCTGGTAATAAAAAATTAGCTACTATTCTTGGGTTTTTTAAACAGCAGCAGTCAAAAAATGGACAATTGAAAAGTGTTCAATAAAAATAAGGCAAACTTTGTAAATTTGTTCTTTAGAAATCAGTGCTGTAGCACTACAGAATCAAGGGTAGCAGAAAAAAATAAACAAGAACTTAGTAAAACAATCACCAAGTCATTTTTATGCTCTTACTTTAGTTAGCTAAGGAAGCATTGGTAAAGCAGTATGAAAGCAAACTTTCATTTCAAAACTATTAAGAGTTAATTAAGATTTAAAGGCATCCCTTTGGGGGAGAAAGTCAAGTATGCCCTAGCGATGATAATTTTATATTCTATTGGTTAATGTTTGCAAAATGTGACAGAATAGTGAACCAAAAGGCTGCAAGACAACATGCCCTGACTCTACTGCTTCTGATCCGTGATCCGCTGGAGGCAGAGCTTCATGTAGGAGTTTTTATTGCGTATTTCTATCACGGCATCTCTGACAAGTTCAATGAACATCTGAGGCCAGAGCTTCTGCAACGACTCATTTTTCATATTGATGTCAGCTGCTTCTTTCACTAAGTTCTCAACGTATGTCTGGCAAAATGTTTTTCTCTCTTTGATTTCCTGCATGAGAGAACAATTACACAACGTATAAGAAAAAGGAAAAAAAAGGTTAAACAAGAGCAAATCCAAAAAAACCCCACTCAAAAATTGAATGAATTAAAGAACATAGCAATTAGCAGGCAGGTGCCATTGTGTACTTTCTGCCCTTGGTTTTAAGTTGCATGGCCCACGGTCTATGTCAAGCTTTTATGAGTGTGGCCACAGAACTGTAGTGTATTCATAATATTCATACTAAATTAAGTCATTCATTTATCTGAAATTAACTTTTAAGTAATTATAGAAATATCTTTTAACAGCATTATAATTTTTGTTGCTTTGTAGCATAGCAGTGAAAATTTACAGAAATTATTAAGTACTAAACTATTTTTCCTTCTCTCCCTTCCTAGAATTTCATCCTTAAAGTACAACAGTTGAAAAGTATATGTTTCTCTACCTGCCCTAACAAGAACATTGTCATAGAAAAACATGCCAGTACTCATCCTTTTCCACAGGCACCCTGGCAAGTGCTAGATCCTAATGTGCATTACATTAGATACCAAAGCCAAAGCTTAAAAACTTATAAAAAGATACTGTGCTTTGTGCAACTACTAGCTCTGCATTTTAGTAACTCAAACTGTATTAATTCCTGCTTCTGCAAAGTCTCTATAAAATGCCTTAAGCTTTGAACAATAAGTTATATTGGAGCTAAATATCTAACTATTTTGGATGGTGGCATTGTTAAAAATGTTAGATCATGCTTCAGGCCACCAAAACAAAAGTTTTCTTTAATGAATAATAAAGGTGAGAAAATGTTTTCCAGGAGTTTCAGCTACGACCCCAAATTATTAGTCAAAGACCCAAGACTGTCATCTTCAGTCACATTTATGGTGTTAGTTTGCTGCTGCTGGGGAACTGGAAGGAGTCTTTTTAGCCAGGATGTTCTCTTGTGACACACTGCAGTACCTGCAGCTGCATGCACAGAGCTATAGCAAAGGACAAGGTGGGAACTGCTGCACTGGGAAGAGAAAACAACGTATTTATTTAATGGATTGTACAAATACTATGCTTATTTTATTTTACTCTATTATAGGGCTGGTACCATGGTAAAGGACAACAGGAATACCTCAGTCTTACTCCATGTCATTCAAAGATTTAAGAGCTACTATCACAGCTTTTGAGACTAAAATGTTTTCTTAATTTAATCCCTCCACACATGCAGTCACTGTCTCCTTTTTATGCTGTGGATCTGAGATAACAAAACCACAATGGAATAACAGAATTCAGTGATTACTGAACCTGATTTAATTTCTTGCACTAGAGTATTTATATATTTCCACATAATCAAAAAGCAAACAATGGGACAAATGTGGAAAGCAGAGTGCCTACAGTTATAACTCACGATGATTGCTCAGAAGGGAGACTGTGGCTGAAAAAATCATATTCTCCCTGGGAACAATTTCCCTCTGCCCAAGCAAAAGAGTTAGCAGATCAGAAACTCAAACTAAAACAAGCGTGACTGATGCCCTTGTCTGAAACAAGCCAGCTTGCAATTTTATTAATAATTAAACCTAATACATTGCCTATATATTTATTTTCGTGTAGTTCACTTAAAATCTAGGAAGCAGCTTTTTCTTACTACAGCCTGCACTCTCACACGTGTTGTCTGAAGGTGTTCTTCACCAATTCGTTCAGAGAAAATCTAACATGTGCAATATACATTTTTCTTCCTAAAAAAACTGTGTTCACTCCATATGGCTTGTAGGTGAGAATGTATTTCTGAGACTCTGGTACTGTTCAGGAAATGCTTCACCAAAGGCAGAAACTGAGCATTCTCCAGTATTCTGAGAAAAAGATCAGTTAGATAAAACATTAGATCAGACATGCAAATATGTTAAGCAGCAATCTTTTAAAACCACCATTCTCAATAGCACAACTGAAACTTGATGTTCAGATAAATTCAATGAGTAGTAGCCTAAGGCTACCTAATAGAAAATGCAAGTATTTTGTAATGATATATTTTACCTCAAGCTTTTCCATATGAAAATCCTTTGTCATGTAATTCAATGTTGCTCGAGCTGTGCTTTCCCCTCCACTTCTTCTGTTATCACTACTTTCCTCACTCCCCACCCCAGATTTCTTTCCCTTTCCCTCCAGTAGATAATGGAATTGCTTCCTCCTGTGAAATGAGATTTACAATCCTAATTATTGAAAATGTTTAAGTGCAGATGTTTCTAACTATTGTGAGGAGGGTTTCTCCTTTTGAACATATACTGTTGAGTTTTCAAGTGTATTGCATCCTCAAGTTATCCAAAATACGTATGACTCTAGATGTCCCTTCATTAATTTATCTCCAAACAAATTACTTTGATATCTATCATCTCCTAAATAGGAAGTCTTGCAGCTTTAATTTTTATTAAGTATTCTTCTATAGAAGACTACAAATAGGGGGTTAAGCACCCTTTTTTACAGTACAGCTCTTAAATCTGTTAACTGCTAATTAGCCACCATAAAATACCCACTAAAAATAACTAGTTCTCAACATGAAGGTCCACAAGCCTTCAGCAATCCCAGTACAAATGGAGAATTGAACATGCAACTCATTTGTGAGCACGAGCCTTTCATCTCCTCAGCAGACTTCATATGAGTTCTGGGAAAACCTCTGGCTACATGGACCAGGAGATAGTAACACCTGTGAATTATGCAGAGGACTTATATTCTAGAAGATGATATTTGTGAAATTTTTATCTTTTTACCTAAAAAGAATTTATTATCACAGTATGCAGAAGAGTTAAACAACATGTTCTGGACAAACTCCAATGCTGTTCCTTGTATTTTACCTGGATTCTCCAAGTAATGAAAGCATGCGATAATGCGGCAGCTCCGAAGATGCCACATATGCCAGAATGCCAAAGAGCCTTTCTGCCTTTACAATATCACTTTCAGTAACCTGTGAGAGAGTGGGAAGGGAAGAAAAAAGAAAAAAATTGCATTTCAAAATCAGCATAATCACATTTCATTACACATGTACATTGAGAATTAACTGAAATTTGTTATACAGAACACTGCACACAGATCTGCTGCAGACACATCTTCAAAACATAGACTTGCTTTTACTGAAACTTTAAATGTACTTTAGAAGAAACCAAATGAGGTACTGGTGCTTTTTTTATTTCCTGTCATTCTGGATATTTTAATGCATATACATGCTGCCCTATGCTTCATGATCGTCTTCATGAAATGAGGAATTTTATAAAGGTTTTTTACATTCATTTTCTGCAGGCCAGACATATTAATTCTGCTCCATAGTGCATGCACTTACAGAAGGTCTACTGGAAAATTTCTGATTAAGTTATGCCGGAGAAACAGAAAGATTCTGGGCATGCACATGTGAAAAGATAACTTACAGACTCTCTTATTTTGGCAGCATCATGGAAAAGGCTTTATAAAAGAGAGGCTTTAGAGGGAAAAATTTTCTCTGCATTTTTCAGCTCCTGAAAATAAGTATTCGTTCATTATATTTCTCTAAATGTCTACCATACTGTTGTTCCAATATTAAGTTCCAGCTGTCTCTTTAAACTAACTTTCAGTAGTTGAAAAATTTTCAGGATTCATTTTATACAAAACTGAAAAGTGTAAAGAAAGTGGAAGAGATTCATTCTTTGGTGGTGGTAGTTATTTTTTGTTTGTCTTGGCTTGTAATCTCTGGAGACCATGGCCTGTGTTTCTCCTACCCTGATGGCCAGACTATGAACTGACTTCAACTGCCAAAAGTTTGTTGGCAGAGTTTCTGGACTCCTGGCTTTATACTGAGTGCAGAAGCAATCTTTATGATCACTAAATCTGACCTGGATAACACTGGACAATGAAACTTACTCATTGACTTCTTAACTTCTGGACAAAATTTAATTTCCATTCATCCCATAATAAATTTTGGGAAAGCAATCCATTATTAAATATACTTCAATACTCACAATATTTACTAGGCACTTCCAGACAAACTTTGCATTCTGTGTTATTCAAATGTATGAGTAAAATGGAATTTTGATCCACATTAACAGATTTTTATTGCATTTTTTGGTAAGACTTAGAAACTATGTGATCTACACTTGCCTAAAGTGCATCACAACAGCGTAATGCAGGGGTAAATTCAGTGAAAACACAGATCAGGAAATTAGAAATGTAAAGTCAATTCCATTTTCACAGTGTCTGGAACTGTTCATTTTCACTTTAAATTAAGTAAACCTTACTTAGTAGCCTAGGAGTAGATGACCTTGCTGAACAGTCTGTAACAGAAGCAAGGTCTAAAACAAAGAGCACAGAAGGCAGCTAGGGAAACAAAGCCCAGTGCAGGCAGAAATGCCTGCTGGAGAAATAAGTGATTTTAATGTATTTATTTATGTTAAGAGAAGCATAAGGACCAGGTCAACAGAGACAGCAATGCTGAATACAGTCTCCAGCTCACACAAACTCATGTTCTGTATCTTAGTGCAGTGCATTGTTTGCTCCATTAATCACAAAAAGATTATAACGGTAGTATCACATAAATGTAAGGCTTTATGCCTGCTCCTTGCCAAGTGCACAGAACAGGCACCAACTGTGCCAGCAGGCCCAGCTCAGGGAAAGGGGTGCATCTGTCACACTCTATTCCATACCACTGGGTGGACAGCAGTCTGGAGGGCTTGGTAACTTCAAACCTTCACAACTTCAAATCCATCTCAGATTACTATCACTGGGAAAAACTTCAGGTGGTATCTCAATAAAGACAATTTGCTTCTTCACAGTTAGTAAACATAGCAATTGGACAAGGGCACAGAATCATTGTTAGAGAGAGACCAACACCTCCAGCCTGGAATATAAACTGGAATGAAGGGTGAAGGCTGGCAAGAAAATAAAAGGTGTTTTAAAGAGGTTTTTTTACAGTTTAAAAGTGCTAGTGATGTAACTTATTTAGTTAATTCAGTTAGTATATATTGCTTTTACTTTGCAACTCTGTGTACCACACAGTAGTCTCCACAAACAGTAATCAGAATAGCAGAATATGCGCATTTCCTTTTCTGTTATCTGAAACGGTTATTTAGGGCTAATCAAAGATCTGAGAATCACTTCAGGGGTTGTGTTCTTTACATTTGAAATAGAATTCTGTATTACTCATGTTAATCCAATAGGTAACACACATCTGCAAAGCTGGATATCGTGACTTCTGCTGTAGGCTAATGAAAAACAACAATCAGAGCTCATCTCTTTCTTCTGCATGGCTAAGACACTTTTCAAATGATTAATGACAGAATTTCTGTATGCACATCTTCACGTAGTGTGGTCTGACTGAAAAAGTTTTTAGAGGACAAAAATGTTCTTGTCATACATATTTAAGATCTGATATATGTCCTACATAAAATCATGCTGTGCTACATGTGCTCCATTTACTGAATTAATCCCCAAGAACTATTAAATACAAAGTTTTCCTTCAGAGACTCAGTTGTTGACCTTGAGATTGTAACAAAAATCTACTTAAACAGATGTGTTACTTTTTTTCTCCATGAAGACCAAACACACAAGATTTATCTTCTATTTCCTTTTCATCTGAATCACTTGTGTTGATTTTGAAAATATGATGCAGTAAAATAAGAAATAAACTTCATCTTTTTCAAATCAAATTTGAAGAGTATTTTTTCTGTAAAGTACTACATTTGAAGTTATTCTATATTTTTCTTGGGATCACTGACTATCACTTTATTTTTTTTCCTTTTCAAGACACTGTGCTTTTGGAGTGAGTCCTATTTCCATCCATCCTTTCTTTGCTGCTTAATTTGTTTAAGCTCTTTACCCACACTTAGTCTTCTGAGCAACTAATATATGTTTTATACAACTAAAACCAAGTAAACCACAACATCCAGCTTTAGCTGGATCAGATAACAAGTATATCTAACCCGAAACATATGATGATGACCAAATTAAAATACCAGATCTAAATGCTAAAGCTGGGTATTATTTTTGCTCTAATTAACTTCCATAACATCTCTTAAACTTATTTAGCATTTAAAATTGAATGTGCATTCAAACATTGTGTTGCATTGTAACTATTTTCACCCCCTTTATGATCAAAGCTCAAGTATAAAATAGCTGTTTTATATGCTTGAATAAATTTACTTGCAATTGATGTAAAGGGGAATACCAAGTACAAAGAACAGCAATATTAGTGTCCTAACTTTCTACTTATTTATACATAAAATGCACACCCAACAAAAAAAAAAAACCCACTAAAGATCTTGTATATAGCAAGCAGAAAAATTAAAAATTAGAAAAAAATCTATTGGACAGAGTTTTCCTGTGACAGGCTTAAAGCAGAAAATATGATTCTATGGTATTTTGTAACACTGGCAATTGTATATAATCAAATACATTAAACTACTAAGGGGTCTGTCAAACACATTTCTGCCTGAGTATTCAATGTCAGTGCTGTGATTTTCTCAAAAACAATAAACAAGCGCTTCTTAAAATCAAGTAAAATTGTGTCGTTCTTTAATAATAATTTCACATAATTTTATTAGATATTAATTTTAATATTGATTGCACAAAAAATTACATGATGGAGTCTACTTAAATCTTTTCCCCCCTAATACTGAGAAGACACTGACAGGGTTGTGCTCATTTTATTAGGAATTCATTTGCTCTTTCAAAAACAACACTAATTTATCCTATAACACCAATTACAAAAAAGAAGCAACACCATCCTACCTTCACTCCATTTATCTTCTGTAGATTAAAATGGTTCAATCTGAACAGAACATAGTACTTCCACAAAGTGAAGCTGACAACTGGATTTCCCTGAGGATCAACTGTCAACTGTTCCATGCGATGCATCTCAGCCAATGCATTGAACTGCTGCAGCGCCACAAGATTTGTCTCCTTAAACTTCAGGTGCTAAAAAAAGCCAAAGCCCAATAAATTAAGTAAGGAAACAACAAAGAGTGAACACAGTGATTCCTATTCTGTGCCACTCAATCTTCAAACTGTAACAGTTGTGGCTGATGAAGCAACTGAGCTCATTTCATTTGAGGTCTCTGCAGCAAAACACATCAATGTATCAACCAACTGCTGTATTAAATATACTGAGAGATGTCAACATTACAAGCCCCAAACAATTTGTAAATTCTTTACTTAGAGCAGGAATATTTTCAATGTTACATAAAGCAATGATACTAAAACCATGTTTACTTTCATTCTGCAAGTAAAGCACCTGCAACATCTACACATGAAAGTAAGTACAATACATGCTTTGAAAATATTCTGTCCATTTTGGGCACAGGGTGCTGGCCTAACTCATACCCTGCCCTGCACTAATGTTCCTATGAGCATGGTGTGTGCAGCACAGTAGCATTCTTGTGGGAAGATGAAGGAGGAAAAATTGGTGGTGAAGATAAAAATTTAGTTATGATTCTGCTATCACCCACAAATTTTTCCTCACCCACAGTGAAACAATTGTTTCATTAAGACAGATAAATTTGTCTTAAGCTCCCCACAAATTTATCAGTCTCAATTAAAACATTAAGCTTTGTTATATTAGAAATCTTGAGAAACAGCAAGGAGTTCAAGAGCCAATCAATGTGAGCTACACGTTGCTTATGTTTGTAATCTCTATTTTATTATTTGCATCTAAATGACTGATTTGAATGATTAAGAAAAAGACTTCTCATTCATGTTGTTTTTCTTCATCAAGAACTGAGGAATTTCAAGAACTGTGCTGATTTAGTTAGCTATTCCTTCTAATCTTTATCTTTTTATCCTATCACAAATTTCCTCTTTGAACTCACAACACAAATGAAGTCTTCCTGATACCATGGATCAATAACAATAGCACAGAACAACAGTACTGTATTCACACACAAGTTTTACAACTTAAAAATAATTAGGTAGGTCAAAGGAATTAAAAGAAATAAAAACAAGTATGAAAAGAAATCTAAATTTAAATTATTGATTTTTAGGTATCAAGGTTACCATTATAACACAAGGAAATATGCAATTCATGACTGTATCTATTTACATGAAAGCACTCAGTGGGGGGGCTATGCCAAAGCAAGGTTCTATCAGGGAATCCATATTCCATAGCTGTTCAGAGCTGAAACATGAGGCATGCTCACCACACAATTAGGAAATTTTGTCTTCAGTTTTGCTAACACTTGAACAATTTCATCAAATTCTATGAACATAAAGGAGACTGTGGCAATAATGCCAGCTGTTTGAACACTCCAGTTTCGATCCAGGCACTCCAGTGCCCCAGCACCATACAAGCCAAGAGTGTCTCCTTCCACTTCCACTAAATGAGACTCTAGAACAGACAAGCCTTGTACTGCACTGCTCAGGATTGTATCAAGAGATCTGTAGAGGAAATGAAAACACAGTGATATAAATGAGATGATTTTGAAATAATATCATCACTATAGTGAATAACAGTCCTTTCTTTTACCAAAACTCAACTGTCAAGCACAATGGCATTTCTCAGCATTCATTCATTTTCAGTACCCCATCTGGTTCAAATACACTAAAGACTGGAAAACCCTTCTTCCATCAAGTAACACTGTATATGTTCTACTTCTTTGGCAGAAAGGCCCTGGATGTATTTGAGTTGGTGGTGGGGTCAAATTAAATAAAGAGTCCATTCATATTTAATAATCGGCTTAAAAATTTTAGCTCAGATTGCTAACCTAGCATGTTTCATGTTGCTTTAGATATCTAAATACAACCTCAAACAATGTATTTATTTAAGCAATGTCCCCTTCACATTCTGTTTGCTATATGAAATGTAAAAGTGAGCATAAGCAATAACTCAAGCATTTTTTTCAAATAATGTGACTCTTCCAGTTCACAAGAGCAATTTTAAAATTAAGCAATAATTTCAGGTATTCCTGACTCCCATCTCTTTTTGTCCTACTTCCAACACGACATACTCAGCTGGCGGGACCTAAAGTGTACAGAGAACTCAAGATGAGCACAAATTACAGGTTTAGAAAGTTATGTAATGATTGTTATTATTTTATTCTTTACCACAGTCCTAGACTTTTTAAAGTACTTTGACTAGTAGCAATCATTTGACTGATGTTCTCTTAACAAGAACAAGCTGAAAATGTTGAGAGCCCACCACTTCATATGTGAAGCTCTACTTATCTATGCCGAATTTCACCAGCAATTTTCTTACTTAGTAGCTCATCTTGAAATTCTTCACTATGATAAAACATGTACATGAAAATGGCATCATTTCTCAAGGAATGGGAATTTGTTCATTAACAGAACAACGGTCAAACTACCATAGTTACACTGACTTGGTCATGGGGGAGGGATTACCAACACTGACTTAAATGGCAAAGAAACCAAACAGGCAAGAACACAGTGGGTAAATGCATTCAGGGGAAAGCTTTGGAAGCACAACAATAGAAAAGATGATGGTAATTTAAAAACACTGAGGAAAAAATGTTTCAAAAGATGTAGCACTTGACTGGAGATAAGAAACAGTTCTAGCCATAATAGACTGAAACTCAGAAGGGTTCTACTTGTGAGATACAAAGACTTCCTGAGCATCCCTGACTTTTCTAGCATTGACCAGAGACAGCAGGAAGCTGTACTTGCTATTGAATTTGTGCAGACTGTTTTTTCAGGCATCTGCTTGAGCCAGCCAAGGTTGAAGTGCTACTTTGGTTTTAGCCAACCCAAGACACACACTGTTCATTAAGTTCTGCAGTGGGTTCTGGCCATATGGCCACATTTTTAGATGCAAATAAGCAAAAATAATGTACTTTAAACCAAGAATACTAAAATTACCTTGAGAATAAAACTAAGTCTGGTAACTGCTACTGTTAAAATAGAATGGGTGTGAAAGCAGTCCA
Organism: Eopsaltria australis; assembly: GCA_034509425.1. Classification (NCBI taxonomy): domain Eukaryota; kingdom Metazoa; phylum Chordata; class Aves; order Passeriformes; family Petroicidae; genus Eopsaltria; species Eopsaltria australis. The sequence continues at coordinate 2,257,150 of JAVTVJ010000121.1, forward strand.
ATAAAAGATGCTGCAGTTCAACCTAAGAGCATGCATACAACTATGAAACCTCTTGATACACAAAGATATTACAAATCTTCATAATGCTCATAACATCTTAATTTTGTTCATTTAAACTGAAGGCAACAATCTAATCTGTTAAGGAAATGAACAGCCTCAAGAAGGCTCAGGAATTCACATTTAACTTTTGTTGTAAACACGAAGTTGTCCTTTATTTAGCAAAATCACGTAATAATTTAGCTTGCACTTCTTTAAGCAATGAGTTGCTGTTCTATTTCTTTTTAAGCGTGTTATTTATTACTAACGGTCAAGAGCAAAATAAACCATCTTTTCAGGCTTGGTTTGCATATATAGTACTTTTGATAGTGAGATCTCAAAGGTGAGAAGCAGCAACCTGTAAGACATGAACAGGTAAAAGTATCACCCACTAAAATACCTGCTTTCTTCAGGAAATACATATGCAGCACTGCCATTGATCTGGCAGGGCTCATTTTCTTTATCTTTGTTTAAAGAAGCCTCAAGAGCAACTCGGTTCTGCTGGATCTCCCACTGCCGAGCAATGTTACCAATCGTTAACCGCTTCTTTTCCTGAAACAAGAAACACAAATCATCATAAGGCATGACAGGGCACGATCAACACATTTGTTTGTTCTGAAATATGCTGCTTAAGGAAAACATTTTAAAGGTTTCAAATTGAAGAAGCCATACAAGTGGTCGGTGGTTATACATTAAAATCAATGCATTGTTCTAGTGCTATTTTGTATAACTGCCAGCAAATAATTGCACAAAATTTGCAATAAAGAAACAAGAAAAGTAACATAATAAACCCACAATTTATGAAAGCATGAAGTTAAGCTACTTAGGACATGGAAACTGCTACTTCTGAAAGTTTTTCCATTTTAAAGAGCTCAAAACTATTTCATGTACCATTTGCCATGGGAGTTATGATGCTTTCTGGTTAGAGAACACTAACTGCACAACACTTAACAAACTTCCACAATGACTGAGCTTCATGTCACAGAAAGGGGGGGAAGTTGGAACCATCAGTGTTTTTTATCAGAACAATCTTCAAAAAATTCTGTTTGTTCTCAAGGGTGAGGGTCTCAACCTCAACTACTGTACAGCTCTACTGCTTTGTTAGCCCTCAGCTGTGGGCTGCTGGATTCCTACAAAACTTCCAAAACTTCCATGAATTCCTTTTACAAAAAGCAAATTTTACAAGTGTGAAGATTCTGCTAGCAATAACTTTCTCTTATTCCAGCAAATATTAAGTTCAACCACTGCTGGAAAGGAATGACATTCTCTATACGTTTCAAAGTACATCTCAAACTTTCCCAGAAGAGTGGGTTGGAAGAAATAAAAAAGAAGTCTGGAAAAAGAGATGAAGAAATTCTGCTGTTCGGGCAGACAAGTATCAGCAAGGGAAAAGGAAGATATGACATTGCTGAAATGAACATTTTTAATGCTGTGCATACAGGAAAAGAGCAATTGTTTGCTACTGAACGAGTGCCTGTTCAACATGGACTTTCTGCTAAAATGTACCTTGCATATTTGACTGAAGAGTTTCAGTCACGGAGTGTACTGTGAAACTGTAAAAATAGAGGCATGTTGGGATATATAATATAATATCTGCAGCAAAAAAATTTGGATATAAATTATTGCTGTAAACTGGTTTACAATAACCTTAGAAGAACAACAGAAAATACCTTAAGCAAGGTCTGTTTATGGCTTTCACGCTTCCTTTCTTCCTCTTTCCTTGCTGCAATAGATGCCATACGTCTTTCTTCTTCCTGAGTGAAAAAAAAGAAAAACTAATTCCTAAAGGGAGGAACTAAGTCAGTTCTGAAAAGTATTACTGCTAAATTATGTTCTTGTGTTGGTATTTGAAATGTAAATTTTCATTTCAACACAATTTTAGAGTTTTTATCATCTTAATGTTTCTAAATACTATTAAAACCAATAAAATTGTTAATTATAAATAAAACAAGAAAAAGAGAATAAATAGATAACTACTCAGATATAAATGCTGACGGTAAAGCTAGTTAAAAGTAATATATGTAAGAATCTTTGAAAAAATATAAAGCATATGGTGAGTACGACAATGAAAAATATTTTTAGATCCAACAGTGCAATACATCTTTGTATCTTTGTAGTCATTTTTGCAATTAGGAGGATTATCCTTTGGAAAAAAACACACAGAAAAAGAAGTTGGGTTCTATTTATGCTTGCATTATAACCCAGGATTAATTTTCATCATTATAAACAGTTTCCAGGGCCTGGCTTTTCTCAATCAGCAACAGAACTTGAGAAGAAAAGAACATTTTCAAAGTCAGCTATTCCATTAGCATTATGTCTCATCAATATTATTGCCTAATCACGAAATCTCAAGAAGAAAGCCATTGATTCCTAAACAATAAAAGTGAAGCTGCTTCATTTCCCTGGTACAGCAATTTGATACTGCAATACACCCATATTAGGTTGGATGCCCCTTGTTTACAGAAGTCTAAACATTCTCACAGCACAGTATTTTTAGAACATATATTTTCCAAGTAACAAAAGAAATGTTCACTATGAAGTAAAAAGTGTAGAGTCCTTCCAACACAAATATTTGGGAAGCATACTTTAACTTATTTTGATTTACTTCACATGCCATTTGGGCGTTTCTACTGAAGTGTCTTCCCAGAACATATGAAAAGTGTTTTTATTTCCTCAAAATTGAAAGCTCCTGTCCAAACCTTTTCATTTTCAGGAAAAGTTAGATGTTAACAAAATTAACAAACAAAAATGAACAGAAAGCACTATCAGCCAGTAAGACATATTGACATATCAACATTTCTACATAAATAAGACATACTATGTTTAGAGCATTGTAAGAACCCTTAAGCACATGGCCGAGTGCTTACTGGAAGATAAAATAAAACAGGAACTTCACACTTAGCATGGCCATTACATTTTTAAGAAAACAATTTCCAAAGCATAAGAAGTTGAGTGCATGTAGCAGACTTACTCTGATCTGTGTACAGTCCCCCTGAAACCCAATGACACACCATGGATTTTGGCATCAGTCTGAAAAGGGGTTAAACAACAAATTTTCAAACTTTTCCTCCATAACTTTATCCTAATATGATACATTAAACAAGAGGGGTACCTCAACCCACAGTAAGGCATGAGGCTTTGGACAGAGTAAGCTTCTCTAACACAATTGTATGCAAGAATTCCCTTGAAACACTAACTGGAAAGTCCCTAACTCTTTTTCTTTTTCAGCTTATTCTCAAAGTAACTTGTAGCCTTTCACTGGTGAAATTCTGTTGGCAGCCTCCTCTGCCATTGGGTTTTTCAGCTATTACTAAACAGGGTATTTCAAGAGGTTAGTGTCATGGAATTCCAGGGTAGAAGGACCTCCATGGGTCACTAGTGCATGTTAAAGGAAGATCACCAGTAATTGAATAACAAAATAAAAGCACACATGGATACAGAAGGCCTTCTAGATGCCACTGCAACAAAATACCACACAATGAAATCCAGCACCTGAATGGGAGGTTTCAGGGGCAGGCCATGAAAATCATTAAACCCCATGCAGGCAATATATCACAAATACGACTGCATTATTAATAATAAAAATGTAAAAACAAAAATGCAAAATAAAAGTGTACTGTTCCTCAAGATATGATTCAGAACTTTAAGAACTGCAAACATTATTCTCATTGTAGCTCCTTATCCCAATTAGGTATTACATTATTCTGTTAATATTTTGTATAAAAACCACAAGTCTTCAAATAAAAGATAAACACTAGCAAACTACATTAGTGATATCTTTCTTTAGAAAGCAGGTTAGATTTGTTTCAGTGAATTTTTATATTTTTATTAAATCACTTCATCTGACTGTGTATTTGTGCTTTTAAACTAGGCTTCCTAAAGAAACAAGCTTTTTACAATTTTTTTGTGTTCATCTTCTCTAATGACTTTTCAACACATTGAACGTATCAAATAACAAAGTATGTTTAGAAGTCTTAAACTAAGGGACTTTTCTCATCCCCCAGAAGTTTGATTATATTAAATTGGTATGTAGAAAGAAGAGAAATGTAAGCTAGTTTTACCACCAAGGAAGAGGAAGCAGAAACTATCCATTCTATTTGGCAGAAAACATCTGGCCATTCATCAGAGACTCAGTTTCAAGCTAAATGAGCTGGTGTTGTGTTTCGCACTGGGGGGAGGTGAGAACTAGATAACAAAATTGCATTAATAGAAAATTAGCCTTCTTAATTTTATTCCTTTCAAAACAACATGCTGTAGTTTTTTCCCAAGCTTTAAGGCAATCATCCATAAAGTTCCCTAAATCAGTTTTCTCTCAGCTAACTCTATCTTGCTTCTCAAAGCTTTCCCTCACTCCAGCCCAGACATGTCCCTTATGCCACTGTCTGACAAGCAGCAGGGTCTGCTGCCCCCACTCAAGTCAGTCCTGTACATTCCCTACCAACACAGTCTCCATGCAAAGATCAAATGCAAATTACATTCTAACAGGAGGATTAACTGAATAAGATTTTTTTGCTTGATCAAGAGTTTATCCTAAATACAGACATTTAAAAAATCCTAATCCTTTTCTAAAAGAAGTTAGCTCAGCTAAAAAATAAAATAAATCCTAGCTTTACTCAGTATTCATAAAGGTAGAGTGATAGAGAAAACCTCTGAATAAAGATCAAGCAAATCAAATTCATATACATTCCTTGATTAATCTTACGCAACACACGCAAGCAATCTTGAAAAATACATTCTCCAGGAGCCCACAAAAAGCCCCTCAGAGTACCAAAAGAGTTAGGAAACAAACCCCTACATAACCCTGCCACAATTAGTTTTTACTCTCATCCCTTCTCGTTAAGAAAGGATTGGGGCAGAGCTGGAGCCCCGGCCCTCGTTATGCCGCAGTTTTAGCCCCTGGCTCGGTTCCGTCCCTCCCGGCCGAGGCGGGGACGCTCTCCGAGGGCTTCTTCCCGCCCATGTCCGTGAGGGCTTTGCCGCGCCCATGGCGCCCCCTGCCGCCCCCTCGCGCTCCGGCAGCAGCGCCCAGCGCCGCCAGCGCTCCGGGGGAAAGCTCCGGCTACACCCGAGCATCCGGAGGAGACCGCAGCGGGATGCACGCATTCCTCCTCACTGCTGCCGGGCTATTCCCTCCTCACTGCTGCCGGGCTATTCCCTCCTCACTGCTGCCGGGCTACTCCTTAAACGAGTTCTTTTCAGCAAATGACACCATTTAAGTCACATAAAGTCACACTTAAGTAACTTATTTCCCAGTGGAAAGAAAAAAAATAATTAGGGATCCCTCCCTGAAAAAGCCCCTGAGAAGACTTTATGGTAGTGATGGATTTCTGTTCTGTTATGGTAGTAATGAATTCTGTTCTGGATAAAGCCGTAGAACCTACTCCCTGATCAGCAATGAAACGTCTCAGCAAATAATCAAAACCAAACACAGCTCTCTTACTTTAAGCTTCTAAAACATATAAAACCTCAGTGAAAAATGCAAAGTTTTTACTTCTAAAAAGATACAGCTTGTCTTTCAATCTGGCAACATTTTTAAAAGAATTTGCAGTATATATCATATTTACACACACATTTAAGAACACATATACACTTAGCAAATTCTCTGGAGGAAGTATGTTTGACGTGATGGATAGCAAATGTTCCTGGTTATATAACTTCTTAGGAATATGTACACATTTCAATCATATTTAAATATTTTATTACATATCTGCAGACAATATCTGCTTACTCTTACAAAAGGGTAGAAGAAAGGAAATAGGTCCTAGCCAAACTGAAAGCACCATTGGGCAGGCCCACTTCTGAAAAAGTTCAAACAACAAAACAGTGAAAAAGCTTCAGTGCCCAGAAAAGCAGCCATTATGCTAAGTTAACCAAGGTAAATAATCACAAATGCGACCTGAGCCTGCTCTGACTGCAATGGGCACAAGCCCATTTCATGGATCCATTCATGCAGTCCAGTGCCATTACCTTGTAGCTGAGGTGAGGTGGAGGTGTAACTGTGAGTTACTGACAGCAACACAGGTGATACACAGGAGTCTGTCCAGCCACAGTAATGCAGCCCCCTCCCCTGTCTTTAAGCCTTTAGACTGAGCTAACAAAGGTCAAGAAAGCAAAAGATTTCTATTGAGCTGATGTTTTAGGTACTCAACACCATGTGATTGGGTTTTCAGCTGAAAAGCATCTTCTGTGCACAATGAACAAGTGAAGCGCATTACAGGTGTTTAACCTCCACTCATTACACCACAACTGAGTTGATGCTTCAGTGGTTCAAAAATGGCTTAGGAATGAAGTGGCCCAAGGAAACATCAGCTTCCACACAGGTCAGGGTTTAAGAGTTGTCATAATACAATACAATCCCTTGCATAAAGGCAAATCTGCCCCAACTTAAACATTACAACGCACGAATGTTTTATTTCAAGTACAGTGTCTTTGGTTTTCACAGCAGGTCTGTGTTTCTGAATAGCTCCCTAAGGCAGAGACAGTTATCACCAAATTTTTACACCAGGTCTCCTTTCTCCAGGGAATTTATGGAAAAAGCCTGGCACCAAAGAGTGTGTGTCTTCTTGAAACTAAACATGAATGAAGCTTCCAAGTCTCATACAAACTTTTGAAAATATTCTTCAGTAAAAGAAAAGTTAAAAGCAGAACTAAAAATTGTGTAAAACTCAGCTTTTGAGCAGAAAAGCTTCTGAACAGGTTAATGAAGAATTCCTCGTCAGGAAAAAAAACCCCAGCAATCCTTCAACTCTCAGTTTGCAACAAGACAAAGCAAAGCTAAAGTTCAAAATGGCCTAAATGTTCTTCAGGCTGATGATGAAAAGATCCTATAAATGTAATTAGAGTTTAGTATAGTTTCTTACACTAATCAAGAGAGCAAATCACATACTTAAGACTGCATGTCCATTCCCCCACCAGATTAGATCTACCCTTACAGCTGATAGCAGCAGCATGCTGCAGTGCTAGGCAGAATAGCTGGATTTGGGATTGCCAGCTCTTTAATTTTACCACAAATCCCATGATACTTGTTATTTTTTCTTTAAATCTCAGTTTCTTAAGTCATATGATTATCTGGGTAACAGTTTTTATTGGAGAAAACATACAGCACCATCTACATGGAGAAAAAGGTGAAAAAGCTCAAAAAACAGAAGGCAAAGAGTGTAAAACACATTATTTTTACAAGTAGGTTTATGAGCAGCACAACTGGTGAAGCCTGGTTTTCTATGGCTTTTTGTCTTTGTGGTTGATTCTCTGATGTTTAACAAGGTGCAAACCCAGATTAAGTTCTTCCCATGGCTGTGCATTTCTGACAGCTTTTCCCCCACACAGATCTCAGAGTGTAAAAACGAGTTTGAGTTCTTTCTACAGTTTTTCCTATCACTGATATTTCCACCAGGATCCATGCCCTCTTGTCAAGGGTAAAGGTGGGGAGATGGAGAGATACTTTCTTTATGCAACTCAAGTTTCTGAAATAATATTGATAAAACAAGTTTTTAAAAGCAAAGTAATTAGCACTTATTAAGTCAGTATAAAGTCATAAAATATAAAAACTCCTGATGCTTAGAATATCTGTGAACAAACGAGTACTTAGTATTTTCAATGATCGGAGCAAAACTCTCATGTCCCAAAGCATTTTCTTTTTAAAATTAATGTTTTCCACATACATGTTATATTTTTCATCCTAACTGGCTCCATGACAAAGCACCAGCTGCAACTCACAATGCAGTACAGCCTTTGTGCAAAGACCTTGCCCAAAAAGTTAACACTGTATCACTGTTGTTTGCTGCTGGACAGATTTCTGGGGTAAGAAATCATGCTTGCACATCACTTTTGAGTAGGCACAAACTACTATTCCTATATTAAAAAACAAAATAGGTGGCATTATGGTAAGATTGTCCTTCATCCTCAGGAGTGCATTTTCAAGAAGCCTGCAGGAGATTGAGCTGTCTGCAAGTCCTGTCTCCCTTATCAAGGTTACTTGAACTTGATCAGCAGAGACAGAAATGATCAGGGAGAGTAGGTTAGAAAGGGAGAAATAGAGACAGACACACAAACTGTGTGATCACCAGATCTCCCTAGGGAGGCAGATTAAAGAAACCAATTAAATTCTTAAATAAAAGATACCAATTACAGCAGTTTCAGGGCAAACAGACCACTCCTTTGGAAGAAACGTGCTGCTCCTTCTCAGCTATACAACAAATCAGCAAAGACTGTTAGGAAAATTCTCAGGCTCTCTCATGTCACATGGCAGCTGAACATACAGAATTTGCTGCTGAAGAGTTGTAGCACTTCAAAATAAACATGCTAAATGGAGCAAAAATACAAACCCTTACTTCATACTGAACTAAAGAAAAGGGTTAAAGTTTTAAATATAGTCATGTCTATACACCATTCAATTCCATACTAAAATAAGAAAAAAGATTGTATTTTTAATACACACATATACACAGAAAACCCTACATTTTACTTCTGGTTTTAAGTATCTATTAAGTTTGATGAAAACAGAAATGTCTTACTGTGATTCTCTTCATATCTAGCTGTCGGAGCTGCATCATATGATGGAGAACAGTGTGTTTGTACCATGTCTCCTGAGCTATTGGATTGCCATCAAGGGTGATATCTGACAAGGATGAGGAATCAGCAAGGCACAGAATATCCTCAAAACTGTAACCAAAAGAGTTTAAAGTTTTAATGTCATGGAGCAGGAATAATTTTGAGATGGAAGATTTCTTAAGGACAGAACATAAATACTTAACTGTACTGAAACACTTCCACCCATCAATACTGTGTATGATAAATACAAGTATTTTGAAATACCAGCAGCTGCTGCTGGTAAACTTTTTAGTTCCTTCAATACAGGTAAAAAGAGATGTAGAATAAGGAGAACTATGGGAGTATTTAACTCCCTGCTAAAATATGATGCATATAAATTCATGTTCAGAAATATAATAGGTGTATTTGCCATCAAAGGCAGCATGAAAAACCTGGAAAGTACAAGGAAAGAAAGTAAACCACAAATACCGCAGAATGATCCTAAGTGTTTGCATCATCATCAATATTGGAAGTAAAACAACTACAAAAGCATCATAACCTTCAAAACACATTAGTCCATTGCTCTGAGTTCAGTCTACAAACTCTAACCTGCTGGCTTCTTAGACAACATCAGATTTGGTTACCTGAGAAAAAATAACTGACCTGTGTAAAATGCATTTAGAGATGTATAACCTCTATAGTGTTCCTTTCATTGAAAACGAAATGTGAAAAAGAAAGCAGCTTGGATATTTAGTATTTTTAAACAACAGTGAACTATTTGACTGGATTTTAATTTTAAAAAGCTGAACAGTTGGGGTAATAAATAAGACTCCCTAACACATTTACCATGTATGTATGCCACTGCACCCATCCTTTGGCTTTCAAAAGTCAAGTCTGCCTTAAGTCAAGTCAAACCTTTAGTATGCCCTGAACTTAGTGATCAGAAATCATATGCAGTACAGATGTTCATTTCAGACTGCCATTGAATAAAGCTGCAGTAACTATTTTTGTGCAATTGGTGCAGCATGCAAGTAGCTCCTGCACTGTACACTCAAAGGGCACAGCAGAAAAGTGACAGTGAAGAGGAAGATATTACTGCCTTTAAGCTTAGTGCATGAGGACAACCAAATGGAAAATTAACAATGTGTAGATTGTGACAAAGACAGTGGAAGTTCTTAGGATATGTGAAGAATTGGTTGTTTTGTACATGTAGTTAAAGCTCAATTACTATTTTCTGCTTCTTTTTATGACCCTATTTCCTTTCCAGGAAACAGCTTATGGAAGCACATTTTTGGAAGATCAGGCTGACATATTGCTTAAAATACATACTCAATATGTCCCAAAGATAAAAGATAATCTTCCCAAATGACACAGAAGTTAGTAAGGCAAACTCAAACATGTTAGAACAAAAACCCAAAATCTGAATTTCTATTGTGCTAGAACATATTTTGCTTGAAAAACATGAAAACCATTAGTCTTCAAAATTATTTTTAAGTGCATTAAATATATTTATTCCAAGCGCTTACCACTAAACATTTAACCAAACAGTACTTCTTTCATTACATATGATTTACAGATTTTTAATAAAAACAATTTCTTCAGGAAATGACAGAAAAGTTGAAAGCTCACTAGTGTGTTTTCAAGACCTTCTACTTACACATACTGCTGTGCTTTGAAATTCTCACTGCTTCAGCATGCCAGAACATTCATTCTGGACCTAAAAACAGATGTGCTTGCTTTATCCTGCTTTTAGCTGCCCTATTAGCAGCTCAATTTTAGAAAGAAACAGTAGTGCAAAAAACTGTTTTCACATCTTTGTATACACATAAAATAGAGCTTTAGAAATTCCATGTAGAAAAGTTTACTTACTGTACTTTTCACACTGGTATCCCAATCCTAAACCAAGTAAAGCTTTAATGTGCTACATTCCCAAAAGGATTGCATAGTTTATAACCAAGCTTCTGTCAGCTTCCCAGCATGCAGGCTGCTGGGACAGAGCCCCGCGGTGACCACTCGACAGGAATCAGAGGCCATGTCTCAAGCCTTTCCCTCCAGCCTCTGCTCACCACAGAGGAGCCTTTCACCTGCTCAGGAAATAAAAAGCAGCTCTGGATGGTGCTGTGTCAGACTGCCTCAGTCAATCTTCTCAAGTAGAATGTCTGATTCTCTTTCCAAAAGACCTTCTAATGCAGGAGACAACCACCTCTCATTCCTATTCTTTTTCTTCCATAAATTATCTTTGCTAAAATAGTAGTTTCAGCAGCACAGAAATAAGTCACAAATTTGGGCTAAATTATCAGAAAGTGTTTTCTGGAAATCTTTTCAGAATAGATCAGTTTTCCATCTTGTGTGCATGCTCCAAGTCCTGCACCCAGTTCTCCCCTCTGCCAAAGGGACACAGCTTCTCCTGCCTCACATCAGAATGCAGCAATTACTAAACAGCAGAGCACTCTGGAGCTCAGCCTGCACCAGTGATACACATTCACAGGACACAGAAATATTTATCTTCTGTTTTAACCTGCTTGTTTAAGGAGACAATTGTTTCTTCTCTAAACATTTGCATCAATTTTTAAAAGCCATGTTGCACAAAGGGGAAAAGCTCTGGAATAGAGAAGGAAGGCAACATACTCATTGTAGTCTGAAAGAACATGTGAGAGGGAACTGTATGTTCAAAAAATAGTCAAAGAAGAAAACTTGTGTTTTTCCATGTTTCTAACTACTAAGCTACCTATGAAAATAGATGTAACCACCATCAACCTTTCATTACCCTTTATCTGCTTTTGCTCAAGTCATTTAACAATGCATTTATAAATTGTCATCTTGCTGAGTAAAAAGGTATTTTCTTGTTTTTATTATGCTAAGAACATTGTTTCTCTCAGGTTTCCAATTCAGCAACCAAATGAAGAACAAGAATTACATGAGCTCGTATCCAACTTATTCCATATGGCTAGACTAAATTAAAAAGCTAACATAATGCTGACCTGGACAACAGTGTAATAGTGAAAATATGTATTTTGTTTCCAAGATGAAAAAATGATCTTCCCTGATTTCACATATTCAAATATGAGCAATAATTCTCTTTCTGAATCTCTGTGGCAAATCTTTCCTGCAAATGTTACTGCAGTCTCTTCTCTGTGCCACATGACAAATTAAAAATGGGATTTCTTCCACTTCTTTATAACCAGTTCTATATATAGATATTGCCTTCAGCTGTCAGGTATGAACACCTTCAGTATATAACTGCTAAGATTTTTTGGGCTGAAGCCAGAAACAGGACTTCCTTTCAGCACCCGAGTTCAGTTTTAGCTCACATTATCTTGCCAATACATCCTTTTTTACTAAAAGTTCTGCAGAGAAGCAGCAGCATTCTGAGCCTTTCTTTGAAGCATGAGGTAAAAAGAATATAGTGATTAAACCTGTGGTAGAGCCTCATGCCTCAAATAGCAACAATTTTTAATGGCATTCCCAAGTCTTCTACTGAAATATTAATTCAATATGTCAGTATGTGTCAATTTAAGACTCAAGAATTTTCACTGACACAAAAATAGAAACAAGAAAATCTTTCCACGGAAAGATGCTATTCTAAAAAATGCTATTCTAAAAAATGAACATTTATAAAATATTGCTATGAAATTGTAACAAATATATTCAAGTTCTGGCAATTTTGTTGTTTGTTTCCATTTGCAGGTTTCTTTTCTATCCACCTACAGATGAATTAGAGTTTTTGTGCACCAATTTGCTTGTCAAACAAAATTCAGTTGTACAGACACAGCTGTTTTTAGGAAACATTTTTCGAATTACTCTAAGGCCCAGAGCAAACCTGGGTAAGTGACTCAAAAGCACACAAAACCATTTAAAAGCAGTGTAAGAATGGTCAGATAGAGCACAGCAGCTCACTGGTGTTATGGTTGCAGAGAACTTCTTCAGTCAGTTCAAAGAGTATCAAGCCATACATCAGAACACAGATGGTCAAGAATACACTTGTAATAATTAATCACTTCCCTGGTAAAAAACATATCTACTACATCACACTAAATACGGAATTAGGGGGGGTTTTAGACTTCAGAACTGCTATATACAGTGAAAGCTTATTATTTTAAAAAATCCAAGCTGAATGTGATTTAAAAAAACTTTTCATTTGTGTGTTTTAAAACAATGACTGGTAAACAGAGAGTTAAAGTTATCCATCCACCAATCTACCCACATGCCTGTACAAAATTTATAGAAGAGCAATATCTTCTGTTTAACATTAAGATTTTTTTATACCTATTCAAACTGCAAATTAAAACTATATTTCCATATATATTTTAGATATGTATTTGTAGCTTACATGGAACCAAAGACTAGATCTAGCAATAGGCCAATTAAAGCCCCCATGAATAAATGACAAAAATTTTGATATAGTACCAAGAAGTACAAACTTCAAGAAATCTACCTCACAGAAAATCCAAAACATTTTTCCTTCTTTGAACACTGCAAAAATAAAGCGAATTTGCATGAAACAATATGAGAAAGCAGTCAGAAAGCTACACAAAATACACCAAAGTCCATAGAAAGACAGGGCAATTTCCCTGACTGCAGTGATGCTCCCTGACAGCGAGGGAGCCAAGCTACTGCAGTCCCCTCCTTGCTCCTGCCAACCTGAGACTTTTTTTAGAAAGCCAGAAACAAAAGGCAAGTCTCAGTTCTGGAAATGATTCAATAGAAGCAAAATGCTAATCCCCTCTCTTCACTACGCCAATTTAAAACATAAAATAAAAAGACTAGCAAATTAACTAAGGGAAGGGCATAAGAAAGACTCCTGCAGTTCATCTCTGAATTGTTTTTAAATGTTTAACAGCCATGAGTATTTAAGATGTACTGCATTTGTACTTTAAGAACCCAAGGAACACAGACAAGTAGGTTGGAGCTGTCTGCAAAAAGCATAATGCAGGTCAATATAAAATGTTTGAGCAGCTTCTACAATAAAAGCTCCTACTAAGTACATTTTACAGAGAAAGCAGATAGTACAAGAATAGCATGGCATTTCCAGTAATTAGAACACGAAGTATCTTCCCCTACCCCACATTCAATTATTTGATTCTAAACAAAGAAAGCTGCTGGTGATCAAGGGATTAAAAAAAGGACATACCAAACTGAAGATAATGCAGGCACTTGGCTTTTTTTTCAAATACTGGCACGAGTATAAAGGCAGACTTCAAAAATGCATTAATATGAAAAGGCACAGAAGACAAACATTTCTATTTATAACAAAATGCTCTTAGTTACTTGAAACTATAGAAGCCCAGCTTTGTGAGTTGAGCTATTTTGCTTCTGCCATCTGGTCTGAAAGGGAACCATGAATATACCTTTCAGACTTTATTAATACATGGACAAGTAAAATACAAGCATGAAATAATTTACCCACAGCAAGCACAATCTGACTCAGCAGTTTACATAACTCCTTAAATATGTGATGGAATGTTAAATATCATTTGTACCTTGCATAATACTGCTTTAATAGACAACTAGGTTAACAGCAAAACAATGTATTTACAAATACACTTCTAATTTTGACCACTAGAAACAGTATGATAATCAATTAAAAATATGTTTCTTGGTAGAACACTCATAGCACAACTACATTTAAATGCAAAGGGTTTCAAGAATTTTTATACCTAAAGTAGAAAATACACAATGGCTTGATTGTGTTTCCATCTGATATATTAGGGAAGGAAAAAAGGATCTGTTCTCACAGCGTTTGAATTCAAATTTTCATGAAATACAGCTCCAGTAAGATACTTCAAATTACAGATAGGAAGCAAACTACTATTCCCTTACCTAGATATATTGTTGAAGCTGAGGAAGAGACGCTGGAGACAGGGCAAAGTATCCACATCTTTCTAGAAAGAAAAGATAGGCGTAAATTCAGCAGCTGAAACAGGCTTTTGAGCCTCTTTACTTGGCCTGATGAAATGCTTTCATTTCTAAATGCTGTAACCTTGCTACAACATTGATTTCTGTTGAACGTGCAGCTCCATCTCTCCCTAATGCAGACTGCAAGGGAGTGTTTCAGTACAGATCCCACTCTGCAGAACACGCTGCATCACTTGCAAAGCAAATGATGTTAAAGCAAAGGAGGATATGCTGCTGCTGCTTTCTGAACAGGCTTTTGGGAAATAAGCCAAGGTGCTGTCTCAGCATTTAAGCTGCAGGATAAACATGCTTTTAAAAAAAAAAAAAAAAAAAAAAAAAAGAAAGCTTGCTGAAATAAGGTTTTAGAAGTGCAATACAGCAGTGTAATTAGCACTGTCAAACAGCAGTGACTCTCCAGTCAGAGAATGATCTGAAGGACTCTATCACCTTTACAATTAACATTTAGAAGATATGAGTTTACAGAATAAGAAACTGTAAATTTAATATTGCTACTAAATGCCTTTGCAGGAAACCTCTAAATAGTAAATAGCTCAAATATTAGTAAGATGAAATGCAGCAAGTAAGATCAAACCTCATTTTTGAAATACAAACCCATATCTGACAGACAGCACAGTGTCCAGGGATTTACAAGCCATTCAGTCTGCACACCTCACCCCTCAGTTCTAAGTCTGCATCTCCTTACCCTAACAATGGCCATACTCCACCTTGAAACCAGAGGACACAAACCTGGGAAAGGGAAAGGAGCATCAGAGCTCCGTGTCTTGATTTTTGCCTACAACCCTTCCTCCCTTCATCAGATTTCTGACATAGCAGTCCAGAACAGTTCATTCCAAACAGGTAAACAAAGGCAGCTCAAACAAACCCTGTAGCTCCTATTGATGAAACACTAAATCTAAGCTAACAGAGCTGCTGAGAGTCACTGCTGGATACCATGAGCAGGGCTTATGTGATCAAGTCTGCAGTTGCAAAACTCCTGGTTCAGAGCTGTCCTGAGTCCTCCCAGATTTGGATATCCCCTCTGTCCCTAAGGCTACTTGTTGCTGATGCCTGAAAGGGTGGGCACACATGCTTCAGGTGGATACACATATGAAGACAGGCATGCCCAGTAATGCTTAAGCAGCAGTGATTTCAACTAATCACTGGGGAAGACAAAGTAATTATCCCTCAAGACAAATTTCCTAGCATGATGAGTTGCTGTCTTGCAAAACATTCATAGGTGTGGCAGGAAACACTAGATAGGATTGTTTAAAAAAAAAAATTAAAAAAAAAATCAAAAACCTCCAGCTACTTCAGTTTTGATACAAAGTCTTACAGTGGGGTGGACAGAGGGCAGGAGTTCTTTCCTGAAAAAATGGTGAACACCTTGACCAGTCCTCCTTCAAGTCTAAGATCAAGCTGCAAATGACAAAACCCAAAATGCTAAACTTTTAGTATCTGAAAGCAAACAAGCAGGTCAGCCTTTCAAAAAAAAAAAAAAAAAATAGATAATCTTCCTAACAGAGGCCCTAACTCACAACTGGATGGAAAATAAGTAGGTATTTCATAACTCATGGTATGTAGAGATCTGTGCTTTTGATGCCATACGAGACTCTTTGTAATCATTTATTCTGTTTGCTATTCTCCTGAACAGTCAGACTCTCTGAATACATTTCAATCCTGTAAGATGCTTCTGCTATAAACCAAGCCCCAGGACTGCCTCTGTAAATCCTACAGCTTTGAATCAACTACAGTATATTCTTACAAAAATAACTACCTGTGATTCAAGGATTTTCTGTCTGTAGTGAAAAGCTCAAAGATAAAAAACAGTCCCTAAACTGGTAGTTACTGGTAGTTCAAGGCCAGTGAATTTTAAAGGATGATTGCAGATTTAACTCCTCAAACCAACTACACCCAGTTGGACAACTTTAATTATTCAATACAGTAAACTGCAACAGTTAGAGATTTCAGTATGGAACCTTATTTTGTTCGACAAATGAGATCATCATTTTCCTTACACAGGAATAATATACTCAGGGCAGGTTGAAGAGAGGTATGTGAAAAATAAGGAAGGTTCACCAAAAAAATGCAAAGTTATTTATATCAGATTAATTTTATTAATTATTTTAGAATAGCAAATCTTTAAAAATTGAGTTTAGATTATTTCATTTGAAGGAATAATCAAGTTTAAAAAGCTTAATTTATAATGAGTGTTGTCACAGCAACAGAGTAACTAAAGCACAGTAACCAAACTCTTTTCATGAGCTTAGGAGTGAATATTTTGCAGCTAAGTGCTACATCATAATATCATTATTAAAATACCTCCTTCACCTGCACAGTCAACCATATGAACTTAAACTTCATCTTAAAGAAATACAGCCTCCCTCCCTCAGCTACTCAAATGCTGCAGAAATAAACTATCTTGGATATTCTTTCCATAGAATGATATATTTCTTTCCATATTTCTGCATTTTCAGTAATTTCCTATTGCAGCAGAATCTGAATTTCCATACAAAAGCAATGTAGCTTTCATTTTAAAAAAATAAAACAAATATAAGTAAAGAAACACATGCACACAACACCTATCATTAACATAAGAAAAAGATTTTATTTTAGGAGCTATAATTACTTAAGAGTTTTAGACAGTATAATATGTCCAAAACTTAAACACAGAGTCAGTGCCATACTTGCTAAAATTACCATTCAATGAAAAACAAAACAACCCACACTCACAAAATTGTATTTCATTAGAATTTAATCAGAGTAAAAACCCAAAAAGACACCAACGACAACAACAACAGTTAAAAAAACACCACAGGCCAACAAGTAAATAAATATTTCCCTGAAGAGAACATCATCTTCTGAAACACTGTCTGCCAGGAAACACTAAAACATTGAGGTACTGCATGGAGTCCAAGTCTGTAAGTCAGTAATTTAAATTTCATGCTGACTCTCTACTCGTGACAGCAGAAAAAAGCAGAAAGTACAAGTTGTACCTGAGAGGACTGAAAAGGCAGAGGCTATGAGCAAAGAGAACTCTGGGTAACATGACTGACACAGAGGAAGGTACAATGACAGAATCAGCAATGAGCAGAAATTTCTTATTTTTGAGATGCAAAAACAATTCCTATTTGGCAAGTAGCAGAAACCGAAGAAAAATGCTCAGCAGCAACAGGAAACCAAGAACTAAAAGAATTATGCAGGCCAAAAAAAAGGTAGCTAAGTAAACTTTTGCTATTTTAAAATAGTTTTATTTATATTTTTAGGTTTTATATTTATATTTTATAGCTTATAATTTTTAAAAAGTTTTCTTTTAAAAAGCTCTTGTTTGAATAATCCAATTGCCATACCTGAACTACAACTCAAATTGCAAAGTGAAAAGTTTAATTTTTAGAATATGAAGACTTAAAATGCTGGGTTAAAACTTCCATTTGAAAACTCTGCTCTTATGATCAATACCTGTTTTCTCTGCATTTGCTCCAGCAACATTCTGAAGTTGAAATTTAAGATGTTTTTATGGCTTAGATAACCTACAGAAATTGAGATTGTTTCTAGAACATGAACTCGTATGGAAGAAGAATATCTAAATTTGCATGTTAGACCCACAAAGCTTTTTCTGAATCTCTTTCCCCTCTCCCCAAGGAACATCATAAGCTTTCAAGATGTGAAACACTACAAGTCATCATAGGATCACAGCATAGTTTGGGTTGGAAGGGACCTTTAAAGGTCATCTAAATCGAATATCCCTGAACACATTTAAAAAAGTAACACTAAAAGTGAACATGTTTGTTCCACCATTACGTTGTACAATTAAGTATTGCAGCAGAACAGCATAAGCAACACGATATGGGGAAACACAAGATGTCACAAATCTGAAACGCTGATGTGATTTAAACAAGTTACAGTTATAGAGCATTTTGTCAAAAACAAACAAAAGGAAATGAAAAAGAGTAAAGAGAAGAAGAGTTTTGCTCCTTACTATAGCAGAGACTTGATTATGACGGAGGTTGAGCTCTGTGAGTGAATCCAGTCCATTCAGGTTCTCTACAACAGTTAGGAGGTTTCTGGCAAGGTTTAACACTCTCAGTTCACTTAAATGACCGATGTTTTCTATTTTAGCAATCTGTCAGAGATATGACAAGCATGCATACTGTGTTTTATATGGAGAGAAAACATATATATGGCACATATTTTTAAAAAGTATACCTGAACTATCAACTTCATACAATAGTGTGCCTGTGATTCTCTAAACCATGATACTCAGAGATCCAGAACAAGTATTCACCCACATCTTTCTTGCCATCCTGCAGTAAAACTCAGTCAACATTTCCTTCTATCCCATCAGAAATCAGGTTACTTCAGCTGTGCTACTCTGTAGCAGCAACCTTGAAGACACATAAAACCAAGACATCAGTGGTGGTATCGTCCTATGCCAAAATGGGGGAATTTTGTGCATGGTTGAACCTTAATTTGTCTGGAAAGACACTCAATTATCTTCCTGAGATTAGAAAATGGAGGGATCTAACAAAGACTGAGCTACAGTAAACAGGCAGCTGGCAGATGCTTGTTTTTATACTTAATACCCTACTTTAAAGACTCAGGTGATAATGAAAAACCAAAAAAAACGGGTCATAAAAAGCGCAATAATAGCTAATGATCCTTAATTTTAGTTTTTATTTCTAGAAATACCATTGTATTTTACAGAGGCATTGATTATTGCTCTGATGATTCAGTACAGGTTCGTTTCCTGCTGCTAGTATTTCCCAGTGATCCACACAAGGCTCTCTATCCAGATAATTATTTCTCATGGCAGTGTGGGATCTGTCCTCCAGCACCTATGTAGACATTCATGCATGACTTGAACACAGGGAGAAGGACAGCTACTGGACAAGGAACATGGGACTCTTAGTGAAACCCGTGCTGGGTGGCAGAAAGGAGACAGCAGGTTTTCCTGTGGAAAATACTTCGGCAGACACAAGGTGTGGTAGTGCAAAGAGCTACCAATATGTATAATTCCCTGTCACTTAGAATTAACATCTGCTGTACCACTGTAACCCCCCTTAGCACCCTGTGCCCAGGCACACCATTCCTCCTCCAGGAGGCAAACAGTGCCAAAGTACAGAGCAATCAAACAGTGCCTGGTGTCACAGACATGGAATTTCCTGCTGCTGTACACCACTGCAAGTCTGGCTGTGGCAGCTTGCAGAAAGTGTCTCCTGAAACAGAAGAGGTAAGGTAGCCATTATTTAACAGTTTGAGAACGTCCCATTTTGTAGGTAGTTTCCATGTATCCATACACATATATGTGTACATGTAAGTCTGTGACTGGAATATGCTGCTAACAAGAAATATTTCAGCAATTTCTCAATTAAAAAGCATACAAAAGTAGATAGCAAGACCAAAATTAAATATCTTAAACTTACTTTTGATTCAACTGCTAATTAAACTATCCATTTATGTGTATTTTATACAAAAATATTACAGCAAGAGGAACAGAAAATACCACATTTAGAAGAACATACTTAGACAGAGAGACTTGTAAAAGCAACCCCAAAAGCAGACAGTTGGCATGAAGAACACAGACCTCTGCAGATGTCTGCCCAGCTAGAATTACAGGCTAGAATGCCCCAGTCTAGAATATTAATCCTGGTATTTCACTGCTATTGCAAAGATAATGATTTCATCAGCAACATATAGAGATACTCTTTATCACTTTGCTAAGCTTTAAGATTAGCTCTACAGAATTGCCCATTTCAATTATGCATGCACACATGAAGGTACATCAGCTTTTCATATGGACTATTAGGTAAGAAATAATACAAGCTATTGTCACTTCTTTTTGGATGTTTCAAGTAATACTTTGATAATACTAAAAGGAAATTAGTACACAAGTCAGTCTACTTGAAAACACTGAACAAAAACACTATTTATTTTCTCATTTGTTTGTATCTTTGAACACCTCACTACAAAGTAGAATTCAGAAAGAGGTTGTTATGCACCAAATAATCACCCATCAATAACTGAATTGCACAAATGAAAGTTACATCTTCTAAAAGAAAGTTCTGAGATGAATGAAAAGAAGTTCATGCATGAAAAAAAAAAATCAAGTTGCATAATTTTACTTGTATCTCGAACTTCTGGAAAGAAGAATGATTCACAGAATTAAACAGAACACAGGAAATTACTCCAATGACATTTTATATTTAAAGCATTCCAGAATAAAATTCACGTGTAGGGTCCCTGAATGATGCAATTCTATGTGTCTATATCACTGTGTTAATAATAGTTAATCTGGTGTATTTCCAATACTTTGTCTGTAACTTGTACACAGGATTTAAATGTTCAGTGTTCATCTGGGAGCACTCGTAACATGTAAGAGATACTGTACATAATTAACAATGCTTGGTAATTATTGTACTTTTGCTGAACACCACTGAGATAACTCTGGCTCCAATACCACTGATCTGTTGTTTAAATTGCTACATTCTTGAACATGGGCAAACATATTTTCAAGTTCTCAGAGCCAATTGCACTGTTGAATTCTGTTCTTCAGAAACTTACAATGTAGAAGAAACACCTTTTAAGACAGACTAGAAGGCTGCCAAAATAAAAATCCCACTAATTTAAATAGTTAAAGGAGTTCCCTTATTCAGTGTTACCTATGCAAACAAAAACAACAAAACTAGCCTTCAAAACAAGGCAGTAGTCCACTAAGATGTATCCCAAACACAGCATTTCTTCATTTCTTCATTAAGCCTTCAAAAATAACTAATTCTATGGATGGCAGATAGATGTTTTAAATTTTGAATTTCTCAAAGCCAGGGGAAAAAAAGAACTTAAACAGGAAAACTTGTATATCTTTGAACTAGAAAGGAAGAGTTAAGATAATTTATTCATAGTCTTTATTTGGTCTTTACATGAAAAATACTCTATACCCATCCAAAAAGGAAATAATTAACTCCATTTCCTAACATTTGTGCCCTTCACATGTACATTTATGAAGAAAACATTTTGAAAACCAAAAGAACTTACTGAACACCAAGATTTAACGTTAGTTCCTGACATAGGGAAATTTGTTATGTTCTCTGCATAAAAGTAAGCCTATCATTGTGAAGGTGGATCCAGCAACAACCAGCTGGGCACTATGCCCAAAACTCCTCGTAAAGTTGTAGTAAAGAGTTATACAGATACTTGAAGAAAAAAAAAGTCAGATCTACATCACAATCACTTGTAAGAATTGTACAAGACATGTTTCATTTCCATTAGTGATTCCTTCATTTGTGCTGGGAAAGTATGCTGACTGCCACAGAAGCATCATTAGTCTGCAAGTATTTTTATCAAAAACATAACCCCTCACCAAATTTACAACAGCAGTACAAAAAGGATTATAACCACACAAACAATTGTGAATGAATCTGTTTGGAGATGGCCAAGACTCTAAGGGCAATGCCATCACCTGGTCCTAGACTGCCTCTGCCACTGCACAATGTGCACATTGGTCAACTAACAGGATTCAAAGCAGCCACAAGCTTATTTCATCACTTATAATAGTAAGTTCCTACAGTGCTTGTCTTCTTCTCTTTTACATATATGTAGGGAATCTGGTTTTGTCAGACCACCAACAATAGAAACAGCAACCAACTGTATCTAAAATTTTAGAGCAGTTCTAAGACTGTGTTACTTTAACTACACCACAAGTGCTTGTGGTAGGTTGCTGTTGTGTAGTGAGTGCCATTATTCTCAGTTGACTCAGCATTTTGATCACTGTAACCTTCCTGATGTACAGTGCTGAAAATACAAGAGACTGGTACAAAGATTCAAAATAAACCATGACACCTTTTATTAACTTACTGATTTCTGTGACCTCAAGAGCTGCAAAACTTGCCACCAGTTCCCTTTCACAAAACAATACTTTGGTAAAAGACACAGCAAATACATGATGTCTACACAGTTAACATAAGCAATCAAGTTATCATACTGTACCTGATTTCCATGAAGATCCAAAACATCAAGGTTTTTTAGGTTGTCCAGATTTGAGATCTTCTTTATTCTGCAAGATTTCAATTGCGACAAATTATTTTTAATATTAGATTAAAAGTATCTTTCATTTTCCAGCCAATACAAAATTAAGCCTTTTTTTCCTGATGACCAAGAGTAACAGAAAAATAAAATTTTGAACCATGAAAAAAAAAAAATTGATAGATAAATGAGTACAACTTTAAGACTATCACCTTCCTTTCTGACTGTCAATAATTCAGTAACAGCAGTGTTTATGTGGCTCTTCTAGAAAGAAGGATGGAATACTTCCTCCACTAGAAACCAAAGACAACAACTTCATTGTCTTAAAACTTCTCTGTCCTGTCATATTTTGTCAGATTCCAAACCTAGGCTATTATACACCCAACAGCATCATCTACTGGCTGATGACATTAAACACGTGTATTAAGCATTTGCTTCCAGAATAATCAAAGATCACACATATATCAAGCTGAAAACAAGTTGCTAAAAACTGATGTGTAACCACTCACACACAAGCAGGCCAAGTCCTAACTACCTCAGCACCAGACCTCTAAAGTAAACTGCACTCAGGGTGGTTATGATAAGGAAAATAATTCCTCAAAGCACTTTAAAACTGTAGTACTCACACCCCAGTATTTTACTATAAACAAAAGTGATTTCTACAGGTGAGATTTTTAATACAAAAGCTCTTAGCTCTAGTAACATACTGCACTACTGAAACTTGTCAGTTTTGAATAATGGCTGAATTAGGAAATACATTCTTTATAATCTGCACATAACTGAAATCTGGTCACCAGTTCTCACTTTACTGAATATAAGAAAATTATGAAAATTAACAAAGAGCACAACACTTAGATGTGTGAGCAATTCCACAGATACATGTATTAAATTATTACAATTAAAGGCTACAGGACTAGAAGCAATAAATAAGCATTAAAATCCATGACTCATCTGTCTGGTATTTTTCCCAGCTAAATATATCAGGTAGAAATACTTTTTACAGGTTATAAATAATCAATGAATACTACATTTGATCTGAAGAGACATTCCACAACATACCACACAAATCTAAGAACACATATTTAATAATCAATCAGAATAGAAGATTAGATGGAAACATGTGAAGTACTTTGGAAATGTTGCTCAAATTCACTAAGAAATGAAGTTTTGAAGAAAATGACACACAAAGTCTGTGTGCTTCCTCAGTGGGGTCCCTGACACTTAGCAACTCTTAGAGCTGATCTCACTGGTATGACAGCAACATCACAAACTGAAAACTGTAAGTAACAGAAACAATGGGAAATCACAGTTGTTACACCATAGGAGGTAGAGTGCCTTAGCTAGTTTTATTATTCTTACCTGTTCTTTCCCAATAGAAGGACTCTCAGGGATCTCAAAGTTGAAACCCCACTTATCTCTTCAATCTGATTATCATATAAATCTAAGAAAACAAGATGGTGAAGATTAGAAATATTTTGGATACGAGTTATAAAGTTATGCTGGAAATTCAAAAGACGAAGGTGATCTTCCCCATCAATAATTGGGCACACTGTCAGTTTTTGCCTGGAAGAAAAAACAGAACACACAAGTAAGTAACAAATCAGTAATCCACCTTCTCACCTACTCTGACTGAATAGAGAAAAGTATATTATCTGGGTTAAGGTAGCATTAATTAGGTTTGCTAATTAAATTCTGTAGATAAAGCAGTAACTCCTAC
This sequence comes from Eopsaltria australis, assembly GCA_034509425.1. Lineage (NCBI taxonomy): Eukaryota > Metazoa > Chordata > Aves > Passeriformes > Petroicidae > Eopsaltria > Eopsaltria australis. The sequence goes on from JAVTVJ010000121.1 coordinate 2,281,343, forward strand.
CTATTAAAAAAATCAGCCTGAAAACACAGCAGCCATTTCTGACAACCTCTCCTCTCGGAGATTTGCTTTTTACATGGAAATTACATGGAAGTTTTGTGTTGTGACCACACTAAAATTCCAACAGATGTGGCCTCACAATTTGTTAAAGTTTTCTTCAGCTATCACATGAACAGCCTGTTCAGATGAGAAATCTGCCTGCCTTAGGTGACTGCTGTATGGATATATTCATCACAAGGACACTCACAGAGAATTTCTCCACGGGACACAGTACTTCTCTCAAACACATACACACACAAAACCCAACAACCCAAGCCCATCACTGACTGCAGTCATTTGTGGGGCACTGGTCACTCTGGTCACGTCAGAGCAGGGGCATGAGTCTCTGGCACCTGCATTCTGCCACCTTCTCACCTTTCCAGGGAAAGTCTATCTGAGTTCAGTATTTTTTCTTCAGCAGAACGTTGCAATACAGGAAATGTTATTGATGAACTGCTCCCAAAATTTGTGTTATCTATTGGAAAATCATACAGAAAATATATGAACTACTTCTCTGTAGATGTATGTCATGAACAGGTGATAAAAGCAAAATTTTCTTTCTTATAAAAAGTAAAGCATGAAAGTGTTTTTTGCCTCCATTCAGTACTATGATTTATCAATTTTCTTTCCTGATAATATTTGTTTACAATTACGTTCCTCTACATCCTCTTTCCAAAGTACATTAATTTCTTTACTTTGAGATTTTTTCAACAATTTTTTGTAAGCAGATATTTTGTAAATGTCTCTATTTTGATTAGAATTACCCAATGATATTTTAACATAAGATGGTAAAATTGTTTCCCAGTTTCAGTGTCTGAACTTAAAGAAGATATTACCCAACTTAATATAAATTTAAAGACACAGATCAAATAGATGTTGCTAGAATTAAAAAATAAAGCACCAAAATATTGAAACTGTCCCACTGATCCACAAACAAATACAACAAACTCCAAACCAGAAAGCTCTGTCAGACTGGGAGACAGAGCTGCTTTTTATGCACCAAATGACTTAATACTCTTTGTTCTCCTGTGCAGGGAACAAAACCAGATTGTGGACTTACATTTACTCCATAAGTTGTATAAAATCCCTAAAAGTCAACCCATTCTGAATGGCTAGTGGCCTTCATTTTTAACCAGAACAAATAAAGAATTGGCATGATAACTAAATTGATCTTCTACTCACACCAATCACAGACAAGAAGAAGCAACATGGCAAGAAATGTTTCAAGTCTCTTCCAGTCCTCACCAGAGTTAGAAGTGATATCACCAATATCTTGCATTGCAAAGCCAAGAGCACACAAGCACAACAGAAAAACTATACCTTAATATCACAGTTCTAAATCAGAAAGTAATTTTGTCTAAATATATTAAAATGTTAAACATCCAGTAAAATGTTACATTAGAGAATTGTGTGGATATTGAGGGAATGTGTAGTAGGACACTTGATAGGTTGTGGCTTTGTAGGTAGAAGAAAAAATGCTCTTCCATGAGAGGGGAAAAATAAGTATGAAAAAAGCCCGGCAGTAGGACAGTGGGTTCAGGACATGATGCAACAGTAATTACCTTGAATTACTGTAGCCAAGTAGGAAACACTGTCACTCTTACATTTTCCAATAATGATACAATCTTTCTTTACTTCTGAAATAACAGGAGATACAAAAGACAAACAAACCAAATCCTGTTGAATATTACCTTGTCTTCCTGAGTAGTTTTTTTCAAGATCATGCTGCAGAAGTCTATTATGGAAAGATGACTGTTCTTTATTTATCCTGAATTCAAACTGTAACATAATATTATAGAAAAGTGTTAGAGTTTTCAAATGCAAATAAGTCTTTACACAAACAAAACCAACCTTAGTAATAACTCCAGTTCTCAGGAATTTCTACAAATGCCTTGAAAAAAAGAGAAGAAATAATTTCTCCAATAAAAGGTGTATTCATTATTTTAGGACACTACAACTAAAAAGCTTCCCTGTTGGAAACAAAAATGAAAATATGGAAATTACTAGCACATTCATATGCAGTTGACTGAATAAAAAAAACCCAAAAACTAACTCCACCCTGTGAGGAATACTGCAATCACAGGAAAGAGGTACAGATGGAAGAACAAGAAATCATGCACATATATTAAGCTTATGGCAGCCTGTAGTACAACCCCATGTTTTTGTTTTATATGTCTTTTATAGGATGAAATAAATGAAAAAAATACTATCAGATACATTAGATACTGTAAGTCAATAGACGACTACTGAAAAGGTAATTCCTATTTGAAAACATACAAATTTGGCTGTATCATACAACTACATGAATTAATATAACTATGCAAGAAAAGGCGATAGTTACTGGCTTGGTTTTTTCTGGTATTGATGAAGTCTGGATGACCAGCTGGAGACCACAATTATTAACCTGCAAAGTGGAAGAAAATGAAATTAAATGTTACATTTCTCAAAAATATCAATACAATTATTGATTGCAATACTAATAATGCATATCAATACGACTGCTTTTGAAACAATAAAGCTATTTTCATCAGCAAAATCTGCCAAGAAAGGAACTACTTCGCAAAATACTATGAAGAATAACATCACAGCTTTAAGTAACACTAAACGTTTAGTTTAAAAAAAAAAATCACATTGCTGTTAATTTTAAAAATACACTGAAAGTATGACTTCCACGGGGATACACCTCTCATTACCAAGAAAATAACTGTTTACATTTAAACATGCCTTGTACTTTCAAAAGGCAAAACATGCTGGGCTTTTAGCTGGATTTATGTGTTAAAACAGAAACATCTCACAGGAACACTGAACGGCTCATCCATGCACCTCCCAGCACAGCACAAATGATGCCGGGGGAGCTGCCACCCGCCCGACACCCCCAGCCCCGGCAGCACCTACCGGAGCGGGCGCGGCCCGCGGGCCCCGGCCGGTGCGGCCCTTGCTGGGCACCATGGCCCGCTGCCCCTCGGCCCCGCGCAGCCCCTCAGCTCCTCAGCTCTCCGCAGCTCCTCCGCTCCGCGCAGCCCCTCAGCCAGGTGGCCCCTCAGAGCCCCGCAGCCTCAAGCAGCCCCTCAGAGCCCCGCGGCCCCAAACAACCCCGCAGCCCCAAAGCAGCCCCTCAGAGCCCCGCACAGCCCCGCGCCGGCACCGCCCTGTCGGAAATGGCTCCGCCGTTACCGCGGCGACCGCGGCTTCCGCCCCGCCCGCCGGCTGGGGCGGCGCCGAGGGGCGGGAAACCGTGAGGGGCGAGAAACCGTGAGGGGGCGGGAAACCGTGAGGGGCGAGAAACCGTGAGGGGACGGGAAACCGTGAGGGGCGGGAAACCGTGAGGGGACGGGAAACCGTGAGGGGCGGGAAACCGTGAGGGGACGGGAAACCGTGAGGGGCGGGAAACCGTGAGGGGACGGGAAACCGTGAGGGGACGGGAAACCGTGAGGAGACGGGGACTGACGGACGGACGGATGGATGGATACGGCGCTCTGTGCTCGTCCCGGTGTTCCTGGTGTCACCCCCACCCTGCCGCCCCATGGCAAAAAGACACCATTATGATTGTATTTTTCTGAATTCTACAAGCAAGTGGCCGTGTGTGAAAACCCGTGACAGGGCGAGAAGCCGGACGGTTCCTGTCGTGCCTCAGGAAGTTGCCTTCCGTGGGCACAGACGGTTCACAACATGTGACAATCACTGCCGTGACAATCAACCTGTGCCAGCTGCTGGTGCTGATCCCTCAGCAGCTCCTGGAGCCCAGGAGCTCCACTGATGCATAGTGGGTGCTTTTAATACGCATATCAAGAAATTAGTGGTTAACAAGCAAAGGTGTGGCTGTCAGCGGGTGAAAGGGCTGTGAATTGTCTCATGGTACCTTCCCCAATCAGAATCATGGAACCATCAAGGTTGGAAAAGACTTTTAAGATTATCTAGTCCAAATGTCAACCCAGCACTGCCACTGTAACCCCTAAACCACAAACCACATGACCCAGCGCAGATCCAGACGTTCTCAAACACCTCCCTGGGCAATCTATTCTAAAGCCTGGCCACACAAACAAATATTCCAGGTTTGGCTTTTTGTATTGTCATTTTAGTTTCCATCTATTGAAAGACTGACAGAAGAATAATGTAATTACAGCATATTTTGTGAGATAATGCAAAATATGTGGTTTTTTGGTTGTTCGGTTTGTTGGGTTTTGTTTTGTTTTGTTTTTTTATGGTATGTAGACAATGCTGTACCAACAATAAATGCACCATAAGAAATTGGTGCAGATTTTGGTCGTGCAGTTGAAGTTCACAAGTTTATGATGTTCACTGGGTACCAGTGAGCCATGGGTTTCCCTCTAAGGGACTTGTCTACATTAATTCGTTTAAAGTTCTGCTGTGTTTACAAATACTGCTTTATCTTTGCTGGAAGTTAAGCATTATAGAGCACTGTTATATTAAAAGGAAAATAAAACAAACCAAACAAACCTAAAAAAACCCAAAAAACATGAGTCTGGTAATTTCAGTGGAGATCTAATCAACACAGTGCTTGAAATTACATCAGTCTTCATCTGGCCAAAGGCCAGTTCCGTGCTGTGACCACTGGTAGAACAAATAAAAGCATCTAGTGTCCTTTTCTATAAAATCAAGTTCCCTTAAACTTGACAGAAGGATACATCAGATAAACGGAAAGGTCTCTGTCAAACATCATATGGGTTAGCTGTAGCACAGAATAGTTCTTTGTTTATACTCCTGACCTTGTTCCTGCGCAGGGAGGCAAACAACTTCCATGGACTCATACAAAATCTGAGCCACAGTCCCTGTCCATATTCTCGCCTAGAAGGTGTAATTTTGTGCTTGTATTTCTGTGTCAACTGAAATAAATAGCAAAGTGAAGCCCTACCCAAGACATATTACAGAACGTTCCATTCGCAGAGAACTAGAGATTTAGTTAGTGATGCTTGTAAGCATATTTCATAAACAAAATACTTTATTGCTTAAGGCACATTTAAAAATCAGCCAAAGCCTGAGGCAGGGCAGTGTCAGAATGTGTCCATGCCAGCAAATCTGACTCATGAGGACTGTTTGCCACAGGGATGAGAAGAACTGGCCCTGAGTGCAGTCTCACTTTTTGTCCATCCAAATTTTAAAGAAGAAAATATTGAAGCAATGCAGACAAAAACAAGGATGCCACAAATGAAGTTGTGACTTAAAGATAATTTAGCAATTTGGGTCCAGACAGTATTGGAAAAAAGATCTTCCTTGAGTGAAGAATGAATATTTACATGGTAAATTGAAAAGCTATTGATTCTAATATTTAGCACATTAATGTTAATTTCACTTTAATAGCTGAAACAGTCCATTGAAATATAGTGCAATAGTCTTAACTGCAAATAATCACTGCCTAAGTGTTTCAGAAAACGGGCCTCTATTTTAATTAGCTCTTAAGGGGGGATACTGTATTCTGTGTAAGTGCCATGCAGAATTATGGAGGAGACTCCTCCACAAAACACGTATCCAATCATGTCCTTGTTCATTCGTGTAACTTATTTCCAAATCTCACCTTCGGCATTAAGACCACACTTACCCCAGCGAAAGCTTTCCGACTTTCATAAAACCCAACGCTCTGGTCAGGGAGCAGCGGCGCAGCCCCAAGGCTGTACCAGGAGAAGAGAAGCTGAGACGCTGCTTTCCGGTGAGGAGCCCGTTGTTTTCCGATGAAACAAAAGCAGTCGCTATTCAGCCGTCAGGGAGAAGGACTCTCCAGCTGCCCGGCTGGCCCGGGGGCGGCATGGCTGGAGGAGGGTCGGACCCTCCCGCTGCCGTGCGGGCGCGCTGGGGGAGTGGAGCTGGGAGCGCCGCCCCAGCGGGAGGGGACAGGGGGGGACAGGAGGGGAGGCGGCCGGGCGGCTGTCGCAACCCGGGGCATCGCTGGTGTCGCGGCGGGCAGAGCCCGGCCGGGGAGCGCCATGGCCCAGCCGCAGCCGGCCGAGCCAGGGGCCGCGCCCGCTGGGCAGGAGCTGCCGGCGGGGAGCGGCCCCGTGCAGATCCGAGTGGCCGTCCAGGCGGCCGCCGAGGAGGACGAGGAGGACGAGGAGGAGGAGGAGGGGGGCGGCGGAGCGCCATGCCCCAGCTGCAGCGAGGAGGACTCGGGGCGGTGCGGGCGCTCCAGGTGAGCCCCGGGCAGGGGGTCCGGCGGCGGGGACGCCGTGCAGGCGGGGCTGTGCGGGGCGAGCAGCGGGGCCGCCGCGGACACCCCCGGAACGGAGCGGGCCCGGCTGATGCAACGCCGAGGGGCGGGTGGGAGACGCTGGAAAGCCTCCAGCAGGGACACCCGGCGGCCGGGAGGGAGCTGGAGGGAGCTGCCCGCCGCACCGATGGCTCCGCCCGGGCTGCATCCCACCCGCCCCCGACGGGACTGCCGGGCCCGGGGCTGCGGCTCCCCAGCTGCGAGAAGCGCCGGGCTGGGATGTCCCCGACATTTCCGATTCACTGCCTTTTACAGAAAGAGTTTGGTGTTTAGTTGTAGCTGTGGTTTGGAGTTTTGTTTTAGGGATTGATGTTTCGGGTTTTTTCCTCTTTTTGCCTGTTTGGCTTGGTGGCCTGAAATCGTTTTGATGCCTACCAGAATCTCTTGTAAAAGGAACATCCAGGATTTTTGTGCCAGCAAACTGCAGAGAGACAAAGCTCTACTAGTTGTAGTTCATCCTGTGGTTTGTACTAAAGCTGTAGATGGAGTTGTAAGTTGTCACATAAAGATTTAGGTACAGTAGCAAGAAATCCAGTATTCTGTTTGAACATTTATTGTTTCTAATTGATTTTCTAACTTCATACTTACCATTGTATGAAGTAACATACAATAAGGAACTGCACTGTATTATTTGAAATTACAGAGGGGTAGTAGGGGAGTGAGAAATTTTCTGTAGCTGCCAAAATTGTCAGCTATGGACTACAGAAACAGGAGTTGAACATAGCCAGGCGCAGTTATGGTCTTAAAACTGAGTCAGCTTATTTTTTCCACAATCATACGTGACTGTTGTGTTTTATATATATGCACAGCAGACTACAGTATTGCATTACAATTACTGATTTCTTAAATTCAAGATTTTATTTACATTTGTTATCTACAATATTACTTGTGAAGAGCTTCTAGCCCTGGCCTCGACTAGGAAAAAGAATGTGGTTATTTTTTCAAGCTTTGAAATGTCACTTACTTAATCCTCTGCAGTAGGTACTGTCTTCAGAAACGTTTGCTGACAGTGTTGGTGCATACTCAGTTCTTGTGGAGGCTGGGTTTTTGTAAATGGCCTCTTCCTGATCCAGGAAAGGCCAGAGGTATTGCCATGGAGAGAACTCTAAAGGCTCCGCATCAAAAGTAGGTGAATGGAGTTTACACATGCTTTTACCATTTACATATAACCTTACCTAAGGATTATTTCTTGGTAATGCAGCATTTGGGATGATCTAAAACTGCTGGGAATGACCCATCTCACTCTCCAGCTGAAGCTTGCAGACAATTTGCCATCAGTGGGCATCCAGTATTCATGTTTTTGTGGACAAACATGGGCTGCCTTTGAGTGATTGTACTCTTGGAACTTATAAATTAGATTGCCACATAGTGTTTATTAATACAATACTTTATTCATTTGGAGACTCAGCTAAAAATTTTCAGAAGGTTAGACGCTATCCAAACAATTTAATGTATTATTTGTGAGTCTTGATATTTAAACTTCCAAATCTGCTCTCTCTGTAGATGTTTATTTTCTTGTGTGACTAATGGCCAGATGAGTCACCACGTTAAAAGATTGTTTTTCATTCTGTTTTACAAGCATATAATCACAAAGCTCTGAATAAAAAAATGAAGTTGTGAATAACTACGAGGGTTTGGTTCTTTGTCAATGTTGACTGAAATTATTGATCAACTACTTTAATACAGTTGATACCCCAGAGGTGCTACCAGTTGATCATTACAATGAATTAATATGGAGGTAATTACAAATTTCTGCATTTACCGTAGGTGCTATTTCCATACAGCATTTAGTGAGGGCTGTTGTAAGAGCCCGTAAGATTTTGTAAAAGCTGACTGGTCTGCCAAACATAGAAATAGTGTATAGGTCAAACTGTGACCAATACTTGAGAGGTGAAATGAGGCCTGTTTTGCCCTGATTCACTGTTAGTGCTGTAGGTAGGGATGGTGCTGATCTCTGCAAACACGGAATTAGTTTTTGTTGTTTTCCAAAATACGATGCTCCTTTTTGTCTCCATGCAAACACCTGCAAATATCTGCGCTTATAAATCCCTAAAACAACTGTAAGCCCCATCCTGAACTGAAGGCAAGCTTTTTCTAGCAGAGTGTGGATATGTGAAAAGGCTGAAATGTTCCAAGCTTCTTGTACCCAGACTAATTCTGAATCGGGAAGGGAATATCATGAATGAAAAATAAACACCCTTGGTTTTTCTTCCTTCTGAAACCAGCACTCACAGCTGAGCATTATATATTTATTACCATCCTAATCATAACTTCATCTATTTATCCTCCACTTCTGACTTTGCCAAATAACACAAATTCTTTGTCATGCTCTCTCATTCTTGTCATTCCTTTGAACTGTACTCTATTAAAGGCTAGGGAGAATTCTAGGATTGTGCAAGTGAGTATCCGCATGTATCTGATGTGTTGCCCCATCATCAGAAGAACCATAACAACTAAATGTCCAAAGAGCCAGGTCCCAGAGATCTGCTGTAACTTGTCCCAGCTGTGGGCACAGTTCCTGTGCAGAGCCCACTGACCTAAACACTCTGTGCAGACGGCAGCACGGCCGCAGCAGCACGGTCACTGCCTCCATCACCCCGGACAGAACAGGCCAGGGCAGGGGAGCCAGCAGGCTGCATCCTCCCTGCCAGGTCGGCCTCACAGACCTCCACTGTGATGCCTGCTCCTTTTCCTAAGGATTTCAAAGCCTGCAAAAGCCACTTAAGGCAATTTTGGGGAAATGCATGACTCCTTCTTTTCATTGCTTACGTACCTGGAAGACCGAACATGACTTATGGGGTACTTAGTGGATGATTTTATTTTCTTAACAGAAACTTTCATGATGGTCCCACAACAAAACTAGACGACTAACAGCTTGAAAAAATGAGTCTGACTTAAGATAACTTGTCCATTACAGTCACCCGTAAGTGGAAATCTCTATTTCAGCAACAAACATGTTGCTGTAACTGCACGTGGCAACACGTTTATCTCGAATCCATGGCTGCAGTATTTTTTGAGGAATAGGATACTCAACAGTGCTACATTTTGCCCAGGTACTCAGACAATACGATGGGAGGTAAAGAGAAGAAATGAGAATGTTTTCTTAGGAACCAGCATGTGTGCATATAAACCTTTTCTTGAGGTACATGAGCTGGCAGGTTTAGCCCCTGTGGTAAACTGCTGGTTATGTTACTCTGGCACCCTGGAAGTGACCCGTAAAATGTGCAACAGTCCTGTCAGTCCTTATTACTCCTTGGATATCAGCTCCTGCATTCATGCAGTGAAGAGGCTTAAGAAATCATGACTACATCAAGCTGGAATATTCATTCTCTGGTATGTGACACTACTCATAAAGCACAGAAAGGTCAGGCCTATGTTTAATTACTTCATACTGAAAAATATAACACTGTCACTGGAGGACTCTGTATAGTACCAAGTGCCAGTGCACCTTCAGTTCATGTTTTGGTGGAGGAGGATTTGAGTTGGCAGTGTTTTCAAGCCATTAGTGTAGATGTCTCATTGTTCTGCACTGAGATCAGCTTTTGGAACAAGCTCAGAAACTTGACTCCTTATGCTGACTGGAAAGCTTCATCCTCTGAGCATCCTCTGCTGGCTCAGCTGGGTGGGTGATACCTGTCCAGTGCCCACATCTGAAGTCAGTTGGAACCAGCATAATGGTTATGCTCTTTCATTTTGAAAGGTTATATGAATCCACTAACAGAAGATGCAGATCTGTTGATAAAATGATTTAACTGTTTTCCAGTGGTGGGGAAAATGATGATGACTCTGACCAGAACTGGAAACCACCAGAGAATGACCTGATCCAGAAGTTAATAGCACAGATTGAATATTACTTCTCAGATGAGAACCTTGAGAAAGATGCCTTCCTTCTGAAGCATGTGAGAAGAAATAAGATGGGCTATGTCAGTGTTAAACTCCTCACTTCATTTAAGAAGGTAAGTTAACTTTGTAAGACCTGAAGTGTCTCATGCAAGATCGATGAATCTAAAAACACTAGAAGAGATTAAAGTAACATTTTGTACACAAAGCTTCACAGTCTTTCTCTTTATCTGCCCGGTTTCACTATGATGATTAGGTTTATACTCATCCAGAACTTTAACTGCTGAACTTGTTGATGATTGGCTAGGGAGATTATTGGCTTAAAAAAATATGAATGCTTTTAAATTATCATTCTTGGAGACAGGAGGACATTAAATATAATTAATTTCCATGGCAACTACTCATGAATAGCTGGGTAGTCCCAGTAAAGTTACTTTCCTGTCTCTGAGCAGGGACAGTGAATCTTACCTTTGGACAGAGAACCAAAAATGAAGAGCAGTATCAAGTATCTGGTAACTGAAATCCCTTAAACATGAAGTGATGTGGTTTTTTTCTTTTCTCCTTACATTAGAAAGACCTATGTAAATCTGTATGTAACTGACTTCTATAATTACACTGGAAACACTTTGTCAAGGTTCTAAATCTCACTGTTTTGCAGAGTTGTTCAATCTAGAAGTTAAGGCACTCTCAATTTCTTCAGACCACTTCAAACATTATATTGGTAACAGATAAACTCTAATCAACTGGAAAAGTTTGGTGTGTTTTTTAGACTGAGATTTTTGAGGAAGGAAAGATCAGTTCAATACAATGAAGACCTAAACTTGACAAAACTTCTTGTTTGGCAAATGTAACCTCTCTAGAACATGCATTTTGATCATGGTTTGGGCCCAGACGTGGAATGACCAAGCACTACTTGAGCAGGTTTTCAGATGTAGTAATGATTTCAGTTTGAGCTTTAGTGCCAGTTCCTGTTCTCATTAGATTCAGCAGGACATAAGCTATATAGGAGCTCACTGATGCGCATTATAGCATGAAAACTGTTTACTTTCTCACTAAATCTGCAACATGAAACTTAAATCCAGGGTTCTATTTGTAGACTGAAGCCTGCATCTGCCTTAAAATTTAGTGATTAGTTTGATTTGGTTTGCCCAGTTGCGGTGCTTAACCTGTGTCTGTCCCGAAGGTGAAACACCTTACCCGTGACTGGAGAACCACAGCCTATGCACTGAAGTACTCTAACACTCTGGAGCTCAATGATGATAACAAAAAGGTTCGAAGAAATACTCCAGTTCCAGTATTTCCAAGTGAAAATGTTCCTACCAGGATGCTACTGGTATATGATATCCACATGATTTCTGAGCTGCAGACCCTTAACAAAGAAGAAAACGGATGCATGCAAGAAAGGATAATGGAGCATCTCCTCAAAGCCTTTGTAACTTTTGGTATAATTTCATCAGTTCGTATTCTTAAGCCTGGCAGGGATCTCCCACCTGATATCAGGAGGGTCAGCAACCGGTACACTCAGCTGGGAACCCAGGAATGTGCAATTATAGAATTTGAAGAAGTAGAAGCTGCCGTACGTGCTCATGATTTCATGTGTGCTGAAAACAAAGAGACCAGCATGAAAGTTGTCCTAATAGGCATGAAACCACCAAAGAAAAAAGTTCCCAAAGACAAGAACCGTGATGAAGATACCAGCAAGAGCCTTAAGAAGACTCGATCCCTTAACAAGAGAGTTGAGGAACTTCAGTTTGCTGGTGATGAATCTTCAGCAAACAGCTCTTCTGACCCAGAGAGCAATCCTACATCACCACTATCAGGACGCAAACGTAGCACAACAAATACTATGAGTAATTTGAGCCCCGTCATCTACCCAAACAACCATTTGAGTCCTAATATGTCACCCAGATCAAGTCCTTGGAACAGTCCATCTTCACTAAGAAAAGTAACCAAAAAATCTCCACTGGCTGAAGATAGCAAGCTTAACCCAAGCACTAGCCCTGAAATTCCAAGGAAATACACTGATTATTCCTCAGACAGCAGCACCACGCCTTCTGGGAGCCCCTGGGTACAGAGAAGAAAAGCCCAAACTCTGACACAAGAGAAGAGTCCTGTGAGCAGTCCCATGTTGGTACGGAAAATACAAAATGCAGACGGTCTCCCTGTAGGGGTGCTGCGGCTGCCAAAAGGTCCTGATGGCACCAAGGGATTCCACAATGGTTGTGAAAGAAGGAAGGCTATGAAGGGTGAATAGACTATCCTTTAAAAACAGTTTCACAAATCAGCCAACTGCTGGTGACCTAGCCTGGTGAAAAATTGTCACTTGAGTGACTCAGTTAAGTCAGTATTTAATTTTAAAAGCTTTTATATTTATATAGAGACTTTATCATTTGTATATTTGTATATTTCCTCCACAGTACAGATGAGGCTGGAAGGCATCTCTGGAGAATGTCCAGTCCACCTCCTTTGCTGAAGCTACAAGTCACTGACAGGTTTGAGTGTCTGCAAGGACAGACTCCCCAACCTGTCTGGGTGATGTGTTCCCATGGTCAACCACCCACACAGTACCAGTTTGTGCCCCTTTTCCTGTTACTGGGTATCGCTGAGAAGTGCCTGGCCCCCTCTTCTTTACTCCTTCTCATCAGATATTTAAAAACCTTGATGAGATCCTCCTCTAGAGCCCTCTCCACTCCAACCTAACCAGCGCCCACTCTCTAGGCCTCACAGGAGGGACGTGCCAGCCTTTTAATCAGCTGAATCACTTAAGTAATGCAGGGCCCTTATCTGCATCCATTCTTTTTAATGTATTATTTTGAAACACCTAAATATCCAAGCAGGCATATAAATCATTGATGTAAGTACACTATTTGCCAAGCTAGGATCCTGAGGAGCAGTGTGCACTTAAGGTTTAGTGATTGTATTATGAAAGCTATGGAATGTTACCAGTCTCATCATAAGAAGCTGAGGTTTTGAAGAGTTCCTGTGTTCGCCTTAGAAAGAACTGAGAAACCAATGGCACAGTGAGCAGTTGTTCTCACATACATCACCAAAGCAGTATTGTTCCATAGGACCAGTGTGCATTTTCATGAGTAAAGACTCTGAGCATTGGAGACTGCTCTGTAAGTGTTCTCTTGTATAATCAAGTGGAAATAAAAATATTAACTCTAGATCTATTTTGTTTACTTTAAAAATAAGTTGAGCTGCACATGAACAGATAACTTAAACTTCATCTTATACCACATGAAATTCTAGCAGCAGTTACTCATAGTTTCCATTGCATTCAGGGAAAAAAATCTCCTCTGCCCCATTACTGATGGTTAATTCTGTGGTGATGCTTCACTCTGTGTGTCACAGTTATTTTTATACAGTATTATAAACTAGACAGTGGTTATATCACTGCTAACTCAGAATTTAACAAGCTCAGCAAGAAGTGCTTAAATTAAAATTAACTAGAATGCTACATGAAGTCAAAGAAGGAAACTGCAGTTTTACCTACAAAAGTTAAACCCTGGAAAACTAGCCCAGGGACAGTAAGAGGGTTTCAAGTTGCAATGGTCAGCTTGGGAACTGTGCATGACAAAGGTCTCATCAGATGGTGATTCTTCATTCCAAAAGTCCACATCCTGTCCAGCTTCCTACATGTAACATTTCTGCCGTGTAAACAGCTGCACACGCTTAGACTCCTGTATACAGAAATCCCAATTTTGTGTGTTGCTCTTCAGCCACCCACGCACATTCCTGGTTCTTTTACTGCACACAGATGGAATCCTTCAGGTGACTTTCTGACTCCCATTACACAAACTGCAGCATGTGCACATTCACAGACTTTGTGAGCTCTCAGTACACAGGCAGGTGCTTGGAGAGGACAGAGTGAACCCTGTGGCTGCCCAGGGCAGGAAGAGCCAGGGGCAGCCAGAGCAGCAGGGGAGAGGCTGGCAGGCAGCACGGCTGCTCCAGGGACTCACCCCATAGAATTCTGCTTCTCTGCTGTAGAGCTCAAACACACGTGCACACCTCAAAGTGATGGTTTCAGAAACATGGAGCTTGAGGCTATTTTTATTGCTTTTTTTACACAACAAACAGCAATTCTAAAAAGCATTTTAAGAATGAGACCACTCTGCCAAGTAGCTCAGTTACTGAAGGCATTCAAGATTCTTTAACTGCCTACACAGCACCAGTGCCCAGGGCACCAGCAGAGACCCCCACATGCTCCTCAATCCACAGCAGCTTCAGTCATGCATGTACAGCAATAAAACCAGATACAACACTTCATTCCTTGGGACAAACATTTTGTTCTCCCTGAGTTTGTTTCTGTCTTCACATTCAGTCAACTGCTCAAAACCTGAAAACAATACAAACCTCAAAAATACACACCACACACTCAAACTGCTTGGCGGAATGCTGCCAACAGAGATGTTTTAGACATCAATAGCTCTGCCTTCATTTTTTCCAGCTCTCAAATGTTTGTATTATGAAGATGTATTTCAACTAAGTATTTTCCAAATGTCATATCAGCTCAAGAGAAACAAGGTGACAACACACTGGCATTTTAGTCACTGGCTGAGAGCTCTTCCCAGCGAAAAAAGAACATTTACTTCTGTCCCCAGTAACAAGGGATGCATTCCAGTTGCCTTCATTTTGCACAGGCAGTTTATGGCTGGGTTTAAAACCCTGAGGTCTGAAAAAAGCCAGGGACTTCAGTAAAAAAAGCTTATTAACTCAGCTAATACACCCGAGCTGTTTAGGCCAACAGTTTGATTAATCAAACAGAGCTGGCTTCAGCTTACACCATTGTTCCCTTAGCTTGGATTTTACTGCATCTGAAGCAAAAGTATAGTTGATTGATTCATAGGAAAGATCCCACATCTGTGATCGAGTCAGACCAAATGTATTTGCAACCAGCTCATATTCTTGTGATAGGTCGGTTGCAAAGACGCCTTTATCATCAGTCTGGAGTTGAATTGAAAGGAAAGAAACAAAAAAGTTTGAATTAGTTAGTTCCTCTATATCAAAAAGTGGTTTTTTTACACATATCAGTCAGTTTTATCTTGCTGTCTCACATTTTATTCCACCTTTCACCTGTGCATAGTTATTTCATTCTCTATTTGCCCTATTTTCACTAAAAATGAAAAATAAATGAATAAATTATTTAAACATATAAGAAAACTTATTAAAATGATGGTATGATTTATCAAGAAAATAGGATTTCCTACTAAAATCACTAGAAAGATGACTATCAAATGCTGCATATATTCAAGGTATGTCAGTATGTGCAGGTCTTCTTATTCCTTTTTTCCCTTTCCCCAGATAAGCACAATGTTATAAAATACATACACACACACACACTTGGACAATGCCAATGGCAGCACAAGTATTTGCCACCTTCAATGCTTAAATACCTTAATGAGCTATCAAGAGAATGAAGGAGCTCTCACCCAACTCAATCAACACCCAGGTAAGCACAGGTGCATATTCAAGCATTGGACCCATGGGTTTTAAGAGAAACCTGTCAGTGTACAACAGCTATGAAGTTCATTGCTTGTATAGCTGATCATTTTATCCCATAGAAAAAAGGCCTGGCTTTGCACTAGAACCAAGATAAATATCAGCAATTCCCATTTGAATTACAAGCATTTCTAAAACAGAATATTATGATTTCCTAAAAGCAAATGATTTGCTACAAGGTCAGAAATTTTAAGTCAGCTTTGATCCATAAATGGAGAAAGACTTCTCCAACTTCACAAGTTTGGCCCTTTGCCTAAATACATGCTTAAAAACCAAAAAACTTACACAAAGCACTGCAGGATGGCCCATGCTGTACCAGTATCCAAAATGGTGCTTGTCACAGGAAGGCACTGTCTGAGATTTTATGTTTGACGTCATGCAAAATTCTAAGGGAGAAACAGAAAAAGAAACAAGGACATATATCAAAACCAGAGACATGCTAATTGACTTAGAAACATCCTGAATAAAATTAAAATTAGCTACTGTTGCTTCCTTGATTTTCTACATTTCTTTGGTAATTTCTTTTGAGAAAAGTTTGCTAATCAATTTCTTTGGGGCATAAAATTTAGGGAGCTTGCAAGCCAGGTACAGAACCATCAGACAGACTTGCACAGTAATGACAAGGTATGATTTGGTTTTGCTTCCGCCTGAGACATCAGCTGTTGTCTGCTGCCACAAAGGTGTCAAAAACCCCAAAAGTGTAATGAGTGTACCTTTATGGGCAAGTGCCATTGCCACATTTGTCCAAGTCACCTCTGGTCAGAGACAAACTGGTGTCACTAGATCAGCAGTACATATCCTGTTCTGATATGCAGAGATCAAGTCACAGTAAATATTTCTTTCCTTACCAATAGGTATATGATTCTGCTGAACCAGGGAGACTATCTCTTCAGAACCTGCTGCTGTGGAGTTCAGAAATGTTCCATGTCCAATTCTGTCAGGAGGGAGGCCCAGGAGAATCTTGGTCTCCTCTTCTTGATTTGGAATCTAGAGAGGATATATTTCACATTCTGTCAAGGCAGCATAAAAAAGCACATTATATAATTACAGTGGACTTTCAGTTCTACTTTCATGGCATATCTCATCCGAAAGAAAGTGCTAGTGAAATAGAAACAAGTATAAATATGCTGATGACATCCTTTGTCCTACCTAATTTCAGTATTTATTGGACTTCTTGGAGCAAATTCCAGCCACCATTTGAGCAGAAGCCCAACTCTTTCTACTGATACCAGCAGAACTAGCAAAGCTCACTGCTCATGAAACTCTGTGGATTTCACTATACATGATTTCTGATATAATACCAGGAAGAAAGCAATGGATCTCTTAGAATGCTACTACTTTCAATTTCATACCTAAACCCACAATAGATATAGTACAGGAAGGAATAATCTGATTGTTCAGATTTAGAACAAAAGGCTGAAGAATTCTCCTTGTTCTCTTGTCTCTTGTAAAATGCCCCAAACCATTAGTACTTTGGCCTGAGAAGTTCAAATGCACAGAAGGTAATTTTAGTTTCATTGAGATTTTCACAAAATGACAATTAAAGAGAAGCACCAAAATAAAGAAACCTTTTACCTCAGAAAGATGCAGTGCCAGCTTTAGACCTGCTTTTTTCGCTTCTGAGAGCGGTTCCAAAAAATCTTGACCACGTCCTGCCTGGAAAACAGGAACACATCACTGTTCTACAGCTTATTTGACAAAATCCCTGTCATTACCATGATTAAGAAGTCTAGCAATATCCAAACACTACATTCAAACACAGTTACAATTAATTATTCCACTTTTCCCATTGCTTCAGTTTGGAATGCAGCAAGTCAAACAACCTTCTGCCATATGGTTTAGACCAATGCATCAAACACCAGTAGCTCAGATGATACCTAAGACTTACAAGCCAATCTTGATTTTGATCCCTTTTACACAACTACCACCTAGAGCTATTTCACTTCAGCCTGACTGCTGTCCTCAAACATTTTTGCCTTCTCAATACAAAAGAAGCATTTGGTGTAGATAAACAAAATTTCAACTATTGACAACTTGCCTCCACCCAGTTAATCTGACTGAGACAACTCAGGTACAGACACTTCCCAGACAAACATTGCTTTTCAATGGTTCTTTTCTCAGTCACATGCTAATCTAAGGCTTCTTTGTTAGAGTATCTGCCCCTTCCAGCAACAGGGCTTAATCTAGTGTCAATCCCTTCCAACTAGGAACAAAAATTGTATAAAAACTTGTGAGAATGAACTATGGTTAAAACTGCCTGCTGTTATACATTATATATTTATCTTCAAGAACAGACCAAAATAAACCAAAAAAACTTACCGTGGGATCACCACTGAGGTCAAGTCCTACTACAACCCCATCACTGGAAAGCAGGAACTCTTCAGCAAGTTTAACAGTCTGCTTAGCAACTGCTGGGCCACCTCTTCTGTTTATTGCTATTAACAATCTGGGACAGAAATGCATGTATTAAGTTATATATAAGCTGTAATATCAGGAACTCAACAGATCTGATACCAACAAAACATGGCACTTCATATCCTTCATGGCCCAGTATAGAGAGTATCTGTATAGGAAACTCTTCTAGGAATGAAGGCACCAAAGTGCAGAGGGACACAAACAGATAAATAAATAGGCCCATGACATGCAATACCACACCTGAAGGATGAAAATTCTTCAGCTTTCACCAATAAATCTAGTAAGGGTTGCTATTGAGGCTATAAAAGACATGAGAGCAAACTGCCTCCAAACAATCACTGACACCTTCTGAAACTTCTCTGTTGGTCAGGACCAGCTTTTCTTTACAGCAGGCTGATCGTACAGCTAATCAAACAAAATCACTGCAATGAATCTAAGCTGTGAAAAAGGAGCCAATTCCATGAAAAACAAATCTTGTCCTGAAAACGTTGCAAAGAACGGACAGTCTTAGAGATGAGAGGCTTTACCCAGTTTCCTTTTTTAGCAGTAAAAAAGAAGATAAAAAGTCAGGTTTCCATATGAATTACCTCTTTCCACTCCAAGTAATCTGGTTTAAAAACAATTTTCTTCCCTATAATGATGGCTTGTAAACCTCTGTGCATGACCAAGCATCAGACTACACAAAACCTTGAAACAGAGGTATTCCACACGCTTTATTTACCTTACATCTATATCCAAGCCTTCTTCTTGACACTGCTTTATACCCTCAAGTACAGTTTCAACATACATCCTTTTGGTCATACCTGCAAACACATGCACACATTTGGAATTATTATTTTTATTATATTGCAGACCCTGCTCTCTAGTCTCCTAAGTTTCAAGTTGCATCTTTGATTTTAGACCATATAGTCTTCTAACCCATATAATTCTAATTCCATTTGCAAACAGAGCTTTACTGTGAAGCATACATTTGAACTAAACCTCTTCCTAAAAATCTGGAAAAATTAAAATTACATTGTGTGAACCAGACAATCGCAATAGGACTTCTATTATGTGTTTCTACTAAATCACACCTAAAAGAAAAAAATGAAGTAACAGAAGTAAAATATAGCAGCTATTAAAAATAGTAGCAGACTCAGAGGCCATACTCAAGTGAATAACCCAATCTCATGGGTAGTTATGACCAACACATTTTTGTCCTCAAAAGTCTAATAGGAAAGTGACATGCTTTTACATGGTTAAATCTTAGCTTTCATATTTAAAGTATATTTTATTGAGCCAATTAAATTTGACTTTACTTGTTATTAACATAGTCTTTAACTATGTTTTATAGTGCAAGAAGATCACAAATTAAAAACCAAAACAGACTGTACCTGTGGAATTTTCTTCTCTTGGAGTGCTTCTTAATTCCAGATACTTGACATCATCATCAGCAAATTCTTTAATGATATCTTTTGTTATCTGATTAAGTAACAGTGTATTCAACATCATAAAAGTGATACTTATAATTTGTTCTATTTTTCTTTACAACTAAAAGACCCAGTTATTTTTTGTTGTGAAACACTTGCAATGTTTTCAGGCCCAATGTGTTTTTAGTGGCCCCCATGTCTGTGGAAACACTACCACACAGAAGGCACCTTTTATTCCTTCAGGGATACTGAAGAGAGTTAAGTGTTTTACAATAATTATTCTGATCTTCAACTGAAAGGGACCATTGTTGATACTGTTACTTGGAACCCAATGCTCTTAACCCAACTGATTGTGACTGTGTGTATTGCTTGCTTGTTTTAAGTGAACTTTTAATTAATTTACCAGTAAAATATCTTCGGTCCTAGTGGTAACCTGATAGATGATCTGAAACATCTGAAAACATCTAAAATAAAATTAGAAAAATTAATTGGTAAGACACTGAATGAGTATTTAAGAAAAAAATTTTAAAAACACCTACCTACTGGAGTCAACTAACCAGACTGTAGCTTAAAATACAAAGAACCATCTGACCAGCAATTTCTGATTTTAAATACTAACAAAGCATTTGCAACAAAAGTTGTTATTACCACAAAGCTTTTTGAAGAAAAAGCAAAACGTGAAGTTTCCAAAAAAGGAAACTATGTGAGTCAATTTTCTCTGAAAAGCATATGATGTAAGTGAAAAATTTCAATCCTTTAAAGAAGGAATTCATCAACAAGAGTCTTCCTTTTAGTCTGCAAACACCTAAGAAAGTATTCTGTAGATATAAATACCAAAAAAAATCTGAGATTATACTCTAAAAGTTAAAAACATTTTCTTTAGTTAGTGTGTAAGGCCACACATTTCTGTTTTCAACTTAATTAAAAACCTTTCGTAAATGTTCATCACACACACAGGTATACTCACTCATCTAAGGTTCTTTTCTTTCCTTTGTCAATCACAGTCATTCCATTCTGGATCTGAAGGTCTGGCTTCTGGGCCATGAGTTTCTTCATAGTAGCAGAACTGATACAGCCATTCAAATGAGCATGGAGTTCCTACAGAAATAAAAATCCTATGGACTTATGAAAAGGATGGCTTCTGCACCTTGTTTGTTCTCGTATCCTACATCAGTGTTTCACTCTTGAAAATAACAGTTATCTGCATTTTGGCTAATAATAACTTCCTTAGGTTTTTGCAAGCACTGGTTCAACTGAGAGCTGTCCTATTTGCTCCCTTCTCTTGGTGGCTGCTGTTGGCACTGGTCTCCATGGGAGCACAGCTGGCACACCAAAGAGCTCTCCAGACAATTCTTGGTGTGGTGTGATCCAAGGAGAAGAAGAAACCAACAGCTATCTCAATATTAAGAAAAGTATAATAAGGATTCAAGAACTCTCCCCATCCACTGCAAGTTAAATGTATGTGCCCATCATTCAAAAACAGCAATAGGTGCCTACCCCATTTCCCTTCCTTTAGTTCATACTCTGAAGTTTAAACTCACACCAGAAATGCAGCAAGACTCTGCCATGAATGGCAGCTGCAGTAACTGCACACTTTTGCCTGAGGCCTCTTTCTGCCTGACTTCCTATTGACATCCTGACTTTGGGCTCCAAACCTACAATCCTCAGCTCCATTCCTCACTTCACCTTTGCTCCTTCTCATCTTCCGGCTGCTGGCTTATGGCATAGGTCTCTAGTGCCCTCCCAACTCATTCAAAATGTATCTGCAAAGCATCTACTTTGTTACCTACCTCTGATCTCCCTGTACTGATCCATTCTCAATGGAAAAAGAAAAATTCAATAAATACTTCTCTTCAAGCTTTTCATTGGAAAACATGCTGAAACTGTAAATCCAACTAAACACCAGGAACTGTGGCTGCTTACAGCTTCTGGTGCCTGAACCAGATATACAGTGTACACCTGTCTTATATTTTTCATAAGCTTACAATCACCTCACAGAATTCTGTCAGACATTAGACGTACATCCTGAAAAGCAACTTGGTGAGAAGGAGCGCTGGAATGCAAGGATGGTGTGGTCTGAAGTGGGTTTGCTGGTGCCCCCGTGCACCGCCTGTACGAGCTCTGTGCTGGAGTACGTGCGGCACACGAACTCCGATAAATCCGCACGCAGCCCTACGGAAGGCTTGCACTGATATGCCAGAAGTAAGGCACACCCTTGGGACATGGAGAAAAAGCGATATCTGAGCAAGACTTCTTGGCCAGACTGGGGGGGAAACAGGACAAAACGAGAAAATGAAGATCGCGCTCAAGTGATTTAATTGCAATTAGATTACTCGCTAAGGTCTGTAAACAAGCCGGACAGACAAACATCCGAGTCCATTTTACAGTGGGGTAAGGCCCTCAGAAAACGCGCGTTAGGGAAGAACTCCGAGACAGCAGCAGCGCCTGTCGCTCTGTCTGTCTGTCTGTCTGCAGCCCGAGTGCGGTGCCGCCGGAGGAGGGTCCGGCCCCGCCGCCCCCGCCGCTCACCGCTTTGGGCAGCCGTCGGTAGAAGCGCAGCTCCCGCTCGCGGTCCCGCTCTGCCGCCATGGCTGCTCCTGTGCCGGCGGGGGTGGGACGAGCCGGGGCCCGGCGGGGGTGGGACGAGCCGGGGCCCGGCGGGGGTGGGACGAGCACCGCCCCGGCCCGCCCCCGGCACCTGCACAGCGCGGGGCCGCGGCCGCCGCTCCGCCCGCCCCGCTGCCTCCCTCCATCCCGGCCTGCGCCGCCGCGGCGGGACCGAGCCGAGGCCACGACAAACACTGTCAGTATTAACGCCAGGAAAGCTTCAAGGCGCAGTTTATTCAAGCGATAGCATTTCCAGCCCGACGGCACCGCAGTGCTACAGCAGCGGCCGCTCCGGTCCCGGCTGGGGGCGCGCACGCACGGCCGGGCATTTACCGCGACTACACAAAGTTATTGTCCTGTAATGGCACTAGTCCGCTACATTATCGCGTCACAAAGTCCTAAACGGATAAACTCATGGATTATATTACCAACCCTTTTTAAAAGTAATTTGGCAAGCTTGCTAGCACAAGAATAGGAACTGTAACTTTCACTGATATGCAGGTCAAACCAAACCAAAACAAAGTTATTCTGGAACAATCAAAAATCTATTTCAATTATTTAATATTTAGCCTTTAGTGTTGCTGCAGTCTAATTCTAAATGCTCCACAATTTAAAGTCGAGTCCCTAAGTATATGTTAGCTACTGCTATGTCCCAAACCAAGAAGTTAATGTAATTAACATAAAACATGGTGATCTACATACTACCCACTCAGCCAAATAAATTATCCTCCCAAAAATTAAAAAAAAAATTACTGACATATTTAGGGAAGTTAGCTTTAGAGTTAAATCCAAGCACAGAAATATGAAGTAAACAATTCAATAATCAAGTTAGTTTGCAGCTCTTTGGGGGCCTGGCAGATCATCCAAGCTCAAGCACAGTGGAAAATTTGGTTAGCTGCTCAACTTTTTTTCATAGAAAAATACCATGTCCATAGAAGAAATGAAATTAATTTCAACTTATTCAGTGATCCACTCTTTTATTTGACCTTAGTTAAAGGTAAACCAAGTACAGATACTGTACATAAAAATGTATGCACATAGAACAAACAGTTGTTCTTCATTCTACCTTAAAGGCTCAAACCTCCACACTTGTTTATTTAGAGCCCTCTGCAGGCTACAACTCCTCTCTGAAACACATTGCACCCACATTTAAATATAAAGAGATCCATCTGCAGGTCCAACATAGCCAACACCTATTAGCAGCACATCAATTAGTGTCCATATTCCAAGTCCACCGAAGCTGAAGAGTTTTCCCAGACCTTCCCGCCACTGACCCAAATAGAAACGATCGGCACCAAATCCACCAAGGGTGATGCTATAAGAATAAAAACATGATTAATTACTATTATTTTTAGAGGAACTGAGCTTGGGTACCCAAGAGTTTTTCCTCCTGCTGTGCTTGCTGAAGACAGCCAGCATTCTTGCTTGTGAACCCTTCACGCATTCTATGTCCACCATTTCAAGCTAGACTATCTGAAATACTGGTTATTTGGCACACCTTTTAAAAATACAAAGCAGAAAACCACGGAACCTAAAGATTTTAAAGACAACTAATCTATTTTAGCTTGACATTATCCACTAGTTCCTGCTTACCTTAGTGCCAAGGCAGTAGACCACTTATAACCTCCAGTCCAGTTGCAATAGAGCATCTTAGGAAAGACACGGTTACCTAAACATTGGAAAATATTAAAACTTTCATGCAATAAACAAAGACCATATAACAAGGAAGAAGATACTATATTTTTCCAAAAGGAGTCTAAAAAAGGGTTGACACTAACTAAGAAACAACTGTCAACACAAAAGCTCATTTATACCCTACAGTTCTCTATTCCATCAGTCTTGGATCCAGATCTGAAAAGTCAGAGAACAAATAAAGGGCAAATTAAGCCTAGTTAGATGGAACCAGCATAAATTTTTAAAATTAGCCTACAGAGACATCTGATATTGATTCTATTAGTGGTCTGAGAATCAATACAAATAACACAAAAATTCAATAGATCGATCAAGGTGCAGGATGTTACTGCAAAAGGACATAAACAACCTTTGTATTCACCCATTACAAGATATGTGAAAAATTCTTTAGAGAAATCCGGCTTTGCCCACCTTACCTAGACAATGAATGTGATCCCGGACTGTGCAGGTTGCATTGTATCGTTGTCGTGGGCAGGAAACTGTCATGCAGTTTGTGGAATTGGTACAGACATAATCACTTGTGGCAAGCTGCCAGCAAAACTGGCATGTCATGTTAATTGTGAAGTTTTCCTGCTCGTGGTTATTCTCATCCTGTAAAAGGACAGCACTATCACTTCAATAGTATTAAAACCAAAAATCAACGTGCAGTATCAAATTAGATTTCATGAGCAGACATTTTGGGCAAAATAACAATTGTTGTTTGCTACCTCTTACAGAACACAAAAATCAACATCAGAAAATTACCAAAGAGGTATCAAAGTCAAGTTTAACATTCCTGATTCCTCCAATCTAAGGCTGCTGCCAAAAGGAGGACTCATTCAGTCTGACCTGTAAGGTCAACTTGTAGCTCTGACAGATATTTAACCTCCCCACTCTCAAAATGGTTGGAGTGGTTTAACTCAAAGGCATGGCCAGGTAATGAAAAGATCCAAGGCAAGAAAGGCAAACAAGGGAAGGGCAGGCCTGCCTCTTCAACAGCCCACAGTGAGTGACCAAACTTATCACAGAACAGCAAACCTGTCTACATCAGAACCTGTAAATCAATATTCTGCATTTTAAGACAAGATGCCACAGTTTAATTACTTAAATCTGGGGTTAAGAGTAGCAGATTACTTACAACACAGTGAACATGTGGCTTGACTCTGCAATCAAAAGTGGCCGTCTTCCCATATATACAGGAATAGTTTGTGTTACATGTCATGCAGTCTGGTGGCAATCTACTGCAAAGCCCGTTGCTGGGACAATTAGTCACATAAGGTGGAATTTCTGTACTTTCTGAAAGGTGCAATAAGTGAATTAAGAAACCAAGTAAAAAAAGCTAAGTAGTCAAAAGTACATATACACATTTTTTTATACATATACATACACAAACACACACACTGACACTGTATAAAGGGCTTTCCTGACTTTATACAGAGCAGCATTCCCAGCCTGTGCTGGGAGAGCCAGAGCAGCCATAGGGCTCCATACAGGACAGCAGCCAACACTCCAGCACAGCACCAGGACTGAGCTTATGGGGATTAGTGCCACCTCAGCCAGCACTCCTCAGCAGCAGTAATCAGTTCAGGAATAGCAGCGGGGTGACACGGGTAACCTACTTTGAGTTGAGCTCTAATTAGGGCTACAGATACCTCAGCCATTTTCTGTTTGCATGTGTACAGAACCAGCTCCTAAACTGCCAGCAAGAACAGCATTTCTGTCAGTCCTGATGCACCCTCAGCGAGCTACAAAGCTGTACTGATGGTGGACAGGGAACAAGTTCTTGCAGGATGCTGGAGTCTTTTGAGAACTTCCACCATTCTGAGGGGTATAAAACACAATGGTAGTTCAACCTACAATTTTCTAGTTCTTATATGGACCAGTTTGTCTAATTAGATAACCCAAAGTAATTGTAATGGTCATTGAAGAGCAATTCATAATGTGTAACACTGCAATGCTTCTTACCACTGTGAAATCATGTACAGGTTTCTAAGACCCAATTCAAGAACTTTTGGACTCAAGACTGAGAAGGACTCACAAATAACAAACAAATGAAATAACATAATACCTAATGCTTTAAAATAAGGAGCATTTGTACTCGTTGAAGTGAGGCTTTTTGCCAGTGTAGACTGTGGCTGCGAAAGCTTTGTCGTCATCAAAGATCCCGCTACAAGACAAAAACATGGAGAAAGTGAAATTTCTAGAACAAAATCCATCTTCAGCAACAGTTTGATTTCAGCACTCTGACATGAAAATACAAGTAGAAAGTATAATGAGATTAGAAAAAAATCCGTTTTCCTGTTATACTAATAGTGGGATATTTATGTTAAACATTGGAAAAAGCATCAGAATGGAATTGTTCCTTCAAGACACGGAACTACATTTATTTCCATTCAATCTTATTTTTTTGATTCACGAGAATTAAAAGCACTGTTCAGAAAGCAGATTTTACAATGTTTGCTACTGAACAATACCATTTAATGAAGCAATGCAGGTAATTGTGTGACGGAAGGATGGAACAGAGGGAGCGTTCGGCAGGCAGGGCTGTGCTCTGCAGGCGCTGCGCGCTGCTCTCTGCGGGAGCCGCCGGCTGAGGGCTCGGGATGAGCCAGCCCGTGCCGAGCCCTCGCAGCAGCCGCCGGGCACGGGTGGGAGAAGGAGAGGCAGCGCTGCCGCACCACCCACCGCGACCGTGCCGAGGAGCCCTGGTACGTTTAGGGTCACACACGTTCGCGACAAACAGCAGGCACAAAAGGTGCTGTGTAATAGAGCAGCACACGAGCCGGCGAGCGGGGCCTGGCCCGTGTTTTACCCTGACACCGAGCACCGCAGCCCCAACCCTGCAGAGCCGGCACAACGAAATGCGGCCATGCCCGAAAAAGCCGCTTCGCTCCCGGTCAGGGGAGCGGCAGCGCATCCTCACCCCGGTCACCGCCGCCTCCGCAGCCGGACCCGCGCTCAGCCCTGGCCGCGGGGAGCGGCCGCTGTCGCTCGGGGCAGCCGCCCGCACCCGAGGCCCCAGCCGGTGCCCCTGCCTCTTCTCCCACCCCCGCCGCCCTGTGTCGGCCCGGCGGCCGCGCTCACCGCGGCCCGAGAGGACGGAGAGCTGTGACAGGAACAGCGCGGCCCCACAGAGCCCGCGCAGGGCGCGCCGCCACCTCCGCGCCGCCATCTTGGTGCGGCCGGCGGGCCCGGCGCTGCCGCCAGGGGGCGGGGCGGGGGCGGGGCAGGGGCGGGGCCGGGCCGGCTGAGGGGCTGAGGGCACGGCAGCGCCACAGCGGCCCCTCACGGGAACCGACACCGCCAAAGCCCAAACTCCCCGGAAAAACCCTCAGAACCTGAATGCTGCAGCCTGAATGCATCACACACGGAGCACGCAAGCTATAGTCCACAAAAATAAACGTATGTATAAAATATAGAAATAGAAATAAAAATCACCCGACACTCCCCCTGTTAATTCTGGCAAGTGGGACAGAAAGCTTTCTCAGCACTTGCTCCTTCCATGTTTGTTTTTTCCCTTTTCTTTTAGAAGCAGGAGATAAAAACAGATTCACAAACCCAAACGAATACAAAACCAAACACAGACCTATTAAACACAGGTCTGTACGAGTGTGAGGCAGAAGTAAAACATAAGCTTTGTATTTGTGTCAATATTTACACACTAAATTGTAGTTTCTGCTTCATAGTTGTGACATTTAAATCACAACTAGAGCTGTATAGCTTAGATAATTGAGCAATACACTTAACACTAAACCTGTTAACTAAATAACAGCATATGAAAATGAAAAAAAGGCAAAAATTAATCTCTCAAAAAATCCAGTTCAATTGCCTGCAACCGCAACTTAAAAAATAATTTCTAAGCATAAACAAAACAGAAATACGGCCAGTTTCAAGTCCAACATAGTGTTTTAAAATAAAAATTGTCCTCTGCTCCTTTTCAGCATTCTAACTACTCCCAGCAAATACAGTAATAAATTACACACGGAAAGGTTTTTCAAAGGTTTTTTTTTGTTTTAGAAAAAAGCCAAAACAACAGCAAACGGAGCAAAACAAAATAAAACACTTCACACACCGTTATAGTAATTAAACTGCATTCTTGGCAACCACCATTACAGCAACCAGTCATCACATCAACTCCATGAGTGCCTTGTTACACTGAGACTTCCAACAAAGACTCCAGTGTATTTATAGTCTGTGAACACACATTCTGAAACAACCAAGCTATTCATCCCCCCGCCCCAAATTTTTGTTATCATCTGGAGCTAGAAAAAATTCTAATCTGAACTGCTCCTGAGGCACCTACCCAGAGCTGCCAAGCTCTGGATGCCAGGTCCATGACTGAGAGAGTTCAGCACTCCCAGCAGCATCCCCTGCTCTTCCCAGCCTCCTGATCACCACCATCATGCAGCCTTGACTTAATTCCACAGCAAACCCTCCACGTCAGAGGTGTAGGACTTTCTAAATAAGCATTCTGCCATTCAGGCAGATTGGAAACCCATGCGATTGTTAAAGGAGTTGGCAGGTGCATCTGTCCTCTCATGCTTTTCCTGGAGCACCAACAGTGCTACATTTGCTTATTTTGTGTATCCATTAACTGAAAATTCTCTCAGATGAGCATCACTGCTGTGCAGGCAGGCAGAAACATTTCACACAGGCAGCTAATAATTTTTTTTCCTAATGGCAACATCAGAATTCTTCTTCTGCATTTGGAATTTGTGAACTCTTAAATTTCTTGAGTTTTTCAATAGCAGAAGATACTGAAATCTCTCCGTGAACTTTGTTGTCTCTTGTTCGCACATTGACAGCATTATTTGCTTTCTCCTTTTCTCCAACCACTGCAAGACATAGCACAAAATATTACACAACCTACATTAGGAAATGAGCCTAGACAAACTTTGTCCAATATTAAAACTTAAATGATTTTCAGAAATGTAAGACGCTGCAATTACCTAAAATGAAGTTATACTGAGCCAGCTGTGCATTTCTAATTTTCTTGTTTAATGTGCAACTTTGATCTAGATCCACATCTGACATAAATCCTGCTTCAAAGAATTGGTTGCAAACCTAAAAAAAAAACCCAAGTAAAGGGAAACCCTTAGTATTACTATATAGTTTACAACATACATTTGTAAATGCTGCAATACTGATCTCTTCCAATAATTAATTTATGTATATGCATAATTTCATTCCTGTGGATAATTATAAGGACTTCAGTTAAGTTGTCTAAAGAAACCTGCACACACAGCAGGACCCCAGCTGGAAGACAATACAAGGTAATGTCTATATCAAACATGTGCTGCTCTGCTGCTGCATGTCAAAAACCTCTCCTCAGCCTGAGAAAGAAGAAAGAGGAGAAGGAACAAACGTACTTATTCTTCCATTAAAAGGAAGAGAAGGAAGCTGAGAGTAGTGTAATGAAGCATTAGTTATATAAGGTTTGTCATCCAGGATGGTTTTTCCTTTAGTAATTACAGAAATACGTACATAATTAAAGAACCCAAAATACTTGAAGTTACATACCCCTTACTCAGATATATACAAATTTTGGATGAAACTTTTATATTGAAAAATTCACCTCTTCCCCCCAGACATGTCTCCAGAATGATTAAGCATTAATTCCCTGTTCTAGGACAAGAACTTAAGGATCTATGAAGTCTGCCTGCTGCCATAAGGAGGCAAGCTCTCCACTCACCTGCTGGGCGTATTGTTCCGAGGCGGGGCCCACAGGCACAACCATGACCTGCCGTGGAGACAGCCAGAATGGCCTGGCCAGCACAGAACAAACAAGAAATAAAGGTGCATTTTACATTTCCAGTCACAGCCATAGTGATGGTTCACAATAATAATTTCTGTACAGAATTATCTACATTAGCTGAGGATGTTGGAAAATGTGTTATCTCCCTCTTTTCAAGCTCACATAAAATAGCAAATAGATTGATTCCAGTAAAATGACATATGGGTAAGTTGGACCTTCTGTTCTCCCCTCAGCTGACTCCACAACTTTAAACAGAATTTTTTCTGTATAATTTTCACTTTATCTATTTATCCACAGTGAAATGTGAACAGGCAGACAGGTGACTGAAAACAGGAATTAACTCCTCCTTAGTACTTTAAATACATTCATGAAGAAATATTTTCAGATCTTATTCAAGACAAAACAATCTACCTTAGAAGTACAAAAAACATTTCAACTATTAGCATTAATTAATGTCTGTGTATACACAAGTAATTGCTTCACATACATCTGACACCCTCCTGGTATAAAAGCAGGATTTTAAAGAAAAAAGGAACAAGAATAACGCAGGACTCACATTCAACTACAATTCCTATTTCTGCATTATTTTCCTTTTTTTCTGCAGTTTCATGAAATGCTATGGATGTCATACAACTCAGATCAGAAAACTCGACTTTTCTTGTAATCTCACCTACTATGTCTGAGAAAATTTTAGGGATATTATTTTTGCATTATAATATATGGGACAATAGGAAGGATATGCACTTTCTATGTTGTTAAAGTCTTCTTAGGATTCCATTTGTGCTACATACCATTTTCCTCCATAATTTTCTGCTAGAATAGCTATCATTCTCTCCACAGATCCCAAAATAGCTCTGTGAATAATCACTGGCCTTTTCTTATCATCGCCATCCTTACTGAAAAAAAAAAAAAAAAAATCAAGTTTTTTTTTTAATATAAAATCATCTTAGTTCACATACATGTAATCCTACTAATATTTTTGATTCTACTTTTAACAGAAAGACAAAATTTAGTTAGATATACTTAAGAAAAATTTACAGTTTTTATTTAAAAAGTACTTCAAGGCAGCTGCACTTTTAAAGGAATTCTAATTTAAAATACTCATGCCTATAGCTAGTGGCAGAGACACACTCTTAAATTTGAGAAGACATTTGAGTGACTCAGCACCATTTTTGTGCATTTTAGTATTTTATGTTATTCCTTGCACTCCCTTTCCATTAGGACTTGCTTTTATTTTGTTGCACAGGATCTTACCTGCCCTTACTATTCATTACTTTGCTCAAATTACAATCCTGAAATTTAAAAAAAACTGTTTTAAAAAAAAAAAAGCCAGTTCATAACAGTATTATCACCTATCAAAAAAGCTATGACATCTACTGTAGAATATACAGCAGGACCAAAAAATTACAAAGGTTCTTATTCTATCTTCCCCATCTTCATAATACGCAAAAATCAAACACAGCAAGAAATACAACTCAGAAAATGTGTATTCAAGTCAACACAGCACTAAGATTAATTTGCTCAGTGGGTAAAACTCCCTCTTCCCAGCTGGAAACCAGTCAGATTTTCACTAAAAGCTGTTTGCACTTGGTTTATGTTCAAAGTTAACTAACTTAATCTGATAAAAATAAAGAACCAAGTAGTATAAAAATATTTGCCCCTTAGGACATGTTTGAATTTGTGTGCCGTGTCTTCCAAGGAGACACAATGACTAGGCTGAAAATGAAAACTGACTCAGCTGAGGAGTTTTTAGCAAAACATATAATCAATTTTCTTCAAAACTGGCAGACAAGACAGATAACAAGATTTTCCTGCATTTGCAGTTAAAGTGAGCTGTCAGTACATTGAAAAATATCTTCATGAATTGGTCCTCTGCTTACTGGGGGTGTTTGCCCTTCCTGCCAGCCAATTGATTTACAAGCTAATCATTTGTAAAGTGAGCAATATAGCATTAGTACATAATGGGAATTACAGATAATGAGAGCTATTGTTTAATTTCATTTTAAAAAGGAAGATATTTAGCTTAACCACTCACCCAACATAAGTAAGATTAAATCGAATGGGTAGCTGGAAGTCAAGTTGGATGGTAGCACATTGATGGTACCTACCAATTGCATCTTTGATTTTAATATCAATCTGTGAAGCAAAGTAACACAGTTACTAAATATAGTTTACCTGCAGTACATCTGCATTTCTGTCCATCCCAAAGTTATATTGAAATGCTGCGTCACTAACCTTAGGACCATAAAATGCTCCATCTCCTGGATTCAAATTCCATTGCTCTCCAAAGTTATTCAAGCTGTTCTGAAGTTGCTAATCATAATAATGAGAGAGTAATTAAAAAAGGTATAGAAGGGCCTCTCATTACTGGAAGTCAAAGCATTTGCCTTTGAAATTCAAAGGGATCAAGAGGCAGCACAACCCCTATTGTACAAGCACTTCTTCATTAATGATAAATAACCTGGAAATAGTAGTTCCTTGTATAAATACTGTGATTAATCAGAAAAAAAAAGATTAATAGAAATCTGACTAGTTCAAGGTAAGAGGCTAAGTAAGAATCTGAAAGTTCTAGTTTTCTATAGAAACTGCAGATTTAATGTGATGTTTTCCTGTAACAATTTCCACTAAGGACAGTATTTAGCATCTGATTAAAGCAATTTCACCATGCAGCATGGAAGAACTCAGTTAACTATCTACCTCTGCAAATACAAATATTAAGAGGTTTTTTTGTTTGCTTTTAAATTAATTACCTTTTCTGCATATTCCCAGATCTCTAAATCTCCAAGATAATTTTCAGGTCTTGTAGAAAGATGTAGTTGAAAGGTAAAGCCAAAGACAGCATACACTGACTTCAAGAAATCAAGACAACCCTCAATCTCTTCTTCAATCTTAAATGTAAAACATATTTTAATATGTTAAAATTTACTTACATAAAAATGTAACTGAATATACTGAATTCCTCATAACCAGAATATAAGAGTTCATTAAACAAAAAAAGGAAGTATTAAAAATCACTTGAAAATTACATCCTAGAAATCCAAATCCAGGTAATGGGCAAAGAGAGATTTGAGATCTTGTGGCTTCAAAACACGGCAAGAATAGTACTTTTGTTTAGTATGAGGTTCTGGAGCCAAATTGTATCCTGAACAAAAGTACATCAATTTATACATGTAGCTCCACTAAAATCTATGGCATTACTGACAAAGTTTTTATTCAGCATAACTGTAGAAAACCATGGGATCAACTGCTTTTTTCTTTGCAGAGGGAGCTGGAAGATGCAACAAATCTTACTTTCTGGGATTTCGATGCCCAATGCATCTTTCTAAATAAAAGGAAGCACTAAGAAAAAAACCCATCAAAAGCAGCATTACGCTACACAATGGAAGAATCAAGAGTTGAAATACTTCAGGGATTTTTTTCTTGTTTACTGTTAGTTTGCACTAGGAGAGGGAAGGGTTTGTTGTGGTTTTATTTAGTTGACTGGTAGGGATGTGAGAGGTGTTGGTTTTTTTTTACCTGTTCCATTGTGCAAAAGATGTGAGCATCATCTTGTTGGAAGCGCCTTACACGAGTCAAGCCACTCAAAGTGCCCGAGAGCTCATTTCGGTGAAGAACTCCAAAATCCGCAAGTCTAAGAGGCAACTCCCTCCACGATCTGGGACGATGGGCAAACATCAAGCTAAAGGGAACATGGAAGAACCTTCCTTTTATCCTTCTTAGATAAGATTTAAGACAACACAGAAAAATCCAAAGCTCAGTACAGACAGTAATCACATTTTTAAGTATTTACTCATTCAGGTTGTCTGCATCCTGAAAGACAGGCAAACAGAAAAAGCACACCACTCAATGTCCTGCTAAAGACAATCTGGGAAAAAACACTGCAAGAGTGAATCAAGACTGGTTTATCTGAACCTTCTTGGAACACTACATCTGATGCCCACCTCTACCCGACAGAATTGGTATTTACTAGAGGTACAGACCAGTATTAGCATGCACAAAGCCAGCTCAGTACAGATTTCTGCAAAGATCTGCTTTGAGACACTGTCAGAGAAGCTCTTTGGACACACTGGCTTAGGTATCTATCGTAAACATACATAATAGCATGTATTACTACTCCTTTTATTTCTCCTCAGCCCCACAAAGGATAAATGATGTCCAGTTGAGAGTACAAACCAATGTCCTGGACAATTCATGGGTTTAAGGGCAAAAGTTTCCTTCTCAACCTCAAAAGAGAACATATTTTCACTGTAGTGCTGCCAGTGTCCTGAAGCTTCCCAGAGTTTACTGTTGAAGACATTTGGAGATACAACTTCAGTAAAATTACGCCTGCGATATTCCCCCTGTTGAACAAACACAACATTTAAAAGGTGAGAGAGCTTTTGACAAGCAAAGCTTGTTTCTTTTTAACTGTGGTATTATGATGGCAATTTACAGGGAGATGAAAGGACTACTGTACATGTAGACTGTGCACAACTGAAAAAACACAGTTTCACTCTGCCTTATTTTCAAAAAGGTTAGATTTGTATAATCCTTGTGAAAATCTTGTATACATAGACACTTCTCTTTGTGTGGATAGGTTAGTGCTATGAATAGACTGTCATTTAAGATCAACAAATGATATTCAAGTTGTTAGGACTTACATCAGTATATACTCACCCGTATGAAATCCATGAGCGTGTTATAAAGAAAGGCACCTCTAGGGAGGAAAAAGCAGCTTCCAGGACTCAAATCATGAAAGAAAAAGAGTTCTTGCTCCTAGGTAAATTAAAACCAGAATGCTCTAATAACAATTCAGAGAGAATTGCAAAATGTAACTACTTCACACATATCGAGACTGTTTGCAAAGATGAAATATTACAGCAACAGGATGATTTATAGTCTACAAGTTCTCAACAAGACGAGTGAATTGATCTGCAGTTCTTACTCTTAGAAGTCTGTAAGAACACTGAACTTCATTTGGTTGTTTGACTATGTAAACAGATACTTCCTCAAATTTACACCCATTATAAAGAATGGCCAAACCATGTTATTTATACGATTTCCAAATAAATTCTCTTCTGTGAAAAATAGAGTGGTTTAGGTAGAATCTACAAAGACTCTACATTAATGGGTTTAAGATTTATTTCCCTAAAGCAAGGGACTAAAGCCATTAACTTCTTCCCAACATTAGTTTAGCATTTGTATGCAAGTGACAAATTAAGTTTGTAGAATTAAAATTTTAAACTGCAAGCGACATCAAGAAGCACACAGAACTGGCTCCCTTTCAAACTGCCAAAAAAGAACAACAAAAATCAAACCAAAACTAAAATACAAGGAAAGAGAATTAATTCTATAACAGAAGTACAAAAGAAGCAGACAGTGGAATAGTGTACCTTTCCAATTTTCCTATGATCCCGGTTTTTGGCTTCTTCCTGGACTTTTTCCCATTCCTTCATCATTTTGTTATCAGGAAAGGATATTCCATATATTCTCTGCAGAGTTTCCATGTCAGATTTTCCTTCCCAATATGTAGAGGAACTCTGATACACAAAACTCATACTTTAAGATAATATTACATAATATCAGAGAAAGAGCGCTATTCAAACATTATTATATTTTTCCTTGGGAAAAGAATTATATGAAATCCTTCAGCATTTGTTTATAATACAAAGAGACTTGCAGTGCCTTTTGGTCAGCATACTAATACAGAAGACAAACAAAAGTGACAGCTTAAATCACATTTTATTCTGCTTAGGTACCTTGCTTTAACTCACATCATCGCATACTTCATTATTTATGTTATGGCTTCTAAAAAGGCTGCACTTGTTTACATGGAAATATAATGCAGTAGGGAAACACGAAAGGCAAAACAAACCTTATTCTCACAGTTAAATCCGAGCAGTTTTAACCCTTTACCCACTTAAACCCTAGAACTCAAGAGTTCCATACACTTCAGTTAGGAAGCCAGCAAAAGCCACAATGATGAACGCTCCAAAGAGCTCAGCCTAATAAGGTTACCAAAATCAGCATCTGTGAGTAACCTAAACTACACCATAAATTCAGAGGCCTCTGCATACACTGTCTCTGGCTTTCCTGAAAGCAATGCCATTTTTAAACAGCAGCACTTGCAGATCTGCCAGGGTCCACTTTATCTGCTGTACCTGAAAGATACCATCTGACAAGGTCAAAACACTATTTTCTTACCCAATGAGTACCTTGGCTGTTCATTTACTGCAGAACAGAGCACGCACTCAGATGTGGCAGCTGGTACAGACTAACCAGGACACTTGTCCTGTGAAGTGCAGTGCTGGTGGGACACAGTGGCACAGCCCTGCCACAGGAGCTCAGGCACTACGCTCCTCTCATGTGCATGGCACAATGGGCTCCACAGCTAACCTGGTCTCCACTAGCTAGAGTATTTCTGCAGAGCTCTTCATCAGTCTAAACATGCATGTTACTAAACCAATGCTCTGACAGAAGAACATGCTGGTAACTTTCACTGAGGTACTACTGTCTTAGTCATGAATCACTAAACCTCAGAAGATCAAAGTCAGTAGTTCTACTTGTACAATGGGAGCTGGGAAAGAAATGAAGAACTACGGTACAGTAAGCAAAGAAAACAATACAAAGGACCAATCCTAGTATAATCAGCTCAGGAAAAATAAATAAATAAACCAACAGACAATTTATTTCAGTTTCAATGCACAGTTAATTTAAACTTACTTTAACTATTTTAAGGGCCTTAATTTTTCCAGTGTGTCTCACATGTGGACCTCTACAGAGATCAATCAACGGACCACATCTATGTGCCAAAACAAAAAGAGTGTTCATTTTCAAGCAATCCAACATTTTTCAATGTAGTCACTAATGGCACACAAGTTCATGTTTGACACATTCAAACATGCCAGTAAATATAAATATGCAGCACGCAGCAAATTCAGTAACTGTGCCTTCTACCTGAAGTGGAATCTCCACTCAGTAAATGCTCAGCACACTTTATCCATTTCTAAGACCATAACACATAACACATTTGCCAAATTCATACAGTTTCATATGTGAACTTGTTCAATTGGTCAGGAAATTTCAAACTAAGCACATCAAACAGAAAATGGTTTTGCCATTTTCCAACCAACTAACAAGTAACTAAATGAGCAGGTCCCTCACCCCCTCACTGAGCTAGAATTAGCTTTATCCATTAAATAGAAAACCAATGTCAGAGATGGCAACTTATTTTAACCAATCTACTGAAACTAGAGGGAATAAATAAAAACTGAATTTGACATTTGTCCACAAATTGAGACCTAATCTGTCCCAACAGAGAAAGAAAATCTCTCACTTCATGTAAGTAGCAATACTGCAAACTAAGTCCCAATCACATAAGAATTCAGAACTTAGAATAAAAAAACCCCAAACAAATTGTTCTCTCAAATTAAATTTAATTAATTAGCTATAAAAATACTTTATAATACCTTTCAAGTATATTTCTTTACCTGTATACTGTGGTAGTTGGTGTCTTCACCTTCTCATTAAGGATACGACACTTGAACTTGTTATACTGTGTGTGGAAACATCAAAAGCCAGAAATGTCAATACAATGGATAATAAAATTCTCTTTTAAAATTACATTTTAATAATACAAGTTCACCAGTAAAAGACACTCCTAAAAATTTATAAAAATCACATATATTTCTCAGACGAGTTGCAAAAGCAAAAGGGAAAGAGAGAAACCTCTTAACTCCCCTGAGGGTGTGTTAAGGATTGTGACCAGCACCAGGACACCCCAAAGCACTTGTGAAAGCACAGTGCAGCAAGACTGGCAATACTCACTGAATAAAACAGGATCAGAGCTAAAGTTTTAACCTATCTCCACAAGTGAGCCAGAAGAAATGTATGCCTTTTATTTACTTATTTGTTATTTCACTGAGCTTGAGGTGTGCTTTTGTGGAATACAAAATTGTTTTCATAAGTGCTTGAAAACATCCTGAACACTTGGAGACGGGGGAAAAGGATGGTATTGTTTTTCTTTATTTTACTAGACAGGTACTATTCTGACGACTCAGTCACATGCAGTATTTCATAAAAGTTACATTTTAAAAGATCATTGCACCAGATCCACGGCAGTTCTAAAGATTTACCTTAAACATGTCTAACAGGATCTCCTTTTTGACTTCCAGCCTTTCAAAAGCCTGTTTCTCTTTTATGATATTTTTACAACGGTTCTCTAGTAGTGGGAATTCAGTACTGGATACACTTCTAAATAAAAAGACACAGGCAAAAGAAATATAAATTAATTATTTTGATACTCCCGTTTTTTCAAATGACCACTTTCTAATGGTCTAATTTGAAAAATATGGAATGTGTTGTTGTGATTTGACACTATTTTTTTTCTTAGTTACTTACCATCAGCTGTATTTTCAGACACTAAACTCAGAAACACAGATAGTACCACCCAAACAAACCCACTGCAATCATTCCTGGGACAGTCTTTGACATGATTAAACATCTGGAAGACCTACAGCTCAAAATATACATTAGATTTAAGAAAAAAACCAAACCAAGAGGAAAAAAGGTTCCGCTCAGCCACAAGAGCCAATTTATCAGCTCATGCAGATTCAGTATTCTCCCTGCCTACAGAAAGATAAACAAGGAAAAAACGGAATTGTAAAGCTGTGCACAAGGATTAGAAAAGTAGTAAACACCTAGACAAGTTACATGCATTTCTGCCCTTTCTACAAGTGACTGTGGCCCCTGGAAACCAAACCTGCTTGACTCTTCTAGGAAACCATTCCCTTTGCTTCATGGGAACTTCACAAAGTTCAACCCAAGTGCTCTGCATTTTTCCACAGAACACTGAACAACTTCAGCTCTTACAGAGCAGGCGTCTGAACACTACTTCTGGATTTAAATATATACACACACCCAACTGAACTGTACATATAGAAGACTATGTTTCAAATCATATTAGAGACACAACTGGACTTTTAACATGCAGAAAACAAACAAAATAATTCTAGTACTGAGCTTTACTATGGAGTACTAAAGTTCTAAGACACTGTAATTTTACCTATCTTCAATATACATGTCATAATGAAATCCATTCTCAATTGGTGGTCCATAGCATAAGCAGCCCCCAAAATATCCTTCCATGGCCTCTCCAAGAATGTGAGCACTTGAATGCCAATAAACCTGTAAATGAAGTCAGGTGAGCAAACCATGAGGTCAGTAGCACTGTGTAACTAAAAAGAAGAAAATACAAACTAGAGACATCTCTGCGGATGGGACACAGACTGGAACCAATGTTGTTCAAATTTTGAGAGAAGTAAAACAACTTTTATCTTTTCATTCTGAAGTACTCTGAATGATTAATATAATGGCAGACATGGCACTAAAGGCCCACCATACTTCAGTCTGAAAGAGGATGACTCTACCTCTGCACAATTCCTTCAACTTAGTACTTACTGTACCTTGTTCATTTTAAGTTAATTTCAGTCAAAGTCTATGCACCATTAATCACATCTAAAGCAACGTAGCCAATTATGTTGCCATTGCTCACATTCAGTACATTTATTAATGGGTCTGTAAATGAAATGTCAGAAGAGGGAAGCCAACAACACAGTAGATCAATACCAGCCTGACATTCTGAGTTCTTATTAATTCTTGTAGCTACTGCTACAAGACAAAGCCTTTACAGGCTCCTGAAATGTCTCCAACAAGCTTAACCACATGAATAATTCTTTGACAAAACTGAAGTCCAATCCTAGCATATAAAGACAACATAAGCCTCAGACTGAATACATTAAAGAAAAATCTCGGTCATGTTGCTAAGTAAACATATAGTCTAATTGACTAAGATGTGCCTTCTTAAGGATCTAATAAACAGTGCCAGTACGAGGAAGTGTAGATTTTATTTATGACTCAAGTCTAATATTGGACAGTTTTTAGAAAACGGTAAGACTGCCTCACTTTGCTTTCACTGTCTGATCTTCAAATGCACTGAGCCAAACCATAGACTGTGTCAAGTTAACATACAAATCAAGGCCTTCTGTATGAACTCCTTCGAGAAATAACTTGTTTATGTAAAAGAGAAGGATGAAAAGAACACATAGATTTTACTCAGACTACACTCACTTAGTATCTAATCTTCTTTGTTGTATCATAGGAAATACATTACTTGAATAGCTTTGTGGATCTTTTTTTTTTTAATTCAAGATTTTAAAAGCTTAATGCTGCAATCAATTTTATGTCATTTGTTTCTTTAATCAAGCAGAAACCAGAGAGTGTTTACTCACAGCTTTGGCTTCTTCATTATCAAAGGTGAGCAGCTCTAGAATACAATCTCCCTCCAGTGGACGGTCCAGGTCCCAGAGTTCACCATTCACTTTGGCTATGACTGCATTTGAAGCCAACACTTGGCTGAAGAAATAGAAAAGATGACAAGAGGCAAGAATATTTAGGTTCAGATTTGTAATAGATTTCTAAACCCCATGAGACCACACCCACATCTTGTAGCACCTGAAGACTTGAAACTTTTATTTATGTGGACTTCTTAAACACTTGCCTTCCTTCAAGGTATAAAACATTAAGGTCTTGAGAGGTTTTGTGCAACAGTTTTCAGTGCTGGGGATCTGGAGGAAAGGCTGCACCTTGCAGCAGCTTCTGTTGTATCTGCTAACTCACAAAACTTCTGATGTCTTTTAATTCCTAGCAGTGTCACAGATTTAATTGAAAGCAAGCATCATGATCCCAGCACAGAACCTCAAGCATCGTTCAAAACAGTAACCAGCTGTTTCTACTACATGAAGCTGAAGTGCCAATGCTTTCAACGCAAACCAATTTAAGGGAACCACCAGCCACTGACCGTGACATGTATTTTATACAACAAGGTAAGAGACAAACAATAGTAACACTTTTATCACTACAAAAGTACAACTCCTTGAACGTGCAAGTTACCTAATTCCTACAGCTAATTGATATGGCGTGGTTCTCCAAGATTCCCCTTCAACTGTCTCTCCATCTGGCAGAGTGATTTTGATAGATTTGCTCTGGTTGGCTGCTCTGTAAGCTTGCAAAGCATCATGTTCTTTTTTCAGTGCTTCATAAAGCTTCAGTCTATCTTCTATGAAGCTTGGCGCACACTGGAGCTGTAGCACATAAATTAAATCATATACACACATATTTGTGAGACAAAGAGAATAATAGGATTCACAGTGTTGGTGCATCCCCAGAGGTTCCAATTTGTCTGGATTTAACTGTTCTAGAATTTATACTGAAATTCAGTAAAGCATTTAGGGTAATTTATATACAGGATAGTCCCATCCAACTTACTACTTAACATTGACTATCTTATAGTGATTTTCCAATTTTCCATGCACTTGCATCAATCTAGACCTAAATGGGTTGGACCTCAGAAAGCAGCCTATATTCCTAACCCAAAATTTGCATTTGGCAGATGTCCTGGAGAAATCTGGATCACCCCAACAAGCCCTCACTTCTGCCACAACATTCAAAGCATCACATTCATACCAGACAGTTCACATGAAGGTTCCTGTATTTTGGCTTAAGGTGAGTTATTAAGCTCCATGGCACTACAGCAGTGCTGCCAACATCCTTTCAGCCATCATGAATGCTGTTTAACTCTCCTTAGGCACCACAGAATCATGATCTTTATTTTCCAATAGCCCAAATCCTTTTGTTAAAAAAAAAAAAACAGAGATCTAAGAATACATCAGTAACCCTACTAATGCAAGATTAAGCTCTTAAATAATGTGGGTGTTTTTTTTCTGTGCTACAGCAAGCCTCCTTCTCAAAAGCTGGGATTTCAAAATACAGCAAAGTACTCCGGATTTTAGCATCTTTTCTGAACCAGGCCAAAATTCACTCCTATTATTATGTGGTATTAAAGAACCACTTACATCATTCTGATGTTGGTTCACAGCTTCATTCTCTTTTTTCTTTTCCTCTTTAATTTGATTCACTGCATCAGTTGGACTTGCACTGGAGACTTTCTGAAAACAGTGATAGTACAAAGTATACCCCTACTATACTTACAGGATTTTTTCCAGCAATCATCAAAACAAACCAAACCAGTGTAATATTGGGCTAAAAAGGCAATTACAGGGAATAAGGTATGTCCTTAGTACAAAGACCCCTCATGGCATCTAAACTGCATCCTTTTGATGTTCTGCAGACACAGAAATGCTGCTCACCAAGCGAAGTCCTCTCAACACAATTTCCCAAATTTTAGTACAACTATCACCAGCAAAATCGCCCCAACAAGGCCATAGGGAATCAAACCGGAGCAGTGAGCAGTCACAGAAACTTTCAGTCGTGTGACACCTCGAGTTGCCCAGAGATGCTGTGGATGCCCTGTCCCTGGCAGTGTTCAAGGCCAGGCTGGATGGGGCTCCGATCAATCTGGTCTAGTGGAAGGTGTCTCTGCCCATGGCAAGGGGGTTAGAACGAGATGATCTCTAGGGTCCTTCCCAACCCAAACCATTCTATTAACCCGCCTCCCTGGCGCAAAGGCAGGGGCCACAGCCCAGTGCTGCGGGCAGACACCGCGACAGGCTTCAGCTCCCGGGGGCCGGGCACAGGCGGCTCGGCCCCGTGAGTGCCCCTGCCCCATCCCGGCCCGCCCGGGGTCACCGTCCCGTCCCCGCTCCGGGCGGCCCCGGCGCTACCTCTCCGCCGGCCGGGGGCTGCGCGGGCGCCGCCCGGCCCAGCTCGGCCGCCAGGCTGCGGCGCAGGTGCAGCAGGCGGTAGCGCAGCTTCTCGTTCTCGGCCCGCAGCCGCTGCAGCTCGGGGCTGGCGCTGCCGGGGCAGTGCGGCTCCGGCGGCTCCTTCAGCCGGCCGACCTCCGCCACCAGCCAGCGCAGCTCCCGCTCCTGCCGCGCCAGCCGCAGCTCCGCCGCCTCAGCGGCCGCCGCCGCCATGATGGCCCCGCGCGCTCCGCCCCCGGCCCCGCCCGGGGCCGTCCCGCTGCCATCGCTCCTTCTTGCCATTGGGCGAACGAGCCGCTGTGCAGCCCTCGCTGGTGTGCTCGTGATTCACCAACGGGCCCGAGGCCGCTCAGAAAGCGGCAAGTGGCCATATACACAGAATCAATTAGTTGGAAAAGACCTCTGAGATCATCGAGTCCAACCTGTGACCACCATGTCAACTGGACCATGGCACCTCGTGCCACATCCAGTCTTTCCTTGAACGCTTTATGAAACAATGGCAGTGTTAAAACGTGTTGGTCAGATTGCATCCTTATTTGGCTTCAATGTCAAATAAACACTGGCAGACCTTATTTGTAGCGGATGCTTCCTGGCTGACACATTTCTTATGAAATTAGGCTGATGGAATCTATTCAGCATCTTAGCACAAATTGCAGAACTTAGCACGAAGGTAAATAATTTGAAGAGGTTTGAGTTGCCAGGTGTTAGGACTCAGAGCCTGGGAGGATTTTACAACTCCTATTGCACAGCCCAGCAGTCTGCACTGCATCATTTACAGGTCATTGCAGTTAAATACCTCAGTTCTTTGGCCCTAGGAAAAGAATAGCTCTCCATCACAAATCTTTTATACCCACTGTGTATTTCCATGTATCCTTTTGTCTCAAACACTTCTTTAGCATCTTCAATTTATCTAGTTTCCTCCCTTGATTGTACTTCACACCCACTTTTCTGTGCTCAGTTTCTCAAAACACCCTTTCAAATTTTTGCCTTTAACTTAGATTTTAAATGTGTGGATTTTTATTGCCAAATTGGCAATTACCAAATCAGAATTTTAGCATTTTATTCTTCTATTTACACAATGGGAAGTAACTACATGGTATGTGAGAAGGCAGAGAGA
Organism: Eopsaltria australis; assembly: GCA_034509425.1. Classification (NCBI taxonomy): domain Eukaryota; kingdom Metazoa; phylum Chordata; class Aves; order Passeriformes; family Petroicidae; genus Eopsaltria; species Eopsaltria australis. Next base: position 2,324,616 of record JAVTVJ010000121.1, read on the forward strand.
CAAATTTTGTAATTGTCCACAACTTGATACATTTCCTATATCACCCATTCTCCTTTGTGATTTTCAGATTTTATAAGAACATGTTTGAAGTGATAAGAATATATTCTTTTACCAACAAAAATAATGAGGATAATTCTGGCTCAAAACAGTGTACTCCTTTAGAAGAAAAAAGTAAATTATTTAGTGAATTAAGGCCAAAGACACTCCTAGAGTGTATATTCACAAATTAGAAGTTAATATACCTCAGCAAACTGATACCTATGCACTTTTTCATTTGCACCAATTCTTCCTTCCTTTTTTGAAGAGATGCAACCTGACAACACCTATGTCTATCCCTCACTATAGCAAGGTTATGTATCTTTGAGGTTGGATTGGCATGTGTGAAAGAAAAATATAATCTATAGCTTCCTCTAGAAATCCATTTCATTATTAATTACCTGTTCTTTTAACTTCTAAATTCACTACTGTGCAGAATTAATTACTCTGCTTAGGATACTGATGACAAGCAGTGTTATCAACACAATAAAATAAACACAGATTTGATTTTTAAATTAAACTCTGAGAAATATATTCAGGTTACATCCTCTGTATCTTATCTTTATGAACCCAAAACATGTAACTTTGGGCTTGCTCTAGCATTTAGTGAAGCAATGGAAAAACTTCCCCTCTGAAGCTCTAGAGGCTGAGAATTCTGATTCAGAGGATGTCGTCTAACACACGTGGAGTACCAGGCTCTATCAGGATCTTTTACCTGCTGACATAATGTGGTATTAATGTTAGTAGAATTTCTGAGACAGAAACAATTTGAAGAGAGAAAAAAAATTGTACTACCTCTATGGATGTTCCAAACTAGAGGGAATTTTGAGAATTAAAGAGCCTTTACTTTCAAAGGTACCTAGAAGACGTGCCAGATAGGTTGGCTACTTTCTCTGTCCTCTGTAGATGAGCCTGGTTTGGCTGTGCTCCCTGGCTCTTGGTTCTGATGGCTCATGGTTGGATAGCAGCTGCTTTGTCCCATCTCTCCCCCCTGCAGAGGGTCCTCTCTGGTCTGTGATGTCGTGCAGAGCACAGGAAGCTCTACCTGAGATGATCACAGAAGTGTGAGAGTCTCACTGCTATGGCCAACAAGCCATAACATTGTAAACTGGGACCATTAATATTGCTTCAAATAACACATAATCCCATGGTCCTTGCTCCAGATGATGTGTCACATGGAGGCTTGTTGTATCTGCAAACAACCACAAGGTGACAGGCAATGCTGCCAAACAATTCTGTGAAGCCTTACTGGCTAATTGGACACTCACATACACAATAAAATTCCTGAATTATGATGTGGTCAGTGGTCAACTTTAATGTGGGCTGATAAATACTTAAAATTTTGGAAACAGAAGAAGCCTGAGAGGAGGATACAGTGGTTGCAACTTAAGATCACAAGAACAGAAAATATTTTAAAACCTGTTGGACTAAAACCTTGGCAAGATATTTTTGTTTGCTCCACAACAGTTAAATTACCCTTTGGAAAAGTGCAGCTAAGGCCACACAAGCAAGACCACGGATGCATTATCAGTTGGAAGCAACAGAAATAGAAAAAATATACAAAGAAACAGGAGGAGGAGGCAGGAAGTATTCATAGCTTTTCTATACAGGGAATTTATGTTGACAGAAAGTATGAAAACAAGAGCAAGAAGCCCACGTACTGAGGAGCATTTGCATAAGGGAGGTTATGTAATGTGTGATCCTCAATGAATGATTATCAGTGGCAGAACACCTCCACTGGGATTGCAGTAATCTCCACTGTTAAACCTGGCTCAGGAAATGGACGCTAGATGGTTTATTTTGCTTGGAAATGGCATAAAAATCTAAACATGCAGAAATTATGTTATACTTAATAGTTATGTATTAACCTTCACAAAAAAGGGTGTATTATTCTGTAAGTTTTTTTTTTTTTTTACCTTTTGCATATGGGTTTACAAAATATTTATAGAAACATGCTTTCTAAATGTGTAGTTCCATTGCATATTAAAGCTAATATTTTATGAAAGAACAAGAAGTGGAGGGCATTTGTACTGTGGTTTGGGTATGGCCTCTGAGGAATATAAAATCAAAGTGTATAAAGGATGCTTTATTTTATGTCCTGTACCAGCTTGTACAGATTATTTCCGTTTGATCAGCTGTCTTCAAGAATGAAATATTTTTTGCAAAGGAATATCTTTGAAGATCAGTCACAGAATTAAAAAGTAACAGTAACTAAGCAATTTTCAGTCTCATCATTACGGTTCAGAAGCTGTTAACAGTTGTAAAGGGCTAATTAGTGTAATGTAATCCTCTTAGGAGGCTGCAGGCATTGAGCTAGATTTCTTTATAATTTGTATGTAGGCCTTCTTTATTCCATTGGAATTACAATAATTACAGGCAGCAGTATGTATTTGCATTCTAGCTATCCACATTATGTTTATTTTGCATTCTGAATACTGCACAATAAATGCAGGAGTAGAATTTTCTATTTTCTATTTAAATATCAAAATGTTTGGAAGAACAGCCAAATCTTGGTTTTACAACTGTGCAAAATCTACCAGAAGAGAAAATGAAAACAAGAATAAGTGGCTTTCTGAAATCCCAAGCAATCAGAGAGAGAGAATACTGGAAGAGCTGGATGTGAACAAAGTGCTGTCATATTTGGTTTACAAGAGAGTCTTTTCCTTGGAGGAATACAAAGACATTTGGTCCCAGGAGAGCTACAGGAAGAGGACTGAATATTTTCTAGATAAACTCTCTCTAAAAGGCCCAGGTGCTTTCTCTGCCTTTTGTTCCATTTTGGAGGAGGTCTCTCCTAACTTGCTGACATGCTTTCTCCTTGGCTATGAAGGTAAGGTCACTGTCTGCTCTGAAATGCTTAAGTGTATATTGGTAATGTCTTGCAATCCTTTGACACTAATAGTTATTTGCTATAATTAGTGTTTACTTTCTCTTGCTTTAAACCAGAGATAGTATTTGCTGCCTTTATGGTTCTTTGTTGTAATAGAGAAAATGATCAGGAGAAAAAAATATTAAATATACGTTATTGTTATACTTAAAATATTTAAACTGATAAAATGCTGAATACTCAAATTGCTGCTACTAATAAATAAAAGTCAGGATAGGGGAAAGGATTTCTAAGTATTACTGATAATGCTTAATGCTGATAAGAAATGTAATACTGATCATTTACGTTCCTTCCCTTTTCTGAAATATTTAAAAATAGATTGAGAAGTTCTGTGGGCGTAATGCCCGAGTAAGTAATCCCTTTCACATTTTTCTTGTAAGTCACATTATTTATTGTATCTGTCTGTAAACAACTGCGTGAAAAAGGATTATATTACTAAATATCAACAATACAACTGAAGTTAATCAAAACATTATTTGGACATCAGACACCATCTGTATTTATTTGCGGAATGTTTTGCTAGATATTAGCAAAGATAACGCGAAAAACGCGTAGAATGTTTACAATTATATCTTACTGACCTATTTTTATTTTTTGTGTCTGTTATATTCTAAATTTCAGTCTATCAAGTCAGCTAGAGTTTTTCTCAGCAATGACTGCAGGGTTGTGCTCAAAGGTTATACAGAGAATGTCCTTTTAGAATTTAATTTAAATAGTCACATCTTTCACTGATCCGTTCAGCATCAGGTTTGGACAACTAAATTACAACTACTAATAAATAAAATTTAGTTAATTTACAACTATTTATAAAAAAAGAAGTAAGTCTGACTCCTGTAAAAATATTAATAAACTAAATATGAAAAATTGAAATATAAAAGCATTTTGACCTTTAAAATAACTAGATTGTGTCCTCTCTTGACAACCTGATTACTTTTAAAATTGACAGTTGGAGTTCTAATTACATGAGAAGGCAACGGACATTTTACCCTAATTTAATTATGGAAACATGCCCATTTAATGTAACTTTTCAAGATCAATTTACAGTAAGGTTTTATGGCAGTAACAAGAAAACCAGAGAAGGTTCACAAATGTTGTTGGGGAATTTAATATGTGTACAATATACTGCACAGAAAACCATGTTATAAAAAGGCCACCTAGGGCCTCTTTATGCTATCATTTTTAAAAAATATATAAATATAAATACAATGGATTATAAATACATTGTAAATCCAGGTCTTTTGAAATATGCTCTTTGGAATGAAGTTTGGGCTTCCTCTGAATTAACTGAAGAGACAGCACAGGGAGATTTTTATTCTATGCCACCTAAACAGATTGTGCAGGGGCCTGTCACAGAACAGATTTCAGTCTTCCAGTGGGTACAAGGTTTGGGGGTAATACTGCTCTAAAGGGGGATGGCCTCAGCGGCTGGGTGCAAGTCAAGGACTCTGTCTCCCTGACAACATCACAGGAGATACAGAGAAAAAGGAGAAAGCAAATGCCGCACATTTCCAAAAGAGTGAAGGATACTGTTGGAACAGTGTCCCCAATCCATTCTGTCTGTCTGTGCCTTGTGCAGGCAGAAAAATGCCTCAGGCTGCCTTAGCTCAGCCACTATTACACTCTTTCCTCCTTCCCCTCCCCCAGTAACGCTCATCAAATGTGCAAAGCTAGTTTTAGAATCTGTTTTTGTAATAATTGTCTGGATAACAGGCAAAGAAAAACACATGCTATATATTCACATTAATTCATGCAAATAATCTGTTTAAATTCATGCACGTGTATGCTGCAGATTCAATTAAAACGCATTATGTGTTATTGCACTGTGGATTTTATAGATTGATTTTGATAAACCATGTTACAAGGTGCACAAAAAGATGTAATGAAAAAGAACATTGTTCATTATTTCCATTAAAATAATTTTCTTCTCCACCCTCTAAAAGCTGACTGATAGGGCAAAGGAATCAAAAAGAAGGAATGCAGTCTAGATGCATGAAGAGATGCTGCTATGCCTGTGCTATCAACACCCAGCTACCAGAGCAGTGCCACCCTGCCCACTGTACTTGTTAAAGACACTCTTTATGGCAGGCTGACTGAGCACACAGAATAGAATCAATCCGTGTTATTGATCAGCTGCGTGTACAGTGGGGGCCCGTTTCTGTTCTGTGGACCTGCCCCTGTTGGCAGATGTGGTTATTTCAATGTGTTTCCATTGTCTGCATGCCCTACAGAAAGAACCATTTGACAGGTGCTGGAAATGTGGCATGACTCCAAGAGGTCACTCAGGCTCTGGACTAATGCAGCTCACTGCAAAAACTGTGAACTGTGTTAGTGAAATGTGGCCACTGAAGGATGTACTGTTGCTTGCACATAATTGTTTTAAAACTACTTTGAATTCTTTCAAAGAATTACACTCATAGTAACTTAAGCACCACTGATGCCTCAAGACTACTGACTTGATTCCTTTACTTAAAATTCTCATTATAATATAAAACAAACCTCCTAGTGATTTCATGGGGAGAAAGAGTTGGTTACTACTTGCCCATATGATGCAATAGAAAGACAGTTCTTCATTGACCAGACATAATTTTATGTAGAGTAGGAATTTTTGTTATTTCCAAATTTCTATAAATTGTCTGACATGTATATCTCAGGTCTATTGGAATTATGAGTAGGGAAACAACTTTATGTATAAAAGGTCAAAAGAGATTGTGTTTACCTAAACCAGACACTTATCCAAATGTAACATCACTGACAGAATTACATCAAACTGTAGATGTTATTTTGAATTATGCACCAGCTATTAGAGAAATTTCTTTATTGTTATCCAGACCGTATGCGTTTCCCAGCGTTATCAGAGCAAACAAAACTGAGAGCTGTAGCAGAGATGGAGCTTCACGAAACCTGCCAGATGAGTGACCAAGAAGGAAGCCTTTCTGCTGAGGAGCAACTGAACCAATCGTTCAACAAATACAGGTTAAAAATTATCACAGTAATGATGTCTTTAATAATCACAATATTTCCCATGACGTAGTTTCTATATAAGTGAAGTACCACTGAAGCTTTCAAGGCTTTAACTGCATTTGATTTTACCTGGCATTTGTAAAGTACAATTCTCCTTTGTATAAAGAACATCTTTGGATGTTGATTTTTTGATGCTGATGAATGCTGGTGATCAACCCTGGTCTTTGCTACAGGTATTCAGTAGTGATGTAAAGCACTGATGACACTGCTAGTTCTCAGTGTTCAAGTGCTAAATGCTTATGCAAAAGTACATTTTACTCATACATTTTCCTGGAGTGTGGCAGACAGCCTCAGTTAATATCACAGTTTCTGTTATTTTTATTTACTTTTAGAGGAATAGAAACCGAAGAAGACGTATGTAAGAACAGCATGTAACCTGATACATGCTGGGATACTGGGATTTAAGTCCCTTCTTCAGAGATTTGAACATAAAAAGAGGAGAAATAAAACTTTGGAAAATTCTAAAATGCTTAATTTTATGTAGTTAATATTCAATTCCAGCATTTACAATTGTGTGTTTGGAGTCATGCTTTGCCTAATGCAATAAGGAATCTAGCTGAGAATGGACTACAGCTCACAATAGCTCATTAGCTGTAAAGAAATACTGTAGGTAATGTACACATGTCCAACTAAGACAGAAACTTTCTGAGAAAAGTCTTGAAGAGTAGTTAAAAGCTGTCCTGTTTTGATGTGTCAGAAGCATAGAAAGAGTAAATTATGAAGGCTTTAATACCTTTGCATGCCTAAGTTGTTAAGTTTCAGCTAGTGACTGGATTACACTAGTTCTTAGAAATGTAATAAAAATTAATGACTGTGAAATGATTGTGACAAAATTGCAGTTGTATGAGGTGAAGTTCATCCTGAGTAGCAGTGAAACATGAAATGGTAATAGAGTATGAAGACACTTGGTACAATACAGTATGGGCCCAAATTGTACAGTATGGGCTGATCTATACCCACAACTAATGAAATCCCAGTCAGAACTCATTTCTCCATAGACATTCACAGGAGTTCCAGGAGATTTGTGGTCATTCACTATTTGAATATGTGCCACTTGGATTTTAAAAAATTCATTTTGTAGCACTGGTCCTCTAACTAAGCAAAGCAATTCACTTACAAAACCAAACCAATTAAGAAGTGCCTGCAGCTAAAGAATCACATTAGGGAAGCAATAGACAAATAAGAAAGCTTTCCTGAAGTCAGCTTATGCTGGAAATACCTGATAACTCAAAAAACCCCAACCAGATAAAAAAGATGTCGGTGCTAGTATTTGCATAGCCAGGTAGCATCACTGTAAGATTGTTACAGACATTCTACCTTACAAGAAGTATATGGCACATCAGTTCTGCATTCACCCTGGAAGAACAAAAAACCCAGTGCTGGGACTATACTCCCTCTGTGGTGTATCAATGTTAGGTGTGGAAGTTGATGGAGTCCCAGAACCCACACAGCAAGAAGGGAAACAGAGAACTCAATGAAAAGACAAACTGGTGTGCAATAGCATGCAATTTACTTCAATACCAGTTCCTGGGAGAAAACCATACCTGGATACCAGGTTAAAAATGCACCAGCCTTTCCACACCTTCAGTTCTATGCTGACACTCACCTCCTTCATCCAAGAGAAGGAATTGTTATGTAACTGTTCTATGTCAGTTTTTTCTTAAGTGCCACACCTGTGTCAAACACCATCAACATGAGATTTGTGGAGATGAGAGGCTCAAGTGCTTGTAACAGTTTGTGAAAAAGACAACCTCACTTTTGAAGACGAGAAAACTGGCAGCAAAGCAAATATCCTGCATATATTGTGCAGAAGCTTGCACATTAAAAACCAGAGTTGCAGGGTCCCTATCAACAAAGCAACTTGTCAGAGATAGAAAATACCACCCATAAATAAAACAGTGGGCATAAAGACAACTAGAAATATGTCACAGTGGTTAAAAAAGATGAGATGAGTAATAAACAGAAAGTGGAAAATAGCTTCACTGACCTTTCCTCAATATTTGTCAATATTCTCAATCCTTTGCAATTTTTTCCAATGATAAAAAAATGTGAGACACACAGACAGTCTAAGGACAAGAATTTCCTGTCTCTGAAGTAAATAGCAAAATTCCAGATGGTTAGTGAGAGCATCATGTGAGCTAGAGTACTTTGATAATACAGATGATAATAGAGGTTCCACAATTATATAGCAATTGCAAATCCATATTTTTCTATCTATGTTTAGACAAGTATCAAAATCTTATCACTGCAGAATGGTCTGGAAAGAGCAAAATCCCCTTAGTTCTAAACAATAGGATGACCTTGTTAGTTAAAAATCAACCAACTACAGCCATTACTTTGTCAGTCAGTAAAGCAACTTGGGCAAAAACAAAATAAAGCTAAAGATGCTAAAGGTGTGCAAAATTTTTAATTTAAAGGTGAGACTCCTACTAAGGATACTCCACTCTACATTCAGAATTTCCCCTCTTGAGACAGCGCCATGATTTCTGATTAATACAATAAAAAATGTGGTCTGCAATACAAGTGAAATTGAGTAAGTTTGAGGTTTGCCTGTTGTGGTTTGATTTACAACTTTTCAGGGCAAGAAGCTTATCTACAAATACCCTCACAAAAATACCAGACAGAAGTACCATATTGCATGACTTCCGCAAGTCAGTGCAGAGGATATGTTCTTGGTCTGGTTTTGGGCTAGAAAATATTGTCCCTGGTTCTGTTTCTTGTCCTATCTGTACCTTCTTTCCCAGAATATTCTCTCCAAAACAAGACAATCTCTATTAGATTAGTGGATGGAATTATAGGTTGAGTCAGTCATTGCCTGAATATGACCCCAAATTAGTACTGCTTTCAACACATTTTTGGTGTGGGTTGTTGTTATTGTTGTCTTTTGGGTTTTTTTGTTGGTTTTTTGTTGAGTTTTTTCCTATTTACTTTATCTCTCAAGTGTCACTGAACAGTTGGTGCTGGTCCTATGAAAATCATGCAGGTAACATAAAGAAAATAATTATTTTCCTTGGACTTTCTGTTTTCTCCTCCAACAACAGCTTTTATTCTCCTATTGACTGACAACTAAAATGCTGAAGCAGGCGACTCTCAGTAGCATTAATAGTATATAGATGTTACTTTCCCATATATTAAGAAGAGATTGTGCTACAGAGGCTGTCAAATAAATTATCAGAATAAGTAATAGCCAAACTGTGAAAATCAGATACTATTTTTGTAGTTGTTATACAACAAGCCATCTATTTTCACACTGTGAGCAACAAGAGATTTTTGCATGCAGCTTTTCCAATTTCATGTAAATGGATTATGATTGTGTGATACATGCTTTATAGTGCATGTAATTAATTCATGTTTGAAATCTGATTTATGGATTTCCCACTTCTGTTATAATTTTGGAATCGCTGAGTTCCATTGTAGAATATGCCTTTCTGAATCTATTGGAATTCTGTTTTACAGCTCTTAAATAAGTTGATTTTCAACATTAGCTCAGTTGGTTAGAACATGGTGCCGATAACCCAACCAAAGTTTTGGGTTCAATCCCTGTATGTGACTGCCTTAAGTCACTTAAGAGCTGGACTTCATGATCCTTGTGGGTCCATTTCAGCTCAGAATATTCTGTAATCTGTCATTTGAAAATTAACTTTCTGCACAGGAAAACAAAGCTTATGTGTAGCAAAACTTCACTAATTATAAATTCTATTGTAAAGGTGACAGCCTCTGCCTTGCTTTAAATAACAAAAAATAGTCTGTACAAATCATGTAAGCAGCATTTATTCAGAAAGAAGTGCAGAGTTAAGGCACAGCACCAGATTTTCATGATTTTTTTGCACAGCCATATATTGGCATCTGACCTCTAAGTATCATTACTAATTTAGATATTAGAATGTTTGTGTCATTTTTTGCATGTTCTGTGTTCCTTCAAAAACCTACTACTACTACTACTACTACTACTACTACTAATACTAACAAACAGCATCTACAAATGCAGCATTTGACAGTCAATACTGAACACCATGCTGCCAATAAAGCCCTGTTCAACGGGGCCACTAGATGGTACTGCACCACAGTACAATTCCTTGGCTGCCTACTTGAAATTATAACTGTGAATGATTATTTAGAATTGTAACAACAGCGTAATGACTTGTTTGCCCAGTTTTCCTAGACACAATACAAACACACACACACAGAGGGATGAAGAGGATACACATAGATTGTTTAGCAGCATTTCTTGGTTTCATTTGCTAGCATAAATAATGAGCATATATTCCTTACCAACCCATGCAAATGTAACTTTGATCTTTCAAAGTCATAATGGCAAATACTTCCTTTTCTTCATTGAATGTGGCAAACAAAATTCAGAGTCTGTGTTCCCCCGAGAGGAATAAATGGCACCCAAACACAAACCAGTGAAGAGTATGATCCCAAATTCAGAGATACGATAATTTTCAAACTTCTGGAATTTGGAATTCCTTGCTGATTTGGAGACCTTCATACCCATGTTCCATATTCAAACAGCAAAATTAAGTGTGCTGCAGTGGTAAATCAAGCTTGTGAAGTCCAAACCAAATAAAAAAGCCATAGCTATTCAAACATTTAGGTTTTATTTTTCTGGCTATAATCATTCACCTCCAACAGATTAATATAGGATTACTTTTTTTTTTTGCATTTGTTTATGAAAACAAATTGTATTACCATGGACTTTCTACTCATCTTCTACAGTTTCCTTACTGAGCTGCTGTATTGGGTCCTGGGTCATGAAGCTGTGTACCGTTAAACTTCCTTTGCTCTAAAACACTTCTCTATCCCGAAGCATTCCTTTAGCAAAGGCTATTAGTGTCCTACCTTCTGTGGGAAGTTAGACTTCTAAAGTTCATTCTTTCTTTCGTGTGTCTGATCACATGAAAAGGGATATTGTAACACAGGGATCAAATCACATGACAAAGACCATAAGTCTGGACTGCATACAGAAAAAATCCCTTTGGAGAAGACCTCAGTTAATGAAGAATCTTGACGGAAATCACACAGTCCTCCACTGCTGGGAAATGCCAAATAATCCCCTCACTTCCTGCCCAGCGTGTCAGGCACAGAGGGAGGCACAGATCAGGTTGATCAGCTCTTGCTGGTGTGCAGATCCCAGTGCAAGGGACAGACCACAGCACAGAACTGATGATTCTCACACAGGAAATCCAAGACAAGGGACCACACAGCTCCCCAGCACCTTTACAGACCCATGCTGAACGCCACATTCCCCGGCACCAGGCCTTCAACCATGTGAGCAAAGGGACAAAACACAGAGAGAAGTCAGCACTAGAATTCTGCAGGGGATTGATTTTTCCAAACAAACTCAAAAATTGATTGGAATAAGATCTTAGCAGTGAAGTGGAAACATTTGCTGAGGATGTACATGTACTCAATGTAGGATGTGTGAGAGCTGTGCACAGAATGGTAAATGGGCCTCAAGATTAAGTAACTGGTTAATAAAATGGCAGAGGAAATTTAGTGTAGGTAAATGTGAAATTATATGTGGGCTAGTGTTCTTTGCTTTATGAATAAAGTGATGAACTCTGAGGTGCCTGTTACCATTCAAAGTGAAAGTTTCGGATTGTGACAGGTAGACGTTTTCATAAAAACATCAGCTCAGTGCATGGCAGCAATCCAAAAATACAAATGTTTGTTAGTAAAGGAAAAAAGAACAAAGCAGGAAATATAATTATACCAGTCTATAATGCCACAATTTGCTCACACCTGGAATACTGTGTGCTGTTCTGGTGCTTGCATCTACCTCATATTTTCCTACTTCCAGTGATTACTTAGAGAAACAGTCCTCAAAAAGGTTTTAGGATGTGCTTGGAGTACAGAGCTCCTTAATTAATGGCCATATTTCTCTCCACATCTGAATGATTTGGAGTGGCATTGGAAAAAGAAAAAAAATCCTGCTATCCTGATGAAATTAACGTGGGAAGAATCTATAACAGAAAATTCTCATGTATTATGCACCTCCTCGTGGATGGTATTCTGCAAGAGAGGATGCATTGAGCCAATGCAATCAAGGATCAAGAAAAACAGCCATTTCTTGCCACCAAATACTGAGACAAAACCTTGACTGGCTTCCTCCAAACACCTGCTACTTGGCATGCCCAAGTCACTGCCAGTATCCCTGCTTTGAGGGTGCCATCCCTAATTTTCCATGTATTTTCACAGCAAATGTGTTTTGCAAAGTGGGAGCTAATACTGCACGTAACATATATATGGAAAGGTTTTATTCAGATTATGCCTGATCACAAATGTTTATTGAGGTTCAAGAGGTTAGATTTTGATGAACCAAGGGACTGCACTCTGTTGTGTCTTTACCACCTGGTATTTTTATGACATGCATCAACAATACAAATTAGCTGTGACATAGGTAACAATTGTCACCATTGGCTTGTGGCTTTTGGCATCACAGCAGTCATGTCAAGGTCAATTCGTCCAGCAGCATTGGCTTATTTGACAGGAAGCTGCTTATCTCAGTTTGGAACCTGGAACAGATAAGCCATGGCTATAGACAGCAGTAGAAAGAAGTGTAAAAGAGAACTGAAGGAAGAGAAGAGAAAAGGAAATAAACAGCTGAGAGCAAGTGCTTTTCCCAAGTATTATGGGTATTTCCACTTTGGAAATACCATTTTAAGTACTTTCCAGCCTCTTATTGTAATTTCTTGCAACTGTTGGCACATTAGCAGTTATCAGACCTGTAGTTAATTGTACTGTAAGTATAGTATGTCATAATAAAGATCAGACTCTTTCTTAGTAGCCTGCTCAGCTCAGGGTAATCTGCATTTCCTCTGTATAAATTGTCACTTCAGTAAACTGCTCCCTTTGCTACACAAAATGTAAAATATAAGAAGTTCTATGATGTTGTAGATAACTAAACAGCTCTTGTGACTGAAGTAGCAGTTGCTTATGTAACTACACTTTTACAGAATTTATTTTTTTTCCACAAAAGATACCAACTGTGGCAACCATTACCATAGCAATTCATTATGTATGCTTCCCCACACAATATCCCACGTCCCCAAATATCCAGACCTTACTTATCTATTCTCCCTGAATTTTGCTTTCAACAATACCTGAAAGCAAGCTTTTGGCCTTGAAAACATTTTTTCTGATCTTCGAATTTCCCTAATTTTTGGCTTTTACAGTTAATTACTGCAGTCTCTAACTTATTTTTGGCTATTCTTGGCAAAGAATGTCCAAAAGATTGTTCTTTGCATCAGAAAACATCAGAGTACAGTGGTATCCCAGCTAAATCCCACACTCTGGGAGCTGTGATGGGGCTTCTATATGCATCTTAAGCCATCTCTTTAGTATGCAGGGGAGCCTTTTTCCAGTTCTTGTGCTTCCCAGGTACAGCTGGCATTGTTAGAGCAGACCAGACACTGACAGGGGTCGGGTCATACAGCCGCCTTTCCAGCCTCCCCACAGCCTTGACTTAAGATGGCTTCTCCCTGCTGTAATGTTTTCCTAAGGGTTTTGATGAAGGTTAAAGAAATGGAAGTCTTGGGTTTGAGAAGGGCTGTGTGAGGGATGAGCTGGAGCTGGCAATGTTCATTCCCACTGACACTGTGTTCATCTGTCACTGGGGGATGTACATATTCTTGCTGTAATTTAATTTACATTTAAACCAATATTTGAGTAAGAGATCATAACACAATGACTGCATCTTAGTAAAACCTTCCCACAGAAGCCTTCTGTCTTAAGATTTGGCTATACTTAGGAAGATTACATCTGTAATATTAATAACATATTTTTTGCTATTGCCCAGCCCCAACAGCACTCAATCATAAAATTGCCATAAAAATATTTCTTCTATGAATGCTGTTGGTATATGCTCTGCTTGAATACTGAGGAAAAATGCATTAAACTATATGTAATAACATAATTTTCACCTTTTTATCATAGCAATACTTTCATAAAGACATGCTTAGATTGTAAACACTTCTAGGCCGGAATAAATCTCTATCAGAATCACCTGGGAACTCCAGGCACTGAAGTCCTGGAGTAACAATAGCACCAAGAAACAGATACTCAGTTTATAAGGGGAAAAAAAAACATTGTTGCTTTTGGTATCATTTGCACTGCATTTAGTACAGTGCTTGGGATAACTTGTGTTGTATACAGCATGAATAGTCTTGCAAAGGTCAGCACAAAGTTTCTAGAGTTCCAGCAGTGAGAGTATATGTAGCTGTTTGCTGTGCAAGCTAATGATTTCTCAAGAGGCAGAGAGCTACATACACAATCACTTACAGCAGCATTTCAATTAATTAAATTACTTTTCTTTTTCCATGTCTTTTAAGACTGAGCTGGGAATAAAGCAAAGCATTAAAGTGAAAACACTTTTATACAAGTATATTGACCCCAATGGCCATTCTTCACTATATTTTTAAACCTAAGTGGAATATTGAACAAATATCCACAAAATTGCAGTAGAGACACTGCAATCTTCAGGATGTTTCATAATGCCAGAAGAAAACTGATAAATACAGAAACAGAATTATGAACTGATTTTAGAAAGGATAATAATAATATTTGTAACTAGTGTTCAATTTCAAGATGCATTTAATGATTTTTGAGACAGCTATACATTAGTCTATATTGGCAATGCAATGCTTGTACAGAAATGGTCCAAATAAATTTTCATTAATAGATTAGAAAGATTATTATCTTCTACTTCCACATTTTTTTACAGTGCATGTGTCACAGTGAAAGAAATTATCTTAAATGCTTCGATTCAAGATGGTTTCTTTCCACAATAAAGTTTGCATCATAGCTTGGTTTCACTGGTGTACACTGAAGAAGATTTCCCCTCCTGTTTAACCTCATTTATGGACATAAGTAAGCACTTGGGAAAAAATCCTAGGGTAATAATATTCAAGTTTTGTGTTTTTATTAAGGAGTTTAGCATCAAAAATACTGCTTGCATTATAAAAGTCTCACTTTACTGGAGTAGCAGCCATGATGGTTTTAGTCATTGGTTTGCATGTTCATTTATGGACACATTTATAAATGAGATGAATGGAATTGTCTGCAAGTTCATTTGGCTTATTATATTTATTTATAAATTTATAGATACCATGGGAGGAAAAGAAAGATAAGTACTTGCCAATAATACCGAAAGTTTAGTAGGAACTGTTGGTTGGTGGTCTACAGCAGCCAAAGTATTATAATGCAGAAAGAATCTACTGGAAAACTCCTCTCTAACACTGTTCACTGTTCTCTATCCCTGAAAAGAAGAAAAAAATCCATAAGAACAAAATTAAAAATATTAAGCAAAACATATTATTAGTTTAATAGACAAAGATATCTTTCTACCTGAGTCCGGAAAAGGGACTGTTTGATTTAGACTAGAGATTAGGATAAGGCAAAAGGTAGATAGTAGAAGATATAAACCAAACAATTAGAAATCTTCTTTTCTTTTTGGCCTATGACAAGGCAAAATGAAGTCTGAAAAAACAGAGCAATTAAGTGTTTATTACCTTAGCAAAATCGTAAGCAATCTGTAGAATTAATTGCCACCACATATGATCAAAACCACATATGATCAACATTAATTTAATGGGATTCAGAACTGGATTTTATTTTTGCATGAGTAACAGGCACTTCTATAGTCTTGCTAACAGTAAATTCCATTTCCCTACCACATTGTAAATACACATCTATCAGAAGAGTGTTTAGAAGAAACGTCTTCTAGAAAGAGTTTACTCATTAAAGTCCAAAGGTAAGACAGCTGTGCTAAAACAGGTAGAACACCCCACAAATTCTGGGGGGCTGATGCAGGAAAATAAAATCTGTGCTACTCTACAACATCTGCACCACTTTACAAGAGGATTAAAAACAAAAATGCAGATTAAAATGACAGCATATGAGTGACTATAGCCTACACCAAAATAACCCTGCAGCATTACCTGAAGAATTTCAGAATTCAGTGAATCCTTGTGTACTGGTTCTGCCTTCTGTCAAGATTTATGTTTCACTGTGCCAACTACTCCCATGGCTTTAGTAAGACACAATCAATCACCTGTTCCAGGAACCATTTGGTCCTTTATGTGCACTGGTTCTTATCTCTTCTTTTCTTCTCAAGGCTGCTTTCTCAACTCTAAATAAAAAAAGTAAAGTAAAAATACTGATTGGAAGTTTCTGTATGTTTCTTAAATTCACAATGTCTCTAGAAACCAATGATGTGATTTTGCATAGAAAATAAAAATACTTTGATTTTTCCCCAGATTGTATTTCAGAATAATATAGTAAGGTTTAAATTAGTCATTTAATGTTAAAAATTAAACACTTTTGTCCTGGCATTACTGAATAAGTTTTTTTTATGATTTAAATACCACAGAATATTTTAAATATGTTTTCTGATAGATCTGGGGCAGCGAAGCCCTTCTGGACATTTATCTCTGAAATTACATTGAGAGGAATAAACAGCTGTCGGGAATATAAATGCTAACTCATCAGAATGCTGACTCAGTGCTGTAGAAATCAAAATATGTTCATCTACTGCAGAGGTAACATGTCATACACCAACTAGTCATATTTTATCTTGGCCAACTATAAAACCAGTTGAACAAAAATGCTGGAACAGGGGAGTAGAAATCAAATTATAAATGGGACAAATTTTAAGGTCTTTGTCAAGATCAGCCATATGACCGTAAAAATAGAATCACAGAACAGTTTGAGTTGGAAGGAACCTTTTAAAGGTCATTTAGTCCAAACCTCTCTGCAGACCAGGCTGCTCAGAGCCCCATCCTGCCTGACCTTGATGGTTTCCAGGGATGGGGCATCTACCACCTCACTTGGCAACCTGTGCCAGGGTTTCACCACTCTCACTGTAAAAAATTTCTTTCTTCTATGTAATCTAAATTGACCCTCCTTTGGTTTAAAACCCTTACCCTTGTCCTATCACAACAGATCATGCTAATAAGCTTGTCCCCATCTAATACCCCCAAAGTAACCATCACAGTCAGGATTTTTTAGTTGGTCACCTTCAGTGGCAAAACCCCCTACTCTTCTGCAATGACCGTTTCTTGAATTATCATGGGATTTAAGGTCTACTTCTGCTTTCTCTGCAAGTAATAGATTTTCTTTGTTTTGTTGAAGAAGGATTTAGGAATGAAGGACCTGAATCCTCTGCAATGCCATATTAATGCTTAATGTCCCATTAGAGACATTGGTCCAATTTTGACATTAATTATAAGCTGAATGCTAGTGACTTAAGGTTTATTAAGGGTGGAAATCTGTTACAAGAGAAAATGATCATATTTTACTAAATATACTGATGATCTGCCAACACATGTGAGAAGGCTGGAGGTTTTTTCCAAGTTTTGTCCCGTAAATAAATTCTGTTATGAAAGTAACTGCTATCTAGGCATTATTTCAGGACTTTTTATCCATTCTAATTCTATCTTCGATACTTTGGGTCAACTCTCTTGACTTCAGTTGAAGCTCTCTGCACTCTGTAGTGAAGACATTGGCTCAGTCTGGAGTTTTATCCAAGCAAATAATGACCTGGACTAGCATACTTTTCTGGTGGAACAAATTACCTTACATTTAATGCATTTCTTCCTTAATATTTCAAAATTATATACACACGTGAATGAATGTCTGTATATTCCTAAAACCATTTCTACAGTTGCTGATATTCTCTTTTGAATTTCTTCAGTGTTCTGCATCTGGCACTCTTCTGCCAGATATCAAGGTTGATATAAGGCATCAACCTATATCTTATAGAAGGATAAGCACCTAGTTCTCTGGATATACACTCTGCCATAGGTCCTGCAGCAATGCTGCAAAGGAAGAATTTGCTTTTCAAAAGTATGACCCTGGGCATTACTCAGCAATGATGGCTGTCAGAGGGAAAGAGCAAAACACAGCAAAAAAAAATTCTTTTGAAATACGACATTAAAGCTGGAAAGTCTTTCCATTGAAAAAACCCGCCCCTCTGCGAAAAGAGAATCTAAAACCAGAAAATCTTCAGCACTTCATGCAATGAAATCTTTCTAAAGATAAAATATGACAGAATATAGCTCTGTTTCTTAAAGAAATAAAAATATTCATAAAGATACACTACAGCACAGTAGCATAGACTTCCATTTTTAATTTGGTAACCTCAAGCTTAATTCCTTCATTCATTTCAACTCTTCAAGCAATCAGAATTTCTCAAGTCACAATCTCTCCAGGCAGCTGAATTTCTCTGCTGGGCTCCCTGATCCTGTGACATCTTTGTCATGCCTAAGTTATCGTGCAGTTTCACAAGGGAGCCCCAGGTTCTGCAAAATCCAATCCAGAGGCATTTTTTCATTGCCCTAGGTAAAGTAGTCTTGTCTCGTAAACTGAGTGAAATTTTCCCTGTAGTGGCATGTTAGGCCTTCTGGTTCCAAATCACCCAGCTGTTACTAATCTGTTATGTAGCTAGTATCTCTTCGTGCTGTCTGATCTAGGAGCAGCCAACATCTCCACATATTTTTATACATCAACATGCTTAATAACCTGTAACATCATAAAACACACATGCAGATATTATAGAGCAAGACTGCAGCTTGGACGTACTTAAGACCACAGTATATCTGCTTTTGGTTTGAGAAATTACTTAGTCAAGGAATTCAGTCCTTGGAAATATTTTGTTAAAAATCTGTGAAGCAACTTTTAGTTATTTTAAAATAATTACTGTAACTTACACTTTTTACTTGTCCTTAATATATTTAGTGTCCTCATTAAAAAAAAAAAAATTACTCTCCCTTTATAAAATTTTCTTTTCCATTTTTTTAATTGCTATAATGTTACATGAGAAGGTGAAAAGGAACTTTTTCTTATTACACTCATGGGTATAATATCTCTGATCTTGCCTCTTAAACTTCCTGACTTATGAAAGATTCGGTGGTTTCAAAGATCTCACCCAGACTTTCACATCTGGCACCACTATCAGCACAGATAGAAATAATCTGAAGCAATTTAACCTCGCATTCTAATTCCAGCTTCTGTTAACAGCCTTTCTTCAGCTGTTCTACTTCCAAATTAGCTTAGGATTTCTTATGTCATGGTAGTTCTAATCCTTCTAGTTAGGGGCATGTTATCCAGAGGCAGCCCCAGGACTAGATTTGCACGTTATCTGAACACATTCTTTCTGCAGAATTCAGGAAAAATGATGGATTTGTGTTTATTTTGTATTAGCAACTTCATTTTCATTGCTGCTGTACATAGAGATGAGATAGTGGTTTATTTCTGAAATGGATTTTTACCTTGAGCAGTCTTGCAAAATATAACTTCATTTATGCAGAATTGGCTCACGGCCTCTGATTCTGTGGTTTAGCTTTCTTGTTCATATTTGACAGCAAGCTTTGGATTTGCTACCAATCTCAGTGAGACAGGGCTCCTCAGAGCACTGCCTGGATTACACAATTCTCTTCCATCTTTCCTCTTGACTCTCTGCTGCTTCTTTAATTTACTTCTTGCAGTCATGAAACCATAAGAGTTTCATAAACTTTTCAGGTTCCCTAAACCTTCTGTTGTGAACTTTCTGTTCGGAATTTCACATTCTCTATATGAAATTTATTCTCTATCCCTTTGGCAATCTGGTCTCTCCTGGGAACATACACCTTGGGAAATTTTACCCTGCACAAAAGCAGTTAATAACTATCCAGTCTCAGCTCTGGCACTTCCATTTGAGTTCTGCAGTAATGAAGCCTGATTCAGTATGGTTGGAAACTATGGGATATTTCTGTACAATAAAAATAAAGATCGAACATCATCATTTGGGATCAGCTCCTAAAATAAATCTACTGCCTTAGGTCTTTCCTTCTTTAAAAGTGACTTTTTTTTAAATCCAATGAGTCTTTCAAATAGGAAACAGGGTTGACTAATCTTTTTGTGATAGCTGTCTTTAAATCCAGCAAACAAAACTCTGTTTTAAATCAATGTAAACTCTCTGAGTAATAGGAGTGCCAGTGCCGCAGGATAATAAAAACCTGGCGCAGAGGCATTGCTTCCATGGAGAAATGTTTGGTTGTTGCATTAACTAATAACAATAGATGAATTAATCAGTTTGCTTTTCTTCATTGCCAACCTGGTAGACTGTGATTAAGTTCTCTACTGCTGGCCATGTTGAGGGTTTTATTTTTGTTTTGTTTGCTTATATGTCTATTTTTCTTTTGCCACTACAATCCCCATTCTCTTCTTAGGTCTTCATAGACATCTCCCTGTAAGTGTTACACTTGTTATAAAGAACTGTGTCAGAACAGCCACAGTCTCCCTTGGGAGGCATTTGATCATTCTTTTTATCTAGATCACTTAAAATCTTCAAAGACCAGCTGTACCTGGGTATTAATGCTCTTTCAGAACCATATGTTTCCCTTCTGCACAAAACCCATGTAAGGGGGACACTTACATAAAAATCTTGCTGCAAATTATTGCTACTTGCTCCTTCTGTAAAGGATAAAGGATAAGGGACAAGCGGGAGAACACGATTTTAATCTACCCATGGAGGACATAAGAAAGCCTATAGGACATTTAAACATAGCTAGATTTTCCCCCTCCCTTCCTCAAAGTAATGGTAAACACTGCCTGGAAATAACCCCTGTATTCTCAGCTAAGAAGAAATACAGGCAGTGCTTTTAGAACCGGGCACAGTTGGTTTTTGCTCAATGTGTTTCTCAGTTACAGAAATCAGAATGTTATATACTGTGCTATCTGTTGCTACAGGCAGCATACAGACATATGATGGCTGCCTGATAAAGAAACATTTGATTACACATTTAGCCCACTCTGCAGAAGTTTGAAACATATTTTACACATGGCTTTGGCCCACTGGTTTCCTCTACTTTTCACAAGCAAATATGCCATCGTTATTAGTAGAGACACAGCAAAACAAAGCCAACATGCAGCAGGCAGCCACAAGAGGATCATTTAAGTTCAATTTCAAAGTTGTCTGATTTCCTGGCTTTGTTCATCCCTTTAGTATCATTCTCCTATTCTTCATGTGAATTTCCTTAGAACTTTATGAAGTTATTACTAAATAGGTGAGAGGATATGTATTCCTTCTACAAACAAATGCAAAAAAAGGAAAAATCTTCATAAACCACATGTAAACCTTGTTTGTACAAACAGAGCTCAATTGTATGTGTTCCATTAATTATTCAGAAAATTACAGAAAACTGGCATGTGCAAATCAGGTGATGGTGCTTCTCTTTTCTCTGGGTTGAAAAGAGTAAGAATAATTATATGTACCACAGTAACTAGCAGTGTCTGGTAAATAGAGTGAAATTATAGAATGAAGAATAATACCTGGGGAGGGGTGAGTTTGCTTCTTGCAGTTGCTGGCTGTATGTCAAATGCACAGCACAATTTATGAGTAACTTCAGCACTGCTGCTGCTGCAAAAAATGGAAGACAGCATTGTCACGTTGTGTAGGTGATACAGGATGAATTTGTTCTTTGTAACACTTGCAACAGACTGAAAGAAAAAATTGGCCTATGATATTGGAGAGGGAAGCATCAAAAAAGAAAGCCCATAGCAAATTCCGTGAAAATGTCTCAAGATGTCTCAATATTGGGCCTGCAGAAGAATTGAAAAAACAGAATGTCTCTTCAAGGTCTCTTGATTGAAAACAGCAGGAAATAGTCCTCTCTTGTAGCATCTAGTGAAGGCCAGTTGAATTCAAAGGGCAAGTAGGTGGTTGCTAGACTAAAACATGCTAATGACATTTGGAGAAACACAAACTGAGACAGGAGGTGATAAGATTATGTACTGTAGGTTAGGAGAGGATGTGGAGTCATTTAAAAATAATTCTATACACCAGAGCAGGAATGTTTGTCACTGGTGCAAGTTAGGTGTGCGAGCAGATGAACATTTTTTGTACAGTAGTATGACAATGCCTTTGTAAGGGAAAACAGTGTCAGTTATTTTGACATTCTTTGCACTGTAAAAGAGCTATGGCAAAGAAAATGGAAAATGCAATTTCAATCTGAAGATTATATGAAAATTCAGATAACATTTGTAGCCAACTCCCCCAGAAATTCATCACTCTTGAGGTTGGAGCTATTCACCATTATACTCCTTTAGAGACACTCATATAAGAGATGACAGAAATGCAAATGAGATTCTATGCATTATATTTAATTTTATCTTATCATATTCACTTAGAATCTTAGCTGTGACCTTGAATTTGGTTGTATTTGTGATGCAGTTCACCAGAGAGAAGCTGAGCTTCTACAGCATCAGATTTGTCATGAGATGTCAGATGTCTGGTTCAAGTAGGATGACAAGTAGCTGAGAAATGACATTGGTGCTACCCTAATCTTAAATCCATCAAAAGAACAAAATTCCTTGCAACCAGAACAGCATCAGGATACTTACGTAGAACTTCTCTTCTTTGCTACTGGACAACTCCATTCCACTGCTATGCTGAATGATTTTTCTTAGTGTGTTTTCCACCCATTAGAATTTTTTCAGATTTGAGTTGTATAAGAGAATGGAATCTTTTCTTCTGGTGGAATAGCATTATTTTGTCAAAACGTACAGAAGTCAGTAGGAATTACATAGATAAATACCTTTGATCAGATGACCAGGTAAAAGGTGCAACACAATGCTGACAGCTGTGCTTTCAGAAGTTGCAGTAGAAGAGATCATTTAAAAATAATGCCTCTTACTGAGAGATGTGATCATATGAAAATATAGGAAGGCAAGAACAGAGTTTATTTCTGTTTTGTCCACAGTGTAGATATCACAGTAGTAACACTTCATAAATGCTCAAGACAGATGGTATGTATGTTTTTTGCATAATAAGATAACCAGAAACTTACCTATTGAATGGAGTGAATCCAATACCACATGATCCACCTTAATCTTTGGCTTCAGGTTCACAGGAAACCTTTCCTCTGAACAGTTGCAGAGCTTGTGATTTATTGCTGCTGTCACAGTGATGTGCACAGATCACCACACCAAATGTGTTTTGCAGTGACTACTTGCAAGTGTTGGTATTTTTGCTTTGTTCCCACAAACACTATGTCTTCTGTCTTCTGCAGAGATCTGTGTTTTCTTTTAGTGTCAGTGTACTCTGGTACACATTCAAACTGTCAGCAATGCAAAACTCTATCTACAGCCACTGTGAGGTCACTCACAATAAGTAGAACACCATCACTTTTGGCTACATGAGCAGATAAGAAGCTTAATTTTGTGCTAATTCATTTGAATATTAACTACAGTTTATTTGTATTGCTGTGTAGTCACTGCTTAATTCATTCTATTTGCTCGTCACTCAGGCCCTGCAAAGATTTGGAGGACTATCACACCAGATTTGTGTGAGAAATCAGCTGATTTTCTTTAGAAAAGTTCTCTGGCTTCTGTAGTGTTTGTATCTTTCACTCAGGAGTGAGACCAATGAAGAGGTGCTTTAGCTGCTTGGACAGTTGTCTGGAAGATAAGTGCAGTGAGTTTAAGAATGTCCTTGATCATTATCCATTAAGCAATGGTCTTTTTTCTGTGTTCTGGTTTTCAAATCTCTGTAGTGTTGCAGATGGTTCTGAGGAAGATTTTGCACTACAGCAATAAAATGAACAGATTTGCAGAGATGTTCAGGGTGCCAGGAGAGATGTCTATTTATGGCTCTTATATTTAATCTTCAAAATTTATCCTTTGTGCATTATTAAAAAAACTTTACAGAAAAAAATTGGGTTCTTTAACTAAAAAAACCAAAACACCAGAGCTTTATTTTCGTTTTTGTTGCATCCTCTCTTGCTACTCCAAAGTCTAGAGAGCCAAAGAATAGCTCCCAAGAAACCACAGTGCTGAGTAAGAAGCAGTCAGTTTCCTAACTGCTTGGGTGCTCTTTACGTGCAGATGGTGGGCAAATTGATTAGTTGGCAGGAGAGCAAGTGAGCTCTCAAACCTGCTAGTGTGTAATGAGAAAAAAAAGTAGTAGGTTAGAGTGAGAGGAGTAATTATCCTGTAACTGTTAACATGGTGCATGCTGCCTTTACAGTAGTGCAGATCACAGCATGACAGATCTCAGGACAGGTCACCTTCAGGAAATCACTCATGAGAAATACTGTTCCCAAAACTCACCAAAATTTGTGGATTAGACCATGCTATCTGACCCTCACATGGTATAAAATGATCACTTCCATGTGACCTTAGTATTTATGCCAGCTGAGTACAACTGACCCCAACATGGTCTTGCTTTTCCTTTCAAAGCTCCAAGAAAACATGTTAAATAATTAGAGGCAAACAAAGGGAAAGGACAGAGATCATATTAAAATATAGCTTAGTTTCATATATTTTGCTAGTCTGTTTTTGAAATATGATAAGAAGTAGAAATACATCAGTATCAGAGAATACTAATGCAATAACCAATTTTAAATTGGGCAAATAAAATCTTGTCCAACAGTATTGCAGTATTGTACAGGCTTCTGTTTATTTAATGTCTGAAAACAAGCAAGGAAAATATTATATAAAATGTTATATAAACTGCCATAACAGCAAAAGATGAGTTAAGTCTATTTATGTTACCAGACAAAATCTTACAAGTGTATTATTTCTGCTATTCTTTTGCTTAAAACCAAGTGACTGACTCATACCACACCCCACAACTCAAAACATTGTGCTCTTTGCTAAGGGACAAATGGCAAATTGCTTAATTACCCCCATTTTCTCTTTTGCTATTCATACTTTCCCCAGGATGGAAGGCCTTATGCAATTTGATAGTGTAACATCAGGAATGCCATAAAGGCAGTTTTATTTTTATACTGGGGCAATTAAAAAAAATTGGTCTACTCACAGCAAATTTGGAGCCAGATCATCTATGCCAAAAGTAGCAATAATGCAGTGTATAAAAGAAGCTAGAATTGATTGTGTCTTCTCAGAAGCAGAGGACAGAAATTTGCTTATTTGATAAAAAAAATCTGATTTGTAGCAAGATTGTTGATCTGCACATGAGTTTTTATTGTTTATAAATAACTGACTAGAATCCAGAAAAGTCTTGACACTGGTTAGTAAAAGATGAATGTAAATCCCTTATGTATTCAATGCAGTAAAAAAAATTCTTGCTCGATATTCAAAATTACCTGTATCTAGAATTATGAGATCTGTTCTTCCTTTTGTAGTAGACAGTCTTGAAAGAAATCAAAAAGCGTTTGATATTTTTCATTTCCATACACCTAAAAGAATGACATATCTTAAATTTTTTGTCACATTGAAAATATTGGTCCAAAATAATATAAAATACTTTTAGTAAAACAAGTTGAATTGGGATACCCAGACATATATTGTCTGAAGTTAGGCTTTCATAAATTGGAACATTTTCAAAACTTGGGCTCAAGAGTTCCTTTAAGCTGATTTTTATCTCTCACATCTCTTTTTAAAATATATAACCCCCTTCCTTCATACACACATCCTTAACGGGAGAGCTCTATCTCATTGGAATGTTACAAGTGCTATCTCTGCTGTTTTCTCAAAATTAAAAATTCAGTGACTAAAAGACCAGATCTCGCAGATTCTTAGCAGCATGAAGAGTTTTTGTTCTTGAAAATATCCATACTGGATTTCTGAAAGCTTTGCAGATGCACACTGTAACCCAGTACTGGATTTTGAATCTCCAGTAGGATGGGGTGCCATGGCACCAGGGCTAGCATCAGCTAATTATTGATGACAGCAGAAGTGACATCTCAGGAACCAGCCCTTCACCCCGCTGGGTTCAAGCTGATTCTTTCACCACGTGGAGTCCCAGATACTCACAAGAAAAAATTCCCTGCAGCATCAAAGATTTTGCTATTACATTTAGCTATACTTTTAAGTTAGCTTTTCATTTCTTAATTTCCACCTGTTAGGCTCCATTTGTGTATCTTAAGTTTTATGATCTATGAGAATGTTATGACAGACAGGTATATAATAACAGTGTAATCATCTGGGAAACAGATCTGAAATCTGAATCAAAATTTCACGCAGGTTTCCCTACACTGGAATTACAGGAACAGTTGGGGTATACTAATATTGATAAATACTGAGCACTTAGTTCCTTCATCTATGTTGTAAAAATCTTGTTTATCACTATTTTATCATTTTTACTCTTTGTTTTCGTTATATCTTTTATTTGGACAGGACAATGAAAAGAGTAACTTGTAGTCCTTCAATTTTTAAAATTGTTTGTAGTTAGTTTCACTTCTTTTCAGCCCAGAAAAGAGTAATACTTGAACAGTAATAACGTTTCTGAGTTGAATTTTTTTATTGAAGTTGTGTGTAAAAAAAAATCTGATTCAAGTCAGACTTAGCATGATTTTAAAAACATTTGAATAATTACCATAAACAATATCCCTGTAATGAGCTCCACTGACATTTTCTTGTGTTCTTTTCACAGTAGATTATTGTACACTTGCCTCTAATTATAGCAAATCCTATTACATTAATTTTCATTGTACACTGCTAATCTGATTAAAATATTGTAACGTTAAGAGTCATACACATGATAATGAGAACAGCTTTATACACTCTAATGAGAGCAACTTTATTCTTGAAAGTGAAAAATGCTTTTCATTTTTGTGATAAGTGTGCAAATACACAACTGGAGATATAAAACAGTCTTCAACTCGGATTATAAACAATTTCAATACATTCAGGACACATCCAGCTAGCCTTCAGATTTATATCTCATGAATGGGGAAACATTCCTATCAGCATTTTATAAAAGATATTAAAGATGCTAAATAAGGCCCTGAATTTATAAATTTCATATTTATAATACTGTAAATAAATTACAATTAGACATTTTCATTTATAATATAAAAATAATTTCTAAAATTAGGCATATTTATAAATTTTGGCAAGAGAAACCCCTTTAATTATAGCAATACTCCCTGTCATTTTGAGCTACTTCTCCTGATGTTTACAGGTACCATGCACAAAACTCACTACTGAACTAAAAACAAAATGGGCAAAGTAAGCAAGTAGTTTTCCTAGACAACTGAGTACAGCCAAATGAATTGGTCCTCGTTCCAGATTTTTCACAGTGGTTCTATAACACAACTACCACAGCAGTTCAGGCAGCCATATTTCAGCCTGCAATATTCTGAATTTTTGTTTTTCAGAATTTTACACCCTTTCTCCAGGGAACAGTAATTATCCCCTGCTTTTCACAGTCTTCCATTTTCTTTTAACTGTTCTGTGTTTGGAGGCTTCCCCATTGGACATAGCATCTAAAAATGAAAGCTATTAGCAACTCTACATCCCAAAATCAGAGCAAGGTCTGATCACACCTCACCTCAGAGTTACAGAGCCTCACAGCTCCACCAAGATGCAGTTAGCAAGATTAATGAATTAGGTCTTTGTGTACTAAGACTGTGATGTGTTGCAGATGGCAGTCTATTCCTTAGAATCTTTTCTGGGAAGCAATGTTACTTACGCTTCTCTCTCTTTTGCCTCTCACATTGAAATCGTATGCTTGGTGATTTCTTCCCTCCAGTAGTTTTCTACATGAATAAGCTGTATCAGACAGCACTAATGGAATTCATGCATATGCTTATTTTTTTCTACATTAAGCTTATTTTATCCTGTGAGAGGGTCATGCTTGTCAGGCATAATGTGATATTTGGATAATTTTGACTTGGGGTGGTTTTTTGGTTTTTTTTTAAGAGTAAAATCTTAGCATTACAAGCTTGCAAGGAACGGGTATATCTAAAATCACTGGACAGAGGCTGTACAAGTCCACTTTGGTCTAGTCTGAATTCCTCACTTTAACAGTATTCTTATTTTTGCAGTAACTTAAATTTTGGTCGTAATACTAAAAAGCTATTCTACATCAGACTTGATAGAACAGCACTAACACTATTTGTATGGAAAACCACTTCTAAATGCCCTGACTGTAGTGAAACAGGGATACTTGCTTGCAAGTTTCTTGATTTCTTAATCTAGGAAACCCTTTCTTCTTGATAATTCGCAGTAAAGCTATTTATTCTGTGAATAAATTCTCTTATGATATTCTCTTCTTCTGAGAAAACAAGGTGAATATTCTTTCCTTCCAAAGCAAAATTATTTGCCTCTTTTTATTTTGGCAGCTCAAATAAATGATCAGGATGAACAGTTTCAGAAAACGCAAGCTAGTTTTAAATTACTTTGTCAGTTCATTACTGTACTCACTTAGACCCACAGTTCTCTGTCTGCAGTCAAGCCAGCCTATCATGAAGATACTTCAAAGAAATGTGAAAAACTTCCCTTTGTGTACGTGGTCAATTAAAAAAAAGTGCCATAGGAAAATTCCTTCAAGTGTTTTTGTTAATTTTTTGTGATGGTGCTGTATGTATCTCTCTCTATATACATATATAATCTTCACTTAACATGTATCTAATGGAAAACAGCAGTGATAGACCAGAAAAATCCTTTGCATTATATTCAATAAATACATTAATGTGGGTACAAAGAAGCCCTTGTAGATCAGAAAAAGACACAGAATTATGTATATTAAATATGGTTAGGAAACATTCAAACACACACTTTGCTTACTTTTGAGGAGAGAGAAAATAACCCCCAGAGTCATTGCATCTGACAAACTTGCAGGTTCTAAGGAAATGTTCTGCTTTTGACAGATAGGATTCCTCTCTTTTTCCTTCTGGAAAGAAAATGGAAGTTGTAACAAGTTTACAGATGACAGATTGAAATGGCAAGAAAGTTGTTACAGTAGCTTTAACAGAAATATTTATTAATATTATTACTATAACTGACTACCTATACAAATTCACATTACTAACAACTCCTTCAGAAAAAACCTTCCTTAGTAAATAGGAACATTTTGATTAAATTAGAGATGGAGATCAGTCAACTAATGTCATGTTTTAATGTCACTACTGTATTCTATCAGTCTGGAACTCTGCCACTTTACCAACTGAACTGTGTAATAAAAAGTTCTCAAATCATATTAAATACCACAGAAGCATAGAAAATGACATGTATCAAGATTTTTTTATCAGTCATTGGGGTAAAAGTCATCAAGGGGAACAGGTTCATCCTAGAAGTAAACAAAATGTTAATTCTTCAGCATACGTGGTAGCACAGTATTGAGAACTATATGGAACAGATGATGCAATGTTATGAAAAGTGTCTGTTATATGCACAGTACAGCTAAAATTAAGACTATCCTAAGATGCAAATAAAGGATGTTATTTAATATTCCATAAAACCAGCGACAAGTTTATTTAACATTTGATTTAATTCTAATAAATTTTGCAAACCTAAAAATCAATGCAATTGAATGCTTGAAATGTGCCATTAAGGTCTAATCTGCTCTCAAAAGTTGCTGATGCGACCATTACATTACTAATAGAGATGCCAGTTATTCTTTAAGAATTTTTGTTTTGCTAAACAGTAGCTTATACAAGTTTGCTGAACAAAAGAAGCTACACCAGCAAATAAAAAGTATCTTTGCTTGCTCACCAGCACAGCTATTCCAGTTAGAAGTGTTTCTTTTTCCTCACATTCTTGCAGGAAAACATTATCTGAAGTAATTTAAGCACAGCCAAGACTTTTAAAAGTGCATCTCTATAGTACCTCCAAAGAGTCTGTGAGCAGAGTCAAAACTGACACAGGTGAGAGTTTGAAAAGGATGGCACCTAGTGACAACTGGCACTACAGGGTTGTGTGATGGGCTGATGATAAGGGAAAACTAGATAAGGTTCTGCAATCCCAGTGACAGGCTTACTGAAATAAAATCTAAAGTCTGCAGGGGTAGATAATGCTGCAAAATCTTGCTTTGCACTCCCTGGAATCTCATATATATGCTATCAACATTAAAATGGAAAAAATGAGACGCACAACTTAGGATGAGAATAGCTTTACACCACAATTACACTTCCTCAGTCTTAGCAGCTGATGGGAGCTCCTGATGTACAAGTGCCCCTCGAAGTTGCAGTGAGTATCTGCTGCTGCTGACAACAGCCTAAAATCACCATGGCATGGGCCAAGACTGTCACACACACGGGCATCAAACTCTACCTTCTCAAGCTCCTTCCATCAATTTCCTGGTGTAAACAAACACACAATCATGAGTGGAGTTGTGCCAAGAGCACATCCACTCATGTAGCACTCATATACAACATGGCAACTTGTAACTGTGTGAAAGAGCAGCTCCTCTGAGCCAACAAGGGTATGGGAAACTCCTTCTGGAGACAGGCTTCAGAAGAGGCCAGGGCATCAGACTGTAAGAAGTAGATTATACAGGTTGTTCTGAGGTAAAGTCTGCAGCTAGGTTACCTGAGAAAATAAAATTAAGAAATTAGTATGGTTCTAGTTGGTTTTGTACTGAAAAAAAGGCCTATGAAACAGCTATATTAACCTAATGGGAATTAAATTGTTTTTAAGTCACACTAAGTTCAGAGAGTGTTTCAGCTTTCTGCAGTGAAGGAGAGTGTATTCTGTTAGACAGAACAGGTTTGCATGGAGAACAGCAGATAGCATCCAAGAGCCTCTCTTGCACAGATCTCTACCTTAGAAATTTTGGTCTTAGCTCAGCAAACGGGTCCATGCAGGCTTGGGAGATAACAGTGGGATGTCTGGATCTGGAAGTTGCTGATTGACTCCTGTTAAAAATAGGCTGGAAGGCAAGAAAGACAGGATCTTTTTACTCTTTCAGTATATATGTAAAATACTGCTGCTTAAAGCAAGACATTCTGAAAGGCAATATATAATGGAGCCACACTAAGAAGGAACAGGTATGAGAAAAACAGAAATAATGCCAATTAAAACTAGAGGATAAAATATCTGCATTAATAACTGGTTTTTATCTCTGTAATGCACATCAAGAAGTACAGAAGATTATGCATAAAATGGACATAAGTTAATTTATTAATAGCAGATGGATAGAATATAATAATTGAAAATTATAGAGCTAAATTTGGAATAACTGTCATTATTTAGCAAATTTAAATAGATTTAGGAATCCCTATTGAATTAGGAATAGGAATCACATCACAGACTTTTAAAGAAGTTTTGATCATACATCCATGCTCCATTGTAAGTCTTTATACGAGGTACTGTTGTCACATTCCTTAACTCTTCTGTATATAAGTACTTAAAATAAATTTATGTCCCAAACTCGCTGATGCAAAAGTGAAAAGCAGTATTTTGATATTCTCTAATACACAGTTCTTTTACAAAGTAAAAACCTCTGACAGCTTACCTGCTTCTTCCAGGTTTACCAGCTTTCAAATACACTTTGCTTCCCATATCCTTAGATTGTCTGATCTACAAAATTTGCACCACTACAACAGATTAAGACTAGATTTTTTTGGAAGAATTTCTATGGGAGATGTATTTTTCTAACTGACAGATGTAACATTCAAATATTTAATAACAACAAATAACAAATATTTAAGCTAATACAGTCTCATCATTCTTTTAGTCAGCCCTTCATACTATTTTAAGGTGTATATTATTTTCTTACTAGTATTGTACAAATGTAAATGACTACTTCAATTACAGTGTCACTAGTATTCTGTTAATATTGCCGAGATCAAAATCCAGCCCACACTTACTCTCTTATAACATGTGTGGGCAACAAGAGTTTTTTCAGCCTGCTGATGATGACTAGATACACAGAACTGTGTTCAAACGAACAGCATTGTGTTCGTTTTACGGTTCTTGGTTTTAAGGCAAAAAAGATCTCTACAGGTTTTCAAACTGAGCTGAGATACTGTGTATATAAGATATATACTTCCCAGTCAGTATACTAAGAGCATTGTTTAAGTACAACAATTAATGCCACCTCCTTAATCTTCCTAATCATTTCAAGTTAGCTATCCCTCATTGCTTGTAATGCCTGAGCTCTCCAAAGTCAAAGAACCCATTAACAGTATCTTGAGAGCTGGAGTTGTACACGCTCATACTGGACATCAAGGTGCCATTTGAATTTTTTAAAGCATTTGTGACACAGAATTTCAGGACTTCTGTGCACATCAGATTTCTTGGCTGAAAATGCAAGGCCATGGAACTCATTAACTACAGCAATGCAAATATTGTGTTTCTAATTAAAATCTGTTGTGCTTGTTAAGTATTGCATTTATCTTCTCTGCTTCCTGTGCAGTGAACAGGCCTAGGCAGAACGAAGCTTACTGCAGTCTTGAGGTATATATTATGTGTTCACACACAAAAGAATCACTGAAATGCTCATCTCTGAGCCATAAAGTGACAATATTTTTCACATTATTTCTTCCTAGCTGACAGTGCCACTTTAGGACCTCAACTCCGGGTATGGATTACAGCTCATACTATTCACATTATAGCAGCTTAATGAAAAGTTGTCACTTCAGCATGGATTTGTTCTTATCTGCACTCTGCAAAATATCTATCTACATCTTAAACAGGGTATCCCAGGCCAAAGTATTTCCCATCACCACTGATCAATGTGTCCAGCTAGGTGCTGCCCTTCACTTCAGGGATGTTTGCACTGAGGGTCTCTGATTGTGCTGTAGCAGGTGTCAGACCTTATTCCAAATGCACTTCTCATACACCACTGTCTTCTGCTACTGTTAGTGCTGAGCTTGAGGAGGAAGGCACAGAACAGATTAAAGCCATGACAACTGTGTCACACCTGAGGCCATGACACAGTTACGTGTTCAGCTATTTGTGCTTAAGCACCCAGAAGGTGGGCACCCCTCTAAAATCATTTAATACTTTTAGTTTGGCTTTATCACCATATGATTCTCAAGCACATTTCAGTTGCTTTCCTCACATGGAAACAAAATAATAAAAAAGGGGTTGCCTTCCTGTTCCCTATGGCCTCACCAGGGTTTTTAGGTGCGACTGCCCGTGCAGGTGCTCAGGGTGGCTCCTGTGGTCCCGCGGCGGAAGCCGCCTTCCAGCCGCCCTTCCTGAGGGGGACTTGGCAGGATGCGCTGTCCCACCGGCACCAAACGTTCGCCTCACCGCTGCTGCCGCCCTCATCCTCAGCTCACCCGTACCTATCCTCGCCTCGCCTCACCCCACCCTCCCGCTGACCTTCCCCCTCACGGGGCCGCCCCGGCAGGCGCTGAGGCGTTTGCCCCGGAGCTCGGTTATCGCGACCCCACGGCCGACCCTGTTAGCCGGGAGGGCGATTAAAATATCATGGGGCTGCTCTAGGCGCTAATGGGATTAGCGGCGAGGCCGGCGAGGCGCGGGCAGCGCTGCGGCCATGGCGCGCCTCTGATGGCGGGAGGGCAGCGCGGCGGCTGCGCCTCATGGGCGGGGGCGGGATACCCCAGGTAACCGGGGAGGGCAGCGGGCCGGGAGCGCCCCGGCGGCGGGCAGCGATGGTGGGGAAGGCCTGCTCGCCCCGGGGGCGAGGGGAGGCGGCGGTCGGCCAGAGATAGCCCAGGTGAGGAGAAGGCGAAGCGGGGGGCCTGGTCGGGGGCGGGGAGCGCGGCGCGGTGGGAGCGCGGCGGGGGAGAGGGAGGCGCGGCTGTGGGTCGGGGGAAAAAGCGCAGGGGGCTGCGAGGAAGGGAGTGCGACAGCGGGAGGAGGAGAGGAGCGCGGGCCCGGGGGAGGGCAGAGCGCGGCGGGAGGCGGAGGAGAGCGTCAGCTGGAGCGGGGATAGCGGGAGCGCGGCGGGAGGCGGAGGAGGAGAGCGTCAGCTGGGGGCAGAGATAGAGGGAGTGCGGCAGGAGGAGGAGGAGGAGAGCGTGAGCCGGGGGGGCAGAGAGAGAGGGAGCGCGGCAGGAGGAGGAGGAGGGGAAGAAGCGCGACGCAGGGACGGCAGATGCCTGGAAATAAAAATTTGATGATTGCATGCAGCGGCTGGAGAGACTCTGTCGGTGGCGGCGGCGGGGACGAGGCAGGGACAGGGGGGGCGACGGCAAAATGAAGTATCAGAAATACCTGACTGTCTTGCAGATGGCCATAGGGGTGACCGCCTCCAACAGGGGCAGTCTGATGCCCTTAAAGAGGAAGCTGTGGTGAGTAGGCACAAACGGGGCCGCGGGCACTGCGGGCCGGGCCGGGCCGAGCGCGGGCCGCGGCGGGACGGGCGGGCGCGGCGGCGGGGGGTCCCCGCGGACATGAGAGGCGCCGTGCCCAGACCCGGCCTGCGGCTCCCGGCGGGCATCGCCGGGGCACAAAGTTCTCGGCGGATTCGCCGCCAGCCGTGTGGAAACGCCGGGAGGCGTTGGCGGTGCCGGCGGAGCTGTCCGCGCCCCGGCCGGCGGAGGACGCGGCTGGAGCAGGCTGCGCTCCCGCGGGGACGGCGCTGCCGGACCCGGCGCAGCGGCAATGGCAGCGCGGGCTGAGGGCGCGGGAGCCGCTCCGGCGGGGGCACCGCTTGCGTGACTGCCCGAGTGTTGCCGCCGATGTAGCGCAGTGTGCTCCCGCCCCGGGCTGTGCGGAGCCGGCTCCGGGTTCCCTGCCCCTGCTGCCGCTGACAGGTGTACCGAGAAAATGCGAACAGGGAGACGCAGGTCTAATAGATCAGTGAGCGCCAGAGATAGTGCTGTTCAAATATGGTCATTTTTCCTTAAACCCTGCGTTTCCCCTCACTGATTCCCACTCCTTTTGTGCTTGCTAATTGTGTGCTGAACTGATTTTTCTGGATGAATCAACAACATGTTATGAAAAATGTATTAAAGTATAGTGGTGT
Organism: Eopsaltria australis; assembly: GCA_034509425.1. NCBI lineage: Eukaryota > Metazoa > Chordata > Aves > Passeriformes > Petroicidae > Eopsaltria > Eopsaltria australis. The sequence continues at coordinate 2,359,172 of JAVTVJ010000121.1, forward strand.
AATGTGGGTGAGTAGGGCACCGACAGGCATATGGCACTGCAATACCCAGTCACTCGTGGGCGGGCAGGAGCCCACTGTTAGCTCGATGGGAGCAGTGGGACGTGTCATCATCAGGACAAATCATAAAGAGGAAATATGTGAACTTGTCAGATCTTCTGAGAGGAAGATATCAATCACAAATTTGTACACTGAGAACTTGTCTGTAAAAAGCCAAGAGTTATATATGGGTGGTAATGGTCATACAGTTTTCTTTCACTGTACTTACTAGTCCTAGTGAAGCAAAGTAAAGGGTCAGAGAAGGCATGATAGGTCATTTTATTTAAACACAGATATTTTGCAAATAGAAATATTTTCATGTCAGCAGTTGTAACAAAAATGGGTCGTACATGGATTGTAGAATGTGGGGGTTTTTATACTTCCCTTTCCCCACTGTTTCAGCTAGTATAGACAGTGTCAAGAAAATGTATCACTTGAAGAAACATAATGTGGAACTAGTAAGCTTTCTGTCATTGATTCCAGATCTTGCTATTCCTTGCAGATAGAACACAGTCTGACAAATCTGTTCATCCTGATTGTAATGAAAAAAAATCAAATGAAGTTTTAGACAAAAATATGTTGTCATGCAGATAAGTTTTCTTACATTTAATCAGAGGTTTTTACAATGTATTCAGTGGTTTGATTCTGATTATGTAAGTTACATAAAGTGTACCGTACCTATTTTATTCTCTTCAAATGCCACTCCTGTCTGTGTGCAGCAGTGGATGCAGCTGTGTGTTACATCTTTTGAAAAGTTTAATTATGGGAAATGTAATGATGACAGTTGTTCTATTTAATGTTTCCTATGTCCTCTTGGAAGTGTTTTATTTGCTGGCATGTTAAGGGGAAGCTATATATATATTTGTATGCTTTGAAAGTGCATCTGAAAGGACCTGATTCAATTCCTACTTTGTCTTTAGTTGGAGTTAGATCAGCTGTATATTGTTCTGTTTCATGGTGACATTCTGTGCTTTTTGAGGTACAGCAAAATAGTATAGTGGCTGCACAATAGTATGTACCACAAGCATTGCATTTCATAACATTTCTAACTTGACATCATGTTGCTGCAATGCAATGCTGTGTGAAGATTTAGCTGACTAAAAGTGTTAAAGCAAATAAAGCAAACTTTTTTTTTTTAATTTTAGGGAGATGTGTGAATTACTTGAGCATTTGAAAGTATGTCTCTGGGATGGATATTCCTATTAATAAGTGACATGATATGTATTCTCATTTTCTTTGAGAACTTTAATAGCATTAGGCATTGTCTGTATGGATAGATTTTATTCCTATGGATAAAATACTATTTTCTGATGCACTTAGAGAAGTGCTTAAAGATACCTCATCATGTTTATTTTTTCTTATTTGTGCACAATCTGTATCAAATAATGCAATAAGAAAATCTGAACATTAGAGAGAAAATATGTTGCTGTTACTCAAATCAACGCAATATTTGTGTATATTTACAATGCATAAACCAAAACCATATTCCAATACATCACTGGAAATCTCAAAAATACCTAAAGAAAACATGTAAATCAAGTTTGTCTATAGTCAGACGGTGCTTTCTAATCTATTTTTATTTGCTTATTTTTAAGAACTTAAAGAATTCTGTTTAACCAATGAGATTCATAAGCCCTTTGATGTGTGAATCCATATTGTAAGTGGAAGCAAAGCCATAATTTAATAAAAAAGGTTAAAATACTCATCCTTTGGTTGGTGGAGATAATCCACCTGAATCCTACTGAAAGAAAATGAAAAAGGTAACAGCAATGTTTTATTTCTTTAGGGAGCATCTGTCACTCCAATTTTCTCCTGCTGTCCCCCCCTCAAATTGTAAGTCCTATTGTGTGATGCATGGAAGCAGAGCCACAAATGAAAACACTGATGTCTCAGGATGGGTTAAGAATAAATAGTTATGAAGTGGCTAGGAATAAACCAGGCAATTAAACAAAGAGAAGGAAGCTATGCCACAGGCTTGCAGTGGGAGGTGGAGGAGACAGAAACTTGGTTCATGTGGAGTTTATAATTTTATGATGAGGTTTACTTGGAGCAGTAGTTTTGGACTCAGTGCTGGAGGAAGATGCTGGAGTCCTGAACTGCTGATTCAGACCCTTTCCTGTGTGTGTGCAGTGTTGTAATCTAATATGTAGGAGCCTAAACGAGATGAGTAGGATGTTTTTAATCCTCTTGCTGGAGGGACAGTATTTGGATACAAAACCCACCATCATAACTCTGCTAGTACAGGTAGAGTGCAGCAGGGACTAACATCTGCAAAGGTGATCAAGAAAAAACTGAACTAGGAGTAGTTTAAAAATAGTAAATTTTTATAAATATTTACTGAAATCCCAATATGTGCAACCTGAGCCCTTTCACAATAGGGAAATGCTAAATCACATTATAAAGGGGATCTACACAGGTAGACCATAATTTCTTGTCAAACTGATTATTCTGCTTCTCTGCTGCAAGGAGAAGGTAGCAGGCAAATAAATAAACAAATGAAAAAGAAAAACTAACAACAAAACCCCCAAAAGGCTATCCTATCCATTCTAATAGTTCTCACTGATACTCCCTTCTGTCTCTTATAGCATTTGCCTTTACTTTGAAAGACTTGCTGTGCTTTGGCGAACACCCCCGCTGCTCCCCTTGGTGCAGGGGAGTGCAGCATCATGGAAAAAGGCAAAAAGCACAGCTAGTGATAAGTTTTCATAGGGGAGATTATGGAAATGGCAGAGACTATTCCATATTTACATTCTTTTAAGAGTGATTGGTAGTTGACTGAGGCAATCTAGGTTACAGACAAGAATGCAGATGCAATGCACTACAGAATTTGAATTTTGACAGGATCCAGTTCCCTGTTTGGTGCTGTTGTTAAAAGAATGTGTGATATGGAAGCCTGGATGTTAAATGATAGCTGCTTCTTGTAAGATACTGCACAGGCACATTTATTTTCAAGCGTAGGAGTAAACTTACCTGAAATCAGTGAGGAGTAACCAGCATGTCTAGAATTAAGCACTGATCTGAAAGCTTTGTTGTCTCAGAGTCTGTATTTAAGCTGGGGCTTGGCTGTAGAAGCCCAGGCTTATAATGAAGAATGTCTGTTTCATTGTTAGGACCATCCCTAGGGAGAAAAGTGCCATTGTTTGTTTATGTTCCAAGTAGTGTCATATTTAGTATAATTAAATAATGGAAAATGTCACCTTAAGGTAGGAGAAAGAAAACATCAAAGATTGATCTTCTTGGTGTCTCTACAGAACTCTATGGAAAAGTACAGATCCTCAGAATGGGTATTTTCCATTTTTGATTACTGGTTCCAGTCAATATTGTTTGAAATGGGGGTAAAAATTTCGGTTTGGCCCATTGTAAAGATTTATTCATGTTACAAGTTAATTAATTTTTTTTTTTTTTTTTTTCCCTGAGGGAGGCAGGATACCACCCTTAGAATCAACATACTTGCAGAGGTGCACAAGAAATCAGCATAGCTGAGTGCTCGGTGTCTCTAGAATTGTTTATAACTTGCCTTTTATTCTCTCAAACAAATATTAATATTGAGTAACTATAATTGTTAGGATTTCAGTGGGAGTAAATTTCAGCTTTTCCAGCCCGGTGTTTGAACCAGAAGCCAGTGATCCCACTGAGCTGAGCCCAGCCTGTGTCCTCACTCTCTGTGGTGCTGAGGAAGCCTGGCTTCTAATGGGGGGTATAACAATAATGGGAATTTTATACATTTCTCAGCTGAGATCTGTGTAGCTCCCAGAGGCAGAAGTTTCCAACAAGTTTGCCTTCAGTATTGCTACGAGAACCTAAATGCTTTCTTTATAGAACAGGCAGGCAACTTGCAGTTTATGAAAAGTGTAATAATTATGTCACCATTAGAAGTCTTGTTGGGGCTGCGTAGTTGTCAAAACCTTGTGCACCCTGCATTAACTCTAGCACTAATACTGCACTTGGAAAACAAATACAGAAAATGTATCATTTCAAGACGTGTTTTTTAAACATTCTGATGCTGACTTTTATAAAATTGTTCAGAAGTCTAATCACTGAACAAGAAGAGAGTTTTTGAAGTTCTTGAAAGATTTTCAATGTACCTGGTGTGTCTAGAAATTAAGATGACATTAGTAATTTCAGATGTAATTTAACTACAAAAAACATTAGGTAATATTAAAAGTTGTTATAAATAGTAATTATGTGTGAATAGGATATAAAAATAGCTTTTATTCACAAACTCATATTATACTTATACCATCTAAATATTTTATAGTATATATTAAGTCATTAGCCCTTGATGTGACACTTCACCTTGAAGTCACTGTTGCACAGTATTTTGTTAGGCTGTTGTGCTTGTCAGTGGAATACAGATAGTGAAAGTTTTGGTTTTTGCTTATTTTACAAACTAGAGAAATAATTTAGAGTCATGGTTATGTAATGTGATATATGATCAGGAACCAGTCAAGGTCAATGAAACCATTGTAAGAATTGTGGATAATAAATAAGGGCCTCAGAGTCCAGGTGGGATTTACAAAATGGTTCAGTTTTACTTGACTAAGATTTTTGAAAGTTAATGAATTGGGTGCCTTAATTTAGGATTCCTGTGATGAGCTCCATTAAAAAGGTGTTATGTTTCCAGAATATTAAACACATTATTTGAACAGAAACAGCAAATTTGCAGCAAGCCATCAGGAATTGTTCAGTGCCTTCAAAGATCCTAATGCTATATCCTTATGCTATATTCTGCTTTTTAAAGCCCTGGACTTCCTTGAACATATCGTTCTTAGGCTTTTGTTCCCGAGCACTTGCTTTGAGGTAGTTGGATGGGCTGCAGATATTTTAAAAAGGCTCTTACAGATTTTTCTCCTTTAGCCTTTTTTCTCCTTTAGCCTGTGATAATTCCTCCATACTCCTGATGCAGGTATTACAGTGACTTAGCAATTCACTTATTAATTTGCTATTAATATTGTATTAATTTGTATTCAGAAATTCAAATACAAGTTGAAAGGAGGCAATCAGATGCAGCAAATTTCATTAATAATTATTTTTTTGAACTTAAGGTTCAAGTGCCAGAATCATGGAGCATTGCATTATAGTTTCAGTATTCACTTAAAAAGAATGAACTTTGTTTCTCTGATTACAGTGCACACTTTGGGAACTCAAAGCTTGATTCAAAGGAGAGAACGATTTTAAGAAGCTGTTTTTCAGATTTTTTAATAATTCAGTTTTGAGTCAATCTCAAAACACTTTGGACCTTTTCTCATGAGTTTGCACTCACGTGGGTTTATTTTGCAACTTTGTAGTGTGAACATTTGAGGTGTATTCACTGTGGAAATATCTAGTATTTGAAGGAGTTCCTGTTGCAGTACTGCACGAGTGCTACTGGAAATGGATTCTTGAGAGTCTCATTGCTGCATCCGGAATTCTGCAAAGCCTGGGTAAAATTGATCCAAGTCTGGCTTAGGTCTGTTATTGCTTCCCTTTGCTAAAACTGTAGGAGGAGTGGAGGCACCAGAGAAGCTGATCATTAATTGCTTTGCACTTGTCCCAAAGTTTCCTCATCAACCGTAGAGTCAAAAACTCCCATGATGCTGTCAGTGTGGATATCTCATCTCAGATCCTTCCTTTGGTGTATGTACAGTGCAAAGCTTTCCAATTCCCAATATCAATGATATTGATTGGATTTTTCTTTGGGTTGTTAAATAATACTTTATTTGCTTGTAAAGCGATCTAGAAATTAATGATTTTATAAAAGATTGGAGGGTATAGATAAATTGTGACATTCATTCTCATATAATTACATGTTGAAAATTAAATGTACCTTTAAAAAGACTTTTCTGTGTCTTAGAAGCTAACAAGTAACAGCCATAATTTATTCTCCAGCAGAATGAAATGATAGCTGAATTCCAGTGGCAGCAGGTTTGTTTTCTCAAGTGGCTGTAAAGAGTGATGCTCCTAAGCAGAAGGGCCTTTAAAACATACTACTAGTGTAGTTCTTTGTTAAAACTGTGTAACTTTGATTGTTATTTGTGTTTCCTGGGCTTTTTCCATGTAAGTAGTTTTCTTTTTTTTTTAAATAAAGGCTTTTCAGTATCAGAAAACATTAAAAGACTTGCAGCTTAAAGAAATGTGCATTTGTGGGTAAGGCCCTAAAATAAATGGTTTGAAATGTTACTCAAAATAAGGAAAAGCCCAGTGTAGCTTACAGCTGTTAAACTTTTCTGTCAAATATAAGGAGGAAGTCTTAACGTGCCAAGCGTTTAATTCATCAGAGGTGCATTTGAAGATTAATTAACTCAAATTATAAGTAATGGAGTGGGCAGCCCTCAAAGATTTCCTGTAGAGAAAATAAACACAGACTCTGACAGTACAGGAACAATGGATCTCTCTGAGGACTCCAGCATCTGCATTTGCCATGGACACAGAGTGTGTTCAGTGAGGTACTTGAGCAGAGATGTTTGGAGTGCTCTGGTACAGAAGAGACATTCATACAATAGCAACGTGCTGTCATCATAAATGCCACTGTCTGTGCAGTAAAATAGACACTGGGCAGTTGTCCTTCTTTGGAAATTTGTCCTGGTAATTCTTGAAGACATCTTAGCAGGGAATCTGTGGTGTTCTTGAAGTTTCTGTTGTGTGAACTAATACGTTACTGTAGTAGACAGGCGTGGTTCTCAGAGTTCGATCCATATGTGATTAGACAAAAAAATCCAGTGCAGTTTCAGCAGGAGTTTCATATTGTAATTAAGATGCATAGATATTATAGTTATGTTTTCAGGTAGAAATTTGCAGTTTAAAGTTGGCAACAAAATAACCCAAGGGGAAAAAACCATCGAAACCAAATTACTGTGTTATCAAGGGAACTTAGAGCAAGCTGTTTGTATGTGTGTCAGTGTGCATGTGTAAAAACCCCAAAAATCAGGCATATGGAAATAAAACTGTGATTTGGTAGTTGCAGTAATTCAACAAAAAAAATTGAAGGGCTTTATCTTTATAAATTGAATAAGAGATTTGAAAGGATTTGCTTTAATTTTCAAGTTTGGATATTGTAACTTCTTCTCCCTAGCTGTCCTATGGGTGTGTTATTCTGACCATGATGCTGTGTAGACCTGGAAGTCTCACTAATCAAACAAGTGTATACAGCTTGTGGTTATTGTATTTTGTATTTGGAATTGTGTATTTCAGGAGTTGATGTGGCCCACTATGCAATGTCCTGTTTTGGTGATGCTTATGTTTAAGGCATCTCCACCTTTTTTTCTTTTTTGCACATTTACATGCATACTAAAGCCATTTTTTCTAACTAAAAAAACATAAAAAACGTCCTAAAGTATTTTTTTGTGAGAGGAATCTTAATGGTTTTAGAGGCCAATACTGAACTGCTGTCCAAAGACTAGGGAAATGCACAAAAATACATATTATTTCTTGTTTAAGCTGGGTTTTGAAATCTTTTATGGCTGCAGTTGGGAAAGAATATGAAAAAAGTGTAAATCTGGACATGAAGATTTTGATTTTTAGGTAATTCTTGGTGAGTGTATTTGCTGGAATACAGTTCTCCTTTTCCTAACGTGGCAGTCTGACTAGGGACTATTTTGCATTTAAAATATTCACCTCACAAATCCTAATACACTTAGTTAATTGTTAACTCCACTTAGTTCTGCTCATTAACGGTTTCCAACAAGCTCATTGAAATATGGATTGGTTCCTCCAAATATTTTAGTTATGGACTCCCCCTTGGACTATGTGTAGATTATAATATGATGAAAGGCCTTATGAAGTGTACTTGCTTAATATATTACCCCTATAACTTTAACAGATGCTATTAATGTCATTATTGTTGGTTGTTACTCATTGCTAGAATAGCTGAAGCACCATCAGCACTCAAACTGGAAAAGGTCAAAAGCCAAATACTGCCAGGCTCCTGGTGATTTAACTGACAGCCATCAACATGTATCACAGGACTTGGGTTTCCACTGAAGCCATAGAGAAGAATAGTCCTTTTAAATTTTTAAAAGTTAAATATATTTTTCTATAATGTGTCTTTTTTTTTCTGATTCTACTCACTTTTGTAAAAAAAAGATAACTTCGGAATGTTTTTGACAAAATCTGCAGGCAGCGTGGTCTTGATGGGAGCTAGGCTTCTACATACTTATCGTCTTATTTTGGCACTTAGGCATTGAAAAGTGTCACTTGGAATGACATTTCTTATACGTATAGCATGGTAATGTGTTTTCCTTTGTACATTTTTCACTTTAAGCAAATAAAATAATGTGTTCTTTGTCTGATATGTGGCTCTTTTTGTTTGGCAGGGTAACTCCATCTTCCGAAAATCCCAATGGTGCTACCTGTAGTGTAAGTCAGGGAAAGCCCTCTTTAAGAAGAATAAAAGGGAGAATACACAGAAGCAAAAGTCTTGATAGCATTGATTTCTGTGAATTCACTGTAAGTACCATATCTTTTACATTTATCCTATATGAAGCTAAGAGAATCTTACTAATAAAGCAGTTTGCTTTTTGCATTGGGTTTACCTGTTTGTCAGATTAGCAAAGGTTTTGTACTTTATGTTTTAATTGCCTTGCTGCGCTGCCAGATATTATGAGCAATGATGTCACTTGCATAATTAGTTATGTACAACTGCATTCTTGTTCTTCAGCAACCATGAGATATAAGTTTTTATGTCAAATTTTAACATTGTTGCCTGTGTAAGATTAAGAAATTGACTGGAAAATGAGTAAATGTGAAAAACAAAATTAGATTTTGAATTTTATTTTTGTGTTGAGATTTTGGAAGTTCCGTTTAAAGTCAACCATTACCTTTTACAAAACCTACAAAACTATTTCAGTTGCATATGGCTATAAGAAAGTGCTGGAAAAGGAAATACACTTTCCTAAAGGATGTGTATGGTTATAGCACTTGAAAGCTGATGTCACAGGTGATAGGTTACTACAATTAGGCAGTACTGGTATATTCCTTTTCTCTTTGGTTAGGGAGTAGATGTGTTTGTGTTATAGTTTTGGAGGCTTCAATGTGATCATGGTAAAGAACCATGACAACCTCACAACTAACTGGGGGAAATCTGGTCAAAACAAATTATATTCGGATAAACTAAAATAAGGTACTCTTTAAATACTTAAATAATGTCAAAGAATATGTTAAATTATAAGTTGGTTATGAAATATGAGGATGAAAGAGCTAAAAAATAATGTGCTGTCTTTAAAATGTATAAATCAATAGTGATGTGAAGATATTGTCTGGCATTGCATGGTGCTAGAAACAATATCCCTAAGATGTTCAGTTGGGATTTGGGGAAACATCTTTAAGGCATAGCACTGGTTTGAGTGTGTTGTCTTTCAGTGGGATGTATTTCACAGATGATGCCAATAGCATAATTGGTAATTTTTTCCTCAGGACAGCTTTGTTTCTAATTGCGAAGTCTCACAGCACTATCTTTGGGACAAAGAGCTTGTTGTTTGCTGTTCAAGGAAGTAATGAAGTTACTGGGAAGGATTTGGGATGCAGTGTGTTGTGTGGTGCTCAGATACCTCTGGATACAGCCAGTCCTGCAGGGCCGTGTGCCCTGGCTGGGGAGTGTGTGAGGGAGCTGTGCTGGGGCTGTGCTGCCTCGTTCCCTCTGCCTTTGGTGTGTCTGTGCTAACTGTTGTCACAGCACTGATCCCGCTGGAATCATTGCTCTGCTGAAGGTTAGAAAGTCCCCGAGGGAGCAAGATTTCCTTCTGCTATATGGGTCTTCATCTGTGTGGTCCTATTAAGGAGTTTTATCTAAATCTATCTCTGCTCTTGGGGCCTTCAAAGAAAAAGAGATTATAGCCAACGGTAAAAAGGATTTCTTGCATGCCATAGAACATTTGCCAAGAGATTTGAGACATGATAATGGGCAAGTCTGTCTCTATAGCATACAAATGTGTGGAGTATGTACATGGATAAATTCGTACATTAATAGCTAATTATTGATAATCAAGATCAGGAAAGGAAGTTCACTTTTTCTGAGGTCTCATGATAAAGGATGATACGGGTTTAAACAGCTAAGCACACAAATCAGAGTTAAAAATATGGATTTTCTTGCTGCTACATAATTCAGAATCATACTGAAATATTTCTTGATATTGTATAATTGCAGTTTTATTGTTCTCAAATTGTGATTAAAAATAGATCTACAGAAGTAATTGAGTAAATTAGTATGCCCAAGTCTTTCAAGAGTGCTCTCAGAACTGAACATTTTTCATGTTAAGAGTCTTCATCTAGTACAAACACTCAGGCACTGGCAGACGGAACAAAATTAAAAATAAAAATTAAAACACGAAGGAGCGTCTAAAAAATGTTCTCTTTGCAACTATTTTATGCTGTAGTATATTAATTTTATGCACAGCAAAGATGAAAAGTTTCATATTTAAATATGTGGATAACTTATATGCTGACTAAGTAATGTCAGCATCCAGTGAACTGCTAGTTTCATTCATCATGTAATGAGAATGAGATCCATTAATAATTCTGAATGTTGCTGGATTTCACTTTAAAATAAGTAATGTCTACGTGCATCCTAAACTAATCTTTTTGGAAACATTTTGTTTAAAGGTTTCACTCAGCAAATTCTTACTGAGGACAAATCCTAACAATAGAGAGACATAAAAAATAACTTATGCTTTCTTTCTCCAGGTGAATAAATGTGTCCCCAGTGGGGAAGTTCTGCATTTCAATGCAGTATGCCCATACGAAAATTCAATACATGAAAATGCTATATTTGCTACTTTACTGTGACTTCACCTGGAGCTGGGGACAAGTTGTGGGAGCTGCGTTCAGTTGGGAGGCTCATTAAAAAATAGGTTTATTCTTTGCAAGGGAGGGGACAACCAGTGAAGAACCTTCTGCATGTATAAAATTTCAGCGGAGGCCAGGGAAGGACTACCATGGGTGCCTTCTGAGGGTTGTCTGGGGCAAGGTGATGCTGCCAAGTCTGTTGTTTGCCTCACTTAGTAACATATGAAGTTTGTGACAATAATGGCTTTTGGTTGTACCTGTGGCTCTTCATGTGGGTGATCTACCTGAGAGTGTAGGAGAGGTCCTTGCCTGTGGAACCTCATTACCTGGTGGGCTGCTGCTGCAGTGACCAACTGCAAGCCCCAGGTGTTTGGATGTTCCTGCTCTGGAAGTGTTCAAGGCCAGGCTGGATGGGGTCCTGGGCAACCTGATCTAGTGCATGGCATCCCTGCCCATTGTGAGGGGTGGGAACTAGGTGACCTTAAAGGTCCCTTCCAAACCAAGCCATTCTGTGATTTATGTGAGACTGTCTGAGCACACAATTCGCAGCTGGTGCATTGTATATCTGTAGTAACATCCCATGCCTGGCTCACCTGTATTAAGCTCAGAACACCCTTCCAGAAGGCGTAAGTTCTTCCTGATTACAAGTGGTGGGAGTCTGCAGGACTGCTGACAAAATCTCAGTTTTATTTGTCAGTGATACCTCTGCTGTCTTAAGTGGATGATGCTGGGGTTTGTAAGTGATGCCTCTTTTTACCATTTTGCAAAGGCAGCAAGTGTGAAGATAAAGTGATGAAATTATGTTAAGCCACAGAGTGATAGCACAGCAACTCCCTTTAAATGTGTATTCGTTTTCAACTTCTTGCACCCTTTTTCTTTTCTTTATCCCCTCCATGTATTAGCAGTACCACTTAGATTAGCACCTGTTCACCCGAACTAAAATCTGTTTTGTTCCCCTTCAGTTCTTCTTTAAAGGGGTATCATCATGCTATCCTGTGCCAGATATTAGCCTTTGAAAAAACTCAGTTTTAGTGGTATGTATAAAAAACACACACCTGTATTTTATATTGAGTATTGTCAAATGGTTATTTTCAACCCAGAAATGTTGCAGAACTCTGTGTATACATTGCAGAAAAAGGGAGAAAAGATAAAGAATAGCATTATCAGCTCTTGGAGGCACATGTGGAATATCTACTACCTTATAGATTGAGCTTGTTGTACTGATGTTCCATTACATCCATATTTTAATCTTTATTACTCTGAAAAAAACCCTGGCTTTGTACAAGCTGCCCCAGATTGCAGTAGCACTTCTGAGCCCAGTTCATCGACAGGGTTTTTGTTGTACTAGGCATTGTGCAAACATGAAGTGTTTACTCTCAAGGACCTTACAATCTATTTCTAATAATAGGTAAGATGTGACTAACCTTTGATTCTTTGGCTGCATATGGCTCTCAAGCTGTTCAAGTGCTGCACTGATGCTAGGGCTTCTGAAGGTCACAGAGGGATGCAGGTGCATTTTGGGACTGGGAGCTGTCCTTCTCACTTGTGTGTGAGCTGCCTTGGGAGGCTGTGTGGCAGCTTGGAGATGGATGAATGGATCTTGTCGTTGCTGACTATGAGAGAGATTTTGTACATGTCTCACAGCACTACAAACACTGACCACCCCTGCAATGTGTAGATGCAGAGGAGCTGTTCCCTTCTTTTCCTTTGAGTCGGTGCTGATGTTTTCTGGGAATGACTGAGTCTTCAAAAACTTTCATAAGGAGCTGGTATAATGAATTTTATATCTAAGATACCTTTTTTCACTTTTTAGTTTTGCAACTCTTTGATTGCACTTGAGAGATAATTTGAAATCAGCACCTTGAAAAGTGTAATTTTAAAGGGATACAGATTTCAGCCTTTCCTGCTAAAATCAGCCCTTTGGACAAAGGAGCTCATCTAGCACTGCAGTTATTTCCAATATGATCAAGTCCAGTGCTGGAGGCAGCTGGTGCTAGCTTGCTCTCACTAACATGCACACAGCCAGGTTCAGTACACCTGCAGCTGGAGCAAACCAGAAATTCTCCAGTGTCCTTCTGCTTCCATAGGAGTTAAAATCCAAGGAATAATTTTGCAAAATGTTCTAGCGTCTCAGGGCTTTTTTCCTCACTTTTCTATTCCTTTCTAGTAATTCCTTTTTCAGGTGCATTGTTTTGTCTCTTCTTGCCATATACTGCCAACAAAGTGATGTTGGCTAGAATTGCTGTGCACTAATGCTTTAGAGGTTCATGATGTCAGCATGTTAAGCACAAAAGTAACACAGTGGGGTAGGAGATTACCCAAAAGAGGAGAAAAGAAAGACAGCTAAGTGCAAAGAGCAGTCTGAATAAAGCACTGTGGAATGCATGACAAAATGGAAGAGGCAACCAAGAAAGAGATAATCAGAAAGTGAGACTTAGCTAATGCATGGTTGTCTTCTTTAGATGGGGAATGCACATGTTCACCTAGAGCAGTGATTTTAGTGCACTGTAGTAAGTGTTATGCCTTTGAAGGGGGGTGGTACCTGGTATGATTTCTTGCAGAGGAGCTGCAGAAACTCGGTGTTTCTCTGTGCTTGCCTGCTCTCATTAGCAGGATGGAGTGATTGACCTCGCATGCTCTGTGGGGACGTGTGCCCAGCATGTTCTGTGTGTGCTTGGGGAGCAGCTCCCCGTGAGTGGCTGTGTCATGGTGCTGCTGCTGCTCTTAACCAGCACTTTCATGTGCTTTATAATTTCTAATGAAGTTTCAAGGCTCTTTAGAGGCTTTAGTGATTAACTTTAATGGATGTTTGTGATGACATCCTTATTTCACTTCCCCAATCTCCTTGGCATATTTTTATAGCATACAGCAGACTTAGAATCAATGTGTTGTTGGAGCTGTCCTTACCAGTATGTTGGGTAGCTGTTGCTGTGAGTAGCCTCGTTTCCCCAGTGAAAAAAATGTAGTGACCAAAACATAATACTGCACTATACTGGTTAACTTGTCATGGAACATATTGCTGAGCAAGGCAGTCTGGTCTGTACTGAAGCATGGATTTATTGCAGTTCTTTATTTAATTTCATCTAGTCCAAACTTATTTTCCCTTTGAATCATCTTACAAATGGCGTCTGAGGAGGTAGATATTATTCAGTAGTTTGATTTTTGTTTGTTTTTTAATAAAATTCTTCTGATTTTATACTTCCATTTGTCTCGATTTTCCTGCTGAGTATTTAAATTTGAATAGGTGTCTGTAAAACTAGTAAAATGAGAAATGAATAATAACACAAATGAAATGCATCAGACTCAATTTCTTAGGATGGAGACATAAGAGCGCTCATGTTCTTTAAAAAGTCCTGCAGGTATTTTGATCGTCTCTGTAGATATGGAAGGAAGAACTCATTAGCACAGCTGGAGTCTTGTGGTTGCCCTTAATTTGTTACTGTTCAGGGAAGTGTGGTTGTTATGCAGCTGTTTCCGAGATTTAAATCCTCTCTGGTAGCTTAGAGTTGCTTCACGGCATTGTTGTTGTACTGTAACCCATTTATTATAATAATTTAATCTATTGATGGTGTATGAACACAGTACTGACTTCATACAGTAGTGCCAGTTTATTTTACCTAAGATAGTTTAAATAATGAAAAAAGAGGAATATTTAAGCAGTTAGCACGTTTTACCATTAATGAAATGAAAATACTTTGCATTAATATATAAATATACACAATAAATATGTGTATATTTTTTGGTAAAGTAAATGGAAAAAACCCAGAAAAATACATATTACTGATTTTAATATATATTGTTAATAGTTTTAAGTACAGAGGAAAAAGAGTTTAATTGGAACAATTTTGGAAATATAATACTGATGGAAAGAGGAAAAAAAAAACCTGCAGGCTTTTCATCCAAGATTACAACTCCTCTGGGAAAGAGGAGTATATTTTCAGCATTGTTTATTCTGTCATTTTGCTTTTTATTTAAAAACAAATCCAAAGTTTTATGTAAGAGCTATTCTAAATGTCAAGGCAAATTATTAAGTCTCAAGCATAATACTAGGTGAAGTTTATGCAGCCTTAAGATTAACCTAAGGAAGTTAACCATAAATGAACAAGTAATTTAATTTGCTAAGTTCTGAATTATGATTGACCTTGATTTGTGTTTCTGAATTGATTCAGACTGATTGATTTACATTTCTCAACAAATTCAGTTCTCCAGTTTAAGTCTATCAAGAATGGGTGACTCCACACTGATGACTGTGTTTACATTTAATTTTAATTAGAAATACTTTTTTGAGCGCATATTTTAGGTTATTTTTACTTCTTCTCAGAATGGCACTGTGAATTTGGGCAGATGGAGCTGTACTGAAATACTCTTTGGCATTTGTTAGAGTAATACCTGCTTCATTACTCCACCACCAGTATACTTGGCGGATGATTGTAACTTGTCAGGGTCCATCATCTCTCAAAATGTCAAAAGATATGTGCCTTTGTGTAGCTTGTCTTTACATTACATAATATCAGCTCCTCTTTGGGTCCTGGTGTGGGTTGCTAATATCATGTATTTAGTCTCAATCTTACAGTGCCCACCTCCCAGTGAGCTGCAGCGCCAAGCAGAATGAGGGTCCCATTGTTTGTCCTTCAGCCTGCCCAGAGATGCAGGGAAGCAGGGAGGTGATTTAGGATGACCACTACCTCGGCCCTTCAGATGCTTCTGAGCTCCCTTGAATGTCTCAATTTCTGAACTGAACTCTGTATGGAGCCACATGATGATCAGTGTTGTATTAAAGCAAATTGATGGGATGACTCAGGGAAAAGAGTAACACTCATATAAATGTAAGCTTCTCTAGGTCAATGCTAATGTAATTTTTTTTCCTGAAAAATCAAGGTTTCTTATTGTAGATTAGGTACCTTAATGTTTTTTTAGGCATTGGATACTTGTGTAGTAAATAATTGTTTCTGTCCAAAAGAATTTTATGTGTGTGAATCTAAACTGGCTTTGAGTCTAAGTGCATTTGTCTTTCATGCCAAAAATTCTTCCCAGATTTATTTCTAGACTAGAAGTTAAGATTATATTGCTCAATATATTTTCCTGTTATTGATAGATTTTATTTGTTTGACCTTTCTCCTCTGTTGTGTTCAAAAAGAGGCAGACTTGTTATCTATAAGGAAGCAAAGACTGCAACAATTTCTATTGCAGGCTCTCAGCCTTGTGCTTAAAAATAGCAAATAACAGAAGTGTCAGTATGAGTGGCTTTTCAAATGTATCACTAGAATGTATATACTAGTAGCATGTCTGTTTTAATATTTTTATTAGGTTGCTGGAGGTTTTTTTGGTTTAGGTTTGTTGGATGTTTGAGTGTTTTTGGCTTTTGCTAATTTTTTTGTCTCACCAGAACTGCTTCTCCTTGGAAACTAGAGTTTGGGTGATTAATTCTAATGGCTTTTAAAATTTGATTTTTATTATTAAGCAAAATATGTTGTTTTTGTTTGCAAAAGCTGCTTGGAATGTTCTGTCATTAAATACTTGCCTATGTGTGGGCACCACTGGCATGTCTGCAAAGATATAATAATTTCATGGAAATAATAATGATCCTATAATGCAGGTACAGTCAGTGTCAGCATGCAGTCTTTGGTGGGGACAGAAATTTTTCTTGCTGCTTTTTCTAGCAAAAGAAATTGGAATGTTTCCTTTGACCTTCAGACACTTACTTTCTGTTACTGTCTCAGGAACAGGATTCCTTGATCCATGCTTGGCAATACCACAGGAGGTTAAGGATGGGAATATTAGTATTCTATGTGCACTTAAAGGTTGTTTGTGCACTGAAATGAACGGAAGAATATTTTCTTCCTGAAATAGGGGAATTGATCTACATGAAAAATCAGAGTATCTTCATAACTTATGCACAAAGACAATAGCCACAGTTATAATTAAGGCCTTCAGGTTTTTGAGGGATTTTAAGCCTCAAGCCTTTCAGTAAGTGGGATTCTTTTAAAGTGCCCTTCTGTTGGTACTTTCACCAAGCAGGATTTCAGTCAGACAGGTCAGCTTGGTGTGAAGGTACTCCAGGAGTATTCCAGAGGAACAGGTACTGATATCTGTGGAAGTGATGCAGACAGAATGTCTCCAAATGTTGCAGTAATACTCAGCTCTATTTTGATAAGCCCGAAGATGCACTTGGCCAAATACTAGTGGCTGAGGGCAGGCTGGGCAAGATCTTGAAATACATTTGGCCTCCTCAGAAGGCCTTTTGAATTATTTTTTTTTTCTTTCAAATTTTAAGTTTTTCAATTTACAATAGAAGAAATATTAATCAAAGTATTCCACAGCTGTTACTCAGATGCTCCAGTCAGGATAGCTACTGGAGCACTTCAAAGCAGGATTTCACAGCACTGGTTTGTACTTCTTTCCTTACACTTTTTTAGTTGCACAAAGGGATGAGAAGATAGTGTGAGTGCCTAAGCAGCTGCAGAATTTCTCCTTTTAAAGTCAGCCATGCTCGAGTTTATCTGTCACTATCCAGACGCTGATGTGCATATCTGTCTATCTAAATTATATAAAAATGTAAATATACATGTGTTACATGTACACACATGCATACACTTTGCATTTTATATAAAAAAATATTACTGGTTAGGGTCACTTTTTGTCAGCATGATCTCTACGTAAATTTTTAGAATCTTGTTGACTAAACTCTGCCTGTCACATTGTACCATCTCTGCCAGTAGCAAACATCTCCAAGGGCAGGGCCTGACCCTCCACAGGCAGTCCTTCAACAACAGTTGAGAAATGTCATCGGCACCCTTTCAAGGTCTGCCCTTACCAACTTTTTTCTCTCTGCTCTCTAGAGGTCTCAGTGGGCGTTCAGGAACGAGTCTTTAATCACTCAAGTAAAATAAGGCTTTTTTGAATATTCTTCACCATCCCAAAGAATTCTCAATCTCTCTCTTTTCCCATCTTTGTTGTCCAAATGGCTGGGGAGTGTGCCCAGGCAGGGGATAAAGGAATTTGCCTTTAGCAGATGGTTTATTTTAAGAGGATGCGCCAGTGCTAATGTAGAAGAACTGACAGGATACTCCCAGCAGTAAAAAAAAAAATTGAAATATGGGCTGTAGCATAAGGTTTTGCTGCAGTCACTGGAAAAATATTAACTGAAAATGTTGTTAAAATAATGGAAACATAATTGTATGCATTGAAAGTTGAAAATGAAGTATATTGCACCCAACACCCAAGTCTTCAACCTAAATGCAGAATAAAATAAAAAAAGATTGATTGTGAGCACCTTGGAATTCAGACTGCATGAATTTGCAAAAATGTCATAGCAAACTTCTAGGAGAACGTCGGGTTTTTTTAGTCCAAAGAAATTTATTTTTGAAGTCTGGGGCTGTGAATGGAAAACAAATTGTTTATAAGCTGTGCTTAGACTGAAAAAAAGGGCTGGACTGCGTTAATGGAATAGGGCAGTTAGCGTGGGCTGGCTCATCGTTCTTGCAGCAATAGAGACACTTTCAGTTTGCAGAGATTCTGGTTTCTTTTGGCACAGATGTCCTTTTTGTCCTCTGGCACAGTTTTCCTTGATTTTTCAAAGAAATATTGGATGTTTGTTACTCGTCTATATCTAAGAAGAGCAGCTTGCTTCTCCCACTGGTATAATATGCCTTTGCTTATTGCTCTGCAGTATTCTGAGAGGGAGCACACAGGACTGGATAACCTCTACAGAGCAGCTGCCTTTGGATATTTGGCACTGTTATTAGCAATATACTATTGGGATCACAGGCTCCTGTAATAAATTTAGCAGTCTTGGCTGCACTATCATTATACTTACCTAGCACCCCTCAGAGCTAGAGAATTTGAAAAGTACATATCCTATTCTCACCGTGGTGAATACCACTGCATGAATAGAAAGGAAGCAAATATTACTGTTTGTATTTTTATGAAGATTTGACATTTAACTTCTGCAGCTGTATAATGTGTTGCCTTTCATTGCCCTTGAGGACAGCCCAGGGAAAGGGGGCTGAAAGGCTGGTAATGACAAAGAATGGGAAAAATCAACAAGGAGATCTGCTCTTGGAGCTGCTCAGATGTTCAGAAACCAGAAAGTGCTTTCTCAGCCTGCTTGGAAAGTAAGTTAGGAGTATACAGTACTCAAGTCTGAGCAATATGCTTTCAGTGAGGTTTCTTGCAGTCCTTCAGATAAAGGAAAAATACTGAAGTCACATACTACAGTGTGCCATGGAGGTTGTACAACATAGCCCAACTACAAACCCCTCTTAGGAAGGCAGCATGTCTTATAATATTATTATAATATTATAATTATTTACTTGACGCTGATAATGTAGCATAACATGATTGCCAGTCAAAGCTGCACATTGAAGTTGGATGCTGCCTGAGTGCTCAGGCAGCACTTCAGCTGGCCTTTGTTAGGCGTGGTTTTATATATGGACTGTTAAACACAAGTCTGTGAAATTGTGATTCATTTACTATAATGAGATAGGGATGTGAGCTCCCAAATGAAGACTCTCAACAGCTGCTAGAAGGCTTTTCACAATTTATGATTGGATATGCAGTCTATATTATTTCATTCTTAAACGTGTGATCCCTGTGAAAGTTGGCTGGCCAAATTAATGAAGTTTGCCTGTCTTGGTTATCTACCAGTGCTTACATAAGCAGAGAATTATGTGGCTTTTCCTTTCCTTACCTTCAAGGTAAGGCAGGGATGGCCTAAATCAGGTGTTTTCATATTGCACCACTTAACTAAAAAGATGTTTCCAGTAACTGGATGCAATATTTCCTCTACTTTCACTCACAAGAGTTTTGGGCAATATAACAGAACAGCTTTGTTGGATGATTGATTAGTACAGAATCCAGTTCTTGCTAGGCAGTAACAGTCCAGGGATGCAAGCACACAGATGTGGCCTACCTTCATTTCTCCAGTTCATAGCAATTCTTGTGAATGTTCCCAGGCCAGCTAGAGTGAGTTCCGACACATGCCCAGAAATGTGATGCATTAATCTGAAAGTTCTGCAGCCAATACTTTGTAATCTCATACTTGCATTATTAATCTCTGCTGTATCTGCTTCATGGATTCAGATCTGCTGCTGTGCATTCTGTGAGGGCATTTTAGGGCTTCAGGATGGATCCATGAAGAAATACAATTTAGGATGGAAAACAGACAATTTTTAAGAACAAGTGCAAAACCAGGAAGATAATGGATGAGTCAGGAGGATTTGTTGGACTTGATCCCAGCCACCTAAAATTTCCTGACAGGAGCTTCATTTTTTCTTCTACCGCTGCAAACTTTTTTGTTGAAGATGGTACTTAGAATGGTGCCTGCACTCTGTGGTGTGCTCACAGAAGTGATAAGGCACAAGTTGCAGTGTTATGCATCTTCTGCTGATACTGTTTTGTGGAAATGTACCTCTGTGGGCAGCAATTGCAGGTGTAAAGTGTCAGGCAAAGTATTATAACTGACTCCTTTCAACATAAATCTTTCTTATAAAATTTCTGATTCTGCTGATAATCTAGGATTTTCTATATGGGATTGTGTTGTTTTCAGACCATACCTTCAGAAAGCCTCTTTGATACGATGGTGGATCTAACACACTATGTGGTCTTGGCATGAGGCATTAGGTGTCCTTGATTAGATCATACTTCACGACTTCTAGCAAGACCAGCTAAAGATCTGCAGTTATATTTTGTCCATTAATGGTCTTCCTTACAGTGGCTTTTACAGTAATGTTGGCACAGTTTGTCTTCTCTTGTTTTCATCTTCAGCTTTTGTGGTGATTATTATTCATATTATAGTAGTGGTTAGAGCACCCTGTTAGCATCAGAGTCCTCGTGTGTCAGATGAGTTACAATCACAGGAGAAAACTCAGTTCTCTAAGCATCACATATGTTAAAATGTCTTAAAAACTCACCAGTACAGATGTATCAAGTGGAATTAAAAAGGTATAGATGGTTTATCACCACAGTGATACCTCCCCTAAATTTACCTCAGGGCACTGTATGGAACTCTTAAATGTTTTCCTCTTCTGCCTTTTTACTTTGGTACACTAAATATTCAGAAAACTGGGGAGAATTTGCCCTGAAATCACTTTTTGTCAGGTTCTGTAGTTCCTCTGGTGTTAAAACAGACACCCATACTGCCTTTTCTGTGACTGCTCTAATTAAAAGTGAAGTGGATGTTTAGCATCCTAGCAATGGGGAAGACCTTGTATAAGGATATTAGAAGGGAGTTTGTTGAAACGAGGTGTTGTTGGCAGAGCAGAATCAATGAGCAGGATAAATATGGGATTGAACAAAACAAACATGCTGGAGGGGAACATGTGGAAGGAAACTCAACCAGTGTGTTTTCACCCAAAGGACATAGTCTGGAATGTTTGTTTAAAGGTGGAATGTTCTTAGTCTAATTTCTAATGTCTTAGAAATATCATTGAATAAACACCTCAAGTAAAATAAACTACATTTGAGAGGAGGAGAGCTGAGGTGAAGATATTTTTAAAAATACTTGCCCTTTGAAAGAAAAAGAGTCAGAGAATATCAGTTGTCATAATTGTGCTTATGGTTCATAATGTGATATTGAAGGATAAAGCAATATGTTTTAAAACTATTGTGGGAATCCTAAGTGTCAGAAAACACTGTGTTCACGTCGGATGGTGCAGGGAACACAGAAATTTCAGCAGAACATATGAAAATAAAAGTGAGTTCCTCTCTTATGCAGCTGCTTCTGTTTTCTGGAGGGCAGAGAAGTATTTTCAGACAGTTCCTTGCTGACAAGGAAAAAGATGAGAAGAATGAGTCCCATTAATTACTAGTTTTTAAGCTCCCTGACTAATGAATGAGCCTGATTTTGGTCGTGCTTTAGGATGACAATTAAAAGTAATTGCATCTGAACATTACCTGTGGAGGTGCTCAAAATTATTAAGAATTTTCATCTTAGCAACTGTTGTTATTAGATATACTTATGAAGCTGTGGGTGTAGGAAATGATTCTTCTTCAAGAGAAGTTTCTGGTACCTTTCTGATTGAAGAGGTGTTGAGGAGCATAGAGGAAAATACCAGTATGTGTGTTGGAATTCTACCACAGTTTACCTGGCATTGAGAGAAATGTGATCTGTAAACTAGCTTATAGGCTAAACTCAGAAGTGGGCAGTATTACCTTGCTGCTTACAACTAGAAGCGTGAAGAAATAAAAAAATTTCAGAGCCTCTGGGCTAGTCAAGATTTCTCTGTGTGCCATCTTTCATGCAGATAATTTCAATCATTTTTAATTTTAACTATACAGTATACAAAAATGATAAAATAAATGCAGAATGCATGCTTAATTGAAGGGTCTTTAAATGAAATGGGTTGGAATATATAAAAATCTCCCTCTCAGTTTATGCAATGCATTTTCATGGTCATTTTGGAAAAACACCAGTAGGGTGCATAGTTGGGCTTCACAGTGATATGGTGTTGCCATTTACTGTAGTTTTAGTCCAACCTTTTTGATGTTATGTGGTGTGGGTTTTTAAAGTTGTTCTTCCTGGGGAAGGTTTTCATTGATCTTTCCTCCCTTGTAGCTGTGGGAACAGCTTTAGAACTTGGTTATAGTATATACCAAAAGCTCAAATGAGAAAGGACAAAGAAAGTGTCAGACCTGAAAAAAAATGTGAAAGAAACTCAAGCGCTCGGCCCTTATGCCTTTTAAGTCACTTATGACTCACAGTTTTGACTGACTGAACTTGGCAGCATTTGTGGTATTTTGGGTATATTTGTGGAAGCCCACAATAGTGGGTTTTGTCATCCTTTGTATTCAATAATTCAACACAGATTTTAGTCTTTTAAATTGTTGGAGTCCTTTGAGATCTTTTCAGGAGTGAGAGTTAGCTTTGAATTACTTGAAAAGTATTATTAAATAGATTATGTAAAGAAAGTGTGATCTCCTTTGGAGGTTTTCTATCCTTTAATAAGGGGCAGAAAGCCTGGGAGCGGGGCCAGAAGTAAGAAGTTGGCAGGGACTGTGCCTCCTATAGAAAAGGGAAGGGAATTTGGAGTCTAAACCTGAGCAGCCAAGGAGGTGGAGGAGCAGCAGCCAAAAGCAGAGAATGCAGCTTTGAGGAGCCGGGGCAGAGCAGTGGGAAGCGAGGCACGCTGTTTGACCAGCCCAGACTGTACCTTCTCCTGCACAGCTGGAGCCAGCCTGCATGAGGTCTCAGAGCTGCAGTTCCCTGCCCTTGTCCCGTCCTCGGGGACAGCTCTCTGCAGAGCCGTGTCCCACATCGGCATCCTGCTCCTGCCCGTCCCCGGCAGCGCCCCTGGGGCGCGGTGGCACCGCCGACCCGCAGCTGCAGCCTCGGAGCTGGCAGGAGCCTGTTGAAACCTCGCACGCACCTCCTGCACTGCTCGGGGCCCTTACATAACACAGCGCTGCAAGAAATTAAGGATTTCAGCCTTGTTTGAGTGAAGAACATCCATCTAATCTAGCTGCTAGAGGAGGAGTCAGCAGAAAAAACTAAGGATGTTCAGGATTTCAAGTGTTTAGTATGGGGGTGAATCAGCTGCAAAGCTCGGCAAGGTCCTAGTACCGAACCCCAATAAACTGTATTTTTATTAAATTAGAGTAAGTTGCAGAAATTAAATGACAAAGATTTTCAAGAAATTACTCTGATGCTTGAAGGAAGGAGCACCATCTAAGCCTGCTTTCCATTCTTTGATTAAACTACTCAAAATGCATTTGAATAAGGTACATTATTCTTTAAAGAAGGTATTAAAGTACTATGCAGTAATATTGTCTTATGTCAAAGATTCTTCATGAAATCAAATTGGGTCAAATAAAAAACTTCAGTCATTATTTTTTTTAACCTCTCAGAACTCAGTTCACAATTTGAAGAGTCGTGTTGAAAGGACGTTAGAGATGTAGTATAAACACAGGTAGACTGCTTCTCAAAGTTGTGTGTTTTATACACAAAACAGGCACTGACATTTAGTTAAAGCTGTTTGAATGTTGGCAGAACAGCACCCCAAGTAATAGAGCTGCAGTATTTTCAAGTGCAGAAGGTGATTTGTTCTGAATCAGTCTCTTAACGCAAAGGTAAAACACAATGAACAATTTTCTTACTTTTGATTTTTTTTGTTATGTTTTACTCTGTAAATATGCTAGATTAATTTTGAGTAAACAGTTACGTCACGTCCCATAGGGACAGTTCTCTGACTTGCTCACTTGCACTTTGCTGAGCAATGATTTTCTGTGTATATAATTAATCAAACTAATTTACAATACAAGTAAATAATATTGTACTGTAATCCAGCCCTCTTTACTTTGCTTTTTGACCTTTTTGGGTGTTTGAGTATTTTTTCTTCAAAAGGCATCTTTCAAAAGGAAAATCCTGTAACTGCTTTTGGAGATCCACCCCAAGCTTAGTGTCCTTCTGTCCTTCTGAGAAGCACCAGTGTCACAGTCTGTGAGGGGTCTTGTCAAGCAGGTTACAGAGCACATCACATCCACAGATGCTTTTGCAGCAGGTAAGGCACACCCTGTGCTAATACAGGAGTGGTGCACAGTGGTTTATACACCAGACTACTCTTCTTTCTTCTTTCCCTTCCTTTTCTTTTAACTATTCCACGTTTCATACTAATCTTGTTACACTCTTAGTAGCAGGAGAAACTTCAGACCTTGTGATATTTTCTTCATGACGCAGCTTTGACTACACCATCTTTTCAAAATTGTGTGTAGGCTAAATGTAGAAGTGATGCAAAGGGTACTGCCATCTCAGTTGGAATGCAAGGAAGAAATGAAGTTTTAAGCAGGAAAAGCAGCTAGAATTGATGAAACAAACAGTGTGTTAGCTGATACCACCTGTATGTGCCTGTGCAAGACATTAAACAAGGTATACCTCACAATTATAGGTTAATGCTGAACCCTGTTATAAAGCTTTTGAAGAGAATGCTTTACCACAAATGGATGGCTATGTGCTTGATAGGAAATCTATTGTATCACAATGTACTCACAGAAAAGAGGGAGGATCTGAGAAGCTAATGTAACTTGTTAGTATATAGTCAAGCATTTTTATTTAAAAAGTAGGAATATTTCCATGGGAAAGCCTACTGGAGTTTTCTTAATAAGGGTCACTTGCTTTTCTTCTCTCATATTGCTGCATTTTCTCCCATTTTCCAAGTCTTGTGCTAATTAGCCTCCTACCTGCTTTTTCCCGATGCCAGTTCTGACTGTCTCACACCATGTTCAGTGCTTGAATCCCCTTCCTTCTGTCTTGTGCTGGCTGAAATCCATCTCTCTGCATGCTAAATATGTTAATTAATTTTCTCATACACTGGACTGATATATAAACTTGTTTTCTTTAATCACACATATTGGTAGCGTAGTTTCTGGCAGAATACATGTACTTTCATATACCTTCTGAAATAACATAGGAAAATTAACCTTAGAGGCCATATCTTCAAATATACGCCTCTCCATAATCCCTTGAAACTGAAAGTATCAGTCAGCCAGAAATGCATCCTGCTGCACCTCTGCTTCCCCTGTCCGTTTTCAATGCAGTCTTTGAGAATGTGCAGGGAAGGCAACACTGCAATAGCAGTTGAGCAGTAGGATGATATTGTGAGGCAGAACTGCTCTGCTGCAAAGTACATTGCAGCACAGAGGAGCAGAAGGAACTTGTACAATTTGTGCAGAACTGTGCATTTGGGTTACAATGTCTGTGTGATGGATCATTAGCAAATGACCAATTTGTCCCTAAGGAAAGCCCCAGTCTCTCCCAGCTATTAAATGCTCTATTTATGTAGTCTTGATGTCATTGAGGGCAGCAAATGATAACACACAGTGATTACACTGGTGCAGCTTCCTGTCTGTGAGAACGGCGAGAACCAGATGCTGGAGATGTTTCAAGTAAGCATGGGTAGAAAAACATTTGCCCTGAATAACTCTGTGTTGCTTTTATTTCAGAAGAAATTAGGTTAGACCTTAATCCAAAGTTTTAACATCTTTTTCAAAACTATTGACAGTGCTTGTATATTCTTGAAATGCATGCTCCCAGAAGAGGTGAAGTTTCTGCCCTGGACACTTCTGGCAATGAATTCTATAGTTTAACCAAATTAAAAAGTCTTGTTCTTTTTATTATATTTTATAACTGGCTTTAGGAAGTTCAGATATTAATTTGTTAAATCTTCTTTCTGGTAATCTGAGACAAAAATGAAACCTTTATCCATCATAAAAACATACCAGTTTGCCCAGTTGCAGTCCTTTTCTTACTTAGAAGAGATTTTTCTAAGCAATTTTGTATCTTTCCCCAGCAGTTCCCTTTATAGAAGCAATGACTCATAAACACAGAGTTGAGGTGAAGGCCTATTATTTATTCCTTGAGGAAATTATAGTGTTTTCAGTGCTAATCTTCATTCAGCTCCCTGAGTATCTTAACATCTTGTTACCTTTTTTGGTACAACGATCAGATGCTTCTGCTGTGCTTTCTGCCATTAAATCAATAATCACAAATTTTTTTTGTTTGATAGAATTCATTTACAACTGTCATGCTAAAACTTCGCTTTGTTTGGTATTTTTGAACATTAAATTTTATTTGCCTTTATGTTGCCTATTCAGCTTGATTGTTTAGGATTTCTGAAGCTTTCATGGCATTTTTTGGTTATGACTTGACAGTTGTTTTATATACCTGTATTTATATTTTATTTTGCTACGGATTACTATTCCTAGGAGATTCAGTCAGAATTACAGAGCAATTCATTGCCATAGTAAAAATAAACTGTTTATTTTTTATTCTTCACTTTATACCCAGATTTTGACTCAATATGATAATTCTATATTGGGCCAAAATATGCCTTCCCCATTAAGGGTGAGTTTTGAACAAGAGATCTAAAGCATTCCTATGCTACCTTAGCACAAGAGAATTATTCTGTGAAAAGCACCGGTTTCACAAAATTTAATTATCTTGGCTAGTCTTGAGTTTTTTTCATGTTTTAAAGAACTTCATTTTATATTTATTCACTGTGCCAAGGCAAAATATATTGCAGTATTTCATATTTCCTAGCAAACAGCAAACCTGTAACCCTGTACATGCTTTTGTCAAGCACAAGGACATCCAGAAATGAAGCGCAGCATCTTGCTCAGTAAGGACCTTTCACCATCCCACTGGTTTTACTTAAGCTGCTCTACCACTCACTTCCTTGCTTCAACAGAAAGGAAGATGATTAATAATAATAATAATAATAATAATAATAATAATAATGCAGAGTGAAATAAAAAAAGTACCAAAAATTAATTGAGTGGAAATCCTTTAGTTCAATTTTTCAATGCCTACTTCTAATCTCACTTCGCTATTTTTGTCTTTTTATTGCCACATAGTGTTCAGACCTCATTAGTGCTATCTTGCTTCACTTTTAATAGATTTTCTTTAAATCCATTAATACTCTAAATGAGATTGCTCTTTTCCTGCTCTTCCAAGAGTCAGGAGGGAGTGCTCAGAAGTGGATTGTTACAACTTAAAAATTGGAGTATTGCTCCCACTAATGCCAATTAGAATCACACCCTCCTGACAGATGGCAACAAAGGTGTCTGGTGAAAAGATCTGACACAGAGGTTAGGGAGCAGAGAATTTGGCTTTTATACTTGCTCCCTTTTCTGTCGTCCTTTGGAATGTGCTTTTGTGGAGGTTTGTTCTTGGGTATTTGCAGTAGGGCAGCTGGATGGGTACTGAATTCCCAGATTCCACAGGGCGTGCCACATCTGCAGGCACAGCTCAGCAAGTACTCTTTGGTTTGGTGGGAGGTGTGCACAGTACACGTTCTCTCTCTGAGCACCTTCACAGGTTTGCTGGTGCTTTCAGGTCCATCTAGCTTGAAACCTCTATTTATTCTGAATAAATCTTTGATATGATTATGAAAGTAATAGGAAGACAGTCAGTTATTGTTGTAAATGGCTGGATTACAGGAAGTCCTTGAAACACCATACATTTTTAAAGACTCCTGTTTTTTTGAGCTGGTTGGCTTCGCTTTTACCAGCTTTTACAACGTGACAAGCAGCAGGCAGTAGGATGGGAAAGTCCAGGGAATTTGGAATCACAAAGCTGCTGACTTGCAGTTACTGTTTACCAGCAGGAAGGGGCTTATCTCATTACTTTTCCCTTGAGATCTAACCCAGCCCACACACATACCAGAATATTTAAATATGTATAGAAACTATTTTCAAACCCTTTTGAACCAAGTTTTCTTTCACCTCAGCTGGCTTCATTTCTTTCATTTCTCCATTTGTCCTGGCCAATGGTTCCTGTGTTGGACTTGTAATTCCTTTATGAAAAACTACACTATCTGCTGACACAAGAAATTTTGTCAGTTTTATGAGTAAATTCTCTTAAATGTCAAATTATGTTGCAGATAAATCATTTTTAGTATCAATTCAAGGCCTAAGTTCATATTGTATTCTGGAATGCATCAGAATGCTGTATAGCACGAGTCATGAAGAAACCTGCAGACTGTCTTTGAGAAAATATTTATACTGTCTCTAATTCTGAACTGTAGACCTGAGAGTGTTTTAAATGAAATCTAAAACTGTTAATGAAAGAAAACCAGTGACCTAGAACTAGAAATTGAGTAAATTCTGTGACAAAATAATTCAGAGGAATTTCTGAATATTCTCTGGAAAATTTTAACTCTTGCCTCTGTAGAATCTAAGATTCCTGAAAACACTAGTGATTTCACCAAGTAGATGTACTTATCTTGGCTTTTGAGCCAAATCTGCTGCCTATAGATAGAGAGTTATGCAACTGACTGATGAAATTAATTTGACTAACTCCTTCTTATAGAGGGTGGAAGGTAATAAATCAGTGTGGAAAAGAAGCATGCTCAGGGTTAAGCATGCAGGTAACTTATTGAAGGATGAGGTGCCATCACAGATTAAGTACCATCTTAGCTGCAGTCTTCTGTGTCAGAAGACAAAATGTTTTCTTTCCTTAGATCTCTGTGATGTTTTTGGAGAAGATGGAATGTGTAATATCATATGGTGATGGGAGTATAATAGTTACATAATTAATCTTCCTACACTGATTACTATGTATTGCCAAAATTTTCAGCATTAAAGTTTGAATATTTGGGTTTGTTATCTGTGTTTATACGACACTTTATGGACACTGCAGCGGTATCTTGCTGGTACATTTAGAGAACTGAAAGGAAGGGCAGCTTCAAAAATAGTAGGATGGGAGCACAGCTGGGTTGGATGGTGACCAAGCATCTCAGAAGCTGTTTAGTGACTCACTGTCACACTCCAGTTCCGGAGCAGCCACTTTCTGGGACAGCCACACCGCTGACCCTGTGGCGGATCAGAGCTGACTTGAGCTGCTTCAGAACTATAGGTAGCTCAAGAGGCACATGTTGGTCCCTCTGGCACAGATTGATTAAGTTTGTTCTGTTGTATGGTTGTTGGATATGCTGTATGGTGTGAGATCCCACTGCCTTAGTAGGGATTACAGCATATCCCTGTGATAGTCCCTGTGAAAGAACACGGGAGAATGAAATTGATACTTTACGTTTTTCTGAAATCTCTTCCTGTGTTCCTTTGTTTCTACAGCAAAACTTCTTTTCTCAAGTTCTACTTCAGTTCTTAGTAGGCATCGAGCTTTCAATGATGAATACTCATTAACATTTTGTGCGATTTGCTCCAAACCCATTTTTAAAATCAGTATTTAGTTTTTGTGCCTCTGCTATGTGCAAGGTACTAGACCTTTACTGCTTTTATTTTATAGCATCTTACTCCTGTCTTCTTTCCCTCTAACAAGAAAACCAGTGTGGAAGCATGAGTCTCTTATTCCTTGTTCCTCCATATAGATCTTTGATTGCATCATGGATTTTAGCATGTACAGAAGACACAAGCACTGTATACTTTTCTGACTGTGAATGTCTTTTTGCCCACTGCAATCACAATTGCCTCATGTGCACTTTTTTAGTTGATGCTGATTCTTACTGACCTTAATCCCTCTTCTGAAGAGAAATGCCTGTCGAACCTTGTAATACTGTCAAAAAGCATGAAATTCAGAGAATCATATTAGTGATGGAAAAGTCCTGTTAGGTCATCCAGTCCATGTCTTTCCAGCACAAGATTCTCACAGGGATACTCTCTAATGCTCTGCCTACTTGAGAATGGTCCGTAGTTCTTCAGCTGGAAACCCTGAGACTGACTGTACATATAATTACCCCATTGCAACATTTCTCCTCTGTATTTGCTTAAACTTTGACCTGCAGAGCAGTCAGGTAACAACTGACTGTAGATTCAGAGCATCTCTGTGTGTGTGTGTGGCTGTGGTGTATCATATCCAAAAGGCATGAATGAATACTGGCAAAATGACAAAATATTACCAATGTCTAAAGGGACACATGACTGAGCAGACCAGCATCCTATTTCTGCACTGTCAGGCAGCTCTTGCCAAGAAGCTGAGTATCAGTGGCTGTGTGTTTTAGTTTAATACTGTGGCAGCTGTGTTCTCAAGTATCTCAGTGTTATATTGGGTAAAATTCTGAGCTTAGCAGAGTCATGTATTTCATTCAGGTTGCCTGATCTATAGAGTAGGATGTAAAGCTGTACATCTCATGATTGGAAGTAATTAGTGATGCTGGAGGGTCTTAAGTCCAGTTATGGACTGATATTGCTGAAAAGCTATCTAGCTCACAGTAGGCTCAACTGAACTCTCTGCATACATCTCGGAGTCTGTTTATTTAAAGTAAATAAAATACATAATAAATAAAAAGTGGAGAGATTCCCAGCAGGAATACTGGTTCACTAGTCCTGGGGCATAAGGCTTCTCATCTGCCACCAGCCATGATGAGCTGGGGCTGAGCTTTGGAGCTTTTCATTTTGGAGGCTTTTAGATGTATATTTGTAATGGTCTTACTTGAACTAAAAAGTGATTCTCAAGGAATAGCCCCTAACTCTGAGAGAGGGTTTGGAGTTTGGAATGTTCTCTGGGGCAGTGAGGAGTCTGTGGGAGCTCTCTGGCAGATTTCTGCCCTGTACACCAGTTGTTACGTGTTCAGTGAGTAACCTGTGTGCTGGAGCTGTGTACCAGCCAGGCCTGTTGCAGGCTCTGGGGACAGTCAGTGCCTTGGATTACATGTGTATAATTAATCCTTAAAAGAACTGTCTCTTCCAGTGTAGGAAATAGCTCTAAAGGGACAGCTAAGGTATCATTTTCTTTTAGTGGTTTTATTTGACTACTTAGTAATATGTAGGAAAACTAATGCTTTAAAAGCTTAAGATTCATGATAGAAGATATAATGTGCCTCCTTTTATTGTGTTTGGTCTCAAGGTGTACATTTTCCTGTTAAAAAAATTGCAAAATCTAAATATTTTTTTATTACGTATTCTAAAAGTGAAAATAATAAAGCTCATGAACTTAAAAGCTAGTTTAATTGTGCCAAAGGGAAAAAATAGCCTTAAAACATCATTTTTCTCTCCAAATATCATCTCAAAAGACAATGTCTATCTCACGTGGTATCATCACAGTAATGTTTAGATGAGAACTTCCTCTTATTAGGCCCTTCAGGATGGAATTGTTTGAGTTGCTGGACACTGATCAGCACAGCTCATAAACAGATCATAAAAAAGGGATTCATACTGAAGGTAAATTTTGAACTCCTTGTAAGGAAATGCTGGAGCAGGGAGAACTATTGAAAATACCTCTTTCTGTAGGTTGTTGGTAAAATATATGTATGCAACCTTCTTGTGACTTGTGCTATGTGAAGTATCAGTTCTGTGATTATATCATTACAAAAGGTTCTATTTACAAAATCCTTAACAAAATTGATCTTTTGGAATTGAAATATAAAATTCCATGTGGGCAAAAATATCCTGACATGCAAAGTCAAAACAGGGATATGGAAATCTACATCGATGAAGAAATCTGGATTTTCATGAAATATTAGCTTTACCTGTATCATTTTCATCTGCAGAAGAAAGAGGAAGTGAAAAACTGTGCTTCAGTCTGAGCAATTGCTGTTAGAGAAAATTTACTTTTTTTCTTCCATCTAGGATTTGAATTTACTGCATTTACTGCCCATGTGAAAAATGGTAAAAATGGAGTAGGGTTTTGAAAACACTAATCCTTAGTTTATTATGTACTCTTAAAACTTCGAGAGCAAAGTAGTTATTTGAAACTAAAATGTCATGTAATTTATGAAGTTAATGGAAGGTAAAACTTTCAACATTCCTGAAATTTTAATCCTTCTGTAGTGCATGTGATTTCATGTGATCTCTCACCCTCTGAGAAACTGCTTCATTATCTTGCATAACAGTTTGGCAGATCTCCATCTTTGCTCTGCTGAATAAAGGAATAGTGTTTCTACAGAAACAAGTTTGAGAATTTACAAGATGGAGAAGGAGCTCCAGGTTTAAAATCCAATTCTTAAATAACCACTCGTTAGAAGCCAAGTTTTTTTACTGTAGTAATTTTGCTAATGTTATATGTTATATATAATGTAATATTAGAGTAGTTTTTTTAGGAGCTGAATTTTACAAAAATTTTTTGCAAAATATTTAGAAGCTGTTTGCATTCCTAAAATAACAAGCTAGTTTTCTCTGTCTTTAGAATCAACTCATTTAATAATGATTTAATCATATTTTGTAACTTTCAGTTGGGAACACCATTATGGTCTCTTTTCTAACTTGTGCCAATATAAGGAGGATCAGAAGCAGATTCCCAATATCATAACAGTTTTATTCTCTTGTAGAGTGGCAGTTTTCTTTTTTACCCGAAGAAAGGTACTATTCATATTTTCATTACCTAACCTCTGTTTCTGCACAGGTTCACTGCCTGCAGGGCACAGGCAGGAGGTGGCACTGGGCACTGAGGGGTCTGACCACATGTGTTGTGTGCAAAGGCCTGAAGCATCCCCTGGCACTGGAAATTTAGAAACACCCTGTGAAAAATCACAAGGGGTCACAACAGACAC
Organism: Eopsaltria australis; assembly: GCA_034509425.1. Classification (NCBI taxonomy): domain Eukaryota; kingdom Metazoa; phylum Chordata; class Aves; order Passeriformes; family Petroicidae; genus Eopsaltria; species Eopsaltria australis. The sequence goes on from JAVTVJ010000121.1 coordinate 2,391,901, forward strand.
AATGTCTGTTCAGTTGCTAATGCAATATGTAGACAGCACTCTGTACACTGCATACTGTATGGGTGCTTTCTTCTACAGGGACAGATTTAGCCAAATACAGTCCAGAAGTGCAATTAATGTCCCATTATTGATAACTGTAATTCTTAAATGCCGAATTTTAAAGCAAGTATGTCCAGATTGTGCAGCAACTCAAGAGCTGTGCTGTGACTTCTGTTACTGTTGGGTTCCAGTTTTAATGTTGGTAAAAAGAAGCTGCTTATTCTTCAGATCTGAAAAAACCCCCAAGGCATTTGGCTGAAGATTGCAGTGGATGGGTGCAAACATCCATTTGTGTATGTGTGTGTGTGCACATGTATGGAAACTAGAAGTCACATGGGTTGGCTCGAAATACCAATTACAAAATATTTATTTTACTAGTAAACAAATCAATAGCAATCAGTAAAGGATTCATTAGATTAATAATTTACACGCACGTAATGGAATTGATTTAGTTTTTGTGGATGCACTCTAACTTGTTTCAGCTGCATTTATATAGCTTTAATTTGATTTAATGAATTAATGGATGAATCTAATTCCTCAGAGTGTTATTTAAATTGATTTAGATACGTCTACACTAAGCTGGGTATGAAGGTAGTTTAATTAATTAAGAAAACTACAGCAAAGTTATTCCCATGTACACAGAAATACCAGCTACAGTTGTCGTTTATCTTTGAAGTGGTGTGGTACCAATCAGAGACATTCCAACTTTGATTTGCTGTGTTCTGCTGTAGGAATTCTGGCCAAGGTGTGAGTGCTGTGCTGTGACAGTAACCATCCACTAAGGAGTCAATCCAATAATCTGAAATATCTGTATTCACTACTGACCCAGTAAGTTTAGCCACCTGCATAGGCTCTTTGCTATCTGAAGTAATCAACACACGGAACATTCATTCAATTATTGCTGCATTAGCTGCTGAGTTGGAAATTTCATCTCTCTTTTGGGAACGGAAATTTAAATCTTGAGAGAAATTAGGGGCTTTATACTCCTAATTTAACACTTGGTTCCTTTGTTCTGCTAGACTGCCTCAGTAAGTGAGTAGTTCCTGCTCTGAAATGGAGTAGAAATAAAAGCCAGTGAACTACTGCACAGGAAGGCGGGAGGGGGTTTGTGTCTCTCTCCTGGGAAGTGGAGGAACAAGCCCCCTTAATGTGTCCATGGGTATTTCCTTGCTCCAGCAGGGATGAGCTTGCTGACGGTGCTGCTGATGAACTGGTGGTGTCCTCAGGGTACCAAGGAAGTTTCTGTTAAGTAACAGTATCTAAACTTGGCAACATACAAGTGAAGTACTGGTACTAAGACTGGTCTTTTTAGCCAATGGCAAGTTATTTTGGTTTAAAATAAAGTTTCTAGATATGACAGAATGAGCCCTGGTAGGGAAACATGCCATTGGGACCCACAAAGGCTGTAAACATTTTGTGATACATGCCAACTCCATTTAGATTTTCTTTTTTAAAAAAGAGGGGACAAGTAGATGCAGCAGACTGATGTAATATTTGGTTTACACTTCATGTAAAATCAGGGGTTTTGTGATGGTTGTGTTTAAGGGCATATACTGCCCCCTTTAAACAAATAGTTCTGGCTACAGTCACATTTAAAAGATACACCAGATTTGTACTCTCAGGAGACATCCATGGCTCTTAACAGTGAAACTAAAATTTAGCTTTTGCCTGTGTTACGTATGAGTACAACTAAAGAACACTGAATGGAAATTTAAAAAGTTTCAAGAATGTTGTCTGTTTTATTTTGTGTCTGAGTCCAAATGTGTTTTTTCACGACAATATTTTTTCCCAAGTAAATTCATTAGGTAACAAGGTGCAGAGAGTTGTGAAATCCATCCTCTCTAGATGAGTTTGAGGTGAGGTATAAAGTGGGTAAAACTAGTCAAGGAAGTAAAGACATTCTATTTATTTTCAACACTGATATATACCCCATGGAAAAGATTCTTTTTGGGTTCCTGGGAGCAGTTAGGCTAGTGCTTAGTGAGTTTTTCTACTTTTGTTTCTACTTTTTGATCTACTTTTAATCGTCCCACTTATTTATCACTAATGCACATGGAGTGAAAAATTAAAATTTTTGCCAAAAGGCAAGATGCCACCCTTAAAAGTGGCTTCTGTTGGATCTGTCAGTTGATAACTCAGTAAGACATAGGTTTTTTTCTAGGTCATTTGAGCATATGAAGCAAAGATCTTGCTGATGATGTGACTGGTATCTTTTGTCCTATGATATTTTATCAACTGAAGTATTTCATCCCCGATTTCATTGAGGTTGAGTGAAATACTTGGGAAGTATAAGGCATGAAATGTGTATGTGGCATACTGAGAAAAAAGATTTTTGCAAAAGCAAGACGATAATCAAGGGCTAAGAAAATCTTTTTTGAAATGAGATGATACGGAGAAACAGACCCTAAAATTAGAAAGGTAATAAAATAATGCTCACAGCAATAACACTGAAATACTGAGAAGTTATTAAACAGACTGAAGAACAGAAAGACACACTTTTCAAAAAGCAGCCCTGATCATAACTGCATGAAGAAAAGGACTAACTTAAAGGAAAACACAGAAGAAAAACATGATCTTTCTCTGTTGTACATTTGACTTTAGGTGATCAATGCAAAGTGTCTCTTGAAAAAATGCTAGGAAGTACTTGCTTGCAGTAAGGCTTTATCCATTTGGAAGATAAAAAAATGATAGAAATCCCATTTAAAAACAATTGCATTGAAGGCTGTCTTTAAGTAGAACCATTATGCAAACCATGAAATACCACAGATTCCTGGCATTCTCATTCTGTTAGTGCTGCAGTTGGTCACTGGAGCTTTGCTAAGGAGCTGAGGAGCTGGGCAGGCCTGTGTTCCAAGCTTTGATGTACTTACAAGGCTTTACATGGAATGATAGCTGCATGTCAAAAAATTTCTCCACCAGGAATGGCTCTTGGAACGATGGAATTGTTACCAGCCTGCCAAAAAGAGTCCTGGTAAGGAAAAGTAAAATCAAGCCAAAGTAGAAAGGTGATTTTTTTGCTTTTCTTTTATATTCCCACAGGGAAGGGTGGAGTCACAGGGAATAATGGTACACATTTCCTTTAGCATTTAGCAACAAGTTGTTTCCATGAGCAGAGTAAATATTCTGTGTTCCATTAATATCTTGCAGTTTGTATTTCAAGGTGATTTCAGAAGTGGAAACACTTCATTGAATTTTAAGTCATGGTATGTCTCTTTGTAGAAGAGAATAAATAGCAGGACGTTCAATTGCAAAAATTATTTTATATTCTTTAGATTTTGACTGAGATTTTAAATTTTACTTGAAGTTTTAAAGCAAATTATGAAAGTGATGTTGTGGCTTAATTTAATCACAGTTATAATCTCTAGTCACGTTTGTGGAAACAAATAAGGCTTATCTTTGAAATATAAAGGACCTTTCCACTACTTTGTACAGCTGATACTTAAGACCAGTTTCTAGGATTAGCAGTTTCACCTCATGCTGCAGTTTTGTATTTTGGTTTTCATTGTAATTGTAGATAGTTCAGTACTACCACAGCTACTGGCCTATGCCCAATTCCCCTGGCTGTCAGTGAGATTGTGTGGGTATGGTGGATCCAGGTGTTTGACTCTTCAGTGTAAAAATCCATTTCCAGGATACAGAAATGCAAAGGGACAAATGAAATTTCCATAACTGCTGGTAGAATTTGAGGAGTATTACAAGGGAGTTTGTTCAGTATCTGTAGGAATGATACGGTGATAGAGTCACAGTTCCACAGGCAAGTGGGAAAAAACATGTTGTGCTAATAATGGTTTCTAAGTTAGAAGAGGTCAAGCAAAATGATTTACTGATGTCTCTCTTTTTTTATTCTTTTCTCATTATTTTAATCTCTTGAGGTGAAGCACTTTAATCAGATTGCAGACACCTCCTGACTGTTTTATGTTCACACAGCCAACCAGAGATTTTTAGACATGTATTTGCTATTCCCACAATGATGGTCCAGGATGAAGCATTATTATTTCCAAACTTATATAGAAAGCATAATGTACGTTCCTGTCATATAAAAATGGCAGTTTATATATGTCAGGTAAACCTCTTTAACAATTTCTAAAATTGCATTTCTTTCTTTTAGTATGCTTACTTTTAAATATAAAATCTATGAGACAGAGCTTCTGCACTCTGTATTTGATTTTTGGGAACCACTTTTTGTGGTGAAAATTAGCTGTGTGTTAAGGGAAAACTGCTGAAACTGGGTTGTGCAGTGCCACAGAGCATCTTCCAGCTTCATGGTGCTTGCTGTAATTTGCAGGGCTGGCAATGGGAGAGCTCAGCTGCTGAGAGGCTCTGGTTGTGCTCAGAGCTTTAATTTTGTGGCTGTGGGGTAAGAGGCAGTGCCTGCCCTGGAGAGTTTACTGAGTTAAATATAAAAGATAAACAAAGCAAAGGAAGGAAACGTGCAAATAGTTGTTCAGCAGGACAACAAGAGAGCCATCCAGGATGCTGCAGGACTTCTGGGCCAGGGGTCTGTGCACTAAAGGAGTGTACTTTAGGGAAAAAAAAATGGAAAAAACCAAAGTAGGACCAGTAAACCTGTTTTTTTTATTTTGACAGGGTCAATACTCTGGCTTTACAAATTCCCTTTACATCCCCTGTATTTAATTCCTGATGTTTTATATTTGTTCTGTGGAATTTTTATTAATATATAATTAAAAAGCACTGTCCAAAGTGGACTCTGTTTGGATTGAGATTTTCTGAAACGTTAGAAAAATCCTCCAGATGGCAGAATAACTGCTTCAGTGTACATGCAGTAGATGGGGATATAGTTTTATCCTTCACTACAAAACACTGCTCTTTTTGAATTGAATATAAGACTTTTTGAAAGCAATTTTCACCAGAACCTGTGGGAAATTGCACAGTTTAAGTAATGTTTGTTTTGTTCAGGGTACTAGCTGAGTACTCTTGTTCTATTCTTAAATAGATCAAAGTTAGAATCAAACTTATTTATATGTGGAGTGATGTAAAAGATTTCATTAACAGCACAAAGACAAGGAGTATGTCAGATGTTTCCAGGTCACGTTGCACATTCCATTTACTACTCCCAGCACAGCAATAGTGGTAGGAGCTCCTCAAAATTAAACAAATTCTATTTTAGCACTTACCTTTTACTTAGTGCACTGTAATTGCAAAGGAAAATTAAATCTCCCCTCCCTTTAGAAGTCTCCATTGCTTAATGTCTCCCAGTGAAGTTGTGTGAAAACATAAATTTGATATAGAATTTGTCATGTACACCATCGTATGCTTTGACTCTTCTTGTGTCTATCATCTCTCTCAGCCTCCTCAAGAGACTTCTCTGGATAATGCATAATCTCTTTATATTTTCAGGATTTCTCATTCATTAGCCAGTAATATGGACTTAAATTTCTAAAGAGTCATACCATGAAATTATAAAATAGATTTCACATTTCTACTAATGCAATTTTGCTGCTGGGAGCAGCAGAAAAAAAGAAGACAATTCTGTAACTCTACAAGTCCTTACACACCATCAGCATTTATGCTGCAGGTAAGTGATAGTCCATCTGCCCAGAATCAGAGCATCCATGCCATTTTGGCATCTCCACTTTGGCTCCTTCCTTTGTGGAGAGGCAGCAGGTAAGATAGATAGATGCATCCCTCCACTCCTGCTTCTGAGCCCTGCATGATGGGAAATGATTCCTAAAGCAGCGCATTGATAAATAAAACATGAAATACTCCTGAAAGATGCTTGTCCAGAGCTCTCCCTTGTTCAAGTCCAGGCTCTGCTCTGAGAGAGGTTTTGACACATGTGGATGCACAGCATGTTTGCTGAAGGCAAACAGAGCCTGCAGTGAGCAGGGACAGCTGGGGCCTGCTGGCTCAGCACACTGGGGGCTGGCAGCGAGATGCTGACGCTGCGCCGTGGCCGCGGCTCCCAGGTGATCCCTCCACTGCCTGTGACATTAGAAATCAGCACTAAGTTGCCTGAGAAGTCATTCGTGCAAACTCGGGGGATGAGAAAGCAAAAGAGAAACTGGAGCTGCCTCTCTGGAGAAAGAGGCTCATTGGTAAAGCTGCTCCATTAAAGAGGTGTGGATTTATGCTCCCTGTCACTTGCTATGCCCACGTGTCAAGAAATCAGGAAATATACACAATTGTATCTGAATTCACATAGCTTTTATAAGTATATTGGGCTTTGTTTTATATTGGGCTTTTTTTTATATTGGGCTTTTTTATATTAGCTCTTATTCTTTCTATCAGTTTTTATCCTTTTTTTTTCTGATTCTAGGGAGATCAACAAAAGGAAGGAAAGGAGCACATGAACTTACATATGATTTTTAGCCATTGTTTGTCATCTCACTATACAGACACCTTCAGTAGGTATTTTTCATTGGTAAAAAGAAAAATTTGGAACGCTTGAGTACTCAAGAGTAACTCAACTATTTCCTTTTTTTTTTTTTTTGCTGTACCATGGATTTCATGGTTTGGCAACTAAAAGCTGAAATAAATCCTTTCTAGGTTAATGGCACGTTACATTTAATTAGAGCACTAAAGCAATTCTAGAGGTTTTTTATTTGGTCAGAATTCTAACAATGGAGTTAGGCCCTGGGACTTCACACTTGTAAATAGTTTGCAAACCAACAGTAAATATAGTTGAAAAGCATTAATTCCTGCATTAATTTCAAAAGGGTATGAATAGTGGCTCGAAATATCAACAGAAATGCTGTTAAAATGAGAAATGACATTCGATACAAACTCTTTACTCTTATATATCTGGACCAAAATAGGAAAAGGGTGTACAGATTGAAGTTTCCCTTCAGCATTTTTTATGTGTAACTTACACACCTTATCTGCCAAAAAGCTGTTTTAACAATTCAAAATAAAAAGCTGTGAAGTGTGGTTCTCTTTGGAAAAAAAAAATAGAGTTTTGCCAAAAGAAGACTACTAATGTGTGCTGCAGGCTGCAGAGAGGTGCCACAGTGATGGGGGCAGGGGAGAAATTGCTATATCCACCAATTTGGCAAAATATTTCAAAGGCTTTAGCTAGATAATTCTGTGGTATATAATATTTCAAAATTAAAATTACAACTAGTTAAATTATACATAGCTAAAGAAATTAAAAACTGGTAGCAGTGTGCTGTTTCTCTTGTGATTTGTTGGTAGAAATGACATTGAATGGTGAAAGTGCTGTATAAAGTAATTAAGTATATAGCAAATATATAAGTAAATGTTACCATTAAGTATATAGTAAATGAGATGATTTAGCTGTAGTTTAACTTCCATATCTCTCAATAGTTGGAAGTTATAAATAGATACTTTGAAAGAAAGCAGGAAAAACTTAAAATTATTTTGAAATTTATTTGCTTAGAATATATTGTTGTAGATACAGATTCAGGGAGTTAATTGTTCTGCTTGAAATTATTTAATATTTATTTTAAGACAAATTTAAAACATAACAGGCAGACATTTTAGTTCTTATTACATGGATTTTAAATCAGCTTTAGTCATCACCACCAGCACGGATGACAGACTCAGAGAGGGCTGCAGGATTTTAGCAGAGAATAAAAGGCAGTTTAGAACAGGCTGAGAATGAGTTAAACTGTGTTTAGAGAAGTTGGATATATTCAAGTTGGCAGTTTCTGATGGAACTCATCCTAGACTGCTTACAGAATTAGCTGAAGCAATTTCTGAAGCATTAGCAATTATCTCTGAAAACCCATGGAGGATGGGGGGAGAGGTCCCAGTGGTCTGGAGATGCACATGATGCTGTATGTCTTTGTAGACAGGAGAGAAAGAAGAGCTGAGGAATCCCAGGCAGAAGAGTTTCACTAGCATCAGCAGGATACTGCACCAAACTGTTGAACAGCCATCTTGAGAATAGTAAGGAGGTAAAAACCTTCAATGCTCCTTTGTGATGTACAAGTATCAGGGCAGGTTCCTTGCTTTTTTCAGTCGTTAAACAGCCTGGTAGATGCGAGAAAGTCCAAGTGCTGTTATGTATCTGACTTTAGTGAGGCTTTGAACTGAACTGTGTAGCATTCTAATCAGCAGTCTAATGAGGTAAAAATAGAAGTCCACTGTAAAACTGTTCAAAACAACATGCTCAACATTCAGCTACTAGTGGTTTGCTGCCAGAAAGGGGAGCTGGTTCAGAAGGGGTTCAGCAAGTCCTTCCATCCCTGTGGGGGAGACATTTTTTATGCACAGTTTAAGGGAGCAGTGAATGTGCTTATAAAACATCTGGATGATAACTACCTGAAACTGCTTCTAAATCCTTTGAGAGACAGATTGGAATTCAGAATTCACTGAAGAAATAACCTGAGATCAATAACATATAATTCAGTAAACGCTAAAGCAGACAGAGTAAATCAGATGCGAAACATTAAATGAAGAATAACTGCTTGGCAGCAATAATGCAAAGGATGAATGGGGAATTGTGAAGGGCTGCAAGCTGAGTGTGTCAACACTGTGATGCTGTTTCAAAAAAAGCAAACATTGTTCTGCAATACATTCATAGGCTTGTCAATATCAGATGTATTAATGTGACCTCCTCCGAGGCCAGGAGTAAGGCACTTGCTTTTTGACTCTGCTCTTAGGATGAAAACACTAACAGCAAATCTGAAATGTTTACAAAAAATAGCCAGATGGGGTTTGCTAAACCTAGAAAAGGGAAGAAAAGAAACGTGAGCTTTCAAATAGGTGAAAAGCTGCTGAAACATAACGAGCACCCATTGTTCCCCAGGACCACTGCTGTAGGGTCAGAGATATAAAGTGCTTTGTTTGCAGCAAAAGTGACAGACACACGTCAGCGCAAAATCCAACATTTTGTCTTCAATCCCCCCGTCACATTTAAGCAAAGTCATGAACTGTGGTTTGTGCCGAGGTACACGTGCACATACTGTGTTTTGGAGATACTTGAAAACAAGTCTGAAAAACACCTATGGGAGGTGTAGCTGTATTAATCTGGGCACACAGGGAGAAAATGGACTGAATCATACAGAATATTTTAATGAAATAAAGGCTGGATTTTGCTGTACAGCCTTACCTGATTCTTACCAGATCAGTTACAGTCTTGCCAGGTCATTTGCTGTCATCTAGTACAGGATGTGAGTCCCCAGCAATGATGGTGGTGAGCAGGGCAGCACCTCCAGAACAATTCCTGTGACTCACAGCTTGCTCCTAGTGGCTTCTTGGGAAAAAGGAATGGACCTGTACTTGGGTGAATTGTCCTTCAGGCTGTCAATCAAGCCCTGATGGCCTAGATGGTTTCTTGACGTCTCTTACAGCCTCTAATTCTGTGATTCTCTGGTTATTTAAATGTCATTTTCTGTGGTCAGACTTACAGGCTAAAACAGCAAGTTCTATTTAGACTTCATGGTTCATTGACTAAAAAAACCTGTTCTGGTCTGTTGATTTACTGTGGGTGATAAACATGGAGCTAGTCAGTACTTGATAGGGAAAAAGAATATTCTTTCAGCATTCAGGTTAAAATAATTCTTTGTTTTTTGTGTATTTCTCTAAAAGAGAAACTTGGAGAAGTTTATAATACTAACAAAATTATGTTTAAATATTGCTACAGTTGATGAGATAAAATTCTGTGAAATATGAACCTCTATGGTAAGGTACTTAAATCTCTTGCATGTACCTTTTCCGTGTTATTGAAAAAAACCCAAATGTTGCATCTTCAGGCAAACTGTGACTGTAGAAATAATTTTTAATGGTTGACTTACATTCATGTCTAAAAATAGTGTTTTGCTAAAAATACCTAACAGGCTGTTGCATACACAAAGGTGTCACTTAGGAGCTGGACTCTACAAGCCAGGTGAGTGCCCAGTTTCTCTCACTGCTTTGGCACTGGAAGGACCAGTTGCTCGGCTGGTGTGTCCTGGTGAGGGTCTCACTGCACCAAAACACTCCAGTGCTTCCCACTGCTTGAGGATCTCTGTAGGCACCTTGAGTTCTGCAGTAAGCTTTTAGTAACAGCTAAACACGTTTTGCTTCCTCAGGACCAATCTGCCTGCATTAGCTGCATTCCTGCATGTTCAGAATCCAGGCAGATGTACAGCTGAGATGAGTAGGGCAAGCTTATATTTGGTTGCTGTTTTTTTGAGTACGCTGGACTGAAATATGTGAGTTGAACTCCCTCATGTGAATGACGTGAGTAGCATGAATTCTCTGTCTAGTTACATTACAAAAATATTCCTTGTAGCAGCTCACAGGCTGTTAAAGCACAGAGTAGAAATCTTCCCTTAAAAGTGACATTAAATCATTTTTTATCACCTACTGTTTTAATTTAACAGTAAATAAGATGATAGAATGATTGCCTTCAAACTTCCAGCCTCTAATATTTTGAAGAGAGGGAGAACATGATTAGAGGTCACAGACTGAGAAGCTGGGTGATGCTCTTAGTGAATGACTGCATTAGAGCACATGGAAAAAGTGCATCTCTCTGGGATAGTGTGCTTCCCTCAGACATGGACTACATAAAGTAAAAGGGCTTTTAGTTTAGTGTAGGCAGAGCAAATAAGATTCCCCTAGGGGGAGGTATATAATTATTTTGGAAAATAAGAAGCATTATCAAGAAATTTCTCGCACCTTGGTAGATTTTCTGAGTGTTGAGAGAATTTTCCAGTTTTTGATGTGTATTCTTTAATACTGGCTATTTCTGGTTCCTATCTTGAGTCTTCTGAGGGGCCAAAAATCCTACATAAATGGAGAAGGTGTCTTACAAGACAGTAATAAAAGCATGGGTAATAGTAGCAAAGAAGCTACATAGCTGGTAGAATATAAAAATAGAAACAGCTTTATACATGTTGGAGTGTGGGCAAGCTCCTTGCCTTTCACTGACATCAAGGTTTGATTCAAAGTTGAGTTCTAGCAGTGAGAGAAATTTGTTGTTAGTGAATTGTTTAAGTGTTTATTTTGTTAATGATGAAAAAAAAGATTGAGATAAGCAAAAACACTTCCTGGAAAAAGGTGGAATATAAAAATACAGAGGTTCACAGGACTTCCTCTCTCAAATGACGTAGTTGAAGTGCTGGGGTAGAAAACAGTTGCCTGATGCGTAGCTGTTCCTGGAATATTACGTATTTCCCAGTTTAAATAGTAGGGGTGAAGTGGTGCCCCAAGGATACCGAATCTTGGGAACTGCAGTACACAAAGTCCCCAGGCTGAAATTCCTCCTCCTGCTCAGGCCATTGGGAGGTTTTGAGGCCATGCCAGATGTCCAGCCTGTTGGTGAGGGCAGTTCCTTGAAGCCCCTCCTGATACTGCCCCCTGCTCATGGCCTGGCTGCCCCTGCAGTGCTTCCACACCTGCTCCACTGGGGAAGAGCTGGGCAGGATCTGCAGTGTGGCAGTGCCCTGCCATGGCCACGTTCCCTGTCCGTCTGTCCTGCCATGGCCACGCTCCCTGTCCTTCTGTCAGTGCCCTGCCATGGCCACGCTCCCTGTCCATGTGTCCTGCCATGGCCACGCTCCCTGTCCATGTGTCCTGCTCTAACACCCCATGGCACTTGGAAATACAGGCTCTGTGGGTTTCTGTGCCAGAGGACAGGGCAAATCTCTGCAAAGTCCTGAGCACATCCTATGCAGCTGACTCCAGTAAAGCAGATCACACTGTGGATCGCTCCACAGAGCAGATTGGCAGTCTGTGTTACCGTGTGTGGCCACAAATGGAGCTGCCTCAGCAGCTGAGGAAGCAACTGTTTCCTGGGCTGGCGTCTCCTGATCCTCATACTTGTGTAATACTGTGCCACTGCCAGTGAATGCTGCAGTACTTCTGAACTGTAAACAAACATGACCGTCCTAGAGGAGGAAGAGTACTTATATTCATGATTTCCCACTGCATTTGCAGAGGCAGAAAGTGGTTGGCAGTAATAGGACACAAACTTCAAAGGAGACTGAAAAGATATGTGTCATTAATAAAATCTGCATAGCTGCTTCTGTTCATTGCACTGAGAAATCACAGAGAGAACTAATGTAAGTAGCAGGATATTCCTGTGGTAAGGATTTACTGAAATAAATCTGGCTAATTCTATTTCATTTCACCTGAGCAGCTGTGTCTGATTACTCTGTCCTGTGTGATGCTTTCCTTCATGCCTTTGTACTTGTGACACTGCAGCTCAGCCCATCTTTGCCTATGTTAGCAGCAAACTTGGAATTCATCCTTTTACAAAAAATCAATTAAGCCAGCTCCTGTTCTCTGCAGTGGTTGTGTAACTTGAGACATTGCATTATCTGCTAGACAGGAATGGCTGTGAGGGGGTTCAATGTGCTTAGGTGAGTCCTGGGAACTCAAAGGAAGGATCTAGTGGCCAAGCTGGGAGAGAATATGACTGGCTAGAAACCAGGAAGGTTATATGCTATAGAAGGAATTTGAAAGATGACACAGCCCAATGTCTGGAATGCTAAAGCAGAAAAACAATCAAGTAGGCACCTTTCTAGTGACCACAAACAAGCCCACAGCTGTCAGAAGCACACTGCATACTCCCCCATTGCTTCCCCATGGTGACAGATGTCCTACTTTTGCAATTCAACACTCTGATCGTGCTAACTTATGAATTATACAAGGAAAAAAACACAAAAATCAGTTCACCCATCACTGAAAAGAAGCTACCTCTAGGCTGCAACATTGTCACTGTTTAATAGTGTGGGACAACTGCATAGAGCACTTATGAATTCAGGAAAATATTAAGTGTAAGATAGTGATTAATTCTTTAAAAATGACCTACTAATACTTTGCATGCATGGACACCCAGATGTGTTTGGATTGCTTTTCCATGGCCATGCATTTCCAAGGTACTTTTTCCTTTATCTGATTGAAAACAGAACCTTACTGCCCTACCCAGTGTTGACCAGAGGGAAAAACTGACTAACTGGATGATAACCATGAGCATTTCTAGTAACACCTGCACCTCCTCCCTGCTGACATTTTATACAAATAGATAGTGAAGCTAATCCTGAGTAGTTTAAAGGAAACTTTTTTCTAACAACTCTGATAGCAAAAATATATTTGCTTTGATTTATGAAAATTTAAAATGTTTTGGGCATAGGGGATCAAACTTTGTGCATACTTAGTAGCTCTTTTTTGCATTATTTATGTCTTCAACTGCAAACAATAACAGCAGTATATTTTCCAATATACTTGGGAAATAAGTTGTGCAGTTCAACATGGCCTGAGCTAGTTGTCTGTAGAATAAACTTTCCCCACTCTGAAAGATGTAAAAATACAACAAAAGATGTTCTGAGAAAATATTTGGACGGAGAAAAGTACATAGGAGTGGCAGACCAATCCTGGAAAATAGTGCCGTACTATTTTCTAGTGAAATGCAAAAAAAATTGGCAAACTTTCAGGTATTGGGGCTTGAACTTGGGTGGGAATGATATTTTAATGGAGCTGCCTTTTCCACTTACATAAGAAGTAGCAAAAGCTCAAAAGTTATGAAAGGAAGAGATGGATCTAACCCTCCCAGTCCCCTGAACACAATGAAAAGCATTAGACCTCCATTTGTCATTTTCATTTGGGATAACAAATATCAGTTCATATGTTTGGAAGTGATTAATGCATTCGTTATTTTTCTGAGTCATACACAAACATTTTTATTAATTCAAATATCCCAGTACAGACAAAGCAGAAAATTTAGATGGGCTCCTCTCCTGTTCTTCTCCTTTCCTCTCCCTCTCCTTCTTTTCATGGCATAGTCCCACATTTACATCACCACATCCCACACAGTTCCACAGACATACATGGCATTTTGGACAATAAAGATCTGATGGCTGTGGTGGCTTTGCCATAGGTGAATATTTTCAGAAATGCTCAGTTGCTGCGCTTGCTTTTCATTTTCAGTGTCAGTACTACGAAGTTACTGATCTACCCTTTCCTCCATATTCTCCTGAGGTTAAATGTCATACATGGTTTCCTGCAATCCTAGTAGTAATTTCTTTGCACAGGGCCTGGTGGGAGAAGAAACAGTTTGCAGATGACATTTACAGAGTGAGATGATGGCATGTGTTTAGGACTAAATGGAGTTGTCAGACACTAATTGATTCACATGTCAACCTCTTGCTCTTCATGTAAGGTGTGTAGGGAACATTACAGCTTGCAACTTGTCTAGGGCAAGGGCTGTTTCCAGTGTTTGGATATTCTTGTTAATTGTCTCTCTGCATTCTGTGAACTGCAGTAGACTAAGAGACCAGAAAATTGTTTTTAGAGTTTTCAGTTTTGATATGCATTTGAAGATCATAGAATTAAATAATGGTTGGGGTTGGAAGGGACCTTAAAGATCACTCTAGTTCCAACCCCCCTGCTGTGAGCAGGGACACCTTGCACTAGACCAGGTTGTTCAATGTCCCAGCCAGCCTTGCCATGAGCACCTCAGGGGTGGGGCATCCACAACTTCTCTGGAAAACTGTTCTGATGCCCAACCACCCTCTCAGTAAAGAATTTCATCTCAGTACATAATCTAAACCTACTTTCTTCCAGTTTGAAGCCATTTCCCCTTGTCCTGTCACTCCATTCTCTTCTGTAAGTTCTTTGTCCCGCTTTCTTGCTGGCTCCCTGCAGGTACTGGAAGGCTGCAATTAGGTCAACCTGAAGCCTTCTCTTTTGCAGGCTGAACAATCCTGATTCTCCCTGCTTTTCTCATGGGAGAGGTGCTCCATCCCTCTCTTCACCTTGGTGGCCTCCTCTGGGCTCTCACTGCTGCTCGATGTCCTTCCTGTGCTGCAGGTCAGGGCTGGGTGCAGCACTGCAGCTGGGGTCTCACCAGAGCAGAGGGGCAGAATCCCCTCCCTCCCCCGCTGCCTGTGGTGCTGTGGATGCAGCCCAGGACACGTTTAGCTTTCGGGGCTGAGTCCTGTCCAGCCTCTCACCCAGCAGGGCCCCCGAGTCCTTCTCATCCAGGCTGCCCTTGATGTGTTCACCCCAGCCTGTGCTGATACTGGGGGTTGCCTGGACACAGGTGCAGCACCAGCACTTGGTGTTGTTAAACCACATGAGATTCCCATGGTCCCACTTCCTCAGCTTGTCCAGGTCCCTCTGGATATCCCTGTCCCTCATGTTTGTCAACTGCACCCTCAGCTTGGTATCATCTGCAAACTTGCTGAGGGTGCACTCAATCCCTTTGTCTGTGTCATTAATGAGGATATTAAATAAAACTGGTCCAAATACGGACCTCTGAGGGACCCCATTTGTCACCAGTCCCTACTGGGACTCTGAGCCATTGATCACTAAGATGAATAGTGGTGGAAATCTTGGTTGTTGTTTCTGTCAAAGTAAACATGTCTATATAACGCAGTGGAATATAGAACTGTATGTGCTGTCATTGCAAACTGTCTCTTGGAATTTCCCTTAAAGGTTTGATTAGGACAGCCAGAGTTGAAATTCCTTTCTGGATAGATGCTGTGCTTGAATGACTTTAGAGGAAGAAAAAATCCCTGTCTTGAAATGTTCTAAAAGTACTAATAGGAAATGCATGCTTTTCACTCTAATTCCTTCAATGAGCTAAATGTAAAATTAACCTGCCATTGCTGTAAGGTTAATGGTGCAGGCAATTTTGACTGGAGCTGGGCTCACTTTGGCAATTCCCTTTCATTCTCCTTCTCCCAGGCCATGTGGTGTTTCCCAAAGCAGAGTGGGTTCAGACTGTTGGGAAATGCAGAGCTGTGTGGATGCACATGTG
The DNA here is from genome assembly GCA_034509425.1 of Eopsaltria australis. Lineage (NCBI taxonomy): Eukaryota > Metazoa > Chordata > Aves > Passeriformes > Petroicidae > Eopsaltria > Eopsaltria australis. The sequence goes on from JAVTVJ010000121.1 coordinate 2,407,610, forward strand.
CCTGTGAAAGCAGGAATGTTTACTTTCCATGTAATTGAAATGCATGAGAGAATAAATATGCATTTTCTTAGTATATAGTTACATCTGCCATAGCAAGTTGATCCTTAGTACCTAAATAACAAACATGTTTTAGGAGAAGGAGAAGCACAACTACCCTAACATCTTGAGCCCCTGTCTTTGTTCAAAACCTTACTGATGCTCCCTCAAAGCTTCCTCCAGAGTGCTCCCAGCTTCTTTGGTTATTCCTGCAGTGCCACACAGTAACTGAGAAGTGACCAAGAAGCTGTTCAAGCCACCTTCAGAAAAGCTTTGAATCCAGCCCCTTGTATACATCACAGCCAGCAAATAAAAAAAATAGATTCCAGTTTATTACCAGTTATGTGTTTACAAAATGCTTTCTTAGTGCTTTGGCATGTATGGTATGAAGAAAGACGAGCCATTGCGCTTTTTCCTTCCTGAGAATTTCTTTATGCAGATTAGAAATCCTCCTATAGGATTACAAACTGGCAGAATAATGCCTGGCAGGAATTGATAAAGAATTGCAACATGAATCCCTGCAGGGCACATTGGGGCAAGTTTGTTATAGGAACAGTCTTCCTCTGTTTACATGAACAAAAGCTGGGTTTGACAGTTTCACTGATCAGCAGCTTTGGGAGTGTGTGAACTCACTGTTGTTCTGTGTGGCTTTTTCTACGGTTTTCTCTACAGTAGCAACAATCTCTCTTTTCAAACTGGCCCCTTTCAGAGTGTTGCCAGCCTGGGTTGAGCCAGGTAATGTTTGAGGGCCCCTTCTAACCTGGTATTCTGTAATTCTCACTGCTCTGCAGTACTTTCAAATGCAGAGTTTATAGAGAGGGTATCATTGATCACAATTGTACAATGATTCATAAATGAGAGCCAGTGAAGAATGTGAATATTATGGGGAAAGCACGTGGCGATTGTAGCTTAGCTTTTCTCTAAGATTTCCTTCCACAGTTATTGGCTAACAATCCATTTGATATGAAGTTGAGCTCTGACTGGAAGCAGGTTACATCCATGTTTGAGCTGGTGCAGATACAATTCCAATGGGAACTTGGGTTAGCACTGTTACCATTATCCTTGAGTAGGAGAAGTGCTCTGTTTCAATCTTAATAGCATTTCAAAACTCAGTCAGACTGATGAATCTGAACATGCTATTTCATGTTGAAAGAATGCATTTGGTTTTCCAGAGATTTTAGTCTAGGCTTCAGCAGAGACACTGTGTAGCACTTTTATTTGAAAGTGGTGTTGCACTTGCTGTGATCATGGCTTTCATGGGAGTCACTCGCAAACAAGACAGGAGTCATTCATTCACTTTTAGATGGTGCTTTCCTTCTGCTGAGCCTGCCAGAAAAGTCCTGTTCTGTAGCAGTGCTCCCTGATTTCAAAAAACATCTGAAAGATTCTTTAAACATATAGGTACCTTTTCATTGCATATTTCTTGTTAGTGATTTGGTAGTAGTTCTGTACCACTGGACCTAAAGAAATATAATAGCAGGTTTAGGTGATTTTTCTTACCTTTTCCTTTTTCCATTTTAGTTTTCTGTTCCTTTTTATTTCTTGCTTCTCAGTATGAGGTGTGACCATACAGAAAATTATCCTCTGAGAGGAAAACCAGAATTCCATCACAACAAAAAATCGTAATGCTGCTGTAGCTATCCCTGATTGTTATGCTAAAAATAATAATTTTCCTAACCATATGCTGGGAAAATTTGCATCAAAATAAATGAGAGTGCCACAGCATTTTCCGTGGTAGTATGGTTAAACTTCAAGTCCAAATTAAAGAGGCCTTTAATCTATCATTCAGCTTCTTGTTATTTGCTTTTCCTGCTACACCCACTTCCGACACTTGGAATTATGATTAAACAAAGAGGTAGCAGAATCAGTTGCAGCCAGAGATTCTTGTGTGCCCCTTCTTTTGCCTTGACTTCCTCTAATTTGTTGCTGACGCTCTCTGTGAGAACAATTGTTATGGAAGTGGCTTCAGGTTACCACTTCTTCAAAAAATTACTGCTGCTTCTAAAACTCTTGGTTTCAAGAGCAATATATGTGAAGTAAGTGCAGTTTCTGTTTTGCAAGTTGCTGCAGTTTTGAACAGCTTGACTGAGCTGAGGAGAAGGCACAGCGAGGCAATTGCCAGTTGAGTTTACAATCTTCAGTTCTAAAGCTTCATCTCCCAAAGATGGCTGACCAGTGGGTCCAAGTCAGTGTTTACACTTTTGCTTTTCATGTGTTTTTACACTCACCTACAGCACACTGAGCATCTTTCATAGTAAAGTTATAAATTCAGCTCTACAAAACAAATCTTTGTGGAAGAAGAGTTTTACTCCTTCCCTAGTGCCTGTTGTAAAGTGAGTTTTGAGCAGGTAGTACAGTCATAAGTGACATTGTAATTTCCATGTGCCTTCCACAGGGCTGTAAAGTACATGTTGGGTGGCTTTTCCATCATCTGCTCCAGTCTCAGTTCAGTCCCTGGCCTGCAGAAGTGCAGAGAGGCCAAGGAGGTGACAGGGCACTGTTCATGCAGCCAGTGTTGTCCTGCCCCTGGACCTACAGGCACAGTCCAGCCCAAAGTATTTTTCCAACTCAGAAGCAATTTCTTACAAAGGACAGGAGATTGCAAACGTCAGGAGAGCTTCTCAAAATACAGAAATACACTTTGTAAAACGGTAGAGGTGCAAACAGCAACAAATATTATAAAAGAGCAGTCCCTAGACAAAGTCTCCATTAACTAATACAAGTTAATATCTTTTGAAGTTTCACTTCATTGTGTGAAAAATAGCTTTGGTCTATGTTGAAAAGCCATTTAAATATAGTATCATAGCATTGTCACTGATTTGACCTCTGAGGACTAAGTGGCCAGAAGGCTAAAAGCCTAATTCCTGGTGGTTGTGAGACTGACATGCATTTGCTACAGTATCAGGTGAGCAAGCAGTGAGTATGGAATCAGTTTTTGTGTACAGAAACAGATGTATTTGCAAATGCTGGTTTAAGAAGCAGTTTTGAAAATGAGATTGAAAAGCAAAGAGGAAATCATACCCCTTTATGAACAGTCTGCTTTGACAGTTTCATATCTCTAAAGCCTTTCTTCTTTTCTGCTGAGCTAATTGGGATTTCATATAACCTAGTGTCATCATTTAACTTATAGGATATTCATTCCCTTTAGAGAATTATGCTATTGAAGCATGTTCTAATCGGCTGGTATTAGTCCTATTGTGTTGAGTATTAGCAGTAGAATGTGTGTGGGGTTTGGGGCGTGTGAAAAGGAGTCAGACTTTAAATGCCAAACCAGACCCAGAGCTATTCTTCTGGTACACACAACCAGGGATTTATCAACACCGCTGTTTTTTCAGATTGTGCATATGACTCTTTTATACTTAGCTACAAATAGAAAAGACACGCAAGCACTGGCATAACCTTGGTATGTTTGCAGTACATGTTAAAATTATCTGGCATTTGCTTAGGAACTTGAAATTCCTCATTATATGTGCAAAGAAAATGAGTAGTTTCATAAGCCACACAAATTATAGCACTTAGTTCAAAATCAGGTTTTAAGGTATTTATTCAATTCTAAACCATTGAAGTTCTGACAAGTCTATGGAAAATACTGTGGGGACGTAGTTTTTAAAAAGTTCTAACAAGATTCTTTACTTTATGACTTTTAAAATTTGATAATATATGCCTCATTTAGCATTGCTTAGATGTAGATAAAAGTGTTTATGTGTGCAGGTTTATGTGAACCTGGTTAAAGCTGCATTAGAAAGATCTTGATACGACTTTCAAAACCTATCCATTTGGGCTGAAATATACCATTCATTTTGTTGCCTAAAATTTGTATTTTGGAAAGGCTAAACAAGAATTTGAAGATTTGTTGATCATTTGGTTTGAGAGGATTATGCATTTTCTTGTTTGAACAATACTTAAATCATAAACTGAAATATCACCTGTAAAGAATCACTTCCAAATGAGAGTCATAACAAATTGGCTTTGACCTGCCTGATCTGTGAGCATGTGGAATCTGACTTCCGAGTGTTTGCAGCGGAGTTGTTTTCTTTATTTTGCTGAGCTCATTATTGTGCACCTAGGAAAGGATGTCCTTTATACGCACGTACCCTAATTAACTTTGCAGTGAGCTGGCTGGCCAGCCAAGGTCAAGGTTAAGATGGGGAGCTTTTACAACTGTGCAAGATCATTCATCCAGACTTCAGAGCAAGCAGAATAGAGAATCCTTTCCTGCAGCTTGGCTGTAATTATAACACATGCTGTTAAATTAATTTCTTTACGGTATTTATGCAGTAAACCATTGTAATGAAATCCCCAGTAATACAGCAGAATTGAAGGAAAGGCTGTACTTTAATTCTAAATACCTGCAAGAAGCAGTAGGATTTTGATGATGCTGTTATTTAGACAGGTGTCTAAATTAGATTACTGTGCAGGACTCCACAGATACGGAATGATACCGTGGTTTCTCCTCAGGATCCCACAACTTAAGGAAAAGACGAGAGGCAAATGATGGTACAGGAGGGGTAGCACAGGGAAATGAGGACACAGTGTTGGGCACCCTGAGAGGATTGCTCTCAACACACCTTCTGTCTAATGCCTGCCAAGGTTTTGTAGACAAAGACATTAAGGAGAGTTTTATTGCAGGGTTCTCTTTTCAAGAATGAAGGAGGCACAAAAATGCTGATGTGGAAATGTAATGAACCTTAATACAGGCTTGCATTTTAGCCAGATCAGGGGGGAGAGCTGTTTTTTCAGTGATTAAAGAGATTTGATTGATAGATAGATTGAGGAAGCTTTTATGTAAGTGAAGGATGTAGAAATAAAGGCAAATTTTTTACTATTCCTTTACTGAGAGTGAATTGCATATTTTTTATACAGTGCTATGACACTCTCTAGTTGTCAATCACCTACACTTGCTACACATATATGTTTAAATGCATAGGAAATAAAAATGATACTTTATATTTTTTGGAAAATGCTTTATAATACTTTTAATTGAACAGAAAAAAAAAAAAAAAAAAAGAAAAAGAAAAAAAAGGTATGGGTTCAGAGTTCAGTTAAACCTGACATTCATAAAGAACTCACTTTACAAAGACTACTTTGAGGAGCTTATAATAGCAGAGCTACTCAGATCATAGCATAGATGAAAGAGGTTATTCCACTGGGAGTCTTAAATTTAAACTAGTCATCTCTGGTTTGGCTTTTGAAATATAACAAGAGAATCAATGATTGCTGCTGTTAAGAGTCTGAGGAAGCCTTTGGCTTACTGACAGTCTAGATATTAAGAATTTTGAAGTCTCTTCATACCAAGGGACTATTAAGATGAAGCAGTAGCTTTAAATTAAGTACCATAATTCCCTCAAATATCCTGAAGGAGAGAAGTAATTAGGCTTGTTTATCTGAGAGAAATGAAAGATCAAATTAGAGGGAATGCCCCTAAACTGACCCTGTGATTAAGTTGAGTTTACCAGAGACTTCATAGTTTTCAGCATTTTAGCTCCCATTCTTTTAACCATATTCCCTCTTGGTGTTTAAACTGAAAAATGCCAAACCTTAAACTGAAGCTGTGTATTTTCCTTTTAGCAAAGTCAATGATCCCATGCTTCAGAAATCATACATTCTCTTTTGCTTCTCTAAAGTTAGATACAATATTGTAGCGAAGATTTTGAACTGGGTTATACAAAATAAAGGCAGCAGTCTTTTTTTTTTTATAAGTAGGGTGATCCTCCTCTGACTCTTCAATTTCACTACATTCTTATTCTTTTCCTGCTTACTCCAGGTGAAAATAACACTGCGCTTTGATGGCCAGATCCATGAAGCTGCAAAACCCAAGGATTTTTAAGACTCTAATGAATTAATTCCCAAATAGTAGGTTGTCAATAGAGCTGTCTTTTTAGCATATTGCTACCTTTTACCTTGCCACAGGGACATTGAATTGAAGAATTTTGAATGCATCATGTGTAGGCCTTGCTGGCACCTTAGGATCTCCATCAGTTCATAGCAATATGATTTAGAGGCTGCTCTGCTGAGTGCTAAAGATCCCCAATGAGAAGGAAAGCAGGAGAAATTATAAGGCATTGAAAGTCGTTACTACTGAAAAAAAAAACTTGTAAAATTATCTTTTTTAAAAGAGAGGGTTTCTGATTTCTCTAGTGGCTATTTTTATACCCGTTGTTAAGTTTACTAAGTAACTGATTTCATTGATCTTTAAGAATAAAATTCACAAAGCCATTTAAAGAAACTGCTATGATAGCTTTTCCACATTTCCCTGATGAATACTTCACACTTTCATTAGATTTCTTATGCTTCTATTTCTAGCTAGGGCATGCAACTCCTTCCATATTTAAAGACCATTCAGCAGCATAGCTTCAAGCCAAGCAGTGGCCCTGTTTAAGATGAAATAGCTTTGTTGAAAGCCAGCTCTCTCTTTACTATATGGTAGCAGGGCTCTAGAGGAAGATCATTTTCATGTGAGGAAGTAGAAGCTTGGTGAAGGCATTAGGAGTAAATAACCCATTTTTGTAATTTATTTATTTTCATCTTCTGTGCCACTTGTCCAAATGGTTTGATAGCTCTATTTTTTTTCTTTCCTATTTAGATGGTAGGCTGTTTGAGGCAAGCTTGATTCTCACTGTGTTATTAGATGTTTCAGTAGTATAAATGCAAATAGCTTCATTGGTTCAAGTGTCACATGAGGGGTAGGTGTGTTTGGGTAGCTGCTGTGGTGGTGCTCCCCTTTGATGGCAGAGTAAGATGCTAATTGTCAAATGTGTTGTGTTTTACACGCTATGTGCAGGAATTTACATGTGTGTGTGTATGGCGATGGAATAGCCTTGCTTTTTCATTTATATGAGGAAAAGCACAGGGGAGGAGGCTCTGGGTACCAGTCTGTAGAAGAGAAAATACTATTTTGGTACATGTTAGTGTGGTAAGTCCAGCTTATTCAGATTCCTCTGCAGAGCTTCTCTCTCAGCTCTTTGTCAAGCAGCCCTTGAGAAATGGCACTCTCATTTTCTCTGCAACCAAAGGTATTTTCTGCTTCTCTTTTTGTTAATACTTTCCAGCTGGCAAAATAAGACAGATTGTAGGAACCTCCAAGTCCTTTGGATATTTACAGAATATTTGTACTGAGGCTTCTGCTGGTCTTTCAGCAATTCATGGTAAATGGCCTTAATGTATGGAATTAATGCCTAATGAATGCCTGGCTATTCTGGTTAAGTTAAGCACACCTCAGTTAAAATATATTTCCATGTTCTGATGTTATTATACAGTCACATCTCACCCAGCACGGTTTTCTTACATTACTCATGAGTTCATCAGTCACAAAGGCTTAAGCAGGTTTCTATGTAGCATCAAAAAAAAAAAAAATTAAGAATTTGTAACTTTATACAACGTCTTTGTAAAATTTTGTATTCTTTCACATTGGACTGTGGAGCTGCTGGAAGTCAAGGGAGTGAAGATGTTCAATATTAACACTGTACATGGGCCTGTGTACCATTGCTCTGAAGCCTGCTCAGATAACTCCTGCAGTGACTCCTCAGGCAGTTTTGCAAGTGTATCCAGGCATATGGAGCTATTTTAGTATCTGCATGGGAAGTGCTAATAATCAGTGAGGATTCAGTCCAACCCCATGGAATTAAGAAAGTGCTTGATTACTGAAGAGAGAGTTCCAACTTATGTAAACTTATTTTATGCAGTGTGACTGCAAGTCTCACACATTTCTCTTTTGTTAAATCATGACACTTGGAATTAAACAAGTCCTAGAGGAAGGGAACATTTTCAGCATATAAGGAACTGTTGTCTTAGTCTGTTTCAGATTCTTCCATTTAATGGGCTTTTCAGTTTCTTTAGAGGGGTTTGTCATTGGCTTTATTAAATATATATTTTCCCAAACACTGTAATTTCACATCTTACTGTTGTTCAAGTGCTTGTAAAACACAAACTGTTGTATCAATGTAAAATTCTTACTAAGGGCAATGAAACCACCATTATATGATAATAAATATCTAGTGCAAAAATGCTGTTTGGTTGGCAATAGAACATAAAAGGGAAAATAATGTGAAACTGAAGAGAGCTGAAACACTCTGGTCCTTCTCAGAAGATGGATTTTGCAGGCAGCACTGTAGTTAGCTTTTGAAGCTTATATAATCCCACATGAAACTGTCACTCACCAGCAGTCCCTGGAGAAGTTCTCCCAGGCCAGCCTTTGAAACCATATTAGCAGCCTGCACCTTTCACGGAAGTTTCTGAGCTTCCTAGTAAAAAGTAATGCTGACTTCCTTCAATGCTGGTATTAAAAATTTATTTAGCCTAGAGATACCAAGTGGAAATTGAAGATGCTCAAAAAGAGGTATGGCTTGACATCAGAGAGATTTAGTGCAAGGTAAAAGTAACTTAGTATCTGTACAGGAAGATATTGTAACAGGGTATTTTGAACTTAGTTCTAGAATCTCTTATCAGGATCCTCCCAACGTTGTCACATTTAATAATCAGCACCAAAAGTCACAGATTTGCTTTTAGCATAATTACATGCAAAAATTGACTGCCCTTAGAATGAGATGTTTGCTATGCACAGACAGCCTTGGGAAGAGCAGGCTTTGGGGAAGGGAAGATGAAATCAGCTGTTAAGAGGTGCTGAGAAAGTGTTTCATGTATGTTTGATATGAGCAGACCGCAGTTCCCCTTGACAAGAAGGAGAATAAACAGAGATAAACAGGCTCTTGGACAGGTTAAGGATGTGTCTTAAGAACTATTTGCAAATAAATTCTTGTCATCTGGAAGCTTTCTAATTTGTTGTAGAAGGTGACTAGGTGGGAGAATTAACTATTTCTTAAACAGTCATTTATTTTGGTAATATTTCCTATTAATTTTTTAGCAGGAAAAGCAGCTAAAGCACTGCCTAGAAAGCAGAGAGCTTAATTTATATATTTGTAAGCCTTTTGTGCGTTCTGTCTTGAGGCTGCATAGTCACTAAGACGCTGCTACGTTATGACCGCAGAACAATTTTTATTCACAAACTGAACAGAGAGCATGAAGAACAGGGCAATCAAGAGAAAATGAAAGCAAAAACTGCAAACTGGATGCTCACTTGTGCATCAGTAGTGAAGGAGAGTCATACACTGTGCTGGGGCCTGTATTGCATCCCATGGCTGCTGCTCTCTGTATTAGCTAAGCCATGGTGTGGTGGCATGAAGCCAAATATGTCTTTTTTTCATCACCTCAGTGTTTCTCAATCAGTAAGGAATCCCCAGTTTACTTACTCTGAAAGATCTCACCTTCCTTCCCAATTAATGCCAAAGGGGTGGAGTTGGAACTGAACAGATTATGATGTTCTTTAACATTGTATATCTGCAGGGCTTTCAGTGTATACATACACGTTAACTGATTTAATGTTCTGGAGAACTTCACCCAGAATGAATGTTTCATTTTGTGGCAATAATTACATAATGGTATAAAAATCCATCATTTAAACTCCTAAGCTGTCAACTCTGTGACTTTCATACAAATTCAGAAGTTAGTTTGTTATGTGGTATACAAAGACAGTTTTGTTTTAGACACAGTATGTCCTCTTAGCTGGAGAGGATGGTCTGCCAAGAAATGAAATAAAGAGAAAGATGCATGTGGTGCTGAGGAGGTGAGTAGGAGTCCTATAAAACGTCTAACTCAGTTATACTTATGATTTTTTAACACAATCAAAAATAACTCTTCACTTTCTGGGTGAGGCAAAGTCTGTGTTTCATTACTGCAAACGCAGATTCTGCGGCAAGCTAACATCAAAACATACAAAGATGTCGGTCCTGGTGTTCCTTAAAGCCAGCCAAAAAAGTGTTTTCCATGGAAGTCAGGGTGTGGTGTTTGGGCAGAAGTTCAAGGGTCAGATCCATCCCACATCCATGTGCAGAAATGCCTTGGTCTTGTCAAGTCTGCCCAGATCCACCCAGCACCGCACTGCTCTGAGCAGCTGTGTCTCTGCTGGAGACAAGATGCACAAGGCCAGTTGCTAATTAGAACACAAGTCCTTCTAACAGTGACTTGCATGATTCCTGCGAGTTAGAGTCCACAATTAAATGATAGTTTAGCTAAATGTTTGCATGCAGTTCAAAAAATGGTTTATTGTGCAGCATAAAAACATAGCTTTGCTTTGGAAACTGTTTGTTGTTTAGTTAGAGAGCATGGTCTGCCAGGAATTGGCATGGCAAACCAGGGAAAACTTCTTTGCCTTCTGCTAAGGCCACTCCTCAGGAATCACAGACCCTGGAAACAAGAGAGAAAGTCAGGAGAAAGGAAGACTTAACCTTGGTGTAGGAAGATTGGGGTAGAGGTCATTTAGGCAAACCTGACACCCAGAAATCCATGGGCTCCAATGGGATGCACTAATGAGTTCTGAGGGAGGCAGCAAATGTTATTGCTATGTCATTCCACATCATCTTTGTCATGGAGAGCAGGAGAGCCTGAGGACTGGAGGAAAGTGAATGTCATTCCAGTCTTCAATGAGGGTAGGAAGGAGGACCCAGAAAACTATAGGCCACTCAGCCTCACCTCTGTCCCTGGAAAGGTGATAACAACGTGTCCTGGATGTCATCTCTAAGCATGTGGAGGCAGAAAGGGTTATGAGGAGTATTCCATATACATTCACCAAGGGGAAATCATGTTTGCCTAATCTGGTGGCTTTCTGTGATGGCAGGACTGGCTGGGTAGATGAGGAGAGAGCAGTGAGTGTTGTCTACCTTAACTTCAGCGAGGCATTTGAAACTGTCTCCCATAAGGTACTGATAGCTCAGGAGGTGTGGGTTGGATGAGTGGGCAGTGAGGGGCATTGGGGAGTGGCTGAATGGCAGAGCTCAGGGGCTGTGACCAGTGGGACACAGTCTGGTTGGAGGCCTGTAGCCAGCAGTGTCCCCAGGGGTCAGTGCCAGTGGGATCCTGGGGTGCTCAGGAAGAGCAGTGCCAGCAGGCCAGGGTGGTGATCCTGCCCCTCTGCTCAGCCCTGGTGAGGCCAGCCTGGAGTGCTGTGCCCAGTTCTGGGCTCCTCAGGACAGAGGGACATGGAGCACCTGGAGCGGGTCCAGCGGAGGGCACAAAGGTGATGGAGGGACTGGAGCATCTCTCTTACAAGGAAAGGCTGAGGGAGCTGGGCCTGTTGAGCCCTGAGAAGAGACAACTGAGAGGGCACCTCACCTATGCATGCAAATGTCTGAAGGGAAGGTGTCACAAGATAGGGCAGACTCCTTTCTGTTGTACCCAGCCAGAGGACAAGGGGCAACGGGCACAAACTGTAACACTGAATATGTAACAGGTCCATCTGAATATGAGGAAAAAATCCTTTGCTTTGAGGGTGGCTGAGCTGGAACAGGCTGCCCAGAGAGGTTGGGGAGTTGCCTTCTCTGGAGATATTTAAAACCCACCTGGAATTGATCTGCGCAACCTGTTCTAGTTGAAACTGCTTTAGCAGGGAGGTTGGGCTGGATGATCCCTGGAGATCCAACCCCAGCCATTCCATAACTGATTCTCTGATTCTCTGGTACAGTTTACTATGGGAAACTGCAAAGTAGTGATCCAACATTACCACCTGTCAAAACTTGTCTAATACACTATGTCACTATCAAGTCACAGTAAAGATTTTGAGTTAATTTAGAAACAGCTTTCTTTTAAACCTGTGGGGCAGACTGGAACTGGAAGGAAATGAACATTTTCAAGAGGAATTTCCATGCATGTATCTACAGATAAGATTTTCAAAAGCTGAGTTCAGTGAGTAAATTTTTAGAACTGTGTTAAAATAAAAGTTGCATTGATGGAAACTTTTTGATGACAAAAAAAAGTTGAAATCTGATTAGTGGATGGATACTTTAATTTGCCTGAATGTAATTTACCTCGCTGCTGTAGATGTCTTGGATGAAGGCCAGGCTGCAAATGGAATTGGTGTTGATAAGTCTCATTACCATCAGTAGCATCATCTCCAGTTGGAGACTGATAGTTACAGCAGTAATATAAACAGTCAAACTGATCACACCACAACTTTGGATCCTGTCCTGCTCTTCCTGAATTCTAGGGCAACACTCCTATTGGCATCAGTAGCAGCAGGAACAGGTCCAACTGAATTATTTGACAAGAGGCTTCTTTCTTAACTCTGTACTGGCTGAGCTATGTAAGCAAATTGTTAAAAACTCTGATATATAATCCAGAAATCTTCACAGTTGAGCAGTGCTGATTTATGCATTGTCTGCTGATGGTAGCAATTTATTAGCAAGAGGGTATTTGCTCCTTCCTTCTGCGTGTTTCATGCAAGGTTTTGTCCTCAATTTTCTGTTTTCCTAATAGTCTTTGAAATTTGCGACCTTAAGGCCACACCTAATCTTGAATTACTCCGTTATTTGTTCAAATAACAGAGATGTTAAAGTCACTTTTATTTTACAGGCTATTTATAGTTTTTCAAAAGAGAATGTAGAAGGGATATTTTTAAACTGCAGCAAGTATGTGTTGTTAGCAGAGTTTCAGGCAAAAATGCCGTGTTTTAGCCTTTTCATGTCAAGGCTGTGAATGCAAGATGTTTTATGTATATTTGGAGCCTGTAATAACACAAACTGCCTGTAAATGATGCCTACTAGGTTTCTAGTGTATATTTGAATATATTTCATTCCTCTGTTTCTTATTTGCAATAAAATTTGCGAAGTATGGGAGGTGAATAAGCCAGATGATATGAACCCTGTGTTTGTAGTGGCTGTGTTCTGCACCTTCTGGCTGGTGCTGTGGGGAGGTATTTGAGGGCGTGGGTCACAAGGGCATGGCTCCTGCTGCCTGGCCCAGCCAGGGACCTGCCCACAGACTGAGGCAGAAATGGTTTCTGCTTTAGCTGGAACAGATTGCATTCGGGAACCTGTTTCAGCCAGCATACAAACAAACCTACTATGGACTTTCCAAAGGATGTGTGCTCCCATTCCAAGCTGGATTTTACTTTTAAACTTCAAGGTAGAAATGTCAGACTTTTGCTGAGGAACTGTGGGGGTTTTTTTGTCATTTGACACCATGCAAAATTGATTCCATGTGATCTGTATGCAGATAAAGTAATTTTTCGCTGATAGCAGTAAAAATAGTAATTCTCATTCTGCATAGGTTTGTTTTTCCTTAGCACTGGATTATATCCTTTGCAGCAGTAATGAGTGAAACTTGTGGTAGGCTTCCTGGATAGGAGAATTCTGCTGTTTTTCAGTTTCTGCATTCCTGTATGTGTGTGTAGGTTTGCACCTCAGTTTGTCGCAGTTTTAGAGAAGTGATGAAAAAGACCCATTGTTTTTTATTGACCCTCGCAGAGTGAATAAAACCAAAATATTCTCCAAAGTTTGACAGCTGGGAAAAAGCTTCTTCATAGCAGCAGAAATACTGATCAGCCATTTTCTGTGAGTACCTGAATGCCCTACAGCTCTTACTGCCATATCTTAACCCATAAGATGGCCTCTAAATTGTACATAATTCACAGCACCTTGTCCTCCATGTTCGTCAGGGTTTCAATCTGCTGTTAGGTAGAGATAGCAGGTAGACAAGATGATTAAACAAGTTTGCTTTCCTAGGAAACCTAGAAAAATGATGAACCTACACATCCTTATTTTGAAGAAGACTGCTAATATAAGCAGCATTGCCCATTTGGCACTAGCTATTGTTTAAATATCATCAACAAAGCATATTGTAAATGAGCTTGTAAAAGGAAGCAATGTAGTCATGTTGTCATCATTTCACTGGAGGCTGTTAGGAATCAGGAGCTACATACATTTGTCAGATCTTGCTTTTATTTCATCTGGAAAGATCTGTTTGGTGTGATAATCAATTAGCATTGTGTATTTCCAGTGTCTTTCCAGGTTGCAGTTCTGTTGTCTTTGTCATTAAAACACATGAATGACTTTAAAATGTAAGTTATAAAGATTTGTGCGCAGGTTTTCCTCAGTAAACTGAGACTTGGAAGAGGTGGTCAAAAGTGTATTTTAAGATGAAATAAAAAATGGTTAACTGTACTTTAATGGCAGAAGAAATAGTCCATCAGTACTGACTACCTTTTCTAATTCCCATTACTTTTCTTCCTAAAACTGGCTGCTACTATGCATAAAATCATTTTAATATTAAAAATACAGGTTTTGCATGAAAGTAAAGAACGTGATATAAACTATTAATAGATTTAAGGAATTAGAAAAACAAAATTCCACTTTGAGCTGTTTATCAGAATTAAAATATGTTTGTGGTACTGTTGATATCTGGTATTTATTCTGCTCAAGCTAGAAAAACAGTGTAAGCATTTTGCTAGAGGGTGTTTCTTAAATATTACTCTTTCCATGGATAATGCAAGTTGACAGGATCTATAGTTGAGGGGCAAGTCATATGGAGTCTGCTTTCAAGGGTTATATTTTGGCAGGCAGAGGACAGGTTGAAAACACGTCAGCAGAATGAAAAAGTTTTACTGCTTTCAGATAGAGATTTGTGCCAGGCCTGTACCCAAACCATCAGTCCTGGCCAGGTGAGTGTCTTTGAAGTTTAGTGTAAAAAAATGTTCATCATAAAGGCAAACTATATTAAAAATTATTTATTTTGAGTACAGATATTAAGAGCAAAAGCTTCTCCAGAAGCATCCTTTGAGGAAAGTGTGTTTGTTTGTGTGTGTGTGTGTGTGTGTGTGTGTGTGTGTGTGTATGAAGGAAAATCCTGCATGGCAAAGGTGACTGATGGCAGGGTTGAATTGCGAATGATAAACAAATGATTTCTAGGCTCTGTGGACTGTTCTTGAAGTCTGATAGGGTGGAGAAATGTTCACACATGGTTTAACTGCATTCCCAGTCTGACAAATCTGTTAGAAATTTTTTGTTGGTCTGTGTCTGAATATTGTTCTGCAGCTGCTCTTGAACTTCTTAAGGGTGGGAATGGCTGAACCGTTGCCAAGGACACCTGGTTTTCCCTTAGCTCCAGTGCAAGGAATTAAAAACGGTAGCCTCTAGTGAAGTGGGAGCCTATCAGGAAAGTGTGGTGGAGAGGTTTGTGTATTGCATTACCAGCTGTTAAAGCTGGAAGCTGTTTGCTGCTCTGCTCTGTTGGAAGCAGGGATTTGGTCTGGAGGGACTGCACAGTCAGTCTGTTCAGAGCAGTGTGAACAAGATGCCACCGTTATCAAACGCCCTCGTGCAGGCTCAAGTCATTCAGGAACTGAGCTTTCTGCTCCCAGTTTCCAAACTGCCTTTCCTAAAACAGCGTGGGCCTGCTCCACCCTGCTTCTCATCCTCAGAGTTCAGTTCATTGCTCAAAATTGCCCTTTGTTCTGCTTAAGTGATCTTAAGAGAGGATGTAAACACAAGAAGTCCTAAAAATAGTTAATGGTAGCTGGGTAGAGAAGTTCAGAATAAGGGAGCATAACACCAGCAGAGGATGACTATCAAGTGTAATAAAGAATGGAAAAGAAAGGGGAAAACAATTAGGAATCTGTTGATTCAAGGGGGAAAGTGTGAAGAAAGCCTAAACTGACAGTGGAGCATCTTGCCAAATTTTTCCTGCTCTTGATGCCAGCCCCCAGACAACATGGAGCCAGTAATTATTCAGCTGCTAAGTGGGGGGTAAAGTCCATTTTTAGAAGGCTGAAGGAGAAAGCTCTACCTTCAAAACAATTTGGAAGCACTGTTGCAAGTAGTGTACCAGAGACTAAATGATCAGGGTGTATTATCAGCATACTGGAAAACAGGGATGGACTGGAAAGACAAGTGAATTCCTCAGTGAGTTTACACAAACGAAAAATACCCCAACACTGGCACAGCATCACAGTTTGCAAGGAGTATTATATTTTCCTACTCTTCATAAATGTGACATGGAGTCATTGGGAGAGGTTGTAAATACAAGCACAGCTTTGTGGACTGGAATTTCTTGGAGAACATTGTAGTGGTAATACTGATGTTAACAGGTTTTTTTAACTGCTTGCCTTTATTTTCTTGAGTGGGGAGACCCTGTACTGGGGAAGGTTTTCATGTCTGACTGATTTTAAGGACTGCAGTGGACATACAGTAAGCCTGCATTTAAATAAAATATCGGCTGAACTTTTGTGCAATCTAATTGGGGATAGGTTGGGAAAAGATTGCTGGTTATTCTCTAATATCCAAATAAAACCTTCTGGCATAACTGTGGCTTCTAGTTTCACTCAATTAAGTGAACAAGTCCTGAGCATGCACAAAGACCTTTATTAAACTTGCAGATAGACCTGAGGAGAAATTAAAGGCAGTGAAATGAGACTAGCTGCTGCCAACCAGGAATTAAAAACAACCTGTCATTTTTTTTTAAAATCAGTCATCTTAAATGGAGTAGTAGCTGCTCCTTTTGTTTTTCTTTCTCTCCTACCTCTTCTTGCAGTGTTTTGGCACAGTGTTTCGTGCAGATCACGTGTCAGGTGCTCTTGTGCCTTCTGCACTTGCTCAAATTCTCCTTCTCCTGGGGAGCACAGAACAGCGTTGGTCCTGCATGGCTGGAGGTGCTGGGGAGCTGGGAGGTGCAGGCAGGGCTGGCAGCATTCCTGGGCAGGAGGGAGCTGCTGGCTCTGCACATCCCTGGGTGCTGCTCAGAGTTACCAGGGCTGTGCTCTGGGAAGGGCTCTGTGGAATGAGCAGCGCCTGTGCAGATGCTGACTGCTCACGGTGCCTGCAGGACGTGCTGGTGCTCAGCATTGACTGTGACCTGGAGAAACTCAGTTTTCCCTTTTCCATCATTTCAAGAACATCAACTCATGCAGTTCCCACACCTGTAGTAGCTCTTTAAATTTGGTTCCTCACTTTGGCATTTCTTCAATTCAAGCTTCCAATGGCTCGCTTGCTTTCTCCTGCAGCCAGGTGGGTTTGCTCCTGCTCCTGGGTGCAATGGCTGTCCCTTCAGATGGTGAAGTGCTTGCAAAGAAAATAAAAAGTCAATAAATATCAGTACTATGGTCTCCATTTTTCCCAGGAACGGGAGAAATGGCAACAATGAATTTCTGCAATGCTATTTCTGTACTTCAGTGCCTGAAAGGTTTATAATTTCTGATCTGCAGTCTCTCCCATCTGTGAGTTCATCTGTCTGGGAGTAGCAGGTGACAGATAGAAAGTTTAAGGTTGAGAACACCTGAACAAGTTTTCCTTGGTATTAAAGTTTAATGACTTTCAATAGATGTAGATTTTTACATAGGCCTACCTACTGAGACTGGAGAAGGGCAAGGTGATTCCTAACAGATCATATGTTACCATCTTGGGTTTCATGACTGGTTTAAAGAGCACATTACAGAGAATTTTACTGTTCCTGAGTAAATGAGATGCTGTTCTATGTCTAAAGGCAGTTTCTTCAGCCGTGCCAAAGAAGATTTTAAGTATTGTGATGACAGTATGGTAAAATAAGTGGCAGAAACAATGTTGATGAGGAACAGTGTTTCTCTTATCATCTATCCTAATCAGTCAGTGAAAATTCAAGTTGTGTAACTAAATTTCAAGTGTTAAATTTACAGGGAGGCTAGTGAAAGTAGGAGAAGGCTCAGAGAAATACTGATAAGAGGTTATGAGTGCTTGTTTGACTGCTAACTACAAAGTAATCTCTTTCAGTGGCAAGAAATTCAGTCCCTCCCAGAATAACAAAAAATATCTGGTATAGGCTTTGTCATTGCAGATATCTGGATGAATTTTGTGTGCTGAAGGGGAGCTTAGTATAGCAGCCTACAGATCCTTAAGACATTTCCCAGGGGAAGAGGATTAATGAGGACAACATTGACATCTGATAGCTTTTGACTGCTGGATGTTGATAAATGTTAATCATTGAAGAAGCTTCCATGACAAATCAAAGTTTTAATTTTATATAAAACTTATATGATGCAAATCTATGAATATAGCAGTTTTGCAAGTTGTGTAATGCTTTGTTATTTTTAAGGCAAATAGCATTATAGCATATAGCATATAACGAATCCTAAAGGATATTTTTATACTGTGACATTTTTGGTGATTGTTTCATGCAAATGTTTTTCCTCTTAGGGAAACTGTGAAA
The DNA here is from genome assembly GCA_034509425.1 of Eopsaltria australis. NCBI lineage: Eukaryota > Metazoa > Chordata > Aves > Passeriformes > Petroicidae > Eopsaltria > Eopsaltria australis. The sequence goes on from JAVTVJ010000121.1 coordinate 2,425,646, forward strand.
AGTATAAAGGTGGAAGCAGAGGTGGTGCAGAGGGTACTCTGTACTGAGCAAATCCTTTTGTTACAGACAATACTGCATTGCCACAGTTCATTAAATGCCAAAGTGCAGGGGATTCTGTGGAGTTGGTCACCCAGTAGGAAATTGCTCTCTCTTTATACTTAATCTGGAATCAGCAATAGCAAATATAATAGGAAGTGCTAATTAGCTTCTAGTGTTGTGTCCTTCTATTCTTTCATTTTTGAACTACATTTTGGGGTGAGAAGAGGGAGCATGGGGCATCTCATCAATCTGGTGCTGGACAGGCCTTCAGAATATTTTCCTTGCTTGTTCAGAGGGACAATTTGTTGCTCAGGGTTTGCTTGGGATAGAAGCACCGCTGTCACTGTTTCACCCCAGGAACTTTCCCAAAATTCTTTTTCCTGTTCCCCTAATGAAAAAGGCTTGTGGTCAATGGCATCACTGCGGAAACTGTCTCATGCTCAGAGTGAACAAATCATCAGACACAGGCATGGAGCCTTGTGGTGGAGTTGCTACAGCTCAGTGCTGCATACACGCAGTGAGCAAGCTGCCCTGAGCTGGTGCTGTAATCATTCCCTTGCTGCCATGGTCAAAATTACAGTGTCCAAAGTATTCCTTCCAGATGTTCCTCACAATGTGAGTGTGCTCTTGCCACTAGCAGCAAACCTGAGTCACAGCCTCAGTGTGGCTGAGAAAGAGTTAGTCAACAGTCTGAAGCCAGAAGGTACTTGCTGGAGTCTGCAGCAGCGTGAGAAAAGGGCTCCGTAGTAGGCAGGAGACTCTGAAGTGCATTCAGCATCTCAGTGGAGGGGTGCAGGATGTGGCTCACAGAGCAAGGGAATGGGAAGCTGTGGGATTGCCCTGGATGGTCTGAGCCTGCTGTGCTTCACTCAGAGCTGTGTGGCAGCCACAGTGATGTGTCCAGGGAAGATGCAGTGGCCACATACAGACCTGGTGAATGGAGGCTGTATTTGCCTTGTGTGATAAAGTATGGATAGAAATGTTAAAAGGGAAGGAAGTGAGGTGGAGTCTGTGGAAACCTGGTCATGTCAGCATGTCTTCATACTGAAAGCACTGCAGGCAAGGAGCTTGTTTACCTGTAAATCCACTAGGAACAGCATGTGAGTGCCATGGATCCCGGCACTGTGATTTGGTTGAAGACACAACTTTTCCAGGATTTCTTTCTGTTCTCCAGGCAAACTGTTTTGCTACTCTTTGCTCAGTCCAGCTACTACACTGCCATCCCTTACGTGATACAGTCAATTGCCCACTTCTCTCTGACTTACTTTGACTGTTATGAGAATTCAATTGGTTCATAATGGCACATTTGGGAGGAAGGTAGGAATAATATCTTGATCTTGCACTCCTGCTCACATATCTGTATTAGTGTGTCATGGATAAGTAGATGTTGAGTACTTCAATTAGGCATTCTTCCCTTTCCTAGTACCTTCTGTTTCTTTTCAGGTTTTAATCTCTGTGGCTTAGAAAATGCCAGCAGACTATGGGGATTGCCAAAAACTAATAATAATTAAAATTCCTTGCTATAAAAAGCTGCTTTTGAGCTGAAAGCATTAGAACACTTTCCAAGAATTCCAGCATATTAAATTCTACTGTGGCATTTGACTTATAGCGTGATAATTTTTTCCCCTGCTGCAGCGCAGGGCAATGACAGTAAGTCCCAGTTTTGTAAATAAATTCCCACTCAAATTCCTCATGACATCGCATGTGGGAGTTCACATAATAAAAAAGGAATGTTCCCCTCTTCTTCATGTTTCTTTACAAACCTGTCTCCATCATTTAAACAAATGTCAAATTTTCTTTAAAGTCATGGTGTCTAGCTAACTGAGCTATGATCATTAATGTTCAGAAGTGCTGTATTCTTAGATGACCTCATTGATAAGCAGATTTTTTAAAAAAGTAGGAAAACATTCCACAGCCTAATCCAGTTGCTGTATTCGACTGGACTGGCTAGTTCAGGGTGGTTTGGTGAGAGTGCAGCCTCAGAACTGGCCTGACGAGTTCCATAGGGATTCCCCAGCTGGCATGTTGAAATAAAAGCAGCCCAGCTGCTGCCGTCATCACCAGCCTCTGCTGGGCTTCACATCACAGAGGTGGGAAGGAGAAAGCAAGACTCCAGCTCAGATCTGCTCTCTGGAGTCTGTACTCTGGTGGATCCTGTGAAATTCCATTAAAGTCCTTACTGATACAGTTAATTTAAGTTGTGCTGATCTGTTTCCAAATTATACTGGAGACTAAACTCCAAGGGGAAAATGGGTAATTTAAATCCACTTTCTTCATGATCACTGATGTGTTGGCACTAAACCTACACTGCAGCTATGGATTTATTTTTATATGCCCAGGACTCTGTAAGCAAAATCTTCATCACTAGACTAATGTTAGAGCAAATCTTTTTAACTTACTGCTCATGTACTGGACAAGAAATCTGTCCTTTTTCAGTGATCTCTCTTTGTTTAATGAGCCCTTTTTTAATATTTGTAAAAAAAATGTTGATAATTTGATATTACCTTTACAAATGAAGAGCTGTGTTGAAGCAAAGACATTCCAGCTATTGAGTGAATCCCTTGCAGTACTGCAGCCTCGCCGGGGATTGTGTTCCACTCTGAAACTGCTCCCCATTCACAGAGCCCAGGTTCTGACCAAACTGGAGTTGTTTGGCACTTAAAAGCAAGCACATTTCCAGAACAAGATCAAATATTCTGATTCCTGACTCCTGCTCTTGCACCAAGGCACAGTGGGGATTTATCAGACTCCTTAAAGGGAACATATTGCCAGTGGATTTGAATTATAGTTTGATTATCATTTACTGTCTTAGTGATGTCAGACCACAGCCAGTTCCTGTGTTGTAATAGTTCTGTCTTTCCACCCTTCACCTGCAGCAGGTTTCTTGTGGTGGCTCAGAAAAATGTTTTAGTAATTTTCTTCTGAGATGGAAGTCCAAAATTGCTGCTACTGAGACTGACCAGGGTCCACACCCAGTCGTGGCTGGAAGGAGGGGGGGTACTGCAGTTCTTTATTTGTACGCCCAGGATCCTGAGACCTGAAGTATTAGCACCTGAATTGCCTTGTTAGGAGTCTAAAGAAAAAAATTCATTATGAAGCTTTGCATTGAAATGAAATATGTTTAGAAGCAAACAGAAAATGTTTAAGGAAAATAGGTATTCATGTGTCCTGAATGGTTGGCTGGTAGATGTTGGGGTTTTGGGGTGTGGTTGTTTGGTTGGGTATTTTTGTTTGTTTGGGGTTTTTGGTGAAAATTCTGCATAGCACATTGAATGCTTGAAGGTTAAAAGCTGGTGGGATCTTGTTCTTCACCCCGTATTTTCTTAGCAACAAAAAAAAGCCATACAATTTATTTTGTATTCCTTGGTATTTTTCAACTCGTGCCTCCTGTTACTAACTTTTTAGAAGCTATTATATTGCATCTTATCCTAAGAAATTACAAAAATAAAGCGTATATCTATTTACCCCAATGAAACAAGAAAGGGAATGGAAAACAAAGACAGGAGGGTCATTCTCAGCAGTTAGACACCTCTTTCTTCAGTAACAAAGTAATTGCCAATTATAGGAATGAGTTCAGATCAATACCAATATTTTCAGAGGCTTTGACCACAACATAAAATAATATTTTATTTTCTCTGGGCATGTTCTGTTGCATTTTAGATTCTCATATTTAATGGAAGTTCTGACATTTTCATGTGCTAGCTAACATACATCAGTATTCTGCTTTTCTGCTTTTCCTAGATGCATATACGCTCTCTATAAAATTAAGACAAAGAGACATGCTGATGTTTCTTTTGCATTGTCTGTTCAGCTGTGAATACTGCACAGTGCACTAGAAGGTGCTGGGACATATCAGTTACTTATAAATGACTTATGTGGTTCTGGTATTACAGTAGGAGTCATGTGGAAAACGCCATGGCCATCTGCAGAGTGGAAATCAGGAAACACTGTAATACCATATACAGCATCCTTTCATCCCATATGGCACTGCAATCCCTCTGGAGCGCTGCAATTTTGGCTATAAGATGATTGAGGCTGGTGTTGCAAATAGATTCTGGGAGTGTCTCCTCTGCGTGTCAGAAGGTAGCTGTACAGTACCAGATCATTCTTTTATATGATCTGTTTCAGATATAGAAACATGCAAAATATTAGTATTTATTCTAAGGAAAATAGCAAAGAGTCAGAAATAAAGCAGATTTTACAATGGGCTGTGCTACAGCTGTATTTCCTTCTATGACCCCAGCAATGTCACAAGCAGCAGATGTGCAGAAGGATGTGGAAACCTGGCATTCACAATGAGTGTCCCATTGCCAGCCTGGTCCTCTAGCACTTTTCTAGAGCTTTAGCTTCTGTTCAGTTTTAGCTTACATGAAGTTTTATTTTTCAGGCTATGAGGGTAATTTTTTTAACCCTTTTTACTTCTGACACGCAGTCAGTCAGTCAGAGAAATACATTTTCTTACTGAGTAAGGGTTCTGTTTTTCCCTTAGCTCATCTGGGAATCTGATTTCCTCCCTTATGCTGCAGTGACATGGAGAAACTCAGAGGACTTGTGAGAGTCCAGGAGAGAATTCCCCTCATATGCTTGATGCCTGTTCTCCCCCCAGTCCAGCTCCCACTGAGGATGGGGAAGTGTGCTTGTAGCATCCTGCTGATTTCCCCAGGCATGGACAGTATCCAGGAAATACAGACAGGACTTGCCTTCCCCTGGGCTGCACCTTCCAGAAGGAATTAAATGCCGTGTCTGCCCAAAGAAAAACAGACAGATAAAAACTTAATTTTAATTTTGCAGGGTCACTTGGTGAGCAAGGTACTGGAATGGAAGGATGCCTTTAAAATTCTTTGATCCTACTCCTGCACTCACTGAACAAACTCCACAAGCTCTTCCACAGAGCTACTGTAATACTCCCCTCATTATTACACTGCAGAAGTAACCAGCTGCTGCTTCTCCCCTTTATTTCCAGCTGTTAACTCCTTTAAGAGACAACTGAAAATGAGGTAGATTGTACCCTTGTAATTTTCCCCTTGCAGATAATTTCTGTGGTTACTGTGCTGCTGCAAGCTGGGAAGAGGGAAGTTGGCAGCAATGAGAGACTTCACTCAGGGCAATGTGAGGAAAGATATGTAGATATGGGGCAGTGTTGAACCCTGTGACTCTTAACTCGTGTCAGTGAGGACCTTACTGTGTGTAAGGTTCCTGTAACTGTGAGTAAGAAATGACAGAACTCATTCCTCTGAAAAAGCACAGGGATCCCTGGTTTAGAATAGAATTTATTTTTAAATGGAGGCCTTCCCAGAATATCTTTGTTTGGCTCTGGGATTACTGCCAAAAATATGTTTTTGTGACATTTTGTAAATGTACCTGCATCCTTAGATAACATTATTTTTGTTGTTGTTCAAAACTATTTACAAAAAGAAACAGAAGGAAAGAATTATAAACTCTATCAAAGTAAGTGCAGGCAGTTCACCTAGCAAGGCAAAAGGAAAATGACAGAGATGGCAAAAGAAAAAGCTGGATTTAAAATGCTGCAAAAATTACTGTCTTGGAAAAATTCATTCCAGCATGTGAGTTTGCTGGAGAAATTGATTGAAATGCTCATCTTCAGGTTCAGGTGAAGAGAAGTTTACAGGCATCACATAAAGTCAGGAAGTGATTCAGTAGGTTAAAGGCAGTCAGGAGTTTGAGACTGCTGAAGCAGCACAAATGACACAGCAGCTCCTGTCTGGGGATCAGGAAAAAGGTTGCAGAGAACAAGGCTGAAAGTCAGTTGAACAGGAGAGGACATGCATGTTTAAAATCCAAGTTGCAAAATAAAGGTTGTCAATGAAGTATTAACAAGATGTTTTCAATTCTCTTTGGACCTAGATAAGAAAATTGTGAATGTAGCAAAGGAATGTTTACCATAATAAATAGCATTTATGTAACATATCCATCACAAGATCATGAACAGGTTTACAAAGGTACTTACAGATTTTATTTTTACTTCCTAGCTAATCAAGCAACAAATTAAGTGACTTGGGCAGAAAATCAGAAGTACAGGCATGTTACTGATCAAGAGCCAGCCTGTACAGCAGTCTGAGTATAAAGATGCTAGAATATGCTCTTTCACACAGGGAGCTGTTCATCTCACAGCTGACATTTCTGTGCAGTTACACCCCAAAAATGCTGTACTGCTGCAGCACCATTGCTGCCTTACTTGAGTTCAGAGCATCACAAAACAATTTCTAGGCTTTGGAAACTGATGTTGAATGTTTATCAAGGCAGCCTGCAATTTCTCTTTGCATTTTGTCTGCGTTTCACAGCATATTATAAGTGGCATGTCAGTAAAAAATAGATTCAGTCTTGCCAGCAACAGAAAGCAAAGAAGGAAGCGGCGGTAGTTGGCTCCCAGCAATGTTCTCTTGGGAACAAGTCTGAACTGAGGCAGCTTTAGGGCTCTTTAGTTAAATTAGAGTTTTCCTTCAGTCCTCTGCATTATGGGGTTGTTCTTTTAAGGACACCACCATTTTGCAAACATCTAAAAAATTGAAATATAGCCTTTGAAAACAAGCATCTTGTTGTACTGCCTAGGTTATAATAGCTACCAGCGTACAATACACAGAGAAAATACTTCCCAGTACATCACAAAAGAGAACAGAAACATTCCATAAAACACCAGAAGGGTGCTGTCTCTGGCTGACAAGATTTATCTTTAAGGCACAAAAACCTTGAGGGATGTAACAAAGAGCCACAGATCTCAAACAAGAAACTGAAGAGAGTTGTGGCCATTTCCATTCCTGGGGTTCCAAGGCAGAGCTGGAATGCTGCTCTTCATATCCATCCTCTGCTGCCCAGGATTTCATACTGCTACAGGGAGCTGGGTTTTAGAGACTGCTTATGTGATTATTGCAGTTGTTTGAGGCTTTTTCCAGAAAACCCATCTCATGCCCCTATTTTGTTGTGAGTTATCTGTCGCTTTTATTACTGCACTGGATTCAGTTTGATTTGTGGTTTAAGTTTACATAGATGAAAGTACATTCCAGTCCCCCAAAACAACTGTTACCCACCTTCCAGCTCCCCATTTTAGCATCACCTTTTCCACTCATGTGTGCAGTTGCTCCTTTGTAGTCACTAACATGGCACTAACAGGTCTTACCAGAGCTTCTTCCACATGGCTTGCCACAACTGGAAAATGGTGCTGATTGTCCTGGATGAACTGGCTAAGAGGATGAACAGATAATCATAGAAATTATTGTTTGGCACTGTACATTTCCTCCTGTCAGCAGTGCTCAATCCAGCAATCAAACATGGTGTGCTGAAGAGATCAACAGATCTCTGAGCAGGAGGAGTGGACTTATCTGGAAAGGCTCCAATGTGGAGTGGCCACAGCAAAAGGTAGCAAAAGTGGTTTAATCATAGGATAATCATGCCATGGTGACTCACTGATCATGGGCAGATTGCTGGGCTTGCACATCCAGAATCCACCAGGATCCTGAAGTGTGCACAGGCTTTGGCAGGGAGCTGAAGTGTGCAAGTGTTTGAGCAAACAGAGAGTCCTTTTTTTTCTGTAACTTATCAGAAGAGTTGTCTCCTTGGATGCCTGATCATGAGGATGGCAGAACGCTCAGTGTTTTGCTCAAAGCTGTAAGCAACCTTCAGTGATGTGGACAGTCAGAGAATATGCCAGACTTATGTAGTGGCCCTTAAGGAAAATTACTCACTGGAGCCATTTATACCAGCTTATATTTGCAAGGCATGGGGCGGGGGGGGGAAAAGATATTTTGGTCTAGCATTACAGATCTTAAATTCATAAAAGAAAAACACTGAAAGTGATTGTTTACTTATTGAATGGTGCTTAAAGGAGATAAAATAGCAACAACTGAAAAATCTGCTGAAATTTGCTGAAAAATCTAAGTATAGATAAGGTAGATATAAAAACAACTGGATCTTAGCTGATAATTTTCCACCTTCTTTCTTCTGGTTCCTGGCTTCATCAATCTTTTTAATAAGTTTTGAATGTAAATTATTTTCTTTTCACATTAACCTTTTAAAGACAGCAGAAATTGGTATATAGGAGCTTGCAGAGCTGACCTGCTTTTTGTAACTTTTACAAAATCCCTTTTAGAAAGGAATAGGAAAAAAAAGTAAAAGCACAGTGTCTGCCAAATGGCAGTAATGCCTCCTGTCAGGAGAGGAAGGGGGAAAAGGTATAATAAAATTCACTGCTATTACTTAAGAAGCTTGAAAAACTGATCTCTAATGGAGTTGGAAAATACTTTAGGAAGCTAGTTAGGGGTATTGAGAATGTTCAGAATACAAAATTAGTATTCTGCTGTAAACACAAGCTAATACCGAGGTGAAAATCTCAAGAAATTCTAATTTTCCCTAGGAAAAAGCTAATTCAGAAGAGAGATTTTCATATGTAACTCACCATCCTGTGCAGGGCTTTAATAACTTAAAATGTTTACTGCAAATTCCTGCAAACCAATTTCTGGAAAGCCAAGAAAGCAATGGATGAGGCACAACAGGGCAGTACCTAAAATTTGAAACATACAGACAGCAGTTAAAAAGTAGCAGAGATTATACCAGAAAAGTACAAAAATTTGGGGAGGGTTTTTTTCTTCAACTTTGTGAAAGTTCCAGGGGATTTAGCAAAAACAACATTTTAATCAAAACCGAATAATATGCAAATCTGCCAGAAGTACCGATTTTCCTGCAATATACTGAATCTTTCATGAAAAAGAAACTTAGGAAAGATTGGGCACCTGAGTTTTCTACCAAGACAACAATCTCTATAAAAATCCCAAGTCTATAAAGGAAATCCTGAAAAACATCAGAGAGAAGAAAAAAGAAAGAAACTGCCAGACAGAATCATGGAATAATTCAGGTTAAAGGGACGTAACAAGGGCTCCAACCTCTCCTCAAAGCAGGGGCAGCCCTGAGGCCAGACCAGGTTCCTCAGGGCTGTAACCAGTCTGCTCTTGAAAACCTCCAAGGGTAGAGGTTACACAACTGTAATGCTGAAGGAGGAATTGAGGTGGTAATAATGAAGAAATTAAAAATCAGTGTGTCTCTTGCAGTGTAACATAGGTTTCAACAAATTCCCATATTTTGCCAGTACTTAATGAGCTGCAATAAGGTACCTTGCTGAAGTAACAAGCCCTTTAAGGCACTCAGTCAGGAAAGACAAGCTCCAATAAAAATATTAATGATTGAATGTGCAAGTTGCATGAGTTCTTAAGAATAGCTACCAATAATTGTCCTAATTTTGTCTTTTTCAATTATGTGTTTACAGCTAGACAATTATGTACCACCAGTTAATTCTTAAAGCACATAAAAACATCTTAATTGTATTTATTTGGCCATATAGCCCCAGTTGATGTTTTACTGATGCACAGAGAAGTGGTTAACCCAAGGTCCCTGAGCATGCAGGTGGCAGCTGGGTGGAAAAACACAGGTTTGGTGCTATTTGTACCTCAGTGATCCTCCTCTGCAAGGGAGAGGTGACAGTAATAAGGTCATACAAGAGAATTGTCTGTGAACATTGAATATTTTCTCCTGGAAAGGTCCAGAAAATGCTGGAAGAAGGAATGCTGGAAAATAGTTGAAAAGTTGAAGAGCCTAGTAAATTATCTCCATGTAAAGAAACACAAAAAACTAAAAAAAGAAAAATGAAAAACACTGGCTTTGAGGCCATTTACAAAGCTGGAGGAATGTGAGGCTAGTACAGTCTGGAATTTAACATCTGTATCCTGCTGCTGCTAAAATATGGGTGTAGTCACAGTTGTTTGCCCTTTCGTTACAAAGTGGAGGTTATTAAATATCCCTGACAATAGAAACAGGTATGGTTTAATAACAGCTGTTACCACAGACAGGACTGTGCCAGTTATGTTTGCATTGCATTTATATTTACAGAAACAAGTTTGTTCAGAAGAAAATTATCTGTCTGTGAATCTGTACTGACATCAAAGTGTGTCTATTAAGTGCTTCTTCCATGTAGCAGAGAATGGAAATGAAAGATAACATCAGAAAATTAGGTATTTACTTAAAATATTGAAATAAATGTTAAAAATATATAAACAAAGTGATCAATTTCTGGAATATCTTATTATTGGAGGTGTTTTCATAATCAGCACCAAATTCCCCAGAGAAGATAAAGGGGAGAGGACAGATTCCACAATAACTATCAGGTTGCTTATGAAGGTTACTACAATATTTGTCTTGCCCATTCCATGCTTTGCTATGCAGTCAGAAACAGATTCCAGTGTTTTCAAGAGCTGTTCAAGCATAATTAGAGACTCAAAATGAGTTGAAATCTCAGCTGGCGGCCTAGCAATTTGTTTTCATGCTGCAAGTCATTTAAGATTTATATAAGCATAACTTTTTGATGGAGTGAGGGGATATCCTCAATCCCAGTGTGCCGTTATACCTCGATTTATGTGCAAGATACAAAGCACTCGGTGCCCAGCTATGTGGTGTTTTCTGCCCCTTCACGTGGCAGAACCTTGGTAGCTGAGGTGCTGCTGTCTCTCAGAGGCAAACACTGCAATGTAATTGTAATAATGTTATATAAGGGTGCATTTGTTTCATTTGCAATACGCTGCAGCAACAGGGTCATTTCTAAAAATACGAGCAATGCAGGGAGCGAGGCTGCTCTGGAGTCTGGGGAGGTTTCCACGGCAGGAGCTGGGGGCAGCAGGGCTGTGGGTGCAGATGGAGCTGGCTCAGGGAGCAGAGCAGGGCAGAGCTGCCAAGGTGCTCCAGAGGCACTGCCCTGACTCACTGCAGCCTCTGTCAGCTCCTTCAGGAGGCTGAGGGTGGAAGCTGCCTTTTCCTCACTCAGCACGTACCAGGGAATACCAAAACTCTTCAGGTGCCTCCCCAGACAGTGAGAGGGACTGTCTGTTCAAGGGGTGCAGCCCACGGCTGAGTGCACACTCCGAATGAACAAGAAATCACTCCCAAAAAACTTCAGATGTGTGACTTCTTCAAGTGTCTCTGTTTCCTTACGTTCAAAGAGCCTTTTAATAAAGGTCTGCAGACGTTGGCTGAGTTAATTTCAGTTTCAAATACAAGCACCCTCTTTTTAAAAACAGGGAACATGCTGGTGCTTTACAGTGCTATTTTTCATTCTGTCTGGAGAATAATAGAATGCTGGTAGAGCAGAATGTCCCCAGGTGTACTTCTCACGAAGGCTGTTCCTTTCTCTGTCCCCGACTGCCACACAACAAGGCATCGGTGCGGCACTGGCCATCCTCACTGGTGACACATGACACACTTTCTGGAAGGAGAGTTGGAGGAGGGTCATGTAAGGACTGTATTTGCCTTTTCAGTGCAGGCAGGAAGATGGAAAATAATTATTTTAATTAAAAAACAAGATGAAGTTTATCTGCATCTATAACACATACATTTGAGAGACCTCAGCCAACTTATCCTTGAGAGCAGTAGAATTATTTTTGCAGTGGCATGGAAAAGGCTGGGATGTAGATAGCCTTCAGTTACACAATCGACTCTCTTAGCTTAGAAACAAAATACTAATTTTAAAATGTAATATGATACCTAATGAAATTTTAATTTAAATTCAAATTGCAGTGTTCCTGTGCTCACCATCCCGCTCGAGTCATGCCATTAAATCATGTTTTGATAAGATCTCATTACTCGTGTTGTAGTATTATGAAGTACCAAGACATTGACATGTTCTGAAGGCTCATTCACCTTATTGCTCTCCTGGCTCTCAGGTTGTACAGGTTGTACAAGATGGGGCTTGTGCTGCTGCAGGGAAGCATCACTGCTCACACCCTTTCTCTGGGCCTTTCGTGACCATGCATGGGTAAAGCTGACCCTGCATATATATCTGAGCAAAGGTTTTGCAAAGCTCACATTTTATTTGTTGGTTTTAATATGATGAGGTTAACAGCTACTGTATTATCGTGTGCATTTGCAGATATAATAAACGTTGTACATGATTTGTAATGCTTCTCGAATACGCTTATGTAGGTAGAGATTGTTTCACTGATTTTCCCAAATGATCTAAGCATTCAGTGATTACCTCTCTAATTTATTTCAGTGCCAAGAATAATGAGTGTATTAACTGCCCACGATGCAGCTGTGGCTGGGGAATAGAGAGAGGTGGTTTTGTGTGAGTTATGGCAATACTATAGTGTTCATGGGGTAAAAATGCCTCCACCATCTTTCCTCGTTCATGTAAATCTCTGTCTACCCCTGCTACTGCTTCCAGATTACAGGGCTTTTAAAGAGAAACAATTAATTATCTTCATAATCAATTTGTCAGGGCTATTAAGGCCTATTAATGCACCCAGGGCAGTGGTACAGTTAGAGAAATACAAAGGAGTAGGCTGGAAAAAAATTAGTCCATACTGTAAGACAAGTGTGCAAAGAAGGTGTTTCTTCTAGTGAAGTAGTTTTGGATCCTTTCTGTGGTGTTCTAGGGGCTAGGCTTGCTCTTTCTTTTTTTTTTTTCCTGGTCTTGACATATATTATTCAGAAACCAAAGAGATGCCCATTTGTGAAAATAGCATATGGATACCCTGAGAGAAATATTTAGAAGTAGTATGCAATCTATTTGTCCAGTAGTGCATGTCTAAAAAGCAGCAGTGCATGTGTTTGATGTTAAATGTCAGTATGACACACAGCCAGGAAAGAGTCATAGGGTTGATTTCAAGCTCTGTATTTATAATTGGGTCTTAGGGAGGAAAAAAAAAGGTCTGTTTTGAAGGCTGCTGCTTCGAATGAGAAGCCTTTGAAAAATATGGGAAAATAAATAAATTTTCTGTGGAAGACCTTCTTTAAAACACTTGTTACATTTATCGTAAGAAACTGCATAAATCACTTCAACATCTTGTTGTCAATTATCATATTTACTCATCTTAAAACAGAAGTCAGAGTGTTATGTGACTCATGGAAGTTTGCACACTTGGCAAAAATTGGTTTCTCCAGCTTTGAAAAGGCTTTCAGAAATATTTGCTAGTTAGGGAGCAAGTTTTATGGTGAGAAGCTGTATCTTTTATTAGACTAAAGCATACCATTGGAAATCTGAACAGGCTTTCATGCAAAGGTATTGAGGGACTGCAAGTAGCCACACTGACTGGACTTGACTGGGAAACTTGCTTTAATGCTTGTCCTTGCTTTACCTGCTTGGAGAACAAGAAGGATTTCAGTCCCAAGGATCTTGCTTTAGCACTTTTCACAAGTATTATAATCTCACACATTTAAAAAAGGATGTGACAGTTACAGTTTTTCAGCTGGCACATAGAGCTGAACTGACAGATGTGTAAAGAAAAGATTTAGCTAATGATATTGATATCATGTGGATTTTGTGAGGCCTAACCACTTGAATGAGAAACAGCCATGCAAATGTGGTAAATACAGCATTTGCCCTGTTAGCTTTGAGCTTTGCACTGTAAATACTTTTGTTTTGAATCCTTCTGTACTGACTGTATAGGTTTAGCTAGATTAAAGCATTGTTCTGGTTGGAGCCTCTGGGCTCCACTATAATATAGGTAGTGGAATGTGTGGTCCTATACTAGAGGGATGGTTTCTCTGGTACTGAGACATTCAGGAATATTTCTGACTGTGTATTTCTTAGATTTAAAGTTGGAATTTAAGTAAAGATACACCTGTAGTAACATATATTTATCTTACCAAATATTAATGCTTCCTGGGTAATGCACAACCAGTTTTAACAGAGCAGACCTGAGCCCTGACAGTCGTGGAGACAGATGCCAGCTGTGAGTTTCTCTGAAGAACTTTTGGTTTGGCAAATGTAAATCAGTTTACAGAACTGTTTGCAGTATAAGTGTCTAGAGAGCTAGACTGAATCTAATCAACTGAGAGAAATAAGTGAAGTTTGGACTCTGTATCAGTATGGGCAGTGTGGTGACTCATCAAAAAAAATCTCATTTAGTACTGCACACTTTTTGAACCTCTTGTCTACTGTGTTAAGCCTACTCAGTATTACTGTGTGGTCAAAGCTTGATTTTGTAAATTTTGAACTAAAATCATACCTGGTTTTTTTTTCTTAAAAATGCCTTAGGAAATGCATTACAGGTTGCAGTTAGTGGGACCAAGTGTAAAATACCTGCATGCTTTCTGTTGAAGGTTTTGAGTGATTCAGTGACAACTGTTTTCATGGTGCCTTTATACAGCCAATACTATATAGATCTCCAAACTAAAAAAAAAAGAGCATCTAAGAATTTCTTGCACATGCATGATGACACACCATACAGGACTACTGGAAAAATGTCATGCAATTATCCAAGGAGTGAAGCAAGCCATCCTGGCTCAGATGAGTTACAGGTGCCCTACTTCTGTAACCTTTTGCCCACAGGTTCAGAAATCTGCTTGATCTCTGTGCTTGAAGTGTAGCAAATGCTGTGTGAGTGTAGATACATGTCACGTTATCTTTGCCAGTAAATTCAGCTTAAGAAGTACCCATCTTTGGCTGCTTATTCCTGCCTCTGTGCTCCAAGGATGATTTTCAATCCAGTATCACTTCAGTTACCCTCATACAGAGTTGGCAAGATGCAGCTGTGGAGGGGGTGACACGGTGCAAGAGCAGAAATGAGCCAAGTAACAAGAGAAGAATGCAGGGCTTTCATCACAGTAATGCTGCCCACTGATTTCATGTGCTGTGACACACCAAAGCCTAAAAGCCAGCCCGTGACATGCTTTCCTTTCCTGACAACAACAGGTCAGGAAATAATGCAATATCTTCCACACTAAGCACTTTCTGTTCTAGTAGCCTCTCGTGTAAATTGGCATGTTGAAACTGTTACGTACACTGAAAACTTTTTAACTTGTTTTAAAAACTTGTAGCAACATTTATTTATATAATTAAAAATATTAATATTAACCAAACTGTAACAGTTACAGATGAAATAGGGCATAATGCAAAACATGGTGTCCCTGGGAGCTAAATTTTGCTATTGATTGCAGACACAGCTAAAATAGAATATATAAAATCAGTCATAATCAGGTGTCTACTTAGTTGCTACAGACTAAAAGTAACTGAAGAGCACTCTTAACGTTAAGATGGAAAGTATGTGATGCTCAATGAACATGTCTTAAATAAGATTCCTTGAGGGTATAGTCTGAATTATTGAAATATGGAGTTAAAACTCATAAAACTATGTTCTACTGTAGTGTTTTACAACAAAATAGTATTTTATGCACTCATGTATCAGACTTCTATATTTTGGAATTGTAATGATTTTGAAAGGGAACCCAAACAAAACCATCTCAGACCAGTGGTGACACCCCTGTGTAATATAATCATCCAATAATATATAGTTAAGAAACCTGCAGGGGGTGCAAACGAAGTGACTTAAGTTTCTTCCAGTGACACAAACAGCAATCTTTTTAAAGTGCTTTTTTAAAAACTATTTTAATGTTTGGAGGTAGAAACAAAAGCAAATACCAAGATGGAAAGGGTTCATAACCCTATGGGCGTGACCATCAGGAGCTTACTCACCTTACTTACCTCCTCTAAACCTCACTGAAGTTGCTCTTGTAAAGCAGGTGCTACTAGGACAGAGCTACCAACTAAGGTAAAGATTACACTGGAATTAACTGGGTGTAATCTTGTGTTCCTACTTTTAAGCACATCGTTACTTCCTTGACTTGAGGGATTTGTGCATGTAAATTTTAAAAGAATAGATGGGGTCTTGTACCAGTTGTAATAAGAAAGGCTAGAGGATAAAAATAGATTCGAAATTCTAAAAGACGAAAGCTGAGTGGCAATAAAAATAGATTATAGGTTATAAAGTTCAGTAATCTTAAGTTTCTACTTTTTTTGCAATTATGCAATAAAGTCTATTTGGTATGAAGAATTAAGAAGCAGATGAGCTCACACTTTTGCATCATTATCTATAAACACTTTTAGCAGTGTAGCAATTTTCAGTATATATTTTAGTGTTGAATGTAACAATTTTCAGTACATATTTTCATTTTCTGTATGCATGCCTTCTCATTAACAAAAATCAGTCCTGATAATTTCCTGTAGCACTCATTGCAAGTCTGATATTTGTGCTCAAGGAGCTGCAGAAGTGAATTTACCTTTCAAAACCTGGCTTTACAAAACCATGCCTCTGCTTCCTCCTTTCCTCCCCATCTTCCATCCTCCTCCTCCTAGTGATGATTCTGTTTGAGTTTCAGAGAAAAGTTTTGTCACTTTGTATCTTGTGCAAGGGTTCCTGGAAAATTTCTGGGTTTGAATACAGAGTTGTTTGCCAACAAGGTAATTAATCAATTTTGTTAAGCTGGCCCTGGACTGCCTTTACAAATCACTCAGTGTTTGTAAGTAAAGTCTTCACTTTACCTTTCTAGAGTTGCCTGTGCACTTAATCTTTGGTGCATGTTGCTTGTTGTCTGGGCAAGCACTTTTTAGGATGAACTGCTAGTCATGCTCTCTAAAAGTTAAATATGATAAATAAGAATTCTAGATCAGTGGAACACGTGTGGTGCTGTCTGCAGTGACTGTTCCTGGGACTGGAATCACATCAGCACTGAATTTGTGCCTGCTGAAGTCTCACAGCTGTCTTTGATTATTTTAACAGTCCCCTCTTTACCAAATAAATGTGGAGAAAGTACAACAGTTCCAAATATCTGACATTTTGACATCCAGTGGCTACTGAACAGTGAAGCATTTTGTAAAATCAGCCTTGATCAGCTGCAGTGCATTGAAGTTACAGTCTCGTTCATAAAACGTCTGAGATGGGAAGTAGAATAGTTACATAACATTCCTGTAATGAATTTCTGTAATAAATTAGCTCTGCTGACGTGATGCACAACTAAAACTCACAGATAACATTTTCTTCAACAGTAGTCTCAGATTTTGTCACTACACAATTATACAGATGACAAAGATTCTCCAAGACCTGGTCCAAACCAAGGGGATGAGTTTCTTTTTACAAGGATATCCCAAAATAATAACCAAAGAGACCAGATTTCAGCTCTACAGTGATACATTCTTGAAGTATTTTAAGGCTGAAAATAATGCTGCATTGCCACTGCAACCTACTTTTACTTCTATTTGTACATTTCCCATTTGCTTACAAGTTGAAGTGATAATCAGGCTGAACAGAAAAAATACCCTTGCACTGTGTTAAACCCATTTTTAAGGTGTTAAAAAGGAAATAACAATGAGTTTAAACAGCAGGAGTTAAGACAGGCTGTCCATATGAAGATGTTGGGTTTATTCCCATTCTGAGCATATCCAGCCTCTGGAGTGTACTTGAGGTATGTGCTTCAACCTCTTAATGAGAGGTGAAGTACAGATTTTGGGATTTTGTCTTTGTCTAACAGTTCCAGTATGTGAGAGGCAGTGAATTACTGGAAGATTCTATTCCCTGTATATTGAGCAATTAACTGCAGTGTTTTCAGAAGAGGCACTGCAGTGTTGTACAGTCCTTTAAAGAGTCAGTAGGTATAGGAAGCATATTTAAATTTGTGGAAGTGGGAGGAAGATAAGAATCATTACTAGGTATCATTATTTTTTTCCCCTAGGGATTTGATTCATCAAGACACTGAAATTCTGTGTAATTTTAAGGACATGGATTTCTCACAGCTTTCTGTAAACCAGTTTTTTACATCCTGAGCTAGAAACAGATACTTTCTTATCTTGTTGTTTATATGGTGAAGTCTAATTTTCTCTTCCCCTTTTTTCTTTGTTCCTGAAATGCTGAAATCATGTGGCAACTACAAATACAGAATGGGCAATATCAACTAAATGGCATGACATAATTGATAATATATTGGCCTATTTATAGCTAAGCATCCCAAGACTACCTCATAGGGCAGCGAAACTGTCTGCTATCTCTGAAAGATCTTATATGAATTGTTCTCTTTCTGAGCCACACACACCACAAAACCCACAGGAAGTTGTCTCTGTAGTGGCTGCGGTTTCCTTCTTCCCATTTTTAAGTGCTCAAAATGTTTCTTAAAAAGTTAAGTCAACACAAAGTAGAGAATAGACTTCCTGTTCTTGCAGTGTAACAGATACCCATGCCCTCAGAAAGAAGGATTCACACATCTGACTGTCCTTCTGTGTCCTTTGAATCAATGTAGGGTTATGGTTTGAACTTATTAAATAATACTTTTATTTTTAGGTTTCCTACCAAGAAAATATAATAGTACTTTTTTTAGACATCTCCCAGTAGCAGTTATTTAAAGGATGAGTAAAGCACTTGCTTTTCTTCTGCCCTTAGCTTCTAAGACAATCTTCTATCTAAAGATGGGGGTTAAAGATGATCCTGTTTTCAGGACCTGTCAGGGTAGAATCAGGAATATTCTTTAAAATTCTGATCCCTTAGTTAACAGATGGGAATTGCTATGTAACTGTATCTGACTGAATGTACTATATATATAAGGCATATATATGCATAAACACTAACACATACATCTCTCTTGCTATATATCAATATGTGTATATAAATATATAGACATCTGCTGTTTCATTAAAGATTTTTAAAGGGAACACATGAATATACACTGGAATCCTAACAGTCTTAACAATATATAACTTGCTCTTTCAGACATGAATTTTGTAATATTTATTTAAAAATTAAAAAAAAAAACCCACCCAAGGTTAAAGAGGAATATAAAATTCAAAGTTACTTCCATTTAAGATAATAATTCTATGTTGACTTGACCAACATTTGTTTTGGCATTTTCAGTACTGTTGATGGTAGATTTGCTTGTGAGCAATTTGTTAATGAAGAGATGCAAAAATTCTCCTGCAGGAAGAGTTTCAAAGGGCAGCAACATGGTTCTGCTATTGCTTTGTATAAAAACAAGCAAAAACATTCATTAGAAAGAATTTGTATCTACCAAAAACTATACGTGTTTTACCAATGCTAATAGAATAAGATGGTGTTTCTAGCTCCTCTAATTTGTATCAAGTGTAGAGATGAAGATTTAAGTAACTGTTGGATGGAAAGAGAAGGAAGATAGGGGAGGGAGGGAGGGGGGGGAGGGAGGGAGGGAGGGAGGGATGGGAGGGAAGGAAGGAAGGAAGGAAGGAAGGAAGGAAGGAGGAGGAAGGAGGAAGGAAGGAGGAGGAAGGAAGGAAGGAAGGAAGGAAGGAAGGAAGGAAAGGAGGAAGGAAGGAAGGAAGGAAGGAAGGAAGGAAGGAGAAGAAGGAAGAAGGAAGGAAGAAGAAAGAAAGGAAGGAAGGAAGGAAGGAAGGAAGGAAGGAAGGAAGGAAGGAAGGAAGGAAGGAAGGAAGGAAGGAAGGAAGGAAGGAAGGAAGGAAGGAATCTCATTAGTCTCTGTGGGTCAAAAGAGTTATGTATATCCAGATGTTTTAAACCCCTAGCAGAAGTTCTTCCTTGTTAATTAGTCTCCCTCCTTGTTAAAGTCAGTGTATGGATTGATGGCATTTTCTCATCCAATGTAAGATGATACAAAAATGGCGCCTCCATCTTTGCTAGAACTTTCCTCACTTAATATTTTTCTTTCTCTTTTTATTTGTTCCCCATCTTCCTCCCAATACCCTAATAACTGCTTTTTTTTCCCATGGTCCTTTTTCCTCATTTTAGGGATCCATCTCCACCTCTGCTTGTGTGCCTGCAGTCCTCTGTCATTCCCTTGCCTCATCTTGGTTGATCATCTTTACTCTTTTTTTGCAGCCTGTTCTCCCCAGCCTGCAGGTCTTGCCCACCCTCCCCAGAACTATTCAAGGGGAAAAAGATGAAAGGGAGGGTTTATTTTACCCTACACTTTATCAGGCCATCCTCCCCTGAGTTTCTTTTCATGCATCTCCACACCTTGAAATCTTCCCCCTCCTTCCTGTTGTGATCTCAGCCTTTTCCTTCCTGCATCCTCTGGTGCATACTCTGGCAGTGAAGCATGTGGGCATAAAAAACGTCACATTCCGCCTTCTGAATGTGTAGATAGAGTTAAAAAAAAATAATCTGAGGCTTAGTTACATCTAGCAGTTAACAAATAAAAAATGTGCTGTAGTGTTTTCATGGAAGGCGCCAGCGGAGGGGCTCTGGCAGGAGGCCACGCTGAGAGCCACGGGAGAGCTCCCATGGAGCCGGAGCTCGGCACAGCTCGGGGCTCCAAGGGAAAGGGAAGGGCGAAGCCGGGTGTTCGGGCACTCCGGGAGCGGTCAGGTGTCAGAGAGCCGGGGACGGTGCTGGCAGAGGTCCCTGGAGCTGTGAGGCTGCCCCGGTGTGTGCTATGGAGCGGTCCCGGTGCGCTCTCCCCGCTCCATGGTGGAGGGTTTGGCCCTTCCCCGATTTCGGGCTGCTGCCTTGGGAATTTGCTTCAGCTATTTCCTGGAATATGAATTTGTTTATTTTCAAAAGAGAACAAACGTAAAACTCATACAGTAGCTTTGGGTAGGGCGTTTCTTGCTGGAAGAGTGATTTGGATCATTGAATTACTGCCTTTTTTCAAGAATTTAAGTACTTCTGAAGATTGCACGGAGCACAAAAGCAGCTGGTAGCACATAAATAGTACAACTGCAAGAAAATCGTGGCCCTGAGAGCATGGCTCTTACTGTCACGCATATCTCATGAAATGTTTGCAGAGTGAGTGCAAAGTACTCCCATTTTGGTTTGGGATTTTTCTCACCTACTTTCCTTTCACTGGAACCTTATGTACCTGATTAGTCATGCCACTTGGGCTCTAATCTGATTCTAAAGAGTAAATTAATCAACATCATAAACTACGGAACATAGGGATGTGGCTAATAAACAGTGTGCCATCTTTTCACCGAAGTTTGAAGCACTTTAATGGGTGATGCTTCTGGAGGTCGTTTAGTTAACTTATGGCTTGGCCCTACAAAATTTGGGAGTGTGCTCAGCTTTCTATAGCATGGGCCATCTCGAAAGTCAGAACTCCAGCTGCGTTTTCAGACAGCCTCATCGTGCATGGGCTGGGCATCCAACGTCCAGAAGTAAAAAACATCTTTAATAGTCTTTTCTTTAAAATGGAAAAAATAAATGCAGTATTTCTCTTAGTGCTTAAGTAAATACTTACTTTGTAAAAGACACTAAAAACGCTTTGTCTCAAATACTGGGAAAAGTTTATTTTTCAAAGCCACAGGCAGCAGTTCATGGTGCTGTAGGAAATACTAAGACTATGCAGTCACCACCTTAAAGCAAAGCAAATCTCCCAAGTTGTTTTCTTTTTGTGTCTTTATTGCTTTTATCTCAAGAACAAAATGTACAATTAAGGAACTCGAAAACTAATGTCCCGCCCCTTCAAACAATGGGCAAACGCAAAAGCAGGTTTGAGCCCGCGCTGATCGACATCCCAGTTCTGCGGCCGGCTCCAGGGGGGCGAGAATTCCTTCGCCGTGAGCGCTGCAGGACCGAGTGCCGCGGAGAGCGCGGGCCCGGGCCCCGCTGAGCTCCCGCAGCCGCCCCGTCCCGCAGCGCTCGGGGCGGTCCCGGCGGCGGTCCCGGCCTGCTCCGCTGCCCGCGTTCAAACGCCCCCCGCGCTCCCATAGGCTGCGCCGGCCCGGCCGCGCTCGGCCCCCGCCGCCCCGACCATGGCGCGGGGGAGCCCGGCGGCGAGCGAGCCCCGCGGGCGGCCCCTCACCGCGCCGCGCCCGGCGGAGCCCGCGGGGCCGGGATCGGCCGCTCCGCCGCCGCCGCTCCGCCGCCGTCCGCAGGTCCGGGTCCTGCGGCAAAGCGGGGGCAGGCGGCGGCGGGGCGGGCGGTCCCCCCGCGGCGGGATGGGCCGTGCCGGCAGTCGGACATGTCGGTGGCTGCGCGGGGGGAGAGGCACGAGGCGGGCGGGCGGCGCGGCCGCTGAGCGGACGGGCCCGGGGGCAGCGCGGCCGCTCCCGCGCTCCGCGCCCCGGCGGCGGAACCCGGTCCCGGCGCGCCAGGCACCGCGGGAGAGAGACCACACTTTTATCAAACTTGAGCCTCCGCTCCCCTTCCTCTTTCTTCCTCTCTCCCTCCTCCCCCGTCCCCGCCCCTTCCCTGCCGTCCTCCTCTTCCTCCTCCCCCCCGCGCCCTGGGATGTTTATTCGGGCGGCTGCGTGAGGCGCGGGCGGCGGCGCCGAGTTTCTCTCCCCCGGCCTGAGGAGTTGCAGGCGCGCACACGCTCGCCCGGCTCCGGGGGAGAGAAGGAAACAAAATGTCTGCCAGGGCCGCGGCGGCTTCCACGAAGGTAAGACTCGGCCCCGGGGCGGCTGCGTTCCCTGCCCGCTCTGATCCCGCGGTACCCCCGGCGCGGTTTTCCCATTGCCCCGCCGAGCCCGCACCGCGGCGGCCGCGGCTTTGCCCCCGCCCGTCCTGAGGGCACGGGCCAGCGAGGACCGAGGAGGTGGGCGAGGCGGGCCGGAGCCTCCCGGCCGCCTTTCCCGCAGAGCCTCCCTGCTGTCTGCCGGGAGGGGCGCGCAGGTGGCCCGCACCCCCCGGCCCGGGCCGCTGCCCCCCGGCTGCCCCCGCCCGGCCGCCCACCTGTTGGACGTGCGGGCCCCGGCGCCGGGACGGCTGCGGCAGCCGGGCCCTGCCCCCGCGAGAAGCCCCCGCGCCCCCTCCGGTGCGCTGGCCGTGCCCTTTTGTTCCAGGCTGGAGCCGGGTAGCAATTAGGAAAGGTTCAACCGGGAGAGTCCAGTACTGCAGGATTTTTTCTGTGGCCGCTGAATCAGTCGGGGATGATTGTTGCTGACATACGGTAAACAGCTTTGGGGCGGCAGTAATCCGTCAGAAACTTGTGCCGGTCCTCCACCTGATCCGTAGGTGTTGCCGGTGCAGGTGCACGTTGCGGGGTGTGTACTCTGACCTCCCCCGGCACTGCGCGGCGGTGAGTAATGCCGAGCGGCCCCGGGGGAAAGAGGTGGAGTTAGGAACGCTCAACAGGTTATTTCTCCTTCGTGTAAAATTAAAGGTTTGCTTTGAAACTAGTTTGAATTTGAATTTCGAACTGATTTTTAGCTTGTGGCGCCTGGGTAGTCGCTGTGGCTTCAGCGCGACGAGTTCCCGTCGTGCGTTAGCTGGTGTTGCCGGAGCTCGGCTTAGTGGTGTTTGCTTTCGAGTGAAACTATGTGGTTTCGGTCTGATGTCACTTGCTGGTATGCACTTACTCAGAAGTGATATTCTACAGGCTAAAGTAAAATGTACACATTACTGTATTACCACCGAAAATCTTCGGTACTTGAGATACTAAGTAACAAACTTACTATAATTGTAAGATACTGTTAGCTGGCGGTTTTACCTTCGCAGTCATACTTTCTATGTGTGTTCAAGGCAACCTCAGCTTCCAGAGTGGGATTTGAAAAACTTAAAAGCTAATGTTGACAACCGAGTTTCATGCCTCATTTTAAGTATGCTTCCGGAGGCATTGTATTACATTTTAACATATACACAAACACATTTCAACAATAAATGTTTGTTGTTATAAGAGTAACTTACTTTGGGTAATATTTCGCACTTGTTCTAATACCTAGCTATGGAGACAGATAAATCATACTTTTTAGCCCTTTTCAAATACATTTCTATTAACAACAGATAGGAGTTGAAGATAAATGTTGTCTTAAATAGTGTCGTGTTAGAATTCTGCTGTGTGAGGGATCGTGAGAAATTGCATCAACTTAAATTTCGCAGATTTCTTTTAGGTGTAAAATCAGGGTATAAAATTCTCTTTTCTAGTTCAAAACACTCTCTTAAAATACAGCTATTTTGTGAGGCTGTGGACCAATATTACCTTCCACACATGCATGTACTGCCTTGAAGGTTTTTTTCTAGTTTTAAATACGGAAGTGTATTTGAAGTTGCAGAAGTGTACAGAACGTGTATCTGTTTTGGCTGTAGACTGGTGTACCGACTGTGCTAATTGAAAGTTGTATCTTGCCATAGCAGTTATTTCAGACTCCTCCTGCTCATGGTCATATCACATTGGCCCTTGGAGCTTGCATACATGCATACAGTATCAGCCAAACCAATTATACTGAAAGGTATGTTAATTTAAGAATGTTGCAAAATATAGTCTCACTGGGGTTTAACTCTTCCCTGGGATGCTTTCAGATTTATGGAAGTCATGTACTTGAAATAGCATATCTTTCTTGGGAAAAAACCTCATTTTGTGAGTCCTGTGGCTCTCAGTGTAAATTCTTGTTCTGTGATAGCTTTTTATCAAAATTACTTCTTACCTTTTCATCTTGATTGTGGGCATGTTTTTAGAGACTAGAATCTGATGCATACAGTTAATATGAGTTTCATTGTCAAAACAGAGGTGCTTTCAGTCGATGGATCATGTTAGTTGTGTTTCAACCACTAGTTCCTGGGCCGCCCTCCATGTAGTTTTAATAGTTATAGATAAGGGGAATCAAAAGTATTTTGGAAATACTAGAATATTGGGGAATTTCTGTGATCACATTCCAGGTCCTGTTTCCTTTAGTTCCTCCTTTGGACATGGTATCTGATTTTTCATTTTTGGGGTTGTAATGCATTAAAAAAGCCTCTGTGAATGGTTTTCTCTTGATAGTTACTTAATATACTTCTGAGCTTTGTGTCCATGCACACTTGACGAGACAAAACTAAAAAAAAGAAAAGACAAAAGATTATTTTTGATTAGGTGAATAATTCTTATTTGTACATGAGAGAATCTTGGCTGCTGTGATTGATTGTGTTACGCCCTATTATCAACAGTCTTTAACAAACAGTTTCACTGCCCTTCAGTTTTGATTACTTAGCTTTTTCCCTGCTCTGCTGTAAAAGAATGTGGTTTTATTAAGGTGTTACATGCTTGTTGTAGCTGTTGGTAATACACAATAGAAAATGGTGGAGAAATGAAGACTTGCTGAAAATTTAATCTGGTCGTAGATGTTGCTGCAAAATTTAAGGGGCCTAATCTCTTCTGATATCTTTTTGAACACTACTGATGGATGAAATGGGAGTGACTGTGTCAGGGTCTTAGTAATGGGATGTAAACTTTCTGCCTGCCTGTAAGTTGGAGGTTCAAATATAGTCCACATTGGTAAAAAAACCAACCAACCAAAAAAAACCACCCTGAAAAGCTTTTAAGCTGTAAATGTTTGGACAGAACTTACTGAATCCCTGAACCTTTTTGAATGCTGAACCTGAGTTCTTGAGACTTCCTTCTACATTCATGAAAAGTATTTCAGTCTTTCACCTCAGTCATGTAATTAATTGAATTTTGGTTTTTCTAACTGGCTTTCTGGATCCTGGTACGTATCTGTTAACTGCCCCTTGAATCAGGAGCTGAGAACATGACTGTGGTAATTGTTCCAGATGTGCTGATTGCAAGGACTCCTTGATTTTCTGTTTTAGAGGGAATGGCCTGTGGTTTTCATAAGTGTGGGTTAGCGTTGTATCCAAAATCGTACTTGGAAACACGGGTGGATTTGTTTCTTGTAGAGCATACATATATATGTGCAAATGTTTTTAAAGTGGTTTTTAATGCAGTCTGTGAGATAGCTGTGCTTGGAGCAGTATTTTGTTTTTCCCATGTAAGTCTGTATATGAACACTGTAAAGTTAGATCAGTTCTTCTTTGGTTGTTCGTGAGATTCTTCAACTGTAAGAACAGAGAAATAAATATATAGAAAATCTATATAGGAAAGTAACCAAGAATTCAGTTTAACCTACGAGTCTACCTCCTGCATGGAAAAAAGAGCCTTTAAAATACTGCACTTAATTTTGCTAGTGTTTCCGTCATTTGTATTTGGACCTTAGGAAATACTTATTTTAGTGTTCTGGTAGGTATTTTTCAAATAATAATTTATATGAGTAACTTGTGTTTCTGGCTTGGATTTTCTTGAGTTCATTGTTCCATTTAGGACTATCAGCAGCTTCAACTACCAGATGATACTTGAGGTGCATTTTTCAGTATGACTTTGGCTGCAGTGTGAGAAGAGCTGCAGGTTCCCCACTCCGTAGGTCATTATGAAGTGTGTTCTGGAGTTTGCTTCTGGTTCAACGTGCAGCGTAAAGATTACTGTAATGTAAACAGAGCTTGAAATCTGACGGTGCCTGGCAACTGGCTCCACCTTTATAGAGTGGAAAATCAGTAAGACCTTATCAGTGACCAGCTAGCTAATCTTGGTGTCAAAGAAAACATCTAGAAATGGGTTATTGTACATCGTGGGTATTCTAACGTGTACATTGTGCTACGACTTAGGTTCTATGAGATACTGGGCTTCTATCTGTGCAAAAAAAAAAGCTCAAAAGATAGTATTTTGAATTTGTGCTTGAAGTCAAGAGTGGTTATTGAGCTTGAATATGTGTCTGTGTTGACACTGCAATGTACCATTGTTGTCAGAACCTTCTGGGTACTCATGAAAATACTTGGTTTTAAGTACTCAACATAAGGTACTGAGTTGGAAACAGAACTGTAACTAGTCAACTACTCAAGCTCTGAATTGTGCTAAATATGTTGACTTTATTACTTGAAATACTATGCAAAGGTATTGTCTATCTCAGGTCAAAGCGCTCATCCAAAAGCTTTGTATCAAAGTTGAAGTTCTCACCAAGGACTGAAGGAGTGTTCTCCCATTTTGTTTGCCAATAAGCTTTCAGTGTGAAATAGGATCCTCCTTTCTGTTTTCTTCTCCTGTCCTCTATACCCGTCGGAAAGGCCATATCTTGTGTATACATTGGAGTGGTGGGGGAAAATCTGATTAGTCACAGTGTGGGGGGAGCAAAGCCATGTATGGGTGCATTTCAAAATCTGATTAGTCCCAATATTTGGTTTGTAACTGTCAAATTTTATGTGTCAGTTTGAGTTAAGGGATAGTGTTTGAAACAAATGCTTTTACTGTTTTTGTTATGTGTTAAGAAAGACATTGGTCATTTATAACCCCACAAATACTTCCATGTTATCATGGTATAAATACAACAGAAATTAATATCAAACTATGCCCAGTGTTTTCTCAGGCAAGTATATTACTAATGACTTCTTCACTGAATGTACTGATTAAGCAAACAGCCGTAGGGAAGTCTTAAAATGAATTCCATGATTCTGTGCAGTGTATTTATGCTGAGTCCAAAAAGTCCTGAAATGAAAACACTGTCTTGTCTTATAATTATGCTATTTTAGGGACAGATTATTCAAATATGCACTGTACAGACATAAATAGTAGGGGTGCTCTTGTTTCAAGGGGCTGTGACGTGCTTGAGTGAAGGATCTGACAAAATGGAGGGATACATTCAGCTGAATATTTAAGGTCCGGTGTGGATCCCTTGGAGGCTGCAGAGTAACAAGTGCTGCTGAGGTCACAAGTGTGGTGACTTTTCCAGGGACAATGGTGTCTGCTCAGTTATCCATGGTATTTTCCTGCCATGGTGTGCTCTTAAACAGCTCCCTAAGCCCCAAGCTCTGTGGACTGTTTGGGTTATGTAGATGGACTACTGCAGGGTTGGAGAACTGCCCCAGTGTGTGCAGGACTGGGCACTTGGCTTATGTTTATTATTCCTGACTCTGTAGGATCTTCAGTAATTCTTTAGAGGTTTTTCTACGTTTGCACATCAGGATTTATTTAGACACTTGGAAAAATTAACTGTATTGTTGGTGCTAAAAATTTAAGTATTGGCTGTACATTAAAAAAGTATTTATTTTCTCAAGAGTATTTGGTAGTCTCTAATAGGATTCTTGTTTCCTAATCCATTATAAACAGATGTTCTTCCCTTTTGTGGTGGGGGAGGGCAGCCTAAATTCAGTAAGATGATAGCAGTGGGGAGTGTTGTGTTGGAGAAGTTCACATTCTTAGAAGAAGTGGGCAAGTGTGACCTTTTTGGCCTACTTAACTCATCATAAGGTCTATGGTTAACTTCCCATAGCAGAAGAAGCAACAACAGAGCTTGGTATGGCTCCAATGGCCTTTTTGTCTTCCCACCCCCACATACACAAAGTACTGATATGCTGAAAATAGAAATTGAGCAAAAGTAGGCAGTTTGTTTGATTTGTAGTTCCCAAGGCTTTTCCCAGTAAGTACTGCACTGCAGAGCAGCCTTCTGTCTTCCTCACAACTGCCTTTTACATTTGACTTCTTCATAGGAACTTAATTATAAAATATTCCTGCACCCCTCCTAAAAAGGCAGTAATTGGTTTTCAACTTGTGATCCTTTGGGACTGTATAGGCAGTTCCTTGCCTAGTTTGAATGGGGTCCAGTAACAGTGTCTTCCCCTCTGCCCCACTGGGTCAGCAATCACTTTAACAGATGGCCCCCTTCTCTGTATCCAGCTTAAAATTTTTCTTGTAAATATTAAATGGACATGTTCCAGCTATTTACGCTCTGGGCTGGTGACTGTTTCTTAGGATGTATCCAGATGGGAGCTAGAATGAGCAAGGTGCGTAGAGACTTGTTAATGCACTTCAGAGCATATGGTCAGGCGTTTGGACACGGCTCTGGGAGGCTGAAATAACATCCCCTGCCCTTCCCTGCAAACCTTCCTGGGTCTCTTTCTTTAGACAGCCATGGCGCTCTTGCAGCAGCATAAATGACTTAGTTATGTTCACAGTGAATTAAATGACACAAAAATTACTAAGTAGTAACATGTGGCTGAAGAGACACTGCTCAGTTTTTCAAGTTAATTAAAAAGAAGTAATAACCTTAAATTATAACTAGAAGCAGTAGCATAATGAAACAGGACAGATTGTGAAATTTGAACAATGATGTCAGTTTTTCTATTACTTAAATTACAGCAGTAGTGATATGACTTTGACAAAGGCAGTGCTGCTATAAAAAGATGTATAAAAACGTATTTAAAAGTTAAAAAAATTAAAAAGCCAAAACAAAGAATATGTATGCAGGTTATATTGAAAATATAATAGGAGTAAATTATGTGATCTAAAGTTTTATTGGTTTTAATAAAAAGTAACAATTGGAATGACTGTAGCTGTAAAACTCTAGAAGTAACTTTGAGGTGCTACTTGACAATGTGGTATCAATTAATTAGTTAGCTGTAATTTGCATGGAATCAGGATCGTACCTGGTGCTAACTCTGCCAATTACTGTTTATCTGAACAAATTCCAAGACTTGTAATATATACGTAATTCATGTTAATTTTGGATGACTGGCTTCCCCAGTATTAAATCTGGGAGAAGGCCAGATCATGTTAACCCTCTCATCACGGGATGCTTGTTTAAAAACTTTTTCATGTCACTTGATCCAGCATTGTTCTTACATGTTTTTTGGAGAAAATGCTCCTTTGCCCATGAATGCCTTCACATGAATTCATTTCTCAGCACAGTGTTAGGTGACAGGGGTACAAACTTTCCCTGTAAACCTGGGCTCCCTGAAATCATTTTTCCAGTGGGTATTAAGATCTTGAAGCCAAGCTTAAAGGCATGGCTTTCTGACAAAAGAACTTGTGTTTCCTTCAGAATTGAAATTAAGTTGTGGAAAGTGATTGGCCATTGCATACAGGATAAACCTCTCTGTTAATAACTCAGCTATGTAAGAATGGAAATTCCTGGAGCGTAATCTCTTATGAGAGAATTAAATGCACTTGCATTTTGATTGGGTTTTGCTCTCTATGGATAATGTAGACTGGATTAATATTCCTAAAGCAGGGAGCATTTAGCTAGGAAGTACAAGAAAGGTATACAGGTTTATAGAAACAATGTTGATGGCTTGAATGAAGAACATGTTTCATCTGAATCAGATACAGTGCTGTGGAAGCACTCTGGGGGGTTATTTTTTTCAGTGCTCATGTAGTTTATTGTGGTTTGTTTATTGTTGGTAGTTCAATGGTAAATCCACCCTAGAACTGCCCAGGAAAGTGCTGAGTTTCAAATGAGGGGATCTATCATTTAAATCGTTTCAGTACCGATGTTAGCATAAAAGGTTTTCTTACTTGTTGTGTTTATTTGCCATAAGTACATGTCTGTCTTGGGAAGGTGTGTAAGAAATAGCAAGAAGCCAGTGGTTGAGAGTTACTGAGATAGCTTCTCCTTTAGAATGACCAGTGGTGGTGGTTTTGGTTTTTTTTTTTTTTTCCTTCCTGCATGATGAGGGCACCTTTTAAGTCAGTTGCATTTTTGGTAATACTCGGATTGTCTTTTTGGCTGTAAACTTAGTTTGGTTTACAATAATGTGAGATTTATGTTCTGCACTTGAAGTTGTGCTCGCATTGTAGTTTAAGCAGGCAGGAGATGCCTTTTAAACATAAAGATGATGTTTCTGCGGCAGGTGTTTCACCAGTCTGAACTTCTGACTGCATTTATTATCTCCATTTAAAAAGAATCAACCATGTCTTAAAAGTACTTTAAACAAAAGCAAGCAGTCAGAGAAATATCGCATAGGCTTTTTTCTATCTTCTCTAGGATTGACTTAAAATTGAGATTTTTTTTTGCCTTGTTCTTTGTATTTGTTTTTACTCCCTCCTGTGTGAATGATGAATGCTTGAATTCACCTCTAGTGGAGCAGTAGAAGTGGATTTGTTAGTGGTGTGGTGTGCAGAAGAAGGGACAAGGTGATGGAAACTGGGGAGCTGCCAGGACAGATCCTGTGCTGGGAGTCTTGGGGTGGGCTTGGTGACTGCACTCTGTGCTTCGGGACACCCCAGAAACACGGGAATCAGTGGATTGAGATAGTTTTGACTGTGCCTGATTAGGCTGGTGGCGACTAAATGCTACATTTTAAATCTTATGAGGTAGGTTGACTGATGGATCTATTTTTGCTATTCTATTTCTAGAAAAATCTGTTGTTAACGTCAGTGACTGGTCTTGCTTGACTATGAGTAAATTGCTTGGGATGTTTATAGCTGGCAACAATATTTTTTCTTTTTTCTAATTGAAAGTACTGGTTTTGAACTGGAGCTAAACCCTTACTATGAAAATCACATTTTGCTTGCTCCACCTTTTAGCTTCCAGAACAGGACCTTTTAATTCACTCAGTAGTAGTTGCAGTTTTGCTGTATTTCAAAATTAGTTTTATAAGGGAGCAACTTTAAGCATTTTGTAACACTTGTTAAGAAATAAAAAAAAAAACCCTCAAAGATACTGACTTCATAAATGACTATAGACGATGTTACAAAACTTTGTAAATAGTTTTCCCTCTATCAGAAGAGCAGACTTTGATGTTTTAATGTTCCTTTTTAAAATTTGTACATTATTCTGAGTTTCCTGGATAGGCTTACAGTGTAGAGGTTAGTATGTAGTTGACCAAAACGTAATACCTAAAATCTGTCTTTACTGTCCTAGCCCTTCAAGCAATGTAATTATGTTGCTTCCAAGCGATAAGCCAAGGCAATTTACAGATTACTGGAATGCTTGAAAACACTGACCTTTCAGGTCACTCAGAGCACTCCTATTATGCAGAGATTGCTGTGGCACTGTTGTAATGTGCTGGCCTGTCACATGCTGACTAACTTGCAGAAAGCTTTGATGCAGCTGTTTTAAAAATGCTTTTGCTGACTGATAGGCACTTAGGCTACTGCCTGTGAACAAAGCCAGCTCTCATTCCATGCTTTTAGCCCCCGTTTTCTATAACAACACTTCTTCCCTGCTGACTACACACACAGTTCTTATCGGGGCCCAATTGTTGACTTGTCTCCATTTAAATTGTATTTGTGTTAATTTTCACTTCAAAAATAGTCGTGTGTGTGTGAGAGATGCGGTTCGTGTGGTTTATTCAGAGCTGCTGCAAACAAGCAGCCTTGCAAAGTTCCTTCAGTGGCTTTAAAGAGTGGGTGGATTAGGGAGAAGAAAGTGTGTGTGACTGGGCAGAGCAGGGGAGAGAAGGGATTAAAAAACAATGGTCCTTTATTGATGACGAGTACAGTGGAAAGTAGTTTACTGCAATGTAGCATATATTCTATAGTTTGAGCTCTAATGTCTTTTCTTGAATTGGTGTGAAGAATAAGAAGAATTTGACAAATGTTTCCTTTTAGTGTCTGATGTTTAATGGGCATCATATACGGTAGTACCTTCTTCAGACGAGAACATGAATAAAGATTAAATGGACTTGATCTTTTGTTTTCTGTCTTTACTTTTATTTAGGTTTATTAATAGTTGTTAGAACAGGTAGTGCCTGAATTGCAGAGATCATGGGAAGAGGAGAAATAAGTACAAAAGAATAAAATCTTTAATTCCAGTAGCCTGGTGAAGACTGTTAGATGGATAAATGATTTTTTTTCTTCCCCAAAACACAGAGAATTCATATTCTCACTGAAAATGTTTGGGAGATGCTGGATGTTTGGGGGATATAGACATCTAATTCAAGTAAGACTCTACCTAAGGAGCACAATAGCCTATTACCTATGAAGGGCAAGTTTAGCAATTCACAATTTAATCTTTGTTTCCAGGCAATATGTTTATATTTAATATATTCTACTGGTTGCCTGTATCTCAGATTCTAGGCCTGTTTGAGTTCAGTGCATTTGGATCAAAAACTATGCAACTCTATTCTATTCTGCTGAGAGGTGGAAAGTAAAGAGGTAACATCAGATTGATACTCTATGTATGTATCATGTATGGCATTTCATATAATTCTGAGCTTCTGTTGTACAGCAGGGCATTGTCTCCTTGTTTGGGAGGAGTGTGACACCAGATATTCACCTCTTTACTGCAATTCCAGTGGCTGCAAAATATGCACAACCTGTGCCTAAAATCTCTTGAAGCAGTAGTGTTGTATATGCAAGGATAAGCCCTGATGTAGTTAAAATTGCCTTTGCTCTTTGACCACGTCCTCTACGGTGACAATGCACTAAAACATAAATTTCAAGTTGTAAAAGAATGTAATATGTTTTTCCTGCTATAACAATGCAGTGAAGAGAATAGAATGAGTAATGATTTTACAGCAGGAAACTAATTGAACAGTGTAGTTACATAGTGTTTGTTTTGTTTTTTGGGTATAAAGTCCGAACCTCTTGTGGTGATCGGTAGGACAAAAATATTTGGGTTTTGTTGATATTTTCATATGTACTTTGTAGTTGCACCTTAACTTTTGTAGAAGAAGACATTTTCCACAGCTCAGTTGAACATGTGTTGATCTGGATCAACTTAAATGGCAAAAAGGATGCAAAACTTACACGTTAATAACATTACAGTATCTTTGAGAGGATTACATTTCAGAAGAAATGACTTCTGAAGGTGAACCTACAAAAATGAGTGGAAAAGATGCAACTAAATCAATACATGGGTACAAGAGGTACAGATTTAGCTGTTGTCACTGCACTTAATTTTCTTTTGCAAATCATTAGAAGTTGCATGACTGTGAAGTTATGACTATCGTCAGTCAAGCTCTGAAAGCATTCTGACAGTAAGTTTTGTTTTGCTGTTCAGTTCTTGCTTTAATGATAAAATTGTACTACAACTATTTAGGCTGGAACTACTCTTTCATGTCTCACCTTTCTGATGAAGTTTTTCACTGTTTTTTATCCTCACTTATTTAGTCTTTAGGATTTCTTTTCCAGAGAATACTTTTGAATTGTTTCTCTGCAAGCTGTAGTCTCCTGATAGGTTTTTCCATTGAACTGACTCATCAAACAAATTTGTCTGGTGTCCTAAAGCTTGACTCTTCCGGTTTCTTACTCATTTAGGGAGATGCTCCTTTGAAGAAACTATGGTTTGCTGAATTTGCAGGTTTGTAGATAACTCGGTTGCTTTCTTCCCCAGTCTCATTCTCAGTGACAGGTAACTTGATTGATTTTTGGGGCAACAGTTGAATGAACTGTAGCTGTAATCTGGGGTAAACAGGTAATTCACCAAAATTATACAGGCTTTTCAGCTGTTAACCAAGTGCTTGCCCAGTTTCTTCTCCAGCTGGTTGGATAAACAACTAGAATGTCATTCATACTTTTCCATTTCAAAAAATGTGCTGAGTAAACGAAAAAGACATCTGCCCATTAAGCACAGATGGGAAATACTTGCTAAGAGGTGGATTTGATGGGTAGCATCTCTCAGTAATTATGTATAGACTTTTATTTTTAGTCTTTGTGTTCAGAGTTCCTCTTCTGAAATACTCTACGTGCTTCTCATCTTCACCATAGCTTGGCTTGCAATCAGGGATTAATCTTGATGAAATGATGATGACTGAGGGAGAGAGCAGCTTCTCATAGGTCTGACTCTGCTTGAATTACTTCATAGTTGATTTATTTCAAAGTTGAATTGAAGCCATGACATCCCCTATTACATTATGGACACGTCCTGATGTAGTGGCTAGTTTGGGATTCTTCACTTGGTGTGTCTTATCTGTGCAAAGTCAGAACAATGTACTTGGACATATTTCATTTTTTTGTTTCCCTGTTTCTAGATGGTACCGAACTGACTGCCATAGAAAATAATTTGTGATGTGTCTCTGTATTAAGTACTTAGGGCTGAGAGTTAAGGTAGTTCTTCAGGCCTGTACAGACAGGGAGACCACCAGCAGTTTATCTGTAAAGGCAATTCTGAAAATGCCATGACATTCTCCTTCTATTTCAACCTGCCAACAGAAAACTTTTGGTATTACAGTGCTTGTGTGTCTAGATTTTTGTTGTCAGTCTTACATTTTGGCTGTCGAACTTCTGCCAGTATTTGCTGGGGTTTATTTGTAGCTTTTTTTACCTCAGTAATTTTTATTTTTGTTAGTGAGTGTTTGTAGAGTGTGTGACTTTTTTCTTCCTCTTCTCAATATTGAAAGCAAGTCTATGAAAGTAACAGACGCTCATTTAAATAAGAGCACCACTTTTGGTCATGTAGGATGATGTTTTTGTGGACTGGTGTAAATGGTTTAGGCTAAATGTTCTTTTAACTTGCACTGGTGTAGACTAATTTTTTTGGTGGTAGGGAAAAGAACGTCTAAAATGTATTATGGAACAAATGTAAAATGAACCCCCTAAAAATAAAAAAGCTTTGCAATTTAACTTTACTATTTTATCAGCCTTGTGTAGGCTGAGTTCCAAGTGCAGGCTTCAGATACTGCAGTTCTCTCTGTTTTGATGCTTATCACTTGCTTACATGAGAAGCTCAGATTTCATCGTGTAAAAAGTGTATACCCAGTGCTAATAGCAGTAGCAAAGGTAAAACCAGACTGAAAACATGCTTGTCTTTTATCCTAAAAATAAAAAAAAAAAAACCCTAAAATACTACTTTTAAAAATTATTTCAAAGTAGTACTGATGTTTGCATTTAATGTTTTAATTTAATTTAATGCAGTTGTGTTCTATGTAGATATGTGGGGCTGTAGATTATTTGAAATAATGTTAATCTGTTCTATACCTAATGCTTTACTAATAGCCTTCCCTCCAGTTTGGAGAGAGGAGCTACACCCTGCAGTAACTTTACACTGTGAAGTGTCACTGCCACTGGTCTCAATATTTAAGTCTGTTAAGTCTGTGCGTCAATAATCTGCACTATTGTTATGGTAAAGTGTGTGTTGGCTTTGATCTTTTGAGGGTAAACACGGCTTGGGAGCACTGACTCCTAAGCTGACAATGCTCTGTCAAGGAGAAATGTCACCAGTCTGATAAATGCATACAAACTGATAATTGGTACATGCTCATGGAACTGTAATGTGTTCAATTTGTCAGGACTGGGCAGCTAAAATCCTTGGTTTGCTGTGCAGTTGAAAGATGTAAAGCAAAGGTGAATGGAAAAAGAGTTTTTAAGTATTTTTTTTACGGTATTGCCTTGTAATAACTTAGTTCCTTAAAAAAAGGTCATGAAGCAATCCTAAAAATATGTTGCTGGTTTATCCAAGGCCCATGTTCTCACAAAATTGGCCTTTTTCATCCTTTACTTGCGGATGCCAATATACACCTGATGATTGGGGTGCTAGTGGTGAGGAACATCCAAGGGCAAGAGTGTGGTACACGTGAAGCTCTTCTCTTGAATAATTTAATGTTTAGCTGTGAAATTAAATGACATTTTGATGTGCACCTTCCCCCCAAGAGTCAAGGTGCTGACTCACATCATGCAAGAGTGTGGAAGCCCTTCTCCCATTGATTTCCTTTTTTTTTTTTTTTTTGTTGAACAGATTGGAGTTAATGCACAGCAATGTGAACAAATATTTGCAGAAGGGGAAAATACAGCTGAGTGGGATTTCTGTTACCCTTCTTCCTTGCTTCTTTTTGAACTTTGTTGCTCTTGAGGTGAATTTGTTCTCTTTTGTCAATTAAAGTCTTAACTTGCTCTAGAATGTGAAATTAAGGTAACAGATGGGGCAAGACTTAAACGTCTACACTAGTTATTTCCCCTGGTCTGCAACCTTTTTGTTTTTTTCTTAGAATTTATTGCATTCAGAATGTTGAAGTTAATTGAGCTGCTTTCTGTAGCATAAGGAGTACTGGGGTAACCCAGGGGTGAGATAAAGGCTGTGGAAACTTGAGTGTGTTTTCAGGTTGCAAACTGGAGTGTCAGGTTATAATTTTCCAGTTTTTCCTTCTTGTAGTTTTTAATGTCAAGTATAATCAGAACAACTTTAAAAAATAGAGAAATTTGCTCTTGTTTAAGGGCTTTGGGTTTTCCAACTCCATTTTAAAATATGGTTCCATACAGCTAGAAGATGCAGTTCTGTAGAAGCACAATGCGTATTTTAAAATAGCCTTACTATTTTCTGCTTCATAGTTTTCTTGCGTACTTGGGAATGTGCATTCCAGAGTAGTGATGAAAGGACATGATGCAGTTTTGGTCAAGAATATAATCCTGTATCATTGATATACTTGAAATTGTGGGAATAGAAGTCAGTGTCATGTGGTTAAAGCTGTTGGTGAGGCAGTTTTGTTCCACTGAAATGAGTTCATTTTAAATTGCTGATGTAAATACAAAAGTAGCTTTGTGACCATTTTTACAGTTAACCTTTGGCTTTCTGGGTGTGGCTCTTTTTTCCCCTTTGGTGGAACTGTGTTTTTAGGTCTACTTGGGCTTTTTGTCACCTTAAAACTGAGTTGGAGAAGTGGAAGGTCAAGTTGAAACTGCAAAAGGCAGGCCTTGAAGCTATTGGATCTGAAAGATTGTAAATTTAGGTAATTTAAGCTTTCTGGATTTGCATACTGGATTTTATGTAAAATTCAGTGTTAGTTCATCTGCAGTGGTGGAAATAATTGTAAATCTACCAAATGGATTTTCATGAGAAGAACTGCTTTTGAAGTGTGCTGTTTTGCATGGTGTGCGTAAGGCAACTTGCTGCTAGGAAGTTCTGATCTGGTCAACAATTATGCACTTGAGCATGTTAGTGAATTCCCTTGTTCCATTCCTCTACTTTGATATGCAAACAGGAAAGAAAGAAATCCTAGCTGTATGTCTGTAGGGTGGGATGGGAAACCACGTGATGGCTCTGTAAATCTGAATACCTACAGAGGTCGGGTTGAAGCCTGTGTACAGCCTCTTGTCCAGTAATTACTCTGTCATTTTTTCCCGGTGACTGTAGCCAATGTCTCTTCTGCCCTCGCTTCGTGGGGGAGGGAAGGAGACTGGGTGTTAGCTCCTGACTCAGTGAGTGAGAAATGGCTGGGGCAATTCTTCAGCCTGGAGTTCAGAGGAATTCAGCACTCAGTTTGGAGTGGGGGTAGGGATGAAGTTTACAAAAGAGAAAATCCGACCCCCAGAAAGAAGAACATGCTGTTTTTAAAAGGTGCTTGCTTTTCTGAAGTTAGTATATAGTGGTTTGTGTCCAGCTTTTCTGAAGTGCTCTGGTTGTGAACCACTGGTATAGTGAAAGGCAGTGGTGGGATTGCTGCCAGTAGTGAATCAAAGAGGAGAATTGTGGTCAGGGCAGCTGATGGTGCTGGGCAGTATCTCAGGCCTGCTTTTAGTGCCTCTTCTCCAGTCTTGGCTCCCTGATGGAGCTGGTTTCATGGCTGCTCTTTAAGAAGATGAGGAGTTATGAGTGAAATAAAAAGATGTTTTGGGTGGCAGGGTCACCCCTGTTGCTGCTGCGTGTCCTTTTAAGGAAAGGGGAAGAAAGCGTGGACATGTCTTACTGGTTCTTCCTGCTTGCTGATTCTTCTGGAGCTGCTGTTATTTTCTCTTGTGCTTGTTCGTGGCCTTGGTTCCTGAAGAGAACAGCTCACATAAAAAAAAAAAAAAAAAAGGAAGATATTAATCAATTGGAAGGTAGAAAAATATGTTTGTATTTTCTCTGGAACGTGCTTGTAAGTGTTTGGTAAAAATGAGGTTTCTTTTGCCTTCTAAAATGAAACATCCATTTTTAGCAAATATCTAATAGTATAGCCAGGATTAAGAGTGAAAAAAATCCCACTCTGTAATTGGCTGTAAATAAGCAATTGTTACCCATTAATGCAGCAGTGAGGGTTGTCAGTGTCTGCAGGTATGTTGTTATATGGGCAGTGTTTCTACATTCATAGTCAATGAATCACCTACCTGAGAAGTTTCCTGCTTTTTATTTTGCTAGCTTCTCTTCTTGGCTGCTCCTTTTCCATCCCAAGAAAGTCATCATCAGTGCCAGGCAGATTCCTTGTTTCAGTTCAGAGTGGCTTTGCAAATGAAGGAGATCCTCTGTGCTGAGAATGAAAGTAGCCTTAGGCTTTAGGCTTTTGCTGCTCCTTAACCCTTTGTATTGTCGAGTTTTGGCCTCAAGGTGCTGTTTTAAGAGGTACTCGATGTACTCCAGTGTTCTCATTCTGGCAGCAGGCTTTGCTCCAAGTCCCCTGGCTGCTGTGCCTTGTCTTGGTTATGTTGTAAGACACCTCTTCACTTGGTTCACACAACTGAATTCCTTTTTCTTACACCCCATTCATTCCTTTGCACCACTCTTCGGGAACTGAACCTTCACAATCACTTTGATTTTTAATAGTAGTAGTGGATAAGTTTAATTTATATTACACAGACACTAAACAAAAGGGATGTAAAAGACTGATGAAAATGAAGATGTTGATTGAGCTGTAGGAAGACGCTCCTTGGGATGTGAGTTCATCTGCAGGTCTGTGGGCTATTGAATGCAGTGGAACAATTTAGCTTAAAAAGCGAAGGACTTTTTCCTGCATCATTTTTCCTGCGCTATATTGTTCAGAATTTAAATACTGGTTTTACTGACTAATACATCTTTGTGTCTTTTTCTTTCTACACCTTCAACTTACTACCTGGTTTTGAGTTCTGTCAGAGCTATGTTACTCAGTTTTATGATTGAATGCAAGGACAATTGTAGTGTGCTATTTTTTTTCTGTAACACGTACTAATCATTACTGTGTTAGCTTTAGAAAGTTTTTTCAGCAGGAAAATCCCGGAACAGACTGGTGTGCATGTAAGCAAGGAGAGACTGACACTTTACTTCAAAACTGTCTCTCAAAGTATAGTAAATTGTCTGCTTAAACTGATACTTCTTTAAGGTAGGTGTTTTCAAAAAATAGGAAAATCCATGTCGTGGTGAAGTAATATGGAAACTAGATGTTAATAGGATGGGGATGGTCGTTTTTGCTGAGGAAAAATGAGGTGTTTTCTGCTTTCCACACTTGCCTGATAGGAAAGTTTAGGAATGTTTACCTTGCTGATAGCTGAACAAGCCTTTTGAATGCTGTGGTGGTGTTTGTCGTCCTCCCACCCAAGTCTCATGTCCATCTCCTTCCAGGGGGGTATGGCAACGCTGCTCTAGTTCTCATTCTCTTCTCTCCCAGTGACTTCCTGGACTTCTTTGTCTTCCTCTCTCAATTCACAAACGCTGCATTTGAAAGTAAAACAGAACCCTGCTGTGTTCCCTGTAAGGTGTTTTTTAAACCAAAGTGTTTGTTACCATTGTGTCCTTAATCCAAAGTCACTAGCAGCTTCTAATCCAAGAAGTTACTCTTTTTCAAGGAGCTCTAAGATTTAACATTATTTATCTCTTCCTTTTTGAACTCCTGTATTTCTGTATCCTTGATTTGAGAGTTGCTCTCTTTGGCTGTGTGAAATTAATGTGAGCTCAGAGTTGTACTGTGTTCTGAAGATGCTTTAGTAGCCATGTGACTGCTAAAATTGAATCTTCATATCTGACAGTTACCCAAGCTGAGGGTGGGAAGATGCCATCTGGGTGTGTGGTTGTTCAGGGTAGGGAAGGACACTTTTCCTGAAATTTCTTACTAAGAGTGGTTGGTTGAGATTCAAAGGAAGAAATAGTGTACCTACAAGCAGGGCAGGGGTGAAAGTCTTACTGGGCAGTGACATATTCTTCATACTGTGATTCAAGGGGTAAAACATCAGGGAAACACACTCCTACCCCGCTAATCCTACTGCTACAGAAGTAGTTGTCAGCTGCTACTGAGGGCAAAATGTAGTGTGTGTGTGTTCAGAACACCTGCATTTCAAATGTTTTTTAGAAGAATTTGGTAAATTAACTATAGAATGTATAGTTTTGCTGTGGCTGTGTAGGCTGTAAAAAGCAAGACCCTCCCTCCCCCAAATTTTAAAGAGAAATGAACCTATGTGGGCTACTCTTTTATTTCACGATCAAAGATGTCAAGGCTGTTATTGCGCACCTGTAACTGGAATTGTAATGCAAGACTCTTAAACATTTGTTCATAATTGTAAACTCTGAGTAGTATCTTGGAAAATCAACCCCACTCTATCTTAGTGGGTTACTGTTGCCTGTCCTGAGGCTCTCATTTGACAGATCTTCAGACTATAATAATCTAAAATTTATATGTCGCAGTGCTTGGTAATTCTTTTCATTAAAAACAAGGTGTGAGGCATTCTATTTTCAGGTGAAGTGCTTGAATGCTTTGATTGCTGTTTTGATGTCTATTCATGTTGGTAGTTTCTTGGTGAACACATCTTTTTACTTGTGTGCATTTTGGCTTTGTATTTTTTAAATAAAAAGCCATAGATAGAGAAGATTTATTTAGGCTTCTTGTATAAAGCTAATACAGTATCATTTTGCTTTTGTTGATACTGATACTGTGCTCTTCTCCTCCCACAAGGGAAAAACCAAACTGCAGTAATTCCAGCTGAGGTTCTTTGAGTGATAAAACGCTAATGCTGAGCTGTGTATAAGAGCAGAGATGGAGGTTGTGTCTGTGGTTGGATGATTTGATTTGGTTTCAGAAATGTGCTGGAAATGTGACTTACATAGAATCACAGCGTAATTAAGATTGGAAGGGACTCTAGGGATCAGTTAGTCCAAGTCTGTGCTCAAAGCAATTATCACGAAATCTGATTTATAGAATAATTGCAGAATGATGAGGGCAGATCATCTAGAGCTCATCAAGCTCATCAGAGCTCTGGAGATCATCTAGTCTAGTCCCATACTCAGAGCAGGGTCAGCTGCAGGGCTGCCCAGGATCTTGTCCAGATGAGTTCCGAGCACCTCCAAGAATGATATTCCATGGCCTTCCTGGGCAGTCTGCACCACCATTTGACCACCTCCATGGTTTAAAAGAAACCCACCAGGTAGGTGGTATGTGACTGGAATTTGCTGCTCTGAGCTGTGTCAGTTGCTGTGAAACTGGTCACAGTTGTGTGGACTTCAATAGGGCTTATTTTACTTTGGTGGGAGGCTGTAGTTTGAGCTTTTACATTCCCAGGACTGCCTTCCAAACTGTACCAGGAACAGTTGCTGTTGTTGGAGTTGTGATGAACTGGTGGGGATACGGGTAACAATGACCACATAAATGTGTGTAACACTTGTACAAGATATGAGGGAGGGGCATGTTTTTGAGGATGGAAACTAGCAGGAGGGCAGTGTGTACTGCTTAAGCTGCTTCTATGGTGGTAAAATAATTGCTTTTCAAGTTGCATCTTGAGATATAAACAATTGGAATTTTACACGAGTTCCTTGAAGATCTTGGTTTTGACATAATACCAAAAAAAAATCAAATTTGAGGTAAATAATGAGAGGATAAGTCCTTTCAATTGCACGTTAAAATTTATACTCTAAATTAGGGAATCTTTAGGTCCTATAATACTGACCTAGGTCAATATGGTAGAGAAATGACTTAAAGCAAAGTGCAAGTTTTCCGTGCTTCTCAGTGGCAACATCCCTTGCTGGGGGAGAAACGTGCCTTGCCACTTTGCTTTTTTAGGCTCTCTGTTCTGTGTGATTTTGCTATCTTTTGCTAGTGTACTGGCCTGGAGTAGTGATCTGTGAAACACTATTGCCAGCACTTTGGAGTTTGTGATCCTACGTGGTTTCACTGCCAGCTGGAAAGCAAAATGGAAAGAAGCAAACCAGAGAAGGATCCCAAACTCTGAAGCACAGTTTTCCCATGCCTTACCGATCAGGAGCTAGTAAGCTTTGCTCAGCTGCTGGTTGATACTGTTACTGGGGTGTTTGAGTGGTGTTCTTCATCTGAAGTAACTTGACCTGAGATCATTTG
The DNA here is from genome assembly GCA_034509425.1 of Eopsaltria australis. Taxonomy (NCBI): domain Eukaryota; kingdom Metazoa; phylum Chordata; class Aves; order Passeriformes; family Petroicidae; genus Eopsaltria; species Eopsaltria australis. The sequence continues at coordinate 2,467,837 of JAVTVJ010000121.1, forward strand.
AGATGTAGCTGCATGTGGATCTTGCACTCTGGTTTGTTTTGCCTTATTCCTGAGTGTCAGCCTTCTGCCTTTCATGGATAATGTAATTTACTAGGCTTGTGTCATAAATACTTCTATAAATACTCAGATTTAACTGGATCTGTAATCCAGTATTTAATTATTTAACTAAAATGCAGCATCCCTCCAAATTTGTGCATACTGTTCTTGATTAGGGCTTTTTTGGGAGAGGGGTCTAACATTTTTTGCATTGAGCAGCAGTACCACCAACAGAAAGGTTTTATGATCCTGTCTGTGATGTGTGAAGCTTGGACTTGAGAAGCCATTCTGGAAAAGTGAGTCATGCTAGACAAGCTGGGTATTACATGGATGTGGTGAGTTACATATTGAACTACCTTTTTAGCTTGGAGAGAACAGTGCCCAGAAGTCAGAGCAAAAATGGTCTCTTGTAGAAAAATTTGTCAAGAAAACCAGTGGTTAGGGATGTTTTCAGATACATGCGGTATCTTTATGTTCTAAAGGTAGCCACTAACCTGTGGAGTTTTAGATCAGGAGGCAGTGGAAATTGTGTTTAGTAAGGTAGTGTCTTGCAGAGTGTCATGTGGTTTTGGAAGCACAGGGAGAATTGAGTGGAAACAGCTCGTTGTTGTTCAAATGTATATGTATGTATCTAGTCCTAGTTTTTCCTCTCAAGATTGTTCTTTATGATGTAAAGATGACTTGTACTGTTCAAACTGTCCATGTATACTATTGCAGAGACTTTGTACCTCCAGCTTGATCTAAATCAAAGTAAGTTCATTTTACTAACACATTGTCATTTGAAGAGCAACTTTAATTGTGGTTTTCCTCATACAGACTTTTCACAAGATGGGCTGTTTTTTAATATAGGTGAATGTTTGGGAGGAGTGGGACTCTTGACTAGAACGTGGAACCCAATATATCAAATGGAAAAAAATTGCAACGAGTGCTGATTTGCTTTTAGGTGGTTAGTACATCTGCTTCAGAGAATAAGGTTATTATTTCTGTTTCAAGAGGTGGTTGATGTCACTTCTGTGGATGTACACTTAAACAGAAGGTGAGACTAAAGACTGGCTTCTCAGCTTCAGTGATTCTGTGAAGTTTTTTTTATACACATCTCAAAAGAGTCCTTTAGTGGGTGTTTTCTCCATTTGCCACTGCTGTGTTAAAGAGATAATCAAATAGCATGCACCTGATGTTCTATGGCAGTCCCTGGGTCCTTAGTCTGATCTCTCTTGAATCTTCTCTCAAAAATACATTCAGGGAAACAGTGCTTCTCCTTGGAAGAAATGATGATCGAGTGAAAAACTAAGGCACAGGTTGTTTGCAGTGTAGGACAGAGACAGCAGGGCTGTGGGTGGGAATGGAGCTGTGGCACTTTGCTGTGGCGACCCTGCCTCACTTCTCTCCTCCTCCTGACTGCCTGCACTTGCTCCAGGAGTTGGCTGCCAGTGTTTGAAATACCTCAAGTAACTCTTAAGGTTCCCTGTAGAGAGGCTGTGGTGCATTGTGTATGTGTTAGACTATGGAAGACAAAGCTCTCCTTTCAGTTGATAAAATCAGTCAGATAATGGGATTCTGACCTCATTGCACTAATTGCAGGGGAACAACTGTTAAAAAATGGGTCCCCTGCCCCCAGTCAGCTGAAGGCTTTTATGATAAGACAATTGGAGGGAATCTGTTGGAATTTAAGGTGGCTGTAGTTTAACTAGGCAAGGACAAAGGTGAGTATCTGTAGGAAATCATCCTGGTCAGTGTTGGAAACAACACTGTGCTGCAGCTGAGTGCTGAAAGATGCTGTGTGTAGGGAAATGACCTCTTCGTTCCTTGTTCTGGGCTGGCTGAGGAAGATTCTGTTTTCTTTTCTGTACTTCCTCAGGAAGCTGTGTGTTTTGGATATTGACTTTGATTGTGTTGATTTTTTTAAAGTGAATGATAAGTATCACCCCCTAGATACCTAACAAACTGCAGAAAGAGAGTTTCAAATTCTGATCGTTCTGATAAGCACTTTTAATTCTTGTTCCCACAAGTGCAATCAAAATGTATTGATTCTGCATTTAACCTTTAGAACTTGGAAGTTCAATAACATCCTACTGCTGAACTGGACTTCCCCAAGAATAATGGAAAATTAATTTTAGAAGCCAGATAGAAATGCAGCAAGATGGGTGAGGTGTGCATATGTTTGGTGTGTCCTTCTGAAGAGGAACCGTCACTCTAAATATAATATTACAGATAATACAATATGTAGTATAGTATTGTATAGTATACAGAGAATAAGTATAGTATTTTTCCCCTTTTTTGACACAGCCCACTACTAGTTCTTCCTTCCCTTTTTTTGTGTCTTGAATAAGTACACTGTCACAGTTGTTACAGTTTTTTTCAGGATAAATAGGAATGTTTTTTGACATGAGCATTTTATTGTAAGTATGGTGTACACAACACGAGACTGCAAGCTTGAAGCCAAGCTGGTGTTCTTTACATGGTCGAGTTTGTGACCTGACCATTCACTTCCTGTGGTTTGCCTGCTGTGGTTGAAAAGAGCTCACAGCTGTCAGACACCTTTCCTCTCCCCATTGCTCTGTGGAGAATAGGAGCAATATGCCCCCTGAGGTAGCAGAAGCTTCATTTTATTGTCTGTAGAACAGCTGTCAATGCTGATCTGCGAAGCCAGGCTGGTAAACACGCTAAATGCAAAGCAGTGCTTCCCACAGAAGGTTCCTCTTGTGTAGTCCAGAGGAGAATCTGTTTTAGGTAGATATCTAGATATTATTTTCTCTGAAAATGTAATAATCTCCTTGTCCTTAGTGAGGAATGTATGAAAATGGATGCCAACTGTAGATATTTAACACTTATATTTATTTGTCAGAAATTCCTGTTAAATTTTACTAAGAAATAACATGGTTGAAAATGCATTTTACATCATGTGTCAAAATTTGATCACAATTGAGGAAATAATTCTTTAAAATCTATCTTGTCATTTGGAACACAATTCACTTCCTATGTAAAGCAGTTGAGTTAAAAAGAGAACAGTAATTTCTCAAGTAAGTCCTCCTAGACTTGGAAAGAAACATATGGAAACTATTCTGGCTTGGATTTCAAGAATGTGTAGGAGCTCTGACCTTAGTCTGAGCTGAGGTGTAGAAATCTGAAAAGTGTTCATCTGCAAGAAACCTGCCCTCGGGAACTTGCATTATTTTAAAGTAGAATACTAATTTCTGTGGCAGTTGTTTGAAGCTTTCCAAATGTGAACTGAAACTGTCTTCTCAAGCCTGTGGGTGGCTGCAGTGCTGCTGCTGGCAACAGCTTTTTCACCTGCAGTACAGGTAAACAGAGCAATGCTATTTGCAACATCACTGCATTGCGCTCAGTTCAGTAGCCAGTGTTTTGTTGGGTCAGTTTTATTCCTTCAGGATGCTTGAAAGAAAAGGATATGTGTGCAAGTGCACACATACCCAGGTATGTGTGAGAAGGTAAAAGTTGTATGAGAAAAGTCATGGTTTAAAAAAACCCAAAAAACCAAAAAACTCAGCCCTTGAGAAGAAGGAAAGAAATACGTTGAGATGAGGAACAAAAAATGTTTGTTGTTGTTTGAAGGACCCTTATAAGCCCACAAAGGGAGCTTTCTGAGAAGATGTTTACTTTGAAATGTTTGTTTCTCAGGGCAATTCCAAAGATGAAACAGTTGAACAAGATTTGATGTTTCCAAGATTTTGAGCAAATTATAAGTTTCATAGCTTCCATATTGATGAATTACAACATCATATATGACTCTATCCTTTAAATAGTAATAAAACTTCTGCTTGCCATATACAGAGCTGGGAATACTAATTGTCTCTAAAAAGGTGTTTAGGATTAGCTTAAGGAAACTTTTCACTTTAATAAAGCAAAAGCATAAAATAAATAACTGAAGTCATGATACCATCGTTCTTTGTATTCTTTTTATTCTTAATAAATGTGCTCAGGTCAAGAAAGACAAGGAACTGCTGGAGAGGGTCCAGCAGAGGCCACAAAGATGATGAAGGGTCTGGAGCATCTCTTACGAGGAAAAACTGGACCTGTTTAGTCTGGAGAAGAGAAGACTGAGAGGGGAATCTCATTATTGCATATAAATAATCTCCCAGGCAGGTGCCAGACCCTTCAGTGGTGCCCAGCGACAGGCCAAGGAGCACTGGCCATAAACTAAAACACAAGAAGTTTCACCTCAGCATGAGGAAGAACTTCTTTCCACGGAGGGTGGCAGAACCCTGGAAGAGTCTGGAAGAAGGGAGGGTGTGGAGTCTCGCCCTCTGGAGACATTCCAAACCCACCTGGATACATACCTGTGTCACCTGCTCCAGGTGACCCTGCCTTGGTAGGAGGTTTGGACTGGATGATCTCCAGAGGTCCCTTCCAGCCTTAAAAATTATGTGGTTGTGTGTGATTCTGTGATGTAAAGATATTGGTAATATGGACATAGGCGTTTGCAAAGTTGTCCACTTGCAGTTCAAAGGTATTCAAGGGCCTCTGTTTTATTATTATACCTCTAGACAGGGGCATCTTAGTATTCTCCTATATTCCTCATTTCTGGGTGTTAGGCTGTATATATTTCTCAGTTGCTGCTGAGTCACCTTGATTTCCCTTAAATTAGTGGTGGATAGCATGAAAAATAGAACACTTTGAGTACGGCCTAAGAGCATCAACATCACAACAGGGACCTCAGCTGATGGTAGCACAGACTCATTCTTCTGCCTCAGTTGTCAGTGCTAAGTGGGGTGAATATCTTCACAGGTCTTCTTCAAACTTCCCTTGGTCTTTTGTGAGTGAATGCAGTTCTTCACAGATCAGAAAGTAACTCCAGTAAGCAGTTTGTATCAAAGCCAGCACTCACCTCAGACTGCGTTTGAACTGTTTTCACTCTTCTTGATTGGACTGTTTGGGCATGCAGAAAGAATGAAAATAACATATTACTTGCTTTGCTGTGTAGCTAATGGATATTTGATGTTTCCAAGTCTTGTGCATTTGAAAGGGATGTATTAGTAAAATCTAGGGGAGGTGATAGCAATAGTGAGAGAAAAAATGGAGAACAAAGTGGAAAGACTGAGCTTCTGCAGAGAGGAGACAGGCTTTAAAAATGGCAGCCTCAATCTGACTGAGCAGTGAGTGTTTTGTCCAGGTTTAGAAAGGCTGGTGAGTTTGGATTGGTTTTTTTATGTTTGTCTTGGGTTTTTTTGTGATGTAGCCAGTCTTCTCTCGGTTCTCAGAAGCATGTTACATAGGGAATTTCTTATTTTCTTAGTCATGGCTTAGCTGTTACCTCGCCCTGCTCTGGGTTTGCCAGTTCTCCCAGATCCAGTGGGAGCAGTGCTGAGCTGGTTAAACTGGGTTTTATCAGTTCATGCCATAGCCAGAGCCAGTTGGTGTTGTTTGCCCTGTGCCCTGTGTACCGAGCTCCAGCAGTGAGCACAGGGGCTCAGAGCCATGGAAATGAGGCACCTTGTGAGCCAAGGAGCTCAGGCTGTGCTGGCTGAGGGGCCTCTCTGCTGACACGGGGCTGTACCTGCAGAGCGCTGCCGGGACGAGTGCAGCAAACGAGCAGCTTAACTTCTCTCGATAATTGCAGGTAGAAATGAGGCAGCCTATTTCAGTTATAATGTGAATTACAACTTTTGCAGTGCTTTATTGCATTCCTGTTGCACCTTCTCCTGAACGGGAGCTACTTAGAGCTTTTTGCTTTAGAAGCTTACTTGCAGAGATAATTCTTTGCTTGATGAGATGTTTAGCCTGGGAAGCTCTTGCCAAAACTAAGACAGAATGAGAACATCAGAAATAAGGAAGAAAATCAGTATTCCTTGACCGTTTAGCAAGCAAAACATTCTGTTTTGTTTCAAAGATGGCTTTGTGTGTGGAAAGTGCTACTGTTTTAGTATATATTTGGTCTGAGTTTAAAAAGCTGGAGAGAAATAATCTAATTCTGGGGTAGAGCTGAATCAATTTGTAATGCAAAGGAGCAATGTTTGGTACTGAATTGAGGGGAATTACAGCTGTTTGAATGAAATACATCCCAGTTAAGTCACAACAGCACTTTCAAGAGAAGTGAACCCTGACAGAGAAATGAGCAGTAATGCAGCACATCCTAACCCTTAAAATTCAAGCAAAAAATGCAGAGCTTTTTGGCATTGTGAAAAGAACTCACTTTTTGAACCTAGTTGCGAATTCTGGTGTTCTGAAATTGGATAAAGTTTTCAAGAGGTATTGTTTGTGAGAGTAAACACTCCTACTTGCTGTTCCTTGTGATACAGGACTTGATTAAGAGTTCTGAGTATTTTTTGTTGTAGTGACTCAGTTACTGTAACTGGAACAAATTGAGAGTAAAGTAGATTTTCAAAAAACCAGTGCTGCCGTGTTGCAGAGATGCTTGTGTTCTGATTCTGTTCTTTAATTAGTGCATTGCATGCTTTTGAGGGGGACGGGTATGGAGCAAAACACTGGGCACTCCCTCTTGAAAGGTAGAAAATGTAGCAGCAGGATGTTCACTATGTATTTCCTGCTGCCTTCCTGCCTGTTTTCAGGCCTTGGGCTCTGCTGGGTTTTCCTCCCTCATGCTATTTTCCTCTTTCCAAATGTTTGCTTGTCATGGCACACTAAGTAGTGCTCTTTTAAGCAGAAATGCAGGTATGTCAATATTGTCATAACGTTACTGTTTAATCTAGTTACCTTAGAGAGGACCTTGTAATTTCTGCAGTGCTACTGTTCACGAAAATAATTATCCTACACTAAACTACAGTCCATTAAATGTGACCTGTGTGCATAACACAGTAGCATGGGTACTGTAACCTGTAGCTGGGTGTTCATGAGTTAGTGCTAATCTGCATGCAGTTAAAAGAAACAAAAAGGAGAGTGTAAGTATAAAGGTTAGAATATAAATATCTACTACAGTCTTAATGAGCAACCAAGAGAGCCTGTATCACAAATGCTGCTTGTAATCCTTCCCTTGAAACTTCTTTATAACTTCAGGTTCTGTCATCTATTTTGCCTATTCTTCCCCCCACCCCCTTCCACAGGAGCACAGGAAGTTCAGCTGTGACACATAAAGGCAGGAAATGTGTAATGAATGAGCCAGGCCAACTTCTTCTGTAGCTATTCTATATGAATATTAATGTTACTTTTGAATGTGAGTTTCTGTTTGTGGTATTATACAACTGTTGAAAGTGAAGTCTAATCTTTGGGTTTTTTTTTTTCCTTAGAGCACAACAATGGAAGAAACAGCTATATGGGAACAGCACACAGTGACTCTTCACAGGGTGAGTTCATACAATTGGCTGTGTGTGCATAACGCAGGATACTGGTAGTTTTTGAAAACAATAGGAAAAAGCCAGATGTCAGGAAGTAAAAGGAAAGGAAACTGTTATATTCCCTTGTTTAAATTTAGAAGTGTTGTAAAAGCTCCATGTGATAGCTCTATTTGTTTGTTTGGTTTCAGAGATAAGCCTGCCTACAAATAACCATGCCAGAAACAAAGCTTTAGATTACATCTGTACCTAACTGAAGGGAGGTAGAAATCTCTGTTCATTCATGGTAGTGCTGGAACTATGCTTGAAAGTTTTAAAACTTTATTTGCAGAGACCTAAAACAATGTAGTTGCATATAAATTAATGTATTCAAAACTGTCTTATTTGCTGGCCACTTTCTTAAACCACTGGCTGGAAATAGTGATTCTGGGTGGTCAGAATGTGTACCCTGCACAAAGGAATGTGTGCTGGGAGTGAGTGAATAGCAGGACTGCTTTTGCATTTAGGCTGACTCCTTCTGTTTGAGTTACTCCTAAATTAAATTGAGTTCTGATGCAGCTATCTTGAAGCTGTACAAGAGAGTCAATAAGGAATTAATTGCTTAGGGAAAGTCAGAGCAGGGTGGGATGCCATTTCTGGCAGCAGCTTAGTATTAAAGCAACCATGGAATCATGGCCCAGATAGCTGTGTTCATTGAAATAGCAGGGAGATGTCCCTTTTCTCAAGGGAGCAAGTTATGCCATTTGTCTTCAGTTCATCATAGAAAAAAGGCATTTTAAAATAGTAGCTTTGGTGGGATGGATGGACCTCAGACAAAAATGCTTATGTGTAGGTCAGCTGGTCAGATAAAATGTAAATTCTCTGTCAGACCTGTTAGCTAATGATTCTAAAGACTTCCATGTTCTTGATTCAAAGTAACTGTTTGGGTAGATGCCCTTTTGTGAAGGGAGCAGTTATACTCAGTTTGACCGGAAGGCTGACAAGGTGTCCTGTCTCTGAGTGCAGCCACATGCTGAAAGGAAAGTATAAGTAAAAATGCAAATGTGTGGTGATGTTTATCTATGCTACTCTTTAAGCTTCCAACAATGCTTAGGTCAACAAGTTTTTGAGCAAGAAGTGTTATTTCTATGTATAATTAATCGCCCTTTATGTTTTCATCTTGAAGCTGACCAGTCATCCCTGGAATCTCTGTAAATTTCAGGTTTTTTACTCGTATTCCTGATTAAATCAGTACTGCTTTATAGTCAAAACCAAACAAAAAATGCCATAGTAATACAAGGTTGGCTCGTAGGCTTGGTTGGTGGTAGCTCATTTTCTCTTGAAAGGGACCTTTTCCTGGTCAATTGGATCAGCAATTTCAGTGACACCAGAAGTCAGACGTTAAGTCAGTGCACAAAGAAATAATGAAGTGCTGCATTATGGTGTTGCCTTGAACAAATTTTTAAATAATTGGTAGGAACCAGAGATCTCGTGTTTGGTTGCACTTGCAGTACAATCAGAAGTTCTTTTGTAGCATTCATGTGAAAGTATGGTTTGATTATAATTTTGATTATGATCTTTTATGTGCCAAAATCCTACCAACTCTTCTGGTATGAATGTTTTGTTACCTGATTAAGTAGCTCTTACTTAGGTGTTGAAAGCTGATGATATGTACTGTTAATAACTTTGATAGCATTAATTTAGTCAGTTAAAAACAAACAGTTATTTCCATCTGCCAGATAACAAAACCAAAACCCTTATGGTAATATTAAACAATTATGTGCTTATCCTTAATGCTGGGAAGAGGGTTTACTGGTGAATTCCAGCAGTGCTGTCAAAAAACTCATTAGAAACTTTTTTGAGAAGTAGAGGCTGGAGTTCCTCACCAAGAGTTTTTATTGTCTGTCTTTACCACCCTTCCAACTTCCTGGGCTGGACTGCTACTTAACTCTTAAGAGATTGAGCCAGTGTCAAATTCATTTAAAGCTTATCAGTTAGCTACAGTTTATCTTTTATTGAGAGGTCTTCTGGGTTTATATACCTTATTGCAAAGTACTTGAAGGAGGAGCCCTGCACTTTGTATATCACGTGGGGTTTTTTCCTACTTGGAGCTAAGATCTGTGTGTCTGTGGTAGATCTGTGTCCTTCCCCCAAAGCACAGAAACCAGGTGTGTACCTACCTTTTTGCCTGTCCCACACTGCATTACTATGGGAAAATAGAATAGTACAGCTTTTTTTTCGTGTTTTTTCTACAACATCTGACAGGTGAAGTTTTGATACAAGAGATTTTTTTTAATGCTGTGTTACTTAAGGTACGTGTTAGTATCTTGTATAACCTGTAGTGGTCAACATCTTGGAATTTCCAGACATGTCTAGGAGCTAGGCTCAGTTTTTAGAGAGCACTTCTGATAATCAGTTGTCTCTCAAGATGATGGTAGGCAGCAGGATAAAATGAAAAGTAGGTTGGCTGATTTTTACTGCAAGGTTTCTTGTGTGACCTCTTAAATTTTCAGAAGGATTTAGGATTTGATCTTTTTAATTGAGAGTGCTTCTGAAGACCTTGATTTATCTTATTAGAAACTCTTTACCTGACTTGTAGGCCCTTTTGACTGCTGTCTGTATATGAGACTGCATTGTTTCAGGGCTCCTGGAAGAGAACATCAAAGTATGAAACGTAGTCATCTTCATACTGGTGATTTGATTTGCAAATCTAGTTTTAAAAAGTAGTATGGCAAGCAGCAAGATAAGGTTTACAGAGAGTTTCTGTAAAAGTTAGCCTGATAATTGTATTTCTTACCATGACTGGAGAATTTAAAAAAGATTTTTGTTTATAGTGAGGGAAGGCTAGAGAAGATTTAAATTAAGTTTGACATAAACGTCTTCGTTATTATCTCTTTTCTCCCTTTCCTTCCCCACCCAAATACAGTGCAGACTAAGTCCTGTTTGTTAAAGTAATGGAAAACTGAAAACAGGAGTGTCCTGAGAGGAGAAACACTGTTTTGAAATGGGGTTTAGTAACACATTTGTGTAGGCTATCACGTATTCTCTTGGATTTTAAAACATGAAACTGAAAAAAACCTCAGCTCTGGTCATGAGTGGACAATAAGATCCTCCTTCATATCACCAAGTTTCACTTAATTCTTGCATCCCAGCCATGATTTCTAGTTGCTCTGTCTGGGGTGTATTTTGAAAAGAAGTCCATTCATCCTCTAATGAATTAAAATGGATGTAAAAGAAGCAGTAAGGTGTGCCCTTCCCCAGCTCCCCACACTTGGACAAACTTCCTTCTTGGCAGCAGTATGGACTAACTGCTCAACTCCATTTCTGAGCAGTGAATCTCCAAATCTGTATTTTAGTACTGTTCCTATTCACTGCTTACAGGCAAATCTGGAACATCTTTTTATGACTTCTGTTTTGGGAGGAAATAGGAAACAGGTTGGTTTTGGGCAGTAATTAATGTCCAAAAAGCTGAATGTCATGTGTCTTGCAGCCAGATGCAGACTGCCATGTTGCCTCTGCTGTCACTGTAAGGTTATGAAACTCCTTGCTAAAGCTGGGTCATGTTTGTTAAAAAGTCTGAAAAAGAGAAGGTGAAGTCTGCCAGCACAAAGTGTGTGCTCTGTGAAATGGAGGGGTGAGATTGACCCAGACCTGATCTTTTCCATCCAGTGACTGCATTTTGCATGGTTGAAAATTGCAGAATAAATTCTTGAGTAAAATACAGCATTTAAATGGTAATATCCCCAAAATGTTTTCTGGGCAGTGATGAAAGAGCTAGATGGTTTGCAGATCAGTTATATTTAGAAAGCTTATTTCCCACCCTCGCTGCTTCCAGGCAGAAATGTAAGCATCATTGTTGTATCTTGAAATATCTAACAGGAATAACTTTTCAGAGGCATTGACCTTGCTGTAGTGGCAGGTCACCCTAGAGGGAAAAGATTGAAGCAAATTACTTTTGTTAAGATGCAGATGATTTGCAAGTGCTGACAAGGTTTTGATGTATTTAATGGTACAAGTGATCTTGGTATTATTCGTAGGAACTGAGCCTGCAGTCATACTACTGTGTGCTGCAGTCCTGTCAGTTCCTGAGCTAAGTGAGGTCAAGCTGGGTAAATACCATAATGGGAAAACTCAAAGAAAGTGTTGCAGGAAATGATACAGGGGTTCTGAGTCAGTAGCAGCTCAGTGGAGTGGTTTGTTGTGCTTGCTGAAGATTGAGGTCTTGCTGATGACCACCTGAGGTCTAGGCCATAAAAATGCAAATGAGAACTCTAATCTCTTGGAAGAGACTGGGTAGTTACTCCAATACTCTCTGCCTTCTAAAAATGTTTATTTTTAATCTGTCTCCTGTTACTGGATTGCATAGCATTGATTGGTTCATTGATCCTGTTTTCTTTCAAAAACTTGTGTTCATCTCATGGGGCCTTTTTGTGTTTGGCATGGGAATGCAAATTGCAACCATTAGATATTGGAAAGTAAAAATATTTCTCTTGTTACATTATAGGCCCCTGGATTTGGATTTGGTATTGCAATATCTGGAGGAAGAGATAATCCTCACTTTCAGAGTGGTGAGACATCAATAGTTATTTCTGATGTGCTGAAAGGAGGCCCAGCAGAAGGACTCCTACAGTAAGTGCCAAACTATACCTGGGTTCTGATTTGGGAGCATTCATCTTTGTCAGTAGTAGCTTAACCTCCTGATTGTTTTGGTCTCAGGCTGGCTGGCTGTAACTGTTGGTGCAGTAGGTTTGTAATACAGGCAGTTTGCACAGGGGCACCTATTCACCAGTATTTTCTTCTTGGCATAAAATATTTATACTGTACATTGTGATGTTTTTCATGTAGAGAAAATGACCGTGTTGCAATGGTTAATGGAGTTTCAATGGATAATGTCGAGCATGCATTTGCTGTTCAGCAGCTGAGGAAAAGTGGGAAGAATGCCAAAATCGTAAGTCAATGTCTTGAAGATTTAAATTCCATAGTTATAGAGCAAAAGTGAAATAGTGTAATGTTTGCTATAAAATACAGGCATGATGCAAGGTACTTGAATAACACGTGTGTGATGTTTCAGGTTTAAGCAATAATCACAGCATGTTTATCAAGGGGTCACTCAAAATGTTTTTTTGAAATGTCAGTGATGATGACTGCATAGTGTGGCACTGGATAATTCAGATTCCTTTTCTTTATGGTAAAGTTCTTCTCAGATTGTGGCAAATCAAGTTTGTTTAATATTTGCTTACTTTGTTGTATGCGCTTTAACTGAGTTTTTCAAAGGCTGGTGTATGCTGAAGGACAAGTGGTTTGGGCACTAACAAAATTCTTTTTGTGCTCAGTAAACAGTTTGCCAAAATAAAGCATAATTACCTTAATTCCTATAATTTTGTAGGCTTATTCTAAGTGACTGGTTTTTGAACTTCTGCAAAACAGAACAGGTCATCACCAAAGGGTAGTAATCCAGCTTTCTGTAGAAGTTTGGGGGTTATATTACAAAAAAAGTTGAACAAAAAATGCACAGTGTTTTGAGGTTTCTTAATTAATGAAAACAGACTTCCAGGGCTTGTAGGAAAGCTTTTCTGCTGACAGATTTTTAGTGCATTGGGGTGCTTTAATGCAGTTGCAAAAAAGGTATAATGTTTCGCATTTGTAGATTTGGCAGCAGTTCTTTAAAGCTTACAGAAAGCAATTTGTGGCAAGCTGTGCACAGCTTTCAGTCTCTTAAATATTTGGTGTGTAGATTTATGTAAAAAAAAGTAAATAATGAAAACTTTATGGTAGAACTTGGTTTGGTTCTGTAATACACAGCAAGCAAATCTCTGAGCAGGACTGGCTCATATTCTGGAATCAGCTGTCTATGTTGTACAAACCAACTTTGAACTTCCAGAGGGACTGCTCCCCTTCCTCCCTGTCTTGCATAAACATTTCTTTGGAAGATTGGGAGGCTTCAAAGTTGAGGAGAATTACTGGCAATAGCATACTGACTATACGCTAAATTACATGTTAGCAAAAAAGGGTTTTAGCAGTGCCAGTAACTCATTTTGTGGTTTTAAGCAAAGAGAGGGCATTCTAATATGCAGCTCTGAAGACAGAATACTGTGTTGTGCTACAAAGGCTGTTGATTGTTACCCTTTTGCCACTTTGCAAAAGGATTAAAAAGGACTAAAAGAACTGTAAAAACAGGTTTCTAGTAATCTGTATTGAGAAGTCTCCTGTATTAACTGGATATAATTTTATAATGAGGATGCAACAATTCAGAGCATTCACAAATACGTCTGCATGTTTTTAATTCTGGGATTAGCCTGGCTTCTGACATTTGGTAACACTATTAGCATTACACAGCCAGAGGCTGATATCTGCTGTTGGGTTGTAGACTATCCGAAGGATGAAGAAAATTCAGATTCCAGTGACTCGACCAGACCCTGACCCAGTGTCTGAAAACGAGGACGACAGCTATGATGAAGAAATCCGGGATCCAAGGAGCAGCCGTGGCGGTCCCAGTGCCAGCAGGAGGCACGAGAAGAGCTGGGTCCGAGATCGCAGCGCGAGCAGGGAGAGGAGCTTGTCCCCAAGATCAGACAGGAGGTCTGTCACCTCCAGCCAGCCTGCAAAACCCACCAAAGTCACACTGGTGAAATCCAGGAAAAATGAAGGTAATTTGTATGTACATCTCTTGCTAAAACTTGTGCTGGTTTTTAAAGGCCAGCTGCTTCACTCAGTGTTGTGTTGAGGGCTGTGTGGGCTGAGTGAACAGTGCTGTTACCAGTGTGCACATTTTACCAGTAGCTGCCTCAAAACTTAAAAGGTGCTGTTGTATTTCTGGGGGTATTTTTCATATTCCAAAATTTGTGTGCTTAGTTAAGGGTAACATATTATATAGTGTAAACAAATCCCAGCTGTGCAGCTGACATCTGGTAGTCAGCAACTACATACCTACACTTCAGCTGAGTCTTTAGTGGCTGTCTTGTTTGGAAAAGTTGCAGGTAGCATCTGTATTAAGATGTTGAACAACAGCCCTGATTATAGACAGTGTTAGAAAAAGAGATTGATACAATGGTAAAGCTATAACATAATTCTACTATGGCCCATTGTGTGCCATGTTCACTCTCCTCTTTGTGTTGCCTGTGTAAATGCTGCGTAAAGCAGTGTTGTAAATCTCCAGATACCTCCCTCCTTTCTGCTGTAACTTCATCAGTTTTCTTTTTTCTTCTATTATAAAGAGTATGGTCTGCGGTTGGCAAGTCACATATTTGTGAAAGAAATATCACAGGATAGCCTGGCAGCAAGAGATGGTAATATCCAGGAAGGAGATGTTGTACTGAAGGTACAGTATATGGTGGTGGTGGTGGTTGTTCAAAGGCAAACCTCACTGATACAACTATGCCTAGAATTGGCTATGTCAGTAACATGATTACAGTTAATAGGTGTGTCACTTTTCATTAAATTATTTCAAAGATCAAATTTAATATAAATCAACTTCTCTAAGGAAAGGAAAATTGCTAAGCCTATTTGGTATTATTCCCTAAGCTTTATTCAGACAAATAATGCCCACTGTAAATGCATAATAAAGACTATTTGAAAAAGTGTGAAGCTTGGCTTAGTTCTAAGTAAAATGTTGAACTGTGCTATTGTACAACACTAAAACTTGCCTTCAGGTTACTTTTTTTGTTTGGTTGGGTTTTTTTAGAAATATATGTACCCAGGAATTAATTTTTGTGTCCCATCCCTGGCAGTGTCCAAGGCAAGGGGATGGGGCTTTAAGCATCCTGGTCTAGTAGGAGGTGCCCCTGTCCATTGCAAGGTGGATGGAACTGGATGGTCTTTGAGGTCCCTTTCAGCTGAGGCCATTCCATAATTTTTAATGCATACTAACAATTTTTATTTCAAGACATTGCTGTGGATATGTTGGTGCAGAAAAATGGACCTTTCCTTGCTCTGTTGAGTATAGCAGTGCTGGTTTAAAAAACATAACTAATCTTTTACAAGTTTTGTCTTAGTGGTATAAGCTTTGACTTTGAGAGTTGAAAATAATTTTCTATATTATGCAATATTTTGGATGAGCCCAATGGTCTTCCATTATATTATGGTAATTTGATACATGTTTTAACTATTTCTAAATATCATCAAATGGAAAACCACTCTTTTTGCTGAGGGTTTTTTTAGTAAGGTTATATCTGTTCTTCTTTCCTGCTCTATTCCAGATTAATGGCACAGTGACGGAAAATATGTCCTTAGCAGATGCCAAAACATTAATAGAAAGGTCAAAAGGCAAATTGAAGATGGTTGTTCAGCGAGATGAACGAGCCACACTGTTGAATGTCCCTGATCTTTCTGACAGTATTCATTCTGCTAATGCTTCAGAAAGAGATGGTAAGTATAAAACCTTGATTTCTAAAGAGGAAAAAACTCCGTGTTCTCAACACGTGAAATACCTAAGTGGGATGAGAGGGTGGGGAGGAGGAGAGTTAGGAGTAAGATTGTAATATGGGTAAATTTTTGTTTGAATGGGATTAAAATCCTTCAAAAACTGTAGAGAAAAAGATACAGTCCCTGTTCTTGTGGCTGTTCTTTCAGGAATATTAAGTTTGGGTTTTGTGTAATAATAAGCATAGATTTAACATCTTCATAAAAATTCTCTGCAAAAGCTTATTCCCATTTGAGCAGGTCATGCCACCATTTAAATTACAATCATTTCATGAAAAAACAACTTTTATTTAACAGACATTTCAGAAATTCAGTCGCTGGCATCAGATCATTCCAACCGATCACATGACAGGCCCCGCCGCAGTCGTTCACGATCTCCTGACCAGAGGTCAGAGCCTTCAGACCATTCCAGACATTCTCCACAGCAACCCAGCAACGGCAGGTGATGGCAGCATTGTATTATTTTTAAATCAACTATTTAATGTGACATATAAGTTACAGGAGTGCTTGAATTTATATGGTGTAACAAATGTGAAGCACAACTATGGAGGCAGTAACATGACATTGTTTGTCTTGAGAGATGGAGATGATAATGATCCAAATATTTTAGACTTGATGAGAAAGTGAACCTTTTTCAAAGAACATGGTTGTGTGAATGACAATGAAAGTTTGATAGCAATGTATGTTACTGAATAATGTGTAGTGATATTCTGGTTTTAGAAAGCAGTTAGCTGTGAGGAGATTTGAAATGACATGTAGCACAGTTCCTCTTGCATGTCCAGCCTGGGTAAACTTGTTGAAATCTTGCTTTGTTTAGGCATAGGGATTGTCTTACGTTCCTACAAAACAAGGTGTATTGCACGGCAGGTTTAGCTTTTACACTCTGATATTTGAACTTGGTAATGGAACATTGATTACAGTTCTTCAGTACGTAAGTCTAATCTTACATGAATTCAGAGATAGGTAATGTACTGTATAGTTTGGAGTTTTTTTTCTCCTGCCATATGAAACTTTAGTCCTTAATAATAAATCTGCCCAGTTTTGCATTTCCACAGTTTGGAAATAGACATTCTGATTTCTTGAAATAGCATTTCAGTGTTGGATTTCAAATTCTACTAAATATTTGTTAGAGAAAAGTTTATCTTCTAACTGCTCATAATATGATACAGCAGAAATTAGAATTGATCTGTGCAAATTCCAAATTTGGAGCCTCTATCTGAAGATTTTTAGATGCTGTTCAAAACTCTGGAAAAACAAGTTGCAGCTGGCTGTTTCATAAAAGATATGCCTGATTGCTTATTAATAAAATTGGTTTGCCCAAGGGGAAAATAACACACCTTCGAGGCTTTTAGAGTCTTTAAAAGATCAGTACAACTGCAGGAGAGATGGTACCTGCATGTACACCTGCTTGGGGTTACAGTTTACAGACATTCCTGCTGCTTTTTTGTGTACATTGTTTGGAGGGACCACAAGGCATGAAAACTTGTTTTCAAGTAGGAGCCAGATTAATGGGAAAAACTTTAAAGCAGGGTCCCAGAGGCGGGGCTTTGATTGTGGAGGTTGTGAGATTTCTGTCTTATTTAAAAGCTGTATGTCTTGACATGCATTTCTTGTGCAGTCTGGTAGGGCTTGTGGAGGGAGGAATAAAAAAAAAAAATCTATCAGAACTGCAACTATGACTGACTTAGCCTAGTGTTAGTGCTTTCCTGTCCTACTGCAGTGGCTTAGGTAGATGGTCACTTCCTCCCTGTAGACCAAACTGTTGGAAGAATTAAATCCCCCCTGAGAGGGAACTTTGAAGTTATCTCAACTCTGAATGCATCCGTTATATCTTCTTTATGAGCAAGAGCTACTTTGGCATGGCTTGACTTCCTGTGCGACATGTCCCTTTCAAGATCAGAAAATCTGGGCCCTGAGCCACGTAAAGAAAAACATGTTGAGAGCAACTTCTCTTTGTAGTGGTTGTTTGTGCAAGCTTAAATCTACTGTAAGATCAAATTAGTTGTTAACTACTTATTTTTTGAATTTGGTGGAAAATCTGGAGGACGAAAAAGGCTTGAGAACAAGCTGAGGAAGAAATGTGCAAGGAGTCTTCCAAATAAGCTTAAGGAGGATGTTAAAAATGTATTGAAGATAATGAGTCTTTATTTAGACACTGTTCTGCCAAGTGTTTGTATGTTAATGAGGAGGGAAATTCCAGGGGAATCCTCTTAGTCCTTTCAAACAAGCCTAAGTATAGACTGACATTTCTGGATGTGCACTAGAGTACAGAAATCTGCTAACAGATCTGCTTCGGTATTGCTTTGGGGTCTGACAGGGTCTTCAGTGTTGTCCACCTTTCAGTATTCCGCACTGTTATGTACATCAGGCTGCTTGCAGCGTTCCTGGATATAGAGTTTCCATAACAATTGCTATTTGATCATTCTGTCAAAGCATTAAATAGCACTTCAGTTTTCGTTAGTCTAAAAGTTCACAGATCTCTCTTGAGCAGTCTTTTTAAAACTCAAATGCTAAAACATTTTTCTTAAATTACCAACAGAAAGGGCTAATTGTGCTTTGTATTACCTATGAAGAGTTGTACTTAAAAAGTTAGAATGAGCAAAAGAGGTCTCTGCACCTGAGCTGGAGAGTACCTTGGGACAAGTATCACGTACCCTTCCTTAGCTATCTGGTCTTACTGCTGGCACTAAGAAGCTGTTGAGCTTGGTAAACTTTTGGTGTGACCCATCCTAAAGACTGACATTTAAAGCCAGGTGCTGCCAAACCTGCCAGATTATGTCACTGGGCTGCCCTTTACTAATTGAATGAACTCCTGCTTGGAAACTCTGTCTCCTATGCTGACTTCCTCACTTAGGTATTGGAATAGCAAAAACATCCTCCGATATGTTTAACACTTCAGCCTCAGCAAGACAGGTCTAGTAGCCTGAAGAAATCACTGTAGAGACCACCATTATTTCTGGAAGGATGAGGCTGACTTCCGTATTATCATTCTCAATTTGTATGTAGCACCAGAGATTGGTTGTTCTGTCCATTTTCAAAACAAGCTGAAAAACTAGAATGTAAGATAAAAATCAGCCCTATTTTGAATGTCTTTAGGAAGATGCAACTTTGCTCTTACTCATACTAAGGAGTTGGAGATGTGCTAAAAACACATTTGGGAAGAGCCTGCAAGCTTATATTTTCCATAAAGACAAACATTGTGTGTTGCAGGTCATCTCTTGTTCTGCAGTAATAGCACTGACATGTAGCTGATTGTATTTTGTAATTTAAAAATGTTTCTGTTAAGCACACTTTGAAAAAATGTCAGGGAGAGGAAGTGAGGTAAAGGGGGCCCTGACACAGCACAGATGTTAAACAATAGTGTCACAGTGCACACAGGGAACAACACTTTTTTCTCTTGGGAAGTGCAGCTGTCAGATTTTAACAAGTTTCCCTCACCTGGAACCAGTGGTGGCATCAAGTTGTTTCCTGTATCATCTTGTAATGTGAAATATTCAGAACTTACTGGACAGTTTAAGCAAAGTCAAGGTAAAAATCTACTCACCTGCTTTTCTGATGTTTCCTTTTTGTTTTATCAGCTCTTTCCCATTTAAACTTTCATGTCTTAGGTAGAGTAGACCTGACCTTTTGCAGGCATTTGAGTTGGCAGGGTGTATTTGCATGCACACATAGCAGCAGCCCAGGAGCCTGTTGCTTCACAGACTCACCTGACTATTTTGTGCTGTGCCCTCAGTGTCTGTATTTTAGTTACTGTTTTTCAGACCTTCCACATTTGCGTTCTCTTGATGTATGCAGGAATCAAAGCAGCCTAAAATTACACTGGGACTGGACTGTGTAGAGGAAACGTAAAATGAATTTTGTCTTTATGTAGTAATTATAGTATTTTTTGCCTTATTTTTAAGGCAAAACAGATATTCTTACTTTGAAATAATGCTCCTTTCAAATGTTAGGTGATGCTTGGAAACAGGTAGAGAGGGCTCATGGGGAAATTTACTGTATATCTCATTAACTAGTGCTCATTACCCAGAAATCTTTGGGGAGTAGAATTAGTTGCAGCTTACAATACTACAGAACTTTTTTGTTTCTAGGACACTCAACATGCATTTAAATAGCTAAATACATGTTTTTGTTTTTAACAAGCCAGGAACTATTTTCAAGGGAACGAGCAGCCCAGTCATGTTTTAGTCTGATACTGTTCAGCTTATGCACCTAAACTGGAAATCCAAGAGAGGAACAAGAAAACTTCTATCAGTGATGTTTGGGAACGAAGTAGAAGGATAAATGCTTACTTTTCGTGTTGTTACACATAGTGGTTTTAGCATCCTTTTAATCAACTGTAGGAGCCTCCAAAAGGGACTTTATCTGGATAAACAGAGGCATAAATAGGGATTTAAAAAATTCAACTACTGTTCTTGTTTTTATCAATGACTTATGACATGGTTGTTTATAATGCAAGAGTGCTTCTGTCTTCACAGTTCATTGTGGTGATTGGAGTACTTTGCTGTATTCTGTTTAGCTGCCTTTTGAGCACATGGTTTTAAAACTGGCAGAGGAATGCACTGTGAAGTTGTAGTATGTCTTGGCTGAATAACTAAGCTTTGTTTCTTATATTTTAAATTTCATTCTGCTTCAGGAAAGCACATTCTACTTGTGTTTTTATTTTTGTAATTTCTTTTCTTCTTTCCTTCTTTTATTCTTTTATTCTGTAATTTCTTTTATTCTTTGCATGTCTTGGATGAGCAGACTCGCAGGAATCTGTTTTCTGAAGTTGTATTTCCAACTCCTGAAACATTTTGGATTAGGATCTTAACAGTCTTAACTCTGTATGATGGGGATTTGACCAATTTGTGCTGTATGGGCAGTGATGCTCATTATTGCCCAGTAGCACCATCTAGCTGTTGGTAGTGCAGAACTCCTCTCTTTTCCCTGCAGTACAGACCTCTCTTTTATGACGGCAGATGGGCTTGCACCTACTGACCAAGCCATTGTTATGCTTGAGAAAATACCTTTTTCTCCCCTTCTTGGCGAGTCAGTCTGGTCTTATATGAAAGGCTGCTGCTTGTGTCTGTCTTATTTCAAATGTTATTTATATCCTTGCTTATTTGCCTACTCTCAGGAAGAAAACTTTATTTTTCTAGCTCATTATTAATATTCATCTGTTCCAACCCTATTAAATTATTTACTGTTCATCAGATAGCAGTGTAGTGGTTAACATTTCAACATGCAGCACATCTTCAGTTCTGCTGTGGTACAGCTGGTAGCTGTAGCTCAGTACAACAATACAAGAATATTTGATCTTTTGAACTCAAGGAATAGAAATTACATTCTATAGAATTTTCCTTGCTTTCATCATTTAAAAACAAGAACTTACTTTAACTTGTCCTAATTTCCTTTGGTTTGCACTCCAACTCCACGTAAGAAATGCATAAGAAACAGCAAATTGTCTTTAGACTAAAATGCATGGATGAGAAGCACTCCCCACTTGTTGTAGCTGTGGATTGAAGGCCTCATCCTCTCTAAGGAGATGAGAAATGAGAAACATATTAATGTGGGCCTTGGCAGGGCTTTGCATAGATAAAAGGTGCCACACCAGCAGCACTTGTGTTTCAGAGCAGATCAATCAGCTTTGTCACAGCAAAGCCTAAGAATTTAGTCTAAAAATCCATAATTTCCATTGGAAGGGGTGAGGAAAACACCATTGTAGTGGAATTTCTTTCTGTCTTCCCTTTGCTTCTCATTTCCTTTTATATCTATCAATATACAGCACATGTGTGAGCCTTGTGTGCTGGGAAGCAGAGAGCAGTCTGTCGCTGTGTGCTGCTGCTCTCTTGACTGCCATACCTAGGGAAGTCCTGTGTTAATGTGCAGTTAGGGACAAAACACTAGGATTTAGAAAAGCTATTAATAATGTGATAGTCTAAGAACAAAACCTTCTTAAACACTAATGGTGATACCTTCAACTTCATGAATGAAAGTATTTTCTTTAGTCTTGGTAGTCTGAGATCATAGAAGCAATTCTGTATGCAGAGTGGAATCTTTTTTTCTAATATAGTCATCGAAGCAGAGAAGATGAGAGAATAACTAAACCAGGAGCTGTCTCTACACCTGTAAAGAATGCAGATGATATTTCTAAAACTGTGGAAGAGGTGACAGTTGAAAGAACTGAAAAACAAACTCCACCACTCCCAGGTAAAAATATTAAAATATACTAATTATGCATGTTGTTGAGAATGGATGACCAGTAAAGACTTAATGATCTTGCATATTTGTGGAATGACATTTAAGTCTTAAAACAGACCACGTTCTAATTTTGTTTCTGAATACACTCTTTTGTAACCATATTTTTTGTAACCAATTTTTACCTTAAGAGTTTTGGTCCTGAAAACCTAACTTGTGTCATTATATAGGGGTCAGATTTCAGTGTTTAGGGTTTAGTTAAAAGTGATGGTTGTAAAGAGTTCTGTATTGATTTCTCAGACAAGGTTAAAATCTGTCATTTCTTTTCTGAATGTTCAGCAGTAAATGTGTTCTTATGGGTTACTGTAGCAGACTGTTTGTAGCAAAGATGTGGTTAAACCTGTTTAGAACTACTGTTCCCAAGATACAATTCAAACCCCTCTAAAATGCTTTGTTCATGTAGCACTTAACTACAGTCATGAACCAAGAAGGCAGATTAACAAATGCAGTACAGCTAATCAAACCAGAACAAAATCTCATTCCTTTTTCCCAAAAGGAAAGAATAAGCTAAATGGCAGCAGATAAAAGCCAGATGGTATAAAAAAGAAAAAAATAAAAAAACCAGAGATGATACAGGACACTGTTCCGGGCAGGCTGGCACTTACAAGATTTTTGTTTACAGAATGAGGCACTTCAGTGAAATTGCAAGTGGAGGAAAGGAGCTGTGCAGATGGTGTAGAGGGAGCTGTTACTGAAAGGCTGGGTGCAATGAGAGAAAGCACATTCAAGCTTGAAAATATTTGAGGACCTAAGGGATGAGCAGTGACACTTCTGCATGTAGTAGTCAGTAGATCAGTGAAGAACTGGAAGGGTTATGATGTTGATAGACTCTGGAAGATCTTAAAAATAAGAGCAGTAGATTTTCTGATACAGCAGCCATTATTAAAAAGATGGTCAGAAGAGGTAACCTTTTATAGCAGTGTTATGAAGAGAGGCAAATGAAGTAATTTATATTAGCCAAGATGGAAAGGGATGTGGTAGTGGGATTAGCAAGATGAATTCTGCATTTCTCTAAGATACTGAAGATTAATAATTGGCATAATACAAATCCAGACAGATAGGAGACCCTGAAGATGGTTCTTCATTGAAAATAATGTACTGATAATTGGTCTGAGGGACTAGCAAGCAAGTGATAAATAGTGTGGGGGTTTTGTTGGTGGGTGGGGAAGGAGAAGTGTTCTGTTCTTGCATGAATGGGAAGAGGCACATGGAAATACTTAATTTGGGTAGGAGTTACAGGCCAGTACCTAAAGCTAGTATTTAAATTAATGTCTGCAGATAAAATTAACTTGCCCAAGTTAAACTGAGATAAAGTGTAGCAAAGGGCATAATCCTTTAAAAGCCTCACAAAAGCTCTAGGGAAATGAGGATCTTTCCAGACTGTAATGAAAATGTTAGAGAGGTAGTTGGCAGAATCTGTGACAGTTTGCTGCTTAGACTAAGGGCAAGGGCAAGATGACTGTCGTAGTTGATTGTGTCAAAAAAGGGTGGGAGGAGAGTATTTGTTTGGAGGGATCATCAGAGGCTTAGACTAGGAAAGGTTCATTAAAGACTTAAAGGAAAATACTATGTTACTCTATGGGAAGGACCAGAGTCACATGAGAAAAAGGCATAATTACCCAATTGTTGCCTGAAATTCCCAATTTCAAACTGAAATTCCTAATTTCAAACTTCTTTGAAAGGAAGATGGTGCAGTTGTTGGTAACATCAGGAATGTTAGACCAGTTCAAAGTCAGCCTTGTTTGAAATCAAATTTTTTCCAGTGTGCAAAAATGAGCCTTACATGTACATTCTTGTAACACGACCAAACCTTTATCAGAGAAGAGCCCCTACTAGTGCTCATTGCTGAGGGAAGCCTGCTGTGGCAGTTTCCTCACAGGAACTCCAGAGAAGCTCTGCAGCAAAACCGTAGTGCATAGCTCTGAGAACCACCAACTGGACTTCAAGGCATGTATAGTAGATTGAGGTTTTATTTTCATTTCAAAAATTAAATTCTTGAGTGAAGAGGACCAATGGAAAATGAAGAAGTTAGGTCAGAGAAATCAAGGTTAGAAACAGAAGGGGTGAAAGTGGTCTTGGTAGCATGAAACCTTCTAGTTCCTGTTGCTTTGCAGTGTTCAGGGTACTTAATGAAGTGCAAAGGAAGTTTGGGAATCTTTACTGAAGTAGTAATTAGGCCAGTAATC
Source organism: Eopsaltria australis (assembly GCA_034509425.1). Taxonomy (NCBI): domain Eukaryota; kingdom Metazoa; phylum Chordata; class Aves; order Passeriformes; family Petroicidae; genus Eopsaltria; species Eopsaltria australis. The sequence goes on from JAVTVJ010000121.1 coordinate 2,491,940, forward strand.
ACACTGCTCTGAATGGCTTGATGGGAGTGTCTTCTGTTGTAAGTTCTCTAGTATTTTACTACTAAGTGGGGTAAAGGGAAGGCTATTGAAGAAGGCATTAAATAAGTTTTAGCTAAGTTCAGCTTCACATTTTCATCTTTAAATGGCTAAATGGACATTGGAAATCTTCGATATTTTAACAGAACCAAAGCCAGTGTATGCACAAGGAGGTCAGCCAGATGTGGATTTACCAGTCAGTCCATCTGATGGTCCTTTACCCAATTCAACCCATGAAGATGGAATGCTTCGGTAATGTATCTGTGAGCTCTATTCAAACCTCCCTGGTCCTTAAGCAAACCAAACTTTTATCCAGGGTGGTCAATTACCTCTATATGTGTTCTGATATCATGTCCAGTATCCTGTCCTGACCCTTCTGTTCACAAACAATAGGATGAAGACATGAGACTTATTCCTAAGCCTTGTTGGCACTTGGACTGTGTAATAAAGTCTATTAATTTCCATGGAAATTAGCCCTTAGAATAATCAACAGGTGAAAAGGATTTGCTGGGTTTGTCTCTCCCTGGGTACTCTCACTCCTCCTTTCCTGTCCCGCCTCCAGAGAGAGGAAAACTACTGTAATATATGCTTTACCTTTAATAATAATTGGAGAGCAGTGAATAAAGGTTACTGCAGAAGTGTGCGATGTCCTGACATGGAAATAAGTCTACTTCAACTGGGGTCTCCTTTATGGACATTAGTGTACGTGAGAATAGATTCTAGTTTGGTTTGACCTCAAATTCATCTTGATCTCTTCAGAGCCAAAATAGATCTGTATGCCAGCACAGCTCTTTAAAAGGAAGAATGTTTTTGGAAGAGAGTGTCAGTGTCTCACATAAACACTGTGAGTGTAAGACAAACAAACCATATTAAACATGTACATGCAGGTGGGTTTTTTGGAGTGCTGCTGTTGAGCATGTTGTAATGCTGCAGTTGATAAGCAGTTAATGGTATGTATAGCAAAATATCCACTAATTGACTAATGAGCAGACTGCTTCTTTGCATGTTTCAGATTTATCAGGATATTTTATGCTATTACACCTGAAAGTGGAATATTTTCTAAATTTCTAGGCCAAGCATGAAACTGGTAAAATTCAGAAAAGGAGATAGTGTGGGCTTGCGACTAGCAGGTGGCAATGATGTTGGCATATTTGTAGCTGGTGTTCTGGAAGACAGCCCTGCAGCAAAAGAAGGATTAGAGGAAGGGGACCAGATTCTCAGGGTATGTCAAAACCATTAACATTACAAATGTTTTGTTGTACCAAAGCAGGTTTTCTTGCTGTAGGATTGAATATTTTGCCTTTGTAGTTCATACATGCTTTTTTTCCTGTATGTATGTATTAGATGACCTACTATGACCAAAATCTCTTAACCTTCCTAGCACCAGTACAGTAAAAATAAGTTTTTTACATTAAATTTTGTAGACTAATTCAGTTGATAAAGTTGTTTGATTTCATGCTGGGTGACTAAGTTGTCAGAGGGCTCTGTGGGCTGTTGATGTATATAGGTGCTCTATAATGAGTACAAAATGAACAGCTACATATTATCCTGGAAGCTGTGCTTTTATTGAGAAATAAAGTGGGACTCCTTAGAGGTACAGAGGGCCTCTATCTTGAGATACATGCACTTGGTATGTAAGAAAAATATCATAGCCATAGATTCAGATTTCTTGTTGTATAATTAAATTTCTGTAATAATGTCATATGCTAAATCAAACTGATTGCTTCATTGATACCAGGTAAATAACGTAGACTTCACAAATATCATCAGAGAAGAAGCTGTCCTTTTTTTGCTTGATCTTCCTAAAGGCGAAGAAGTAACCATTTTGGCACAGAAGAAAAAAGATGGTAAATATTTGTATATTGGAAGTGATGTAGTAGACTGCTTGGAACAGCCTTAAGAAGTCTAGTGAACAATAACTTGCAGGAAATTGGCACCTTAGGCTTTTAAGTCCTTTTGGTTTTGGCATAGGTGGCTACTACAAATGGAGTAGAGACTGATACGCACACATCCATACCCCCCTAAACAAACAAACAATACCCCAAACAAAAAAACACCTCTTCAGAAATAACCCCTGTCACCTAAGTGAAGTCTTGGCATTATCCTTGGAGGAAGTAGAAGAGAGTCAGTTGTGGTTATGCCATTGAAAATGAGTGATTATGCTGGTGTTTGTACATACAAACTTCTTTTCTCAAGATTAATTCCTTCCAGGGTGAATGAATTAAGCTTGCACTTGGATCAAATTCTTTACTATAAAAGTTGAATTTATGTTAGTAGAGTTTACTGTATATAGTTGTGCTGATTAAAATAGAGCAGCTCTGATACATTAAGGCTTCTTGAAGTAATGTACATTTAGAACAAGGGGAATTAAGGTGAGGCATTGCTTTGTGTAATTCTTGTAGGCGTTATAGCATCACTTGAACTTATGTAACACTTGATATTTTGGGATTTCTTTTCCTTCTTTCAGTTTATCGTCGCATTGTTGAGTCTGATGTAGGGGATTCTTTCTATATCAGAACTCATTTTGAATATGAGAAGGAATCTCCTTATGGACTAAGTTTCAATAAAGGTGAAGTGTTCCGGGTGGTGGACACTCTGTACAATGGCAAACTGGGTTCATGGCTGGCCATTCGAATTGGGAAGAACCATAAGGAAGTGGAAAGAGGTATCATACCTAACAAAAACAGGTACGATCTTGCAGTACTTAAATTGCTGATTCAAACCCACAATGAATGACTGGGCTCACTTGCAGGACACAAGTTTACGGAATTGGTTCAGTAAGAAAAAGTGACAAAGTGTAAAACATACTGAAGCAAAATATCTGATTTGTGGATTTGCTTTTGACTCTGCACAGTCCACGAATCAACTTATATAATAAGTCTTGGAAATGTGATACCAGGCTCAATCCTTGTCTCGTAGTTCATAATACGACAAAAGCTTGGTTCAGCCAGTGGCAGGGACTTTTTGAGCGTGTAAGCTTGCTAGTCAGGCATTACTTCAGAAGCTGTCTTCTTAGTAACTGGGGTTTGTTGTCACCTTAGAGCTGAGCAGCTGGCTAGTGTACAGTACACTCTTCCAAAGACAGCAGGAGGAGATCGAGCAGACTTCTGGAGATTCCGAGGCTTGCGAAGCTCAAAAAGAAATCTCCGGAAAAGCAGAGAAGATCTTTCTGCCCAACCTGTTCAGACAAAGTTTCCTGCCTATGAAAGAGTTGTTCTTCGGGAAGGTATGGCTTTACTCTTACTGGTGCACATTACAGGTTTGTGTGTGGTTTGGTTTAAGCCAGTGTATTTTAAGAGTATCTTGCATTTGGTTTAAGCAATTGATGTATCTTGACTTTTCTTTTTCCTTCAATTCTAGCTGGGTTTCTCAGACCCGTAACCATTTTTGGTCCAATAGCTGATGTTGCACGGGAGAAACTTGCCAGAGAAGAACCAGATATCTTTCAAATTGCAAGTAAGTGTGAGATCAGCTTTTTCTGCAGTTGGGCAACAGTCAGCTTTCTTTAGCTAGATTGTTTCTACATTATTACTTTAGTTAACATGTTTAACAAGACATTGACAATGTAAAGGAAAAGACTAAATCCAAGTTCTTCCACTATATTGCTGCTGATAACTCTCTGAGGAAATATTAGTTCTATCTGTAGCCACTCAAATTCCATTTTAATTCTGTACCTTATCCTGTTTCTAAGTGCTTTTGTAAAGATGTGATTTTTATGGCCATAATGGTGGGCAGACTTTCATGTATTATATGTAATCAGAAGTGTCTTCATGCTGAATTGACAACTTGAGCTATGAAATGGTTTGTTTTATCTTAATAAGGGAATGTAGAATATGTTGTAAACTTACAATAGATTTTTACTGTGTCCTCTTTACCAGAAAGTGAACCAAGAGATGCTGGTACTGACCAACGTAGTTCTGGCATTATTCGTCTCCACACTATAAAGCAGATAATCGATAGAGTAAGTATTTTATTGTCACTGGACTTTTAACACAAAAATAAAACTGATAACATGAAGTGTTGGGTGTTTTAAATGTAGAGTGGCAACTTACTGTGTTTGCTTTAAAAATAACTTCCTTATCTCTCTATTGATTAAAAAGAAATAAACCTCACCACCCTTCTCCTTTCTCCATATTAATAACTGCAGCCTGGATGTACTTCTAGGCTTTGTTCCAGAGGCTGTTGTCCTCTCTCCATTAAGGCTCTTTTGAGCTGTTTCCTCTTTCATTTAAAGCCATGGTGTGACATTATTGCTAGAAATAGTTACTTTATTTATGGAGTTGTTAGTTTTCCCCCACCCCAGTGTACAAATTGATCACTTGACATGATTCTCTTGTGTGAGGACTAAGAGAAAGGGTTCCATCTCCCTTCCTTAATATCCTTAAAACCTCTACCATTAGTGCATTACATGAGGCCCACCTGTTTATTTCCTTACTTAAAAACAAACTGGAAGCCTTTTAGATGCTGAAGTATGAGGGGGAAAAAAGCTGTTATAGCAGCAAAGTCAGTATGCTTCATGCTGTGTGCTTGATTGCATTGAATGAAAGCTGGCCAAGTTCTGGATCCACAGTGATATTTTTTTTTATTAAAACGGAATATAGAAGTGTGTAATGGGACTATGTCTTGTGTTTCAGTTGTTGGTTTTTTTCTATTTACAGAATGCTAATATGAAACTGCTTATTTTTCAGTGTCTGCTTACTTTGAGGAGATTTTTTTAAAATAGAGTTAAATATTAAAAGTCTTAGTGTTACACAGTTGGTCCTACAATTCAAAATGTATATGCCTATTTAGACTGGTATTGGAATTGGTTTGGTTTTTATTGTTCTGTGAATTCAGATAGGAGAAGGATTTAAATCAATGCTTTGAAACACTGGATTCTGTAAAGCTAAAATGAGTTTGTGGAGTATGTTAAAAAATAAATGATTCACTTTCTTGCCTCTGTCCTTTTTGTCTCTACAGGACAAACACGCTTTATTAGATGTCACTCCCAATGCAGTGGACCGTCTGAATTATGCCCAGTGGTATCCTATTGTAGTGTTTCTAAATCCTGATTCTAAGCAGGGAGTAAAGACCATGAGAATGAGGTTGTGCCCAGAATCACGAAAAAGTGCCAGAAAGCTGTATGAAAGAGCTCACAAGCTCCGCAAAAATAATCACCATCTCTTCACAAGTAAGTAATTAGACAGACTGGATTAGAATTTTTGAGAGGGGAGGGGAGGCAAGATGAGAGAAGCTTCTGCCTCCAGAATTTTCTGCAAATGGACCAAGTCAAGCAGTGACGGAAACTCAGGCTTCCCCATTCAATAACCAGTAGTTAATTGGTGTGTGCATCATTTGTGCATGACTGCACAAGTGTAAAGCAATCTGAAACATCAAAATGACATTTCTAATAGATCTTGTGGCTTTGCAGGATCATCAGCCAAAATCAAAACTTGAATAAATAGGAAAATGATGTAACTTTATTGTTTTAGTCTGGCTAAACTCAAGCCTCTCTTTATTCTAAGCTACTGTTAATTCAGCATTTCCTGTGGGCTAAAATGTCCCAAACCACATCAGGCCTTAAGGTTGCTTTGGATACTAATATTTACAGTATTATTTAAATCTCATCGTTTTAACCTACGAGTTTATATTGCTTTTATTATTCATGGTGCAGATCCTTCTTGTAGTTCTGCAGAAATCGTAAGTCAAACTAATCTGCTGTACTTCTAGCTACCATTAACTTGAATTCAATGAATGAAGGATGGTATGGAGCTCTTAAAGAAGCAATTCAGCAGCAACAGAACCAACTCGTGTGGGTTTCAGAAGGAAAGGTAAGAAATAATGTTTGGGGGGAAATGGCAGAACAGTCTGCATGAGAGGTTTGCTGTGAAGATCTAAAGCAGTAATGCCTCCTGGCTGTGTGAACTGCTCAAAACTGATGTGTCACTACATTAGAGCACTTACTCTGTTAATGGGAGCTGTACAGTTGTTCTTCTGCATGTAGCAGTGTAGTAAGGGAGCGTTTGCTCATTGGCACTGTTAACTGGAGGATATATCAATGTTGTGAAGATTTTGTGGGGATTGGACGGGCTTTCATCAAAGAACTTCTGGGAATTTCAGTGTATGGGTGCTCAGGGCTGGGATTGCCTGATGATGGAATGTGTTTTTCATTCTTATAAAAGCAAGTGGCATATTCATGTTCTTTCTGACCTTTCTGAGAACAGTTGTGATAAAACAGATGCAAAATCATGAGTTAGTGTTCTGTGTTTCCCCCTAAAACTCCACTTACCTTCTCAAGCTTATGTTACTCCATGCACATTAGATCCATCCCCTTTAAGAACTATTATCAAGTGAAGTGCCAACTAAAAGTAAGCAAATGATGAATCAACTCTTGCTATGGGTTTCTTAATTAAATCTGGATTAGACCTTCTCTCATTAAATGTATATGCAAAGTAATGATTCCAATACCATAGTACCACTGTAAAATGCAGCTCTGTGTTTTTCCAAGCACTTTGATGTCTGTGGACACTGCACTATCCCCCCTCCCTTACACTGAGAGTGTTGTGTTCCTTTAGTAAAATGATTCAAAGAGCTAGGCTGCAGATAAGTCTTGTAGGTCTAAGCTTAACATATTCAGTTAAGCTGATGGAAAGCTTTCCGTGATGGAAACCTGATTTCTTGTCCCCTGTGATAATACTGATACTGAATTCTATAAAACTCCCATGTTTTACGTTGCAAGAGAGAGGGTATTCTTTAAAAGGTATTCAATAAACGTGTGCCCTAATTTTGTTTGCCACAGGCAGATGGTGCTACAAGTGATGATCTTGATTTACACGATGACCGCCTTTCTTACCTCTCCGCTCCCGGCAGTGAGTATTCCATGTACAGCACAGACAGCAGACACACGTCTGACTATGAAGACACAGACACAGAAGGGGGTGCTTATACTGATCAAGAACTGGATGAAACTCTGAATGATGAGGTTGGGACTCCTCCTGAATCTGCTATTACACGTTCTTCTGAACCTGTTCGAGAGGATTCTTCTGGAATGCATCATGAGACTCAGACTTACCCTGCTTATGCATCTCAAGCTCAGCCACAGCCAAATCTCAGAGTAGACTCTTCAGGATTTAAAACAACTACTACTCAGCCGGTAAGAAAGTCACTTTATACACTGACCACTATACACTTACTTCAGGTTGCAAGTTCTCTTGAATAAGAAATGTCCATTTATATTCTGCTTACCAGTGTTGTGTGTGCATACAAGAATCTGTCAACAGCAACAATACATTACAGTGAATTGGAGAATCAGCTTGCCCTACCTGTTTTAGTGACTCATTGACAGGAGGGGGATTGAAGTACGATTCTGCTTTGATTAAATGTTTTGCTTTTATAATCCTCAACCTAGTGGATTTCTGCAAGTGCTAGTGCATGATACTTTCAGTACATTTCATTCTACATCTAGCTGCATTGGTCAGAGCATCACTTAAATTATTTTAATATAAATCAAAAAGTCATACATTGATTCAATAGCAGTATATTTAAAATATTTTAAACACTTCACAGAAAGCAGAAGCCTCACCTGCAGTCCCTTACCTTTCCCCGTCGCCTGAATCAAACCCTGCAACCTCATCAGCCTCTGCAGTAAATGCTAATGTAAACCTAACTAATGTCAGACTGGAGGAGCCTACTGCTGCTCCTTACAACTCTTACCAACCACAAGCGGGCCCCTTAAGAACACCGAGTACTGAGGGAGCTCATGTAGTACTAAGAGACCAAGAGCCATCATCCTTATCGCCGCATATAGACCCAGCAAAGGTACCTGTGCCACGTTGTTGTGCTGATTTCCTGCTATACATCAAGCTAGCACATGATCTTTGTTTTGCCCTTATTTGAAGAATTCCTTCTGATTTTTTTTTTTCTTCTAAGAGAATCATTCAGGTTAAAAAAACCAGTTCATCTGAATTGCTAAGCATCATGTAATGTTTTGTGTGCATGGCTTCAAACTCTATCCTTTTCACTTCTCAAAAACATGACTTTTTTTAAAAGGCTGTATTCTGTATTTTGATTTTACTTTACACGTGACTTCTTTAGCTTGCCAACGTTCTCCTGTTAATGAAGCCTCGAGAAAATTCTTATTTCCCTAAAATTTAAATCGTGCCAAATCGTTGATCAGGAAGTTGAGTCCAGTTTGTGGAGTGACTTTATATACTTCTTCAGCAATGCTAAAACTATCTTAGTGTATTTATATATTTCACATCCACTCTTTCCACATTCTGAAAAAAAGTGTGTGTACCCCCCTGAACAACAAACCCCAATCATGAAGCTATTACCTTTGTCTTTCTCCTCTAATCTACTTACATGTTTTTTCTTAAAAATATAACTAAAAGGGATCTCTTGAATCGCCAAGCTCAGCTTCCTCTGGTTGCAAACATCTGCATCAAATTATTCTGCTTTTAAACAAAATTAAAGCCAATATTTAAAACTTGGGTTTGTTGCAAATACTACCTTTCAAATTCATCTGAAGTTACTCTTCATTTTAGCTGAGAAGTGTCTCTCTCTAACAGGTGTACCGAAAGGATCCATACATTAATGAAGAAGCATCCAGACAAAGCTACGTCTTAAAACAGCCAGCAATTAATCACCCAGTACAGAGACAGGAAAGAGACCCAAATCTGATCTATGAATCCCAGGCTCAGTATGCAGAAAAACAACCGAGTAGGGATTATGAACAGTCAACATATAGGTATGACTCTACAAACTATGTAGATCAATTTTCTCGTGGTTACGACCCTCGCCTACATTACGATGACCGTGTGCCTCCCTATGAGGAGCACTGGACATACTATGAGGAGAAACAGCCCTATAACCAAACAAGAACAGCTTATGAAAACCAGCCTCCTAGGGATCTTGATTCCAGACAAAATCTAGAAGAGAGCACAGAACGCAGCTATTACCCAGCACAACCTCGTTTTGAGGAACCCCCTGCAATGAGCTATGACGGCAGACCTCGCTACGAGCATGCACCCAAAAACTTCAGCTTACCACAAGTGCGATACGAAGATCAACACACGGTTGGATATGACACCCATGGGAGATACAAACCAGAAGCTCAGCCATACCAGTCAGCCGTATCTCGATCTCCTGAACCCAAGCAGTACTTTGATCCTCACATAAGGGGCTATGAACAAGGTCCTCCTCAAGCTTATAATGCTAAAGCTGGACAATATGAGCCTTCTCATAGCACTTCAGGTGTTTCTCTTCCTCCTCCCCCTTCATCACAAACCAAACCAGAAGTTTTGCCTTCTAACAGTAAACCACTGCCTACACCTCCATCTCTAGCTGAGGAAGAAGAAGATCCAGCCATGAAACCACAGTCTGTGCGAAGTAGGGTTAAGATATTTGAAAGGAGAAGATCCCCATCTTTGGAAAAAATGAAGGATACGAGTGATACATCAACTGTCAAGGTAAGTCATTTAAGTTGTTTAGTTCCTGCTTTTTTGCTAATGAGGCTGCGCTGCAAGAAGTAAAATATTGTCTCAGAAACAAAGCTTTACTGCTTGTGAAATATTGCCTTTTAGCAACCTAAATGGAGTATGTTTTAAAATCAGAACCTGAACACTTCATGTGAAAACACTGCCAAGGGTCTTGCTATACTGGAAACTCCTCTAATGCTTCTTTTGCTAGCACTTGGTTTTTTGGGGGGGGAGGGGAAGGGGAAGGTAGTCTTAGTTTTCTTAATCATAAAGTGCTTTATCTTTCTAAATGTTAGCATTTAAGAGAATATGCTGTGCTTTTCTTTACAGCCTCCAGAACTAGCACCTAAGCCTGCACTCACAAGTGTGAGTGGTCCAAAACCAACTTCTCAAAGCCAGTATGAGCACGAGAAATCAACCTACAGGTAGATGCACAACTGATTAAATTTAGTTTTCTATATAAGTTTAGAATATTTGGAAACGTATCTTAGCGCTTCAAATTGGAAACTGCGGAGAGGAGTTGGACACAGTATGGTTTGTGTATCAATAGTAAAGTAGGGCATGAAGTCAGTTCTCATGGGTGTGATTGCTGAGAGGTGGGGGAAAGGTACAATGATTTCTCAGCATTTTTGAGGAAGAAACTTACTGAGTATCTCTGTTCTGCTTTTTTCTATCTTTAATTGAGATAATTAGAAAGCAAAACAATAGGGAAAAGGTAAGGTATAAGGGAAATAAGGATTTTCTGTCCTTAAGGTATCTCACAACTGTCTAGTTTCCGTGCAATATAGGTAAAAAGGCAAGGTGTGCAATTACAAGAATTACATGTTCATTGCTTTATTACTAGCTAGGTCCTAAAACAGAATTGTAGTTTGGGCACTTCTGCTTGTTCAACAGGGCAAGGTAACTGTATATTATTGTTCTTCCTTAGGGCCCCAGAACCACAGCGACCTCAAGTGAAGCCACCTGAAGACATTGTGCGTTCCAATCACTATGATCCTGAGGAAGATGAGGAGTATTACCGCAAGCAGCTCTCCTACTTCGACCGCAGGAGTTTTGAGAATAAGCCATCGGCGCAGGTTCCTGCCAGCCATCACTCTGAGCCCACCAAACCAATACATTCACAGAATCAGCTGAACTTCAGCAATTATTCTAAGTAAGTTTGGGTTGTTTGGTTTTTTTCTTTTTAATTTGAAAAAGGAGGGTTGGGGGCATGTAGTACTAAAACAGAAATTCTGCCTGTGTTCAGTGGAGTTCCAGGGACTTGTAGTACTGAAATGTAATTTTGTATTCATGAAGTCTGAAGTAGTTTTAGTTTAAGGACACATACTTCTATGACTTTTTATTTTGGTAAATTAATTGTTTTTGCAGGTATCAGGGCCTTCAGCATGTTACTTTTGCTTACTACTTACTAGCATACAATCATAGAATTGTTCAGGTTGGAAAAGGCCACTAAGATCAAGTCCAACCATAACCCAGCACTGCCAGGTCCACCACTTAAATCAGTCCCTAAGTGCCACATCTACATCTTTTTACCTCCAGGGATGGTGACTCCATGACCTCCCTGGGCAGCCTGTTCCAATGTCTGATAACCCTTTCCAACCTAAACTTCCCTGGCACAGTTTGAGGTCTTTTCCTCTTGTCCTGCCACTTCTTACGTGGGAGAAGAGGCTGATGCCTCACATGGCTACTGTCTCCTTCTAGTGAGTTGTGGACAGATAATGTCTCTCCTGAGCCTCCTCCAGGCTGAGCCCCGCAAGCTCCCTCAGCTGCAACTCACAAGCGTTGTGCTCCAGACCCTTCCCCAGCTCTGTTGCCCTTTTCTGGATCTGCTCCAGCACCTCAATGTCCCTGTTGCAGTGAGTGCTCAGAACTGGACACATCACTTGAGGTGTGGTCTCACCAGTGCCCAGGACTGCGGGACAATCACTGCCCTGCTCCTGCTGGACACACCATGGCTGGTACAGGCCAGGTGCCATTGGCCTCCTTGGCCACCTGGGCACACCTGGCTCATGTTCAGCTGCTGCTGACCAGCACCCCCAGGGCCTTTTGCAGCCTTCCAGCCCCTCTGCCCCAGCCTGTGGCACTGCAGGGGTTGGTGTGAGCCAAGGGCAGGACCCAGCACTGGGCCTTGCTGAACCTCACACAGTTGGCCTTAGCCTGTCCAGATTCCTCTACAGAGCTTTCCTACCCTCCAGCAAATCAACACCCCCACTTAATTTTAACTTGCTGGGGGGGTGCTCTCAATCCCCTCATCAAGATCACTGATTGTGTGTCTGATTGTAAACAGGATGTAACAAAGTATTTTCTTACTCTAATACAGTAGTGCTTACACATCTTTCAAAGCAAAGGTTTTGATTTATTCCAGTTCTGCATGCGTTTATTCTTGTGCACGTTAGCCATGTTTGACATTAGGAAACTGAGCCTTTAGGGAATATTGCTGGGGCCAGAATTTAATCTGTTGATGGAAACATCTGTTTCCTGTATTGTTTTGCTTCCTTGGTTTGGAACATTTTGATACAGAAATTGTGTGAAAGCTCATGCACAGATTTAGCTCAGGTAAAGAGCTGGCTGTTTTGGAAGATACTTACACAAACTTTTTGAATACTCTCTGCAGTTGCCTAAACTTGTTTTGATTCAAACTGTAACAAGATGTTTGTACCTGTTACTGTGAAAAGCTATCTTAGCTTGCTGCGTGCAGCGTGAAAATTGGGCATTTTTGAAGGCTTTGGTTGTATTCCTGCTTGAAACATGGACTCTTCAGGTCAAGCTGAAAATGTGGCAGCCTAAATGTAAATGAGATCTTTAGAATTAAATAATTACTACTAGCTGAACTTTTATCATGTTAAGTGTATGTGCAAGGTATCTTTCATGTACTTGATACACCATGTTCCAGTGCTTGTCTTAAAGGATTTGAGCTGGGACTTGGGAATCAGTTCTTATTTGTTTGATCGTTGTCTGTGATCTTCCGGTGTCTGTCTTTGTGAACTGAGAATATTGGAATACTTGAAAAAGCTTGATAGGTTTTAAAGGTTTCACTTTTTTTTCCCTAATGAAGTCTATATTGGGTGTCTGTAAGCAGTTCTGATTCTCAGGCAAGGATGCTTCTTATCCTTCCTTTTCACTTGCCTAGTGTCTTCTGGTAGAAGGATGAGGGCTTAGCTCTGGGCATCATGGGCACAGACCTAAGAAAACTGTCCTGACTGGTCTCATAGCAGTAATTTTCAAAATTCCACTCTTACATACAAAACCCAGTGTTACCCACAGATAATCCATTTTGGTTTGTAGGCATGGACTGTGTTGCCACTGGAAATGCAGGTCATGCTTTGGGAGAGCTGTTGTGAGCTTTCATCAAGTAATTGTGAGGATTGTAAAATTCTTCAGAAGGAGAGTGTCATAAGCTTTCATTGTACATTTGTTATTCTGCAGTGTTTTCATGGGGAAAAGCACGAGAGGCAGACACAACTATTGAATTTTTGTTGCTGAACAGCTCATGGCTGAGAGAGACTGTTCCATACTTCTACCTACTGCTTCTGTCTGCTGTGACACTTGTATTCTTTGGCTGCTCAGTTGTGGTTTGGTGTTGATTGTGAGTTAGTGTATAACTTTAGGGCTTGTACTTATAGGAGGGTGACCTCTTACTGCCGCAGAGGAGTAAGATAATACTGGTTCTAAGGCTGACAATTTCATATATCATGTGGGACAAACATGTGTTGTGTTTTCGCTTTGTGAAAGAATGTAACCCTTAACAGGAAGGGACCGACATGGGAAAGAAAACCTACCCAGGGTAGTCCAGTGCAAATAGACAAATACTAAAATATTAATGTAAGTGGAAAGAGATAAACAAGAATACTGCTCAGTTGGACAGTACTGCCTCTGGTACACTGCAGTGTCCTTGTGTGGAAACACAAACCAACTGCTGTCTTGAGAAAGCATTTATGTTTAGGACTCTTCTTTCACTCAGCTTCCACATTGTTCCTGTTAGTTGCTCAGTATTAATCTTTTTTTCCAGTGAATTTCTATGGTAATTGCTATTCTGTGAATAAACTCTTCTAAAAATAAACAGGACTAAATTTGGATTATACAGGAACTGTTGATTATGCAATCTCTTGCTTCTGAATAATCCGTATAATGTATTCTGGGTACAGAGGACAGATTTTATTTATTCATGAGCAATAGCTACAACTTTCTTAGTGTTAAATATTAATGTGAAACATCAAATTATGTAAAGTTCTTTGCCACTGAGTAAGGATGGTGACAGTATGTATTTTTCCCACTACAAATTATTTTACACTGTTATTTTGTTGGGGGTTTATTTTCATAATTTAGGAAGTTTATGCCATTGTTAAAGCTGCTTTGTAGCGATAATGCCATATCTGCATGTTACAGTTGTCAGGAACTGTAGAGTAAGAGAGTTTCTCTTTATATGGGAAAACAGTAGAACTTGTAAATGAGTGTGTTTCAGTGGATCTAGTTGAAGCAATTTGATGGGGCAGATATCCCCATGACTGAGAGCAGTGGATTTGTTGCTGCTTGGTTCAGTGTAGTTACCTGCTTTAGCTTGACATGCAGCAGAGTGAGGTAACTTTGCAAATTTCTGTACTGAGTAAGGTTAAGAGTACTCACATGAGCAGCTGCAGCCCCAGCTGAGGAGGCAGTGAGGAACAGCATCCAGACTCCAGAGTGTCTGTTAGCTGGAGCCTATGGAAGATCAGCAAAGCAGTTGCTGTTGCACCCATAGGCTTGTAACTGGGTCCCACTGATTCATTCTAGGGATTCATTTCTGCTTCCTTTCCAATTAAAGTCGTGATTTTGTAATGAAGATGAAATGGGAAACAGCCTATCAATAATTAGGGGAACTTCATTTGTACACTTAGAAGCTGTAAGGGATCACTGTGCTGTGGATCACTTTGGCTGCATAAAGATTCTGAGCAGTTCTGGGATTGTGTCTGACCCTTGGTCAGGAGCCTGTGACAGAATGTGCTTCATACTAAACACAACTTTGTGCTCTTCTCCCTTCATCAAAAGGTATTACCCTTCCCCATTTATTTGTTCCCCAGGACACTGACATGCAGTTCTGATCAGCTGTGGAGTGTGTTGGGTTTTTTCTGTGGACTTTTGCAGGGCTGCCCTCCCCTGGTTACTATCTCCCTCTGTGAAACAGTGATTTCAGGTGGGCTCTTTGCTGAGAGAGCAGCTACTAACCACCTGGAATAAAGGCAGCAAGGAGTGAGCATACAGTAATAACTCCAGTTGCTGGATAAATGGCTTTAGATAAAATCAGTGGGAATGGAAGCTTTGTGATAGATCTAAAATAATCTCTTCTTTGCACCCCTGGTTTTAGAGATTGATTTATACAAATGCTGTTTAGGTCACTGATCTCATTCATGTGGTGGTCAAGTAGACTTTCAAAAGTTACCAGCCTTTTCTTAGCTTCATAGCATACTACTCTGAAGCACTGTGATGATTGGTGTCTAGAATTTTCTTGCTACATGTAAGCAAGGTAAGTGTTAAAAATCAAGGGAAGCCATCAGTATGCTTATGGTTCCCTGTCTCTCCTAGTATTTGTAAACAGTTCTTAAGATGTCCTTTTAGATACTGTTGAACACAACCAGAAGCATTTTATGGTGTGGGCTCTGCTACTGGATGAGCTGATAGTGCTGTAGAAACAGTTGCTATGAATGTACCCTCAGTACATGATCTGCAGTACAATACAAAACTGCTGTCATTCTGTCAATGTTATGGCTGAAGAAGTTGTTTCAAATAGGACCATAAGTGAAAGATTGTGCCTTTCTTTCAATGTATTGAATAACTTTGTTTTTACAGATTGTAACAAATGGCTTAGTGTAATCTCATTGTTACTTTTAATATCTGCCAATACAAGATCTTGACTACCTCCTAATTCATTGACCAAATCTCATATTGAATACAGTATGTGATCATTGTACATATGCATATGGTAAAGGTTTTGTCAGAAATCTCTCTGTGATTAGTGTCTCTTTGTTTCAACAACCTTGTCATATGGCAGCTGCTAGGACTAACATAAAAAGTGTGAAGAAATAATGTGCTCAAGATAGAATGACTATTTTCTTTCATTCTTCTATTGCTGTTTGCTTTGCCATCACCTAGATTTCTTGGCTCTTACACTAGCTATGACTACTTGAAAAGGAACATCAAGTGGTAAGACTGTTGTTGATGTGAGGATGTTTTCAGGTGTCCTCTCACTGTTACATTTCATCACAGGCATTATGTGCACTTAAAATTTGGAACGCATAAATTCTGGAAGTAAGCGCAATAAATATATTGCGGTCCAAAATTACAGGTGTTTGTGAAATCAATAATTTTCTGAAATAAACTTGTGAATAAATATTTCAAGCATAAGAAAAATGTCTGAAAATAAGATTTTGAAGTTACGTATACGCTATGCACATAAAGCTAGTGAAGCTTAAGCTGATTACATTTCTAATTAAGATGGCATTGTTCAAATACTAGGTGTATTTAAAGAAGTTATACTAGAATCCATTGTCCTCTTGGCTATTTACGCTTTTCAAAAACAACCTCAAAAAGAAGCAGATTTACATTTTTCTTTTGAAGACCCATGAAATTAGAGAACACTTTTTCATTGAAATTACTCCAAATGAAGTTGGAAAATTAATATCTACTAGGCAATTATGCAAATACACCTGAAATGTCATCTGCCTTTTGTTTGCCTTGGTTTGTGTTACTAATCTTCTAAAGGTCAGTGTTGTCTGAATCTCTTGTGCATATCAATAAATGTTTTTATACTTGAGACAGGCTATTCAATAAAATAATGTTTTCATGTTTATAGGAAGAAATGGAAATCAGGTGATCATAGAAGACAAAAAATAGCAGTGAGTGCAGAAGCCATGAAGAAACCAGTCCAATGTTTGTTGTTTTAATTCTGTTTTAACAGGGGGAAACCAAGTGATACTGAATCAATGGATAGACCAGTTGGTGAAAAACGCTATGAGCCAATCCCTCCAGTTACAACTCCTCCTCCTGCTCCTTCAGTCCAGTACACACAGCCACAGTCAATTAATAGCCCTGTCCTGTCTCTCCCAGCACACCACAAGCCTGCACTTTCTGAAGGTGAGCAGTTTCAAAGCTGACCTATGTGGGAGCAGCTACTGTTTGTCAGGTGCTTGTGGGGTTGCTTCAGCATGTCTACATGGGGTGACTAGGTTGTTCTCTAACTGAAATGTGGAATAATTATTATGGAAGATAATTTTTTACTGTAATGAGATTGAGTTTTATGAAATTGTTCTGTGATTCTGTCTGAAACCAGGTAGCTTCCAGGTATTAGTAGTACCTGTAACTGTCTCAGTTGTCTCAGCAAAGATGAAGTAAAACTCCCTGTGCTTTGGATCAGGATTCTTCTGACATGAGTAATAGTTGTAGGCTTCTAAAAACAAAAGAAAAAGTTGTTTTCACTTTCACATTGAGCAGATCACCCAGTTCAATTGAATTTTCTGGTTTGTGCAAGTACACAATGGCATTTCATTACACTTTTTCTGGGGGTTTGATCATGGTATAAATTAGTCCAAAGTTTTTATTGAAAGGTCATACCGTTGTCTCCAACACGTTTAATGAAATGTTAGATAACTTTCCTGGAGGTACAAAATGCAGTAGGAGGTGAGATGATAAAGAGAGCTAAGCTGAACCTGTATATATTTAATACTGAAGAGTAAGAATTGCCTGAAATGTGTTCTTGTGCCTCAGTGTTGTATGTGACGAGACATTTCTGGTGGTTACTGACAAGTTTGGGTATTTTCGTTTTCGTTGCAGTTAACTCTGTGTCTGACCCTCCTCCACCTCAGAATAAGTCAGCAATTTTCAGATCCTCTAGAGAGGACACTGTGCAGTCCACTTTTTACCCTCAGAAAAGCTTCCCTGACAAAGGCCCTGTTAATGGAACTGAGCAGATTCAGAAAACAGTCACTCCTTCCTACAACCGCTTCACAACCAAACCTTACACGAGCGCTGCGCGGCCCTTTGAGCGCAAGTTTGAAAGTCCGAAATTCAACCATAATCTCTTGCCAAACGAAGCTCAGCATAAACCAGAGTTGCCATCAAAATCTTCAAATTCTCCTCAACCAATTTTGAAAGCACACAGCTCATCGCAGCCTCCTGACTTTGAGAGTGGAATGGACACCTATGCTGTACAGGTCGACAAACCTAAATATCAACCAAATAATGTTAATGCTGTGCCTAAAGCCATTCCTGTAAGGTAAGCTGCTGCTTCTCTTTCCACTTGTACATCTAAAGGTCATCTGTGAAACCTGTGGAAAGTACAGCTTTTTTTATTCTGCTTCCAATTTCTGTTGGTGTTACAGTTGAAAGATTGATGCTATGATTCTAAATTCTGGCAAAGGATAGATAGTTAAAATGTGCCGTGTGCCCCTGTACTGTCTTGCATTCTGTTATTAGAAAGTGGCATGGATTTTATTTCCTATTTCTCATACTAAATTACAAATTTTCTGGTAGATACTAATCATTTGTCCTCACAATTTACTTCCAGAAGATGGAATTAATTTCTATAGATAGCTGTTGGACCAAATTGTATTCATTGAGTGCTTAGGGAGACCTCACGGGACACGTGAATAACAGATACTTTAAAAATACTTTTGAAAAGAGAGTGACTTTTGCAGTTTCATATTGATTCTCTTTACTGTGAGACAAGCCATCAGGTGCTTAATTGCAGCTTGTGCTTGCCTAATAGGCTTTAACTTAGGAACTATGTCAAGAGCAACAGGTACTGTTACAATCTTAAGCTATTTGCTTTTGCAGAACACTTTTTTATTAATATTTTATTTCAAGGTAATAATAATGTGTGAACCAGACTTCAAGTTTTGCTGTTTGTCCTATTTGTTCTTAAGCACTTGAGAAATGTTTTATGCTTTATAGTTCTGTAGACTACTACATTTTGGAATTACTGGTTCTTTGAGTAAAATTCTTTTGAAACTGTTCTGAAAACTGCATCAAGGTACCTTGAAGTTACAAGTTTCTCTTTAGTTATAGCCTGACAACCTGGGAAAATGTGTGTAATTTTTTTACAAGCTTTGTTTTCAATATATATATGTAAGTAGAAGGGTTCAGTGTGACTTGAATAAGAATTATTAGTTCTTCTGGTATTAAAGTCAGAATGGGGTTTTGGGATGAAAAATAAACTTTCCAATGTTAATTGCATTTATTTTTATGAACCTAAAAGTGTGTAGCTCTTTCTGTATAATGTCAAAAGCAGGCAGTTGGAAACAAAAGATTCAGGTGGTCTGAATTCTTGCTTTAACTACTTGCTGAATGTTCTGGGAGTTTGTGAGATTTGGTGGGTTTTTGTTTGTTAGTGGCTGTTTGTTGTGGGGTCTCTGTTTTGTGTTTCTGTTGGGTGGAGTTGGTTTTTTTTGCCACAGAGTTTCAGGAAGGAAATGTTGATAAAACTGCTAGGCTTTCTGTCTTTTCAGCCCTACAGCACTTGAGGATGAGGAGGAGGAAGACGGACACACTGTTGTAGCCACAGCAAGAGGCGTATTCAACAGCAATGGTGGTGTATTGAGCTCCATAGAGACTGGAGTTAGTATTATTATACCACAAGGAGCCATTCCAGAGGGAATAGAGCAAGAAATATATTTCAAAGTCTGCAGAGACAACAGTATACTTCCACCTTTGGATAAAGAGAAAGGTAACAGCTGGCACTGTACGCTGTTCTGTTATTTAATAAAATTATTTTCTAACAAGAACCAAATAGAATATGAAAGTAACCTTAATATACTTCAGTGTTTTTAATTTTGAAATTATAGTGTGTTCTACTGAAAAATCACTTGAGTGAGAAACAATCTTGTGCTTTTCTTTACTGACAGGTGTAAATGTTCATATTTTTCTGTAAATTGAGTTACTGAGTAGCTCTGCAGTGTAATTGTGTAATACTTAGAACGTATTTCAAGAAAAAGCAGTGACAGATTTTTCTTTCTCTTAACTGTAGGTGAAACACTTCTTAGCCCCTTGGTAATGTGTGGGCCTCATGGACTAAAATTCCTGAAGCCAGTGGAGCTGCGCCTGCCACACTGTGCGTCTATGACCCCTGATGGTTGGTCTTTTGCTCTAAAATCCTCCGACTCCTCGTCGGGTATGCTGTCCTCCCTCTGTCCTTTTGGGGCTTTTGGGTGCTATCGTATAATTTAAATTATTTTGGCTAAAGGTGATGCTGTGTAATATAAAAACTCAATCATTGTATTTGTGTCAAACTCTCCCATTTCACTTTCATTACAAATGTCTTTCTTACATTTACTCATGGTGCAAATTCATAGCTAGAACCATGATAGCAGAAAAAGAGTAATATCTCTAGTCTATTAAATATTACCGTATTTTTCTATTCTGTCTTCTTTCTTGAGGACTGCTACAGCTGAATACACTTGAAATGATAGTCGCACTAAAATTGAGAGGAAATGAATATGTACCTCTGATTGGCCTTTGTAACATAACTGGTGTTTGTCTGTTGCTTAATTAACCATATAGGACTCTGGCAAATCTTAACAATCTGCATGCTCATAAATCATGATTTAACGCTTGTTAACTGTTTCCATGTGTGCAAGTTGATGCTAACAATTGGGTCATTTAAGAAAACTATAGTGTTCAGTAAAAGCATTTACAATTTATTCTAATGTAGCTGGTTTTTCCAAAAGACTTTTCTTGCTTGCTCCTACCTATCTCTCCTCTACTGCCTTTATCCAGAAGTCTCTGGTTGATAGTAAAAGTTGCAACTAGGTTGCAATTTTATTTACCTGTTCATTTTTACCTCACTGTGGCTTTCTGGGATGAGGGAGAGAATGTATTGGCTGAAATTGTCAGTGAGGAGCCTAATTGAGAATTCTGGGCAAGTTTCAAGCAATTTCATGAAACGGCTGTGAGGTTACAGAGATTTAAAAAGGAATGTTTGCACATCTGGGGAAAAAGTCTCAAGGTTTTATTCAGCTACTTTCAAAATTTACGGTGGAAGATTCAAGCCATTAATGTGCACATGTGATCTGAATACTGAGTGAAAAATGTATTTCTGTATACAGCATTTAAGCCACCATGTATGCATATCTTCTGTCACTAATGTATCTATCACTGTCAACACCAAAGCACTGATGCTTTGAGAGATTAAAGCATCAATCCCCTTCATGGGGAATCAATAATCTAGAGGTATTAATGGCAATAATTTTTAGTTGTTTTTTATAAGCTATTCTATGCATGTGTTGCATGCATCTATTTAACAATGTGTGTATACATGGCAGTGTTAAAACACGGGCTCATAAACGATAGGGTCCCAAAAGATACGACAACTATGTACAAAACCAACACAGCACTTCCTTTGTAACTAATAGCACCTGTTCATGAACTTACTTGAAGTGAAGGGAGAGGACTCAAATGATCTAAACAATAACTGAAGTTACTGAGACATTTTCCTCCCTTTCCAAAGCGGGATGTGTGTGTGCGCGCATGTGTGGGTGAAAGCAAGAGCGTGTATATTGAAACCCTAACACTTTCTGTACTGTAAATATAACACCACATTCTGTTAATCTGAAATGGGATGTATATCATAACATTGCTCTTTTGAGACAAACTTAAAAATTAGGCAATTCTGTCTTATGATATGTAAGTAGACCATACTGTGTCTTAAATAAATAATTGTTTTCTCTCTTTCTAAATTAGTTGGTTATGGGACTCTGATTCTTGGGTTGGCTTTATTGTAACAATTTCTACAATTCTGGGGTTTTTCTCTCTTCAGTCGTCTGCTCTACCTCATCTTTTCTCAATGTATCCATGTTCTGTCCTAAAAGTGACATTCATTTGCACTTACTAACATCCTTTCTGCTGCATTTAAGCCTCATACATTGGTATGTTACTGTTAAACCCCTGCAAAAGCTTAACTGATTTTGGTATTAAAGCTGACTAGGGAAAAAAAGTTGTTTTTTATGGCCACACTGATTAGAACATAAAAAATACTGAGTGATCTCTTTATTTTCCTTTTCAAAGCAGTTGTATGGGAAAATATGGGAAAAACATCCTCAATAGCTGTGTATTCTTACTTTGTATTTAGAAGGAAAGGTTGGAAACAAGTCTGCCTGTCTCATGTGCAAGACTAGGACCCGACCGTCTTACAGTCCTGTTCTACTCTTCTAATACATTTGGTCATATGAGTTTTGAATGGAATTTCCTGAATCTATAAAAGGAAAAATTTCTCCAGCATTATTGAGGTTTTTGACTGAAATAAGCAGTCTCAGCTGGTTGCAGTAAATCTGTTTGTATTCTCTGACTATCCACCGGCCACTTCTATTCTTTGTCACTGCGTTAGATGTTGCCATTACTCAGTGCATTGTGTGCTTCATTTTGTTTTCATGAGTTCAAGAAAATTACATGGAATTTGTATCATTCTCACTTAATACCAAGGTCTCAGGTGTTTGCTCAGGTGTGTGGCTGGGTTCTTTAGCTTGTTACACAATTCTCAAGGCAGATGTATTTGGCCAAGCTATTAAATAATCATTTACCTGAAAGGCTTAAGAGAACTTCAGTGCATTTTTCACTTTCTACCATAGTGGGATGGTCACACCTTTTGTGTAGTGGCAACACTTGGTAGTGATTATAGGTGGGTAAATGAAGAATACTGTCTCCACTTAAGAGACAATTGACTGTACAGATGGAATGTAACCTTTGGTCTGGTGAGATGGCAGCTGATGACATTCTGTTGTGAGAGATTGTTAACAGAACCTTTGACCATGAGTAGATAAGATCTGTTGTAAAGATTTTTATGTACCAGTTAACTGGAATACCTTTTAGTATTTCAGGCTTTTAAACACGTATACTGGATGTAGCTGCAAAATGTCTACAATCCTGTCTACAATCATTTTCATCATAGAAAATAAAACTACCAATGTGTCATAGTGCTTAGTTACAACATGACTTCTGATTTGCCTCATCTGTGTTCAGAGCTGTTCCAAGACACTTCAAATGC
Source organism: Eopsaltria australis (assembly GCA_034509425.1). Lineage (NCBI taxonomy): Eukaryota > Metazoa > Chordata > Aves > Passeriformes > Petroicidae > Eopsaltria > Eopsaltria australis. The sequence goes on from JAVTVJ010000121.1 coordinate 2,514,437, forward strand.
ATCTTACCTGCATTGGCTTTTAAAATGTCTTTTTTTTATTTTTTTTTTATTTTTTTTTTTGTCACTGGCAACTTAGGAGGGAGCCAGTGAGCACCTGATTCACTGTTAACAAGTCTCAAATGGAAAGCACTCTGTTGGTGCTGTAGAGTAGTAGGAGTTATATTTAACAATTCCTGAGTGCCACAGCATCTGTTTTGAATAACTGACTGTTATATGAAAACGTAGGGATATTTTTGTATTAATAATATGCAAACTGCAGGGTTTTTTAAACCATCAAACAAAACAGCTACAAAGAAAAAAAAACAAACAAAAGAGGTGTTGCTTCAGAGCTTAAAAACTCCTGTCCAAAAGCTTGGTTGTTTCAAGATGTGCACTGTGTGACAGCAGATACTAAACACCAGCATTGTGTTTTCCTCCCACAGGTGACCCCAAAACCTGGCAGAACAAGTCTCTTCCCGGGGATCCAAACTATCTTGTTGGAGCAAACTGTGTCTCAGTCCTAATTGACCACTTCTAAATATTAAGTTAGCTGACTGAGTAAATAATGTGAAACTGAGATGGACCTTACATATAAACTGAACCACTCTATCAAGTATTAACTGTTCTATAAGTGATAATGGATCTTAGTGTTTAAGCATCTTGCTTTAACTAACAATGAATTAGCAAGTACACTCTTTGAACCATGGTCACAATACATGCCACAAGCAGGGAGTGTACAGGGGGAACAAGGTGGGGGTTTTGCAGGTTCTGTATGCTTTGGTTTGGTTGTTCTTGTGTGTTGGGTTTTTTGTTTTTTCTTTTTTTCTTTTTTTTTTTCTTTTTTTTTTGTTTCTTTTTTTTTTTTCTGTTAAAGGACACTACTAGTATTTTGTTGTTATCTGAAAGTACCAATGAAACTATACACAGAGGAACTAAATTTGTTTCATACTCCAGTGTCAAAAACAGATTTTGGCCTGGAGTTTTGCGACTGTGTGTGTTTTTAACTCACAAGACTACCTTTTGTCTCTGGTTTTTAAATGACTTCTGGTGTACATGTCCAATGAAATGGCAGTCAGCTTGGGGTAGCACAGTTCAGATGTTTTCCTCTACTGAGAGGTAATGCAAACACATCTGCTTGCTGTATATGGAAACACTGTCCTGAGAACAGGGGGGAGGGGGAAAAGCATGTGGGATGACTATGGTTCAGTTGCCTCTGTGGATTTGTAAATTAACCACATTATTACAGACCTATTAACCAGCAGGGATGCCTTACCCTCATGTTTTTAATAGTCTTAGCTCTCATAGTTCTCTGTATTAAGTTTGTATGGCTTTTGTGCTTACTTAGATATTATATCATGAGAGACTGGGGTGGGGGGGAACAACAACAAAAAATTGTGAGTTTGGTTTAGAGAATGAGCATTGTTTGTGTTCATCAGCCAGAAGAGAACCAGAAGAAAATGATGGTATGTTTTCTGCTATGCATTTGAAAATTTATAGATGTTATAGACCGCTTGTATATAATGCGTGCATACCACTTTTGTTTTTGGTTTGTAAATTAACTTTTATAAGCTTTACCTTTTTATATATATAAATATATATAAAAACAAACAAAGTTTCTTAAGGATATCTTTGTATTCTCATACCTTTTGAGCCTTGAACTTTGACATCTGCAGCAATAAAGCAGCATTTCTACAATATACGAACGAGGACATTTTTTAAAAATGCACAAAGTTGTTACCTTTTAAAGTGCTGCATTTAAAGAATATAACTCGGAATTCTCTACTTTGATTAAATTCTTGAAAAGTATCCCTACTGTAATTTGTCATAAGGATGCTGTACTATGTGCCCTGAAATGTATTTTTTTACTAATAGACAATTTATTACGGCACAATGGCACTACTACTGTTTAGATAATATACCACTGCATTCTGTTAATGAGTTATTAGCTATTCAGGTGTGGCTGATTTTTTTTTTCTCTGCAGTTATTAAAATTACACGTTTCTAAATATACAGAATAAAACTGTTTTTAAAATAATAAAGATGATTGTAGTACCTTATTGTTTCTGAAATGCATTTATATGTACATAACACAATTTTGATTTTATTTTTTCTATGTAAGTAGACAGCTGGATTCTGCCATATGCTCATATATGTAGCAGAACTCCTTTGTGGAGTCAGTTGGAGCTGTCTGTAGGGCTTCTGAAATGGTCAACTTCAGTGTGGATCCGTTGGAATTACTCAGTACAAGCAGGAGTGATAGATTTATCTCTTGGGTCATTATGTTGGGCTAGTTTACTTGTTTACACCTATTCTTCCAAAAACTTTGGTAGTGTTTTGGCATGTAGATTTACACATAGTATAGCTGTACAATTTTTAAGTTATTCCTACAGAATCCCATTACCTGTTAGGAGTATTTCATGAATGACTAGTACTATTCTATCAGGGAAAATAAGTTCTAAAAGAAATTTTTAAAAATGCTGGGAAACAGTGCATAACACTGATGTTTTCCTTTCTGTACTTCTACTTACAAGTAAGTTTTGTTTCTCAGGCATGACTTAGCCCAGAAGATGCACTCACTATTGTTACTATTCCTCTTCATGGCTTATCTCACTGGCAGAGCATGAGACACTGCAAAGTCCTTGGCCTAGGGTAAGCACCACTTGACAAAACTAAAACATCAGTGTTAACAGCAGTGATGGAATGAAATGCAAAGCACAGCACAGTAACACCTACTAGGAAGAAAATTAGGTCTATCCCAGCCAAAACAAGGACCATGTGAAACACTACAGAAGGATTCAGTCAGTCACACTTGAGCCACCCTGGCATTGCACTGCAAGGACTGTTTGCAGAGGTGTTACTTTGTGTCTTGGGCATCCTGGGTCCAGCATGCTGTAAGGTGCTCCTGTCCTGCGTTGAATTTACTGTAGTGATCCAGATAACATCTTTCTGCTCTTCTGTTTTTAAAGAGTGTAGGGTTATGCTTTTCCATCAAAACAACAAAAAAAACAAGACAGCTTTTGCTCTGTTGTTTAGTAAGTGAAATGAGAAAGCTGATGCTGTTTAAAAATGTGGCAATTCTCTACTGCAAAGCAGCCTGTTGGAGAAATGGTCTTTTGCCATCTGCCTATAGGAATGTTTGTCAGTGTGTAATGCCTTCTTTCTTGTTAAATCCCATTACTTTTGGATTAAAACATGGCCAGTGAGAATAACTAGGCTAAAATAACACATTTATTTTTAAATAATAGTGGTTTTGAAATATTTATCCTTGCAAGGGGTTGCATTCCTAACGTACTTTATATAGGCTAGGCTCTGCAGGAGGTAAGTTCACCTGTAACATTTTGTTTCTCTTTACTGTTTAATGTTAAGTTCAAAAACTGCATCTGTCAGTTCTTCCTCTTTGTCTCAGTGATGTCCTGGTCAGCTTTGACCCTCCAAATTGTACAGAAGTGCAAAAAAATGTAAATCTCAAGCCTTGTGTTCATTTTTATCAAGGGCCTTCAGTGTTGGAAACAGACAGTGGATACAGAATTACTGTTTTTCTCTGATTCAGGTTTTTTGTAAAAATCTTTATTATTATTATTTTTTTTTATTTTTTTCAAGAAAAGTAGCAATATGTATTCAGTGATACGTGCACAAACAGTTACATCTGTAAAAGTAATCCATTCCTGCCAGCCTGGGTTGGCTGAAGCAAATCAGCAGTGGTAGGGTATGGTGAAGATTCTCTGCTGCAATGTAACCTGGACCAGGTGATGGAAATTGAAGCCGTACAGGAGAATAGAGGTTGGTAAGCATATCTGGAAAATGTATTCTTAGTATCTAAGTCGCTTGAGGAAAGCATTTGTAGAAGCCTTGCTGAATGCCATGGTGGTCTGGGTAAGTGTGCACTTCCCTGGCTACTGGCTCTGTCCATTGATAAGATCAAATGATTGGTTAAAAATATTTTTGATTATATCCAAACTGTGCCTTATGATCTTGTAAGCAAGGATCTGAGAATAAATACACTTAGTATTCCATTATCTTTACAGTACTCTGCACCACTTGTCCATTTTATACTGAAGTTGATGAGCACAGTAGATAGGCTGTGAAAATAAATTACAGCCTGTTAAGGTAAGTGCTGGTTGAAAACATATTGGTTAAGGTACTAATTTCTAAATTACATTAAAAATAAGCAATATTTTCTCAGAAAAATTATGGCGTACTTCCCTTTCAGCTTTGGGGCTTAGAATTTGGGGGAAGATCTAAGAGAAATAGGCTGTAGAATTTAAGGAAAATGAGGTCAGGTATTTAGTCTGGTAGGTTCTTTTATATATATTAATGGTTTTATATCTGTACACATACACACCTGCCACTACTGCAAAGTCTGAGCTTTGCAGGTAACAGGAGAGGTGTATTTGTGTATCTAAGTCTTGTTCACCTCCCATAGGATCCCTTGGACATTCTGGGGTGGTCAGAATGCATATCTGACACATAACTTGATAAACTTTCAACTTTTACTGGATTTTCATAGAAATTAGGAATAGTTTTACCATATGGTCTTGAGGGTTGTTGATCACATTATAATAATAATGTGTTTGTAATTGGACTGCTCTTGGCAAACAGGAAAAACAAAGGTAGTCACCTGTTTGTGAGGAAAAAAGCACTACTTAAAATAAGTTAGCTTTTTCATAGCATGAAAGAAAATGAATATATAATTAAAAATACTTCAGTTAAAAAGGAGTAATTCAGATCAGCAATTTATGTCAGATTCCCTTTGTGCAGGGTTTTACACAATGAGAACTCCATCAGAGCTCCTGTGCAGTGTATACATAACACAGATTGGTTAATACTGTTAAACAATTGGTTAATATTCTAAAATCACACTTCTGACAGCCTCTTACCAATCCTTTTGATTTATCAGCCTTAATACTGGCAAGTGCTGCTGTTTTTTCCTGCAGGCTGAAGAGCTGCAGCAGCCTTTGAGCTCACATGTGAGTGAAAATAACAACCACTGGGGGGGAGTCTTACCTAAGAAACAGCAAACAGCTTTAGAGAGAGGAAATGTGGGGAAAGGCAACAGGTTTATATTGAGTGCCAAAGGATGCTGCTCAAGTGTGGTGGCTCTTCCTTTTTATTCATTCTCACATCACACTGTACCAGTGTTATATATTCAAACTTACTAACAAAGAATTAATTGTATTATTGGTCTTTTCAAACTTGTGTGGCCACTGTTAGAATGCTGCAATCCTACCCAAATTCGCCTTCTCTAAGCCTTGGGAATCTGTTAGAGGTCTGGTGTCAAGCCCTGACTGTGACAGCCTGGGACTGGGATGTCCAGCTGTGCACAGATGTGTGGCAGCTGTGCTGGTGCTGTGCCCCCTGTGTGTGCCCAGGCTGGCCTGTGCAGAGCTCTGGGTGCTCAGAGCTGCTGGCTGCAGGCGGCTGTGACCTGCACAGCACTGAGCTCCTGAAGTCACTTCTGTTTTATAGGGAAAGTGACACTGATCCAGAACTTCCAGTGTCTCAGCTGTCATTTAAACCTACTGTCAGAGCTCGTAAACCAGGGGCAGGTTCTTACAGAAGGTAGCCAAGGGGAAGATGTTCGGAGGATTAATTCAGTCATGAGAAAGCCTGGCGTGGCCTTCAGTGGTGTGGCAGGAGGGAGCCCAGAGCTGCTCATACAGCTGAAGGATGTCCATGTTCCATTGCTGTAAAGGACACTTGCAGAAATGGTCCTTTGGCATGTTCCTTCTGCTAAGTGGGTTGGCTTAGTTTTTTTGAGACTTGCTGCCTCTTTCAGAAAACAGTGGTTGCTTCAAGGCTCCTTTTGTAGTTATAAAACAGATGTTCTTATTTAGAAAGCTATGAAAGCAAAGAGACAGTGCAATAGGAATCTCAAAGTCACTGTGGCCAGTTGTGTTTGTGCCATCTCACTGTGCTGCAGCACAGTATTTTCTGCCTTTGTCATTTCCCAAGGACTCTGGGTTTTCTTTATGGAGTAATAAACTGATGGGGAAATGCCTGAAGGATGCTCTGGTATAATATACCCAGCAAGAGATTATGAACTTTTATAGACTTTTTTAGTCTGCAGTTAATTCATTTTTCATGTTCTCTTCGCATAAACTGTTATCTCTTTTAAACCAAATTGCAAACAAGCCTTAGGAAAGAATTCAGTGCTCTTAGAGAACAGTCTGTGTAAACAGTACTGCTAGGGTTTTCTTACTACCTCAAAATGTTTTCTTTGTAACAGTATGATGTCTTTATAACAGTCTGAATGGTGTAATCTGGATGAAATTCTAAAATAAAAGGATTTTCTGGGGTTGTTTTTTTTCCAAACCTTTTTTCTTCAGGAAAAGGGAATGACCTTTGTGCCATAGGAATATGTAACAAAATTTGTGTTCAGACTGTTGGATAATTATGTATATGGAGTTAAGGAAATGAAATTGTTAAAGGCCGTCTCAGCATTTCAGACTTTAGCTTTAAAGGGATGATTCATTATTAAGCCCTTTTTAACTCTTTGGTTTCTTAATTGTTGTAAGAAAATAGTAATTTGGTGTATAGATGATAAATTCTCTATTAGCAAAATAGAAGTTAAATGCCAAATGCTCTATGAATACCTTCCTATAACTTCATATACTTTGGAAAAATCTACATAAAATTTAAAAGAAAATAGTAATAATATCTTTTTTAAAAAGACTGTTTTAATCCAAGAAGATCAAAGATTTACTTATCTCTAGTTTTATGTCAAAATGTACTAATTTTGGGTGGTGAGATCAGATATTTCTTGCAGCAGTCACAGCTGAGTAAAAAATCTCTTTCTGTTAAGCCAAAAATTGATGTTCCAAAAATGTTTCTGCTCTTGACTAGAATGAACTGATATTTTAAGTGTTTAGTGAGGCAATGAAATCCAGGGATCCATCTGTGCATCATTTTATTCTTAGTGAACGTTAAGTTCTAAAAATATATAGGAAAGGATGCTAGGGTTCTGGTGCAGAGTTATGTAAGGAAAAATATAACTATGAAGAATAGTATTTACTTATGGCATGTGCAGAATTCCAGCATGTTCTGCCCCTGTGTTTATGGGCATGGCATTTGCTAAGTAGTTTTGTTTGGGTGTTTATTCTGCATTAAGAACAGCCATTTATGGACCAGTGAGTAAGAAGATAGATGCAAAAAAAAGGTGGCATAAGTAATTTCTTTCTATCTGTATATCTTGTTAAATAATGAACCTAAATATAAAGTGACTCTTCATAGTAAAACTTTAAATTTGTGGACAAATTTTCTTAGATGAATCACTTGACATGCAACTAAAAGTAATTAAGGAGAAGAAAACAGTAATTCCACAAGGTTACCTCCAAAACCTCCACAAGAGTCTGGGTTTCACATGTAGCAGCTGCTCAGGGTTTTCTTCTTCAGTGTCAGTTCAAATATACTTCAAGGAATCACCTCAGTCTATTTGGGGAAGAAAAAGCAAATTGAAAAGAGGTGGGTCAAAAGTGTTTCTTGTACAGTCATAACTCTTGTGGGGCAGTAGTGCTGCTCAGCTGCAGTGTAGCTGAATGCAGAGCTAAAAGAATTAAGTGCAGAAGTGAAACCAGGTTAATTTTCAATCTCAGTAACAGAAGTTGTAATACATACTTTTATTCAACATCTTAATTTTTTTTTAGTGCACATTGTTTGTGATTCTGATGTAGAAATGTTTTCCTCAGCACTAATAGAAGGCAAATTGCTATGGTAGGAAAAAGTTGCCCAGTGGGTTTGTGGCCTCATGAAATGCCTTGTGTCTCTTCACTCTGGTGCTGTACAGTGGCATATGGAAACCTCCCTGCTCTGCTGTGTGTGTCCATCAGAGCACCTTCAGAAGGGCTGGGCAGGAAGCACTGGGACTCACTGGGATTCAGCTCCCACTCTGGCACTGTGCCCCTGCAGCAAAGGCATCTGCAGTCCTCTCCTGGGCTACATTAGGCAAACTATTGCCAGCTGCTCCAAGAGGGGATCCTTCCCCTTGCCTCAGCACTGCTGAAGCCATGCCTGCGGGCCTCTCTTCAGTGCTGGCTCCTCAATGCAGGAGAGATGTGGATGTGTTGGGGAGAGTGGAGCCAAGAGCCACAGAGATGGTGAAGGGAGTGGGGCAGCTCTCCTATGAGTAAAGACTGAGAAAGCTGGGACAGTTTAGCCTGCAGGGGAGAAGGCTTGGGGGATCTTTTATTTTTCAACATATATAGAAACTAACTACCACAAGGGAGGGTGCAATGAAGCTGGACCCAAGCTCTTTGCAGTGGTCTCAGAGGCACAACTGCAGAGACTGGGTTCCCCAGAGGGTTTCTTCTGAGCATCACAAATCACTTATTTGCTATGAGGTTGCCTCTGGAGATCATGGACTCTGTCCTTGTAGTCATTCAAAAGCCACCCGGCTCTGGGTGACCCTGCTTGAGCAGTGAGGGCTGGACAGGGTGACCTCTGGATGTTCCTTCCAACTTAACCATCCTATGACCCTTCTGACCACATAGCATAACTTTTGTGTCCACCCCACTGAAGCTCATTTTTAAGAGTCTAGGTGAGTTCTAGTCTATGAACTGCTCTGGCCTTGAGATTCTGATTGTGTCCAAAACAAGTGGTGGCAAAAATACCATACCTCATAAAGACACTTCTCTAAAACCAGTGTGGTTTGAAAATTGGTTAAGGAAATTTCTCAGTTGCTGTTACCCTTCTCTACTGCACTGTCATACGGTTTATGGAAGAAGATTGGAAGCAAATTAACATAATAGTTCTAGCTCAAAATCCCTATTTGTGGGTTACATATTTTTGCTGTTAATTGAACAAAATGTACTTGTAGCTGTCCATAGCTCTACTTTAATCTAGCCTGAATTGTCTGTGTTCAGTGAGGTTTCCTGAATGAAATGGCTGCGAAGTTGCCACAGTATAGTATGGATGTTGCTGCTAGTGCTTTTATCCTGTAATGTGATCTCATCATGTAATACTTTGAAATTTTCATGCTGCAGACATTAATGCTGTAAAGCTTTCCTTATTTACACAATATTTGCCATATTTAGAAGGTAAATTAACTCGCCTGTATTTGATGCCCAATGTCAAGAAATATTAAAAGCTTCTAATACTAGAAGTCATCTGTTTTTTGCAGTAGCCCTGCTGCCTAATCAGTTGTTTTCAGCTGGATAATGCTGTAGCTGCCTCTGACTCCTTGGAAATCATTGTGTTTGGTGCCTGCAAGCAGCAAGAGCACTGTGACACATCGTGGGCTGGGGAACAGGCACAAACAGAACACTGTGGGTCATGCAGGTCTTCAGCTGCTCCGATCTGTGCAACTTCAAGGTTCAAGCGACAGTTCTGTTCTCTATGTTCCATTGTTCTTTTCTCACCTGAATAGTTTCTCTGGACATTCCCAGGAAAGTTTTGTCTTTGACAATAAAATCTGTTCTTGCCACCCAGTGAACCTTGGAATACCTTTGAAAATAGAATGAGACTAATGGCGAAGGTAACACTTTATTCTTTACTAGAATCTAGAGCCTCCTTTGTCTCAGTTAAATATTTACAGCCTGTGTTCTATAATTCAACAGGAAAAGGTTAGAGAACTCAGACATTAGAGTGTTTTGCTGTAGTACTTCTAAGATTCAGCACATGACAAAAAGGATTTTAGCTTCTAGAATATTGCTTTATTTATGAGCTGTCCCTGTCAGGGACGTTAATTCACACTTTGCTCGCAGTGCAAAAGCTGCCAGGCCAGCTGTTGGATGCTGAAGCAACCTATTTATACACAAACCTCTGGAGTAGAAACTTCTCCCAGTTGTACACAGCTAAGATTTAATTTGCCTCTTCAGTGTTTGTGTGAGATCACAATTGTGGACTGTTTGGCTTCAAGTGATGACTGAAGTTGGATTTTACTTGCTTTTCTTTAAGAAATAGTTTTCATTCTGATTTAGGAAGTGACCTGTGTTTTCATTTTAACAGTTCCCCAGCACTTGGGATGGCAGCTCAGAGCTAATAAATGCAGTGGATGTGTGTTTGTAGCTGTCACTCCATGTAAGTGACAGATCCTTCCTAACATGTAATAGGCTGCCTGCTATGTCTGACTTATAATTGTTAATGTGATCCTCTGTTGAAGCAGAGAAAGGCTGCAGCCAGCAATTTGAAATGTGTATGCACATACTGCTAATCCAGCCTTTGTGTACTGATGCTAAGAGTGGTGTAAAATTTACTTTATGTGTAAGGAGTCGTGGTTTTCAGTAAAAGAAAGGTAAAACAGGCTTTGGGATTTTTCCTAGTGGTCACAGGAGGGTCCTGTTATGAACATAATATAGACATGGGGATGCTATCAGAAGTGACTAGAGTAAGAGACTAGAAGTAATAGTAATACCAACATAAGAAGTCAAAATAGTATTTTATCAGCTGGACGTGCAAAAAAAAAATCATACTTCTCTTATACCCTTTCCAGCCTCAGGTTTCTAACAGGTGTCCAAAACCTACAGCAGAAACTAGCTTTACTTCACTCAAAAATCACAACAAAGCCTATTGTGGACCTGGAGTATCCATTAGGAACAGGTGGGAAAAAATAGCTGTATCATCTGAATGTAGCAACTTTTTACCTGTCATGCTTCTATTTCAACTTTTTAAAATCTTCTCTTAATTTAACATTGCAGTTGGTAAAATTTTCAGCAATTTTAAAACTCTAGACTTTGGCAATATCACAAATGAGCCACACTTACTCAAAAGACAAGGACAGTGAAGGCAACAGACCATAAAATGCCAGACTGACATGGATAAAAGTATTATCATACATTGCATGTGTGAGTTAAGCAGTTCTGAAATGTGGGCACATATGGCATGAGATGTGTGATCAAGTTGTTACGCCTGGGTAGAGATTGCTTAGGAGAGGAATGATGGATGGTTGCAAATAAGCTATTGCCTAATAATCCATGCAGTTGGTGAAGGACTTGTGCCTGGCACACACAGCCCCACCTCCCAGCACTTCTCTGGCACTGCTGCTCTGGCTGCTCACTGAGGAATGCTGTGGGAAACAGCAAATTGTGCTTAGAACTTCACTTTGCTGTGAGACACACAGGAGGGGGAAAACGAGCTATAAATGACTATGGCAAATATCAGCTGTGAAACACTTCTATTTATTGCTTGTTTTAAGCATTGCTTCAAAATGCTTTTAAGCATTTTTTGCTGAATCTTTGCCTGCTAGTGAATCTGCCCTTCCACAGAGAGTTATGAAGACACCCAAATATGAAAATAGCAACTTCTGGGAGAGACTAATGGTTTTGTATGTGCCATTTAATATGTGTAGGAATGTCAGCAGTTGACTCTCAAAAGGATAATTACTTCATTACCAAATGTAAAAATTATAAACAGGAAATTGGTTAAACTGTCTGTCAAGAACTCCAATGTCCAGCAGTCTGTGTAGAGCCCATTTCCTCTGCAAACCTGCTGTGTCTAATAACTGCTGCATCTGAAGGGAATGTAGGGAAACAGACCTCAGTAACAAAGACAGCAAAGCTGCACTTTGTGTAGTGATTAATTTGGTTTCAAGTCCTTCTTTAGAGTATCTTTGAATATACCCTTTCATGTGGAGATGATCAGGAGACTGCTCTGTTGGAAACCTTCCCATCTGTGAAGAAGAGTTCCTAAGAGGCCCTGAACTTGGGTTGAGGAGAACTAGAGTGGCTGTGCTGTACTGAAATGAGATTGCTCTCTGGTGCTGCCCAACAGGATTTGTTCAAATAGCTTATGCAGTAGGGTAAGCTTTTGTATGTGATAGCTTTTGTATCTGTTGTCTTCACCAGGCAGTGTACTTTGTAAGCAAGCTGCTACCTACTAACAGACAGTTAGAAACTGTTCAAATTAGGGAGGGGTAACTTACTGGGTACTGTAATAAGATGATGTCCTAGGATATTAAAAATACTGTTTTGTACTGTTTTGGTTAGTGGCAACCCAAAGCTTTATTATGGGGTTAAGTTTGCTCATCTTCCACTCTTCACTAATATCAGGGTCTTCTCAAAACCCAGGAAATGGGGGAGTTGAGAGTCATGCCAGTATATATGGCTTTGGTCCACTGTGTTAACTACATTTTCTACCCTACATGCTCCCATTCTGTGTGGGGGAATCATTTATTTGTTGGTTGGGGTTTTTTTTGGTTTTTGTTTTTTTTTTTGGAATGGAGCACTGTTCATTTGTGAGTATTTTTAATTCCAGGGCTTAAATATCCGGGCTTATTTTCAAACTCCAAGCACCACTCTTCCCAGCTTCCTTTATGTCAGCTCCCAGTGACATGGTCCCAGGCTGTGATAGAGAGACAGCTTCTCTCCTGTGCTTGTGTGTCCTGAGGTGAAGGCTGCAGATGTGCTCTAGATTCAGCCTCATAATTCTTCCCACTCCATGCAACAGCTTGAATCTTTCACCTGTGGTGACCTTTATCTTGGTCCACTGTAGCTTTCCCTAAACAAGTAAAATTTTATAAAGTCCATCTCCTGTTATGAAATGGAGTTCACCACTTCAGGGAACCTGGTCCAGTGTTTGACTACCCTTATAGTAAAAATAAAAAATTTGAAAAAAATACTGGGAAGGCTATATACTCATTGTTGACCAATAATACATACTCTGAATATTCACTTTATCCTCTTTTGTACCTCTCTTTTGGTAAAGCAAAATTACCCTCATTCCTTCAAAGCTGTTCTCTTCAGTTACAGCATTTCCTCTTTCACAGAAACCTCTGGTGCCCGTAGTGCTGCCTGTGCTGTGCTAATTACTATTGTTCCTCAGTGGTTGTAAATTGGAAAAAGAATCACAGCAGGTGAGGGAATGGAAGCTGTCAGGCCATGAGCCCAGTAATGTAAAGGCTACCAACCATAACATTTTATATTGTGAATCAAAAAATTAAGTCCTACTTCTGTTGGATTACAAAATGTTATTTTTATGGGTTAGAAAATAATAAAAAACCCAGGTTGTTTAGTATATCAAATCTGTTTGTACTAATGACACTTCTATATATATCTTTTATATTGCTATTAAAAGGAACTTAATTAAATAAATGCTCTGTGATTTATTGAAATAGCCTCTAATAGCTCAATGTGCTTATACCTTGAAATTCCCAAAACACATTGTGCTAATGCAGCTAATGGCAAGTCCGTCATTGCACCACCTGTCTATTTGTGATTTGCAAGGCCTATTAAGTCTATTTATCATTGAGCTGATATGAGGCAGAGAAGAAAGAATGAGGTTAGAATAATTTTCATAGAGGAAGTGGGCAAGGTGAAGTAATTCTTAAAAAGAGTGCAAATCTTGTTAAGCCACAGATCTCTAGTTCTTTAAATTAGCATGTTTCCTGAGAGTTTGATCAAAGAAGCAATTTTAATGAATTTCTGAAGAAAAAATACTGTGGTAGGCTCTTTGAGAGTATCCTGACAGACATCCTTCCCTTTGCAGTCTGATAACCAAAGGGAAGACTTGGAATTTACCCAAGTTCTGAATTACACAGAGCTGGTATCTGTTTTGGATGACTTTCGTCTCCCCAGAAGTGTGACTCTAGTGTAGATTTTAGTTTAATTTAGAGTTTACTTTCCTGCAGGATAGCACCTGAGGCTTATAAGGAATTTCCACAGTGGTGTAGGCTACATATTTAATCCTGTACTTACCAGCAATCAACTGAAAATATAAAAAAGAAGTTTGTATACACACACAGAGCAGAAAGCAAAGTAGCTCGTAAAATACAGGGGTAAGAAGAAATTACAGAATGCTGTAAAATCTCATTAAAAATGATATATTGTTCCAGTAGCTTTATCTGGGAGAGGGAGTGGGGAGCTGTAATTGTCCTTCAGTTGCCCAGATCATATTGGAAACATTATTTAATATTTATATGCCAGAATGGTTTTACTTCAGTCCTGCCTTACGTGAACAATGTTATTTTATCAGTTTCTATCTCTACATTGAAAGTAAAAATGTTCCTTATCTTCAATAGCAGCAGAACACTTAGAGTAATGCTTTCCTTTAAAACAAACAACCCTAAAACTTGAGCATAGCCATAGCCTCCTCTGACAGGAAGCACATTAGACACAATTTTCTGAGGACACCAAGTGTGGTGAGGCAGAGCAGCAAAATGCCTGGGGAGGAACTTTATTGACAGTATCTGCAAGTCCTGTGGGAATCAAAGGGGCTGACTTTCCAACAGGTGTCAACCTCCTTAGCTGGTAATGCAAAACATCACTAAAGAAAAAGGATTGAGAAGCACCTGTAGCCTTCAGAACTCTGTTTGAATGGCTGTAAGAATTCATCAGGGTAAGAAGCACAAGCAAAGTAGCAGATTTCCTCCCATTGTTCCTCATTTTTTGAAGCTTATAAAGCTACTTTTCCAACCCCAGGAGTGTTTCACCATGGTAATGATTAGAGACTGTGGTACTACTCAGAAACTGTTCAGGCAGTAATGTGAGGAGAACAGGGAGCATTAGGCAGTTGTTAGGTTGAAACAAAATCTTCTGAACTACTAAGAGATAATTAGGCTTTCAGTGGGGAAAGAAAAATATAATTTAAAGGCCTTTACTAAACTTGGTTTTTCCTGAAGTGTTTACCTAACAGCTGTTCTCCTAAGGGACTCCCTTCTGAATTATTCAGTTCCACAGTACAACACAGACTCCTACCCAGGGGCCTGAAACACTCAGAGAAAAACTTGAAATAATAATCCAGCTGTCTCATATTCAGTGTAATGGAGCAACTGCCTCCAAATTGCTCTTGCTAACTGAGGCTCCAGTGCCCTTTCAGCTGCATCACTTTATTGCAGGAGATGTGTGCGAAATGGTACCAGTTTGAGCAAGGGGTGAGCCTGGCCCTGGCTCTGGTGGTGCCAGGGAGAGCAATGCTTTTTGCTGCAGGGTGAACCAGAGGGCACTGATCAGGCTGGCAAACCATCAAATGGCCCCTGGGGAAGAAATGCTTTAACAAGAGGGAATTTAAAAAAAGTATTAAGAATTGTGCTAAAATACCGGCTGAAGGGTAATCCTAGCTGTACTCAAGCTGACCTTGTTAATTTTCCTGGTTCTTAGAGAAAGTGAGAAATTTCATTCAGGCTTTGTACTTCTAATTCTTTTGTTTGAAGGGTAGTGACACAATCTGCTTAATTATTTTTGGCAGTTCAGGTAAGTCTGTTTTTCAAACACTTGTCATAGTAACTAATACTCTGTTAGAGTAATTGCTTTTTCTGTATGTACACCTCTCTATTCAGTACTTTTGTATTATTATTATTTATTATAAATCCTGCAGGGAATTTTTCTCTCTGCCAAACCATTTTATATCCTTGGCTTATATCCACCTATACAATTTTTGCCAGGTTTTTCTCTATTGGTCTCTGACAACCACCATAATATAAGAGGGACATGTAAAATTTTTTGTTTGTTTTTTAAATTATCACCAGAAGTATTCTATTTGGAGACATAAAAAAAACAGAGATTATCAATTCTTCAGCATATTAAATCCTTCTCACCTCGGCATTGCCAAAACCAAAGAGAGACTTTCATTCCACCTGTCATTTCTACAGACCTCAGGCCACTGTGGCAAGGGATGCTGCCAGCACTGTTCCCTAGGCAGCCACAAAGTGCACTGCTCATTATACACTGATATTCCACAGGGATGTTTTTTATTCCCCCTCAGGCCAACAGTAAGCTACTTCTGAAAATACATAGGCAGTATTCCTTTAAAAAGAACAAGTACCTGTCTTTCAGAAGAAACACTGCATGGGAAATTACAGAAAAGATTCTTTTCCTTTTGAGGAAACCATCTTCTAGAAGTGTCACTGGGTGCAGCATGGGTAGGATTTACTGTTTGTAGAACTGTGACAGAACCTTCTAAATGCACAAATAATCAGCCAGTGTCTGTCCCTGTGTATTTTAGGTATCCTGCTTGGAGTGATCTGTTCCTTCTGGACTGGAGCTCTGCTGAATCATAGGTCCCATGATCCTTTTTTGCACCTTCCAACATAAGAGTGTTAATTCTGATAGAAACTTGGCCTTGTATTTCTGACCAGATGAAAACTGTTTTAAGGATTGCCACCTGTGTTGAATGAATGCCCTGATTTAAAAGCACTTTGAAGACCAAAGAAAGCTTCACATGCTGTTAGAAAAACCCACACCCAATGTTCAGAACACTATCAAAAATGGAATGTTGCATTTTTATACTGCTTTAAGTAGACAGTTAAGCGTAGCTTTTCACAGAACAAATGTAATTTCTTGTCTTGATCCATATTTTTCTATGCTGAAAGGGAAGTTATATTTTTGTGCATAAATAAGCCACTTAGACTTATAACAATATAATAAAAAAATCTTGGTATATGGATAGTAAATTTATAAAGGTTTTCCCATATATTAATTGTACCTGAATCATAAATATATAAAAAATAATTATGCAGAAGTTACCTCTTCCTGAAGACTTTTTTTAAAGAAAGTGTACAGAAAGACTTGTATCAACTTTATTTCTTTTATAGTAAATATATATATATATATATATATTTCTGGGATTCTGTTACAATAAAAGGAGTCTATATAAATCTAAGAACTCCACATGCCTCAGGAATTTATTCACGTATAATATTCTACATGGGTGATGCATTTCAGCAGAAATAGCTTCTCTTCAGACACACTTGTTTTAAGGAAATAGTTTTCTGTTCTACCTCAGAAAAAAATCCACTTCTTTCCAGCCAGTGTGTTGAAGTTAGAAAAATTTTATTTACAATGCCTGGACAGAGATGAACATTAAGTTTGACTTCAAAAATAAATCTTGAATACAGGTGAAAGTAGGAAATGTAAGAATTTTTTAAAAGGCCTAACATATAAAATTCAAAGGAGATTTAAGGGATTTCATTAATAATTATGAAATGTGGGTCTCTAAACTTCTCAATCCTTAGTCATCTATAGCAGCAGATTCAGCTGTCCCATTCTGCAGAGGGGAATGTTGTGTATCTGGTTGACTGCCCTCAGAGCAGTGAGTTTTTAACCTTCCTCAATTTAGGGCAACTAAAGTGGGTTTGACCCTAAATACATTCTGTATTTCATCAGCATTTAAAACAAAGGCATTCTACAGTAGTGTGTGATGCTCAAATAAACAAATGGCAGCATTTTCTTTCTTGAAGTCTGCTTTCAAAATGGACTTGGCCAGGAAAAAAAAAAAGCAGAAAGGTTATAATAGCCTAATGAAACTACCAGAGTACTCTGCTGGAGAGTATAGACTGCTGGAGAGTTTTTCATTTTTCTCCTTTGACTCTGCATATTGTTGCTCTGAAAACCTAACAGAACTCTATGTGGAATTCTTTAGGGAAGGTTAGAGGTATTTAGGAAGATTAGAGAAAAGCAGAGGATCATGGGGGCTAGGTAAGCAAAAAGGAGAGTGAGGACAATTTGTACATGTCTGCAGAAATACAGCTGTGCTGGTGGAAAATACTAGACTAGAGAAGAGGGTATGGATTACAAAATATTATCCCAATATAATGTATTATACCAGTGTACTTATATCTGCAGGTTTCTGCTCTCAGCACAGTCCTGCTGTCTCCCTGTCTGGAGCAAGGGGACAGACAGGTGAAGAGCCTTGAGTGTCATCAGAAAGCTGCTTCTGCTTGAGGTCATTTGGTGTCCCAGGGTGTGTCAGGGCTGCAAGGCCACTGCAGCTGGGTTAGGCAGGGGTGGGGGTGGCTCTGGGGAGCGAGGTGGCCTTTGGGCACGGAAGGGCAAGCCCTGAGGGCTGTTCCAACTTACCCGTGCAAGTATTCCACCAAGGTGACAAAATGTACAGCTTCTGAGTTGTTTCTGATCACTACAGTCCTTTTGGTGTGTTAGTCAACAGCTGAATCCTTTTACACCTGGCAAAACTGCTGTAGTTCATTAATCTAATCATGTATGGTCAGTTATTGCAAAAATTAAATTGTGCCTTCAATTAATTTCAATATGTTTTAGATACATCCAGACAGCCATTTTTGTCTTCTGCTTTGCAGCTGCATTTCACAAAGAAAAAGCTTGAAAAAATTATCCAATATGTTGGAGACTGATTTCATAAATCTCAGTAGCAACTTCATATGAAATAAATGCCCTATATGAATTATCATTTCATCCAAGAATCAGAGTTGCTTTAATAATCCTTAACTTCAGCTCACTTGAGTTTCCATGCTGAATAGTCCTTCTGGTCCCTTCAATTATCCAAAGTAGAAGAGCTGTGTTCATCTATTAGGTTTTAACTAAATTGCTAAGAGCAGCTAAGCTAGCTTTGAATTATTTAGATTGCCTACCCCATTCTTCTGCAGAAAACTGGAATGTCTCAGCCATCAAACACCAATTCCTGATTCTCCAGGGAAGATCCTTTTGCCCCATGTTTACAGTTTTTCTCATCTTCAGATGACAACTGGAAAGACTATGTGCTTTTACTAAGCTATTTCCTAGAAAGTGTGTGTATCTAAGTTTTTTCCTAATATTTTGATGATTTTTACTTGGTAGTGATTGAAAATATTTTAGGTTTTCTCCTTTATATTCTCAGGAATATGTTCATGTCTAAAAATAATAGGTAGAATTCCACAAGCAGATTCTAGGTGATTACTGGAAAATCCACAATCTCAGCAAGATACTTAGGGGAGGGACTATGGACTTATTTCTTTTTCATTCTAAATACTTTAAATTACTTACCTGTAAATCAAATAAATTAATTTATTGAAAGTTTTATTTTGTGAATCACGTAAGAAGTTAAGAGGTGTTCTTCTCAGAAAACTGTCTTTAACTTATAATTTAAAAAATGTAACACCTTTCAGTAAAGGCAATAAAAACCTACTTGCAAATGTATAAAATGATTCTTCACTTAAACTTATATCTGGATTTTAGTGGCTTAGCTAAAAGGTTGATTTTGTGCACTATTAAAAGTTATTCTGTGAAGTTTTATTTGGGAATTTCAGCCACTTAATTTCAACAGTAGGAAATACTTTATCTAGTAGATTCTGGCCCTGTAAAGTCTAGTCATTTTAAAAGACAGTATGAACTCGCTAATTCTACCATGTTTTTTTTACTCTTGGCAATGGGATCAGTAAGGAATCTGATCATTATTGTTACTTTATATACAGAAGTGTTGCACATTTTAAAGTTTTACAGAAGAAAAGTGATATGGTTCAATGCACAAAAAAACTGCTGTCTAAAACTTCTTGTATAATATTGGATATATATTTTTCTATGTTTTAATTTCTTAGCTGTGACTCTTGATTAAAATAGTTTTATTTTTGCTGAGGCTTGAATAGGAAATACCAGGTACTTCTTCCGTTTATGCTTTTTGGGTTTTTTTGCAGGGATTACATTTTCTGCCAGGCCAAGGGTGATCATCTGGGAAAGAAATCTGTCTCCTTTTTAAAAATCTGAGTTCTAGCTTGCCTTTTGTAAAACCACAGGACAATCTGCTTTTCAGATCCAATCACGTGTACCCAATGTGAACTTTCAAGCAGTCATAAAATGCAGAGCAATTCTCTTGATTTCAGTGGTGTCTGTAGCACTCCAGGACACTCACGTAGGGGAAGAAATTCCAAGGTAGGTATTTCTGAAGAAGAGACCCAGACTATTTTCAAATAAAAGCATGAAAATTGAGGTTTCCTTCATTTTTTTATCTGCAAAGATTTCTTGTTTAAAACCCTTTTGGCTTACATATGGAAGTAAATCCTATGGTTTTATGTACGCTTAGATTATGCTGTTAAAGGATGCTTTTTTTGTGAAACCAACTAATCTGTGATTATCCTCTATGTATAAACATGAGGAACCACAATAATGACTGTAAAGTAATGGCAGGTGCTTTTTTTTGTCTCCTTCAGGTCAATGACTGGTTGGGTTAACAGACCAATTCACAGGTGCAGAAAAGCTGAGATATTCAGGGACCCACATATAGCTCCAAGTCCTTAAAGAGAAAAGTGAGAGAATCGTTCCTCTGTGCACAATCACCCCACCAAGGACAGTGTTTTTCATCCTGCAGTGGAGATGTGACAGTTCCCTTTATTTGTGTTACCTCTTGGAAGCAGACTTAGTCCAGGCATTGGTTCATTACAGGGCTCTTGGTGATTGTGAGGTAGATGCTTTTGGTTTTAATATATCCTTCTAAAAGCTTTCATAAATAGGCACTTAGGTTTCAAGCACAGAAACAAGGCTTAGTCAAAGTCTGCTGATCTCCAGTAATTTTTAAAGTTTTTATTAATAATATTTTTGTACACAGAACTGGTGTGCTTTGTGAGTTGTTCATTCACTTCCACAGAAAAATTGCTATAAAAGATGGGATTGGGAGTGTCATCATTCATCTGATTTGCCAAGTGAAAACACAGTGGATACTTTTATTAGTATAAAAGTAGGGAGGTGGGAAGAGGATTTTTATTTTTGAGGTTCATTGATTAACTACAAGTCTGTCAGGCAGTTACCCTATTTTAAGAAAATTGTTGAGTCATCAGGAAGCAAAATAATATCAAAGATAGCAGTGCCACCATAAGGCTTAAAGTCTACAGATTTAACTCGGATCCTCTCTTGTACTGGTGGGCACTGGCATGTATTGTCTTGTTGACTTTGACACATTTTGGTATCTGCTACTATGAGGGGTTTTTATATTTTCAAAGCCTAAGGCTAGTAAGGCAGGATACTTCCTGCAAGATGTTGATTACAATTGGATGTGGTGTATAGATAAAGAAATCTTTATTATTTGCTGTCTTGCCCTCCTTTCTGTCCCTGCTGAGTACAATTTTTTGGAAGATAAACTTAAGGAAGATTGACTGTCAAGTGCAAGAAAATGTAAATTTCTTTTTTAATGTACTGAAATACCAGCTTCTGTTGCATTTGGAATCAAATATCCTTATATGCTTAAAAGTTGGCATGTGAGAATAAGTTGCTCTTCAGTTCTGCCAATGATACAGACTTTATATTGAGGTAATTATATCCATAAACCAATTTCATTACTTCTGTAAAAGTTAGATATATTGGGTATGGTTCCTGGTAAACTGAGATAAAGTATGTTGGAGTGCCTTACAAGTTATTTTTAGAACAGGGCAAAGTTATAGCCATGGAAAAAGATATAATTATTTTTTTATATATGTGCCAAGAAATTATTATATCCTTCAACTGAACTTATGCTGGATTTTGTGGTCTGGGTACTTTATTCCCCCTAAGGAATCAACAGGGTAGGTACTACTGCTGGTGTTATAAGGATGCAACCTCTGAATGGCTTGTTAAATATTAGAATAATAAATCTATCTTAAGATATCAAGATGAATAATGAAGGTTGGATATGGAAGGAGATATGTAAAGTTTTGTGGGTTTTTCTCATTTTGTGTGTATATGTAGATAAAGTTTACATTTTATTTTTTAGGACTGATACCATCTCATTTGACCACTTTGCACTACATCTTTAGGATGTATGTTGGGAGGGACAGCCTGGTTTGTTAGTGCTTCATAAGTCCTTACAGCTGCATACATAGAGAGGGGCTGCTTCAAATACTGAAATCATGTAAGGGATACAGATTTGAGTCATGCTGTATATAAGTGGCAGTGGCAGGGCCCCTGGACATGCTTTCAATATCTGTACCCTGTAGGGCACCTTCGTAATGGCAAGAGAAGCTTTACTGTAACTGTGAATTTACTTCTCTTTGCTCCTTTTCCAATTCTGTCATACTTGAAAATGCCATTTGCTTCATCTCAAATAACAGTTGAAGAGACAGATGCATGAAATTCACTGCAGTGCAAAGTGAGGTAGAATAAATACAAACTTCTATCCACTAATATAGTCCTGAGTATGAAGCTGCTTTGTGAACTGGTGGGAACCAGTAAAGGCTGACAGTACTGACACAGTTACCATAACAGGGGCATCATTATCATGCTGCCTTCTGAGTTTTGATGAGTTTTAACAGGCTAATAATAAGGTCTGATTTGTAATGCCCTTCTGGCTGCCTTTGGGAAACAAATTATTTGGTAAATTAAAAATTAGTAGTTCACAGTGTTCCCGTATAAATATGGCTATTCCAAAGCTTTTGCGGCCACAGTTCTGGAAGAAATTTCAGTACCACATCCCACTAACAGTTACACGCAGTGATCTGGCATTGAAAAATACCAATGGAAGCATTGTAAAAAGATTTCTTCAGCAAAATAACTTTAAATTAGGGACAATACTACTTCCCAAATTGCTCTCAAATAATTCTCAAACAAATCCAGCAACTAAGACTCTTCAAAGAAAACTAAGAAGTGTATCCAGAGCTAATTCAGATCTTGAACAGTATCTATATATCTGAATGTTCACGAATACTGAAGTGAACAAACCATGATCTAAAGTCCTGTGGAAGCCAAAATAATAGTTTTCTGGTAGCCTCAGTTGGCCATATTGGAAGCAGTGGAAGCATTGATTACCTGAGAGCTTACCTGCATGTAAGGTTCAAGAATTGCAGATGAGCATCTGGATTTGCAGTGCCAGATGCTCCTCTGGATTACCAACAAATGTGGATTTTTTAAAATTTTTATTTTTTATGTACAAGTTAGAAAGTCCTTGGAAATGAAGGTAAATTGCTTTGTACGTAATGCATACAATAGCATCAGCACAGGGAGTTATGAGATGTAAATTCACACCCCAGTGTAATGTGTCCTAATTTCTCCAAGCCCTAGGGCCATCTTGTTCCTGAATGAGAGCACCCAGAAAGAGATTTAAATGCATTTATTAAGGTTTCTAATTGTCCTGCTGTTGAATAACCTGAAGCATTTCTGCCTTGTTGGAGAATGAGCTGCTTAATCATGGAGACTGCACAGGTTCAGTTTGCATCTGGGCTTTGGATTTGTTTCTTTTTGCTAGAACCTTTCATTCTATTTGGCAGAACATCGGAACAAAGACTCTTCATTGACTTTGAAAGAGGTGTTTTGAAGTAATGTTTCCAATGTTGAATAGCAAATAGTTCTGCTTAAATAAATACAAGTGGAAGTTAGTTTTAGTGTGAACTAGTATAAGCAAAAGTTCACTGTGATCTATAACCGTATATTCCCACCTGCCTTCATTTATCTGCTGTGCCTGGGCTTTCAGATGGGAGGTAGCACACCTGTGCCAGCAGTCAGAGTTTGGGAATATCAGTTGGGAATATGTACTGGTGTGCTGTTCTAGCTGACTCACATTTGTTATCAGGTAACCATGCCATTGTAAGCTAACTCTTCTTTTGATTATGGGCAGTGTTAATGTAGTACAATTCTACATCTAAGAACTTTTATCAAACAGCTGTTCCTTCTGTGTAGAGTTTTGTCAGGTGCTTTTGGCTCTGATTAAAATATGACTTGCACATGTGCTGGAGCAGTATTTCAGCCATGTTGGGGTGACAGCAGATGTTATCCTAAGACGTTTTGTGACACAGGCAGTGAATTAAGCTGAAAGCAGCAAGCTTTCTTGTATTCTTCTGTTACAGTAAAACATGTGGATATTGTATGAAAAGAGGGGACCTACTCTCTGACACTTTCCTGTCAAGGCACACTTCCTCACTACTACCTCCCCAGGAAACTATGTAATGCTAAGAAAAGTTCCTGAAAGGAAAGAAAAAGAGCCTCAAATACAAAGCTTTAAGCCTGATTTACATGTGATGTTCAGGTTGAGGTTTTTTGGTATGAGTATCACAGAATTACAGATATGTTGATTATGTGTACCAATTCCTGTATAAAAAAAAATACTGTTCTCTCAGATTATGGTGCTACAAACATGTTATCCTTGGCATAGTTTTACTACCTAAACTATCCTGCAGAATAGTGAGATGATTATTTGGGGTTTAGGTTCTGTTTGTGCGTTTTCATGAGTAGGCCAAGCTGTTTTCATTTGGCTACCTAATCACTGTGATTTCCCTGCTGCAGAAAAGTGGCTTCAGGTGCTGTGGGCAGCCTTACCATGCTAGACCGTGTCGGCAGCAGCAGGGCTGGGAAGTTTTTATAATTAGCAGCTTGGTATGTTTCTACTAATGGGAATGCTGCACCTGAGACTTGGTTATGCTTATGGCTGTGAGGAAAAAACGAAAAAAAAAAAAAAAAAAGGTTCAAGATGCCTTTTGCACAGAACGGAGACCCAGCCCTGCCCTTCCTCCGCCGCTGGACGGGAGCACACAGAGCGAGGGGGGAGGCTGCCAGGTGCCGCTGCTGCACAAAGCCCAGCTGGGAGCGATTCTGCCCTCAGGGCCCTGGCGGCAGGAGCGGGGCCGGCCCAGGGGCGCTGCCTGGGCGCCGTCCGGGTGCAGGGAGGCCTCGGGCCGGGCCCCTCGCCCAGCGCCCGCCTCGCACACAACGCGGAGCCCGCAGGGCCGGCGGCTGCCGCTGATGCTCCGGCCGCTGCCTCCGCCCGCCATTGGCCGTACAGAGCCCTTCCCCACTCCCCTCCCCTCCCGGAGCGGCAGGCGCCGGGCAGCGGGGCTCGGGTGCTCCCCGGCAGCGGCAGGAGCCGCGGCGAGCCGGGCGGCGGGGCTCAGGCGCTCCCCGAGCGAGTGCGCCCGGCCAGCGGCGCCGGGGCTGGGCCGGACCGGGGCCGCCCCCGCCGGCGGCTGAGGTTGAGCCGCGCCCGCGCGCTGCAGCCCCGCAGCCCCCCCCGCCCCGCGCCTGCAGCGGGGACAGGAGGCGGCGGCGGCGGCGGCGGCTGCCCCTCGCCCGCCGTGCCCTGGCCGGGGCCGCGCGGGTGTCGCCCCGGGCGCAGGGCGGCTCCTCCTCCATGCGCCGCGGCTGCCCGCAGCGCCCGGCTGCCCCGCGGAGCGCGGGGGCGGCAGGAGGCGGCGCCGGGCCCCCCGGAGGATGCCGGCGGGCGGCGGGGCGGCGCGGGCCCCCGGCGGGGCGCGCTCCCTCAGCCCCACCGCGCTGTCCCGCAGCCTGTCCCGCCTGCGCGAGCAGCGCGCCCGCTCGCGGGCCATGCTGGCCCTGGGGGTCACGCAGATGGTGCTCGGCTGCCTCATCGTGGCCGTCAGCTTCGCCGCCCTGGCGCTCACCACCTCGGCCCGCGTCCGCCACTCCTGCCCCTTCTGGGCCGGCTTCTCGGTGAGTCGGGGGGCGCGGGAGGGGGCGGGCGGGACCGCCGCCGGCGCCTCAGGGATGCGCGGCCGCCCGGCAGGTGGGACGCGGGCGGCGGTTCCGGGCCTCGGCGCCCTCCCCGCGGTGAGGCGGGCAGGTGAGATCCTCGATCGCCTGCGCCGTGTTCGGCACGGCTCTGGCGCTTCCCCCGCCCCGGCCGGTCCCGCAGCGCGGTGCCACTTCCACCTCCCCTTTGCAAGGGCTGGCCGAGGTGGATTGAGTTTTATCAACAGCGTCGGGTGAAAGTTGGGATGACAAATGAGCCTCTGGCGTTGCCTCAGCCGCCCGTGCCCGTTCCATCGGCGCTGACTTGGGCTCACCGTGAGCTGCGGCCGCCGCTCAGGCTCTGGCGCGGTTGCAAATTCAGCCGTGAGGTGCTGGAGGTGACCAAACGAGACGAGCACAGCAGGAGTGGGATTTAAGGTACACACACAGCATGGAAGAGTTCTGCCGAGGAGAGCGAGAGTGCGCCGGCAGGGCTGGAAGGGCCGTGGCTTTGGGGCACCCGAGAGTCCTGCCCTGAGAGAGGCTGGGGCTCGCCCAGGGGAGACTGCGGGTGTGAGGGAAAACCTTGTTTGTTCTGAACCCAAATCGGGGTCCTCCTGATTCCTTTGTGGTATCCTTGTTCGCTTTCCATTGTGTCCTGCTAGCACAAATTACAAAAAAAAAAAAAAAGGAAGAGTTGATAGTCTGACTCAGGTGGTCTCACTTCGTGCTGATCATGAGTGGCTGCATCTGTGTGTGGGCACAGTGCACACATGGACACATTAGGATAATACGGCTTCATGAAAGTTTTTCTCATAATCAGTGAAATGGGGCTTGATATTTATGAAGAATTAGGCATTTCTGAGGGCACTGGTAACAGACTCTGTGGTATTGGTGAAGATTTGCTCCATTTAATTTAATGCGTTACTGGTTTCAATTATGTCTCTTCAGCTCTTTTAACGGACCAGAGAGTTTTCAACTTTCAACATGCTTGTTGGAAACCAGAACACTTAGATAAAATATTTTGGGTTATTTAGTTCTGAGCATGTGGTGGAAATGGTGTCATTTTTAAAAACCTTAAACTATTTAATAGGCTCTTTTGCAGAATATTACTTTTTTCAGTCCTTCACAGCAGAAGAGTAGTTCTGGATTAATTATTTAGATATCTTCCTTGATTTTTTTGTGTTTTATTCTAGTCTTGGGAAGAAATACGAGTTTACACTAGTAGCCTTGATATTGTAATAGTCATTCTTTTGAATTTCATCTGTGCAAGATAATATGCAGTTATTTGTTGTGATGAGGTGTGACTTTTAGGTTCTGAATCTGGCTGCTTACGTATTAATGTGCTGCTAAACCAACACAGCTCAGGCAGCCGTTGTTTCTTATCTTGACAGAGTGAGCAGGAATATGCATAACTGTTTGTGTATTCCAGTAAGCACAACTTTTTCAATAGTGCCTCTTCCCTCTCCTCCTGTGTTCTGTATGCAAACTGCTTCTGGTGGTTGCTGTCATGCTCCAGGACAGGCTGGTTCTCTTACTGTGGGTGCTTCCCACTCTTCTCTCTGTGCAGTGGATTACACAGAAAACGTGTTTCCCACTTCGATTCCATGAACGTTACTTGCTCACCAGAGTCACCAGACCCGTGATTTCAGCCTGTGGTAGAATGGATGGAAGGCTCAGAGAATTGCAGGACTCTTGAGTAGAAGGTCTTATTTGCCTGTATTATTAGAACCAGGCAGGTGTACATTGTTTCCTAAATTAAGAGTTTACTTTTTGAAAAAATATTTCTACCTTAGTAATTATCTGTCTGAGCATTAGAATAAACTTTGTTTCCTCCTATTATCCATAACTCCAAGTCTCAAGAACTAAGATAAAAATAGAGCAGTTTTTGAAGCAGGATGAGCCCTAAAGAACTTTTAGAAGTTGAGTTAGTTGATTACACAGCCTTTTTAAAAAGCTCTTTGAGGTACTTAATGAATTTAGCAAACACTAGATATATCATCACTCACAGCTGAAAAATGCTTCTGTGGAAGAGTAGGAGTCTTTAGCTTGCTTCTGTAAAATACAATTAAAGAAATAACTACAGGTGGGTTTAAGTGACAGAGAAAAATAATAGAACTATCATTTCCCTCTTTACTTGGTGCCAAAATCAGACACAGATATTCACTGCCTTCACACTACTTCCCCATCACTTCTTGGAAGTAAATAATTGAGTCGTTTGGTTTTAAAGTAGCAATTCTGAATCTATGTTTTTGTGTGTTTATGTGATATACTGTAGTTTTTAGTGATTAGAAATGCACATCCTAAAAGAGAGTAGTCTTGGCGTTGGTACATTTCAGCAGTTTTTGACACCAAATGCCCTGTCATTATAAATGAAGGCTGCAAAATTTGTTAACAGTCTTTCAAATGTTTCTGAAAATAATTTCCTAGTGTTTGTAATAGTCTAACTGGTTGAAAAAAAATTTAAAAAATGTAACAGGCTGCATATTAGACTCATAGAAAGTTCTGTAGTCAAATGCAAGGAAGGGTTCTCATTTCTTACTTTTCTTTTTGAAATCAAGTGACCATATAAGTGAGAGCTTATTTAAAGAACAAGGCACCAAAATTTCCATAAAACTTTGAAGAGTTCAAAGCTTATTTAAGCATCGTCCTATACCTTAAACAGTTTATCTTTTATAGCATCATGTTGGGAAGATAAAAAGTATTTTCGTATATTTTGTATTAAGACATTTTTAAGGTAATTAATCAGAATCAGCCTCACGCTGAGCAGAAGGAAATTTGGGGATTAGATAAGCAGGTCTGGTTAATTCTCTGCATAGGCAGCAGTCATTGGCAAGACCTTGCAATCTGTGTGCTGAAAGGCTTGACAGCTTGCTCCCATTGCAGTCTCCTGAGAAAATGGAGATTTCTTCACATCCTCTCAGATGGGTAAAAGAAAATATTTTTTCATATAAGGTAAATGAGTGTAAGTGTCTGATCCTGTTAAGAATATCAAGAACAGAGTATTGGCCTCATTTTAACCATGGAAAAATAGGTCTCAAAATTAGGCTGTTCTGGTAGATCACGGAATGTGTAAGCGGTGACAAGATTATTTGTCTCTCCTGTACGTCCATAGTTGCATGAATATGGGAAAATATTTGTACCCCCTTTGCCCTTTAGAATGTAACATGCAGCAGTTTGTGGTGTGTTGGTTCTGTACGTGCCCACATTGAAGGAAATGCTTCTGCTCAGTGTGTCTGGTGTTCATGGTTCCTGTCAGTGTTAGGGCAGTAGCAAACCACAGGCTGATAGAGCTGGGGTTGTGTGACTGCAAAAGCAAATTTCACTTTGTGAAGTAATTTCTTGAAATTAATGAGAAGTTTGCAGAAAGATGTTTGTCCTGGCAATGTAAGAAAATTGCCAGGCTTAGTTAAAGACCAGAGTTCTTTCTAGTAGAGCAAAGTATTGATAAAATAGTAAATAAAATCATAAGATTACCCAGGTTTCTAAAATTACTCTGGCACTAGAAATCTTAGAAGAATACACAGCAAGTACATGCTGTCTCTTTTGTAATAGTTACTTGACATTCGTCGTGTTCTTGTGTAGAAGTGTGTTGCTGTAAGATCTTGTGCTGCCTTTCCTTTTATTTTAAGCTTCTTCTCAATTGTGCCTCTTTTCATCTACATCCCATGTTCAGAACGGATCCGTTCTTCTGACTTAAAAGCATCTTTAATGTAAAATGTTTTCAAGGTTCATGACATACGTGCTTTTTTGTGTTCTTTGAAAAAGGAAACAGATATATAGGGAGATTGTTCGTGTGAACTCAGACCCAACTTTTCTTTTATGGAAAATGGGAAATACGTTATATGCTTGTCTGCATTATTAACTGAGAAGGCTGAATGTAGGAGCCTTTTCTGTGTTCTTGTATGACATTTTACAACATAGGTTTAAAAACCTCAGGTGATGCTTCAAGGAGTTAACTTACAAAAACTTCTACTTGTCTGTGGCCCTGGTTGTTCCTCACATGCAGCAGGTTGTCCTGGCACGTTCCTATGCAGAATCATTGTGGAAGTGGAGATGACAATAAAGGTGATTTGTTAGCAATTGTGTTTTTCTTTTCTTCTGCATTTCAGCTAGAGGGTTTTTTTTCCTGCCTCCTTTCCCCTGTTTTGTCCTCTTTTGGTATTTTCCATTACTGCCTGTGGATAGTCAGGAGGAGTAGAGTGACAGTTGTAGCTTGGGGCAAGGAGCTTTAGTTTGCATGAGAAGCCTCTTTCCAATAGTGTGACTGTGAAAGCAAAGCAAAACTCCTTGAGAGAAACTAACCTTGCTGCTGCTGTTGTGTGATACAGTGTTCACTGAACTGGGGCAACCTGAAACGCATTTATTTGTATTGGAGATGATAATTTCATGTCAAGGACTCAAAAGGCAGCTTTCTTGTCCACCTGCTGTAGGTATAAATGAAACTCTTAACTCTGTGGTTATCAAGTAGTTTTTGACAAAATGTCCATTGTACTTCTGAGTGTGCTCTATGAGAGCTCTAAATACTCTGTGAGAATATGAGAACTCATAGTATGGGTCGCTTGGTTGAGTACTCCTGGTTAACACACAGCCTGAGAGCTACAGCTTTCTTGTAGGAAACACTGTTTGGGTGAGAGTATGTGACCAGATCCCTTCTCTGCAGAGGATTATTCCAAGAGCAGATTTCAAATCAGTGGACTCATAGTCATGATGGTTACTTTATTGTGGACAATTTGTTATTCTGTGAAGTTTGCTGCTGGTTCAGACAGTGTTTTGCATCTCTAAGTATTTGCTTTCAGGCTTCTTTTGGAGGAGTTTGTATTGCTGTTTTGGGCACTGGGTAGGTAATCTTCCACATAGGAGCTTTTGGGAAACTCTCAGACCTCTAATGTAGATTATCAAGTAGTCAGGCCCAGAGAACGAATGAAACTGATTTCTCTGTGTGGCTGTTGGAGATCTTATATCACTCCTGAAAGATGATGCATCCACACACTAGGACAGTTACTTTGATGCTTCTTGCTTCAATTTGATTAAATTTAGAAGACCAGGAAATGGATCACTTCAAAAATCCTTCAAGTGACTTGATAATCTTTTGCCTCTTCATGGTCTGGCTAATAAGTCATGGTAGGTTTTTGCCAGTGTGATAGTCACAAAATAAAAGCAGCTCGAGGGGATGATACATTTGAGAAAGCAGTGCTATCACATTTGTCTTATCACTGTTAACTCCTCAGTTTCAAATTGTAAGATGCAGCCATAGTTTTCCTTAGGAATAATGGAACCTTCAGTTATACATACTTGCAAAAGAATTACACTAACTTTGATTCTTGGAGACTTTTTCTGTTACTGTATACTGCTGTATCCTTTATTAACCACCATCCCTGGGTTTTTTCTGACTTATTTTTGGAGTTGCTAACACCTCAGGCACATCTTTCCTTTCCTTTACAAGTTTGTCCAGACTTTGAAATGTGAGCAGTCTGTAGAAGGAGGTGAACTGTCTGGAACTTTGTGTCTCAGGAAGGCTGCTAGGGATGTGTGTTGCTGGTACACAGTGTTGGTTAAAAAACATCAATGTCACCTGCACAGGCTTGCTTCTCACCTTCATAAAATGCACGAGGATTGCAATGTGTCTTGTCTACGTGATGGATCATTATTAATTTTATTAGCATTCTTGGTATGTACATCCTGACAATATTGTGTGATGGACAAAAAAACCCAAAAACATCCAACCCAGAAAACGTGTGAGGCTGTCAATAGATGCCAGTTAAAAGCTGTGGCATTGGTGTACAAGAAGAGGTCAGAAACATCACAGAACACAAGGACTGAGAAGCTGTGGGTGCATCCTCTGTGCTTTATGGAGTCTGTGGTAAGGCAAGGCTTTGGAACAGGGTGTTCATGGGTGAAAATGTTATTTCCATGTCCAGATGGAATGATAGCAAATCAGGCAGCTGGACAGAGGAACACTTAGAAAGATGACAGAGTTCCCTCTTAATTCTTTGAACTATGATGGTAAAATAGCTGTAACTTCCTGAGGGTTTGAGCCCGAGTATAACCTTGTGATTTTTCATCTCCAGTGCTCTGGACATCAACAGACTCATGGAAACCAACATTGTTTGTTTCATGAGGCACATCAGCTTTTATTGCTTCTGAGTATATTCTGTTGCCTGAGCCTTAAGAGCAATTTAATTTAAAAACTTCCTGTGTTACAGGAAGGAGTAGTTGAAGAAAGCAAAGATAATTATGATAAGAAGCAGGAGGTGTCCAGTCTGTAGGGAAGAAATCACATCATTTTTATTAATCCCATATTATTATAAATGACCTGTATTCTAAGGGCTTTGTTTTTCTGTAGGCAGACAGACTGCAGAATAAAAATATTATTTTGAGTCAGTCTCTTACTGACTTATGTTGTCAGCATACAATTTTTACTTAGTTTGTTGTGGGTTTGCTTTTGTGTGTAGCAGAAAGATATGTGTATGTCTCAGTCTCTTTAGGAATGAAATCTCTTTCCTGGATGCTGGTTGTTCTTTACAGCCATTTTTTTATGCTTGAAATGTATGAGCATTTGCTGTAAAAGACAGCAAATACTGCCCAGGAACTTAAGAGAACTAGCTGTGAGGAGCAGGTGAAGTCTGCTGAGAAACTTGGACAGAGCTGAATACCTTGGTGGAAGTGGGAATTTCCAAGGTCAATAATCTAGTTATTTGCAGTTGAACTTACTGCACCTTCATTTTAGTTCTGTGTTGCAACTTACTAAAGGAATGAATTGTGAATTATCATGTTTAATTAGCTATTGTTTCACAATTCATTTTTCTGCTCACTCCTGTGCCTTCTGGGGTCCAAGGGCAGAACAGATAATGGGACTCTGTAAGGTGTGAACTGCCTGAAAATATGTAACTTACAGGAGTATAACTATTTTAGTGCTGTATTTAGAGAAAAGCTACTCTTCTAGAAGCAGGTGGTGTGGTCATTACCTCATCTCTTTGGGAGCAACCACATTGCTTTAAAGGGGTGTTATGCAAATGTGACAAACCTAGGGAATTTATAATTGAGGAATATTTATACATTCAGAGCATCCTAACTTACATGCAGGCAACATTTAAAGATCAAAATGCCCTAAAGGTAAGTGTTCCATCTTTGGCAAAGTCACAGAATCACTGTGTCTATCCCATAAGCAGAGGCTGCAGTCTGTTTATAAGGGTATTATGTTGATAATTCCTTCAGAAGTTCTTGCCTGTGCTGTTTGAAACTGCAATCCTGCCCCCAGTATATTTTATCATTGTCATTTTTGGTGGATGTGGATGTGTCCATATCAGTGCTTTAGTTCTGGTCCTGGGTGTGCCCCCACTCACTGTTCCTGCACACCATGGAGCGTTTTCAGAGCACACAGACTTGATTCCTGGGGGACAAAACGAAGCCAAAACATGAGCTGTAAGAACACAGTAAAGGGACTCTGACTGCTGGGAGGAACTGAGTCTCTGGGCCAGACTAGAGCCTCCAATGAGTGCATGGTGTGGATGCTCTCAAGACCAGATTCTTTTGCAAACAGATTTTCTCATGTTCCATTTGCTCTTTAGTAATTCAGGTAAAACCTATAAGGCCAATCTGAAAGCTCCTGTATTGTGCAGAGGATGTGAACTCCCTACAAATTACTAGGAATGCTTTGTGCTGGGCAGAATTTTCCTCCGCCCTGGTTACATCTACATTGGTAATTCAGTGCAGGTCTGCAGATTAAAATAGCCAGTTCTGAGGAGCAGATGCCTGTGCTCTGTGTGTTACTTTTCAGGGCTTGAGTAGGTGGAGTACTTTTGAGTTAATTTGCAGTAAATGAGAAATACTTATTTGAATTACTGCTGCATCGCTTATAATGAGACATTGTTTTCTGATAGACTGTGATTAAAAAAAACAAAGGAATAATTTTACAATACTATAAAAAGTTTAGACTTGCTTTTTTTTATTATGTTCATATTCCGATAAAAATGAGAAAATGTAAGCACTTTGAAGAATATGTAATTTTTGCTTAAAGGAGGCAAACTGAATTTAACTCTTGGGTTTCTGATCTTTACAAAAGCTTGATTTAATCATGGATTGTTGAAACAGCAGCACAATTTTAAACTTTTGTGTCTAATTTGCAAAGTAGGAGTTACTCTACTTTGCAAACTTGCTTTAAGTTTTGAATCTGAACTTTCCTCCTTTCTGGAAGCCATCATCATGAGTAATTTCGGTTCTGCAGAGCCAGCAAATAATGTCCTCACTGATAACTATACAGGTTTGTTATCTCTGTCACTTAAAAGAGTCAGTCTCAGCAGAATTATTTTCATGTGTGGGGTATAATGGACTTCTGAGATTTTTTTTTTTTTGCTACTGTTTTAGTAGAAAAGAGCATGGCTTAATCTGAAGATTTTAGATAAGCCTTCAGTGCCAAGCGAGATAAAACAGGTGGTTTTAAAATGAACACACTTAATCCAGAGGCACTGAGAGATAATAAACATGTAGCTTTACACTGTCACTTTTGTATTCATTCTCTTCAGAGAAGAAACTTCTTTTCATCTAGGTGAAAAATTGTGCTTGCAGCTGTTTTTCAGATTTTTAACAGATTTTTTTGTCTGCTAAAGAAATTAAGATTACTCTTTCATTTAAAAAAAACCACCAAACCAAACAAGCACTCAGCATTTACTGCTAAGAGCCAAGGAACAACATAATCTATCAATAATAAGCACAGGTCATTATCTCACTATTATGCATTCTAGTGAGTGTGGTTCTGTCAGGACAGTTAAACTCAATGGTGTTCCTTTGTTATTGCAGTGAAAGCATTTGTTGACTAATGCTACTAAAATAAGAGGTTTTCAAATTCTGACTCTGTAAACAATCATCACGAACTTTGATGGTGCTGTGAACATGTGTGACACTGCTGTGTCACTCTGAAAATAACATTGGTAGAAAGTGGCTTTGTCATATCTTGAAAGTAGCTGTAGTTCAAACAAATTTTATCTTTCCAGAGGCTAAATACAAAACCTTTTGAAAACTTGTGAAATATACTGCTAAAAAAAAAAAAAAAATTACACTCTTCAGTGCAAAGGCTCCTGTCCTGTGTGTGTGTTGATGTGAAGGGAATTCAGTTTGTTTTATGTGTCTCAGGTCATCCAGAGTATCAAGCTGTAGCCTTGACTCATTACATGTTCCTGCTTAAAAAGAAATTTTCTGGAAGGTTTAAGACCACTTGCATATTCTTGTGGCAAGTTTCAGTTTCTGTGTTTGTGAGCTGAAAGTAAAAAATGCATTTAGAAAACTCCTAATGAAAGTGTGAGATTTTCAGATGAAGAACAGATGAGCGTCCTCTTGCTTGCCTATACAGGCATGATTTGTATCTGAAAGGTTACTGTGTCTATTGCAAATGGGAGTAAACCAAATGGATGCTGTTGTAGTCCTTTCTGCCTTGAAAATTGCTTTCCTACAGAGCAATGTTAATTCAAGAAGTGCTAGATTGAGTTTTCATTTTGCACTGGTTTTAAACATGCTAGAGTTTTCATGTGAAATAGAATTTCATTACATGTAAAGAGTAAAAGGGAGCATCAAAAAAGAATATTTCTGAGTTTGTCACAAATATTTGGTTGTAAAGGATACTTGGAAAACGTTGACTTAGGGAGATTTATTTAGATACATCAGAGTGTTATAAATAATTTTCATGTTCAAAGTAACATTAAAACCAGAGCAAAGCAAGCCACAAAACACCACTGGAGTGGGGGGGGGGTGGGGGAGGAAGGGAAATACATGTAGGATAGTGGCTCATGCCCTTGAGACACATTATCATTGTGTCTGTAATTGCAGGACTCTCTTACAGCTGCACCACATGATTTCTCTGCTGCATCTCTGACACTCCTACTACAGAATCTGCTGCACGGAACCAGAGAGAGCAGTGAGGGCAGGACAGATGTGGTGGCAGGTGTGCTTTGTCTGCCTGAGAATGCTGCACACTGTGGGTAAAATGTTAACAACTTGTCCACGTTGCCTCTTATGCATAAACCAGCAATGGTTGTCCTTTCAGAAGGACAGAAGCAATGCTGTGAGGTAGGAGACAGATTTAATGTATAGGCTTAAGTCTTTCACATAACCAATTCTTCACACTTGTTCTGGTCCAAGAGGATACATCAGCTTTGGTAAGGAGTTCCTAACAGGTACCTCTCGTCCTGTTTATTCTTGTGTGACATATATTGTTCTGGGCCTAAAGAATTCATAATAATTTAGAATTACTTCCTCCCTTAAAAATTTTCCTTCATTCCTTATGAAATTTGGAGTAAAACTTCACTGTCAGACTATACTTTGAGATCCTGTGAAATATCATTACAGTAAGTAGTAACTAGCAATAATACTAAAACATTGCTATCTGGTTTTGAAGTTCATGTTAATTCAGCAAATATTTTCTTTCCTTTCTAAGTAGTTTAAATCTTCAATGTAGTTTTTCCTTTGAGCTTTTCAAATACTCACACTGTGGTTTGACAGACTCATTTCTCTTGATGTGTGATGTTTGCCTTTTGAGTGGAGAAGAACCTTTACTGTAAAAGCAATAATGACAGTACAAACAATGAAGTATTATACGGATAATAAGTGTAACCAATATCAGAATGGCATTTGGTGTCCACCAGAGACCATGTGCTCATCTTCCTTCACCGACCTTCCTCTGAATCAAGTGTCTGAAAGACCAAATATCAAACCAGCTGTTAGGAAAAGTGGTCCCCAGTGACAATACCTGTCAGTCCTAGGTGAGGCTTGTCTGAAGAGTTCCATCATCCCCATCATTGGTTTGTGAACCTGAAGTAAAAGGCAGGAAGGCAGAAGGAAGCAAAACCATTTTCTACTTCTGACCTTGTACCTTCCCCTGCAGCAATGCCCTTTTTGCCTGTGGGACAAGAATTCATCACCAGGCAAATTGTAATGTCCTTCCACTTGATAGTTCCTTCTGGTGTCCTGACAGTTTAAAAACTTGCCTTCCAGCATGAATTGTTTGGGCTTAGCTTGAGGTTTTTGCCTCAATCTGCTGTTTTGGTTCCTAACTAAACAAGTAATTATCTTGTTGATTAGCCTATTTTGAAAAATTAGAGAAGATAAGAAATAATGGAAAAAAATTAGAAAATTTGAGAGTTACAGTTACTTTTCAGTCTTGAATATTTCTGCTATAAACAGTTTGGTTTTTTTTTTTTGTTTTGGAGGTTGGTTATTTTGGGATTCTGAAGATTTCTTCCCTTTATCAGTGTCTGATTTGATTTATATGACATCAATGATGTCTTCACAGATAGGTCTGTGAAGAATTTTACCCATGGAAAAGTAAGTCTTCATGTACTAATATTTAGAGCTCCTGGAAAATAAAAATCAATCCGATTTTTTTGTTTAGAGTTAGGTATATCATATTTAGGACCTATATAGGAGTGCCCAAACAATATATTTCCTTGGATCTACTGTATTTGGCTAAATCAAAAAAAAGAATCTGATGCCAAATTGAATGCTCTAGTAATGAGCTGTAGCCCAAATTCTTGAAAACTAGATCGTTTAGAAATTGGAGCAATGTTTTAAACAGTTCTTCCCTGATTCAGAAATGCCTAAAAATACTCCTGGTATCTTGTGTCTGTCTGTTAACCATATAATATCAAAAATGTTAGACCAAGGCATTTTAACCTCCTTTGCCTCCAACCCAAGTGCTTCAGGAATCAGTGTTTTAGACAATTTAGTTGTTATTGATGTAGTTCTTGTGTAGAGTTGGAGAAGGTAAATGAGACCAATGTTAGGAGCAGCTTTTTGCAGACAGCTTTTGGGTAAAACTTTACAGAATTCAGCACTGAAACTGTGATGTGTTTCAGCCAGTTGGCCAGTAAGTTCCATCTTTGAGCCAGGAGTGTAAGGGAACATCTCAGGAGTGCCCAGAAGCTGCAGAGATGTCTCAGAGCCTCACCTGTCAGCAGGGATGTGTCCAGCCCTGCCCCTGTTCCCTTGCAGGAGCAGCCAGAGAGGGGCTCTGTGTGTGTTCTATCAGGTCCTGCCTCACAGGCAGTTCAGCAGCACAGAACAAAGCAGATGGATGGGAAGTTCTGACTAACAGCATAGACCACAAAATGTGCCAGAGGTGAATAGGATGTGAAAAGCTTATACTTAAAAATAATATCAGGCTTTGTGAAGTATTCTGTTTTCTGAAAGCAGAAAATTTAACAGTCAGTGTGATTATATTTGTTAGATGCCCACGAGAAGCCTGTGGATTAACAATAATGCACCGCGATTACAATTAATCAGTAGACTCTTGTGGAAATGAGAGGATTAATGGTATAAATACATACAATAATACTTTGGATGAAGTAAAAAATACTTTCTGAGGAGATCATCCTGAAGATGAAAAATTATAGTTTTACAAACAGATCTGCAAAAAAGGATTCCTTTCTTTTCCAATTAAATTGCCAGTGAATAGCTTGAGAAAGAAAAGGTAGGCTTGTGTATTAAAGAAGGTGGTTTCTCTAGCGTGGAAAAAGATACCTCACATAGCTATTTTAGTTAGTAAAGTTACATTTGAATGGAGTGTGGTTTACTGGATTTCTCAGAAGCAGGCACTAACTTCAGTGTATGGCAATGAAATGTATTAAAAAGCAGTGTATTTGGTGTCTGTTAAAGATTACCTTGGTCACTTACCTGGGAGAAATGTTTGCTTCCCCAGTTGCCACTTGAAATGCCTGAGGAGTGGGAAGATGAGAATAAGCAAATGGTGTGTTCTCAGACAAGATTCACACCTCCTCAATCCCCAGAGAACTTTCTTAAGAAATGTGCTATCTGTTCCCTCTGTGTTTCCACATCTGACAAGTGATGATCTGTTACTTTAGTAAGCTCTAAATATGCCCTACCATTGGATAACAAGGTTCTACAAACATGCTGAGGGAACTCTGATAAACATAATACTGATGAATAGTTCTTGCCCTTCTTTGATTGAGAAATTAAAACTTTTCTAGCTTAACCTACCCATGTTTTTAAAAAATAACTACAGCATGTTGCAGGGACAATAAATTCTGTCATTTCACTGACCCAGTGATCTGTAGGTAGACTAAGGAATGTGCCAGCAGATGATGCAAGGAATGTTTTTGTAGACATCTAGGATTATAGAAGTAGAATTAGTGGAGGTATAGATTCACAGTTTATAATCCTGTGAAATAGCAAACACATAGAAGTAACCCTCTTAAATAGAAATGGAAATTCTGCACAGATATTTACTTTTTGTTGTTTTTGTTTGGTTTTTTGTTAATTTGTTTGGGGGCTTTATTGCTTAGTGGGGATTTTTTTTTTTTTTGTCTGGGTTTTTTTTTTATTTTGGTTGTTGGGATTTAATGTTTTGTTGTTCG
This sequence comes from Eopsaltria australis, assembly GCA_034509425.1. Lineage (NCBI taxonomy): Eukaryota > Metazoa > Chordata > Aves > Passeriformes > Petroicidae > Eopsaltria > Eopsaltria australis. The sequence continues at coordinate 2,552,793 of JAVTVJ010000121.1, forward strand.
AGTTGAATTTTTTTAAGGTGTATTGTGGGGATTTCAGAATAGGGTGTTGAAACAAACTAGAGCAGGGTAAGCTGGCAGCTGATCTTTCAAGGATGTACTGCCTGTAGGGGCTGGTTGGTTTGTTTGTTTGTTTTCCTACAAAATGAGGGTAAATTATTCAGGAGGAAAAAAAAAAAGGTGAGAGCCAGAAAATGCTTTTGCTTGATGAGTTAATAATATCACAGTTTTGACAGTAACTTTCCTGTCTGTGGAAGTGAGGGTCTCCCATTCCTGCACTGAGCAGCCGGGAGCTGTGCCCTGGTGCTTTTGTCAGGTTGCATTGGCTCCCCGCTCACAATAACCTTTGTGTTTGAATGCAGCTGCCCAGTGTCCCTTCCTTCAGTAAATGAAACACCTCCTGGCTTTCTGTTGTGTTCTGTAGACCTGTGATCCCTTCCGTTGCTCTCTTTCATTTAGCTCCTTGGTACAAAGCGTTGATCAGAGGAAAGTTTGCAGAATCCGATGTGATTCTAGACTGAGAGTAAAAAATGGTTAAATATGATTCTGTGTGTAGTTTTTAAACTGGTTATGCGTTCATCATAGGGAAATGACCAAAACTAAACTCACCAGAAAGCATTAGATTTGTAATTGATCTTAATAATGTTCCTCCTAGTTTAATTATGTGAGGAAGGGAAGAGACATCACAGTTTTAAAGTTAGTGCTTACAGAGCATGATGGAAAGGACAGGATTCTTTAGTGGTTGAAATTGTATTCTACCAATAAATCATCTCCTCCTGCACCAACACAGGTAAAAGGCTGACTTCCAAATGACACAGCTTTGCTGAGGGTATAAGAGTAATGCCCTAAATAAAAATGGAATCAGGCTTTAGATAAAGCACTGTGGAGATGATGTTAGTGATTAGGGAGATATTTAGAGTCTTCTCCAAGTTTATTAAATAGTATAATGGTGCTACCTGGGCTGGCTAGGCTGCTTAAGGGTAAGTGCAGGTTTGGGTTTGAAAGCTGCAAATCACAAGTGTGATCAGTGATGAAAGAATTAGGAAAAGGCTGCTGTTATAATCTCATAGAAACTGCCAGAAACTCAAAAGAAATTTTTTGTACAGCGATCACATACTAAATAACATTATCTTCATAGGCTCAAATTAACTGCCAGAAAAATGATTGTCCTTTCTGACAGTTTTTTCCATTTGCCCCTGTTGACCCACAGAAGCTGAATCTCCTTCCGATTCTTATCAGAAAATTTATTTGACAAAAATGAAAATTCACTCATTGAAACAGAGGTATATAGCAAAAACTTACCTACCTTATAGCAAAACAATAAAAACCTAGCTGTGTTACAGAAAAAGCAGGTTGGAGTAAATTAACAGTGCAAGTAATCATGACACAGACTCTAAATAGCACCAGAGGCTGGTGGTTTTTCTCTGAAGATCATTTCATCATGGACACAAATGGTATTGCACTTCATAGACTCAGGTGCTAAGACTTAGGAGTTTTACTGGTGTAAGACTGCATTTTGAGTGTTGTTTTTTTCTCCTCTCTTTTTTTTTTTTCTTTGCTTTTCCTACAGCCCAGTGGCCTGCAAGAATTTAATACCTGATGGTGTGTAACTAACTGGGCAGCAGCAGTAGCTTAGCAACATCAGCTAGTGCTGATGCCAAAGAACAGTGTTGGCTTTCATCATTTTAAAATGCCAGCTGGTCCTTTAATAGTCTTTCTATATTTAGAGATGAATTGATAATTGTGTTCTAACTTGTAGACCTAGGCTGGATTTCACTATTAAGTTCTTTGATAAAGAATTTGGGAGTCTCAGAAGTTTTTAACTGTAGGCATTGATATAAGATTCAGGAAGGGCTTGGTATTAACTAAACCCCCAAGTGAGATACTTGGTGATGGAGAGTACACAGAAATCTTTCTTGCTTCCAATTCACTGTAAATTCACAAGCAAAGCTTCCTAAATGTACCAAAGGACTGGTAAACAGCGTTCTCTGAGAATTATGATGTTTTCTTAATAAATAGTAATGTCCAATAAATATGTGCACTTTTTTATATAAGTAAATTAGAAAATAAATTAGTATTACAAACATATTCTGATGCTGTGCTTATATGTATACACACACGAAAATAAAACATCAATAGTGTATTTTACAGAAATCATACAATTACAGAAATGTGCACCTGACATGAGTCTCAACAGCTCATCTATTCTATTTTCAGTGTGAGATTCATCTATAAACAGGAGCATCTCCAGTTGAATGTTTAGGTGTTCCTAAAGTTAGGTAATAAAGGAAACTGTGTAACCTTTATTACATCTTCCAGCATTCAACTGCTCCTGTGCTAGTATGAGTCTCATACATTAACTGTATATATTCTAATATAGAATGTAGTTTTTTTTCTGCAAGTTAAGCTTCTGATATTTTTGATGCATATGTGGTGGACACAAGGGCAAATGAATTTGTTGAGGTATTTTACCTTACCAAAAAAAAGCCACTGTTCTTTAACCTGGGTAAGCCATACAGAACTTTCTATCTTCACTTGTAAGTAGTTTTCTAAATCTCTTGGCATCTTTATTTCTGACCTAGATTCTCTACAGTAGTTGGATATATTTAATGGAATGTGGGCAAGCTGGGCAGAGCATTCTCGCTGACAGTCTTCACCAGTGCTTATAGCAGCAGAATGGATACTGTGCAATCTGTATGTATGACACTGCTGCTAGTTTGTTCCCAGATGCTGTCTGTGTCCATGTTCCTCTGTCTCTTATTTATATTTTGATTCCTGGTTAAACTAATCCTCAAGTACTTTCCTGCAGTTTTCCAATTTTCTGACAGTTAGGGCCACTTACATACTTGAAGTATTAATACCTTCTTCCTCTTGAGTATGTTGCTTTTCAGTACTCTTAGAGCATTCTCATTTGCAAACATCTTTTAACTTCCTGTTTGAAATACTTGCTTTTCATTTTTCAAGGTTCTTAGGTTGGTTATGGTAGCAGCACATCTTCCAGCTCCAGGTCATGTGTGGTTATCCCAGTGTGCCTGCACAGAAGTGTATGGGTTCAGATGTGCACTTTGAGGATGAATTATGCAATTGTTTCCACACTGTGCTTTGATTCATCTTCTGGAGCTCTCTGAGCTTGCAGATGGGATAACACTAAACTGGAAAGTGTGCTCCCACAGCATCTCTAATGCTGTCTGACTCTGGATGGGCATTTAAATCCATGCGCTCAGGCTAGAGCTAGACCTTGTTTGTAAAAGGCTCAACAAAACAACCAAGAAACGCCCCGAATAACATCCTAAAAAACAACACAGCCCCCCCACACCCCTCCACAAAAAACCAAGCCAAAACGAAACCAGCAAACAAAATCCCCAAATAAACAAACAAACTCCCACAGGCAACCAAGCAAAACAAACCTTGCCAGAGCAGCCGTACTCCAGAGACGTGGATGGTGTGGATGTCAGCATCCCTACAGCATCTGTTCCTTCAGCAGCTCAGTTCCCCTTGGCCCACACTGCCTGGGGGTGTCAACACTGTTATTACAAACACAGTTTGTTGTTTTGGGAAGCTGCACGCACTCCCTGGGCTAATCCCACATGACAATTGCCTTTTGAGGACTGGAGACTCTGAGGTGATAGCTGGAGATTTGGGTGGGTTTGGCTCTGTGGTGTGTTTCAATAGGCCATGCCTTGTTAAAGGGCTCAAATTCATCTGTTTTTAAAATTCTTTCTGATTTGCATTCATACCCTGGAACTGTTAAAAGTATCCAATAACTGGTCATAACTATCACTTTTTGAAAAAACCCAAAGATATTTTCTATGGAGAAGATTTGAGAATTTTTCATGGGAGGTTTCCTGACAGCTAAAGGACAATTCTTGTGGCTCTGTGTTGCTAGAGCAAGCTTTACGTGCCCCTCTTTGGCTTCAACCAGTTTTATCTTTCTGGTTTAGTCCCTATATGATCCTCTTGCCACTCTGATAATCTGACAGTCTCTGGTTCATTAGAGCTGCCTTTGGTGGTAGGTGTAACAGCTGTCATTGAAATGATTTTTTAATAAGTATGTAGGATGTTTCATGTTTGTAAATCTGCCAGTTATTAACACTTGCACGTGTTTTCTGGTTCTGTTCTCTCTCTTATTGTTCCTCAGAGGAATTACTGTACAAATACTTGGAGAAAATTACTTTCTGTTGTGTTTGTATAACACTGCTAAAAGGATTTATAAATTGGAAGCTACCACTATGCAACTCAAGTCATGTTTGACTCGAGCTATAGCAGAAAATTACTTTGAATATTTAATAGTTTTCTACTTAAAAACCTTGTGTGCAGCAGAGAACAAATGATAGCCTTTTATTGATGGGTAAGTGGTACTGTAAAATCATAAATGTATATAGTTTGTCATTTTCAGAAGAAGGAAAAATGAAGATTCATTTTTTCAGAGTAGTTTAGAAGAACTAATTACTGTGATTTCCTTTCAGTGTTGAATTTTATTTACTTCATCTGCTTTGAAAATTCTAGGCTAGGACTGTATTCCAGCTAATATCGAGGTTTGATGTGTTAGTGATTTCTTTTCATATAAAAGGTGGAGATGGATTTTGTGGCTTAAAAATGACAAGCCATGACAGCATACAGAAAGATACCTTACTTGCCTCCCTGAAGAATCACTAAATGCACAATAAATGTTTTCAGTTTCTAAATATTGACAGTGAATTCTAGGAAAGCATAGTGCTGTCCTGCACAGACTGACTCACTAAAATGCTCAGTATGAAGGCTTAGCTAGAGCTCAGGATTTCTTTGCAGTTAAAAGCACTTCCTGCAGACTGCAAAGAAGTAAGAAAAGGTGAGTAATTAGGGGAAAAATATAATTGAGAGGTTGTATATTTGGGGAAAATAAAGTCATGCAAGTGACTGATTTGGGAAAGCTTCTCTTGCTGATCACCTGTCCTGGAGATCTTGAGGTAGAAAAAGACTGGGTTTCTTTGGCTTACCCAAGATGTAAATCAGTTTGAATGAGCTTTTCAGACTGGATATAAAGAATTCAGTTCTGCTACTACTTCTTACGGAATCGATTGTGTGTGTGTGAATTTAAAATCAAACAAACAAAAAACAGCAAAACAAAACCAAGCCCCAGTGAGAACTGACAATGCTCTATACCTCCTGCTTTGATAATCCACTTGATGCTGCTACTGATTTCCATGTCTCAAGATGGGAAGTAGGATAGGATGTCTAGAGGGAAGAGACAGGGCAGATTCGTCTTTTTTTTCTTCTTGTTATGAACAGCAGTAGCAATTTTGCTGCCTCTCCCACATTTTTTTTTACTCTAAAGCAACTGTTCTCCATAATGATCAGTACTGTTCCTTGGTACTGTTTCTTGTGAAGCTGTATTGGAATTCTAGAACAAGATTGGTTTTGAGGTCTTTCTGTAATATAAAGACAAAAAAGTGAAGGATGCTTCTCTGTGTCTTTAACTTGTTGTGGATAAAGAAGTCCTGTGTCCTCCAAAGCAGTTATTAGCCTTGTGAAAAGCTAGTGAAAACAATTAGAACATGAGTGAGAGTCCCTCTTGTCACCACCACATTTCTGTTGCAGTTTCTATAGGAGGGATATCAGCAGGCAGATTAAGAACCTTCTGAGGTAACTACGGCAGGGATGAATTATGGATCTCTAAAGGTGTCTTTTCTGAAATTATTTTGAAAAAGTACAGTAGAACTTGTTTATTACGTCTTACAAGCAAAATCTGACATGCTGTATAAGAAATGTGTTCCAAGTTCATTACATGTTGCAACATTACAGTGAATTAGCAAGGAGCTGTCTTAATTTGCAGAGAGTCTGAAGCATGGAAGGGTGGGATGACCTACTTAAGTGACAAAGATTTGTTCTTCCCAGAATCAGGAAGCCTACTATTTGCAAAAAAACCCAAGCTTTCCAGCTTTTTCCTTTGTATTTTCTTTATGATTCTGTTACTTTCTTTTTCTCTTCATGTCATTAAACCTTCCTTAGGTGATGTCTTTCGTAGTTTAGTGTCTGACTGTTCGTAACCCTGTGAAAAAAGTACATGGTACTGTTGTGTGTGGTACTGGTGTTGTCATTAGCAGGTTAAAGCAAGGCTTAATGCTGTGTGGTGTTATAAAGGATCTGTAATGTCTGGGAACAGTTTTCAATGAGTAGGAAGAAAAGTCTGAGGGAAGTGGGATGAGAAGATGTAGATGAAAGTTTCCTTATAGATGAAAGTTCCTTTATATGCTGAAACACAAAAATGACTGAGAATATGATGATTTCTTTCTATCCCAGGATAGAAAATCAGTGTCATTTTAAGAATGTAATTGAAGTTTTTTGTGAGAATTATTTATCAGGAGAATTGTTAAAATGTAAAAGATTCCCAATCCACATTAATACTTACTGAATGCTGGATATTATTGTCTGTTGTTTTTTGACAGCCCTCATCGTTCCTTCCTATTCAGTTTCTTTCTTCCTCTTTCTTTAAGGAGTATTTAGTGAAGCAGGGGCTGTGATTAATTGATGATGTCCATGCCACCTTAGAGATCAAAATGAATTTCTGTTACAGTTCCCCGTTTCTGTGTGTCTCAGGTCTCTTCTCCTGATCCCTCTGACTCCAGAATCAGCAAAAGTGTCTGTTGTTTGGTCTTTGATCTCATTTTCTGGGCTAACCTTGTATCCAGTCCTGCAGCTGAGAAGTGCTGGTGTTGCTAGGCTGGCCTGGGATAACAAGGCTCTGAATCCATGCAGGTGCTGTCCAGCTCTGACTCGAGGCACTGCAGTTTGGGTTGCTGTGGATTGTGCTGGGTCCTTTAAAGTGATTTTACCCTGAGACATTTAAAATTTCCTACTGTTCCACTGGCACTCTGTTGGGGTGTTTCATCAAGACTGGCATATGCCAGGTCTAGAGGCTCTGGTGCAATTCACTCCTCTTTTGGTTATTTGTTCTTGCAGGATGAGTCACTTGATATTCAGGACTGTCTTGTATTCAGGCCAATTTAGCACTTGTCAGCTTTGCAAAATGCACTTAAAAAAAACTAGATACAAATGCCAAATTATGCATGTGCACCCATGGACTGGTTTGAGGCTCCTTTATTGGAGTTTTCTGTAGTCTCATTTTGATTCTTCATAAGAGCTGGATGGGTTTTTAAAAAACTGATTTACAGTTGCTATGTTTCATTCCTGCACCAAGATAATTTCCCTGGAAAATTATGCAGTGTGCTATATAAATAAAGGTGAGTTCTAAAGGGGAAATATCTCAGAGAAATATGCTGGACAAGTTACTCATTTTCTGGCTCTCAGACAATATTGACAAATGCTGTTTGTTAGGATCTCTGCTCCCTTTCTGTAGATTAGATCTACGTTTTTGTTTCTGATTGGAAAGGAATGTAGCAGTAGTTGTAAATAACTTGGCATAAAGTCAGCAAAAGGTTTTGATAAGCTGAAGAACTTAATTTTACTGACCTGAGCTCAGAAGTTCCTCTCACTTCAGAATTTTTCTAGTTTTAGATTTTGTCATAACTTTTTCTTTTGGTAGAATTTATTTTTTTTCCTGGAAGTATTTGTTAACTTCCTCGTTTTGGTGTTTAACTTCATTATGAAAAGAATATTGTAGTTGTGAAGGAGTTTATTTCACAGTCAGAACACTGTCACCTGTGTTCCCTAGAGATAAAGACTTCTGAAAGATGCATTCTGTTGAGACTACTGAGTTACCCCAAAATCAGCCAAATAAAAGATTGCTTTTTCCTTTGTTAAAGTTTACATAAAATGAGTAAAAGCAATTCTTTTTTTAGTATTATAATTAGTTGGGAAGCATTTAAGAATTTTAAGCAGCTGTGATTAAGAAGTGGCAATCTTTCTTGGCCATATTTGATGGCTTTATTTAATGTTGTCTGGATTGTGTTTTTAGGCTGAAACAAGAAAAAGCAATCTTTTTGTTTAGTTAGAACAGTACATTTATGACTGCATCTGTTATACCCGTTTTTTTTTCCTGTGACATGCTCTGTCACCTGAGCTGTGTGGGTGCACAGTGCACATACTCTTGCACATGCAGGTACATGAGTCCGATGCTCGCCTTCTGCTGGGGTTTGTGTGAGGAGAGCAGGAGAGTTCCAGCTCTCGATTCCTGATCGTGTCAGCTGCCTCAAGAACCTGAGGCTGACTTGAGCTGGGATCTCTTAGATACCTGTAAGTGGAAAACTTGTGGAAGCTGTAGGAAAACCGAATCCCATTTGCATGTCTTAATTGACTTTTTGTCTAGTGAAAATCAGTAGTATTCCAGATGATTTCTAACATCTGCGATGTTTCCCAAGTTGATGAATGAAACAGGAATAGCAGACTATTTGCATAATGTGGTTTCTATTAATACAACTTCCACATTTTTCAGTGCCTTTTTTGTGGAGAGCTATTCTTTTTATTGCTATACTATTTTCTCTTCCCTTGTCCTTTCTGTTAGCTTCCTTGATACTTGGCATTGATTTTTTTTTTTCCTATTAAAAAGAAAAACAACCCAAAACAACAAACAAAGAAAACACAACCCCAAACCAAAGAAACCAAGTCCCTCTTCTGACCTCTGAAAGTTGTTGTTCAGCTAATTTTATAGTGTATTGCCACAGTTCTGTGGTCTTTGTTTAGCTGTGACATGTTTACTGTGGTACAAGATAGGGTATAATTACTGTTACAGATTTTCCTGTAGAGAATATTTCCTAGTGAAATATTGCACTAATGCACCACTATCTGATGTAGCCCTTAACCAGAGACTCCTTGAAACATGACACAGGTCATCATGTTCCTACAAATCAATAGCAATAACTTGAGAGAGTCTTCCTTGACAGAACTGAAGTACTGAGGCTGATTTTCTTCACATCAGCTGCCAGCTCGGTGTTTGAGGTGAACTCAATTTGAATTTCTCCTATCCGTTAATCAGCAAGCTTCAGTGTGGTCCTTGGTCTGTTCGATATTTCTCTGTTAAGTGCTTTTGATACTTGTGTCAGAAAAGCCATTGTTGTCGTTTTCCTGTCAGCTTTCTCCATGTGTACAAAAAGAAAGCTGCTGGCCAGAGCAGAAGAGGTCTATCTTGTTCTGCATTCTTCAGCTTAAAAATAAAACTTTTGCTTCTCAGATGGTGATTTTGAAAAGTTAATGTGGAAAGACAGTGAGAAGATGGTTCTAAAAGCAGATACTGTGTGCAAAGTTACAATCCCATTCTATTCTAAGATTAACTTCAGTAAAATCAAGCATGTTTTTTGAAAAGACAAATGACACTTCTTATTCTGGAATACCATCCCATTCTGTCTTGGGTTTTGAGAGCTGATTTTCAAAATTGTTTAATTAAGACAGAATCTAAAAGCTAAAGTTACAAGTTATAACTTTTCAGACTATGCTAGTGTGCATAAAATATAATAGATGTAATAGCCCTAAATCATTTAGAAGTAAGGATTACTCTGTCTTGTTTTCAGTTTATCCTGTCTTAATGAATAAAGTATCTCCAGCTGAAGTAGGGATGTAGCTGCTTTTATGAAAGTCAATATGTTAGGCTTTTGTTGAGTCTGTGGTCAGCCAGGCTGCAGTAACACAAACATTGAGAGTGTGGGAATCTTACTGGGATGGTAATTTCAAAGCTTCTTTGTGAGCTTTTTGCAGGCAATCAGAGACAAGTAGAACAAACCAAAGAGGCCCTGTCCTTTGAAATATAATTGAGTTTGATGTACTGCTTACTCAGTTTTCTTTGCCTTTGACTCTGCGGAATTTTTTAAAATTAAGACATCTGACTGTGTGATGCAGTGGGGAAATGGTCATATTTGAGTTGAGCCACTTAACATTTGATAAAGTTATATTAATTTCTCAGGAGGTACTTAAGAAGGTGTTTTAAAGAGAACAAAACACTCCTCAGTCTAATGCCCGTATGTGAATGACTGTACTATGTGGAATTCATTTAACTGATTTTTGGTCATGACGGTGGATCTACCACTAAAGGTCAGACATAATGCTGCTTAATCTGTAGTCCTCGTTAAACAGGCGTGTTTCACATGGCAATGGGAATAATTTTATGTGGATTTTTACTTCCTCCACAGGTGACCCTTCAGGTGATGCAGTAAGGAGTCAGTTTCTGCAGGTCTGAGTTCTGATGATGGTGAATGATTCTGCATAACCCCAGAAACAAATTTTTAGAGTGAAGTATTTTGATCCTGCAGTAATGTGAAAATGCAAAACTGCTCTTTTAAGACTATAGGATGTTTTCCCTCTCAATCTTGACACAAAGTTCCGATTAGATTTACCAGAAGTCCTGACCTTAGAGTCAGGTGGAATAAGCCTTTGGACTCCTTGAGCTTAATTTTTCTGTGGGTAAAGAGTTTCTGTAGAGTGGGTGTGGTTTGTGGTTGGATGGCCATGAAATAATCCTAGAAAGCAGACCACCAGGATCTGGCAAATGGGTCTGGTGTGAGATGAGGTCTCATATGAAGATTGCTGTTTTATTCTCACTTTATTTCCAAAATCAATATGGAAAACATTTCTATTTGATGGTCCAGCTTGGTTTTGTAACCAGTATTGTTCAGGATGTTTTGCTGTCTGCAGTGTTTTGGAGTTCGTGTATTTTGACTGTGTTTATTATAAATTACATGTTGTTGTGCAAATGAATTTAGTATTATACCTCAGTAATCTTCTTGAATCTCTTCTGGAGAGAAAATAGACAATATTTTTAGTTGCTCTGTAATGTTTATAGGATTCCCTCTTGCACATTCTCCTTGCACTTAAAATAGCTCTGGGCTTTGATTTTGGAGCTAAGGTTATACTTTCATTCATTCAGTGTTTGGACTATTGTTGCCCAAATAATCAATGGTATTCAAATTACTGAAAGAGCATGTGCTCCCCAAACCTATTGCCTGCTGACAGGTTAAGAAGCCTCTATAGTAGAAACAGACTTCAATTACAGAGGTTTTGGTGTTTTTACTTCTTGCCTAGTGTTTGGCTTGAATTTTGGGGGCATGTCACATACCAAATTTCACTAGAAAACAGCTATGCTTTTGCCAAGTACTTTTGCAGTCTTAAGCTGAAAGTCCATGTCACTGTGCTGACCACGAGCTTGGTGTGAGAAAAACTCCTGCCTGTTCCCTAGGTCATTCCAATATGTGCCTTCTCTTCTGTAAAACTTGATGGCTTTCATTGCTCCATGGGATGACATTGAAAACTCATTTTCCTGTGGGTGCATTCTACAACTTGATGATTGGTTTGTGGTGCTGGAGTGATACACTCTTTTCTACTTGCCCAAGTCCTTTGCTCTCTCTTTCCAAACCAATTGGAGATTTTTGTAAGTTATTCTCAAGGGTTGTCAGAAACAGGTATCTTACGACTTGTATGCAGCTTGTCTAAAATAATGTGTTTAAAGCCTTTAAGAGATAATAATAACAATGAAAATTACTATTATTACAAAGAGATGTTCAACTTGCCAAGAAATTCATGTTTAGAACCCTTGGATTATTGGTGTGTTTGGAAGGCATTTGTACATCTTTAAATTAAGCCTGTGTTTATCCAAATTCATTTGTCCTTTCCCCTGAAGTCCTGTTTTGATGTGGTGACCAGCAGTCTGTGGTTACAGCTGCCTGGGAAGGGTTGTCTTGGAAAAGGTGGTAGATGCAGTAGTGTAGGTGTTTACCAAGAGCATGGTGCCAGGAGTCAGTAGACTGAGGATAGTGTTTATCTGATGTGATCATTTAATATTTACTCTGTCCCTTTCTCTCATTACTGCCTGTGCATCTTTAACCTTTTCCTTTATCTGATAGCATGGCCTGGAAGCAAATCACTAATCATGCTTGTTACAGTATGAGGTCTATTGCTTTTTGATTAATCTCTCTCCCTGTGCCCTGTGGCACTGCAGTTTGAAACACAGCTCCAAAAGGTCTATGGAATTGGAGGAGTGGAGCTTACTCTGTACTAGTGATGTGCAGAGGCATTGCATTTTATGTGCATGTGGAAGCTCTGCTGAATTTGAGGCAAAGAAAGTGCTCTTATTATTGATATTTAGATCACTTTATACTGTACCTCAGCCTTCATCCCCTGAGAGATTGTGTCAGTAATTGAAAGGGCCGTTGTCTCATTTCAGTTATCGAAACAATCTCAGTCTTTATTCTTATAATTATTGGAAGAGCCCAGCAGCAAGAATCTTATTAGTAATTTCCTAATGCTACTGGGAAACAATATTTCTGGAATAATTTTCTGTGCTGAGTCAATGATACCAGTCAAGATAATTGTGAAAACAGATTAGGGAATGCCTGAAGAAATTTATCACAATATTTTTTTTTGTCACAGTAGAATTATGGATATAATTTTTTTTTTAAATACAAGGAAACATAAAATGAAAATTCTGGAAGTGAAGTTCTGATAGTTGGGTGATACCTTTGCCTTAGTAATGGAAATATATGGAATCATTTGTTACTGGAGTTAAGATAAAGTTTTCATATTTTCAACCCTTGAAGAAATGTAACTATTACAAAAGATATAAAGTAGGATTTATTTTATAGACTCATAATTGCTTTCCAATAATTTCAAGTGGATTATTTTTTTAATTACAAACAATTAAAAATGTGTCAGTAGTTTTGAAAAGGAAATTCAATATACTTTTAGGTGTGGAGGTTTAGAAATCATCTGTTTAGAAACCCTGTTAGAAATCATCTTTGTAATCCATTGTATGGAATGCACACAAAGACCAAGAGAATAAATATTCAGATGAGAAAAGAATTAACACTTGAGTTTACAACACCTGCATGCAGATCTATCATATTGGACCGACTGCTTCTAATTTCACTGATTTCTTTGGTTCAGTGCATTTTAATTAAGCTGCCTCAGTAAACCCTTCCTGCTCCAAAGAATCGATAAGCCATCCACACTTGGTCTGAGCTACTGTAGAGACGCTGAATATCATGTATGGGCAGCACATTTCTTCAGTCAGTTATTTTGGAAAGAATTGCTTGGTCTGGTTTCATTTTGCACACTGTGGAACACAGCAGCTGGTTCTGAAGCAGTGCTGCTGCTGGTGTTACTCAAAGCACTGTGTTCTTTTGGTTCATTCATGGGTCATTCTGGAGAAGGGAAGTTGCTTGAGTTGTGAGGGAGCTTCATTTTAATTTGAGAGAATTGTCCAAGAGCAACAAAAGCTTCTTATGTTATCCCTTACAATATCTCAATAGACTTTACTCTGAGTTCAAACTCTCCCCCTGTGAAACAGCATGAATTGCTCTTCAGTCATCTGTTTATTCCAGGTTTGTTCATAAATAATCTAATATATTTGAAAGCCTGGAGGATTGGTTCCAAACTGCTTAGTTACCTTTCTGTTTAAATACTCTTATGCTAATGGCTGTGTGCCTTATTAATACTCATGGATTACATTATGGGGCATGGAAGATAATGTAATAGTGTGTTCTGTGAGTATGTTTAATAAAAAACAGATTAGAATTAAGACTGTATTGTGAGTCACTGACATATCAGCTCTGTGCTTAATATCTTATCTAAATCCCTGTCCATAGCTTTTAATACAGTTTGCATATTTTAGTGAAGTTGAGCATAACACTTCTGAACCACTCAGAAGAGTAAAAAATATAGAGCATATAAAGGCTTTTTCATAATTGAAAAATATATTATTCTGATGGGTATGTGCTCCATCACTGGCTGTTTTTCACTATATGTCAAATTGTTCCATTCTAGTAACCGTTCACAGATGTGTAAAGAGCAGTTTTCTAATGCGTATGGAGACTATTTTATAGGAATACAAGACTAAACCAAAAAAAAGCTCACCCTAGAGCTTAAAATGAGATCAAAATTGTGTGCTGTTAATACATTCTGGTAGCTGTGTCAATGTATAGGTAATTTTACTGCCCTGTTCTTGTGGGGCACCAAGGGATTTTGTTTCTCTGCTCCTGTTTCCATGGCAATTAGAATTAGATTAGTTTTAGGTTCACAGTGGATAAATGAGAGCGACTAAGCTATGATGTAGTGTTTGTGAGTCAGGTACACACTGAGTCTTTTTATAAAATAGCCCAAAACTGCCTTAAATCGTTGTGGTTTTCTGGTTGCTGTTGACTTGCTTGTATTTATCTTTCAGCATCCGGATCTTTTGCTTGCGGTTGCAGTCTGGTGGCACTTGTGATTTTTGTGTTTATAGGGATGTAGTTCGTAAATGAGAAAGCAGTCCCTGGATTCTAGTGATAGCTGCATGATGAACAGTCAGTTTGCATATTAGCTAATAAATATTTATATTAACTGTTTTTAAAACTCTTTAGCCCATGACTGGTTTTTGCAGTATTTTGATTGTGGTGTAATGGCATGGTTTTTATCAGCACCCACTGTTTAGGATGACTTTTTGGAAGATCATTCCAAAACCAAGCCACTGTTCTGTATTTGTCCATACAGTTTTCATGTGTGTATGTGTATGCACATAGAAATATATCAGCCGTTTCCTTCTTCTGGTACTTGTTAATACATTCATACCACCCCCACTCCGAGAGATTTTCATCCTTCCTGTTCTTCCAGGAATTGGAATGGAGACTAATATTACTGGTGGACTGTTCCAGACCCTTTTCAGCTAATTCCCATGCAGCACAGTTTTGGTTTTTTTTTCTATACTGTATATTTAACTTTACCAGCACTTTGCACTAATGGATTGCAGATGCTGCAGAGAGTGTTATTATAAGAAGATTTCATGCTCTGGTAGTAATGTGTCATGCTTTTATAGTCTCTGAGTATGTGATAGTTGTGGCATTACTCACACGGTATTTAATGCTTGCATTTTGTTAAATAATTACCTACCTTTTACAAGGGTTATGGTAGAATTCACAGAAATATCATTCTGGAAGATATTTCAGCCATTGCTTTAGGCTCTGTGAGGTACACTTAGACCTAAAGACAGCTAGGGACATTATTTGTTGAGGTACAATTGAACTTCACCCTTCCAGGAACATTTGAGTCGACAAAATTAATCCTTGCAGTACTCTGCGCTCCAGTAGCCCAGGGAAGGGAGCCTTGGTAAGTGTCAGTGGCTTCAGGCCCTTGTGCAGGGACACAGCTGCTGTTGTGCTCTGCTGACAGAAGCACTGGTGATGCTGGGGTTTCCCTTTGGCAGCCCAGTTACTGCCCTGCCCTCTCCACTCAGCTGCCTCATGCCTCATCTGCCTGTTGGTGCTGCGCCTGGCCCACCCTGATGGTGTTTGATGTGTTGTTACAAACAGGCTCTTTGGTGCCTGGCTTACCCAGCTGCGTTCACAACACACGTACACAGGTGTCTGTAAACACTTAAATTTAGTTCTTAGAAGAGGCCTGAGAAGGAATTTCTGCAATTACTGTGAAGAACTTGTATGCTTATTTTCATGTGACTGAATCCATTGGTTAGAGTCTTGTATTTACAAGCTGAAAAAGTGACTAACCCCTAAATTGGTAGAAAAGAAGCAAATGACTTGATATATGTTGTACCTGGCTGAGTGAGGAAGCAGGAGTAAGAATAGAGAACAAAAACTGGAGTTTTCTATAACTCATGCTCTATATTAGACTAGAAAACCATTGCTAGATCCCAAGCTGAACTAAGGAAAAAACCATTTCTATGGTTTTTTTTGTACCTTGATGGCATTTCACTATCCTTAATGTAGCTTTAATTAATAGATATATAAATGTAGGGTTTATATAGGTCAGAAAAGAAGTTTAAAGGAACCACGCTAGAGAATGTATTCCGTACAAGATCCATTTTGGAGTTGGAGACTTGGAAAGCAGATGATTTAAGATACATTGAGAGACTGCATCACCTGTTCTGTCCCATATTCAAAGTCAGAGACCTCTGAATTTCTAGGGATTCACCAGACTGTGGAGGCAAAATGCTGGAAAAGACACCATCAGGGGCTAATCCTTTGTTTCCCGTCCCTGCACTGGAAAGTAGTTTTACCTCCTGGTTTTGTCCTGCCTCAGTATGTGCCTGTTAAAGTAAATGCATCTTTGTCATGCATGAGCACCGCTTGCATTAATGATAATGGAGTTTCCATATGCATGTGAGCTACTGCGTTTCTGATGCTGCAGAAGCCAGCACTGATGGACTGTTTTTTCCTCTGTGCATCAGCATTGTGATAATCAGCAGATACATATATCTACATATATCTGTGGGAATTCTCCTTAAGGAATCCGGCAAACCTACATTTTTAAATGTTTTTAGTAGCTTTCATTTATTTCAGTTCTTACGTGATGGGGAGGTTCGCTACAATTCAGCAGATGGAAGTTGGGTCCAAGGTAGTGGATAAAAGTACTCTGAAATCAAAACACATTGCCAAGGTTAAGGGATTGTTAGAATCCTCAAACTCCAATTTACTTTTTATTTAAGAAAGAAAAAACGTGCACGGAATACATGTGATGTAGTGATTTTTGAGAAGCATAAGAAGCCATATGGATTGCAGTGTTGAGCTATTGAATATTCTGAGTGATTATTGTAAGATATTTTGGGCCTGTAAATTACATACTACTTTTCAAATAATTGCTACTTTTGTATAGAAATAAAGTGGGGTTTCTACTCACTGTAGTTAATGTTAGCATTGTATTTGCAAGAAGTATAAGCTGAAGAGAAAACAAAACCTTTAGACTGGGGGCTTTTGGGGTGTTAGTTGGGTTTTGGGGTTTTTTTGTGGGGTTTTTGCTTGGTTGGGTTTGTGGAGGTTTGTTTGGTTTTGTTCTTAAATTCCTGCTTGTCTTCAATATCAAGAGCAATCTGTAGATTTCTATTTTGATAGTAATTTGGTGTATTCTAATTCCTAGTTACATAGCTGTGCACTCTGTGGGTTAATGTGAGGTGCTTGGCAGTGGAAGTAGCTGCATCTCAAAGCAAAGGAAGTTTTTTGGGTAACCAGGGACTGACACAGGGGACTAATGGGGGCTGGAAAATTAAATGACAGCATTATTGAGTTCACCTCTTATAATGCCAATATGGAAGACACAGGTGGAACACTGAGTTCTTGTGTCTCTTACCAGTGAGTGCCACAAAGTTCTCCTTTTTCAAACCAAAACACATGCACCTCTTTCATCTTACAAGGCCTCTGTAATGGTCAAACACCGTTGTAGTTCAGCTGAACAAAAAGGATCAGCTCCCTTCTTGCACCCTGTGCAATGCCACAAATAAGAGGGGTAGAGGTTTAATTCATGGAAGGGAGGTCACACAGTAAATTAAAGTAAAGATTTGCTACTCATAGGTAGTGCACTGCAGTATCCTCTGACCATAAGACTTGGTGACTGAGAAATACTGACTTACGTACGAATATTTTATGTATCAATGCACGCTCTGGTTTGGAATGCAATTTCTTACTTTTCCTGAAGGGTTTTCTTTAATAACCTCACAATTTCAGCCAGCCCATTTATTTAATTGAGAGCATGTTGCTGTCTAGCCAGCAGATAAACTAGCTAACCTTGTCATTTTACCTTCTGAGTGCAGTTTCACATTACAGGATTATCAGCCCAGAGCCAAGTTATCATACAGTAATAATAAGCTAACATAGCTGTGTGAGCACATTTAATTAACTGCAAAGATGGAATTCTCGGCTTTTCCTTCACTTGGCCAACATCCAGAAGTGTGTAACTTCCATGCTGTAGGAAACACTGCAGAATACAAACTATGCACATTTGCATGTAGGCATTATCAGGACAGTCTTTGATATCTGTATCCTGGTCTTGGTTCATTTTTACTGTGCATTTATGTCAGCTGTTGCATTTGTACTTCACTTAGAAACTAACACTGAGGTTTTACTGAAAAACCTCATTTGAGGGGTCTTTTTTGAATGGCGTAGCTGCTAAAGAAAATACCAAAAGGCGCATTTTCCACATGTTGTCTTTCTGAATAATGTTTTCAACAGCTGCTGCAGCTGTGGATATTGTCAGATTGTGAAATATGCTTGAAACATGCTCACAGAATGAGTGTCCACAGACTAGACTTTGTGAAAGCTCAAACTGGGCACTCCACAATGCAGCTGCTCCAGATAACAGCAGCTCCTTCTCCCACTTTCACACCAAGCATCCCTAGACTGGATTGTTTCCAGCCTGGTTCCCAGTACAGTGTACATTGCTTCTGCAGTGGCTAGATAGAGATGCATTTTTGTTTATTATGCTCTACTATTTTTACACCTAAAAGATTATTAGGAAAGCAGGATGGAGTGGGAATGGTGACTAGCTAAGTATGTAAGTTATTGTCACACAGACTGTTTGCACAAGCTGAGATGAAAAAATGGCACTGTGGACTCTTGAAATAAATATATTGTGCACTCTTTTCTCTGCTTTTTATTTGGGTTCTACTTTACTATTTTTGTAATTAAATGTTCGAATGAAAAGGTTTCTCTCCACTTTCTTTTTTCCACACCAGGGCTGATATCCCTTACTCCATTTCTTGTTTCTGTCTCCATTTTTAACTACTTGTAAAGCTTATGGTGTCTCAACTATAACTTGCACGTTGTTTTAACATAGCTAAGATCAGCTTAGATATATAAAGGTCTGAATCCTGCTTGCTTTTAGTTTGTAGCAT
Source organism: Eopsaltria australis (assembly GCA_034509425.1). Taxonomy (NCBI): domain Eukaryota; kingdom Metazoa; phylum Chordata; class Aves; order Passeriformes; family Petroicidae; genus Eopsaltria; species Eopsaltria australis. The sequence goes on from JAVTVJ010000121.1 coordinate 2,571,304, forward strand.
AGGAGTAATGTATCTGTGTGCTAAATACAAGTTTTAATGAATGTATGGATATTGTCTCAAACATGAGATCAAGTGGGGAGGTTGTTCGGGTGGGTGAAACAGAACAAAAACCCCTTTTGCTAATTTATCTGAATATCTGGATGATTTTGTGATTGTTCTATCATTACTCCCCCCTTTTTGGCTAATTTTCAATTGTGCTAAGAGACCGCAAGAAAATTTGCCTTAAACATTTATTCTCCTTTAGTGTTGATAGCATTTGGGACTGAGGGAGAAGAAATTTTTTAAAGACTTCTTGTGGTCCGATCAGAACTGAGTGAATCTGGCAGCTGGATTGAAATTTGTTTAAAAACAGCTTAGTACTAGTTCTGTTTATTTTTTCTTGACAATAGAAGGAAAGCATTGTATTTTTAGTATTTGGTTTCCAGCATTCTGGAAATACACATAATGACTGTGTATTAACTTCATCTTATTACCTATAATGTTTTTTATGCCGCTGGTATAACCTTCATGCCTCTGTAGTAACTCTGCTCTCTCTGTTCCAGGTGCTGTTGTCAGGATTGATCGGTGTTGTTTCATGGAAGAGGCCCCTGTCCCTTGTGGTGAGTAACTCCCACAAGAGAAGCCTGATAGTCTGTGGGGATGATTTGCAGTGCTGTTGTGTATCCTGATATTTATAAACACTTAGTACAAAAGGTGAAAGGCCAACTTTGAAGTTGCGATGTATGAACTACCTGTGTCAAAATAGTATTTTTTCTACTGTCTCATAAACAGACTGTTGGTCTGCTTGCACCTTTACATTTAGCTTAATCTGCCTAAAAATGCACTGCAGAGCAATCTTTTTAGCAGGATGGAAAAAAGCCCATTCCAAATTAATAGTTATTAGTCTTCATCTGCAGAACGATTTTCAGCTACATTATTATTTCTGTAGTGAGATTCATGTAGTTACTTAATAATGAACAGTAATCCGTTCTTTGTGTGTGCATGCTACCAGAGTTTCAGTTAGCCTATTAATGTAAAGCAGTATTAGATGGAAATCAATGTTACTAAAAACATGTGATGACTGTGTCAATAAAGATGTGTTAGCAGGTAAACATTGCCTTTGGAAAAGTGTGCACATGTAACACAGTACCGTGAAACCTTTGTAACATAGTACTAAAGAGAGTCCCTGGAATAAAGAATATAATGGACAGTATCAAATTAAAAGTCTTGTACTCATAAGAATAATTCATAAGAATAAGCTTAATTAGAAGTTCAGGTATATCTTTCAGTATTACAAACTAGGACAGTAGACATAGAGCTCCCATCATTGCAATAAACAATATTCACACATCAGTAATGTTATCCAGGCCTGTTGAGACTTGGCTTCTCTGATTCCTGAGCACTCACTTGCATGTTGTAAATTCAGCTGGGCTTTCTAATACTGACTCATTCAGTGAAATATAAATAGGCAGTCATGGGCAGTGTAATTCAAGGAAATGAAGACAGAAGGGAGGAAACAGTAATGGTAACATTACTGCTTGCAGAACAGCTCTCCTTCTTAAAACCTGCCCTAGGAAATTATTTATTTCCAAGAGTAAGCTCAGTGCTCTTGAGTTAGATCCAGTTCTTCTTCTGCATTGGCCCTTGGTGGTGATACAATAATCAGCTGAAGAATGGGGACAGGGATGGTGTTTTTCACTTCTGTGTGTGACTAAGCTGTTTAATGTTTTTACGGTGGCTACATCATGTCCTGTTTTCCTTGCTGAGTTGTAAATACCTTTGAGCAGTTGGACCCCACGTGTGCAGAGTGACTGTTCTGATTAGCAATCAATAATGTATAACTTTACAACCTCACAGCACCAAGTACCACCAACATGCTAATGAGCCGCGTTTCTCCTGATCTGTTTATGCCAAATACATATGGTCAATAATTACCTTGTAACCTATTTTATAGTGTTATAGCTAGATAGATATAATCGATAGCTAGATAATCGATTACAATATGTGTCTTTTTTGCTGCAGTGTGTTCCAAAATCTGGCACTGCTGAGAGTGGCAGCAGATAGATAAATAGATAGCTTTATCAATTGAAGCTATGAATAAAGTTATATTGAATTAAACCATGCACCATCTGTGACGTCCTGAAAACTAGTGAAACTGTGATAATATTTTAAGGTGCCAGTTCTCTGCATATCTTGGATTTGTGACTAAAACTGGTTTATATTAACCAGTGTTGTGACTATTACTGAGCAGCACTTGTGCAGTATCAAGGCTTTCTAGTTTTCCCACACAGCATCACTTGCTTTGGCTTCTCCTTTGCTTATTAAACTATCTTTATCTCCACCCACAAGTTTTTTTTTCACTTGGGCTTTTCTAATTCTCTTCCAGCCCTGCTGCAAGGGGCAGCGAGAGGGTGGCTGTGTGGTGCTTTCCTGCTGACCAGGGTCAGCCCCCCACACTGCTGGATGTGCCTTGCTCAGCACTGTCATTGTACAGATTTTTCCCACAGATGCAGTGTCTTGTTTTTGCAAATGTATTCTTTCCTGCAGGCAAAAAGAGGAAGTTGAAGAAGCATTAAACTGAGATAGTTCATCAAGCATTAATTTCTAGCTGTATCATACTAGAAGTGTGTTATGAGGTTTTGGTGTAGAAATGAGTGTGTTGCATAGTTTAACACTTTGGAACCAAAGTTAAAAAAAACTGAGAGTAATTGTGTATTTATAAGCTATTAGTATGAATGCTGGTTTTGTATTATACATTCAGTCAAAGATTTATAAATGTGTATGTACTAAGGACATTTTACTGCAATATTAATGTGCAGAAATTTACAAGTTCCTCTGCTAAAATGTCTTTGCAAATCTTAATTATCTGGAAAATTCACCAGGTTTTTGTTAGTTTGTCTGAATTTTCTTGGTCATCTCCTAGCCTTGGCTTATGTTGCCAAAATGCTTTATATATGCAAGGAATCAGTGTCTGTTATTAAACCTGTATTTACATTTACCACAGGAAACGCTCAGGCAAAGGAGATACTTAAATTGCTTACACATTGATTTTGAACAGTTCTTTCCATTTATTTCAGATGTTTCCTCATTAAGCTTTCTCTATTTTCAGTTATGAAATCTCAGAGTACTGGTAGTGCTTTGGGGAAATCTCTCAAGAGTCCCTTTTTTGGAAACCAAGCGTTGGCTGTGTCACTACCACTGCTCAATGTTAAAATGCAGTGTTAAAGTAGGAATTTGTTTCCTCGTGGTTTATGGAAGTGTTTGAAAATTGGGAGAGAGCTTGTGGAGCTCCTGAGGCTGAATTACCTCTTAAAAATCTTTAAATTGTGCAGTCAGATTATTTTTCTGTTACAATCTAATCTATGGTAATTGCAAATCTATTTGTGCTGAGGAGATTAATTCTGCCTCTGAATTGAGTTGAAAGCTCCTCTGTTGCCATCTGGCATTTGGGTGACCCCAGAAAAATATTTTTCAATTTCTAACTGAAAGTTTTTACAATAAACTGATAGATGTAGTATCTTTTTCAGTGAACAGAAATGTGGGATTTCTTAATGTCTGTGAATGTCAGTGAGCACAAGATAATACTACTTATTAATAAATGATCTTGATTACTCAGAATAGCTATTTAAAAGCATTTACTATGAAATGTGCATTCCAGATCCAGTTCTGTGCACCAGTGAACACGCAGATCAGTGCATGTATAACTCACTTTCAATGTGTTGTCCCTTCAAATGACCCATTATTTCAAGCAGCCTTTTTTTTTCTTTTTTTTTTTTTTTTTGATAAGCACATAGGATTTTCTTCACTTAAGAAAAGTAAGAGAAGCCACCCTAAATAGCTGCAGTTCAACCTGCACATCAGGCAAAAGGATGAACTGCTGTGCAAAGTCTCAGGCTGCACCTGTGGTAAGAATCAGTTAAATACAAAAACTGACTTTCTAAGAAAATATTCATCTTGGGTCAGCTTGGTAGTTTGTTGCCAAATGAGAGATTTTCTTTCTGGAATTCCAGTGAAAAACTTGAATTATTTGAAATTCAGACTTAAATTATTTTTCTTTTTTTCGGTAGAGATCATTAGAAAAAGATCTACATTAAAAAAGGAAATCACAAATAATTTTAGATCAATACATCCATGTATATTCTTGCCCCATAAGATGCATGAATATGTAAAACTGGTCCAAACGTTCTTCCTCACTGATTATCTCCTCTCACTAGATATCATTGCAGAGTACAGCAGGAATAAGCAAACTGCAGGAAACAGATGAAACACAAAATGTATAGAAATAGTGTATTTGTATTATATATATATAGTGTATTATCTAATAGTAAGTTTCCTAGGTTCTGCTCTGCAAGGTGGAGTGTTGACATGTTCTTGGCCATGCTGCTTAACCTGAGGTCCTAGAGTAGCTTAAGGGATGAGGCAAATCTTTTTAAATTCTTGTAAGAGAATTTACAGATTCCTTTCAGATCAAATCCGAGAGAAATCTTCAAATTTTAAAAAAAGTGATTGTCTTCCCTCCAATACCCACCCTCAAGCAGAGATTGGTATTTGATTCCTGGAAGAAAAGGATGACCTATGTAGTGGAGAGGCAATGTCAGCATAAACAGGTCAAGACTGCAGGAGGAAAGCAAGTGAAGGAATGCACAGCATGGGAGAACAGCAGCGTCTGAAGGCACCCATCACCTCGTGTGTCACTGCTGACTTTGATACTCGTGTGATGTTGAGAGGAGCTGCAGAACATCCCTCTGCCTTAACAGATCCCTTGATCACTCTGCAGCATCATTTCAGCAGGAGTATTCTTTGAGTTCCTTGATCAAAATGTTCATTAGGAGCCCTGCTATCAGACAAACTCTTGTCTTTGAGGCTGAAGCATTCCTTTAAAGGTGAACAAAACACTGGGTGAAAACAAGTGCATCTTACACACCAGTGTTCTTCAGTTCCTGGTTAAGTGGGTGGGGGCTGAGTGCTGGGTATTGCTGCTTTCAAAAAGAAGCTTGGGAAGCTGCAATAACTTCTGTTTGGAAAGCAAATCCAGTGCTGGTTCAAAAAGTAGCTCTTCTAATGTAAAGCTGTAATTTTTGCTCAGAGCTGCTGCAAACCCAGGCTTTGGAATTGAGAGCAGAGTGTTTTTCTTTGACCTCTTTTCTGGGAGCATGGAAGGAAACTCACCCAAATTCAGAGGAGCTGAATGGTGAATCAGGGGGAATAGAATTGTGGAGGACTGGGACAGGAAGGAGAAATTGAAGTGCGAGTCTGGCAACATGAGGAAGATAGACATCAAAAGCTTTTGAGAAGAACAGGACCTAGATGATCAGAAAGAAGTGAACCAAAACCATTTCAATAAGAAATCATACAACAGAATCTCTGATGTTTCCGAGATTCAATGCCACAAGCACCATAAATAACTGAATTGCAATAGATTTGTATCTTAGTTCTGAATTATTTCAGTGAAGAAAGTGCAGACCGTAAGTAATACTTTCCTATACTTGGGGCTCAGTCAAGTTTTCTTTGCCTCTTTCCTTCCTGCTTTCCCTTCACTGAGGGTTTGTTGTGTAAAGCACCAATGTGGCTGTACTGCTCTGGTCACCAAACAGCATCATCTGTCTCTGCACACTACTGCAGCATGGCTGGAGTTGTGCTAAAAGTCTGTGAGACAGGATCTAGAAACAAGGTTAATGTATTTATTGATAATTGTATGCCAGGTTATGTCAGTTTGAAAGTAGATTTAAAGTATATTTATGTTTCATTGAAGCTGCTTCTCTTTTATATTTATTTCAAACAGATGCCCTGAGAGGTCTTTTTCCAATGTACAAACAGTTGTTTTAGGCCATGAAATAATGTCTTTTGTTGGATTGAGTAGGGGATCTGAAAAGTGTGGTCTTCAAAATTTGCAATTTGAGGTTGTGTAAACTCTGATTACATTCATGTTCCAATTTCTTTTTTGCAGGTAGATTAACATGTACATTTAGCTTTTAAAATGTGCACTGCCTATTGCTGTTTGTTTCTTTTTAAACTTAGCTGATTCCCTTCTTTCTTCTTTAATATCATTAAACAGTTGACAGAGAAACCTACTTCCCGTGCCCTTTCATTAGAATAGACCTGACAGAGGAGGAAGAGGGGGAAAAATGGAGAATGACCCAGTAAAGTTGTGAACTGGGTGGGAAAGAAACAGCACTTGAGATGGAAACAGAAGAAGTGAATCAGGGAAATCTTTGCAGTGGTGCTGAAGAGATGTACCAGGGTGAAGCATCTCTTTAGAATGAACATTCTAAGTTCTCTTTTACAGCTTAACACTTCTTGAAGCTTTCTCTGGCATAGGTCTCTGTGTGCATCTCTCTGGTACCCTTCTGAACAAGGCTGCCTGTTCCTGGGCCCAGCTGCCACCAGCTGTCACTCATGTGAGAATCTGGACTCCTGTGCTGAGCATCCATGTGCTGATGAGTTATCCTCAGTGGCACAGCTTAAAAAGACCACAAGCAGCTTTTCCTGAAGAGCAGACAAACCCTGCTGGGGCATAACACTTACCCCTTCCTAAACAAGCACTTCATAATTAGCCTTAAACAGCCCCTGCTCTTCCCCATCTGCTGTCATCGTTTGGTGTTGCCATGGCAGCAGCTCCTGCTGGCACATTGCTGCCCTAGGAAACTGTCACAGTTCCAGTCCCAGTGCTGCTGCTGCTGCTGCTGGGAATGAGGAGTGTGCTATGGGTGCTACATTCACCTCTCTTCAGTCCATCAGTAATTCCCTTGTTCTCACACGCTTTCTAAATATATCTGCTGATGGTTCTTTCATCTCATCTGCTCCTTCTTTTAGAAATTCAGGCTGCATCCCATCTGCTCCTGGAGTTCTTGGCAGCCTTTGCACGGTCTAATTTCTTCAACTCTTTCTTGGTGTGAGTGTGGTTTGCTTCAGCATTTCTTCTTCCTCCTTGGTAAATTAATCTTGTGTCACATGTCACTGGGGCTGGCTAGTTGGGCAACGTGGGAACTGTTTGTTAAACTTCGTATTTTGTTTTCAAATGGTGAGGAAATAGCTTCTAAAATTTATTCAAGACAAGATGAGCTGCATTTGAAGTGTTTTTAAAAGTAGAATAAATGTTTGTATGAACTAATATAAAGTATTTTGAGGCGTGCTGTGTTGGGAATGGATACCTCACACTTCATACTCGTGTACTCAAATCAAAAGTCATGTGATTTTAGTTTTATTTGTATGACAGATGGAAGGAAATGCACTGTTACCCAAAGAGAATCTAATTATCCTGTGCTTGTTGAAGAAAAATACTTTGGTTTCAGTGGGATTTGCTTGCCAGGTAAATCACAGTTTAGATCCTGAGCTAGACATTTGTGTGATTTGAGTGTTTGGGTTTCCTTACTACAAATACTATAAAACCTCCAACAGCATTATGGATTAAGTTCTACTTCAGATATATGAGGAAAGGTCTTTGAAATTGAAAAGTTCATTTACTGATGGATTTCCATCAAATTATTCATGTGAGTCTTCCTTGGATATGTGTGTGCAATTTTTCTTGAAAGTGAGTTTACATTACAGTTAAATTGGGAAGAACTCTCCACATCGAAACCTTGCCTCAGAAACGGATACTGAAAATGCTCGTGTGCTCTTGATGGAGATCAGCAGCCGTGGCTCCTGACCCCGCTCACCTGGCAGAATTTTCCTCCTCAGGGATGAAAGTTGGAGTTCTGCTGTGCAAGGGCTCAGAGAGACCACGCAGTTGTTAATTATGAGAATAATTGCACGCGAGTAGTTAATTGCCATTAATATGTTGGGAAAGACAGATGCGAAATATCTGCGTGTGTGACCTTTACATCCTGCTTCTGTCTCATTACGCTTCTGCCAGGAAGGGCTGCTGGTAAAGCTTTTGATGCCTGTCCTTGTCAGCAGGACAACACGAGCCTTTATTTCCTCAGGGAATTCTGCTACAGATGTTATGGAAGGTTAATTTATATGGAGTAGCATTTCACTGACACGTGCATGGAGGTGAATCCTTCCTGCAATGTGACACTTGCAAAAAGTAATATATTGTTTAGGTGGGTGAACCCATTATGCAGTTGCTATGGAAGTATAAATTCAGTCTGTTGTAGATTTTCTTAAAAGTTGTTAGACTACTCACACTGTTGAAAAAATGTATTTGCTTTTATTTACTGATTTATCTGACTGTTTTGTTTAAATGTAGATCACTGAAGCTAATTTAGAAGAATGTTGTCTTTCCTAACGTCCTAAATGTCTAAAGACCCTAAATGTAAGCTTTCTTTTCCTGTTCTGCTGTTGTCGTGGAACATTTTTGAGAAACAGTGTCTTATTAGTTAGTTTTTAAAAAGTTTCCATTTTTACTTCCTTAGAGAGCATGTTGGAAGGAAAATTAAACTGATACGGCTGAGGTAGTTGCAAATTTTAGATCTGGCTTATGTGGTCAAAATTTTATTCAGAAAGCATTATATTTAAAGTTTTTATTATCACACTGGATATCAACTCCTCTTTTTCCACCTGACTGTACACCTGGAGTAGTTGCTTTTGAAGCATTTCAAACTGACAACTTTTTGAATAGCATTAAAATAGGTTAGTGCTCTTTCAAAATAACACTTTGAGTTAAATTTCATATGTATGGATTTTTTTATTTAGAGGAGCAGTGGTATGTAAGTGGAGATGTCAGTGATAAAAATTAGGCAGTACAACTACTATATAAAAATAATTGTCCAAATTATATGATTAGTTTTGTTGCAGTATTAGCTGCAGATCATTGAAGGATTCCTTTGAGTGCTTATTTTGGTGTAGCAAATTTTGAATGAGGCTTTTTAGTGTATCAGCTGGCCCCTCCCCATTGTCCTTTTAACAGATTATTAGACAAAACTTAAGCTTGTTCTCTGCTGTGAAACTAATTACCTGCAAACTTTTTTTGTTATAATTACTGTTAGAGGTGTGTTGCACTATTTGAGTACTTCAAGAGATAGCTGAATTTTGTTTGAGAAAAAGGATATAGGTCATCTTGTTGTTCCTCTTTTATATGGCAGTAGTCTGCAGGCCACTTGATGGTCCTTTTGGGTCCCTTCCAATTCAGGTTATTCTGTGATTCAGAAAGGTGTAGATGCTCAAAGAGTTAATTGGAATCAAAACAGCAGAAAACTAGCAGATGCTGAAATATCTACTTTTGACAAATTTCTGGTTAATGTTCCTGAGCTGAGAGCACAAGCTCCTCCTAAAAAATACTACAATAAATATTGTAATTGCTGGAGCTGTAACAGAGCATTGCAGAAACAACAGACACCTATTGCTGTGTGTAGGATATGACAGTGCTGCACTCACTGTTGTCTTACGGTCTTTAATCTGATCGCACTTGAGGAAATAATCTGTATGGCCATTGCTTCTACTGATAGGGGATTTCTTGGAGGTGTTAAATATCTCTTACTATGAGGTATTAGGATATTTGTTTTGATATAAATGCATCTTTGCATTTATCTGTCACTCTGTGCTCCTGTTATATAGAACCAAGGTTGCATTTTGGATTCCAGGGTTCTTGCAAAGCCTTGGCAGCAGCTACCAAATCCCTCACTTTATTGATAATGTTGTTGTTGTTTGCTGCACAGTGAAACAGGAGGAATCCAAGCTACTTCTTCTGATCTTTAAATAGGTGTTACTTTGTGTGATGCAAATTCTCCTGAAAGCACCCGGTGCCCCTCTTGTTGCACACGGGGCTGTTCCCAACATTCACATCATTCTCCAAAGGTACAGTGCTGACTCTTGGTGGAAGCTGATTGCTGCTCTGGCAATAAATAAAATACAGAGTGAGGCATCTTTTTTTTTGTAAATCAGAACCAGTAGTGTTGTTTATAATCTTAAATAGAATCATATTTGAAGATCTTGAAGTTAGTATTTTCCACAGAAATTTTAATAAAAATATACAAATGAAGATACAACCAAGCAACCTATAATTAATTAAATTCCGAGATGTATCTGAATGAAAACAAGTTAATAGGATCATAACATGGTCAGTAAAATCACATACACCAAGCTCAAGTTCAGAAGTTTTCATCTGAACCATTTGGCTTTGAAATTAAAAATAGTTGCATGGATTTTAGAATTTATACTGAGGTTTCAGCTTTCCTTTAAAAAGTTAAATAGCCTCATTAGACCTAGTCAAAAGGAATTTAATCTGGAGAAAATGTAATTTAATTTAATAATGACTGGAATTGAACAGGCTTATACAGTTTAGGATAAAACAAGATATAATTTATGGTTCCTAACATAAAAATTTAAAATCTTTAGCCTGATGCTGTGCCACACTTCAGGGAGTATTTCTGCCTATTTAATACAGAACATTGCTTTAGACGTAGAGAAAATATTTTTGTTCAGATCTTTATTTTAGTTTAGGCAAACGACATGGAATGCTGAATTAAACAGATCTGAAATGCCAGCACTTTTCATCCTGTCTCTTCTTGGCAAGCATTGAGAAATCATGAAAAAGAAATCTATTATGAGGCAAATAATGGAAAGATAAATTTTGTTGTTTCTTGTACGCTTGCAAACCATGAGTCAAGAGTGTTGGGTTGAGTGCCATTTCTGTTTAGTAAGTTTTTTAATGGGCTCATTTAAAAATTATACATTTCATCTTTTTAAACCTGTAATATGTAACGAGCATTCAACATCTGGCTGATCCAACAGGTAGTTTGTGGCTGTACCTCAGATAATCTTGCATTGACTTAGTCCTGGCACAATTGCTGATCTCACTGTTTCGTAGCTCTTGGTGGTGATAAATTCTCAGGTTTGCTTCTGGTGTTATCCTTCTGCACCTCTGTCAGGGAAACGATAAATTCTGTAGCACAAGTAACAATAAATGTTACTGTCTGCAGTTCATGTAAGACAAAGTTCTGTGAGCAAAATACCTTGGGGCAAGTTTTTAATCTACTTATACAGAGACAGGCACATTTACCTCTGGCTATTTGTGCTGCTTCACAAATGAGAAATGTGTCTGTTAAAAGGTGTATATTTTAAATCCCATTGAACACATGCACACATATTTCATGTGACTGGAAAGAAGCCTGCAGTACCTTGTGTCAAACTACACAGTCTCAGAAAAATTGCTTTCTGCAAATGATTTCAGTGTAAACCAAAGTTCATTCAAGGATGATTTTCTGGCCTTTCAGAAACTGCAGGACAGGAATTAACAGGAAGAAACACACAGACACAGTATTACAGGTACAGAGGATTGGCACATTTACAGAAGCCAGCTTACCATGGCGATGCCTGGTTTATTCAAAGTACTCTGCACGGGAGTGTTGAGGAATGTGTTTCATCAGAGCAGAGGGTAACGTTTTGTCTGAGTGTTCATGTCTTGACTATCAAACCACTGCAAACCACCAGGGGAAGTAGGAGTTGAAATGCCAGCAATGAAAAAGCAATCCTGTTTCATATATATCTCCAAAATGAAAGTGTGAGGAATTAAATAAAATAATGCTTTTAGAAATATGGTTTCATGTGATACAATATTTACATCTCTTGTGGAGGACTGGAGTTATTTTGCATGTAGAAACTTCTTCCTGCTTGTACTAGTAAGTATTTCTTCAGACTATATGTGCTGTTCCTTTTTACTGTGCTCTTGATGTGTATATATGCAGTAGTGAGTGAGTGGTTTGGGTCGCTTAAAGTATCACCATCAAAAGTATTGGCAAAAAGCAGGGTTTAATATAAATTTGTGAAAGTGAAGTCATAGAATCATAGAATGGTTTGGGTCGGGAGAGAGGTCATCTTGTTCTGTCTCCTGCCATGAGCAGGGTCACCTTCCACTATCCCAGGTTGCTGAGAGATCCATCCAGCCTGGCCTTGGACACTTCCAGGGATGGAGCAGCCACAGCTTCTCTGGGCACCCTGTGCCAGGGCCTCACCACCCTCACAGGGATCAATTTCTTCCAAATTTCTGATCTAACACTACCTTCTAACATTCTGAAGCTATTCCCCCGTGTCCTCGCATTCCAGGCCCTTGTCCAAAGTTCCTCTCCAGCTGTCCTGGAGCCCCTTTAGGCACTGGCAGGTGCTCTGAGCTCTCCCTGGAGCCTTCTCTTCTCCGTGCTGAACAGCCCCAGCTCTCCCAGCCTCCAGAGCAGAGGTGCTCCAGCCCTCTGGGCAGCTTTGTGGCACAGCCCTCCTCAGTGGGAGCCCCAGAGCTGGACACAGCACTGCAGGTCTCTCACAAGAGTGGAATATAGGGGGAGAATTCCCTCCCTCGACCTCCTGGCCACGCTGCTGGTGATGCAGCCCAGGACACAGTTGGCTTTCTGGGCTGCAGACACACATTGTCAGGTCATGTTGATCTCATTCACCAACATCCCTAAGCTCTCCTCCTCAGAGCTGCTGCGTTTTTTGCTAGAAAGCTGTATATTGACAGAAAATCTAAATTGTTCATGTCTTCTGTTGCAAGTCACAAACTGCACTGCGTGCTATGGTTGGTTCATTTGTTTTTACCCTTTTTACCTCCTATCAATTCGAGAATAAATTGTGAAAGACATAATAAGAATGATGGCAAGATGGTGCTTTGAGCCAGCTATCTCAAGGATTAAAGATTTCAGGTTTTCAGGTAATACAGTTTTAACAGTGCCTTTGGGAAATAAGATGAAAGGAAATCTAAAGCTTATGGTAAAAACAAAAGAGAATAAATTACTTGAGACCAGTTGTGAAGAAAAGAGAAATATTAAGAGGCAAAAATTAAAGTGATGAAAAATAATGGAGGGCAGAGAATGTATCAGTTTCTGTAAATCCCTTTGATTTTTTGGTGGTTGGTATCCATAAAACTAAGATGATCTGCTTTGAGACATTCTGAAGGCAGATGTATGGCTGTACTACATTTAAGAAATGTGCTGGAAAACGTGTTCACAAATAATCTGAGAATGCTAATAATTTTCTAAAAGGTCAAGTTATACTCAAGAGAGAGCTACAAACAACTTCCTTTATAGTGAAAATAATATAACCTGTTAGTGCTTAAATTTTTGGGGTTTTTTGGTTTTTTCTTCTAGTACAGAAGGGCATGTATTCTGGGCTCTCCCTCGCAGGGCGTGGGGGTACTGATACCTTCATTCTGTGCAGATGTGTGTTGTGTGATCTGTTGGGACTGCAAAGATGCAAACTCACTCTTGATATACTCTGCAAATTTATACTTCAAGTAGTTCCCAGAAATGGAGTAAAAAAGGGAGCCTTAAGATGACATCTCAAATAGTAAATGGTTATATAATTTTAAATCATTGCATCTGAACTGTTTGGTTTTGTAGAATTAGTTTAGGACCACGGTAACTTTTACGTAGGAAGTCCTATTAACATTTCTTCATAGAGTCCTTTGTATAGAATATAAGCTTTGACTTCTCCAATTAATTCTGCCACCACCATGTTATAATAAATCCATTGCCTTTGCTTTTTGTTGATGTATTAGTTCTTGGTGACTTTTGGAGCTTAGTGGCATTAATACTTCTTCCTGATTTCTAGAAATACTTCATCTTGTTTATATGTTGTAACTAGAAAGGTGAAGGACATAATATTGTAGTTTTAAACCAGCATTAAGATGTCATAGCCCTTTAATATCTTTCAATTCTGTGTTTACCTCAGTGTGAGTTTTTGCCCTTGATCATTGGGTTGACTGTGTCGTACTCTCTTAGCTTATAATTTCATACTGCTCCTGCAAGTATGTCACACTGAGCTCTCAGAGCAAATATTTGGTAGCTCCCTTTGTGAGGAAAATTTTAATGTGGAAATTGCTCATACTTGACTTCATAAATAGTGTATATCTAACTTTATCCACAGTGTGTTGAATCTCCATCATAATACACAATGGCTACTTTTTCAGAGGATTGCAGATGTGTTTATTTTTACTGCTGCACCTGTGCCAGTGTTAGAAAAGACTGATTTGGGATAAAAAAATTTAGAGCACTGAACATATTTTTTAATGTCTGTAAACGTGGTAGTTGATGCTTTTATGCCTCCTTTTCTCTGTTGTGACTTCCAGCATGGTGGTAAACTTCATCTCTGAAGTTGTGATAGCAGAGTACCAGGTATGTCCTACTCCATCAGTAGAAGGCTTTTTTTGATATTTAGCTGAGAAGTATTGAGGAAGGAGATCAGAAATACTTCAGTTACTTTGATTAGGACCTTTGTGCTCTGCAAGAGGCAAAGTAGTTTCAAAAGACTTGCAAAGGGTATGAATTTTCCCCTGTAGCTCCATGTCCAGATTAGATAGTTCCTTGCTTGGGATGCATAAAATAGCAGAATTGGGAAGATAAGTGTGACAGAGATCTTGAGTGTTTGATATCATGTGGACAGTAGGGACTAATCCTACAAATGCACATGATATCATATGAACTTTGAAATGCAGCTCCTCAACAGAATGTGAGACTTAGACCCACCGAGCTGAACAGGAATTCTAAGAGCCTGTTTCATGATTTTGACAGTGCTGGGTCCTTCCCTCTTGTCTTTGCCAGTGACAAGAGGAAGAGGTTACCTTGGAAACACCAACAGAGGTTTCTTCATTAATGAATGCTGATATGGAGAAAGTACTACAAAGATAGATAAACCTGATGTAGGTTACAGCCCTTGCCAGCTGTGATGCTTGGAAGAATCTGGAACAGGCAACTGAAATTTGTAACGCAGCTTCTGCCCTTTGGTTAATTCTGTGGAGGTTATGGGGGGTTTGTCCAAAAGTATTAGAAAAAAATATACAGCCATTTTGGATTTAAGGTTGTCAAAAATATTCATAGCACTTGCATTGACAAAAGCTCACATCTTGTGAGAACAGTGAAGGGCTGTAATCAGTGAGCATGCATATGGAAAAGAGATGTAACAGAGTTTCTTACTAATTCCATATAATACACTCACACTCCTGTTGAGTTATGGCAGTGTCAACACTGAATATTTAACGTGGCCACACATCAGGCACACAATTTGTTCTTGGCCTCTTACTGCTTATGCCACTCCCTATATATCGAGATTTGACTACCCTGACTGGACCAGGCTTTTTACATTTAAAGCAATAAAATTATAATTAAGCTGATGAAATCAGGTTAATGATTGTTTTGACACATTTTGAGATGAGAAAAAAGGAGTAATTAACACAATGAGTAGTTTATATGGAGGATGGTTAAACTGTAATTGTTGTTTAAAAACCGAGTAGTTATGTACATCCAGAATTTCATTCACTCTTTTTTCCCAATTTGTAGGAACTCATGATACGTGATACTTACAAATACTTTTCCTACATAAGATACCCATATCCCCTTCAAAAGGATTAAAATTGTTTCAAGACTACATCTGTTTATAATAAAACATTTTTCAAATCTTGCTTTTTAGTAATGCTTGGTAATAAAAGCCATTAAATTTTCAGAGTGTGTGATAAAAGTGGGAGATAAATGGATTATTTTGGAATGGCTGGAGGAAAACATAATAGTCATGTCTAGTTTTGATTTAGCTTTCTCTTACAGTGCAAGACCGAGGATGTTGTCAGATTAAGTACCGTACTCCTTTTAAAATACAGAAAATGTTGCCATCCATGTAATTGTGTGACAGACTGGAAGTTCTTGAACATCTAAATTACATTTTTCCTCGTTTGCCTCTTGAAGTGAGTAATAATAGGCTGCTTGGGTTTTTTTCCAGATAACCTTTTTCATGCTGCTCTCTGCAGTGTGTGTGATGCTGAACTTGGCCGGGTCCATTCTCTCCTGTCAGAATGCTCAGCTGGTGAAGTCCCTGGAAGGATGTCAGTTGGTGAGTGATGGGAAACTCCTTTCTTACCAAGGGCAGGGATTCTGTTTTTCATCTCTTCGGGTTTCATTCACATATTCCTTTAATTTCTGAAACAGTAACTATTTCGTAGGGCAATCTATAGGTGTTACAACCTGCAAAAGCACTTTGGGAAAAGTTTAAGTGCTAATGGTTTTAGTGTTTTGCCACCTCAGAAAGTAAGTTTTAATATCATACGGATTTACTTCTTACTGTCATGGTAAAAATGATGCTTCAGCAGAATAGGTGGAATGCAGGCCACATCAGAGCAGTGTGGTGGTTACCATTTGATGTCAGCAGGATCAGGATTCCATCCAATGCTTGTCCAGGCAGAGGGTTGCACAGATAGCAATGGTTTGGAATGTGTATGCTAATAGTTTGTTTGCCAACTTCAGTTATTTTTCATTTTAATTTCCAAAGTAAATGAATGTTACTTGTGTTAAATAAAATACAGAACAATACAAATTACCATGATCTGGCATGCTCTAAATTATAAGGTACAATTTACCTAAAGCCTTTGTGATTTTATCTCAGGAGAAAAGTACATACACATTGAATTGCAGCATATTTTCTGACTTCAACTTGCAAAGATGTCTGCAGAAGCAAACTCATGACTGAAGTGTTTGAGTTTAAATAATAAGTGTTCAAATTGTAGTTTCAATTTTCAGAGCATGATGAAATACTAAGTAGCTTTGCCACACTGTGCTGTACTCTGTAAGGGCGAGTTAATTTCATTGTGGCTGTTTATCATATTGTAACTGTTCAAAAAAAACCAAACAAACCAAAAAGCAGCAGTTTCTTCTACCCAGACCTTGCTTTTTAGATTTTCCTTGCTCAAAATCCTCTTTCAGTCAGACTGGGGCATTCCATGTGAAAATATTTCATTGCCATGTTGCAGGGCTCATATATATGGAATTCTAGAGTTCTGTTCTCATAGACCACCCTCCAGGAGGGATGCACTGTAGTGAATGGCACTGCTTTATGATTAAGCAAAGGAATTGACTCAGAAGGTGGTGATTTATTATGCTGAGCATATTTAATTACTTTATTACCTTTTTTCACTCAAAAAGGAAAAATCCCAGTTTCTTACCAGCTTCTTCCAAGTGTATATTTAATTTTAATTCCTTAGGTGGCTCCCTTTAGTGCTGTAGATGTGTGCAATCCTGCACTATGTGACTGGTGTACATTATCAAATCTAAATCCTTTACTTGCCTCTTAGGATACAAATGTACTCTCTGGGGATGCATCTCTAGGAGTCAAAATCCAGCCTTTGCAGACATGTGGTTTGAACTGTAGTTAACATCCCATATAACTGAACCAGTAAATTTCCAGGCACAGTATAGTAAAAAAGTCAAATTCAAAATAAATTCTGTTTTAGTTCTGGTATTTCTGTCAAATGCATTCATGATGAGTGCATGGCTTTAAAAGTGATAATAGTATCTACTGTATTTTGGAGTTTAAATTCAGCAGTGTTTCACATGCAGAGTGGTTATTTGAAGAAAAAGAACGAGACACAGTGGTCTTATTTTGCTTTAAACACTGGGGATTTATTGTAGATTCCATAAGATGTATTTTCATGTGAATATGAGAAATGTGCTCACCATATGTTAGCATTTTGAATGTGTAATTTGTGAAGTTGGTATTTGTGCCCTTTATCCTGCAGCTTAGCAACATACAACACTGAGGGGGAAAAAGGGCAGTAGCTTTAACGCCTTGTTACGAAAAATTAATTGGAATTTTTTTTCCCCATAATTAGCTGCAGATCCTGCAGCCAAAACCTCAAGATACTGCTTTAAGTCAGTGAGAGTAGGATGTGTACAGAGCAGTTACATGCTCAAGCTGTTCATTAATGTGTATAGGGGAAACATTTCTGTATAGGAATTTCTTTCTCAAATAATGGATCTCTAAAAATTGTTTTTAAAATATATGGGTTGAGCAATTAATATATTTTAATTTATATTTTATTACCGCACAAGATAGAATATGTTTTATTTCTTCAACTATGTTTTTTTTTATTGAGTTCACTAGTCTTGTGAGTCACTTATTCATTTAAAAATAAATGCTGTAGTTTTAATCAAATTTACAGGTGATTATTATTCAGAAAATAGTGACAGTATCAATCTCTCTATTGAAAGATTACTTATAATTTTTTTTCAGTTGTACAGCTGAAATTGGCCAGTGGTTGTAGTAACATATGAAGGAAGACTCTTCTTTCCCCTGAATTATCTTTAGCTGGAATAGACAAAGCGAGGAAAAGTGAAGCGAGTGCAGGTTCACAAAGAGCTGAATGGCAGAGCCCAGGTCCAGAACTGAGGTTTATTTATATTCCATTTTGCACTGGAGCTACACTCAGGTCTGTGCATGTTGAAAAACAATTTTTAAAATTCCAAGAAAAAGAATATGCTCTGATTTGTTCTTATTCATCCGTCAATTTTTAATCTTGATATTTCCCTACAATGCAACTTTTTCCGTACTGGATTCTCCCATGTTTCCCTTTGCAGAAGGTACTAGAATTGGCTTAAGTTTCTTCTCATAAGTACACCAGTGGGGCTTTCTTGTACTTCACTGCCTTGTTATCAGCTTTGAAACTCTCATACTTCATTTTGAAATTTTTCTTTGCCTTTTTAATGTTCCCTATAAAGAACCCTGAAGGTTGATTTAGAAGAAGTAGTAAAATCTATTACTACTTTTACTAGAAGACTTGCATTTGTATTAAGGAGATGGTAGAATGCAAAGTAACAGCGTTAACTAATTCTTAACTTGCCCTTTCTGGGGAGAATGTGTGCACTTAGCAGCCAAACAAGCAAACAAGCTTCTTTTCAGCATAACTGACAGAATTTGATTAATTAATGCAGATGAAAAAAGTAACATAAGGCCTGTGAGTTTGTGCATGAATTTGTAATAAATCTGGAAGGTCCTTTCTTTTTTTGATCCTCTGCTATATAAAAGTCAGGTTCTAATGGTTTTATGATTTTTGAGGTAACAGTACTGCTTTTTGACAAAACAAAATGAACTTACAAAACAATTCATGCATATTGGCAGCTCTGGCTGAAGTTTGAAATCTTAAATATGGCTTGGATGAAGGTGTACTGTGCAACTGTCATAAATATGAAAATACACAAACTCTGCTGTGAGTACTGACTAGCATGAGTAAGAATCACGAAGTGGAACACAAATATGCACAGGATGGTGGGGGAATGTGCAGGGGATGAAGTGAATGATGCTTTATTTTTGAGCTCTGCCAGCCAAAAAGAGATTGAAACACGAGGCAGTTTTGGAGGCAGTTTTTGGAGCTGATGTAATTGTGTCTGAGGTCAGCAAACACCAGCCCAGCAGCTGGAAAGAGTGATCCCAACTCCATCTCCCTGTACCAATGCAGATTTATTGTCAGTGCTACTGTCTCTATTTATGAAGTCACACAGTGAAGGGCATTGGAGGTGTGATCTGGGCTAAAAATAAACTGTTTCTCCTCCTTGCACCCCAAAAGAAAAGAAAAGTTACTTTTGGCACTGTTTAGGTCACATAACAGCTGTATGAACTCTTGATCCTGTCTGCACAAGTGTGAGACAGCAGCAGGGCAGGGAGGAGCATTCTGGAGCAGGGGCTCAGGAGTGCTTTCAGCTGCTGCATTGTTGAGAGCACCAGTGCTGGGACACCTCCAGCCTTTTGTCCTGCTCCCTGTGGCAGAAACACAACTCAGCAAAGGTGTCACTTCACCAACATGGAAGGAAAAGGTGCACAACAAGGCAAATTTATAAAAATTATGCGAAAATAATATGCTTCCAATTTGGTAGTGAATCTTGGGTGGTTTTGAATATGCTGTGGTTCTTAAGCTGGCCCTGTGTTTTGCAAGAACTTTCATGTAAACAATTAGCTTTTAATTCATTTAAAGAATTAAATAAAAAGAAGAGCTACTGGGCAGTGCAAAGTTGTGGAACAACTTTCAGAATGAATTGAGAATCTCTCATAAATGGGGAATCTTTACCCAGCCTTATTTTTGTGACAGCTGTTCATTATATGTGATAGAAGTAGCCCTAGTGTCTGTATTTCATATTAGAAATGCCAGATACATGGCATGAGTCAGTGCCTGTCCTTTATTAAACAGGGGCAGAAAGAATCAGAATAGATGATCTTGCAGTAGAAAGCTTTGTCTGAAGTCCATTTTCCTCATTACAGAAACTTTTTAGCAGCTGAAACTTGTATTGATTTGCCTGGTGTAGCCTTCTGGCCCCTGGCCTTGGCGCAGCTCTAAACTCAAAGTGTGAGTTCCAGACTTCCTCAGCAGCATTTGTCAATCACTGAACCATTTCCAGAGAGTTTTGGGAGCAAGGCTTGCCCAGTGAAATCCAGTGCTTTGATTTTACATTGGCTTGTAGAGCTGAGGCCATCTGATCATAAACCACTTAGTTTTGCTCGGGTCTTTCACCTTTTAAAAGAAAGTATTAAAAAAGGACAGAAATTCGAAAAGAAGCAGTCTGAAATTGTTCAAACTGCTTTGTAGTTAAATTTTATGCTAATGAGAAATAAAACCCACAACTACGATAGAGGTGAGCAAACTGTGTTTTGTCTTTATTTCTTTGCAGTGTCTGTGGCATAGGGTATGACCAGTCTCTGTGAGTTGCCATAGATAATTATTTCCAGTGGTGCCTTGGAGGATATGGGAAATGGTGTCATTTACATACCCTTTTTTTTTTTAAAGCCTTTTACAAATTGTGCTGGCTAGAGGGCAATCTGGAGTCTCAGGAGCTGAAGTCCCGTGAGATAGCTCCTGCCCTGAGCATGCTTTCATCACAGTAAGCAAGCATTCAGTCATCTGTACCTCATCTGGAGGAGTTTATTATGTTCTTTTAATTGACTCTTATTTTTATTCTTCCATCTGCTGTCCTGGTCACCAGCATGTAAGGAGAGAGTGCTACATAAGCCTGATAGGGGTAGCACTAAAAAATACATATACTTAGACATGTAACTTTCAAGATCATATGATCAGTTTGAACATTCTTTGAGGTCTAAGCATTAAGTAAATATTCTGTTGAAATGATACTATGTATAAAGCTGTGCAAGGTAATTCTACAAGGAATGCTGGTACCTGTTTTTGTTCAGGAAAGTGGCAAAATTCTAGGGTGAATTTGAATTCAAAATAGCAAATGCATATTTGCATTAGGAAATTTTTTGTGGATTTGAGTCTGGAAATTTCAGGGGTTTTTTAATGCAAAAGAGGAAGTAACTTGGTGATTCAGATCTCACCACCCAGCCACTGTGCTTCCATCTTTACTTTGGGGAATAAAGGACTGATTTGTAATCATGACTCCTTCACGTATTTTCTGACCTTTTTCTGTAATTTTTGGTTTTCGAACATTGGGTATGATTTTATGTTTATTCAGTTGAATTACTGTGGTTTCACCTGCCCCTGAAAAGCAATTTTTTTTCAAAAAGAGGCATATAAGGTAACACTCTATGATATTGAATCCTCGTTCTGTATTTTACCTGTTTTTATAGCTTATATTAACCAATGGAGAACATTCTTCTCCGAGGGTTCTGCACAGAGATTTTCATTTTGCATTTAGTAGTCATTACTTTAACTGTAAATATCATTTTTGGGAAGTGTGTTTCTATTGATTTATGCTTTTTCTGACCTTTTCTTTCTCCACAGATTAAATTCGACAGTGATGGTGTCTGTGTTTGCTGTGAAATGCAGCATCAAACATCAGGCTGCAGTAACTTGGGGGAGACACTGAAGCTGAACCCTCTGCAGGAGTGCAATGCAGTGAGGCTGACCCTAAAGGTGCGCTAGGGGGGAATTAACTGCTCATCGCAGTTCTAACTTAGACAAAGAGTGTGATGAAGGGAGCTGCTGGTCTCTGACCACTCTTATGTGCAAAAAAAGTCTTCGTCACAGTATCAGCATTTGTGTGGGTAACTGTTCTGTTAAAGATTACTCAAGAAACAGAAGTTAAAATTGGCTACAACTGATGCTGGAAGGTGCAAGAACAGGAACCTTTCACTTTGCTGTTCCATGGTGGTGTTTATTGGTGTTGTGGTAAACTGCAAAGAAACACGAAGTATTGCACAATGGTGGGGTATTTTGTGATGTGCTGCTGCCATGAAGGCAGCTGGATGTTACTTTGGGAGAGAAGAGTAAGTGTTCTTTCTGGATAATGCTGGAAATGTGCTTATAAACTGCCCTGCAACATTGTAAAACTTTAAATCTTGTAGTGTTTTGTGTTACAACTGCCCAGATGAAAAATAGCAAATAGTAAGAATATTGCATGAGTGAGTTAGAGCTCAGTGTAATTGCTCCAATCATTGCTTCACTTCATTATCACCAAATGGGAAGCATTGATGCTATGTTGTTTTGAAAAAGAATAAGGAATCAATGAAAGGCTGCTCAGAAAAAGGAGTCCTAGCCTGAGAGGCAGATTTTGATTCATTCTAGGTTTAGTTTCATGACCAGCAGTACTGACTCTGCATCTTGACTCTCAATTTCAAAATATGTATTTTAATAAAATTAATAGAAAATAATGGAGTAGAGAAATTCATTGTGAGGAGGATCTTAGGAAGGTAGGTTATAGGGTGGGTCCTGAGAAAGCTATAGAAGTTTTATTGATATTTGAAGATGTATTTTAAAATTCAGAATGGGTAGAAATCCTGTACAAGGTATGTAGTAAATATCTAAATGTTCTTCAGCCTTGTTAAGAAAAAGGAAAAAAACTACCACCGAGTAATAAGGATCAGGTAGATGTTGAAACTTTTTTATGACCCCAAAATTAGGTAAGAACTCTGCCTCAGGTTTTAATGAAGATGATAAAGGTAACAGAGCAAAAAACCTACTGGACAGCAGGAGTTTAGTAAGTGGAAAAGAAGCATAACTTGACACTGCTGATCAAAACATAACAACCTTCAGTGAAATGTATTACGAGAAGTAACTTCTGAGAAGGACATTCCTCAAAGTATGACAGATGCAGAGACATGAACCTGCCATTCAGGAAAAGCTGACTTGCTAATTCCATAAAAATAAAGATTGAGAGAGCATATGTTTGCTTCCTGTAAATATGTCAGTAAGGTAAACCTTAATGAGAGAGAAAACAACTGTTTATCTTTGGCGGACATTGTCAGCATATGAAGTGAGTAGAAGTGACATATGCTGAAAATCAAGACAAGGTTTCTAACCAATACAGCAATCAGAATGCAAACACAAAATATAATTTCTTCTAAGATATAACTCAATCATTTTTAAAGGGAATTGACATATCAACTTACACTACAAGAAAATGGATTTAAACACAGGAGTTCCCATGAATATAGTCTGAGTGCAATTTTAATTATGTTCAGAACTTTTCGTCTAAGAAAGGGTAGTTAGGAAAATAATTTTTCAGAAAGTTTCTTACATCTTTTTCAGTTTTAATTCTACATTTGCTGTCTGTTTGGCTCAGCTCTGATTCCTGGCTGTAAATTTAATAACACCATTCTACTAAGCCCATAAGAAAAAAAGTTGCAGCTCATTAGATAACAGCTGACAGTGATAAGGCTCACCCTCTTTAATTACTGTTAACAATGTGATTTTCAAGAAACAGATTTTAGTACCAAAAGCTCAGTTGTATTCATTGTTTGAGGAGCCAGAGGGAGAGGAAATGTAGATAAGTAGAGTTAAGATTATACACTCTCGTGTATAACACTATGTAGGTTTCATGCTCTTCTTTATTGCAAGTGGGGTAAAAAGCTTGTGTTTCCTCTAAATCATCTGTGGGGTTTGGTGGTGGCAGTGTGGAGCTCCACTGTGAACAGAGCAGTGGAGCACCCATCACCTGCCTGATCTTGTTCCCAGGCAGTCAAACAGGACAAGGAAAACCAGCAGTGGCTGCTGGTCCTGTGTGTGTTAACTGTGCCTTGCACGATATGGGGTGGGGGATTTATAATGGCTTTGAAAAATCTCTATATTTGTTGTTGGTGTTTCTGCTATGAACCAACTCTTTGTGCTTTTTTTGTAAATCAATTCTCCTTCTTTCTTTATTTCAAGCCCTGAATGAACTACCCGAACATTTTAATGGGGACAAAAGAACTGCCACTGCAATATGTATGGCCACACATATGCACTTTTATAGATATGAGTATTGATTGGAAATGCTGACTGATCTCTAAGTGATGATTTCTGAGATTAGTTGAATGGTGGGATTTCAGCACAGAATTATATGTTGCAGTAAAATGGACAAAAGTACTGTGTCATTTCACTGCTGTAATGGGGACTCAGCCCATTCAAGGGTGGTGAATTGGTGGTGTTAGAATTATAAGATGTCATACTTGTAGTCTTGTCTGCACACCTCAGTAAAAATAGCACAGTTGCATGATGTGATGAACTGCCATTAAGATCTGCAGGCACCCAAGTGTGATCCATCTGCCCTGTTTTACAATGGAGACACTTCTTGGTTCCTGTTTCTCACTGGAAGATGTGGGGTTTTTTACAGTTTCCTGCAGTAGTAGCTCCCAAAGTGCCCCTGAAAATAAGGTTTCTTGCTTTCCTCTGGATGCTCAGGGTCAATAATCTGTGCTTCTAAAGGATGTCAGTGTCCTAGTATCTTGACTTTTTTTTCTTTTTACAATAACCACGCTTCTAGAACAGCTTTATCCTGTATTAGGAAGTTACTTGACTTAATTAAAGCCAAATGAAGGCACAAGCAAATCCTACCTATTTACACAATTAGTTAAAAGAGTTCAAAAGGTTTATTAAGAATCAGGTGTCCAAAAATGAGGTGATGGCCACAGATGGGATGGACTTAGGATGCAGTTTCAATAACATCAGCTTAATCTGTTTTTCCACAGGAAGTGTGTTGGATGAAATCTTAAGGAACTGATTTTTTCTTGTAATATCAATTAAAGTAAAAAGGCTGAATTTTCCTGATATCTTTCATCTGTTAAAATTATTTCTTCTTTCTAAACTCACAGTATTCTGAACTTACTTAAGATGCACATGGAACATTTTGAGAGGATGAAGTTTGGTATTTAGAAGTTTGAATTATTTTGTAATGTGTTCTTGCTGTCTGATACTGGCATGTAAGAGAGAATGTTATGCTGTTTTGGTTTACTAATGATCCAGTTGAGTATTTTTAATTACTTTTAACTGCTTACAGAGTCCAGAATACCTGCAGACATGCATGTGAATTTATAAATTTGCTATTTACATAATTGCTTCCTCTTTTACTTAAGGTGCATCTGTAGAATGCTTTTGTGGCTATCAGGCAAGGAGAGAAACTGATTCCCTCCTCTGTCTTCAGCATAAATATTTGGTTTGGAGCTGCTAAAGTTCAAGTACAATATAAATAGTAAATGGCTTTTTCAGGTTTCTGATTCCATTCATTAGTCAGGCATCTCTATTAGAGATTCATGTAGCTCAGGGTTCTTACAGTCTTCTATGTAAATACTTTCTTTCCTCTCCTTTGAATCCAAATTTATTGTTACTGAGTTTCCTGATTATGAAATCTACTCATATGTTTAAACTTTTTTTCATTCAGAAGGAGATGCTTCCACTTGCCAGACAGAGGAGGATGGCTCCTAACACATTCCTTAGAGTTATGAGAACAGCCTTTCCTCAGATTTACTGTAACACCAAATGCAATATTATTAATTTTGCTGAATGACTTACCTAAAAGGCTTCATAAGCTACTTAAAATTGGATAAAGCTCAGCACAGAATAGGTAATTCCAGATCAGATTTTGAAATTGTTTCACATTCCTTTACAGGCAGCTGAAAATATTCCCTACATTCAGAGTGTGTTTACCACAGACCATCAAAAATAGGGCGGGTCAGGGTGGGCTCTGTAGGCTGAACAGTTGAGCTGCTTTTCTCCTTCCTCATAAGTTTTTCTGTTCCTGGCTTGGGCAATGAGTGAATATGATTGTAAATTTCTCTCATGGCTGAAAAGGTGCCTGGTTGAATGACTGGAATCTGTTTGTTCCATCCTTATTCAGTTATTTTATGACACCTTAGTCTTTCAGGAGTCTCTAACTATCATATCCCCAGTTCTAAATTTGATGCAGACACCTGAGTTGGAAGGTGTGCAAAATTGCATGGAAGCAGAGAAGACCTTTTTGAGTTTAAGTAGCAACTGTGCACTGCTTCTTAAAAATATAGTAAATATTTTAGATGCACGTAAAATAGTGAATTATTTTGTACTTTTAAACCTTAAATCTATTTTATGAAGTGTTGGCCATCTCTCCATTTGCAAGTCAATGTGTGTTTGAGACCCATTATGCTCAGAGTTAGTTCTTGAGCCTTCCTTGTATCAGAACAGATATTTTCCCAGTGTTTCTCCAGATGCATCCAGTGAGAACAACTGAAGTTATATTTTGAGTTAAAAGGATTGTTGTCCTTGAATTCTTGAATAAAAGAGGTACATTGACACTAATTTCATGGGTGAAAAAGCTTTGCTGCTCATTATCTCCTTTCAGGATACAGTAGTATAAGAAATGAAACACGATAATTGAAGTCAATCAAGGGGAAAAGAAATCATCTCCCCAGCACTGCAGCCATGGAGCTGCTTTTAGCATTGATCGCTGGGGACGTTGAGATCCGTGTGTTCAGGGCTGCTGCTTACAAAGTGTTCTTTTTACACATCAGCAAGCTGATTTGGCTGCTTTCATCCTATATTGACTAAGGTCTCAAAAGTGCCAAGAACTTAAGAACCTCAAAGACTACAAACCTTTTATTTCCACAGGAAAACAATCTATTCAGCCAGCAAAATGTGAGTGTGTTGTAAAGAGCTGCCAGTTCAGTAACGCTGAACAGACTGGAACTCATAAAATGAAATGGATGTACTTTGTTTCCTTCTAGAGCAAAACAGGTTTAAATACAGTTTCTCAATTCCGTGTAAGCAGCTCAGATGATTAATTTCCTGCATGATATTTGGCAGAATGAATATTTGGAGGTAACAGTGCTTCATCTGTGTGCTGTGGTCTGTATTGAGTGACAGATTCTCTAGTTTGATGTTCATGCATGTAACTTAATCTACAGTACAGTTTATTGCTATGACAGGAAGAGGCAATAGAGTGACTAAATATTTACCAAAGTCTGTATTTGAATTGAGTTTTGAAGATGTCCAGACTTTCCTGTTTTAGTCTGGCTTACTTGATGGGTTTCAAAGATAACTGATATTAGAGACAAATTCAGTTATAAATTTCATTTCTAAGGAGGAGCTCTGTGGGTAAAGCCCACCATTAGAGTGAAGTGACACTATTCCAGTTTTGCTTTATGTTTGCTGTGATAGGAGGTACAAATGATGTTCTGAAGGACAAAATTTCAGGAGGGTGAACACACATGCAGAGGGTGTTCTTTGGTTAGAAAGGACCCAGCTCTGCCAGTGCTCCCATCACCGGGTGATGGGATTCGTGCCTTTGTCATTTTTCATTTTAGATTCTATCTCATCTCTTTGCTTCTGTCAGGTAATTGCATCTGCTAACAGCTGTTCTAAATTGCTTTGTTAAATGATTGTTTCTACAGTTGAGTTATCGATGTGACAATCACCAATTTTTTACTTATTCCAGTTTGATACCATCTGACTGCTTTATCACCCAGCAGTTTAATGGAAAACAAAGAAAATCAGTTTTTTGGACAAATTGCTTTTCGAGCATATTGCAGGTTGAGTTTTTTATATTATATTCTCAATTATATCCTAAAATTACATTTTTAAATACAAAATATTTTAAAAATATTGCAATTAAACATTGAGATTTTAAATAATACTCAGGTTTTGTAATACATCCCCTATTTTAATGTGTTCTGTAGAGTTTTGAGCTACACATTCAGAGAACATGCATTTTTATATATTTATGTATTATTTTAATTGTGCTAGTAAAGGAAGAACTCTGAGTTGCAGTAACACAAAAACAGTGTCAAAAGAATAATAGTGAAAACAGCTTGATTTAGGAAGAAGAAGAAATAGATGTTCTGTCCTTAAGTTAGACATATGGAAAATGATAGTGTAAAGAAGATTTGAGAATGCACAGGTATCATTTGGGGCCACAGCATAAGTCAAAAGTGTCTATTATCATGGAAGGAAAGTATGATAAATAGTTATACAGATGCTGGCACCATTAATTTTGGTAATTGTTCATGTTGTAATATAAATGGAGTGCTGCAACCATGAGACCCTCTTTTTTCACTATCAGTATTAAATTTTAGTTCAGCTTTTGAGATCTACTGAGGGACCTACTTGGGAAAATAAGTGGCCACAGAGAAACAGCTCACAAAGCTGTCTGACTCCTGTGGGTGTGTATCTGGATTGATCTAGGCATGGTTCCAGGCAATTCTGACAGCTGATTCCACTCTGAAGGGGATTTGTGTCCTCTGCAGTTATTGAGCTGAGGTGTATGAAGAAAACTGTATATGTAACCTGTAGAAGAATAATTCTGCCTAGTACATTATACTTATCACAGCATTAATTGTAATACAAGCATGCTGAAGAAGCAGACTTTTGTCTTAAAAAGATGAAGCATCTAAGAGAAAACTGGTTCAGCCATATCTGAGGAGCAGAGAATTGTGTTTCATACCATTAGAGATTCACATGTTGTGTGTTCTGATTAGCGTTCTGGTAGATGTCAACTAACAATCTGTTACTAAAGCTCCCTGATTTTGTATTTAATGCAGATTTCCTGCTCCTTTAGACACCTATAAATGTAGCTGTCTGTGCCTGGGGGCTTTGGGGAGTTATGATCGGCCCTGTTATGGTTACTGCTTTTTCAGACATTTCCTAAAGGACGTTTTAATTGTCGTTGTTTGTTCCAGCTGCTGTCTGTAAGCACCTACCCTGTCCTTCCAGCAGCATGTTTGGCCATGGAGGGCTTTAGTTCCTGCTCACATTTTATCTATAGCTGAATAAATGAGGGTCATAGATTACCTAATTATTTTTTCTACAGGGCACAGGGAGTGAATTTCCTGAAAATTTTTAATTGCCTGAGGCTGATTAATGTTTGGGGAGGGTAGCGGGGAGTGGGGAGCAGAGAAGGGTGGGTTGTGGTTTGATTCCTGTTTGAGTTGAAGCAGACTTTAGGATGAAAAAGCCAAAACAAATAAAGAAGCAATCTTGCTTTAAGAAATATCTAGTGATGCTGAGGACTCCACAATCATTGCTCAGTTATTACTGTTTCTGTTAAAATTTGAGACTTACAATATTTTCCATCTCTTTGTTTAACTTTGCCTTGTTAAATTTTCTGGCTGATAGATGTCTGCTCCTTATTGATCTTTATGAGATACATAAAAACTCTGCATCACCGCATTTGGAATTTTCTAGTTGTGCCTTCACCTTCAAAGCGGTTGTAGCAGGAGCAGTAGTTGTTGTGTGCTTAGTCTGGAAAGGAGCACAGCTGTCCCAGTGTGCCAAGGAAGGTCTCAGGGTGGGGAGGGATGAGTGTAGCCTGCAAGGCACAAGAAATAATCCTCACCTTACACTAGAGCCTGTATTTGCAAGGCCTTCACTTGTGCCTAGTTTAGGATTCTGCATTTAAGGAAAAATGTGGACCCAGATGAGGTGAAACAAATTGAATTAATGAAAATGATCAGAGGCCTAGAAAGTTGATTTCAGTTGAGGATTGGAGAAAATGGGGCTAATAAATCATGCAGTAAAGGTGGAAAAGGCTTCAAGAGTGACAATAGAGTTCACAAGTATAAAAGTGTGCTGTGTAACAGCCTGTTCTTAGGAGCTATGGAAGAAAAGAAGCCATGGGTTTAATCTGTGGGATGGATATAACCAGGACACTGATGGTAAAAATAAACACTGCCATAGTGGGATGAAGCTGTGGCATCTTTAGGAACAGATCAAAGAAACATCTGTCATGAGACTTAGAGGCACAATAAAGTCTGTCCTGAGGTGTATAAAGTTGTATGAGGGTCTTGGAGATGCTTTTTGTCCTAATTTGCAACTTTGATTTTATCATTTAGCATAAATAGTATTAAGTTATGCACTCAGATTAGCCAAGTCTTTTATATTTAAATGGCTGTGGTAAGTAATGAATGAAGTTTCTTCCTGCTAGGAAATTGTCCTATTATCTACCCTAGATCTTGTTTCTGCCTCCATGTTCTTTACCTAGGTTTGTGTATGGAAAGCACAACGTGCAGGATCTCAAGCTCCTTTTTTTTGCCACTGTTAACTAATTGAATCTCCAGGGATCACTTTGCCTGTTTGCCTCCATTTGAATGCTCTAAGTGGGTCTGTATGACTTTTTATTTGAGTGAGTGCTCTGTATCACCTTCTCTAAGTGAGTTAGAGGTTGGCCCTTCCAGTGTTCTGCTGTTAATGCTGATGATTCATTATTCCCCTGACTGAGGGGCTGGCCAACAAGACAGAAAACTACTGACCAGATCAGCAAGAGCAAATCTGGCTCAGTGAAAGTTATTAAATGACTAAAACTTGTTGACCCATTTATGGTCTGCCTGGTTCCCATGGTTGGCGTTTTCATCTTCAAACGAAGGTTACTTGAGGAGTGTGCAATTACAGCAGCAGGAGTAAACCTGCACCTTTCTATTGTTTGTTTCAGTACTGTTGGGGAAAACAAAGCAATTTATAGCATGGAAGTTATTTCATGCACTGGCAGTGAATGAAATACTCTTTTAAACTTAGATCCTGTGGAATGTTCTTTACACAGTGAGTGTTTTTTAGTCATGGTATTGTTGCAGTTTTGATTTCGTTTTTCATCTGTTCTTTCTGCTGCTTTATCTCAAATGTTTTTATTGGCTGTTCAGAGAACTGAGCTACACAACTGCCACAACAGCCACGCAGTTGCTGTAGAAGGATTGTAGTAGTTTTGAAAAGTTGCCAGCACACTAAATTATTTTCTTTTCTTTTCACTGGCTGTGGAGAAAGTAAATACAAATCCAATGATTGGAAGAGAGATGGATGCTTTAATGACACCATTGCTATAAAAATGTTTCCATTTTAATTCAAATCTTTCTTTTCTTTTATTCTACTTGTTAAACCTGTTTAATACTCTGTGTTCTATTTTAAACCTTTTTTTTCTTCAAAAGAAAACCAAGCCAACAATATGACAATAGGCACTCAATTCATCAGTAGAAGGTGAAATGCCTGGGTGTGTAATCACTGCTTTTCTCTCATGTTTAAAATATTTCAGGTGCATTGAGTTTCTGACACAGGATAAGTCTCTATTTCATACTAGAATTTTTAAACACACAACCCTAAGTTGTAGATTTCAGCTGCTGAAGGCAATAATATTTCTGCATGTCATTGTTTTTAATCAGAAGTGTCTTTCATAGTATCTTTCTTGTGATATCTGTTAGCTTGGAGTCAACTGAAAGAGTAATTTGTCTATTTGTGGAACTAGAAAAACTGAATATCAGTATTTCTGAGGAAATATCTAATGGCAAATGTGAGAAGTGGGAAAGGGAAGCTGTTTGTTTCTGTAATTGCTGCCTTCGTGGTTTGCTACCTGAAAAAGATTACAAGCTAAATGAGTTCTACCCAGTTATTTGCGAGCATATTAATCGATAGCAGCTGACAGTGTTTGTTATCAGATTCCTCGAGCATTTCCTGTCCTTTGTGTGCCTGAGATAAGAGATGATATTCTGCTGATGTCTCTTTGCAGGACCTGTTGTTCAGTGTGTGCGCTCTCAATATCATCTCCACCATTGTCTGTGCTTTGGCAACAGCAATGTGTTGCATGCAGATGGTTTCCTCTGATCTTCTGCAAATGGTGAGTACGTTTCAGTGACAACACAGGGTTTGTCCAGCATAGCAGTGTCCTTCTCTGTGGATATTCATTTCCACCTACTCTTTGCTTGTAAACTTAAGCCTATTTGTGTGTCTCTCTGTAGTGTTAGAATGTGTGTGTACATGGGTGTATTTTTTATCTGCATACATCTATATAAATGTAGCATATGGATGTATGCAGTATGAGGAGCTACTGTGTTTTAAATGTTTATGTACTACAGTGGAGTGCTGTGATCAGAATTTTGCAATTAGGAGTTGCTATTTTTATTAACGAGGTTCAGTTACAGATACAAGTTACATTTGCTGTCATCACTTGTGTATTATCTCCAGTTTCCACAATCCCCAGAACAGTTACTTAGCTTTGAGATCCCAGTTTTCACTACTACATTGGTATGAGAACTACAGAGTGTGAGAAGTGTAAGCTCAAAACTGGGACTTTTCACAGCCCTGTGCCAATAACTGTGTTTTCATAAGGAAAACATGTTCAGCTTCAGAGTAGCATTTGTGTTCAAAACAAGAGGGGAAAGGATCATTAGTCTTGTGCATAGTTAGCTGCATCACAGGATGCTGTCTTGTTTTGGTTGGACAAAGACAGCTTTCCTATTCCAAATGAGTGTTGAGATTTGCAAGGTTTCAGTGTAAAAAAAAAAAGAAAAATTTATAAAACTTTGTATTTTTCAGGCCAGCTGCACTGCTTGTAACCTTGCTCTATTGCTGATTAATCTAGGAAATGTCCTGTTTAATAAGGGAGGGGAAACACACTAACACTAGTCATTTGTACATCTTGTGTTGGAAAAGTTTGCATGGATGGAAGACTGGCCCAGCAAGTTAGCTACAAACCATTTAAACAACACAGAAATGTTGTATAACCTGCCATGCAGGCATGTGGTTGTTTTAAAAATAAATAAATAATTAGAAATACACTGGGTGCCATGGATATTGATTTAAGTGCATGAATTACAGAGATAAGGCTGTCCTTTCTAGACAAGTGTTCCAGTCACTGGGTTTCAAACCCAAGTAAAGAATATCTTCAGTCTGGGATGTGGTGTTTCCTTCACATAGTAATGGATATAATAAGTTAGGCTCATGTGTTTAGGTAATCACAACAAATAATGCATAAATGCATGTTTGCTGTAGGGCTCTGTGTATGCATATTGTGCAGGCTTGTGGAGGCTTGTGAACAGTGCTTATTTAATAACACTAATACAGATGTGAAACAATTAACAGAAATAATAATTTCAGCCGATGACACTTATATTTTAAATGTTAAGGGATTTTTATCATATTCTGGGTATTCTTTCTTTTCACACACTCTTCCTTCTGTATATGCTACAAGAAAGCCCATTGACTGAAGAACTTTTTCACCTTGCAGTGATGATGGGGAGATGAAGAGACTATCACACCTCAAAAAATCTGTTGGTCTAGTGGAAAAATAGTAGCAGTGATCCAGAAGTGTATATATTGCAGGAATCTTGATCTACATTTACTGGTATTTAGCAGTGCCAGAGGATTAAAAAGAAATAGATAACAAAGAACCAAGAACAATATTAAAGTGCTTCTGATGGGCATATGCAAGAAGCAGTAACCTCAATAGGAAGTCAAATTCCTTAAAAGCACATAATTTTTCTCTCTGCCACCTCATTCTTTATGTCTTTAAGAGTCTTTCTTTCCCACCTGGCAATGCTGCCATTATGTTAATTTCTTTTTGCTTCCTATGCTTTGTGTTTCCAGCTTTCTGTCTTAGTTGTCCGTTCTCACACCCTTTCAGCTCCATCGACAAGAATTTTCTTCCCTCTCCACTGAAGAAGGGAAATATGTATATATATATATTTCTGCTCAATCCCAATCTTTTCTTGTTTATCAGTTTTTCCCTTTCTTTTTTCAGGTTGCTGAGCCAGATTCCTACCAGGCCTAAGTGAGCGTAACTTCCCTGGGGCTACGCTGACTTAGACCAGCTGAACTCTCACCTGAGGATTTCTTTTTCTTTCACTGCTTTCAGCCTATTGTCCCCTGATCTGCAGTTCCCCTTTGCTCTACTACACTCAGAAATCTGATTAACTTCCTTTTCTCTTGCTTGTTAATGCTGGATTTGTGCTTTTTCCTTTTACTTTTCACTGATGCGTGCATCTTCTCTTAGCTGGGTTGTACGATGTTGGAAGTTTGGCAGCAGCAACAAGAGATACCACTCTTCATAGCTGAGAAGGTTTTAATTACTCTGCTGATTGTTTTACTCTGTTCTACAGTATTCAAGGGCTTTGTAGGCTCTCCTGTAACAAGAAGAGGCAATAGGGAACACCTTCCTTGGATATCATTGGGTTATCATTAAAGCGATCAGTTCTGTGATTCCTGTGCTGTGTTAGTGTTCTTGTCTCAAAAATTAATCCGTTAGAATGGTAATTTTTGCAAATTCAAAGAATTCCAATTTATTGCTTAGCAACATAAAGCAGGTGTAACAGTCTCAAGAAAATTTGCAGCAATGATTCTGTGATGTTGTGCTTTGTTGATGACTTTTCCATACAGCAGGTGTCTTGATTCACACAGGCAAACTGATGTATCCCAACCTTTAGGAAAAACACAATTTAAATTTCCCAATGAATTTGAAGAGGGTTTTCTTGGTTTAAAAACAGTCCTACCTAACAAATATTTCATTTAAAGTGCTAAGGAAAAAAATACTGCAAAATACTTCGAAGTGTTTTTATTGCTTTAGGTTTTATTTATATTTTTTCTAGATTGTTCCTTATTTGAGTTGACTGATTCAGAAAGTACCTCAGAATTTTCTTTTCACTTTAACCTTTCTCTCTCTGTTAAGTATATGCATTTGCACAGGCAAAGAAACCCTACCAGTAGTACTAAAGCTGCAAGAGTAAGTGACACCTTAGCTGAAGATTGAAAAAGCATTTGTTGTGTTTCACTAGAGAGTTTAAGGCTGCACTCCATTACAGGGCTTCCTAGAATTGTTCTTTCTATGTACACACCCCTCCAGGAGATAAATGTGAATCAAATCAGATCATATCAAGGCTCTGTAATGTGAAGAAACCCCTCTTAATAACCAAACTGTCACTTCCATGATATTTCATTTGTTGCCTGAGGCAGTTTCAGTTTGCATCTTGTCTGATGAATGGCTACTGCAAAAATGCATCCTGTTTTCTTCAAAAGGTACCTTCCAGGATTAAAGTAAGAAATACAAGATATTACACCCACTGTGGCCAAGCTAAAGCATGGATTACACCTATTCCACTCCTCCTTCCACTTCAGATATGGTTATACAGTTCTTATCCTTGAAGTGCTGGCACTGATACCATTGAGTATGTTCTGATTTTATCACCATCACTGTTAGTAGCTGTTCGTGTTGTGTGATACCTAAAACCATCTTTTATTTTGTAAAGAAAACAAGGTAATGATGGCACGTGCAAGCTGTAACATTTAATTACTGTTTTCATCAGTCCTAATGATAAGTCAGTGTGTCATTATCTTAATAGGCTGTAGTTAATATTTCTGCTCAAATACATCATAGAAAGCATCTCTGTATGAGGATAATATCTTGCTGGCATTGTTTAACCCCCATATTCTGGTGAAATAGCAATAAAAAAATCCTGCAGGGTGAAGCTTAAGTGCAAGTTGATCTTATGTTATTACATATAATTTATTATTTATTCAAATTATATCAAAACCTTAATAATCCTTTTTTGGGCACAAACTTCCCTTGTACTGTAAAACCCAGATGACAGTCCCTTTAGAAATACGCATTGGGAATGATGTACATTCATAGAAAGATCCTAAATGTAAATATGGTTGCATGAATGCTCCCCTCACACCCACCATAAATGCAAACCTTTTTTCAGGAAATCTTTTGACATTTTTAATGTACCGTTTTTCATTGAACGTCTCATTGGTAGAATAAGAATATGTAATACTTAAGGCTAAAATATGGTCAATACTTCAAAAAAGGTATCACACAACAATTCCCATGAGGCAACAGAGCTCATGGCTTGTGGTGGTTGTAGGAACAGCAACTGGAAACAACTGAGCAGAAAAATCTGAATGTGTTTTCCTTATCAAAATACCTTCTGTCTCATCATTTCCCTTTAAGATCAGGGACAAATTAGAAGAGTCAACCATGGTCCTTCTGTTCTTGCAGACAATTAAAGTCTGTATTTCCCTTCAGCAGATACTGATTCCAGTGTTTCAGAAAAGGAAAACAGCAACCTGTCCAGGAGGACAGTTAATTGAAGACAGAATTATAGGCCCGAGTGTATTGCACAGAGCTTTTATTCAAGATAACATGCCAATATTTAATTATATGCAATTAGAAATTTTTATTTCCCATTCTCAAAAATTACAGATTTTTATAAATGACTGAAATGAGAATAATGAGCCCTAGAGTCTCCAAAGGACTGATTTTGAAGTTATACAGTACATTTAATAAATGTGATATGGAAGGCAGATGTAATTACATGCAGATATGGGAAAAACTCCAGATAAGTTTCCCTTGGAGCACGAGTCACATACTGATATATGGCACTTGTGGTTTAGATAAGCTGTAATTGCTGAGCAGTGACTCCCAGCAGTGGCATTTGCATGGGGTCAGGAGTGCTGAGCAGCTGCAGGGTGCACAGAGCAGAGGATGCCTTTGCTGGTGTTCAGTGGGGAGGTCCCAGGCTGGGAATCCTGGTGCAGAGCTGTTGGTCTCACATGCCCTGGGCAGAAGGATGGACCACATGGTATCACATGAGGAACTCTTTCAATAGAGAATTATATTGACAGCTCTTACCTGCTGTTTCCTCAGTTCTTTACTGGGTCTCCTCCATCAGCTTCTACCTCAGCATACTCCGAATATCCAGAACATGAATAATACCTTCTATCACTTCAGTGACCAACTTTTAGATGTCCTTTCAGTGAAGAAGTAGAAATTTGGTCTGACAAAAAGAGAATGAGTTTTACAGGTACCTATGTAATGTTGTTTATTTCACCTGGAAAAGTTAAACACTGAGAGAAGAGCTGTGTTATTCTTCACTGGGCAGGGGTAGCTGACGTGTCTGGCTGCAGGCTGTGAGCTGGCAGAGGATGTCACTGGTGTCCCCATCGTTGGCTGTGTGCCGTTCTCAGTACTGTGGCTATTGACCCCTTTTCAAAAACTTTTACCTCTTCTGGAAGTGGGCTACTTCTAGCATTTGTGCTTCTAATTCTCTGCTTCCTAACAACTTGCTGCTGCTGCCATGGCAAATTCTGTATTGAATGCAGGTCCAAGCACTGGGTTTACAATATTTTACAGCTTTCTTGTTTACCCTGCTGCAACCAGACAGAGAGCATGTTTTACTCTTCCCTCAGAACTGCAGACAAAATTAAAAGTTAAGTAGTCCTCACTATGAGGGCTGTTTAAATCAGGCTGTTCAACTCTCTCCAAGCCAGACATGCCCAATGGAAGCACAGCAGTTCCTGTGTGCAGTGTGTGCTCCGTGTTGCACATCCCTTTGGCACATGCACTGCTCTGTGTGATGCCCACCCACTACCAGACACCTTTCACACGCCAAAGTAAGGCCAAGGGTGAGAAAACACCTGTGTGAGTGTAACAGTTTGAATGTCAAGCTTCAGACATAAGGTCAGCTGTTTCCTAAAAGACGAGCACGAATTCCAGATCTGTATTTCATTGCCTGTCAGGTTTCTGAAGGCTCCCAGCATCCAACAGCTCCAGGACAGTAACAGAAATGGTTGAGTCTTTTGGATTTCCACAGTTGCAGGCTTTCTCTTTATTTTTTGTAAATATGTTTGATAGCTGCAAACTTGCTAGGCTTTAATGCGGTTGGGTATTTAGCATTTACTAGAGATGCTGCTTTGTCTGCAACCTTTTTCTTTTGCTTCTGCAGTGGCCATTAGTTTAATCCCAAGGCTGGCAGGGAGACCCAGTGTGTGAGTTGTTCCATAGTGTGAGCTGTAGTTTTTGACATGATATTGAGTACAACTTGACCCTCTTTATCCTGGTGACTGAACAGGCCACCCCCATTTTCTGCTTGGCAGTTCTTGTTGTTGCCTGTCCCACTTGCCATCAGCATCTTGAGACTGATTATTTAATAACAGCTGTCTTCTAATACCAGAAATGTGTGTTTCGGTGTGAAAGTATTTGTCAGTTTTCTTCAGCTTTCTCAGCTCTTTGCATTTTATTACTGTCTTTTTTTAACCTCTGAAATTTGTATTAAGCCTCTGCTGAAACCCTGCCAGACTTCACTATTTGAGACTAACTCTTGAAGATTTTTAAAATACATTTTCCTGTAGAAAGAATAAGCTTTTGCAGGCTAGCAGAGATCAGTAGCTAGCATAGTATGGAATAAAATATGACTTAATTCCCACTTAGTAGCTTTCAATTATTTTCTCAAGGATGTCTGTTCTTTGTGGTAATCCCTTATATTTGCTATTGTTTCATTTCCTGCTAGTTTCCCTCTTACAGCCTTTTTCACTTTAATTTCTGTGCCTTCCAGCAGGATGATATCACACAGGTAAACTGTTGTTTATAAACACCCCCAAACATGTGTATTTTCATGTCCATTCTGCTGCTCGTTGTCAAGTGTTGGTCCCAGTTCGTTGCCATGGTTTGTATCCCCGGATCCTGAAAGGGATGCACATAATTCTGCTGTTGGACTGAACTGCATCCAAACATGAGATCCTTTCCTCCTGGAGCCACAGCCCCTTCTGCCCTGTGTAAAACCTCTCCCTTCTGTCCTGTCCCACCAAGTGTGTGCTGATGGTTCTCCTGCTGTGAAAGTGCCCTGTGTTTAATTGCCCTGTTCTGCCAGTGGTGAGAGAATCACTCCCAATGTGAGGCTGAACGGATCCAGCTCCAGGGAACTCCAGCACTGAGGGAATGGAGCTACAAGTTCTCTGGTGCAAAACAAAGCTCGGGGCCCATGGCAGTATGGAAACTGTCTGGGAAAAGGTCAAGGAAGTTGTAAATTAAAATGGTTTTGTTTCCAGACTGTAAAAATGACCCAAATTATCAACTCCTTTAGGAAAATGAAGGCAGTCCTGAGTTTGGTGGAGTCAAATGGCGTACAAAATATGACCCAGAGTATTCAGATACTTGTTTTCATTATGATAAATGTTTACAGGATTTAGATAATTATGAAGTTTGTCTAGTTTCCTTTTTTCCTAAAAGATTCTTCTATGTATTTGAGATGGTGGCAGACCAGTGATTGCTGATGACTGCATCACTTAAGGCAGAAGTTTGGGAGTTTGATGGTTAACATTAATGTAATGTTACACTTTGGGAAATAGCTGCTGAAAGATCAGATGAATTTAGACCAAATGGCTGCAAGAAAGTATTTTTTTCTGTAAGCCAGATAGAGAAATGTCTGAATGTACTTGGGATAACAGCATCCCTCCTCATGCAGAGGATGAAAGAGCATCAGCCATTTCACATAACAAAGAGTAAATCAAACTGATGCTGTGGCTTTGTTTCCATGCTGTACCATGAGTAGAACACAATGGCTGAAAGCCCTTGTTGGCTGTAGGATGTAAGGAAATAACACATTCTGCAGAGGAGGTTCTTTATTAATAGTTATATGTGGAAATATCTCTGGAGAGCTGATCAGTGAGCAGCTAATACTTCATTTTCACAAACAGTTGATACTGGTCCTCCTGATCCTCTGCTGTGCTGTGTTATTACAGCTCTGACCTTTGAAACAACATACAGAGTTTAATAGAACAAAGATGTAACTCAAGCTTTAAAACACCAAAGACCAGTATCATTTCTGTGGTAATGTAAATTCAACAGATCTACACAAAGTTAAATTTCAAAAAGTGATAAAAATAAAACTGTGATATTAAAAATGAAGGTAATTTAATTTCTATTTTCTGCATCTCCTAAGCATAAACATTTTCCCTTTTATTTTACTGCTTCCCAAATCTTTATCATGGATTTAAACAAACAATAATGTAATGAGCCAACAGTACAAAAACATATGTTGTCTTGTTCCAGTATCAAAAAGAACTGTGCCTTCAGCAAAGTTTCTTAGGTGACTATTTTTAAAAGGCAGGAGCTAAAGATCAAGTCATCTACTGATCCAAGAAAAGTGATATGGCAGCAGAAGCTTGCCTGGAGAAGAAAGAATTCTGTGGTTTTGGATTGTCTTTTGATCCACAGGGACCAAATAGAGCCAGATCTGGGCTGTGGGATCTGCAGGATGGTCCATATTTGATCTTGAATTAGTTTAGGCCTTTCCCAGAACACTTGTGAGTGTTCCTGATATCAGTGGTACTGGAATGGCTTCTTTAAATCCCTGCTCTGCTGGGAGCTGATGAGGTTCCTGTCACAAATGTGGATGTACTTCTCAGTATTATTGCTTTTTATTGTGCATTGTAGTTATTTTCTTTTGGGTTTTGAGATGTGTATATGGAATAAATGCTTTTCTTGCTTTCATACCAGTACTTATAACCTTTATACCACATTTAAGTGTGCAGTGTCTGTATCACCAAACCACAAACAGCTATTAAGAATATTTCATTTTATAAGAATAATAAAGAATAGTTATAAATGGCCCCTTCATTGGAAGTGAAAATGGGTGGGATATTTCCAGTTGTTTTATTCAAAACATAATGTCTCTGTTTCTAGGTATCCTGTTTCTAGTTAGTTTTATTTGGGGTTGTTTTGGGGGTTGGCACTGGGTTTTTTTTTTCCTCTGTAAGTGCAATTCAGATTGGAAAACAGATTGGAAACAAAAGCAGTTCAGATTGGAAAACAAAAACATGTAAATAGTTACTTTAGTAGCTATATCTGTTGTTCATCAGATGCATTATTAAAATACAGATGATTATGTGGGGCTCTAATAAAACAATATACAATGTTGAAATGCTTCTTGAAAAGCCATTACATTTTAAATGTCTGTGTCCTGCATCCTAAGAGTGACTGACCTGGAGGCTCATGGCCTCTCTGTCTTTAGTAAAACTTTGTGCTGTATTTGGCAATCTGACTCACCCTCCTCACTGATCACAAGTGTTCTTATGCTCCCAGAAGTGCCCTTTTCATTTCAGTGTGGGTATTAATGAATTTGGTATTGATCAGTTACTAATATTGACCTTGTATTAAAATTGTTAATATTACTGATGATGTTTCTACCATCTGAAGGAACTTTACCTGTTCATTTTCAGTTTCTGTCACAGAGGCCCCATTCTGCCAATCCTGACTGCATGACCCCCCATGGAACTGTCCTGCACCAAACCCTGGATTTTGATGAGTTCATCCCACCAATCCCTCCCCCTCCCTACTACCCACCGGAGTACACCTGCACACCCGTGGGGGAGGCACAGAGGTGATTCTCCTTCCCTGTCCTTCCAGTCAGCACTTGGTTCTGAGCTGTGGGATAAGAAGCTCTTTCAAAGAATATGAAGCCAGATAATGTCCTTCACTTACAGTAGGCTCTTCTTCTCCAGAGAGATTATCTCCATTTTTTTACTGACTTGTTAGGCTACATCTGGAAATATTTGTGTTAAAGCACTGCTGAAATTGAGAAGTGATTGATCTTAGCTAAGACAAGGATAACAATATCCGAGCTTTGAGCAAAGATCCCTTTGTAAATTATCCTTTCACAGCTATTAGCATTATGCATTTGAAGTTGAGTATGAGATTTAATTTTTTAAGGAAATCATTGCAATTTATGTGTATTAGTTTGGAGTAGTGAAGGACGTTAATGATGGCAAAAGAGGCTGGTAAAGATGCCTGGCATCCTAGATAAAAAACAGCTGTTAGAGCTACCCTGTGAACAAGGGCTTCATCTTGGATGTCTAATAAATTTCTTGAGTGTAATTCTTTGTAGTGTATTGGCTTTGAATTCAGAGAAATCTTTACATTGCTGTGGTGTAGGTAATAAATCCAGTGCCATTTCTTAATTGTTTGCTCGTTTATATTTTTATGTAGAGGCCTCCATTTGGACTTCCCTCATTCCCCATTTGGTGCTTTATATGAAGTAACCATTAATAGCCCAGGAATGCTGTATCCAAGTGAGCTGCCCCCTCCTTATGAGGCAGTGATTGGAGAGATGCCTGCCAGTCAGGTAAGGAAAGCCAAAGGAAATTCTTTATGTGGTCTTTTTTCGTGGTGCAACATGAAATTCTAGATAAATTCCAAAGAACAACCATTAGAAAATACTTACGTTCTTTAAAAACATTTTCCAGACCATTTTCTTTATAAGGGTTTAGCTAACAAATTTTACTTCCTATGAAACAGCAGTGGGTAGTTCTCTGCTGCTTAAACCTTCTGATTGTTACAGTTTTTAGTAAACAGCTTCTGCTGTTATGTGAAGAAACTGTTACTGCTGAGAGTGCAGAACACCTTTACTCTGAACTTACAGAAAGGATCCTGTGTACTTGAGACAAATATTTACATTACCCTTTTTTGCCTTGTTTTATACTGTACAGTATTGACTGAGCTGCAACTGGAATTACAATGTATCTGCATGTACAGCCAGAGCTGATTGGAACATTTGCTTGAAGGGATTTGTGGTAATTGAATCAGCTGTCACAAAGGGAAAAATACTGTTGCTTTTAGGAGCCCCCATTCCTTGCAGGCTTCAGTAAAAACTCGGGGAGTCAAACATTCTAGGTATTGTTTATCAGTTGTTAATAGGATACTGAGGAAACGTGTTCATGTTGCCAAACTGCACCCACATTACAGAAGGGACTACTGTGCCTTTCCACAGAACACAACATTGAAATATTTCCTTGTGACTTTTTGTCACATTGGGGGAAACCAGAATTGAAACCACAAACCTAAAGAAATTATAAAAATTTTCGCTATTATACACAAGAAGATAATTAAGATAATTAATAAGACAAGTGTCTGAGAAAAAAGGATGTTGAAATGCAAAACCTCCAACAAAAATGCAATTAAATCTGTCCATGATACAACTAACTTTGCAGCTCCTGTGACTGACAAAGCAGCTTCTGACAGCTCTTCTGATCCTTATCTTGTGCTGTGCCCTTCACCCGACACAACAAACAGGCCAAACACTGCATTACTTTGATTTATTTGGCCATAATAAAATGAATCAGTATAAACTGCTTGTGAGTGAAGTTCTTTGCTGAACAGCAAAATTGGAGTTTTCAAGGCCATCTCCTTCTAGAGTATTTTTTATCCAAATTCTATCCTTTTTCCATTGCAGTAACTCAGATGAACCTGCAAGCCTTGGAGAAGTCGATATTTTTCAGTGATAAAAAACATGGACAAAAGTGATGTGAACCATGCATGGTTTGGGGGGAAAGAGAAGGCTCCTGTCTGTGATAAGAATTCATATGTGGCACTCAGTAAGGATTAGTAAAGTGTCTATTTTTAGTAAAGCACAAAATGATTTTGAGCATTCTTGGTGTGAGCATCGACATGCAGCAGCACAATAGCACCAGCATGTAACAAAAATGTAATTTAACAAGATGTGACTTAAAGCTGCAAAGTCATGCTCTTGTTACAAGAGCTTGGCTTTAATAAGTAGATGTATTCAGTGTTAACTTTTGGCATCTGGGGTCAGTTTCAGCACCTTGCCTGTTCACCGCTGGCCGCCTGTGCACCAGAGGTGTTCGTTCTAATCACCAGTGGAGATGAGTGGTGACTTAATTTCTAATGGTGGTAATTATTTAGTTTCTTACCAGGAGTCAGTTGATGTGAATCTGGTGGTTGCTGTTCAGAGAGCTTGTAACAGGCTCTGTGTCTCAGCACTGAAGCTCAGTAGCAGGGATAACCAAAGCCTACAGTGACACTGTAGCCACACATTTTTCTTGACAACAAAAGCCTTCAGGTATTTTTTGCAGTTAGTGTCCCAGCTGAGCTGTAAATGGAGAATGGAGCCAAAGTCTAAGACAGTTTTGGGTCTACAAGAACAAAATGGAGACCTGAGTTCTTACATGCTGCAAATGCTCCCATAGAGCACAGTACGGTATGAACTGAAAAAATGAAATTTATAAATCCCTCAAAGGCAGGCTTGGCAATGGAAATCATGGCAGGGATTTAGCTACAAAAGTGCTTCTGGGAACCATTATGTAATAATGTCATAATTGTAAAACCTTTTACTGTGCATCAAGCAATAGGTTTTATTTGTTTTTAAATGGATTGAGGTCCTTAGAATTTTATTAAATTGTACCAAATTAGACTCGATATTTCATGCGTTTTATGGGCAACAAATGTCAGTGCTAATTTAAGTGGTTGCATCCATGTAAAAATTGCTGTTGTCATCTGTACTGATTAGGAATTCCCATTTCATGACTATAAAAAAAAGTGGTTTTCACACTGTTTTCCGT
Organism: Eopsaltria australis; assembly: GCA_034509425.1. NCBI lineage: Eukaryota > Metazoa > Chordata > Aves > Passeriformes > Petroicidae > Eopsaltria > Eopsaltria australis. Next base: position 2,615,027 of record JAVTVJ010000121.1, read on the forward strand.
GCGAAGTATTGAATGGGATATAAAAGACAAGAACAAACAGATCAGGGTTCTCGGTGAACTAAATCAATGACAGTGTTTTATAAGGTTTTCTAACCTGTAGGCTGTGCAGACTTGTTAAAAGCAGAGGTTTTCTTCCTTTTTTCTATTGATAGGTTAGTGGCTGTCTGAGGATGTGGAATTCAATAAGGTTTTCTTACCCTTGGCTGTGCAGGAACTTGCATGAATCCATGTGCTGTCCCTGTGTGAACCAAAACTCTGACCTGGCTTCAAAACTGTCAGTGTTACCTCCTGCAATTAAAACCCTGGTTCTCCTTCCCCCAAGCAAGAAGGTTAATCAATTCCAAATGCATATAAAATACATTCAGCAATTATTCAGAGACAATGTAGAGTGTCAATAAATGTTTCAGCACAAATGTTCAGCAGATATTTTCCAGTCAGTGATTATGAAAGCACCTAGATTAAAAATTTGTGAAAGCCCCTCAAGCCCCTAGATTTTTAAAAAGAAACACCCTTAAAACATTATACTATTTCTTCCAAAATGTAGTCAGTCTGAATTTTCTACAAGAAAAAAGAACATTTGTGAACATTTCTTACTTTTCTGGTTAGTTCCCAGGAGCAATCTGTGACTTCGAGTGACACCACATTTTTGCTTTTTACCACAGATGTGATACTCTGCTGCAATAAAGATAAATAAATCCATTAAGAAATTTCCAAGAGAATTGTTTAAAAAATATGAGCTATTTTACTTTTGCTTCCTCTCTCCATCTCTTGCTGAGTTAAAGTATTTCTGGTACTGTTCTTTGTTTGAAATTGTATTTGTTAACCCTTAAAATAATTTTTTAAAACTAAATTTGTATCAGAAGTTTCCTGGTCACTTGATCATTGTAAGTTATGGATAAATAGATATAAAAAAATAAAACTGTGAGCACAGTAAGTTATGCACATCGATGTGTGCTTTAATCTACACTGGCATGTGAAATGGAAGCTCTTTCCCTAATAGCGTCAGACTAATTGTGTCACATCCAGTTTTTTAGGCCAGACACAGATTAAGCGCTTGACAAAAAGGTTTGCACAGAGGTGACTGATGCTGATTTCTAGACTGTCACCAACCATACTAAGCTCTACTAGTTAATTGTGGCCCGACAGACAGAAGCAGATATGATGCTTTCTGATGAAGATAGTATCAATCTCATTCCTTTCAACCTTTTTTATATTTTTCTCATTTATTGCTACCAGCTGTTTATTGGAATAATTTTTTTAATAATCACATTCCCAAAGAACTGCTAAAAATCTATCGATATTGGCAACAAGGTCCAATCTAAAGTATGTTCAAATCAGTAGAAAGAAAATTTCCTAAATTTCAGGTGTTTATGGATCCAGTCTTTCCAGCAGGACTGATTATATATTTTGTTCACACGATTCTCAAAAGTGAAGGGAAGTTACCCCCTTGGATCCACGCCTTCAAAAAAAGGTGAGTGCTAATGCTGTCCCCGTTCAGCAATCTCCAACTGTCTGGAGAGCACCTGAGTGGCAACAATGTCATAGGGCTTCAAAACACATTAGGAATTAACATCCTCACAAATAACTAAAGGAAAATACTGCTCTTGTGCTTGTTTTTGTGGTTCTGTTTTTCTCCCTCCTATTTTAGGGTGATAGGATGTGGTGAGCATCAACAAAAAAAGCATAATGTGAGAAACACAGACTAGAAACAGAGATTGCTTGTACTAAAATCCATTGGTTTTAAGCATTGCAGGCATTAAGTTTAGTAGTGTGGGCCTGCAGCCCCAAGTGCTTGTGATTCAAGATGAATTTACCTTGTAGATTCTGGAAAAATGAAAAATTACTTTAAGAATGTGCCTTTGCCCTGCATTTGCTCCTGACCCAAAGTTGTAAAATACTTTCAATTGCTTTTAATCTGAATAGTAGCTTGTATGAAAGTGACTCAGCATTGTCAGGTGTGTCCTCCATATCCTGAGCACTGCACTTTGGTGAGCTGCAGGTTAATGAGCTCTTTCATTCCAAATGTTCATGTAGGTCACTGGTGCTGCTCAGCAAGTGTCTGAATCGAGCCTGGGGGAGAGGAACACGACCCCGGACTTCAGCACACAAGGTGATCGTGGTTTTGAATTTGTGTCCTCAAAGATGAAGTGGGAGTTTTGAGCAGACTTTCCCTTCTCTTCTGCCCTTCCTAATGGAGAAAGAATCATTTACTTTCAGGTTATTCATGGCAAGAAGGACCTTTTCACAGTCAGAGGCTGTGGCTGGAAATGCAGAGAGGAGTTTTCTAGACAAGGCAAGCTCTGGTTAAGCCCTTTGAGGTGGATCTGGTGACCATTGTTTCACTTTGAAGAGTCCTGCACATTCCCTGCAGCTTGTGTCTCATTGTCAGCAACCATGGGTGGCTTCCTGATCCCCACACTCCTTCTCCAAAGAGTAGTTTCCTCCACGGCTTCCAGGAGCCTGAATAGGAAGCTTGCTGTCTGAAGCACAGATGTTAGGGATGCAAGGAGAGGAGTAGCAGTACAGAGCCTGTTTATTTTAAGTTGAAAAGTCAGTGTCAAGAACAGCACAAAAATTTCTTTGGTGAAGAACACTAGAAAGAAGTAAACGACTTCAGTGTTTTTTGCTTTGGCATTCTTTATCTGATAGTTTTTGAGTTCTTATTGATATACTTGCAGATTACTAAATTTAAATCAGCATACAGGACGTGGGGAGGGAGGGGATTGGGAGAGGGGGCAAGAAGTTATTTTTCTTTGAATCTCTTGTTTTGCAGTTTCTGTTGAGAGCACCTCTTTGATGGTCTCTGAGGCCGTTGATATCCCAGACCGTAGCTACTCTTCTGAAGATCTTTGTTCGCTGGAAGTTCAAGGATCTCTCCACTCTGCAGATCTTTCTCCCTACTGCATAACCCCCAAGGGGGCTGCAGACCAGAGCTGCAGTGCCCTGGAGTGCCACACTCACTGCAGGTTTCACAGAACTCACTCAGGGGGCTTTCCTGATGAGGGTGACAGTTCCCACAGCCGAGCCTCTACAGACAGGTCTCAAGGACAGGAAAAGAACTGTGCCCACGGCAGGTCCTTGGACTGTTCCTCAGGGAATTACAGCCCCTCAGAAAGAGAACTGCAGAGTTCTGCTCTAGAGAGCAGTGCCACGCCACCTTTGAAGCAAAAGAAAACCTGCTGTGTGGACTTTAGCCAGCCTCCTGCCCCTTTCCAGACCTCTTCTTATTTTGGGCCTGCAAATACTTCACCATGTGCAAGTGGCCACGAGGCTGCTGTCCAGCAGCAGCACATCACAAAACACCCAGCCTCAAACATCATCCGGTCCAGCAGTGCCCCTGTGTCCTGTTCGTCTGCCCCTGAAGGTAGGTGTGGGACCACAGGGCAGCAAATGTGGAGCAAATCACTAGTATTGATTTCTGCAGCAGTTGGTGCTGCTGGGAGTTATATGCAGCATTCCAAAGAGGGTTGTTTTGGGTGTGAAGGCTTTAGTTGCGTGCATATTTTCTAAATTTGAACATTTTTAAGAATGGCAATGGAAAAATGGACAGTGAAATTAATTTTGGCTTTTCTAAATTTCTCCATTCTTTCTGCACTGCTCAGAAAACCATGTGTTGGGAAACTGTTTCCACCTCTCTGTTACTAAGAAGTGCAGTGGTAGCTGGGGTTTGTTTAGGAAACTATTACTGGAGCTGTCACGCTTGTACAGCAGGTTGTGTTTCCTCAAGGTGACACTGACAGTATTGGGCCATGTCACAGGCAGTCACTGTGACTAGTGGCAACTTGGGGTGTGTGGTGAAAAGTTTAGGAGGACAAAGAAATGAACATGAGGTACATGACAAGATGATGAAGGAAAAGGAAAGCTTTTGGCTGTCCTGGGTAAGTGTCTTCTGCTATGAATCTGCTTTTAGAAAAGTAGGGAAGACAAGAGGAGATGTTAGCTGAACAGTGTATCTTCATAAAAATCTGCTTCTTAGTGAAAAAGAAAGGGTTGATTTAGTAGAGAATAACAGCAGGAATGTAGAACTGTCCAAACCATTTGAAAAGGGAAGTTTTACAAAAGGATCTAAGCTGTTCAGAGAGATTCAGGAGGGTAACCTGGAGAAGTGGCTTGAAAGTAAAGATTAAAAGCTTTTTAAGATGACCTGGATTGTGCTGCTACAAGATCTGTTCACTGGGCTTTCTAAGGGATCTAGAGGAAGAATAATGTGACTGACTCTCAGAGCAAAAGGAGACAAAATATTGAAACAACTGGTTTCATTTAGGATGATGTTTTGGTTCTATTACAGTTCCTGCATCTTTAGAAATTTCAGACACTTCATACTTAGCTCAGTAATCAAATGTCTTTTACCTTTAGAAATGTAGCCTCTGCATCTGGCCCAGGAAAAGTGAATCTTTAATCAAAGGTCTGCATTTATTTTATGACATTTACTCTGCTAGGACATACGTGGTATGAAGCTGCCATGCAGACAGCAAGTAGGAATTTCTGAATCCTTTGTGCTGTGTGAAAGACAAGAAGAACTTCTCTTCTGGATCAGGCTCTGCAGCTTTCCAGACCTGTGCTCCATATGCTCGTTGAGCAGCGTTTGCCGTGGGCAGCCGGATCCACGTGTTCCAGCTGGCTCTGGACACCTGGTGGAACAGATGCTCTGCCTTCTTTTTTAACATGTCCTACATACATTCACCATCTCTTCTGGAAAAGTGGCATTGAGGGACATGAGACGTACCTGGGCTTAGCACAGGCTGGAGTACAGAGGCAGAGAAGGTTCTAGAGGTACTGATACACAGGGAAGGGGGAGCAAGAGCAGTGACTCAGAGGGGCTGGGTGCTGACCTACTTTCCCATTTTTTGCTGCCTACATGAGACACTTCATAATGAAATCCTTAAGGGGAGGATGAGTTTGGTCTCTAGTTAAGCCTACATGTATTTTTTCACGCATATGTTTGGCAAACTAGTTTGCAAAATTTTACTCTCTGAAGGTTTACATTGCGTCCCTTTCCTCTCCTTTTTATTGAACCTGATTTGGAAATCATGTGTTGGTTTGAAGCAGCCCATTCTAGTAACACATTCTGGCTGTTTGTGGCAGCCCTGAAGCATATTTTTCGTAAGCTGTGACAAACAGCTGAAGTTCTTTACAGTCTTGGTAAGTTTAAAAAGGCATTTGATCTGGATTTTCCATGACTGACTGTTGATACTCACTGCAGAATTTTCAGATATACCCACGGAGTTGACTGATAGGCAAAGATAAAGGGAACCAACAACTGAGCTCCCTCAACCAACACACAAGAAAAAGTGCTTTGGGGTTTTTTTGGCAACATACACCTACTTTTAAAAATTGTCCTGGAGTAAAAGAACAGGTCAAGTGGGCTTGGACAGAGCTCTAACTACATATTGGTATTACTAATAACTCTGGATTTTGGAGAACTGAGACTGGAGGAGCTTTAACCATGTTGACAAAAGGGAAAATACAATGGTCAGATTGTAGCTGGGGTTTGGCTTTTTCTACTTTAAGAGAATATTACTAATTTGTCTTCTGACTCACCTTTCTGTTCCTGTACAAGCCAAAATGAAGAGATTTAGAAGCACAGTCTTGACATTTACTGTGTAATTTCTGTGAAATGGGTTTTGAGGATTACTGTGATTGCACTGCTCATAGTTTGGAACATAAATTATTTGACACGGGCATGGTGCATATGTGCAACAGGACAGTGACACAACAGCAGTGAGATCTAATAAATTAACAGCCTTTTAGGCCAGTAAAACACAATTCATTTGCTTTGAGCACATCTTTACCTGATGGGGTCTATATGGTATAGTCAAATAATTCCCTCATTAAACCTTTAATGCTGAAAGTGAACTTGTTCATTTTCAAATACCTGTCATTCCTAGTGGAGAAATTATAAACGAAGGTTTAGTTTAATAGGTGCCTTTATATAGTCACTGTGTACTCCCCGAAGAACAGAAAAATGGTGGGTTCACGTACTGCTGTCAGACACAATTCCCTCCTAAAAAAATTACTTGGAAGTTAATAGTTTGCACATTTTTTCTGCATTTTCCCTGTAAAGTTTATTGTGGCAAATGTGGACAAAATCAACTCCTAGCACAGATGTTTATTACAATAAACTTCATTTATAATCAGCTATGATAGACTATGTGGCTGTATCAGTTAAGTGCCTGAGTGATTATTGCAGTGTTTGTGTTCCAGATAATTTAGGGTCATGTCCAGCAGTGTAGTTTTGACTTACTGCAAGTACATTAAACAGTTTAGTAATGGATGGGAAGACAGAACCTCTGAAGTGTCTCCTCTTAATAACCGTGCCATGATTCATGTGCTGCAGTACTTAAGCATAATAGAGCAAATTAAAGACAGAATAGAAGCTGTCTCTCCTAATTTCTTACAGATTTTCTGTGTTTGTAGCATCTTACATTTGTTTCCTTCATTTAATTATTCACTCTACCAGAGAGGATTATGCCAGCTTTTCATTATAAACTGTCCCAGGAGGTATGGAAGAAAACCTCTCCTAAGCTACCCAGAAGTTCAAAACTATTTTCAGTCTTGGAAACAGATGTAAACAACCAAATGTGAGGGTTTATTCCATCTTGTCACAAATGAAAAAGACTGCAGTGGTAGTTACTGAGCGGTGTGATCTCATCAGCATTGATCCTTGTGCTGGAATCCCAGAAACTTTCATTAGAGGGCAACTGTGTCCACAGCTGTTTGTGAAAGTTTCATAACCACTTGTGGTTGATTGGCTCATCAGGTACCACCCTGCTCACCTACCCATTAATTTAAACAGTGATATATTACACTTGTACTGAAAATAATGAGAATATATTTTAAAAAGGAGAAGAAATACTGAATAAAATGCTGGTTTTGTAGAAATGAGAGGGATTAATCTTTCTCATTTTTCCCCTTTTCCAATATAAGTTCTGTCCACCTAGGAAATACAGAAAAGGTCTGATGTCTGCCTCTATAGGGAGCTTTCCATAGCTTCAGCACTTAGGCCTGAAATATTTAGGATTACAGAGGAAACCATGAAACACGAGCTCTGTCTTCCTATTTGTGTCTGTGTAACAACTCATAGGACAATTCTGGGTGTAGTAGCTTCTCTTTATGAATGGACATTTGAAAGCAGTATTTCTTCTGAGTAGTTTCCTTCAGTAAAGGAGATAATAAAAGGTTCCAGTGTATTTTTCCTTGCTTTGGGGCAGAGCACAGCAGGGATTGACTTTGCTCTTTCTGTCTGCCTTTGGTTAAAGGTGATAATTGTGCCTGGACTCCTGTGTGCAGCCAGTGCCAAGATGCAGGATTATCTCCAGCTACAGGAGAAACAGGTGAGAATTGGTTTTCTAAAGCAGGAGATGGGTTTCCTTATTTTCTTTTTAAAATAATGAAAAGTTTCTGGGAGAGAAATGAGCTTTAAAAAATCTGGGCCAGAAAAGTCAGTTAACAGCATAGATGTATGGTGTACGATGCTGATGGAACCTGCCTTGAGTGAAAATAAATGCTGTGAATTAGGTCCTCCGGTTTACATCAGCATTTTTACTTTCTCTGTGTTTCTCACTAATCTCTCTAGCATATAATTTCCAAGGCCTAGAAACAGGCAGAACTTCAGTCTTAAAGTTGAGGCTGGGCCTAAAACTTTATGAGTTACATGTAACACAGAGTAGCTGCTGGGTTTCCTTATCATTAACGTCAACTAAAGTCCTTGAGGGTGGAGGTAACAAAAATGTCTCTGGTTTGTGAAATTCTTTAATTACACACCCTCTCATTCTCAAGGCAGTCCTCCTTGGTCATGGGAAAGTCTTACTCCTGACCCTGGTTAAAATTACCCATGTTGCAGTGTTTCCTTGACTGCATGTTTTTGCTGCTCTTCAAACAAAACCGACATTTTATGACAAAGTAAAAACTTTGTGACAATATTTGTTTTGCCTTTTTTTTTCTTTTCTCTTTTTCTTTTTTAAACCATTACTTTAAAGATATTCTTCCCCCCCTTTTTTAGTTCCTGTTTCTGGTTCTCATATGGCTGCCTCTGCTTGCCAGCATTCTTTGAGCAGTTTCCTACCGACTGGAAAACAGAGGGATACAAGGAAAATTGATCTGCACCTAAAGCCAAAGGCTTTTCACACAGTCTCAAAAGAGCGGCCACACTCCTTAGTGGACCTTAAGGCCTATAAAGACACTAAAATTTTAGTGGCAAAATTTTTGGAACATTCAAACTGTAATCTCCCTCCAGAAGTGCGTCACGTAGTGAACAGCATACGGTCAGTCATTAAATCTGATGAGAGACACATGGAAGAAGCCATCTTCAGTGCCAATATCATAGACCAGGTAGGCCACTGATGTTCTAAAGATGTGTCCAGTTTCTGTAGACAAATACCTTATTTAAATGTTTTTACAGTTTAAGTTCTTCAGACAATTCCTACAGAAGCTCTTCTCTAGTAACAAGGCATTAGTAAGAAATAATTTGTCTTTATTGTTCAGCAGTGCATTTTATGCTGCAGTTCAGGTAGCCTGGCTGTGCTTCACTGGTGCCCAGTCCTGAGCCCTGACCAGCTGGAAGGACAGAAGCAGGAGGGCTGCACCTCCTTTGGAACAGTTGCAGCGTTAAACAGCTTAAATGAAATATTACTTAAGAGACTGAACCTTTTAAGTGAGAACTTTTCTTACCCTGTTCTCCCCATTTTTTTCCTTCTCCACTGCTGCCTCTTTTCCCAGGTAATGACGAGTTCCCAGCAGAACGTGGGCAGCTGCAGGAAGCGGCTGCAGGAGGATCTGCACCTGCAGAGCTGCGGCGCTCTGAGCTCCCCCGCGGCCCTGGCGCGCCCGCCCCGGCTCAGCCGCGCTTGGGAGCGGGAGCGGCCGCACAGCCTGATCGGAGTGTGCCGGGAGACCATCCTCTGAGACAGCCACAGGTATGGCACTGCAGCAGAGACACAGACTGAACCACGACTGGGACACACACAAGTAGTGGATGGCTTTAAAAGGAAAAAGTGTCTTCCTTTGGAATTCCACTTTTTTCCCCACAGCAGGATGAGAACAGCTGTTTTTCTGAATGTAAATTTCAGCCTTGATTTTTGCAAACTTTTAATTGATTTATTAGTTAAGTCATAGCAAGTGTTTTCCTAATCAGAAATGCATTTATTTCACTGTACTTACAGAAATGCTACTGACGCTGCCCAGCATTTCTCGAAAACCATTGCAAACCCACCAGAGACTGGCTGTGCAACTTTGAAGTTGTATTTATTTAATGTACCTCAAAGTGTTTTAACTATTGTCAGTGTTTTAATAAAAAAGTATTTCTGGACTTTGCCTTTTCAACAACTGATTTGGATACAAACATAAAGGTGATTTATACACACATACAGTGCTGCTTCTAATCCATTTTTCCAGTGTCTTTCATTCCAGACTAACTGATCTGTCCAATTAAAACCACTCTCCCCCCAGTACTGCCCTTCTAAACTCCAGTACTGGCTGCAGTGTGGTTTATTGCTGCTTTGTTCTGAATGCTCACGAGTTCATTCCTGCAGTAGCATGAGCTACCGAGAACTGATGTTAACTTCTCTGCAGTGTGCAACCAAAAGATGCATTAGGGAAGACTGTAATTCTGCATTTCCAAAAAGGATCTTTCACGAACTTTTTACCAACACCAACTGATAGGAAGTTAGAGGAATTTTTATCTAGCAGAGCCTTGAGTATTTTCAAAAAGAATTGTTACTCCAATTCATAGTTTTGACAATTTTATTACTAAGACATGTTATTGTGGTTCTGCTGTGTTTATGTTCATTTAACATTGATCTTTAAAAAAATACCAAAAAGTGAATATTGACACTGATTTCATTACCAGCATAAACACAGGTCTGCCAGCAACGTCTTCCAGTGCAAGCTTCATCCTGGCTCTCTCTCAGAGGAAATTGGAAAGGCCTTAAACAGAAGGTTCTCCTAAAGAACCTACCACAGGTTGATGTTTCGGGGGTTTAATTTTTTTGCAGCAGTGCTTGTCAGTAGCCTTAGTTTCCATCTGAGGTTTAATCATATACTGGTTTCATTTGTGTCACTCTGAGCTGGGCAGACATCCTGTGAAAAGGTCACAAAGGAACGTAGCTGAAGATGGGTAGTTTAAGTTTTACAGATTCATCCATTTTAATGTATTTTAATTATAGCATGCTTCTGTATTGATGTGAAGTTACAGTGACATCCAGTGGCAACAAGGTATGCTAATTGAAAGCTTCTACTCTCAAGATCATGATACACAAATTCCTAATTCAAGAGAATATTTCCTTTTTAAAAAATAATCTGTGACCTTTGCAACTGCACTTAGATGAAGAATTAAATGATCTTCTACTTGGAATTTTTTACTATGTAAAGTTACACAACAAACAATATAAGCAAGCTTCCTTTCTTATTTCAGATTTATTAGTGATAGGTTAATTCTTTCCTAAGGTCAGTTGCATGCAACACACTACTCCTTGAAGTACAGTCATCTAAAGCTCTTTAGTTACTGCATGGTAAGGCTTCTTAAATCACAGTGTATTTTCTTCAAGGCCTTGGCCAAAAGAAAAAAATTAGACAAAGTTACACCAATTAACATTTATCTCATAAGGAATACAACTTTACTACTAGGTTTTTTATCTACACACATTCTAATACTGCTGATGGTGCTAGGTTATTTGTCAAAACAATTTACATTCAGAACACATTGCCTTAGGAATAAGAATGCTTTATAAAAGACAGAAACAGGTAAGCATGGCTTTCCCATTTTGAGCTAATATGAACAAAAAGGTAATATGCAAAAATTAAAGAAAAAAAAACCCAGCCCAACACATACATTACACAACCTGTGCAATAAGTTATCCATGAAATAACTGTTAAATCATAAAAATCACAAGCATTAAAAATAAATATGTATCTAAATAAATATTTTGATTTTAATCTTGTGGCAATTATTCTTTATTCAGCATATGAAACACTTGTTACATGTTTATGTTCACACCTTGCCAAACAGGTTACACTTGTCATAACAATACCAAGTACTACAGTGGTTTTCTTTACAGTAGAATCTAAAATTTTGAACTGCACACATTCCTTTCCACTGAAATACCATTGATTCAGCACCAGTTTTAAAATTATGCAAAGTCATCAGTATTGGACCACTTTATGGGACTGGGATTTTTTTTTTAGCTTGAGGCAGCCAGAACTTTCTCTGATTGATTTTCTCTGCCATTTCCTGCAGTCTCATTCATCAAATATTCACATTCACTGTGTTATCAAACAAGACAGACATACATCACTCCACATAAAGGTTACAAATAAATATGTTTTAAGTTCTATGAGAAAAGAGTTTAGAAGATGTTCAAAATACTTAAATGTTTACAAAGATTTTTGTCAGTGATTATTGTCCTTGACCATCCTTCTCAACACTTTTTGTCAAAGAAATAGAAAGGAAGGAGAGAAAAGGCAGAGACACCTGTCTGTTCCTTGTTCTGGAGTCCTCAGGTCAGCTTCCAAGCCTTTCATTCATACAAAATACAAAGTTCTCTTCAGCTATTGCAGCTTCAGCTTGGATGGAAGATGTTAGATGTACAAGGGGGTCTCTTGACCTGTTAGAAGCCTGAACATGGCAGCTGGCATAGTCTTCATGTGAATCTGTCAATTGATTACACAGAAATTAATAGAGCTGGTACTAGTTTAAACTAATCTAGAAGGTCCCATCTCTCTCCCTGTGGTCAAAAGTGCATTTTTTGTCCTGGCTTGTATAGATTTGTTACTAGAGTTTCTAGTTCAAAGTCCTCTGGTTTTAAGATGTTGGTTTGCTGTCTTTGCTTTTTTTTCATGTGATTTGGGGTTTTTTGTTTGGTTTTGTTTTGTTTTTTAATTATTTATTAATGACGATTACATGATGTGACATCACAGAGTTTTAAAAGCCACCTAAACACTTTTTATTGTTACACCCTACTCCAATTACAGTAAAACTTACAGACATTAAATAAGAAGTAGCACAAACGTCTCTGAAAATTCATTCTGCTGTTCTGGTATTAACAGAACTTAGATTTGTATTCTGTCTTCCTTCTCTGTGGGAATGCCATTTCATATGTATTTTCACCTAATTACAGTATGATCCTCTGAACACAAAACTTGGACTTTGCCACCTGATGTTTAAATGCCAATCAAGAGTTTGGTGGAACATTTGCTCTTGTTCCACCTGGCTACTGAATTCCTTCCTCAAGGAGTTCTGGGACTCCAGTCCCCAGTGCCTAAGGGATTTTACAGATTAAGAGGGTCCAAGGCTCAGGAAATCAGGGCTGCACCAGAACTGTACTTACAGCTCTAAGTACCTATTGGACAACACAAGAGGAAGGAAAGGAAACTTTACTAACTGATAATACAGACCCTCACCAGCTGCCTTGGCATCTTCTCTTCATGCTGTAAAGAAAAGTTTCCTGCTGTATTCCTATGTTATGTGAGAGGTAACACAGCAAAGAGGGACCATAAAGGCATGGGGGGGCTACTGGAGTTACAGCTTTGCTCCTGACAAAGTGAAGATGCTCTATTATATTTTGTCAAGCAACATTTTCCAGGAGGAAACCAGCTGTCTTTGATTTTTGTCAGAGGATGGTGGGAGATCTGGCAAGTGTTCTCTATTAGACTGCCATTAAATTCAGAAGGGATTTTGAAAAACTGGAGGATCTCGCTTATTCATTGCTGATCTCTCTAGAAGTACTGGAGTGAGGTATCTTAAGTTATTCCCAAGGTAAGTTGGAAAGTAAATTATTAAAATGTATATCAATTTGCATCTCTCAGACCTTTGAATAGTAATTCATTTCTATGGCAGATGCTGTGGTGATAAGCCAAGAGACATTTTCCAGCCAACACGCCTGAGTGATTTCTTCCTTTAATCACTTGATTTAATTCAGACAGTAGGTTGAAGGCACAGAATTATGCCAGGAACTCTTGAAAATGAATGGAAAAATGCAGTGAATGTGCATCATTAGTTGTTAAAAAAAATTTCTGTTAATTGTTTCTTATTAGTGCCAAACTCAATTTACTGGTGGTGGTTTTAATGCTGTGTTGATACTCTTTTCAATTGAAACATAGACTTTTTTCAATTATTTTACTACTTTGATAAAAACTGTGTTTCCTTACCTCTCCCACTGAATTAGACAATGCCTGTACTATCTTCTCATGAGCAGTAGCCACGACGCTCTGCCCGTTGATCTCGATAATCCGATGTCCCACTCTGACCCCTCCCCTCTCTGCTATTCCGCCTCGCATCAGGCTGCAAATCTGCCAAGAGAAAGCACAGTTCAGTCAAGTTCAGAAATATCATAATGCAGCACTTACTGGAATTTAATGCATAATAATGTGGTGACACCAGAAGGATTCCAGAAGATGCTTGTTGAAAATATAAATCAGTGAGTTTTTAAACGGTGTAGTGGTTTGCTAGAAGGGGTTTTTTCCTGAGATTTCTGCCTATTATAATTTTCATTTTCAGTCTCCGACTGAGAACATAAAAATACCTTTCACAGTGGTACAGGTAGTAGCCACGCAGAAGTGGAGACAGGGGAAGTGAGTTTTATCCACTGTTGGGACACAACTTGTTTCTGTGCCCCTGCAGAACAGGGAGGGCTCTGCTCTCCAGGCTCACAGCTTTCCTCCACAGTGTTGAGTGCTGCTGGCCACAGGCAGCTCGGGATGAAGAAGGCAAGTGAGGCCACTCTTCTTTAACTGGCAGCTGAGGTTCCAGTAAAGAACTAGGCCCAAGTTTTGAATGTTATGACCCCTACAACAGGGTAATAGTTCTACAAGAAGAGCTACATTCAGCAGACACAGTCCCAGCAGACACCACTACCTTAAGTATTCTGAGGTTGCAACATGTGTAGAGTCCAGGCAGAAAGAGAAATCTCAATCCAGTGTGGGGAATTTAAAAGAACGTTTGGTCCTTAGCAACAGTATCTGTGCTGCAAGGGGATCCTCCCTGGCAGACTAGACTGCTGTGCATTAGATACAAATTGCTGGGAAATTATTTCAAAATACTAAGCCCATGCATCACACAAGGCAGATAATGTGTAGCTCGAATCTCTGGAACTAAGCAGAATTTAGCAGTGTTGGGATTTACCTTTTGTTTACTGAGAAAAAGCAATTCTTTGAGGAAAAGAAATGAGTGCTGGAGCAACAGCTAATGCCTGTTTTTGCAGTTACTGTCAATGGTTAGAATCATATGCCAAAAATCATTATTTGCTGCGATCTGGTCCTTTGCTCGGAGCTAAATACAAGTATGATAAGATGTGGCTTGTGCCCCAGTGAGTTTGTTCTTTAATTCAGAAGCACAGTATGTGGGGAGATGGCTGGTCTGGAACACATTGAAGGTAAAACATAGTCTATGGTTGACTGGAATCTTTACCTATATGGCACTAGCAGCTTCCTTTAAACTCCTCTCCACAAATAACAATGCTATAAAAAAAGAAATCCCTTCTCACTTGAAGTTTAGACTGTTTGACATGAGGAGTGAGAATATACTGTTATTCTTTGTTTATAAAAGATCTTTCTCAGCCTTCAGAAAAAACAAACCAATACATTCCCCCTGCAGTGAGATTTATCTTCCACCGTGCTCTCTCCAGTGGCTGAGGGTTACCTACTGTGATCCTTAAAGTATTTCTGATGGGCTTCAAAGGAAAGAGGCACTATCACTTCACAGAACTGTCTTGAATTTCAGTCACATACAATATATTGTTTTGCAGGTAGTCTACCTTCTAATCATACAGCTAACAAGATAAGCTGTACTGCACAGATCTCTTTTACAGAAAGCTTCTCAGTTCAACTCACTGTTAGAAGAAGTTTGCTCCTTGCTGTTGGGGAGCGTTAATCAGAAAGGAGAAAAAGCAGCATGTACCAAAAGAAACTCTGTAAATACATTGTTTGTGGTGTAAAGGAAAATAGAGAGAAAATACAGCCAGCTGAAATAAAAGCTTCTGGAGCAAATAGAAATGTGATCCCTCACCCCACTGGCATAAAGGAAAAGATAATGGCTTGCATATCTATCCAGGGCACTTTTCACTCTGTGGCTCTCAAAGCACTTTTAGCACTTTTAATACCATCAGTGAGTTTCTTCTTTCTGACAGCCCCAGACATAGAAAGTGGTCTCTTCATTCAGGAATCCCTCTCCAGGGAAGGCAGGCAGCTTCCTTTTGTGAGCATTAAGTGTTTTAATGAGGTAGCAAGAGAAGCAGACACAGAGGCTGAGTGGCTCTGCCCAGGCTCCCAGACCCTGGTAAGCCAGAGACAGAACACACAGAGAAAAAAAATGTTCTGTGTTTACAGCACACATTAGTGGCTCCTGTTTTGCAAGGGTGACTCAAATCAGCCTTAAGAGTTTTGTCTCCAGGCGGTGGAGATATGACAGCAGGTTTAAACTGAGCAGTACCTCTAAATAAATATGATTTTATTCAGCCAGGACTCTTTAACCTGTTGTATTTGTTGAACATGGCAACAGCTGTAATATTATTAGATAAAGCAAGACAGATCCGCTTCTTGTAAGCAAGAGTCTGTATTCTGTTGACTCTGTAAACTGAAGGGGGGAAAAAAAGGGAAAAAAGTGTAAACCACGCTGGTTCAATCCACTCAGCTGTGACAGGTGTGCAATGTCTGAGACAAGCTGCAGCACATCAGATGTGAAACCTCAGTAGCTTCACAATCAGTTTTATTGCAACTGTCCATAAAGTAGCAAAGCATTAGGGATAAAACAGTGCCAGACAAACTTTATTCTGTATAAATGCCTTAATCATAACCTATTAAAACCAGATTTCTCCTCATCTCACTTTTATATTACACTATCGAAACCCTATACATTTTTTGTTAGTTTAAATGACAGTAAAAAAGGCAGGGAAGAAATAATGAAATGTTCTGTAAAGTTTTACTGTATTTTTAGATAGCTTGTGCTAGGCTAGGGACAGGATAGATAGAGTTCTTATAGAAAGTGAGATCTAGGCTGAGAAGTGGTGTTTTATCAGCAGTAAAAATATAACTGGTAATACACACATTTTTTCATAATCTAGAACACAATAACGTGACTCATAAGGACCACCTGTATTTAAATAACATCATTGTAAAAGAATTGTAGCATAATGCCTTTCAGAAGGTGGCTGGTTTGTCATCTAAAGCTCACCTCCCCATCACACAACATTCACACTTGTTACGTATGTATGCACAGCATCCTTCTTCTCACTGAAGCAGAGCAGTGTCTGCATCTGCCCCATAGCCTGTGCAGGCAAACCCAGCTCAGATGGTGCTTCTGTGTGGCCAGAAGCTATTCTGTGTTTATGGGCTATTCCCACTATAATGGCTGTGCATCCTGCCCACATGAGATAGGCAGGGTGAAAAGGAACCACTGCAAAGCTCCTGACAGAGGATGCACAGAAATAAGTCCCAGCTGCATGGATAATGAGGTAATGGCCTACCAGAAAGAGACATTTAATTATATCTGTTCTGACAAGCCATTTATTTCTTTGCTGTGCTAATGCTGAGCCAACAAAGAATAGCAATATTATTTCTGGGTCCTATCATAATTTGTAACAATTGCTGGCAATTACAAAACTACTTTTAAAGAATACAGTGTCAAGCTACCAGATATATTTTGCAGTCATATTTTCAAATGTTGAGAGTTCTTCAGAGGAAAGGATTGTACAGACCCAGAGGTTTTTCTCCATAGCAGCCTAACAAAAGATGTTAATCTCAGCTTTTTGTTCACTGGCTTTCATATTCAAACAGACTTTTCATAAATTAAATGCACTGCAAGGCTTTTTTTTTTTTCCTATATGAAAAGGATTTTTTTGCTGAATTTGATGAACTTTGTATTTTATGTCATCTGAGTGTTGCTCATTTAGCTGGAAGGAATGATGATCTGCCAGTGTGGTGACAAATGGCCAGTAGATGGAGGGAGCACACTGTGACAGAAAACAACCAGAGCCTGCAGAATTTACTAAATTGAGGCTCCAGTCATGTAGGAGATGATTGGCAGGGCCAAGATGAATAGACTGTCACACAGACTCCCTGTCCATGTGAGGGCATGGGATGCTCCTAATCCACTTTGGCCTGATTATTTTCCCCAGTCCTGATCCCACCCCCACCAAAGCTGTGAATGGGCTCCTGAAGACTTGATATTCACACCACAGTGATGTTTACAGGTCCTTAAATGTATTCCTTTCTTTTGATCACAACACCAGTGGAACGTACAAGATTTACAAAGGTGAGCAATTAGGAAAGAGATCAGTGCCTCAAACAGGGCACCCTGTGTGAGATGAGGAAAAACCAGATCCTGGGGTAGGTATCACTTTGGAGTGCATCCAGCTGGACCAGGGCGTGCAGCAGTGTCCTTACACTGTGTGTGATCTTGGGTAGGGACATTTTAAACTTGGGTGATGTAGTAAGTGAGAGATGGCCAGGAGAGCTGCAAAGCCACTCCTGAGCCATCTGTTTGCTGAAGTGCAGGAAGGCCCATGAACCACATCCTACAGAGTTACCTGCTACTCTTCCAGATCTTCAGAGGGTGGCAAACAAAGATCTGGCAACTTCAATCGATGCATTTCACAGAACAGGGGACAGAGCCCACAGTCCTTTGTGATGTGGTTTTCTGTGTGAGCAGCCTGATTATTTTTTTTCCTAGACTGGAGGAAGAGGAAATGGTGATGGTCCTGCACTACAGCTACTCTCTAATGCTAGTGTCAGCCCCCAGAAAGGCCAGTGACTACCTGAGCTAGTTGTGTGGGGAGTTTGCTTTGGAAAGGTGTCAGAGAACAGCTTGGGAAGGAAGAACTGCAAGAGGAGGACCCTGAGCTGCCTGGGGTAAGTGTTCCCTGCCACATTTGTTCCTCTCTTTGATGCTGTTATAGGGAAGCTGCAGCACACAGAGAAGGGGTACCTGGGCCACAACCTATACAATTACTTTGTAATGAGAGGTTTAGTTTTTATAAGAGTTTTGTTTTAGTAAGAGGAGGTCACAATTATATTCCCTTGCCTACTACCATGTGATCCACATAAATTATGCACAGCAGAAGAAAAATTAAAAGACTTAGTGAGTATGTAATGAAATTTGAAAAAAGAAACAGAATCAGATCCAAGATTGAAGTGTTATAAATTGTAAAAACCTTTTTCATCATAGCTTTTCCTTGCAACTCTGGCACTAATTACAGTTTTACATTAATTAGCTGATCAGGCTAATTGCACCAAATAATCTGAGCTATAAATCTTGTTGCTGTATTATGTAGGAAAATCCCTCAAGAATTTCTTCCAGTCTCATCCATTTGCATTATATTACTCAGAGACGATAAGGTTTTAATAAACAGTAGAAAAAGTGAGGTCATGCAAAGTTCTTCCAGTACATATGTTTTTTGAAAAAAGAAAAAAGTAAAGGGAAAAACCCCAAAAGAATCAATGAACACAGAAACTTACAATTCCATTCTGTACACTGAAGCCCAGCTGGTATTTTAAGTCTGGCCGTTTTATGAGGACAGTAGTAACAGGAGGACAGCTGACAATGTTCAGTTTGACTTGTGTCTGGTTCTTGAGTCCCTGTAAGATATTCCAAAAGTCAGTATTTCTGAAATGAATCTTAGCCCTCATCTGTGATTTCCTAATTGCAAGAGCATTAAGCAGCTGATCTGAGACAGAACAGTGAGAGTTAATAGGAATTTGTTACAGATACATTTCTCTTATTTATTTCCCAAGATATTTGGCTCAACAAAACATAAATATTTTGCCTTTAATTACTACAGAAATTTAATCAAATCTTTCAATAGAAACCAAAACTGAATACTGCTTGCCCTTATCCAGCATCTGGCTAATTAACCTCCTGCTTCTGCTGCTCTTGGTAAATCTGCACAGACATCAGATTTAGTCTCCGTGACTATAGCTAATGCATTCTGAGATTCCACCATGTCTGCAGATTCTTCATCTACTCACGTGATCTGCCCTACAGTCTAGCAGCCTCCATCCATTTTATCTGCATGGAGCCCAAAAACGCATAGGAGATTTTAATCCTTACATTTTACTCCAGAGGCTGTGTGGAAGACTGAGTCTTTGAAGACAGCTGAGTAACTTGATTTAGGCAAATTTTTCAGACCTGCCCTCATTTGTTATAGCCCAATAACAAAACTGCAGTCATGTTCTCCAGCCCTAAATTTCTGTGCATTATCACTCCTGAATCTCTAATTCTCCCTTTTGTTAATAATAGATTACTGGGTTTTTTTGCAGTGATATGAAAAATTGTATCTGCTGGAAATCTACAGGATCACTTTTCAGAAGATTACACCTCTGTTGGCTTACAATCTACAGCATAGAGTTGTAAGTTTGGGGTACCTTTATGATCCCTTGGCATGTTGCAAGAGGTAGACCAACTAAACTGGTACCATTAATGGACATAATTTGGTCTCCAATGCTCAGTTTTCCTGAACGTGCTGCAGGGCCTCCATTCATCATGTTGGCCAGGATAACGGTGGGTAGAATGGATCCCCATCCAGATTCCACAATCACAACCCCAAGAATTTCTCCCTTCTGTTTTTCTAGCTGGAGCTGCAATTAAAAAGGAAAAACATTTTTTTTTTGCTTTGATTTGTCTGACCTTGAGCATGACTTGTTCCCAAATAACATCTACGAATCACAGACCAAATTCTCTTCTTTGCCATTAGATAGTAGCATGACTTCAATGTTAACTGTGTAACACACAACTGTTTGCTTTCAGGGGTATCCTTTACTTGTTTGTTGAAGGTTGTAGAGGCCTAATAAGCAAAACACTAGCACGTGATTAACTCTCTGGATGCCAAGGGAATGAATGCTAAGGAAGTTTCTGTCCATGGAACCTGGCAGCCAGAGGGGGAGGCTCTAACATTTTGTGGCTGAGGCAGTGCCTGCAACACAGGCTTTGTTCAGCTCCACTCCTGCCAGTACTGCTCAGGTTGTCTCTTGATCTCAGGGCTTGTCTATCCTTCTTATCAGGCAAGGATCTCTTGATGATTATTAACATTATTACTATTAATATTGTAAATTATTGAATATACTCGAGCCCAGCATGGAAATGTGAGATCCCTGATGTAACACAAATGATGCCTTCTGAACTATCAGTAACCACAGCACAGCTAACACCTAGGAAGTGGAGCAAGAGTTTAAGTAGAGAACATGCTCTTCAAGCAAATACAGGGAATTATTTTCTCTCAGATGTGTAAGAACAGGGAGTGCTAATGCCAGCTGATTCTGCTGAGGTTATCTATTGCAGAAAGCCCACAACTCTGTCAGGTCTTTCTGTATCAGTACTTTGGTGAAACATAAAATCACTTTACACTGTGTACTGTGAATGGCACAGAGCTTATCTAGGTCAGATGTAAATGTACTTTATTACTGTTCTGATCAATGGAAACAGAAAGATTCTGAACATTAAAACAAGAAATCCTAATAACCCATAAAGCTGGTTTTAGTACACAGGACTGACAAAGGACACACCCTGAAATTGTAACATCATCCTTGTAAATGCCAAAAGATATTTCTGAGAATTACATTCCTCTGAAAAAAGTGGATCAATTGGAAATGAAAATCCAAAACCAGTTTACCTCTTTGCAGTTTTCTGAATTAGAGAAGTGTATGAGATCATCATTGTACATCTCTTGGGTATTGATGATGTCACTGTATTCTTTCTGACTGAGATCCTCTGGGTTGATTCCATTGGCTCTTAAAAACTCTTGGTAAGCCACACTGAAAGCCTGACCAATTGACTGAGCTATGAGCTGTGCCTAGAATGTAAAAAAAAAACAGCTCAGAGAAAGGACAGATTAACAGTTTACCAATGAAACCACAAGAAACCAGGAGAGAGATTGGATTTTAAGACAGAATCAAAATAAGGATCCTGCAAAGTTTTTGCATTAGCAGGGATAGAAAGTCACTTTAAGGTCTGTTGTACAGAAGGAACCCATTGCATCCAAAATCAAATTGCAAACTCCATTAAAATACCCTGCTGCTCTCCTCTCCTCAGTACGTTTCAGTAGCAAGCAGCCATATGCTGCTCATGTACCCATTCCAATAAACACTGGAGAGTCCTGGCTTGGGCCCAGCATAGAGCAGAGCTGATGGAAGAGTGCCACAGCCCTGCCTCTGAACACAGTCTGCCTGCAGGGGTGAGGAGAGAAGGGATGCTCTGCTTGCACATGCCTTCACAGCCGTGTGTGCACTGAGGATTCTGCTTGTGGTGTCACCTGCTGCTTCTCCACCCTGGTTTTCCAGGACTGAAAACACTGCTTCAGCACAGCCATCTGCTCCCCTGTTATTGCCACAATGCCTGTCCCACAGTCCCAGCAAACCAGTAACACCCCTGCTTGCCCACTGCAGGTCTAGGACAGCTATGCCCATTAACACCTCGACTAGCAAGGTCAGGAATCATTTCAAGAATGCAGGCAGAGTCATGATTAGAGCTTGCTAATGGTGAGAATACCCTTTCAAAATCCCCTCCTTCTTACATTTTGGAGCACTTCTCTGGACATTCCACTAGATGGCAAGGGAACACAGAGAAACACAGATCAGTAAAAGGAATGTGTAGTCCACTTTTTCTACATTTGAATTATTTTTTCCTACTCTGATTTTACTGCAGCTCACAGCAGAATGCCATGCTGAGTTTTGTATATTTGTTGATCATCATTTGTGGGGTCATTGGGGCATATGAGTAACTCCTGATGATATGATAAGTTAATTGCACCTTACACTCCCTAAAAATATTACTAATCAAACTTGTATTCTGGAGATGCAACATACCTTCTTAGACAGTCAGTACGTTTTAAATGCATTTCGAATGCGTGGGGTTATCTGGATATTACAAATCTGTATCTTCTTACAATCTACTGATCAGGTGTTTTCTTTGATGCTAAAAGGTTGTTTCCTTATTTCATTTGTGCTGCAGTACAAAAAAACACCAATCTGCTCGACTGGAAAATGACTTTAGAAAATCAAGGACATAAGTAGCCCAGCCAGTCACAAATTGCTTCTTCATATTTTAAAGCATATTTTCATGTCTTATCTCTATCCCAAGTGGTTTGTACAGAATCACAGAATATGCTGAGTTGGAAGGGACCCATCAGGATCATCAAGTCCAACTCTTGGCTCTGCACAGGACATGCCCAGAATTCCACCCTGTGCCTGAGAGCGTTGTCCGAACGCTTCTCAAACTGGGTCAGGCTTGGTGCTGTGACCACTGCCCTGGGCAGTATGGTAGTACAAAATCACTCAGGACATTTTCATATCGTTCCATTATTAAAGTTCATCACCAGTCATTACTGAGTCCTTCTGATCTCTACTGCCACTGCTTTCTCTGCAGTTCATCCTCTGCTTTTGCCTTCATTCTACATTCCCAAAACCAACATCTCCAGATGTCATGCTGTATTCTATTGCTGCCAGTAACAGCCAGTTTTCACATCTTAATTTCATCTCTATCTCTGAGGTCTTGTGAATGTTTACGAAGTCTTCAGCATTATGCACAATTTGAAGATATGAAGATAATGTAATTAAGTTGCTTGAAAAGGTCACCCAAGCAAAGCTGTGACAGAGCTGAGCTAACTCAGTCTCAGAACAACCCCAGTCAAGCACTCTAACCTTCAGACAATGCCATTTCTCCTTCACAGGCTTAATTGCTTTAAAATAATGAAAATGGTTTGCTTAGCTCAAAATATATGCAACCTCTGAGTTATCACTGTCTGACCCCAAGAACTCCATTATTTTTTAATTGGTATGACAGAAATTATACCTAAGGCTGTTCCTATAATAACAGTGATGAGAAATGTTTAGTACTGTCTCTTATTGTCCAGTTAGAAACACAACAAATTTTGCTTTTTCTGTTCTAGTGGCTTGATATATTTTTCCATAAATGTTTTAAGTTGAAGTCCCTTGCTCTGCCACCTCAGACACAAGTACCTAATTCACTACAAACCCAAACCTGGATATACAACAGCAGTAAAGCGAGATTATCTTCTTTCCTCACAAGAGGTATGGGAGGGCACATCAGCACTTTTCACAACAGTGAAACAGGATGTACAGCAGAGATGGACAGAACTCTATGATTCTATATAAAAATTCTAATTCATAATCTTTGCTAGGAATGAAAAAAGAGAACTAAAAATGAATGTGACAGCTGAATGTGTTCCTAAACACCAAAGGATCAAGTGGCATGTTTGAGAGTACATACAACTACAGGTCAGTAGGCACAGGGAACCAGGACCGGCTAGAGGGCAGCCTTGTGCAGCCCTGCCAAGGCAGCGGATATTCTCAGCAACTTGGCTACAGTTAGAAAGAGGTCCAGAATGGTTCCACTTCATTCCAAGTGCCTAGAGGCACATATGTGTAATTTTGTGCCAACCCACTGGACTAAAGGATATAATCAGGATCAATGATCAGTTTGATATCCCACAGGTTAATTTTACCCATGAATGGCCATTGACTTCAGAGATCTCTACATGACCTTTGTTGTTTAAATAAATTGATTCCATTTACTTACATCCTCTGATTCAAAGACGTGGCAGATCATTTTGTACTGCTTCTTTCCCTCCTGGGCACCAGGAGTGGTTTCAATGCAGTCCTGGGAGGCGGATCTGGGCATGCGGCGCCGCGCCATCAGCACCACGATGTTGCCGATGTCGGCGATGTAGGAGATGGTGCGCAGCGCGTGGTCCATCATGGTTTCCTGCACACAGCAAGGACAAACAAAGCAGTTCTCCATGCCTCCTGCTTTCCTACAAACACTGCATCTCCCCTGTCCCTGAAAGCCTGCTGCTTGAGAAAGACAAACACTACAGAAGCACTTTCTATGGGCCCAGACTGGATATTTCCTCCGCAGTTGATGGGGCCCACCTCCCAAGGGAAGCAGAGTGGCTGTTCAAGACATTGGCTTCAATGGAAGTGTTGCCTGAGCAAATACAGCATGGTTGCTACTGTAAAGCAAGAATGAAGAGCTATGCTACTGTTTTATATGTATTTTCACGCTGTTGGAAAATTATGTTATTTCTTTACATATTTTGCCATTGTTAGGATGAACTGTTCTTAAAGAAATAGAAAGGGCACATCAGGAAACTGCTTCTGGTTAGGGTCACTGGTCAGTTTGGACAGTTTTTCCAGGCTTTTATCTATTGCTCAAACTAGAAGCAGCCAGAAGCGTAGTAGTTGTACTGATCAAACTAGTTGAGGATGTGTCCTGACCGACCATGCCTGTCCCTCACCCTGAACAGCTAAAAGCATCACCAAATTCTGTCTTAATTGGAACAAAAAAATGTGGTATGAGATAATTCACAATTTTACTAATTTATATAAGAAGCAGTGTTCTTTATATAAATAGCTTGGCACTAGTTTAGCATTGGTTGAACAATTTTCTTAGGCCTAAGAAAGAAGGATTGTTCTTCAAGTCAACAAAGGTAATTGTTTTAAGAATTTCAGTACAATTTAACTTGACAGAGAAAACTATAAATTATCGTTGTTTCTTGGAACCACTTGTCTTGCTGAAGATAATCACTGCCCATAATATTATTGTAATGATTCTTCTCAGGCTTGAAATAATTCTTATCCCTAACCTATGAAAAGTAATGATAGTTAAGAGGTGGTTTGGGGAGTGTCTCTAAGGGCTGCGGGGGCTCAGGAGGATTTACAGCACTTCTGTCAGAACGCAGAGATGTTTTATAATGGCCATCTCTCAGCAGGATGTTGGGAGCTCTGCAGAGATAATTGCTTTTCAGCAGCGTGCACCAAGCATTGTGTAAGGGTGTAATCATACATGCAGTGTGCACAAGAGTGAACGCACTGGGAAAATGAAGGCATTTTATCTCACCTGCCAAGAAAGGCTTTCTGCCCATATCATCACACAGAGCTTACTCAAAGGGTTTGAGATTTTTTTATTTTCCCCTTGTAGGGGTGAAAGCAAGCATTCCCCCCCATCCCTCCTACATTTTTCCTGTTAAGAATAAGGCACATACTATCTAGTTACTGTAAACATGTGTTTACTTTTGACTTACTTGTGACTTGACATTTTCCTTTCTCTCTTCATATTCCATTGTACTCAATATTCCATTACCAATATCTCTTTTTCACCCCTCTCCTTTATTACTTTCCCATAAATCCCTCCATCTCTGCCCATTTGCCTCTCAATTCTTTCCCTTATCCCTCTTCTAAACCTATCCATTCCATCTTTATCCTTATATTTGTCCTTAGAAATTTAGCCTCTCTCAGCCTTTTCTGAAACCTTTGTTCTCCTGTCTAGATTGCCCTTTCTCAGATTCTCCCTTCTTTTCCATGGAATTGTTCTAGAAATTTTTTTATTTCTCTTGAAACCCAAAGAACAGCTGAAGGAAAAAAAAACCTAAGCATTCCTCCAAGCTTTAAAATGCTATAGTCCCGTGGGAGTGTGAATTAGACAGCCTAATGAGTCAGGCGATTTTATGGAGCCGATCGTGCACCAGAGGCTCTGCACATACGCATTTGTGAGCTCTATATCTTTATTTTTCTTTCCTCATTTTCCCATTTGCTTCACTCCCAGCTGCTCTTCACTGACTGAGCAAGAAGCTGGGAGAAGATGCTGTGGTTTCTGCTGGTTTGGGGCACTGAGTGCAAGCCCACAAAGCTGTGGCACAGGGAAGAATTCCTCTCCTATCAACAAGGCACATGGCCAAACCTAAGGCTGCTCCTACTGCATCCCTACTGAACAGGTGCTTGACTTGGGCTGAATGCATTCAGCAACTAAATGCATAAGCAACCAGAAAGTGGCAGGGGTGCCATTTCCTAGTGCTGCTCAGGGCAACAGAATCACCACTGCTGGCTCTCTTCCAGCCTGGGAATGCACCTGACTGATGCTGCTCAGCACTTTGAACCTTGCTGCATGTAATTTTCTGAATGGGAACTTTACATTTTCATTCAGCTGTTACCTCACGTGAGCTATACAACACTACAGATGGATTAAAACACATGGCACACTGCAGAAAAAGGGTTTATGTAATTGATAAAGCCATGAAAGTACAGATTGTCTCTGCCAGCTGCCACCCCAGCTGAAATAGACCTATGGTAATTACACCAGTCAGGAACTTCAGTAGCACTGAAAAGTGTTACCAAGCTAAAAATGCTAAAAGTCATGGGAATAATTCTGTTAAAGCTCTCTGAAAGACACACTGTAAAAAAATCCAAAATAAAACCAAACCAACAAACAACACAACCAAACCCCAGGGCAAACACTAGAGAGCTTGGAATTAGAACAATTTCCACTATTACTATTTTCATCTGGTTGAACAGCTCAGATATTAGATACCAGTCATCATGGAGCATTGCATTTTGCATCACTACAAATCTCAGGAGATTAGAAGAGTAAGACGCCAGTTCCTTTGGCAGTGTTTATGGGCTACTTCAAAGGGTGTTCCCTTTTTATTTTTAGAAAGACTGGTATTTAACTGAAATGTTGAACTATTTAAAGAAGTAAGAAGAGTGACTTCCACTCAGACTAATCCTTACTCAACAAAGAGACTGTACCTATTAACTGCCATACAGTCCAACTATAACCTGTAGCTGTTCATTTATCAATAACTGTCTGTAGTCATCTTTACTGATAATTATGAGCATGCAATTTTCTGCTAATGCAAAAAGTAGTTATCAGCTGTGATAATATAATCTCTAGATGATGCATGTTTACCATGAAGTAAAAAAAAGGCTGAGCCATAACCAATAGTGGTATTGCTTATGGTGGATAAAATGCAGTTTCAGGATGATTTATGGGTGGCAGGTTGTAAATATTGCAGCCTGTGTTAGACGGGTTATTCCACTCATCTGCCTCATCTCATGGGAGTTCTAGTGGCACATTAAGGACATCTGCTTATATTAAAAGAAAAATAATCCATTTCCTGGAGATACTATCATTACCCTCACATTAAAAGATAGTAATGCTCTCTGAAATTCCAGGAAGAAAAAGGTGCTTCATAGTTTCCAGTGTTAGAAAAACAATTATATCATAATTAAAATCAAAACCCTAAACGTAGAGTGCTACATTTGTTCAAGTGTCTCCTCTAGTTTCAGCTGATTTCTTAATTTAGCCATATCTCTGACTGAACTCTGATCTGATACAGCAAGTTACAAGTTCAATAACCATTTTCTCTTTCTATTTTCCAAGTTGTTTATGAAAATACTGACCATTGCTACATTGGAGAAACATGCTTGGGAGTCTCACTCTGCCCTTTTCCTCTACATTGCCACATAGATGGCAATATATCAGACATAACAACACTCTGAAGTTTTTGTAAGTTTGCTTCTATCTCTAGATATGTATCTAGATCATGTAATCTAGAAAATATTATATTATTTTATATTAAAGCCTTATTTAAGTCAAGAGATGATACATACTGCTTCTGTGCAGTGGGCAAATGCATTCCCTAAACAAAACATAACTATTGATTTGACATGATTTACTTCTGACAAAATGTTGCTAAAATTGCCCTGTTCAATGCCTCTCATAAGAATGAAAATTTGAAGACTTTCTTTAAGTATGATCAAAGTTAAGAGATCTTGTGAGATTAATAAATATTGGGATCTGTGTATAAATTATATGTATTTAGTTGTAAATTCCTCAAAAACCCCTTTTTGTGAAGATCACCTCTTGTTGAATACACAAGCATTCTCAGAAGATGAGGCTGATCATTGCTGTGGTCTCCAGATGCTGCTTTTATAGGAATGATTAATAATTTACTTTAGGCAAGGGATAGTGGCTCAGATGTGATTTATGGAAAAATCTGAGATTAAATGTTAGACATGGCAAGATATGAATGGCTTAGTCAAAGCACCAAATGACTTCCCTGTTGGACTGTAAATCTGAGCTCTGAAACTGTTCCAGAGGAGCAGTGTACATGCATTCTGAAAGGCTTTTGAATCTTTTTTTAAAATGAATTATAGCTCAATTATAGCAACATGCAGATATCTTATTCTAATACATCAAATAAGCAAAACTGGTGTCAGTCTTACTATATTGGCAAGTGCTAGAAAAATGGGAGCTCCTTCTGAATACTCTGAATACCTGAATTTATCCAGGTTTAGTGAAGTGTCCCACAAATTGTATAAGAGCACAGTCTAAATCAACATTATCCTCAAAGAGCTTAAATCCAACTTACCTGTGTGTCTGCATTTAAAACTTTGATTCTCTGTGTGGAGATGAACAGATCCACTTCAGTCAAGGCCTGGGAATCTCCCTCTGAGGTCTAAAAGAATGATGCTTTGTTACAAGGGGATTTTTAATTTGCTTTTCAGAATGACAAATTCACTGACTGCTTCAAGCATAGTGTGATGTGAGGCAACTGCACTTTAAACCACTACAGCGATGGCTATTCAAAGGTGTTTCTAAAGACATGCAAAGAGTACATTTATTGCATAGACAGAGTGAAGCCTACTCTGATTTCCTGGGTAAGAGGGAATTTTTGGAGCCTGTGGGATTGACAGCTCAAGTATTAAAATTCTCTATTTATAGCCAAAACAGGAGAAAAAGTATGGCTGTTTTTTCCTCACTTTCTCACTGATGCATTTCAGTACTTGAAGCACCAGACTTGAGAAAGTAGGAGAACTGAGAAGGTGACAGTCCCCATCAGCTGTTTAGCCCTTGCCACCTTCAGTGAGCTCACCAAAAAAGTGAAACTGATGCTCAGTACTGTGGCGGGGTTTAGGACTTTTATTTTTTAGCTTTTTGGTTTTTCTTAGAAAATAAAGAACCAAGCACTGAACTAATGTTTCTCTCATATCACAGAATGCCATCAGGTGAGTTTTAGACCACAACTTCTGGGCACTGCTCACCAGGGAAACACTTCCATACCCCATCAGAGGGCATAGTGACAGAGCAAGAGGGATTACAGTGCAATGCCGTGCTCCAGTGTGAGTCCTGGCTCTGTCCACCTGAGAAAACAGGAGAAGAGCTGGCAAAGCAGCTGCTGCCTCTCACTAAAGCACAGCCCAAGAGCTTCCCTAATTCTCTAGTCCAGCAGGAACATATGTATTCCTCCAGGCTGCTTGTCCACAGGGCACCACTGCAACTAGTATTGAGCAGCACCCGTGGCAGCAGCCTCAGAATAAAATAGCCACAGATTGTCTCTGCCTGGGCTAAAGGCAGGCACCAGTCTCCAGGTCAGACACTGGCTCATGATGAGAATTATGTATTTGCTGTTCTTTTTAGGAATTATAAAGTTTTAGCTATGCCTATTATTCATCCAGATTAATTTGATTCGAATTATCTTAAAGGAAAATACAAAGCAGGCACTTACTTTGGCAGTCTACTTGTATTGCTTCCATCCTTATGGTGATATTTCTATCAACTCTATTTAGTAATCTGAAGTATTGTTTTTAACTGAGTGCAATGTTTCCTGTATGAATTGTTCCAGCTGCTATGTGGTGAATTTATTTTGGTTTTAAGTATCAACAATAAATTTACAGTAAGTCACAGGCACAGGAAGTACATCCTACTGCTTTGATTAGTAAAATCAAAATAAGCATTACATTCAAAAACATCTCCTGGATAACAACAGCTGTACATCTGGAGTAAACAAATCATAGGTATTCAGCAGGAGAAGGGCAGCAGACAGGCACTCCAGCAAATGAACAATGAAGAAAATGAGTTCATTTTACTCCATTCACTATTCTACTGAAGACCAAAGAAGAAACCAAAATGACAACTTTATGAGGATCTGTAATGAAAGACATGACACTCCATGGAAAACAAGGACAACAAAAATGTGAGTAAACATTAGCATTCAAGAAAAACAGTTTACACACCGCTTTTTTCTTGATTTTAGCCGCCTTTTGCATCCTCTGAGGAGTAGCATAAAAAAAGAATGCAGACAGATGTACACACAGGGAAAGAGAAAAGACAGTGTGGGAAGTCAGGGAAACTTTTTGACTGTGAATCCAGACTGCTGAAAATTAAAAAATTGGGAGCAGTGGGGGAAGGGTGTGCAAGAGAGAAAGATTTGTTTATACCTTGTGCGGTTCTCAAGCATAACTGGATTTCATGGCATTATGCACGTTGACAATCGATTACAAAAGAATTGGTACCAAAGTGCTGTCTGTTATCAGCTGCTCCCAACACTTATCCTGCCAAATTTACAGCAGTGAAAAGTGGTAGCACAGGCATCTTAAGCCTGTTTTCTCTCCATGTTCATCATACATCTACATTTAGCTCTTGAACAAAACATAGCTCAAGCTCCTTGCCATGACTATCTAGGGTAGTCAAGTACCCCTGACAGATTAGGGTTGGTATTAATATATAAAACCGTTTTTAGGGAGTTAACTGCAATCAACAATTATTTACTGTAGCTTGAGATATCACAATATGCTAAACAGAAACTGAAAGGTTTGGAGAGTTTAAAGAACTGGACCTTTCTTGCTTTCCGTTTCTTTCTAAATGCTAAATCAATCATCAGTCATGACAATCTCTTGTAAGTGGCCTTTCCAAACTTGTTGCCTTCAAAACCATGCAAGTTTTAGCAATACAATATTTCATTGACTATGCACATACTTTTTCTCCTAGCACTTAAATCTGCCTCTAACAGTGTGTTTATTCAGATGAGGTATTTACAGCAGAGGGAAAATAAGTTCTGAAATAAAAATCTCCTACTTGGATTCTTAACCAAAAAGCTATTTTCTTTACACAGCTGTATGAAGCAGTCTATGATACATTATTTACAAAGAAATTGTTCACTGTAAATAACACCAAATCCTAACACAATAGCAACGAATATTCTTGTCTCAAAAAAGTCATAATATAAGTAATAATATTGAAACTAATTTTCTCAATTTGTAGTAAGTTAAAGGAAGTAATAACAGAAGAGTAAAACCACAGTCAAATATCCCAGTGCTTTGCCACTGGAATATTTTCTAATTGCAATCTGCAATTTGTCTCTCATACTTGAATTTGTTAAACAGCTTCCAAAGAATTTTGAACAGACTCTGGAATAATTTATATTTTGCTGCATGTATTTCTACAGCAAGCACTGTAAACTAATGGTATTTACAGTACTCAGCTGTACTTACCTAAGTGCACCTCAGGAGAGGTTTGGGGCTGCAGATCCTGCACCATTCAGGGATCAGCTGTCAAAGGATCAGAGAATATTCTACAGCCCATAAGGATCCCCTACCTTGACACGACTCACTGCCTCCTGGGCCTGCATCATGCGGATGTTTTTGGAAGGGTTGCGCTCAGACAGCAGCTGTGTGGAGCCAAGGTAATTGGCTGCAAAGATGATTCCATCAATGAGGTCCTCAGGTTCACAAGGTCCTGGAACTGACAGGAGACATTTACAGTTACTGCATTTCTAAGGAGTGGGGAGAATAAAGGATACTGAGGCTTGAACAACCTTTCTAATCCTGGGACTAGGTGCTCACCATCCTCTTTATTCAGCCGTAAAGCTTTATATCCAAGTTGATTAGATTGACAGTAAAGAACAGTCATTCCAGAGTTTGACTGAGATCTCTTGATAGTGAACATTTTTTATTCCTCCACAGTTTTATAAAAGAAATGTGCTCTGAGCTAGATCAACTTGCCAACCTTCTAATGCATTTTTTTAAGTATAAAAATATTGTGCGAGGAGAAAAATGACACTGAAGGGGAATGTTAATTTAAAAATAAGATTTATTTTTCAGTGTTCAATTTATTTATAATCAAGTCAATGGGAAGATTATTATGTAGAAAAGAAAAAAATATATGGCATGCTATGCTGATTAAATGTACTGAAATAGTGGTTTGCACATATATCTTTTAGTGAGCTTTTCCATCCTTCATATTCCCATTCTAATTTAGCAAAAGTCTTCCAACAGAATATAAACATGATTAAAAGCAGTTACTTTCCTCTTTAGGCAGTGTTCCTGACACTTATTCATCCCTGCAGATCTCAAATCCACCTGCCAGAAATCTCAACCCCCAGCAAAAACCCACAGTCTTTGTAATTCAGTGCTCAGGGTATATAAACACATATTTATACCAGTCCTGTACTCTTCAGAGACCTCAGATTAACTAACAATGCTCACACAAACTGGAGTTATTTTGTTTGCTATCGAACACCATAGTTTTAATCTTCAAAAGGATAATTATATACCACAGAACACATTTGATTTAGCTCACATTTGATTTAGATCTGTACAAATCCAGTAATGGTTTAGATCTTCATTATAACTCAGAATAGGATTCTGTGGAATTTAAAATTTTTGAAGTATTGGGAAAGCATAAAAAACTATCTTGACAATCTCCACTGGAAGTATGAAAATCCACAAAGAAATCCTTGAGAAGCCAGTAATTTAGAAGTCACTGAAACTCTTCATAAAGGCCAAGTCTTTCAATATCTCAGAAAACAATCCTTGTTCTTGCAGCCTTGATTCACTAAATGAAAGCAGAGACAAATGAAAATTCCACAAGAACTCCATTCCTGTATCACTGCTTCTCTTTGCTTACGCCTTTGTACCATTCTGTTTTTCAGCAGATGGATGGTGTATTTTGTGTGGTGCCTCTTCTGATGGTGTTATTCATATGTCTTTTCAGGTCTAAAACTTAGTCTCATACATCTGTACTTCTTCCAGCATTCAACAAAATACTAATGCTGCATGATACTGACATCTTGTTTCAAGGGCAGCAGAGAGGGAAATTAATTAACGACGTGAATTTAATGTTAAGGCAGCAAAACTTCATTAGATACCTGCATCAAGATGCTCACTCAGAATTAAAGTAGCTTTAATTTTGTTTTCTTTCATTCACTTCAGGCTAAGTAAATGAGGCTAAATTGAATCAAGATTGCTTTAACTCTGAAATAGGCTTACCCACATGTTTAAATCAGTTTAAGTAAACTCCCTTAGTAGGTAATTTAGATTAATTTTCTTGACATGTTTGTGTCTGAAGACAAGTAAAACTGCAATTCTTTGTGCAAATTCTCATACAGTCATACAAGCAAAATGCCCAGGGTATCTTTGGGGTCTGTGCAACCCATGGAAGCTACAAAGGAAACAACCATTTCTTCTCATGTGTTGGCTGTTTGTGACAGCAATGGTGTTTTTAACTAATTGGTATGAAAAAATTTTTGAGCATGGAAATAACCTAGGGTGATAAGCAATTTTATAATTCTAATGTTATTTATTTGGATTCCTTAAAGACTGGGACTTTTTGGTTGGATGTTATTGCATCATCTCTTCATAAAGTGAGCTACATCATGTATAAATTAACAGCATGCAGACAATGCTTACAGCAGTAGATATTACTGGGAAAAAAAAGACATGTTGGGCAGAAAACATTTCAGACATTTCCCATCATGAAGGCCATGGAAGCAAGTGTCAGGTAAAACAAGACATCTCTTGGAAGGATGGAATGGTGCTGAAAATTGCCAGGGTCAAATGGGGCCACCTGGGTGTTTTCTTCTCTTATCTCTGTCTGCTTTAAATAATGCAAAAATGCAGACTTGGCTGAGGTCCCAGCTCATCAGAGCATTTAAGCATGCCCTTGACTGCAAGCATGTGTAAAGGCTTACTGATGAGGAAGGGAAGAAGGCACAGGTTTCAAACGTGAAGGTTAGTTTGATGTGAGAAAAGATTGGAATTTTATGTTGAATATTGGTGCTTAAACATTAGGTAACTATTTCTGAAAAATCTAACTGCAAATTTCTGCGCTTATCAAGGCAATAGAGATTACTTGGTTTTCTGCTGATCTATTAATGTAGCAAGTATAAACATATTTCTAGACTAAGCAGACTAGGTTCAAACATTTTTAAATTAACATTTGTATTCATAAAATATGAAAAAAGAAAACTCAACAAAAAATTCAATAATTCAGCATAACTGAATTCATTAAACTGTTAGGAATGCATTTTTACATCTCCCTAAATCATGTAAGCCAAGGATTCAACCAGCATTTAGAGACTGCACTCTGAGCACAGAAGTTCACTTTCCTGCTGAACTATCACACTCCATGAAGTCACTGAGACCTTGGGATGTATGGCACTGCAGCAGATTTTGCATAAGGAGTAAATGGACACAGGGCATAAGTCACCTTTCAGAGTGTCTATCTACAACTTCCATTTTCTGACTGACTTCTTTACTTCATCATGCTTGTTACTGTGTGAGGGAATAAGATTTATGGGGATAGGAGAGAGTGCAGAAAAGCCAGAACCACTGAATATAGAACTAATTACCACTATGAGCATGTGGTGGTACTACTACTGAAACAATTCTAACAGCAAAGGATATTTTCTGTTAGACATTTGCAAAACACATTTCCAATATTTTTGGCCCTGTTATCATTAGATGTGATAGATGACAGGATATATTTTATGTTCACATGGCATATGAAAAATATTATGTATCAACAGAGACATAGATCTAGCTAGTGTAGTTAAGGAGTCATGCTGAAAGTGCTTGGAATATAACCAGAATACCAGGTTGTGGTATTGCTGTCAAAGCTCAAGGAACAACAGCAGAGTTAGCTGGCAGAATCCTTCCTTATGTGCAGAAGGGTCCTGTACTTTTTGGGACTCTACATAAAAATTAATAATAAAAACTGTGTTTTTCTTTGAGTTCAGAGAGCAGTCATGTAAGCTATCATAAGCTCCTAGTGAGCCATGTATTTATTTGTATTAGACAATGCCATATAATACCTGCAATAGAAAAAGCCTAATAGACAGCTTATCCTCACATACTGTGCCACTACAGAAAAAGTCAGAGCAAGCAAAAGGATGGAACTAAAAAAAGGTATTATATTATGTAAAGGGTATCCTGACCCCTTTCCAGCAGAGTAGTGAGCTGACTGATAGGTAAAGAAAAAGACATAACCCTTTTATCCCAGTGAAATGAAAATGTGCAGTTGTATGTGCAGCGCTGTGAGGGGGAATTGTCTCGCCTGCTTTAAAGTTCTGTGCATGCTGGCCTTGCTTTATGCTTGTCCACTATACAATCAGCAGATGCTTATGACAAAGCATCAGCTAGCTTTCTTGTCTCTGCCACCCTTGGGGAATGCATTTAGATTTACCTCTATTTAGGGCCTGTTAGCCAGTACATGCCAAGTGTTCCGTGTAATGTCCCTCAGATGTCAATCCGAAGGGACAATCTTTGAACTTTCCATTTGTTCTAGTTCTTGAAGTAAATTACTGAAAACAGAAAATGCTTCTCAAGATGGTGAGATCAGGGAATAAAAGAAAAATGTGTTGGACATCCTAATATTATTCTAAATGGCATTAAGTTTTCCCTGAGTGGGAATGGCATTAGAAATTAAGTTTTTCACATCCTTTTAAGGCTTCTATTGTGTGTGTTCATGGCAGATCTAACGTATTAGATTCTTGAAAGTGACCTGTCTCTTCTTACTTTACAGTGTAAACATTTTCTTTGCAGGAAGAGCTGTGTGCATTTTCCCTATAAAATGTTCTTCAGCTGGCTGTGAATGGTAATGTTCTTCAGTACAATCCTGGTTTATTTCTGTCCACCTGCTTGTGTTAATAAATTGACTTATTTTTCTTCAAACAGAATAAATGTAACAGCACTGCAAAAGAGATTGAAGAAACATGTGAAAGCTTTTCTCTCCTGAACAGAGGGTTGGATTACCATTGTTTGGTCAGTTCAGGAGAACTTTTTGATTTGTGCTGACAACTGAGGTTCTCAGAGTGCAATAATGGGCCCTGAAGAACACAGTGCTCTTACAGGTTCATAAATCTCCTGCTGGGGCCCACTGTTACACCCTTTTTAACCCCTTCCAGATTTGTAGCTGTTCTTCATTTTCACCTGAATCCTTCTGGGAGCTCTATCTGCCCCTCCTTTTTATCACTACTAGGCTCCCATTGCCATGGGGAGGGTGAAAATGTTAAATACTTCCATACTTACACTACTAAGCTGTATTCTCTTGGGTTTGCCTGGCTTTTAGAACTGTGATCTTTTATGCGTATTAAATTATTTGCTTCCACTTTATCCTGCTTTAACTAAGGATGATGTCAAACTTACCATCAACAAAACTTGGGAAGGAAGACACTTTCTTTGTCTGTTGAGAAATAAAAATGGTATAGTTGTAACAAAGTCACTTTCACATAATGAAGTGAATTCTTATTCTATTTAAACAGCTGACCACTGTCACATAGCCAATGTTTAGCACACTGAACACATTTCATCACAGTCATTAACCCAACCTGTTACAGAGTGCTCTATACTTGAAGTCTCAAAGTTTTTTAAGGTCCCACCAGAAAAGAAAATAAGGGAGGCAAGGGGAAGACCATGAAAATGGCCTAAGAGGTCAGATGTGAAATGAGCAGTACAAACCAGCAGTTCCCAATACAATCAGTTGCCTACTAGATCACATTGCCTAGAAGTGATATCCCAAACTTCCAATAAAGAACATTTAACAATGTTTTACAAAAATAGATTCTGGATCGGTGAATAAAAAGAACTGTCCCTGACTGCTCAGTATGTAGAATTACACTTAATCTTAGCAGGGGTGACAACAGTGCTCTCCTGATGCTACTGTCCCTGTCTCAACAAAGAGATACAGTCCTTCCATTCTCTGTCTTTTGCCAGCCTCCTCAGTCATTCCCATTTCCAGGAAAGAGGTTTATTTCTCCATTATGGGAAAAGGCTTTAGAAATGTGCCTCTTCATTAATGTAACAGGCTACAGGCTAAATATGTTATGGTTTTGAGATAAGAGACTTCTGCTTTCAAGTCTTAATTTCATTTCACTGTGTCCAGCCCCAAGCACAACTCATTCTGCATTCTCAGATGTCTTCTTTGCTCCAGTCTTCAGTGACAAGAGCAGGTCTGTCTATCACTGTGTCTCTTCACAGCTGACTAAGCCAGGACTGGCATTGGGAGGGGGCGGGGGAGGAATGGAAGCAGAACATGATTTCTTTTGGATGCCACTTTTGCACTCCAACAATCCAAAATGAGAACTTCTGAAGTGTTCTCCCTATTCTGCATGTCATCAGAAAATTTTAGGCTTGAGCACATGCCATAGACAGTTACATAAAATGAATGAGGCAGCAAAAATTCATGGGTAGAGTTCAAAGAATTTTCAGAGTAGGCAGGTATGATATTTATTGTCAGTTCAGGAAAAGAAAGGGAGCCTAAGTTTGCATGTATGAGAGGGAGAGGGCTGACAATGTGAGGCTGCTTTCCCTCCTGGAAGCCTGGCTGCAGGAAGCCAGGCAGCACAACTGGCAGCCCCAGTACCCACCTCGGGGGGATTGTTATTGTCAACTGGGCCATTGAGGTCTGAACGCTGCTGCTTCCTGGGCTGCTCTAAACCATTGCACATCTGCAAGAGAAAAGAAAGAGTTTCAGATCCTTTTGTTTTCTGGAAAGCTTCAAAACAAAGTAGAGATTTCAGTGAAAGTCAGTGGTGCAAAGATAATCAGAAAATTTGGACCAGATTAAATTAAATTTCAATTAAAATTCCCAAAACATTAACATATGAAACTATTTAGCATGTTCTCCATTACTTATCTGTAGTTATTTATGCACAATCAATATTCATCACTGGTACTGAAATATTATAATGTGATATAGCAGTTGGAATTTCCTATTTAGCAAATACCAGTTTCATGTAAAAATGTTAAGCTTTTTAATTACAATAAAATATCTACTTTGATGTAAATAATATGACATTTCAATTATCATTAACTAGCAATTACAGTATTGATTTAAATCTAAATTATTTTATGTCAATGCAAATTTTTCACATGAAAGTAAGTCAAATGCTAATATGCTCAAATAAGTCAGAAAGCAAAGCCAGAATTTTCGTATGTGCTTATTCTCAGTATTGGACAAAATCAAAACAGCCCTAATGGCCATCTCTGATCTGAAAAACAGAATTCTAGCACTGAATGTAGGATCTTGTGTTTGTAGGAGATATTTCATGGCATCTCCTTCCTTGTGGGCCAAGCAAATCTACAGGTTGCTGGCAGCAGAACCTCAGGCTTCTGAAGAAATGTAAAATAGAAAATACAAAATCATACACAAAGGAAACATCAAGTCTTTTAAACTACAGAACACTCCTTTTTTCCTGTTCCAGTAGTCTCAGGGGCAGAATTTCTTTTCCAGGCCTGACCCAAGTAACACAACACCAGCACCAAACACAGAGAGTGCCCATGTCCTGTATGTACCTGGAAAGTGAAGTTTTCATGGCTCAGATTTTCAGTGATAGAAATCTGGAAAATCAAGGTGATTTCTGGAACAAATTTTTATGGTTTAGGATATTTTGTTTTCCTTTTTTTTTAGTCTCTCCATTGTGTACAAAAATGAGAGCAAAAATGCCACTGCCATTGTAAAGTTGAGAAATAAAAACTTGTATCGACAATTGTGCCAATGGAAACCACTGAGGATTATTTGGAAGGGTCAGCCTGAATGTTAAATGGGAATGTAACTCCTTGGCTTGTGACCTTCAAATGCAGTATGTAGCTGTAGGCAAAGAAAGTCTTTATGTTCACCTCTAGACAAATTATTCCCTATGACTAATATTTAGCCAGCAGAACAAAATATGCTAATGAAGCAGGCACATTAGAGCTCAGTAATGACAATTATCAGGTAAGACAACATACACAAAGCAAAGATTCACTCAAGTAGTAAGCAGGACTTTAGGAAAGAAAAGACCATCTGAGATATACTGAGATACACCCAAACTTGGGAAACTCACCATATCCCTGCTTAGAAACACTATTCTGTTTGAGACAAGACAAATCTAATTATATTGCATGGCTAAACTAAAAGGGAGCAATCTGTATTGATGTGCAGTGAAACATATTAATGAGGTAAACAAATGTCTAGAGGACTTTAATAAAACAAGCATAATAATCATACATTATTCCCTAAAGTAGCAGGATTTAGATCAAGTATCCTTTAAGCAGGGATTATGACATGGCCACAATGAAGATGCATTAAACTGTAAATACTGACAGTAAATACATTAACTCTAATATGTACAACAGAATGTCAGTATTTTTAAAGCTCTGTCAGTTCTGATTACCTCACACTTGACTGAACTGAAAATGCACCTGCATGTAAAGAAAGAATTGTCTGCTTTTGTAAGCATCACCCGGGTGCTGTAACATTGAAACAGGTCTCTGCCTCAAATCTGCAATCTCAATGGATTCAGTCAGCCCGGGGGATCATAATACCAATTATGCTCTGTGGGAATTGTTGCATATGTAATTCCACACAGTCCTAATAAAAAAATCTGGCTCAACATTTGTATAGCTTCTCAGTTTTGATTTATCCAGAGGTGTGATTTACTGGAACTTCTATTTTCAGGATTTCAGGAACATGAACAAAGCTCACTTGTTCCCAGTCACATACATAGTCTATATGTTCTTATTGTGTACTCCCTGGTTCCAAAGAGAAGCCTAAGCAGAATTCACAATGAGTTGGGATCAATCACACCACCTCTACAAGGAACATAACCAATGTCTTTTCTTACTATTTGGTACCTGAAAATGAAGGCTTAGTCCCTTCCCTGATTTATTCAGAATTTGTTTGAGAGAAGAGCTCAAAGGCACGGTAATGCTTTATTATTATGTTTAAACATTTGAATAATGAGTTCCACATCTGCCCATCTCTTTAGTAGCAATGCTTTTTAACATTAGAAATAATGTGTTCAGAGACCAATGTACTGGCTTATATATTCTGAAACTCATCTTGAAGATGACTAAGCTGTTTGGAAAAGAGATGTTTTGTGGTGGGTTCCAGTTGAAAAAGGTTCCTTGTGGTAGGCTCTAAGGAAAAAAACCCACAATCTTCTTGGGGAAGAGATGTTTCATGGTTAATTGACAAAATTGTTGTTATTTGTTGCACAAGTAAATCTACAGACCTGACTGACCTTTCAGCCAGGTTTGTTGTCCCTCTCTAGAACAAAAGCAGAGCAGATGGGTGTTACGTTTGCCAGTTAAGGACAAAATTTCCATTTCTAGTTTCTGTGATGGGTTGTTTTCTGCAGACCATTTAGCATTGGGTGATGTGTCCTCACTTCATCTAAAAGGCATCTAAAACACCCTTTAAATGAAGAGGAAGTAGCCTAGTACCAAGTCTGTTATGGTAGTACTATTCCTATTAAATTGCACAATGAAATAACTCCTGAAGGCTGCTGATGTGCAGTGGAATGGCCTAATGTACCTTCCTGAGCACTGCATTAGCTATCCTTAACGTTGGTAATGTCAGGAGGAGCAATTTGGCCCAGCAGGATACACTGACAAAGATAGACTCTGAATGAGGCAGCTCTTGACTAGCTGAAGGTTTTCTGATCATGATCACAGGAAAAAAGGCCAGACTTCACACTCTTCTCTCACAAAGATTCCATTACTTATGTGTTAATTTAGTGGTGGTGCTAGTACACACCAGGAGTGAAGAGAAATATATTTCTGAGGAGTAGTTCCAAGTAAGCAAGTCAAGTTTAGGAAAAGAGGAGTCAGAGTAAGTTGAGAGATCTAAGTATTCCACAAAATTATTTCAATACTCTATCAAATTTCAACAGACATTAAAAAAATTGCCAATTTATCCCCTCAAAGAACCATTTTTTTCTTTTGTCCTTGCATATATTTAAAATTGAGAACCAGCCATGATGAGTTTCAGAAAAACAGCTCTGCTGAATTCTTAGGGAGATGTAATTAGGAGCACATGCTGCCTTCTGATTTAAACTTCCTGAGATGACTTTGTCACTAATGCATTTTTAGGCAACAGACATTGATTTTGCTGTCTACTGGTGTCAGGAGCTGATTGCTGAAAATCTGTGACTCGGCCAATTAGCACAGAGAAATTGGTTTTGTTTGAGACCGTTTGGATTGTTGAGCACTTTTCAGTAAGTACTTGGTAAGTTTGGGAACTGTCACTTGGTAACAGCTGTTTAATAGTTCTGCCCCACAGCTGCCTAGAACGCACAGGAGAATGCACAAACCTTTTTTAATGCTCTTCATTTATACCCATTTGTGTTTTCTACAAACTGTTCTCAAATGCATCCCATAATACTCAGACTGACTTCCAGCAACACATTCCTAAGATACACATTTTCTAACCTATCACCTTAGTTTCTTCACACTGTTCTAAAGGTGAAATGTTTTACAGAACAAAGACTCCTGGATTTGGACTCTGCAGCAGCAGAGCACTGTGCCCATGCTGAGAGGAGGAAATAAATATTTGTGTCAAAACTGAGCTCCACCAGCACAGGCAAGGGAAACACAGTAACAGCATTGATGTGTGCAAAGCTGTTGGAGGGGGAAAAAGAGACAAAAAAGGATGACTCCGTAAAGTTTTCTTTTACAAATTTTTGTAGGGATCTTTTATCTGTCTCTGGATGTCCATGTTGGAGAAGTATAAGGACACAGCCTATATGAAAGTTGTGAAAACAGACTAACACTGCAGGAGCTTGTGGTGTTTGTACTAGGGCAGTTTGTATAAGCAGATTTGGTTAGGTTCTCAAAGGTATGCCAGTGCTGTGAAAGAATGATTGAGAAATGAGAAGCAGTAGGATTCAGTGTCACAGGCAGCATAATAAAAAAGTATACTATGTGCATAAAACAACAAATGCACCTCCCTGCTTGCTCATTGTTTATAAAAACTGATATACATATAGTGTATCCTGATTTAACCTAGAAGCATTCAAATCTACATTTATTTAAAGATAACTGAGGCAAAAAAGTACTCTACATGCAGTATGTATGCCTCTGTCATCCCTTTCAGCATGGCATTTTGTACTGTGAGATGCACACTTATAATACCAGATCTTTTAGCAAGGTGACAAAACCAAGGCTCTTCAAAGCAGCTTCTCTGCAACAGTAAGTTTAGCATGCAAATGTATTGACAGTGGCCTTGAGTTTTTTTCCATTCACCATGGAAGAAGTTGAATTATTGTAGTTGGTTTAAATATTGCAGTTAAAACTAAGGCTACCTTGGTTTCACAAATGAGACACAGGTTCACTTAGGCAGTACTTTAATGCCATCCATCCCTTTGACATTTCATAGTAAATATTAGAAGAATTTAAGGCCCCAGAAGAAAAACAAAATCCTCTTCACTTTATCTAAATTCTTTGAGGTCCAGTATTAATGCTAAACATCCAACCACACCTTGTGCTACCACCATTTAAGGAGCTATTAAGAAAAAAACTAAGCAGAAATGGGTACTGAGCACTTATTCTGATGTCCTCACCATGAGCCTGATTTTTGGACAAAGCTGAGAATGATAAACCTGCAGCAGGTGAGAAGAACACAGCAAGGGAAGACTGGTCTTGTCACAATACACACATTCAAGTAATGCTTGCCAAAGGTGATGAAATTGTTTTTTACTCTTTCTTTTATATCCCCGGAGGCCTGGGGTGGGGAGAGGGAGAATTACCTCTTGTCTCCATTTGTGAGCCTCTGTAAGAAATACCCCTTCACACCTTTTTGCCTTGGAGGCTTGTGCTCTCCTCTTCAGTGAAATGCCCACAGGAGCTGTGCCATCTCTTTTCTTACAAATGAAATGCATGCCTTGTCACCCAGATTGTTTAGCCCTGTGTGCTGATCTGAAGTAGATACCTGTACTGCTGTATCTCTAATTTCCTGTCTTCATGTTGGAAGGAATTAAACATTTTGTACTGTCCAGTGGTCTCTATCCATTAAGACAGGAGTTGTGGTTGCTATTAAAAGTGATTGTATAAGCTCAGTGGCTTCATCCAGCCAGGGCTTACCTATCACAGCAGTGCCTCCCTCATTATTAAATCAGATGAAGTCCAAGACTGACTGGAAATAAGAAAGTTTAGACAGGCAGTTCAGAAATACTTTTGTGCTTTTGGTTTTTTTTCACACCGGGGCAGTTCTATCAATACCCAGGTGTTACACAACCCTCAGCTGTTAGCAGTCTACTGAGAATGATTAAGGTACAATGCAGTTCAGCTCAGCTTCTGATAAATAAACTTCAAAACAACAAAAAGTTCACAATAAAAGCCTATTCTGAATATTGTTTTGAATGGGCAATTATTCAGTGGGGAGAAAAAACCCAACAATTACTTAGTCAAGCATTGACGAATTCTTTCTTATTCAGAAACTCCTCTTTTCTTTTGTTCTGCAAATATTTTGAGAACTTGCAAGGAGCAACATTCCCAGTAGCAGCTGCTGGGAGAAAGACCATCACTAAGTCTAAAACATGCTGCCTCAACCTCTCTGCTCCCAGCCAACACCTAGTAACTGTTCAAACCATTCAGCATCAGCAAGCTTATT
Organism: Eopsaltria australis; assembly: GCA_034509425.1. Classification (NCBI taxonomy): domain Eukaryota; kingdom Metazoa; phylum Chordata; class Aves; order Passeriformes; family Petroicidae; genus Eopsaltria; species Eopsaltria australis. The sequence continues at coordinate 2,658,234 of JAVTVJ010000121.1, forward strand.
CACTAAGGGACTTTTATGCTGGCAGTAGGGCACTGAATATAGTAAGTTGCACAATTTGGTTATAATTATACTTCTGAAAATAGAATGTAGTAATGAATATTAAAAACTTGCTGCAGATATGGGAAATCTGAAAATATCCCCCTAAGACTTCTTTTGTTCACAATTATAATGAAGGTCGACCTGTTTCATCAGCATATACTTAAACATTTGATTTCCCTTTACTGTTTTTCAGAGGAATTAATGTATTTTAATGTCTGTTTTTAATGGAATCACCTAGACTAAGTTGTTTAACTGTGGGCCACTTACCTACACAAAATCCTATTTACAGAGTTGATAAAGCTAAAACAGGAAACCTAAGCATGTGAAGTTTAATAAAACATTTTAAATAAAGATAAGGCAAAATAGTTCATTTATCCTTATGAGTTTGTTATCCAAGCACATGTTATGTTACCTCTTTTCGATAGATCTTTTAATTGCAGTAGATAACTAATATTCAACTGCATACAACTTTAGAGATGCAAAGTCAAGGGTTTAAAATGACATTAGGGAATGAGGTATGTCTCTCTAAGAAGTAATCACATTCAATTTGAAACTTCAGAGGAACAAGTCACACTTCTTTTCCTTTAGAAAAGTTTGAGTTTCATTCTTAGACTCTCTTTTTCTGGCACTCAGCATTAGAACAAGAAAAGATCATGCACAGTTTAAATTAACTTGTACATCATTCTTGTGATAAAACTGCTTAACAGCATTTTTGGTGAGAGTAAAGCTCCTATTTCTTCCTCCTTGTCAAGATCAAGATATGTCCAGCTAGTAAAAAACCACAGCAATATGCAGGTACTTCTTGAAGGTTTTTTTAACATATACAGTATCTAGATTCAACATGAATTCTATTGAAAACAGAAAGTTAGCAACCACTAAAGCCAGGAGCCATTAATGGAAAAAAGAATCCAACTATTTCAATGCTGACCCCAGTTTTAAGTTTCTCCAGACTGTCCCTGCAGAATGAAAATAGTGTAAAGAAACTGGTTTTGCCCCATGCATCAGGAATACCTTTGTTTGAATTTTCTCTGTGCAAAACCTCTTTGCTAGATCTCTACCTGTGCTGATAACATTTGGCACCTCTTTCTAAACACACTACGTGATTACGTGAATGCAGTAACAGTAAAATTTAAAATATTGCTAATACATTTAGATATTAATATCCATAAAATATTGCTAATCTTGTTTGGAATAACTAACGTAACACTTGCATAATGCCTCTGACAGTCTGGTAAAAAAGAGCACCTCATACCTGCTCCTGTGGCCACTTCTGTCTGTCCTCTGGGGATCTCGACTTTGCTTTGAAACCTCGATGCACATCTCCAGTGTGCTTAGAGGCAGATGGGATATTCAGGGATTTTGGCCTCCCCTCGTGCCTGTTTACACTGTGAACAGCTTCTCCCTTTGAACAAGTCTCTTTGTAGTCATGTGCCATGTTTTCAGTCCCAGTGTGCTCTGGACTCATTTCTGTTGTACTGTTAATACTGCTCATGCTCATACTCATTTTGATTTCTGCTACAATCTGGTCAATGTCCTCTTCCTGCTCTTCCAGCTCTGCATCCTCTTTTCTAGAATGGTATGGTGATATTCCCTGTGAATTTCCATTAGCCTCTGCTGGGTAATAGTCCGGATAGTCACCTTCACTTTGACAGTACTGTATGTTTTCTTCTTGGTCTTGGATCTCCAAAGATGATGCTTCATCCTCCAAAATCTGAATGCCATTATCTTGACCTTCCTGCCACTCTTGCCTGTCCATCACCTCATTTTCATCTTGGTGCTGAATTTTACCTTCAGCCCATTCTTCTACAGCTTCCTGACATTCATCTGTTTCAACATGGTGTTCCTCATGGGTAGCATACTCCTCCCCATTGCAGTCCATTCCTTCCAGGTAACTGTCATCCTCTGGACAGTATCTGATGTAGTATGTGATCCCCTCCTCTTCTTCAGGCAAGCCTTCATCATAGTCCTCCTCCTCAGAAGTGTTGTTGACATAGTCAGAGCTGGAGTCGCCATCTCCACTGTGGTCATTGCACTCATGTTCCACAGGGGTAGGACTGCCTGGTCTGACAGCTGCTAGTTCTGCCTCCTTTCCTGCATAATCTTCAATGGGAAGGTCACTTTCTTCATTTTCAGGCTCCCTGTTGTGAGATGCAGTTGGGCAAGCTCTGGCTCTGTGATCCAGCATGCTGGCTGTAGTGCTTTGATGTTTCCTGTTTGCCATAGCCAGCTCCTTACATGACAATCATTTCCAGCAGTTACTGCAGGGAAGATGGAAAAACACACATTCAGGAAAAGGTCACCAGTAGAGTACAGTGACATTAATAGGAAGCAAACCTATAGATTCATTTGGTAAAAAGCCTGTGTTTGTAGATATTTGACCAAATTCAGACAGCTAACTTTTAAAATGCTTATGCTATGGAACCATGAAATCAAAGTAATAAGTTGCACTCTGAAAGGAACAGATAAAGAGAAGGTTCTACATTTATGCTAAATGTATTCTAGTGTAGGCTCTCTTCTGTCAATTTGACAGAGAATTAATCCTGAACCTTGAAATTAGTTTTCAATTTCTTTTTCCTGCCAGTAAGGGGTCATGCTTTGATCGCTATGCAGTAAATGGGAGCTCTTTTCAATTTTCAGCTTAGGCATTTCTTTAACGTGTACTCAAAGCAAACATTTAGAATCTGACCTGCTCTTACCAAAACTAAAGGAAAATAATTCTATTATCTTGGCAGTCACATAGTGCACTAAAAGATAATGCATTGGTATTGAAAGTGTTATTTTCAAAAAAACACTTGTTGGTTTATTAGCCCTTACTAGCTGGATGCCATGACATATCTCCCATTGTTAAACCAAATATTGCTTTCAGAACAGATTATTGCAATTGGATGGGATCTACAACAATCACCCAGTGCTGACTGAGTTAAAGCATGCTTTAAGGGCCTGGTCCAAATGCCTCTTAAAACACTGACAGGCTTGGGGCATCGACTGCCACTGGAAGCATGTTCCAGCATCTGACCGTGCTCTTGGTAAAGAAATGCTTCATAATGTCCAGCATCGTATCACTGGATGCCTTTTCTGGGGAGAATTCAGCACCTCCCTGCCCACTTCCCCTCTGGAGGATGCTGTAGAGGGCAACATCACTTCAGCCTCCTTTCTACAAACCAGACAAGTCAAAGCATCTTTGCCACCCCCAAAGGACACCTCCTTCCAGCCCTTTCACCAGCTCTGCTGTCTTTCTGTGCACACATACAAGGACCTTCACATCTTTCTTAAATTATAGGGCCCAGAAGTGCACACAGCACCCAGGTGAGGCTGCACCAGTGCTGAAAGCAGCAGGATAATCCTCTCTTCTGACCAGCTGGTCACAGTGTTTGACAGAGCCCAGGACATGCTTTGTTCTCTGGGCTGCCAGAGCACATTGCTGAGTCCTGAACTGCTGTCAACCAGCACCCCAGAGCAGAACCTGGCATTTAGACTTGTTAGACTAATCATGGCCCAGTGCTCTAATCTATCCAGATCCCTCTGCAACACTGTTTTCCAAAGTCTAATCTATATTTCAGTTAAAAGACACATTTACAGTAAAAGCTCACTAATTCTTCCTGCTAAGCACTTGTGCTACTTTAAATTATTTTCGTCTAAATACTGGATTCTAAATAAGCAGGGATTATATGAACGATATAAAAAATACTTAAAGAAAGTAACTACTTATAGACAGTCTTGACAAGTGTGATCTGCTATATGATTTGGAGGTGGCAAATAATATACTTTCATTATTTGTGTTTCATTGTTGTATCCTTATCATAAACTTGACCTGTGCAGTTACTTCACTGGGGTGAACTCAGCTCAGGCTCCTGACATGCACCACACCACTGCAAAAACATTTTGACTTAACCAGTTTCCCAAGTCTTGCGTGCATACAGAGCAATAAAACTAGCATGGAACGCTAGAGGATTAGAGGAGCTATATAGGGAGTAATTTCTTAGGCATTATGAACTTAGAAAAAATATCCTGTCACTGTAACCTAAAACCTTATAGATATCCCTGTAGAACTTCTGATACCACAAGAAAACTCCCAATCCTTAGTTTGTGACAAATCCAGGGATCTGATCTATGTATGGACTATTGCAAAGATACCACGTGGCAAATCTATCCCTCAAATATGGGTTCTAGATTCTGAGATACAAAGCAGAGATGCATGTTAGTCCCAGGATGAGGTATGAAAAGAACCCAGCACATGGAGCCCTTCTTAATTATTGTTACCTTGCAGAATTAGTCTTGACAGAATAAAACTTTGAAGTAAACAGTGTATCAGAAGAGAAGTTTAAAAGGAGAAAATCAGAGGAGGCAAAACTTTCTCAGCGATTACTTGCCCCTCCTCACTACTGGAAGAACTAGCAGACTTGCAAGGTTTTCTCAATGCAATCTGTATGCCCACTATCCCTTTAATAATAATAATACTTTTTTACTTTGGAGCCAGTTATAAGGAGCTCAGAACACCAAGCCATCCATCCACTAGGGTTACCTCTGATTTAGTCAGCTCTTACTGCAAACCAAGGATGTTTCTCTACTGTGACTGCAATATTTTACATTGGATTAAAATAATAATCTAAATCACAACACTGCAATGCTCTGCACAGGCTGCAAAAAACTGCCCACAAACAAGATAAATTGCTTGTATGACCAGATCAGGCATAAGTACACTACACAAGCATGTCTAAAATGAGTTAAGATGGAGTGCTATAATAACTTTGAATGGCACTGCAAGAAAACTACAGAGACCTCATATGGTTTAACCAAAAATTATTTTTGTCAAGAGCAGAACAAATAAAGTGCCTGTTATTGAAAGAAAAGTTCTCATCTGCAATGGCCTCAACCTTCTAGTGGAAATATTACCCATATTAAATAATACTTAAATATTTACAGTGCAGTTGACCCTGCACAAAAGTCAGTACAGTGCAGCTGAAGATACAGAAGCACAGAGCCTGTAACAAGCACAGTTTGAAGCCCATGACTCAGATTTTCCAAAAGCATATGGAGATGAGAACCCTTTTTTTAGCCAGTGTAATGGAGTTCTTCCACCCACATCTAAGAATCTTCATTTAGTATCCAGGCCCTGAAACTGCCATAAGTGGTATCTCTGCAGTGATAGCCTCTTATAATAAAATTCCAGTAGTGAATGCTCAAAGATGTTACTTACCTGCAGGAAAATCCAGTGCATTCTAGATATTCTATAACACATTTCAGGAAGCCACCTGAATGTGATCTGAGAGCCAGAAGGCAGGGTAAGAGCCCAGGGAGGGAGGGGAGGGGTGGCTGGGCAGTGGAGCTCCATCAGCTGTCAGGGGTCTCAGCTGGGCACTGCAGTCCTGCCCCACCAGGGGCCAGTTAATGTGCAGCACCTGCGCTGTGCTGGGAAGAACTTCAAAAAATAATGCCAGACTGGAAACTTTTTAGAGCATAGCTGGTAAGAAATAGAGAAAATAATTCCTCTCAAGCATGTCTAGCACTGATATACTGGGACATGGGAAATGGGTTTTCATTTAATCCAGCCTGAGCAATGATTGAGGACAGTGCTTTACCCCTCTACACTGGAACTGAGGCAAAGTAAGCCTGATTTTTTGGTGAGAGGCAATGCTGATCTTAATGCTATGGGAACTGAAGTTACAAAGCAATCTCTGCACAACAATCACAATTCTAGTTGGCCTTCTTTGCAATCTTCTCAGGCACTAGTCTTAATATAACAAAGTACTGAAATAAAAAGGCAGAATTTATTATTTTCAGCCCATGAATTGCAGACTGAATGTGCACTGATTACGGCATCTTCAAGCACAAAATGTAACTTCTCCAGCTGTACCACCACATCACAATTACTGAACTGAGTTTTCAAACACCACTCTGAGAACTGCTCTTTATGGAGCTGCACATACATTTCTCAAGGAAACACACAGCTGTATTTTAACTCAAATATTAGAACAGCCAGGACAGCCTAGTTTTCTTCTCCTGTACCAAAATATCTCTCAAGCTTCCTAGCAAAATGCTTTAGCCATTGATTAGATTTAGCATCATCTGACTATTTTAAGGTGTTTCATGTCACACAGCAGAGTTCCTGAGGGTCACAGGTCTGAACTCTTCTGTCTTCTCACCTACAGAGATATTAATCTTCCAGATTTTAAAAGTACAAAACCACAATTTTGAACTTTATTTTTTAGAAATACAACAGCTACCAAATTTTCACCGTGTATTCTGCTATTCAGACTACTGCACAAAGCCTTCTGAGTCCCTGACTGCATGGATTAGTACTTTAGGTAATATTCACATCAGTTGCTGTAACCTTCTAATATCATAGGTATCTTGAGAAAATTAGAAAATGATGCTCTTGAAATTGGAGAAAATACTGAATTTCTATCTAATATTGCTCAATGTGTAACTGAAGAGAGGAGTAATGATCTGCTGGATCCAGAGGCACTTCATCATTAAAGGCTCCAATTGAGCCTACAGATCATTTCCTCTGCTTGGTGTAAGACTCCCTCCTACTCCTTGTATCTCACCTCCCTCCTTCATAGCAGAGAGTTAGGTCAAACTTCTGCATCACTCCAAGCACATTTTTTCACTTCTGGCTGTGGTAGGGATGAAGTGTTCCTTCACGGGAACATGGGAGGGTCAGTGCTGGATCCCTGTTTACCTTCCTTGGGGTTCAGTAATTTTGACTTGCTGAGACAATCAAACCCTGACTTCAGTTGTACAAAGCTTCACTGAATTGCCATCAGTGTTGTCAGGATCACTGAATAAAGGACCAGTTACACAGGGTTCTCAGTAAAAATGCTTTCCTTTCAATAATGGTTTTACTTTATTTTTCTTAATTTTCCCTGGCTCAGCTCAATGTTGAAAGGAAAATCAATCTCCAGGAAAACACACGCTGCATTCCCATGTGAGAGTAAAAAGGAGTATGCATAACAGAACCAATTTCTTCTGCTCCTAGAAACAGGACTACTGGGTTATAGCTGGAATTTATTCTAATCAAGGCTCATTATATTCATTAGCTTTCTCCTGAGTTCGCTGCACCTAATCCCAGCCAGCTGTAGTGAGGGGTTTATCAGCCTTAACACTTCTACATCTTTTCACCTGCATAGAAAGACCTCTTTACTGTCTTCTCAGTAAAAGAGACCAATTAAATTAGCACTAAAAATGGGAAAAGGTACACAATTATAAACATTGTAAAATACCCAGTACAGCACTGCTGGCTGTGGTTAAAGAACTGCATTGCATCTATACTTGATTCACAAGCTGAATAGCATTTTAGTGGGAGAAAAACAAGTCATTTACATTTAACATGAACAGTCATCTGAGGGGGCAGGGGAGCACTGTTAGGTTCTTTTGGCAACAAATATACTGTTGCATGCTTATCTACAGCCAAATGATTTTTGAGCCCTGCTGTTTCAACTTACAGACTAACCTAAGAATTTTACTGGCCTGAATTTGATACATTCACTTTATTTTGCAAGGCTTCTTCCCTGTGCCTACTCCTTCCCAGGTTCATTTTTCCACCTACTCCACAGTCTTCCTCCCACACTTCAGGTATCTGCACCCTTTGTCAGTTTTGACAAAACTGACACTCAAGTTTTGCTTTGCTGGAATTGTTCAATACCTCCTATTTTCCCCAGATATCCTTTGCAATCTCACTGCTATTAAACTGGTTCTATTCTTTTTAAGTCATCTTCAGATGCAAGCTACAAGCACTGCCACACAATTTACTGCCAGGCGAGATCACAGCACATACAGCCCACAGCCTGGCTTCTCTCTGCTGAGCTGTGTGGATGCACTGCTGAATGAAGCTATTCCATATGTTAGCCCTATACATTCATAATCCAGAAATGCTGCAAAAAAAGAAAAAACAACATCCAACCCTCTTAACATGGGCATATGTTTAGATCTGCTAGATTAATCTACTTACTCAGTACATCTGTAACTGAGATAACAGTATTTTTCAACAGAACTGCATCGGAAAATTCATGATTGCAGGGTTTTATGATAATTATACCAGTCTCTTCTCCAATAAAAAGATAAGTTATAGTAGAAAATTATCTAACTTCAATTCACTCAAAACAATTTTTAATATTAAACTAATAGTGTTTCTCACTAGGCTTTCATTACAGAACACTTAATAGGCTCCCATCTGCTAAGTTGGTCCAGAGGAATTATGACTGATCCTAGACTGGGAACTGGAGTTTTTAATAAGATGATAACAGAATATGAGCCTGCTGTGACTATGTCAGATTCTGTAGTCATTTGATTCCCCAAGGCCAAATTGCATTAACTTCATTTTTCAGTGGTGCTGACTCTCCAGACCATGAGAATTCATTATGCAGAGCCCCAGAAGCAGAGTGCAGGTGGCTGCCAGCTCCTCGAAGAGCAGGTGGAACTGGGATCCTGACTCTCCCAGGAGTCAGGCAGTGCAAGGGACAGCACACTGAGCATGTGACATGGGATTTTGGCAGGAGCACAGTCTCTAACAAAGGAAAGGGAGGAGGGGACACAGCACCGGAGGAAGGGGCTCACCCTTGCACAGAGTGAGCCTGGGTAACACTGACCTTCTAGTGCTCTGCATGGAGACAGTCTCCAACAATGAGGACTACCACAACACAATTAAATTAGGGTCATGTTGTGACACTTCAAGTGCCATCTCAACATTACTGAAGTTCTCTTACTCAGGCTGGCACAGCCTGGCATAGGACTTATTAGCCAGGCCCGTTAAAAATGTCTGTTCCTTTTCTCTGAGGCTTTTGAATTTAAAACAAAAAAACCTCTATAAAATACCAACACATTGTTTCAGGGAGGGGAAAGACCTAGGACAGAAACTTCAGTTATTAGGACATAATCAAACTGGTCCTTTTATGTGCAGGATGTTAGATCTGCATGGCAGTAAATACCTACAAACACAGTCATGTGCATGCATCTCTCTTCCTCAATGCAAGCTCAGCAGCTCCAGCATAGCCCAAAACACGTTTCTTTGGGATTGTTGTGGCCATATATGATACAGGGGTGCTGTTTGAACCCGCATGTCTCAGAGATGGCCAGTTTCCTCAGTTCCCTCCAAAAAAACCTCTAGGGAGCAGGGGAAAAGAAACAAAGACACCTGAGAAATTTAGACAAATGGCAGTGCTAAAATCCAGTCTTTGTGATTTATGTCTCACTTGGAGTTGGTTTGATATTTATAAAAGGATAAAATGGGTTTATTTACCTATTTGTGAAAATATACCATAAAGTATCCTTCAAAGTAAGTGCCTGTGTAGAAAAAAAATATTAATTTTTAGCAGCTGAGATCTGATTCTTTTCCTGTGAAACTTGAGATTGAAAACTGGGCTGAGGTCTAGAATTTCCTTGTGTATAGAACTCCAGTAGGAGTACAGAAAGCCGTGGAGTTGGTCTTGGGAATGCCACTTCTGCCTTTTACAGTGTGTGTGTGACTTATCTTTGTTCAGAATGCTTTCTAAAACCTTCATGAATACAAAAAGTATTTAGGTAAGCCACACTAAAGCAGCTCTGCAGATACAGGACACTTCAATGGTGTTACTGACACTCTAGAAAAAACCAAACAGGCAAACTCAAAGAGAATTAGAGAGGACACTGAATTTATGGCGAGTGTACTTCTTTCCATGAGTTTTCATGCATAAACAATACATATGATGATGAATTTTTAAATTACTAGTATTAATTTTTGCAGAAAGTGACTGAAAATAGTCAGAAGCCATTTAGAAAATCAGCTTTGCCAGATATTATGTATTAAATAAACCTGAAGTGTTTTGTGTCCACATTGTTGACAATTCAGGATATTTCCAGGAAGTTTAAAGCTTAACTAGATAGGAATTTCCAGTTTCTGCTGGTTCTTGCTAAATGGCCTAAATAATTCTTTCATTTCTTCTTTCATCCAAGAGAATTTTCTTCCCAACCCACAACAAGAATGAGAGTGTTGACAGAAGAAAAACAAGTCTTAAATGAGCTCTCTTGCTATTTATTTTAAGATATTTCTACTCTCACATGCTTGACCTCTTCTAGATAGGTATAAAAATAAGAGTAGCAAACAGAAAATGTAGATAGAATTAACATCAACTTGCTATCTAGGTTATTCATATTTTTCCTTCATTTTCCCTTCACATTTCCTTCATTCAAATCCAACAAAATACAAGTAAGGAAATACATTTCAAAACACTGTTGTCTGCACCAAGCAGAAACCTCTTGTGATTCAGAAATGTGTTTTCTTTTGCACTGTGAAATTCCATTGAAAATTAGCCTGATTTAATCTGACTTTCTCTTTTCCATGACTGTCTTTAGAAAATGATGGCAATTTGTCAAAAAAACTTTATAAAATCAACCCTGTAGCTAGATGCCTTTCAGTATTTTTTTGTTTTCTTAGTCTCTTCTATCAAGACCCAGTTTCCCATCTCCCTGCTGAGCTGATGTCAGGCTGGGGCTGCCTCATGACCCAAAGAAAACAAAGCACTTTACACACTCTGAATAGACAAGCCAGAAAACCACCAAACACACCTTCTGTGATTTGAGGACAGAAGAAAGAGCTGGTCTGTGTTCCCCCAGTGCCTCTGGCTCACACAGGAGGTGCTGTGAGTTCTGTAGCTCACCTGCAGAGCCTGAGAGCAGCTGGAGTTCAACTAACACTGACCCTGTGTCCAGTTGTACACAGTCCCTTGTTTTCAGTAAGGGCAAAAATAAAGCAGCAAGTTGCAAATTAAAAATATCAGCAAAAGTTATGTAACTTTGTTAATTTTAGCAACAGCATGGTTAAGCCCAGATTCAAGATCTTCCCTTTAACCTAAACTCCCCATCCTCACACAGTCTACATCTGTGTTATTATTTTATGATTCTACATTATTTCATACCACCTGCCTCTGATTTTTTAAAAGCACCATTGGGATAGACCAGGAGGAAAACCAGCTAAAGACAACTCCAGATTTGGTGCTACTCAGTGTTTCATAGCTTCAATTAATCATCTAAATATTATTTTAATATGCTTAACATAATTGAAATAGAGACTAAGAAAACAGCAAGAGATTTGCATGGGAAGCAGAGCCAAGAGTGATTCTTACAGAAATAAGGAAAATGTGTGGGGGAAGTGAAAACGAGCAGCATCTAAAAATAGATGGCATTAAAATACATGACTTGCCAGTTATCTCAAGAGTAGCCACTAGGGTCTTTCTGTGTAGCTAAAACCAAAATAATTCTCATATCATTCTCCACTTCCTCTACTGTGTCTCCTGTGAATCTGAGGTAGACACAAAAGATAATAATTTGGGGGAGAAACATCACTGAATAGGCAAACAAAGAAAATGTTATGTCCATTATCAATCACCATTATGCTTATTTTATTAGTTTAACAACTGACAGCAGACTGAGAAATTAAGTTGTGAGATAACAAATGTTCATTTCTGTATGTCAGGATCATTTCATTTGCAGTTTTGCAGAAATTCTGCCTAAAGCTACGATGGCTGCAGTGAATTAGATACTGCAAATACACATCCCTGTATCCACAGGCAATGCCCTTAAAATGGAGCAGCCTGTCCTGAGTTACTACTGAGCTATAACAAAAAGCTGTCAGCGTGCAGGTTGCATTTCACAGAATATGAACTGTGTAGGCACTGCAGACATGAACAGCATCTATTGACCAGGCACACCTAATGCACACCTCTGACCCTGAAACCACCAAGAAACAAGGGATGATGTGCAATGCAATCTCTCTTGCTGCCCTTAAACCGCATCAACATGAACAAGTACATTTGAGATGTTTGATTACCTCACCTGAGAGTGAAATCTTTAAAATTATGTTTTTATGGGTTTGAAAATATTCCTTTTTTTGCTATTCACCAGGTGATATCAAGGGTTTTTTGAGATGATTTAACTATTTTTCTTATTTTTAAAAGATTCTACATTCTGAATTTTGTTCTTGCATTTCTTTTCATGGTATATAGTATTTGCTCTCTTTGGTTTAATCTAATAAGCTTTTAAAATTCAATAATTATCTTGTAAAAGCCATTCTAAAAATGCTCTATAACTGGCACTCAACAACAGAAATTAAAAGTAGAAAAAAGAAATGCTAAACAGTGTAAAATGCAGAGATATATATCCCAGCTGAGTTTAGCTTTTATAGTTAAAAAGATTAGCTATTTCCTGCAGCAGCAATAAAAATATGTTTAATCACTTATTTAATTATCATTTATTGTTGATGTGGTTTAATCATGCTTTAGTTTAATCCCCCAGCTCAAAGAGTGATACTAAACCTGTGGTGCTGCATCCATACAGTTGTGAGAGTTAGGACAAGTATCAGTTTTGCAGTGTTAAGCCTGCTATAGAGAAAGAGCCACCAAAAACAGAACCTCATTTAAAGCACCTTAAACAGGGAGAAGGACAGAAGCACAATATTTGTATTCAACAGAATTAGATGAGACTCCAAAATAAAGGCAATGAGATTTTATGGCTTATTCTTGTGACTGCTCTGCTCCAAGAGATCAGTTTCAAATAATGAAAAAGTACCCCTCAAGCACACAAAGTTGCAGTGATAGCTGTGCAGAGGCATGAACTTTGAATTTTATTCCATAATAAATACAAATTTTAGTATCTTCTTATGATTATTGTATCTCCTAATTTACTGAGAATAAGGGAAAAGTATAGGATGTATAGGAATAAGAGAAGGAGATCCAGAAGTAAGGGGAAAGTATAGTCCATATTAACATTATCATGCATAAAGCATATATACCATTCAATTAAAACACATTCAGCCACTCTGAGACAATCTGCAATTCAGCCAGAGCTCTGGTAGAATTTTCAGTCTGTCTTAGAATGGATTATACAAAGTTTTCCAATGCTTTGCAGAGTAAATTCCTGCTGATTATGGAGGCTACTCAGAAGTCTGGCAATCTTTCTATCTCTTGCTAATTTGTAGGCTTCTTGCAATTTCCTGGGTAGCACTTTTATCTCAGTAACAGGGTTGGTTTCTATACTGACTTGCACTAAATGATAACAGATCCCTCTAAGCATAACATGAGGTGTAACAATGGGGAGCCATGTGGCAGGAATTCAAACATGGAACAGACACTGAACCTGGAGGCAGCTGTGGGAAACCTCCCGAGGTCACAGTTGTACACATCCATATCTGCAGAACCTGGCCCTGCACCACTGACATGCAATACCATCACCTATTGCAATTTCTCCCAGTCTAACACAGCACTTTTTTGGTCAAAATGTTCATAAATACCAGCCAACTGAACTAAATTTCCTTCTTCTCTCTATTTACTGGTATACTTTGGAAAATATTATTCACTGGAAAACCACTAAAAAAAATCTCATGCATTTGGACCCTAATATCAATTTAAATACAACTTTAGGAATAAAACTGATTCCACCTCAAGTGTCCATATATGGAATTATTCCCTTCTGTCTACAATAATTCAGTGTTTTGAAATGGATTGAACAATGACTGTAAAGTGTATTATGCAGTCAGAAATGTTGTGTAAGAGTGAGGCAAAATTTACTTTGTCTAGAATATGGAAAAATATTAGCTTGCCATGGCAAATTCCTAGAAGAGCCTTTTAAGCCACCAAATCAATACAGTGATGGGTGACTTGGAGGTATAGGTGAAAGGTGAGACAGGATTTGGGGACTTCCTTCAAGGTGAGGGGTTGGTACTTTTGACAAGATGTGTAAATTCCAAATTCCCATGCTATTAGAGGAAAGAAATGAAATGGCAGTAAAAATATCTTCACAGTAAGAAGAAATATAACATCTCTTGGTTCTTTGAGATTCTGTTCCACAAGAATACAAGTCTAAGGTGCAAATGTGAGCATTTCCCTTCAGCAGAAGGGTCCCTGTTGGTGTGGTGCAGCCGGACTGACTGCTGGGAGCCTGGCAATCCAACACAGCCCTGGCACCACATTCCGGCCTCCTGAACACCCTCAGCCAGACCTGGGATTACTGCTGCCTACAACAAAAACAGGTTTTATTGAACCTGACATGCAGTTAGAAGGGGAAGGAAACTGGTTAAATTTAGGCTGTTTGAGCAAGCTTTGCACTCTGTCGCTATCACACAGCTATAAAAGAACCCAAGGGGTGTTGGCTAAATAGGTTTACACACACGCAGGAATAATTTTAGCTCATCACGAATTCGAAACCTTTAATTTTTGGAACTGTGTGTCAGACACACACACTCCCACTTGCTGCAGATGGAAGTAAGGCTTCTCTGAGAGGTCGTGCATATTACACAACAAATACACAAGCAAGTGTATCTCTTATATACATTTATATAATATTAATATCTACATAGATATAAATAGTAAATCTATAACTTCATCTCCTTCAAGTCCTTCTCCCACTAGAAAAAAATCCAGGAATCTCTCCAGAAAAGTTACAGGACTATTCTAATATTAAAATAATTTGGGAAGATGAGTTAGCTTATCAAGGAATATTTGAGGAATACCAAGACAATAATATGGTTTGGGACAGTACTTCAAAAAATGTGATCTTGCTATTTAAACATCATCATTTAAGTACTTTGAGGATTTATATAATGGAATAAATTTATCCATTCACAATGTCAGATAACTCTATGGCAGAGTTATTTAATTCAACATCATCATTAAACAGACATAATGAAAATGCTGCGTTCTGATCACATCCAGTTCTACCTGAAATACAGCAACCACATAAGTTCCTGTGATTTGTGTCTTTGCAATCAGTTTCTTTACAGTTTTCAGAAAGCAGTGGCTGTTTAACCATTAGCTCTTCAGGGTGGATGCAAATATCCCAAAAGCATTTGTGGCAACCCTTTTTATCATATTTTATCTTTTAAAAGCCAGGCACATGGCTTTTAAGATCTGTTATCTGTTGCAGATGTATTTCCAAACACACAAGGAAACCACATCAGGCTTGGTGCCCCAGAATTCCACAAAACATTACTGTCACCAATACAGCTGTATTCCACTCCCTTTATTCTTTGTTGTGGTCTCACAGAACTACTGCCAACTCTCATCCTGGCTCAATTTAATGTACAGATAGGCTGCTTTATTATTTTAATACTATAGAATTATGCTTTTAATTTGTTTTTATTTTGCTTTTACTGCCATCAACTTTCTTCATGGAAACAAATGTCTTCAGCAAAGTCTGTATTTTAGAGTATCCCTTCATGCAAAGAGGTGATCCCGTATCAAAGTAAAACATAATAGCACTGGAAAAAAAGGGGACATTTTAGAATGCCATTATTTTAACCTTTTTCCATCCAGAAGGAAGAGAAATCCTTAAACTTGATACTTTAACATACATGGTGTACAAGCAATTAATGTTTCAAAAGTTACTTATTAGTATTTTATACTTCAGTTTACCATTTACCAAGAAAAGATCCTTTGATTTTTTTTTCATTATGCATCTCTTCAAATTTTTAACACAATAAAACTGGAAATGCTTACCACAGCAATTAATTAATTAAACATTGTAAAATGATTTCATGTATGTGCTTCTCCAGCTTTGTGAGGAAATACTA
Organism: Eopsaltria australis; assembly: GCA_034509425.1. Taxonomy (NCBI): domain Eukaryota; kingdom Metazoa; phylum Chordata; class Aves; order Passeriformes; family Petroicidae; genus Eopsaltria; species Eopsaltria australis. The sequence continues at coordinate 2,673,811 of JAVTVJ010000121.1, forward strand.
TATACCTTTCCTTCAATAAATACTAATTTCAGGTTAGGTGGAGGTAAATTAGGTATACTATTTGAATAATAATGCAAAAGGGAATCATGAAGAATAGGTCACCTTAAATAAAACCTGGAGATTCAACAAACATTTCAAATGGTACCATTTAAGGCAAACATTTTCAACCTTACTGCAAGAGCATCCATTCAGTGAATGGTCAGGGTGGCTGGAATACTGAGACTGGCAATTTAGAACAGCTGTGGAGGGAGGTCACTGGCAAGGCCTCATTTGTAGAAGAAAATGGAGATGCTTAACTTTCCAATAACTCAGGGTTTAAGTGCTGGGTTAGAGGTTCACACCCAACCATTTACACTCAAATTTTACAGCTTCTTGATTCTGAGTGTGTAATAACTCCTCAAAAAGGTTTCTTTTTATCACTATTGACCTTGAAGTCCTGTGAATGGTTTCACGGACTCACTTAACATAACCACAGGGAAAAAATGGAATTTTCTTTAAAAGGTTACAGGAAAGGATTGACAACATCATTTTAATGAGTCAAATCTCACCCAAAACTAGATTTTTCAGGCATTGACAATTGACACGTTTCTCATTAACACTCTTCCCATTTAATTAGTATAAGAGGATTAGGTTGCATTTTTCTCCTTAACTGTGGTTTTTAAACTCACACAAATACTTGCACACTGGCAGATTTAGTAAATAAGGAAAAAATCTTTTGAAAGAATAAAACAAGGGTAAAGACTATTGTGTTACTTCTTTTCAAGATAAAATAGTCTGCCTTTGTTCAGCAGAATTAGCAAATGGCAGGGTGAATTTATTAGACCTTTTACAAAATAAAGATTTAACAAGAGTAGTAGATAATGAAGATAATCAGAGACTTTAACTGTGAATTATACTGGGGGGTTTTGCATTTTCCACCTTTGAAAAAATATCTGTAGCTTGCAGTTGGTTCTGTTTCAGGCACACTGCTCCATAGTAGATGATCACCTCATTTGAAAAGCAAGATTAGAAAGATGTTTCCTCTCTGTTTCTAAGGCACAAATTGCACATCAGTAAAATCCTCTCCAATTTATAAAACCTGGGTAGAAGATAAAGACTCTGTCAATCACTGACTCTGTCAATCTGTAGCAGATCCTCAGGATGGCTTGAAACCTTACACCCACCAGCTTTGATTTGTATATATACACCTTATGGAAATGAGACCTTTCCTGCTAGATAAGTATTTTGAATGTAAAGTTATTTAGCTGTGCTCTGAATGACACACAGCTTAGCAGGTTTACATGTAAATAGTCACTGAAAACAAAGCACTAACCACAATGCCTTAAACTCTTCTTTGGTATTAGAGACACGCAGTGACCTGACAGGAGAATGCTGTGCTCCGTGCCATGTGAGCAGTGAAGGATGTGCTCTGAACTAAGTCTGCAATTTAAATGGGTATTGACAAATGGATTATTGGTCCTTCCTGCTGTCTGCTGTTCCCTATGGCTATGGGGACTAGGACATGCTGCATAAAGGGAAAACAAATGATCTTTGCACATCTGTGCTTGAATCGATTTTCACTAAGTCACTACAGGTCCAGCAGAGCCACCTAAAACGCAAATATTAAATCAAATCCCACACTCATTGCTTTCAAGCCAGCCCAAGAGGCAGCATGCACAGGAACACTGGTGTGTCTGGCAGAACTAAGCCTTATATCTGTAGGGCACAGCTGACCTGAAAGGCTGTTTCAGATGCTGGACAGCAAAGAAGGTGCAGAACCATTTAGCTTTGAGCATGGGAGCAGCTCAGCAGTGTGTAAAAGCCATATTCCTGCAATATGGAGCCACTTGTCTGATTTCATAAATGCATATTTACCACCCACTGAGGACCCAGACTAAAGTACCTGAATTATGTGAACTGGTCCTTTATTTCTTAATTCTCAAATCAGTGAGATGGCCACAAGCATCTTCTTTCTATTAGGTTAGTAAATAACATCTAAAAATGCAGACCTGACTCAACCTTAGGGGACACAGAGTGTACTTGGTGAGCAACACCTGCCTTCAAATGTCTCTTGGGTAAAACAGAGTAAACTTGTGTCTTTCTTCTCTACAAGAAGTCTCATCTACTTCTGAGGCTCACTTAAAGTCTTTTAAAAGTGAAGAATTTGATAGCACTGCCTCTTTCCACAAGCAAAAGAAAAAGTCCCAGGCAAAACACATTCAAAAAGACTCCTGACCTCATAGAAACAGGTACACAATTCTGGGGAAGTCTCATTAGCTGTTACTCTGTTCTTATCTTCTCAGAACTTCTGCTTTTGGCCACTCTGGGAGATGGGATACTGGACCTGATGATTTTTTCGCTCTAAGCCAGCACAGCATGTCACCTAACTCAAATTCTGCCAGGTCTAAGATAGTCCCTACCCTTCCACATACATGTGGAGGCAGGTATTAATTCTAATTTCTATTTTTATTCAAAACAATTCAGGAATTATTACTAGGACTATCTTTAATAATCATTTATATAAACCCAAATTTTAGTTGATATAAAATTAAAGCTTATGTGCGCCAGTTTTCTAAACATTTAGGGTCAAAAATCACCCTTTTAACTAACACTACAGACAGTCTATTCTCTTATCTGCAGAGACAGGCAATTTAGATTAAAGAGAATTTTGCCCACAGAGGTTAGTCAATTATCACTTGATATATTCGTTAAAATTAAAAAATGCCAAATACAAAAACTATCACTGCTGTCATTAGGGCATACCAGACAAACTCACTGCACAAAAATCACCTCATCTATCAGGAGGCCAAATTATTGGGATGAAAATTAGTAATCAAAGACAAAATTCTTAACCTGAGGCACTTCTGGGCAAAGAAGTGTTCCACAAAATTCTGGTATCTCTAAAGAGATACGTAATAGAGCCAAGCTGCTGAAAGCAATCTTTCTGAAATGCAATTTATTTTTTTTAAACAGGTTAGAGTAGTGTGTTTGCTATATCAGTACCTTAGGAAAAAACACTGAATACAGTGTTGCACTTCAATTGCAGAGTACTGTGGAATCTGCTTACCAAATACTAAGGCCCCACAGAAGTTAACATCAGCTACAGCAACCCTTTGTTATTGTTCACTAAAGCACAACACAGGAGAGATCTCAATACTGATTTGGGATCTCATGTCCTTCTTCACAAGAGGTCTTTCATTAACATGCCTTCTCTCCAAGAAACATTAATCCAGGGACAAATTAAATGCTTCTCAGGGAGAAGTCCTGCATCTACTACCACAGTCATAGCTAAACCATCTTTTCCTTTCTAACTAGGATTGACTACAAAACCAGAAAAATAAGCAGATTTAATTTTTTTAAAAAACCAAACTTACTTTTCAAGAGTTTCCTAGAAGCACCATTTGCCAGCTTACAGAGACCTAATTTCATGTCTGCAGTAATTTCAGTGGTACGTAGGAGTGATTAAGAACCTTTGAAGAAAGTTTCTGGAGAAAACCTAGAGGCTCTTGGATTGCCATACAATGACCATCCAGTCATTTAGCACCTTAAAACCATTATGTCTGTGTATGAAGCCTGCTGTCTAAAAGAAAAAAGCTTATTTCAAATACTTGTACTGAATTTGTTATGGATGTCTAAGAGTATTTCAGTCTCCAGGTACTACACCAGGAGCCTTCCAAAAGCACTGCAGTTCCATCCCAGCACTAGATGAGACCCGAATCTAAACAAGCTCACTGCAAATCCTTTCTCATATTCACAATTTCTACTCTGAATTAGTGACTGGAAAAGGGAGTATTTTGATTTCACATTGTAAAGATAAAAAATGAGTGCCACATCTATGCTGGTTGGGTTTTTTTTCTATTAGTATATTTGAATCTTCTCCCATCCTTCACTCCATTCCTCTCAATGTCAAATTCAGTATCATGCCATGGAAGTGGATCTTACTGCAAAATAACTGAAGTCTCAATGTTTGAACTGTGAATGTTTGGATTATGAATATTATATCACACTTTTCTTGCATAAGAGTATCTGCTGATAATCTGTTATGGACTAGATGTTTTTCACTTTCAGACTTTAGATTTTCACATCTTATTCTACCATGTTTTCCTTTTCACTACTTCTGTTTTTTATGATTCAACAGTTGTTTAAAGTTATGTCTCTGTCTCCAAATGTAATTCTCCAAAGTAAGGACCATCTTTTTTTTCTTTTCACATGATTAAGCTATTCAAAACAGGCCTCAAGCCAGTGATTTAACATTTGGTAACACAAAGATAATGAGATTTTCTGGCTCAAAGTAAATCATAGCTATTGCATATCTTGACAATTTTGTGCCTGGATACTTAACTTAGGGATCAAAACCATTAATCTAGAATACATCTATAAATTTATAGAATGTAGCACCAATGGAAAAAACTTCTTCCCGACTCACTTTAAAAATGTGTTTACTAATTCATGTCTATTAAGTGGCAAAGCAGCAAATGTGTTCAGGGTATGTTGTCTGTTGCTGAGAGATAGGGATGTCTGAAAGAGATGTTCCAATTCACCTTTTACCAAACAGCTGTCTTTGTTTTTATCATGTTATTAAGAAGTATTTCAGTTAAATAAAACCCCCCAAATCTGTGGCTATTACAAGCGCCACCCTGTAAGAATACAAAAAGGATTGACAAAAATTATCCCTCCCATGTGTTTTGTTCATCTTTGCAGCCTTGGGTATATTCAATTTCATTATTTCCAAAGCATATGCAGTTTCTGCTTGGCCTTTCCTGGAGTTGCTAAGAGGAGAGTATCACTGGGGGTGGTGGGGAGGCAGCTAAATGTTCAAAATGATGAAGTTGATAGAGGAAAGTAACAACTTGGTGACTTTCAGATTATTTTAATCTTATTTTTTTAATTAGCTTTCAAGCTTTTTCCTTTTACTGTTTTTAAAAATATTTTTTCAAACATGTATCCAAAATTGTCTATATCAACTTTCAGTAGTCAGAATTTCAGTCCTGCTCAGTCAAACACTACCCTAGACATCTGCTGAGGAAAGATTAAAATTTCACTAGCTAAATACAATACATGGAAATACTCTCAGAGCAGGTACTGCCGAATGAAATTCACATATGCATCTAAAAAAGTGGACTAAAAAGAAATTAGAAATACATATAAAATTGGAAATATTTAGTTATGATTCAACCAAATCTCCAGTTTAAAATTTTGGCCACAGAAGCAAATTTCCATATTCTTGGATATATGATGCCCATAAGCACAGACTATTACTGTGGCCCTCCTTGAATTATCACTGAAAGGGCTGGTGAAAAGAAAAATGCACTTGCAGTTTAATGTTGTTTCTCAATTTGCATGATGTAAATCCTGCCTGTCCCATTTTCCCAGTCATGGTCCCCATGCACAGCAGCCTGGAGACACCCAGGTGAGTTTTCAGGAGGGGCTCAAGCAGAAGGGCTGTGCTGTGGCAGCAGCACACGGCACAGGCTGTGCCACCTCCTTGCTTGGGTCACCTGCAGTACAGTCAGAAGACTGTCAGGAGCTAATAATGTTAATTTTAAATGGACAATCTGCATTTATCTTTTATCTCCTCTAATTTATCCATATCCATCGCACAGATATTTTATTTTTTTAAGCTCTACATAACATTTTTAAAAGCTTTGTTAGTACTTACAGTTAGTAATTGAGTCAATGCTGCAATGCCAACCAAGAGACAGCACTGACAAGTAAGAAGGAAACACTTCACTAAACCACGTGTATTCTAGTAGAAGGTTCTGACATTCTTCCAGGCCAGTTTTAACCTCCTGTAGTCATGACCTTTAGTCTTGCACGTGTTGGCTGGCAGCAACAACTATTTCTGAGAGTAGCAGTTTTTTTCATTCTTAAAACTTTAATTATTTGCAAGGGTTTCTTGAAAAGAACATGTACAAGAAGAACTGGAGATGTATGTTCCCACTGTAGGAGGTAGGAGAAAGGACTCATTCTTATCTAGCTCATGAAGTTGCACCCGTTAGGCTGGTCAATACAAACTGAAGACATGCATGCTGACAATCAAGAACTTATTAAATATGAATCTTTGTATTAAGAAAATTGAAGTTGTTTTTTTACTCTATTTAATGCAGTAATCCACAGATGTATACAGTCCTACCGAGGAAATATTCTTTGGAGGAGAAAAGGGAAAAATATTTTCTGCATTTGTAGGCTGGCATGGTATCACTTTAATGTTGCACTCACAAATGGAGCTAAGCACACACTGAACGCTCTCTATTTCTCCACATCAAAAGAATTTTTTCCTGCTGACACAGCAAAGCTGACAACATGCTACAGTAATCAATGCTGTCTGTGTCTCAGACAAACCCAAGCAATGCAGGCTTTGAATGCCTGCAGATACAGAGTCAGTAACAAGCTGTCCTGAATAACCTGAGGAACACAAACTGAGCATCTCCACATCACCTGCTGCCTGAAAAGCTCTGCTGTGTCTTTAGGAGGAATGACAGAATGTACTAGCATTGACTTCAGACAAGCATTATAAAAGCATACCAAGGAAAAACCTGTCCCTACTGGTTATTCCAAGATAAGGAAAGCACAAAAGGCCTCCTTCTCATAATAACATTTTCATCTTTGCTAACAACTTGCATCACACTTTAACGCTATGAGCTGAGGCGGGGGGCAAAAGCACGTGGGGTAGATCAGGTTATGTGTGAACAACCCTCAGTTCAGTACCAGCTGCCTGCTAGGCTGACCTGCTAACACAGCACACTGGCACTGCTCACTTCTGCTGGCTGCTGTAATTAAAGGAGTCTGTACAAGACAGGATGCTGCACAGGGACTCCAAGAGTATTAAGGAGTTCCAGATCACTGAGGTAAATTAAAAGCAGGAAATTAAGATGCTACAAGTATTGTCTCATATTAGAAGGGATTTTGCTTCAGAGTTGTACTGGATATACTTAAATATGTATTTTCTCCAAGCTTTTACAGGTCTCATCAAGTTTCATTGCCAGTGTAAATTGCAAGATACTTTAGAAAACTGAATACTATTCCTTTACTCAGCATTCCTATATATTTGTATCGAGGACATATTTCCACATGTACTCACATAAATGAACAAATACAGTCTCTATTTAAAAACTTCAGTCTGTGCAAAAAATTTAACAGTTAAATTCCTTTTCATCTACCAATCTCTTTTCCCCTTTTTAAAATAAGATGAATGGAATTTAATATGATTAATACCTAGTGACTCTAAGGAAAAAAAAAACCTTTTTTTTTTGAAACCAGGATATTTTAAATGGCGCTGTAAGAGAATGTCTTTAACTGGCACTGGATTCCTTTGCCATCATACTTTTTACTGTCAGATGTCCTCACATATACAGGAGCCCTTTTGGATAGTTTCCTGTATGTCCACAGAGACAAAGTCCCATACACATATATCCATGCATAAGCATAAATGAAAGTGAAAAAAGAATGCATGTTTTATCCTTTCTTTTTAGATCGTGGGCATTTGTTCATTGTCGACAGCTACAGGACAAGTTTAAACTTCTGAATAGTTCAGGATTCAACAAAAGGATAAAAAAATACATTCGACCAGCTCAAAGATCACAATTTTAAAAAACTGAGTCTGCAAAATGGAATTCTAGAATGAAAGTCCTTCTGAACTTCAGCATGTTAGGATGTCATGTCAGATTGTAGCAGAATTAAATTCTAGCCATTTGCAGAGACAAATAGGTTGCATTTATTTCAAATTATTTTTAAGGACATTTCTTGACAAGCTGATGTTTCTACAGGATATTGGGACATTTTATTTTGATGCCTGTGCAGATAAGGGAAGAATTCTCCCCCAGGTTAGAATAAAAAGGCTTTCTGTTCCCTTTCTGATTCCATAAAAAAGAATCTACTTCCTGGCATCTCTTCCCTGCCTTCATTTAGAAAATTCTCCAGGATGCTGGCAGTCCCTTGGATTCCCCCTGTCTCTTAGTAGCACTTCATAACCTACATAACTTGATTAGTTTGTCCTATAAACTTTACACTGTTACAAGAAATTAGTGGTTGCTAGTACAGGGTCAATCTCTACATGGTTGCAGAAAAAAGTCTGTATCCAGTTGACCTTCTGCAAAAGGACCAAGTGAAAATGGTGATCCCTTCCACCCTTTACAGGAACATAAACTGTATTCCAGCAGCAAATTCAGATCCTTCTTCATATGACTTCAGTGCTCTACCAAGTTTGTTTCTTCTTGTTCAGCCTCAGCAAACCATATAATATCAATTACACTTTTTCCACTTCATTTTACTATTTTCTGTACTGTATTGCTGAAGATATTTCCAGACTACTTGGATGACAGCTGTGCTACTGGACACAAGTCTAACACTCTGATGATTCCCCTCTTTCACACCAAGATTCTTCTGCATCACACAACTACCACGCTTACCATTTTCAAGGCCAATTCAGGGCTAAATTGCTAAGCCAAAATAAGACATGGTGTATGAAGACTAAAAGGGAATATTTATCTATTTTATAGGTAAGTGCAGAATGAAGGATGCAGGATGAAGGATGAGTGCAGGATGAAGGATGGTACAGACTGCAGCACTAAATGTCAGGTGGTACCATAGCAGTTAACGCTGACACTCATCTCGTGTGTTGGACCCAGTTCCAGCTGGCACAGCCTCGCAGCTGACCGAGGAAGGAACAGAGATATCTCATGCAGGGAGAAGAATTCACCATTTTTTATTGTACTGTACACTCAAGATATCCTTTGCTTCTCTCACATAAACACTACTAAGTGTCACTTATAGCATTTTTTGTTGTTATAGGTGATCTTTGACTTGACTGTGTGAGCATTATAAATTGCTCAATTTCTCTTTCTTAAAAATAGCTGCTCCCTTTTACCTTCTGCAGCGAGGATACACTGCTTGGAACAACAACTGCAGCAGGCACTGTACACACATACAGCATGCACAGCATCTAGACAGACAAGGGGAACAAAATGCAAGAAAGTGCAGAAAAACATACTTGTCCACAGTCTTGATTTTCAGCAAGTCATTACCAAAACAAAAGGCTTTCATTCTCCCAATTATTCTTTAAAAATATGTTTTACACTAAGTACTCTCCCACTGAAACAGTTATTGAAAAATACTTTTTACCAAGAAGTTCAATTTCAGATGTGAGCAGCTTGCGCTGAATTGCGTAGGCAGCACGAGAACACTGCAGAAGTGTTAGTGTAGAATTAACATATAAGTGCATGAATAATGTCTTACTGATTTAACTGTGAAATATGTTCTTTTGGCATTCATAATTAGGGGCAGAACAGATGGTGAAAGCTTAATATGTCCATTAAAATAAATTATGTTGCCCGTGTTTCCTTTGTCTATAAAACTTTGATTGGGTTGGCTATTTCAGGTTGGTATTTTTTGTTCTCCTTGGAATGGTTCCTGTGCTTATGCTGGGGGGTATTTTGTATTGTAACTGCAGCAGGAAGGAAAAAAAAAGAAATTTGATGGGGAATTCTGTCTAAAACTAACAACACTTTTAAATGGGAGAACTCTGATTTAATTTTGTCCTCCCTCCCTTACAATCCAGTTCTTCACTAAAAGAAGGCCTAGTTGTATTCTCCTTACTCTCTCACTTTCAGCATGTCAAAGGCCTGGAAACAATGCATGTTTCTTTGTTTTCCTTCTTTAAATGATCAGTAAAATCAAAGGTCTTTTTTATGCATTGCTGAGTTGCATCTCTGAAGTACAGCATGTGTATTGTGTAGGCCAGTATTTGTAAGACCTGAAATATATTTACTTATTCATTAAAAACCAACAAGGGGTTAATAAAATAAGCACATGCTGTATTATTTAGAATATTTTCAGATAATATTCTGAAATAAAATTATAGCAATATCAGAATATGAGGTTGCAACTAACTCCTTTTTATATCTGGAATTACCTTTTTAGAGTTTAGAGCACTTTTAGGATATGCAATAAAATATTTTGCAAGTAAGAAACCAGCAGGGAGTGAAAATGGCTTTGAAACCTGAGCCAGTTGGTGCCTGGCAGCTGGAAAGCCACTTGATTGCCAAGCTCAGGCTCCCCTGAGCAGTGGGATCCAGGGACAGCCAAGTTGCAGTGCCTCCTGTTCTGCTGCCCCTGCATCAAACAGGGGAAGGAGAGGTGGCTTGAGGAAAGAGATATTGCTACTATGTTTGATTCATTCTTGATTTTCAGAAGAATCTTTTAGGGAAGAAACATGGTCAAGATTAGGACAGACTTCTAAAAGTAGAGTAAAACTGTGAAAGTCACAAATCAGCATAGCTTCACCACAGGATCATTAACACCATGCTTTGGGCTGACCTCCAGATCTTTGAAAAAAATCTGTAAGTTTATTTTTGGTGGGTTTCTGGTATGTGTAATATAAACAGCAGGCATGTCTGAGATTTGGAGAAGATGGGGTTCACTTTAAATGCATAAATGATGTTAGATGTGTCAACTGTCTTTACAACCCTTCCTTCAGTCTTTGCCATCTGTACCCTCTTTCCCCTGCCTGGAGACCTGCTGCTCCTCTTATCTCTTTGCAGGCCTGTGTTGTGCCTGATAAAAGATTCTGCTTTGTGAAGTGCAGATTAGTTCACTGCTTGCATTAAGAGAAGCCATCACTGCTAACTACATTCTAAGCTAACCTTTCCCAGAAAAATCAACTAGGGAAAATGCTTCTATAGACATCATATGAATATTATACTTTAAGATATATTTTTTAAAATAAACTAAACCTCACTTAACTATATTACATATTCAAAACTGAAATAGCATAGCTAGATATATATTATAAAGAGTAAATAAACCATTCTAAATTTAAAAAAAAATGTTATTGCTTTTGGAAAGACTGTGCCAACAGAAGTGTTGGAATAAAATCCTCAGAAGAAGCTCTTTGATTGCTATGAGCAACAACCCTTTTTTGTACTAGAATCTCCATAGAATTTCCCTCATAGTTCCATCACTGCAGAATGAACTCTTAAGAGATTTCTCTGTTAGAAGGAAAAAAATCAACTAATTAGAAACTGTAACATCTTTCTCTTTATCAAACCTCGTCATTAAGCCTAATTAAAATTTCCATTCAAAGCCAATTCTTCAGTAAGGGGACAACAGGTAGACAGTGTGACTTTTACTAGGAGGTTGTAATTTCAAAATTTAAACTATTGTTGACTCTGGGAGGTGAAATGACAGTAATGGGGAATGGCAAATGGGAAAATGACAGCACATTATCCATAAGAGTAGGAAGAGGGGATATAGTCCATTTGCACTGTACATGGTGAGAGTCTGTGCATCTTCTGGTGTTATTTCAAAGAGTAAGAACATTTTAGTAATTAAGGGCTCTATCTGAGACACCAAGTTGAAAGGGACTCCATTTTCATCTCCACCTTAGACTTTACACTCTTGACCAAGTCTTGTGCCTATTAATAATGTTCAGATATACAGAGGTAGAGCTTTTCAAAAACAGGGCAAGCAATTTTATACTAATGTATGTGAAATAGCACAGGAAGATGGATCTTGATAAAGTTTTTACTATCTCTTTGATAGGCCCATTAATTTTATACTACTGCTAACTGGAAAACTGTAGCAGAGAGACCAAGGCAGAAGAACCACAAATTGAACTCTTTTCACAGAGAAGGGAGGAAAATTGAGCAGTGGGAAGCCAGAACTATATTTGTATTATACATTATCCCATAGTTATAAACAACTTCAGTTCAGGTCCTTCAGTAGGATCACTCAGAGGTAAAGACACTTATTCAAAGTGTTACTTCAGTACAAATTTCTGCACGATTAAATTTGAATGAATCTCATAGCTGCAGATCAAAGTATTCATGCTGCTTTAGCTTTGGTTCTAGGCTGCATTATTATACTATGCAAACAAATTTTTGTCAGTATTACAATGTTTCACGGCAAAGACAGTGTAATTCACATCAGTTTGGTATCCCAAAGCAGCCACTGCAGCTGGGAAACCATTACTTAATTAGAGAAAAACATGAGTTCACAAAGCAAGCCAATTAGTGTCGGCAAATTTTAATCTCAGCGTATTTCATAAAGCAGCATTTATTAAGCAGAATACCCCTCCCCTTCTGCATCAGCCTATTTACAAAAGAGTATCTCTAACTGCTTCCATTATATGGTCATTATGTTTCAGATCAAGGCAACAGGATATGTGCTTTGGGAAGATGCACTGCAGGCAGGCAGAAAATGAGACAAGAAAATGTTCTCAGATACCTCTTTGTGTGTCTGCCTAAGCAGGACCCAAACCATTTAAATAGCTATAGATATGTATGATATGGTTTTCTGCATCTTTTAATTTCAACAAAAGTGAAATGTTAGTAGGAAGTCCCTTAAGGTCAAATACTTATTTCTCTCTTAAAAAAAAAAGACCAAACCAAAATAACCAAACAACCAAAAAAATCCACTGCAAGTTTGAGGTGAATACAACTAATGAATGAAAACCAAGCAGGCATTTTGAATCAAGTTCAATTTTTTAGTCCTATGTCTCAAGAAATAGTCAGTACAGTATTTAACCTACTACTGCTTTGTCTCAGGCAGTGAAATCTGCTTCAGAAAACATGATACCTTCTGAATTGCAGGCCTCTAAGAATCTACAGTGTCTGAAAAGTGATAAATTGATGTATTTCAGAAACGTGTGCTGTCACCTGGATATCCTGTGCATCAGCTTCAGGCCATTGCCTTATCCTAAAGAAAATGGGTGCATTGGGATAAGCTGGTAAGGCAAGGGATAGGGTGCAAGAGGATATCAACATCCTGCTGCTTTCACAGGGTTTGTAGAATTAGTAGCTGCTGACTTACCATGGCTCTCTTGTCTATGTATTTGCCTCAGGGCATTTCTCTTACTTGTATGCTTATCAAATCCCTACCTGTAAGATTTTAAAGGCTTTAGTATTATTTTACAGTCATTCTTCAACAGCATTTTCTCATTCTTCAACTTTGTTTTCACACCTCACCTGAAATTTGTCCAAACAGCTGAGTACAAAATGTACCCAAGAACAGGAAAACCCTAAGTACACAGTAATTTCCTTCAAATGTCTCCAAAGCTTTTCAGGAACTTCAAAATCACAGGAAACTATAAACTAGCAACACATAATTTGAAATTACAATATACATAGGAAGGGGCCTTAAGTAATTTCTATTGCCTTGTTTTTCTACAACATAGCTCCATTTTAATGTATTGAATCATGCCTGGAGTTTTTATAAGGTGATTCTCCATAGCGTTATTTCACAAATAGAAGAAATGTGTATTAATCCATTGGTGTTGAGGCCTAAAGTCCTCCCAAGAGCGTCACAAAAGGAGCATAATGTTCCAAGAGCTGGTTCACTGGTTGAGCTGATGGATGTGAAAACTCTTGTAGCTATATAGTAAGCTATTGGCTGCAGTTCTAAGAGTGAATAAATTATTTTAAGCCTGGTAGTAATTCAAGCTCACAAAATGAGTAAGGGTACCATCTGTTCAAGTACAGACAATACAAAATTCTTTTAATTTGATATTAAATTGCTCACTTTTGACATCTCTGTGTCATTGGTGAATAGTCCTTATTGAAGTCCTATAGAAGCAGAAACTTACCTCTTCTGAACAGTGGCAAGAAATCACCTAGGTCTATAAGCAAGATAGATGGAAATGTAATAAATAATTTTGGAGTAATACATGGGGGAAAAGTTTGAACTCTAAAAGAGGGAGAAATGAAAAAGGAGGAAAAAAGGTAGTAAAACTACTTGGGAGTTTGGGATAGTTTCAGGTTATCTCACCTGTTCTCCAGTGGTGTTAAAACTTAGAATAAGCAGGGTTTCCTGCACCAGGAAACACAGGTACTCTCTATGCCTAACTTACTTCATTTCCATGTTTCTAATAAAAGCCTTAACTAACTCCTGAAGTTCTCATTCATCTCCCTAGAGACCTTACAGTCATACCTCCAAAGTAATTTAAATACTTTGAGGCAATGGATGTGATGTGCATACAGAAGCTGAAAATTTGAGTAGAATCTGGTTTTAAGATCTTTTTATTTTATAGCCTACATATAGTATTATCTAAAAGTAATTAATTTATGCTGCTTCTAGAGAAAGTGGGATCATTTCCTATACTCCATAAATATTTTTACTAATTCCAGTTGGAGAAAGATAGAAATTTAGTTTTAATGACATTATTGCATTGGACAAAAGAAATTATTAGTATAATAAGAACGGAGAAGAATGACCTGAAGTAGATTCAAAGAGCTATATCATACTCCCTCCTCTTCTCTCCCACAAGAAGGATGGGGAATCTATTCCTCCTCCCTTTGCTGGTAGTTTGCCAAGTCAGAGGAAATTAGTTGAGTCTACTACAGTTTACTATTCATACTGCACAGTACGAGACAGAATAGCTGCAGTGGGTAGTCAAACACAGAACAGGAAGGTTTTCCACGGCCAAGCAAGTTCCTGGTTCAGCTCCAAAGTAAAAGCCAACAGACTCTCCTGCAAAGGAGAGCATAAAGACACTGATATGATACAAGGTCAATCACAATGAGGATCAGTATCAGCACTTCAGTTGCCTTTGCCTTTTCTTTTTTTTTTTTTTTTTTTTTTTTTTTTTGGGGGGGGGGGGGGGTAGGTAGTAAAGTAAAATTTTCTGAATTTATATGTAGGATATAGATAAATCTTTTCAAGTATTTCCTAACACCTTCTCCTTCATGCAAGAACCAGCATGGGAAGAGGCCTAACCTGCTTACAAGATACAATAATAAATGGATGATCAAAGTCCTGTATTGCTAGTTGGTAGCTGGATAATAAATAAAATAGGAGACTAAGAACTTCTAAGGTTTTCACTTTAAAAATCAGATTTTTAAAATTATTATTATTATTATTATTACTGTTAGTGGAAAAGGAAGCAGTGCTTTGGTGATGTGGTCACACCAGAGGTGTAAGAATATGATCTTTGTAGTGGTAGCCTCAGTGTTTTGAAGAAAAGAGACTAAGGTCACTAAGGTCAGAGAAAACATTACAAAAATCAGACACAACTTAATTAGAATTGTAAAAGAGTACTTCCTTGGATATGATACAGAAAAGTATGCTACATTTAAGAAGGCATATGAAAAGGGACATGCTAATTGCAGGCCTGAAGGACTGGCAAAACAGTGTTCTTTTCCACAGTGGCTGTGAAAGGAAGTAATAGGAGTTTAGAGTATAAAGACTTCTGGTTTAGAGGTGTGATGGTCAGGTATTTCTGTTTTAGGAACACTGAAAGAACATCTAAAATCCTGAACAAAGGCAATGTCTGGAATAGAGGTGAAAGTATAAATCATCCATCAACTAAATATGAGATTACTGAGACAAAGGGTATGAAGGGAAACAAGACAGAACAATGGACACTGTTACACAGACTTCCACAGGAAAAGAAAGACTCCTTGGGAAGGCATCTTGAAAAAATATTCAGGACCACAGACAGCAATACAACCATGAAAGACTGACAGCAGAGAGCACAATTTCAAGAAGAAAATCATGCTGGCTGTGTCAAAGACCCTTGAGAACAGAGCAATGGTTTTGATCTTTGACCACCACAATGAAAAGTCTCAAATCAAAAAGCAGTTCTAAAGCAGTGTCATCTGAAGACTGCATTTTGGTCTCGCAGCTCAAAGAAGAGAGGAATAGACCTGGATGGGAAGGGACCTTAAAGATCATCTTGTTCCAGCCCCACTGTCATTGGCAAGGACACCTTCCACTAGAATAGGCTGCTCAAAGCCCCATGATACAGAGAATAAACTGATATGATAAAGTGTTCTGGGATATTAAATCAGATACTTTTATTTGCAATGCTACTTTTAGTCTAAGTTTTCCATGCACAGTTTTCTTTTTGGTTAGCAGCTTAATATCTTATATCAGGAATTATGTCACAATTTGGAAATTTTTCCCCTCTTTTTTAGGATTTAGTCCAGACTCTTAAAATATCTCTGCTGAAGGGTGGTGGAAGCACCGCAGTTCCAGGGAACACAGACAATGCTTCTGCACAAGCTGGATAAGATCACGAAGAAATTTTACAGTAAGTGACATCATTAATATTCTAAGTGCTTTGTGAATAATCTTGCAACTACTACCATGTCCATTGTTTAATAAGCTTCCAGTGTGGAGCTCTCCCTGTGACACAAGTGGGTTCTCAGAATCCCAGTTTGGCCAGGCCTCCTGCACCTGCTGTGCTGCTCCAGTGCTGGAGGTACAGCAGCACCCAGAGGCACAGGGGCCTCGCTGCTTCCAGAACTTCCTGCTGGGATTCTCCCCAGCCCTGAGGGAGGCTGAGCTGAGACTGTTACATAGGTGCTGCCTTGCCTGACTAGGAGGGACTGAGCTTCCAGACACTTTTCAGGACCTGCAGGTGTGCTTGAACATGTCTGAGGTGACTTGCCTCAAGCCTACATGGCTGAGATGGAAATTCTCACTAAGGACCAGAAAACTTTTCTAACTTGTTTTGTACCTCTGTTGAACCTTCATTTCCCTTCATTTCTGCAGGGATAAAAAAGCTTTTTCTTTTTCTTCCCTTACTAGTCTTGCAAAGAAATAGAACACCTCAAAAAATGGTGAAACGGGGCTGCAAAGGTGTTATGTAGGACATCTACATGTACAGCAAAATACTGCTCTCTCTTATCACACACTACAAGCAACTTGATGTTAACTCTGAACTTTCTATAACAAAAATAGCTGAAATTATTGCAGCAGGAAGCAAGGAAAGGAAAGTTCTCTGTATTTCAGTAAGTCTGTTTTTTCTATCTGCAAGTTTTGTAATATTGGTCTCCCTACTGTTCTTCTACAATTGCTGCCGCAGTCATGTGAATAAAGAGTTTTTAAGCAACTAAAATAAGAAATTAAAGTCTTTGAAAAATTTTAGAAGAAGCGGCTTGGCTTTAGACATGAAAGAATTTCTAATGCTGTGTTAAAAACGGAATTTTTTCAATAGTTAATATTCTATTTAACTACTTTGCTTTAAGATATGCAGTCTTTTATAACACACTCAGTAAATTATCTGTTCAGTTTTTAGAAGTCTGTGAAAGAAAGTTACAGCTAATACAGCACATTTCCTAGAAGCTGTACTCAAGATATTAATGCTTCCTACTAAAGTAATTTAAATAGGTCTCTGAGTTCAATCACCTCTAATTGATCTTGTTGTGATAACTTGGTTCCATAGCATTCCAGACACATTCTCTCTGCTTATTGAGATGCATTTCTTCTACAATAGTATTATACAACCTGACATTTATACTTCACTGTACATTTTTATAGTACTACATTATTTTATTATAATGTCCTTGAGATTTACAGTTAGAGATCAGTTAATTTTCTCAAGTCCTTTACACAGTAGGGCTTAGAAGTACTGCAAAACTTGGCTGTGATAAGAGTCAACCCTTGGGATTAATGCCAAGAGGTGGCAGTGAGCTGCTGTACCACTGCACCATACTGCAGCAATTTTCCTGGGCTAACCCACAAACCCATGTATGCACTCGGAATGAATAAGCAGCATTCCAACGCAGGCGTTTACAGAAATACTTCAGGTTTCCTAGCAAGTCTGATCTGAGGAACAACCCCACACATTTCAGTCAAGTAAAGCTTTAGCAAGTATGTATTTTAAAGGTCAAGGAGGGAGTAACTTCCTTTTTAGAATAAGAAGGGCCTGTGCCGTGCTCAGTTTTGGCAGAACTGTTCATCCTCATGTTGAGGCACGAAGGTACAAAGGAACCACAAAAATAGAGGACTAATGCTCCTACAAACAGCAGGCTAATAGAGGGCAAACAGATGCTACCATGCTGAGATGATGCACAGGACATACTCCTCAAAAAGACTCAAAAAACCTCTGCCTACTGGATAATAATGATAATGAGGATGTGGTACTTGTTCTTCAAAAAACATCCAACATCTTCAGATGTTATACAGCAGTCCTGAGTAACCTGGAACTCATACATGTGCAAATATATCTCAAGCTGATTATGGGTAATAAATTATGGGTTTATTATCATGATTAATTTGGGAAGCAGAAGGCTTCAGGAAGAGGCAACTTGTTGCTTCGTTATTCTATAGAAAGAGTAGACATTTCATTTCTGATCTGTTACTCCACTGGAGTTGAAAAATGGAGCACAAAAAAAAGTATACTTTTAAGATCTTATGAATTACAGTTCTTAGTTGGGGTTTTTTTTTATTTCACTGCAATTATTTTGAGATACATTTCAGCAGGGACTCAGCCATAAAACACTGTATTGCCAAGTAAGACGCACGCAGAAACAGAACAAAAGTTAACTTTACCATAGTAGACACTGTATACCCTAGTAAACACTGTCTACTAGATTATATGCTGGTGATAATAATCTTTTTTCTACCATCTAATAGGTATTTTGCCTATTGTTATGAAAATCAATGTGTGATTTGAGTTAGTCCATTCTAAGTAGTAATTGGTGTAAATTTTTAACTGTACACAAATCCTGATCAATCTCTTACTTTCTCTGATCATTACATTTGAATACTTGTCACACTACTGGAGAACACATGGCATTTCCTCAACAGAACTGCTATTTTCCAACAAAACATTTAGACAATCTCTGGAGGCTGTCAAGAATTTCGTGCTTTTATAATAACGTAACTATTATAGCATCTTAACTAGAAGCATTCTTAAAAATACCAGTAGCATACAAACATTTGAGGGAGTATGTATTTTGCCATTAACTCTTTTCTTACTTTAACGTTTCTAATTTTGGAATCAAAATACTTTGAAGTTAAAAGTGACATAGTCTGAATATGCGGTATTCTTCTAACTCTTTAGACATCACATTTAGCTAGTGACACTTACTGCCAGCTTTATTCTACTCTCACCTTAGAATTTTTCTTTCAAAATCATGGACTCCACCTCCCTAGAGTTAGTGCAGCAGTCTGATGGACGAAGCTTTGTCTGCACCAGAGATCTCCTGATTCATTTTTCCTAGAGCAATTCATCCATCTCTTCCTTTATCATCAGTTCAGAACAGAATTGCTGAAAACACACACAAAGTTATACATAAAAGGATACTTAAAGTCAACATATAATTGAACTTTAATGAAGTTTTAAGATAAATTAATTAGTCTTCTTAATATTTTCCAGAAACCAGTTATGTCATCAATGATGCTGGGGGTATGGATTCAAAGTGAAGTTCAAGGGAAAGGGATGGGTACGGACACAGAGGGATCTTAGAAATAAACTGAAATAAGAAGTAAACCTTCCTATATATCATGCAAGTATTAGTAAGTAAATTATGCCTGTGTACATTAGGTGGAAGAACAGATATTAAACTGGAGAATCTCAAATATCTGTAATTCTCAAATTTCATCAGTTCTTTTTAGCCTATTACGATTATGATGAGATGTCTCTCAAAATCCCTTCCAAAGTGTTCTGATTTGCCTCTGATATATATTACCGTGGTCAGTGCAAATTTTAAAAATCTAGACAAAGATAATTCAGTTTCATCAGTTTAACTTCAGACCATAGTGACAAGCCATCTATTCTCATTTATTTTCATTTTCCTATTCAGCTCCAGCTGCAGCCCAAATACATCATCATAAACTGTGAAGCAGGAGTCTGGGGAACAAACACTTTGTAGGTCTGCACAAAAGGACTAGAGCAGCTTATTAAAAATAAATGCTAGTGGTTCAGTAATAAAAAAGCCCTTAATTGCATCAATAGTGTCACCTTTACTACATGAGCAGTGAAACTTGAAAGCTCTAAAATTGCTCAAAGGACTGATGATTAGCACCTAAGTAGGTCTTAAACTATCAAACCCAACGTTTTCTATTCTTGAATTGGTTGTTGCCATCTTGAGAAAGATTTTCTTTGCATCCAGAAACACAGGTATGGCAAGCAGTTAGAAGAAAATAAACCAGCTGCTGCTCTGCATAGAAAATCACGGCATGTCACTAGTTACAGATAATAAACACTGGCAAAAATCCACTCCATTATACCCCAAACCCCTACTGTTTACACTCTATGCAGTGTAAAAATAACTGATGACATCTAATCATTGTTGTCCAGATCTGCAAATCTGCATCCAATTTGATTATAGTGCATGACAAATGAGAATGCTATTTCCAATTTCGGCCAGTCTGATAGACTACAACTGCACTCCTGCAGCCCCGAGGCAGTATATTTTGTTTGTTCAGGACAAGTCTGACCCGAGATTTTTTTTCACTACTTTTTCACCTTTCATTTAATCTCAGGTGAATTTAAGCCTTCTCCTCAAAATTTTTTACCACTGAAATGATGACATGATGCAGAGGAATTAGCTGAATAACCCAGTTAAGACTCTTCTTAACATGACTGCTGTATTTTACATCTGACAGGAGTGTTGAGGTCTGGGTGAAGTTAAGGAAGGAGGCTCAGAGCAGTTGAGTAAAGAGAGGCAGAAATGGAGCATATGTATAAAGCAGAGTATCAGGAACAAGCAACACAGGTAACTATGTCTTTAAAACCTATTTGCAACAGATCAATTCAGGAATGAAGGCTTTTTTTGTGGAATTAGGAAGCTAATATAGGAGGATGACTGACTAGAAAATTATAGAACACAAAAAGACAGCAGTCCAAAGCACTCATGAGCAAACCAAATGAAAAATTTTGTTCCAAAGCAGGAGCACACACTACAGGCAACTAACTCCTATTCTTACTATAAAATCAAAGTGTACATGAAGGAAATCTGTAATTAACAGTGTCTTCTATGAAACTACAGTAAATAAAAGCTAGTCAGAAGAGCAGGAAGTGAAATATGGTCATTCCTTCAAGGATAATGTTCCTGTTCCAAAGATGCAGGAGCTGTTTATTTAAAGGGAGATGCAAAGTCATGCAGGAGAGTCCAGACCTCTTGTCTCTCTGAGAAGAATTAAAGGACTTTTTCCATTTAAATGTAAAGGTGCTTCTGCAGTAACAATACTAAATGCTGTGGAATTACCTTGTCTGAATCCACTGATCAACACAGTAAATCCTAACTGGTGGAACAATGACAAAAGGCGAGCCCAATTCGCACAGTGCTTGGTGAATCAACTGTGGCATATTATCCATTCTGGAATTACATGGGGCTTGCCCAGAGCTGCCTCCTTTCACAAGCACTGATCACCTGGATAGGGTTACAGTTTAGTACTCGTAAATCACTGAATTCCTAAATCATTTGATAAACTGTTTTTATCACTGTTCTTCATCATATTTCTTCCACAGAAAGAAAACTCCAAGAGCAACCTTGGCTAAAGGTGGTGGCAGTGAAAATGGATTAAAGGACTGTCAGTTTTTTCTGCCATCATCTCTATTAGATCCACCATGTCTGACAGAGGTTTACAGAATTAACTACTGGCTGTGTCCATGCCTCATCCCAAAGCTAAGAGCCAATCCTAAGCAACACTGTCCTTAACACAAATGTATGTCTTTGCTGCAGACATCAATGAGGATAACACATTTACATCAGGCTATATATGGCCCTGTGGCACTGCACAAGAATTCATCAGGAAGGAAAGTCTTGTATTTTTATTTTTAAATTATGATTGGTTTAAAATAAAATCTAAACCTAAAAGGAGTTTTAATTCAGAGCAGCCATGCTTTCACAAATGTAACTGGAGATATTCCTGGGGCAGAGATGTTTAAAGCCCAGGTGAAAAGGCTCAAGAGCATCTCTTTCTGTGAAACACATACCCTCTCGAATAGAAGAGATTTGCTCATTCATTTTTTGTCTGTGTGCTTAAGAGGGCACATTCTTGTGTTTATCTAGACTGCATTTGATAACTACATATCAGGTAATTATTGAAATCCATGAGTATTTCCTTACGGTATTTTTCTGAAGCTTCTTCCTGGGAGGCAAGACACAATTATTCTTACATGATCATTGGATGCAATTGCTCGTAACAGTCACTCACAGCTACCATGGTATTATTTCACATGCACTTCCTGGCTGCAGTTACTGGGCTCTCTTTCCTCTTCTTTTCAGTGAAGAATAAATTACAAGTCTGTTTTGTTTCAAATCAGACAGAGTTGGAAACAGCATAATAAGATGTGACAGGTTATAGCAGAAGTCAACTCCTGAGAATTCTCTTATTTCCCCCTGCCAAATCTGGAGATGCCATAAACTCAAATCCTCTATGCCAGTCATAAAATTTTAATTAGCTAAACTAAAAATACTGGTACTATTTACCACCGTCCTTATTTATTTCTTAAACTGCTAGACTTAACACTACTACAACAGGTTGAATATTGCAAAGGCCATCACTAGTACAATAACACTCTGTTTCAGCATACACGTGAGCATCCTGTTCAGCTTCATTAAAATTAATCAGTAATCCAGTTTTTTCTTTCTCGCTGCCAAATGATAAATTAACTACTAGCTACATTCATGGATGGAATATTAATTTATACAATGCCCTGGAGTACTTCTGTGTGTAGTACAAGATGCCTCATGAACAGATCTCATTCAAAGCTTTAGCAGAACCATGGAACAAAACAAGAATAAATCTAGCCAGGATCAGCTGCAACTATATGAAAACAGTGGAGATCAGTATCAGCAATTGTAGTAAACACCATGAGATACAAAAAATTACACATGGACGTTGCATGGAATCATGAATTCTTCTTTTAAATGCAAAAAATCAAGCACCTTTCCATGCAAAGAATACTTTCTGGAGGTTTGTGAAGAACACTTTGGCTTTTCCAAGGTCAAATTACGTTGTCGGAGTACAGCACTGTACGTGTGCTGTGTAATGGGGAAATTTGCCCGTTTGGAAGTGAAGTGATTGTTCCCCCTGCTGCTCTGCATTATCTGCTCAAGCTTCCCATTACACACGAGGACAGCAGATGGATCCAGAGGTTCTGCCTCTGGCCTTGCCACTTTCAATATTCCTTACATTCTGCAGGCTTTATCTTGCAGGGTTTTTCAGCTTTCTAGTGCATGAAAATGACCTTTGCAAAGGAGCAAAAATGATACACAACTGTTTGCCTCTTCCATAGATTTTTCTCTGGTATATCTGCATTTTTTCTGGCCTTTGACTATCAGAAAAGACAAAGTATTATTTTTTAAATGGGGAAAGAAAGTTCCATAAAATATTAATAATCTTGTGGTACTTGGTAGTACCAAAACATGCTTAAGATGTATTATATTATGAAATTAGAGTATAACAGGATATAGATTTTTTATTTAGTAGCTCTGAAAACATCATAAAACTTCAATGGGGAAATTCTGTCCTCTGTTGGTTTTTCACAGTCCAAATACTGAATACAGGATGAACTCTTGGTAAGGCTATAGTGGGGACTGCAGCCCCCTGTAAAATGCTCCATTTTGAAAGCTCACAGCACCTGTTCAGAATTATCAAATCAAGATATTTGGTCATTTGACAACAAACTGCTTGAGTTTTGAGCCTATCAATAATCCAGAATGGCTCTCATAGCACAAGAAACACAGCATAGGAAAATGCTTGCCAAGAATAGGATGAAAACCACTGAGAAAGAAACAGGATTATTTTCAAATTTCTAGCATAATAATATTCATTATTATGAAGCTTTCTCTCATAGGGATTTTTTTAATTCCTCATTATGAAGTCAATCACTACACCACATATAAAATAATTTCAAGCTTTAGTTATAAAAGAATAGGCAACATATTTGAAAGCAGCATAGAGATTTAGCTAACTCAGACATTTCAAGCTAGGCTCACGTTTTGATTTCAGCTTCTGTTCTCACACTTTACTGTTTCAAGCATCCTGCTTTATGAGCAGGTTATCATTTATTGCACAGCAAATATCTGTGAGCTCCTGTTCTCCCTGGACCCGGCAATTCTGTCCCGGGTACGATGGGATTGGAAACTGGGACAATCTCAAGATCTAGGCTTCTACAGGGAATAAAAGATTTATTTATCAAGCATAGTGTATGGAGCTGCTCCTGCAGGAATATGAGTAGTTGGTCTCTATGGAGTGCAAGACTTTTTATGAGCCACAGCAGACACATTTACAGGCATTTATCTGAGGTATCATGAGACAGACATGAGACAGCCACATCTTTGTTTACCACCTTTGCAAAGACTTAGGTGTCCCATTAGGCACACAGAGCACAAGTCTGACTTCTTCATTTCAGAGGCAAGGTTTTTGGAAGGAAAAAGCATTGGATATGAACTTTTGAGCTTCTGCTTCTGTCCTTTTGGAAAGTTAATCACCAAATTTATCAGTAAAGGACACAAGAAAACAGCATTCTTCATCAAACATGCATCAAACTAAAGGGAGGGCTCTCAAGGTGACTCCTCAACAACCTGTCAGGTTAGCATTACCTATTCCATTTAAATTTAAAAACAAAACAAAACAAAACCGTGGACCTATCATGTATCATGTTGGTTGAATAAACACTGTTAATTTATCTGAGATAAAAATCATTACATTAATAACTGCTGGATGGTTCAAACATCCAGCTATCTGCAAATCAAAGTCTGAAGATGAGGATTTATAAATTGCAAATAAAAGAACTAGTCCCCAGTGATATCAGGCAAATGAACAGCATGTTGGTAGATGTTAAATCCTAAAGCATAAATAATCTCCTTAAACCTACATCTGTGAAACCCAACAGTGAATTTACAAAAATATCTGTCCTTTATGCACAACAGAAAATAATTTAAGCAAACAAAAGATGAAAAACAGGGTATCCAAAATGCTCTTCACTATTGGACTGTTGGATATAGAGGATCTGGGTGCAATTGACTTGATTTGGTTGAAAAAAAAACAGCCCACCATCCTACAAAATTTGCAATGCAAATTTCAGCACATTATTTAATGCCATTAAAAAGAAGCAATCAGCTATGGAAGGATCATCCACAGTAACCGGTGTATTTTAGGTAATGATATCATCGTTTATCCTCAGTTGGGGTAGGTGGAGTTTTCCATTTAGGATGTTGTAGTTCCTTTGAAGTCTGGTTCTCCGCAGCTTGGTTTTTTGGTTGCACAGACAGATCTGCTTTCCAAAAAAGTACGAAGCACTTACACAGATGTTTAAATCTTCCAGCTGTAACCTGCTCTGTATACTGAAAGACTAGGATCTTATAACTCTATCAGGAAGAGTTAATTAGAAAGGTGAGCATTTAGATAAAGCCTATTTCCTGTACTATTTAGGGATCTATTTCCAGGTGTTACTGTAGTGTCATGCTAGGAAAGATGCAAATTGGGTTGATCCAGACTGAGTTTTCTGAGATGTAAACTGTCTCTACTATTGTATTATCAATGCAAAGAATAAGATTCGAAAAAATCTTCTCTTTACCAAGTCAGTGAAAAACACGTGCCATAAAATTTGTTATTTGCCTAATTTGCCCATTTCATGTAACAACCTGTATTTGGTTTGATGTGATTTATGCACTCACATCTTTCTCCAAAATCAATTTCCATCATTCTACCTTAAAGGAACCAAAGAGGTTATCTGCTTCATATTCATACCAGCATCCACATATGTATGGCATTAAGGGTGGGGGTTTTCTGGTATCGAGTTGAAGAGCAAGAATGCCTTCATGTCCATATTTATGTTCACAAAGATCCAGGACTGTAGCTACATTTATATGCAAAGCAGCAAACCCTATGCTTGGTTACTCAGACACTCCAGCAATGACTGCCTATAATTTATAGACAGAACATGACAAAGTGCCAGTTATGTAAAGAGCTTTGAGCAGATAAACAGACTAGTCTATGCAGATTTCTATCTGTGAA
The DNA here is from genome assembly GCA_034509425.1 of Eopsaltria australis. Lineage (NCBI taxonomy): Eukaryota > Metazoa > Chordata > Aves > Passeriformes > Petroicidae > Eopsaltria > Eopsaltria australis. The sequence goes on from JAVTVJ010000121.1 coordinate 2,699,485, forward strand.
ATTGCAATACCAATGACAGTGTTCTTTTATTTTGGAGAACTGAGCTAATTCTTTTCCTTCTTTTTCCCCTCAATATCTTCATTGCCTAAACAGAGGATATCAAAGTTTCATTTCTTTTCTGATGCTACATAAAGCAAAAATAACAATCATCTTGAACGAAATAAATTATGCAATTAGCCTACAGTTAAAGGATTCTTTGAAAAAATGTGACTTTGGCTATCACCACTGTCTGCTCTAGTTTGAAAAAGTTTTTCAGTAAAGGTGGAAAAATCCTTTTCAAGGTATCTGCAAGCAAAGTTCAAGTGAAATTCTTGATTTACCAGACTTCTGTGTTGAAATTGTAAGTATTAACTCTGTTGTTTAAAATGCTCCACTTGCAGCTAGGAAGTGAGGCATCATTAGCTGTCTAGGCTCTGATGCACAAATCTTATCCCATTAGATCCTGATGGCCTTGTAAAGGAGAAAAGAGGCATGTGGATCTTGTCTAGTTGGAGAAGTTGTTGAAAACTGAAGACTTGAGCTTCATCAGATAAAGCAGGGGAACAAAGCAATCCCTCTGTTTACCCCTTAAGTTTATTCCTGATCTTGGGTGGTTCTGGTAACAAAACCAAGGGACTGAATATTTCTTAAAATTTCTGACCATCTTTGGAAAAAACATCTTGATTTTATGTGATTTCTGTAACAACGCAACAGAATCTGTAGGATTCAAGTCTGATGCTGAGAGATGATATCCCATAAATTAATCACTTCTGAGCATAGTTCCCCCTACACACCAGCCTGCTGAAGGTCTGAGGAAGCATTCATTTTCCTTTGGACCTTCATGACGACAACTGAATGTTATCTCACTTTTGCCAAGTCATTATAGGGAAGTGCAACTGTTTTAAATGAGACGGTAGATCCTTCTTTCTACAGGTATCTGATAAAGCTGAAATATTGCTGTTATGAAAATAGGAGTAAACAGAAATATTCCAGCAGAAAAGGTAGAAGATTGGCACGAGCCTTTGGCAGTTCATATTATGCTATTTGTGTCTTTTTAATCTCTTGAATAATCGTGGACTGTGTGCATGTCACTCCTCCATGCTCATTAGCTTCATGAAAGCACAGTAGATGATAGCTGGCTGTCTCTTCTTTGTCTTCTCTGCCATCCTGTGCTCTGTCAGAGATGGGAACATTGAGAGTTCTAGAGGTCTGTCAAAATCCTAACTATGTGGAGAGCTTAGCCTGCATTTGGGGCTGATTTTTTTGCTTTTTCTTCACACACAGGTACACAGACTTTCCCTATCAGTAACTGACAGGCTAAGCAGGCGACAGTGCAGCAAAGAACAGGGAGAACACTGAAAACTCACTGTTTTCAGTGTTCTAAAAATTATTAATACAGCTTCAGCCATTCTCAGGGAGGAAGTGTACTCTGTGATTGAATAAGATGCAGTGTCAGCAGGGTTAATAAGATCTACAGTTGGCCTAAACAAGAGATTAGGTTTTGACTGCAGCTGGCTTAACTGCAGCATGTAAAATAATGGCATTACACAGAAAAAAAAACTCTATGGAGCAGATCTATTGGAGAAAAGGAACTAATCCTGCTGTGCAAGGTTACTGCACTCCAAGGTTATAACTGGGCAGCAGTATGGAAAACACCTACACACAGGAAGCCTCATGCTCCATACCTGACACATTGACTAGCAAAGGACTAGGGGGATATTAATGAAATTATATTCTCTAATATTCTAATATCTTTGTAAATAGATATAGAAAAAAGCTAGTGTGAAAACAAGAATTTCCCCAACATTTTATTTCATTTTTTGAAAGATAAAATTTTGCATAATGTATTTAAATAAGCATGCATTTCCTGGGTTCTCAGTAAATGTACCTACGCACTTGGCTAACACTTTCAAGAATTAGCATTTTTCCTTTAAAGATTAAATGGCTGAAAAATCACTGAGGCACTGCATTGGTATATTGTGGGTCAGTCTATTTTGTAGTTATCTATGAATTTTCCAGTTCAGAACTCTGCATCTCTCATCACCAAACACGCAGTAAGTAGCTACTGAGGCAAGAATGTAAAAGGCAGCATAAGCTTTACTGACTTATTCAGTGATTTCATTATTTGTTCATAAATAGACTGGTTTGTCTTCAACTGATGCTCAAGGCAATAGATATACATTTTAATATCTGGTTTAAAGTAAGTAGTGTCTACAGTTGCATAAATATACAGATATATGACACAAGGTATTATGGCTGGCAGAATATGATCCTTAGAGACTACTAATTATATAACTGTTGTGCTCATTGGGAAAGTCAAACGTAGACTAATTCCTCTAACAATTGGAACAATTTTGGTTTTTCAGAAGGTCAACCTTTTTTCACCTTTCTAAGCTTAATTATTATGGTCTGAAAAACTACCCCATGGCAGTCTCCTAGTGGTACCCAAAAGTTCCTGTGCTGCAGCAGCAACAGGCAGCCACAGCCAGCTGGGGCTGGTGGGACATTCCTGGGGACAGGAGCACTGCAGGGAAGGCTGCAGCTCGTAGCAAAACTGAAGTCTTGAAAGATGCTTGAGCTGCACCCAGTTCAAATCAAAGGTCAAGTTCCAAACACTTAAAGATATGCCACAGGGTCTTAATAACAAAAATTGCCCAGAGTGTAAAATAGCAACTACCTAACACTGTGTGCACCTTTCCTGGGCCCTCCCAATGGGCTGTCAGGCACCTCGAAGACTTCCCTGCAGAATCCAACTTTGTACCATTGCAAGTAGCAGGGGTATAATCAACTTCTGTGCCTCCTCATATGTCAGCCCCTTTACCAGATGCAAACCTTGAACAGTCATTATATTTTCCTTTCCATTTAATTCTTCATCTTGTATTAGCTATAGTAACAACTTTCAACTGGGGGTAAATAAATCCTAAACTGTTGTGGAAAAGTCCATTAACCAAGATTTCATTATGTTAAGTATTCTGCAGACATTCCTGCCACAAAGAGCTTAAAAATCTGTACATTTACAGAAAATGAAAAATGAATAAAGCAGACATTGGGGAGTTTGTTTAAATATCAAACACACACCCACCCCCAGTGACACAGTACTAGTGAAGAAAACAATGAAAATAGTGTAATAACTGCAAAGTCATCCTTTCATAATCTCCAGAGCAGAGAACTTTTTATCCACATGCTATTCATATTTACATAAGCAAAATATTTAATATGTTAATCTATAGAGGTAATTATTTTTATAGTTTAACCCAGCAAGAATGTTAACAGCAAAATTCAACTGAATAGCAGAACCAAATTAAGATTTTCCAGTTAGGAACATTTAAGATATATTCTCTGATAATTACAGACATACCTATTATTCAGGTTTTCAGTAAATGGTATGGTATGATTAAATCCAGTGTTTCACAATCTTTTACTACCATAATATGAGTTTATATTGGCCTGGTACTTCTTTATTACACCAATCTTTTCCTCTGTCAGATTAATTTAAATGGAAGGTACCAAACTGTGAAGTCTATGCAGACAGGTCAGTCTTTTGAGCAAAGACAGTCTACTGCTGTCTTCTAAATGCCTTCCACCAAGGGATCCTAGACACTTGGCTGGCTCATAGGCTCCACTCCAGTGGATTTTTTTTTTAATCACCTCCACTTCATTCAGGATGAATGAAACACACTATGGTATTTAGTTAAGTTCCATATGTATGGTAAAATTCAAACTTTACTATTTAGGAATTTCTGTTCGAACTTCCTCCATTGCTTGTCTTTATGATGTGTGAGGGTCCCCTCAGGGTGATCCTGTGACAAGGAGCTTGGCACACAGCTCTGGCACAGGCAGCTCAGGCACAGGAACCGTCCTGCTGAGCCTCCATGGCTGGAGGAAGGGGGAGCAAGGAGTGCCACAAGGTCAGCCTGAGGAGCTGACAGTCACCGTCACCATCCGTGTGACCAACATGGTGCAAGCTGGCAGCCAGTCAGTGAGGGTCAACCTCAGCTGGCAGCCACAGTTAGCCACAACTTCATCTCATGAACATCTTAAAGACAATGTGGATTTCATCCTGTCAGGAAACAAGACTCATGCCAAGGCACAGGGAGGGTGGGAAACTTAGACCAGTAATAAACAGTTTACATTTCCCAACCTTCCAGTGGGATTTACCAATACTGTAGTAGGTTACTACATTACCTTAATTAGTACTCTCAATAGGAATATCATTGAATAGAGGAAAGTATGTAACACCATGGACTATTTACTGATAAAACAGCTGGTTCAGAAACTCTGGATGGCATTTGGCTTGTTTATATTTGTCGTGAGTGGTTATAACAATGTTAAGTACCATCAGAAAGAAAACTGGCAGCTCAAGCTTAGTTCATTCAAACAGATACTGAATATTAAGGAACTCGTTTCTCCCACAATTGCTGTAGCACTGCCAATCACAAGAACTCCAGAATTAAAGGTATCATATTGTCCACAAATGTTTAAAGTTCACATTCATAGTTTCTCCATTCCTGGAGCCTGTGTGAGTATAAGCTCAAAGCTGTGATTCTCACACACCAACAGCTGGAGCCTAAACTAAACCATGAAATATCATAAGACTCCCAACATTAAAAAATGTGAACAGTTTTAAGTTAAATCAATGTTGGCTCAAGAATAAGACAGATATTTTACTGAATTGTGATTAAAAACTTTAAAAACAAATATAGATATATGCACAGGAAGGAAAATAATACTGTTGCAAAGATAGAATAGTGCTGTAATAAATAATTCCCCTCAATTTTCCTCCCAAATCACTATCTGTTAGTTGGTGGGTCAGTTATAATGCATATGAGTTGAATAATAAATGAAGGAGAAATACCAAATTAAACACATGCTGTAGAGATCCTTTGTTATCACTGCAGATAGGTGTGGAATAGATGTGGAAAAACCTTGAGGTGGTCTCTTTCCAAGTACTGAAAACAACAAGTATCACAACAGATACCTTTTACTTGGTCCACCTACCACTGGAAATGCAAAGAAAATCCCTTAATTATTAAAAAAAACCACAAAAGCCAATCAACCAAACCAAAAACCAAGCAAACAAAAAAAATCCCCACCAACACAACTGATTTAAAGCACATTCCTGATACTACACAGGTGGTTTCGTGGCAACTCTTTCCTCAATAAAGCAAGTAGTCATTAACCAGAAATGCAGAATTCTGCCACCAACAACTTTCATAATCCTGGAACCAGCAATACAATGCAAATCACTGCTTACTAGGAAGAGTTCCCTTCCAGAGCTCATTTTATGTCTCTAATGCAGCACTGAGCATGGAATTTCTAGTCACCAACAGAATTCCTTCCCTTTCATTCATCTAGTATGCAACAGCTCTTATCTCCTGGGCCACAACATGTCAAATACTTCTACATAATTAAAGCCACACTGATTGACTGGCTAAGAATATCACAGGGATAAGTTTATTTTTAAAGCTGCCTTATCTCTAATCAAGAGTTGTCTTCCAGTAACACAAGATTTTGTGCCGAAAGGACATTTTATATATATCTACATACACACACATATCTAGAAATAATGTTCCTTTCTCCTCCCCAATATATCAACAACAGGAAAATATCATCATGCTCTGATTTCCCTTTGTTGTGCTAAATTGGAGAGGACAAAAGATGGCAAGAGGCATTTAGCAAGGTAGGCAAAATGCATGTTTTTTTTAAGTATGGAAACTATAATTAATATTACTCCTTTGATATAAACCCTTATTGCACTCCCAAACAGAACCTTTCCATATTTCATTGGTTCATTCATATCTGAGATTTGTTGTAATGGTAGGGTTTATTTAGGAAAGAAAATTAAAATCTGTAGAGGCCAAAAAAAAAAAAAAAAGCACAAATTTGTGATGAGGCTTATGTCTTGCCGGGTTATTTTATATTTTAATGTACTGTTAACAGTTCATTCTTTTTAAACACAAATCTAAGGGCAAATTTAAATATCAAGGCAAGCAATCTGGTAGCATGGCAACAACATGCTATGCTGCATAGTAAGAATTTGGAACCATGCAAGTCTGCTTCTTTCCTATATTGGATCATTTTATAAGAGCAGAAATATTTCTCTTCTTTGTGCAACTGCCTTCATGATTATTCATCTATTAGTAGCTGTAGTGGTCTTTGAAACTGAAGACAGCACAGCAACCCTGTGAAACCTGGTACCAGTCAGAATGGCCATCCTTACCAGACACAAAAGCTGCAGATTAGAAGAAAAAAAAACAGAAAAAAAAGGGTATGTTTAGTAACAGTGTTTAACACAAGATTTCTTACCCAGGAGAGATATGTGGTATGGATTTGAGGAGCATAGCAGCTCTGAAGCAATCTTGCTTCTGCATGAGAAACAAGCAATTCTATCCCCATGCACTACCTCTGATGTGTTGAAAAGGTATCTCTCAGCTTTCAGAGTATGAGTTTTGAAACCTATTTTAAGATTTGATTAAACCAAAAGGGTGGACTTGCCCTTGCACTGAAATAATTTTTTGTGGTAGCTTGTATCAGTGATTCTTGAGGTAACATCAATTTATTGATATCATTTCACTCTAGGTGCTTGGGAAAAAAAATTTAAGTCCTATGTCATTCTAGAACAGAATCTGGTCTGTGCAACACTCATTCTCTTCAGTTAATCCAGTAACTCAGGCATATTTTACGACATTGCTGGAGCAGGAAAAGGCAAAGTTAACTAACACTTCTGATCTTCTGATCTTGAAGGGCACACGAGGTGAGCACCCAAACACCTTTGTTTCTGGGTAGTGGACAAAGGCAGTAAAGATGTGGATGGCATTGTGGAACTATTATTTTCTTTATTATTCTTCACATAAAGACCATCTACTTCACTGAACCTGAACAGTGAATGCCAAACACAGCCACTCCTTCTGGGAGGTGCTGTCCCTGTGGAACTTGTGCTTCTTACCACACGTTCCCATGTTCCTTGGCATTTTGGACTCCAGTGGCCAAATCTAGGCCTGCACCCTCACCAGAACACTCATGGTTAGTGTTACAGAACTATTATTTGGGTTGTGAGCTGTTAGTTGCTAGTTTTGTACATTTAAGATAGGAAGAAGTAAATGTACCTGCTATGACCACATTATGAATTCTTAGGTAAATCTAACCTCTGAACTCAGGTGAAAGACTTCTAAATCTTTCTATGTTACACTTAATCTTCATCAAATTAATAAATAAAATAAATCTTACACTAAATCTTCAAGTGTCAGATCCTGTGAACCCTTAACACAAAGGCAGAATATATACACAAGAAAAACTCGCAAGGTCAGGTCTCTCCTGGAGAATATTTCAGAAATAAAAAGGATTTCACTCCTCAAAAATGCCCAATTGACTTGGGCAGAGGGACTCATGCAAAGTCTGTAGCTGAGAAGTGCATCTGTGAAGAGGATCTCAGAAAGTAAAGGGAATGACAGCAATCTGGAAATAATGCAGATTGGTGACATGCTCACAAATATTCCTAACATCAATGCACAAAACAAAGTTCAAAAACTCCTTCATTCAATTAACAGAATGGAAATATTCAATCTGCCTTTTAATTAATAAAGCAATAACAAATTATTTCTGTGTGGCTGAATCTTCATTATTAAGTCTGTAACTAGGAGGGCTATTTTCTGAAGGAAACTTCATCTTAGTAATTCAAACCAGACAACTATGCCAAGACAATCCTCATGCAGCTCCCACTGGAAGCCTGGGTTGGTATCAGTGAATGTCTGCATTGCAGAAGTACCACTATTTGAAAATCCTTATCTAGACTGCAAACCTCACATTGGTTATAACTGACATATTTTGTATACCTGTTTGCCAACTTTCCTTTCCTCTCCATTTCCTTCTATTTCAAAAGAAAATGATCCCTTCATGCATGAGCATACTTCAGAGTAGGGATCTCCAGCAGTATTTCATGTAACCTTGCTATCTGAGAACAGTGACACTTTTTCCTTGTCATCCCTACCTACAGGGCTTCTAGTTCTTCCTCTTTGGTTTAGGTGGAAGCACCTATTAATCCCAGAGTTCTCCATACCAGTCTTTGCTCAGCTCTAACTTACTCCTCTTGAAGTGCAAATCATCTTCCTCTGCTGCAGCATGTGAATGAAGACAGTAAGTACTGCAAGAAAAAAGGAATGTAGTGTACTCAAGTGATAGTGCATTTAACTACCATCATCAGAAAACAAACAGTTCAATCCATGTATGTTTTTACCAGTTGTGCAAGGCCTTTCTTCTGAAAAAGTGTTGTTAGCCAAGACAAGATCAAAGTTCAGGCAAAACTGAGAATTTGAATGAAAGTCCTCTTCTCATGGATGCCATGACAAAGCTAAAGTGGTGCATGTTCAGATCCTGCAGACAGTACAAGCCTAAAGCACTACACACTTCACCGATCACATGGTGCTCTCTTGAGCTGCTTTTCATGCAGCTCTCATGGGTCCTCAGGAAAAAAAAATCTTACATGTAATACTCTTCCCAGTAGACTAAAAGCATTTGCAAGTAATTATAATGAGCATTTGACTCAGCGGCTGCAAGTTTTTTGTGTGTCTAAACCCAGTGAATTCTGATTCTGCTTTCAGTTTTTCCTCTTAACTTGTGAAGCCCATGTGACTGCATCAGTGCTTTGTTTTCTCCAGATGTAACAGCTACCATTACATCTCCTGCACAAATGTTGCAAGGCTTTAATTGCCTCATAGTAGTGCCAAAAGAGGACTCCTAGAAAAAGCTCTTGCTTGCAAGTAGTATGCTCTTCTTTCTGCTTATTTCAAGCAAATATCTCTTCCTTGGGAGGCTTATAGTAAGGTATTAGTTTGTATTAATGTAATGTACTGTTTCAGAGGTAATAGGTGTCAATGTATCACACTGATACTGTATTCCATCTTTGCTGAGATGCACGGATTAGTCCTAGAATGGAAGCTCTAAATCCTTCTAAAAAAATCTGACTTCTAGAAACACGTCTACTGCTTGTATCATTAACAGATAGGCACAACCAGGATCGTAACAGTTCAAGCTGTAAGAATGTCAGAGATCTCTTGTCCAACATTCTGCTCAAACCAAGGTTATCAGTGAGCCCTGATCAGTTTGCTGAGGAAATTATCCAGTCTGGTCTTTAAAACCTTCAAGAACAGAGACCATACAACCTCTCTGGGCTACCTGTCTCCATGTGTGATTGGCCTTGTGGGGCAAAATATTTTGCTTGCATCCAGTCTGAACCTTTGTTTCAACATTTGCCTTTTGTCTCTCATTCTTTGGCACATGCCACTGTGTTGAGCCTTGCTCCTGTTCCCTGAGGAACTCTTTGTAAGGACTGGAAGGCTGATGTTGGGTTCCTCCAAAAGTCTCCCTTTCTGCAGGCTGAGCAAGCCCCACTCCCTCACCCTCTGCTCGCAGAGCTCAGACCCCAGCCCCAATCACTTCTGTGGCCTCTGCAGAACCGCAGGTCTTGAATACCTTCCTTGTACTGAGGGGACCATAACTGGGCACAGGGTTATAAACGTGACCTACTGGGTGCAGAGCAGAAGGGAATAATCACTTCCCTTGATGTCTGTCTGCTGTTCATACAGACCAGGATGCTCCTGGCTATCTTTGTTGCCAGGGGATGTGGCTGGTTCATGTCCAGTTTGCTGTTCACCAGGACCTCTGGGCCTTTTTGGCAGGGCTGCTCCTCAGCCTCTACCACTGCAGTGCTTAAAATGAAATAACTGCCTTGTTTATTTAAACACAGATTACAAGGGAAATGGATACAAAAAGTCTGCAAAAGCACCTAAACCCCGATGTGTTCAAAGGCTGCAACCAAGATTCTGTTCTGAACAACACCAGAATTGTCCATATTTCTCTCTGTGAGCTGGCAGCTTGGAACAGGTCACTTGCTAATATCTCCACCTTTAGCACAGGAATACAAACTGAAAGATGTTTAAACCATGGTATTTTCACAAATTATTTTGTAGAAAATATTCTTATCAGAACACCTGGAGAGATGGAAAAATTATGCTTCTTGAAGTAGTTTCTCGTGTTCACAGCCTTTAGCAAAGGTCACTTTTTAAAGACCTAGCTTGTTTAAATTCATGTCCAGTCCCCAGCCTGAACTGGCATTAATCAAGTAACTGCAAAAAACATGCTTTTTGAGATTCCTCCTTAGAACTGTAATACTTTGACCAAAAGATCTGAGCACATATGGCCTTTGCAAGAACACTTTTCCTTTACTATCAGAGGATCAAGAGGGAGAAATAATGTGGCTGCTGACGCATTTTTAAAAATAGCTTCAGCTATTTCCAAGTACAGATAAGGGCTAAACTATCAGAGAATTTAGAAACTCTGACAATCAGGGTTTATAAGGACAGTTCTGCAGCATGAAATCCTATGAGCCCCAAGTGGTCTAAGGACAGTGGCTTTGACACTAGCAGTTTAGTACTTATAGAACAACACATGAAAGCAAAGCTCTTTCATCTTGTCTGTCCCATACGAGAAGAACCATATTATCAATTGCCATCTTATGCTGTAACATAAATTAGTCTTTTGAGTCTCAAACACATAACCTTCACGTACTATATTTTATCTTAAGTGGCAATAAGAACTTAAACTAGAATTCCTCCCCTTTAAAGCTATGTTATATTGGAAACACTATGGCTTACACAGAACCACAAAAAGCTATGACAGCAGTTGTTTCTCTTTTTCAGTTCTACTCATTAAGTTATGAGGAATTCTTGGGTAACAGGCATAATAGATAAATACCTTTCCTGCAAATAGATTTCCCAGCCCCTCCCTGGGAGATCATAAGGTGGCCTCAGCCAGGTAATGCAACTGAAAACACTACTTGCATTTTTCAAACCGGTCACAGTAATTTCAGACTTTTCTTAAACATCACTGCAATGCACATTACTCTGTACTATGCATGTTGTATGATCTCTTGTCTTTATTTAAATTTCTTTTCTTGTATGTTCTCACTAGCATGCAACAACCACCAAAAGAACACTGAGGATGCAAAGTATATAAATCTGAAGGTACAGGTTGCCAGTTGAGGCAAAGAAAGGCAGTCTTTGACTTTCCAAGATGCAGCTCTAAATGCAGTATTCCCTTCCTTTCCCCCACCCCCATCCCTTTTGTTATGGCAATACAAGGCACCACACACACATATTGAAAAAACTGTTCAATAAGAGGCAAACAGACCATGCTACAATATCTCATGCGTTTATCCCAACAAAAATCAGGTATTCTTAATTAAGCACCCTTTTCCCTCCAGAACTCATGATGAAGGGAACGGGAAAAGAGCGGATCGAAGGCTCTGATCCCTTTGCTACAGCGAAAGCATGAAATCAGAACCAAATACAAACTCCGAGCGGTGCTGGACTACAGGAAGGCTCCTCTCTCATTTCTTTTTACTCTTATTAAGACAAACGGACTTAAGCCTCCCGCCCTCCCACAGAACGCTGACATTATGCGGATGCCGCACGGTCGGTCCCCGCGTCACCCGGAGCCGCCGTCCCGGCACGGCGGGGCTGAGGCGGCCGGGCCGGGCTCGGAGCTCGCACCGTCCCGGGGGAGCCGAGCGGAGCCGCAGCCCAGCCCCAGGGAAGCCGAGCGGGGCCGCAGCCCGGCCCGGGGGATCGCCGCCGGTTCTCCCTCGCCTGGTGCGGGGCGGTGGCAGCGCCTCCCCGGGCACGGCGGGGACACGCGGGCGTGCGGCAGCCCCCGGTGCCGGAGCCCCGCGCCGCCAACCGCGACCGCGCCGGCCGCTCCGCCATGCCGCAGGGGCTCCCCTTCACCCTGGCTCCCCGTCCGCTTGCGGGCAGCTCGGTTGCCAGGGGATGGGGATGGGGATGAGGATGGGGATGGGGATGGGGATGGGGATGGGGATGGGGATGGGGATGGGGATGGGGATGGGGATGGGATGAGGCGGGGGCAGCAGCTCGCGGGCACGGCAGCCCCCAGCCCCGATTCGAGGGGAGCACCGTCCGTGCTGGCGCGGGGCGGGGGCGCGCCCGGGGGCTCCCCGCTCCCCTGAGGGGACTCGCGGGATGCTGCCGCCCCACCCCCGACGGAGCAGCCGGTGCCCGTGATGACCCCGGCCGGCGGTCGGTCGGTCGGTCAGCCCCCCGCCCTGCGCCCCCGGTCCTTACCGCGGTGCAGCGGCGAGGCCGGTCCCGGCAGCGGGGCAGCCGCAGCCGCAGCCGCTCTTTTGTGTGGCTGCTGAGCGCCGCACACCGCGGCGGGCCCGCCCGGGAACCTGCCTGCGCCGGCGCCCGGGAACCTGCATGGCGCATAGCGCCTCGCCGCCTCACGGCCCGAGGGGGCGCGGGGGGCGGCCCCGGCCCCACACAGCTCGGGGGGCTCGGCCGGACGCACCGGCCTGGCCGCGATCCATTTCCAGAGCGGGAGCTCCGGCTTCGTGCCAGCTCCGCGTGTGCCACACTCGTCAGTGGTGCCCAGCGACAGGACGAGAAGCAATGGCCATACACTGAAACATAAGTTTCACCTCAGCATGAGGGAGAACTTCTTCACATTGAGGGGGGCACAGCACTGGAAGAGCTGCCCAGGGAGGGTGTGGAGTCTCCCTCTCTGGAGCCATTCCGAACCCACCTGGACGCGTCCCCGTGTCACCTGGTCCAGGTGGCCCTGCCTTGCAGCCCCAGCAGTTCTGTGATTCGGTGACTGCGCCCAGAGGGGGCCCTGAGGAGCGCAGGCTGCGGCCCCCGGCTCCGCTCCCCTCCCAGCCCTGAGCAGCAGCCGCGGACTGCGAAGGTCGCTGAACGCCCTCAGCCCGCTGTGACACCCGGCAGGGCCGCTCTGGACCCCCAGGGCCCTGCTTCCGCGCTGGGCCGGAGCTCAAGGTGTTCTTTCTGAGTCTCCACATCGTCTCTCTGCCGGTTACATTCCTGAATGCCATCTAATCCTGCTAGGGAATGACCTCACGTTTCCCTGTTGCTTGAGGTGCTCCAGTGCAACAAAAACCCAAAAACACCAAAAGTTTGAACGTTACAGCAGGGGACAGCACTGGACTCAGTCACGTTCCATCATACAGCCAGATTTATGAGAACGAATCATGGGTTTTGTGCCCTTGTGCAGATAATATATAAATCCACTCCTAAAGTTCAAAAATGTAGGATTCAATGTGTACTATTTAAAAGCTCACTGAAGAGGGTTTCTCCAAGAACATTTCTTATGGTGAATGATAAACACAGTTGGTTTCTCAGGCCTTTTATTAGAAACCTCGAGATCTTTCTAGTGCAGCCAGGTGATAGTGACTACTTAAACACATATTTTAGGGCAATTGTGACAGGCTTTGCTCACAATTACGCAAATTTGGGACTGTATTAATCTTTCTCACAATAGCAAAAGTGAAAAGCTGTCGTAATGTAATTATATTGCGTGCCAGTCAGTTAGATCGCAGTGTATGCTGTAACAGCTCAGCGTGGTGTGTGTTTGTTTGCCCTGGGGTAGCTAAACCAGATGTTAGCATCAAGGCACATTCCACGAACATGCAAAGGCCCTTAATGGAAACACCATTTTGTGGGGAGTTTTTTAGTTTTTAGTTTAGTTGTTAAGATTTTTGTTAGGACTCTCCATTTGCTACAAGAGGCTATTTTCTGTCATGGTTTTCTGTGGTGACTTTTCCCATCTGTCCCTTTCTACATCCCAACTACTTGACACATTTTGGTTTTCTTTTGAAGACACTAAAAACCCAAAACATTAACCAAACAGTAATTCATGCATGTATTACACAGAACTGCAGTGTATCTACTGATATAATCTGTGGACAGGTTGTTTAAACATTTGGCAAATGATGTTTCAATTCATATTATTAATTCTCAAAATCGTTAACTTGATGAAATAGCCTCATATACATAATCAAGTCTCACTTTCTTTATCAACATACCAAAAGCAGTATTTCCAGCCCAACAGGGCAGGTGTTTTCTTTTTGAAGTTACTGCAGCTGCAAGCATTGTACCACAACTGACCTCTCAAAGACTTTAGGGGTCCCAAAAGGACTAGGATAGATTTTTACCTTTTTTTTGTTTAAGTTTCTAACAAACATTCTCCCTCCATGTCATTTTGGAGATAGTGACTCAGGTGGTTATTATGGAAAATTATATACCAAAATGGAAGGTAAAAATAGGGTGCATGATACCAGTCCAAGACTATACCTCTCTTACTCTTCAATTTCTGGAAATAACCATTTCCATAAAGGCCAGCCATGGGTGCAGAGTTGGATATTCCCCTTATTTAATGCAAATTGTGCATCATCACATATGCTTTCAGGGTACCTGCAGTTACAAATTACTTCAGAACTTGAAATCATGTTTTAAACCTGTCTTTATTACTGAAAAAAACCCAGTGTTAAAAAGTAAAAATCTTCATTAAAGATCTACTTTACAGAAGATTTTAGTACCTATTTGCTATTTTTGTGTTAGCAAAGTGTAACAGTTGAAAGGCCACTTTAGATTAGATCTAGAAAAGTCATGAAATAATTCAAAATGTATCATTACATTAAAATGTATGAGAACTCTTCCTCATTTATGAATCTATGCTATAAACTTAGCAGTTAGCAATGCTTTTTAACAATATACAAGACAGTGCAAATTAATATTAAAAGACAGTTAACACAATTTTATAGATATTTAAGGATTATACAGTCATAAGATACAAACATCCCTCCTTCACAATAAGATAAACATATTTAATAAAATGTTCAAAGTGCTTTGAAAATGTTTATTAAAGGTGACAGATTTTACATTCCTAAGTAGTTGAGGTCTTCCATTGTAAAATGTCAACACTGAGTTGATTAAATTATACATTGTTGTTAACTTTCCATTTTCACATTAATTAATTGGTTGAGTTTGATTTTCTTATTCTCTTTGACAGCCTCATAATTTGGCCAATGTGGCAACTTCTTTGGTAAAAGAATTGAGTATTGAAACAATTAATTCTGAGATTTTCTCTTAATTAAGGGTTTTTAAGTTCAACAAACCCCTGTCAGATCACTAAAGGATGCATTCCTTGTAAGGACAGAATCAAATGAAGTGCCGAGGATGTCATTCAAAGCTCCCACTGTAAGCACCTCAACTAGATAACGTAAGCATCTCCATGTTTCATGGTCCTTCTACGAGACTTCAGCTTGAAAAGCAGCTGAATTCACAATGAAATTCATATGCATTAGTTGCACAATAAGCATGTCAGAACTGGAGTTTTGCAGAATTGAGAAACTGTAAGGTTAGCTTTTAAAAAACATGCAGTTTGTTCTCTTCTCAGCTTTTTAAGTTTGCTTCTTCGTTTGTCTCATCATAAGGAATGGGATTCATTCTGCAGCCTGTTCTCCTCCTCCCACCTAGGAGTGACTTGAGGGTTGCAGAGAGGAAGTAAAAAAAGACATTTTGCATCATTTAATTATGAGCTTTTTAGCTGCCTGAGTAATGTTGATGGAGTCCAGAAAAATGTGTCTTGTCTGCCTTAGGCAGCATAAAATGGGAACACACTTCAGCTCAGAGGGGAAAAAAGGCACATGGAGAGACTGGAACAGGCAACTTGCACTTGACAAATGGCACAAGCGTGAGAAAATTTACTGGCAAAATATTAACACTTCGTCTCCTGAGAAGCTTGATATTTTTAGAGAAGAAGGTTTTGCTGTTTATAAAAGTCACCAAACAGACAAAAAACGAAGAAGAAACACTGTCAAGCTCCAGTTATTTTAATCACTGTTGTTCTTCTCAGAAGTTGTATAATGGTTCAACAGGGTGTATTGTTAAATGTCCCTCCACTGAAAGGAGCAAATCACAGTTCTCTCTTTCCCCAGTTTCCATCCCTGAATTTCCACTGTTTTTCTTGATGTTACTCCCTTCTTATAATCATGGCAATGACAAGGAGTAAGGCCCATGTATGTAAGCCCCGTCCCAACTCCTTGGTAAGTCAGAACAAGGACTTGTGAAGGCTGCCTGCCTTAAGGTGAAGGACTACACAGTTTATAGGGACTGGTTCTGTTCCCACTGAAGTCTAAGACAGTTAAGCTTATGAACAGGAAACTTCTCTCAGCTGTAGCTGTCTTCAGCTCCTACAGCTGTCCAGCTCCCTTGGCTATTCTCCAAGTCTATAGCTTCAGAGGGGGAAATTCTCCTGTCCTGTAGTGCAGACAAGGGATCAGACAAGGGGGTCTGATCCCATCAAATTGTAAGAGCTTGTAAGAACATGATCCAGTTTTGGGTACTGACTAATTTGCAGACTTGAACTCTCCTCTGCTGGGTGTGGGGGGTGGGGGGTGTTGGCCTTTTTTTCATAATATCTTGACTTCCACCTTAGGAATAGTCAGAAGAAAGGTATAAACTATGAGTGAGATAGGAGCACGACTTAGATACGATGAACAAAACAAAAATACATCAGCTGACATAGAGCTGGGCAACCCCACATCAGTCAGTCAGGAAAATTGCTGGTTACTAGCTAAAAAGTATTACAAGCCTCTTTCTGCCAATAAGATAGGGAACACAATCAGCAGGTGGAGCAAGTGTCAAAAATCTCTGTTCTCTAGTACTACCTCAAGCTACTACTCTGAGTGTATTGATAGATGTCATGCAGAAAATTCCATCTTCAGACAGGACAAACAAATGGAGAATGAACCATGGAAGGACTGTTTCTGTTGCACCAAACTAAGGGTATTTGCTTTAAAGATTTCTGTTCAATTATCTTAACCAGTGAGGCCTCTAGTATTGGCATTCCTCTGCTGGTTTTGCAGAAAAGGCACCACCTTGTCTTGACAGAATGAAAAGACAAAAGCAGCTTTGCTCACACAATATCTCCTGGAATGGCCAAATCTTATTTCAGGAACATTAAATCATTCTACATTTCTATCATAAGCCTTAGGATTTCTAAATTTAAACAGTTTAGAATTTAGATCACAAACTACCCTCTAAACAGTGATTTGATGAAATGTAGGAACCCTGTGGAAGGCTGTATTTTTTCTTAAAATATGACAGAAGGAGAATTTGAGTACAAAACTATCTTGTTAAGAAAAAAAAAGCATGGCTTTGTAGAGATTTTTTCAGAAGTAAAATTCATGAGGAAGTGTCAATGTCTTTAAAAACATGTTTAAATCTCAGGTCAACATTATATTTGTATTTTGTTGCAGCAATCATGACACACATTGCAAATAATTCCATTAAGTAAAAACTTGTCTAGACTAAAATGATCTTCATGTCAAGCTGAAGGTATATGTAGAGATGTAGGAAAATTTAAAATTCAGATTGTAGTTAAGCTAGGGAAGTATGACTTTTTAAGGCTTGAGAAAACTAGAGAAATAGCAAGTCTTCTATTTCTACAGCTGAAATGTCAAAACAAACCGATAAAAGAAAGTATCAGGAAAAACCTGCTTGGGTAATATACACCAATAAAGTGGAGTCTGTCCATAAATAAGTGAACACAACTGTGCCTGAAGCCTGTGACATCAACATGCTGGTGTGGTCTTTCATGTTAACAACTGTGAAGTAAGACTTACGTGGTGTGTGTTTGCCACTGATTTTGTAAGTGCTTCTGCATAGGAAAACTATAGCTGTGAAGTAAGAGAAAAGGTTAATCACTGCTTGTTCATGTCTCTTCAAGATATCCTTCTTTGGATAAAGCTTGGGGAAAAAATAAAAAAAAAACCCTAAAAATGAAAAAGCTAAAATGTCACAAGTACATTACAGTCTGAAATATATGTCAGGCAAATAATTTTTCAGCTTCTCTTCTTGCACTGCCTGCATATCCATAAAGTTCATAAAACAACTAAATGATGATTTATGCATGGTAACTTCCTTGGCAGTAATTGTTATGCCAAGAAAAACTTATTTACTGATGGCAGACACCCATACAATAATATATGGATTTTTTATTGCATGAACCAATCAATCAGTGTGAAGCACAGATGGTGAATGGTGAAAAGAGAAAATACAATGTTTGTTTTCCTTTATTTCTAAAGAAAATATCTAAGCTATATTGTTTTCACTGAGAAGTGGGTCTCTGCTCTGAAATGTAGAGCAAAATAATGTGGCTTGACCTAGAAACGGTACAGTTTCTGTGGCTACAGAGGTAAAATCATGCTGCAAACAGGCAACAAAAGATAAATTACTATGGTACATATGTAACCTAGCTCATATTAGAATCACAGAGAATTCAAGAAATGCCAACATATTAATTCTGAAAATCAAATCAGCAACAACCACAAAGAAAGACCCTAAATCTGTAGCACTATTTCAGTACTCAAAAGCTGTACTTAATCCATGGGAACTACAATGAACTTGTAAAGACTGAATACCACATCAATATTCCCAGCACCAGCTCAGGAACTTCACAACTCTTCTATTGTTTTATTTATGAATATTGCAGCTCATGCTTGCTCAAGTTCCACAAGGACTCCATGGCAATCTTTAGGGTGAAGAAAAATCACAGGTTTGCCATGTGCACCTATTTTTGGCTCTTCACTCAATATTCGTATCTTTTTTTTCTTCAGCTCTGACATAGCCGCTTTTATGTCATCAACCTTATAAAAAAGATACAGTTCACACAAATTAACACATTGCACTGTATTATGCAGATTTTACATTTAGGAGCAATGACATAATTCTTCACTGAAATGTTATTTTTAAGTTCTAATATAATTCTGAAAAATAATTAAGTTATAAACAATTTTAAAGCATCTAGTCTTAAAAATACAAGTACTACAGAAGTTTGCATTTGTTATTTGAAGATTTCATAAAATATCATTTAAAGAGATTGTGCTATATTTAAGAAATTATTAAACCAAAATCACTCACGCACAAAGCCCATTGATTTTTTTGTAGTTATTTTATAAGGACTTCATAAATAATCTAAACTGCATTACTTTTACTAGGAAGATTGTATTGCTTTCCAGCTCTCAATAGCTAAAGAAAAATACCTCCCTTTATAATTGATTACAGAGCACTGAGCATTAACTCATTAAATTCTGGTGAAAAGGGAGGGCAGTGGGCAGAAGGTAAAAGGAAAGTCCCTTTTAGATTTATATATTCTCCTTCTGAGTAGGTTAAGGTTCATAAAGTTTCCTAAGGAAAAAAGCTGTGAATAATCAAAAATATATCCAGAATAGGACATGGTCTTTCTATTGAACTTACCTATAATAATAGCCATTAATACAGTATTTCAGTACAGTTTCCTACTGTAATTAACAAAAACATGCCTAAACCATACACTGTGATCTGAAGTTCTGATGTCATGTCATCCAATGAAATTTGAATTTTCCTAAAACTTAAATGCATTCATTTTTTGAAATAATAATATTTACACTCACTTTTGAAAATTCAATAGTCAATAATCAATAAAGACCTAGAATTAAAATAATAGCATTGCTGTTTTTCAAGACTGAGGTATCTGGACATAAGTTGGTGAATAAACTCTCTCAATGCCATTGTAGGGAAGAAGGAAATTCCTAACTTTAATTCAGAGGAACAGACATCACCTAATTCCTACCCATTTGCAGCAGTTTTGTTCATGAATATTCCAAACTCACTACAGTTCTTCCTACACGAAACTACCAGTCTGCAAAACAAAAAAGGAATGGCTGACAAATTATCTAAACTAGAAAGGCCACATGTGACATGTGCCATGGCCCCCTTCAGATTCTTTCCCCGAGCAGAAAAGCCACAGCAGCTGCTGCTCCTGTCCTGCAGAGATGGCCTGAAGAGGAACCAGTCTGGGCTCAGCTGGAATGAATTCCTGCATCCCCAAGGATGAGTGACAATAAACACTGGAAAGCCTTTGGGTGCACACATATTAGGAGAGTACCAGGCCTGGATTGCTCTCTTACTCTACTGTGTCCAGCACAGCTTTCACTGCAGGTATTAAATTATAACTGGTCAGGAGTAATTAATTTCTTCTTAAAATAGTTCCCTTTTTTGAAACAAGTTGCCTATCAAAACATCTGTCTAAATTTTCCTTTGTATAAGAGAGAAGAAATATGACAGCCTTATATGTTAGTTCTTGACACAGTTCAAACCTATTAAAATATGCATTTTACTTTAATGTATCTATCTTAGTACATCAAATATTACGTTAAAATACCTCAATGCAGATATGATGCATTCCTCCAGTCTTGTTTTTTTGCAGGAAGCTTGCAATGGGACTTTTCTCTCCTAAAGGATGTAGAAGTTCCAGCTTGGTATTTCCCAGCTCCACAAAAACAGTGTAGACACCATGTTCAGGAAGAGCAACAGTCTCACTCACCTGGGCTCCTAACACATCTTTATACAAGGACTGAGCTTTCTCCAAATCAGGCACTGCAATTGCCACATGATTAAGTCGGCCCAGTTTCCACAAACAGCTTGGAATGTTTTGTGAAAAGGACTTTGATGATGATAGAGTTCGTACTGTGGGAGCTGAAGTCTGCAATCTGCTAAGAAGCCCTGCAAAAAAAGCAAATAGCACTGACAGGATGCTTTGGAGAAAGTCTCAGTACCTGCTCTTTCCCCTTGAAAGGCCTGCAGAGCCCTGCCATGTCATTGGCACACCCTGGTGCAATGCTCAGGCCAGACTGAGAACAAGGAAACAGTTACTCTGTAGTACTAACAGCTCAATGAACACTTTTTTTCAGAATAAGTAAATATTCGGAAGTATTAAAAAAAAAACCAAAAAACCCAAAGCAGACTCAAATTTGGTGTAAATCCTTAAGCAGGCCTGTTAAAAAGAGGAATACGTGACCAGTTGAAAAGGCCAATCGCGTTTAAAAGTGACTTTTGAAATTTTCAGAGCTTCTTACAAAATAAAGAAATAAGGATATGCCTATACATCTCAAAATTATAGCAAACAAACAAAAAATCATGAAGAAAAAGAAAGCTATAAAATGAGGATACTTACAAATTAATTACATCAAAAATTAATCTATCAGTACTAGAATCTAGAGGGGCTGGGAGAATTTGTGATGGTATCAGTTGTTTCTAGCACCAAAATTAGAATTAGATAAAAGGATATATTCATAAAAGCCACATTTTAATTTCATGTCAAGTCAAGCTCTCAATGCCTCAAGGCCAAGCTAGAGGCATCTCAGCATTTTGGGAGTCTTTGAGGCATTCTTTGCTTTAAAGTCACAAATGTGCTATTTTGCTAAGAGATTGTGCCAATGATGCACTGAGATTCCAGATGCTTTGCAACACACTGAGGATAGATAGCCTGGCTGGGCTCTTGGTACTCTGTGAGGTTAGTAATAGCTGTAATTCATTAAATCAGCTTTGCTTCACTGTATGGAACTGAGAACTACCATTCCACAGGAATTCGAGATTCTACAGCTACCAGTTAATTTTTCTTCGAAAAGATAACTGGTAAGTCCTTAAACCTGAGTCTTTCTGAGCACGGTGCTGTTATGGAAGAAATGTTTGCATGTATTAAATTTGCAACATGCAATGTGCGTATTAACAAGGACTTAGTATCACAAAAGTAAATCTATTCACAATCTTTTGATGATACTAAATCAATATCCTACATTTAGTATCTCCAGAAACTTCTCCAGCGCTGCAAGTAACTGCCCTGCAGTATTTCTCGCCAGGCTTTCACAGAGTCCACCCTGTCATCTCCTTCCTCACAGCCACAAGTTCTGGACAACTCTTTCACTTGCTACCTTTAGGCTATCATACTGGTATAGGACAGCAACTGCTTTTCACCTTTTTACATGTTAGAAAAATCCCCCAGAAACTTCCACGCAAAGAAAAACTCTTGTTTTTCAAATGTCTGTGCAGAAACTATTTTGTAGAAACACTTGCCATGTCCATGCAGCTGAATCAGGGTGAACCACGTAATTCCCTGAGGAAGCAGCATGGTGCAACACCAGTAATGCATGAGGTAACAAACATGCAGGAACTAGGCGGCATGATTAAAGGCATGGGTAATTAACTAGTGTAGGGTTTTACAGTTAACCAGAGTAAATAAATGTGTTACCAAAAGTAACAACCCCCCAGCATCTGCTATACAGTCTTTTCTGCCCACCTAAGCTTCTACTGAAGTAGCTCCGTTTTGTACTGGAATTTCTTAAGACATGATTCAATTCTTGCTGAAGCAAGAGATATTTTTCCACTTGGAGGAAGGCAGCATTCTCCAAATAAGAAAAATCATTTGAAAGAGAAGGATCCCTTACTGTATAATTTATTGTGTTTTCCAGAGCCTTTTACTGTTTTATTCTTTCTTCCAAATATTAACAGACTCTGGTTCAATAGAAATACTGATAATGTAGATTTTTTAACAGTCTTTACTAATGGTAAGGCAAGGATTTTTCCATTCTTTTACATCTGACATCTATAATTCTTGCTGCACTTTATACAGGGTATATGACTACATAGTTATTGTAATTTAATTTGTATTTTTTCTATTTCAAGTAAATTGACAAAGACACAGACTGTCTGTTACTCAGCTATTTGTGAAGCACTAGAAAAAATAATAGAAAATGCTCTTTCTTCTGGGTTCTGCCCCAGAAATATTTGATTTCTTGTGGTGTTTCCTGGGAAGACAATAGATTGAAAAAGTGAAGTATATTCCTTGTTTGTTGCTTCTTATGTGGAGCAGTGTTCATTGACTTAATCAAGGAAACTAAGTAATCAAACATAAGCCAAATCCAACTCTACTCAGTCATGTTCTCTGTGGGAAGGTTTTACAACAATGGGTTGCAGTAAGAACCTTGTCACTAGGCACTGCTCTATTGTCACTCATTTCAGGTGGAGAGGATGCTGTTGTCACAGGGAATCTGGCACACAGGGGCTGTGTGTTCACTCTCTGGACCAAATGGAGTCAGGGAATAGTGTGGCCATTCTCAAATTCCAGCAATTTCAAGGTGGTGTGAGCATCTTGGGAACTCTGGAAGCCAACTGGGCTCATAGTGCTGCTCTGCTCTGTGCAGGAGGGGGCTTTTGGGAATCAGATGGGTTCCACAGCTCATGGAAGCTGAGTCTCACTGTGCTGCAGCTCTAGTGTCCTCCATCAAAGTGCAGTCGAATAAAGGGTGTTTCCATTCCAGTATCCTACTGATCGATCACTGACAGCGTTGAGCCTCTCACTCACTTTTCTCCTGGTCTGTGGCTACCGAGTAAAAAGGTGTGCTTTACGTATTGTAAGTTTAACTTACCCTACCAGAGTAAGCGGTACAGGGTATTATCATGAACGGGAAATTATTTGAATTTGACCTCCAAACCACAACTCAAAAAAGACACGCTTCTCCTTGTGCCTTAAATTTGGAGTTTGCTCTGTAAGCTTACCGTATGCCTGCTAATGTCAGTTGTTAATGTGCCCGTCAGTTTGGATAGGGACACCTTGTTTTTTATTTACAGAAGAGGTCGTTTCGTTTGGCCTGCGAGGTTCTCACGGGGAGAACCGCCAGGCCGGAGCAGGCACCGAGACCCGCGGCCGACCCGCGGCCTCCCCATGCCGGCCCCGCCGCCGCCGCCACCGCCCCGCGCTTCCGCCCCGCGTTACCGCCCCGCGTTACTGCCCCGCGTTACCGCCCCCCGTTACCGGCCGCTCCGCGCCGCAGCACCGCCGCCATCTCACCGCCCGATCGGCCGCGGGGCAGCGCCGCCCTCCCCGGCACCCTCCGTGCGGGCCCGGCGCCAGCGCGGCGTGCCGGCAGCGGTGTGTCACGGCGAGGGGCCGTGCCCGGCAGCACAACGCGCCATTGGAGCTGCAGCCTGGGCCCGGCTGCGGGGAGGCGGCCGTGCCCTCCCAGGGGCCGTGCCTTCCTCAGGGGCCGTGCCTTCCCTCAGGGGCCGTGTCCTCCCTGGGGCCGTGCCTTCCTCAGGGGCCGTGCCTCCCCTCAGGGGCCGTGCCTTCCTCAGGGGCCGTGCCTTCCCTCAGGGGCCGTGCCTTCCCTCAGGGGCCGTGCCTTCCCTCAGGGGCCGTGCCCTCCCAGGGGCCGTGCCTTCCTCAGGGGCCGTGCCTTCCTCAGGAGCCGTGCCCCCCCAGGGGCCGTGCCCTCCCAGGGGCCGTGCCCTCCGCAGAGGCTGTAGGCGGCACTTCACAGATATGAGAGAGAACATGCGAAAGAGGCCTGCGGTGGAAAGGGACATTTGCCGAGGAAGTTTTCTGAGCAAATCCTACAGAATCAGTTACGCTGGAAAAGACCTCTGAGATCATCGAGTCCAAACGATGACTGAACACAACCTTGTCAGTTAAACCAGAGCTCTAAGTGCCACATCCAGACTTCCTTAAAGACCTCTAGGAACGGTAACTCCACCACCTCTCTGGGCAGCCCATTCAAGTATCTAATTACCCTTTCTGTGAAGAAATTTCTCCTGATGTCGAACCTAAATGTCCCCTGGTGCAGCTTAAGGCCATGTCCTCTTGTCCTGTCACTTGCCTGGGAGAAGTGACCGACCCTCACCTGGCTGCCCCCCTGGTGCAGGGAGTTCTAGAGGCGATCAGGTCACCCCAAGCCTCCTCCAGGCTGAGGCCCCCAGCTCCCTCAGCCACTCCTCTTCAGACTTGTGCTTCAGGTACTATTCCAGTTCTCTTGCCATTCTCTGGACTTGCTCCAGCACCTCAATGTCCTTCCTGAATTTAGGGGCCCAGAACTGGACACAGAACTCAAGGTGTGGCCTTACCAGTGCAGAATACAGGGGAAGAATCACTTCCCTGTTCCTGCTGGCCACACTATTCCTGACACAGGCCATGATGCCATGAAGCATCGTGCCAGAGAGACTCAGGACAGCGAGCAGGCTGTCTGCTGGTGCTGCACTCTCCTTGTATCAGGCATATCATCCTGGGAGTTGCTGAGATACAGCCTAAATAGATAAACAGCTTGTGCCACTTCAAATCTGATTATATGTGATTAGTTGAAAGTGCAGATTAAAATCAGCGGTCAAAATGGGTATTTGAAAGTCCCAATATATGACACTTTCAATTTCCAGCCAAGGTTGTGTCAGGTGTGTTTCTGATGTCCAGAGAATTGCAGGTACAGGTCACAGTCATGGCTCTGATGGCTGGGCCTTGCTCCACTGCATGGATTTTTGTGTGCAAAGTGACAGCGAGGGGACACAGAAGTGGCACTGCAGGCATACTTTTCTCTGCACTGAAAAGGCTTCATTTGTTGGTAGGATGAAAACACGAAAGCAGCAGAGGCTGGAGCAGAGCAGTATTGAAGTTAAAAGGTTGGTCACAGTTTTGGATGGGATTGTGTGGATGACTGGAAACACAAGGGTCTGTGGGTGTAGGGCTTAATTTGACTTTATAAAATAAACTTTAAGGAAACTACATGATGTAAGAGGGGAGTCAAAGAGCACTGGGCAGTGCTGTGCTGATGGTGAAGGGGTGTGTGCGTGCCTCGTTAGCCTGAGCTTGGAGACACCAGGTAAGATCGGGTGTTTTGCCCACAGAATCAGCTGGACATGTGCAGTTCCAAAATAGCCCTTGAATCTAGGTCAGAGACTCAAAACTGTGAGGTAACACGACTGTATCTTCACTAAATTTAGAGCAGGTTTCCTAGTGCTAATGCACATCCCAGTCTATAGCAACACCACGCCCTTCCTGCTGCGGAAAGCAGCAGCCACCGGTGCCTGACTGCCATACCCTGCGTGGGGTTCTGGGAGAGCACAGGGCCGGGCCGGGAGGTGGGGATGCTGTGGTTTGAGAGGCCAGAATGCCATGGTAAGGGAGGCGGGAATGCCATGGTAAGGGAGGCGGGAATGCCATGGTAAGGGAGGCGGGAATGCCAGGGCCCGGGAGGCGGGAATGCTAGGGCGGGAATGCCAGGGCCCGGGAGGCGGGACGGGGCGCAGCTCCGCGGGCGGAACCACTGTGTGCGGAACCTTGGCGGCGGCCGCGGGAGCCGGGCGGAGCGGAGCCCTGCTCGCGGCGGAGGCGGTGCCGGGTCCCCACGTGTGCGCGGGGCGATGGCGGCGGTGCCGGGCATCCCGGGGCTCCAGGGCATCCAGACGTGCCTCAGGGTGGCGGGAGCGGCGGCGGCGCGCCCCGAGTGCTTCCTCAGGTACCGCGGGGCGGCGGGGGGAAGCATTGGTAGTCCTAGAGAAAAAAGCCTGGAGGAGACTACCCAGGTGTAAAAGTTGAGGAGTGGGGTGGTGGAGAAGGGCAGTTACCTCTTTGAAAGCTGGGGTCTGGCTCTTGCACGATTGAGGTGTTTAGTGCTGTACTGTCTACTTCCCCAAAATGTCTGGAGCGCTGAAATAAGGCCAACATATTGTAAGATGCAGCTGTAGAAAGCCGGAATATTCTGTTCAGCTGCTACTTCATACACAAAGTATAATAAAGCTGAAAGGATTAAGAATTTTGTCCTTTTTTTCTATGAATGTGTAGTAGCAGTATTCCAGGAGATGTGGAGAAAGTTAAGGCACAGCAGTAATGGTTGGAAGGTGCTGTTCTGTAGCACCGGAGTACCAAAGCGGGTGTAACAAGAGCTGCAGTGTGAAGGTGTTAAACTCTTATTTTTCTGCTCCTAGTGTGCAGGATGGACTAGCTGCCGACTTCAGAGCAATGACAAAGACTCTCTACGATTTGAATAAAGGAAGTAAAATAGTTCGTGGGGGTCCTCTAAAAGAGTTGGTGATAGAAAATTTTGATGAAGAACAGATTTGGCAGCAACTAGAGCTCCAGAACAATGCAGTTCTCGATTTCTTCAAGAAATCCATAGAAAGGGACGCCGAGGATGAAGATCTTTGCCTTCTCTCAGACCAGGAAGAGGGTGGCTCTGATGCAGAGACCAGCAGTGACAAGGAATTGGAAGACAACATAATGGAAGCAGAAACTGAACGGAAGAATGTTCATACAAAAGACAAAGATAAAACTAAAGCTAAAGAAAAGCAAAATAGACTCAGAGAAAGCAAAATGCAGAAATACAGTGATGAGGATTCTGATATTGACTTTGATATTGAAGCACTGGAGCAACAAGCTAAAACAGCCAAGGAAACCACATTGAAGAAAAAGGGGAGAAAATCTGTAGTGGATGACAAGTTTTTCAAGCTGGCAGAGATGGAAGCTTTTTTAGAATATGCAGAGAAGGAAGACAAGGAAGAAGAAGAAGATGATGATATTAACTATTTTGAAGACATTATCTCAGATGACGAGGAAGAAGACTCTGAAGAAGCTAAAGTCAAGGTAAGAATATCAGTAAAATAACATTCTGATATCTCTTTTCCTTTAAATAAAAACGTGATATCTGTTAGGATGACCAGAAAGTGTTTAACTCTGTATAGAAACTGCCAAGTTACATTTGTTTAGGTGATTTATGGTTACTTCTGAAGCTTTACCTCTGCAATGAATATCTGGTAAGAAAAGTGTAGAAGGACAGAGCATCCTGCTATTCCAGTCTCTCCTCAGATGGGCCTTGGGCTTTTACAAAAATAAAGGAAGAGAGAGCACCCACAAGAAGTCAGGGACCTTGAAGAATTGCAGAATAGGTGACCCAGCAAATGAAAAAGATTTGTCACTTAGCATCTGGCACCTAAGAGATCACTAAGGTGGCTAATGCAGAGCAAAGGGCTTTTTCCAGGGATGTGGCCTTGTAACTCTGATACAACTTAAATTGATGAGTAATTGTTTCAAAAATAAACATTTTAATATTACCAGACATTCTCACTAGCAAGTTAGAAATATACCCAGGGAATTTGTGTGCATTCCAACGAGTGTTTGGCAAAATCTACAGCTCCTTGATTTCTGTATG
This sequence comes from Eopsaltria australis, assembly GCA_034509425.1. NCBI lineage: Eukaryota > Metazoa > Chordata > Aves > Passeriformes > Petroicidae > Eopsaltria > Eopsaltria australis. Next base: position 2,727,122 of record JAVTVJ010000121.1, read on the forward strand.
TTTAAGTGGTAGAGGATTATAAATACCAGGAAAAGAAATCAGTTATACTATGACACCCTTGCACAGGTTAATGCATCACTATCCTGAACTACTGTTTCACAAGTAGTGCTGTTCCCCAGGCACTAAAGGCTTTAAAAGACAGGGTGCCCTTTGATTTCTGTCAGTCTTAACAGCTGTGGTTTGTTGTTTGTTTTTTTTCTTTCCTTCTCGCATTTTTAGCCAATTAAAAGTTCTAGAGATATGACGTACAAAGATTTCTTCGATCCAGTTGATGATGATGATGGTGATGATGATTTAGTAGCTAATGATGCCGAAGAGGATCTGGAAGAGGAAGCAGACAGTGCTATTGAAGAGCAAAATGAAGAAAGTATGTCTGAGTAAGTATAGGCATTATTTGCATGTAAAAATATCCTTGTAATTTTACACTGAAGTGAAGCAGAAGATATTGAGAATGCCAGTCTCACTCTGGTCATAATTTGCCATTCTCAGTTAACTTGTATGTTCATGGTTTGTGTTGTCACCTTAATTAAAATTAGTTTATTTACCCTTTTTAGTATTATCCCTTGATAGTTGTTTGAAAACAAGCACTTAAGAGCTGTAACTTCAGTTTTTGAAAGTTATTTTTAGTATCCAGAAGTTTTCCTAATGTCCTGTACCTTCAAGGGGAGTCTTTGAGACCTGTTGTAAACTGTAAGTTTACAAATGTCTGAGGGCTGAAGTACCTTCATGTGAAAAATTATAGAGGCTTTTCAACCTTTATTTTGTATTAAATGTTACTGTTACAGGTTTGAGGATATGGATGAAATGGTGGAGCACATGAGAAGTAAAGAAGCTTCTAAAAAAGTAACTTTTAGCTTGCCAGAGGACAGTGAAACAGAAGATGTAACTGAAGTGCAATTAGAGAAGGGCACCGATCCCAGTGAAATAAAGTCATCATTTGAGAAGAGACAGGAAAAGGTAATTGTGGTTTGGTTTGGGTTTTGTTCATGTTTTATTTGGCTAATACTTGGAAACAGTGGCAATTTCAAATTTTTTTTACTGATTGTGTCCAGCAAATACAAAAGAGGGTTTTTAAAATTCAAGAAAACCATACGGTTTATTTACATAGATACATCTGCAATCATATATTCCCTCATGGACCTGAAATAAATATTAATCTCTTGCTGTGAGTTTACAAGTGATCTCTGTTTTAAACTTCCTACGAAATTGTGTTTTTCAGATGAGCAAAAAAATAAAAAGTTTAGAAGAAGCGTTGTTAGAGGAAAAACCTTGGCAGCTTAAAGGAGAAGTGACTGGACAGAAACGCCCTGAGAACAGCCTTTTGGAAGAAACAGTGCTGTTTGACCATGCAGTCCGAATGGGTAAGGACAGGGCCAGGGCTTCCCTCACAGCATGCTGCAGGCCATGCTGGGTGTTCTGCCCCTTGACCTTGCTGAAAACACCTGTGACTCAAGAGCAGGGTAACAGAACACCAGGTTAAAGCTTCTTGATGTGATTTTGAGGTTGTGAATTTTCACAGTGGAAACTACAGGAAATCATAATATTCTTTTTTTGTTAATTTTTAATTAACCTGAAAGTTCATACTTTGGTGGCAGACCTGGTAATTTATGAGCCTTACATAGTATGACATACTTCTACTTGTGTTTACTTACTTCACCTTCAATTGCTACACTTTTGTGAAGGCTTTACTTTCTTTTTCTGTAGTTTGTTCTTTATAGAACAAGAACTGTTTCTTGCTGGAGAAACATTAACTTTAAAATTCTTTGCTTTTTCCTTTCAGCACCTGTGATCACAGAAGAAACTACTTTTCAGCTTGAAGATATCATTAAACAGAGGATATTGGATGAGGTTAATATTCTCTTACCTGTTCCTCCTTGTATTGTTCATAGGCTTGATTCACAGGGCACATTCCAAGGATGAGTTTGAAGCATTTCCAATGTTAGGAGTAGAATTATCTTAATTTCTGCAGCTTGTTTTATTCTTTTGTCTTGATGGATGTGTCTTAAGATTTCTAAGGAGCCCTATTTTTATATCTCTGTTATATGCCAAGTTTTGGTACACTTCAAAACATGAGTGTGTGCAGATAAAACTGTACGGAGTTTATTTGGAATTTAAAGCCAGTCTGTAAGTATTGGCTGTTACCGTAGCTGGTGCTCTGAGCATTCTGAACTGTGACCAAAATTCAGTTGTTTGCTTCATTTTGCTTCGCTGATAGAAAATTTGTATCTCACAGCTTGTTGAGCCTTACTGTTAGCTGAATTTAAAAAGATGGGGAAGAGTTTATAACTCGCTCATTAAAAACAAGGACACAAGTAGAGGTATAACTTTTATTACTTTTTTTTTTCAAATGAAAGTGCGAAACTTGGTGAGCCCTGGGAAGTCACATGCATAAACTAGTTAATGTGCCAGATATATAATTGAAAAATAAGATGTAGCTGATATTTGACTGTAGTTGCATTTGGTCATTACTTTATGACTTTCTCAGGCATGGGATGATGTTGTACCAAAAGAAAAACCCAAAGAGGAAGCTTTTGAGTACAAGAAGCGGATCAGTTTGGATCATGAGAAGAGTAAGCTGAGTCTCGCTGAAATCTATGAGCAAGAATACATGAAACTTCACCAGGTAACACGAACAATGCCTTTCCTTTGGCTTTGAAGTTCACACCATGTACTCTTGTGTGTTTATTTATACACTTTCAAAGTGGAAGTACTTTAGTCTTTCTCTGAGAGTTCACCAGTGAAAGGGCTGTACCTTGTGTTGTTACCAGTCTTGCTAAAGTAAAATAGCCTTATGAATGGTGTTACAGTTATATTGCATTTTTAATGCAGCAAAAGACTGAAGAGGAGGAAAATCCTGAACACAAAGAAATTCAGGAAATGATGGATTCACTCTTCCAGAAGCTGGATGCACTTTGTAATTTCCACTTCACACCCAAACCAGTAAGTGTATAAGCTTGATAAAGTTGGGGGCTTTCTCCCTTTTTTTTTTTTTAAACTGGATACTTTAAAATATATTCCAGAAATGGAAAGTAAAGTAAACATTGGTGTTTAGTGAGCTCATTTTATTTTATATTAAATGTCCTGTGATTGCCTCTAAACAAACCCAAATACTTGGGATCTTCAGTTGTCTGTCAGCTGCTGAGATGCTGTGCTCAACCCTGAATGTCTCTTCTTATTTCTAGCCGGTGCCAGAAGTCAAAATCGTTTCGAACCTTCCAGCTATAAGTATGGAAGAAGTAGCACCAGTTGCTGTTAGTGATGCTGCTCTCTTAGCACCAGAGGAGATCAAGGTAAATATAAAATGGCATAAGGATCAGGAGAGGATCTGTGTGGTTTCTAGAAGGATGTAGTGTCTGTCAGTTCCCATCCTGGTGGGTGGTTCCTTACCTTGTGGACCTTTTTGCCTGGAATTTTAGTGTTGGTGGTTGTTGGGGGGTTTCGGTGGGGGGTGAGTTTTGGGTTTTTTGGGGTTTTTTTTTTTGTTAACTGGCGAAAGAGTAAATTTTATTTGGTTCCAGTAGGCCATAATATTGTGCTTTGTTTTTGATCTTGAATGTGATGGTCATTGTCCCAACATTTATATGGGTAGTGGGAGGGGGGAAGCTAAATGACACTATAGCAGAGCAATTAGCATGTCCTGGATCAGTTGTACAAATCTTATTTCCCAGCTTTTGCCAGTTTTTGGCCTTTGCCTTATCCTGAGCTGGAAATAATGGAAACTCTGAGATAATACTCTGAGATAATACTCTGAAATAATGGCACTTGAAATATTGGAAACGCTGAGACAGATTTGAGTTCTGTGAAGCGAGTCTGGTCTTTTGCACTGTTATGGATCTAGAGGTCTTGTTCTCTTTAGGAAAAGAACAAAGCTGGTGATGTAAAAACAGATGCAGAAAAGACTCCCACAGACAAAAAACGAGAACTAAGAAGGAAAAAGCTCCGTAAACGTATGAGGCGAAGGGAAAAGGAGAAACGTCAAAAGCTTCTTGAAAAGATGAAACCAGAACAAGGCACAAAACTTAGCAAAAAAGCTGCTGCAGCAAAATTAAAAAGGCTTACCAAAGAAGGCAAAGCATCTCTTCTCAAGGTAAGACTAAAATCCCAAGAGTAGATAATTTTTTACTAGATGAAAGGAAACTTTAACCCGAAGAATTACAAGTATAAGGTTGGAAAAATAAGAAAAAGCTGTATGATGCAATTATTGTATATAGAAGTATGTTAATCAGGCACAAATGCTTTTGTGTGAAGTGCTACTTTTCTATTTATTTCAAAGTTCACAAGGTGATGTTCCTGCAAATACTAAGACAGGATCTTTATTTCCTGCATTTAAGCCATTCCCCTTCATCAAGTTGGACTGCTTGAATGCACATTGGGGTTTCTATGTTCTGTATAAGCTTTGGGTAACTTAAACTGTTTTGTAAGACAATATTCCTTTTTAACTTTGTCCTTATTTTGGAGCCTTCCCTATAATCTCACCAGGTTGATACTGTTTTGCATGCTATAAAACAGTAAACTTACGCACCATTTATGATGCCTTTTAAATAAAATTGTAAAAATCTCAGAAATTTTGAAGTGTTAGAAACTAATAGGAAAAATAAGTTCATTACTTGCAGATGTTTGTACTTACCTTTTCAGAAGGCAAGCAGAACACAAAATACAGATACCCAGTTGTAGTTCATGTTGTGCAAGGATCTGTTCTTGATGCCTGCTCTTACCTACCATGCTAATTGTTACTTAGGAAGATAATGTAATCTTTACTTTTTTATAATTGTGGTGAAAAATAACCTTTGAAAATCAGTTACCAGATCTTTTTTAAGTCAAATACCATTATGTGTGAGTAACTAGTAAGCAATATAATGGTACTGCTTGTACGTTTCTTTGTTATAACAAATGTTTTGTCCATTGACAGGATGAAGGGAAAGACAAAGTCTTGAAATCATCCCAGGCCTTCTTTTCTCAGCTACAAGATCAAGTGAGAATGCAAATCAAAGATGCCAGCAAATTAAAGAAGAAACAGAAGAAGGAGAAAGCAATCTCTGTTCATAAACTGAAGTTGTAATTTACCTTTTTTATATGTTGTATCTTATATATATTAAATTTTTTTCCAAATTTGAGTAGGTTTTTTTCTGGGTTGATCTTCAAAATGCTTTGTGGACTTCTGAGGTCATGTTCAGACAGTTTCCTGTAGATCTTACTTTTATTTTCTACCATAGAACTCTGATTTATTCCAAAAAGAAAGGTACTTGTTGTGGGCAGATACATAATGGTATAAAATGCTTGTCATGTGCTGTGACTGTACACTCTCTTTAATCTATTGCCCAGAGCTCTCTATCTGCTGTTGTAATAGCTTCACATCTATAGCAGGAGCCACAGCATTTGTTGGAGAACTAAGATGTATCCAGGCAATAAAATCGTAGAAATTATATTTTGAAATTGTGATTGGCAAAGAGGGAGGACACAAAACATTTGTAAGCCTGTGGTAACCCAGAGCTAGGAAATGGCCTCTTTTAACTTAGTCTGAATCCCAGACTGGTTCGGGTTAGAAGGGACTGCAGTGGGGTCATCTGGTCCAAGCTCCCTGCTCGAGCACATGGCACAGGATTGTTATACCCCCGTGGGCCTCAGCTCTTTCCCACGCGTTGTGGCAAAAGGAAATGTTCACTGTGGGAAGGGGACGGTGTTTGCCACGGCCCCCGCTGTGGCTGAGGGAGCGCGCAGAGCGCGGTGCTCGCTCCCATCGGCGCTGCATTGCTCAGGCCTGGCGGCGGGCGGGGAGCGGCGGCCCCGGCCCGGCCCCTCACGGCGCGGCCGCGGGAGCGACGCGGTGCCGGTGCGTGGGGAAGGGCCGGGCCGGGCGGGCTATGGGGGGCTCCGGCTGGGCCCCTTTTCCCGGGGGCACGGCGCGGGGAGCGGCGGCGGCAGCGGGGCGGGCCGGCGAGGGGCGGGCATGTCCGGATGGCAGCACCGGGAACCGCTCGGGAACCTGGGCCCGGCCGCCCAGAGCACCTGGAGAGCGGCACGGAGCCGCCGGCAGCGCCGGAGCCCCGGCCCGGGCAGAGCTCGGCCCGGGCGCACGCCGGGCTCGGGCAGGCACGGCAGCCGTGAGGCTGAGGGCTGCAGGGCAGCTCGCTGTGTGCTCTGCAGGCGGGTGCTTGGCACCAAAAGTAGTATTTCAGTAGCAAACAAGACAATGGTAAAGTGATCCCAGCGACAGGACTAGGATAAATGGCCATAAACTAAAACACAAGAAGTTTTCACCTCAACATGAGGAAAAGCTTCACACCGAGGGTGGCAGAGCGCTGGGAGAGCTGCCCAGGGTGGTCATGGAGTCTCCGACGCTGGAGACATTCCAAACCCACCTGGAGATGTTCCTGTGCCAGCTGCTCCAGGTGACCCTGCCTGGGCACGGGGGTTGGACTGGATGATCTCCAGAGGTGCCTTCCAACCCTGACTGTTCTGTGAAAATTAGAGGACTTGCCTGTTTGAATTCCAGGTTCACTTCCTGATGTAAATGCAAACCTGAGATTAATTTTCCATTTATTAAGCCATTTAAAGGCAGCTGCAGTGCTCAGCTTGCCTGTGGTGTGCTTCCCTGCCTGGTAAGGCAAGCTGGAGGACAGTAGCATTGTAAGTAAGGATTGCTTGACTTCTCCACTTCTGCTTATTTACATCTGGTACCTTAGAAGACCACTCATTCAATGTATTTTTTTTTCTTGAAGGCATGTCAGAGGATTACAGATGGAAAAGGAAAAACCAAGAAAAGTCTTTTAAGTATTACAGAATAAAGAAATATGGCCTGGATGGAGTTGCCTGTGCCATGTAATTGCTGTAAAGTTTTGTAATGGCAGAAGCTAAGTCTTCAGGAATCAAAAGATCCCGAGTAAGTTTGTCACTCAGTAAAAATAAGAAGAAAAAGGAAACAACAAAAAAGGTGGAAGTTACAGGAACACCATCTCTACCTTCAGCATCATCCTCTATTACTTCCTTTTTTAACAATGTCCCCCCTCCCAAAATTAACTGTCCCATGTGTGGGCAGTTGGTGCCAAGATATGGGATAAATAAGCACATTGATGAAACATGTCAGAGAAACTGTGGTGAGCTTGGTGCCATTGATGCTACACTGAACTCTTTTGGGAACAAGAGTCCCCCAGCTGCAAACCTGAGCAATAATTCCAGCTTGTATTTTTCAAAAAACCTTTTAAATCTAGAAACAAGTCCTTCCAAAAGTAATTTATTGAAAGCAGGAAGGAGTGCAGCACAACAGACTAGTCCTTATTTTAGCCGTAATAGTTCAGTCTTTAGTGTTAAAAATGAACCACAGGCTCGAACAGTTAAAACAGTCTCCTTGGGAAGCTTGTCTTCAAAACTGTCCAGAAGACGCTGTCTGCAGGGAGGAAAGCAGGTCTTGTGTGAAGAGATCAACTCTTCACCTCCAGCTGTTCACAGTGCCTGTGGAAGTGCTGTAGCACCAGGTGATGATGATGATGATGATGAGACTGATGCTGGACAGAGTTCTCAGAAAGAAAATCAGCCTTCTCTGAGAGAGCACCAGGAACAAAAGCATTCAAAGAGGGAATGTGAATTTGAAAACGAAATAAGCAAATGTAATCAAGAAGACCCTGTGGTTATGATTGAGGTACCTTTACTGGCTGATAACAGTAATGACAAAAGGTTCCCGTCTGGTACAAGCAGCACTGAAGCAGAAAGCAGATCTGAAAGTGTGATACTTAGTCCTGAAAAATTTGAAACACCTCTAGCTATCCATACTTCAGCAGAGCTGATCAGAAATTTGGAAGTCGAGACTCAAAGACAGAAGTGAACCGTGGGACAAAAAATTGCTCTAGCAGGGATGATGCAGAGGTACTTCCTGTGGAAGTTCTTGAAGATTTTAAGAATGACATGAACCATACTTTGTTAGAAACCGTGGAAAAGGTAGAATTTCAGGATTCCACTGGGGACATTCTAGACAAAATAGATGAGGTCCTCTCTGTGCCCAGCTCTCATGGTCACCCATACTACCTCCAGAATTTTTTAGTAGTGCTGCGAGCAGTATTGGAGAATGAAGATGATGTCAGACTATTTAATGAGCAAGATTTGAACATTATAACCAAGTTCTACAAATTATCAGGTATCTTTGGTTTTTTTAAATACATTTCCACATTACCTCTTGTAGATAGAATTGTTTCACAGTTTTATGTGGGAAGTGCTATATCAGTCGATAATTTAACTTGATGAATTCCTTAAGGGAAGAATTTCCTTTTTTCTCAGGAGATGCACCCCTCAGCGACTTTCTGTAAATAAACTCTCCTAATGTTGTTAGGTACAGGTCCTGAGAGAATGGGAGGACACAGCCTCACACAGCCCTCTCAGAAGCCTGGCTTGCACAGCTTGATGGGTCTGAGCTGGCCATGGACACAAGCAGCCAAACCTGGCGGCATCTGCAGAGCCCACTGGTGCACTCCAGGCCATGAGAATATTGCAGTAGTGACATCTTGGAGCTTGGTAGTGCCTTGTTTATCTTGTGATAGTTAAAAGGAGAATATATAAAGAAAGGAAGCAACAAAAGTCTTGTTACTGGCTCTCTGAAGCAAGCAGTAGATGCACATCATTTGCATCCAAAGATCCAGGAATAAACTCACAGTGAGGCCAGTAGTGTATGCAAGCATTGGCTACTTTGACAAACACTAAAAGAGGTGTTCAGGATACACCTTCCCCATTTTCACACTCCCTTCCCTGGATGTGAACAGCACTGATCAGTAACAGGAGCTTGTTCTATTAAATAAAATAAGTGCTTGTTTCTCTTTCTGAAGTGTGAATTCAGAATTCCTCTCTCCCAGGAGTTGGGAATACATAAAGAATTACTGCAAAGTGGTGCTGATAAATCCATGTCTGCACTGGATGTGAGGGTCATGGATAAAACAATCTCTCTTTGCAGGGTAGGAAAGATGCAGTGGTTGAGCTGTGAGAAGTGAGAGGATAGCAGTGAGTAAATAGATAACAAATCCTGGACAACTGACAGATGGATGTCATTGCCTTCAAGAAATACCAGGCAAGATACTTTAAAAGTTCAGGTAGATGAGTTATCTGTCCAACATTAGAATTTTCTACCAAAGCAAATGTCATCTTTTAGTTATCATAGCACAAAACAGCCCACACACCTGCTTAGTACTATGAAGTTGCTTCAACATAGGTATTTTCCAGTATTGAATTATTTTCTGCTGAAATGTTTACCATTCTTCAGTGAGTTGTCTCTAACTCAGTGTAAGTTATGAAGCTTATTATGAAATTATTATTGCAGCCCTAGTTTGGTCAGTTCCATGATCTGGAGAAAAAATGTCCATGTGTTAACTTTTTTCCTTTCTCCAGAATGATAAAAACTGGGGGCAGACTTTAAAGGAGTTACAACCCCACAGAGAAAATGACAAGCTTACATGTTTGAGTATAGTTCTCCCAGTGAATTGATCCTGGAAAGATTCTATGAAAGAAAAGGCTGAAAAATTCTTATGAGGACAGGAGAATTGTTAAATAAACATTTAATGTTTATCACCATTTCTTAAGTATATACAGGTCTGGTAGTGTTTCAGTGTTATTTTATTAATGACCAGTTTCAGTTAAGCAGGAGCAGACAGGGGTAAAAAAATTAGAAGTTAGGGGGGTTGAACTAAGTATTCAAAAGGTTGTTGAATGTAGTAATAATACCTACACTACTTTCAGCTAAAATTTAATAAGCTATTTTGTTGAATATCAGCATTGCTACTATTTTAAAAGTATTTTTAAAAGATTCTTTAAAATAATACTTCCCTGATAAAAATCAAATGAATAGGAGGGGTTTTTCTTCATTATTTCCAGTAGATATATTTGTAAAATTAGGCTTATCTCTGGAAAAATAAGAATCTGAAGAATGCTGCCCAGAGAGGTGTTCTGTGAATATGAAATTATTCTGTCAGACTACAGCTTCTTTTGTTCCCCACCATGAAATATTTGGTTATTGAATGACTGTTTAAGAAAGCAAAAAGACCTATTTAACATCACAATATGCAGGGTTGAAAAATGAAATTGTCTTTTTCTTTAAAACAAAATATTTCTTCAAGGGTAAGCATGTCAAAATGCATTTTAGTAATGTACATTACCAACAAAATATATTGTAATATTTTTCCACCTACAAAACTTAAAGAGTCTAATAAACTTATGAATTACTTGGAAAGGTAAGTCCTGGTATTTTACCAAGTCTGCTTGTAGAACATGGGGAGATTTAAAACGTGTTTTAGAGAATACCTGCATCAAAGTAATTTTTCTGGTTAAGGTGGTGATTGTGCTTACTACTGTGTTTAGAATTTACTCTTCTTTTTGTCCTTCCCTGCTTTTAATAAAATCTGCAGTCAGTGGGCAGAAGTTGTATGTGAGACTTTTTCAACGCAAGCTGAACTGGTTAAAGGTGAACAAAATAGAGTATGAGGAGATAAGTGTGGATTTGTCACCAATAATTGAAGAACTGGTCGAAGCCAGACTTTTACAAACAGGTAAGGCCAGCATTAATAAACCTTTAAAATACTACAGATAAAATCTGCAGTTGTTTCATGTTGGAGTTCAGTGCACTGCATGCTTGTCTGTGCCTTGGGAAGAGGAGAGGAGCAGAATAAAGGCTTCAGGTAGGTGAGTGGTCTTGTGAAAATACAAATAGTGCAGATTAGATAACAGAGAAGACCAGTTTTTCTGAACAGCATTTTTTTTTTGTAATTCAACAGAATTTTTTCATTTTTGCTGTTGTTTTGAAGTTGTAAAGGGTGGTTTTTTTCTGGTTATTCCATTCCTTCAAAGTAGATGTGTGAAAAGGTACAGAAGAAGGTCCAGAAGAATTTCAGAATGAGCCAGATAGCATTGTTAATACATTTTTGAAGAACCTAAATCATTAGATTAGTATTAGGTTGTATGAATGTACTGTGAGCTGTTGCCTGAGTGTCTGTGCATAACACAATGAATATATGTGGATAATTTTACTTTTAGAATCTGAATTGGAAGACCTGTGTGAAGGGTTGGATTTGCTTTCAGCCCCTGAGCTAAAAACACTGGCAAAAATCTTTCACTTGCCAAACCCAAATGGTCAGAAACAACAACTTGTGGATGATTTTGTGAGGTTGTCAAAGCAGCGTTCGATCTTCAGCAGGAGTCAGGCTGGTATTGGGACTGTGATTTTAAAAAGGTAAATGTTTAAGTTACATTTTGCAGGTAAATAGAAGTTGTGCTTCAAATGGCTGAAATCTAGATGCCTTTTCAAGAGAGGAATGCATTTAGTAAATTTATTAATTAAAAGGGTGGCATTACATTTCAATTCACAGTGAGTCAAAGAGAAGGGTAAATACTGAACCGTATAGGCTCTCTGCTTCTTTCAAGGAAAGGCAAGTTTATGCATTATTTGGCTTGAAAAAAGTTATTCTCTTACTTCATTCAGTATATTTTAGTTTTTACAAGTCATGGTAGGAGCCATGTTGTAATACATTTATTTGTTCTTCCAGGGTGAAGGACCTGGCTGGAAGATGTGTCAGGGTCTGCAAAGGCCCTCGGGCTGTCTTTTCCCGAATCCTGCTGCTGTTTTCACTGCCTGAGTCTCTGGAGGAGGAAGAAGCTGGCAGTGCTGGGCAAGGCCTGCTCTCCACAGTCCTCAGGGCAAACATGGGGCATATGGTGTTCCCCAGCTACACAGTAAACAGGAAAACACAGGTCTTCCAGGACAGAGAGGATCTCATCAGGTAAGGAGAGCTTTTGCAGCTTGGAAATCTGTTCATTTCTAGAAAAGCCTTACTGCAGCACTTGTGCAGGCAAATAAGAATTCAAATGTAGAACTTCAGATGTAAATATGTAGAAGTGTTAATTTTGCAATGATTTAAAATACTTTTTTGTATCAAGGTAGGACTTGTAATTCACAGTGGTTTGCATTTTGAGCCAAAACAGCATACTTACTTGTTTCATGATCATCTGACGAAAACTGTTTCTTTCTTTGCTCTGCTGATTCTGAGCTAAACAAAAATTATATTCTCTAGTATTAAGGAAATTCAAACATAATGTGCCCTGCTAGTTTAAACTCTGCTAATCCTCCAAGGTTAACAATAAAGATGGCTGCATGGTTCAATGTCTTTGGAGACTGGGAAGGAAAGAATTCCTTTCTTTCAACTATAGATGCTTTTTAAGCATAATAAAGTTGTTGTGGCTTTTTACCACAGGTATGCAACTGCTGTTCATCTGTCAAATGATATAGCCACTGCAATGGTAAATGGGAACTGGGAAGAAGCTAATCATCTGTATTTGTGTGCTAAAGAAACCTGGAACGAACTGAAGAATCACCCCTCTTTGAGGTAGTGAACTGGAAACTGAAGTGTGTTATCTTACCTTGGGTACTTTTCCTTTTGAGAGAGGTTTATCAACTAGATACATTATTTAAGCCTGATCAAGCTAGAGACTTTAATGTTATTGAAAGCTTGGAGCTTCCTGATTGATTGTTTAGCATTTAAGTTATAATATGAAAAGACCTTTTTTATAAAATCCTGGGAAAGTGTTGGTAGGCATGGATAAAGCACTAAAGCAGTTCTGTTCTGTGTGCCAGTGCAGGAGAACAAGAGCCTTATTTTTCCCTAGTCATAGTTTTTTTCTATGGCATTTAAAGAAATGGCAATAAGCAGAAATTAAAATTGACTGTGAACAAAAGGATGTTGCAAATGTTATGGGGAAACATGCTGGGTTATTAATGTCTTTAGACTTCCAAGTGGGTGTTGCTCAGGAAATGTTACTGAATATCTGAGAACTGAAATAATGTGTATTGGGTTTGAAGTGTTCTTCCTCAGTTTTTCTTTTAATTATTTTGTTTTCTGGCTTAGTGATACACCACAAGTTAAAGCCTTATCTTTGACATTATATTCAATTCCATGGCAGCTGATTTAAAATAATACTCATAGAGGGTCAGTCGGAGGTGTGTTCCATTTTACACTGAAGACTGTGGAAAAATCTATTTTGATTTTAATAAGACATTCAAAAGGCTTCATCCTGAAACACAGAGGTGCCTACTGAAAAGATGTTAGTCTTCTTTTATGGCAGGAAATTGCTGTTCTAGACTTTTTCTGTTGTTCCGTTTTGTTTCTGCAGTTAAACTTCCGATTTATGAGAATGAGTTGGTAACAAAATATGTAATAAGTTACTGTTTTGTGTCTGTTGTAAAACTGATTAGCTGATAATTCTCCTGATGTTGAAAGTAAAATATGCTGGTCAAGTGCAGCTTGGACCTGCTCCCTAAGCTAAACTAATGCCATACCTCTGGGTTCTTGGCTTTGCATCTGGGATACTCATTTCAGATCAATTTCAATATATATGGCATTTAATTTGGTAAATGCTTTAGGTATAAATATTCTTAGTAAAACTGACATAATTAAATTGATCTGAGCTGCTCTTATTTTTCAGCTATCACAGTGTTTTACCTGATTACCTGCGACGTTTCACAGTTGGGTGGGTGTACACAAGAATCCTTTCTCAAGGAGTTGAAATTCTGCAGAGACTTCACAAGTACAAGGTAAAGTGGTGAAATGAGCAGGAATATGTGCTTGACTTCTGTACATCAGTTTACATTTCTCATGTGGCTGGAAAATGGTGGTAATGTTTGCCAGGGCTTGCTACAATTCTAATAACAGGTTACTTTTAAGGGAGAAGAGCCCTTTTTTTGTGCTGCTTTAGAAAGTTTTAAATTGTTTTGATTTCTGCTTATGCTTTGAAGATTTGCCATACATAATACACCATAAGACTATTGCTGACATACGCTTGTTTCATTACTTAAAGACACCAGTGTTTCACTAGATTTGGCTATTGCCTTTAAATAAGAGAAATCTTGAAAGAGAAGTCTTCTAGAAATCTTTGCCTCTTCCTTAGGGGTAAGTATCTCCAAAGGCCTCTGACTTACATGTTAAAGCAAATCAGATTATCCTGAAAAAGTCTTCACCTCTGCAAAAAGGCATCAAGTAATAATTAGATATTTTTGACATACAAGAAGGGATACAAAAGGATAAAAATACTGTATTTTTTGCAGCTAACATTTAAGTTTACATAAAAGTATCTCTGTTCTAGAGTTTTTAAGATATATATATGGATCTGAAATGGGTCTATTGGGTAGTGGAGTGAAAAGCAAGTTTGGATTGTCCAGAGACAAAGTTTCTGTAGTATTCATTAATCAGAAGGGAAGGTGACAAGTAACTTCAACTTGGTTTTGTAACCCAGCTGATAAAGATGCAATCCCATTGCTACAGGAAGCAGTGCAGCAGCTGCAGAGCCTCCTGGCCCAGGATGTGTACTGTGCTGACAGCAGAGGGAGATGGTGGGATCGGCTGGCTCTGAATTTACATCAGCACTTGAAAAACACTAAGAAGGTACCTTCACAACTGCTGCTGGCAAGGTGGAAACACTGCAGGCATTGTCTGAAAACGTTTTTAAGAAGTATTTCTTATGGAAAGAACAGTGGAGTAGTCTCCTAAAAATGCAAATATTGGTAGGAATCCTAAGGTCAGACAACCCGTTTCTCCTAGGAAAGTGAATCCACTTCCTCAGTCTTATACTGATCAGTAGAAATGAAGAGTATTTTTTTACTGTACTAGAGTAAATTTGAATCCAGAAGCCTCCTTGTGCAAAATGTCACTCATTGGTTAGAGCTTCACTACATCAGTTAAAAAGGTGGCCTGTCCTGTGTGCTCGTGTTTGCTCTCACATGTTTGTGCTCCTTAAATCGATGGCTCTTGAGCAGAGAGGGGTGCGGAGGTGTGTGTGAAGTGTTGTTTGTCCCCTTTGCCAGGCCATTGGCTGCATCCGGAGGGGGCTGGCAGACCCGGCCGTGCGAACCGGGCACCGCCTCTCCCTGTGCCAGCGCGCCCTGCGCATCCGGGACTCGCCCAGCTGCAAGCACCTCCAGGGCCTGCTGCAGGACCTGCCCGTCCTCACCGTGCACGATGTCACACACGTAAGCAAGGGAGCAGCAACTCGTGAGCTCTTTTTACTTCTGACAAGGAAAAATAGTCTGGGAGACTTGTTACGTGCTGTGCACCAGCCTCTGACCGACGTGCTGCAGGAATGTGTTTCTAAAATGTGTTTCTAAAACAAAAGCCTCTTGCAATCAAATACTTCCATGTTGCTCAGCTTTTTATCTGAAGTTAGTCTGCTGTAAACTGATCAAATTATATCAGTGCTTTATATGTGTTATGGATGTGATCAGCCATAAACTCCACTAATTTGTCAGTAATGCCCTCAGAGTCTTTCTGTCTGAAGAGTCTGATCAGATCAGTGCAGTGGCTGTGGTGGCTGCAGGCCAAGCATTCTGTGAGCTAGAAAAAGTAGTAGTAACCTTAGCATGTTGTCAGCATTAGATTAATGTCTAAAAAAATGCCAGTGTTCTTTTAGGAAACACTAAAAGTTTCCTTTGGGAGGTATGTACTCTACATATGTGCTATGGCACTTGCATCATATGAGAATGGATTTTAAAAAAATCCTTCTTGCCCATACCATTGTAAAGATAATTCTGTCTGGGCAAAATCAGAGCAGAGCCTCACTTCCTCTCTCAGCCTCCTCACCACATGTCTCCCTGCAGCTCTTCTTTGTCTCAGTCCAGAGTCTGTCTCCTCAGCCTTCTGTGTTTTTGCTCCTGGTCCTGCATATAGAAAGGCTGCTTTCCCATCTGCCCAGAATTTTTGCTAGACATTTGTTTTCTTAAAAATGTGTCAGTTTATGAAAGCTAAACAGGATGATTTCACAGGAATGGCAGGTTAAATTTTATTCAGTTGATTTTTGGAAACAAATCTAGTTCTGATTTTAAGAAAACTGAAAAGGGGGTTTTGGGCTAAAGCTTTTTAAACATGGTGCTGGAGAGTAACCAAATATTTTAATATGCTCAGGTTACAATCAGTGGAAAGATGTGTCCTCAGACGGGAATGGGAAAATCTGTGTTTCTCATGGAGGATATCGGTGACGGAGAAGGAGGCCAAGACTGCAGTGTCTCCACAGTCATGTGCTCAGTTGAGGAGCTGGCCTTAAGTCATTACAGGAGGAATGGTTTCGATCAGGGTAACAGTACTGTTGATTTATAGATATTTTGCAGTAAAATAACTGTGGGAGTAAGTAAATGAACTATTTACTAATCAGTTTAGTAAGAGACCAGTTTTAGCTGATTTCATTAGATCAGATTTTAGGCTGATTCTGCTTCCTTCCCAAACACCTCTAATACATCATTTCCTTACCAAAGTGCTCTAACATTTATTTGCAACCTGACCTGCTTCCTGGCCTTTTAATGACTTGCTGCCTTCATTTACCAAAGATGGTTTTGAAATGTATTAGGAAAAACCCCAGTGTTTTTTCTTCATCTACACAGAAAATCACTTGCTTTGCCTTCCTTACCATTGAACAGCTCAGGGTAACACAGTTTAGGGTAAAATGCTAGCATTATCATTTAAGGGAGTGTCCCTAGGGAAATGTAAACCTCCACTGATTTTTGATACTAGATGTCCATGAAAACAGTATAAACCAATAGCACAACACTGCAGGTTTTTTTTTGACAAGGCTCTATTAGTAGTTTATTCACAATTTTTACAATTTAGGAGCTATGAAAAGCCATCAACAAGTAAGAATATATAGGTCTGCTTTACAGGAAAAAAGCAAAACAAAAAAAGGTAGGCAGGTTATTTTTAAAGATAAAATTTATATCTTTCTATAAAATATATATATTTTAATATAGTTTTATTTTACTGATAATACTGCTGCAGCAAAAGTGGCCATATCAGAAAAAGGTAAATAGGAAGGGAACAATGTTTAGAATTTGGGAGAATTGTGCTGAAATGCTCACTCAGTTCCTCACTCCCACCCTCTCACCCCTAGTTTTCTTGGCTCAGTACAGTTTTGAGCACGCAGTGGCCATGTGTGATTTAGTCAGGGTCCCCATTCCATCCCTGTGCACACACCCCAACACACACGTGCTCCCTCGTATGTATGAGGTATCATGCATGTATAATACATATACACTATACTATATATTATATGGTATATAATAACATACATACTCTGTGATCTGTATGACATGTAACACTACATATACTACTATAGATAATGTATTGTACTGACAGACTAATAACAAACATCACAGAGTGGCTGAGGTTGACCTTGTCCAACCCTCAGTACAGGAGCCAACTCTCCCAGACCGTGCCCAGCTTTTGAGTATCCCTTAGGAAGGTGACTCCACAGCCTCTCTGGGCAGCCTTCATCACATTCACAGTGAAGAAGTTTTTCCTTGTGTTTGCATATACATATATATATGTAGTCACATGTATTTCTGTCTCCCTATGTTCATACATAATGTAAGTGTTCACAGAATCATGGAACCACAGAATAGTTAAGGTTGGAAGGGCTCACAGTGGGGTCATCTGGTCCAACCTGCCTGCTCAAGCAGAGTCATTCTGGAGCAGATGGCACAGGATTGTTGTGGAAAAGCTCCAGTGAGGGAGACTCCACAGCCTCTCTGGCAGCCTGTTCCAGTGCACAGCACTTCACAGCAGTCAGGTTCATCAGGCATTATTTAGCTGTAGTGAATCCATGCTGACCACTCATGATCACCTTCTTGTCATCCATGTGGGCAGAGATGGCCCCCAGAATGAGGCACTCCATCTGTCACCGTTCAGGGATTGAGGTGAGGCTGGCCAGGAGTTCTCTGGGTCCTCCTTCCCTTTCAGCTGAATGGGTGACATTTGCTTTCTGCTGGCACCTCTCCTGATGGCCACCACCTTCCAAAGATGATGGTGAGAGGCCTCACCGTGGTGTCTGCCTGCTCTCAGCACCTCTGGGTGCTTCCCCTCAGGACCCATGGTCTCGTGGATATCAAGTTTGCCTTGGTGCTCTCTAAACCAGTCCTCCTGAACCAAGGGCAGGTCTTCCAACATTCCTTTCCCTGAGCCTCCTGGGTCAGAGATCCCTGAGAGCTGCTCTTGGCAGTGAAGACCAATACCAGGAAGGTGTTCCAGGGCCCTGCCCTCTGTGTCCCCTGTTACCAGGGCCCCCCTTCATTTAGCAGCAGGCCCATATTAGCCTGAGTTTTCCTTTTGGTGTTGAGGTATTTGAAAAAGCCCTCCTTGGTGTCCTTGACATGTTTTCATATGCTCATATGTGTGCATGAACATACATACAGGAGTATACATATAGGAGTATATGTGTACATGCATGAACACATATGTATTTACATATATAAATATGTATACATATATAAGGCATAATATATAATACTTACAATAAAATAGAACAGGTCTATAGAATAATATTTTATACCACATACAAGATCTAATTATATACTATAAATAATGTTTTAATATATATTATTATCCATACCGTACCTTTTTTAATGTTAAAAAAGTATATTTAAAAGTTATCAGAGTTAGCCCAGTAAGCCTTGTGGGGGCCAGGGCAGGGATGGAAACTGTGCTGCAGTTGAAGGCCCCTGGCTTGGGGAATGGGGCAGAATTAACTGCATTTGCAGCTGCAGTGGGAATGTGTGCTGACACCAGCTGACCATGGCATCTTTCTGCTTTGGGGTGTGATGGCTCAGTGCATCTTCATATGACATTGCTGTAGAAATTAATGTCTCCATTTTTATTAAATTCTGCCATTCAGGTATTCATGGGGAAGGCTCAACGTTTATTACACTCTATGGGATTCTAATGTGGGATATCATTTTCATGGATGACATACCTGATGTGTTCAGAAGTTCCTATCAGGTAAGTTTGAAAGGCATTTTTTGGTTAATTTCTTTGTCCATTGCTGTAGACTCAGTAACCATGTTAAAATCTTATTTGAGATTAGATTAACATTTTATTCTGAGTGACTTTCCAGACAGATTTTGGTGTTTCCTTCATTTTGTGATGTGTTATATTTGGTTTATCACTGAGGGCCTCCTCAGTAACCAAGTGCCGTGTCAGACTGGATTCCCAGTCAGAGAGGGTGGGATTGGTCTGCCTAAATGCTCATGTCCTATAGCTGAGCTCAGTGGCCAAGGTGTCCTTGATAGTCAGTGGAGAAGCACTGCTATGCCACAGCCATGTGTGGATGACACATTCCATTGGGGAAAAAAAATAAAAATCTGTTTCTTTTTGATTTTTAAACTCGGGTTTGTTAACACCCCCACCCACCCCACCATTTTTTGGGATCATCTCTGCTTTTTGACAAAGACACAAGCAAACAACACAGCCCTCTCCAACAGCCCCTTGTAACACTCTTAAGGTCAGTGATTCCAGGTGAACTTGTGGTTTTATTTTTCTTCACGTCTGAAGCAGAAGTCCTTGTGGCTGAGCTGAAAACCTCCAGGCTCACAGGCAGGACAGGAAGGGGACAGCTGTAACTCCAAAGGCCATACAAAACTGTGAAATGGAATTCATACAAATAGCTCCTCTTGTTGTCTTTATTAATGCAGAGCAAAGCTATCATGATCCTCAGGCATCAGCAGTGATGAGCAAACAGCTCACTCCGGATTCTCTCGGTCATTCCTAAGCTGTCTCTGTGGGATTATGTTTGTGTAAGGCTGTTTCCTCAGCACTCTGCATTTGCTTTTGAAAAGTTGCCGTGGCTCTCGGGCCCTGCCTGTTCAGCAGCGCTCAAAGCTGAATTGCTGCAGGGGCTGAATTGCTGAGCGTTCAGCGCTGTCCCGGGGCTCTTCCTGCGGGCGCTGGAGGATCCGCCCCAGCTTCATCATGGCTTTGTTCTTTCACCTCAAACCTTTGTTCACCTTTGTTCTTTCACCCTGTGCCTGAGCAGTCATGATCCCGATTCCAGATTCTGCCTGGAACGTTACTGCCCAGAGCGCAGGGAATGCACAGAGTTCTTTGTCTGTTAAAGGAAACCTCTGTTTAGAGTTCAAAACAGCAGAGGCCGAGACTCGGTGTTAAAACATACACAATTTTTTCCCATTTAATAAATATTTATGTGGTGGACATGTTCAAGATAAATCAGCTCAATGTTTGAGTGACTTTGTAGTTAAGAAAAATATGAAGTAGGATAGTTGTCATTCTGGGAATAGGTGCTGTGCTGGCAGTTCCTCAGAGCTGTGTTTACCTTTTCACCCAGACATTCCCCCTGGATTTGTACACTGACAGCTTCTATGACAACAGGAGGGCTGTCATCGAGGCCAGACTGCAGCAGCTTCACACAGCTTCCTCGGAGACACTCGCAAAGTTGGTTGCTGACGTCTGGACTGCTCAGGAGGGAAAAGCAGCTGCCCTGGTTAACTGGGGTCGTTTTATTTCCCTCCAGCAAGTCCAGGTAAGTAACTGTTGCCCAGCATGGGCACTCCCAATTAGGCTTGACATTCAATTACACCTGGCCCTAGTGTGCTCACAGGTTGTATTGAGGCTCTGAGCCACGGCAGATGGAGAGTGGTAGGAGGGAGGAATTAGGATTAGGGAGACTTTTGCTGAAGTCCCTGCACAGGTTACAATTTTCTCATATGGTCATTTTTCCTGCAACGGTAGCTGGGAACACAGCAGGGAAACCGATGTAAGAAACATCCACTTATGTTTCTTGTTACAGGAGACTAAACAAAGAGCTGAGCTGGGCCATCCAATATTCTTGAGGGCTGGGAAATGGTTCTGCAGGAAATTAAAACCAACCCCAACCAACTGCCAGACTTTCTCTTGCAGAGCCTGGTCTCTTGCCTTGGAGGAGTGTTCCTGAGCGGCATTTTCCGGCGGCTTTCCAGGGACCTGCGGCACTGCCGGGGGGGGCTGCCCGACCTGCTCGTGTGGCGCTCCCACAGCCAGCACTTCAAGGTGTGTGAGGAGCACAGGAATGCTCAGTGCTCAGTTACCCTCCCTCGTGTAAAGCCTTGCACTTGTCAGCCCACACAGAGTGTAATTTCCTGTGGCAGTGGAGTCGGCCCTGCAGCTCAGCTGCCCAGCCCCCACGGAGCAGGGGGTGACCTCTGCTCCTCCTGCAGCTGTGCTGGAGCTTTAATGGGCATAGGAGAACCAGCAATGCTCAACACTGGCTAATATTGGTGTAGGAAAGGTCTTTGATTAATGGTGATGTAAAGCACCTGTTGCCAATCAGCCACACTGACTGTTGTTAACAAGGGGTTCTACTGGCACCACTTAGACAAAATCTGCACTATATGAGTCTACAGTCATGGATGGTGCCTTGCATGGTAGTGGAGTAGCTACTTGAACACTATTGGACATCTTATCTGTTGGAGCAACTTGTTATGTGTTTATGATAGAGCTGAATAGCAGAAATTAGTTCTCTAGAACACCTGAATAAGTTGCTGTCAGTATCAGCTGGAAGAGGTGAGGATGCAGACAACTGATTTTTCAGTATGAGAGATCTTCTTCCACCAGGGCCCCGGACTGTGTTTTGGTGGATACTTACTATATAAAATTTCATTCTCTTACAGTTAAATTTTGAAATATGGGGTCATTATTCAGCACCCACTGGACCTTCCATTGTGATAAAATCTCTATTATTTTTGTTGCAAATAACAGCCATAAAAAAATACTTCTTATGTGGGAGCTAATGATCCTTCAGTTCCTCCAGGCACACACTTCTAACCATCCCCCTTTCCTTGCAGCTGGTGGAGGTGAAGGGCCCCAACGACCGCCTGTCTCCCAAGCAGATGCTGTGGCTGAGTGAGCTGCACGAGCTGGGGGCTGCAGTGGAGGTTTGCCACGTGCAGGATGTTGGAGGCAAGAGCAAACGCCTCAGCTGACAGAGGTTGGATCATGTGGGGAACTCGGATGTTCTTAAAGGAACGGGCAATGGCTGCTGCTGCTGCTGCTTATTAAAAATAGTTTCTTCTAAAATTCTGATTTCTTGGAACATTACCATAGTCCTTTTTAGCACAACAGATTCTAAAATCTGAAAAGACTGTCAGTATGATTTACTGCATGTCACTTTGTGTTCAGAGGAGAAGAGCCCTTCCCTTCCCTCCACAATTCCTAACTTACTCTCTGAGGTAATCTGGGTTTGCCCTGTGAAGAGGAAGAGCTGGTACGCCCTGAGAACATCTCTACAGTACAGAAACTGGGCCATCAGGTCCTGCTCATTTCCATGGTGCCCTTGTGGCCTAAATTCATGACGTTGGGCAAGTCCCCATGCGAGGTGTGAGTTCAGCCCTTTATCAGGATTGTCAGGACCAGTGTGGTTTTCTGCCTGTCCCCACTTACTATTATGTATTTGAATTTTGCACTTGTACATAAACAGATAGAGGTGTTCAATGATGGCAGAGAGCAGGGTGTGGAGCATTAATGCTGTTCCCATGTGCTGCTGTGTAGGAAAGGATAATTTATTTAACAGCCCCTTCTGTTGTACCTACCTGCATAAAGGGAAATATTTCTGGTAGTAGAGAGGAGTTGGTCAGTGCCAAGATGACCACACTCAATATAGTCAGTTCTAGCCCACATAAATTGATGTGTTTTTGCTCATTTAGAAATATGTCAGTCAATTGGAACTAAAAAGATGAATTCCCTTTTAAGACACCAAAATCCCGTGGGTTTCTCTTAATTTTAACACACGGCCAATATCTTTTCTCTGGAGTCTTCATTCTCATATTGAGTAAGTTTCCTACTATCAAAAATTCTGATTACCACGCAAACTGCAGACACTATAACAGAGTAAAGCAAGAAATAAGATAATTTGCACATCATTTTTATTAATCGTCTTTCTATAGCACAGTGTCCATGCTATTCTTGGAAAAAAACACACACACAGAGGTTTTTTTTTTTGTTAGGGAAAGGGAAAGAAAACCACCTGAAGTTCACTGTGGAAAGGTAGGGACTTATTGATTCTAATTTACTTCACATTCAGAACTCAGCATCAGGATTTTTTAATCTTCCTGCCACTGCTACTTTACTCAGTAAATCACTATCAGGCACAAAGGTTTTAGTTTCAGTTGAAATGGTGAACTCTAAACCATCACAGCAAGAGCATTAGAAACCTACTGCCTAGAGCAATTTGAGGTACAGATTTCTGTCTCTTGGTTAGAGGCAAATTTAAGATTTCGTCCTTTGCTTAAATACACGTTAGAATTTTTTTTTTGGTTTTAATATCTTTCCATCTGAGAATAAGCCAAAATGTTTGCCCAGCTTGCTACATTTTCATTAAAGGCAGTTAATTGATCAGAGTGGTATTGCAGGCAGGTGTACAGGAAGCACACATGCAGGCCTGGGCAGACACACACAAACACAAACACAGTTGTCAGTGCATTTCTGGAGGCAGGACATGGTGACACAGGGAAGTCCCAGCCCTGCCCTGAGCCCAGCTGCTGCACTGGGGGTCAGCAGCCACAGGAGCAGCCACGAGCTCCCCATGGGTGATACAAAGTCATGACTCAGCCAGGAACAGCTGCAGTAATGCACATTTTCTACAAACACGAAAGGATGAGCTGCTTGGTAGCTTTTCTACTCTTCCAACATGAAAATGGCATTAAGAGTATCTTGTTTTAAACGATGAACAGAAATGAAAATTTGAAGGTATGTGTACATATATATACACAGACATATATATACACACTTGCATGTCAGTATTCTGTACACAGAAGTTAGATACATACTCACACCCCAGAATTGCTTTTGAAAGTCATTAAAGATAGTCAGAAGAGTCCCTACTGACTTGATAAGGCAACTGTGCAGAGTGGAGAATATTTCAAAATGGACATTTGGTACCTGTCTTTCAGAAGGGAGTCAGAAAGTACTGAGCTGTTGAACTCTGAGGAAGCAGCAGCATCCACAGGCACACGTTCACTCCCACACACACAGCAGTTGCTCGCACTCCTCAGCAAGGCCATGCCACACAAGGAAGCAGAACCTTGTCTTCAAGTCTAGGGAAAGGTGGATCCCTTCCCTTCCTCTCTGCAGGAGGTGCCCCCTCTCAGCCTCTGCTCACCCAACTCCCTTTTTGGAATGGTATAAAATTTCTTTTTAAGTCTGTTTGGCGAACAGGTATTTCGACAGGTTTTGTTTATTATAAAGGCATATTATTTTTAACCCTCTCCCATGCTATATATATAAAATACAAAGACCCTCTGCAGCATCTGTACACATCTTAGAACTGAAATGTAAAAATGTCTGAAATCTCCTTATAAAAGACAATTCTGTTTAAATATAGTACCCATTTTTCCCCCAAAGGGTACTAGCCTAAACATTTTTAAATTCCACCAGCTGCTTTTGTGGAGTAATTTATTTACACATTTTTGGTACCTTTAAACCAAAGAAGTTATACTTTTAAGGAAAGAAAAAAAAGAAAACCACTATAGTTTTAACTGTTATTCTAGAAGAAAAAAAATTGGTACCAAAAGACACTAAGCACACAGGTTGAGGTCTTTATGTCAAGTATCAGGCCAGGGAAAGCAGCAAGCTAATGGGAAAAGAGGAATGGCAAAAGCAAACTAATACAAACGTTTGAATAATGAACGAGTGAGATGACTGCTCCAGCAAGCTTGGAAATAAACACAACTGGTTTGTGGACCATTTAACATGCTCAGCTCAGTCTTGCAGCATAATTAGGCAATTGAGGTGAATACACGTTTTTCCTCACAAACAGTTGCCCAGAAGCACCTGGCATTGTGTCACAACAGCCTGTGCCTGCCCACGGGGACATGTGCACAGCACACACACATCAGCTTCTTTGCATAGGAACAGGGTTTGGAAGTTTGGGAAGGTAAAAAAGGAAGCTCACTCCCCTGACATTGTTCACCTTTGCATTGGCCCTGCCCTGCTTCCCTCTCCAACCCCAGCAGTGCCAGCACAGCACAACCTTGGAGGTCAGGGAACAGCCTGGGAGCCAAACTCCACTTTGTGATTTAGGCTGTACTGAAGATCAGTTTGGTTTCACACACAAAGATCTCCAAATCCTATCCCCTCTCCCTTTTTAAAACTTGAATACACTGCATATTCCCATCCTGCAGCTTTCTTTTTTCCCCACTGAAAAAACTGAGAACAGCTCCAAGTCCATCATATAAGGCCTTTGGTGCCTTAACTGGTGAGGCAACACCTGGATAGAGGCTCAGTGCCAGTTCAACAGCATTAGTGTTTGTACAGAAATAATTTAATACAAAATGCAGCCTGGCTGTTCAGAGAAGGCAGCTGACAAGAGCCTTAACCTACAAGAATGACACATCACTATTTCTCCACCCTCTTGGAATTCTTCACACTCCTGCCTTCCTCCCTGTGAAACTCGAGTCCTTTTCTGGCACAGCATCCAGGGAGAGGCATCATGTAAAAAGGTTTCAGAACAATGAAGAGGCTGCTGCATTAAGCAGAGGGAGGCTGTTGGATGTAATTCCCTCAGGCAGTGCTTGTGCATTGCCCTGTCCCTATGGATGTGCACTCTGCAGAAAGAAGCCACCACTCACTGCTGTTCTTGCAGCACCTGCATCCCTCCTGGAACTGGCAGTGTGGAGCCAGTGCTCCTTTCTGGAACCCAGCAGGGCTCAGGTATGAGTTCTGCTGAAAGCTACTTCATCCTACAAAAAAAATGAGGAGAGGGTGGGCAGGGATCAGGATCTGTGCAGGGATATAATGCTGAGTAGTTGAGGTGCCCTTATAAAAAGGTGAGAATCTTGTGGGACTTAGAGACAAGCTTAACCTTAAAGAGGGAACACCTGCTGTTTGTTCTGGATGTCAGTTTCCAGAAATGGAGAGGGGGAAGCAGGGGATAGAACAGGAACTTGCCACAACAATCTGTTTTAAAAAGCTGGGGGGTGTCAGCTGCATTAGAGTAATCCTGCTACAGTTTCCTCCCAATTAAAGGCACTTCTAAAGCTACTACAATACCATATCTACAGTAAATGTTTTAAGGTTAACAGTGCATTGTCCTGACGTGGATTTCTATAGTCTAAAGTCAAGCTCATGACAAAGAGCACAAATTTGACTAATTGTTAATGAACACATTTTGGGGAGAGAAAGAAAAGGGAACAGCCCCTCCCATGGATACACTGCATTAGCACAGATGTAGGGTGATCAGTCGTGGAACATCAGTATGTGTGTATCTATGCATGTAAGTATTACTCCTGAAGAGACAGTCTGATAAAATAGTATATTCCCAGACTTCAGCTGTCAGTTCATCTTCACTGCACTACTTTGGCTTTCCAAGCTGTTCTATCAAACAGTCACTTCAGTCACTATCTGGGAAAACAAAGGTATTTCAAGCAGAACCCTCACTAATGACCACACCAAGCCTTTCAATTAGCTAATGAAATGCTCTATCACTTGTAATGAGGCAAGCCCCCAAGAACAGGAGGAATTGGGGAGCAGAAGCCTCAGCAGATGAGAACTACTGAAGACAAAATTGTGCGATTTGAAGCATGACTTGCCTTGCTTTTAAATATTTGTGCAAATCTTACGTAAGGTTTGTATATAAAAATTATTACAGCTTTCAATGCCGCATTTAGCAGTGTTAAGTTAGAAAAGACAAAATGATATGCTGTATTCTCCCCAAACCTTTAAACCTCCACATCACCTCAGTCTTCATTTGCAAGCGTCTCGGTGGATAGCCAGATCTTGGCACCGCTCAAAAATTTGCTTAAAGGTGTTCCCAGAATGCTCCGTCTGCATAGGTTCCCTACAGGAGAAAATGGGAATGAGGAGGAGAGAAAGTCTGGGGTGCCAGAGGTGTCATTTAAACCATTTGCTCTGAAGTACATCCTGCTTTGATCCAGTTCTGAGCAGGGGCCTTGCAAGGAGGAGTTGCTCTTGTACTGCCGCAGGCTGCGGTTTAACATGTCCACCTCGTCCGCCAGCAGAGAGACTCTGTGGAAAGCGGTGATGGAGCCGCCGTGGTTGATCTGGGCCTCGGGAACCCAGCGGAAGTAGCAGAGTTTCCACAGTTTGATTTGTGTTCCAGAGAGATGGGGCAGAATGACGCCGTGCAAATCCACGGGCTTTGCAAACCAGTCTCTGAAGTACTGCTCCATACTGTGGCTCTGCCCCTCCGCTGGCTGGAAAAAGTCCGGCTTCAGTTTTAGTATCAGAGAGTTTCTTCTTGGAAGGAACTCCTGCTCACCGATGATTCCGTTTTTTAGTGCTGGGGGGACACCTCGCAATGTGGAGCTGTAGTTTTTCTGCAGAAAATAAATACTGGTAATTTTCCAGTTCACTGGAATAGCAAATTTCCCTGAACTGCCAGGGTACATCATCTAGAGAAATGCTGTGACCTTTAAATAGTTCTGAGCTTGTGAGTCACTACTGCAGGGCTCACAGGGCAAACTGTGGCTGCTTGTGGCCTTTAAAAAGAAATATGTATGTTTTGTACCAACAAATAGTTGACTTACAATCAGTATTTACTGAAAATATTACAACCCCAGGGGGAAAATGTGGCCTGTCACCACTTTTCCAAAGGTGAAATAATGCAAATGTTGGCGGTGACTCAGCCACATCAGAAAATGTCCTAAAACACAAAGCTCAACAATTTATATCTTTACTTCTAAAGAAAATAATTTCTTTAGGCTGGGAATCCAAGACAATGAAGACTCCTACTGCTAATGCAAGGGTGCCTGCAGCATCCCCAGCACGATCCCCGAGTGTGAGCACAGCCCCAGGCACAGGCACAGCCCCTCAGAGCCCCCCCAGTCACCTTGGAGCGCTTGAAGGTCCGGAGGGCCCCGTTGTGCACGCTGGGCGCGCTCTTCCCGATGTACAGCGGGTTGTGGAACAGCAGCCGGTCCCGGCTCGTGAACTGAAGAGACCAGTCCCAAACACACGGAAACCTGAGGCCTTTCTCATCACCCAGCTGAATATTTTTGCTTATAGCAAATTCCTGCAAGAAGTTTACATTCAGGCAGATTAAAATCAAAGAAAATGGGCTTATTCATGAATCTTAAAACCAGCACGTAACTATTAGGCAAAGAGGAGCAGGGATGTAGTTTAGAGGTAGCACAACAGAGCAGCAAGACAGGTGAAAATAGCTGCTCTACATTTGTGCAGTTACTTTTCAATTATATGAAATTGTTTGTTGGCTTACTCTTAACCCCCAAACTGGCATTTTGAGAATTCACCAATAGTCCCTCGATGCTCTACTTTGTAAGGTTGCTAACTACAACTTTAAAGGGAAGAGATTTAACAAAATAAGTAAGTTTCATTTTTATCAGCCATCCAATGTTTTCTACATACAGCTCTGATAAGCTTCAGTTTTCAAAAACAAATCTAAGTGTTCCGTTTTCTAAATGCCTCCATTGTGCATTACTATTGGAAATTTATGCAGCATCTCCAACTTTTTCAACTATTTAAACAATTATGTCAAGAGATTTCAAAGTCTGCCTGAAGCGTGAAATTCTATTTATTGCCTGTCATTCTACTTTCCGAGTTCCAGATACAGATTTGCTTCCTAGAGGAGTACAAATAATAACGTAGAGTAGCAATGTTTTCCTAGGAAATAAACAACAAAGAAATTCAATAGACTTTCTTCTTGAATAGTTAGTCACTGTCTCAGCACAGATCACCTGAAAGGGCATTCTGATTGCATTCACCTGGGAGCCTGAGTATTTTGCCCCAAACAGAGAGTGACATTTTGAAGGACACACAGGAAGCATTTAGCTGGGATGCTGTTATTTCCAGGGGGACAGGCTGCAGTCTCCTGCTGGACAAGCAGCTGCAGCCCCTCCTACTCACAGTGCTTTCCCTGACTCGCTGGTGAGGGCAGTTGAAGAGGAAGGTGCCGAACAGGGAGATGCGGGCGCTGTCGTGCAGGATGGTCAGGTACACTTCAGAGAACTCGAAGGCTGCTGGGTATTGCTCCAGCAGCTGCCAAACACAGTCAAGGAACATCAAGAACAAAGGAGACTGGGAAAAGAAACAAGGAGTTATCAGATTTAACATAAGCTTTTCCCAAATCATACCAGTTTCTTCACAGTTACGGTATTTGGCTGTCCTGTTGGTACCTTACTCAACCATAGGGTGAACTATTTGGAGTTTCACATTTTTCATGATTCTGTGCAACACCCTGTATTTCTGTTTATCCACTTGCTTTCTCAGCACTACCTTTGCACAGCTTTCCCTTCTGAGTAAAAACACAGTTCTTTCCTGGGCTCCCCTCATACTCGTGCAGCTGCAAAAATCCTTTCTGCCATCTGTATGTCCCTCATAATTTCCAAATTAGTGCTTGTATGAGCCTTCTTTGCCACTTGGTCTTGTTTTTACAATGTGTTTACTTCCTTGTTTGAAATGACTGGAGAGCTTATGATTCAGCCACATTAACTTCTCACTACATTTTCTCGCTCTTTTCCATAGCAGCCCATGAATGGCAGAAGTATAAACCTTCGTTCATGTAAAGCTTTAGAAGTATTTCCCCTTCCCATTTTCACTCTTCAGTATATCCTTTCTTAGGGCCAAAATAGCTGCTTTTCATTATTTCCCTCTTGGCATTTCATTTCTTTATCCCTTCATGCATTCTCTCCACTTGGTGCTCAGTGCCCCTGGTTTATCTGTGGGCTCCACGCTCTGGGCATGTTCCTGTTCTGTGACTCCGGGCACTGTCCCTGAAAAAGGTTCCTAAGCTGGGTCCTCTGTGCTTCCACCTGCAGTTAGCAGCCCCTCCTTTGCCATTAAGAAGCCAAACAAGATGGGCTGGCAGTGCTGGAAGCTGAGCCCTGCACTCCCCTCCCTCCATCTCCTGGCGGCCGTGTCAGCTCATGTGGCTGCAGGGCTTCTCCAGCAGCTCCCTGCTCTGAAAGCACTGCAGAGTGACAACACCACAGGGATGGAAACAGGGATTGGTAAAACACACAGCAAAACTACCCCCTCCAAACCCACTCCTCACCTCCTTTTTTTGAATTTGAAATTTGAGCTGTGCTAGTGTTTGTAGCAGTGAGATGCTTTCATGTGTAACCCTGAAGCAACATAAAAACCCATTGAATTGTACCTGGCATTTCACTGATCCTCACATGGCTACAGAGGGTAAAGAAAAGATACCTCTACCCTGGAAAAAGACTAATATCCTCTGATATTATTATAATGAGACTTGAAAGTATTAAAATGTATTTTTACTTTTAGATTTCTGTACAAATAAATGTTCAGGATTATATCAAACAGATACTGTGATCACATGCAAATACAATTAGGTTTTACCTCTTTGTCAGATCTCTTTAAGTGGTTACACCTATCTAAAAATTGGTATCCTGCCATGACCCATTCCTTCTGTATTAAGCTTTGAAATCCAACAATTGTTCGAAAATAGGGATCCAGCATGACTTGAATGAGAGAAGCAGCAAGACAGCTCAGGTCCCGTCCCTCTTCCTCTGCAAATAACATACAGAATGTACAGAATATATAAGGTATAAATGCACATGTACAGTATTAGATTTCAAAGAGCAAAAAGGTGCAGCTAGGTCCTGTGTTTTTCTTAGAATTTCCTTTGAAATATACTTTTAGTTGTTCTAATTGTTCTCATAATTTAAAAAACCAAACTAGGATAAAATCACACTTCTTTTTTTCTTAAACTGAGACTCATACTATAGAAAGGGTTCCTGCAGTACCCAGCACAGCAGTGCATTCATCAAGAACAAAATACCCACTCAACTGCCTGGTACTCAAACCAAGATGTGCTGTGGAGGAGGGTGCTCATGCCGCTAGAAATTTCAACATTTTTCCACCCTGAAGCAATTTTTGGAAGGCCATTACATGTGGAGAGTGGGATATACCAGCTGAACAGGTCTTGTAAAAATTACCAAAATTACAGAATTAAAGATATGGGCAAGTTTTTCAGTGTCTTTTCCTCTTAAATATCTGTTTGCACAGACACAAGGAACAGGCACTGAGTGAAATACTTTTGTCACAGAACCTCTGAATTAAACTGAGAATGCTTATGCAGGGACTATTAGCCCAATTAGCACAGTACAAAGGTTCACCCTAAGGTTTTGATTCTATCATCATTATCAGAACAAAACCCACAAAGACTCAAAGCAAAATATTCCTTTGATGCTACGGACTATACCACAGTCCAGACACATAACAAAATTATTTTCCCTTCTAGTTCCCCAAATGCCTGAGATATTCAGAAGCCATGGGTTTATGTATAAAGATTACAGTTGATTTTATCTAAATCTGTTTATCTACATTATCACAGTAATGCAAATAATTACAAAATGCTCTGTGTTGTATTACCTTGTAGAACTACAGAAACGTGCTTACAATCCATCATATAGACAAGCTCTGAAGAATGCTTAAGAAAGGCTCTAGACAGGAAAAGAAAGTGATTTAACAGTTAACAGAAATTCACACTCTACAAGAAAAAAAATTTGGGTTATCTACTGATGCACTGCTCATTTACAGTGCTGAAAGCTCTGCACATCCCATTGAACATCATTTTATTAATGGTACCAACCTAATGTACTCTAACCAGCGAGTGTTTTCCAGTGAGGACAGCCACTTCTCTTCGGTTTCATCAAAAGGCTCTGCAACAGGGACAGTGATTACATTGCAGAACAACTTCCAGTAACAGTCCCTGTCAGCCAGGTCGAGTGGAATTCACGGCATGTCAGGAAAACAACCCCCACAAAAGGACAGCCCAGCATACCATTGACACAGAGCTGTTTGAGTTTGATGTGTGCAGCCTGGATTTCCTGGATGTTGGGGAGACACTTGTCCAGGTCAGATTTGTAAACATCACTTCTCAGGGGATGGCTTCGGGTTATGGCGTTACATATCCTGCAGGAGAAGAATCAGCAGGTTTGTTGTTGGAGAGAAAAGAAACAGCCTTTCAAGAAACGTGCCACTGTCTTTAACTGCAAACCATTAAACCCACATAAAACATGCACCTCATTCTAAAAAAAAGTTTACTAGTTCATATTCAGGAGATACTTTACTCCTGCCATAAAGCTACGGATTCAAACATTTTTGGTGTCTGCTAATTACAAAACAAAAAAATGGAAATGCTGGATCATTAAAATATATTTGAGAAATTAAATCTGAGGCTGACTGACAGTTAAATAACTGTATTCAGTTTTTGGTTTTCCATCATTCTTAGTAAGACTTACCTATGTTAAATAAACAGAACATACATAAAGTTTATGAAATCAGGAAATCTGGCAGGGTTTCAACTAAAACTCAGAGCTCCAGCCTAATACACAATGCAGGTGTTTGCACTACTCCAAAAAGTCACACTACAAATTAAACCAAAGAACAAAAAACACCAAGCTTGTAAACTTCCTACACAAGGCACTAAATGCCTCCAGTGCATGACAAATATTCACAGAAATACCATGTGCATTGTGACACTAAATCTATAGAATTGTATTTCCCAATGCCACAAATGAAGGGGTTTTTTACTGTCTTGCTGAAGGAGGTAAGAAAATCTCCACCAATGTAAGCTGTATTATAGTAAATTTGATCCTTTTATCAATAAATTCTGTCATCTGAATGATCAGCCCCCTAAAAAATAAACATACCTTAAAATCTGAAAAGATATTCAGTATTTGAAACTGGAATGGCCTTGAACAAAAATTGTGGCAGACAGATCCAGAGAAGAGTCTCTCCGAAGTTCCTGCACTACAACACTGCGGTGTCACATGGTCACCTCCATTGCCACCCACTGCTGTGTCACACAACCACCACTGGTGTTATCCTAACCCTCTGATTAAAAAGTGGATCATTGGATTAAAAACCAATCATTTACCTTTGATCAATTCTTCGCTGCTGCAATACATCTTTAATGTTGGCCATTCTCACAAGGGCACTCCCATTAGGGTGATTCCAGGACCACAACTAACATGGGGAAAAAAACACAAGATACAAAAAATAATGCAGATTAGAGCTATTCTGTACAATTTGTTTCCTTAATGCTGTGCACAGAAGTCTGTTAACTGGCATACACAGCCCCTGGTTGAATGCTGTGCAATGACCAGGAGCAGCACCAGAACAAAGAGGACACTTACGGGCATCCGCCTCCCGATGAAGGAGTAGGAGTACAGCTTCAGGTCTTGATCTGCTAAGGAAGATGGAACCACAAAATATTCCGGAAGGCTTGTGGAAAAAACATGATAATAAAAGGTTACTTTTCCCTATGGTTTTTACCATCATCCCTCTTACTGCAGAGCTGTGTCACCAGCTCAGTGAGGCTGTCCCAGAACGGCCCCTGGGCGTGGCTGCCACTGTCCTGTGTGAGGGCTCAGCCACAGCACCAGCACAGCCCCAAGGATGGGGGTGAGAAACTGCGTGTCCCACACGGAAGTACAGAAGCACAAAAGCAACAGATGCCAAAACATGACATTTCCTTTAGGGATGAGACATTTCCTTTAGGGACAAGACTTGCAGCATCTTTCATCTGGGGGCCTCTCCAGAGAGCAGCACAATTCAGAGGTGCAGTGCACAGGTGGGTGTGACAGAGGCTGTGGGGTACACAGGACAAGACAGCCAATTCCCTCCTGCTGATGCCCCAAGAGACACTTACCAAGTGGAGATCATATAACCTTCATTGACTGAGCACACTCTCCACTCAGATGCACCTGTCCTTTTGATTTCTCTATCCCAATCCGAGTAAGTTTCAAACAAAGGAGTCTGCTGACCGCTGGCACTGCCGATGCCACCGCCACCACCTCCTGGGTCTATGCCATTCACCTTCTTTGCTAGGAAAAGGAAAGTCATCAATGCCCATTAAAAAGCATATAAATAAAAATCAAACTCCTCACCTTCCTAATTACAAAACTTAGCCATTAGCATCAGAACTAATATTATCTATATTACCTATTGTTGTATTACAAGAAATCAGTGATTTAATGGCAGCTTGATGATAACTGAAGATGTCAATGTATTTTTTCCCTGCAATTTCAATAGAAAAGCAACACAAAATTGGCCAGCTGTGCTGCTTGATAGAAGCCAAGGCATACTAACACTCAGGAACAAATGTTATCTCCAATCACAGGATTTCTTTCCTCAATATGCCAAAGTTTGCAACGTTTTAAAAACACGAACCCTTTATAGGTGACCCTTTAATAGGTACCATGTCAGAAAAGAAAGTCAAACAAATAATTACAATAAAAATTCACTACTAAATTAATTATTTTAATTTAATTAGAATGGAAATAATTTCAGCAACTTTAAATGACTGCGGTATTAACAGCAAATAGAAGAAATGGAAGGCCATGTTAAAATATTGGCGTTTCTATATAAATTTATATTTATATCCACACAAAAAGATGGCCCATCATTTTGTGTCTAGGGAGCAGGAGCTCAGAGAAGCTGTTACTATACAGAAGGATCCCCTTTGTGGGTCATTCTTTACGTGCCAAGGGGACAGTCAGCTGTGTCAAAAAGAAATTACATTTTGTTTCTTGACATCTGAATTAGATTTCTAAATGGAAGTGGAATAAAGTGAAATTCAGCCCTGTTACCTCCCCCATGAAAGCTCTGAGCCTTAGTAAGAGCCTGACAAAGGAAGCAGAACAGAGTCACAGCTCTGCTAACATCCCATAACCGGTGTGGTTTCTGCTCTCTGTATCTACCAACTTCATTCCTGCACTGGCAATCTGACTACTTAGGATTTTCAAAAGAAAACAGGACTAAAAGCAGACTGAAGTAGTTCTTCAAAGATGGTAGACAGAGAAATACAATAATTACAAAAAGAGTCAGTTTTCCTGTTTAATGGCAGGATTTATAACTATCAAAACTGGGGAAAAAACAATGTACATGTATACCAGAGCAATGCAGGCTTTTTATGTTCCTCAGGAAGCACAAAGACAGCATTTCAGGTTTTACTTTACTGGGAGTAGCACAGATAGAGAGTCATTAAACAGCACTGGAATTGCAAGAGCAAAGCCAGAGATCTATGGGACAAACACCAGGGTTCACAACAACAAGAACACCCCGACCCAAACCCAAAGAATTTCAAACTCTCTTAGGAACTGCAGCATAGCAGAACAACTTTCCTGGTCTGCTGCTCCAGAGGAACATTTTTACCCACCTTATGTAATTCTTCCACTAGGTGTTTTTCCATATAGCAAATGGTATTTTAAGGACAGAGTAAAGGCAACTTTGTGACAGACTAACATTTTATTGCAATTTTATCTGCAAATTGGCTTCCTCCCTAGTACTTCATAACATGAAAGTACATGGACCTTAATAACTGCCCAAACTTTGAGGTAAGAAATTCCATGTGTAATTATGTGTGCAACATAATCACATGCACACTTATTCTTGTGCATGCACAGGGCAGTCATAGAGGCACCTGGATGAAAACCATGCATTGTTTTGCAAATTCGAAGGCCTGATCTCATAATTCCACAAGGTTCATGTTTTGTACCAGGCAGATCAGTGGTTTCTATGCCAGCTGCTGAGTTCAGATCTCAGTAGCACAGCTGCACAGCAGCAGCACATCCTGAGGGGAGGCTTGTCACCCTACAACTTGTGTTGTCACCCTACAACTGATGGTTGTCAGCTGTGTCTCGGCTGGGGAACACTCAGCAGTGACCGCACAGCATTACACTTGAAATCAAGTTCCAAAGGCATCTTTGCAGGCTTACCTAACTGACAAGGTTCAGTTGGAGATTGGCCTTGAGCAGAGAGGGTGTGCTCCAACTCAGCAGGGGTGGTGGAGGTTTTGAGTGGTAAGAACTGCCTAGTAAGCCTCTAGGAAAGAAGGTATGGAGTCCCAAGTTGCACAAATCCTCCTGCAATACCACCAGAAGAGAAACTTATTCCCAATAGAAGGGCAGGTGAGCAAGCCTGCCTGATGGGACATTCACTGGGTACCCAGAGTACCAACAGAGACATACAATAGGAGGATGGAAGCGTGAACTGAGAAATAGGAGTATTCATGCTGGCACAGTTTGGCTTTGTTTCAGACAGGAAAGACATTTCTTTGGATTCTGGTCATTAATGTCTATCCCAATGAATGACTTATAACCATAAGTAAGAGGTTGGGTGCAGAACAGGGTGATTTTGTTACCCTCGGAGAAAGACTCAAATACTTTTCGCCACTGCTTCTGGACAGAAGTCTTACTAAAAACACATATTACAAATAGGAAAAAAAGTACAATCCAAGTACTTTCATCCTTACCTGGATTATGATATATTTCCCCAACATACTCAAATGCAAAGAGAAGCTGAAGATCCGTTGGCTGAGAATAATGAGCTATTGCAAGGCACACCTAGGAAAGAGATGTTTATTACTGTTATTTATATATCTATATAGACAAAAAAAGTATTGCCCTTAATTGTAGCAGTGTGAAATATGCAGAGCTGTGAAAAAGCTAAAAATCAGTCTTTTGATATTTTTTTTAAATAAAAGGAGTACTTATCAATCCAGCACAAGAACCTAAGAGCATGCAGGGTCAGTTCAAAAGGCCCAACTTTGCACTGTTCTGACAGCAGCCAGCAATCACTGCTTAGGGAAGAGGGGAAAAACACAAAAAGAACATAATGGAATTTTACTAGGACAATTTTGAACAATTAGCAGTTCAGGCATGCCCTGAGCTAAAATCTGGTATCAGTATTTAACAGCTTTTGACAGATATTTCAGCTACAAAGTTGTCAGTTGGGCCAGGAGGCTTTTCATATGCAACTTCCTTTTAAAAAAACCTTATTGGTTCTGTCCCTAAGATTATTAAAATAAAGAGTGGAGCACATGACTTAGGATATCATCAAGCTTTTCTAGTCTCTCTCTCTTTGAATGTAGATACTCACTAAAAAATATAAGAAATTTGACAAAAACCCTAATGTCTAGAAAAATCAAATTCAGGAAGAAAAAAAAAATCAAGTAAAGATTGGTGCTGTTATTCTTCAAATTTCAGGACATGAATGGAGTCTTTAATTTTGTCCTCTTCCCTCAGTATTTGTTGCTGCATTTTACTAAATTGTACCTTTTAATCGGGGATAAAGACATAGTGTAAGCCCATGTTCTTATCACCCAAAATTTTTTCTTCTTACTTTCTTTCGTCTCTTCAAGTTGAAAGTCTTTTACTATGCTAATCTACTCTCAAGGCTTCAGGACAAACTGCAGAAAAAGCATTCCATTGTGCTGCCAAATAACACAACAGAACTACAGTAAAACCTATTTTTAAACAGGCAGCAGCTGAAATCTCTGTCATTTACTTGCCACATTTGAAAAAGAGGGTATGTGTGTGCTGTGTGAAGAGGGGTAAAATGGTGGGGGGGAGACAGTAACCATCCAGATCTAGTTCCCCACAAAAATATGAGACCATAGTTGTGCTTTTAAATAAAGCAGGAGCTGGAAAATGCTCTGGGTGCTTAATGGAATAGATGTAACTCACAGCAGGTATTGCATAGTCCACCCACAGGTTCAGGACCTCTATTTCTCTTATTTTGAAAAGTGATGGATTTATCCTGCTACTGTCTCTACTTTTGCATTTTAGAAAAATTCCATTCACAGATGCATTAAGCAAGTACTAAAGACATACTAATTTTCTGTTTATTCCTCACTAAATCCCTATAATAGCTTTATTGTCTCAGAGATTCAGAAGACAAGCACATTCCACAGATCTCAGTAGATTATGGCCATAAGTAGAATGCTCTAAATTGGAAGACAAACATGTTTTACAGGAAGCGTTCTCATATCAAACTCAAAAATGTTTGGTATTCTTGCCAATTTACAATTGTGCAAAGCTGAAGATATTTAGGCTCAGACAAATAACAAGAGAATAAGCTGCTTGTTGGAAAGTTCATTTATTAAAAGCAGTAAACATAATGGCTGTAGTGATTTCGTAGTACAAAAGCCATTTCCCTATGTCAGTGTCCCCTATTCAACCCCTATCTGAGAAAAATAAATGATATTTTCAGGGCACACCCTCCTCTTCAACAGGAATTTTACCAAGGGCAAGAGCTTCAAAGTATTGCTAATGCTCTTGCAGAAGAGTTGTGAACAGAACATTTCAGATGTGCTAAGTTAGCACAGCCCTACATTTTCCCTCCTTCCTTAAACCAGGCTACCTGGCTAATGAACTCTCTGGAAAAATACTGTTTTCCCTTGCTACTGCAATTCCTATCCCAAGCAGACACCTGCAGTGGAAAGTCACATAAGCAGGACTACATCAAGTCCCACAAACAGATTTTGTTAATTTTCCTAGGCTGGAAAACCTATTGGGAAAATAAGCATTCAGCGTTAAGAGAATTATTAAAATTCATCTCTATTTTTAAAAATACCTTTTACCTTTGCCCAGGGAAGCTGTGGCTGTGCCATCCCTGGAAGTGTTCAAGGCCAGGACAG
This sequence comes from Eopsaltria australis, assembly GCA_034509425.1. Taxonomy (NCBI): domain Eukaryota; kingdom Metazoa; phylum Chordata; class Aves; order Passeriformes; family Petroicidae; genus Eopsaltria; species Eopsaltria australis. The sequence goes on from JAVTVJ010000121.1 coordinate 2,765,309, forward strand.
GGCTTTGAAAAACCCAGTGTAGTGGAAGGTATCCCTGCCTATGGCACGGGGGTGGAATGAAATGAGCTTTAAGGGCCCTTCCAACCCAAACCATTCTGATTCTGTGATTCTGTAAGGTTACTCCTAAAAAAAGTTTTCTTCACCCCCTCCAAAGACAGTATCTTCAACATTCCCAGTGCCTTGAAACATTACCAATTTTGTGATCTGTATAAACAATTAGAACAAGGTAATAGAGTTGGGGAGGCAGGAGGAACACATTAGAAAGGGTCAGGACCGTTTGTCCAAAACTCTTAAGAGTCTCATATTATTGTTCATAACAATTAGGGAAAAAATATGTTCCCCTCCATCCCAAGTGTTGTGACGTAGGAAAGGCTACTTTTGATTGCACAGGAAACAAGATTTGAGATTAAAAAATTTCCTTCTGTTTTGACTGAGCATGTGATTCTGAAATGGCTCTCATACTTATTCAAAAAAGCTTCCTGAAGGAATAGAACTGAGGGAGTTGCAGAAGAGAAAGGGATGAGAAAATAGAGATATACTCATGAAGGCACAGGGTGCCATTCTGGGGCACTGCCAAGATCCACGTGCACGCTGAGGCAACACACTGGCCATCACCTAACAGTCAGAAGATCAACAGCTTCAGCTTTTCATACATTTTATTTTCTCCGTCTAATGTCAAATACTGCAATGCCTAAAAAATAGCAGGAGTTTTCAGTTTGACTGTTTGCTATCATTTTTGGAACAAAATAATTCCTTTCCTCTAAGGAATGTGAAATGCTTCTTTTTTTGCACTGCCTAACTTAAGACTTCCCCAACTTGCTTACCCTTGCTTCCCCATCCTCCACTTCCTCCCACACCCATCTGGCTTTCCTTCCTTTGGAGACTCTATTGCTTTATTTTAGAGACAAAACAAAATTAAACTGCTGAACAGTGGTGAGTGCAAATTTCCATTCCTTCTATTTTTCCTTAACGCTTGTTTCCCAAATATGCACTAATAAAAATGAGGAAGAAAATATTTACCTGCCTGACTAATGCTGAGACAGTATTTTATTAGCATGTATTGGCTGCAACAAGTACTGACAGTATTTTTCTAACAGAACAGATTTTTAAGCTTCTCCATAATAATTTACCTGAAAATAAAGGAATGTGTTCTCACAATGTTTCTGCTTAAAGGTAAAGAAAAACACTTCTGAAAGTTCTACCAACATTACCCATGTGTCTACGTGTAGTCAAGTCTGTCAGATTGTCCACATCAGAAGCTTGCTTTCAAACTTGGATCCTTCTTTTCACAGCAGCCAAAGAGATTCTTGGAAAAAGGATTTTTCTGAAATCCTCAAAGAGAGACTTAGAATAATCTCTATTCTAGTAAGGCATCTTAATTAGTTATTGTCCCTTATGCCCTGTTCAGCAAATAGAGACACTTCCCTAGGAACAGATTACACTCTCTTTGCCAACACCAATTTATGTCACTGGATGCTGCTGAGTATTTCCAGTACGTGCAGTATGCTTGACACCAATTACTTAACTGCACAAAGTTAGCATCTGTTCTCCTTCTAACTATTCCATATATTTAAAGCTTATTTTTAAACATTAATTACCATAGGTATTGTTTTTATATAACTATTGCTCTAAACAGAACATTTGTGATCATCTGGCAACAAGTAGAGACATTGATACTCCTGTAGTGTGAAATGCATATTTTAGTAGGTAGATATTTTGTTTTGACCTACCAGGGCTTTATTTATAGAGTGCTACTCCTGTGTAATGCCAGGATGACATTTAATACAGCCTGATCTAATCTTGGCAAGTGTGAAGAGAAAGGTGGACCAGGTGATGATGTCCCCAAGTCCCTCCATCCAGAACCCCAATTCCATGATCAGTCCTCTCCTACAGAATTCTCCCAGGCAGAGGGCAATGCACCTTCAGCCCAAGAGCAGGCTTCCCCTCACATCAGAAATCAATTACACTTTAAGTCTTGGTCTTCCCTACAAAAGTTGTGCACACACAGTTATTTCCAAGTAGACAGCTTGCAAAATTTTCTTGTACAAACAGCTGGATGTAAACATAGATTAAAGAGGCCCTTCTGAACTTTAAGGAGGCCTGATCACTGCCTTCTGTTTTTAAACATCAGGACAAGCTTGCTAATATGTACTACCTGAAGGGCAGGAACAGAAACCAGATAAAATCTTTCCATACTGTGGTGCCAGCATGCCATCTAAATGTCAGAAAGAACAAAACAACTCCATTCAATATGCTGTGTAAGACCACTCTAGATGTGTTCACCAGCATGTCAAAATAATTTAAGCAAAATCCTGATGCAGGAAAACTGATCTAAGGATGTCATGGTTCTATACATTTATATTTTAATGCTAACAGAATAATGTTATTATGGAAACATTAGATTAGATTTGTTAAACCTGATCTCCCTTCAGTAGAAGTGCTTCTGTGCTACACCCACACAAAGCTGCAGTAACCTACTTGATGCATCCAGACTGCAACAGTAACCACACAGCTGATACTTGTACAAGTTTGCTTCCTCTCCACTAATGAGCACATGCTGGTATTTGAAAACGGCAGTCGTTACACTTTTGGTCACCACCAGCACAAGCTCTACAACCACTCAGCCTCTGGTTCTCTAGACCTAGCTGTTCTTCCTATCAGAAGAAACCACCTAAAACCACGTAACTAAATGCCTAATGTAAAGGCCTTCATAAAAGGGTTGCACTGTTTGCTCTTGCATAAGAAAGTGCAGCACAAAGAATCTTAATGAGATGCTGATTTTATTCTCTCCTCCTCCAGGCTAATCACTCTCCTTTGCTGTGACAGCCAATTAGAAACAGTTGCTGTAAAGATATTGCATGGGACAGCTGCTCCAGGCCGTTTTGGAGAAGCAGTGCAAGGGAATGACTACTGAAAGACTGCCAACCGTGGAAGGTTCCAAGCAGCACAGGCAGCAGGCAGAGGGGCAGCCAGAGCAGGGGCAAGGCTGGAGCAAGGTGGTTCATTGGGTTCCTGCCCGCACACCTCCGGGAGGGCAAAGGGGCTGAGCCGGTTCAGCAGTCGCTCGGTCAGGAACTGCACACAGACTTATGCCTGGGCAGATGGTCCTTGGGACTTACAGGGCTAAACCCAAACTTGATCCTTCTGAGAAGGGAATTGTTAAGCTCTGAGAGCAAAGTGGGTCATTCCTTACGAAACGCCGGCTGCGCCGCCACGCCGCGGTGCCGCGGAGGTCAGGGCAGCCGGGCCAGCGCGGGCACTCGGAGCCGGGAACGCGCTCCGGGCCGGGCAGCGCCGCTCAGCACAGATCAGCTCAGCTCAGCTCACCCGTGATGCCTTAGTGTAAGGCATCACCCGGGCTGGGGCAGCCCCGCTCAGCACAGCTCAGCTCAGCTCAGCTCAGCTCACCCGGGCTGGGACAGCCCCGCTCAGCTCAGCTCAGCTCAGCTCACCCGGGCTGGGGCAGCCCCGCTCAGCACAGCTCAGCTCAGCTCACCCGGGCTGGGGCAGCCCTGCTCAGCACAGCTCAGCTCAGCTCACCCGGGCTGGGGCAGCCCTGCTCAGCTCAGCTCACCCGGGCTGGAGCAGCCCTGCTCAGCACAGCTCAGCTCAGCTCACCCGGGCTGGGGCAGCCCTGCTCAGCACAGCCCCTCTGCACTGGGACCTGGCCAACAAGGGCTACAAGTGGGCAAGGAAGGAAACCTCCAGGAATGTACAGATCCAAGTAATTCCTCCTGTCAGGAGGTGTACAAGTCTTGGCTAACAAAATGTTGAGAAAGAGCCCAGGTTTATGTAAATTGAACAAAATGGTGATTCCAAGAGCTTGCTGGAGAACTTGCTGTGTGACACAATTAAGGATATCCATAAGGCAGTACACTCAACCCCTGGGTAAATGAAGCTTATGACTTTCAGAAAATGTATCAAAGCTTGAAACATTTTCCATAAAAATGCAAACATCTGTTGTACAGCTGCAATGCAGCACTCTGATTCCAGTCCTTAAAAAGATTTATTTAATAAATCAATAACTTTTAAAAGTACAACAGATATGACAAGAAATACAAGTTTATCTTATATGATAACAAGGAGTTAATACATCACATTAAATTTTTTCAATAATGGAATTGACTCTAAATGTCTAGATAGTCTCCTGTAACAGAATGTGAATAATTTGCAATTCTTCCCCCACTTCTCTATCAAAACATAGTAATACAAAATGCTCTTATCAGCACAGCTGTTGCTACATGTAACGACTACAAGGCAGGAATTCATAAGATAATACCTTTTTTGCACTTTCAGGACCTGCTTCATCAAAACGAAATCTGACAATACGGAAGTCTTTGCAATAAATTATTAATTCAGTTGGATTAAATTTAAGTTTTTGGTTGGGACCAAGGACCTTCTGCTTCCTCTTGGTGTCATTCACTGCAAAGAAGAGACAAAATTATTCTACTGTGTTCTGTAAGGAAACACAAGACTGGCTCAAACAGATATAGTAATGTTGCTACCAGAAGTATTTTATTTATTGGCACATTTTGATTCAGATAGAAAATCTGTTAATTCTGGTTAGGAAAAGCTTCTGCTTCCCTAAACTTAGGGTAAATCTCATGTTTTAGAAAAGGGGCAACGAATGTGCAAGACAATATAACAGGTAAATAGCACCTCTTTGTTGTTAAAAACAAATAGCATTTCTTCATCATGTTCTTCCTCAGATACACATTAATCTTTTCACAGTGATCACAACCAATTTGGGCATTGAAAACTTATAACCAGTAATTTAGATTACCTACAGTCAGAAAAACAAGTGTTTAACAGCCCACGCCATAAACAAAATTTGAAAAATTATCACTTTTATGAAATTTTACAATTACAAGATTAAAAACTTTCTTAACAAATAGGTTCATCTAAAGAATCCAAAAATCAAAACCTAGTTCTCCACAAGAAGTATTTAGTTTCTTCAGATTAAGATGTCGATTGCCATTTGCAGATTTTTGAGGATCACCAGCTATTAACTTGCTAAGAATTAGAGAGGATTGAAAACTACAGCATTTCTCTTGTAAGAAATCCCAGCTATGTCCAATTGTAGAAGCTATGTGCTTTTTGCAATCTAGTGTATTTCAGTGGCAGAGATCCAGATGATTCAATACAAGAACATTGCTAACAAGATTTTGCACTGCTATAACAGGTGTCTCTCCTACAATACCCGTTGATTCAGTATGGTAGTTACAAATTTGAAGTCTATATTATAAAGACCCAACTAAGCTCCTGCATGGCACCTCAAGATTTATTCAGCATTTAAGGCTTTTATCCTAATTTTAAATAAATCAAATACTTCAAATCAGGGAAGATTAATGACATAAAACCTCAAGCATCAACAATTCTGCAGAACTTAACAGGCAGTTAAGAGTTTTGTACTGAATAAGAACAAAGCCTGTCATTATACTTAACTATTTTTGACATACCTGTGACAATCTGCTCAATGCATGTGAGTGGGACATCGTGTTCACCAAGGAGGAGGTTTTTATAATGGAATTTCTGAAACACATGAACTCTCAGCCATTAATTGCAGTTCTGCAGTTTGCAACCAAATATACAGCACGACTTGGAAGAAACTACGATAAAAATCAGGCATGCCTAGGCTTTTCTGACAGGTACCACCCTTGCCTATTCCCAGGTAATTAGAGGCTGTGGAACTGCACACCCAACAGTTTAGAAACCCCAGTGGAATATGCAAAATAACTTCTCTATTTGCAGTGAATTTACTGAATTAGTATCAAAAATTACTGTTAGAAATTCAATGCAATTTGAAGTATAAAATATACATATGGAATACAAGAAATCTCCAATTATTATTATTTTTGGAAGCATAGAAAGACAAAAATATTAATTCTACTTTCAGGGATAAGTTTTGACAACTACTTCATGTCAAAAATTAACTTTTTGAAGTAGGTTTGGTCAAACTTCCTAACCATTACTGAATAAGCATCTATCTACTTTCAGAGCTTTACATATCCTTAATAGAACATTTTTTTATAAGCCCCAAATGGAAGTGCAAACTCTATTGAAAATAACACCCAACTCACTATTTGGATTTCCAAATAGTGTTGTGTGCTGTGCTGTCCAAAAACTGATCATGGTTTTGGATGTCATGAGTTCTGCTTTGACAGAGCAAAAGAGTTCTTCTCCCCTTTCCTTGTTGCTTCATCTACAATGAAAACTCATTTCATGGTTTCTTTGCCCTCCATCAGTAACGCCAATAAAACTCCACCACATGAAAAGCTTTGCTGATTTGACACTTGTCTCGTCTAAGGGACATTTGCAAACAGCTCCTTTGAAGAGGAACATGTCTGTGTATAATTCCTGCTTTGCCTTTTGTAAAACCACTTCCCAGGGAAGCCTCCACACATGGAGGTGAATGGAGCAGGATGTACTTCTGTACCAATTTGCCCTGTTCTGATACTCCCAATGAAGGGATGGAATAGCAACACATTCAGAACAGGACAGTGGAACCACATCCTGTAGCCTGGGCAGAAGACATCCATTTACATCAGATATGAGACAGACTGACTTGTGTGAATAATTTCACTTATCCCATTTGTTGTCATGATGCACCCATGTGAGCAATAACCAACCTGCAGTGGCATCGGGTCATCCGTAATAAAGGAAATCTTGAAGTTAGTGCAAACCAACTTGCCCCACAGGTCATACTGGCTTGTGTCTGTTGCAATGCACTTCCTTACAAAATTGACTTCGTTCACCACAATTTCACCTAAAACAGAAGAAGGGGAGGGCAAAAGAGAAGCCTATATAAATCCTGTTGGTACAACAATTCTAAGTCTGTAGTACCAATGAACCCCTAACTCTTTACCAGTTTCAGCTTATCCACTTCTTCTGGGTAAACATGGAGTTTAACTAACACCACTCCAGGGAAAAGAGAAAACTACCATTCCAAAATGGACAACATTGTGCAGTAGTTAAAATAAAACAAAACCCAAAGCCAACAGAAACAACCAACCAACTTAAAACCAAAACCAAAACAAACCCCAAACAACAAAAACCAAAAGAAACGCCACAAGAAACCCAACCCACAGTCAAACCCAACAAAACCACACACCACTTCCCTTAGACCCAGAGATCAAGATCTGCAATTCTCCACTATTAAAAATTAATTGGCTTGAGCAACACTGTCCTTCAAACCAGCATACGTTCCTGTACTTCAGCTAGTATTTATTTTAAAAACTGAAATTATCTGGCTATTGTTAAGTACTTCAGAGAGTTTTATGAACTTCCTGAACCCAGAATCATCACACCACATCACATTTTGCATTTATAGAGATATTTTAAGGTGATCTCAAAAAAAAGAAAAACTAGAACACAAACACATTTCCAAGTTTTTACTGTGACTGTTTAATGAAGGAGACATTTTCTTGATCTCCTTCATAAAACAGAATATCCAAATGAAAAAAAAATTATGCTAATTGGTCTGGCATACGCTATAAAATAAAAAAAGCACATAGGCAAATGAGACTGAGGACCGTTTAAAAAGAAGTAAATCACTACACAAAATGATACTTTTCATTTCACAGCCAAGATTTCTGAAAGCTAAACAGCAACTCTTCCTTCATTAACCTAACTTGGTAATTTCTTTTATTCCTGTACAGGGCTTTCACTTCTGTCATCAGATCAACCACCTCCTGCTGCTGCTGTCTACCGTAAATAGCGTGGGAGTACAAGTGTGTTCCAAGAAAAGTGTAATTTCATATTGGCTCTGAGATTTTGCTCAGAAGAAGCTAAGGACTAAAGATTGCTGAAGCCTAATTTACTCGTAATAGGTTTGGCATGTTTAGGCCCAGTTGCCTGAAATGCCATCTCACAGTCATGCTTTGCACAGAAACAGCAGCTCTTTGGGCAGCTGTACAGGCAGGAATCAGTTACTGTGTGTCCAAGGAGTATCAGCACAGCCTGGAATGAATTCCTCATTAATCTCCTGATGTAGAGCAGGTATGTTCCTCAGGTGGTTATCACTGCAGCCAGGCAACCATACCTTGAAATGACTGCCTTTAGCATCCCAGGCACTTGAGAGAAATGCACATTTTGCTGTCTCGAGGCCCAGCCCCTTCACATGCTCCTCATCCTGAGCTGTTTCACCCAGCTGTCCCACTGGATCTCTCACCCCTAATATGATCAGGGATCTGCCTGGAAGTCACTAAGAGCAGCAGCAGCATCTCTGCTTTTGGCTCAGTTGTTCAGCTACAAAAACATCTTGGTCTAAGTCTGTAGCCTTGAGCTGGCAGAATTATGCTCTGTGTTTTGGGACTGTTTGAAGATGTCAGGAGACAAGTTCCACTGACCTCTGTTATCATATACATGAATAATCTACGCCAGAAATGGCAGGTACTGTGAAAACGTCTATGAACAGATTTTCTGGAGCTTTAAAGTCTTACCTCAAAGAGTGCTAAACTGTGCTTAAATAAGCTTTTGAATGTGAAAATAAAAATTCTGATTCTGACAGCTTCAGTACAAATAGTTAAAAGTTCATCCAAGTCCACAGCAACTGAAAACAATGTCTCATAATGGAGTACATGAGAATGAGAAGCCCTACTTCTGTTAAACATTGTAATGAAAATGTTTCAATACTTAGCATAGTCTTGCCTGAAACTTCTGAATGCCCAGCATTTCTTCAAATAATCTATTTACTTAAATAACTGCAAAAGCCCAAATAATTTATTGAAGCAATTTCTCCTCAGTGTTGGTGTTAAGTCTTCAACTATTCAGTGTGAAGTTCTAAGTCACATCCTGTGTATGAAGAAAAACAACCTCCTCACAAAATTATTTCTAAATAATTTTTATTCCTCCCCCTCTCCGTATTGCCAGTGTGTCACTGCATTTCTAATAAAAATATGGAGAACTAAACACACCATGAAATGAAGTGCAACTTCCATAGCTTTTCTTTGGTAACATTCACTTATCCGTTACCAAGTATAATATTTTTTACTATCACACAGGAGACACTTCTAAAAGCAAATTACTATTATCAAACTATTGCAGTACTTCATTACTTTGATGTAACAAAATAGTAAAGAAATGAGATACATTCACGCATCTTCAATTTGAATTTACTACAGTTTAAAACATGCCTGCTACATCATCATTTTCTTTCCAAAGCCAGTCCTTTTTACTTCCCTCCTCCATTCCTCATAACTGTGTGGCTACACTGCAACATGTTACTTCTCATCTTATTTCAGTGCAACTGAATTTAGTTTCATTTCATCCAACACAAACACATTCTGGATTTTCTGGCCTAGCTTATCTTCTGCTCTCAGGTTGACAGCCCTAACACAGAACTGTTTGTTTTGAACCTGAGGATTAAGGTATGGCAGAACAGAGAGTGTGCACACCAACTTCAGCCGAAGCAGGAGAAAGTATGCAAATTTAATAGATGCGCTTTCCAAACATGTCTAGAAAGTGAATTTTTTTTTTTTTGAGATGCAGGTTTGGAATTTTACATGACCCACCTTTTATCCCTCATTTGGACATCTACAATGAGCAATATAAAAAGGAGCAAACCTTTCAAAACGAAAATTTAGGAAAGCAGATAAACAATGTGAGTAGTAAGTGCAGAACTTGCACAATGAGCCCTTCTTGTATTTGTAGTTGAGTAGGTGATTTTTCTATACAAGACAACAACAGAGCTATTCAGAGATATTACACTGCACATTTCTGTGATGTAGCTGCTGCTTTTTTCCAGTAAACAGTCACAAGCTGTTCCAGACACGGAACAGCAGTCAACACTTCCATGTGACTCCAAGAGTCAAAGAATGATCTCAGGAGACAAGAGCAGTTTGTTTAAACTTTGACAGGAAACCAGAAGAGAAATTACAGGTTGCCACCCTTACACAGAAAGCCTAATCATGTTTAATAAAAATATTTCTACATTGAATACATGAATCACAAAAATAATAGGAGATACTGAAGGATCTATCTAGCTAATACACCCTCCACCTAACACACAGCCTCAAAAACTGTTCAACTTCAGAAAAATTCTGCTAAATCTCCCAAAAACACGTGCAATCTGACTGGTTCCTTGTTTGCATGTTAAGAGAATTCATGGTATGTATCTAATCCACCATGATGTATAACCCACTACAATCAAAACAAAAACCAGGCAGCAGAGCCTGGGAACACGTGGGAGCACAGGATCAGCAGCAGGGATCACTGGACAGCACAGCTGTGCTCTCCCCCAGCCTGCAGCCACAGCGCTCTGAACCAGGCTTTGCTGCAATTTGGTTCCTCAAAATTTGAAAGACAATCCCTAATCACTAACCTCCTGAAATAAATTATGTTCTACACCATTTTCGCTACAATGTTTTTGTGACTTCTTTTGGTGTCCTGCCTCACAGGATCCAGTTTAATTTTTAATTTTATAAAGGCAGCAATTTGTAACTTTTCAGGGATGAAGTCTGATTTGAGTAGCATCAAGGACCACAACCTTATTAATGCACGAGGTGACACAGACTGAGCAGTTTTCAGCAACTTTAGAAACACTGACTGAACACAACAATGCTGCACAATCAAAGGAACTGAGCAGCATTTTATATATACAGACACATACACAGATCAATACATACACAGAGAGATGGAGCATGGCACACATACACATATACACATCTTACAATGCTAACAGGCAGTATTTTTATCACAAGAAAAACCTGATATTTGCTAGAGGCAATGAATGGCTGAAATCATACTCCATAAATTAATAATACAAATCCTACAAGCTCAATAAGTTTGCAGGTACCCTACATGTTGCTAAGGGGACTTTCCCAATGCTGTACTAGAAGCACAAGAACAGATTTATCAGCATAAACTTTCTTTAACGAGCATTGAAGCTCTATGGATATGTTTAATGTCTAATATACATAAGCATAACAGAGTCCTTTAATTAAGTACTTTATGCAGTCATATAATTTTTACCTAAATCCATTATTTTTTACCTAAATCCATAAAAAACTAGCACCTGAATGCACTTAGGAAACTGAACTCCCATTTATAATACTGATAGTGATTCTACCAAGTAAGACAACAGAAAACCAGCTTGTTTATGTGAAAGATAGTCTTAGAAGTTCACAATAGAAAAGCTCAAGTTAATTCGAGTAGCCATTTAGCTGTTAAGAATGCACAATAATGAGTTCACTTGTAAAATATTTGGCAAATAATTAACTTTTAGAAATTCCCAAGTAAGAACTTCCAATAAAAAGTTTATTAATAAGTAACTGAAATCTATAACGTTTTTGGTCTCTTTATCTGCTCTCTCGTGGAGAGAATACCAAAATTGTATGAGTTTATTAGCATGTGCCAAGCATTTAGATGTAAATGTCTCTAATCCACTTCTAAATGAATCTTCTGTTCAGTGTGCTCAGGCCCTTCCAAACTTAAGGAAAAAAGTATGTGTAAGTTCATTAGATAATTGTCTTTCATCTATTTTCTGATTTTCATGATCTCTTACAAGATTGTTCGAAAAGGACAGCTCAATTAAATGATTATTGGGGAACAAAAACCAATTTGCATTAATTTTTAATAGGAGAACCTGAGATTTCTACCAAAGAGCAACTCTGACCACTGCTCAGAGAGTGGTGTGTTATAAATGCATACTACCAAAAGAGCTTGCTTTGCCAGTCTTATTAGAAAATTGTTATTAAAATACCATATATTAATATTTTAGTTTCTCTAGTGTGCCAATGAAGAGAAAAGAGCTTAGATAAAATTTTTAAATGCTCAAAATGCTCAGTAAGGGAAAAAGTAGCAAAAAATAAAGGCTTCCTGGTAACTCTTCAAAGATCATCTCTGTGCTTCCCATGCACAATAATAAGACTAAAATCAGTATTTGCCCAGTAATGGTCAATCTTTATGAACATTGCAGAAAAAAGAAAAAAGAAGAAAAAAAAAAAAAGAAGAAGAAAAAAAAAAAAAGCTAAAAAACCCCACAGCTGGGAATTGCTTTTCTGAACTAGGATGGGATGCTCCACAAGAGCTTTCCCCATGTCTCAGAACCACAGTGAAGGACACAAGAATGTAGAGTAGGCAACAAACAAGAGGAGTTCAGATGGCAAGAAGGGAACATCCATCGGGAGCAAAGCTCTCATTACCAAACAGATCGAAAACAAAGTATTGCAGCAAACTAAAAAACTGCTTACAGTTCCTGCTTTAATCCAGGAACTTGTATTACCCCTAAAATAGAAACAGTTCCATATTCAATATTCACTTCCACCTCAAGCCTTGTGCTGGCAGTACCATTTGTGACAGACATTGATAGTCACATCAGAGAACTGATCCACTTGAAAATGGATTTTTTTCTTCCTTTTTTGTCAGTTTGAATTTCATCCGAATTAGTGCTGATCAGGCTTGTTCTTTGGTTGCACAAAAAAGTGTCATCACCAAGTTGTTAATAAGAACACACCTGTGATGAGAAAAATAGAATAATAAACAGCTCCTCTTGACATCTGTATATATGGTTGGGCCAAATTAAAATAAACTCTACCATCAGAACCCCTCCAGTAAGAGTTTTAGCAATTATTTGGTCAGAGCTCTGTAATGTGAACAATAGACAAGCCAGTGAGGAGGGAGTGTGTTTAGTGTTTTGCATATTTTTAAGTCTGGCTACATAAACGACATAGTCCCAAACCCTGACTTTGCCTAAACAATATAATCAGTAACAATTTGAGAAGACTGAGGTTTCCAGCTTGTTATTTTATAACTATGTTACCAAAAAAAGTTACAGATGCTGAATTTGTAGCACTACTGAGTACTACTGTACTACTGAGTCTTGTTAAATAATACAGGTTTAGCTTAACAAATAAGTTAATATTGAAATACTTGTTTAGAAATTAGTTTGGAATCAGTTTACTGAAGACTTGCTTCATTGGAAGAAAATATAATTGCCAAGAGACAAAACTCCTGGCAGCTTGGACAGATGACAGTCCAGAATCCAGGCTATCCCCTCTCTGGATTTTAATGGCTGGTAGCACGAAACACACGTGGGGCAGAGCAGGCAAAAAACAGTTCCTTTGCAACTTATTTGCAAAATGCGCATGTAAAAACATTAAAATACTTATTTTAAAACATGGTCATACTTCTAGCTCCAAGGAATTATTCTCATATTGGCCGATGGCTAATCTGTTGCATATAGGAAATTAATTTTGCAGATGTTTACAAATACTTAAAAGATATTACTAGTTAGGAGCTTTAAGAAATGCCTTTCATAACAAAAGGCAGGACAAAATTACTCCATCCAGTAAAATCTACTTCTAAGATTGTATCTGGTACTTAGATTCTGCATGCAGACCGCCTTGGTAGTACTTGTGTCACGCCAGTCCTTAAAAAATGAAACCCAAACACAAAACAAGCAGTTAACTGAACCCAAACCACGCCTGAAAATTTATTTTGAGTCAAACAAACAAAAAAACTGTAACAGAAAAAGAGTATTTAGTATATACTTACTGTAACTGACATCTCATTCTAAATCTAAGTCAAATGTTTGGTTCATTTTAAACTTCTTGCACTATGAAAAACTAGCTTGCAGAAACCTGTTGTTTTGGATTTCAAATCTAGAATTCAAAACTCTCATAACTTATATAAAGCTTCTGGTCATCTTTGTGTAGACCACAAAAAAAATGAAGCATCTACTTTTAAAAAGCTTTAGGGAACTGCATTATTTTCCAAATTGCCATTCTGATCATCTAACCTGGCCATCCTTAAATGTTGAAAACAATTTCATGCTCTTGTATGATACTGATTCTGAAAACAAGTTGCAGCTACAAAGCTTTTTTGCTTCCTTTTTCAACATCACATATTAATTTTAAAAACAAACAAAATCATTTTCACAGTAACACATCAGTTTCAAATAAGAAACTTGATGCAGGGAAAAACCCTAACCCTGCAATATGATGCAAAACTCGGCTGCACAAGGAGGGAGTGAGCCTTGGCGAGCACTTCAGAACACTGGAAATGAAAATCAACAGCTTCGAGTGCTTTGGAATAGTGAGGAGTTGCCTCCGTACAAGTTCTGTTCAGGTGCTGCCAGCACTGAGAGGCTGTCGCTACTTACCAGCAACACATGCACATCCTTAACAGATCAGGCAATGCCTTCCTGAATATCAACAACTCATTCCAGAAATACCCACAGGAAAAGGCACCAACAGTGACAGCACATCACAGGTACCAACCAAACAATCCCAGCTCTCCCTTTGAGGCATTAAGGCAAAATGACTCCTAAGAGCCAAGCAGGGCAGACCCGACAGATCTCGGGGGTTACTCATCAAGCTCATGAACCCGGGCCCCGGCTCGCACAATCCCCGCCCTGCCCCCGGCCCCAGCCGGCACCGAGCACTCACTGCACAGCGTGGCCTCTGCTCTCCAGCTCTGGGACACCACAGACCAAACGAAAATGCCAAGGAAGAGGTGCAGGGGTCCAAAGCAGTGAGAAAAGAACGTACCTGGGACACTAATGCACAAGGGTGCCTCACTAAACAGTGTATTTCCCTCTCCTATCACATGATGGGTTGCAGCTGCTCTGGAACACATGACTCAATGCACTAAAGAATTGCAGAAAGCAGAAAAAAACAAAGAGCTGGGAGCTAACTTGCAAGAGAAACAGACTTTTCTAAAAGATTAAAACTTTCCATGATACAGTCTTTAAAACCACCGAAAATTAATTTTCTACAGTCACTTGCCTTTCTAAAGGCACATATATAAAAAGAAAGCCAACAAAAATCAACAAGCAGGTGGCAAAGCCAATCAGCATTATTAAATAAAAGCCGAATATATTCAATTGCAAAAATCATGAACATGATATATAATTCCACCTCAGCACAAAACAGGAACTCAGCACAACCAGAAAATGTTCAGAGTTAACCAAAAAGATGATTACAGATACGGGAAGCTCCCATTTTAGGACCAACTAAGACAATTAAGCTAAAGGGAAGCAAAACAAAGTGGACAATAACATACGTCTGAAAATCTCAACTTGAATGAAATGGAGGAATATGCCTTGACGTTTCCTGTGTCCTACAAGAACCAGGATTCCTCCAAAGGAGCTGGGTGGTGGTAAAATCAGAAAAAACAAATAAAAAGTGTTGTAACAGCATATAATTAAACTGCAGAACTTGTTACCACGTGAAGCTGTGGGTGATAAACTTTTACATGGCTGTAGAAAGCAACTGCATAAATTCAAATAAGACAAATCCAGCAAGAGGAACTGAACATGGTAGCACTGTTTACATGATATCCCGTGACTCCTCTCTTGGGTGTCTCCATGAGGTTCCTGCAAGAGGAAAGTGCCCACGCCGCACTTGCAGGGAGCAGGAAGGGCACAGGGAGCAGCTGGGAGTGCTGCTTGCCCTGCTCCCCCCCTCCCTCGGTGCCTCCGGGCCACCGGCAGCGAGAGGTGACACCTGCCCCCGCCCAGCCGTACTTGTGACCTGCTGCTCACCCACCGCGGCTGTGACCACACTCCGGTGACAGCTCTAAGGGTCACTTGTGCCATCTGACCATGAAACGGGGCAGACACAACAGCCTGTGCAGAGCTGCTTTCAACAGCGCCTCACCACCACTGCCCCTTTAACTTGCCTTAACATGAGCAAGCCTTAAAAATAAAAACTACTGTTCTGATTCATTTTAGTCTATAATTTTATAACCATTTCTAGCCTTTTTGTAAAAACTTAAAGGTACAAATACTATCTCAATCTATTAACAAATTAGCATACTGAGCAACAATTTAACTAATTCAAGTGGACATTAAGATTCGGGAGGAACAATCCTCACACTCAATCCGATGCTCCACTGGTTACATAATCTCCTGCAGAATGCCCTGTGTGAGCAACAGGGAGGATCTCTTTGCCTGGTCTTGCCTAAACCATGGTGCGGCACTGGTTCCAGTACAGACACCGGGCTGGTCCATTGTCCATGCCTGTACTGCACCTTCTGCACTCTGCTTTGCATTCACACCATGGAGACAACTCTGCATTCACAGCCCACTTGTTCTGGACGGGTTTTTTGAATTCTCAAGCTGATGACTTGAAAACGCTACAGACACAGTTATGGAAAACAGGCTACAGCTGAACACCAGAACAGAACACACCTTCAGGTTTAACAACTTGAACTTCACACTCCCCTAAAGTACACAGACTAATTTCCTACCAGCCAGGCAAGGCACTTTAACAGACCGACTGGTAGACTACCTGCTACTTCTGTAATTTTCCTCTTCGACATGCTTATAAAACCAGCAATGCACACAAACAAAGGGAAAAAAGTGAAACTGTTACAGAGGCCAACTCTTAACTAACTCTGCAGAAACTCTCGCTCACAGGACTAACACTAGGAAAACAGAGCTACAGAAAGAAAAAGAAAACATTTTTATAACTCCATCTCAAACCTGTATGATGTGTTTTGAAAGAAATTATACCAAATTCTATAAAATTACTTGCATTTCCCTACTGTGGTATCAATGTTACCCCTTACAAGCAAGGTTTTTACTTGTTTTAAATTATACTTGTTCCTTTTCCCAATAAACCACCCTCCTCAGTGCATACAGTTCCATGAGAATACAGGCTTTTGCTCCAAATTCTGATGAGATGTGGGCTCTGGACTCCAGAGGAAACTTTTAAAACAAACTCCACAGGTTCAAAGTTGATTCCAACGAATTTTTTTTCTTTTTGCAAAAACCACTTCATTTTCTGACCAGATGTATTATTTCCCAGCCTGTAGCTCCTTGTCCTAACCTCCACCGCACAGAAATCCAAGTTAGACAGCAGGGTATTTAGCTCCTCTGGAATTAGTAAGCAAGCCACTCCCTCAGAGTCACTACGTTTTAGGAATCAAAAGCTTAATACAACCATTTGCAGGTTTTGAAGACTACTAAAGCCAGTACCCGCTTGTGCTAATGTAACTTAATTCCAAAAGAACTCCTTAAAAACGCCACTAACTTAAAAAAGCGCAACAAACATTCAGCCACTCAGGTTTATCACTGTTCCTGAGAGCAAAAGCAATTTCACACAACTATTAAGGATAGGATAATAAGAATGCCATACTGAAACTGTATTTACAAGGAAGTGCAAGTCAGCCTTAATATAATTAAATGAGTTGGAATTTGGCCAGTAACTTGGGTTATGACAAATCCAAAAGCCAGTCTATCCAACAGTACAATGTGTACTTGTTTATGCACTTTTCTACAGCACAGTCGATGACAGAAACAAAAAAAATGTGTTTAGGCTGGTGCTTGACTTTAAACAGGAAGAGTTGCATTTAAGTAATTTTAAATAAGTGACTTCTAACACCCTCCCAACACTCACACAGACTCATGAACAGATTTTGTTAGAGGTACTCTGTGGCTATATAGAGCAGTGAATTTTATCATGAAAAAACTCAAAATAATATGTTAGAATGACACGGAGGTGGAAATTTTAAGTCTGTGGTACATCATACTGTGGCTTCTATGTAACTTGGGGCAACTTACTACAAATGTCCCAAAAGCCATCAAATGCTGACTTCAAAGAGAGTGCAGACAAGGAAAATAATGCAAAGAGGGAATAAATACAAGCCAATTGAGAAAAACAAACCCAGTCAGCATCATTTTAAGAGTACTTGGGAGTTTCGCAGTGGAGAATGAACCGCACTGCAAGAAGTGGCAGCACAGAAGTTACTTTCTCTAACTGCTCATGGCCAGGTCCCACAGCAAAGGCAAGATGTGCTGCATTTTGAGCAAAGCACTCTCGTACTGCCTTGCATTTGCTGTGGAATGTCTCAGAGAAGAACATGCAGTCACTTCCTTGTGAGTCAAAGGCCTTGGATGAATATCAACTGCAACATAATCAGTGAGATGCCAAGTGGTAAGCAGAGGTTTTGCAAGCATAAAAATATAACTATTTCAAATATCGAGCAATCTCAGCAATGTATTTTAAGATATTTATACCTCACGCAAACTCTGCATTCTTTTGTTTCATGAAGAATGTCAGGCAGGTGTTATTTACTCTTTCAGTTGAACCTCTTTCACAGTATTTCAGCCACTTAAGCTTAAGATACCTCACTGGACCATATCACTTAATTAGCAACAGGCCCATATAAAGCAGTGACAGAAATTATTATTAGGAGTTGTTTATACCTACATCAGTGTGTGTGTAAATTCATATTTTTTAATATACATTCTGAATGCTCAGAAAAAACTTTAGCATGACATTGTTTTAAACTCAAAATTACCCTTCTGCAAGCCAAAGGTACTACTGTGATGTACAGTTTGCAATTAAAGTAATCTTGGGAACAGTAGATTGTTCCTTCCATATCTGAAAAAAGGCTTTTAGAAATCCTCATCGATCCAACTGTCATTTACCAGAGATTATTTCTTATTTAAAATATGGAAGTCATTAATACCCTACATTTTTATAAATATGTAATGATGAACAATAATAAAAGCATTGCTTTATTTCACCCACACCCCATAAAGGTTATTCTGTAGAGGTCTGAAGACACAAATTCCAAAGTTACCTAGCAGCAGCATATTCAATAAGAGTAAATGAATAAAGATGGCATTAGAAGTTTCCCAATACAGAAGTCAATCATACCCACATACTGGGAATTCTATTACCATTTTCTTTTAAAATAAAGGAAGACTCTGACACAGGCTTTGGTACTGGGTTCTGCACACAGGTAAATATCTGACTATCTGATGAAAGTGTAACTATCAGTAGTCTTCCAAAAGGTGGTTAAAATCCTTAACAATGGTTTTATTTCCAGTATTCACAACAAAACCAAGACATTGTTCTATACATAGTAAAGCATCACCCAAGCAAAATTGCCTGTGTATTTATTTAGCATTTCAGGTGCATTAGAATAATTTTCTACAGACACAAATATCATTACCTTTTCCTGCTCAGAACTAATATTCCCTCAAGCAGCAATGCTAAGATTAAAATATGCCAAAATCATCAGGTATTTGTCAAATTCCTGATTCATGCCTACCTGGTAGAAGTACTGGTTCCAGTTTTTTAATCCTTGGTTCTGATGCTATATTGTCATCAGCCTGAAGGAAAAAAAAAAAGATATTTTACTTAAGGCTCAGAACTTTACTGTCAGACACAAGCCTGATCTGATTGTACAGAGGAAAAAGTTGTTTTAACTTAAAAAGTTCATCTTAAGGAGCTAGAATCCAATCGTAGCAAGAGTTTTTACCAATTCTGAGGGCATTTAGATTTGTACCAAAAGAATAATAAAATATTTATAATATTCATGTTAAACAAATTGGGTAACCCAAACTGTAATAAGTCACAGGATGAACAAAAACCAATTTGGCTTGACATCACACAATGGCTCAGTATCTTCAACAAGTTTTGCAGATCTAGACACTCAAGTTCAAAAAAACTCTCCACTAACTTCTAACATGCACAACTTTCCAACACAGGAAAGATTTCAAAAAAACCCAAGGCCTAGAACATGCATACGCCTACTTGCATTTCAGTTTCAAACGTTAAAAATAAAAATCTTCTATAAAAAGACTGGAACCTTTGGTGAAATAACCCACGGTTCCTACAATGATAGCAAAATAAACATTTCTAAGGACTAGGAATATCCAGATCTTTGTTACATCGACATCTCACTTTTACTAAGAAATTGTGAAAAACCAAAAATCGGTCAACGTGTCATTAGAAGATGTCCTGCCTTGTCTAAAGTAAATAAATATCACTTTCTGTCAAGTGCACATCCAGATGACACGAAAAATCCTGGTGGTTCTCGACATACTTAGTACAATATTTGCTATATATAATTGATAGATAAACTTGGTTTTCTTATTTATGCCATCAGACAAGTTCTAAACGTGAAACGATGCCTACAAGTGAGAGTTTAATTATCTGCACAGCACAGGAGCGCCCGCTGCTTCCTCCTCATCCCGCCCAGCGCTGCGAGCAAAGCGAGCCCACACACCTGAAGCATAATTCACAACTTTCCAAAATAATCTCGCACGGGCCGATTTTAATGAGCCCAAGGCTACATTTTGACAGAAGTCCTGCGCCCCAACCACAGTGTGGGCTCTGCCCGTGTGCGACGCGGGGACCCGGAGGCCGAGGGGCTGCACCCCGAACCGGCTGCGCAGCTTTTGTTTCCCGGTGGCACGGTGGGCTCGGGGGCCCCGGCAGCCCCTCCACAGGTGCTGCTCGCCAGCCCCGGGGCCAGCGGGCACGGCCCCGGGCCAGCGGGCACGGCCCCGGGGCGGCACCTCGGCCAGGGGCAGGGACGGCCCGGGGCAGGCGGGGCAGGCAGGGCAGGGAGAGCGGGTCGGTAATGGCAGCAAAAGGCGGTTACCTGAGGCAGAAGGTACGACTTGAAGGTGGGTTTGGGCTGCTTGAGGGAGAACATTGTGGCCGCCGGCGGGCGGGCCGGGCCGGGCCCCGGAGGTGGTGCCGACGCCCGCCGGCTCAGGCCCGGCGCCCGCGGCCGCTCGGGCTGCGCTCCCCGTCACACCGCGGGGGCGGCCCCGGCGCACCCTCCTTCCCCAGGGGAGGAGCCAGCCGCCTGGGCAGGCCCGGGCTGGGGCCGCCGCCGCCGCCGCCGCCGCCGCCGCCGCCCCCGCCCCCGCCCCCGCCCCCGCCCTGCATGGAGCCCCCGCAGCTCCCTCCGCCTCCCCGGGCCGGGCCAGCGGCTCCTGTGGCGGACGTCGGCCCCGGCGGCCGGGCCGTGAGGGGCGGGAGCGGCCGCGTACGGCGGCGCGGAGGGAACAAGCGGCCCGGCGGCGATGGGCGGCCCGCGGCACCGCGCAGCCCCGGCACGGCCGCACTGCCGGGGGCGGGTCAGCGGCCCGCCGGCCCCGTCCGGCCCGGGCCGGGCCTGCCGCAGGGAACAGCCCTGCGAACGCGGGGCCTGCGGCGGGCGGGGCCGGCTGCCGAAGCACAGGAGTGCCACAGTTGGGCCTCAGAGCCCTGCGGGAACCGAAGCCCCCGTTCGGGGGCCTGCAGGAGTTACTGCTACCCAGGGCTGTTCGTAAGGCAGCGGTAAAATCCAGCTCCAGCATGGTGGACAGAGGGTGGTGTGACAGTGGCACAGGCTGCCCAGGGAGGTCGTGGCTGCTCCATCGCTGGCAGTGTTCACAGGTTCTGTAAGGCCTTGAGCAACCTGTTCTAGTGCAAGGTGCCTCTGCCCATGGCAGGGTTTTGGACTGGATGATCGACGGTCCATTCTTTTAATCACTGCTGTGGAGTTCTTCCCCTGTCACCCTTTACACAAGGTTACACGTTACAGCTGTGGGGGGTACACAACACTCTCAGGCACATGGTGTGACTCTTGGGATGGTTCTGAGCAGGGCCAGGAGCTGGACTCGATCCTTGTGAGTCCCTTCTAACTCAGCACATTCTGTGTGATTCTGTGGTGGTTGGATGATGCCCCAGGCAGCTGCTGCAGTCACCCTCCCCCCTCTGCAGCCCTGCTGACTGCAGGAGCTGGATGTTGATCCAGCATCCATGTAACTCCCTTTAAGCTTTCCAGGCACTCATGTGTTGCTCACCGGAGCTTCTCCAGAACATGGAAATAACACAGACACCTACCTAAACTGCCAAAATCCATCACTGCTATCTCTTAAGTAGGAAACTGAGTAACTGTGTTTGCTTAGTGGCCTGTGGCACCTGTAAAGGTCCATACTGCAGGTGATTATATGACTGCTCTGAACTTGGCCTCCAAGTGGAAATACCTCCGACATGAAGGAACAGTTTGGATGGAAATGTGGAGGGTTTATGTGTGGTTTAATGGAGATCTCTAGATCAGGAATACATGGTCCGTCAGCTGTGAGATCTAAGGAAGAGGGAGAGTCTGGGTTCTCCTGCTCACAAGGGAACTGGGTCAAACCACCAGGTCTCTCCAGGTTTTGGAGCCAGGTCTGATGTGTTCAGTAGGGTAAGAAGGGCTGGCCCCTGCCTGCTGGTGTACCACAGCCATGGTTCCAGCTATGAGCCAAGCAGAGTTCACAGCAAGGACCATGGTTTAGGAGTGAGAGTTGAAGTCCAGGACCTGACAAACAAACTGCTGGCATTTTGCAGCCTCACCTTATTAAAAAGCATGATTTTGGCCAGCATGCTATCATGAAAATGGAACAGCTCACATGCAATGTAACATTAGTAAAGGCCTGCTACAGAATAGGGATGAAGACTCCTGAAAAATGGACACATTTTTACACACAAAATGACACATGCAGCACTCAACATCAGCTGCAAGGTCAAGATCTTCCCTCATTAATAGAAAGTATATTATATTGCATTATAGACCCTGGGATTTTTTGTGAAGTCTGAGGGTGTGTGTTCAATGAAAATACACTTTAGGGCACTATCTGGATTCCACAATTTAGCAGAGATGCCCCACTGATTGCAGCAGAAAGGTTTGATTGAACAGTGAGGAGGGAAACAACCCACTGGCACCTGCCTAGATTGAGGAAAGCTCATGTACATACATTTAACACTGTTCAACAGCCCAGGGGAAAGCACCCTGCTCTTGGACTTTTAGATAGAGAAGATAAAACCAATCCCAGTGTATTTTCAAAACAAGTGCACCTCCTTGCCCAAAGGTCCCATCTTACTGCTGTTGGCAGACAATGTCCTTCACTTTATCCTCTATTTTCACATATACCATTTCTATTTTATGCTGCAAACATCATTGTCTAAGAGGGATTATTCAGCCTGGCATGATCTCATGCCCCAGTCCCTTTTAGATAGTGCACTGTGCTGCAGATGCTGCTGGTGGTGTAAAGCCGAGTGCTGTGAGAGCAAACCACAGCTTCTCTCATCCCCTTTCATAACTGAAATCCTTTGGATGTTTGATAAGTGAGAAATACTGTGGGACTAACGCTTATCTTTATCCTTCTTTAAAGTTTTTGTTCATACTCAGAACACTGGTGAAAGGGAATTTAACTCAAAAAAGGGGAAAGAGAAAGTGAGGGGATGAGGAAGGCAGAACTGCTCAGACTTGAAATTGCACATAATTAATATGAAAAATTACGATTATTTACACCACATCAAAATTACAAGAGTGTTTCTGCATCAGCACAGGGACTTCCTAGGAGTAGCTGTAAAAGCAATCTTACTCATGAGAGGATGATCACAGGATAGCAAAAATTTCCATTAAGGACTGCACTGACACATTGAAATTGCAGTGCTGTTCTGAAAAGGAGCAAACAAAATAAAAACTAAGCTTTCACAAGATTTGTGAGGATTGCTACTGGAGCTGGTTACAAGTTTCCACTGAAAGAGTTCTATGCCAGGAGAAGAAGGCTGATTTGACAGAATTGAGTACTTTGGAGAAGCAAGTTGTCACAGCTTGCAGTGAGATGCAGACAGGCAGAGCAGGACAGGCAAGTAGAGCAGGGTAGGCAGGGCAGGGCAGACAAGGCAAAAGGGCAGGCAGACAGGCAGGGAAATCCTCTGGATCCTCTGGCTCCTTTTTGGCAATGAACTCAACTGCCTGCTCGTCTCTGGCCATCTCAGCTCTGTCTCACTCACTCACTTTCTTCAAACAGTTCTGCTAAGCCAGAGATTTTTGAGAATGCCTTTGTTCTATGAGAGCAGTCTTGAAAGAATGGTGGGAAGACAGCTATGCAACAAAGCCAGCTGAACTGAAAAGACTGCACATCTCTGGTGTTATTCTCATTATTTAAAACATAATTTTTTTTACTCAGCACAGTTATTACCTTGTTATTCACTGGCATCTCCTGTGTGTTAGCCTGTGCTAACACTTGGCCACTCTCACTCTGAGAAGCAGCCTGGCCTGCTCCCCCAGTGGTATCACCTGCCACACGGTGTGGTTGTCTCCCGGGGCTCTTTTTACACACAGTGCCACTGTTTGTGGCAGTGCAGATAATTATCTGTTGGCTATGGCTCCCCTGCTGTGTTCAGTGCACGCTCAGATTAGGCACCTTCCTCGAAGTTCTGGTACAACCTCACAAGGCAGCTCTGTGTTGGGGAAGTGCTTTGGCTTGTGCAATGCATGAGGGCTGGGGTTAAGTCAGAACAGATTTCCACAATGGTCTCTTTTGATCTCTCAGCACTTTAGAGAATGGCTTTCATTAGACATGTTCAAGAACAGGTTAGACCACCATCTGCCACTGATGCTATTGACATAGCTGAACTTGCCTAGTGCAGATGATCTCTTCCAGGCCTGTATTTCTATGGCAAATATTCTATGGCAAATTTTCTGTGTTTTCATAGCTCTCTGAAGACTGGTTCAATTATTGAACTCCAAGACAAAAAGACACAAGTGTTGTCTGATTTCACAGCTGAGCCATGTGCCCAGAGCTATAGCAAGCGTGCAGCAAGGGTACTTTCCTTGTTAATGATTGTGTAAGTATTACTTGCCTAGAGTTATTGGTGCTATTCATAGCACAGTATTCTCCCTTGGCTTGGACTATTTCACACAGGTATTGTGACAGTGGATTGTGACTACTGGATTACTGATGCTTCTAAACTAGAATCTAATCTTTTTCCATGGCTCTTTTCAAAGGCTGTTGGTTTGCTCAGCTGATGGCTTGCTGAGCACAGCAGTCCAGTTAGGGCAAGCAAAGGGAGATGCTTGCATCTAGAATCATGCAGGATGAAGCACTGTGGTTTCATGTTGTAGAGACAAAAGAGGAGCAGGCACATGAAATTATGCACCCTCTTTTTCATGACTCCAACACCAAGCACTAGGTGGATACCAACACTTAAATATTTCAGCTGAACATCTGCAAAGAATAATTTAAAGCCTGTTATGGAGACACACCTCACATCCATTGTAAAGATAGAGGGCATCAACCATAAAGCACCACTTTGCCATATCAAACTCTGCAGAGAAGTAGAAAAAAGCAAAATAAAGTTGCAGTTTTAAGAAAATCTGAAGTGTTTGTCTCACTTCTCCCAAGGCTTGTGGTTTGTCAGCCTACAAGGCAAAGTACTGCTGGGTACTGTTTTATGACTAGCCCACACCTCTGTGCTTGGCACCACTTGAAATGGTCTTTAAATGGCCACCTCAGTCAGGTCCTTACATCACTTCTGCCTTCCTGTCCAATGCTGGATCACAACAGGGGATCAAAAGTCACAATTAGGCTGAATTGTCAGCTTAGGTGACTGTTGCATGTGGTTGAATATTTATCTGCAGTGGTTGCAGTGAGAAGAAAACACCCCTAGGGTTAATGTAGCCTCATAACC
The DNA here is from genome assembly GCA_034509425.1 of Eopsaltria australis. Taxonomy (NCBI): domain Eukaryota; kingdom Metazoa; phylum Chordata; class Aves; order Passeriformes; family Petroicidae; genus Eopsaltria; species Eopsaltria australis. Next base: position 2,790,508 of record JAVTVJ010000121.1, read on the forward strand.
CAGCAAACAGAGGCTAATTGTCACTGCTAGTAACAGGCCACAGGCTTTATGCTGACTCTGTAAGGTCCTGAGGCTTGTCAGGATTGCTTTGTCTGAACTTGCCTTAACCTGCCTCAAGCTGTCCCTCGTTTGTTTAGCTGTGAAAGCAATTTTTCTAATGATGAGGAAATTCGTGTTTATTTGTAGAATTTAAAGGCCAGTGATGAAAAGCAAGATATAACTTTGTAGAACACAAAAAAATGCCCCTAAAGTAGCAAAAAATAAGGACAAAGAACCAACATGAATATCATGCTCACCCTACAAAGGACCTGGGATGCTGACAGCTGGCAGCATGTCCTCACTATAGCCACTGACCATTAGACACAGAGGATCACAGCAGGTGTGAATAAACATCAAAATAAGGGGTAGATAGTAGGAAGTGTGTGTTGAATAACTACCTTTTTCTGTTTTTCCATTAGTAGCATAGTAGTATTCTTTCCTGTTCTTCTTGTCTCTTCTCTAATTAGATAAATCTAAACTAGTAACAATTCATATATTAGGCTGTTAAAATTTGTTACAGTAGCAATAAATTCCTGACTTTACATCCAAGGTGTGTCTCCCTTTTGCTCCCAACAGCTTTTCAGTGCAATGCTAATTCAGGTAGAAGTGACCTGCTGGACAGGACAGTGCTGCAGAAGCATCTGTGGGACCCCAGCACCACGTCCAAGGGCTGCTGTCATTTGGAAAACTCTCTTGCTCCACATGAAGGGCTTAGCAGCACACTGGCTTTGTGTCAGCCCAGAACACCCGTACAGGGTGCAGTCCTGTTCATCTTGCAGAGCTAATGAAATGATCCTGTTACCATCCTTGGTCATGCACCTTCCTCATGTTCCTGTTTCCTGACAAGGCCTTGCAGATGTGTTGAGTTTTACTTAGAAGAACAGATAAATATTTTGCCAAAGATAATAGTCAAGCACAGAATCTTGGAAAGCATCCAAATAAGCAGCACGGAGAAACCATAGTTGCAAAGTTTCAATGGCTACTTTAATGAATTAGTAAATAATATGGAAAATGGACTTTCTTGGTTCTTAGCTATCGCAATCCAGCTTCTAAAATGGATAGAGTGACTCTGCAACAGGAGAGGATTGTAAGGGCAAAGTTAGGCTAGTCCCTGAATGATGCAATGTAAAAAGGGGTAATTCATGGAATCAGGTGGCAGGGTTATGAACCTGCCTTTGTGAATATGACAATTAGTCACAGTGTTGAAAACATTTGCCTTGAGGGAAAGGGAAATGTCTGTATTGCAAGATACTGTAAGATGAACAAATTTAAATTACCTCAGTGTAATATCTCTGCATAGACATAGCCCTAGAGTACACACCCTTTCAGCTTGACCGGCTTCAGTATAGGTCAAGCACATAATAAATCATGGCAGTGGAATTCACAGTGACACTGCTGTGAAGTCACCACATGCTCAGCAGTAACAGGGGACACATCTTCCTGAAAAGCAGTATTAAACATGCCCCTTCAGAAATGCAAATTCTCTGCCTGCATCCTTTCAGCCAGTATTCAAGAAAGCATGGAGGCAGACATGCAAATGTATCAGTCATTATTCTGCTTAGTGAGCTTCAAATCTATTATTGGTCTTCTGTGCACATACAAAAATTTAAATATATTTAAATCTTATTAAAATGGCTGTATGTCTAAAATGACTCTGCCAAAGCCAGTGTGGTTACTTCATATTTAATGGCAGAGTGGTTGTCATTTAGTTCATGCTGTGCAAGAGCACAGAAAATATCCAAACCTCTTAAAATCATCCCTGTATTAAAAATTTTATGGGAAATTACTGGCAAGAGTTAAGAAAGAAACTTTGCTTAGAAAATATTCAGCCCATGCACTGCATAAGAAGAAACAGATTAGTGAAGTGTTTTGACATTATAGAGAAAAAATTGGTATATTGAATTCATTTGCCATATTTTTCATGTGTTTCTTTATAAATATTTTTACACAAAGGAAGTATATAAATACAAAGGTAAAATGCTTTTGTGTGAAATCTACATACTATCAGATAAATTTTCAATGTAAATGCTAAAAAAATTAAGTGGTCAAAAGCATGATTAACACACATTTTATAAAGACAATGTAACAAGAGGTATGCAACACACTGTATTCCACTCCACAATGCATACTGCTTGTTTAGCACAGTGCTGAAAAGCTGCATCCCTTTGTGTTTGTTAATGAATCCATTTCTGGTGAATGTGCAGGCAAACAATAAAAAGGCATTGGCAAACTGGAGGCTATTTTAACCACATATACACAATGGCTCTGTAGTTGCACAGAATGGTAACACAGAAGTAAACATGGAAGTGAAAAATTTCAAATGTCATTCTGTTTTTACAAAATGTCCAGTTTCCTAAAACTGCAGAAAAGAGAAACCCACATAAAAAGCAAAATGTCAACACTGTTCCAACAGCAGTGAAACCAGTAAACCTGCTGGTAGAACCAAAGTAGAATCAAGCAAAAATCCAAAAGAAATGATGACTGAACTGCAATGTCTATGCACTTCCCATGATCATTCAGTTTGGTAACAGTACTTCAGGGTATAAATATGGACGGAGCATGAAAATATAATGCAAACAATAAAAATCAGATACCATTAATGCATTTGAAGAGTCTTCCATCAATCTCTGCATTTCAAAATGCTGTAAGCAACATTGTCAAAGAGGACATTGAGACCTGCACTGTGGGGCTTATGGTGAGTGAAAAAAGAAACTATGTCTTTTCAAAAGAGTGTATGAATGAGTCCTGACGGGTAATGAGTTAAGCAAAAACCTTTGACCAGTATTCTGTGAACAAGTAACGTGCCTTTAACTCATTTTCAAAACTGTCTGCTCAGTGCTAAGCATCCCCTGCAAAGAAAGGTGCTGAATATTTGGGAAATCAAAGAGATGAATGAGGCAAATAACATCCTGCTATTATGAAGAAAATTATCAAAACCTAGTACTTAGAATGCCTCTGTGGAGACAAGTGCTCTGAATAAATCTAACTACAGATGTTGATTTCTAGTCTTAGTCCTGAAAACACTTTAGCTGTAGAGATCTTTTTTCCCCTTTGACATTTGTTTTTGAAATTTACTCAACAAAACATACGAATTTCTGTTCTCATCTGGAAAATCTATATTTTGTTTAGACGGACTCCTCGAAACTGTTCCTTGTTCCTCATGTGCTGTCATAATGAAATTGCAAAACAGAAGATGAATTTGTCACAGTAGATTTGCTTCAAGCAAAGATCAGCTATATTTTGATCTTACCTAATCAGAACACCTTTCCTGTTCTGTTTTGATTTGTTTTCCCTTGCAGACATTTAAGAAAAGTCAGAATCTTATTCTCAGTCTACATGGACTTCTATTGTAATCCTCATTTATACAAAACACTAACGCAGATCTTGGATTTGTACTATTAAAATCTCCATGTACTTGATATTCTTAGAATCTCCCTAAACATTTTGAAACAATGATCACTGTTTTTCAACAGTTTAAGGCTGTCAGCATGCTTTGGGTTGGGGACAGATGTGATCCTGAAAGCAAGATTATGCCACTGAAGTTCAAGGACAAGTTAAGAATATGTCTACACATGGCTTTCCAGGTCAGATTTCTCCAAACACAACTGTATTTTGCCACTCTGACCTATTTTAGCGGATGAAAACTGCTATGTTGTGCCATTCTGAAAGAGAAGCTAAGCAGCATGCATGAAATCAAAAGTGAATGAGAGGACTGCAGAATTTTTCCTTGCCTCCAACAAGTTTGTTTTGATCTGAAAAACACTGTGGCCACAAAGAAACCAGCTGCATGAGTAAGAATAAAACTAAGGCTGGTTAAAAATTTGTTCAGTTTGAGAAGTCTTCTGATAAAATTATTACATTATAATATTGCTCGTCCTCTAAGAGCTTTTATAAAGAACTTGTCAGTAAATGAGCTTATGAGGGAGGCTGAAATGGAACAAAGGAAGATCCATATCGTTGGCATCTGTGGATTGTACCTGCTTTTTATCTACGCCTGAGAGAACATCTTCCTTTCACCCAACCCAGCAAGCATTTATTTAAGAACAGAACATGTACCTCATAAGTTTAAAAGAAGAGAAACACATATATCCAAAATTCATCTTTAGAAATTAATTTTAAAATCCTGAATTTGTTCAATTAGTCACACTGCTTTCTTGACTGTTGGTAAAACAGGGGCCATAAGCCACTTTAACATTCAGTTTCTGTAGATGCATTTTCTTGCCTACTTTTCTGTTCTTCTGTTGCACTGCCAAACGCTACCACCAAACTGGTTACACTGCTGGCATGTCCTGGTCTATTTAATTTGTCCTTCACAGACTTGGCTTTCTGGGAATGGCTGTGCAAACTCTTTGAGCGTACTGATGGGAACCCGGAAGTCCTTTCTGGCTTTACTGACAGTAAATTCTCCTTCTCGGCCTTGACAGTGGCAGGCATAGAGGTGTAAGAGGCACTCATACCTGCTTCACCAACATTACTATCATCATCTGTGTCCATCTGCTTCTCCTCTGCTTGCCTTTCTGCTTCAGAGATCAACCCGGGGTATTCTGGAGGACGCTCTTGAGAAAGCTGCTGCTCAACCTCGTATTTCCACTCCGTGGCCCACTGTTCAATTGTAGAAGGGCACACCTGATCCATAATGGTACTATACTCTGAGGTCCAGTTGTTAACTCCTCCAACCAGCTTTCCACCTTGTGCAAATATAAAGCTCCTTGACTTCATCATAGTGGTTTGACAAGCACTGAAAGTTTCAGGAGGAAAATAGCGCATTGCTTTGGATTTGTCCAAGGGATAAGAGATGGTTGCTTCTAACTTGGTACGTTCTACTTTGAACTGAGTGTTCTTAAAATCTGGTCCTGCTACCGACTGACTGTTCGTAACAGCATTCATCTGGTGTACACTTTGAGGAATCATTCCATCACTACTGAAAACCCCCTGCTTTTCACTCCCCAAACCGCCGGAACCAGCACCGGGTCTGGAAACATTCTGTGCAATTTCTAATGTAGATTTACTGTGATCTGCTGGGGTGACTGAATTAGCACTCGAGGCGTGGAGTCCAGTGAGTTGTTCTGGAACCAGCATCCTTGGGTCTGCTACATCTTCTTTGGTACCAATAGAGTGGGCTTTTTTACGCATGGCTGGCGACATAGGCGTGGTGCTGTCCTCAAAGGTCAGCTCGTCGCCACTGATGTGGTATTTGTACATGCTGTAGCCATCAGAGCTGTTCACACTGCTCTGCCTCAGGAGATAGGCAGCATCACACTCTGACGAAGCCCGCGAGCGCGTGTACATCAGCTCCGATTTGTCAATGCCCGCCAGCTTCTCCACAGCGTTCACCATCCGACCAGAGAGCTCTTCCAGCTGAGAGAGCCGAAGGTCAACTGTCTGCAGAGAGGCTTTCATAAAATGCTCTCTTTCATTCACTTCTTCCAGCCTCATAGACATATTTTCAACTCTGTGGAATATAAAAGAGGAAGCAGAGAACAGAACCTGTAGAATGCTGCAGTACCCCATTACAGGCACCCAGCTCCTGATTTCTTCCTAAGGCAGAATTTTGTGGTGTGTGTCATGCCTTGTTCTTTTTTCCTATGTGCAGCAACAAAAGCACGAGCATTTTCTTGTTATCTGAGCTATCCATACACCATATTAGAAGGGTATTTGAACTTTGCCCTTATATTCATGACAGGAGGGCCCTTAGGGACAGACTACTGTTAACATTTCTGTGTGTGCCACCCACTGTGTGCTCAGTTGTTCTCTTTCACTGTGAAGCATCAAAATAATTACATTAAAAGTACTTTCTAATGACATGCTCACAGGGTGATTTAAAATAGCATCAAAGCATGTTGTAAAACAGGTTCTGCAGCTTTCTGAGAGAGAAACATATACTTGTGTTGATAGGATTGCTTTAGCTCTTGAAGTACCTTTCTATTTTGTATCAGCTGAAGGGAGTGGAACTATTGTCTAGTTCAATTAAAATAATACTTTTTCCCATTTTCTTCTTACCATTTAGATCATAATGGATGTGACGGTACTAGAAAAATCCATATAAAAGGAATTAATTGGAATGTGGCTTAGAGATCATATACTAGTAAATCTACTGTGGAAATTAAATTAACATTTTCTTCCTCTCACACACAAAGGATGACGAAGCATCTGGAGCAAGAATCCATGAAAAATAAGCAGTTCTGTTTTGTGGCCATAGACCATAGTGAATCAGTGAGGCTTATCAGCCCTGCTTTATTCTCTACAACAATACCCAGGATTTTGACAAATTGCCATGGATAACCAGTGTGATAGAAACTACTCAAATATATGTAGCAGGTTTAATTTACTTCTCTATTCTCAAATTTCAAATATAATAATGCAAGATGTTCAGGGCATCTCTCAAGAGAATGAGGTTTCTCTATTAAAGAATTACATGGTTCACAGAGCTAAATCATAACAAATGGTGAAATGAAGATACATATAGATATATAGATAAATATGTGTGTGGAGTACTTCAACAACAGAATACTGTGAGGTAGATTAAGGTGAAAGGGTGTTTAAAATGTGTATCATTTTCATTACAGGGAGAATTTTTCTTCATTTCAAGGAAGTGACAAAAGACCCCATCTCTTGACTTACTTAGATGTACTGACAGAATAGGCAGAGCCTTTGGGAACAGTCCTGCCAAGTGACCTGGTAAAAAAGGCTGCTGCCACTAGCACTGTGTGCTTACACAGCAATATTCAAACATTACCTAGTCCTCAGAACAGCATAATGATTTGCATGTGAATATTCCCCATCTTTTAAATGGGGAAGTTCATACTGAAAAGCTAAATGCCTTGTTCAAAGCCTGCAAGAGAATCTGTGGCAGAGATTAAAATTCAGCAGTTGTGAGTGCCAGACCCTAATGTAAACCACAGGTCCAAGGGAAGAACCCCTCAGTGCTTTTGTCATTAAGCTGCAACATGTTTCTCATGGTTGGATGAACTGTTGGAAACTCAACAAGCAGCAATTTTCTCAAATGGATAAAAAGCATAATTGTGAGCCTCAGACGGATGAGAGGTATAAAATTCATCATGAGCAAGAATGTTTTTGTAACAAAGCTACCCAAATCAGCAGATTTAGTGACACAGCAGAAGGAATAACAAAAAGCTTGCTCTTGTGAGAAATGCACCTGCTTGGATAGTTATTTGGGATTCAGATCAGCTTCTGAGTTGGTGGTGGTTTTCTTCAAGACCAAAATCTTTTGTATTTTAACTTAACTGAGGTTATAAAGAAGATATTAAAAAGACTGTTCTGAAAAATGGTGTGGATTTTTTTGTTACAATAGGTACCTTTCAGAGGTAACTCTGATGCGTTCATCATTAGATGACTGCTGCTCATCCTCTTTCTCCTGGAAGTATTCGTCTACACACTGCTCTTCAAAATCATACAGTTTTTTTAACTCTTCATCATTCAGAAATAACTCTGTGCAAAAGAGAAAAACAAAAGAGGAATTTCCTTTTTCTGAACTTCTGGCAGACAATTTAAATCCAATTTAGCAGTTTATTTTGGACGTGGACACACTGCAGATTCTACTCCTGCACTAAATGAACAGATGATTTTTTAAAACAGGCAATGATCTCTTAACTAAGGATGGGCAGAGCTGTGAAGGCAATGGAATGCATTATGACCATCATCTGCTTCCATAGCCATCCACAGGGGGCTCGATGTTCTGAATGACTTTGGCACTGTTTAACAGCTGTGCATTGAACAAATGGACCAGATTTTACAAGATAAAGACCTGGGAAATCTCTGCCAGTTTGACTGCTCCTTCATTCAAGTGTTATTCTTAAAAGGATGCCAGTTATAGGCAACAGATAAACTTAACAGATTGTTCACAGATATTCTTTGGATAAGATGTTATGAAATTTCTAATCACATAAGAAAAATCCAAGGGGAATATAAGCCTTTGGGAACAATTCATCCTTTATCTCGATTTGTCTCTTTGCATTTGGAAGGAGCATTACGTTTCCTTCTTCTTTTTCCTATCGTGCAAAAATGTTTCCTGTGAAATGTAGAAACAGAGGGATAGCTGTTAGCCTCTGATTATTTCCATGAGGCATATAATGAAAATAGTAATTAACAGTTACAGAGCATGTTAGGAGAAGAATCATCACAGTTTCCCTGTGAAATGACAGATGAATCTCTAAAGGACAGTGGCGATACAGTCACAGATTGCCCACAGTCACAGAGCTGACATCTGAAATTGTGATCCCTTCTTCTGAAATTCCTATTTGCCCCTCCCAACATATGGGCTTCACCAGAACTGAGTAAACCCCTGGATTGAGTAGATACCATCTCACTGTTTTACGAAAGCATGTCAAAGGAGGTCTTTATTAGCATCAGAGAGTTGCAGAATCTCAGGCACCCACAGAGCCCAAGACCTGTTAACTTGATACAAATATTGTCCCATACTGTATTCTGCAAATGCACTCAATGGTCAAGGTGAACAAAACAGTAAAGGGTTGTAGAAGCTGCTGCTTTCTGCTAATATGGTGTAAGGAGTCAATTTAGAGATTTCTTGCATACTCAGTCCCCTGTCACGCTCGTCCTGGTCTCCATCACCCTTCTTGCAGCGGCAGCAGATTCGCTTGATGATTATGTAGATGTGGCTGAAGATAATCATTGGTGGTGGCAGGACAGGCCTGTCATGGAATGTCATGATCAGCTGGTACCGCTGGAACTTCCAGACTTGATTGGATATTGATTTTACCTCAAAGAAGGTATTGCTGAAAGGAAACATAGGTACAGTTTCTACAAGGTCCCTGATCTTACTTTTCATTGAGCATGTACTATGTTGAAAAAAGCAGCAGTTAAATAACCTCATGGAGCTACGTGGTTTGCTTGGTTCAGCTCTTTGTTGGTGCTACTGAACTAAGGATTAAATTGAACTCACTGATTTCACTACTCCTTTTGAAGGTAGCAAACAAGGTGCTCTGCATCCCTCAGGCACCACTCAGAACAGTCCTCTCAGACCATTTGCTCCTACTGTACAAATCCCTTAGGTGCCAGCAAAAAGAAACTTGCACAATTTATGCATCACATAATTGGTATTTTGGGGCTTGGTTATAAACTATTTCTTTTAACACAAGCCAGTATTCAATGCTACACAAAGTATTAAATCCATGAAAAGTATTTTGTATGCTAAACTCAGAAGCTTCACATAGTTTGCCTTTAATATGCTAATCAGCTTGACCTACATAGAAGACTTTTCAAGTTTTCACAAAATGTCCTAAATTCAAACTTTACTCCCTCAAACTTCTGATTCAGAAACACGGTGCATATTCTTGCAAAGGAATTTATTCTTGGAAGCCTCATAATTTCTACAGCAAAGTAAGGTGTGTTTTAAACGTGTTTAATTTTGAAACTCAGTTGATATGAAGTGATGGTATTCAATCCAGAGATAACAATATTCACAGCTATAAAACACCAACTAAGAGAAAGCAGACTTGATATTCCGTCTTGGAAAAGGCTTTTCAAGCTATTTTAAAGTATCTTCAGACAGTTCACTCCACTTCTGTTGTGGTGATGATACTGGAACTTCCTTTTTATACTTTCTGTCCACTTACTTCCTAACTTTACGTGCTTTAGAATATCTACATTCATAAAATCAGTTAGAACATCGCTTCGAAACCAAAGAATTCCTGTGTACACGTAGCCTTTGCTTTCTTTAGGTTAAGTATACATGAAACTATTTACCAGTGATAAATAACAATCTGCCTTCATTCTGTGTCTCCTTTATAGCAGGAATTCCCCAGCTAGGTCTCAACCCTGTGCAAGCAGGCTGGGATGGCAGGAGTTAACAGCATGACCTACTTCCCAAACTGCTGATTCCTTGGTCCTTCAGCCAATAATAGCTACCATTGTAAGATTCTTCCCCTTCTCCCCAGCTATGTGACTGGCATTTGAGTACTTTAAATTCATGACCTTTTAAGCTACATACATCAAATGAAAGACAGGCTTTGTGAGCTGTAGATTTCTGGGCACATGAAGTACTGTTTTTGCATTTGTGACACAAGCTACCTATGCCAACAAGCTCTCCAACACTACATGTTTGAAGGCAATAAAAATGGATCACCTGCTTTTCTCAGGTGCCCTGAGAGGTTCAGAGAGTATTGCCAGCAAGTAATTATTCTTTGTTTAATACCTACATCATGAGAGGAAAAGCATGCAACCTAAGTGCAGGTGGGAAGAACAAGCAGCGGTAATTTATTTAGCTTTACTCCAGATAAGTCCAAATATAGATATGTGCACACTGCACACTGCCTGGATTAGGCACAGACCTTGGCAACACACAGCCATCCTTCCTGTCGGTTCAAGGCAAAACAGACTATTTTTTTGGGTCATGAAAGAACTCTGCAAGGCCCTAATTTCTTTTTCTAAATGCAAAACAAAACAAGAAAAAAAAAGCCAGATGATGTAGCGGAAATGCCTCAGGCTTTTGATGTTCAGAGTTCTGTTCTCCCACAGAGCTGTGATGGCCAATGACTACACGGGTTTTTGTCAGGTGTGTGCCAGGTTTCATGGATCCTATTTCTCATCTTTCCAGAGCAACCCTGAGGCCTGTCACTATCAAGAGAAGGTAATTGGAAGTAGCCAGTTTCTCTCACATGCATTGCTGCAATCGCTGGCAAATTGAAAGCCACCTTTCCTCACTCTTCTCCAGGGTACAACCTGTTGCCAGTATTTGCCAGTCACATCCACAGAATAATGAATGCAAACCCTTGCAGAACCAGCTGATGGGCTCCCACAGAAACTTTTTCTCAACAACAAGACAAAGATGCATGATCATTTACATACTTGAAGACAGCAATCAGCAGGTTTACCAACAGGATATTTGCTACCAAAAGGTAACAGGCCATAATAGCAGGAGTGAGCCAGGCCCCTGGGATGCACGGAGGGAGGCGTTTACCATCATCATCATAAAGATTGTCCCCACAAGGAGCTGAAGGAAAAACAGGAAAGATATTTTTCACAAACTGCCTGATACTTAAAAATCCTGTTCACATTTATTTTATGATGACACATGCATAAACATCGCCAAATTTTGTCAGTTTATTTCCAGGAGCAAGTGTGTATAATTTCTACTTCTAACTACATTTCCCATATTAGTGAACAGAGAGGCAACTTCTTACTGTACAGTGTGGTTTTCTGTTCACATTCCCACAGATTTTCTTTTTCTCAGAGTAACAGTCTAAGACTTAATTTGTATACATGCATGTTAATAGTGGAATTACAAACAAATTCTTAAACCTAGCTTGTGAGCACCCCTTGCCAAAGGTATAAAAGCATTGCATTAGTGGTACCAGATTGCTGAGCATAAATTCAACATTTATGAGGCCCAGTGTATTTGAGGAGGTCTTTAATGGCCCTTACCAGCTTCTCTGGGGGTTTACACCTACCCCACCTCTGCACACCTGTCCCTGCCTGGGCTATGTCTCACCCCTGCCTCCAGGATGGACTTTGGACCAGTGTTAGTCCCCTGAATGGACCCTTCTGTCCCTGGCCCTGTCTCTTTTTGCCCCTTACTGGACTCCCCCTAGGTGGATCCCAGACTATTAGTTGACCTGTCTGGGGCTGTTAATGTTAACAGCAGGTTAATGCTACCAAAAGATCAAATTCTAAAATGAAAGTTATACAGTAACAGCAAAATAAGACTACTGAGAATGGGACAAAAACTGAGAATATTGATCAAACCAATATAAAATAATTGCCTGAAGTAATTCTAAGATTACATGGGTTGTCTTGGGTAAGAGCTGTCTTGGAGTTGGGTAAATGCTGCAAGTTTATTCCATCTGTAAGTGCAGTGCCAACATATCTGATTTCAAATACAAGGCTAACTTTTGGAACCATTTAGTAGCAGGTAAAATTTTTGTCAGCCACAGGTTCTTTAGCAGTAATCTTAGCAAATGCAAAGTCTGACAGAGTTCATTTCAAATTTAGTTTATGTGAATAGAAAACCCAGTATTTTTAAACATTTTGCAAAAAAACCTAATGCTTCAACCTCACTTGAAAAATACTTCAAAATACTTGAAAACAGACTAAGCTTATTTACTGAGGTCTCAAATAGATATTTGGACTGTAATTAAGAACATTTATTTTACTTGCTTTTCAAACATCAGACCTACATTTTCCCTGTTTTTTTTTAAGAGAAGTGTAACAGGAATGTAAAGTGAATCCTAATTTTATTCAATGGACCAATGAAAATACTGCCAAAATCACAATAATATTGTCTCTAGGTAATAAAAGGGAATTAGGTATACAATGCCACTTATGCATCATAATGCAAAAAACCCAATTATTTTACTGTTGGTGTACTAGAAACAAGTCTTAGCAACCACTTAAACTCAGTTAAAACTTCTGATCTGCATTTTGTATTAAAATATTTTTCCTCTGCTTATTTTCAAATGGAACTATTACAGTGGAAAAACAAGATTCACACCTGAATTCTGGATGAGTGATGTAATTAAAATATGAGTAACTAGTTAAGAAAAAGATTAATTAACATATTCAGCTAAATGAGATAATCAGCTGTCCACAGAGACTTACGATTGATTTCCATCGCATAGACTGAACATCATTCCAAAGGAACAGAACAGAAAAGGAGGCAGGGAGAGAAAAAAGAAAACAACAGAATAATAAAGAAAGAGAACCCAAAAAAAGATGATTGGAAATACAGTTCTGCTGCCAAGAAAAGATAAGCAACTCAAATGTCAGAACAGTAGAGACATATGCTGAGAAAAAAGTCTTTGTTAAAAATGCATTGCATTCTGCAATTTCCTTTTCATGCTGTTTTCCCCAAATGTTACATGTGGCAGCAAACTAATGATAATAATATATCACAAAATGCTTCTGGCAGATGATCATTTCAATATACATGATATTTCTGGCAAGTAAACGAAACTGGCCGTCAACGCGAAGCAACTCAAAATTATCACACAAAAATCATTCTTCTAGCTATTATGGAAACATTTTCTCCATTTTCTTTCTCTCTCTCTTTTTTTAACCACCCTGGCTTTGAATCTGTCAGCTGTTCCTTTTGAATAGCTACGTTTCCATTAACACACACACTATTGTACACTGTAATGACATCAGTATCATTAATGCCCATTTTGACTACCAGTCTGGGTACTTGTTTGCCAATTCCTAAATGCTGGTTGTAAGAAAAGTCACACTATTGAAAGAAACTCAACCAGGCTTCTCTACAGTTTAAGAATATGGTGCTGTTGAGTACTAGATGCTGCTGACTTCTTGCTTGTGCACATCTTCTAAAGAGAGTGAACCACATAAGACCTTCCTGAGGTGCAATAGGAAAAGTGTTACCAGCAAATTAAGGGAGGTAATTATTTCCCTCTCCTCAGCTCTGGTGAAACCACATTTGGACTTGTGTATCTGGTTCTGGGCTCCCCCACAGAAATCAGGCATGGACATACCAGAATATTCCAGTCATGGGCCACAGAGATTACTAAGGTGATTGGACTATCTGACAAATGAGACAAGACCGAGAAAGCTGGGATAATTTATTCTGGAAAAGGTCAAGGAGATCTTACCAATGTTATAAATACCTGATGTTGTGTGGGAGAAAAGAACACAGGGCCAGACTCTTCTCAGTGAAAGGAAAAGCAGCAGTGGGCAGTGGGCAAAGGTGGAAAGATGGGGAATTCCATTTAAACCGGGATGTGCAGAGTGGCTGCACAGTCTTCATCCTTCAAGCTACTGTAAGCATGACTGGACAGTCCCTAAGCAATCTGGGATAAATCTAATTTACCCTGTTTTGAGCAGGAAAGTTCAACTGGATGATCTCCAAAGGTGCCTTCCAAGCCCAGCAAATTCTGTGATTTGTGATCTCCAGATGACACCCTATCCTCAGAGAAGCTACTGACAAAGTCCAACTACCTTCTTTGAGAAGGAAAATTTGATGTAATGCTTCTTCCATAAATTGTTTACACCCCTGGGCCTTGCCAAAACCAGCCATCAGCACCTGAGTCAGAATCGTATTAGACTGCTTATGGCCATCACTCCCCAATGACTTCTGAGGCTCCTTTTGTGGTGTGTTTACAGAAAACCACAGACAGATTAGAGCGAAAATTTCTTCTTGAAAGCAAAAAGATCTTTGGGAGTCAGTCCATAGACTTCTACACAGGAGAAATGTACAGAACAATTGTGAGGCACCGTAGAAGAATGCCTTGCATAGCCAGAATTATTTAAATATTAAAACAACACAAATCCACACATTTCCAATCTAATTTATGCTTAGGCTACTGACACAGCAAAGCTGTGAACTTGTACAAGCAGAAAGCCCAAACCTATTGTCCCCCACTTTTGCACTGCTGAAGAAAGATTTCCAATCCAAAGCATGCTAAGTATGTAACTGAGAAATGACTGGAAGCATGAGAGGCCTGGGACACCTCTTACATTAAAGAGATGGCTGGCAAGGTGTGAGTTTTGATTTATAAGGAAATCAAACTGTCTACACTGGCAAACATTCTTTGTTCAAACTGAAGTAGGATTTGAATGCACATAGTGAGATAAGGGATAGCCCATTACTATCACTTCCTCTCCATGGGAGAATTGCCCCACTTGTGAGCCAGGATAAGCCTGGGATCTCTCACATGCACCAAAACTGCAGGATCAGACAGCAGATGAGTGGCTTGACCTTTCACTTGTCAAGAGTAACTTACTGTACCTGAAGCTACATTAATGAAACAAGCATTTATTAGGAAAACAAAGTTGATCTGATTGCACACTGTTCAGAAACAGACTAATGACACTTTATTCCTTTCTAAACAGTTAAAGTACACTTTAATGACATTTTGTAGAAAAGCTTCTCATGATGATGAATCTTCATGGTTTTTGAACTTAGACTCCCAGGTTCTTCAGCCTTCCACTTTCCTACCTGTCAGTATATGCAGGTGACACATGACACATACACAAAGCTGAAACAGCAGCTTCTATTATTTCAGATAAAGTGCAAACTACATGATACACACTAGAGGAGGCCAGCTGCACATTGGACTGTCGTACAAATTTCAAATATTAACACAAAATTAGCAGTAACAGGACAGTTTCCATCTCCTTTAAAATACTGACAACTATTTTTTAAAAATGTGTATGTTTTCTGTAAGAAAGGCTATTTCCACATCCAAAGCTAATCAAGTGGAGTTTGCTTTATTTGTTTTGTTTTTCCATAGGTGTAGAAAAGAACAACATGAGTGATTCATGAAATGGAAACATTCCTGAAAGCAGACAGATGCATGACTGGCAGTAAAAATGTATGAGCTCATTGCCTGTGAGCCGGAGATGAAAGGATATGTGTATTTTAACCTCCTGTGCAACGGATTTATTTTTTTCTTCTTCTGTTGGAACTGACTTTTCGTAAACCTTTGAAGAAACAGAACATTTCAGAATTATCTCTGTTGATCCCTGCAAGTAAACAGAAAACTTAACACTGTCACACTCCCGGACAGGAGAATATTCTGGACTACACTCTCTGTGTTAACTGAATTTGAATACAAACCAAGAGAGCAGACATGCAGGTGGGGAAGAGAAAATTGTTCAGTCTCAGGTCTGCCACAAGAAAACAACAACAGCATCATAAAGTGAAAGCACTACTTCCAAATTAAAAAGTCTTTAATTTGGATGTGATCATCTGCCTCAGAAACAGGAAACAGACTCTTACTATGAATTCTACTCTTACGGTCTATCTGGTCAGCGAACACCTCTCCGTAGATCATCCAGTAGGGCATGTAGAAGATGTTACGAGCCAGTCTCCAGGAGGGCTCCTCGTCAGGGTGCAGGATAGCCTGGCGGGCTACTCCAAAGCTCATCAGAACCACAAGCATGATGACCACAAAGTACAGCATGTCAATCATCTGCATGGAGAGACCACAGAGAGGCTCTCAGCACCGCCAGGGAGCACAGTGGCACCAGCAGGTCTGCCTGCCAGCATGCATTACAGCGAACAAGAAAACAGCTAGAGGGAATCTTCTTGACATCATTCTTTAAGTACTACTCATGAATTAAGCACATGTACGAAATGCAGAGAAAGCAGTTACTTAAAGGAATACCAGATTATATTTAAAAATACTCAAAATGATAAAATCTTTGCTATCCCTGTTCTTCTTTGCATCACATGTGCTATGCTATGCTTTCAGCACAGACCTCCTCTGTGGTTGCAAAGAGATGATAAAATAATTTCTGTGCCATCTCCTGTGAACAGCTGCTGCTTTTCTGGATGATCCTGGTGTACCTGCAATCTGTTATTTCATGAGTATAACATCTTGTGTGTGTGTGTATGTCTATGAAATTCATATGGCAACTTTTCACAGGCTCTATTCAGAGTCCTACTCAATGGAAAAACCTCTTTGTAAACCAGAATGGAATTTAGTTTCCAATGGAGTTCTTAAAGACATGATTTACAGCAATTTAGGCACTAACCATCTTTCCAATCATCATGACGTAAGGTCCCAGGTATTTGTTCACACCAAAGATATCTAGTACTCTAATGTACCAGAAAATGATATCTACACAGTAAATCACTCTTCCATAACCCATGTAAGGCTGGTTCTGCAGGCGAAGAATTGCTCCTATGATAAATACTGAAATAGCCACCAGGTCAGTAATATTCCAGTATTCCTGGAGCCAAACTTTGATTTTTTGGCTCAGTTTGCCAGGCTCTGACATCAAAATCTGAAATAAAAAACAAACAAACAAACATACAACAAAGAAGTAATTAGAAAAAACTGCAAGTTACATTTTTGAAGTAATGGTCATGAAAAAAGACCAATCTTGTCATATTCAACAGGTGCCTGAGGCCCCCTCCACTGTCAGCAAAATTCGTTTCAAGCAAGAATATTTTTATTTATTAGTATATTTTAGAATATGAGACTCTTCTCTCTCCTGTATGGCTTCTCAACCCAGAGCACAAGTCCATGCCATTATAATCTCTAGGAGTGAGCTTCATTCTAATGATTGTGAGATGTTGATATGCTTAGAATTCACCTCTCTGACTTTCTCCAAAGCCAACGTCACAATGTAGGAGATGACAATCCATTCCTGGACTGATGGCCACCGCTCCATCCGCACCAAGATGATGTAATTAAACAACATCAAGTAACCAAGGTATGATAACTGCCAAAAAAGAAAAAAAACCTTTACAGACTCTAGGTGACAGATCCTAGGATCCTTCCAAATTAGGCAGTATTCAATTACTCAAGATGACTTACACACACACACAAAGAAAAAACCCCCAGTCTCCACTAATTTTCATTACAAAGTCCTGGATTATTAGTGTAAGCCAATAGAGCTGACACTCAGTTTTCTACAACCACTGGTGTAAATGTCAAACTGGTGGTGCTGGTGTCTCTAAGCTGCACAGTGGCCTTTGGTGACCAGCCAAACTAAAAAAATTCTGAGACTTTGGAAATCCAGAGTTAAGAAATCAAAAAGGATTCAATGACTAAGAAGGGGAAAAAAATCCTGGAAGCAAAATAGTAACAAACAAAAAGATATTTCAGGGAGAAAATGGAGTTTTCTAAAGAATGGAATATTCAGTGTGAAATGTTTACCCGCATCTCAAGGCAGATGTAAGGGAGAACAGGGAGCACAGCTGTGAGCAGCACCTGCCTGGATGGGTAGGGAGAACAAAGAACCATACAGTCCACTTGCTTTCTCCACTCTGTATTGATGTGGTTGAGCCCATCAGGGCAGAATGCACTCTTCAGCTGAAGCCAGAGGCATACAAACTTCGTTTATCAGTCCCTCTTCCTATGCTTGTTACTTAAACCCATCTACATGGACAGTAGGTTTGCAAGTGTTTTGGTTACTTTAAGTAGCTCCCAGTCTCAGGAGCAAGTTTCTTGCTGAAGCCTAACTCAGTAAGAGCAGAGAAGAAACACCAGACAGAAGGCAGTCAAATCCTCTTAGCTGAGGGGCCTGATAATGCATGAAAGCAAAGCCCACTTTGCTCAGTTCCCTAATAACTTTGCTAATTAGGACATTCATATGAATTTGTGTGTTGAGGCTAAGTGTGAAATATTCAGCTGCTGAAGACCCTGACTGGCACAACAAAAAATATTTCCTTCTCTGCAGGAAGCAGGCCTGCTGCAATGCCCTCCACACTGGCACAGCCACGGGCCTCCAGCAGCTAAAGGAATCACAGATGCTGGGGAACATATGATCCAGACAGCTGAATTATCTCATCTGTTGAAAGAAGCAAGACAGCAATTCTAAAGCACTCTAAACCAGGCCCTTTATGCCTGGGGCTTTTTTAGTCTACTAGAATGTAATTTTTTTGCACTGTAAAACCACATTGACTACTTTTCTTTGAAATTAAATAGGAATTTCACTTTTAATTTATTAACTCAGGCAGCAGAAAGGGATCAATATAGTGTTTTGTGACTAAAATGTGTTAAAACTAAAAACCTACATAATACTATGACCTATCAGGTATCAGGCATCCTAATCTTGGACACATAAGAAACCAGTATCCCTTTTACTGGCACACAGAAAATTTATGAGCAGTAGCATGAATACATGTTCTGTTTTACTATAACAATAATATGATGCAATAAATAGAAAATTAGATGCTTGTCAAAAATAAGTATTTTAGTTTAGACTGATTTTAATTGCTTTAATAAAAATATTTAATAAGTCTTAGCAGACTGGGATCTGTGCTCCCATCTAGGCTGCATCCATCTGAGCAACAGGGCAAATGGCAAGCACTGATACTATGGGGTTACTTCTTGGGTACTAAAAGTCATTTCAATGCAGAACATGAGGCAGGTCCTTTAGAAAGCAAGAGAATCCATCCTAGTTTGGATTGAGTGACTGGATTGTGGAATTTGCACTTAGTT
This sequence comes from Eopsaltria australis, assembly GCA_034509425.1. Classification (NCBI taxonomy): domain Eukaryota; kingdom Metazoa; phylum Chordata; class Aves; order Passeriformes; family Petroicidae; genus Eopsaltria; species Eopsaltria australis. The sequence continues at coordinate 2,809,425 of JAVTVJ010000121.1, forward strand.
TGGTGTATTCCACACAGAGCCTCCTTCACAGCACATAGAAGCTTTAGAGGCTGACAACGTTATTAATTCTGCTTCACTGTCTGTGCATTTCCCTCTGAATAAAGGGAGTGCTTCACTCAACAGATTCCATGAAATTCAGTAAAATATTTATTTATTACATGGTTATTACTTTTACATTGGAATCCTTTCAGTTTCACAGGTGTGAGAGAAACAATCACTATCAGTTTAATCGTCATGACTTACTGTGTAGAACCAAAATTTGACAATAGGTGCGTTATAGAATTCATAGATCTTTGTTCCAATTGGAAGGCTCTGTTGTTTTTTCTTTCCATTCTCTTCATCCCCTTTTCGGGAGCCTGCATCTGCATTTGCATCCTGGAAGACCAAAGTTGTCAGATTTCATCAATATACAGCAGAAAAAATAGTAGCTTTTCCTCAACCACAGCTCCAGCCAACTGTTAACTATGCAGGGATTCCCCTGAGCAACAGACCTCTTTTTAAAAGAATATAAATAGAATTCTGTAAATCTGTGGAACTACACAGGCACTTCCTGTGCCTTAAGAATCCAGTCTATACACTCCCGTAATTCTTCACTGATTTTATCCCCCAGAGGCAGCTGAGATTTTAACCTGAGTCAGCTACAGCATAATCAGAAAAGTCAGAAAAATGAGCACTGTTGAGATATAAGAACATTCTAGTAATCTCCCTTACTGACCGCATTTTCCTCCTCCTTTTCTTTGCCTTCCTCATTTTCTTTTGATGTCTGGTAGGAATAGTCATCATAACTCCGATACTCTAGGAAAAGGATCGTGGGAGGAAAGAGAATTCCCATTATAACCTGTAAACAAGAAAGAATTCAACTCAGTATTTGTTTACATTAGGGATTTTGTAACAAGGTAGGTCCCAAAACAAAATTTTCCTTTGTGTAGTATTCAAGATATTCTGCCATCCTCAAGCCTACAGAAATGAGGAAGTGCTTAAGAAGCACTTAAGGTATTGCATGAAATATGGCACCCTGGAAAGCCTCCCATCTCCACAAATACTCTGCAATTAAGAAATGGTGCTCCAAAATTAGTGTGCAGAGAAATGCCATGGAACGGACATAGTGGTGGTTAGAAGAGGCCTTCAGGTTTGTTACTGGAGTTTATAGTTACTTCAGTCACCTACTATAATTAGCTTTAATAGTTAAAGAAACTATGAAAGGTAAAAGCATCTTTGCAGATAGCACTGGGAGAATTCTCTTACTTTATGAGGTTGCTTAGACACAGAAACACAAGCCAAAGTACAGAAAAGGAGCAGAGAAAAGAAGGCAGGTAATTAAACTAGAACATCAGGAGATTGATGAATTATTTGAAGAAAGAAAATAATAAACAGATTTGGGAAGTACCGTGATGCAATCTGAAAGGCAGGACACTTGCCTAAAGATTTTAAACAGGTTTAAGAGGGAGATATGGGAAAGTGGAAATAAACTGAGAATGACAGAGACAGTGCAATGTGTATGTCAGCAAACTTGGGAATCTGACCTGCAAAGACAGATACAGCATTTTGTCAGCACGGGGGATTTAAGGAAATAAGGAGGTGAGCAGGATGGGCCTCCATATGGGTGACAGCAATTGCATAACTCAACAAAGTAGGATTATATTCACATGAAAACACACACAAGCACTGCTCTTGCAGTGAAAACACTGCTCTGCTTCCTTAGTGTTGATTCACTCGTGTTTCTCTTCTGTAAGAGCCCCCTCACATTACTTGGTTTTTTTGGTAAATCAATCAATTAGGAAATATTACAATCAGTAAGAGAGACTGTATCATCTAATCACAGAAGCAGGAAATAAAAATCACATGGTTTCACACAATGCAATTGCACAGATTTCACTCTTTTCAACACTGAGTCTCAACTGGTACTATATTAAGCAATATAAGAAGCATGTGTCCACATCTGGTTTATTTTATCTCTATTCCCATTGCATGGACCCCTAACGGAGACATTTTTGCTTGTATCCAACTAATTTTTAATAGAAGGAGGATGTTCTCAATTAACAAATCTCATGCTTTACTGAAATCCACAACTTCACTTTCAGATTCCAATCATGCTAAGTATTTTATGGAGTCATATTTTCCTTTGTCATGGCATTACATTCCTTAGATGTCCTGAAACTGGAAACAAAAGAAATTAGCTTTCCAACAGGTATGTTCTTAAAACATCTCTAAATAAGCCATTTTTGCTGTGCAAACACCACGTACAACAAAGTGCTCCATGCAGCAAACTCTGTTTGGAAATGATGCAGAACAGAAATACCTTAAGGCCGGGGTTTTTCCGCATGCGCAGTCGCCCCATCCACATGTCTGTCAGGAGCATCTGGCTGCACGTGTGAGCAATGAAGTCCCTGTGTTTAGCTGCCACAGCCAACTTCAGGCAGGTAGAATTACTCCAGTTTTTCAGTTCATATGTCAGCAGTTTCATGGCAATCTGCTCATCATGTTTATAGGACTGATCCAAGAGCTCAACAGCCAGCTGGCCAAAATCTCTGGAAGATTCAAGATCAGTGAAGTTTGACTTAGAAATCAGTTTGCTTTGGGGTTTTAGCTCTGTTCACTGGGCATCATGTTTATTCACACACGTGTATAGTGACAAGAACAACTAATCTCAAGCTTGATTTGAGACAGTTCTACAAAAGTTTCAAACTGCTAGTGAACAGAGGGAATTCACAGGCCAATAACATCCTAAAGGTAGTTTAGATATATCATCAGATACTCCTTAATTTATGGGAGTAAATTCTGAAAATAACTTTGTGAAATAAACTTAGCTAGTTTTACAGAGAGAAGCTGAAAAATGCATTCTGTCAGAAAAAAATGCAACTCTTCTCCTTGCTAGTGTTGCCTTGAGATCCCTAGACCATATTTTGCCTTGTCTGTAGTTGATAAATTGGCTCCAAATGGCATTCTGTGAAACTACATTTAGAAAGGGTTTGTACTTAACTAAAAGTAAAGCTTCTCAGCAAGCTTGTAGCAAGTAGATATAAAATCTGCTCTACATCTACTAACTTTGAGTTGTTGTCCAGATCCTGAGAGATGTCATCCACCAGCTCACTCTCTGAAGACTCATGGGCCATGGACTTGTAGAGTTTACAAGCCACAAGGGCCTTGGCCATGGATTCCTCCCCTCGTTGCCAAAGGAACAGGGCCATCTTCTGCCGTTTCATGAGCACAGCCCACACCATCAGCTCATGAAAGGGGTACTGAAAGCGGCTGACTTCTGGGTCATCCACATCAATATCAATCTCTTCCTCCTTTTTTTTCTTTTTCTTTTTCCCTTTGGTAGGAGGCTCATCATCCTGGGAAGAAAAATTGTTCCCATCAGCTTCTAACAGCTTACCTGACAACAGCGCCATGCATGAAACAAGTGCTGAGAGGACACATCAATACTCAAAATTTCTAATTTGGTTTTGCTGTTTGCAACCATGAATGCAAATAGGACAGAGCATGCACTGGGCCAGCACACACACACACACACTCAGATTTTATTTAGGGTGCTGTTTCTTGTACACACAATTACAAGTCACCCATCCTGGAAAAGTGCGGTAGAACCCCCTGATACTGAAGGCATCCCTTCACACTGCATCGTACACAGATCTCTACTGCATGTGGAATTGCACAGGCTGGTCTGCAACAAATGAACATTTAATTAATTCCTCTGCAGTGTCAGTGGGGGTGTAACAAAGCTGAATTCCCTAAGGAGAGGCTCCACTGTCATTTCCCATTCCGTATGTCTGTGTCTATCCCTGCAGAGCAGGGCTGCACATCTTCCAGGTACCAGAGCACTTTTCAGACTGACGTGCAGGCCATGGCAACATGCAAAAGGCAAAGACAGGCACACAGCATCCTTAAGAACAGCAAGATACCAAAGGGAGTCTTCACCTTGGAATAAGCAATCTCCTCTTATGTATGCAGTGCACACGGAAGGTATTAAGTATCCCATTTCTTAAAGGGATAGGGAGGATAGGCCATTACTACAGGAACCAACATGGAAGTAACTGAAGGGAAGTAGTGACAATGAAGCAGGATCCTGAAGGGAGAAAAGCCATGATTGGGAAAATTAGGGTTTAAAAAAGGTAGGAAGAACATTGCATATATAAGCGTAGACAGAGCTCATCATCATTGGACACCTTGAGTCCAATCTCAGAAGTGGATTGCAAGTAAAAGAAATTGCTGTTCTACAAAATCAGTTCTTGTTCAAGCAAGCTCAGCATAATGCACATTTTTTCAACAAAATGTGAACTTAAATCCAAATTCAGAATTCAGCCTCCCACACCATTTCCAAAGATGACTCTTCAGCTCAGCAACTGAACATGTACTTCTCCTTCAGCAGTTTTAAGAACTGCAAGTGGTGACCTGTGCCTTCTATGGAAAATTCAGGAGTGATCAATTGCACAAAATATTAACCATCTCTGAAGCATAAGACATAACATCTCAAATGAAGGACCAAAAATTAGGTCCTCTACACCCTAGGAAAATCAAGTAAAAACAAAACCCTTAGTAAGACAGAAAGTGCTGAGGAGTTTAAACTTCCTGTTATAGAGCTGCTAACACTGGAAATGAGAAAAACTCAACCACATAGAGTCACAGCAATTTACTGATCACTTCAGCAAAAGAAATGTAAATGTTCTTTTAACTTTTTCTTTCTCTTAGAAGGAATGGGCTCTACCTGCCGTCAAGTGGAAAGAACACTTCAGTTTGTGCCACATAAAACATCTCACTGAAAGAAATTGGAAGATCAAAATGTGCTTTTGGAGAAGCACTGTGATCAATGCTGGTCAAAAAGGGTCACACTTCTGAGGGGCTGAACTTCTGGCCTTGAACCAGTAGAAAACAGTGAGCTGATCAGAGAGATTGAATATAACCTCGTTCAGAGGTTCACTACAGATTTTTTTCTGTTGAGAAAAGGGCTGCTTATCTGCCTGGGGAAACAGGGGCATTTATGTGTGGGTATGGTTCACATCAGCTATAACACAAGCAGCATGAACACCTACTGTGCTTGAGCCCTATCACAGCATTAATGAAATCCCATTTCCTAGAGAAATGCACCTGCCTTTTGCTGTCAGTGCTTTCCTGGTCTACAGTGATTTTTTTTTTTGAGAAACAAAACCAACTACCTCCAAAACAGAGTGAGTTTTTAGGCATCATCCCAGATTTGCTTCTGCTCAATTATACCTTTCCGCAGACACACAAGCAATTGAGGTAGGGGCTGGACCCAAAATTCTGGATCAGTTTCACTGTTTACAAAGCATTCTGCCATCACAGTAGCAAGGATGTTTTATACTGCAGGACAGCATCTGACCACCTTGGTGTACACTCAAGTTAAATGTTTTTCCTATTCTAAAATATCATTAAGCACAGAAATTGTTATTTCGTGGTTAAAGGGGATTTTGCCATGAGTAGCACTGCTGGATTACATTCTCTTTTCAATGCCATTAATGTATACACATGAATAATTAAACCTACAATATGCTCTACCATGAAGCATGTTATTATATATTAGTGCTAAAAATTGCCTGAAGACCATTAAGCAGAGCTTTAGGCAGTTCTAAAGATGCTACCCTTAAAAAATGGCTAGAAGTATTTCACACGACATTTGCAAAATGGAATATCCTGTCTAGTTGAAATTTTCTGTAAGTCACAGTGAAAATGAAAAAGCTAAGAGCAAGAACAGAATTGTGCCAAGAAACGTTTTGATAAAACCAGTATTTTAAATAAATCCAACTTACCTCCATTCCCAGCAGTTTAAGAGCTTTTGGCTGAATATTAAAAAATAGAAAAGAAAATCAGTTAGATGGGAAGAAAAATTGAAAGACTAAACAATTTCAAGCAAACCCATTTTCATTTACAAATGTACAGCATTTATTATGAGACTGTTACAAATAATTGTACCAATAATGCTGCAATTAGTTACTCTTCATTTTAATTGTATTTGAAGGAATACAATGGATTAAGAAATATCTATACTGCACTCAAAGGAAAGATTTTAATTCAGACTGAAGAGTTAAATGAATAATTTGATAAATAAGGCTTTGAGAATTAAAATCACCATACAGTCACGACAGCTCAAGAAAAAAAATTAGTGCTTCTAAGCACACCACAGTTAGGAATACTTGGGTTCTAAACTACTGGAATAGGAGGAAATTCACCTCCAGATCAGTGTATTAACCACCCCTCATGTCCTCACATCCTTTAACACAAATGTCTGACAACTTTCTTAAATAAATTCACTCTTGGAGTTTCAACTTCTACCTTGCAGCATTTCTTTAGAATTTAATATGCAGTGTTCCACAAAAACAAAGGAACAGAGTATTACTTATTTTTTTACCATCAACACAATGGCCACATCCAGAATGAACTCATTCTTACCCTCTTTGGTCCAAATAAATTATTATAAAGAGTCCGAAAACTTTTCCGAGTATAGTTGCAGCGATAGGCTCCACCCATGAGATATTCCAGAACAAGACCAATATCTATCAGGCTGATATGATAATCTGGTGGAAGATTTCCCTACAAAAAACACCCCACAACTTAATAAAGATTTAGGATCAGAAAACATGGCATAGATTAAATTGCCTGGCTAGACATACGTCATTATTAAATTGGCACATGGGTATCATTTACAGCCACTGGGTTCAGTCTTTGAACATTTGTATGAAATTAATTGACTCACATAATGAAAATTTTTGGGGTCGCAGCTTTTTGGTTTTGTTGTTGGCAAAATTCATAGCTGTGAATAAATTTTCATTTGATTTACTCAAATATCAGTGTCCATACAACTTTATGTTGTTTGCAAGGGTTATATTAATGAAATTAAGAAACTCTGTATTGATTATCATTTACCCAGTATAAAAGCATGACAATTTCATGGTGAATATCCCTGATACTCATACCTCACATACTTTTTAAATGGAAACTCACATTTCATTGTATTATCTACAGCTGAGACTACAACACAGACTGTGATTAAAGTGCAGCTCAGAATCAAAGCAAAAGGCAAACTCTAATTTCGGTTATGGCTAAAACTGGATAATTGTATTGACTCCACTGGAAAAAAAAGGTGCTTCATTGTCCAAGCCACATCCTACAGCAATGACTGATTCTACAACACCACTGAGCAGCTGCTATGGTGAGACAACTACAGCCTAAGGAAGCACATCACCTCCATGTTAACCAAACTGAATCCCCGGGATTGCCGCTGAGGGAGGGAGCATGGAAATGCAATGGAAAAGAGGAAAGACAGACAGACAGCAGAATGCAGAGGAACATTAGTGACACTCAAAGTGACAACACTGAATGAGAAAAGTGTGAAACTATGAAGCAGATGAATATGAATTACACATTAACACAGTACTGCATAATCCCCACATCTGAACCTCCCTGGAATAACTGGGAGTTTTCCTTGCAGAAATGAATACAGGTAATTTCTTGCAGCTGAGTTTTACTGAATAAAAGATTCAGAACCTCAAAGAGAAAATACCACAAATCTCACAATGACCCTCCCCAGTCACATATAACGAACAAATTTTCATGTAATGGAAACAAATGAATAACAAATTTAAGACAGAAGAGATTTTCTCCCAGGTAAAAGTAGGACTGGTGGGAGAAAAGTAACTAGAAAACACACAAGGAAACAAATAAAAGGGAACAAATTCTGCATTCACAAGTGGGTTTTCCAATTAGCCTAACAGGCCTTTCCTTCCACCCCTCCCCTGTAATGCTGCATAGGAGTGTCTTGTAGAGAAGAAACAGTACCAGCCTAAATCTCAAATGCCATGTTACTCTACAGGAGCTTAATTTAGTTTACTCCTTACTTTTTAAATTACTAGCACTGCTACACCTGATTTAGACATCACTGTTTGTCACAGGAAGACATTTAACTTTTCTTAAAACTGCCATCTAATTTCAAATGCCTGCTTGCCCCTATGCTATGCTTGCCTTTACTGTTGATTCACATGGCTAATGAAATCACACAAATGTAACACTGCTTACCTTTTTCACATCTCTGACTAGCAAATGCAGCGTATTTGGTGGACCCAGTCTCTGAAACAAAAATAGTTCATGGTCCATTAGAGCTTTAGTTCTTCAGATTTTTTGCAAACACAAACATAATTAGTGATCTGGCACCTTAAGCAGAACTTCAGACAACAACCATGTGCCATCACACCCCAGAGGGGTGAAAAGGAGGAACTGGGCTACAGTGACTAACACCTTTCAAGAGCTGTGTAATGTCCCTTTTCAAGTCACATACATTACAGTGGCAAAGATATCACAGGGCATTTTAGTATTTCTGCTCACTCACAGTATTATAAAGTTCCTCCAGGCGAGGAATAGTCAGGAAGTGCTGCATGCTCACTCCATTCTCAATAAGCAGTTTCACAAAGTCCACTCGATCCAGGACCAATGCATCCATCATAGCCTGCTCCAGGGAATTCACCTGAATTGCAGGGTGGAGAATGTGAGACCACATGAGTACAAACGAGTTGGCTGGCTGACAACCACAACCATTTTCACTACTTAGGTTATGGACTGAGTTCCCAAATATGCTGATTAGTCTGTAAGTAAAAAGGATTTTAGAAAGTAACATTTTACTCAGATGCAAGTGAATAGAGACAGCAGAGCTTTCCAAACCTTTAGCAATACAACTGTATATTTCAGTCTTTCAACTTGTAGTTTTCAATAATTTTGTTCAGTATTTTTAACTAAACCAGGCATACCATGCTTGACATATTGTGCAAAAGGGATTTACTTGCTCAGCGTGATAGGAACAAGTTAAACTAACACATTCACAGAAGGATGATGCTCACTGGTGGTCTTATTTCCTTCTGAAAAGTGCAGGGAAGAAGATGCTGCAGCTCACTACTGACTCGTACTGTTGAGATATGGCTGTATGTGGTGCACATGGGATAAGAGAGGGACTCTTGACTCAAAAATTGAACAGCATTCCTGCAGAATCTACAGCTGATCCTGTGGAAATGTGCAAATGAGCATTCTACACAATGGAAGTGTGTATTTCCCTTCTCTCTTTGTACCTCAGAATGAAAAAAAATCTTCAACAGTTTTAATACAAATACTTTCATCTCACCCAGTTCAGGAGTTCAAGTTTTCTTGGGTCTGTTTCCTCTTCTGGTTCTTCTTTTGCTTTTCCTCCCTTTTTCTTCCCTTTTCCTTTCCCTCTGCCTCCTTTAGTCTGAGGTGCTGGAGATTTCTTTTCCTTCTCAGGAGCTGTACCATCAGCAGCTGTAAGGCTTCCTATAGGCTGGATTTATAATGCATTAAAGTATTAGAAATAGAATTGATCTTCCAGTAACTATTTAATTGAGTACACTCCTACCAAGCTCACCCTCTAGTCACCACTTCTCACATCAAGTCAACTAAAAATTATAATTTCTCTAAGTTTAAGGGCCTGTCTGCATAGTCACAGCTTTACCCTTTTTAAAAAGATGTTATGTCTAACTTAGTAACATTGAAAGTCAAAGTGAAGGAGACTGACTGGGGAGGATTTCTCTCAAAAATAAAATCAGTGTGAGAGGACTGGGACACTTCAATTCCTTTGCTCTGTCTGAAAGCAATAGTTGTCAAAATAAATACCAGCAAGAACTGGACAGAAAGAGGCTTAAGAAGAATGTGCATGATGCCAAATAGCATCCATACTGCAGAGGAGAGGACAGAGAGCCACTCACTGGTTCATTTCTGTTCTGCAGACAGTATTTCTGTTTATACCTCTTGAGACACATTTATTCTTCAGCTAAAGTCCTTCCCCTTTCCAACCTATCTGCCCTGGGCAGGGGCACACATGCACCATACTACTTGCCTGTGATTTGGAGGCTTAACTTGCTCCAGATAATGCTTAGGTTACATAAACTCCACAGACAAGAAAACTGGATTACAACTACCTGTGCTCTGCACTGACAATTACAGGACCAAGCCTTTAACAAGGCTTCTTTCCTGGGGCTTTATTAGTCTTAAAAAACTCTCCTCTGCCCAGCTACCACAAATCCATTCAAAGGCCTGGACAAAACTGCAACTGCCAAGTGACAGCACTGGCTGGTCTGAAAGCAATCTCTATGGAGCTGGAATGACAGTGAATCCCAGCTGGCTGGTACTGCTTCCACAAACTGCAGTGCAGTGCAAGTAGGAACCAGGTCAAAGCAGTAATAAGTTTCAGTTCTTGGTGGAACCTCTGAATCTAACCACAATAATATGGAGATTGGGACATTCCATCCAATTGAACATTTAATAGCAGTTATACTTCATAATCTTTAGGATTATTAAATCCTTTCTGTATAAGCATTTTAATGAACCTTGAATATTGAAATCATCACATTACTAAAAGTGAAGGAATAAAACTGCACATGCAGCAACGTTTATTTAAATTTAATGATACAGGCTTCCAAATGAAATAACTCTCTCCATTATGCACAGCATGCACATGAATAGTATTCCTTTGAGTGTCGTTCTATTGCATCGTTTCAAGAAAGACAACTAAGGGGAAAAAAACACCAAAATTCTTTCCCTTCATTCTTACAGCCTCTTTCAGGCTGCTCTCTTCATGACACTTTGGAATAATTCAGCATCAGATGGTTCACACAGTAAAGCAAAAAGCATCAATGCAACGAGACATGAAAATAGCTTAAATAAAGGATTTTAGTTACACAGACGAACTTCAGTGTTTCACCATGGCTGCTAGTGCAGCATCAAAATCCAAGGTGTAAATATTACACAACTTAATTTAAACTACTGACAAACAAAATGACAAAGAAAACTTTGTCTTACTGGCCAGTGGTGTCCAAAGACAAAGATTTGGCTGCGTGCAATGTCTACACGATTCCAGGCCAAAGCCAGGCTGAGCTGGTCTGGAGCAGATGCATTGGTACCTGAAGAGAAACACAGATGTTTCATATTTCACACATGATGAAACAAGACTGGACAACCTTCTGCAATAATTAGAAAACAGCAAGCCTGGCTCCCTATCATACTACCATTTGAATAGTTCTGACACAAAGCAGTGGATTCATCCAATCAATTTACAGCATATTCCATTTAACCCCATAATCCTAATTTCCAAAGGATTAATGATATTATCTCCCTTCGTTACTAAAGCTTCCGCATGGGACATTTAACTCATCTTAAAGACCCCTCTCTACTACTCTGGCTGATACTGTAGGTAAAAGTGTAAAAATTCCTCTCTTTATTCCTTAGCTTTGGGGACTCCAGAGATCCCTTATAGAGCCTGTATCAATTACTATATACCTGCAGACAGAAGACAGTTGTTTCAGCAACCATAACAAACTTCAATTAAATATGGAATGGATCGTATTGCTCTAAGGTTTAGATGGCACAATCTGAGATCTGGAAAAATCCAGACAGAATTTTATCTTCCCACTTTTTTTTTCCTAATTTTATTAATGTATGCTAGAACTGCAATAAAATGAGCTGCAATATCAGCAGCACAGTTGATGCAGCACTCCCACCCCACGCTTTCGGGGGGGGGGGGAAGCTTCACAAAACTTTCAATCTACATTTTATGTTTCATGCTAATCTGAACATTAATCAAACACGTTCAGGTACTTGTTAGAATCCAAGTGAAGAAATCAAAGACTTAAACACTGTGAAGAGTGAACCTCAGACAGTGCATAGGAATGTCCTCTTGGGATGTTTTTGAGCCTCCTTCCAAAGTGCCTGGAAAACCCACCTTTGAGGAGAGCAGTTAGGATGGACATCTCAATGTCCTGCTGCCCTTCGGAGCCCATGCGGAACACGGTGATCTAAAGGGCAGCACAAAACCAAACACAAAATTACAACACAGCAAAGAGAGAGAATAAACATGTGCATAGAGAATAGAGTAGGACGGTGCAGCTTTATTATTTCCTATACCTTAAGATTTTCCAAAAGTACAGTTCCACAAAATTTTTCTTCGGAATTTAATTTTCCCAGAAGTGTTTAATTAAATTCTTTCAATGAAGGTATCCTAAAATACCCCTGAACATGACAAATTAGATGAAAATCTTCACCAAACCCATGAATTTTCAAAGTCACAAAACTGCCATGCAAAATGGATGGTTTTCTGATGGTTCTATTACTTCCCAATAGTAATGGAAATGGAAATGCTAGTTACCCAAGATAATTATCATAGCCTCCATTTTATTGATGATAATACCTTTTAGCTGCAGGATTTGTTACATATGATAATCAAAAAGGCAGAACCAATTAAAAAAAGCAATTACTTCTAGTCACATTTGCTTAGTTCAAATCATTGCAATTCAATGATTTTAAAAATAGTAATTAATGTAAAGCTTAGCCATTTAACTACATATTAGAAGACCAATAATTCAAAAGCAAAATAACCAAATATTCTTAACAAACTTAATAGAAATGAAGACCAAAAAAAGCCCCAAATTCTTCATTTTCCAAAAGCAACTATTCACATTGACTACTGAGAATTTTCTCAACAGTTAGAATATATTTTGCAGGAATGAAAAGATACATGACATTAGAAAAAGGAAGAACTATAGAAAAAATATTACTAATTAAAAAGAACAGAAAAAACTATCAACTGAAAACCATAACCATAAGTCTGCTTAGGCTACACAGCCAGTGTCTGAACTTTGCTGAGTAAATCAGGCCTGCCTGATGCACACTTTAAATTCAAAACAGTCTGACTAAGGCAGCTGTGGGCTCTCTTTCAACCAATTTTTTAGGAAGGCTGACTCTCTTTCAGTCAGCTTCTCAGAGTCATGTTTATTACCAATTCTACTTCCAGTGAAGGTATATGAATGGAACTCATCTTGGCATCATATTTACAAAAATTGACCAAAACAATTACTCAAAAGCAAACACTCAGGGTTTCATTCTGCCTGCAAAGACACAGTGAATGCAGTTTCAATACACTGCTTCCATACACAGATGTCAAAGACTTTCTCTTCCTGAGCACACTCTTCTCTGTAGCTGGGATGTGGGAGACAGGCAGGAACCTGAATGGAACAGCACTTAGACCTGCAGCAAGCCAGGAGCAAGAAAGGGTGGGATCCTCAAGAACTCAATGTTGCAGTTTCATTTGACAGGCCTGCCAAGACCCTTTTCCTGGAAGGAAAGGCTGTTAAAGAGTAACTGTGTCAGAAAACAAAAACTGTGGATGCACTCTGAATGCTTTCTGCTCCTAGGAACCCTTTTGTCAATTATCTTCCCTCCACTTTCTGCAGTTGATGCTGGGTTTAGTGCATTTCTCTCGGTGTCTTAGTCTGCCTTGCTGAAGTCTGTGGAAAAAGATTCCTATCAATTTACACAGGAGAAGAATCTGAAATTTGTTTTTGAGGCTTTCCAGAAGATGTAATCCCTTCTTGACCTATACTTATGAACAAATGTGTACATTTAATGGAGCTATATAGGGGAAAAATGTTTAAACTACAACCCTGGGAAAAAGGCACTTGAAAGTACTCTATAAAGTCTGGTCACAGAAATCACCTTTGTGAACTACTTTTAGGACACTTACAAGTTCTTTTTTTTTCATGCACTCCATAAGAATGATGAACAGTTGATGAGCTTGATTCCTGTTGTAGTTAAAGGTTTTCTGGATGGTAACTAGAAGTTGGTCCCTAAGGGATTCATTTATTATCCTAAATGAAAAATGAGACATAAAAGAAGACATTGCCAGAATGAATACATATTCAGAAGGCCTGCTCTTTAAGAAACAACAATATCTTGGTATTCTGCTTATATATCATAGATATACTTTTGTTAACAAGTTCAGTCTTCAGGATTTTATGACCAGGCCTTAAAGGACCCCTACCTTTGCTTCTAAATGTTTAAAGTCCCTTTGCATATAGCTAAAAACCCCCAAATACTTCATATTTCTGATATGTCACCTTGGTTATGGTCTTAAACAGAGGACTGAACTTGCTAGTGCATCTGAAACCTCAAAAAACCCCAACTGAGAAACAAATGAATAACTCAAAACATAATTAAAGAAATCAGATTGAAAACATTCTAGAAAGATCAGAAATGTTTGATCTCCCAAAGCAATATGAAACAGCCCTTCAATCTTCCTCCATTTCCTACTAAAACACATGCATTTTCAGATTATGGCAAACATTACCAGCAGGTACCTGAGAGATGCAGTAAAATTCAAAGTTCACTGTGAGAAAAAGATTGGACTGACAAAAAATTCTCATTATTGATCTGCCTTACTAGACAAACACACTTATCATAATTATTGGAGAAGAAAATTGGACACTGCATCATATGCACTGGGAGAGAAAGTCATGCAGTGAGCACATCTCAGACAGACTGATTCTGATAAGCTCTTTCAATTACCCATGAGCCAATAGGAAGAATGAATAAAAAATAAAAAAAGCAAGCCAAGTTTGATCTAAACTAAGGAAGATTGTTAGACAGAAAGGAAAGTTGCTGAATCATAAATACTGTTGGTGCAGTTAGATATGCGCTATGTGTAAACACCAACAATATCAAGTATAAGAGTTGCTCTCCTTATTCAGCAAATAACATCCACACTGCTTGTAATACTACTTGTCTGCTTAATATTTAACCCAAGCTAAGCTTCAGCTTCAGTCAAGAAAATAGGCTCTATCTTCAGCACAAAACAGGTATGCCATACCCTAATGAAGACAATATACGAGGTGTTTGCCTGTAAGGCAAAAGTAAGAGAATGAAGGAAGTCCAACACTTCCACAGCTGGTCTGGCACTCCCAGCAATGAAGTTCATTCACACAACCCAGCAGAATCAGGCAGTACAAATTTTGCAAATCCGTGCACTAATTAACCTCAGCCCTGCCTGAAGAAAGGAGTTACTCCTGGGAACTTGTCCTTGCTCCTACCATGCCCAACCCAGCACCAAGTATAGTGCAGCAAACCCTGATGGAGCTTGTACAACAGTGTGCTGTACTGAGAGCAAGCTCATTTCAAAGGACCAAAACATGCATTCAAAGTGGTAACAATTTCTCCTCATTAACTCCAGGGCTAAGACCAAACGGGCAACAGAAGCTGACTGACAGCAGAATGCTTCTGTTAGAAGCATTTTATCCTTGAGGGTTTTTTAAAATGAAGCTCCAGGAAAGCAAGGCATGTAGTCCTACATAGCTTTGGTGAAGATCTTGAAACCTTACCCTCCTTCTTCTGAATACTTGTGTGCAAATGACAGAATGTCAGATGCTCGCCCGCTGCCATCACAGATCACAACTGGGAGAGGGGGTTCTTCCCGCAGACACTCCAAGACAATGGAGATCACATTGGGTCCTCCTTCCACTATGAGCCCAACTACGGGAACACCTTGCCCCAGTCCTGCAAAAAACAGAAGAACAGAAACAAGAAAAAAAAAAGTGTCACTGAAACTTAGTTTAAGAAATCGAGATGCCAATGTGACAGAAAACATCCATATGCTGTTCCATAGGCCCAAAAGCAAAAGAATAAGATGTCTCTCTGCCCTTGCTTTTGCATCAGCTCCATACTGATAACTTGTCAGTGTTGGTGGATGTTTGTAATCTCTTTTGACAGACACCAGGTACAGATAAAGCAGCTAACATGACTGTCCTATTGCTTCATCAGCTTCACTGTTACTCGGATGGCTCTCAGCTACTGCATTTGATGCTTTAACTCTTCATTGGTTACCTATGGGAAGTCTTCAGTAAGGTGACATACCTATGCTCATTCCTAAGATACAAAAATGAAATTAGTGTTTTTATCATGAGGTTGAAATGGTTGGCCGATGGAAGAGACGACAGCTGAGCATCCCTTTGCTGTCCCTGCCTCACTGTGATCTCCAGGCATAGGATGACAAAGGGAAGCCCACAGGTCACATGGTCTCAGTAGCCTTGGTCACAAGAAACTCGGGGAAATGAAGGACAAAACATTACCTGAATGCTGACTAATTCCACTATCATAAGCATTTGAATTCAGTTCTTTATCTGTGAAATGACCAGCGCTTTATAAAGATGCTCTTTTTTTGTTTGACTGAGAATGCGTGAAAGAGTTCACATTTTCAACCTCGATTCCTCTGTGAAGAACAGGAACACCATGCACAGTAACAGCAGAAGCTTCCTGACATCCTCCTGTCAGTACACCCCAGCTCTGATAAGGAGGAGTCACAGAGCATGGGCCGGCCTGTGTGTCCATGAAATCTTTAGTGATTCCTCCTGAGATTTCCAGCAGAGGTGCCTGTGCTTGGAGTGATTAAAAAGAAACAAAACAACTCCCTGTATGTTGTTACTAGCAGGTGTACTGCAGCCCTTCACAGAACAGGTTTCTATGTGTATTCCCAACTTTGCCCTTCTCATGACAAAAATCATCAAACACTACCTAAATCGAAATCCCCAAGCCCCAGTGGTATTAAAAGGAATGACACAGAACACCTTGTCTCTGGGCCCTGAATTCCTGAATGCTCCCTTTTACAACCTTACAGCTCTGCCAGCACTTCTGCAGAAGACAAAGATGACGAAAGCAGGCTAAGGTGAGCTGTTTCCATCTGCGGGCAGCAGTACCTGGCACTGCCTCCATGCTGAAAGGCAAGGGGCAGCATTCCCCTGAGCTGTTTCTTAGGCTCACCACAGGCAGAGGGCAGTGCTTGGAGACTTCCCAGAACATCTGGACACCTCATGGTTGATCTCTGATTGTGCCTTTTGCCTTTACCTGGCACTCTACTTGATTCTTCTGCTCTACCCATAAGAGCACCCAGACCCTATTAGAAATTTATGTGGAGTTCAATGCAATTGCCATTCTGGATGTTTCTTTTCTCTTATTTTTACAGGCCTACACAGTTTACAGGGGCACTTGTAAGAGGTAAGAAAAGCAACTGGCAGAACTGATGTCAATTCTCCAGTAGCTCTTAAGTGAAGTGTGAATTCAAAGACTATTAACATTTTTTAGCCATTTTTAATTAGGCTTGTGTGGTTATTTTTAAATGGTTTATATATTTTTTATTTCACCTTTTAAAATAATTTTTGCATGTTAATGAACATATGTCTTTTAAAAGAATTTTTTTCTAAATAATGATGAGAAAAATTCTAGAAAATTATTTTAGTGAGGCCACAATAACTGGAAGAGATTTTAAAACTACACAAAACTCTAAATATGAAAGCATTAAAGTGAAATTGCCTTGACTGTCATTAAAAATAAAAATGCCTGCTAAGTTTATCAGGAAGATCAAAGAATTTTGAGTGTGTTATTTCAAATGAAACAAATCAATATATAAAATGAGAAAATAAAATGCTCGTGTGAACATTTGGAATCAGAAATCACTGCGCTGCAGAGAATTCCTGTTAACAGGAACTGTAAAAAATCCCCTCATTCTATGTGCTTACTGATGCTTATGAATTCTAGCCTAGAAGTGCGCAAACTCTTTGCATTTCCCTTTCCTTAGGTTCTCACTGCTTTGAAGCTTCTCCTCACTATTATTTATCAATTTTTCTTCATCCCTTTATGCCATCCTTACTCCATGTTTTTTTCTGCCCGCTTCGATGTGGGCTCTTTCACCACTTATCAGACAGCACATGTTCTAGTCCAGTCATACAGTCATGACCACATTTCCACTGGAAAGAGCTGGAAAAAGCCTTTCATTTCCATACTTTTAAGTACTTCAAGCCCTCCTTCCCTCCCTTCAAGACATCATGGTTACATTTTGCCTCACTCATACTTACGTGTGTTAATTTTCTGGAGCGAAATGTGTTTCTCCAACTGACGCCGTAACTTTACTTCAGCTCCATATTTACCTAATGTGCCATTGTCTGCCAAAATGAAGTGGGTGTGGGAACTGTTGAGCACCGAGAGCTTACTTAGAGGGTTTGACATTGTTTGGTAAACTCGTGTTACCTGTGTGTCAAGAGGAGAGATGCACCTAGATTAGAACTAAGAATCAAATGGGAAAATGCCCCACACCACCCAACAGAGGCACACTCAGTCTTCTGAGGAAAAAAACCAAGCAAACCTTTATAACCAAAATCAGGGGAGAATTAGAAATGGAGCTTGCTTTTACATTCCAAATCTGAACTCCTGACACACTGTTTTCTTTGGAAGATGACAGTCACATTGTGCACTCCCCTGCCTGTTCCCCTAAGCTCATTACCGTGCTCTCCTTGTTCACACAGTGTTGTTACATAATCCTCTTAGTGCATTAGAAAATACAGTCTCATTTGGATTTCCTAGTAATTCATGTGCCATTCCAGAGAACCCATCTAAAATAAATGCCAGCCTTGCACACATAAAGGCCCTTACATGATTTATAGAAGTCTCAATGCGCCACACTGAAGTTAGGACATAAAACTGTCACCACAGAGAGGTCTTTACTAATGAAAACAAGGGAAACCTCACTAGTTGTGTATTTATTTTGAGGTCATATATGACAACCTGAGAAATATACTTAAACAACAGGTGTTTATCAAGAAATTGTTCAATTTAATCTCCTAGGCATGCTTTAGAAATGGAAAAAAGTAATACTTCAGAAATACTAACAATGTATCTTTTACACAGCTGTTTCCTTAAACACTTACGTCTCTTCCTATTAGATCTTCCTTGTTTTCTACAATGCCCCATGGTGCAATTCCTATGGCACATATTCGTCCTCTGGATTTGGAAGAATGATCTTTCAAGGCATCTCCCACATGACGAATGACTCCTATAGGCACAATAAATTTAATTTAATTAATTTTTGGCACTCTAGATTGATCACTAAACAACAGAATTTTCTTGCCTCTCACAGAGCTACTGGGTTGCTTTCACTACTAAACTGGTAGCTCTGTTTTATCGTAAACATGCAATGCAGACAACCATGGTTTTGTTTTGTAATGGTTGTGTGTAAGTCCGATTACCTTTTCTCATCATTGTGCTGAATTCAGTGAAGTCTGTGAAAGACTTACCCAGTTACTAACTCGCCACAGTGCAATCTGTACCCTTGTCTATCTTTATCTATGTTATTCATTGGACACAAACCATGACATCAGGAAATACACTTTAAGTAACAGAAAGATCTTTGTACAAAAAAAAACCCACAAGAAGGTAAAGCTTGGCAAATTTGGAGTAGGATAACCAAGCACTAAAAAAAGTGTTTTAGAACTAATGGTAGATTCCTTACTACTGAAACCATGGCTGAAATTTGTTTTCAGGGGAAACACCGAGTACTGGAAATCAATACTGACCCAGAAAAATCTTATGGTCTGGGCCGGGTGGGAGATTAACATAAATGATTACAATGCTCCTTTTTTAGTCTAGTGGGTAATGACTCGTTCATGAGACTTAAATCTTCTGCCTGTGGGAAAGATTAGTGAATGAACATCACTGAATTCTTAAGTAAACTAAAAGTGATGGCAATTGCTTACCTGTACTAACACCACCAGTGAAAATCCAAGCTCCTGTGGTCATGGCAGCCTTTATCAGACCTTTTCCAAACACTTGCTTTAATTTAGGTTGCATTTCGAAGTTCTGGAGGCCTCCATGGACAGAGATTAAGAGTTTGGGCAGTTCCAGTTGCCAGTCTTTCACCATGAGATGCAGCAGAGAATCTGGTTTAGTGTCATATGACACACGGATGTACTGCAGAGAGCAATGTTTAATGTTATCACTCAACCTGCTCTGTACATTTTCTGAGCAAAGAATGGTAACTGTTTGCCTTTCACACTGAAGAGAGAGTTTTACGATTTTCAAACAAAGAAACAAATCTAAGTTTGGATTTCTTCAGAGGAGAGGAAAAACAGAAAGAGAATTTTTGTGGAAGCAGGAATTGCTGTTACTTTTACTGCCAAGAAAATTCAGAAGTCTGTTGAGCTAACACACCAGATGAAAAAATACCTTAGAGTACCCTATGCCCCTTACCATGGCCTTATTTGAATGTCCTCCTCCCTGGAACTCCAGGTTTCCATAGGCATCAGTTGGGTATGCTTGGGTGTGTTTACTGACAGACCATTTCTCTGGCTGAGCATCCACTTGCTTTGTTTCTTCTTCATTTTTATTAGCTGTTACACTTGGAGGAGGTGGAATATGTTGGTTAATGAGCTGACCACAGCAGCACCTGTAAGTCAAAATTTGAAGTGACTTTGATTGCAGTATCTTCAAAATTTAAAAAAAAAATCAGGAATTAGATTTTCAACTGCCTATGACTTGCTGTACATGAATCACAGAAACACCTCTCACATACACACATATGCCAGAATTAACAAGCTTAGATGTTTCTTAACACACAAAGATACAAAATTCACTTCACTTGTGTTATGCACTGGAAAGCTCTTCTAGGTAAAAGGCCAGGCAAGGAGGGAGAATGCAGAACAGGAGCACTGAACACCTGCTTCTTACTTAGAGGTGACAGCTCACATGTAACATTAACTGTTCTGCTATCCACACAAGCTGGACCACAATATGCAGCTAGCCCATGGAGTAATATTAATATTTGAACTAAGAAATCAAATCCCCCTGTCTGCTACTGTCATTGGTAATATACCAACTGTGAAGGATGGCACCACATTACTGCACCCTTGCTTTCAGAATTCAGCATGAATCTATTACGGTTTGCAAAGCTAGGAACTAACAACGCACTGCCTCTCCTGCTCCCAGCCCTCTCATCTCTGTGTGACAGGTCCCACGGCTCTGTGCAGACTGGAGTGCAAGCATGACTTGTGCCTTTGTTCCCCTGTCATCCCCCTTTAGGGGCAGTGACTAAACTGGGTTTTGCACGTCTAAACCCAAATCAAGTTCAGTCTCTCTGGTATTAAGCTTTTCCGTTGAAACAAAAATTTCAGCTGTTACCTGGTAACGTCTTTGTTGTTGGCAATTACATAGATGCATTCTCTTTTAGAAAAGGTCTTCTCTATCCAAGCCTTCTGACCCTTAAAAGAGAGAAAAGGGAAAAAAAAAGAAATGTACTGATATATTTCTGTGTGGCAGATACAGTAACATTCACCTTCTGTTTTCAGCTACTAAATTCATTACATCACTTTTAAACAGCAGATACATCTACTCATGAAGTGATGTGAATTTCTATGACTTGGGTAAAATTCAAACATTGGATGTCTGTAAAAACCCTTATGTAGAAAGATTATGGTGTTAAAGTTCAAGGTCTACCAAAATATGCACCTGCTCCTTCCTACTGCAGTAAACAGTAAATGGACTCAACGTAGTACAGAAAATCAGTACAAATTGTGAAATAAATAGATAATAGTATTTACTCCAAATAACGCTTTAGTATCATTCTTTGTATGCAGAAAGTGCCCCCCATTAACTTTCCCTTCATAAATAACTGTCTTCTCAAACAATTTTTTTTTGTTTTAAATCAAGTTCCAGTCTTTCTTGAGGCATCTTACTCTGAATGAGATGTGTCTCGGAAGGAGGCATTTTTACATTGAGAGACCATGTGACAGTAAAAGCACAAACTCTTTGGGTATCTGTGAAACAGGAGAAAAAAAAGACCCTCAAATTGTGTTGGCCTATTATACTCCTTGCAAACCAATTAAAAAGTGAATTCAAAGGAGCCTTTTAATTTTAAATAAATGAAAAATGTTAAAAAACACTCACAATTTGAAGATACTGGTATCTTTGCCTTGCAGATAAAAGCTGCCTCTTCTGAGTTTGAACTATGAAACTGTCTTTTCAAGTTGCAAGCAAATGTCGTACATTTTGTTTTAGTTTCTGCTGTGGAAGTGAAATTAAATTTTTGCAGACACAGAAGCTAAAAATGACACAAGAACTTTCAGGCTGACTTAAAAAAAAAGTAAAGGGATTTCTCCTAGAGAAAGAACTAAAAACCTTGCTGATTTTGACTTAAGAAAGTAAAATGCAGATGCCTGTCAGCCTGCCTGGCAGCAGCTTCAAGACCAGCCAAGCTCCCTGAGTGCTGCACAGGATACAGCGTGGTGAACAGAGGGTTTCACAGCTCATCTTTCTATCTCATGTGAGGCAAGAGCTGTCTCTGAAGTTCCTTTCTTTGTTGACGTGTTAGCTCCCGTCTGACTTCTTCATTTCCTACCCTATGTCTAAAATAATAGGGGATTACTTGAAGTTCCCTCATTGCAAATAACTGCAAGTAAATTGCCAAACCAAGCTTCTACTTCATTAAAAAGGTGCCCATAACTGCTCCAGTATGCAAACATTCACCTCTCTCAGGTATCTCTGAGCCAGTTTGGGCAGTCAGTGGCCTAGGAGATCCTGCAATTCTGCTCTCCACTCTCACCTTACTGATTTACCAAGGCAGAACCATCTTGTGTCATTTTAGGAGTTGTTTGGGACCTCACAGCACAACAGTGAGCGAGAGTTAAGAACTCATAGACAAAACTTCCTGAAGCTTACAACTTTGCTTGCTTTCTGAATGAAAAAGCATGTATCTGAGGCACTTAGCATAAAGAGCTTAGTCACACAGCAAAATATGAAGGAAAGCTGTATTAAATTTAATATCGAAAGGCTGTGTGACTTGGCCAGCTTTTCTGTCTTGGTTCCACAGATTCCATCTTCAAATGAAACTAAAGAGCCTTTCTTCCAAAAATATTTAAAAGGTTCTCTTCATATACCTTCTGGCAAGGCTTTTAAAACATGACAAATTTTAGCAACAGTATTCTTTGAAGCAGAGCTTAGAGAATGTTTTTGTTCTACAGCATCAGAGTCCAATTCTAGAAAAGCCCAGAGAAAACATCTCTGACAGGGAGATTTATGAGGCACTGGTATATGTAGAGGTGGGTGATTAAATCAAAGAAATGCCATTTACCTCCTCAGAACGAGATTTTGCTAATTCACAGGTATTCAGGCAGTGAAAAATATTAAGAGATCCAAAACCAGTCCATTTAATTTGAATTACGGTAATTTTTCAAAATTAATCCAAAACCACACAAATGCACCAAGTGTACAAATTCACTGCTGTTTAACAGCTATGTCCAGTTTTGTTACTTCTCATATATACCACATTAGTCAATGAACTTAAACATTATAAAATGAGCTTAACAGGAACCTGTTACAGAGCTTACATAATTTCTGTACTTTTAGAATTGTATATATGTTTAATTTTTTTATTAATTTAGGCTTTATTATTTTATATATTCTACACATATTCTCTTTTCCCCCCTGGTTAAAACTTCCAGCTTCTGTGTGGTCTCTGATAACTCCTTGACTAAGCGACACAGAAGCCCAAATCAATCCTACAGTGCAGGAAACACCTCAAAATAAAAACCGTAACAGATGCTGCACCCCTTAACTGTTCTGTACAGAATATTGGAAAATGCAACCTAGAAATATGAAATCAGTTTGGATTGTTACACCACGCCAGTGAATACTGCTTTACCTTATTCCTTGTAGCTTACCAAAGCACAGAGCTTCTTTTGCTGTTTTGAGCATGTGAAAATAGTTAATTAACCACTAGATTAAGTCACAGACTTAACATCTGTGTTTGGAAGGAAGATTTTGCATCTTGGTATCTAAAAGGAGCTCTACAAACAGCTGAACTCTCAGCTGTGCAGTTGCTCTTAAAACCCTCTCATAGGAGGTCTATTATCTACTGCTACGTTGGAAAAAGCCTTCGATACTCACCCCTAGAACCCCGTTAGGAATCAGGCGCTGCAGGCACTACAGAGGGACAGCACATTATGCTCTACTGGCTTAGTTTTCTGTGCTAATGAGAGGAAGGCAAAAGCAGGCATTACAGACTGGGGAAATAAAAACCTCAGCACATTTGGTCAGCCTTTGAAGTTTCACTGCTTTTGTCTGTTTAATCTGCTTAACCAAAGCTTCATTATAATCCAGTGCAAATACTTGAGCAGAAACATTTACTGTCAGAAAATGGGCACTTTCTCCACTTACTTTATACAGATTCTGTACATTTCTCTCTCTGGTTTGAAATATTCTTGGTCTTTCAAGGAATAACATAAGTACACATACTGTCCCTAGTGAGTTTGGAAAAAAAATAAGCACTTTTAAACAGCCTTGGAATGGATGAATTGTTAAAGGGCTATGATAGATCAGCTACAGTTTTCAGACCAACAGCCAGTGGGGGTTTTCCATACACTTCTGAAGAAAACACAAAAAAGCAGATCCCAACTTGTTGATAGTGGTAAAGTTCAAACTTCTTTGTTATTGCAAATCCTGAATGCATTAATTAGAACCTAGTTTTGGAAAAAAACCTATATTTCAGATATTCAGTGCCAATTTGTTCTCCTTTATGTAAACTGGCAATAGGCCTCCTAAAATATGATAAAAACAATACCAAACCACTGCTAATTCGTGTACTTCAGCCTAGAAATCAATACATTGCTGAGAAACAGCATGAATTAATAGTGAATTCCTATTATTTCACTATTGTTTTGCTAGTTCTCTTTAGCACTAGAAAAGTATCCTCCTGCAGAAACAAAAGGAAATCAGTATTGCTGGTTTGTAAATCACAGGATAACAAAATCAAGACCCTAAACCAGTAGTCACCTTGCTAATATAGGAACTAATGAACACAAGAACTAGTTCTACAAAGACCAATTATCCTTCAACTATTACAAATGAATTACACTATTTGCTGAGAAAAGCATGTCTATGGCTGCAGCAGCAGAAGAGGATTTTTGTCCACTCCCATACATAAATAATTTCAGTTTTGTACTAAATTAACATTAAATTTAATGTATTTCACTTTATATATAACCACCTATTCAGTGGACAAGTACTGGGCCTGAATTTCAGGCTGTACCAAAACAAAGCCTGCAGCCTTGTTTCACTGCAGCTTTATGCAAGAGCAGCAGGTGGGCTATGGACCAATAAATACATCTTTGGTGAAACTTCAAGGTGGAAATCCACACAAGAGAGGAAAGCCACTGGAAATGTCATGCTACAAACTCTTACATGACACTGTGTCTCCAGAAGCTGTGAATTTCAGTAAGGATATGCTCCTGCAGGACAGCACAGTATTTAGTGATTGGGATGAATATAATGACCAGCAAAGGAAGTGAAATACTTTGGGGAGTGAAAGGAGGGCAGGGTTGAGAGTCAGTAGTCTCACTGGAGCCCATGCTCAAGCAGATCTAAAAGCAGCAGTGAGCTCTCTGAACTCCCATGACCCCTGGAGTGCTGCTCCTTGGACCAGGAACTCGTGTCCTCGCTCGATGGCTTGGCTTGCTTGTCTTGGGGACAGGATGGGACAGGGCTTTGGCCTCACCTTGCAACTGCAGAGTATCCACTGTCACACAGCTTGGAGGCACCTGGGGCCCGAGAAAGGAGCACGCATTCCACAGCTGCTGCACTCCAGAGAGGCTTTGGCTGGACCAGGCACAGCCGGTCAGCAGGCACGCAGGCATGTGAACAGCAGGGCTTGGAGCATGGAGCATGGACAGAGATTGGACATGGCAGACAGTGCCTGGCACACAAATGGACTGAGGGAGTAGGCAGGGGACCAAACAAATGTATGTCATGCATAATACAGGGTTTGACAGAGCTGTTCAGGCTAAATCAAGCACAGAATAATACAAAAATGGATCTGGCCGGGCAGCAGAGCTTACGTCTGTGGACTAATGCAAATTACTTTGACTAACATCTTGTTCAGATGTAGACTGATTGTTGGCATTTATGGAAACATTCATCTGTAGCCCTGTTAACACCATCTGATCAACTTTTCAGGTAAGCCTCCTGTGGCTTGCAGTGTGCTGCATAAAAGGTGGCATTAACAGGGAAATCAAATCTCAACCGTGTTGTCCAGTCATAAAATTAGAATGCTCTACAGAATTTAATTGGGATATTTATGCTACATTTGAGCACAGGAATGTTTGTTTTGATAAGATTGTGAGAGAAAGGAGTAATCTGGATGTGAAATGAAATTCATATCAAGAGCATGTGCACTCTTACTTAGAAGAAAGTAAGTAACAACAATAAACAGTTGGGAAAAAAAAGAAATCATTATATTGGCAGGACCTCTGTTATCTGGAACTTAAATCCTGACATGAGAACAATTTCTATTTTGCACTGCCTTTTAATGCTAAGTCCCAATTACACTATCCATCATTCTTCTTCACTTTGAAGGAACAGTTTTTCAAAGTGCCCAACTAATTAATCTTTCAGGTGATAAGCTCTACCTAGAAATGACTGTCCTCCTAATAACAGGGTCCTGCTTAGAGAAAAATCCTCCAAACTATGTGATGTATGTTAATAGCCAATTCTGTAGCCACTCACAAACTGGTAAGATTTTACCGAAAAGTTCTTCATTGCTAAATAAAACCATAATGCCATTTAAAATTTGTGTTATGCCACAAGAAGTCAAAGCCATGAACAATGTCCCCAGCTACAGAACACAATAACAGCCTATGAATCTACTAGATTTCCAAAATTCTCGTTTGCATGACTTCTATCAAAAATCTATTTGTAGAACCAAGAATAGCATTAGTAATTATTAGAATATGAAGCACCAAATAACACCCAATAGACAAAGGATCTCTTATATTTTTTGCTTATAAGTAGAGCATCAAGAAGGGATTTGAACAAGTTTTAAGATTCTTTCAAATAAAATCCTATTTGCTCGAGACAATTCTTATTCTTAGTGATAGAGTTCTATCAAATCTTATATACAATCTCGAGACTGTCAGCCCACTGTGTTTTCCATATTGTTCAATTTGAACCCATGCTCTTGTAGCAACTTTGTCAGGGAACCACATGCTCTGTGGTAGAGACTAATGCACACCAGGCAGGATGGCAGTGTCTGTAAGCAACACAAGTAATGTTGTTATTTCAAACTGAGGCCAGAAATCCCTCCTGCTGCTGGTGTACAAACCAGAAAATGGTGCTACGCTGCACTGAGAGCTGTAATGAGCTTGCATGGCTTCATTACACTCTGTGTTCCTGGAGAGGCACAGCAAACATCTGCTGAAACAAGAAAAGGATTCAATTTTCTCTCCATGTTCGTTAACAGAGGGACACAGTCTGCGAAGTACAAAAGTAAGAAGTAGCAAGCTCCCTTCTCAAAGTTAAGATGATTCTGCTGCATCCCTGAGAGATGCACAGCACTTCGGGAGAGGCTTTACAATGTGAAACATCGCTACAGCCTCAATGCCACAGCAGAGCGGCTGGCTCCGAAATGGTGCAGATCCACAGCTCTAGCCCAAAGTCCATGGAGGCACAGGAGCAAAGCGTGTTGGATGAGCTCCTACAGAGAGGCAGGCACAGCTGCCTGGGCACAGCTCAGCACTAATGTAACCATACAGCTAATGAAACTAAAATAAAACAACCATTTTAAAGAACCATTTGGAGTGTACTGCAGCAGAACCTGGCTCAGTGCATGCCTGGGGAGAATATACCTTGTGTAGTTTTGCAATACAGAATTTTTCTGTGTAAAATACACAAATTCACTGACAACCTTACACTCCACATCTACGAAATTCTAAGGAAGCAAAAGGCATTCCTGGAACAGTTTGTCCTTTCCCTTACTGCATGGAATTTCACAGAAGACATGTTAACAATAAAGTTGCTCTCCATTTGTTACTTCTTCCAGTTCTGTTAACACCTTGCCAAATCCTCCTCTTGCCTTTAGTCCTTCTGTTCTGGATGCTTGGGAGATGGGGAACACAAACACCAATCTGTACTGAGCCTCTGCACTTTTCTCCCCAAAGAACCTTCAGCCCATGACACTCCATAGGCCAGTTTTACTCCCAGATCTTGCACACAAACCAAGACACTAAGAGGGGAAGTGGTGAGCAACTTTACCTATGTATAGTGGAGTCCTGTCTGCCTGCAAGTGACCATTCTCAAGAGATCTGATACAGCAGAATGGATGAGCAGGGAGAGACAGTAAGCAGCCTCTAATATTATACTAGCCAAAGTAACCTGGGAATTACTAGTTTCTTCTGTAACATAATTTGTTGATAATTCTCATTTAAAGATTTAAGATGACCCTGGTATCTAGTTCTGACAAGGCTCCGGAATGATTTTTGTAGCATAACTATTATCTGTCTTGGGTAATGTAAAGACTCTGCTAGATAATGCTTTTAAAGGAAGTCATGGTGCTTCTAGATTATTTGCATGTGGGCTATTTCTCTTAAATGATTCTAAACTATGAGCCTTTAGTACAGGCCATTCTGACCTGAAATATAAAACCACTATTATAATGAAAACCCCTGGGATTCAACACCCTCAACAGCAAACCTTCCTTTGTGCGATTCATCAACACTTACGAAATCATGATAAACATGACAAAGATGTTGCTCTCAATACAAAACTAAGTTTAAGAATAGTTCTCACTAAAACTACCCACATGCTTAATTCTCTTGGTTATTTGTGGTTTATAAAGTTGTGTCAATAAATATTAATCACGCCTGCAGAAAAGACAAGCCCACACAGTATGCAGGTGCAAAATAACATTGATTTGGACTAGAACATTGCCTCCATCAGAGAGATCTGGGTCATTTGGGTCCACATTATTAAGAATAATGACTATTAGAGTCGAAATAATCAAAAATGTGCTCTCTGTTTGGAAAAGGGGCTAAAAGTATAAGCACTTCTTTGATATACAAGATAACAAGTTCCTAGTTCAGAGAGAACTATACAACTTCTGACAAGTCAGCTTGTCACGCTGATTTTTCATACATGACATAATAGGTTTGAGACCTTTTTCTTCAAGAAATAGGGCAAACCACAAATGTAAAACATCTGAAGAAAATGACTACATGTTGCACGGAATATTACTCATCTATGAGAGTTTGTTCTAAATGCACAGTTGTAATTAGTACTACTTGAAGTGCAAAGAACACTAAACAGATGGGCTTGAAGAATTCATTATACTGACATTTTCAAAATGTCGTGACAAAAAGCCAGTACTTCAGGCATACTGAGATGGACATTAATAAAAAACACTTTAAAATTGCTATGAAGTAACATTTCTATATTCACAATACAAAGAATATCTGCATACCTCAGAAGTCTCTAAATTCTGGAGATGCTGAACAAATACATATTTTGAGAAAAGATACTGTAAGCATTTAGTTCTCTCTTCTGTGTACTGTAAATATGCACCTTTTTGCAGGTATGTATGTAATGCACTAGTTAGCCAATCTGACTCTGAAGAAATCAACATTAGTTTGCACACATGGAGTTTTTCTGACAGCAAGATTCTTCAGGTAGAATTCTGTTTAAAAGTTTGAACTGTTGAAAAATTGCAACTTTCTGCAGCTAATATCACATTCAATAGAGCAATTCTTTTCTGGGCATTAGCCCAGACCTAACACCTTTCACAGAATATGCCACAATCAGATGCATTTTATTCCCTGCTGCTTTCTGTCATTTTCAAAAAAGAATTTCCAGCTATTTAAACTCTGCAGGGCTGCAGGGTTTGCACAAAATTATTTCTCATAATCTTTCAGAAACCCTTACAAAAGCATTGGAATTCAAGGTTTAAATTATTTCCTGCAGACTCTAAATACTTATTGTTAAAATACTGCATTATGTACACCAGAGAGTTGCCAACATCCATTGGGAACTTCCTGAAAACGTGAATATTTCACGTCTGAAATAAATACAAAGGGTAAGGGCAACGGGAGATTTCAGAGTTTACAGATAAAACATTTTTTAGAAAATTTGGTCAATCTTTTCAGTCCTTACACATCTAAAACCTGTGAAAAGGTGAGTGAAGAGAAATAACAGGTGCCATAGAACAGAAAACAGTATGTCCAGTGATGTTCGTGGACTTTTTTATCATGGTGTGCAGCACATTGTTCCTTCTCTTTAAAATGCTAGCCACAGTATAGCCGTGATTTGAATTAAAGTGATAGCAGGGAAAAACTATAATAAAAGTTTCCATTTTCTAGATTTAATCCGTTATCAAAAATGGAAAAGAAAACTTTTGAAGTCTGAATTAGAGGAGCAAAAGGAGAATCAAACAGAAGCTGCTTCCATTGCTGTGCCTGGCTTAGCAGGGGAACACAGGAAATGCCCTCCTGGAGCTGCTGTTCTGCTGGTAGCTGCCTGCTCAGGGCCCCAAGGGGATCACAGCAAAGGGCAGGAAGGACACAACAGTGGATGGGAGCTTCTTTGGAGCCAGGATTCAAAGAGCCGGGGGGAACAAGGGCCAAATCTGAGCTTCCTTGGCTCCTCAATCTCTTGAAAGATTGGCATGTGAATACTCAGAGATCTCGAGTAGGCTGGGGCTCAGTGGGACCTCTCACCTCCCAGCCCAATGAGCTTTATAGCAGGAGTGCATTTCTTCACAGGACAGCAGCAGTGCTGCAGGTACAAATGTGACAGGGCTGCTGATGTTTCTTAAACGTCTTTCACTGGGGGACCTCCTTGATAAAACCACTGAGGTGGGGAAAACCACCATAAATTCTGCCCTTTTCTGTTCTAAGATCTCCATAATACCTGACCTACCACTGGACTTTGATAAACTGTAGTGGAAACAAATACACAAAGAAACTTGCTTGTCAGAAGGTGTTTTGCCACAAGAGAGCTCCAGAAAGTGTTATTACTGGATAATTTTGAAAACTGAAAACAGCCCTCAAAAAAGAGAAGCCACAACTTACAGAAGAAAGAAAACCCCAGAACTCCATCCCCATTTTCTGCAGAGGTAGCTTGAAATTAGCATTCAAATACTGAAATATGTAAGATACGTGATCTTTCTTTGCCAGGATTTCTACATCGCATTACAGTCACACCCAAGCAATTTTTAAATTTTGAAGTGTTGAGACACCATTTTTGGACCTGAAAACTCATTTTGTCTTCTTGCAGTTAACACTTCAGGTTTCACATCCTTCAAAATGAGAAATCTATGAAGGAGTCTAATCAGAACACTGTAATTTCAATGGAATTATCTCTCTCCCATCAATTGCAGGTCACTATGCAGCTCTTCAGTGCTAATTTCAGTTGTGCGTATCGCTGTTACCAAAGACAGAAGACTATCAGGAATGAAATGAAAAATTATTTAAAATCATGTCCTACCTGTTTGTCACTGGAAGTGTTTCAGAGTTTGCAAAGATGAATTACAGCTAGAATAAATAAAGTGCATTTAACTCTGCGCTTCTGTCCCATCTTTCTGTTTATTGTTCAGACTTCTCATTCATCTTACTGTTAGGACTTCCAGTCTCTCTGAAGTTCATGAGAATTCCCAAGGAGGTGGGTTTCCACCACTTTAAGAAGAGAATCTCATATGATAAGCATGTGAGCAGCTTCTTTGTTCAAACCAATCTCATGACTCCCTTTGAAGGTAATCCTTTAGAAGTCTCATGACCCATCTCTCTGCCCAGAGGGTATTTTCATCTCATGGTGGAACAAGGCACAACAAATCTACTTTGATAGTGCCCAAATCTCCAATTTGTTAAACCTCCTTTCCTCTCTTCAAACAGTGGATGTACTTGCTGTAAAAATGCCGGCACTGCAGAAAGGCTAAAGCAGGAGCTGAAACTTTTAATTTGAAGTATCCCCTCTCTTCTGCTAAAATATCAACGCTATTTGCATAATTGAGACAATTGGACATAATAGTCCTTTCAGGGGTCCTCATTAGATGTACAGCTCTACATTCTTTGAAAAGAAGAAAAAAGGAGGTCATACAGCATTAATTATATCTAATCCTTTTTAGAACAATTTGAAGTTGGGCAAAATGCTGTACTAAAATAGCTGAAGTTGTAAATAAGCCATTAATTTTGTAACTTTACATATCACATGCATTTTCATATCCTGTTACCTTTGTCAATATAATTAATTCCTTTCTTGACAAGGGCATTTTGCATCTTCTAATACTTTAAAACCACCAATAGCACAGGACACTGTGTGTTGCAGGTAGTTCTTTGTTCCAACTTTCAACATTTGCCTTGCTGGGCCAGGGGCCAAAATAATTGCCATAATGCAACAGGTAAGGGTGACATCCAGAATCACATCTAAGGATCCTGCTGTCTGGAGCTAAAGGCTGCCTGACTGCTCCTGCTGCCCTGCACTGTTAGTCTCTAAACTTATTTCCCTGTTGCTATAACTTATCTCCAATGTACTGAACACATACCCACTTGTGGCTGGCAACAAAGTATTTTACAGAAATAATTTCAACTTCTGTCTGCCCTAAATGGCAAAGTGTGCAGCTGAAACAGTTTTGGTTTAGAACCAGACTCTGGTCTTCCTAGAGAGACAAAGTTTCTGCTGGCTTCCAGATAAACAGGAAGGAGTACGGAAGATTCTTGAAAGCTCAGCATAGATATGGAGGGAGGACATAAATCGAGTCCACAGGTGTTTATTTTTCCAATGGAAATCAAATTTGAGAGGCCTTTGTGGATGCCTCTGCTATTTAGAATGTGGGGTACTCTGTGAGCAAGAAGATGACCTATTGGACAAGAAATATTATCAAAGATACATAAGCCAAAAAATTAACACGAAAAGGTGATTTAGGCGCTTAACTCCATTCTGAAAATGGAATGCAGACATGGATTGTGGTATGGTTTTTTGGCTAGGTACTCTTTAGCAATGGAAGTTAAAAAGGAATTAATTCCTCTCTGCTCCTGAACCAGTTCTTCTTGGCCCATCATTATGTCAGAATGGGAGTAGTATCTATAATACTTGCATTTGGAAGGCACGACATTTTAAGAACAAATATCGGAAACATCACCCCTGTGTGTTTTGTTCTTCCCTTTGTTAGCCCAAACTGTAATGACAGAAATGGACACCTGAGAAAGTACAGCATTTGTAAAAATCGAATGCTAGTTTTGCAGGCTCTTTCCTTAGCAGAGATTTGACGGACATGCAGCCTTGCCAGCATTTCCCTTTGGCAACACCACAACTGCTCTGGCAGCTAAACCTCAGTTTAAGTGTAAGACACAAGACATGTATATCTATCCAAAAAGAACAAAATTGTTGCTGTTAAAGACTTCAGTTTAAGGTGACTGAGATCAAAGACCCCTCTACAGTCAATAATAACATTTTCCTCACTTGCTATTGCAAATAAAGAATAAGTTTTGACAATGTTGAAAACCACACTTTTCAGACTTAGCGTTTTAACCAATGCCACAGCTTGTCAGGATGCCTACACTGCATGTTCTACACAGTACTTCAGATAACACTTAATTCTCTCTATATAAAAATATAATGATAATAAGACAATAGTTATAGAATACAACAGGAATTAACCAGCATATTCCAGGGGTGGGTTATGGAACAACCCTGTAAAAGCAAAGGGCCTTATACACAATGTGTGTAAAATAAACCTTAACCAAGTTGGCTAAAAACCTAATAAACGTGCACTTCTGTTGTTAAGGGCAAACAGCCCACTGTCTGCTGTGCTTACTGTCTGAAAAGCCTGTGACAAAATTCTGCATGGTAAGAGGAAGAAACTGCTGGCATTTAATTCCAAATGTATAATTCTGCCAAGTTCAGCCAAAGTGCTCATTCAGAGTTCAAAGGAATAACACACATGAGTGAAAAAAATTACATTCTCAGAGAAAAGGCCACTAGACAAAGGATAGTTTTCATGGATGCCTGCACTCATACTATGGGAAGGCTCACAGCACTTGGAGTTTGTTTTGTGACATGGCTTGATATAAATGCACTATGAAGGAAAGGGATAAAGATATGCATCTCTGCTGCCCTCACTGTGACCGTCTCAGAAAAAAATTCCCTTGGTTTCCAACAGTACCCATACGCTTGCAGGGAGTAAGCAGCAAGGAAGAACTCAGTAGTTTAGCTTTATTGATTTAAACAATAATTTCCTACATGATAAAGAGTCCACACTGAAAAAAGCTTTAATTACATCCTTCACTGTCAAACCACACCCTTATTGCTCTCACCACCAAAATAAAAATATGCTTGCTTCACTGATAGCAAACAACTTATTTATTTTCAAAAAGTAACAAGTTTTAATAAAAGCACTGCAAATCCAATAGCTGGGTAATCAGTAATATTTATGTGGAAATAATGGACACATAATTCCTCACATAATATTTCCCAAGTGATAAGTTTTGTTTGGCACGCTTGATAGCTCACTTACTGAATGCAGCTAAGAGCCTTTCCAACAAAAAGATAAAACACATGACACTTCTCTGATCTGATGCATTTGCTGGTGTCTCCCAAATGTGTGTCTATCAATGAAATCAACACAAAGACAATGCATCATTTCTTATCAGATACCTATTGGTCTTCAAACTACTCCCCAATAAAAGCAAATTAATTCAAATAGTATGGAGGGAATTTTCCCCCCTGAATTTCTTCTCCTGGAGTGTTTATGTAGCATTCTCTAAGAGCTTTCAAGCTGTATCATATAGACACTCGTGCACACATAGGTCAAAAGTAAAATTCATGGATAGCAAATGTGGGAGCTGAACTTTGAATTACCAAAATGCACTGTAAGATGCAATGTTTTCAATTTTTTCTGTAAGACTATCTGTAAAACTGTACATGAGAAGAAACTGAGACAGACGACATGAAAAACACCTAAAGTACATATTGTAATCTTCCTTTCTACAGCCATTATCAGACCTGGTCCAAACTTGAAATGCCCCAGTAAACTATAAATATGGAAGTCACAAAGGAGTGAGCAGTAATTACAATGTGACATAATTAAGAAAATGCTGAAGAAGGGGAGAGGGTGGCAAAACCACAAAATCCAGTGTCAAAATCCCCTCGGATCCAAGTTTCATCATTTGAGAGGAACTAAATGCTACTTACAAGCCAAACCTGTTGTCATAACAGAGAAACACTGCAGGTCAAGGAAGCCTCTATTTCTCTCACAGCTGAATTAAAGCTTGAACCAGTGACTAGGATTTCACAGAGTAAAACACTAATAACTAGTGAAAATGGTGATGAGCATTAATACAAATGTCACAGCTAGAGATGCCAGAATGGATGAGAAATGATGAGATAATCACATCACTGCAAGTGCTGGTGAGGTGGCTGTGGTACAGATAAGGCAGGGCTGGCACACCCCTTACTGCACTGTGGGCTTAAGCACAGCACTGTCTGTAGCCTCTAGAATTCAAATAAAACCTGAATTCATTCATAAAACCAAAAAGTAACCCCAAAGAAGAAACAGTTTGATTGCAAAATGATCATAAACCTTCTTCATACCACTGAAGAATTACCCAGGCATTTTGGGTGTAGAACAGCTGATAGAAACAACAACTCAACAGCCTTGAAGTGTAATCAATTAACAGTATAACCCATGAACAGAAACGGTGAGAAATATCTCAATATCCAATCTGATTCCTATAACCAAAGCTACATTTTTTGAAATGCAATAATCTCTGCACAAAATGGGTTTGGATGGAATGGAATTATCTGCCTAGTTTGAAGTACAGGCTACTACCCCCAATGTATTATGACCTTAAATAGGACCTAATGAAACCACACAGTGCAGCAGCAGTAAAAATGTGTTCTTATTCTCTCCTTTATACAATCCACTCCTTCTGTCCCTCCCAATCTACAATCCATTGCCAACACAAAGTTCCTGGAAAATATTTACTGCTGCTTATGCAGGGAATAAATGCTTTCAGGTGGAGAGGATTGTAAAATAAAATTGATTGCTTCTTTCAACTTTGTAATATTATCATTGCAATTCTTCTCGGATGACAGACATGTATAACTAAGTTAAATAATTGCTCTCTTTACAGCCCAGGTTCACCTCTGAATTCATCTGCAGCACTCCTGTTGGGTGATTGGAATTGGAAAGAGTATTTTTAAAGCAGAACATACAAGAATTGACACAGCCTTTTTAAATCTGGTGCTAATGTGAGAAAGGCTGTTCGATCCTGTGAGAAGGGTGAGGGAAATGGGTTATTTTTGGCAAGGTTTCACCCACTGATACGTGTTTCTGTAATACAAAGTGCCATAAGTACAACTCCTCCCTAATGGAAAGCTTTTCAACTTCACATAGCAACAGTGGCAACTGCATAAGTTTCACAATTCTCCTTTGCCCACTCCCTTTTTTTAGTGTTTGAAGAGGCTTTGTACAGAAAAAACAGCAACGAACTGTGTGTTCTGCTTCAGCACAACTGACATCAAAGATGAGCTGTGACAAAGAAGAAAAAAGTGCTGATCGCTCAGGGCAGTAACACACCAGTGCCAGCCATGCCAGCCGTTCCACAGGGGACTGAGCACTTGAATTCCTCTCCTACCTGGACTGCTCACATCCAGCTTTTAACACAAAGGCATTTGCTTAACTCTTGATTCTGTAAATGTTTAACTCTTGATTCTGTAAATGATTACACACATGCTTTGCAGCCACGATGAACCCACAGACTGCCAGAAAACTATGCCATACCCAGTTCAATGGTATGTCTACACATGCACAAAGCAGTGTCTCTGCAATAAACAGAACACCCTGTGTTTCACCAGCTGTGTTCATCTGAAGAGTTTAATGCACAAATTCCCACTTAGCCTTACACAGTAGGCAGTTATTTACCTGCTGATTCAAGTTTGTGAAGTTAATGTTAGTCCCAAGCCAAACAGCTTGGAGGCATTCTAAAATCATGGGACATTTGACTGGAAAGCTGCTGTCATAAATTCAAGACCTGCTGATCAATACATGGGTTAAGATAAATTAAAACCACAGTAAGTTGCTGAAACAGTATGAGGCATTGCAGCTTTCAGCTTTGTCAAACACATTATGTTCCCCCCAGTAATTAAAACAGAAATGCCAGCAAGCAGCAAATTCTCTTGTTAGAGAGATTCTGAAGTTAATAATTCTTCTAAGAATTACTGGGAAAGGGAGGAAATCTCTAAATCTTATTTAGTTTCAGTAATCTTCAGCTGTATCACCACTAAAAAAGAACTTAAGAATTTTCTCCCCAGAGTATGTAGTTTTACATTTTTATGCAAGTATTTTCTCCGCTACCAAGTGTAGCAGTGGCTGAAAAAATGCAAGTTTCTGAATAAATGCTCAATTTCATTAGATGCCATGAGACATGAGCATGATTTACCCTTTAAACTTGCATTTCCAATCTTCTCCTCAGACTAGCATTTAGACAAAATAAACACATCATTTCACCCTGAAATGCCACAGAGTGTGCAAGTCAGCAGGTAAATTTATATAGACAATTTTCCACTTTTCTATTCAAGATAATCTTCAAGTTCTCTTTCACTGTGGATAGTATGTTCAATATGGCAGTTCCAAGCTTTATTATATCCCTCTGTAAAGACTGTTGTAATTTAACTTACTTGGTGATTCTGTACAGCAGCACCAAGCACAAAAGCAGAGCTGACAGCACACCTAAGCTTAACCCTAAATGCCATTCTACATATGCATTTATTTGCTGAGCTTAAGACTTGCTAC
The DNA here is from genome assembly GCA_034509425.1 of Eopsaltria australis. NCBI lineage: Eukaryota > Metazoa > Chordata > Aves > Passeriformes > Petroicidae > Eopsaltria > Eopsaltria australis. Next base: position 2,846,629 of record JAVTVJ010000121.1, read on the forward strand.
CAGTCCACCTGAGAGCTGTGCACGACACACATCCAGCCTCTTGCACCATCACAAAAACAGCTGGAGAGGATCTGTCACTGTCACTGATGGCCAACAGAGTGTTGCCACAAGTGTAAGCCACAAGCTGCTTCAGCACAGAGGTTTAACAGCAAAATATTTATAAAGGATAGAGTCCAACAGCTGATGTTAGTTGGAACAACAACTGAGGGTGATACTTGATGTTGAACAAACGTATACTTTGCAATAAATTAATTTATTCTCAACGAAAGGATGTCAAATTAATTGAGATGTTTCTCACAACAAAAGAAAAAAAGAAGCAAGTTCAAAGACAAGATGTTGCTGTTCATTCTCCTACCCCGTGCTACAGCCATACTCATCACAAGACTGCTTTTCTGACTTGTCCAGTGTGAGGGAAGTTCATTAAACATAGAACAGTTTTAGAGCAAAGCAGAAGCTTTGAAATTTAAAATAAACTTATTTTAAGTAAATAGAGTTCCTAATGAAACTGTAATAGGCTTTATATGGGAACACTTGACCGTATCTCTATGTCTATTTCCATGCTGACTCAACTGAAGATTATAAGGAATATAAATTCACTACAAAAGGTCTGATACCCTCCTGGATCTAATTTGAGATGAATACTGGAGATGTGGAAGTACAAAATACATGATCAAAAGCATCTGAGCTTCCAATCATGCCCTGCCAGTGAGACTGAGAGCTTGCTAAGTCAGACACAGATTTTTTTTTTGTTTATAAAGTGCAAAACATAAATACAGACCTCATATATATGGATTAAATACATGTGCAATGTATTATACACACCTCTGAAAACATTTAGCAATCCTCTGGTAATTTAGTTGTAGCAATCACATCTATGCTGCTTTCATGTGGCAGACTGAAATCTGGGGCATTATCTCCTTTCCAAGACCTGTTCCATACTAATCCTGCTGGAATGTACAGTGTGTATCAACCTCCTCAGACTGCCCTTAAAGAGTGAATGTTTCTCATATTTCACCAAAGCTATACCACAAGTTACACTTACAGAATTGCTGTGCTTTGGTTAATCAAGATATTTGCAGCACTTTTCTTTCAGATATTTTTTGGCTGGAACCCATCAGAATTTCTCTTAGATGGCTTCCCTGCTTGCTTTCCCTCTCATTTGGGAGGGGGACCATAATTAACATTGTGGGTGGACTCTGTTTGGACCATACACTTACCAGTTAATATAGTTACATTAATTCTCATGGTATTTATTCATTCAGCAAAATTGTAGCACTTTACTTAGGGCGGGTGGCAGGGAAGAAAAGAGGGAGGGTGAGAGGGAGGGGAGAGGGAAAGAAGTGCCTATTTCTGATCTAAACTTTTTGCTACTTGGGCCTGTTTAGGACCTTCTTCTCTATCATGACACTGTCTCTCTTTTACTGAAAGTCACATAAAAGTTTTGCATACTGGCTTCTTGGTAAATCCACTACGCCTGAACAGAGTTCCTTTATCCTACAGCTCTAAAAGCCAAGATTTCAAAGAGTACTTCCACACATCCCACTGCATTTATCTCAATGTCCTTGGAAGTGGTTGCCTCTCTCTTCCTAGCTTAGTCGGTAAAAAGGCTGTGGTTTGACAGACACAGACTGGTATCTACTCTTGTCTTGAATCCTCTTCCGTCCCCAAACTCTCACAGTTCTGAAAAATCCTGAAATGATGCACTCCTTTTCTTCTTGAATGACTTTCTGAACAAGTCCAAGAGAGTACTAGATCCTTGACAAGGGGCATCCAGCCTCACTGAGGGGTTTAAGTCAGTATAAAGGTACTGACCATGTACCATTCACTGTACAGAATAATTCAAATTCTTCCTGCATGTGTATAGCTCTCTTGACTACATTAATTTGTTCACACTTCTGATAGAGGCATCTATCCAAATTATATAGGTATACTTAAATGATGCCTAAAGCTGAAAGAATGCCTTTTCAGGGAATGATAGAAAGCATCAATGTGCTTATTTTATTGGCTTTGCAGGCTGGAAGTTCCCATGAAAGATTAGGTAAGATGATTTGTCCTTTTCAGTTGCAAAGCTCAGGCTAAGCTGGACGTTCTCAGGACATGTTCTCAGCACTGTTCAACTTTGCTGAATGTGCAGTTCCATTGAACTCTGATTACTACAGAGTTACAGCTCACTGGCATAAAGCATTAGCATGATATTTTACTTTTTTCCCCCCAGCAGCCATTCAAGAACGGTACAGGGGAAAGAAAACAGCATTCTGAAACAAGAGTCAGAGAGGAAATGGGCACCTTATTTGAAGTACTGCCAGCAATCTTAATTTTATCAAAAATGCTATTTCAGGACTATCAGTTGAGCAAATCTGTGCACAACAGCACGAGTTTGTTTTGTCTGGGAAAAGATCCATGAAACATTCAATACTTTGCACTTTTTATGAACAAGAAAGCAATAACCTTGATGTACAGTTGCAGGCTGCAGGTTAAAGGAGTCCTTCCAAAAGGAAAGGCTTATGATCAATGCTTTCAAGCACTGAAATGCACAACCGAATAAAACAGATGCAGGACCCAAAGCTACGAGCAGGAGTTGATGAAAGCACATTGTAATTCCACATGCTCTGCTGCACAGCCAAATTACACAGACCAAACCCTCCTCACTTTTCCAGCATGGAAAGGTGGGATTTGGAACATGGCTTTTCAGACTGGTCTGGTGAAGAACTTTAAATGTGCCAGTTACTGTGTGCTTCTCCAAGAAGGAACAGTTTTGTATGAGAAAGAGAGAATAATGTGAAAATGTCAGCTGAGAACTTCTTGAGAGTAAGTGCATCTTTTTACTACTGTAAATTAAATCAAACTGGAGCCAAGAGTCAAGCAACTCAATCATCAAACTGAGATTTGCATTGAGCAGACATATCTACATAAAGAATAAGGTTTAGAGTACCTTGTAATATACTTACTAGACATTTTAGAAATCACTAGCATTCTTCATAATTCATCCCACCTATTTATTTCCTTTAAGTGCAGAAATGGTCATTCTTACAAATACTGATGTTAGTCCTTCAGAGAACAGAGACTGCTGATGACAACTACTGCAGAAATGGCTGATGTGCTGCTTTTACATTCATGGAGCAATCATCACCCCCTATTAAAACAGGCATTAGGTTTCCTTTAGTGTCTCTAACAGACTTCTGCTGGTGAAGGGACTAACTCACAGAGCCAGGATTCTGCCAGCACCAGCACTGACTGAACAGAATGAATCTAGAGACAGAGAACTTTAAAATGGATCTGGCCACCTCAACTGCTTCTGTAACTTTCTACAATTACCTGTAACAACAGTACCATGACTGAAAAATCTGCAAATAAAAATGGTGAATTTGCATGTTATGATGGCTGAGATGCAATTACTTGCTAAGTTGGGGTTGCTTTTATTCTTCAGTCATGTTTTTTTGCATAGGGAGCAAAATAATTAACATTTGATCCATTAAACATTGACCAATGCTGTGCCAAAATGGTGCAAAACTAACAGATATGGAAGGCTGAAACAGAAGTTACAGTATTTAAAGATGTGCTCTGAAATAAATTCCTTCCCTAAATTCATTATTACAAATTTCTTATTCAAACAAAAATGAACCTTGAAATGACAGAAAATCAAATAAATTCTAAGATGCTGGGCATGTTTTTTTATAGAAAAAAGTTGTAAGCATCTGAATAAACACGCTTTAGTCTCCAGATCCTTCCAGAGCTTTTAAAAATACTACTCACTCCCCACTACGCAGTGGGAGAAATGAAGGATTCACAGCTTCCCAAACCAAGGTTCATCTTAACAGGTTCCTCCACATGTATTTAAAAGCCTACATACATGAATCTGAATGACTTATATATCTGAATGAATTTGCCTCTACCTTCTACAGCAGATATAAAAGGGAGTGAACTGAGTAAGATTTCTAAAGTTGCAAGAAAAATAAAACCACGAATATATGCCTCTACTTCAGTCTCCTGTCCTGAATGCTGTGTACTGCTGGGTGGAAAGGCATCTGGCATGAACCAAACACAGCAGGGCTTGCTGGGTTAAGTTTTAATGGCCAGCTCAGAGGGCAAGTTTTAGCTTTTACTCTGGTTGGTCCCATCTTTGGCAGAGGGGAAGGTGGGTCAGCTTGTAACCATGGGGGGCAGTAAAAAAACAAAACAACCCCACAACAAAACCTTTAATACTTAACTGTTTATTCTAAGATACTCAGAAACTCTGATAGTTTAATATTTCTACCAACGTGTAGACAGCTTCCTCATCTGCAGCTTTAATGAAAGGTGGATATGGAACACAAGTCTTGAACTGCAGTAAAAGTGTTACATTACAGCTCTGGCTGCTACCCTGTGGCTCTGTAGATGCAAAAAGCTTTATCAGCCTGAAGTCTCATGAATTCTACATCTCAAGAACTTGTACACTAGTGTATACCATCCTCAGGGTAAGATCACTGGCATTTTAGACCAGCAGCTTCACTCACTAGTGAGTTAGACTCCTTAAACAAGAAGTTTCCTTGTTAAACTAGATAAAGAACATCTCTTTAAATTCACCTTTTGGTAAAGAGTAATGCCTGTTTGCTCAGTCTCATTAACACACAGTTTGATAAAAGATGAAGTTTACCACTGAACAAGACAAAATTCCGAGGAAAGGCAAAAAAAAAGAGGCAGGATTTATTTTGAGAAGGACATTAAAAATAAAAAAAGTGCTCAAACTACTTGGCGTGAGAAACACACCAGCTGCACTTCACTAATCCACAGCTGATCCTCAGAAAGAATCACAAATCCACTCAACCAGCAGGCTGAGTGCCATTTTATTGGCAAGAATTGAGAACAAAATGGAATCAAATACACACTCATAATACTGGCTATTAACATTTTTGCTTGTGTTTGATAAAGTGTGCATTAAGGACTCTCTGCTTAATCCAATCACAGAATATGAAAAAGTGAAACTAGAAAAATTAAATGTATGAATTTGCTTGAAACCTGTTTCATTGTTACAGCCTCATGGCTGCAAGACATTCACCCACTGAACTGGCCACAAGTCCAGCACTTTGGAACTGTACTAATGAGGGCCAAGAATTGAATGTGCCACTAAGAAACAGCCAGAGGTGTTTCTTTCTGTTCATGGCTGAGCCCTACTGCCAGAACACACATAGAATAATCTATACAATGTCTGAAGCTACAGGATAATAATCTATACCTGCTGAAGCTACAGGAAGCCATCAGTGGTTTTTGTTGAAGGGAGGTTGCTTTTATCCTGTTCTTACAGCAGTACTTGCAGCCAGCAGAAGTTGTCAAATCCACACATTTTCAACTTTCATACAATTTTTGCAAATCTTTCAGTATGACTTATACTGTATTCTGCAGCCTCAAGCACACAGTGCAGTTTTGTTTCAGTTCAACAGAAATTTGGTAAACAACATCTTAAACATGATCAAAAGAATAAATCTATCATTAGTTGTTTTGCTAATGATCTTTTATAACATAATAAACACACCTCAGAAGTTTAGCACTATAAATTACCAAAATTAGAATAAAAATACATGAAGTATTAAACAAAGCAATCTTGTTCTGAGTTTTATTAGATAATATTATAGATAATTCCTTTTTCTCATGTTTATGACCCTTTAAACAATATGTGAGCATTTCTCAGCACTGGAGAGGGGAGGAAGGAAGAAAGGGAATATGGGAAATGAAAAATCAGAAAGGTAATACAAATTCTGCTTTCAAGTTCCTGTCCACAGTCATGATAAAACAGCTCTATGATGATTGCTTGATTAAAAATTAATTGCTGTGGTAATTTAAAGATATTCCTTATTTAATAATTAATTATAGGAATTAAATTGGACTATTCACTGAAGTCATATTATAAGGTACATGTAGAAAAGATCCATGATCTTACTGTGTAATTAGGGATAGAGGGGGAATTTTAGTGCATCTTGGAGAAAGAATGCTTCCTGTCATATCTGATATCTGTCCTGTGAAACAACTGATCCATTTTTTGGCTCTCTACTAGGGAATACCAAATTTTACTGTAATACTGCAGAGTGAGGTTCTTTCTATATAACACAGCTCTATCTAGTGGCTGATTAATCCAAGTGCATCTGGCTGTTGAAAGAAGACTAAATCATTAATGTGATGAAGGGCAGGAAAGCCTTAGGAAGGTGACACTTTCTTATTCTGACTTACTGTTACACACCTTGCATAAGCCTGGAAATACTCCAGCACAGGTTGCACTGGCACCTACATCCTGCCTTTCCATACACTGATAAATGTGACTTGGTGGAGAGTTCTCTGGGTACTGAACACTTTTTTCCAATACAATTTGCAGGAACAAACCAGGGGCTCAAATACCTACCCAGGCAGGGTACTAAATATTGGCCTGACAGATAACCCCAGTGGGGCTGGACAGGCAGTCCCTGTGCTTCATTTTATGCCTGTTACATGCATGTGCTTAGCCCTGTATCAGGAATATGCCAGAATGGCTGCCTGAGCAATGCCAGAGGTGGCTGGGAAGCCTCTGTCTGTCCACTTGATTGCTGCTGTGGGAGCCAGGAAGGTTTGGAGCTGCTCCCCAGCCTCAGCACTGGATGGAGCCCAGAGATAAACACTGTGGGGTAACACACATTCCTTAGCAGGCTGAACTGGGTGCCTCTCCCTACCCCTGTGGACACCATGGGAGGAAGAGCTCGGCACTGCAGCCTTTCCAGTGCAACATGCTGAACCCCAAAAAGCTCTGAAGCCCAATGCAGAAAATGCAAGTGGCTGCTGTGTTTTTTCCCCAATCTCATCATCCATCTAGGGGATATTTGGATATTAACCTGTGTCAGCTTCTAATTGAACATAGCAGAAGAAGAGCTGCTAACTTCTGTCCTGTGTAACTGAGTAATGGATTCCATCAGCACGGGGGAAAGGTCACTGCTTTTTGCTGGTAATTACAAAAGCTTCACAAAAGTGTGCCTACATTTTTCTCAAGCTTGTCAGGCCACTTATCCAGTGCAGGCTTAAGGAAATAATGGGTATTCACACAGCAGTTATTTAAATAATGCTCTAATGATAATTCTGGTTAATAACTGTATAAATAAGTATAGTTTCATTTAAACTAAAACAATCCTGCTACAGATACCACTGTAGCAAAATTAAAATAGCAATGTAAAAACACTGCAGTTGGGGAAAAGGACTCATACCTGCTGCATACAGCCAACAACAAAATATAATGTGGATTTTAAACACCACTTAAGGTTAAGCCCACACAAATCAGCTTTGAATGTTGTGTAACTTTTCCAGAAAGCCTGGAAATCACCTCTCCTTTAGAATGATTAGAATACATGAACTGGGGGTCTGTCAAAACTCCTGGAACTGGGGTTAGGTTATTCTGATCACTGAAAGCTTCAACTGCAAACATGCTCTCTCTCTCATTCAAGCTTCATCGGTTTCTCTACACATTGCTCCAGAAAGCAATTTGAACACATCTTCCTTATTTTATATACAGGAATTAAATAGGTTTGTAGCCCAGTTTTCATGTCCTTTTCAACTCGTGTTTTATCTAGAGTTTCTGCAACCATAACACAGGTTGACATAGAAATGTTTTACTAGTATATTTTCATTGTAAATTACTCAAATCTGCTCTAAATTAACTATTATTCTAGCAAAACAGTAAAATGCATTTGATGTTTTGTGTGTCTGTGCACAGAAAACAAAAGCACTTACCCATTTTAACACTTTGAAGAGCAGTACATGTATAAACTAATGAAAATTTAATATTAGTAGAATATTTTACCTTTTCAACATGACAATTATTTGAAAATCAAAGCAATTTGCCCAAGTTAAATACCATCCCCCACATCTTCATTCCATGAAATTTTCATAGTTTCTGTTTCCTTTCAGAGAAAAAAAATCAAGGTGACAGCAAGACTACTTGCTCTAATTCTTGATTCAGGCAGAGTTTGCTGATGAACGAGAGCCATAAGATTAATAGGGCTTTGTGGGGACCAGTTCACATTATTTTGTAACAAAAGAATTTCTAAAAGCTTAGTCAGATGCCTGAACCCACACACCTAGCACCAATTCAGATTCCTGGTGTCTCAAAGGCATCCTCCCAGGGCTAGTATCCCAAAGGGCCTAACGCAGAGAGGATGGAAAATGGCACTAATAGCTTCAATTCAAGTAGTTTCAAGTAAACTCAAGTGCCCTTGTGTCTTCCTCCTAATATGCAGTTATGCAAAACAAAGGCAACAAGGCTCTTCCTCAGTGCTTGAAAAAAATTACTTCAGAACATCTGTCATTTAAATGAAAAAACATTTAGAAATCCTAGTGAGTGACACAGGTGAATATCAGAAAGATCAGAGACTGCAATAGTAGGTTTATTTATTCCAACTACTAAAGCTTTATCAACAGCAAAATGTTAATACCATAGGATTTATTATGGAAGAGGGAAGTAATGATTAAAATTAACTAGGCCACAGCCTGGAGTGAGACACTAATGACAAATGCACTGGGCCAGCCATTTCCAACAAGCCAGTTATTTCCCTTCTGCTTTTTCCTGAATGAAATACACAAATGCATCAGTAATCCTGAGCTCCTGGAACACAGCCACTCCTGGGCTCTGCTCCTCCCGAGGGCTCTCAGCAGGTGTTCCTATGTCCAAAGGCCCAGAAGGATCAGGATCCATACACACTTAGGGCTGATCTCCACTGAGAGCCTGCCTCAGCTGCTCACACCCCTCAGGGTCGAGCAGGTAACAAGGGGAAAGGGGGTCACTGTTGTGGTTGTGTGCCTTGAGGGGGAACCAAAACCAAAAAATGCTTTTAGATGAGATCAGTGCCTGGCTGTCCCTGGCTCCTACGAGGATCCTCTTTCTCCCAGTTTTCTGGTTTACCAGAAGATCGACCTGCAGCACTATTTACCAGCAGAGCTATCGTTAAAACAGAACAAAAATCAGTGTTACTTGACGTCAAGATCCTTGTGAGCAGGTGGACGCATTTCTCTGGTAAATTAACTATTCTGAAGACAGAAGGCTGACACAACGGTTTGGGATTCTCTAGGATAAAAGACACTGCTGAACAGCCAGAATTACTAGTGTTTGGTGAAGGCATGTCAGGTCATCTCACGTCAGTGTTTCAATGCTCAGAGATAGTGATTTAGGAAAACACACTGAGTTTTAACCTTTCAACTGCTCTGTTCAAACCTAAGCCTGACAAATACAAACAGAAAAAATGTCTGATCTGCTCCTGGGAATGAGAAGAATCAGGATTTTGTAAGGATGGCTCAACAGAATTGCGAAGTGAAATTAGAACTCAATATAAAAGCATATACAAAATTCAGCAGCAAAATCAAAAGAGTCTCAACTTGGGATACTAAGTTTCAGGCTAAAAAAGTCTTAAAAGCTATTTTCCAAAACTATGAGCTCAAGCTGACTTGCACACTTCCATACAGCTTGCAGCTAAGCTGTAGAACCTCTTGGTGAAGGATGATGTGCTAAAAGGCAACAACATAATTTCACCTGAATCCGCCCAATATTACCTCTGGTCCATGCTGAAGTATCTCTGTCTAGAAGCAAACTCTGAGGGAGGAACTGCATCTTTCCCTTTCTGCAGCACTCCCTTGACAGTGCTGTTCTAGCTCTGGGCAGGACAGATTTCGGGTCTGACACCTGATCTCTGAATTTGACATTAAATGGAAAAAAACTTGTCACCTCATGAGCTGTACACCTGATTCCCACCTGGATTTGCAATCTTCAGTTTCATGAGCAAATTCATGTCTATAATTGAAAATATTTAGGGGACCCAAGCTTCAATAAAACCTAGATAAATTATTAAACGATTAAGATGTAATTTCAAAACAGCAAACCATGGGCTCTGAGCACTGATCCAGCTAAACACATGCTGAATAAATATTTTAAAAAGCTTTGGAATTTACCCTTTACTCTTCAGTTCCAAACTGACATAGATTTTACATTTGCAAAAATACGACATAAAAATCACCACCAACAATGTAGAACTGGACAAGATATTTATTACTTAATGTGAACATCAAGCCTAAAACCAAATGCATTCCTCTTCACCTGTCAATCTCCATAAAATACATTAACAAATAAACCAACATAGAACTTAAGGATTGTATTGTATTGGGATGATTGTACTGATTGTATTAGGAATAGTGTACTGTGTATCAGAAACAATAGAGGATGAACCCCTGAACAGCTCATTGCTCCCTTTTTTTGTGAAAGAAAATTTTTAATACATGACCTGCAACAGGAAAACTGGGAAGGAGAGAAATTAGAGTCAACTAAAACGACAGGAAAAAAAGAAGTTCAATTGTCTTTTCTGTTAAAAAAATTACAAACAGCACATTTAGTAAAGCTTAGTAACTACTGCTTGCTTTCCACTGGTAGGGGCTTAAGCCATTCAGCTATTAATCACATGAAAGTAGATATTAAGGAATATTAATCCATACCAGCTGTTACATCTTTTACTGCGCTATTATTAGAGATTAATCTTTATAGAACAAGGCTGCCTTTTCATGTCATTTCCAAGAGGACATCATGCATGTTTTACAGCACATCTTCACAAAGAGTTGAAGGAAGCAGGTGCTTATGATGGCATGGTAAAATCATACACAACTTCATCCTCAAAATCTAAGCCATTTATGGTTAGAGGAGACATTGTCATCAGTTGATTAGTTAATTTTTATTGTGACTGCAAAGATGGCTTTTATAGCTTCCTATTTACATCAAAAAACCAAGATATTCTCCTACTGATAGTGAATGTTCTCTTATGGAAAGTTCAAGGCCATGTAAATTTCTATCTTCAGTATTGGGAATGAATCCAGTTTAAAACTTCTAACATGATCTAGTTGATGGAGCCTTAATGAGGAACATCTAGGATTTTAACAGATTTTTAACAAAACAGAATCAACAGTGTGAGCATAGAATTCTCTAATGAAACATAAACCCCTGTCAGGTGAGCCAGAATTTTGGAAGAGAAATTGCTTTAATTGTTGAATACACTTCATAGGTGACTGCATCTGCACACTCCAGAGAAACTTCTATTGGACCACGTTGATGGAATGCCATTAAAATCACAAAAAGCATCACACTTCTCTAAAAAAGCAAAACTGCTGGCAGAAAGACCAGCATTATCCATTAAAGATTATGAGATTAGCATGAAAAATAAGCTTCTAATCAGTTTCTTGAGTTTTGGATAAGATACTACCAGCTGCACTAAGGAAATCAGTTGTCATAGTTACAGAAAAAATATCTACATTCTCTATACCTGCAGTCTCCTCATTTTGTTAAATACAAGACTCTTCTCTAATCATGTCACAATTAATCATCAGGATATCTCTGGTTTTTTACTCATTTGGCATCAGACTGATGTTCCAGACTGAATGTGTGGTGGTTTTCTAGTACAGTCCAAAGGGTGAGGAAGCAGCTCTTTGGTCTGGGTTGGGCTGAGTCACAGCTCTCCCACTCTTCCCTGCAATTCTCACAGTATCTGCTCAGCAGCCACTGCCCCATCACCCTCCCCAGATTTGCTCAAGCCCTGCAGAGGCTCCCTTTTCTCACTGCCCATGTTCTGCCTGGGCAACCCGATCTGCTTCAGCTGCTGCCTCCCCAGCGCTGCTGCCCCCGCCTCCAGCCTGGCCAATCTGGCATGTACAGCTGCCTTTCACAGCCCCTGCTACCTGCCTTTAATCCTCTCCACCCTCCTTTTCATCTGCTGATGAACCAGCTGTTGGTTATGTAACATTGGTTTCCAGGCCTTTTCCACTCCTCAAATATAAGTACATTCAAATTTTGCTATATCCTCTCAGCTTCATGACACTTCCCAAGACCAGCTGGCTTTCTGATTCCACCCTGCTAATGCCTGTCTACAGGACTTCTCCCATCTCCAAACTGGATTAAGTGCTAACCCTGCAATGACACTTCTGCTGCTTAATATCAATAATTTGCCTGCTAACAGCTGGCAAAAGCACGGGGCAGAAAAAAGTACTGACAACATAAAAAATAACATACATACTAGGAGGTAAAACTGGGGCCCAAATGTAAGCCCTTTAAGCAGGTTATCTCATGGCTTACATTTTATTTAAAAAGAGGCTTGAAGCAGGGGGGGGATATGATCAGAGGAACATTAGATCAGTTTTAATCAGTTACAGCTTTTCTAACTTTTCCGTTAACATAGATCATAGAAGTTGCACTAGAGATTAGGACCCACATACAATAGAAAACTATTTCTGTGGACAGGACACATTAAAAAAAGAGATGAAAACGGAGTTGCCCAATTTCACCAAGTAGCAACAAACCAGTGAAGTTCAACTGCTGATACAACCCACCACGTTGCCCATGAAACATCCCTCTTTCAATGCTTTCTGAGTCTTCCTTTACTCTGCTGCCTATGTTTTTCAGCTAATTTTTAATTATTTAGATTGAAAGAATCTCAATCACTTGTAGAAGTGATTGTAGTGATGCAGAGTCTGACATGAAAAAGCACCAGAAAGCTTCCGTTCTCTAAGGCAGTGGCTGATACTTCAAACACAGGACTGGAAAACAGAAAGTACCCCAATCCACATCCTTCATTGCAAGATCAACTAACCTACTATTGCTACATGAGACATGAACTAATATCACTTTCCAGAAAAATGGTTTTATCCTTTATTTATCCACACTTGTGTTTTTGAGGCCTCTTACAGTCACATTCTGCATCTTCTGCTACTGTAAAACAATCCACCTCAGAAGCATTCTAACATGCATTTGATGTTCTCTGTGTTTGAAAGTCAGACAGATTTTCAGTATTCATGAGCTTTTGTTTCAGTTGGTAATAAGTATCCACCCTTGACAGATTCCTTCAACAAAACTACACTCAAAGTGAAAACTGCTCAAGGCTTTGTCTCTGATTTTTTTCTATTCAGAGCTGCATTAGGCTTGTTTGAGTCTGCCACTGAATAGATGCTGTAAGCAAGAACTAGCAAGAGGGGCAGCATGAGCCAAGCAACTATGGCAGATTTTTTTGTGTGAGACTAGGTGGAATTCATGTTGGGATACAGGCAGCAAAGCACAGTTGCAAAAGACACAGATGCATGCAAGTCCCACTGTTGCCAGAAGTGAATATAAACTGCTGAACAGAACAGCAGCAAACTGTTGAAAAGTAAAAAATATTATCCCATAACTCACAAGGTGAATCTGACGCTCAGTCCATGTTATGAGTCCTATACAGAAGTCATGTCACGTATGTAGCCAGCTGGGGGACAGGCTGCACAGGCTGTAAACTCTGGGGGTTATGCAGTATTTGCCCAGACATACAAATGTTCTATGAGGTGTTCCTAGTAAGTAACAGCTACCATCAGTTCTAAAAATCTGCCAAACATTTGGACTTAAAGTAAAAAAGCTCCCACAAAACTCATGACTTTCACCTTGCTGAAAGCCACCATGACATAGCAGTGGCATGTAGGCAGCATTGTGGGGAGAGATACACAAGGTTTTAACAGTGACCTAGTGCAAGAGGTCTTGCCACTGATTCCATGCTTCTATCCTATCTTGAGAAACAAGCTTCCATGCCTTTGTGGTAACCTTTCCTTCATGCTACAGATCAGCTATTACTCACTGAATGCACACATCAGCTGCTTCTGTTGGATGTCTGCAATGCACTGACTTGTAGGGACAGGGTTTGCTGCAATGCCGCATGCCTGACTATGCTGGATGAGTCATTCCTGCAGAACAGAGACTCGAGTCCTTAGGAACAATTCCTGACAACAGAGAGATTCTTAAAAGCCGTATCTTACAGCGTCTGTCTTGAGAAGAAACAGGATGTCAAGAAAAAGGTCATGGACACGCCAAGGAGAACCTTTAGGTTCTACATTTTGAATTGGACAAATCCTCTCCTATAGCGATATTCTTCCTTTGGATGGTATGTCACAGCAAAACAAAAGCCTTATAACTCACTTGGCCAATTGTGCATCCTGCTTAGGGTGTTAAAGGATTTACTTCCAATTCCTATTCAGATCAGCTGGTGCTAACACATACTCTGTTATAGATGTTTTTCACAATGCTCTTATCCAGGCTGTTGAAGGACACTATGATAATCAATACTAAAGCACCTCGGTATTGATCCAGCAGGGCAGAGAAGTGACAGAGCCTGCAGAGTGCTTTCTGTAGAAAAGATTTGTCAAAGCTGGACAAAGTTGTATACCCAACTGTAACGTATTTCAGTTTCTCTTAAGAAAACAGCTATTCTGATAGAAATTATTCCAACCTGACATTCGCTTCATTACAGAGAGGAGCACAGGCTGTGTTGCTGTGTCTCACTTTGGGAGTTTGTACCCAAGCACAGGCTGCTAAGTACAGTCTTTGTTCATTTGAAAAGGGGCAACTGATAACCTGCTGGCCTGTTCCTCAGACACCAGTCTGCTTCTATTTCCCTTTATGGCCATGAAAGTCTACCTGTGATAACAGTTTAATTATTGCCCTGTTATTTTTTTGAACACTAAAGAAGATATAGTACCTACTCTGACATACTCATAAATGTATTTTATTATGTCCCAGTTATTTTCTCACTTTCATCACTCAACTGACTGCCCAAAATGTAAAAGACACAGTGCTTTTATCTCATGAATCACTGAGACATTGACTAAAATACTGCCACGTCTTGATCACAGCAGGAATTTGGGGGGGGGGAAAATTTGAAACTCTCAAAAGGAATGAGTATGAAAATTATTTCACTGTTACCAAAGGATCTGTTTAACCAAAACGGCAATATTAACCAGTTGGAGAAAACCTCCAAATATACCTACCACCATCCTAAACCTAAACCATCAAAAGGTATGCAATTTGAAGGAATCACAGCTGCTTGACTAATAGTTTAGGAGCAGAAAGTGAATTCACCCTGTTAGTTGTTTTTTTTTTTTCCTATTTGAAGTTTAATATTATGATATTAAAAAAGAAAGCACACAAAGCATACAATTTAAGATTAACAACTGCAACTGACTTCAAGGGATTTCATACCAATTTTCAAGCTTCATTAACAAATGGTAAGACAGATCAAAACAGTGACTTAAAGAGGAGACAAAATTGGTTTTCTGCCTGGAAGCCACATTCACTCTGATCTAAGTGAATGTATTCATCACTGGTTTGTCTGGTCATTTACAGAACATAGGACAAGTTATTTGCCTTAGTCTGAACGTCTAATAATCTTTTCTCCTTTGTAATCCATGGAAACTTTTCCAATAAAGCACAGGGTAATACTGCACTACCTTAAAATATTACAAAGATCCATTATACTTTCTATAGTAGTGTTGTTGAGATTTTTAAAGTTTTCTAATGCATTTAGATAAAACATTCTTTAACTTTTTTGTTAGGCATTACTATGATTTCTTGTACCACATTTGATAGCCAGGAAGGAGACAGTGATAAAACACATTAGTGTCTCTATAAAAGCTTAAATCTGAGCATCTGGAAGTCTTATACTGAATATACCCTTATATAGATAATCACAGAGAATTTACAAGCATGGAAGAATTATAGGCAAAGAGAAACAAATGCAGAGTAAAGCTGTTTCAGTAAAATGTTTTTCTCTTCAGAGGAACAGAAAATGAGTCATAGTAGGTACATCTTAAAGACACTTAGATCAAGTCAATGGAGATAGCAAGCAGAGATGAAAGCATCGTTTAGTACCAGAAAAGGAATCTGAAGTAATTCCCATTAGTGGGAACGACAGACCAGTGATGTGCATCCAGATAAGCTGCTGCTTTTGTTAATAAACTGAGATGTTTATGAGACACAAAACCAAAACACACACACACAAGGACACTCCTTTCTTAAACATTATGGGTTTCACATTTCATTTAGAGCATTCTCTGTTGAGGGAGAGAATTACACCTTTAATTGCACAGCAAGTAGCAACAGGTGGTTTTGTAAAACTGCTGAGGAAATAAAATTTTATCTACAGCACTGCTGTTAAAATTAGGGGACTACACAGGAAAGTTAAGCAGAGTAAAGAGCTGAGTAAGATACATTCTAAGTAGTCTTAGTATCCAGCACTACTGCAGTAAAAACTGGCAGTTAAAATCATGGGCCAGGACCACACACTGTTACACATTCCTCAGAAAAAAAGCAAGAGTGAGAGTGGCAAAAGGGAAAAAGATTAGAGTAGTAGGTGAAATTTTCATTATAAACCCCAATGCTTGGCTACATCATGTGGCTTTAACCATTTCCTGCAGAGGTATTCCAGATGTATCCCAAAGCACTACACCCCTACAAGGCACACACATTCAAGACCAGTTTCAAGTCCTGTTTTCAGTTGTATCATTAGCAAAAATTAACATTCAATACAAAACACTCTCAAGCTCAACAGTGCCCAGTTTCCTGCCTCGAGATGTCCTGACTCCCAGAGACAAGCACTTCACCTGCCTGGATCATGCCAGTGTGCTACTGACCTCAGAGAGTCAATCCACACAATTTCTGGCAGAAGTAACACTCCCAGCCTATTACATATGCATAAAAATCTAGTTTTTTAATCAACTGCAATCACTTTTTTTTTCATAAAAGGTAAAATTTCTGTTTCTGAAATGAACATTAAAGAAAATAAACACCAAAAGAATTAGGAAGACTAAAGCAAGCCATGAAAGGAATTTTCAGCTTTTGAAAAACAACATTTTTTTATAATATGTCAAGAAAAACAAAATCTGCATTGTGTTCCTTCTACCTTTACTTGACTAATCTTTTCCATGGGATTAGTGGGACAAAATTAAGCAGTTTTTGCCTGGGTATTTCACTCTGACTTTATTCCATTCAAGAAGTAAAATGCTGTATGCTTTGCACTATCAAAGCAAGCTTGGGGACGTTTTAAAGGAGAAATACTTTTCAACTTCCTTCATCATTATTTCTTTGTATTATTCAATAAATAAAGTTAATACTACTAGCCTATGAAGCTGGAAGTCATCTGGGGGACAAAGCAAGCACTACACAGTGGTTCATGAAACTCAAGATTCTTGAAGGACAGCCTGGTTTGTCATGAGGCACCCAGGAAGCAACTGGGCGAGTAATGGGCAAAGTCACCCAAAGTAACACCTGCTACATAGTAGCTGACATTTCATTTTGCCACTTTGCTTTACATCCATCACAGGAGGAAAAAATGAACCCACCGCTAACACCTTCTGTTTTGATTCCAAATGTTTAGGCTTGGCCCTGGTGCCAAGGAAATTACAGCTGAAACATTCTTTTTTTTTTCCATCTAGCATTCACTGTCTGTAATTGGGCCTGTAATACAGGTATTACATGCAGCCTGACAATCTCTAGCAGAGAAAAGGGCCAGAGTCCACAGTCAGTGCATAAAAACCATCACTGTAAATCTGTAAATTACTTTATGCTGAGATGGTGCTTAGAATTCCTCTGCTGATGGCCCATGACCATCAGTCTCTGCTGAAAAAGTCCCCCAAACACAGACATATTCTCTCTTGCAATCACAGATGACTATAACCAATATTGCAGATAGTATAGAACAATCTTCTTAGAGAAAGAAACATTTTAATACATACGTAGTTGCCTGTGTGGCATTTTTCTCTCAGTTTATATTCCTTCAAATTTCCTTTCACCCCTTTAGCTAGAATCTGACTCTAGCACTGTGATGACAGTCAGCAGAAACTAGAAGAGGGTTGCAGGGGTTCAAAGAGTAGACAAAAACTATTTCTCAATATTTGAATGGAATCAGTTTGAAAAAGGCCAGTTGAGCTGGAATCTAAGCAATCCTGAGCTGAAGTTAGCTTACAGTTGTTGCAAAAGAATCTGTCAATCTATGGACAAAATACGTACATAACTTCTCTTAATAGCTTGAAAACAGTTAAGAAACAAATTCTTACTATTCATTTACTACATGCAAGCTTATGATAACAACAGTGAGCTCACACATTATAAAGCAAACACTCATGTCTTCTTTCTCCTGCTTTGCTTTTCCATTCATAACCTTCACAGCAAATACTCTAGCCACAGACTGTATTTCTCATAGAATCTGTCATCTGTAGCTCAGTGAATCACATCATAATCTTGTATACATCCTACCAGTCTTCACATTTACTGCACCTAAATTGGTGACGAACACTGAGTATCAATCATCATCAAAATGTAATTTTGATTATGGATAGGAATAATTACAGACTAGCCCTGTACAACGACATTCAACTCAAAGATCCTTAAGACAGGAACTTGTGAAAGAACTCCTGTAACAGGAATAAGACTCATTGCTAGAACCAGTGCAATGAACATGACTCATACCTCTGAGACTTACATGATCACAAAGGGGATAGTTCTCATTTATAACAGTACCAGCTGTTAAAAGCAAGAGGGCCAAACAGTGTCTCCAGCTGCTTCCCTCTGGCTGTACTATTTGGATAATTGCAGACTTACCTTCTGTGATCCGGACGCTGAGCCTTTAAATGAAGTGCGTTTGAAGGAGCCACTCATCCTCCGTAAGGAACCTGTGAACTTTCCTTTCTTAGACCCCTCCATAATGGAACTAGTACCCCAGCATCAAAGAAAACCCTGATTTCAGTCATGGAGTCTGAGCAGGCTTTTTCCTGAAGCCAACAATCATTAAGTTACAGCTTAAATAAAAAGTGAGACAAATGCATAGAACAAAGTCAAAGCCAAATGATGAGACTCCTGTTCCGATATGGACCCTGTCACAAGTGTTACCAGCAGCCAGCCAAGCAGAAAAACAAGGCAATCCACTGATAGCAACTGCTGGCCCCCTCCCTCTTCTCTACTGACTCTATAATCAGGCTTAATGCACACAGCTTCTGCAAGCTATGGTTTTTAATGGACAGAGATTTAATAAATGGTGATTGAAGGTAAATCTACTTTAGAAGCAGCAGCCCGAAAGGTTTTTATTTGTGCAAAGCACAGGGCAGTCAGATGGAAATTGTTTTGGTATCAGTAGAAAGGCACATGAAAAGAGCAGATGGTCCTCAGCAGACCATGGGTTAGAGGCCTAGTGGAACCCTAAAGGATAACTGCTGATGGCAAGTGTGCCTACACCAGGCCCTGGGATGAGAGTGACAAGGTTTTAAAAGCAAACAGTGCACAAGATCACCAGTTAGATTCTAACTAATTAGGGAATGAGGGTAGAGAAGGTGTGGTGCATATTAACTTCATGAATTCTCACTTCATGAATTCTCACTAATACCTCAATGCATCTGTTCTGTGCTATTCTATCTAAGTGTGGAGTGAGAACAAAAGCAGGTGGTTAGGAGAGGGTAAACAAGAAATGAGGAAGAGACAAGGTGCTTTAAAAGAACAATGAAGTAATTATTGACTAGGAAATATCTAGTTGGCTCTAGAAGACATCAGGTAGGAATTTGTTACAGAGTCTGTTAGAAAAAGAAAATGGATGAGAACACTGAGAAAACAGAGATCCACTTCACGAAAATACACATGGACAGCAGATTTGTAACTGTGAGGTTTAGTCAGAACCACTAATTTACAGGATTTAGTTAGAGAGTCATACTTTTTTCTTTATTATATTTTGTTAAGTTCATATCCCTTTGTGCCTCAGTAAAGTTGGCATAGGTGCCTGCTTGCAGCTGGTTAGAGGAGGCACAAAAAACTGTGCCAGAAAGCTAAAACAAAACAATGTGCAAGAGACAGAGATGCACCAAATTTGTTGTTCTGGTCAGCAAAGAACAAAAATAGGGACATGCTCCTCAGAAAGCAGAAATTTAGAAAACAATTCTATTCTTCAAAACACAGTGCAGAAGTAAGGAATTAACTCGGTCCCTTTGGACCTGTAATTCTAAGACATCTGAGTTCCCTGTAACTGTTCTTGGTGTATTTTAAGGACCACTCTGGATTTTTACAAGTCATCAATACCAAAGGGATGTTTGCATTCAAGAGCCAGATGAAAGCAATCAGTGCAAGAGAAGCTGCTGACTACTAACTCCAGCTGAAAAGTCAGGCAACTAAGCCGATGTTCTTGCCCCCACTGTGTTTATATAAGGCTTCATGGGCCATTTCCACTAGATTGGGAAACAGAGACACGCACCATGCTGGCACTTTCAACAGCTCTGTGATTGAGAAGCACAAGTTTAATAGATTTTCCAAAAGAGCTTGTGGTTTTAGGAGTGTAGTCACACATCAGGAAACCTTTTAAACAAATGTTATTATTAATGTTTCTGTCTCATGTTGGAGTTTTCTGCTTCATCAGTTGAGCTGATTCAATGGTTTCTGTGGCCTGGATCAGATCTGTGTAACCACGTGGTCCAAATCAGCACGGGGGGAGGAAAGCACAGTAATCTCTTGCCACAGGATATTGTTGGACAACAAATTAATATTTGGCTCAGTATGGAAGTGAAAGACCCTTAAACTGATTCTGAAACGGAAAAATCCATGACATGAAATGACACATCTGTCCATAATCCTCCATGTTTTGCAATGAAGTCCAATTGGTCAACCTCTGATTATGAAAAAAACAAGATAAAGATAAAGATAAAAAACTATAAAGGAGCAAGCAGAGTGCAGGCACACTCCATTTGGAAGATCCCCAATTAACATCCTTGACAGCCTGCTCTCTGGGAAAAGCAGGAGGCACACATTTCAAAGTACACAGAAGTGACACATTAAGACATAAGTACTTGTACATCTTATTGATATCACACCATGGGAATTTAACATCTGCAGTCAGGAACAGATCCATGTCCCAAAGGCTCTACCACAACACATTTTAAAAAAGTGAATAGTTTGGTTAGAGACAACTGTAGTTGTTCCAGCCCATAGAAAAAAACAAAACATTGCTCTTGCTGTTCAGAGATGTACTCTATGACATGACATCACAGATGTTTGATGTTAGTTTAAAACAAAAAGCAATAGATTTAAAGCTTAGATCTGTAGTCCATTATGTCAGCTAAAATGTTTCCACTCACCCTGGTAGTCAAACTAAATATGGAAAGCAGCAGTCCATAATCCAATGAACTTTATTTACACTGACAGGAAGGGGTAAGATAGGCTTAGACCTGTGTAAAGACCTGCATGTACAAGACATGTAGAATTAGGCCTTCCTTCACTTTGCATTTAATATGAGTAGTAAACAAAACACAAGTTTCTTTCATAGGCAATGGATTATAAAACAAAAACTTAAAGCACTTTTTAAAAATGGGATGACTTAAAAGAACATTTTCTGTAAAAAAAGCATGCTGGTTTGATGACCTTTGACATCTGTGATGCAATACAAAAGTTTCAAAAGTCACGTGTTTAACTGAAAAACCAGCCTAGGGTCTGTTATGCACTTAACAGCTCTTGACTCTTTATTTTGCTTCCCTGAAACAAAGCACAGACAGAACATTACTCAGTGCTGGATACCTACCATGAGAATGAGCACTCTGGAGCTCACTGGGGACTGCTGCACGAAGAGTTGACTTCTTCTGTGAACTACATATCCTCAAAGCACTGCTGTAGCAACCTAGGCAAGAGCATATTTAGATTAAAAATGTAACAGTTTACACAAAAACTCAGCAACTGATTGGCAGGTGACGGCTAGAGGAAAGAAGTTCCATGTAGTCAATTCTACGTCTAAACTCAGAGGAAGACTGTGGGCCACTTTGTGGTACTTTTACTTCAGCATTGGCTGTTTCTCCATTCTAGAGCCTTTCTTGGTCAGCAATTGTCTGCCCCTTCTCTTTCTCTTGCAAGGAAAACAGCAAGTTTAAAGAAAAATTAAAACAGATCATGAGATGTGGACAGAAAATATAAACAAATAACCTCTGTTTGTGCCAGTGGGCCTGTAAATTGGTGCTTGTGTGAGCACTCTCACATATGAGAAATAATCTGCACTGATCATACAAACAGCAAACTCCATGCTAGTAAATAACACAACATATGCAAGTAATCTTACGTCAATAACCTGCCAAGGGAGTAAAAATCCACCAGGTCACACTGTCACCTCAGCCTTGGAGGTGATCAACCATCAGCTTCCCTATATTTGCAGAATCATAGAAAAAAGTAAGTTGGAGCAACTTGTGAAGCTCACCTAGTCTGACCTCCCATTCAAAGGAGAGACAACCTAAAAGTTGGATCAAATGGTCAAGAGCTTTGCCCAGCTGAATGCTGAGAACCTCCAAGGAGAGTGTTTCCAGTTCTCTGGGTAAGCTGTTACAGTACTCCACCATTGCCCCACTGTGAGGATTTTTTTCATTATGTCCCTGTGGAATTTCCCTTGCTGCACTATTTCTTCCTTCTGCACTTATGAGAAGAACCTGGCTCCATCTTTCCTGTAATACTCCTTTACTTAGTGGAAGACTGCAACTTAATTCTTCCTTAGCCCCCTGCTCCCCAGGCTGAACAAACTCTTCCAGCCTGTCTTTACATCTGGTGCTTCCATACTTCAACCACCCTCGTCCTGAGAGCCCCTACAAAGATATTTGTCAATCCAGTACTAAGGGGCTCCCAAAATAAAGGCAGTGCTCCAGATGCAAACTCCTTAAGTGCCAATCAGAGGGAACAAACATTTCCCTCTCACTAATACAGCCTTCAATACTGCAAGGGCACACTGCTGACTCCCTTCAATTTGCTGTTCACTGGGATTCCAGGTCCTACTAACACAGAGGCTTTGCATTTGCCTTAGTAAACTTTTATTAAGTTTGTGTTGGTTGATTCCTCCAGCTCACTGGAGAAACAGACTCCAGCTGTGTCCCCCTTGGAATAGCTGCAAATTTCCAACATGTGCACTCTAGCCCATTTGCCAGGGTATCAAAGACGTTACACTATGTTGGCCCATTCTTTATCACATTTTACCTACAAAGACGTACACAAACTGAAAACTAAAACAAAAAAATTTGTTCATCTTAACAGTTTAGAATGTGCTGAATTGAAGCACAGACTGATAACTTAAGAGTCTGAATTTATGACGGAGGGTGTTCCTTAGATCCTGCTTTATTACAGCATCCTCAGAGACATCAGAACAGTCTTAGAGCAGGCAGAAATCCACTGAACAGCAGGCTGACCCAACTGACAACTTCTTGCATAGACAGGGCTAGCTGCCAGCTGTTCAACAATTTTCCATGTGGTTACATGATCACTGGTACTAACATTTGAGCAACTGTGGTTGGATGGGTTTCATTTGACCACAGAACGTCACACTGAGTTCTCCTCCTGGAGCCCTGTGGCTCCTTTACCCCTCCTGAGTGCATTAAAGGCTTGTACAGGCAGCACACAGCAATTCAAAGCACAATCAGCTTGCATCTCAGTGAGCAGGTGTTACATTAGAAATGGAAATGAAGACTTCACGCCACAGAAAATTGTGTTGGGAGAGCATTTTTACAGCAAAATTTGTCCACTGCTGCACTTTTGACATTCCTATGTTTTCAAATAGTATCACAAGAAGTTCTGGCTACTATTAGCAGGGACTTCATCTCTGATTAATAAAACTGAGTTACTTGGTTACTTGGTTCCTTGGTTTTCTTTGAAACCACCTGGAATGGAAAAAAATAGCAATACAAAAAAATGATGGCTGAGGACAGCACAAAATGTTATGTGTGTTCACTTGTCCCTGCCCATAATAGACAGTGTATTATACTTAAATTACACTGCCTGGAACTTGGTAGCTGTTTCTGCAGCACTTTCCATCTTAACATTCAAGTGATTTGAACATTAAAAACCCAAACTTCAGCACCCTTGGGAAGCAAGGAAGCACTTTCCTCTCTAACAAATAAGGGAGTGGCTGAGATCTGTGTGATGTACAAAGCATGAACCTCCAGATATGACAAACATCTGTTTTCCTTTTGGTTGGGTTCTGGTTTCCTCCCCTGCCTCCAGTCTGATGGCAGGGTTGATTTCCAGGAGAAAACCAGTCACAGCTCCCAGCTTGTCTGGGCTGCACATTTCCTCATCCATTAATTGCTCATGTACTGGTTATAGGCACCACGTGTCAGGAAGGCATTAAATATCTTCCATAGAAAGGATAACAGACCCATACTTCACACATCAATATAATTTTCTGCTTGTGCTCTGTTTCTCTTTTTCTTCCTATAAATATTACTGAGAATAATAACAGAAATCCAACGTAATTGTACAGATAAGAAACAGTATAATTGGTTACAGGCTCCAGTATTGATAAGACACTCACTAATTTTGATTGCTTAAGCTCAGACAGTTCCTGACCTAATTTAGAAAAATGCTGAAAAAGCAACAGCTCCTATAATAGCAAATGGAAGCTGCCACTTTTCTTCAATTCAGGTTCTTGTTGCCTCAAATGACTTTTCAAAAACCGAAGCAGATAAAGACCCTTATCCAGCACAGAAGACTATCTAAATCAATCTTGGCATTTATGGGGATCTAGCCCATGGTTAATGGGTATTTCTGAAATCTCAGGCCTCGATGGTATATCATATGCCATGTCCCCATGTACAATAATTTAGTTCATATGCAGATTGCCTCCTAATGTAATTAGAGAGCTAGTGACAGCTTCCTGCTGTTCTCAGAGAGGCAGAGCTAAAACCAGGACACTGGATTCCTTCACTATGGGATCACGTTCACCTTCCAACTAAGCTGAAAGAGCTGGTGGCACATTTAGAAGACAAATCAGGCCCTTGTCTCGTCAGAGGACTCTGCAAATGGGTAGGTCTTCCAAGCTAAGAAAAGCAAATGGATTTGTTGACTTGTGTTTCTTTGAAACATGGGGGAGTAAAACCTGAATTCTAAAAAAATAAGGTTATGAATATAATAATAAGAAAAGGTTGTGTGGAGACTGAACTTTGTAACTGTCTTAGGTACAGTTAAACAGAATAAGCAAATTATTACTCTGGATACAAAGCAAAGCCTCTAAAAACATTCTATGATTTCACTTCTACTTTAAGGATAATGACAACAAATTAATTACAATGATGTCCAGCCTCAGCACACTCAGAAGTGACTTCCCTTTTAGACAGATAGAAAACCATAACTCTTTTCAGTCCTCATAGTCATAGTAATAAAATAAATTAGACGACAGAAAGGATTACACTGCACTTTATGTGATTATTTTACAAACCAGCTTTGCTGAACCTTTTTCCATTTTCTGTGCATCATCAGCCCTGAGAAAGGACTTCTCACTGGTCTCAGACTTGTCTATGTGACAAGGCACTTCCTTGTCCTAAAGTAAAACACCTGTTAGCCTAGACTGACAAATGATATAAAGTACTGACAGAGTATTCACCCCGCATGACCATTACGATCAGTTTGTCTGAATGATCAGGTCAAGATTTTTTCTTCATTTTACCTATATTTTAATTATTTTCCAAGCACTCTGTTTCTATTCAAACAATTGGATGTCATAAATAAAATGCCTTTAAATATTTTCTGTTAAATATGGTTTGGAATGTTTTTTCCTATGTCTAAAACAGACTGAAACTGTCTGTACATCCATACAGTTACTTTTGCTCTGTAATAAAAATGGAATGCTAACTCTGTTATTGAAACCACAAACTGAAGCTAGAGGTGAGCACCAAGAGTCTGTTGGGCTAGGCAGACTGGAAAGATGCTGGGGGCCTCTCGGGTGTAAGCAGTTTCTAAACCTAGACCCAAAATACAAACCAGACTGATTTCAGAGATAGAACTATTGCCATTGGTGGTGGTCCCACACTGAAGTTGGGATTCAGGCTGGGTGACTGTGTTTATGTATACTGCATAAACACAGGCAGAAATCAGCTTCAGCCTCACAATCCTAAAAGCAAATGGGGTTTTGACATAGATTTCAATGAGAACAGGATCTCAGAAGAATTACACAAGGTTTTGTTTTCATTTCATTTGATTTGAGTAAAATCGTTTCAGTATTCAATACACCACTTTTGTCAATGCATTACCACGTCTCAAACAAAGCTAGTTAAATAAATCCAGAACATTTCCATATCTAGGAGCAACTAAAGGCAATAAGAAAGAATGTTTCTTACTTAGCTAATAACCGAGGACTTGAAAGGGTAGTGAAGAAAAAGAGAGAACTGAAAAATTAGAGCATAAGCAAAATGAGTAATTTAATTACAAGAATGCATGGAAGCCTTGAACTGCCCCACTGGATACCAACCCATAAAACTCCACTGATCTGAGAACTGAAAGAATGAGGTTGTAGCTCTGGAAGTCGCTTATTTCTGCTGCAACTGGTGACAAAAAACCTGCTCCCTGCTTGGGTAACCAAGGAATGTCTGAAGAGAAGATGTGCTGGAAACTCTGTTAATATTCAACACAGTAAATGATGAAACAAGGCTTCCTACTGTGTTTCATCATTCCCGAGGTAGAAGAAACAATTGGTTCTTACTAGGAAATAACTGAATTGCTATCAATTCTGAAAAGGGGGAAGGACAGGCTTCCCTGAGATGCTCTGGTAATGTATGAATTCTCTAATTCATAGCACTGGGTTCGGCAGCATCCACCGTGTGGGATCCATGGGAAATGCCCCGCGCTGGGTGGGATCCACGGGAATTGTTCCCACTCCCCAAAACTCGGCACTTCCCATTCGCTCCCTTTCGGGTGCCACCAGCGCCACCTGGTGCTGCTTTGCAGCGCCTTTCCTTGGGAATGCACGGGATTTTCTCACGGAGTATTGGCCATCCTCCCTACAGAAATATAACCATGGCTAATATTTAATACATTGGCATGTGGGAAAGGCCAGATATGTTCATCTCTACTCGCAACTAATTGTCCAGAAGAGGTTTAAAAACCTCTCTGTATGAAAAGGAATTTAACTGGCCAGTGACCTTACTTAAACCCTGATGTACTCGTATTGTACACTATAGTGTTGGCTCTGCTTGTGAAAAATGCTTTTCAAATGAAAAAGTAAATCAAATACACAAAATAAATTTGGACCAGTTAGCAATAATAGTAACTGTAACCTAGAGAAGACCTAGAAATGTGCATATGAATACATTTTGGTGCCAGAAGAACAAGACAATATGAAGGATGTTCAAGGTAACCAGCAAGATAACCGTAAAGATAAACTGTAGAACAGGTTTCAATGTAAAGTAAGGGACTAAGAATCAGATATTCTCTTCCTGTACCTGATTTTCTATGGGACCATGTGCAAATCACCCCATATATTGAATATCTTTGTTTCTCTACCTGAATAAATGAAGCAATCATATAAACCCTATGCAAAGACACTGAATTCCATGACATTTGTAAAATCAGTTGGAGTTCTTTGACAGATACAAGTATGATTATGGCTTGCAAAGTGCTTGAGCAAACAACCCCTACATTTGTCAGCTGTACTGACAAGCCACAGTTCTTTACGGTAATGGGTTCAAAGATTTTCGAGTTGTTTTAAGTACTTCCCCAACATTAATGGAAGTTTTTACAGAAGAGAAGAGAAAGGGAAACCTCAGCTGAACTCTGAAGGATGGTAATTTAAAAGGCATGGATACAAAAACCAAACATTTCAGAGTTCATCACCAGAAGAAAGAAAAGGGAGGAGAAATACAAATATAATACTATGATCCCCCTTCCTTGCATTATAACTCTACCACTTAGAGGTTTCTTTATTTCAGTTAAATTTACCCATGACAGATGATGCAGTATGGAAACAACTCTAGCACACCTTAGCAAGCAGTGCATCAGCATGTTCTAGGTGGCCTTGTCTGACAGAGCTCAGCACCTGTTAGTGTCTTGCTGGTCCCTGTTTATTGTCATTGCATAACTCACCAAGTCCTGTAACATTCCAGAGTCTTTTGCCATTATGCTGGATGTTTTCTGACTGTAGTGTTTTACCTTCTGTTGACTGGTATTTGTTAAGAAGAGTGCATTAAAGCAGTGAAACCTAATTAAATTGGAGGAGATTTGAAAACACCAGTTAGGAGAAAAATCCATTGCTCCCATCTGCCTACCAAGCACTAGATAAAAAAGCAACTCTGCTTTTTGCTGCCAATTTCTGTAGAAGAAGGGGGCAACCCCTTGAAGTTTTCACCAATTTTCTGGGGATTGCCAACAAGAGCTGCTGTAGTGCTCATGCCAGAGAAAGACACCACCACATACTCTCATTCACAGGCTGTCAGGAGCACCTCATCCCTCTCATCTGTTGATCATGACAGCAACTGCAGTTCATGCTCAGTGGTGAGATGTGCCAAGTTAACCACTGGAAGAAAACAACTTCTGGGCAGCTACAGATCAATCCTCTACCAGCAACACCCAGACCTGAGAGCCACCAGCCTGCCATGCCCTCTGATGGTGAGAGGCAAAGGAAAGTTACCCATTAGCCAGACCTTGGTCCAAAAGCAATATTGGAATTCCCACCTTTACCAGCTCCATCAGTGGCAGGCTCCCCATTTCTGCTAGGAACATTTATCACAGCAATACCTTCCAGCTGACCAACTCCTGCCACACAGATCTTCAGAAAGCTAACAAATGATGGTGGATTTTCTTTGCTGTGATATAAATTTCAAAAAGTAACACTGATGAGGGGATGCATCATGGGACAAGGACTTCCCTCCTTCACAATCTCCTGACCTTTTCATAGTCAGGATTACAAGGGTGAGCTATCTCTCTCCTGACCACAAAGTCTCAGAGATACCAATAAAGACAAAAACTGCTCCAAACCACAAATGCTGGAATCAAATGAACAAAGAAAGACAATCAAACACTACAATCCCAGCTGACCTTGCAGTAATAGGATCACACCAAGATTAGTCTATGTCATAGATTAAGCCCACTGAAGTAACCTAATCTTTTTGCAGTCAGCTAAGACTATATGTTAACTCACTAAGCTGGGAAAAACTCAGGAGTGTAAAATGTGTATTAGCTGGAACAGACAATCTAGACAGCAGCTACACGCATGTTTAGCACAACTATTGCTGCAACACTGACTTTAAGGTGCCTTCAGAAAGGAAAAACTCTTTAAACACATTTTTAAACTATATTGTTTTGACTTATGAAACTCCTAGACTCTACCACTTCACATTTTGACAGTCAACCTTTTGTCTGAGCAAAGCAGTGCAGAGAACTTCCAGAAGAGACATCCTGCACATCACCAGAAAGATGCCTTGCAGACAGCAGGACAGCCTTCCTTTGGCTGGCAGAACAACATTCCATTCTGACTGCAAACAGGGAGCTCTGCGCTGTGGCAGCTCAAGGAGAGAAGGAGCAGCACAACCACGGTGGTTGCCTGCCCACAAACACAGCAGCTGGTGACTGCTCAGCTGCACTGTCCCAGCCCGCTCCTGCCCTGCACCAGCCTCTGAGCACTGCCACCACAGCTCGCTGCACCACAGATCTTTGGGGTTCCTGGTTTGTTTCCTGCTCAGCACCTCAGAACCACGACTTGTCCAACCAGTAGAGTCATGGCATTTCCCCAGGAACTAAGGTAGAGCTAGAGGCATTTTCTTCCTCACGGGAAGCCCCTTTCTGGTGCATACATCATACTTCTCTAGAAAACATGTTTTGGAGTCTGCACACCTTTAGGAACTACCCATGCTGCCATCTCAGTCCAGGCTGCTCACAGTCATTTTTGCAGACTTCTCTTCTTCACCTCTCTTAATTAAGATGTATTCCAGGGTCTCTAGTTTGAATTTTCATCAAAATGTCAACATATGACTGATAGAGGGGAACTGGGGTAATTATACAGGAATAAACCATATTTTGGCAGGGCTTCCCCACATTCCTTTGTTTTTCTACTCGTGGAAACAATCAAAGCCCAGTGTCCCCTGATAACATGGCCGACAGTTGTACCTGGGAGAACTGGGTGACCCAGATGCTGAGCTGACATCAGACACTGTTTTACTGAAGGCACAGTGCCACCAAAACCAGGCTGTGCAAACCTCTGGACAGTCACCACTGCAGAAGCACCAGAACAGCAATGCCCCTGCCTGCATGCAGAGTACCACGTTACCATCATACTCTGTTACTGAATCTACCAGACTGTCTCAGCAGATAAAAGTGCAAAATTTTCAATTTATACGTCCACTTAATTTTAAACATACATACATGTATACCCAGCCAATACATACCAGATTATTAGTGCACCCAAAGTAGCTTTCCTCACGTCTTCAAAAAATTTCATCTTCACGTGCTCCAGAACAACAGAATTACAATGAAATGAAGGCTTCAATATTTTATAAGTAGGTATTGTCTTGAGAGAAAATTTGTAAATCATGAAATCCAAGATTAGTTCAATAAAAGATGAAGAAAACTTCTTGACTGTGAAAACAAATTCCAGTCCATCAAGAAGTACTCTATTTCTGTGCAATAGAACATTTCACATTTTTTTCCCCATAGCAATTACTCCAGCTTTTGGGGCCCAATCCTTACAGGTGTTAAATTCTCCACATAAAATTTACCATAGTTCAGAAACAAAAGCAGTGCATATTTTAGGACTTAGGGAGAGTTAAGCATAGATTGGCTTTATGCCAGCTCTCAGCAGTAGGCTGAATTCCACCTTTAATGAAGTTTATATGAACTAGGCTTTTCCAGGATCTGTAGGTTTGGGCCTACTGTTGAATTAAAAAATAGTTGTTACATTGTTTCACTGCAGCCAACTAATTCTCAGCATACACGCATTTGAATCAGAATTTTGACATTTGTTTTTGGAGGAAATAAGCAGATTAAACAAAACTCAGTGAACACTGAAGTCCTATTTTATCAGGACACATCTAGTTATAACTGTGAATGAAAAAAATTTCCAAACTGAACAAGGAAGAAACAGAGTGATAAGGCAACTTGAACCACTGGTATTTTTCAGATGAAAACTTGGCCTCAGCTTGATGCAAAAGGTTTTAAATTAGTTGTGATGGCAAGTAGCTTCAAGTAAGTCTCACAACTGGCTTGAATGGAGACAAGACTGAAAGCAAGCATTTGTAGCTTTGAACACATACATATGCAATTAGT
Organism: Eopsaltria australis; assembly: GCA_034509425.1. NCBI lineage: Eukaryota > Metazoa > Chordata > Aves > Passeriformes > Petroicidae > Eopsaltria > Eopsaltria australis. The sequence goes on from JAVTVJ010000121.1 coordinate 2,877,458, forward strand.
CCTGATGACTATAAACCTGAATGACTCAATTTGCAGACACTTTCCTTGATAATGCATTACTCTTGTTTAGCTGAACCCATATTTTATCCAAGTTGTCCTTGCAAGATGGATTCTTGGAAGAACTATGTTTTCCCACAATCTACTTTCGAACTTTTAATTTCCAAATTTGCGTGGTCCAATGAAAGGGTGAAGGCACATGTTGGTATCACTCAACTTGGTATTACTAGCAGAAAACTGTACATCAAGCAAGATTTCTGCAGCAAAATTAGTAAGAAATTTCAAGTAGAAAGGTTCTTTGAAGAATTTCCCACTGACACCCCTGAAACTGGCAGCTAGGGCTGCAAATAGAATGTCTGAGCTGTAGTTTATATTTATGACACACATGGCTGCATGAATACCCAAATAAAGAGTGAGTCCTCACAAACGAAAGCAGATGACTATAAGACTGAGGTTTTATTGCTGCCATTGAGCTCTCCTTGCAGTTGCTACATCTACATTCACCAGTGCTTCCCAGCTGCTGAGCACTGAGTCGCTGCAAAACTCCCAAGCTCTCATCAGGAATAGTCAGGGCCAGGCAATTTCTCACCTCAGCCACTCAAGGCCCAACTGACTAAGTCCATGCCAATCTCCATTTCAGCAGCCACATAAGCAATACAGATATGAAGAACGCTACTCTATTGATCTAATTTGATTTTATGTGTTCATCTCAAAGTAACTGTGACCATAAGAGACTCCAGTGTGGTTGGTAAAGTAAGATGAACTGCAAATGTCCAGAGCTCTATCCCTTTGCTTGAGATCGAGAAGCACTGAAGAGAAAATCATGACAGTGAAACAAAAATAACACCTGCTAAACAAAATCAGTTAATTTGGAATCATTGCCTTGCGTCATGCTTACAGCATCAATCATTTTTCATTCATCACCTATTTCTTCTACTGTTCTGTGTATCAGCAATGTTTTGTCCTACAAGTATAATGAGTACTAAAGCCCCTGAACTTTGATAAGGCATTTAACAAGTACATAACAAAACATGTATGTACCTCTACTTTCTCCTCAAGAATCCATCAGATGGCTAAAAATTACTTTCATTACTCATTTTGAAGAATAAGAATCCCTCTCTTCTATTAAATACAAGATACAGAATGTCTTGATATATAAAAACATTATTGTATTAAAAAAAGCTCTCAGATTTAAACTCCTTAGGATGAAGGAGTATCAGAAGACACACTGGAAGAGATAACCACCTCGTGAGACAAAAACATAGGCAGCTTTCATCTCTCTGAAGGCAGAATGAGCCTTTTTAGCTTTCTGCTTTGCAAAACATCTTTGACCCAAGCAAATGGCCACTAGAAAAGACAATCATTTATTTTCTCACCTGCACCCAATCTGCACCCACTTATCTTACTGTTTTCCTTAACACAGAAAAATGAGAAGCACCTACCTTGTCAGACTTGAAGAAAGCACCACATCCTTGGGGTGTGTGTTAGTCAGACATAGCAAGATAACATTCAGTCTAAAATCAAAGTATTCCCCATAGCCTTCAGCATGCAGAGGTTCTTTTACCTCTGGTAGAGGATGTGCAAATGGTCACTCAGGGTATTACTAAAGGCTAATTCCTAATTCCCTTGAGTAAGCCTGCTTGCTGCTATGGACTACTACAGGCTTTATTCCTATTAGAGACTTACTGGTTGCCAAAGGTGACAGGGCTGTGTCACAGATAATCATGAAAGTGATATGGTAAAGGGCTTCTGAAAGTTTAGCTTTGACTAAAAAGATCCAAATTTTAAGTCTGTAGCTGTATAATTCTGAGAACCAAGCAGTTATTTATGTTTCAGTTTTCCAGTATTAGCTGATAGGCAGTAAGGTCACATACCCATTCCACTCACAAGCCAAACTGCCACTGGAAGAATCAATGACAGCAGATGGGAGCAGGCTGATACTGCTCCCCAGATGGCAGCAATTATGGGAAGGTCAAGCCATGTCAGAAAAAGCAGTGCTTGTATTCAGTGTTCAATTTTGGGTGTAGGCCACCTAATCTTTTCCAACCACGTAATTTAAGAGCCAAGGCTGGTTACCAAACAAGGGAACAAATCCCAGGAGGGGTTAACACCTGTAACTCCACTCACAGCAGGAATAAGAACAACTGTACTGACTGGAAACACTGTTTGATATTCCCATTACTTTAAAAGAAACCAATACCCTGCAACCCAGCTGTAAGCAAAATGAAACTCTCAGGAACTACCTGGAAATGCCACTAGTCAGTAAGGCATATGTAAGCATAGGTATGAATTTAATGACACTCTGCATCACAGCTGTAAGGGAAAATCTGTATTTTATGTAAATTTTTTCAAAAACCTAAATGAGACATTTTTGGTGTAGGCTGACTTCTCCCATTGTGGAGTATGTTGTTTAAATAAACTATATTGTGACATTTAGCTTAAGTAACACAATGCAATCTTTGCAGGACAGAGTGCCAGATTAGAAGCTGCTGTGCAAATAAACCTTTAATTTTGTTTTTATTTGTAAGAAAAGAAGATTAATGTAATGGGCAGGTGAGTTTCCAAAGAGGTGACAAGAGAGCTGTACAAGATCTCAAAGTCTATCAGTAACCAGAGTTCTTATCTAAAATGCACAGAATAACAGCCTTCTATAACTGAAATTACTCTGTGGCCTGTACTTCTGAAACAATGCTTTAGTTTTCATAACTAGAAAATCATTTTAAATTAATACACTTTGTAACTATCTTATTTTTCACTAAACTACCTTCAGAGTCCTATTTTCTTCACAGCAGCATATGCCATAAAAGACAGTATTATACAGATTTGTATGCTGCTCTAAAGATAACTGGCTTCAGCAGTTTTGTGTGTCCTAAGAACAACCAGAAAGGTTGTAATTAATGCAACCACAACCAAACCTTTAATTATTCTTTACACTTTATGCATCCTGGAGATGGCTGCTCCCTACTGGTTTCTCACAGTCCGATGACACACACAGAGTCCTTCTGGTTTCGGCACGTTTCCTTTTTTCCCCCGCACTCCGCCGTGTGTGCAGCCAAGCTCCCCCCAGCATTCCCAGCAGGACACTCCGGCAGATGGCGCGAGCCGGCCGCCTGCGAGCCAGGAAAGGCAGATCTGCACACGGGTCAGGTTTTCTTTTCACCGGCACACTTTCTCAGGGGTATGAATTCTCTGCTTAAGTATTTACCAGTTCCAGATGTTACTAAACTGCAAAAACATGGATCTATCTACACCTAAAAGGAAGGTGAAGTGACACGTTTCACTGAGGCCAGTCTGGCAGCAACTCCAAAAGACAAAGGAACAGGTCATCTGGTTCACACCCCAGAACAAGACTCAAGAAGGACACGAGGATTACAGGAGAGAAAAGAGGATCAATAACCCGAATTTCCAGAGGATCCTGAACTTTATATTTTAGAATGAGACAAAGGTTCCAACAGTGAAGAGGAAATAACTCATTCTCTGAAAGCTTTAGCTCCTAGGTTGCATCCTCAGCTACAGTGATCCTTTTCTTAGGATGCTGGATAATGTGCCAAATGCAATTGTTATTTCTAATCTGCTTTTCCTCAGAGTCTTTAATAGCGATCACAAACCGAAAAAAAATCTTGCTGGAACACTGGCCTTTAAAGTGAGTCTCTGAAAATGGGAGCTAACATCAGTCAAAAATACTATGTCCCTCTACCTCTGGAGACTGTGTAACAGGTTCAGCCAGATAACACGACCCCAAAAGATGTCTTTTCATCTCCCTACACAGAACTGACTATAGCCCTGCTCTTCATACTGCTTAATTTTACTTCTCTTTTAGACCTGTTGGGCCATGCACCCTGAGAGTGACTGCCCAAGAGCAACTGTGAAGGCTGGAAGGTCACGAGCAAGATGTGGCAAACAGACCACACATTACTTGCCACAAAAACTCCTGTGGCTGAAGGCAGATTCTAACATGTCCATTTATTTTTCACAGAAGCAGACTATAAAAGAGACTCTTGGGGATAGTTTTTCAAATTAATTTTCACATAATGTAATGTTTTGAGAATTTTACTTTTAATACAATCAAAATTCTACCAAGTGGTGAGGGAAATGCTGCACTCACTTAAATGAGAGTAATGTAATTATGATCAGTTGAGACAGTTTGTGGATACTGATCTATTTGAACTACATGCTGTTAGGCTGTCAGCAATGCAAAAGTAATTGATGTAGCAAAATCTAGACCATAATAAATTAATAAAGCAGATAAAAATTGTTAAGAACAAGCCACTGTTGCAACAAAACTACATTTTACAGGATCAAAACAAGAGCTCTGGCTAAGAATCTACTGCCCCTCTAAGAGGCTCTGACACAAAGAAAACTGCTGAAGCCAGGGTAATACTGTTAGCAGCATCTTGTTAGAAAATTAGACTTACAGCTGGTAATAAGAGAGCCTTAAAACTATTATTATTACATTAACTTCTGGAAAATAAGGAGATTTATAGCTACCAAAAAAGACAACTGCTTCACAGCTACTGTAAGCAGTATCATACCTAGGTATTAATGTTAAACTACAACTAACCTGAAAAATACAAAATTTTAACTGAGGCTTTGCTTTTAATTAGTTCAACTAAAAAACACCCCAACCAATTAAAAAAAAAAAAAAAAGAGAATGAGATGAACATTTACTTTTGGGTTTGGTTGGTGTTCACACTCAGCAAATGCCCAGGCACTGCTTAGGATGCTGGGCAAAACGGTAATTAAATAGATTAATATACTTAGGTCCTCAAAGTCCCAGAGCATTTGCCAATTCCCAGCAAGGCTTTCAGTATGTTCTAACTTGCACTCTGGCCCATCAACCTCCCCCCAACTATTCTTTCTCCTTACCAGAAGGGAAGCAGGTGCTTCACTGCATCGGTCGATTCTTAAGCCAGAGCCATCTCTGGGAGCAACCCTGACTGACGCAACCACATGATCCTACTTCTGAAACCCAGGGCTAGCTTCTAGGCAGCCAGCCCACATACCAGCTCTCCTGCTCAGTGCTTTTGTTCTTAAGCTTGATTAGGGGAGAAGAATTTTTAAGTCTCTGTCTTCCTCATCTCCTGTGAACAGACTCTGTGAAGGTTCAGGGTGTTCCAAGTAGAAAGGAGCCAGAGCACACCGTGTTCATAACACCTCCAGTAGGGCCCATGTCACAGCACAGTCTGGCAGATACGCTGGCACAGAGCCACCATCTTTTCTAAAAGGGTCCAAGGAACAATCAGACAAAAGCAAACAAATGCCTTCCTTCAGTAAAGGATTTTCCTAAGCGACAGTTTCCACTTGCCTATCCTTTTATGCTGCCAACATGGTACAGAGGGAGAACGTATCAAGGGAATCTGATCTCACAGTCACTTTCAACTACATGATGCCTCCGTTGGAAATGGGGAGGGATGAGGGTTCTGAGCTGTCCTGAGGGATTTTGTGGGGCTTGGGCAACAACTGATGCCTTTTTCATAAGTACTGAGTCAATTTCTTAACACTGAACTTGAATAAGGTGGGCCTCTCCTGTGGTAAGGCACCTTGACCATCTCAAATGGCTGATACAGGAAACAAGGACACAGGCAATGGATTGTTTGCTCCTTTTCCTCCTTCTAAGATCCCTCCCAGACACCATGTGTAGCACTGCTGCAAGACAGCTTTCCCTGCCATCCTGAGCACAGCCCAGTTACTCAGGTAAGTCATGTACAGCACGTATGGCGTGATGCTTGTCCTCATCTCCTCTAGTAGCTCATGAGTGAGCTCAAAGGTAGTAGTGTAAACCAGAGAGGAACAAATAGCTCTGCCTCCTACAAATTAATTAGCTTTCAAATCTCTGCAATGTCTCTTTTTGGACAATTCCAGAGGTCTTAATCTATGTTAGGAACTAACTGACGTTGTGAGGAAAGACTCTCACCCATTTATCCAAGGAGAAGGCACATGAGAAGAATGAAGCCAAGTAATGCACAATGCATTGGTGGCTTCTGAGCATCCCAGTGACAGTTCAGGTGCCAGAGGTCTGCCAGGGACATTACTACAGGACACAACGTTGTTAGATCTATGTCAGACGTGAGATACTGTGTATGTACTGTAAATCTCCCTAGCTGCTGAAGCTGTCTAGAATCACAGAAGCAGAAAAGGGTAACTTAAGTCATCTCCCCTTTCTGGATTGTGGCTCTTGTGCTCTGCTTCCTATGGCTATGTCACAGCACGGGCCAAAACTGACATTCTAAAAACCAAGATTGTCAATTAAAAGGCAAAGAGAACAGAGAAGGGAATCCCACTGACAAGATTTTTTTCCTAAGATGACACATTTTTTTAACAGTGCTAAACAGAAGTTTCTGCAGTAAAAGTTTTACTATGACTAGTACGAGAACTAGAAGAAGAGGAAAAAAGCAACCTCATTTGAAGTGGTCAGACTCATTGTTTAATGAATTCAGCTATACAACTAACTGACTGTTTTTGTCATGAGCTGTGGCTGAAAAGGGATAATTATGAATGCTGGCAGGCCCACTTATATGGAGGAAACAGACTTCTGCACCTTTTTGTATATAGTTTGTAATCCAGAAATGAACAGACGACTGTGTGCAAAGTCTGGTTCTCCTGATCTCACACTGATGTCAGTTCCAAAACCAACATTTCTTCATTCAAATTCCTTGAACACGGGCCTACTTTCCATATTTGTATTCAGAATGAAAAAAATTGGAACAAACATAAGAATACTGTACAGCAGGTGTTGTGCAGCTCAAGATCTTTGTTCTTTGGATAGGTGGGGTTTTGTAATTTAATTGTGCTGCTAAGAAGTTTACATGAGTCACTCCTCCTCACCTCCTTCCTGCCTTATACTACACCAACAGGCATGTGGGGGTTGCAGCATGTGTGTAGTAAAAGGAAACTTGAAGAGTCTCTGCAGAGATACCAGTGTAGCTGGAGACATCACTAATCTTGATTTTGAATGACAATATATAGGGAGGAAAACAGCTAATACTAATGAATCCCAGAAAAGCCAAATGAGGAACTAAACAAAAGCACTCTAGCTAATCTGAGTGCTGGCACTCCAACAGTTATTCGATAGCCAAGGCAGAATAAATAATCAGCCAATTTTTTTTTTACATTAATCTCCTGGGAGGGGGGAACAGGAAGGGAATGTAAGTTGTCTTCATGGAATGTTGTCAGATGAGAATTAAAATTCCAGTCTTTACTGAGGCCTCTGCTGGAATGTGCAAAACACTGGGTACATTCCCCTCGTGCACATACACACTTTGTGTTCTATTTTTCCACGGCATGCTGCTTTAAGGGCTCACAGCTGCATTCTTACTGGGTTTCTCAGTAATCTGGGTACATAAACACAGTGACACCCAAAGCTGTGCTCCTCACCCTGCTACCTTGGCTTAAATAGAAGCTGTTTCACTCAGAAGTGAGACACATCTGAAAGCCCCTGCTGGGACTAGGAGGAAGTTGACGTACAGAGTCATCTTGAGGTTTAGTCTGCTGCCTCTGCCAAAAGCTTCTGAAACATGCTACCAACAATAGCTTAGCAAATCTTCAGTGGTCAGCAGTGGGACAATGTGAGGCTTGACAGCTCTAATTTCACTTTCAAACAGTTAGAGCTTGGCTTACGCACTAAACCACCACTGTTAATATTAAGCATTTATCACACTGTTGATTGCAGCTGCTACCCAAAGCACTTACCTTTCACAAACAATAGGATATTCTTTGCAGGGACAGAAGAGGAGGAGGAGAGGAGAGATGCAATTTTTCTTGCCATGGCAATTTTCCAGAAAATGCCTAAACATCACAGACAAGGCAGGCCTGTAGAGGGGACAAACCCATCCCTTCAGAGAGTTCATAACAGAATTATATAAATGTTTTTCCTAATACCAAATAAACAAACTATACAGGACACTCATTGTAGGCAACTATTCAATAAATCATAAAACCACATTGTGAGATAATGAAGTCAGATGCCCATTACTTAAGTATTTTTACAATCCTTTCCCACTCAATTCAGAGGCAAATTTCTAAGACAAGTATAAATGGACACTTGGAGCTGGATTCATTCCAGTATTTTTTTCACTAGATGCCTCGCAATGCAGACAATTCTTTCAATAATATCACTGTATACCTTAATCCCATTTGCTTTGCTGTAGATGTTTGAGATGTGCAACTCTGAAAATCCCACTAAATATTATCTAAACTTCTAGGAGCTTAAATAGCTTTGAAGAAATGCATTCCTGCATAAAATTCACCCTGTGCTGAGGCCAGAAGAGGATTTGGCCATCTCTGTTGAGAGCTAAGGTGTACCAAGGCCTTGAGATGTACTGAGCAATGAATCTCATCCTGATTACTCTCTTTGAAGTTGCACATGCCATGCTCTCAATTAGTGCTAAAACTCAGATCACAGATATAACTTCTATATGTGAGAGGAAGAGAATAGCTCACAGCACAGAGCCAGGCTGTACAGAACAAACAGCAACTCCTCCTCATGACACTGTCAAATATTATGCTCCTGGAAGCCCTACAGTGTCAAAAGAGATTCCCCTTGCACAGGAACCTTCCAGAGACTTCAAGCAAGACCCAGTTAGCAAAGGCTGGTGACAGAGAGTCCTGCCCATGTGCCTTATCACTGGTTCGAATGAGTCCTTAGTCACTACCTGCAGTTTCTTTTGGACTCTCTGGTGGCAATCAGGCCAACAGTTGAGTTTAAATTTTAACTCACAGGTAGTAAATATTGCTTTTCTAAGAGCAGTTCAAGTACACTCCAAATTCCACATGAAAATCTCTATTTTCCAATGGCAGAAGAGCTTCTTGGTTTGGACAGCACTGAGCACGTTCAAGACAGCACTGTGCTCCACATGACTGTCACCAAATAACATCAATCAATGAACTCCATGAGCACAGACACTGACAAAGTCAGTTTTCTATGGACCTCACCGCTGCATAGCTCATGATACAGTCTCCCTGTCACAGTATTATTTGGTCTCTTCCAGCCTACGATACTATTTAGCCCAGTTTCAGACACTTCTTTGCTGTTAAAGCCAGACAAAGTTAGCCAGGGAAACCCACACTACTCAGACAAAGAGCAAGGTTGCATTGGGTCTCTCCCAGATATAGGAAAATCTAGGCTAAAAATAATCTTTCCTCTGCACAGCTATGGTTAAACTACTGTTTGGAAAGATCAGGAAGAGAAAATTCTGAGCATTCTGAGCATGTTTACTCTTACTTTCTGAATACAGAAATCAGTGTGAATTCTTTTCTGGAGGCCAAATCCAGTCAGCCTAGGAAAATATAGGATTGCCCAGACTTAATACTGCCTGGTTAGCAGAACAGTGCCTGAGTCACAGGCCTACCCATGTATTTGGAAAGTTAGTATTTAACAGTTCTGACCTCATTTACCAGGACAGCCCGTGTTTCTTCAAACCATCAGGGAGAAAATCATCTTGCTTCATTGGAAGACAGAGTGGAATGATGAGCTGGCTGTGTTCACGAAATTCAGCCAGGTTCCTTTGGCTGTGTTTCCATCCAGACCTTAAAAAGAGAAGTCAGGAAGAGGATAGGTTTTAAATGTTAAAAAGAACATACAGTCAGTTGTCCAAGACATGCTCACTAACGAAGGCTGTACTGCTACTAAGTTACTTTAGACTTGAGTAAAATCGTATTATGTTTCCATCATCTTTTGTTTGTTAAATGACACAATGGTATACACCATTCTTTACTGCAATATATTTTTTAAAGATTATGTGTTACCTATAGAATTTTGAACATGCATCCAGCCAGAGTGAACTAAACATTATTGTATCTTCAAGAGAAGGAAAATGAGCATATCTGACAGATAATTTGAAGTGCATGTGGGCAGGTATTTTCTAGTCCATATATTTACTTCCATTAGATGTCTTGGGTTTTTTTCTTAAGGGTCCCAACAAAATTATTTACATTTTTCTTGAACAAATATGGTATTTAAAAAGTCATTTGTTCACAAAGCTGTCCAAATCTATTTGCTGTCTCAGATACACTAAAACAAAACAAAACAAAAAAATCCCACAGTATAAAGCCAACCTTTCCTAGCTGGTATAACCAGCTTTAAAAAATTCTTTTCCATTTCTCTCTTGCCTATATAAAAAAGGTTAAATACTGACAGACAGTGTTAAAATGTATCCCTTCCTTCTGCAGTTCTAAACATGTTTGAAAAGGAGTCTGACACAGATCTTTAGTTATCCCCTGAATGGGGATTAAAAGGACATATGGCCCATTTTACCATCAGCTGTGAACTTCTGACCTCTTATTGCTTTTTCCTAACTGTAATCTTCTCTTTCGTTTTTTTTTATTAGATGTTTTCAGCTATGGCATTGAAAATTTCTGCAGTCCCTAAAGCTTCAGATTGTAAATTTCAAATGCAGCACATTATAAAGGGCAATTATTTGCAGTGAAATATGCATCAAAATTTGATCAACACAAATGAACTTACCAAATTACTCCCATCAAATTCAGTGGGACTGCTTGACTAAGGACTTACTATTATGACACAAAAACATTTGAGCAATGATGTCTTTCAGATCATCTGTTATACAAGGAGTGGAACTAAGTGACATTTAAAGTATTTTTCATAGTACACAAACTAATAAACAATCAAACGCTCCAAAAGAAAAGCTTACAAAATGAGTTCAAGTGCAAAAAGTGAGAGTGTAAGCTGCTGAAAGTGAGTTCTGAAAGTGCCAGAAGATTGCTGTCCTTTGAAGAACTAAATTCTCTTCAGTGTTTTGGTGTGATGGCAGGATGACATCAAGCCTGTACCTGACTGATGATCCATGCAGAGTTGCCTGCACTAACAGCTCAGTCTCTGTGAGAAGCTTTGGCACCACAAAGCCTCAGCAGCCCCAGTCTACCAAAGGCCAAACTCTTGTCTACCTGCCAAAATGTTCCGACTGCGCAAAAAGCACTGCCCATCTCCCCTGCAGTGTGCTACCAACTGGCACCTGGGAGAAGCCCAAAAGAGGAATATGCTGAACACAGTAAGCAAAAGCCAAGGGGAAATAGAAGATTTCTCATCTTTTGAAGCCCCCAACAATATGATTTTCAGCAAGGCTACATGAAAGAAAGTTGTTGTTCCTCTGCCAAAGCCAAAGGCAGGCAAAGAGCTGAGGTCCAGCAGATCAATCAGGCCTGCAGCACAGGTATTCTTATTGACACATGAAGCTGCCCTAAGCAGTTAAGCTCTTGTTACATTCAGAAATATAAACTTGTATTTCAGCTGTAGAACAGATAGACTCTAAACTCCAGACCAAAATTCCCCATGCTACCAAGATTCAGCAAGAAAATCCTCTCTTGCAACATAGCGAGATGACCAGTGTCAGCGCAGTGACTGCAACTACCCAGCAAAATGAAGGTCTCGTGGAGATGTAGCCCTTGGTTTATTTGGTTCAGCTGTGCTCTATTTGTCAACCACTCAAAGAAAAGATGACACCCCAGCACACACAGCATACAAACAAGGCTACCCTTGAATGACTTACTAATTTTGTTTGTCCATTTCAGAACGCACAGGGCACTCAACCCTCTCACTATTTTCATACAAGATTGATCTTTTTGTCTCATCTCAACTGGTTTTGTATGTGATTCTACCATGCACACAGACCTGTATTTATGGAGACAGCATTTGCCCACGGTTATATAACAAGTTGTGACAGAAGCCCATGCTCTAACCCAGTGGGAATTTACTAGTGGACACTTCTGAAGAATAACATGGTGCCACAGTCTCAAGAGGTTCATAAAGTAGTTGTTGAGCAAATCAACCCTTTAAAGAGCAAAGGGCAAAAGCATTGCAAATGCACACTTGAGGCTCCTGTTCTAATGCTGTGGCTTAAAGTGCTGAGGGCGTTCCTGCACTTAAGAGATTACCTTTGCTCTCTTCACCCTAGACACCTCCAAGGCAAGCTCTCTCTGCCACTGGTTGATTGTTGTATATTAAAGGAGGTGACAGCAAAAGGTATGGGAAGGAACACAATATTTGCCCTGAAAAGCAAGCTATAAAATGAGTATCTCAGATTCTCCCAACCCACTCCAACTCAGTGACTCATGCTCACTTGCTCTCACACGGCTTTGCTGGCAGAGGCATTAAAGCAATTGGCCTTATTTTCAATGTCCGTCACACTCAGGCAGTTGCTGATCAGAGAGATACCACTCCTGCCAAAGGGCTGGGTGGCAGAGTGCATCCAGTTGCGCTCCAGAGTAAAGGAGGAGGGAAGTTGTTCCATAAAGTGGTAACAACCTGCTGCTTTTCAAATGAAGACTTGTAAGAAAGGTGCAAAACCAGCAAAACTGAGAGCACCAGATCCCCCATCTCCTCTACTACTGACAGAAGTGGAGTGTTTCTGACTAGATTTATGCTTTGCTAAAAACAGTGGCAATACAGAAATAAGATGGGGAAAGGGAAACTGCTGCCATACTCCAATGGATGTGGAGTGAAATAATGTCATTTTTTAATGACTAACAAGAGTATTTATCATTGCATAGAAAGAAAAAGCAAATAGAAATTGTTTCCAAGCTGCATGCTAACTATTGAAGTAACTTTTATAATATGCAGCAACATACTGCAGTACTTATGAAATTTAAAAGAAAAAAGAAAAAAAAAGGAGGTGCACATTCACTTCCTCAACAGTACTTTTTTTTCTGGCTGGGTTCACACAGGATACTGAAGCAGATGGCTCTAATCCAGTATGGCAATTCCTATTTCTCATTCAGCACAGCCTCTTTTTCTCTTTGATTACAGGGGATATACAAATACATTATACAGCCTCTACAGTGAGACAAAGGCTCTTCACTGGTTTTACAAAGTACGGTTTGTATGTAGTAAATGATATCCCTCTGCAAAAGGAAAGCATTCCATTCCTTTCTCCACAGCTCAGAGCGTGGGTGGACTGCTCAGCGAGCATGTCGACCTTTTTCTTGCATGTTTCCCATTGACCAGAAAGAAGGGAAAAATCCTGCCTTTGCAGTTAGAACAGGTGGAGATTCCAGTGCCAAACCCCGGGAGAAAGAAACACGGGGGAAGGGAAGAAGACAGTGTTCTCTCCTCAGGGGACAAGGGACAGGTCAGAAACCTTCGCTGCCTGGCCTGCAGAGCAGTGCTGCTCGCTCTCCCTCCCCTGCTCAGCGGGAGCTGCACAAGCCTCGGGGCTGTGCAGCGGGGAGGGAGGCCCAGCCCGTTCCCCCGCGCGGAGAAGGGGCACACACAAGCCCGGTGTCCCCTGCCGGGGAACGGGCACACACAATGTTCTCCCCCCCGGGGAAGGGGCACAGACAGCGTTCCCCCGTGGAGCGGAAGGGCACACACGCTGTGCCCCCCGGGGAAGGGGCACAGACAGCGTTCCCCCGCAGGGAGGAGGGGCACACACGCTGTGCCCCCCGGGGAAGGGGCACACACAGCGTTCCCCCGCAGGGAGGAGGGGCACACACGCAGTCCCTCCCGGGGAAGGGGCACACACAGCGTTCCCCCGCAGGGAGGAGGGGCACACACGCTGTGCCCCCCGGGGAAGGGGCACACACAGCGTTCCCCCGCAGGGAGGAGGGGCACACACGCAGTCCCGCGGGCCGGGCCGGGCCGGGCCGGGCGCTCGCGTGTCGGGGCGGCCCAGCCCCCGCCCCTCTATAAATAGCGCGGCGCGGGCGGGGCGCGCCGGGGCACGCGAGGACAGCGGCGGCCGCCGCTTAAACGGGCAACGCCGGCCGGGCCCGCCTGCGCCGCCGCCCGCTCGGAACCTGCGTGGCCCCACCTCCCCCGCGGCCCCCTTGCCCTGGGTGTCCACCGGAACCCCGACTGCCCCTCCTGTGGGCCCGCTCGCTCTGTGGCTTTAACACCACATTCCAGACAATCCTTGAGATTGAGCCTAGTAAACAAGGGTATGCCGGATATCAAAAGCACCCACATCTCGCATACTCCCTCATTTTTAGCAGCAGGAAATGTAAAAGGGAACGTACCTAAAGACCAAGAAGCTAAAGTTTCTGAGGCTTAACCTTTTCTACACCAGTACTTCTGCCTAAACTTGGCTAGAGTTGGTCCTGACTGACAGAATACGACTTGCAGTAAGGTACGTATATCAGGAGTGGAAATTTCCATTTCACAGGGTGACGATTTTGTCAGGAAGAAAGTGGCTGAAGAGGGAGCCTGCCCTTCTTACGTGATCCTCACTGTAATTTAAGAGGCTGGGATAACCCAAACAATGACCTTCAAAGCCTCTCAATTTCTTCTAAGATCAGAAAGACATTACGCTGTATGTTCTGAATGCAAAACACGTGCACTAACCAAGGTAAAAACCTTACCCAGACAGGACTTTGATCTTATCAGTCCCTACCTGCACAACAGCAAGTATCCAGCACACTTCTAATGTCTGAATCTGCAGTTCAGCAATTTCACCAGAAGGTCCCTGACAGCTGGAATCTATATTCTATGAAAGGGACTACAGAGTTATACTTGTCTGTGCACCTCACTTACTAGAAAACTACATTAATTGCTGATTTCCACCTCTCCCTCACTCTCAACGAGCCACAAAAACCTGGTGCACTACATTCAATCTTTAGGGCTTAAACAGAAATTACTGGCTTGGCCCTCGGCCCGGCTGAATTAAGTCAACCTTGAACTCTGCAAGATGACTAAATTTATAATGTAGTCAGCAACATTTGTGTTTCCCTAAGTCCTCACTTTGTGGCCTGGACACAGCACTTTGACACAAGCTGCTGACTACTCTCCTTCCTACTTACTTGAGCCAAATCATGTGTAGAAGCCAAACTGAGAACAGAATGAACTCCATGTGCCCACTAGCTGGAAATCTGTCTCTTGCATCAGGAGTGCTTGGCTATTTTACACCTTGCAGGATTATTGCTAATATTCTGAGAAATTAACTTAATCCCAACAGCAATAAAACTCTCATCCTAATTTTTCTGTAGTAATTATGCTACCTTTTATTCCATTTTCTTGCTGCTATCACCATTCTCGTCACAGACAGAAATCTAAACTTGCCTGCTTTGACCCATCTGAAGGGAGCAGACCCAATTCTATACCAACAGCTCTTCTTCTGTATCTCCACCTCCTTGGCCACACAGAGATACAAACATACTCTCACTTTTTATTGCTTTGGGATTATTTCTCACATTGAAATTTGTATGCAGGAAGAAAAGAAATAATCACATAATAAATCATGCTGGCCTTTGCTTTTTACACCATGCAGTTACAATAAGGATACACACGGATACATAGTTTACAACTACTAATGTAATTATTGCCATCTCACAGCCTTTTAAGTGTTTATCTGACCAGCTACACTGCATGGTGGCACAATCACATGAGATTTACCAATACCATGATTTTTTTACAGACCAAACTCTTCACCTACCAAAGCACATTTCAGAATTACAGAGGCAAACGTGATGTCCTATCCCCCACCCCTACCTGCCAGAATACCTTATGGCAGACGATATATTTTCCTAAGCTTATTTACTGCATGTGATTTTCTGGCAAGTTATGGTGTATTTAGTCAACTAGACATGGAACTAATACCTTTGATCTTCCAGTTTTCTATGCCATACAGCCATATACACCTCAGCTGGAATGCTCTGTTTTCAGTTTTTGAATGAGTCTGTACCTTTGCACCAATGGGAAGTAAAACCCCATTGGGCCGGGATGGTGGAAGTACAGGAGCTAATTTATTTAAGCCTCTATAAACAAGAAGAGAATTATAGTGGGGTCTGTCTGGATTAATACACATTTAATTTGACAGTCTCCAAAACTGTTGTTTTTCTTGTTCTGGCCAACATTCTTTAAGAGGTCTTTGCCAAGTTACGAACAATGCTTCATCAAAACACAGTATTGTGCAAAGCATGTAAACATATGCTGTAAAGGTTATGCTGTTATACTTTCCAGCCACAGATCACTCTTGTTTTCATAAGCATGTTTCACGAGGAACATCTAATTCAACTAATAGGATTCTTTTGGTTTTGAAATTACATACATACTTTTCAGAGGCATCACCAAAGTTTAATCTCCAGCATGCTGAAAATAATGCACCACAGTTCCCAGAGTGGAAATTTATATGCAGTTAGATTACATATTCATGGTGAACCCAATAGCAAACAGACAGACTGCTGAGAAAGGAAGTCTCAATCAAGTCAAAAACCAAAACAACCTACTTAGCCCAAACAAATTCAGAGAGAAACTAACCTTCCTACTTGGGGATAAACATGCTATTTTGATTACTAAACTTATTTAGTCACACGTGTATGAACATGTAACGGTAACAGAAAAAGAGGGGGAAAATCTTTAAAAGAGAAGGAAAACAAAAGATAAAGTGACAGGATAGAGAGGAGGTGATATGATTGGCAAAAAGCATTCAGCATTTCTGCAAGAAGAGGAATATTTTTCAACAGACAATAAAAATTTAATAGGAACAGTGGAAGAAAACTGAATGGGAGG
The DNA here is from genome assembly GCA_034509425.1 of Eopsaltria australis. Lineage (NCBI taxonomy): Eukaryota > Metazoa > Chordata > Aves > Passeriformes > Petroicidae > Eopsaltria > Eopsaltria australis. The sequence continues at coordinate 2,893,911 of JAVTVJ010000121.1, forward strand.
TCAACAGCAAAAAAGAACTGAAAAAGCTGAGGCAATTCAGTGAGAAAAAAGATGTGTATATCATATATATAAATAAATGAGCTGCATGAGCAGTTTGGAGTCTGTTAAATTGATAGGAAATGGCTGACATTGAACTAAAATCTAGCAGAGAATTTAATTCCTTATAGTATTAAGGAATGTGTACAATACTATTTTTCTTCAGCTTTTTGGTATCTGTAAGTAGCAGCTTGTACTGCAGTGACACCAAGCTCAAAAGTCTCCCTGCCTAACAGGGCCCAGTTCTCAGTATGGCCTGGGATCATGTGGCAGCAGGGTTAGAGGTGGTGGTGTGACCCTGCTGGTGTAGGTGAGGCTATGGAAGCCAGGATGAAAAACCCAACATTTGCCAGAATGTTCTTTAGTTTTTGGTTGTGAAGTTTTGAATAAGGTAAGCATTGGCTGAGCAGACCACCTCAGGTCCAGCTGGAAGTTGTGAAAGTTTTGTACTTTATTTAGCAGCCTCCAACTCAGCATCCAAAATAAAAAGTCCTGGAAAAGTTTTGAAATAGTTGAGATTAATTGGCTTGCCAAAGGCAACAGCTTTACTCAGAAAAGCAAACATGGCAGGTATGACCTTCAGTGGGACTTCATTATTTCAGTGGCACATTTCCTAGATTCAAGTAACACAACAAACAAGATATGTCTATGAGCAAACTTACACGCTTTTAAAAACGTTCTTAAGATGGAAATAATTTTGACCATTTTGAAAACATAACCCATGAGACATTGTAAGCTGTTGCTGAATGCAAGAGTTTTTGAAAATTGAACTTCTGAAGTTTTGAACCAAAGCAGCCTGTTAGTCTTCCAATGTTAACGTACTTTATAATGGAAATTGAATATCTAAAATTAGAATGGCAATGGCTTTACCCAATGCAGGATAGTTGGCTGCTCTTTCCTGAACTGCACCAAAGCACCAAGCCATACTGATAGAGCCAGCACGTGAGGATGGGCACAACACGACCTCCAGCAGCTACACCTGGAACTGGAACACTTACCCTCATGCATGTAGCTGGGCAGAACAACTTACAAAGAAACCCCTGGCTGTATTAACACACTGCCTGCCTAAATAGGCATGGGCTAGGAAGGAATTGCTGTCTGCAACACAGGAAACCCTACATCAATATAATTCATACTTGTGCCATAAAACTTAATCCTAAAGAAAAGTAAAATGTCACTTGGAAGTATTGTAACCACTAGGAAGACATTTTTGCCATGAACACTAATTTCCAGCTCCCAAAGATGAGATATGTCATTAGGATTATGCTTAGCAGAGGTTGAGTCACTAGAGAGCTAAGTTGCTAAATTTAAAATAGAATTGGGTTGTTTTAAATGCAACTTTTTCTTTCCAGTCTTGTTCCTCCAAAGTCTGAATTAAGTCTTATTTAATACTTCCCCAGCCTTGTTTGGGACTTGGGACCAAGTGAATCAAGGAGAAACAGAAGGCAACACAAGTTCAAGCAGTTTAGGTAACACAAGTTCATAGGAATCCCTGGGGGATCAGTAGCACAAAATACATTTAAGAGATCCAAGGCTTGAACATTATTTACTTTTGCACAGCACAGGGACATTGCACAGACTGATACTGCTGAGAGAAAGGAATTCTCATAACAAGTCCAAACCAGTACATGTCCTATTAGGAGAACATTTCAGAGTTGTGGGTAAACCCTGAATCATAGGCATTAAACTACATATTTTGCTTAGGCATCAGTCCAGGCAGAGAGATCAGACAGACACAGTATGACACCCTTACTAAGTATTTCTTCATCAGTTCATATTACAGCTGCTGACAAACAAATGCATAATACCTAATCAGGGTTTCTGCATGTCCTGTGCCATGAAACCCTTGGAGGAGTATGTAGATTAACCAATGTATTTTTTTTGTAAGACGCCATTTCTTTCCCACAAGCTCCATGTCCCACAGGGGTTAAATGGTACAGTAACAGAGTTAAAATAGATGCAGGAAAGAAGATAAAACTTAAAAATAAATGAGGAATCCAGGAGGCAAAGATACAGGAAGACATCTTCAATACAGGCTGCAACAAGCGTATGAGGGGCTTTGAAAAACACCACAAAATTTGAAATCGTTTGCCTCATTTAAGTTAATGTGGGTTTGCCAGTGCTGTTTTACTGAGGCAGCACTTCATGCAGAGAGAAAACTTGGATTTGATCATGAAGTGAATGAAAAACCAGTCTAGTGGGAGACAGTGACAGACACAAACATTTCACTGTTTATATGGAGTGCAGAGTCTGGTGGCCCTTGAAAGGCAGAGATTGGCTTCAAGTCTGCCTTTATGCAAGCAAGTCTGATAGCTTTTACATGGAAGTATTAGAACAAGATATGCTTTTGTTCTGCAGTGACATGACACACTACCCCACCCATTCACCCCCAGCCTTGTGTTTTTAAGGAAAAGCAAGGCTGGAAGAAGCCTCACTGGGTTTGAAACTATGAAAGTTATTATTAACAGCAGCAGGCTGTTTCAAGCAGTACAGTGCATGCTTAGGCACAAAGACTAACTACACAGCTGAGTTTGTATACATATTACAGTGACATCCTTGAGGTTTTTTAACCTACAATATACAAGTAACTGAACTTAAAAAAACAACAGTGTAACCAGTAGGTACTGTAGCAGCAGTTCCTCAAACACCTATTAGCATGTGTTGACAGCTCTGAAAGGAAGGCTGTTGAGCAGTTATGGTGGGAAATAAACATTGCCTAACCCTGAAGAGTAACCACAAGAACAGAAAAACAAGTGTTACCACAGCAAGTGCCTGCCTCCCACAGCACTGATCCCTGATTACTGAAATAAAAAGATGGAAAGTCACCTGAGGATCTAGCTGGTATTTAAATAACTTTTTTATATCTATATAAAGTCTGCAGTTCAAAAATCTGGTAACCACTTCCACCTCATTACTCTCCACCCCTCCAGGAAGTTTGGCTACTAGCAAAACAAAATATGCTCTCTCTCAAAAACTTTCTACTAGGTGTATTTACAAGTAATATGGGTATGATCTTAAGAGTCAAGCAGAAATAACTGCTTATTCTAACATCTGGATTCATGAGCCTGGTACACACAAACATGTGGCCTAAAATGGACAGCAGCTAGAATCTGTTTGGAAATTTTTGATGAAGAGAATGGAATTTTGAAACCTTTTTTCAGAGGAAACCACCAAGTCTTATACTAGGTAGCATCCTTTACCATTATGATGTTATGCTGGAGGATACACCGTTTGGCTTGAGGGGAATGTAGAGGGCCAGAAATCAACAGAATATCTCTTTACCCTGATTATTTTTCAAGGGTTGGGATCAGTTTGTCTTGTCACTTTGAATGTGCTAAATATGCTTCAGAGTCACCCTTCTTGGGAGAGAACACTTTGGTGTGAGGCATCTGGAAAGGAACACATCTGCCGTATGTAGATGAAGGATCAGTGAACCACATGTGGTGATTTGTAGAAACACTGGACATAGGGCAAATATGTGCAATGGCTCAGAACATTTCTGCTTGAAACTCCCAACTAGAAATAAACAGCAAATGTAACAAGGGAGACTCCCAGAAATTCCTTTCTACCTGAGTATTATGCAAGCTCTTCAGAGATTAAGATTTGCTTATCCTCAAACCATACAGTGAGATGGTAAGCCTGAGATTCACCAGCAGATCTAGCTCTTGGCAGTAAAAAAGAAAACATGGCATGGGTTGAGCAGCTCTTCTTTCATTTGTGCCTCTGTATTTCAGATTGTGGAGAACGATCACATCCCAAATCCTACAACAGTTTAAGTCCCAAGCATCTCCTGGCCAGACAAAAGTCTGTGGAAATGCCATCCCCCCAAGTTTTCAGGAGTCAGATTCACTAAACCTACCATTGTACTGTAGTGTCTGGAATGGAAGAAGGAAGTTTCTATAGTGGGAAATAAAGTTGTTAAGTACAGTATTCTGTGCGCCCCTCTACCCCTAAAAACAGCAGCAGCCTCACATCACCAGTTTAGCCTTTATTAGGAGGGAACAATTTCCACTAAATACGGCTCATGCACAGATGAGATGCGAGCACCATGAATGCAATCAACTTGCACACTTCCACCACTCAAGCACACAAAAATTATCCAGTGGTGAGGATGATCCTCCATAATGAGACCAGCCCATGGGAGAAAAAGAAATGTGAAATAACCCTGTGCTGTACATTCAGATCTCAGCCAAGAGTAAAACTGAAGCAAATGGCAGGAATTACATGTTTGCTATGAGGCATGAAGCCAGAGCTAGAAGAATTGCCTCTATTCAGTGTCTCAGCTTTAGAAACCAGGAGTGGATAAACAATTAGACAATGGGTTTGGTGTAAAGTTTCACTGCACTGAGTCAGAAGTGGTGGGGATGTATAGACTAGTACTCTTGGAGAACCCATGCTTCCAAGAGGATGAACTATAGCACCATTAGTGCTGATCCATGAGAAACAAAGAAACCTGGCAGAGACTGAAAAGCACTCCTTCCCCAAGCCATGGATACCACCTACTCCAAACAATCACGAATGCCTGCTACAGTTCTCCAATGCCAGCATTAGACTAAATTGTATGGAGTAGTAAACACAGGGAAAACACATTCCAGAGCCCTTTGATGGGCTTTGGGGCAGGGGTGGGGGTGGCCAAAGAAGACTTCTGTACTTTAAGGCCTTGGCATGTACAGTCTTCATCCAGGCCTCACTGCGATTGTGACTGCCTACTTTATTCACCAGTTTCAGTAGACACTGGCCTTCCTCCAAGTACTGATGGGGATTTTTAAGCAGTTTGTCCTTTCCAGCAATACCCCTCATGTGCCTCCAGCAGCCACCCTGTGCCTCTGCAACAGCACTGCTGGGCCACTTGCTGCCCTTCCTGTCACAGCACTTCCAGCTGAGTACTTCTTGTTTTATCAAAATGCCAGGACTTTGGCCAAAGCTTTTAGTTGCTCCTTAAACAAACCCTCAGCTTCAGGTCTCACACCCCCAGTAGCATATGCTATAAAAGATCACGCTCCTTAAAGCTGCGGTTTGAAGCATCTCTAGGTTATATTTTATTCTCCAGTAATGGGAAAACACTTGTGTAGGTATCATCTATCTCATAATGTCAGCACCCTCTGAAGAACAAGTTCTGGTTTGAGGCCCCGTTCTACCAGCAGACAACGGGCAACAGTGGATATCCACTGCATGATTTAATTCACCTTCCAGTTACTGAAGTCAGCTTACTACTTCTTTTCACTGGCTGAGTGTCCTTAAACCTAGATACAGATTTTCAAATATAGCCCAGAGCTTATTGCTGCTTGCTGAGAAGTGCTCACAGGATTTCACACAAGATTTCAAAATTTCTTAAATTCATTCTGTGAGTGGCAATAGGAGAGGGGGGAGAAGAATGCAAATACTTTATACAATTAATCCAGTGTTACATGGAGTCAGAGCCATGCATCTGAACATCTGATTTAATTACGGACTTGAAACCAAGAATGTGAAACCCATTTTGCTTGTCTGGTATCCCTCATTAGGTATTTGCTACCTCCTGCTATCTGCTCAGGGGACAGGAAGAAAAAGGACAGACCATACATCCATTAAATACTGCAATACTCAAACAATAACCTCCCAAATCCTTCACTTTGTGTGCCATTTCCTGCTGCTTAGCTCTCAGCTCTGCTCTGTTACAGGTACTCTCAGGTCTTCGTTCACTTTTTTTACTTCTTCAGCCAGAGGGCCATTCCCTTGCTGAAGTGCCCTCCTGCTGGCCTGTCTGCACTCATCCGACTGCCAGTCACACCTGCTCCTGGTGAAGCATGTCACAGATGGCAAGAGCACAGCTCCTCATGACCAAGTGGCCTGAAATGCACTGCACAAAACTGCTGTACTGATTGGCAGCCCCTCTCACATCTCATCGTCCTCTCTCTTCTCACTGTGTGTGCCACTTGTCAGACCCTGCTAAGAATTGCTTGCTCTAACTGGTAGTACAAGGAACAAAATGCATCACCCATAGGTACGAAGTCGATCAGAAATCACAGTTCTTGTTTTTATTGTTTAAGTCTATGAATTCTACAAAGAATATGTAAAAATAGAATCATTCCCTGTAACCCTCTATTAGTCTAGAATAGAATCTATTTCTGAAAATAACTGACAACTTGAGGGTTTAATCTCAGTAGAAGTCCCAAGATATGTAGAAAGGGAAAGTAAATACTTAATTACTTTGATGCTTTTTAAATTTTTACCCTATATACAAAAAGGAATAAAAGGCCCAATTATGTAGGCCTTGTGCTCCCAGCCTTCCTAAGGGACAAGGAATGGAGGACCCCAGACTCAAAGGCTCTTCATTCACCTATGTCTTATTACATAAGCAAGGACTCAATGGGCTGTCACTATTGAATTCAATTTCTAGCAAACATATTCAAAACCAGCTCACGACTACACAACAGTCCACATGATTTAGCTGAGGAACGCAGCAAGCTTTTACCTTAACATGGCAAGTTTTGTCCCACACCACTCACTTCTTTATTCATTTCAACATTTTAATGTTGGTTTCCTAAAATACTTTGGGGGGGGTGTCATGGCAACAAACACAACAAATTATTTCCTCTTCTGCTGCCCTGAGAAATGATCCTTTTCCCCTCACTGACAGCTACCAGCTAAATTAGGTAAGGGGCAGAAGGTTGATAAAAATTGAAGACATTTGTTCCACCTGATGCCTTTTTCTGGTCTTAGGAAATAAAGGCTCAGACACAGTCAGAGGGTTGGGGGTTGTTTACCTCGGTATTTTAATAGGATCCCGTTCGATGGCTTCTGCCGTCCAGGTAGAACACGCCGCAAAAGCCCCGTCCCCCCAATCGAGTATACAATTAAAGACTCTACACATTAGCATATCTACCAGGAGGGCCCAATAAGGGGCCTGGGTGGGCTAACTTCTAGTTTACAAAATCTGTCCTACTAGGAGACCTTGAGGGCCCATAAAACAGGGTGTTTGGTCTTCTAACTCTATGTAGTTTCAGGGGTGTTTAGTCTACTGACCTGCTAAACACCATGAAACCAGGCTAAACTATCACCTAAAGCATCACAAGTATGCATGCTGATACTTGTGAATATAGGGAACAGTGTAAGAAGTATTCAGAAGAAAAGCAGAAAAATCCTTCAGGCATCACACCTTTCCAAGCCCCTGACTCACCCCCTCCTCTCACTGCAGGTACACCAAGCACCCAGCTCTCTTAGCCAAGAGCCCTGCTCTGAAAGCAGTAAGCCTTCTTCCACTCCAGCCCTCAAACAACCAACCTTCTCCACCTGCCTCCGTGGAAAACTAAACCTTCCTGCTCCTCCACACCCAGCTCTTTAGGAGACAAATGTTTTCCACTACCTTCTCTCCTGTTTGTCTCACAGCCTCTCTTAGCACCTGCTGAACTGGGAAACACCTGTGACTTCTGCTTATTTCAACAGAAAGATCTGTAGAAGGTGGGACTTTCCCCCAGCCCACCACATCTACCAGCACTGCACAGCTTCCAACATCAGAAGTCCCAGGCTTCCTGGAGGACAAGAGCCCTTGCAAAACTTTTCTACAGAGCCTGAAATCTCTGTTATCAGAGAATTAAACAGGCAGTCTTAGTTGATGGGTTATTTGTGGGTAATCCATATAACAGATGCAACAGAATGCTAAAACTGTACTGTGCTAATTGTTTCTCTTCTGTCCCTGACCCACAGCCCTGGGGTTTCCACCACCTTGCTGGAAAGGTGTGCCTCTGCAAATACTTAATCAGACTTAAATTAAATAGAGTTATGGTAAAGGCAAGAGGGGTGTTAAAAAGAAATTGGAGAATTAAAGAAAGGTGACATGGTGAGCCTATTCTAGCAGGAAATTAAGAGAGATGAGATTCTTCTAGAAGTTTCCCCACTGAATGCAAAACTGTAGGACTTCCCTATTCTTAATAATGCATAAACTATTCACAGGAAACATTCCTACAAGGTAAATGCAGTCTTTGCTTAAGCACAATTTACAGTCAAACTTTCACAGGCCTCCCTCTCTTGATTATCAGAGCATCTCTATTCACTACACAGAACATGCTAATTAAGTGTGATGTTTTATTGCTCAAATCCTCTCAGAGACATCCTCCATAGGCTTTGTCTGTAATTGTGCCATTTACTTACTATAGTGCATTACATCTCTGGAAATGTACAGGAACAGTGTGTGTGCAGAATACAATGGGCACTTTGTTCAGCACAGCTAATCCTTTGGGTTACAAGCAGTGAGCTCCAGGGTTGGGAAAGGCCCCCTTGGAACCCTGTATCCTTGCCCCATGGGTCACTCAGATTAAGAATGCTTTTTGTATTTTTAATTATGTCATTCACTACTTACATAAAGTCTTTCTAGTAATCTCGACAAAAGCTGGTGCATCGTCCATAACATATATGATGTATCCCCTCAAGACAGCTTTGAGGAATCCAGAGAGGGTTTCCAAACCTAGGATAGTGTTTGGACTAAATATTTCAAAGTGACTCTTTGCTGTTGCTATTGTCTATTACATACTTAGCTTTCTCCTCCCCCTCCCCCTCTGTTTCCTTGTGTTTCCTCCCTATTTGAATTTATTTGCCTTAGTTTTTCTTATTAAACATTCCTGTTCTCTGGATGCGCTCTGTTTGAGCTGTACTCATGCAGTGCAGCAGCACCAGCTCTACTCCTTGCTTGTATGAGAAACTCTAAGGTTCTATTTCAGAAAAACATTGTTGATTTTGGTGGACCTTAAGGACACAATTAGGCAACCCTTGCTGAATACAGCTCTTTCCAAAACGGGGACACTGGCTGGAGCACAACTTCAAGGAAAAAAGCCACACCTGAGAAATAAAAAGGCCTCACTGGTGCCAGGCGGAAGAGTTGGAAAGCAGAGCACCAATTAAGGTGGGCACCTGGTGGACTCCTTCCTGCCCAAAAAGCCTGCCCTTTCATTGAGGGTCAGCTGCTGTTAACTGCCTCATCGTGTTTGTTGCTTCCTCATCTCACCTCTAGCCCAAAGAAAATCTGTTGTTCAGATATGAGCTAGAGAGTCAACACTGTCTTTGTGCAGCTACTTTGAAATACACAGGCATCTTCTTCATTTCTGTGGATTCTGTGAGCTCCAGCTAGAGGGTGTGTGCTCTGACTCACAGTACTATAATACACACATTAACACTTTTCACCCAAATAATGTGTATTATTTAATCAAGTGTATTATTTAATATTTTCAGCAGATAATCAGTAAAGCAGTTCCGTATGTTATTAAGTATCATCACATTCCAATCTGAACTGCCTGTACAGGATTTTTTCTGAAAGGTATTGCAAGTTACAACATTGAAACACAAAGAATGAAAATAAAATTTACCTCACTTATTAAATGAAGGTTTATAATTTACAAACAAGTGCTGTCATGGCACTGTACTAATTACTGCAACAAGTAATTACGCTTGCATCCTTATTTTGTCTGTACAAGATTTCTGTTGCAAGTCTCAGCCTCCACAGTACAGCTGAAAAACTAGGCAGTTATGGGAGGACACAAGTACGTCCAAAGTGACTGAATGAGATTATATAATGATGTTATTTCTCTTATTCTGAGACACAGCATGGCAGTTCTGCACTATGGAATAAATACAGTTATCAGAAATGCCCACTTGGTTCCCCAAAAAGCATCCCACTCACTGATGACGTTTATTATGAATTTTTTAATATCTAGGTTTCTTGGAAAATGCATGACATCATGTCCCTAACTCACTGTGCTTTGTTCAGGACTTACGCTATGCAAAATCATCAAAAATTGTTAAACAGTCAGCCCTACCCCGTGGTGTTTTGCTGTCACCACTGTAGGACAAGCAGTCCCTTGTTCTGGGCTGTTGTTGACCATAGTCATGGTTCAGATGAGGCCTGACGTGCTCAGCTGGACAGAAGAGCACTGGCAGCTGTGGGACAAACACACGCAATTAGCCAGCACCTGCCACGCACAGCACTCACAAGCCTCATTCAGAGCATGAAGCCATCCCCTGATAGATAAGGAGGCTATGAAAGACAGAGTAACTACACCGGAGAGAACCCTACAAATTAGACAAGCAACTGTTGCATTGCCTGGATATTCCTAGTGAAGCACAGAATACCCCAGAAATTAAATGTAATGTTACTAAGGGGAAATCCCCTGTTCCTCACAGGTACAGGCAGAACTAACTGCAGAGATGCTGTAGCTTCTGCTGCAGGTGTTCAGCAGGGGGATGGCAAGAGAAGGTTTGAGATGAGCTACACACAGATTGCACCGAAAAGCTTAAGTGGTTACTGTTATACAGACCACTAAACCTTTCATTCCTTCCAACTCCAGCAGAGATCCTAAGTTCATTGTCCACTTGAAGTACACAGGTAAGATTTTGTCCCAAATCCAAATGACTACCAGCATGTTATGTACTCTGCTGAATGTCACTGAACTCATTGTCTTACTGAACAGCGTTCTTTTTTTTTTTTTTTATTTTAAATACACAAACCACCAAAAAGGAAATTAATGTTCTCAGGCAGGCAATGAATATTGGTAATGAATGTAGAATGCATTGAATCACTTAACTGCACAGAACACAAGCCCATTCCCTTGCAGACCTAGCCAGACCACATTTTCCACTACATTTTTATTTTGAAAACAGCTGAATGCACAAAACAAAAGTCAGTTTCATTCTCCAAGTAAATAATCTAGGCTAAGAGTAAATCAACCAATGCACTTGGAAAACTATCAGTCTGTACTCTAAACTCATTCCAGTTAGTGCTATTTGAGCCCTTCTATGTTTGTTTTCCTTGAATCTGAGTGAATGCATTTGATTCTGATGAATGATAAGTCCTCTGAAGAGCTAACTAAGTCCACATTTATTTTTTCAACATTTACTCAAAGTAAATTCTGGATTACATAATTACTCTGAAGCAATATAAAAGGATGCATTGGAAATCCATGCTGCCAGTGCTCTCCTATGGCATTTATATTCAGGAAATGGAACTACTGCATGAATGGGGAAACTAACCAGTAAAACAAATGGCAAATTTTCAGTCACCTGTCTGCAAACTATCTGCATACCTAGAATCCCCCAGGACGATGTGTGAATAGTGCTAAACAGCAAGTCATGTTTGTGATTTATCCACAGATAGCTCAACAGTAAACAAATAGTTCTGCAGGCAGATGAACTGAAGAAAAGCTATTTCCTAGGCTAATCAGCAGGGGATAACTTATGTCCCAAAAGGGGAAAATTCTGCTGCAGCTTCCCATCACAGACAGGGATCTGTCCTCTAGCCACTTACCTCTTTCCAAAGGACATCTACAACATCACTTGTTTTTATCACTTAGACTCACAGAACAAGATGAAAACGTATTAAGTAGAAAACAGACATGGAATTGAGTAAGCCTGGCTTCCATAACAACCCACAACAACCAATGAACCAACTAAGAGGAAGTATAACCATGTAAAAGAGACTCCAGAAATTTGGCTCCGGATTTTTATGTTTTTCCTTGAGCAAAATTTATGTGGTGACAGCACTGGTTCCTCTGTAGTCTAATGAAGTCCAGATTTTCTTTCCTTTAATTCAAAAACATGTGCTTGAATAGTTGGTGCTAAGTCTGAAGTGTTACAGGCCAGGTACCTCTGATTTCAGTCATATAAAAACCAGGACTGTACGCTAAGGACCCTGAAGATTTACAAAAACTACAGTAACAATCTCACCATTCATTTAAGGAAGGAGAGGGAGAAGTTTTAGGGTTCCTCTTTACTGTACATAGCCATTTGCACAAGAAGCTATTTGGTAAATCTGACTTTGCAGAAAGATGGCACACTCTCCTCCTCAAACATGGGATGATCAGCTTGAATGGCAAATGCTGGAAATTTAGGATAACTCCTAAGGTAAACCATTACCGTGAAAAATCACTCCTGATCCTGAAAAAGCCTATTTAAGTCTGAGCTAGTGAGATAATTAGTGATATGGTAATCCTTTCCTGAAGGACACTGGTGATTTCTGATGCCTACGGTATGTGGATCAATGTACAAGTCTTAGAATCACAGAATCATCTAGGCTGGAAAAGACCTTTAAGATCATCCAGTCCACTCTTTAACCCAGCACTGTCAAGCCCACCATTTAATCATGTCCCTAAGCGCCACATCAACATATCTTTTAAATTCCCTAGAGATGGTGACTTAAACACTTCCCTGGACAGCCTGTTTCAATGTCCAATAACCCTTTTAGTGAAGAAATTTTTCCTTATATCCATTCTGAACCTGCCCTAGTGCAACTTGAGGCCATTTCCTCTTGTCCTTCCGCTTGTTATTTGGGAGGCTGACACCTGGCTACACCCTCCTTTCAGGGAGCTGTAGAGGGCAATAAGGTCACCTGTGAGCCTCCTTCAGGGAGCTGTAGAGGGCAATAAGGTCACCTGTGAGCCTCCTTCTCCCCGGGTGGGAAACTATATTCCCCCAGCTCCCTCAGTTGCTCCTCATCAGACTTGTGCTCCAGACCCTTCCCCAGCTCTGTTGCCCTTCTCTGGACTCACTCCAGCACCTGAATGTCCTTCTTGTAGGAAGGGGCCCAAAACTGGATACAGTACTTGAGGTGCAGCAGTGTAGGTTCACCAGTGCTGAGTGAAGGGCACTGTACACTGTACTCAGGTAATGCGTTCTGGGAAAGAAACATTTCCAGAGCTCAAAGGGAATTACTCTCATATAGCTCAATGTAGCACACAGGCCTGCTTCAGAAGTTTTCAGGTAGTAAACTAAACTACTCTTAGCTTAAAAGGAAGAAACCACAGTCAGAATTTACAAAATGGATGTCAAAGGTCTCCAAAATTAAACTAAAGGGAACCAGTTTACAAAATGTCATTGAGTCCAGTGCACTCAGAAATGGAGAACATTGATATGGCTTTGCAGGGACATACTGGACGATGGGGAAACTTGTGGGCCAGCTGCCAGAGCACCAGCTGGTTTAGCTCATGCCTCTGTGTCTCATGACATGGCCAGCTTTCCCCCTTTGCCTGGCTTTCCTGGAAATATCTCTAAGTTTCTGCACAGCGCTTAGTCATAGAAGTGATCATTTCTATACTTCACTCTACAAACTGAGCCTTTTCTGTAGTTTGATGACACATTTCTGCCACTGTCCTCTGCTATAGAGATATTATCTATATTCTGCATCAGGAACTGACTCAGGAGAGAAGAACATACTGTCACGTTAAATGATGTCACTGTCACCTAGCGTTCCTGAAAAAATCCCCAAGAGAACTCTCTGAAGTCTGTCTGCATGACACATAGCATCTAAATTGCATGTCTAGCACTTAATCCATTTATTGGCATAAACTATGCTGCTTTTAGCGTGTCAGCAAAACCTGCACCCTGTGCCTGGGCATTTCTGAAAATGCAAGGATCAGATTCTCAACCAAAACACAAGGAATCCCAGTTTTCATTCTAGAAGAAAGTCACTTGGTTGAACTTCAGAGTGCCTTTTTCTAGTTTATATTACCTTCCCACATGGATTAAGTTTGGGCATCTATGAATGATTATGGGGTAACTCATTCTATCTCCAAAGTGCCTGCATTTTAGGCATCTGAAAGGCTCATACTCTGATATCAGGATATGGGTCTCAGGGTTATTGTAAAGGTGAAGTTGTAACACTGTCATGAAAGTGAAAGATGCCAGCACAGTGGAGCAGGAGACAAGGGCCAGATGCAGGTCTTGTGCTGATAGTGGATATAGTGCAAACATGGGCAATAAACAAGAAGAGGAGAGAAGAGCAAATCAGTGCTTCATAAACAGTTTCTGTTCATAGGGAATCGTACAAACGTTGCATTTAAGTGACTACATGTGTTAAATACATAGGAGACAATGAATCACAGAGTTTACAGTAATAAGGCAGTGAAGCAGTGTGTGTTCACAGATGAGAAAGGCTGACTTAGCTTCTCAGGCCCTGTTTCTGGGAGCAGGATTATCTGCTGGCTAAATCTCCTTTGCAGAGAAGGCAATAAAAGTTCTTGGCTGCAGAAGAACTGACAGCAGTTCCAAAAGTAAAAAAAAACCAACAAAATCTCAACCTGGGCAAATCTCTCATTGCTGCCAAGAAATCCACAGCAGAGCAGGAGTTGCCAAAAGCTGTGGGTTGGAAGAGCTGAAACAGGGCACCAGGACACTGGCCAGGGGAGGAAGAACCAGGAAAAGAGATTGGTTTTCATAGAGGATACAGCAGGAGGAAACTAAGTCCCACAACAGATGCTCCCTCACTCTTCCCACAGTGGGATGAGGGAGAAAACTGGAAGGGCAAAAGTGAGAAAACTTGTGTGTCAAGATAAAGATAGTTTAATCAGGAGAGGGGGAAACAAAAAACCAAACCAAACCAAAAACAAATTATACAAAAGCCATCACTTAACATTAGCTACACCAATACCCAGCCAGTTCCCAAGCAATGGCAACCCCTGGAAAACTCACCCCAGCCTCATTGCTGAGCATGATGCTGTAGAGTACGGAATATGCCTTTGGTCACCTGGGGTCAGCTGTCCTGGCTGTGTCCCCTCCCAGCCTCTTACCCACCCCCAGCCCTCTCACTGCAGGGGCAGAGTGAGAAATGGAGAAAGCCTGGACACTGTGTAAGCTCTGCTCAGCAGTAGCTAAAACATCTGTGTGATATCAGCACTGTTTGGTAACAAATCCAAAGCACAGCACTGCACAGCTGCTGTGAAGTAAATTAACCCCATCTCAGGCAAACCCAGTACAGGGACCCACTCACACCCAGTTAAAGCTGACTGAACCTTGTCAACAGCCACTATCCCATGTTCAGCCTCCAGCTGCACTTGAGTAATGGTTTCCAGAGAAGTACAATTCAGGCTTGGGTGCCTCACTCTCTTTAATGAATCAGCAAGAGACAGATTCACTTATTTTACACAAAATTTAGGGAGCTGACTTGCATGGCTTACACAGAAGGCTGTGTGGATAGATGGCCAAACCACACACCTGGGCTAGTGACCTAGATGCAGACTAAAGACAGGCATAAAAGGAAGTTTTACTGCACAAAAGCCAGTAAACCTGAAATCTATGCTGATAAATCTTTTAAAAAAGGACACCCACTTAAAAACTCTGTGCTTCTGCCACAGACCTGGGTAACATTCTTGAGCTGGGACACACTACAAACTCTGCTGGATTTGGTTTTTGCCAAATGGCAAGGCACTCCTACCCCGGGGAACAAATTTTGCAGAGGTGGGATCTCCTAGACCCATCTACATTCAGAGTCTTGAAATGTATCAAAGTCTCACAGTTAAGTGGACATTTTGGGTTAACAGTTTACTCCTTCAATGGCAATCTTTAGGGGAAGCAAATATAAAAGTCACATGGGCCTGCTGAAAACCAGTTACTTTTACTTTACATATCACAAGTTACAGGCTCATATAGACACAATAACCACCCACATGCACTTGCCCACTTTTTCAGCAACCTCACAACAACTCTCTAAGATCAGAGGTCTCTGAGTAATCTGGTTCAGTGTCATTCCGTCTCACTCTCTCTCTTTAGCTGACCTTTGAATCAAGCAGCAGTAAAACAGATTTCTCTCCTTCCCCCATGTTCTTTCCTCCACCAGCAGTATGCTTCTACTCTCCTTAAAAGAAAAAGGCTAAGCAGAGGTGCTTTTATGCCTAATTTGTAGCTACTTTGCTAAGCTCTCATCAGCCTCATCATGTAATCATCTCTCTTGAATCTCCATTACACTCTCACCTTTATGTCCAGATTCAGATTATAAATAATGTTTTGCCATGGAAAGCAGCCATTTTCTTACTCATGCAGGTTCCACTGGGATGCACAGCTACCCAGAAATACACAGTATTTCACCGCCT
This sequence comes from Eopsaltria australis, assembly GCA_034509425.1. Lineage (NCBI taxonomy): Eukaryota > Metazoa > Chordata > Aves > Passeriformes > Petroicidae > Eopsaltria > Eopsaltria australis. The sequence goes on from JAVTVJ010000121.1 coordinate 2,909,774, forward strand.
CATGATGCTGTCTGAAACAATTTCTTTTGTTCTTTGCAGTGGCTCAACTGAGAGGCAGAAGAAAAATTGACAGAACTCTCTATTCCAAATTCAGTTTGCAGTCTCACACAAACATACCAACTGGCCAATAGCAAGCATTACTTACCAACTGTAGCCAAACATCGTATTTTTTCATAATGATTCTGCAAATATAAATGCTGATTTTTGAGCACTGACTACTTCAGTAGGCTTTAACATATTACTCATCTGACATATTATAATATCTGCTTCAGAAAGCATATTGCAAAAATATCCAGCTTTTTTTTGCAATATTTTGCAGTGGTGTTTTCACCTGTGAGTCATTGCTGACTTGCAAGCATGAACGTGAATGAATGTTATGCAACTTTTACTGAACAAGCTACTGGATCAATTCACTCATCTGAGCACTTCCTGATGACGTGTTGGTATTTTCTGTGCTTTTGAATGAAAAGAAGCTTAGCAAAAGTGACAACGTGCAATATTCACACATTGCAAAAAGCACAGAGAAGTTAAGAAACAGAAATAATAAATGAGTAAATCATAAAAGACCAAAACCAACACTGAAATGAGTTTAACCGAGCTCAAAGTAATGATTCTGTGGATCAAATCCAGTGGAAGTGATTATGCTCAATACATGGCTTCTAACTTCATCACTCTCTGCTTCATAGCTGGCAAAACCTGACAGAGGTCTGGTTACAGAGTGAAAACAGAGGAAGTAATTATTTTACGTTTTACCTTCCCATGTTTGCTGTACCTTAACCTGAGCACTCTCCTTTCCTTTGGTAAGCTTTATTCAACTTGATGTTGCATTTAAAAGAAGTTATTTTCTTTTTCTGACTCAGTTCCTCACAAATATATAGCGGGCACAGAACTACATGTCATTCTTTCAAGTTCTAAATTTTCTTATGGCAGGAAATTTATAAATCTCAATATTCTTACATTTTTACATTAACAGTTAGAAGGCCCTTTAGTGGTGCAGCTGCTGACTTACTGTGATTGGATATCTCAGGACCACTGGTCATCAGACATAACTCCTTCACTGGGAAGTTTTTTCATAGTTTGTTACAGACCACTAACCTACAGCTTGGCTCTCAATGAATTGCTCTTCTGTAGTGTAGGATGAACAGCAACCGTATGGGAATTAGAACACAAAAAAGTGAAAAGAAGATAAAAAAGGAAATTAACAGCAAAAATCCTGAATATTTACTTGTGGGTCACCAATTCAGAGGTCTGACCACAGCAGAAAAGCAGGTCTGTATCTGGAAATGAACCCAGAAACTCCTGTGCCTCAGCTGCAGAGGTCAGGCACACCATGGAACAGACCTGCTTGGGGTGTTCAGTGATGTCGATCACTGAGCAGCTTGTGACAACAATCATCATTGCTGCAAGAAACAGCATTAGCACGTTGAAGTCCTCTTTTCCTTTTCGTGGCTGAAAGAAACTAGAGAAATAGTCCTCTACAGCCTCATACATGTTATTTCTTTGATCACAGCTGTCTCAGAGGTTGTCTGTAAAAAAGAATGCCTTAAGCATAGCAGCTGCAGGTGTCTCCTGTGATCTGCTGAGCACTCAATGGCTGACAGGTGAAGCAGAAAGTGAATTTCAGCTAACAAAATTTCAGTTTGCTGTTCACAAAGGAGTGCTTGACTTCTGCCTCTGGGCTTGCCAGTGTGGAAGGGGTAGTGCCCAGAAGCCACAGAACCTTATAAGCATGTAAGGCACTCCACAGCCCCCAATCAGTGTTGCCACTTAGAAATTCACAAGATTATTTGCACACACGGTGGCTTTGATGACTCTGTGGATGGTGTCATTGTGTCCTCCCAAGAAATCCATTAAAATGGATTCAGTTTGCACACAATATCATTGGTGCTTACTTCTAAGATCTAAACTATCATTTCATGCTTTGTGACAGAAAAGGACTAAGCACTGAGCAACAAATGTGCTTCCTTTTGTTTCTCGCCTTTTGGGCATTTTCCACAAAGATACAACATTACCAATTCACTCAGTGGGAGGGAGCCCAGTTGGGACTCTCCATTTCCCTGCCCCTTACATTGCCATACTGGTCACTTCAGTCTCCTACTGCAGAAGTGAACAGCTGAAAATAAAATAAACCTTTCAATCACTGTTCAACCCAAGAATGTTTTTACATTTATATTAAACTCTCTTTTCCACAGCACACACAACAGCACAAACTGATGTAGTACACACCAGAGAACACAATCTCTTTTGTGTCCCGTCTTCTGAAAGTATCAAAATGCTTCTTAAATGTGAGATTTTTTTTTTCTTTCAGAGTTTATTTTCCTAATTATTCTTTTATCACTGCCATGGCAATACCTTCTGCCATTCTGCGTGCAATCATTAGTTACAACAGCAATATTCTGGCATTTTGGATTCCTGTCACAGGCAGTCCAGGGAGCTCAGTAACACACCACACTGCTCTCACTAGAGCGTACAGAGCTTTCTCAGCCCCACAAAGCTTCTTGCTGTGTTTCTGAAATGTCAAAGTTGCTGACTGCCACTCACAGGTAAAAATGGCTTCCAGACTTTTTTAATATTCAAGCCTTTCCTCCACCTTTTGCAAAAGTACTGCCAAATGTAAGCCACTGAACATTTTTACTGTTTTTACCAAGTCTTTAACAACTGGAGACTTAGTGATGTTGATATGAATTCAAGCAATTACTTGATGTAATACAGTGATTTGTCCAAAATGAGTCAAAGGGATTCTGAAGATAAGGCTAAACATCTGATACTCACTCTTTTATTAAGACACCAGGATGCATGGTGAAAACAACACTGTGCAAACACTCAGTGGAGAGTGTGGCTCACTTCTGGCAGGAACCTGTTCATTGCCTCCCTCTCTTCCTGTCTTCTGCAGTTCTGCATCCCTATTAACCTGATACCAACAAAAGAGACTGTGTTAGGCAAGCTTATCTTTGAGAGAGCTGCAGGTCATGGGCTTTATAACTCTGCCCCCTTTTATTCCCTTTTCTTTCCAGAGCCCCTCCTCAAACCATGAAAGCATCAGTACAGACTGATAGATCCTGTCAAAGTATAGGATTGTGGCCACAAGTGCTGCAAGAACGCAGGCGGCGACATCTGTAATTTTCTCTGTTTCCCTTTTTCCTTGTTTCTTCAGTTTTATTGGGAAAGGAACCATTTATATAGACAAAATAAAATGAAACTACATCTTTTCATCTTACAGATGCTTTGTAGGAACTGAAACAGGGAGAGGGGCTACATGGCCTTATCCTTTTCCTGTTCTCATAAAGAGCTTCCTGAGATGATATAAAATAATGTTACTTCCCTGAAGTCCACAGAACTCCTGTTGTTTACACTTTTTGTGTCTCACTCACTGGATCTAAAGCAGAAGGGTATGAAAAGAGAAAAAAATTATTGAGCAAACTCATGCAGGAAAAGTGCTGATGAAATATCTGCCGCTATAAAACTGCATGTTTAGATCTAGCCATGTTCTTCAGAATAGTAAATTAATTTCTCTCAGACAAAATTCTTCGTATCTCCCACTCATAAAATTCTTCCTTCAGATTGCCCAATTTTGCATGTTGCAGTCTTCCACTATGATTTGGTTTATAGCAACCTTTTAATTGGAACAACAGTTTTTATACCAGAAAAAAAAAAAAATGTTGCTAGAGCTCAATTTATTCTTTACTTTGGCCATGCCATCAGTCTGGCATTTGTAGAAGGACTTTGTTCTATTCTGTTTAGAATTCCTGTTAACAGAGTCCATAAAACTATTTTCATTTCACAAAGCATTTTAGAGTTTCTTATTCCTGTAAATTAGAACAATGAGCTATTTTGGGAAGGGCAAAACAGGGTGGATTCCATGTAAAATTATTCTGCTGCTATGTACTTGTAGCTAAACAAAACTCTAAATTATGTAATACGAAAACGACAAATATTAAAAACCTCTGCTAAAAACCAGGCTGTATTTCTTGAGTGGATTGAAAAATAATGCCATAACAAAGGGGAAAATTCTCACCTCAGTCTGTGGAACAAATGCCTGCAGGTAAGAACACCTCAACAATATAATCAAATAAAGAAAATTAAATAAGGAGGTAGGATCTATTTTTACTACTTTTTTTTTGTAATCTCAGTTTCAAAATTCACCTCCTATGGTGAGAACAAGTTAGGTATAAGATGTTCAACACAGGTGAATTTGAGATCTACTGTGTACTTACAGAAATCCACTTTTCCAGTTAATCAGAAAAAGTAACATGCAATAAGTAAAAATGAACAAATAGGCAGGTAAATGTACATCATTACAAGAAAGAGTTGATAAATGGGCACAGTATTTTGTCTAGTGATTTTCCGTAAATTGTTTTTGTTCTACGGATCTAAGGCAATGACTGAAATTCCTTGCAGAGCAGACCAACCCCCTACCCCTGCCACTTGCAGGGAGGTTATTCACTACTGTCAGTTCACGCAGCTGCATTTGAAATTTGCAATCCTGCATTAAAGCCAAAGCTGGTCCCACTGGGCAGCTGGAATTATGTCCACGTGACAAATACACTTACTACACACCCTGCTCTTGGACATAAAGTGATAGTGACTTTCATACTAACTGTGTGCATGGCAAGACAATTTTTTTCCTTCTAGTGAGCTATTGGAAAGTCAGAGGTACATTTTTGTTCATAGTTATGATTTAAAAGAGAGTAATACATGAACCCTAACTGGATTACATAAACATCTGCCGAATATCATTAACTTTTCTTTTGCATATAAAAGCCTTTCTATTACAAGTAACCTTCACAACATTGTTATTTCCCAAACGAAGAAAGAAGCTCACGGGGTTCATCCAACCAAAGAAGGAGCAAGTTCTCATCCAAGCAAACATTCTCCCCATAACCCCTGGCTGCCCTGAACGCCACTGTGCCCCATTCCCAGCCCGGTACTAACACAAACTCACAGTGCAAAACGGCAGAACGACGGGAGAGGCCATGGACCGTGGGGAGCTTGGTTACGGCCATTGGTTTTACGTGAAAGGCATTCGTACGCAACAGTAGATGCTATCAGGACAAGGCTTTAACCCAACAGATCATTCGAAAAAGAAAGTCCGCCCCTCTCCCGGCCATCAGCTGTACCAGCCACTACCCGCACATCACCCGCCTCAGCCGTCGGGCCCGGCTGTGCACACGACGCTGCGCCGCTCTCCGCTGGCCAGAGGTCCCAGGAACGAGGTGAGCCGTGTCCTGCCCGCTCACGCCATGAACATAAAACATGAGCAGCAGCAGATTGTCACCCACAGAACCCGCCGGCCACACATACACCACCGTGTGCACTGTCCCCGCCCGCACCTGCCTGAGGGACGCCTCGCACGGCATGTAAGGGCCTTCCCCATTGGCCGGCCCTCTCCGAGAGGAGCCCGAGGGGGCCGGGATAGCCAATCACAGTTCTCGTCTCTCCCGAGGGGATCTCCCCTCACGCCGGGCAGGTGTGAGGGGAGATGTGCCGAGCACTCTGTGGGCTCTGGCAGCGCCTCTGCCCCGGCCGGGGACAGCCCGCACCGGCCCCTCTGACTCCGGGGGAGCCACTGCTACACAGCGGGAAAGAACACGGCCAGAACAGAGCGTGACGGGGTGAGAGAGCATCGAGGAGAGGCGCTAGGAGAGGGGCCCAGCAGCGCTGAGGAGGCTGTATGGGCTGAGGGCACAGAGATACCGGAACCCCATCAATGCTGCGGCAAGGCCTGCTGGTGGTTGGCAACCAGGATGGTCCAGGTCTCCCTTTTACTGTCTATTTTCTGATAGTTGTCTTTGATCGCGGAGTTAAGACTGAGAACTTGTGCCTAAATGTTGCCCTTTCCTCATTTCCTTGAAAACTGCCCATTTCTTCTCAAACTGAAAGAGCTGCAGGGTTTCTTCTCTGAATCTACCCCTAAAGAACCACCAGGTAAGTCTACTTAAGCAATTTTTCTCAAGAAGGAGATTGAGCTTGAGCACAACTAAAATTTCTTATAAAAATATTTTTCACAGAATTCCTTTTTCATTTAATGGGTAAGTCCCAAACTCAACTTTTTTATTTGGAAATGTGTTAACATTTCCTGTAGATCTGCTCAGCAGAACAAATGGTATGGTACAGTATGCCTGCATCAAAATGATCTGTCTCAATTCAGCATTAAACCACATCCTCCTGCACTGGTTGTGCCTTATTTCTCTCTTTGCTACAGAGATAGAACCACAGGCTGCCCTGTTCTGAGCAGACACGGGGGCTCTGTGGCAGCCACAGGTTACCCATGAGCCTGGCCCTGAGGGGCAGTGCTGCAAGGGAACATAAATTCCATTTTTTCACAAAGCACAGTGGTGGCATAAGCAGACTTTACTCCTGAATGTGGTATTTTTGCATGTACGAAACCAACTTTTTGCTCAGCCTAACATCAAAACTATTTGGGTTTCTGGAACAGATGTTCACTTCCTCTCACGCCCCCTCAAACTCCACAAAACTTTTCCTCCAGAAAGAAGGGCTTCCAAAGCAACCCTCCTCTGATCATCCCTGTCTCGGAGAAAAAAAACATCTTTGCTAAAGACATGAATTTAGTAGGAATTAGTCTGGAGAAACATGTTCCAGCAGAAGGTAATAGGTATCACCAGTGCTTTCAGATCTCCATTCAGATGCATTTCTTTACTTCTACTCGGTAAGTTAATCACACATACAACTCTGTCGTTGATTCAGGCATTAATCTCTACAAAACTGGCCGAGCTATATCTTTTACAAGCAGAGAACAATTATGAAACCCAAGTTATTTCCATTTGTACTTTTAAATAATTCAGAGGATGCAGAGTGCTTACACTTTTGACAGGAAGGTGATTTCAAGTGTGTTCCCTGGCAGTTGGTTAAACCTGTCACAACCCATTAAAATCCACACCCGAGCTCCATCTGTGGAGCTGCGGACCAAGCCGTGCAGCCTCGCTGCTTCCTCTCGCTTGTATCGGTTCCAACTTCACAACGGTTCAGTCTTGTAGCAGTTCGGCGCCCGTTCAATTGTCCCTCGCAGCGCAGCTCTAACGCGGATGTTACCGAATCGCTCGCGTCCGTCAGAGGGTGCAGGGGAGCGAGGGAAAGGCCAGCGAGCGCCCCGGCCGCGCCCGGGGCCGGCGGAGGGGTCCGCGCGCGCCGCCCTGCGCGCTGCGGCTGCGGCCGCGGCGGGGGCGGAGGGTGCCGGCCGCGCGCGCCGCCAGCCAATCGCGCGCCTCCTCCCGCCGGCGGGCGCTGCCCCCCGCGCGCACCGCCCACCTGCTGGCGCGGGCTGCGGCCCCGCGTGACGTCACGCCCAGATGTTCCCCAGGCCACGCCCCGCGGGGTCCGGGCGGCTCCGGGCAGCGATAACGGGGAGCGCCGGGTCCGCTGTCACAGCGCGATGGGAGGGCTGCGAGACCGCATCGCCAGCTCATTGCCTTCGTGAGAAAACGGCATTAATCCATGCTCCGAGCAACAAGCTGCCAGTGCCAGGATCTATCTGCTGTTCTTTTTCGTTTCCATTGGACCGCCAACGCTTTTTCGATTTAGTGACAAGCTGGGTGTGATCGTCACGAACAAAGTGTGGGTTTGATGGCTGCTAAATCAGTCTTTACTCCTACAAACCGATCCTAAGAAATAAGGGAGGGAAAAGTCTGCTTGTGTAATCTTTTTAAAAAGGGAACGAGCGCTGTTGTGTTGGGTTTGTTTTTTCTTTTTTTTTTTTTTTTTGTCTTCGTCTGTTTGGATTTCTTTTTAAACTTATGAAAAATGGCAACAGCAGCATATGTGGATCATTTTGCAGCAGAGTGCCTTGTTTCTATGTCAAGTCGTGCTGTTATCCATAGTCCCAAAGGGGAGCCTGATCCCCAACCTGATGCAGCAATACTTCCTTCATCCAATGAAGAAGATAGACAGGAAGTCAGAGAAACCGGGAAAGACAATGGATCATCATTACTTGTGGTAGCTAGCATTTTAGCAGATCTGAACCAGCATGTCCCAAACTCACCTGCTCTAAGGATGGAAAAAACAGAGACGCTTGATATAACAGAACAAATACACATTTCTATTGCTCCTAAGGAGTTTGGGGAAGAAAGTCTGTCTTCAGCTGGTAAGCGTGGAGGAGAAAGAGCAGCCACACCTACTAGCCTGGCTGCAGTAACTGAGCCAAGCCCCAGACAAAAGAACAAACGCATAAGAAGCTGGACTGACCCTGGATCACCCCAGAAAAAGCACAAATGCCACTATGTGGGGTGTGAAAAAGTTTATGGCAAATCTTCCCATCTTAAAGCTCATCTAAGGACCCATACAGGTTAGTTACAATCAAGCCAGAGATTTATTTGTTACAGCTTGGTAATTAAAATGAAAAACAAAACCAAACAAACTTTTATTTGGCCACTGTTATGGTTTCACCTCTCGGAACTCAAGCTCGGGAAAACCAAACAACAACAAAAAACCCCCTCTGGGAATAAACCCTTACTGGGCATAGATTCAAAGCTAACGTTGCCCTTTTTTATTAATGTCACGGGGAACGGCATGCGGGTCATCTGTGTGGATTGTACCAAGCTGTAATTTTTAGTTGCTGGCCTTCTTGTTCTGTGTGTCTTCTACTTCCCTTTGCAGTACTTCTTACCTCCCCGTTTTTCCTACTCCGTGCTCTGGTCCCTCTCTTTACTAGCTTATCACTTCCCGTGCGAGTATCGATACTCTTGATATTTTAAAATTAAATGTTCTATAGGCACCTACATGGCTGTGTACCTGTTTCTTTCTTTGGCAGACGCTTTGTGAAAGCTAGAGTAAGCAGAAGGTAGATGAGAGGCTGAATACGAGTCACAAGGAAACACCATAAGTGAGGAGAGAGGGGGATATGGGCAGTGTCGAAAACGCTTTTGGCAGCTGGGTAAAACCGAATTCAAAAGAAAAAAACATTTGACTGCAACCAGTAACTTGTACTCATCAGTGTTCAGTGCTTACTTCTTGGTGAAGACTGAGCACTTTTTTGTTGCTACTGTAATTTATGAGACACACCCACAGAAAAAGTGGAAGTCTTGCAAGCGTTGAGAAAGTTGCACTGAAAGTATTAGGAGGGCCATCTTGAAATAGGCCCCATGACTTGCCACACCTCACGCCTCTGCCTGGTGCTGGGAAACAGGATGGCTTCCAGTCAGACAGGGGACACCAAAATTTGAGACCGATCTCTGCTGAAGGCACCAATCACAGCACATGTGTTGAGGCACCACACCGACTAGAGCAGACTTGTGCAAGATGTTCCACTGAGTAATTTCAGATGGCGAGCTAGTTTACTAAGATGTATGGCCAGTTCTCTTATAAAGAGCAGTAAGAAAGAGATCCTCAGAGCTAAACATGACTTAACTCCTGAGCAGTTTTAGCTATGAGGTGTCAGCCTCACCCATGCTGGCCCTACTTTCAGTGTGCCTTCAGCTTTTCCTGTTGGCCTTCCTTAGATAAAGTAAGAGCCATTCTAATTTGACTCCGTGGGAGAGAAGAAAGTCCCATCAAATTTGAGCATATGGATGGACAATTCCCTGTGGCACACAGCCAAAGGAACAGCGTGTTCCTGGCACCCCAGGCAGCTTGTCCTGCTTTGCACTGTGTAACTGCTTTTTGCCGCCTTGGGAGTTATACAGAAAAGGTGTTTCCACTTGGCTTGCAGGGAATTGTCTCCATTAATTTTCAGTTCTTTTGCATTCTTATTGCTGGCATTTGCCATTGTCCTGAAAGCGAAAGATAAATTTAGAAACGTTTCTGGGTTCTCAAACCAACCAGAGACCAAGAAGGGGAACTCCGGCCCGTGATAAAGAGAGGAGGGCTTGGCATGCCCGCCCTGCGGGGAGAGGAGGGAGGGCAGGGCCGGCGGGGAGTGTCGCTCCAGGCTGCCGGCGAAGCGGAGTCATTCGGGGACGCTGGCTCGCCTCCAAGTACTCTTTTTTTCTCTTTTCCTTTTTTTTTTTTTTTTTAACTCTTCATTTCCTGTATTTTTTCCAGGACTGTAGGGCTCAATTGGTTATTGCTGTAGCTAATGGCACTAAGAGAACACGTGTGTTTTTCTGAGAGCTAAAGGAAAAGCAGGGAAGGGACTGTTTTTGCCCAGGGAGTGGCAGGACGCTCGGGGACTACAGCTTCTTTGTTTTCTTTCGTCTCCAGTGTCTGTGTGGGAAGCTTGAAGCAAAGCTGCCAAGTTTCCCTCCTCACTGGCAACAGGTCTGTCTCTGTTTGGATTGAGTTTTAAACAGGCTTAAATGCCTCTTACTCTCCTTGCAGAATGTTTTCTAAGGTGTTTGAATTTTTTTCTGTCTTTAAAAGAAATTGTGACAGCCTTGAAAAAAGTTAGTAAGACAATAAGAGTTAAGCTAACAGAACAAGTATTCACTTCCAGGACTGGAAAATGTTTGTTCTTACAAAACACGTAATGGAGTTTTACTGCTTTAGAGCGAGAGCTTTGGGTCTCCTCTGCTTTCTAGTCATCCTGAACTGGTTAAGTAAATCATCAGTCTGCCCAGCTGTCAGAGAGACAGGGTGATGGCTATACACCTCATAGACAGTGGTGAAAATACTCCAGGTACATGTGGAAGCTGCTTCAAACAGCTATCCAAATAAATCCCAAACCTGTTTGCTAAGAACAGTCAAAACTTCTGCTACGGAGCAGAACTTCTTCCATGTGCTGTATGACTAGATGAGCTGGTATTTAGGGGTGACCTGAATAGCACTGCAGGCTAGAAGATAACTGATGATCATGCAAGAGATACTTGAAAAGAACAGTTTATGATCTACTTTAGAAGCTTGCTCGTCCTTGTCTGCTACTGTGCTGAGAAAGTAAAGGCCTTGCTCTTCATGGTTCGAGGAAGGATAGACCAGACCCTTGAGCTTATGTCAAAGAGATACAGAGCCTTCCAAGTACTATTGCATCAAATCCAGCCCACATTGACAGGGACTGAGGACTGGTACTATTTTCCAGCTGTTTGATGCTCTGCGTGAAATCCTTCTGATAGTTATAGCCAGATATCAGAGCTTAAATACATAAAGTAAAAACTATGGTGCAGAGGGTGCTAACTCTCCTATTTAAAGCAGAAGAACCAAGATGAAAATGCCAAGAGCATCTGCTTTTTGTCCTTTACTCAGTGTACAGGGTTTTTTAGTACTTCTATTAGGACAAAATGTGCTGGAGAAATCTACAGTTTCTTGTGTGCTTTTTGGTACACTACTGGTTAACCTATCTCAGCCTTATGAGTACTTCACCTTTATTACACTGCAAACCCTTGAACCAGGCAAAAAAACCTTTTGTCACCAAAATCTTCTCTATTCTCTCCACCAGCTTTCAAAGTTCCCAACCCCCTGTGTTTCTTTTCATGTTTATGTTTTCCACTCTAGTCTCTCACTGAATGTCCTGGAGTTCAACATGATCATCAGCCACAGAGCCCTTGAAGTTTTAATGTTTACCAGAAGGTTATATTTAGTGTCAGGGGGTAGTTGTTAAGTCCAAATACTTTTCCACTAAGGCTCCTGTGGATCTCAAAAGCTCTGTTGTGGTCCACAGAGGCAGCACCCCCATTTGTCCCAAGCAAAACTGACCCCATTGATACAAAAGGTTTCACTGATACATGGATTTTAAAAATCCTCTCCACAGAGAAAATTCCTAAACACAAAGGACTTTCAAAAAATTACATAAATAATTTACGTGACAGAGTTCCCCTTCATCTTAGCAGGTTTTCAGCACAAAGGTCTGGAAATTTTCTGGAGTTACTGGAAACCAGTTAGTCTCTTGATGCACCAGTGGTGGGAGACAGTACAGAACCTAATAGCAATCCAGAGGCTACAATCTTATAGAGCCTTGTCCAGGACTACTGTGTTCTGAGAGGCTGTAGAGAGTCCCAGCTTATTGCATTATATTACGTATTTATATGTAGAGAAAAATTGATGGGATTTTGGGCAGGGATCACAAGAATCCTATGTACTGCAGCTCCCCACCAAATCATTGTGACCTCCCAAGCTTTTAGCCGTGTCCATTAGCACACCATCACCATCATGAATGCAGAGAAAGCACAAAATAAACCTTCACTTAACTCCATTGAATTGTCCTTCTAAACTTAGTTGTAAGCACTAAGCAGCACATCATAACACAGAAACAGCTTCTCAGTCAGTCATCAGAATTAAATGAGTCTGCACAAATTAGCAGAAGCTAAGGAGAAGTGGGCACCAGTCTCAGCCTGGAGTCTTACTTAGTCTTGCAGCAAAACCAATTTGGGGGCCATGTGGCTTAACAGTATCTCTCCTCTGTACTAAACCAGCTCTATGTGGCTGTTGAAGCACAGGAAGAAAAAAAGGCCTAATTATATTATCCTTTCTCATATGTGTCAGGTTAGGACTCATCCAGGAGAAAGTGGTCAAGACCTTTGTTGATCTCTAGCTGGCACTGAGCTTTGGCAGCTATGTGTTCTGCTTGCTTAACCTTGCAGTTGTGGAAGATATATTATTTGGCATCTGTTGTTCTTTTTAGTCTAACACTTATTCATTAGCTGAATTGAAATAGGTAGAAAAGACCAACTCATTTCCATTTCTTTACATTAAATCTCTATAATCATGTGTTTGAGGACGACACTAATGAAAAAGTTCTTTTTTTGCTTATGTACTCTTTTTACCCATCAACTGTTATATCTTGGTTCCCTAGGCAAAATTTCTCTGATAATTTTGTAGCTGGTGTATGTGAAGATGGAGAATTTAATTATGCATTTGATATTTGAAAACAGTCTGAGAATAAAGCAATCAAACCTCACTGTGACAGGTATGACAAGAGCTTAACCATTAGGCTGGAGAAGCGGGAGTAGTATATGACCTGTGTTCAGGCTGGTAAAGAGGACTTTAGATAAAGTACAAATATTCCATTTTAAATAGGGGTTTGGATTTCGCTTTCAGTTCTAGTAAGTCTGATTTGCTCACACTATATTAATTCAAAACAAAACAGTAAAGCACAGCTTCCCTCAAGTTCTGAATCAAGATGCTATCTATGTGTGTAGAAACCAATTAATATAAGAAGCAAGTCCTTCTATCATAGAAATAACTATCTTCCATTTTAGCACCTGGCAATTACCAGAAACACAGGACTAGCCCTGGCTGAGGTTTCTTTTAGCTTGTCTCTAGGCACACAGTGACGCTTGAAGGCGTGTATGTGTATGTGGGTAGCAGGTGGGCAGTGTTGGTGAAGACCCAAGGCTTTGAAGGAAAAGGTTACAAAAGAAACCCAATCTAGGGCCTTCTGTGCCAATCAAGAGCAGTGCAAAGCAGGAGTGCAGGAGCTCTTGTGTACAGCAGGATGAAATGCGTGGTGTGGGTGCTTCAATGGATCCTCCTGAGCTGCCAGTTTGGCTGCTCTGCACACCAGGACTTACGGGGAGCTGCACTCTGAATGGGATGCCAGAGGAAACTGAAAAGGCCTTTCCCCGATGCAGATTTCCCAAAGGCAAAAGGACAGACTAAATGAATTTGTCCCTCTGCATGTTGCGCCTCTTGGGTTTGATTTCTTGTGTTAAAAGTTAGAAATGACTCGCAGGCTCTGTATGCTTCCTTCAGTCTCATTAGCATACACTCAGATTATCCAAAATCTGCAAGGTGCTAGCTCTAGGCTGTTGTGTCCTTTAAGTGCCTCCCACTTCCTTACTTTGCTGAGTGCATCAAAACATTTTCTCTTAGGTTTTTTTTCTGAGATGGGCCCAAATGGTGGCTTCCAGACAGATTCAAATACCAGCCTCAGGAAACAGTTATCTTTTCACCCGAAGGTGTAAGCCTTCTTTCTCAGTGTTAAGAACTTCAGCAGCCTGCTACTTTTTTTCTGAAAACTGATGATCTTAACTCTTTAATAAGCCTATATTTTAAAAAACAATACAGATTTTCAAAGCATTCTTTGTGTTTCCTCTGAAAGAGCTTTGCAACTGCTTTCTTACTTCCTCCAAGAAAATTTCAACACCTAAACGAAAGTCAGTAGAAAACATAGAACTTCCCTCAAAGCCCTGCCTGAGTCCTCACCCTACAATGCAATTCCCAAGACTAATGTTCTCATTTAAAAGTATTGATTTTAAGCCTGGATCAAACAATCTGTGTTCATTGAAGATAACAAAAAAAAATATATTCTATAAGTTTCTTAATGCTAAAGTCTTTGAAATAAACACAGGGCATAAACTTTTCAAAGTGTAAGTAAATTTTAAAACATATGTTTCAAAAGGAGCTGAAGTCAGGAAGAAAAGTAGAGCTACTACTCACTCCTTTTACATGACTGCTTCGAGAGTGAATAATAAGATTCAGTTAATTCAGCTGCAAAAGAGTTAGGGCTAAAGTAGTTGCACAGAGAATCCATTTGGATGGCATCTGTATTTAACACATTTGATTAATATTAGCAGTTAGGGGGAACTACCTCTCCTGATGGTTATACAAATTTTTCTGAGAGAGGCTTCCCTTTATTTCCTTTCCCCCCTCTTTCTCCCCAGTCTTTATTGAGATATTTATCATGCAGAAGACACAGAAATGAAGTTTCTGGTAACAATCAACAGAATTTAGGTATTGTAGCTAAAAAGCATTCAAAGTAAAACTGTACTTATCATTGTTACAACTATGTGTCTAATGGAAAATCAGAAACATTATAGACTTCTCTTTCCACAAACCATTTTTCTTTTAGCATGGAAGTGGGACTTGGGTCCAGTGTAAGGAAACCTATTACTATTGGAAGTAGTGAGGATGGATGACCCTCCAGTTGTTTTCCTCATCCTAGACACTGGTAGTAGCACTTTCCTTCTCAGTGGTAAGACTTAGGTCTTACAAATAGTTGGGAGTAAACCAGCAAGGAAGATTTTTAATGAATGGACAGTTGCAATTGATTGCTATGCTTATATTAAAAATTAATCACAGCCCTATGGACAAGAGTATTCAGAATGATCTGCAGAAGATTTTTCCACAGTAGCATTTCTCTGCAGGACACTGGAAAATGTATGTGACAGAAGTTTTGCATAAACAAACCTTTTGCTAAACTGGAATTCCTTATGAAACAAACTCACAATTGGATTCCATCTGAAAAGAAGGCACCTTTAACCATTTAAAATACAGCTGTTCCATTGTGTTATTGTCTGGCTGAACATGGCTATGGCACGTCCAAGAGCAGAAACCTGGAACTTGTTTATATTGGACATGTGGTTTCTAGTTCTGTTTTATAAGTTAAGCGTGTTCCAACTTCCCCCCACCCCCTTCCAATCTTGGATCAGCTGTCTGGAAGTCGGTGCTGACAGAGCCAAAAAAATACTCTGCTGTTCAAATGCGGGGCAACTTTTGAAGGGTCCTTTCTGTAGAATTTCTATAGGTATACTTTTTCCCCTTTGTTACCCACTTGGCTTTTATGAGGTAGATTTGCATGGGCAGTGAGATCATTATCTTGCTGTGTTCGGTATAACAATAGCTAGACAATGTGGGTTATTTAAGTGCAGGCACTGAAGTCAGACACACATATCCTGTATTTTTCAGGTCTTGCAGATTCAGCAGATCTTACAGGGCCTCCACTTAAAGAAAAAGAAAAATATGTATTTTAAATATAAAATATAAAAGAAAAATTTTTAAAAGTTCAGAGTGCCACCATTGTGGTTACTTGTAGAAAAACGACCTCAGAAGCTTTTTTGCAGCCTTAACATAAAAAGCATTTACTAACCAGGAACTTGGCACAAGTCAAATGGTATTAAAGTAAGCATATCCTGAAATGACCTCTAGTGCAAGGAAAAGATTTGCTGTAATCACTTACAGTCCTTTCGTAGTGCTCTGAGGAAATACAGGCAAAATAGTGGTGAGTGGGTATCTGCTGATGTTGCAGTCAATGGATCAATAAGCTATCTTAGAATTATCGCACACTATGTTTCTACCAGACCACTCTCTATTATTTGGTTATAAGTTACATGAGTTTTTGGAATAAAGGACCTGAAAAAATCATATGAAAGAACAGTGTGGCTGCTGCACGTTTCACATCTTTCCATCCACCTCGGTCCTGCAGCCAGCTAGAATATCCCTGGACAGTAAATACCCAAGCAGAATGGGCATGCTGCTTATGTCCTTGCTGCCTTCAACAGCAGCTTTTAAAGCTGGTAAAGGAGAGCAGCAGAAATGCTAGCTCTTCCTGAGTAAGATCAGGTGAGGTACAGCAGCCAGAAGGGATGTATTGAGCTTTTTAAAGTAAGCAGCTGTCAGTATTTCCACTAGAGGAACTTAGAATGGAGCCAGCTGAGAAGGATTAGTACATTTTCAGATGTTTCCTGCAAATTTTTTGGTGAAATGATGAGCTGTTTGTTAATAAATTAGAGAAATATTTATTTTGCAGTTTCAGGGTAAATAACTGAAATTACATTGGTACAAATTTACATACTAGACTGGGACTTTAGAGACTATTTTACATTCTTGCAAACCTCCCAGCTGAATATAGGGCTTTCCTGTGTTCTTAATCTAGTAGTTTAGGCCTTATCCTTATGTAACAAATAGAACAGAGATACTGCTAAAGCCTCACAGAACCACAGACTAATTTTTGTTATTTATATGTAGGGGCTTACTGAATTTTAATTTGCAATCTCTTTTAAATGCCAGCAGAAGGACTGCAGACGAGCATTAATACATGAGGGCTGTGGCAGTTTTTGATTGCTCTGGTGATTGATATATTTTCCAAGGCCTATGTGAATTATATGCAGCTTTCTTACACATGTGAAACTCTTCATAGAGTACTGAAAGTCAATGGAAACTTCCATTTGCTGTATATATGTCTATACAAGCAGTGCAAATAGAATGTTTAGCCTTACTGTGTAATACATCCAGTATGTATTTGTAAATATGTCTTCTAAACTCTCCTAACATGGTCAAAACAAAACTGAATTTCTTAGGTGCCCCAAAGGATTACTTTCAGACAGGATTCTCATTGATACATTTTTCCCCTTTCTACAAAAATGTACCATATTTACTCTTTCTATTTCCCCCAGCTTTCATCATTGAAAACTACTGAATTCTCACTAGCATTTTAGAATTTCTCAGACTGGCAACATTTGGAACCAAATTCTAGCTTAAATAGAAATGTATGAGCAAATATATGAGCGATCAGAAAAGCAAATACTCTGGAATTTATAGGTACCCCTACACAGTATTATTAGCATAAACAGATCTATAAGAAATTTATTTAAAAAGCTCTTTTTTTTTTTTTTTTTTTACAAACGACAGAGAAGATGTAGTATTTGGTCATGGGACAAAGTAATTCTAATTGCTGATTATTAATTTTAATAGATGCTAAGTGTGAATTTAATAGCATCAGTTTTACTTCAACTTTATATCAAGTTTTACTTCAAGTTTTTACTTTATGATATGAGGTAAGATTGTCTCTAGCTAATCACCTACCCCTTAAAAAAACAACTCTCAGTGTCCCTAATAAGGAAACACACATGGGCTTTTTTAAGCACAGAATCTTCTGTTTCATTTGGAAAGAAAGCTCTTCCTAGCCCACCACCTGCAAATATAATACACATATATATAGCATTGCACTGATAATATACATAAAAGTGGGTTTGCAGAGTTAAATACAGCTTTTAGTGAACCCTAACTGATTCTGCTGCTCCTCCGTGTGCTGCTCAGGCTTTGAAAGGGGACTAGAGCTGTTGCAACTTGGTAGATTAACTCAGCATTGCTCCAATAGTGGCACCTGGAGGGAGAATTCTCCCTCTACCCAAAAGCTCTTACCAGCACTGCAGAATCCCTTACATTGTTGCTACAGTAAGTTTTCAGATGACTTCCAGGGTTTGTGTGGGTCTGAAACAGTAACCTTAAGAGGAGCTTAGCCCAGAGTTGTGGGAACATGATGTTATCATCATTCGTCCTAGTACTCCACAGCTTTCTGAACATCTCATCTGCTAATCAGTTCAGGTATCGCATGAGATGGAGGTAATTACCGTGCTGAAAGACTTACACTATTTTTCCATATTTTCCTTCAGTTTGAGTGGGTTTTGTTGTGTTGGAATCTCCTTTCAGTCTGCGGGACAATATCATTAAGGGCACCACCTCACTGACCAAATCAGACATGATTTAAGCCAGCATTTGTTGGAGCTTGGAGTGCAAATTTGGCAGTCTAACTTCTGGAGAGCCATTTTAATTAATAAGTGTCATTGGTAGCTTTCAGAGGATGGTCTGGCAGATTACAGTGTTATCTTTGCTGGGCTCACTGATGTAAGCAAATATTATACAACAGCTGGCACAAATGTTTTGCCATGAACCTTGTCCCAGACTTCTATAACTGGGACATGTGCAGATGAAATGTGTATAGGAACATGACTGTCAGATACCTTATACTAAAGTGATAATTTACAAAGGTCTAACTATATACTACAGAGACAAAACTGTAATAAGAAACAGCTTTTAAACACTGCTTGTCAAAGTACAGATGTTCAGCACCAGTATCTTCTAAGAAAAGTTGCAGTCAGTCCCCAAAGGGGTGTTCTTTAAAAAAAAAAAAAAGACGACAAAAAGAACAGAACATTTTGTGATTCTGCTTCTTACCCTGCAGTATTTGGAATTGGCTGATGTTTCCAGTATGCAGTGTGGACTAAGCAAACAGAGCTTTCCTCTCCAAGCATAAACTCTCACCCGACTCATACCAAAAGGGCCTACATGGTGAAGGGCTACACATTTTTAGAGACTTTTTGCTAGCATTGCTTACTGGTGAAAAGTCATGTAGAACTCGTCTGTTTTCTCTGCATTTCTGAATGTGATTTTTCTGAGCAGCATGGCCTCTGGAGAAAACAATATCACTGACCTTATCAAAATAAAATTACCTCTATGATAATACGCTATTTAAACCTATGTCCTTCACTTGATACTTACTTTTCTCTTCCCTATAATTTTAAATGAGATTGTTTAATAGCCTGCTGTTAATTCCTTGAGGTTTTAGGACTCTGTAACATGAAAAAATCCTAGTTCTCCCCTTTCACTATGTTTGATAGATTCATAAGGATTTGAGTACTTCCTTCCTCTCAGTCTAACACCAAACCTCTCAGTGAAAAAAAGAATCCTGACTGGTGTTCCTACAGATTGTTTACAGGAACATAATTTAATTTCTACATGTGATAGACTATTCCTCCTTGATTGCACAAATCACTAGATTAATTTTTGTCTTTAAGGCAAAAATTACTAAAATTTTTTTTTTGTCATCAAGAATATAATAAGTATAAAAAAAGTTCTGAGAGAGTTATCTGGCTGGTGCTTTGCTTTTGCAATGAATTCTTGAAAGAGCAGCTATACTTTCTGAGGTTATGTCACCAGTTTGTGCTCCTCAGGTTAGCATTTGCAGATGAATTTCAGACTAATTAGTTTTGAAAAACATTCCATACCTCTGCTGAACTTCTGTGCAAATGTTTGCTTAAAGTTTCTTTCCAAGAGCCAACTCTGGTTCTGTGTGTAGAGCATCCTTGGAAAAATCCAAGTTGCAATTCTGTATTATGCATATATGCTGTCAATTGGATATGACCACTGTTGTTTGCAAGAGACTCAAACTCATTTGGTATAAGCTACGTCTTTCTGGTGTTGGTATGCAATTTGCTTTCTTAGATGTTTAGATTAATTTCTTACAGAAAGGCAAGGAGCTGTTGTGATTGGTGTGCTTGATAGTTTTTCTTCTTTGCGTGCTGTGGAGGAACTGAGTTCCAGTTTCATTTGCAAAGAAATCCAAATTATCACATAACTGTTTCCTCAGTCAAATAGTTCTAAGGAGGCTGTTTCATTCTCATCTGTGCAATGCAGGGTCCATGGTATTCCCTTTATGAAGAAGTGACTGTGCTGGCACGTTTTGCATTTGAGTACATTTGTTATGGTTTCAGACAAACACAGTAAGAACAGCAGTAACTTTCACTGCACAGCTGTTTCTCACCTGGATATCAGACCACCTTTGGATTTTACAAGGATGCCTTAACCAAGACGAGTTGGCTCTTGAGAATTTGCAACATTTGCCAAGAATTAGAGAGGTATGGAATGTTTTTCAAAACTAATTAGTCTGAAATTCATCTGCAAATGCTAACCTGAGGAGCACAAACTGGTGACATAACCTCAGAAAGTATAGCTGCTCTTTCAAGAATTCATTGCAAAAGCAAAGCACCAGCCAGATAACTCTCTCAGAACTTTTTTTATACTTATTATATTCTTGATGACAAAAAAAAAATTTTAGTAATTTTTGCCTTAAAGACAAAAATTAATCTAGTGATTTGTGCAATCAAGGAGGAATAGTCTATCACATGTAGAAATTAAATTATGTTCCTGTAAACAATCTGTAGGAACACCAGTCAGGATTCTTTTTTTCACTGAGAGGTTTGGTGTTAGACTGAGAGGAAGGAAGTACTCAAATCCTTATGAATCTATCAAACATAGTGAAAGGGGAGAACTAGGATTTTTTCATGTTACAGAGTCCTAAAACCTCAAGGAATTAACAGCAGGCTATTAAACAATCTCATTTAAAATTATAGGGAAGAGAAAAGTAAGTATCAAGTGAAGGACATAGGTTTAAATAGCGTATTATCATAGAGGTAATTTTATTTTGATAAGGTCAGTGATATTGTTTTCTCCAGAGGCCATGCTGCTCAGAAAAATCACATTCAGAAATGCAGAGAAAACAGACGAGTTCTACATGACTTTTCACCAGTAAGCAATGCTAGCAAAAAGTCTCTAAAAATGTGTAGCCCTTCACCATGTAGGCCCTTTTGGTATGAGTCGGGTGAGAGTTTATGCTTGGAGAGGAAAGCTCTGTTTGCTTAGTCCACACTGCATACTGGAAACATCAGCCAATTCCAAATACTGCAGGGTAAGAAGCAGAATCACAAAATGTTCTGTTCTTTTTGTCGTCTTTTTTTTTTTTTAAAGAACACCCCTTTGGGGACTGACTGCAGCTTTTCTTAGAAGATACTGGTGCTGAACATCTGTACTTTGACAAGCAGTGTTTAAAAGCTGTTTCTTATTACAGTTTTGTCTCTGTAGTATATAGTTAGACCTTTGTAAATTATCACTTTAGTATAAGGTATCTGACAGTCATGTTCCTATACACATTTCATCTGCACATGTCCCAGTTATAGAAGTCTGGGACAAGGTTCATGGCAAAACATTTGTGCCAGCTGTTGTATAATATTTGCTTACATCAGTGAGCCCAGCAAAGATAACACTGTAATCTGCCAGACCATCCTCTGAAAGCTACCAATGACACTTATTAATTAAAATGGCTCTCCAGAAGTTAGACTGCCAAATTTGCACTCCAAGCTCCAACAAATGCTGGCTTAAATCATGTCTGATTTGGTCAGTGAGGTGGTGCCCTTAATGATATTGTCCCGCAGACTGAAAGGAGATTCCAACACAACAAAACCCACTCAAACTGAAGGAAAATATGGAAAAATAGTGTAAGTCTTTCAGCACGGTAATTACCTCCATCTCATGCGATACCTGAACTGATTAGCAGATGAGATGTTCAGAAAGCTGTGGAGTACTAGGACGAATGATGATAACATCATGTTCCCACAACTCTGGGCTAAGCTCCTCTTAAGGTTACTGTTTCAGACCCACACAAACCCTGGAAGTCATCTGAAAACTTACTGTAGCAACAATGTAAGGGATTCTGCAGTGCTGGTAAGAGCTTTTGGGTAGAGGGAGAATTCTCCCTCCAGGTGCCACTATTGGAGCAATGCTGAGTTAATCTACCAAGTTGCAACAGCTCTAGTCCCCTTTCAAAGCCTGAGCAGCACACGGAGGAGCAGCAGAATCAGTTAGGGTTCACTAAAAGCTGTATTTAACTCTGCAAACCCACTTTTATGTATATTATCAGTGCAATGCTATATATATGTGTATTATATTTGCAGGTGGTGGGCTAGGAAGAGCTTTCTTTCCAAATGAAACAGAAGATTCTGTGCTTAAAAAAGCCCATGTGTGTTTCCTTATTAGGGACATTGAGAGTTGTTTTTTTAAGGGGTAGGTGATTAGCTAGAGACAATCTTACCTCATATCATAAAGTAAAAACTTGAAGTAAAACTTGATATAAAGTTGAAGTAAAACTGATGCTATTAAATTCACACTTAGCATCTATTAAAATTAATAATCAGCAATTAGAATTACTTTGTCCCATGACCAAATACTACATCTTCTCTGTCGTTTGTAAAAAAAAAAAAAAAAAAAAGAGCTTTTTAAATAAATTTC